>OV170222.1:17695082-20353832 GCA_921882275.1 Brenthis ino
CGGTTGAAAATACTGGGTATGGTAAAAAGAGATTTTTGGATTATACTCGTAAACACAAACACAAACAAACACAATGTGTATATTATGTAATTTTTGTACTCACCCCAATTTAACTTACAATTAAAACTTATAAGCTTAATAACTTGTTTACGGTAGGGTTACGCAAATTGAGAAGTCGTTAACTAACCTAATTGAATCATGAAATGTTTTTAAAAACCTCGTATTTATGAGGAGATAATTGGAATTGTTATTTCTTTGAATAATAGGACTTCCCACTTTTACATGAACATAAAATAAATGTGTTGATTTATGTAGGATATATAACTTACATATTTGCTTTATATTATTATATTATTTTATTTACTCTTCTGTCTGTATTTACTGAGATGATCTTGAGTTTACTTCTTGTACGAGACTTTACTGTATAATATTCATTATTTATATTCAGTACTCATTAAGGAATTGTGCCACACAATTAAAGTTGATATGTTTAGTGCGTAAACTGAATAGTTATGATTTAACTTACAAAACTCTTGATGGTACGAAAACTAGCGATTCTATTTAAGAGCCTAATATGAGCTGATACGTTGGAAATAAATGCCTATATAAAAGTTGATGGTAGACTCTCAGAAACATCAGACATTTGATTTGCCAAATTGATCCAACATGTGACACTCTGCTATCGCTTAGAAATATACGATTTAATAAATTGTATTGAAATGATAAATCGACAGGTATGGGAGAGAATCAAATATAACAATATGTGATTCCCGTATATTTTTTAGGTAAACATATACAGATATAATATATTGTAGAATGCCATTTGAACTAAGTTCCTTGGACTGTTACCATATTTGGGCTTACCAAAAATTACTTCATAGAAACATTCAATATCTATTAGTTGAACCAGCTATCTAAACACAGGTTTTCATAATCTACCTATCCTAGTAATCTATCTATAATGGCTTCCTTTATATAAAAAAGGAAACAAAGGTTTTTTTAAAGGCAGATTATATTTCTCCAAATATTCATCACTAAATTCTTCTGAAAAGCAAATATTTTAGGTATAACTGTAAAACATCTGCAATATGAAAAACCGCATTTTTTTAAATAATAATAAGAATTCATATAAGTTTCATAGAGTTTTGGTGCAATGGTGATCGATCTTGCTAATTGGCTCAGTAACTTCAGTATGAAACCCGAAGTACAGAAACAAAATCTAGTGGAAAAATGTAATCAAATAAATCAAATTAAAAAATAGCTGTCAGTTATTTTCCTTTTAATATTAAAAAAATCAAACGTTAATATAAAAAAAAACAGCAACAAATATATCATAGCGGCTTACCGTTCCTTTTTTCGCGCACTGTCATTATACGTTAAAGTATTTTGTTACTATTTGATGGTGTAGGGATTCAACGGATGTGATTGGAGATAAATATAATTTATCTCTGGGTAGCATATAGGCAGCTACTTTTTTATAGAAATGTTGAAGTTGAGGCATCCATATCTACATATTATACATACAATATACATGCAACAATCACAGAAATCGAACCTATGGTCACACGTGAATTAGGCAGTATAAATCTGACATCATCTCTTGGAACGTTCGCTCAGTAATTTCGTTTGCTTAAACTCGCAATATTAGAAAATATATTAGAATACTAGCCGGACTCACCCGGTACATTTTAATTTTTTTGAGCGGAACCCTAATTCTTTTACTGAAATGATAGTAGCCTCATTCGTAATAATATTAACTACCTGTCTGTGAAGGTCCCGTCTAAATCGGCGCAGTCGTTTCAGAAATTACTGGAACAAACAGACAGACAGACAAAATTTTAAAAATTGTGTTTTTTTTATAAATACCGTATAAAATTCCATATGCATTTAGTAAAAAGCTGTTATTTTGACATTACAAACAGATACTTCAAGTTTATTTATCTGTATAGATTGAACTTCACTCGTATAAACTTATCGATGTTAAGGATTGCGAGTGTATTTTATTACAGTATGCATTTTATAGTAAGAGAAATAATACTCGCCTATTTTTGGTTATTAAATAAGTAATAAACAATATATAAATGAATTGAAAATATTACCTATAGTTTACCCTAGTTACGTACATGTGAGCATCGGTGTTAGGTACTCCATGTATGTCTTTGTGGGTATTTTTGATACAAGTCTGTCCAAAAATTTTACGGTAAAGGAGAGTAACAAACATACACACATGCAAACATTTGCATTTAGTAGTAGTCTAATATCAAAACTCTAATTATAATAATTTTTAATTGACTATTTATTCACTTACCTAAAACCGTTTCCGTTACAAAAATCGTAACGCCAATCCTTTTGTCCCTCTCATAGCGCACCTAAAGAAGTTTTAGTTCAATAAATATATTACAGACAAAATTATTTTAATACTCACCCTCGCTTCGCTCGGGTTCGTCCCTTTTTTTTTTTTTTTATGTCGGGAAATGCATTTACGCATACCACCTGATCCCCCAGGTGGTGATGTGGGGCTCACCGGCTAGAAGAGCCGGTACTACCCACTAAAACCCGACATTCCCCTCCCCTCCGCCTTAATGGGACGCCGCAGGATCGCTTGCGCATAACTACTACGGCGCCCCGGCGGCAGGTCTGCCTAAGCGCTAGGCAGACCACCAAACCAATGGGGCTGCTCCACAGTCAACTCTGCTACGCCAGAGGGTTACCCGGAGCAGCCCCATTAAACCTAACCACCGCCCACCGAAGTGGGCCACCTCCAATCGGCTGCAGAGGACAGGGAGAGCGGCAACGAAACACCGACACTCCTCTTCCCCTGCAGCCCCACCGCGTCCGCCATCAAACGGTGGCGGCCCCGTCTAGGCCGCGGAAGGTAGGGAGAACGGCGCACCGAAATACCGGCACTCCTCTCCCGCCGCGGCCTACTCCTCCGCCGGATGCGGGCCTGCGACCACAGTCCCGCAACCGGCACCCATCATCCGGTTGTGGGACCAAGCGGTCCCACCACCGGTGGCCGCAACGTCTTCGGCTCGAGTCCTAGACGAGCGGCCCCACCCAAGCCATTTGGTCCGCGCCGGATTTCCCCGGTACCACCCGCCGCCCTAAGCGGGTGGCATTCCCCTATCCGCCACCTGGGGACGCGCCCGGTAGGAGTTGGCTTCTCCCCCGGGAATTCGTCCCTAGGTGATTCTTTAAATTGACATAACTTTTTTAGTTATGATCCGACTGAAATAAAATATATACTAAATGTTAAGTATAATAAATATAAATAAAGTAGATACTAAGTGTGTGCTGTTTCTGAGATTACCACGTATAAACGCACAGACAAACAGACAAAAATTCTAAAAAATATTGTTTTGAGTTCTATTGTTTTAATAAAGACCCCCAATTAATAGTTTTTCTCCATCTACGGACAGCTATCAGTTACATTTTCATTACATATACATATTCATATAGATAAAAGAAACTAACAACGAAACACTCATATCAAAAATCTGTGACATTACTATAAAATCACACAACACGTAATATATCATGCATAATAACGACTGAACAGAGGCTAGCGGTCGAAAATAGCGGATTATGTTTTTGACACCACCCGCCACCCTCGCTACAGGCTGACTTACTGGTACATACGTACACGTATTTAGGTAAACAAACCTCCGTGTCACTGGTAATCCTATTTACCTTTGAACGTATTAAAATATTACGAGAAGCGCTTCAGGGAATTATTGTTGGGACGCTATGATTCGTTTTGCATTATAAACACTTATACGTTTTGGTAGACTACTGTAATTATAAGTATACATTTTTATATAGAACTAGCGACTCACGCGGTTCGTCCTTATTTACGTTTTAACGTTTAGTGTAGATTTTTCAGAGATGAGATATTTTCCCGCAGTAAAATGTATCCTATATGTTGACCCAGATAACCAGCTATCTCCCCCAACGTGCGTTCACCTTGTCGTGGTGGGGGGGCTCAGTAGTAGTAGCGAAGCTAAGAAACGCACAGGGAGGTTGCCCACTTCGGTGGGCGGTGGGAGGTGGCCCTCTTCGGGGGGCGGTGTACCTTGCGGGTTGCTCCTGGTACTTCTCTGATAGCAGAGTGGACCTTGGAGCAACCCCATGGTTGTGGTGGTCTGCTTTGGCAGACCTGCCGTCGGGGCGTCGTAGTTGAATGCGTAAGCGATCCTGCGACGCCCCATTAAGACTGGGGAAGGTTTTGTTGGGTTTTAGTGGGTAGTACTGGCTGTATTACGCCGGTGAGTCCCACACGTCGTGCGTAAATGCATTTCCCAACGTTAAAAAAAAAAAACCAGCTATCATCATACATCAAAATCTGTCCAGTGGTTTTCTCGTGATGCGTTCACAGACAGAGAGACGGACAAAAATTCTAAGAACTATAGATTCGATCGATAAAAAGGACTATTTCAATTAAATTTTCAAAAAAATAAATAATGTACAGATTCGACTCAGTTGTTATATATATGTATAGATGACTAACTATAAAAGTTTATTTAAAATTTCATTTTGAATTTATACAAAAATTTTCCACGTTGATACAAAAATGAAAACAAGTAAGATGCTATATAGATTTTTGATAATGGCATATTTTAAATATTCTTTTCATTAAGTCTAACTTCAAAATATTTTTTTAAAATATGTTTTATATTTTGTTTATTCTTGTAAATTTTTTGTTATTGCATATTAAAAAATATATATTAAAAACAATAGCACAATTCATGAGTTTAGAACGTCAAAATACGTTTAAGGTGAAGCTGTTTCATCGTTATCATTCAGGTTAATAGACATATGTCCATATGTGGTATCTAATGGGCAGTTAGTATTTTAAGACATCGTTATTGTACGTGAATGGATGTTCGTACCACTGAATTACTACTTTTTAGTGTGTCTCTATTAAAAATACGTCTTACTAATGCAGTTGATGCTAATTGATATGGTTGGGGCATCTTTAAAGTTAATCACTGTCTGGTTTAGAAGCTTATTGTTCATATTAGTAAAATAATATATTAGTAAAAGAATTAATGTATTATCATTTTTTAATGACTGCAATGCGTAATGTTTGATAGCTCATAAACTCCTTTAATAAGTATGCTGTAAATATATTTAATTTCAGTAGTAGTTCGAGAGATTTACGCAATAATCAAATAAACCAAAATAAAAAAACAAATAGTCTGTAACAACTATATAATACCTTAGAGACATCTGACACCTCAGTCTCTCCCGTGACCATGATTCTTATAAAGCATTCGAAACGTCGGGAACCAAAAATTAAAATAAATTCGCGAAAAAATCCGAAAAGATAGTTTTATTTAAAATGTCAAATATTCGCGTAAATCTAAGAAAGTATTATGTAAACCAAAATATATAAATAACAAAAAGTATTGTATCTCTTATAAATTTAAAGGTCAAATGTAAAACGTTGCAGATAAAATAATAAAACTAAACCGAACTCCGTGGATACATATTTTATATCTATACATATAATTAAAAAAAAAAGTATTTGTATTTTTCTTTATATTTATAGAATTCTGACTTGAACCTTTTAATATAAAAGATTTAACAAATTCATGTTATAAGGATTTTTTAACTTTGTATCTTTCTATTCTAAACGTACTCTTTTCTTTCTTTTCAGATCGGAAATATTCAACCAGCTCTGACTCTGATAAAGCAATCCAAACCCGGGATACTCCACTAGCAGCCACTACAACCATTTTCTACTAGAATAATATAGCAATCAACGAACAAAGAAAGCAAAAATTTAAGTTTACTGCGCAACGGAAAGGCACTATTTTCTATAATAAACATACAATCAAATGGCTCTGCTGGAAGTTGAAAGGGCGTTCCAGGCGATATGTCAATTAAGACCTATACTCAATTGTAATCTACTGCGTCACTCTAAGTCGAAACAACTTCACGACGAGGTCGTTTTTCAAACTTGACTTGTGGATTATATTGAGTTTTAATTTGATATAAGCTAATTATTATAATAAGATTAAAAGGAAAATATTAAACCCAATGCATGGTAAGAATAAAAGAACGAGCGTAACCGTCACCCAAGTCAGGGACTCGTATGGCGGCTCAAAATCATAACCCTCACTGTTCACGGCCTAGCTTTGTTACTTTACCTTCGTGTCTTCTCATACTTGTCTCTTTATTATTGCAAGCAAATTTGGTATTTTCAGTCGATTATAACGAATCTGCTCTCTTATTAAACACCACCAATACAAATTCATCATCAAATTGGACGTTCTTCGACCCAAATACAACCATTTCCAAAATTCCTCATATAAAGCATTCAAAATACTCCACGATAGTAACAGTACTTCTAGCTGCTATTTTTATGATAGTGATATTCGGAACAATTGTTGGTAATATTTTAGTCTGTATTGCTGTTTGTTTAGTACGAAAATTGAGAAGACCCAGCAACTATCTAATCGTATCTCTGGCTGTGAGCGATCTCTGCGTCGCAGTGATGGTCATGCCTGTAGCAATGGTTTATGACTTATTGGGAACTTGGCCATTTGGACCAGTAGTTTGCGACTTTTGGGTATCTAGTGATGTCTTGTCATGTGCTGCGAGTATTCTGAACTTATGCATGATATCAGTAGATCGTTATTACGCAATAACAAAACCTTTGGAATATGGTGTGAAGAGAACGCCAAAGCGGATGTTGTTTTGCGTTTTTATAGTTTGGATGAGTGCAGCTTTCATATCGTTGCCGCCAGTTTTAATTTTGGGAAATGAAAAAACGGAAACTTCGTGTTCAGTATCACAGAATCAAGGATATCAAATATATGCTACGTTTGGTTCATTTTATTTGCCGCTTACAGTAATGGTTGTAGTATATTATAAAATATTTAGTGCAGCAAGAAAAATAGTAAAAGATGAGAGACGTGCACAGTCTCATTTAGAAACCCATTGTTACTTGGAAATAAATGTTAAAAACGGTGGAGCTGCTGAAGCAAAGCTTTTGGGCACGCAACCTCCCCCGACTCGTGGATCTACTGCTAGTACTAACACGACTGTAAGTTTAACGTACGAGTAGCTTAATCATTTTAAGTACATTATCTAAAAATTGAAAGAGCTATCTTATAATTTTTAAACTTTCGGTATTATATTGTTTTCCTTAATTTATGTATGAATATTTAAATTTAAGGCACTGGTAGCTCGGTGGTATCGTACTTGCTCGAGGAGACAAGTGAAGCGGGTTCAAATCCCAGATCTATTACCTCTGATATTCTCATGACATGATGATGACTTGCCTTACTGTGAACAAAAATATTTTGTGAGCAAAACTCTATGTCTGAGAGAACCTAATAAGTTTTATAAAGATATGAGAAGTCCGCCATCCCGCACTTAGCTTTTGGACAATGTTCTCGTATTAAATGGAGGCCTGTGCATAGCAGCCAGACGTTAAAAAAGAAATAATAGAAAGAAAATAAATCCATTTAAATTCATTGTTTTATTCGTTTTTGTGTTTTTAATATCAAAGAAAAATGGTTAATTCGATTTGAAAACAAATCTAATAATATTCTTTTTCATTACAAATGTACACGTATTTAATTAATCTACAAGTGGAATTGCACTGATCTCTTTCTTATAAATAAAGAGTACTTTGTATAACATAATATTAATATTTCTCATAAATTATTCAAAATATAAATTTTAAATCAAATTTCAATATTTGTTACAGTGTAGCATAGATAAGACGGAGAGCTCGATTGGAAGATGTTTCACAGGACAAAGAAAATCTAATGAATCCCAATGCCCTATGTTGCAGCAAGCGCCAAAAACACCCGCAAAACCAATTCATACAATTAATCGACCAAACTCACAAATGGGTCCCGTCCCGGAAATTAAACACCCTCCGAAGGAAAATAGACGGAGGCAATCTTCCGAAAGCAGTAACAAATTAACCACAAGTCGAATTCGATCATCATTATCTAGTTTCGCTCATAAAAGTCATTTAGCGAAGGATCTTTTACATCCAACACACTCACCGCACCAGAAGAAATTACGATTTCAACTGGCCAAAGAACGTAAAGCGTCTACAACCCTCGGAATAATCATGTCAGCATTCATTATATGCTGGCTGCCATTCTTTGTACTTGCACTAATTAGGCCTTTTGTCAATGAGGACACTATTCCTGATGCTGTGAGCGCGCTCTTTCTATGGCTAGGGTACATTAATAGCCTTCTGAATCCGATTATATATGCCACTCTAAACAGAGACTTTAGGAAGCCATTCCAAGAAATACTATTCTTTAGATGTTCCAATTTGAATCACATGATGAGAGAAGAGTTTTATCACAGCCAGTACGGTGGGCCTGACCAGCATTACTGCGTAAATAACTCGACAAATAAAGCGCAAAATTATGAGGAAGGTGTAGAAATAGTTTCCGCTGTAGACAGAGAAGAGACGCGGGCGTCAGAAAGTTTTCTATGATTGTCAATGCAAAAGGTCGATTGTAGAGACCTGGATACTGTGATTTAATTAAGACTAATATACCGTGAAATAGTGCTAAAATCATGAAAACAAGTACTGCAACGTTTTAGCAATCGAACTAGTCGACATTACCTATAGAGTATAGACGTTCTGTCTTGTCACATATTCTATCCGAAGACTGTAAATAAGTTATATTGTAAATTTGTAGTGACATATAATTAATAATAAATCAGTTACCGTATCAAAGATATTTATTTAAGTGACTTCGGAATGACCAAAGAGTCTACTAGTAATGAATTTATTAATTGTTGTGAATTTATTAGTCTTCGTATTATTATTTTGTATTATATTGTGAGTGTACTGACAATCATAAGCAAGTATTCTAATACATGTGATAGTAGATATAGTCAGTTGTTTGGTTCGTTTTTTCTTCATATAACTTGATTTGCATTATCTAATATATTATTGCCTTTAGTATACGATTACTCTTACTTTTCAATTTGTCAGTGTTATTGTAAGTACATGTAAGTAATATAGCT
This sequence comes from Brenthis ino, assembly GCA_921882275.1. Classification (NCBI taxonomy): domain Eukaryota; kingdom Metazoa; phylum Arthropoda; class Insecta; order Lepidoptera; family Nymphalidae; genus Brenthis; species Brenthis ino. The sequence goes on from OV170222.1 coordinate 17,704,095, forward strand.
GGAATCATAAAATTAGTACGAAATAATTGGCACTGCCACATAAAGTAATAAATAAATAATATTTTGTAATTAAAACTATTGTAATAGAATTAAAGGGTTTTCAGGATTTTGCAATCTGTATGTTCTTTTATCATTAATTTAATCAATATCTCCCATAAAACTGCAGAGAAGCATTGTAACTTTTGTGAAAGAGTGACTTTTTAACCGACTTCAAAAAGGAGCACTTAATTGGTTTTTATTTATATTACGCGATATTTTACCCAATTGTGAATAGTTTTTCATCATTCTTTGTAAATAAATAGGTTATAACCTCAAGGAGGTTCTATATACGTTGCAAGGAAAAATCCACCCATTAGGATGATATCTAATTATTTTCAAAGTATGAAATCGTGCAATTATTTTTAAAATGAATTATTTGATTTACGACATTTTAAGTAAACCTAGACGCCTACTTGAAACTTTTAAGTAACCATATCCCTTCACACTTGAATCACTTATAACTCTAACGTAATTTATTAAGATTTCTGTTAAAAACATTCACTTTGAAACTTACAAAATACTTAATAGAATAAGTACAGCTGAAAGTGAAAGTGTGGAAGTGAAGTCTGAGTGGGCGACTAGTATATAAGATTTATGCTATAATGCCTTGTTATCAACCGCTTATCTAAAACGTATAGAACAAAAAGTCAGTATTTGTAAATATTAATGTATAATTAAACCAAATATTATAAAATGTACATAATTTTATGTAAGGTTAGTTGAAAATAACGCAGTAACCGTGTGGGGAAACTACGCTTGGAAATAAAAAAAATATTTGACAGTTCAATTCGATGTTGTATTAATCGTAAACATTTCTTTGATGTAGTTTCTTTCCATAGAATATTGTGATCATGTGATTATTAGATTTCTTCTTATTTATTATTTTCAACAACCACTAGTTTAAGAGTTACCGCATATTGGAGATTTTTTGTAGTAACATGTACAGATAAGGTATTGAAATGAAGAATTTGTATAAGAATTTAATGACTTTTTCTACCTACTTTCACTTAATAATGATTTCAAAGCAAAATAAGTATAAATAAAGAGTTTTGGGTAAAATTAAAGAGTTAAATAAGAATATGGTGTATTTGGAGAGAAAGAAAAGATAGTATCTCATAGTGGTTAGGAATAAATTATATATTGTACATATATAAGAAATATTAATACCAGGAACTTTATGATTTTGAATCAGTTTTTCTGATAATTACTTTAAAAAAAGCTTTTTTTTGAATAAGTCTCCAATATGCGGCCACTGCGTACTTTGTTGCCACAAAGTGGATTAATGATATCAATTTAATGTGATGAATATTTTTCATTAAATGAAAATAAATGTACCACCGATCATTATTCTGACATCAATCTTAAGACGTGACGTTAAGATGAAGTTAAAAGATTTGGATACTATCCAAAATATCTGTAAGTATTTCTATATTTTTTATTAACTTCTTCCGACATAATAATAATTTATAGATACATTACTAAGTATGCCTGTAATCATGAGTTTGATTCTCGTAACTTCACAAAATTAAAATTAAAATTTAGAAAGGTTGCAACGATTTAGCTTACTTGTTAATATTTTTGTTCATGTTGTAAATGTAAACATAAAAATATTTGGTCGGTGGGTAGCATATCTATTTAGAAAATAGCCATTGCACTTCAAAGTTGTAAAATTAACAATTATTTCATTTCAATATTAGACTTTCAGGGCGAAAGTTAAACCAAAACCAGTGAAGGTGCTAACAAAATACAACTTAAAACACTAACAATAACTATAAGAAATGAATGAATTTATAAAAGTTCATAAACTAAAATAAAATTAAAAAAGTCCATTCAATGTTTACAATATTTGGATCAATTATAATTTATAATTGGTGAAATAAATATGTAAATTTATAAATTGAAAATTGAAATTAAATGCTAAAATTCATGTTTTTTATCGCGCTGAAAGTCTTTTAAAATAAAATTAGTACCGTTAGTTAAATGGTTGAGGTGTTTGAAAACTTGTACTATACAAATATAATTAGTGAGAACGTAGAATTAAATATGACGTGCAATATTCTTTTAAATATAATGTAAAGGGCCTATTTATTTCTAACATTAGAAAGGTATATATTATAATATAGCAATATAGCGTATATCGAATATAAGTTATATGTTAATGAAATATTTTGAAATAGATAAACTAAATTAAATTAAAAATTAAAAAAAACCGACCATCTTGGACCGATTTTCATCAAACATAGCTAAGAACACTCCCTACCGACAATATATTTACTATATATCTCCAAATATAATCTAATATTTTCCAAGTTTCAACTCTATGCCAATGATCATATCAACATTGTTAATATTTTGAAAGAATATTAATTGTACATACAAATTTCAACGTTGTGTTATTTGAATATATATATTTTTTTCTCTTTGAAAATCGTTACTGAAGTAGGTACACAGACTATCTCTAAAATATATACTTTCCAGTCAAGGTATTTTTTGTAAGGAGGTGAAAAATAGTATCATTTAATAAAACAAAATAGTACAAAACGTTACAAAAGAAATAGTCTTTCAATATAATAATATTTTACACTTGACTTAAATTTATTTCAATTCTCACATTAAAATATAATAGCAAAAAGCAATAACGATGAAGACATTTTTCAAGAATGTTAACTTCGAAATAACGAATGAGCTTTTATTACTCACTTTGTAAAACAAAATGCACTTATCACAATCGAGCACTTATTCTTGATACTTGTCACAAAATTAGAAAATACTTCAAACATACCATAACTTTAGGCCGCAGATTTTTTTCAAGTCAAGTGGATGATAATAAAACGTAGCGTAATATGTCCTCTGAAACGTTTTTATGTTTGTATATTATATACCTTTAGTTGCTATACCGCGAAGTAGTAGCTTTTAATGACATCGGTTTGCTTACAGCGCACTCACATATTACGGTTAACCGAAAGTGTTTTCATATACAGTTTCAAATGGCATATGCACACATGGTTTTATTCACATTGTACGATAAAACCTGATACTGTTAAAAAAACCTATCCGTTTCTTCGGAAAACTGTATCGAAAACCGTTATAGTATCTCGAATCGGCAAACGAGATTAAAAATCGTATCAATATGATATATACTTTTTACGGCAAACAGGATATTATATTAATTTTGGGACATTTTCACTATTTTGAATAAAAAAATATAAACATTGCATATATTTTAATCAGTAAATTAAACAAAACTATACATGAAAATTTCACATGTGCTATAAAATATACATATAACGTTGATGATATACGCAATATTGCTTTCTTAATCAATAGTAATAAATATATATTACAAGAAGAGCTCTTATAGTACAAAATCCTATTTATTTATCTGTTTGTGTTACAATTACTCATAAACCTTGTATTATACTGTAATATATTTGTATATGTTTACTTGGTAGTGAAAAAAATTCGTGTATTTTTTCTTTTGTAGAGAGACTAAGCGATAAATAAAAATAGATTTGGGTATAATTTGATTTTTATTGTCTCATGTGTTGTTTCTATTAAAATATATAAATATCTACAAAGTGTTTATTTTAAAGATCCAGGTATAAAGTCCATATGAGTTGTCGAATTTCATAAAATATTTCTTCAATAATATTATCAATAAAATTTAAACTATTTTTTGTATTTCTTAGAGTGAAGTTCTTTATATACAGCTCATCCAAAACATCGCTGTCAAATAAACCGTTCCAAGAAATCAAAGCGGATAATATTCTCTAGTCACTTTCTCAATACATAATATACGGTCTTTATTATATACTAGCGATTCACCCTCGCTTCCCTCAGGTTTGTACTAGCTTGCTTTCCTATACAAACTTTCATCCCCATTTTCACCCCTTTAAGGGATGATTTCTGGGATAAAAAGTATCCTATGTCCTTCCCAGGGTTTCAAAATTTCATTTAAATCGGTTCAGTAGATTTAGAGATTACCCCCTACAACGTCGCAAACTCACAAACTCGCGATCTCACAAACTCACAAACTTTACATATTTATAATATTTTAGTATAGACTAAGTTCCTAGATAACTTTACGCGCATGTACTTTATTGTCATTGTCTCCTAAACTATATAACAAAATGAAATACGGTAATGTCAAAGTTTTAGCACTGATGATGAAATGATTTATTTATATATTGATTTTTTTTATTACATATTAAGGCATAGGCATTACAATATTAGGTAATACTTTAACACAACATAAAAGCAATTTTATGACTAAAATAAAATTTTGTTTTTTGTTTCACTTATATAGGTACAAACATACCTACTGTCTAGTAAGCAACGCTTTTCTGTCCAATCGTTTCACTAATATCATCAGTAAGTCTCAGTAACAGCCCGGAGTTGGGAAGTTGGCGGTGTTTCACCCCCGTGCCTCGGAGAGCACGCAAAGCCGTCGGTCCTGCGCCTTAACTCTCACCGGTCGTGTCGAGTGGTCGTCCCACCGGAGTATGAGAGTGATAGGAATAGAGAGTGCACTTGTGTCTGCGCGTACACTTGAGCACTATAATATCTCCTGCGCAGTTGGCTAATCTCATTGAGATTGGCCGCCGTGGCCGGAATCGGCTAGGAGAACATCATCATCATCATCAGTATAAGTACCAAGTCAATTACTACATGTTTCCTAAAGTATCGCCGATCATAACTGCAAAATCACATTCAAATGCGTTCAGCAATTTTCGAGATTGGCGCGCATACGAGTATGTATAAATGTACTATATTATACATATTGCTACTAGTGATAATATATTTTATTCAAGTTCTTTTGACAGGTTTTGAAAAAAATATGAGAGTAATTTTTTTAGGATGCGCGCGCACACCGACAGCCAAAAAGAGACATGATGAAGTTAGCTGCATTGCCTTTACAAACAGAGAGTTGTGACATACGGGATGAAATCTTTAACTAATTTTGTTCTATTACGTCAAAGAAGACTCGTCGACTCATCTTACGTGCGTACATAAGTACACACACACACACTTTTTTTATCACTAATCTTCAATTTTATAATCATTATTAATTTTCTATATATAATTCATTTCCTTTTTAATAACCTGTGGCCAAATCCTCTAATCCAGTCTAAAAAATTGCTTACCTACTTTTTACAAACATTTATCACGCTCAAACTCTTTTCTTTCCCTAAATAAAATGTGGCGTTTATGACTCACCCAAATGTTTTATCTGCTAGTTAAAATCCATTAAAATCGGTTCAGCCATTCAGAAAGTTATATATTTAAAGTTGTTTCGACGTTCGCATCGTACAGATATGTATAAATAATGAAATTATGTATGTATGTATATATATATATAAATAAATTTAAATTAAAACTATTCGTTGATAATTAGCGCAACACTTGGAAACGGATGCGTTTGTAATTTTTAATGTGGTCGTCAAAGTTCTAAAATACGGTGGATACATTGTCAGGAAACCTGCTTGTCTGGGAGAACTTAACAAATTTACGAAATAAATGTGAAGTCGACCAACTCGCACTTCGCCACGTGGTTGATCCCCCTCCAGCCTGATCCTCTCGCATTGAAGGGAGGCTCAAGGTTTTTAACCCGCATTTCCAATTTGAGAAATTCCAAAAAACTGACATTGTTTTTTATTATAGGATGTTGGTATGAACTCTACGATATGCTTTATGTAAACACGGAAAACATATTTTGTAATGACAGGCGTATACATAAATTTTAATTATGTATACATTAAATTACATTCGGTGATTTAATTTGGTAATCTACTGAAGCGTTAAAGCTACATATTATATGAGTAATCAATCATTTGATAAGTCGCGTTTGAGTTTAACTCGCACTCATCTATTTAAGATATTTGTGGCGTCACGGAATGATGGGGTGTTTATACAGTAAATTTAATAATGATAAATAATAACTATAATTTAACAAAAGTATGACATTATACAAATTGTTTTTAAATATTATTAATATTCTAATATTTAATTTAATTATTTCAAGAAGTAATTTACATCTTTCTCGCTCGCGTTCGTCCCTAGGTTGCTTCCCCATACAAACTTTCACCTCCATTTTCGCCTCCTTAAGGGATAATTTTCGGGATAAAAAGTATCCTATGTCCTTCCCAGGGTCGGAAACTATCTTCTTACCAAACATCTAAATCGGTTCAGTAGATCTGATTCACCAACTCACAATTCACAATCTTTATCTCTTTATAATATTAGTATAGATTATTATTAAGAAAATATAATAAAACATTAATATGGTGGCATATGACATTATTATTAAGTAAGAATGACCCAAGTGTCCCTACAACACAATGTGTTATAGGGCGACATGGTTGTATCTTCGCGTATAAATTGTATCACGTGTTCAAAATAAATCAGTGTTTCATAAATTACAAAAACCCTAAAATATAAATGCTCCTCGCTGTTAAATAAACATATTGTTACTGTATAAGTATATTACTTTCTATGTTATATAAAAATTATGTGCAACTGAAGAAATACTCAAAATCAAAAGTTCGGTTTTTCATCTCCTTGATTTCCTTCTCCACAATCTTTGATTATTTTGCCATAGTAGCAGTCTAGTAACACTAAGGCTCGCATAGATTTATATAATATTAGCGACTCACCCTCGCTTCGCTCGGGTTCGTCCCTACTTACGGTTTGCCATTTAGTATCGATTTCTCAGGGATGAGATATTTTCCCGCAGTCAAAAGTATACTATATGTTGACCCGGATAACCAGCTATCATTATACCAAATTTCTTCAAAATCCCTACAGTGGTTTTTCCGTGATGCGGTAACAGACAGACAGACACACAGACAGACGGACAAAAATTCTAAAAACTATAGATTCAGCCTCTGTATCGATAATAATGTTTATTTCAATAAGATTTTCCAAAAAATATTTAATGTACAGATTCGGCTTAGTTACAATTTTATTATATGTATAGATCACTAACGACTTACCTTCGCTTCGCTTGGGCAACTAGGGATAAATATTTTAGAAACGCAGAGGACAAACATACAATGAAAAAATCATTTTTATTATATAGAACCCAAATGCATGGGCAAACACAGATGTATATTCTACACTTTACAATCTAATAGTTCAATAAAACTGCCAGCTAGATACACGCCCTCTGAGACATGAAGGTCTATAATTCCGGCAAATGACCTACTTAGAATTTCTTAACATAAAGTAATAACTCCTTTTGCTCGACCCGAATCTCAAATCTAGGATTGCAAAATACGTAGTTAAATAATCTCTGTGTTCTCTCTGTTGTGCCTCTGTGTGTGTGTGTTTTTTTGGTAATAGAAAGTATAACATAGAACATCAAAATATTTTAAACAATAAATAGTACGAGTATTTAATATATATATATATATATATATATATATATATAAATGTTTACTATTTAATATTTAAAAAGTTTAAAATCATTCGTTTTCAGTCGCATAAATACAAAAATATCGTAAAAGCAATTTCCGTTTAGGACAATAAAGAAGCGCTGATAACATTGGTTTTTCTATTTCCTATTGGATTTGTATTGGTTAGTCCATTTCTTCACTATTTATGTATAGAAAAAGAGATATAATAATATACTATATAGTATAATAATATACTATAGTATACTACTCGTATATAGACGCCACATATTTATATAATCAATAAGAAATAATAATTTATATAATATAAATTTACCTCCTCCTTCTTGGAAGTCTGGAAATATAGCCATATTAGGTAAAAATTATAAAAACTTAGTTTTACACTTATTATATTACCATTTTAGAAGTATATTTATCACTGAATATCAACAAAATATAATCAAACTAGCGACTCACCCTCGCTCCCCTCGGGTTCGTCCTTGGTCACATATTAACTTAAACTTAACTTTTTTAGTATAAATTTCTCAGAGCCGAGATATTTTCTCGCAGTAAAAAGTATCCTATATATTGACCTGGATAACCAACTATCATTATACCAAACTTCATCAAAATCTGTCCAGTGGCTTTTTCGTGATGCGTTTTTAGACAGACAGACAAAAATTCTAAAACTAGATTCGGCCTCTGTATCGATAATAATGACTATTTCAGTAAGATTTTCCAAAAAATATTTAATGTACAGATTCGACTTAGTTAGAATTTTATAATATTCATAGATAATCATCACACTGTGACTGTCACATACACAATTAAATGTCACTGTTTTGTTAGTTTTTTATTACTTGTTTGCATTTATTGAAATACTGATGAATTACCGTCTCGTCGTTTGGTTGTGTCATTCGTGCATTAAAGTAGCTTATAGTTTACTTCAGGTCATAGTTTATATATCTTAATTTCATTCAAATTAGTATGATTAATATTATTATTAGTATTAGTCTAGCTATGATTTAATTTATTTTAAACAGCATGGTCACCTCCACTATGAACAGTTCGATGCTAAGAAATAGCCAGGGTCAATCTTATTTACTAAGAACATTAAGAGGCAGGTGCGAGAAAATAACTAAAAAGGTTTTCTGAAGTACGTGTTTTTCGACCGAACAATGTGTGCTTTAACTTCTTTGTATTCTGATTGTAGGAACAGATTGAAATTTTCTTGAGTTGAAGATGAAAACAGGGCTGGAAAACTACTTACATGGTCATCAAAATATATGTATGTATGTACGAGATATCAGATATATGTGTACCTCTATTTATAATACAATGTCCTTGAAGAACGATTATTATCGTCAATGTATTATAACGAAAACGTAAATAAAAAAATAAAAAAAAACCACTTCCAGGCATTAAGATGTAAAAAGTAACTAAACGTGGGTTTTCATTTAGAATAGATTCATTCATTTCCGTCCGATTATAATATGGGTGTCTTCAAGGCAAGAGTGAATAGGTGGCTACTTAATTAGTGCGACTTACCATCTACGACTGCGTTACCACTTACCATGGTGGAACGTAGTCAAGCACTAATTCTGAATAGTATAAAAAAAATCAGGTATTTTCGAAGTCGTTAAAAAATAGTATCTTCTGTGCATGCATACATACATACATACATTCATATATAGAGATTAATCAAAACCTCAAATAAATACATATTATATTGTATAATTAAATTAATAAGATACAATCTATATACCTACATTTTTAAAATCGATATGTGTACGTATGTATGTTTCCCTATGGACTTCAAATCGGCTGAAGCGATTTTGAAGAAATTATCAGGTAATCTGTAGATTAGTCAAGCGGTTAATTCTGTTAAGTTAGGTATCGATCGTTAGGTATCAATCGTCAGTTTGTACGCGGGCGTAACCGCGGGTACTGCTATTTTTAAATAAAGGTAAATCCAATATGCATTGTTATTTGACAAAAAATATTTTGAATAAAAATGTATAATCATATTATACAAATGGCTTATTATAAATAATATATTTTTCATTTCTTTACCTCATTTTGATATGAAAATAATTATATCTGTCTTTTTTAAATCTTAGAAATAGCGATAGAGTTTAATATTAGCATTCAGTATTACGATGTAAAAGATTTTTTATACATTAACATACAAAAATACCCAATTATTTTCAGAGTGACTTTATTTTATTTTGAAGTTATGTAACATATTTAGTACCCAATATTTCAAAGTACGTTTCAATGGAGCAGTATTTTATACTCACAGTGAAGGATAAGCTTTATTTTCGTTCTAGCGCGTTCAGTAATTGGAAAGAAAACGTGCCATTTCATTAATTAATCTACGTCAGTATTTACTTTTTTTAATAAAATATAATATTATATTTAAATGATAAATTCTCGTGTTACATGCTACAGTTCAGAAATAATTTTTATACTAAAATCTAATGATGAAGAGTTTGTTTTTTTCTGTTGCGCATTAAACTCTGGAAGTGTGCATCACGCTACTACCCTTGTAGAAAATTATTCTATACATATAATAAAATTGTAACGGATCGCTGTCTGTACGTGGAAGATATTTGAGAATAAATATTATTGGCCGTCTTTATTAACCTAATAGAACCCAAAACAATGATTTTTAGAATATTTGTCGGCTTGTCTGTGCGTTTGTGCGCGCTAATCTTAGAAACAGCTTAACCGATTTAAGTGCTGTTTTCACTTACGTAGGTATATATTGTGGTAAGGTTCACTTAACATTTAATATGTGTTTTTATTTCAATCAGTTAATAAATAAAAAAGTTATGTCAATAATACTTTCTTAGATTTACGCGAATATTTGGCATTTTAAATAAAACTATCTTCTCGGATTTTTTCGCGGATTTATTTGGATTTTTGGTTCTCGACGTTTCGAATGCTTTACAGCATTCATGGTCACGGGAGAGGCTGAGGTTATATATCTCGAAGGTATAGTTGTTACAGACAGCCTACCCACAAATAACAAAATGAAAATTGCACCAATTACCTTACAATATTTTTTAACTTTAAACATTTTTATAATTTTAATTAGTTTTATAATTGAATATTGAATATTATTTATTTAATTTTTGCTGTTATTATTATAATTATTACAATTTTAAAAGTATTAATTAGTAATATTATTTAGTTTTGCCATTATTATATTTATAATTAATTATTTAAGCCATATAATTTTTCTATGTGTAATTTAACAAGTTAAAATAATTAAGGATAATAATATTGATATAGTTTGCTACTATTTAAAAAGACAATTTACTAAGCAACACTTTTACTATATACTTTTACAAATGAAAAATGAAAGCAATAGAAATTAAAAAAACATCCCACTTTCAATAGGGAAGACGGCTGGGTACTACCATCGTCATGGTATCCTGTTATTAATATAATAAAATCAAATAATAAATCTAAACATAACAGACAGGTAGATGTAGTAAGTTCTTACTGTGTGGATCAAAATGATAGCATTTCAGATTATTATTTTTCATTTTGAAGTTTTTTAGCAAGAAATTGTATTAAAATTACAAACAGTATATTGAAGTTGTCTTCACAAACTGTAATTTGTTCACAAGGTTGGAAATTCAGTAGGAATATCTTAAAATCCAGTTTAGTTTTCAAATAAAGAGAATAAAATATAAGGAAGCAGACTTTCCTGCTGGATAAAAATTAGTATTATTATATAGCACGTGCTGTCACTTTAGGTCTGCAAGCTTTTAAATTACTAAGAAGTCTGAGACCAGGTGCCAAATATCTTAGGCCCTCTACAGACATCACCCAAAACATCCATATCTGTTTCGTCTTAAGAGAAATTAATTTCTGTTTCCAAATTATCTCAATGCAATACTGACTATCTGACTTATGGCAATATACGACTTTGGGAAGATTTAATCAATAAAAAATATTGAGATGTGTTGGAAAGAAATTACGATTATAATACCTATGCTTATTAGGTACCTAAGTAAAAAAAACTGATGGGAAAATTAAATAAGATTTTTTTGGATCTTACAGTGTCATACATATATCATATTATGCTAATTTTACAGCTATTGCTAAGAACCCTCATTAATAAAAAAAACATCAAAATCGGTCAAGCTGCTTAAATTAAGAATTACGAACATGCGCACATCGTAATTTTGTATATCTATACATATAATAAAATTCTGAGTCGAATCTGTACATTAAATATTTTTTAGAAAATCTTATTGAATAGTCGATACAGATGCCGAATCTATAGTTTTTAGGATTTTGGTCTGTCTGTCTCTCTGTCTGTCTGGGAACGCATTACGAGAAAACCACTGGACAGATTTTGATGAAATTTTGTATGATGATAGCTGGTTATCCAGGTCTACATATAAGAATACTTTTTACTGCGAGAAAATATCTTATCTCTTTGAAATCTACTAAACGCTAAAACTTAACTAGGGACGAACGTTAGCGAAGCAAGGGGGAGTCGCTAGTAAAAATATAATAGTAGATTCTAGAAGTTACAACTAAAAATGAGATAAAAGTATAGGAAACACTGATCTTTAAATCACATCTGCAATTTTTGTAATAGAAAGGATAAACTAACCACGGCAAATTGAAAATCGTATAAAATTACGTAAAGACGTTGAAGCCAAAAGTAAATTTAGACGGGGACTTGTGTAAATTTGCAGTGGCGTTAGGAGTAAATATTACCTGAGTGTTTGGGGCTCTTCATTAATATATTTTTTTTAAATACAATATTTGTTCGCCAAAATATCTGTCTATAATTTAAAAATAGTTATCTCATATTTACTCCACATCAAAAAGGGAGGGGGTACTCAATTTGAATGCACGTTTTTGTATATGTTACGCTGTGTTATATGAAAAAAAAATACTTTGACGGCTACGCTATGTAATAGCGAAAACAGTTTGACCGATTTTGACAATACTTTTGCTTGTAGGCAAAATTTTCGATCGAAAACGGCATGGGCTACTAACAAAAAAAAATATGTTGGGACATTCATACAGATCACTATCTAGTTACACGGTAAGCTACGAGGCTTGTGTTATTGATATCACATAGTTGATACACTACACATATATTACTTTAAATAAATACATATTATAAATATAAACACCCATGACTGGAGTACAAACATGTTCACCATACAAATGAATGCCCCCAGCGGGACTCGAACCCGCGACCGCTGGTACAATAAGTAGGGTCACTACAAACTGAGCCAAACGTGTCGTTAAATGTTTTTTTAAGATTTTACATGAAACTCCATACAATCTTATAGCTAAGCTGAATTTAGTTAATATTCAAAGTGACATTCTTGGTGAATGTATTTTTAAACAGTTAATACTCTATGCACGATACACAAACAAACACATTTTCGAATTAACAATACTAGTATCAATAGTTCGTTTCATACTTGAAATTCGACCATAATCATTATTGAAAAATCTACCTATATAAAAAAACCTGTTTCCAATTTTTTTATTAATCGCTAATAGAGTCTAAACAAAAAAAACGGTTAACAAACAGAGGAGAAAAAAATACTGAACGGTTTTGTCTTTGCCTATTTATAGTACATCAACTAGCATTGCCCGCGGCTCCGCCCGCGTTCAGATGACAAAAAACCAAATTCTTAGGTTTTACATATTAGTATACTCTTACATTGCAGTTTTTGTATTCTTTCTCAGAAATGAGATATTTTCTCGAGGTAAAAAGTATCCTATATGTTGACCCGGATCAGCTATCACCATACCAAATTTCATCAAAATCTCTCCGGTGGTTTTTCTGTGATGCGGTAACAGACAGATAGACAGACAGACAAAAATTCTAAAAACTATAGATTCGGTTTCTGTATCGATAGTAATGTTTATTTCAATAAGATTTTCCAAAAAATATTTAATGTACGTATTCGGCTTAGTTACAATTTTATTATATGTATAGACTAGCAGGCATGAGCTACCCGCGACTCTGCCTATGTAATTATTTTGCTAAAAATGGAGCGTGATGCTAAATAATCTATAAACCTTTCTCAATAAATAAGCTATAAAATGAAAAAGAATTTTTCAAATCAGACTGATACTTTCTGAAATTTGCGTGTTTAAACAAACAAACTTTTCGACTTTGTATAAATGTAAGTAAAGTATAATCCTTATATTTCTATAGTTTAATATGATAGGCATTATACAGATTTCAACAAAGACAAAAGAACAAAAGGGAAGCTAATAACTGGCGGTCAAGGACTTGATAGTTAGACATGAAAGATAAACGTTAATTTCATTGTACTTGAAATGCTGGAACATCGCCATTAGATTCCAAGTAATTAAACAACAGTATCGCAAAAATTTAACAATTTGTTTTCAGAGGATTTAGAAAAACAAAGGAATTAGTCATGAAGATAATTAAGAGCTGGATAAACTATGAAAAAATATATATATTATTATGAAATATGTCCAAGTATACTAGTATTCAGCCATTTTTTAACATCCCACTGCTTGGCCTTCCTTCAATACTAGATACGCTGGCCAAGTGCAGTGTAAGCGACGCATTATAAAAAAAATGTTATATTAAAATTTGTTTATTTTATAAAAATGTTATTAAAGCTTTGGTAAAAATATGGATGTGAAGGGGACGCGGGCGCGGGGGAAAGGGGGGGGAGCTCCGGTTACGTTTTTTTTTTCACGAGAGCGCGCCACTTTATACTCATCGTGAGCCGCGAACCGACTAGATCTCAAATTCGACTTTTCTTTCGTGTCGAGTGATCGTCCCACCGTAGTATGAGAGTGATAGGAATAGAGAGTGCACTTGTGTCTGCGCGTACACTTGTGCACTATAATATCTCCTGCGCAGTTGGCTAATCTCATTGAGATTGGCCGCCGTGGCCGGAATCGGCTGGGAGAACATCATCATGCAGGTTGGCAATCTTTTCAATTTAAAGGGCTTTTTGAATACTGTTTTGGTTCTATTAGACCTGCATGTTTTCGTTACAATATTTTCTTTCATTGTAAGGCAAGTGATAATCATGTAAAAAAAATCTGTTATATTAGCAGCATTAGCTAATATTTATCGACTCAAGCTGCAATGGAACATAAACTATAAGTAAAAAAAAATGGTTCCAAACCGATCTGTCTGACACTAGCAATTATGCCAGAGATCGCAGGTGCGCTTTTCGTTCGAGGAAATTATTTTAGTTCCGCAGAACTTTTCAAAAGACAAACGTAGCAATGAAAACTTAAAATGAAGTAGATATACTTTTATCTAGTAATTTAAAATGATCTTACGTACATTAATTATTCATAGCCGCTTTTTTATTTATAATATGTGTTTTTTATATAGTGGGTAATCAAATGTTTATGTAATATTTATAATACATATTTATACTTATGTATTTATGCTTATTCTTATAATATATTTCTCTTATTGTTTCTTTGCACTTCTCTTTCTGTCCCGCTACTTAGAACTATTTCCCACATGCATGGGTTGACTGGAAGAGATATCTATATATATAAAAGAAAGTCGTGTTAGTTACTTCGCTTATAACTCAAGAACGGCTGAACCGATTTAGCTGAAAATTGGCAGGGAGGTAGTTTAGAGCCAGGAGAAGGACATAGGATACTTTTTATCCCGTTCGACCGCGTTCCAATTTTTATGATATTTTAATTTTTGGATTTCTCTTAGTCCGGAATAGGTAAGTATTAAAACATATAATTAAAATGTGAGAAAGAAAGATTTTTTCTTTTTATATCTATTTAAAACGTACCTAGCGACGAACCCGAGCGAAGCGAGGGTGAGCCGCTAGTTATAATATAGAGATAAGTTCGCCCTTGTCCACGTCACTTTCTATGTATCTTTCTTTTTATTACTTGTTTAGTGCAAGAAAGAATATATAATATTTGAATGTCAAAGTTTAATTGTCACTGATTTAGTAAAAAAAAGTATATTAAAGTGTTTAACATCAATTTAGGTAATATTTATTAAACAAAATAATTATTTTAGTTTAAGATTTTTTGGTGTCATACTCGTGATAACGTATAAGAAAAAGCTATTTGTAATAAGAAACCTTGAAGGGTCAATGTGAAGGTATTGTCATTGATAAACGAGGTAAGCGTAGACAATGAGATGTCATAACGAATGATAGGGGACCGTAAATTGGGGAGGAAAAAAGGGTCCGGATATTTGGTAAATGTACTGTGCTACCTGACTGCTAATAAAATGCGTGTCAGAATAGTAGTCAATCTTTATTTTTTTAAATGAGAAATGTTTTCGAGTGTTTATTGAGGTTCCTCTTTATTTTTCTACACTTATGGTGCCTCCACACGATACAGACTAGGTACAATCTTTTGTCGTACATACATCTGTACAGATTGAAAATTCTGAGTGAAAAATTCAAGCAAATATGTCCAAAAAAGTTTACTGATAAATTTTTTGACTCCAAATAATACGCAGGCATACATGTATACTTTCAACTTTCATGCATAGCTCCGACTTTTTCAGGCATACTGTCTGGATAGTGTAGATGGGCTATAATTAAAACATGTATGCCAAATGTCAATTTGTATTAATGTAATACTTCGTAGAGAGTCTAGTTCGTAGAGAATATTCTCTATCTACGAATATTTCACTTACAATAACGACTTCCGCGCTATATATAGTCCGTATAATATCTGATCATCGTAGGTTTCATCATATTTTTAAAAATTGAATTTACAATCAGACAGATAAACGATATTTTTTTATATCTATGTAATATATTTTTTAGGTCAACTTATTTGGGATATAATATTTGTTCATATTTGTACATAATATATTAAGCCCAGTGGTGAAGCGCTTGCTTGGGAAACCTAGTGAAGCGGGTTCAAAACCCGGATCTCGCACCTCTGATATTTTTTATGTGCGAGTCACTTCCACCACGATTACCACTTGTCTTACGGCGAAGGTAAATATCGAGAGGAAATTTACATATCTGGATGAACCTAGCAAGTTTTCGAAAGACATGTGAAATCTGCCAACACGCACTTGGCCAGTGTGGTGGACTATAGCCTGATCCCCCTCATATTGAAGGGAGGACCACCTAATCAGTGGGACGTTAAAAAGGGCTGAATACATACATATATATTAATGTTTATAAAAAAAATATTTATTATTAATTATTAACTCCTTCACACTGAAACAAAAAACAAACAAGACAATCAAATGCACGCATTTACAACAGTTTATTATTAAAAAAACACTTTTCATACGGTAAGCAGATGTGTGAAAGACAATCTTACTTTGGATCATAGACTATTATGAATGAATAGACATTTTATCCCACTAAACGCGGCGATGACGTCAAACCAAGTATTAATCTTTACGCCATTGTAACATAAACACTTTCAATAAGTTTACATAGTTGCTTTTCCCCATATTTTCCTTAGAAAGAATCATTTGTCACTGACAAAGTCTGCCTAAGAAGTTCAAGGCCACACCATAAATAGATAGTCATATCGCGAACGTCCAGCTATGAATAATTCATCATATGACGTCCGATTTTAACGCTGTAAGACGTATATAGGTCTTAAAAAGTTGTGCTTTGTTTGATTTTCGTTTGCATTTGCCAAATACTGTTACCATGTCTTTTATAATCTGTTTCGATATAAATGATAATAAGTATTGTTTTTAAATTCAATTCTAAAAGAATAGTGCTAGGTACTTAATCTAGAATTATTTACCATAACACATATTGTTATTTTAAATTTCGAAATATTGCTCTTTCATACGTATTTCTGTATTTCTTGGTTAGTCCATCTTTCATGCAGATATAGTTTTTGCATAGAGCTAGTCTATGATCTGGAGTAAGACAGTATAATATATTTATTTCTCTTCATATTAATAAGGCTACATTGCAAGCACTTACTTAAGGATACGCGCGATTTAAAAATAGAATTGTTGTTATTTTTTTTTAAATTCTGTGAAAATAAATTTTACATAATCTTAATTCATATAATATAGACTTAAAATAGTTTAACTTAGTTAAAAAAATAGCATGCTATAGCTTGATTAATCTTTGGATAGATAGTCTTAGTAAAAAACTTACCTTACACCGATTCGTGTTTTTCACTAAGCCTTAAAGTAGGTGTTAGTTGTTGTGAAAAATCTGTTTTTTCCGCATATTTTTCACAGAAATGGCGCCAGCAAATTGATACTTTATATAGCCCTAACCTTGAGACTTGTTAGCTTTCAATTGGTGAAAGGAATCAAATTTCTAGTCATATGATTGCAGCGTAGATTTACAATAAGTTTGAATAAATGTAAATAAAAAGAATATCTTATTTTCTTGCAAAGCTTTTGGATAGGATTTTGCTATTTTTAAGTTATTTTTTTATATAGATTTGCAATATATATCTAAAATAACAGAATATTGTAAAAATCAATTTAATTATTCACCCTTAGTAGCTAAAATGTAAAAGAAGAAGGAATTTCAATTCATATAGAATAAGGGATATTTCTCCTCAAAAATGCTTATTGTTCAAAAATCGGAAATTATATATTTTACAGTCCCACTGAGTTTCGTCTGCCACTTTTTGTGAAGACAGGGATATTTTCGTACCGAATTAATGGTAGAATTTTTGATAATTAGTTATAATTAAGATATTTTAAATTCGAATGCTGAATACAGAGTTACGATTTTAACATTACACTTATCTTTCTAATCATTTTACAAATGTAAGACATCTCAGAAAAAGCCACATCATGTTTGAAATCTTATATCTTTTAAGTAGATTTAGTTACAATTTATTAGAAAACATTTTTTGTCAACTATTACTTATTTCCTTTTCCCAGTTAAAAATCACGGATAGCCACCCATGTCAACTCCCTGACAACCAATACCCCTTTTTCTGTTTTTCTAGTCTTTCCATTTTGATTTGTATTTCTTTTTTTCCGGCCTGTCCATTCTCGTGATGTTTAACTGGCTGATTGATATATAAAGGTATCTGAAATTTGTGCATTCGCGTCGTCAGTGTGGCCAACATAATCAATATTAATGACTGTACAATAAAAATAGCGAAGCTTTTATTTTTAACTTGCAATGTTTATTTATTCGGGTCAAATCTTGGAGTATATTATTATGCTATATTAGATTTCTTGAATCAAGAAATCCAATATGGCGGACTCCCAAAGATGGCGGACTATTTTTCTTCTGCACCCCCATGATATTGGATATCAAATGAAAGGGTTTGATTTTCTTATATTTTTTTTATTGTTGTGAGATTTATCTATTTAAATATACATTCTTGTTTTTCTACTCGCGACAAACTTTTATATCATATAAATTGTGTAATGTAATAAATTGGTGGGGTTGATTAAATTTAAAAGCTTGTTTTTAAACATGTTACTATTAATTTATTTATACCTATGAACAAGTTACCCTACTATTCGTTAATGAATTATTGCCTATGACCTAGACAATCCCTCTTTGTATTGGTTAAAATCTTATTAAAATTTGTACAGTAGTTTCGGAATTTTGAATGTGCATTGTAATATGCTAATTTATCACATCTTTTATTCAGTGGAATGATAAATACCTTAAATTTTAATTCCTTACACTTAGCTTGATGTATTAACTTTGGAAGAATAAAAAGAAATCCGTTGATTTATTACAAATAGAGTATCTTTAGGGTCATACACCAAAAAACTGTAATGGAATGAGATTTTATAATCTACAAGTACGTCTTTGTTTCATTACATCTTTAGTTTAAAAATATATTATAATTATTATATTAAATTCACAGTTTAACATTAAATATCGTTCGAAAAATGTAAGATGCAGGAATGAAAATTCTGTTGAAATATAAAAAATTGTTTATTATTTTATAGAATATTAATTGTCCGTTACATTCTGCATCATTTAACATGGTTGCATGTATTTCAGTGAGATTAGGGATAATGGGAATACCGAATAGCATTTAAGACATTGATCCAGAGTATATGCCAAACGGAGGCAATTTTAACTTAATACAAAAAAATACTCCTAGCAATATGTATAACAATAAAGATGATATATGTACTCTGAAATATATTTATTATTTTATTTAGCCCTAGAGGACATTGTAAATAAAATTGAAAAAAAATATATTAAACTTAAATCGCATCTACAAAATAAATAATATTAAAAAATTTAAAATTTAAGCATCTACCTACATGCTGCTTACATGGATTCGAAAAAATTGCTCTTCAAAGCATTTCGATTTCTGACATACTTTTAATCTGAGGGTCGGGTAAAATTCATCTGTCAAGCGGAAGCTATTCGAAGATCGGAATTATTTCCTGCACGTCGTAATTGTGTAGGTATTTTTATTTCGACATGCCCATTTATGTTCCTGGTGAAATAAAATGCTTATTATTTTAAACACGAAACAAACATTTACAAGTAGAAGTGTGAGTTATTTATATTAATTAAATTACAGCTCTGCAATAAATCTGGACTAACAAGTTACTAAAAAATTGGCTATAATGACGTGTTTCAAAGTTATATTATAATCTTTGCATACATATTAAAAACGATTAGGTAAAACAAATCTGCAGTTTTAAGATATTTTTTATTAACACGGGAGCCACATATAATTAAAATATGTAAAGATCTGTCGATTCAAAAGTCATTGTAAAAGTCTATTTAAATATGTTTTTGTTTATATTTTTTAGTTACAAATATAGTAAGTTTTATTTCTAGTACCTGGACGACCGAGCTTTGCTCGGAGTTTTTGGCCAAAAGTACAATTTTCTTTTTAATTTGGCTTAAAGTAAAAAAAACTCAAAACATGAATCCATAAAAAAAAACAAATTTAATATGCTCGAGCAACAACGAGAACAATGCGAAAGAAAACCGCATGAAAACTCGAAAACACGCGTGGAACCGTTCGCCCGACCCGGGAATGGAACCCAGGACCTCCGGGTGTGCATCCGTACATGCTAGCCACTACACCACCGAGGCAGTTATAAATAAATAAATATACAAGAATTGCTCGTTTAAAGGTATTAGATTAACTCATTTCAAATAAAACCAAAAATCTTTTTGGATTTTTTCGCGTTTTTTTCCCGATGTTTCACCGCAGGTCACCGTCTCCGGTGCGGTTGCGTCCAGGTACTAGAAACATTCGCATATATCTAAGAATCTATTAAATCGATTGATACAAGTTGAAGCTTAAACGAATTAGTGAACATTTTAAATAAAACTATCTTTTAGGTTTTTTTCGTTTCTTTATTTAGATTTTCGGTTCCCGACGTTTCGAATGCTTTACAGCCATCATGGTCACGGGAGATGTTTCATAAATGAATATGGTATTTAAAGAAATAAAAAGAAAAATTGTGGGTAGGTTACGTAAAACTTATAAATTCATGAGACGTGAAATACCTTAGTCTCTCTTGAAGCCATATTCGCTGTAAAGCATTCGAAACGTCGCGTCAGGAACAAAAATAAAAGTAATCACGAAAAGAATTCAAAAACATGGTTTAATGTAAAATATAAAATATTCGCACAAACCTAATAAATTATTAAGTGAGAAACAATTATAATAATACTATCAAGGCTTTTGAAGTAGAATATGTAGCTAAACGGCGATAAATAAACTATTAACTAGAACGTTCACTCCGCGCGGAAATGAGCTTGATTTCCGTAACTTTCTGCATATTTATTACATTATTCATACCCTACTCTAACACTGTATCGTTTATATAATCTTAAAAGTACTTAATAATAAAATTGAAGTAGGTATATGAGATTTTAAAATACTCATATAAGCAGTTATTAGGACGAGACGATAACCCAAATATAACACATTTATAATATTAGTAAGATTGTAAGACAAAGATGATTTTTTGATTTTTAAACAACTTTAGGAAACTCGTCGGCATAAAGATTTTTCCACTTTTAGCTAAGAACAAAAGTTTCTGAGAGACTGTGAAAAAAATAAACAAAATAAAAATTCCGTCACGTCTCTAGAGCCTAAGGCAAATTTCCTATAACAGTTTCTTTTAATAGATAATAGCCGTCCCAATTCTAACTGCAGATTTAACTGCATTTTCAAACAGTATAAATAAAATATTTTAATTGTTTTTTTTAAACTAACAAATTACTTGTATTTTACTACTTGTATTTTTTTCTATCTATATAACGTTAATGTAATACAGTATAGGCGGCGTTTTGGACAGAAAGAGGTCTGTTGTAAGAATAACTCATTATCATTTTTTCAAGAAATTCTGTTACTTCAAATATATTCTAATCTATACATATAATAAAATTCTAACTGAGCCGAATCTGTACATAAATTATTTTTTGGAAAATCTTATTGAAATAATCATTATTATCGATATAAAGGCCAAATCTATAGTTTTTAGAATTTTTGTCTGTCTGTCCGTACCGCATCACGGAAAACCCACAGGACGGATTTTGATGAAATTTGGTAAGATGGTGGTTATCCGGGTCAACATATAGGATACTTTTTATTGCGGGAAAATATCTCATTTCTGATATCTCTATACTAAACGTTAAAACGTAAGTAGGGACGAACCCGAGCGAAGTGAGGGTGAGTCTCTAGTATGTATATAAATAGGCAAAGACAAAACAGTTCAGTACCTTTTTCTCCTCTGTTTGTAAACCGATTTTTTTGTTCTTAATTTGTAGCTATTGATGATCATTAGTGTTATAAATTAAAAAAATACATATAAATAAGTAAATTCTACTAAGCAGTAGTGGAGTCATCTGTGCCAGTAATAACGCGCTCATTTGGGAAACCGAGTGAAGCGGGTTCAAATCCCGAGCCCCTAATATTTTCATGTGCGAATCATTTCTAACATGATTACCGCTTGCCTTACGGTAAAGGAAAACATCGTAAGGAAACTTTCATGTCTGAGGGAACCTAGCAAGTTTTCGAAAGACATGTGAAGTCCGCCAATCCGCTCTTCGCCAGCGTGGTGGGCTATGGCCTGATCCCCGTGATATTGAATGGAGGCCCGTGCCCTCAGGGGGACGTTAAAAAGGGCTGAATACAAGTAAATTTTATTCATAAAATTGTTTTTCTCCAATTTTCAATGATGATTACGATCGAATTTCGAGTACTACGGGAACACTAGTTTTTATAATTTTACCTCATAACTTATAAAAACGCAATATTATTTATATTATTCTGCTCCCCTTTATATCTTTTATTTTTCATTCCTTTCATTAACATTACCTTTATCAATATACATTATTTATTTAATGAGAAATTGGTTAAGTACCAACTGGCGGAATGTACACGATGCCGATGTGAAATATGGCTTCAGATTATAGAGCTACGTGGAAAGGACTTATGCTATTAATCCCAATAGTACTATGAAGTAAGTAAATAAATAAATAAATATGTTGGGACATTAACAGACAATACCATCTAGTTCCATGGTAAGCTACGAGGCGTGTGTTATGGATACTAGATAATTGATACACTACACATATATAATTTTAAATACATACATATTATAAATATAAACACGCATGACTGGAGTGCAAGCATTCGTGCTCATCACACAAATGAATGCCACCAGCGGGACTCGATCCCGTGACCGCTGGCTCAGCAAATAGGGTCAATACAAACTGAGCCAAACGTGTCGTCAGTATGTAACAGTTTGTGAAAATGATTGGATCCGAGGCTTCAAACTAAAAAGGGCAAATTGGGTAGAGGTCTATTCTGTAAGAAATTCTACGTAATTCGATAGCTAAATTCACAGTTGATCACAATATACGAGATATGGTCGAAATCATACTTGTAACCGCAACAAATTCGCAATTTCTTCATACATTTCTACGAATATTAAGCGCGAATTCAGTTGTCGTATTAAATAAAAGTTCTTAGAAAATAGTTCATCTGGGTTGTCATATAGAAAATATTATCCTAAATAGGTTCCCGTGGTATTTAAAGTTATCCATAGAATGCGCTCCAAAATTAAAGTAAAAAAAACTTATACAGATTAAATAATTTTATACATAGTTATATTGATATATAGTATATGTATGTATTCCGCAGGAATACCGTATGATTCGTCATCATACAAACAGCGCCGTCTGTTTGTAAACGGTTGCTCGTATGTGAAATACCAAAGGCACATTCCTATTGAACTTATTATTAAGATTGAGATTATTTTTTTGATTATTTGTTTTGAACGCGATATCTCTTTTGTAAAATCACCTTTAGCCCCAATCCTACTTAATATAATTAACGCGAAAATGTATGAGAATGTATGGATGTATGCTTCTTGCACTTTTACACAAAAATTGCTAAACATATTTTGATAAGACTTTTCAATAACACAGCATATATATCACACCAGAATAACACAAAAGCTATAATTTATAAACATTTTATAGTAATTCATAATTAAATTACGTGGGCGGAACCGCGGAAATACGCTAGTTATGTATAAATAAGCTAACTGATTGGATCTGCGCTTGAAAGCTAGATTTAAAAAAAAATGGTTTCATTTTGCTTATATCCAATATTGTTTTATGAGAAAATTACAACAATTTAGTATTAAAATAACAGTTTAAACTATATTTTTATCCTAAATTAACATCTATTCGAGGCGGAGACACAGCTTGTAATAAAGTAAAACTCTTTAAAAGAAATATAATAAAATGTCTGTAAAGAAAGGAAATCATATAAACTTTGGAAACGATATTGACCTTTTATGGCTTTGTTATTTACTTTTGAACATTTTACGGCGACTGCTCTATGTACTTAAACAAAATTTTTGTAAACTTTTATAATAAAAACAGCTGTCGTATTTTATCCTATATAAAGATAATGGAGATGATATTTTTATTTTATCTTTACATGATATATACTTATGATATTATTGAATAGAGTAATAGAATTAATAAGTTGCAAATCTAAAAGAAAATAACCAGTTTTTGAAAGACGAAGATGATAATTAAAGGCAGCCTGACAGAATCTCCCTCACATTGAGATACATTGAAAGTTGATATAGTAGTGATATACTTTGATGGCTGAACCTACAAACACAAGCATTGCTTCAACCCTCTACGCTTCTTGCTACGCTTTACAGCAAAAAGCTCATAAAATATCCCCTTTTCCTCTGTTTTGCGGAAGCCATTTCCTTTTGAAAGATTCCTATGTCCATTTCATTCGAATCACTGAACTATAGTCCAATATGTATAAACAATTAATTTTATAAATAACAATTACTTACTTCTAATATAATATAAGCAGCAATTCTAATATAAGTAAACGAGTTGTCCTTTAAAAAGAAAAATATTTCGTCAATAAGACATACAAATAGTAATAAAAACCAACACACAAGTCAATTTATACTCAATTCACATTTTGCGAATATTTTCTATGGGAGATCCTCCTCGCTATTTTCAATTTGTACCGAGACGTAATGATTGCGTCCTCTGAAAATTGCTTTGAATATATATTTCGTTTCACAGACACCATGCTAAGATGTGTGGTACAAGTGGCAATAAAGTTATATAATAGAAATAAATTTTTCTTTTCGTATATACGTATTTTATTTATTTAAAGAGTATATCGCCTTACCGTTCTTAAACTAATAACTTATTCCAATCTCAATTATTTTTAGTCTTCTGTAATAACTTTTTTTTAATCTCTCAACTAGGTATGGGCCTCTATGTGTACCCTGTATGGCGTCGTAGTCCACCGCGCAGGCTAAGTGCAGGTTGGCGGACTTCACATGGATTTTGTACAATATTTAGATTTTCTTATACAGGTTTCAACGATATGTTTTCCTAGATCGTAAGGAAAGTGATAATTGCTTAGGAAATTATTGGCACGTGACATATCAGATATATGAAACCCTGGCTTTGAACCCGCTTCATCTGCCTGCATATTACCTCTCCGATGTCTTATACTACTCTTCAAAGAAAAATAAGCTAGATCAAAAAGCTCTAGATAGATTATAATATATCAATTATTAATAAATTTATATATAATATGTAGCACATAAGAGCTTCTCTATATTATCAGAATTACTTATCTAATTTCTTTTAAATATAAGTTAGAAAATGATACAAAAATGTAATCCAATTCTCTCCATTCTTTTCTCAAAACATAAACAAATACCTATAAATATAATTAAACCTTAAAAAAAATTAATTTTGAGCTTCTATAAGTTAAAAAAATTCTATTCCCCGTTTAATATT
Organism: Brenthis ino; assembly: GCA_921882275.1. NCBI lineage: Eukaryota > Metazoa > Arthropoda > Insecta > Lepidoptera > Nymphalidae > Brenthis > Brenthis ino. The sequence continues at coordinate 17,729,764 of OV170222.1, forward strand.
TATTCTGGTGTTTTATCTTCGGAGTTTTAAAGAAGAATAAAACTTTTTTGTTTTTTAGTCATTCTGAAATTTTATTTCATTTATTTTTAAACTAATTTAACTTATTTAACCTCTTTAGTCTAACATCTAGCATGTATGCTTGCAGATACGGAGGTCTTGAGTTCGATTCATGAGTCGGTCCAAGTACAGTTACTCGTATTAGGTTTTTATGTTGAGAAATTCTCAGTAATTAGGACGTTAGCGATGTTTCACAGCAACTCATCAGAGAGCACGTAAAACCGTCGGTCCTCTTCCTGATCTCTCACCAATTGTGTCGAATTGTCAATCGGAGGTTGAGTGAAAAATAGATCTGTTCACTAAGTGTTTAGGCGAGAAGGATTAAATATTTATCCCTTTAAAGAAAAAGGATTCCAACTGGATAAAAGATATCCTACATATCTTTTTCCATTTTCACTAGCGGAAAGATTGGTTTATTATTCCGGTAAATAAAAGAATTAAGCAGCATATAAGACAGATAAGGTTTTTAGGATCGGTAAAGTATTCAGCGTCTAAGCGAAGCGGTGACGGGTTGCTAGAATGTCATTAGAGATTTTCTTTAATATATAATCATAAATTTTATTTACAGTTCAATTTATTTATGAAACAAGCTATCATAGTATAATTCATATTATAACATACAAAAATAGTATACTATTCTTGTTTTATGACAACAAATATTCTTAAGTTTATGTCAGAAAAAATGAATTAATGAAACTAAATGCATAGTACTTAAAAATATTCTATTTAACCTGTTGATAATCGCGGATACGCCGTCGTGTCAATTAACAATTAATTTCCCGGAAATTCGCACGGAGGCGTATAAATATTATTACGCAAAAATAGTACGGGTTTTTATACCAACATCCGCTATGTGTAAAAGTAAACATTTCTGTCAATACAAATGAGTTTTCAGATTATTTGTATACTTATGCTATGAGTTAATTTATGAACCCGTTTTAATTTTATCGAACGGAAATGATGATAGTGCTTTTAATAAAGTAAGAAAACCAATTTTAAGGTTACGACTAGCGACTCACCCTCGCTTCGCTCGTGTTCGTCCCCAGGGGCATTTTTTAACGGTGAGTATGGAATAGATAGACTATAACATAGTTTTTTATATAAGTAAATATATACTAATATATGCCTATACATAGGAAAGATAAGTTTTTTATCCCTTACTTGAGAAATGATTGATTTCCCATACAAACTTTCATCCCCCTTTTCACCCCTTAACAGATGATTTCCGGTATAAAAACTATCTACATGTCCTTCCCAGGATCTTAAACTATCTTCATACAAAAGTTCTTTTAAGTCGATTCAGTGTATTTTTAGTTTATACATTACAAACAAAACATTATTGGCACAGTTTGATTAAACTAGTTACTAGGAGTTATAAAATGAAATAAATACATATATATTGATATTATAGATAAAATACATATATATAATAGGAGTTATAAAATGAAATAAAATACATACATATATATATTGATATTATAGATAGATATATCTGAGAGTTCTACCCTATTCGGTTAAGCTGAAGGACAGCATTGGCAACACAGCACATAAAATTATCTGCCTTCTTAGTCTAGTAGCTAAAATAATCGGATGTAGATCTGTGGTATTGAGTTCGAATCCTAGATATAAATAGACAAAGTATTATTTTGTGGGTCTTTTATAAAAAATCTTAATTACCAAGTTGGCGGAAGTGTTACAGGAAAATTGAGACATTACATAGAAAGGAATAGAAATAGATATGCACTTGTGCTTATCCAGCCTCCGATAGGCAGTAACGGCCGAAATCAGACGAGAGTACATTATTGCACAAAGCATGTAACCATCAAGTAAAGTTGCATCAAAATCGATATAGCTCTTTAAAATATGTATTCAGCCATTATTAACGTCCCACTGCTGGGCACGGGCCTCCCTTCAGTTCGAGGGGAATCAGGCCATAGTCCACCACGCTGGCCAAGTGCGGGTTGGCGAACTTCACATGTCTAACTTCACATTCATGTTAAAAATGATTCGCATATGAAAATATCAGAGGTGCGAGACCCGGGATTTGAACTCACTTCACTCGGTTTCCCAAGCGAGCGCGTTACCACTGGGCTACCACTGCCTTAACATATAAGAATGACTGCTTTAAAATATAAGAATTAATATAAGAGTAGATAAAAAATAAATACAAGGAGTGTTTTTCTTTTTAAAGTTTTAGTTACTAAAATTACAAATATTATTGTAGCAAATGTATTGGCAACGTGAGCCATTCTTAGAGAGACCGAGTCTGTGTAACCACCCATGAAATGGTTGTACAGTCATATGCTCGTAACATACTCGAATAAATTTTATATGATAATATGGAATTCTGTGAAAGGAAATTGATATTTTGTATTATATATGTATGTAGAATTTTATTGAAACGTTATAGAATTTAAAAAAATTATGATCTTAATAACATTTCACTTCGCTAAAAATATATTTATTTTTTATAATATTGATTTTGTAGCTATCCCGTGGGATAACAAAAAAATAATAATTTAAAAATTAAATGTATCGGGTGAAGAGTATATATATGAATGTATAGTATATATTCTGGATACTCATTTCCATTTATGTCCATTTTCAAAGCTTTTGTGTAATAACTAATAGGTACTTACGATAAGCTTAGGTAGCTTCTTCCTCGCATGTTTTTTTCAGTATTGAGGCAATTTATTGCTCATTATGCGTTAGCTTGAGCTTAGCTTATCGTAAGACAGAGATTTTATTTAGGTCGATAGGTACAGGGTCATGTATTTCTATAATAGGTTCTTATTATTTCTAATTTACTTTTTGTATGGCTTTAATTTAATTTTAATTACTATTAAAGAATACTTTTTAATAATAAAAGCCTAATATATTTTTTTTAATATTGAGAAATGTATTTAGGCATACCACCTGCATACACACAGGTGGTTATGTGGGACTCACCGGCAAAGCTAGTAATACCCACTAAAACCCACGACGCTCCGACGGCAGGTCTGCCGAAGCAAGTCAAAATAACCACGGGGTTGAAGTACCAGGAGCAACTCGACATAGACATTATAAAAATATATTAAATCAATATGGATTAGATACTATGTTATGATTTTATGACTTTGAAATAAAACCTAATGTATAAATTATACATATAATCAGATCTTGTACAATTAAACCTTAATTATATTGTTGGTACAGTTCAAGTTAAATTTTAACTGCGGAAAAATAAAACTTGCCATTAGGATATTGAAAACAACATTGTTACTGCTTTGTTTTATTTCTGGTTTACCCCGTGTATTTGTGTACGTTTTTAGTTAACTCCTTTGGGTCATAAAGGTGGTATTTAATTGCCAGCCGACAATATTTTAAGATATGATTATTTAATAGGTAAATACGATTTGGTATGAACTCTAATTATAGTTAAAATATTATACATCAATTTGTGATGTATTTTACGTATCGAAATATATTAGATTTGCTTTGCATTGGCTGGCACCGACTTCAAAAATATCTGATTAGGTATCTATTCTAAATAAAAACCCCCGTTTAGTTATTTGTTACATTTTAGTGCCTGGAAGCCGGTTTTTATTTTTTGTTAAAAAGTTTTTATTTTTCAATTTTTAGTGTAGACGTAATAAGCAGGTAATTTGTAAGAAAAAAGTTTTTTTTTTAACATATTCGATTAAACAATTTATTAAAAAAAATGAAGATTTTTTTAAAAACCGCTCGACCGATTTCGATTAAATTTAAATGGGACCACCTGGGAAATATACCCTTCGAAACAAAAAAAAACCCCAAATCAGTTCAGGCGTCTTCGAGTAATCGGTGAACATACATAAAAAACAAATATTCCGACGAATTGAAAACCTTCTCCTTTTTGGAAGTTGGTTAAAAAGTAGTCTCCCCCGTGATCATAATTGCTGAAACTGAAAAACTCTGTAAAACTCTTCTGCAGCGTTTATATTGCAAGGGCTGGAGGTATTTGGATGAAATTAGTAGGTACACAAATAGTCTATGACCTGGAACATTGCATAGGTTACTAACGCACTGAGCGCCACAACATGACTGACATGTACAATGTATATATTAGGTATATTATACGCAATATCTAATATACTTAAACGTGCAATTCTTGTATATATATATTTATATATAATCTGAATTTCGGAAACTGCTCCAACGATTTTCATGAAATTTAATATACGAGTATATTCGGTTTCGGGCGCGATAAATCGATCTAGATTAGTTTTATGTCTGACAAAACGTGTGTTTTCGAGTTTTCATGCGGTTTTGTTTCGTGCTTTGCTTTGTATGGGCTGGCACCGATTTCGAAAACATTTGATTAGGTATGTATTTAATAGGTAGGCTTTAATTAATTAGCAAAAGCACACCGACTTCGAAAATATTTGATTAGGTATGTATAGTAAATGAAAACTACCAATCAGTTATTTTTTACTTTTTAGTGCTTTTGTTTGAAGTCGGTTTTTATTTTTTTGTTATTTAAATTATATTACTTAGTTAAATTTTCTTCTTCTTCTCGTGTCGTTAAATAACTAGGTTCATCAGCAGTTATTAAAATGTCAATAAAGTTATAGATGCAATACAGTTTACTAGTAACTATACAACAATAAATAGGTTAACACGGCTCGCCAAATTATGTACTTGTATAGACAAGAAGTCATCCCACAACCATTAAAGAATAAAAATCTAGAAAAATATACATACAATACTTAGTATTATATCAGTCTAGTATTGTATTATATGATCGGTGGTATTATCTATACATATAATAAAATTGTAACTGAGCTTACAACAATAAGATATATATAAGATGTCTTTTCTTTAATAAAAAGAGCTATTTTTCGCCTAAATTCTTTATCAGTTTATATCCAGAATGGTTGAACCGATTTTGATAGAGCTTTCATATATTATAATCGGCCAATCTTTGTAGAATAAGAAGGAGTAGTTCTAATTCACCTTGCAAGATTTTAACTGTACAAAAATACGTACTTTAGAAGCACTTTCTTTTATCCTAAACAGTTTAAATTTTTATAAATACAGTTCACATTCCCATAATTTCGACTTATGACTTAAATCACTACGATAATTCAGTTTTTGAATAAAAATATCAGCCTCTATTAAAGTGCTTAGTGACATTAAGAAGCTAAACTATATAATCAAAGGGGGAAATAACAAAAGCAATAATCGCGTGCCACATAATATGAAATTTATTGGAATGTGTGCGATGACGGGTATAATACTTTTGTTAATGTACGAAAAACATGAGACACCATAAGGAATACAAAAACTAGACTTGAAAACATAAAGGTATAGCTTCATAGAGCAATATTTATATACTAGCATTGCCCGCGGTTCCGCCCGCGTTCAGATGACCAAAAACCAAATTCTTAGGTTTTACAGATTAGTATACTCTTACATTGCAGTTTTTGCATTTTTTCTCGGAAATGTAATATTTTCCCGTGGTAAAAAGTATCATATGTGTTGACCCGGTAACCAGCTATAACCATACGAAATTTCATCAAAATCCCTCCAGTGGTTTTCCATGATGCGGTAACAGACAGACAGACATACAGACAAAAAATCTAAAAACTATAGATTCGGTCTCTGTATCGATAATAATATTTATTTCAATAAGATTTTCCAAAAAATATCTAATGTACATTTATTATAATATGTATAGATTTGATAATAATTTCCATTAAGCCGTTGACTGTCAGCAAAGATTAATTGCGCGTAACGACGCTTGAAAAGCGATTACTTTGAAACGTATATGATGAATATTATAAAAGACATGATTTGACTGACGTTAATAACTGAGGTGGCACGATATTTTCTGCGAAAAACAGCTCAATACTTATAAAAATGCAAATGTTTGTTTGTACATAACCTCAAATCTCCAAAACTTTTGTACCAGCTTTGAAATTTAGAATCATAATATGTGCTTTTAATTGAAGAAAGTTTTATTCTATATATGCACTTTGCTGTAACTCAGCACTAGATGTCGTAGGGATCAACTTAACCATTACCATTAAACTGATCGATATGAAAACAACATATAGATATTTGAATACGGAGAATATTTTGGTGATATTTATCTACGCGAGTGAATTCGCAGGAATTTTAAAACTAGCCTTTGCTTTAAAATAAACGGAATATAAAAAATACATAACAATTCTAATAAACTATTAAAATGAAAGATTAAATTCTGGGAAACGGTAGGTACGTGATCTTTGTAAAATATGCGTATTTTGTGCAAAATTAAAATAAATGCAAGCTTGCGATATTTTTGATTCACTGCAATGGTGAGAAAACTCTGGCTCATGAAAATCTTATAATGGAATTGGAAAAATTCTGAAGAAAACTTTTCGCAGTTTTCGTTAAATTTATAATATAATTTCTAGAAGAAAATCATTTCTTGTAAACACACCGAATACTATTATTAATTGTACTTAAATTAAATACAGTAATTAAAAAAACATTTTTTGCTTGCAATCGTAAGTAAGGGTTAAAATTCATGTGTGAATTAGAAAGTTATTTAGTAGGTTTTAATCTGGGCTTTGAGCATTTAAATTTTAATCAAATCTACACAAGATTTTTGAAGTGAAAACTTCTATAGGCAGGTTTGGATGGGGAGTAAATTCATGTAAGTCGTCATCGACATGGTCACGTGACGTGTTAAGGCTAACACTCACGAGTGCCGATAGATGTCAAAACCAGATAAATGTAAACAGTTTTAATTTACAAATTTTAATTTAAGATCGAACAATTTATTAGAATATCCAGAAATAACAACTGTTTGTTTATAGCTTTCAGTTTTCACTTCTATCCGCAGTCGTCACGACTGCTTCTTTTTATAAATAAATGTAATGATGATAAAGGTGCTAGTCATCACCGTCCAAGGACAAACCCACTGATTTTAGCGAGCTGAAAGTTAGAGAATACATGTCACGCTTTTACGGTACCTAAATCATATTTTTTAGAATTTTACTCGTAAAAATCTAACGGCGTAGAGTATCTATCTATTTAGTCCGTAAACACAAAAACTTATATGTCGAAAATAAAGACTCGTACAGCCTTTAGAAACTCGCGGTATCAAAATTTTCGCTATAATAGATACATCTTATCAAATTGTAATTGTTAGTAGCTTACGTTATCTGTAACCAAATCACACTATTCAAAACCATGGTTAACATGTGGCACGCAAATTATAAACTATAACCATACTTACAGACAGACGGAGACATGGGTTGTTTTTTTTTTTTTTTTTTTTTTTATTCTCATTTAAAGAGCTGAGTCACTTGGGCGACTATGTTGCTCTGGTAGGTTACACAAATATTCTTATCTATACATTAGTTATAATATTATTTAGTTTCGCTTACTTATGTTATGTTTACCTATATTATACATAATTTTGGCTGACTCTGAAGTAGGATTTGCTAGATATATATTACATATTCCAATTGATCTATCTGCTAATTGTGATAAAAGGGGTTCGCTTCGAGCACATTCCATTAAAATATGGTACACATCCTCTATAACTCCGCAATCGGGACAATTAGGAGAAAGAACTTTCTTCATTAAATACCCAAACTTATTTAATGGAATGTGTCCGGAGCGCAGTCTCAAAGCCATCACAATATCTTCACGTTTGAAATTACACATATCTACCCAAGAATAGTAACAAGGTTGTGGTTGAATCGTTTTGTACCATATGCCTTTTTCTTTAGACCTCAAGTCAAAATACTCTTTCCAAGCATCTAAACATTTTTCTTTTATCAAATAAAGACAGTCTGTATAGAAAGGTAACATATGAATTATATCTCCATCAGTGCAGGCCTGTCTGGCAAACTGATCGACCTTCTCGTTCCCAATAATTCCAATATGAGAAGGAATCCACTGCAAAACAACTGATTTTTTCAAGGACTTCATTTTAAGAATCAATTCAATGATAGTATTGGCTATCGGTGTTCCTCGAAAAGTCGAGGTGCAACGAGCCAAGTGTTGTAATGAACTTTTTGAATCAGTAAGAATAATAAATTTATTAAAATTAATTGTCTCAATATAAGATAATACTTCAGCCAGAGCAATAAGTTCTGCGTACATTATTGAAATTTTGTAATTATTTTTAAATCTTATATTAGTTTCTGTTTGGGGATCATAAAAAGCAATTCCCGTTTCATTGTTATCCAAAGATGCATCAGTAAATAATTTATAATAGTTAGGATATTGTGAATTTAAATAATTTAAACATTTTATTTTAATATCAAGAGAATTATACGAGCGTTTTGCTTTCTTAATGTGAGGTATATCTATCTTAATATGTGGGTCCAAGTCGATTTTTGAAGTCCAAACATTTAAATTAAACATTTCTAGTTGTTTGCTTCTATGAACTGATATATTTTGAATTTCATTAAATAACATAATTAATAAAGGCTTTTTCTTTCTGTTCCAATATGAATTTTCAAATTGAGATGCATATTCACTAAGTAGAGAAATAATACTGTTGTTTTCTAAAGATTTTGCTTTTAACAAATATTTTCCGCCTAAGTAGCGTCTACGAATAGCTAAAGGCGGTAAACTTAATTCACTCTCCATCACATGTATAGGAGTTGTTCTTATAAACCCACCGATAACTCTCATACATTGGTTTTGAATTTGATCTAATTTAGACAAATGTGAGCGCGGGCCGTCATCGAACAAAAAACTCGCGTATTCAATTCTACTTCTTAGTATAGAAATGTATAACTTTTTTAAATACTTTGGATGGATACCCCAGCCAGAACCAGCTAAAACTTTAAATAAATTTAAAAACTTCGAAACTTTATCTCTTACACTACTTACATGAGTTCCCCATTTTAATTTTCGATTCAACCACAACCCTAGATATTTTACATTTTCTACTATTTCTAAAGAAACACTGTCTATTCGAAGGTTAATAGATTTACTAATGTGAGCTCTGTTAAATATGCATATTTTACTTTTGAAAGGGGAAATACTTAAACCTAATTCATCAAGCAATGCGCTGAAAATGTTCAAAGCTGATTGTAAATCATTGGTAGCGATATTCAAGTTCTTATTTGAAGTATACAAAACAAAATCGTCTGCATATTGTGAGATAAAAACATTTTTAATAGACTGGCATATGTGAGCTGTCGCAATATTAAATAGTAATGGCGATAAAGGATCTCCTTGAGCTAAGCCCTGGCTACAACATCTAGTTAACGATAACGTATCTAAATGAATATTTAGAGATCTATGATTAAGAAAATTCCATAAATAATTGCATATTTTTGATCCCACCCCATAATTGTCCATCAAAGTTAAAAGTTTAGATATATCTATGTTATTATATGCTCCATCAATGTCAATGAAACAACAAGAGGTAGAATTGCCTAGTCCAAATCCTTTTTGTATACATAAAACTAGTTTGCATAAGTTATCTAAACAAGAATGAGCTTTCCTGAAACCCGTAGTATCTACAGAGAAGGTATTTGATCTTTCAAAATACCATTCAAGTCTTTTGTTTAGGATTGAATGAAAAACTTTACATATACAGGACATTAAAGATATAGGTCTTAAAGATGATACTGAGTGTGGATCACGTCCAGGTTTCGGTAAAGGAATAATAGCTATCTCTCGCCACTGCTTTGGAACTATTCCATCTTTGAGAAATATGTTAAAAAGATTCAAAAGCCAATCTTTACCACTTTCAGGTAAGTTTTTGATCATTGAAAATGAAATCATATCTACTCCCGGAGCCGTATCTTTTGATTTGATAGAAACTTCTAATTCCTTTCTAGAAATTGATGTTTCTAAATAGTAGTTACTCGATCTAAATGTAGGACAATTATTAACAACAAAATCAGGGGCAAGACTTTGAAGGAGGTCCCTTGCACTATCACTACTAATAAAAGATTTTTTAGAATATCTCCCTTTTATCCATTTCATTCGAAACCACATTTCGTTTATTGAAGACACTTCACATAAACCATTACAAAAATTTTGCCATGATTTTGATTTCGACTGACGTAATATTCTTTGAGCTTCACCTACTTTATTTTGTAAAATATCAAGGTTATTTGGCGTTGGGTTATCTCTAAATACAACAAGTGCTAGACGTCGTTCAGCTATAGACTTCGAAACAATCATATTCCAAAATGGTTTAGGTTTAAAGACATTACTAGGGTTTAGGATAAATTTAATAAAAGGGATATACTTGTCTGCTGCACGGTTCATACAATCAAGCAACATATCGTACCCTAATTGCGCGTTTACGGGAAAACCGAGATCATTCAGTGACGAATTGATTTCGGAACGATATGGCTCCCACTTACCTAATTTAAAGTTCCGCTTTTTTATAAAGTGATTAGGAGGTACGCTGTAATTTAGAGTTAACTTAATTATTAGATGATCACTTCCTAGGGACTCGTTTGTTACAAACCATTCACAATTTAAGGCAATGTCCGATGATACTAAGGATAAATCCGGAGAGGATTTTTGCAAATTATTATTTACAAATTTAACACGGGTTGGTAAACTACTATTATTGAGGATTACGTAGCGGCTATCTACAAGTGAATCAAAAATCTGAATTCCTCTTATCTGTTCTATTTGACCAGCTATGATGATGGCCATTAAAATCACCTAATATTATAGATCTTTGCGTGATTATTGAAAAAATTTCATCCCAATGACTTTGCGAGGTTCGTGCGGATGGAGGGCAATATAAAGCATAAATACTTTCAAGATTATTACAATTATGAATTTTGACACGTAAAAGTTCAATATCTGAATTACCTATATTAAGTTGGCAAACCTCCGTTCTAACAGAATGATGAGAAATAATAGCGACACCTCCATATCCATCAGATCTATCATAGCGATAAATGTTATAACCAGAGATTCTTATATCATCTCTCTCATTCAACCACGTTTCACTAATCACTGCAATGTGAATTTTATCCCGATTTAATAGTAGCTCAAAGTCACTTAATTTAGGTTTAAAACTTTGTGCATTCCACTGCAAAATATTAAGTTTAATATAGCTTCCAAATGGTAAATTATCCATCTACAGATTCAAATATATTTTTGAATATTGGTAACTCTAAGACTTTGGTCTTACATAAAGAAATCAGCCACTCCCATATAATTGCTAAAGCTTCTGTAATTTTCTCCTTCAGAGATATTCTACGTATAAATATAATGTTTTTCAATTTTTCTAAAAGTTGTTTAAATGATATATGGTCGCTATTATTTTTTTGTTCTTCCTTTGAATAATTTGATGTCACCTCAATATTTACTTCCGAATCCGATGATATATCCCAATCCATTGTGTTTCGTGATTGACTATTTTTTTTTTTGAAATATTTTTCTTTTTACATTTTGTTCTTTTATTTTTATTTTCGACACTATTTATCTTCTTAGCGGACTTTACTACTTCTGAATAGCTTTGTGGTTGATTCATGACTGTAGCAGGCTCCGGGTTTGAACTAAGTGCAGGAAAATCTACATTTATGTCCAGATTATTTTCTTTTTCTGGTTGAGGAGATGGGGGCACATACATCATAGTTGCTCTTCTAAAAGTACAATTAAACTCTGCCATTAACTGTCTGATTCTTTTTTCCTTAAGGAATACTGGACATGTTCGTACTAGCGACATGTGTTGCCCACCACAATTAATACATTTAAACTGGTTTGTTTCACAATTATTATGATTCTTTGTGCACTTGGGGCATATAATACTTTTTGAAGGACAAAATTTATGAGTGTGGCCAAATCTCCAACATTTGGAGCATTGCGTCACAGGGAATATGTATGGTTCGACCTTTACCTTTAAGCCATATATGAAAATATGTGGTGGTAAGGAGGAACCTTTAAAACAAAGGCGAATCGTTTCACTTTCAGTCCAACCAGGGATTTCATCATTTCTACGAAATAATCTTTTAACTGATATTATCTCTAAATCCGACGAAATGCTCAATTGTACATCCTTTTCAGACAGATCTAACTCAATATCTCTGATAATGCCATAGGAAAATCCGACTTCACTTGTTTTGTAGCATTTCCAGCCTTTTTCCTGCAACGCTGTAGAAGTAATCATTTTTTCTGCATCGCTTTCTTCTTCAAATAAAACAAAAATTTTATAAGGTGTTGCATATTTAACTCTTATTATATTTAATATATTGTGTTCTTTCAAAAACCTCGCCAATTCTATCTGCTTAGGAATTTTTTCTTTACTTGTAATACAGACTTCTATTTTATCATCTATTTCTTCTAAACTTTTTTCTGATAAATTTCTACGATACTTTCTTTTGCTATTTCTAGACACTAAAGTCCACATCTCCGTGTCATCCTCATCTCGATATCTTTTTTTTGTATATAGGTTTGTATTTTCTTCAGTCTCCTCCACTCGATATAATTCTTCATTTTCATTATATTGTTCTACTTCGCTCCTATTCTCCATGCTATTTAGCACGGGCGACGTGCTATTTGCGATATTATTCATAATAATTATAAAACATAATATTGTTTACGTAAACTGTCCACTAGAATGCCCGTTAGTGCAAAATGCACACGGCTAGCGGGCAAACCGGTTTCTTATCTCAACGCGTAGCAGTATAATTATTACTTGCAAAAAACACGACCGTGCCGCATAGGGTCTTCCACGCAACCGGGTTGTTTTTTAATATATAAAAATTTCTTACACTCTTTTAGATAAATTTTCTAAAGAAGTTCAAGTAAAATCTGTCTTCAGTACATTTTGTAATCAAACGTAATGGAGCAAAAATAGGAATTCGTCCAAACTAAAAGGCGCAACGGCCTTCGGGATCAAACGAATCTAAAACATCTTAACATTAACAAATACTCACTCTTAGAAAATTCTAACGTTTCATTGCAGCCTTTGACATTTTTGGGTTAAACCTAATCCAAATAATAGATCAATTTTACTGAAAGCAGTGAAAATGATCGTAAACGGCAAAAATATTAATATGTCATTCTTGAAATATCAACTTTTAGGTTATCTTTAGGAAATCCGGAAAAGTATTGCCTTTTTCGAAAACTTCATCATTTCGTCTTGTCTGTCCGTCTGTCTGTTATATACACCAAAGCTATTTTTCTGGCGACTATAGGAGTTACAGCTTCATCTAAACCGTCAAACAATTTTGCAGGCAAATGGCAAAAAATACTATGGCACTCGTGTAATGAGGGGCATAAAAAATGTTGACTCTACATGTCTCTAAATAGGCCTTTAGAATTGTGATAGATTTCTTTAAGTGACTGATTTGTGATAATAGACCTTCTATAATACTTTCAACGAAAATCACTTTGAAGAAGACGGTTTGAGTAATTTTCAAGAGAATTTCGGTGCCACGCCTTCAGCTGGAAAAATAATAAGAAAAGCCAAATTATTTTTGCAGTTAATGAAATGAATGTTTTAGATTGGTAAATAATTTGATTTACTTTTAACGTAACGAACTACGCATGTTAAAACATATCTAAATTTAGTGTTCCATGCTACGGAACCCTTGGTGCGAGTTAGACACGCACTTGTCCAATTTTTCAGGTTTATAAACGAAATAATATTACTTATAATATTTTCTTTCCAAGAAAATAGATAGAGTAGAATTCCAAGTAATTTAGAAGTAGTTGTATCACACAAGCCTTCAAGTTTAAAGTTTTACGAGTAAATTAAGTTAATGTCTTTGTTAGTATTTTTTTTATTTTGTGTATCTTCTTAGTTATCTTCATTTACACTACCATTAAATTCATAAGTTTTTTTCCACGCCCAAACGGCGGGACAGATTTCGATAACATTTACTACATAGATAGACTATGGCCTTGATTGACACTTAAACGGATAATACATTTTACCTAAAGTTAACGCTGCCTGTACGCTCCATACACTTAATATTATAAATGTGAAAGTGTGTTTATTTGTTTGTTTGTTTTATGTTTGTTTGTTTGTCCTTTCACGTCGAAACAGAGTGACGGATTGGCGTGATTTTTTGTGTGGAGATAGTTGGAGAGCTGGAGAGTGACATAGGCTACTTTTTATCATGGGAGATTTTCTAATTCCCAGAGGAAAACACGTTATAACACAACCCAAAAAATATTTATGATCAGAATTACTTGAAACTTGGTACTTATCCCCTAAGGAGGTAAAATAGGGTATGAAAGTTTATATGAAACCTACCTTTTTAGAGTTTTTTTATAGTTTTAGCGCGAGCGAAGCCGCGGGTTCTGCTAGTTATAAATATATATGACATCAAGGCACGTAACCAAGCGATAAGTTGCTAGCCGTACTTATAAATGAGACAGTATGTTTATTGTTAGGTCTACAAAATTTATTATCGCCTCTTCTCTCCTTTTCCATTACATTTCTAATTCCAATACCAATTATACTGTGTTCGATGAGTAGAAGACAAACACTAGTTTATAAATAAAACAATGAAACAGAAACAAAATAGTCATGTAACCAAATATCTTAGTAACAAAAAAGTACTTTGCAGAGTAAAGATATCATTTCGGTTATTCGCTCCAGAGTATCACGTAGTCGATACTTAATCACGTCGTGACAGAATACACGCATTGTCCATCTATCTGATATAGCTGAATTTTTATTTAAAAAATATCACGATGTATAGATATGATTTTTACATTTACTTGTTTCGAGTTTGTATTTTTTTAACTTTAATATTTTTACATAAGATATTGTACATAGAAAATATGGTGAGTTAATTTTACTTATAAAAATTATTCAACAAAATATGCTGTTTTAAAGGAGTACTATCTCATAAACGGAGATAAATGGTTGTCATGGATTCTTCATATTCCAGAATCAAATAATATTCTATACATTCGATATCACTAATAATGACTATTTCAATAAGATTTTCCAAAAAATATTTAATTTACAGATTCGACTCTATTAGAATTTTATTATTAGTATGTATTATAATGTATTATAATAAAATTCTAACATTAAATATTTTTTGGAAAATCTTATTGAAATAGTCATTATTATCGATACATAAGCCGAATCTATAGTTTTTAGAATTTTTGTCTGTCAGTCTGTGAACGCTTCACGAGAAAAACATTGGACAGATTTTGATGAAATTTAGTATGATGATAGCTGGTCATCCGGGTTAACATATATGATACTTTTAAAGTCTTATCTCATCTCAGAGAAATGTATACTGATCATTAAAATGTACATAGGGACAAGTCCGAGCAGAGCGAGGGTGAGTAACTATAATAATATTTTATTATTTCCTTTTTTATTGCAAAATTAACTATTTTCAAATCCGGAGAGGGAATTCGGAGAGAAACCGGAACTGAGAAACGGGTACTTTAAGTTACAAATTCTACCCAAGCTAAAGAAAAAATGTTATAAGTGTGCCACAGCAACGTGTGGCTGGGTTTGCTAGTAAATTATAAAGTGCAAATTCAGTTTATTATATTTAGTAATTTTTTAACTTTGAGCACTAGGAAATTTTTAGACTTATAGATTTACTAGTTTCTTTTTAATTACACTTTTACAGTTATAATTACAAGGATATTTAAGTTATAATTCGACTAGAAAGAGAGTTTCTTTCCCCATATAAAGAAGCATAAATTATACTAACACTACATTGCATTGTCTACTTATCTCCAATTGTTCTATTCATTCGATGTTCCTCATAATATGATGTATAATAGTATATTTCAAATCTAGGTCATCTCTCACCATACGTTATGCTCCCCTAGGTATTATAATAGATGGCTTATAACTTATTCCATTTCCATTATTCTAGTAATTTCATCGTGACATTTTTTCATAAAACTTAAATTGTTAGCCGAATTACTAGTTACTTTTATTAAGTGAAGTTTTATTAAAATCTATCAAGATATTTTACGTAAAGAATTCAAATTACCTTAGTTTTAACGAGTTCATTTATTACGTTGTTTTTATAAAATGGTTACGAGATACGGTCGATAAAAAAATTAGTAGGTACTACTATCTACTAAATGGTTTTTCAAAGTCAATATTTGCATATTTTATATTCCCAGTCATTAACGTGTTTTATAAAAATGTTATAAATTATAAAAAATTATTATAAAAATATATAACATTTTCGTCAAACATTTGCTCTATTGCGAGTATGACATATATGGTATGACATATATGACTGTATGACATTATTGTCATCCTGACTTCGGCCATGACGGCAATCTCACTGAAACCAGCCATCTACGTTTATAGTGCACAAATGTATGCGCAAACACAAGTGCACTCAAAGTCCGATAAGACGATACCTCGACACGACCGGTAAGAGTTAAGGCACAAGACCGATTGACGGCTTTACGCGCTCTCCGAGGCACGGGAGTGTAACACCGCCAACTTCCCAACTCCGGGTTACTACGAAGTATATCTTAATAGAAAAACTCAGTAATTAAACTTGGCCCGACCTGGGGGACTCAAACCCAGGACCTCCGGATCTACAGCCATACATGCTAGCTACTAAACCACGGAGGCAGAGGCAAAAAATATATTTTAATACTAACAGAAGAAAACACGAGCTATCAATAACTAAGACCTTAAACCGAGCCAGTTATTTCAGTCGATTTAAGATTTAACTTTTTTGCGGTCCCTCTAAATAGGGTACGACTGACGCAGCTAATTTTCTGGCACAAATAAAAGGGAAACCGACCAAGCTCGGGAACTATATAACATGTAATTTGTTTGTTCCGAACACTGAGTTGAATGATTTTCAATGTGACATAGTCCTTTTAGGTTATTTACTATATTGGTATAATTTATTTTACGAGCGTACACCAGAGATTGTTTTCCTGTGCCTTTTTTGGGTTTTGGTTATATTTTTACTTGTTTAAAAAAAAATTAAACCATATATAACCCCATATTCAAATTTGAGATAATTCAAGCTAGATGATTCCTCATAGTATTTTTGGAACTATGAGAGCAGTTGTACAGCAAATCATCAACTGATGATGCTCAGGTCTTCTTGAGTAGGATGCTGGCATGTTTAGTATAGGATGCCAGCTTCTCGGCTATATCCCAACTGAATAGGTATATTAGGTTCTGCCGACTTTAATCTTGTATGCATTTATTGTTTAACTCTTAACTGCTTTATATTATACTCGCTTCATATGGAACTAGAGTTGGGACTAGAAGTTATAGTTAGTTTTATAACTTTTCAAAGATGCTTTTATCTATAAACTGTTTATATAAAAGAAATTTCATAGAAATTTATTAGTTGCCTTCGATATGGACGATAAAATATTTGGCTTTTGATATATACCAAACATCCCTCAAATAAGTATAATTAAAGGATATGTAGGAGTCTACAACAATTTTATTATTTGTATTGGTAAAGTTAAAAGGAAATCCGTTTTCTTTTTTGATCGACCTCAAAAAGGTAGAAATACGCAATTCCATAGTATGTTTTTATGCCACTATACAATATCTTCGCTAGTTGTTAATTGCTTTTCTTAATTCTTTTTTTTTGATTAGTTTATTTATTAGAACTATATAGTATAATATAAAAATTTATAATTATAAGTATATACTTGAAATAATTTCATTTAAATTAATATACTATGCCTAAAATCTTTACATTTAACAAGATTCACAGCATAAATCCAACCCACAACCCGCACTTGGCCAGCGTGGTGGACTATAGCCTGATCCACCTCGTATTGAAGGGAGGCCCGTGCCCAGCAGTGGGACGTTAAAAAGAGCTGAATACACAACGTAAATGGTAAAACATATATACTAGAGACACACCCTCGCTCTGCTCGGGTTCGTCCCTAGGAACGTTTTAACGGTTAATATAGAATTCTCAAAGATTAGATATTTTCCCCCTGTAAAAAGTATCCTATATTATGTTAACCCGGGTAACCAGCTAACATCATACCAAATTTCATCAAAATCTGTCCAATGGTTTTCTCTTCATGTACTCTCAGACAGACAGATAAACAGACAAAATTCTAAAAACTATAGATTCAGCCTCTGTATCGATTATTATTACTATTTCAATAAGATTTTCGAAAAAATTCATAATGTACAGATTCGACTCAGTTAAAATTTTATTATATATAGGTATATATAGATTCAAATACACAAACATGAGTTTCTAGATAAAATCATACTTTTAACTTAATAAAATTATAAACTGCTTATAAAACATTATTAGCTTCATTTTTTAAACTTAATGAAGAAACCTTGTCAAAAGGGGAATTAAGACAATTGAGAATTTCTTCCCAGTGACATCCGATCGAGTGGAATATTGGAAAAGTTTTACAACCAATAAAACTTCGTAATTCCTTTAATTTTAAGTATTAATAATTGAATTATTCATCGTGCCTTTCTTAAAACATTTAATTTTTTGCCTTACATTTAGCATTGAAAATATAACATTGTTACGAGCTACGGTTTTAGGATCGGATATTAAAACGGTTTACTTGCACTTTGTATATTTTATTGCCTTTACGAGTCGAAATTTTAGCAGTTCAAATACATAGGGAACACGTACAGTCGACTTAATTCAGTTATTAAGTACTATTTGGAATCAATTTTCACTTTCACTACCGATTTGTTTTTCTTCAATTTTTCAGTTTTTAATAATTGTACTCATTTTTTTCTTAACTCTGAACTTATGCGTATGTCTCGACACTATTGCCTCTATTAAATACATAAAACAAAGAACTTTCTAGTAGTAGATAAACTCGAAAATGTTCTAGTAAATTGTATTCTCCAAGATACGAAGGGCCATGGGCTATGCTAATTCAAATTCTTGGCTTACACCGAAAATTATAATTCGGCCGACCGATTATTGTGTTTTCCCGTGGAAATGAGAGAAATTCCGCGAGAGTTGACCCGAGTTATAAATTATCGCAACCCAAAATGTAATTAAAATATGTTCAGTACTTTTTGTGTAATGCACTCAAATAGACATACAAACAGTTGTTTTGGGATCTTTCTTTATAAAAAACATTTATATCCGTTAAAAAGCAACAGTTAAAGAACTTTGACAGATTTGCAGTTTTGAAATCAACAAACGAACAAACGTTCATATTATAGGCACTCAATTATCATAGAGAATTGATGCGTGAAAGGAAATTGAATAATATGGTCAACCAAACGCGCACCCAACAATAATATCTCATTTTGATAACAAAATGAATTATATTGACCACAGTTTATACGGTAGCATAGAATAAAAATTGTAAATGTGACATATACCTAATGATCATTTTAGGAATTCATTATTATATAATACTAATGACTCTCCCTCTCTTCGCTCGGGTTCGTCCTTAGGAACGTTTTAACGCTTAGAATAGATTTCTCAGAGATGAGATATTTTCCCGCAGTTAAAACTATCCTATATGTTGACCCGGATAACCAGGTATCATCGTATCAAATTTCATTAAAATCTCCCCAGTGATTTTTCCGTGATGCGGTCACAGACGGACGGACAGACAAAAATTCTAATAACTATAGATTCGGCCTCTGTATTGATAATAATGACTATTTCAATAAGATTTTCCAAAAAATATCTAATGTGCAGATTCGATGCCTATGCCATTTGGAAGTTGGTAGTTGGGACATTAATACACAACACCATCTAGTTTTATGGTAAGCTACGAGGCTTGTGTTATGAATACCAGATAGTTGATACACTACAAATATATAATTTTATATACATACATATTATAAATATAAACACCCATAACTGGAGTACAAACATTCGTGCTCATCACACAAATGATTGCTCCTAGCGGGACTTGAAACCCGGGACCGCTGACATAGCAAGTAACAGTACAAACTGAGCCAAACGTGTCGTCAAATTTGACTGAGATGAGTGGGAGACCGCCACTGTGTTTGCTCATACATACATATACATTGTTTGATTTGATTCCTACCAAGTACGTACTTTTGGTTTCGGAGCGTTTTGAAAACTATTTATACTAACTTAAAATTAATTTGAGAAAAAAAATAAAACTAAATGTGAGACATGTAGCCGATTTGAGGCTTCTTTAATATCTGAATACATACTCGGCCGGCGGATGCCGGGTGGGCCGACCAGACGCTGAGTTTGCGTCTCCCTTATTCTATGAAAATCTTAATCTAGAGCGGATGGACGAGGTGTAACCATAACTACGTAGATAAATATTGACATTTAACCGCAAGCAAATAAAAGAAATTGATAAACTGAATATTGAAAAATTGAATATTAAATAAAATCACACTAAAGTGTTATTGATATCATTTCCAATTGTTTTTATTCTGAAGCACCAAAAACGTAAGCCGATTTATAGTGAGCCTCATTTGATACTAACTGAAATGGAGCAGTTACGTTAAATAATATATTAGATATAATAATTTATACCGAATTAATAGAGCTGTTATAAGCCTATTTTAACTCGTTGGTCTAATGGCTAGCATGTACGGCCGCAGATACAGAGGTCCTGGGTTCGAGTCCCATAACGGGCCAAGTTTAGTTATTGTGTATTTCTGTCAAGAAGTTCTCAGTAAAAGCCCGGAGTTGGGAAGTTGGCAGTGTTTCACCCCCGTACCTCGGAGAGCGTAAAGCTGTCGGTCCTGCGTCTTAACTTCTCACCGGTCGTGTCGAAGTATCATCCCATTGAATTTTGAGAGTCTACACATTGAGATTGGCCGTCGTAGTCGAAATCGGTCAGGAGGGCATTATTATTATTATATAAAAAGAAAATATTTTTATATAAAGCTAAATATAAAATCTATACCTATATTAGCTATGAGCTATTTTAACATTCCAAGAATTTTCTATTTTTATTTATGAATTCTATAAACAGTTCCCTTAAACAGAAAAAATATATTTTAATCGACTTCCAAAAAGAAGGAGATTCTACGTTCGTCTGTATGATTCTTTTTTTATGATATAAAATTGGATATTTATCATTATGTTTCTTGCAAGCCCATGGTCAGAATAGTCGTGAGTAGGTACATTAAATTGCAAATTTTCGAATCCTAGACATGTATTAAAAACTATAAATTCTAGGCTAGACTAGCCTAAAATGAACTAAGTTTATTATAAATTAATTTTTTTTCTGTTATTTTCAATTTTTTACTCTCTTTCTCTCGTAGAATATTAATATCTCGTAGAATATTAAGCTTCAATGAGACAAAGCATGTCGGATGGGAACCAACGGTTCCCACATAGTATCTGAAACAAATGTAGATCAAAAAATCTAAATGTTAATCAATACAAAGAATCTAATCCGTGAGATTTGAATTAAAAAAAATATATAAAAGTTACAAAAATATACTATATCACGCTCGCAACACTAAAATATATGTATACTTACAGTATTGTAATGAGAGTTGGAATATTTCATACCTACTAATTTAACAATTGTTATGCAAATCCTTCTTGTTCTAGAATAAATGCAGAGTATTGTGAAATAAAACTACGTTAAATATTCTTTTTAGAAGTTTTACTAATAAAAGCTAGAAGACTCACGACATCGCTAACTTTCTTTTCGATAATTCTTTTTATATTGCTACTGGCATTTGGCCATGGCTCTGTATTTAAAAAACAACGGATTATCATTAAAAAATCCAACCCCGTTTTTTTACCCCTTTAGGTGTAGAATTTCCGAAAATTCTTACCTAATTTCATTTTCACTCAGTTGACAAGATAGAGATATAATAGAGACTCTCTTAAGAATCTATCTGCCAATTTTCTCAGAAAACATAAGTTGGTAGCATTTATGCTTTCTGAGATTTCACTTTTACATTTATATTGAACACTAGTTTTTATCCACGGCTTTGCTCGCGTCAATAAGTGGGTCGAGGTTCAAGGGTAGCATATGTCCGATCCCAGGATGCAATCTATGTCCTTGCCAAATTTTATCAAAGTCTGTTTAGTAATTTAAGCGTGAAAATGTACTAGACAGAGTAACTTTCACATTTATAACATTAGTATACATTCGCTAATAAATTATTCGATAGTGGCATACAAATGTTATTCCAAGTGCTTATTTACTTAATATTATTGGCGTTATTAATTATGACCTTCATGTTAATTAAGCACTTAAAGCTCAAATTTGCAAGCTTATACGAGACCACACATTAATAGCAACGTATCTTATCAAGTAAAAAGTCTAAAGATATTTCTAAGGAAAGTATGTGGTGTAGAATAAATTGTTCCATAATCTGCTTATCTATATGAGATGTCGATTGAAAAACTTGCCTAAGGGGCTCAAATCAATTTTGAATCACATTTAATTCTTATTTGAAGGATATTATGTGTGATATGAATTATTGAATGTATCGCTGAATCGAATGACACTACTAAAACTTTGAGATATTCCTTGCATATATCCTTATACTAGCGACTCAGGGACGTCCCTAGGTACGTATTGACGGTTAGTATGAAATGCAACTTATTGAATTTCTTGGCGTTTCTGTACTATAATATGCATGTTTTATACATATAAACCTTTCTCTTGAATCATTCTATCTATTGCAGAAAACTGCATTAAAATCCGTTGAGTAATTTAAACGATCTGAGCGAACAGACAGCGGAAGCGACTTCATTTTATACTATGTAAAGATACAGTACTTTTAGAACATCAACTTAATTCTTTTAAAATCGTCAGTACGTCTGTCCGTGTGAAAGCTACCACCGGCTCGGAAAGCAGTTCTGCTGAGAAGATCGGGCGAGAAACTCAACAGTTACTCTTTTAAATAATGAGTTACATAATTAATAATAATAATCTACAATATTACAAACAATTTATCACTAGTCACTATATAGTGGTACCGACATCTCTGCACAAAAACGCGGGAGAACAAAAGAATATCTGCGTCTTTTTATTTTTTTAAATACATTCCCATCGGCCAAGGTCACATAAATAAATGCTTTATCATCATCATTACAAATTATCAAATATATTATTTTTACATTAAAACGCTCATGTAGAAAAATGCAACCTTACACTAGTGTTACCGACTTTAGATATTTTTAGTGTTTAATAGAGCGGATATGTGCAGTATTATATACAATAGATCACGAAACTATATATATTATGAATATTTTGGTATCTCAAATGACACTTTCCGCTCAGAAATAAATAATTATTTTATTAAGAATATAGATATTATTTTGACTCGAAATTGAAGATAATAAGGATCGAAAAACAATTGCCATCTGTTGCCTAGATACAAAAAAAACAATATTTATAATATAAAAAGTCTTTAAATTACAATAATTCTAATCTATAAAATTAATAAAGCAAAGAGTGGAACTGAAAAATAAGCGTTGTGCAGTCTGAGACTAAAAGTTTATACGAAGAAGGCGTTTATCACTAGTTAAATATTTGATAAACATGTCGGACAAGCGCAATGTGACAAGAATTGTCAAAATCCATGTTGTATTGACGTACAACGCAAACGCCACTCATACACTATAAATTGTTTTGTTTTCTATCAGAAAGAAACTGAGTAAAAAGTTTTTATTAGTGTATTTATCAAAAAGAAAATAGATAGAAAGATTGCTAAGTACTTTATTTCTACTTCCCAAGAGAAAGAACACGAAAATAAGCAGCAGTCACATACCATCATTTTATCATTAAGTTTAACTCGATTTATTCAAGGTAAAACTAAATATTTTGTAGTACACAGTAAACGAGTGAAATATATATTTTAACTCACTCATTTACATTCGATATTAAATTTAATCACTTCCAAAATATGCAACGCTAAGAAAAAGTCAATTTAAACTTGGAAATTTAGATGAATTCGTAATCAGGCATCCTCTAGATCCCTTTGAAACCTTTATAATTAACTGCGTTACAATATCGTCTCCTACAGACAAAAATAGATGGGAGCAAACAAAGCGTGCTGGATTATTTGACTTAAAAATAAATTAGAATTAGGTATTTACAGATTTCAAAAGGGGAAATTATTTACAAAATTTTCACTCTAGATGTTTATCTTTATATTACAGAAGAGAAAGTTGAATTTTGATTAAAGCAAGCGATTATTAATATTTTTCATTTAACTTGCCTCTTGCACAGTATAAAAAGAACAGTGCAAAATTACCACTATATTGCCACTATTCACTTATATTGAACCTGTTTTTATATAGATAGAGCTTTTTTTTTGTTGAATAAACTCTGACCAGCATTTGCTCTAACATTAAATGGACACAGGATAGATCAACATCAATCTATTGTAGAGTAAAAAAGTAAACATTTTTTCTTAACAAAATTATGTAGGTACTTATTTCTTAAAGAAGCATATATGTGCTTATGTATATACAAACTATTCGTAAGGTTATTAAGCTATTCGTAGAGTATAACTAAGGAAAGTCCAGGTAGCCCCACAAGTATACAACAAAAAATCATCAAAATCAGTCAGAATTAAGAACATACATACACAGGAACTTTATATGTAAATAAAGTTGGCAACATTAATATTCCCTCCACTACCGCGGACACGCCGGCGTGTCGGTTAACAATAGATTTCTTAAATTTTTTATTATTTTTTTAGAAATTTACCTGGAGGTGTTAAGCATTAAACAACTGTATTTAATGATAAAATAACTTGGAAACCTGTTCGTATGTCATTTGGTAGTTTATTCTTGTTTATGCAGCAATAAAGTAATAAATAAAAATCATTTTCATTAACATTATGTAGTTCCTGAGCTATGAACTGAAGAACTGGCGATGTGTGAACTGTGAATGAACAAAATATACATTTTCGGTTTTTTTATACCACCTCTACTAACCAAAGGTTTTGCCCATTGTAGCTGATTCGCTATGATACGTAACAAACCATAGATTTTATTGTCATTTACAAATTAAAATGATTAAGAGCGAAATAGCAGATTCCCATAAAACATACAAAAAATGTAGTTAAAATCACCCTAATCGACTCACAAGCAATCTAATGGGTGAACTCCCAAAGACAACATTTTTTTAAATTGAAGAGCACCACAGGACCTTATGACACCATAAGGATACCAGACTATAAAAATAAATAAATAAAATTAAATAAAAAAGGCAAATCAATGGATATTATTGTGTACGACCTAATCAAATACATAATTTCCAGTTAAATGTTAAATAAAATAGATAGATAGCAAGATAATACAGAGTTTAAAAAAAGTGAAAAAAATGAAATTAGTAAAGAAAGTAAAAAATGGATATGATTATCATAGAAAACATCTTACAAGATATCTTGTACAAAATGTGGCTTTAAGAGCACCGATGCAGACTCAATGACTTCAATAAAATCGCTCAAATGAAAAAAAAACTTGAAATACCTTTTCTAGTCGTCGACACTTTACCTGATGCATTATAACCGACAATATAAATAAAAGCATGTCCATTTCTTTCTAGAGATAAGAATGTGTGGGACTTCTGAGTTAATAAATAGCACATTGGATAGTAAGTGCTTACTTAAGAGCTCCTTGCAAGTGAGGGTTCCGTACATTGGATAAATAAACAAAAAGCTGTTAGTAAGTAGCTTTATTATTATTTTGTATCTTTTATTGTTGATTGTCTGTAAAACATTCAAAACGTCGGGAACCAAAAAATCAAAACAAATCCGCGAAATAATCCGAAAAGATAGTTTAGTTTAAAATGTCAAATATTCGCGTAAATCTAAGAAAGTATTATGCCTGAAAAAAAATATCACAATTAATATTATTATACTCTTAAGGCCGCCTTTGCACATTATATTGAGTAATTAAGTGTGATAATAATATTGATAAGCTCAGCTTTTTAAACTTTTTTCATTCTCTATATTTTTGTAATCACTTCTTTTGACCTTGGTGGCGTTGACGTGCTTCAAGAAGGAAAACTCCTTTTTATGTTTTCATTGACTCCACTAAATTATATAGATAAAGAAGCTTTCCATGATATTTTTTATAAAACAATGCTTGTTATTGTTTGTTGTTTGTTGCATTTGTCCTTCTGTCACGTAATTCATGGGTTGGAGTTTTATTTTGGCACATTTTTTTAAATCTGATATACTAAATGCCTCCTAATATAATATTAACTGCAAATGAATATCTAAACGCAAGTATTTATTTATTTCATTTATTTATTTTTATAGTGTTAAAATAACAAACTTTAGTACCACAATTTGTATTGAATAAGGACCTGTCGATGTTACACTCGGGTTTCAGGTAAAATTGGGTCACACCAAGCCCTTCCGGTTCACGAGGCAGCAAACAGATGGGCTATTAGTGATAGCTGCAAACAGTTACACTGCTATAAAGAATACATAGAGTCCGAAGTGTATAGAAATAGTTAACTAAAGTCACTGACGCATACTTTTTACACTTTTTTGAATGAAATCACAACTTTACTTATTGCGATCATATCGAATAAGTGTCATGTAATATGGTATTTCAAATTAAGTTAAACAATTTTTCTTCTATTTATAATACACGCAGTGGTAGCCCAGTTTTAACACGCGTCCTGCTCGCTTGGAAAACCGAGTGGAGCGGGTTCAAATCCCAGGTTTCGCACCTGTGATATTTCAAGTGCGAATCATTTCCAACATGGTTACTCTTACGGCCTTGCAGTGAAGGAAAACATCGTTAGGGAACCTGCATATCTGAGAGAACCCAGCAAGTTTTTGAAAGACATGTGAAGTCCACCAACCCGCATTTGGCCAGCGTGGTCGACTGTAGCCTGATCCCCCTCATATTGAAGAAAGACAAGAGCCCAGCAGTGAGAAATTAAGGGGGAGGGGAGAGGGGAGGAGTCAGAATACATGATACATGAAAATAAATTTGTCTTGATTTAAACGTAACTAAAGAGGTAAACGATGAAAACATCAATATTATAAATTAGCATTTTTGTAGAATCAAGAGATATTTAAAATTTTAAACAGCAATAAACAATAAAACAAACCAAAAAACACGACAACAAGACTAACGACAGATCTTATATCAAAGAATTGAATCGGCATCAAAATATCAAATATTTTTTTAATAAAGCAATTAAATATTAAAATGAAAGTAAATTAAAAATTGTAAAATTAAGCTCAATGAAAGAAAACCACAGAGAACAAAACTCTTTAGTAGATAGATACTCAAAAAAATCTCTCTAAGACTCAACGTCATTAAATAAGAAAAACTTTTTAACGAACACTTGTGCAAAACTTTATACTTATATACTTAGCGGCTTAGGTTGAGCTTAACCTGTCAGTTAGATACTAAGAAAAATAATTCACTTTGAAAAATATTACTTACAAATTATTACGCGAAAAAAAAGCTCTAATTAGTTAGTCAAATAGAGGCTTTGTTAGACAAGTTCGAGTGTCTCTGCAATAAAAAACCTAGAAGAGTAAAGCAAAGTGCAAGACAAAGTTCCGTATAATTATGCCATCAACAGTAAACTTAAAATGTAAGTCCATTTCAAAACCAAGAGAGCGCCCCGAACCGAGCTTTAAAAGCCTCTTGATCGATGAGACTCTTATAAAACGCTATTTTACTACTTCGGCTCAGTTCAAAAATGTTTCAAGTTTAAATAAGTTATTAATATTTCATTTTATTGATGTAAATATGTATATTTTTTAAATCATAGTAGTTGACGAGCTTTTGTGATAAAAATAAAAAGAAATTGACACTGATCCTTTTTTATATAATATATTATGTACATTCTATATAGTTAGGTAAATTCTATTCATATATATTTTAATCAGATTTTGATTGATTTTCAAATTTGGACTGCAATATAACAAAAATTGAATTCTATTTTATAATTAATTATCTGTATTAATATTATAAGTGTGAAAGTTTGTGAGTATGGATGTTTGTTACTCTTTCACGCCAGAACGGCTGAACGGATCTGGATGCTTGGCACAGAGATAGACTATAGTCTGGAATAACACTAGGCTACTTTTTATCCTAGAAAAATGTACGGTTACCGTGGGATAGGTTTGTTTTTGTTTTCTTAAAGGCGAACCCGAGCGAAGTGAGAGTTAGTTGCTAGTATTATAATAAAGTTACTTTTTTTTTTGTTGGAGATGTGGAATGGCAAATACATAAGGTTTCATCATGTCTGCTTATCCGTCCATATGTCACAATCAATTTGGTATATTTCAAAATAGAAAATAACAATATCTGATTTCTATTAGCGATACCAATTGTAGAGAGCTGTGTTGGCATAAGATTATGAGATTCTTCAATTAAGGCACCCCATTATAATAGAAAAGGCCTCGATGGATTTGAGTGGGAGTGCTTTTCTTGTGGGTGAACATAACTATTTACTTTTAGTCAGGTGATACGCATAAATAAACTTTTCTAGATAATTAAAGTACCTAAACATTTTATCTCTTTATACCTACGCCAATATTATAAAGAGGCCAAGTTTATAAGTTTGTAAATAGGGGAAAATCACCGTAAGTTGTGTCCCGGTTCTGAAAATTCTCGCACTTAGGAAGCTTTTTATTTCGACAAAAATGTTTTTACTGTCAAAAATCATAATAACTTCAATTAAAGTCGAAAAAATGGTCTTTGAGTTACTTTATCAACTATAGTTAGGGGACACGCCCGAGCGAGGCTAGGGTAAGTCAATAGTGCTATATAAATATATTGTTAGATTTACGTCTAACTAGTTATTGCCTGTGGCTCCGTCAACATTAGTACAAATATCGATAAAAATAATCTCAATATTAGAATATTCTTAATACGGAAAATGCGTGTGATTTAAATACAGGTGATATATATTTTTTATAATCTTTATTGCTTTTGAATTAAGCCTATATCAATATTTTTTAATATAATTTATTTTTTATTATGAAAATAACTATTACAAAGTGCAAATATAGGTGCGAAATTCAAAGTAGTTAAAACGCACGTCGTTGGTCAGACCGAATATGACGTCAAAGTATTATCAAAACAGAACGATTAGCGATTCTATCGCTACAAATTGTGTCGTCATTTTTCCGTGTATATCATACTATGATGTCACGCCAAGCGCGTGAAAGGGCGGGCGTTTAAAGTATCCGTATCGTTATGATATTTAAAAAAAATATACTTAATTTTATTTTTTGGAGCTGGATAAATTTTTTTTACAATTATTATATAACGATTTTAGCTATTGTATAGAACATTTAAAAAAAATCACGCATATTCCCAATCAACAAGATTTCAATCAAATGTTAATTTGTTTTAACATAAGCACAAACTGACTCACTCACAAAGTATCGCTTTAATAAATTTGATACAACGACGCTTTCACAATAATATATCGTTTATTATTTTCATATATTTTTTAGCTTTGCAGTACGTAGTTAAATCTCATCGCTTCTGAGCCCTCAACACAAGTGAAATATGCTCTGTTGACCACGTAAAGAAAATTTTGTAAGGAATATAAAAAAATATTATATTTTTATTATATGAGTAAATACTATTGTATTATAAAGACATTAGTTCCCGTTGAACTAATACTTGTGCCTATAACAAACGTAACAGGATCTGGCTGGAGCGTAAAGCCTCCTTCAGTCTGCCTTAAGAGCCTATTGAGCGGTGAAACTCAGACGTGCACGTTCTATGAATCGCTCTCAGAGATAAACTCTGAAAACTCGATAATTATTATATACTGCGTAAATTTTTATATTATAATTTCAAACATTTTTAAAAAACTGCTTCAAAAACTGTAAGGCTAGTAAGTATTTTTATTGGCCTGGCTATGGCCTGAGAGTCCATGAGAAGAACTGGTGAAATAAGGCTTCTAAAATAATAAATTACAATAATTTTCTAACAAGGATGACATTAGAAATTATGCATGATCAACTAACGATTTTTAAGATTTTTGTTTATTTGTTATTTTCTATTACAAAACAATAAAGTTTACTCAAAGTCTACTCAAGTGACGATTTAAGTGATTGTATAGAGAAGATTTAGTTAAACTTTTGAGATTTTTAGTACTCATATAATTTCAGCTTTAGAATATTACAAAACACTTTAAAGTGTGGAAATATTTCATACCATTATGTGACACATACACATGCCATTAGCCATAACAGAGCATACTATATCGTGTCCCGAACTTCTAACTTAAGAAAGAGATTCTTTAGATCCACAACAATAATACTACTTCATATAATTTTTACATATGTCGTGAGTAGCATTCACTTTGAAAGTGATTTTTGAAACAACTTGTGGGGGTTTGATAGTGTGTTGTTGTTGAGTTGGCGAGAACTTAATAAAAGTCTATGTACAATTCACAGCCTTTAATGCACTATTTTACACCCACAAAATATAGAAGGAGAAAGAGCAAAGCGGAAAGATAGTTCATACAGTTTACACGATAGAAAGCACAAAGATAGTAGAAATAATATACATAAAATTACGAAGCTTATTTGATTAAGTACGTAAGCTTGGAATGGCGAGTAAGCGAGCGGTACGTGTCTCTCGTCTAGCGTGCGGATTGCGACTGACTGGAGTAAGGAGTTGAAATTTTTTAACTTTTAATTAACTTGAAAAGATCGTAGATGCTAATGCGCGGGCGCCGCTAATGGTAAACACCGAGGTGCGGTGCGCGGGAGGAAAGATGACATTACGTCACCTCGATCAGCTGTCCGCGAGGCTCAAGTTCAAGGCTCAAGTTCTATGCATATTTTATTTTTTATTTTTTTTATTTTTTTTATTATGTAGGGTGTGCGTAAGGTGTGTGAATTTATTTAATGTTTTATGATGAATGTAAGTCAGCCACATCACTCCCCTCCAGAGACCGTTCACGGGCGAAAGTAGTCTGGAAATCTAACTTTACGACCCGATCGAGTAGTTTTTAAAATTGGAGTGATGGTAACATTTTTATCATCGAAAGATTTAGGTGTAATGTTTTGGTCTGACAGTATGTAGGCTGGTTTTATACGGTCTATCGATACTGTGACATCTTTACCTTTTATACGGATTTTAAAAACTTTCGAATCTCTTTCGATTACTTCATGCGGGCCAGTATATGCTGCTTGAAGTGCACCTCGAAGAGAATCTTCGCGTAAAAATACGTGTGAACATGATGAGAGGTCTTTATATATAAAAATTTTATTATTATGTGTGTGATGTCTAACAGGGACTGGTTTTAAGTCATTGGCAAATGATCTGATACGGGAAGAAAAATCTGTTATATCAGTTGTACACTTGTCAATGTTCTGGTCAAAGAAATCGCCTGGAAGACGTAAAGGTTCTCCATAAACGAGCTCTGCTGAGGAACATTGTAAGTCCTCCTTGAAGGAACTTCGTATTCCAAGGAGTATAAATGGTAGCGATTCCGACCATCTACAATCAGCATGGCACATTATTGCTGCTTTTAATTGTCGATGGAATCGCTCGACTAGACCATTGCACTGAGGATGGTAAGCAGTTGTTTTACGATGTCGGAAGCCAATAGACTTCGAAAGCTGCTGAAATAGCGTAGACTCAAACTGCCTACCACGATCAGTGACAATGTCTGTAGGGCAACCATAACGTGCAACCCATTCGGATAAAAATGCTTTGGCTACAGACTCCGCCGTAATATTGGTAAGAGGTACAGCTTCGGCCCATCGTGTAAAACGATCGACGGCTGTTAAGCAGTACCGATACTCGGCAGATGGAGGTAATGGTCCAATGAGGTCTAGATGCACATATTTGAAACGCGCCTTCGGTATATCGTGCGTGCCCAGAGGAGACGACACGTGTCGATTCACCTTCGCGCGTTGGCAATCCAAACATGCCCTAGCCCACTCGCGACACTGCTTCCTCATCTGCGGTCATACGTAGCGTTGTGCTACGAGTTTAGCACTAGCATTAGCGCCGGGATGGCTTAATGAATGCAGGCTATTAAAAACTTGTTTGCGTAATGATTGAGGTATGAAAGGCCTAGGTGTCGTTGTACTGACATCGCAGTACAGATAAGTGCGACTACCTGGGATTGTCATCCTTTCAATACGCAGAGAAGAATCTTCTTTTAGGTATTTATTAAGTTCGCTATCAGAGTTTTGAGCCTGAGCTAGCACTTTGAAATCTACAGGGATCTGTAACTCTTCGATGCGTGATAATGTGTCTGCGACTACGTTGTCCTTGCCAGAAATGTGACATATATCTGTAGAAAATTGAGATATGTAGTCCAGATATCTATATTGACGCGGCGAGCAATTATTCTTACGTTCACTAAATGCATAACATAAGGGTTTGTGGTCAGTATAAATAGTAAAGCTTGTTGTCTCTAGCCAATGTCTAAAGTATTTAATACTCTCGTAAATTGCTAGAAGTTCTCTGTCGTAGGGCGAGTATTTCCTTTGCGATGGACTCAACTTACGAGAAAAGTAAGCTAGAGGTTGCCAGTTACCATCCTTTAACTGCTGCAAAACGCTACCAATGGCGAAATCTGAAGCGTCAGTTACAAGGCTTAGTTTTGAGTCAGGATCAGGGTGTGCTAACATAGCTGCATTGCACAAACTGTCTTTACATTTCTCGAATGCTTTCAACGAATCTCCACATATGTCTACAGTCTGAGAGGCTTTCACGGAACCGATTAAGAGGGCATTTAAAGGGGCTTGGATATGAGCTGCTTGAGGTATAAACCTCCTATAGAAATTAACCATACCCAAAAATCTCATAAGCTGCTTAGCCGTATTAGGTACGGGGTAATTTTTTATCGCCTCTACTTTACTCTCCAAAGGTTTAGTGCCGGCCTGTGAAATATGGTAGCCTAGAAAAGTGACTTCTGTTACTCCAAATTGACACTTAGAGGTATTTATTAAAATGCCATAGTCTCTTAACCTCGTGAAGAGATGACGAAGATGGTCCTGATGTTGTGACTCGTCCTTTGAAAATACTAATATGTCATCGAGATATGGGTAACAAAAATCTAAACCACGTGTCACTTCATCTATAAACCTTTGGAAGGTCTGAGCGGCGTTCCGTAGACCAAAAGTCATATATGGAAATTCGAAGAGTCCGAACGGTGTAGTTATAGCAGTTTTTGGAATATCCTGCTCAAAAACTGGTAACTGGTTATATGCTTTAACTAAGTCAACCGTAGAAAATATGTTACATCCAGAAAGGCTATGAGCAAAGTCCTGGATATGCCTAATGGGATATTTGTCAGGAATTGTCCTAGCATTTAGCATCCTGTAGTCACCACAAGGACGCCAGCTATTATCCTTTTTGGGGGCTAGATGAAGCGGTGAGGACCAGGAGCTTTCTGAAGGTCGAGCTGTGCCATTAGCCAACATGGCTTCAAACTCAGCCTTAGCTATCCTTAGCTTATCTGGAGCGAGACGTCTTGGTGAACAAGCTACTGGTGGGCCTGGTGTGGTGCGAATGTGGTGTGTAATGTTGTGTTTTATGATACGTACTGGGCCAGCTGGTCGAGTGATCTCAGAAAATTCGGAAAGTATATTATTATATTTATTATCACAAGTCATGATCTTAACGCTAGACACTAGACTATCTACACTACTAGAAATCATGGCTACAGTACACAAATTAGTTGTATTATCTATTAAGCGTTTATTGCGAATATCTACAACTAAATTAAAATAAGATAAAAAATCTACGCCAATAATTGCTTTAGATACATCTGCAACTACAAAACGCCACATAAATTCTCTACGTAAGCCTAAATTTAAAATAAGTTGTACATAACCATACGTGTTGATCGTAGTACCATTTGCTGCACACAACTGGTAATCCGTTTTTGCACGTCGTTGTTGAATCGCGTCATGAGGAAAAACACTCACATCACTTCCTGTATCGATTAAAAATTGCACTTTCGAACTGCGATCTGTCACAAACAGGCGACCAGTATTAGAAGACGGAGGGCAATCGTCAGCCGCCATCACCGACTGCCCGTCTCGTTTCCCGACTTATAATCACATGGTAAGGTACATCTAGTCGCTTTATTGCCGAATTTGTAGTGATACCAGCATATGGGAAACTTCCTAAAGTTGGAATGTGATCTTCTAGAATTGGAATGACTGCGCTGACGTGGCCTTTGTCTATGCCGTGGACGCGCACGATCGAAGTTCTGGGTAGTCAGTTCACTCACTTGCTTCGTCAATGCCGTTATTTGACGCGCCATGACATCCATCGCCGATTCTAACCTTGAAGTAGATGCTACTGCCAATTGAGGCTGGCTAGGTGCTATATCATGTACCCTGTCCGCTAATTCGGCTAAATCTTGAAGAGCCATATTAGGTTGAGAAGCGATAATAGTCTGTAAATTATTTGGTAAACGACTAGTCCACACATCCATAATAAAATCGTCAGGCATATTCGGTCCTGCTAATTGTTGTAAGTGTCGCAAAAATTGAGAAGGTTTGCGATCTCCCAATTCCTCAGATTGTAATAATTGTTTCATCTTCTTTTGTTTCGATATAGAAACACGCTTAATAAGCTCTGATTTAAGCTTTTCGTACTTGCCAGTAGAGGGTGGATTTTCAATTATATCCTCGACCGTTGCAGAATATTGCCCGTCCAAATGCGCCAGAACGTAATAAAATTTAGTGTTGTCATCTGTTATCCGTGCTAAGTTAAATTGCGCTTCAATTTGTGCAAACCAAATCTTAGGTTTTTCTATCCAAAATGGCGGTATACGCACGCCGACGCGAAATAACTCCGTCGAAAGATCTCGGTCCGTTGAAACGCGCTCACATTTCTTAACACGTTGGCGAACACGTGGACTTTTCGCAGAGGGTCCAGATTCTGCTGTAGCACCGTCGTCACTGCTCATTTTAATGTTCAATTGGGGTCACCACTGTGGGGGTTTGATAGTGTGTTGTTGTTGAGTTGGCGAGAACTTAATAAAAGTCTATGTACAATTCACAGCCTTTAATGCACTATTTTACACCCACAAAATATAGAAGGAGAAAGAGCAAAGCGGAAAGATAGTTCATACAGTTTACACGATAGAAAGCACAAAGATAGTAGAAATAATATACATAAAATTACGAAGCTTATTTGATTAAGTACGTAAGCTTGGAATGGCGAGTAAGCGAGCGGTACGTGTCTCTCGTCTAGCGTGCGGATTGCGACTGACTGGAGTAAGGAGTTGAAACTTTTTAACTTTTAATTAACTTGAAAAGATCGTAGATGCTAATGCGCGGGCGCCGCTAATGGTAAACACCGAGGTGCGGTGCGCGGGAGGAAAGATGACATTACGTCACCTCGATCAGCTGTCCGCGAGGCTCAAGTTCAAGGCTCAAGTTCTATGCATATTTTATTTTTTATTTTTTTTATTTTTTTTATTATGTAGGGTGTGCGTAAGGTGTGTGAATTTATTTAATGTTTTATGATGAATGTAAGTCAGCCACAAACTCTATACCCCGGGAGCGAATTTATATTATTCGTATAATAACATTTTTGATTCGTATAAATAATAACGAAAGATCAAGTTAACAAACATATAAAACATTAAAAACAATAGTGTAAAACAATAAAAAGTATAATATAAAGTCACTCTTAACGTATCTCCATCTGTGCGCTTCGTTCCTCTAATCTCCGCAACTAATATTAATACATTTTTTACTATTCCTTTTAAAGGGCTTATATGTATAACTAGCGAATTATCTTCGCTTCGCTTTGGTTTCGAAGTGAGACAAAAATACATTACTAGACGTTCCTAGACAAAACAAATCTATCCCACGGGAACCGTGTATTTTTTCAGAATAATATATAGCCTATACCCTTCCTTAATAAACAGGCTACCTAATGCAAAAATATTTTTTTTAAATCGGATTAGTAATTCCTGAGATTAGCGCGTTCAAACAAACAAACGAACGAACGAACAAACAAACTCTACCTCGTTATAATATTAGTAGAGATACATTTATAAAAGTAAAAAAAATCGAATTTTCGTAATCAAGTAGTCAAGCAACGAGAGACTCGAGCGAAGCAATCGTAAGTCACTAATTTATTAATTGTATTAAGTTTATTTATTTTTTATATTTAGAAACATCACTATTTCAATACAACGTAACATTGACGACAGAGTGACGAAACCGAACCTGCTGAGAGCTTAAAGCGCCCTTGAGTCTGCCTTAAGAGGGCCTCGAGAGAAGCTTCTACACGTTGCCCTACAATTCCTTAGATATCGGACAAATAAATTGTATTTTATGGAAAAATGTATTACGGAGTTCAATTTTTTGTATATTTTTCTGATGTAAAATGGATATTAATATACAGTGATAATAATGTTATTAGAACTTAACGAAATAAATCATAGTTTAGTAATAAACTATGCACTTAAGATAACATCAACAAGAAGTGTAGACTTTTAATTTAAATTTCCACCAAAAATGCATTTAGATTTACAGTGCAATATTTGACTCAGTATTATTTATTATTATTTCTACGAACTTGAGCCATTTTTCTTGACAATAGAATTTTAGCAATGTGACTAACATTGTTAAAATTTAGTAAGTAGGTAGGTAAATTTTGAATAATTAATTATTATTTTTTATTATATAAATATAATAATGGCAACACTAAATATAGATTACTAATTAATAAACTTAAAAAATTGTAATGATTATAATAATAACAGCTAAAACTAAATAAATAATATTCCATATTCAATTATAAAACTTATTAAAATTATAAAAATTTCTAAAACATCCCAGTATTACAAAATTCTTTCTTTTCTGGAATGTTTTGTTTCTCTCTCATTCACGGCAACGTGCCATTTTGAATTATATTTTTTGGTGTAAAGACGTTACATACTCTTCGCTATACGAATATACGTTGTTTGCTTTGTTTTTCTTTCACTAAGTGACAAAACAATGGATCGACATTGGTTTGCATAAATATAGTTTATAGCTCCAGGAGTAACTATGACTACTTTATTTTAATTAATTATTTTCAACTTTATCTGAAAATAAACTGTCAGTCTATATAAAAAAAATCGTGTGTGTGTACTTGTGTACACATGTAAGAAGTTATACTTCTTTGGCGTAACAGAAGAAAAATAGTTAAAGATTTCATCCCGTATGTCACAACTCTCTGTTTGTAAAAGTAATTCAATTAACCTCATCATGTCGCTTTTTGGCTGTCGGTGTACGCGCGCATCGTAAGAATTTTACTCTCATATTTTTTTTCAAACGTGCCAAAAGAAGTATAACTACAAAAAAATAATCAGTTTCAAAAAAAAATTGATAACGCTAATGCTCCTCAATAGCTTCTAAAAGACAATCAATCGGTTGGCAAGCAGAAGAGTACTTTTTTTGTTTTTTCTTTGCCTTCTTTTATATAGATTTTCATGAAAAAATAATAAAAAAATAAATAATAAAAATATAAAAATAATAAAAACCTAGAAATATTATTCTCTCCGTACATACATACAATATATGTACATATTAAATATGTATGTCCATTGTACCTGTATACATATTATGGACCTTTAGTCAGAGATAATAGAGCGCAAAATGCTACGATATCTATTTATATAATTCTGCCGCTTTGTCCTATATTTCTTTGTCCTCTTCGGAAAATCGTAAGACATTAAACGTGGCTTTATTTATAAAGAATTCTTTCTCTCTATCCATCTGGAATTTATATGGCATGAAATTTCGAAGTAATTTATCTCTGGGATACCATAAAAATATGTATAATTTCAATAAATATACCGTATACAGTTACATATGAATTTGTTAAGGAGTAATTGGATAAAACAAGTAGCATTTTTTATATAAAATACGTTGAAAACAACAAAAATATTCCTTTGCAAAATTAAAAATTGAGGCCGTTTCTGAGTTTATCAAATAAGACATAATGCGTCAGTTTTTTTTTATCGAAGAAATACGAAATTATATGAAAAGCTGTTTTTTTTAATAATATTTTAATTATGTGACTGATCTAAATTAATTTATTAAATACGACAAAACTAACGACTCACCCTCGCTTCTTTCTAGAAAAACAAATACAAATCTATCCCGCGGGAACCGAACATTTTTCCAGTACATAAAGTAGCCTATGTGCTATTCCAGACCACCCTATATACATCTCTGTGCCAAGTTCCATCCAAATCCGTTCAGCCACTCTGGCGTGAAAGAGTAACAAACATCCATACATACTCACAAACTTTCACATTTATAATATTTATACTTTATATTAAGTATAAAGTAAGATTATTATATACCTACTTTGATACTCGTAGGTATTAGATTAATGTTTAATACGACTTAGACAACATTTTACCGTAAGTAAGAAACTAAGTGAAAGATATACCTAACCACATCTTGATCAACTTAGAATGTTTTCAAAGACAAATTTATAACAAAAAAGGCTGTTCAAGACAGGTTGCAAAGGCTTAATTCTCTTTTAGATCTGACAAAATGAGAAGTTGAGAGCAAAACTTGATTTAATTTGCCAAAAGTTAGTAAAGCATTCCCTTCGGCGGTTCGAAATAAATTCGGCAACGGATGCTAATAAGTGGTTGTTTACACCTTCACTTCAAAATATCGAAGGAAAAGACTAACAAAGTTATAAATGAGAGAGTTAGTAAGTCTTCACGCTGTAAGTTCGTCGCTTTGCAGGCTTTAACCTAAGCTCGCTTATAAAGCAAAGTATCTAAGTAACATGTGTTACATTTTCAGAGACCAAGTTGCTTTAACTCTTAAGTGTTACGCTAACTTAAGCTTAATATTTAATTCTGTGCCAGCTTTGGTAGTTCATTTACTCAAGAAATTAGATTAAATTTTAATACTGAAAGGGTTTTCGAAATAACGAGTTCTTCACACGCTTTGACAAAGAATAAATCAATTTCTCATTTTGTCATTGGTTTACTTGGAAATTGTAATACATAATAGATATTATATATAAGCTAATATTATGATACTAAATGAATTTAAAACATTATTTCTGTTTATTGTATTGTAGATTTAAAACATTATTTCTGTTTATTGTATTGTAGAATAGGGATGAAAGTTTGTATGGGGAATCAATAGTCATGGTCGAATATTCACCACTGTGCGAAAACTATTTTAATAAATATTTTCGTACTATATCACTTGCGGTAGAAAATATAAAGAGACATGTGCAACGAAACTTTGCCAAAGAAGCAAGTGGCTAGCAAAGTTTTTTACTGAAGTCGTTCAAAGAGATTTGTTAGTTTGGTTGAATTTTAGTTTTGGACTTACACTACGTCTTTATTTGTATTAAAGCTTAAAGCTTTACATATATAACGACAAGTATTTAGTAACCTTAATATCTCTAGTTTTAAAAGTTCTTTTTTGAAACAAAGTAATGTAAATGATGCGAGAACCTACATGAAGACGCACGCTCGTGCGCATGCGCGTCGCAATTATAGGTAATATAATAGTAATCCGTTGTTATGCAAAATTCCATTCAAACCCGTTCATTTCATTCAAACCAATGACTAATAAAAATATTTATAGACAACTTTCACGTGTATTATTATTATACTAGCGACTCAACCTAGCTCCACTCGGGTTCGTCCCTAGTTACGCTTTAACGCAGACAGACACAAATTCTAAAAACTATAAATTAGGCCCTTGTATCGATGATAATTACTATTTCAATAAGATTTAAAAAAAAATAATGTACAGATTCGGCTCAGAATTTTATTATATGTATAGATAGATGTAGAATAAGTCTAAAATAGGTTAGAGGTAGTTATGAGTAATTTTATCATAAACTAGCGACTCACCCCCGCTTCGCTCGAATTTGTCCCTGGCTTGCTTCCCAATACAAACTTTTATCCCCAATCCCACCAACTTAAGGGATGATTTCCGGGATAAAAAGTATCCTATGTCCTTCCCAGGGCGTCAAACTATCTTTTTACTAAATTTCATCTAAATCGGTTCGGTAGACCCCCTACAACGTCACATACATTAATTACCTCTTTATAATATTAGTATAAATTAATAACCTACATTAATTATACATTATAAATAATACCCATAATTTTAAATAATAACCATGACTCAACAAGCGGATATGAAAGGGAAGTCTTTTGAACAACAAAACAATGAGATACGAGGAAGCTTTGAAATAATTTTGCAATAGCAACACAAGTATCTCGCTGGAGTGCCACTGGAATTAAAACATAGAGGTTTATGTATTTGATAAATGAATACGTTTTATCTAGTTTGGAAAAAGAAACATATTGTACCTATCCATATCCATACTTAATATTTTAAATGTGAAAGTGTGTTTATTTGTTTGTTTGTTTGTCCTTCTTTCAAGTCGAAACGGAGAGTGGGTTTCGCGTGACGCGTTCACAGACTGGTTGACAAAAAATTTGGCCTTTGTATCGATAATAATGACTATTTCAATAAGATTTTTTTAGTATTTAATAAACAGATTCGAAATTTATTATATGTATAGATTATTGGACTTTACCCAATGGACTTGGGTGACTAAGTAAACCCGGTTTAACCTAGGTTTACTCAATCTTCTCTTTATCTCTCAAATATATATTATTGAAATTTGTCTGGTATAAATATTAATCTTGTAAAATATATTTTTAAAGAACAAATTTCATAAAATGTATGCGAGCTTCGAAGCATATGTGAGGCTAATGCGAACATTTAAATGCATTGCCTGTATAACTGAATCAACAGTTGGCTTTGCAAAAGAACTGCTAATATTATATGAACATGTTTTAGTCAAAAGTTCTTAAACGATCGATTATCTGTCTACTTAATTTGAATCTTCTTCACATCCTATTTAATTAAATTAGAAAATATAAAAAAAATTATACATCTAATAAAATAAAGACATAATAATAAATGAAGAAAATAAAATGTGGGTTTAATACAAAATATTGATGGAAAATGACATGTGTAACTCACATAAATCCTTCCCTTTCAACCATAAACCATTTATGGTTGGATTTTTTTATTACGACTGCGGTTATTTTCTTAATTCTGCATAATGTCCTCCTGACCGATTTCGGTCGGGATGGCTAATCCCATTGAGACCAGCCATATGAGCTGGAAATATTATAGTGCAGAAGTGTTCCCAAACTTAAGTGCACACTCTATTCCATTTACTCTTTTTATGGGCTTATGGCATATGTATAGGTATAAAGTACTGAATATAACTAACAGCTAACTACACTAATATTAGTAAATTAGTCATTATACTTTTGTTACTAAGCATAGCCTTTATTTTATTAATTTCTGTAAATTAAAATAGGCAGTCATGGGGACTGCTGACAGAAGTGAAAAATTATAACTTTGGAATAAATGTGGTTTTGAAGTAAAAAAAACTCGATGAAACGAAAATGCGACACTAAAAAGAGACAAACACCATATATAGGATTAAGAATGAGATAATACATTGTCATGTTGTCATGGTACCCGTTGTTATTGTCTGACAAATATATAATATTATATTCTTTCCGTATATATATGCCTAATATGCCTTGTTTAATTATTGTTTTGTTTTAATTTAATTGCGATCTTTGCCAAAGAAATTTTATTTCAACCGTGTGTGAAGGATACACGCACCCACTTTTTTTTAATTTTTAGTTTAGTACATAGTTGTTTTGTAATGTTTAGTATGAATAATTAAAATTTCATAATTCGTAAATTGAATTTATTATAATTAGTCTGGTTTTCACATCTCCACAGTCTGTGCCAGACTGCGATGACACGTCATATATCACACGTAGCATTTCGGTGAAGCGAACCCATAAGTTTTACTCCTACCAAAAATCGGTCAATGCTGTTAAAGAAGTTTTCACTTCAAAAAACAATTTAAGATGTACTATTGTCCGATAGTTAAAAATACTTTATTATATTAGTTTAATACTTATTTCTCATCGTTTTTTATTGCTGTTATGTTGTGCTGTAAGACGTATACCTAGTATATATAGATCTATTCATCTAATTTATTACCAGTAAGATTATAGATCGAAATTTTAGATAAAGTCTAAAAATATCGTTATTGTAATCCGTCTGACTTTAACATCCCTCAGATCTAATTAAAAATTGAAATTAAATAATCTTAATATATTTTCTTCTCTCAGCTTTTGATCTTAACAAAAAATATAAAAAGAGCTAAAAAATTTCTTACCCTCATCGCCTTGTACGAGTGGAAAGTTAATCTAATTAATTGGATTTTTTGATCATTTCAACAACTTACTAATTTTAAGTTGTAAAATCCGATATCTTGTCGCTTTTTCTTAAAAATTAAAGCAATTTTGATTAAAAAAATATAGAGAAATTAAAATCATTGAAAGTAGAGGATAGAGTGTTAAAACATATGGTGTAGTGGTCAGAGTCTGTACTATGCAGGTAACGAGTTCGAGGTACTTCGCGAGCCGTCAGACATAAAGTTCAAACTATAGATAAATTTGTTACCATTATATTTTTGCATATAATAGTAACAAATCAATATTAATATTATTATTTTTTATACCATGATGTCAAAGAAATTCTTTTATATTCAAAATATAAGGATATTTTTAGTTTAACGGAAATTTCATATAGCTCAATTCGGAGAAGCTTAAATAATGTATATACTCGTAGGTCATATATTGTATTCATTCTAAGAATTTTCAACATTTCGTTTTATTACGAATCACTTATTGAAATCTTGGTAGTACCATTTTCAAAATTTTTATTTTTAATTTTTTAATTTTCAGAAATTCTATATAAGTTCGAAAAATGATATATAACTACCTAAACATACAATTTCTATGTCGAACTATATTTGAAACTTATTATTTCAGTATTCAAAATAGTATTGGAAATAATTAATTATATACTATGATTTTTGACTAGACGTCGTCTCAATGCTTATTTGTCCAACCAATCAATACTAAAAGTGTTTTTAATACAGAATATTTGACTTTTAAATGTTAATTCTATTTTTATAAAATACATGTTTAAAAAAAAACAAAAAAAATGTATTTTATCTATATAACTAATTATATAAATCTTATAAATAAAGTTTTTTTCTTAATAAAGGGAAAAACTCCCTACTGTAAAGTACAACAAGTATTGGTAGTTTGAACAAATAAGTACTAAAATGACGTAGATCTAACTAAAAACAAAGCGAAGTGGTAGCACATCTATAAATATATTATAAAGGCTCCAAATGCGGTTTAGTCCCAAATCCAATCAAGCGCAGTTGTATTTGAATTTTATAGCACGCAAAATAACTTCAATTATACCCACTCGTGGTTACAAAATATATGTATATTAAAGCAGAATGTAACGGTACAACGACGTAATTTAGATATCTGCATGAATGCTTTAAACTGTCCACTGGTAATTTTCATTCTATTTCTTTGCATAAAAAAATATTTTTTGCTCCCTTCTTATCAAATATACTATACTGGGTATGTACATTGTACATACCCAGTATAGTAGTATATACTTATAATATAAAGAGGTAATGTTTGTGAGTTTGTGTGGTTGTAGGGGGTAATCTCTGGATCTACTGAACCGATTTAGATGAAATTTGTTAAGAAGATAGTTTGAGACCCTGGGAAGGACATAGGATAGTTTTATCTCGGAAATCATCTCTTAATCTCCCTGGGAGGGTGAAAATGGGGAAGGATGTTTGTATGGGGAATCAACATAGGGACGAACCCGAGCGAAGCGAGGATGAGTCGCTAGTATGGTATATAGTCAATTTCAAAATATACATTTTTTTTCGTACTGTTATAAAATACTAGTATGCAGGTAATAAGTTTTGTTTATGTGACATTAGGTTAAAACAAAGCCATATTAAAGTAGAAGAATAGGAAGAATGACGTAGGATTCGGAACTGATGGACTGAACAGACTAAGAATGGATTTTTAAAAATGCAGCCCCTAAAGGGGTAACACAGGGGTCAAAACATGTATGGAGAAATCATATAAGAGAAATGTATCAATTCGAAATTTCGCAAGAATACCCCTTCAACTAATAAACACGCGTACTTTTGTGCTTTTTCAAAAACAACCCTTTCAGGGTTACAAGAGAGAGTAAATAGTCTAAAAATTATACTTGGCGCGAGCAAAACTGCGAGCAAAATCTAGTATTTTGTAGTTTGAACAATATTAAAGGTAATTTAAAGAAAAAAAAAAGGATTCGATTCGACGATTATATAATCTTAGTCTCTCCCGTGACCAATCTAAGAATTCAGTGTCTATCAATTATTTTAAAATATCATTCAGTTTAGTTCATGTTAACGTTACTTATTATACATATGGTACCAAAAGTTGTTAAAATATTTTATATTCCATTTTTCCATTTTCTATAAAGTTCAGATCTACACATGAAATTCTCAAGAGATGTAAAATTTCCGACTGGAAAACGTCGTCGGTTAGTATTCGCCAAGTTGAAAATCTACAATAAATATGTGACATAAACCACCGTATGATACCTGTTGAGAATTGTCACTAGAAACTTGAATATTTTTCACGATTTTTAAAGTAAGCATCGTGTATAATACATACATAACATAAAAGATTTTTAGAGTAGAGAAATTAAAGAAGAAACATATTTTTAGAAACAACTCAATTGAGAATCTCCTTATCGAAGTTTAATAAAATGATTGTCAGTTCAAAAAGTTTTATATAACTCTATTAGATAAAGTAAAATAACTTACCGTTTTATTCCAAAAGCTATTAAGTGTAGAGCCAGATATTTTGAAAGATAGCCATTTGAAACTTTAAGCGTAAGAAGTTAATTTTTCTGTCCCCTTTAATTCTTATGTTTTAGAGGAAAGAAGAAGATTGCAAAAGCTAAGTATGATTAGATGTCAAAATGCCGAGTCGTTGAACAACTTTGTTCTATAATTAAAGTTTAAGAAATATAGATCATTGTAAAAGTTTTGAAAGGAAAAAGTTTTGATTTGAAGTTAAAGTTTATAATTAATGAAAAAGAGCTTTAATTTCTAATTTATTTGCTTGCTTTATTGATTTAGTGTT
Source organism: Brenthis ino (assembly GCA_921882275.1). Taxonomy (NCBI): domain Eukaryota; kingdom Metazoa; phylum Arthropoda; class Insecta; order Lepidoptera; family Nymphalidae; genus Brenthis; species Brenthis ino. Next base: position 17,774,722 of record OV170222.1, read on the forward strand.
TTGTTAATGATTTTATTATAGTCATAGTTTCTGGATCGGAGAACGTATTCGTGATATTTAAGTATGTTTCAAAAAGACACTGGTACATGCTACAATGATGATTAAAATCGTTAAAGTAACGGAGTTGTCTAAAATTTTGCGCAAGGACCCTTTCATGTGAAGATAATACTTCTTAAGTTAGCGATTATTTTAGTCATTTTGGCTTAACGATTTATCTTGTCATTTGCCTGAAGTCAGTCCTGGATCGGTCAGGATAAAGAAAATTTCCTATAAATAGTTCCTCTTTGCTTTATTCCTTAGCGATCTTACGAGCAAAAACTCAAAAATATGCTTTGAACTTAAAGGACAAAAAGAGGATGATTCAATCAAAACATTTCATTCCCGTGCAAATTTTACGAACTAAGGGAATTTTCCCTAAGAATTCAACATATACGTTTATTTTTCTTTAAATGCAATCCTTTATATTATAAGTACTAAGAAATATAAAAAAATAACGTTGGAAATAATATACGTTTACCAGAGTTACTTATACTTTATCGATTCATTGATTTGGCTGGAAATAGGTAACAAAGAATCAAACGGACACACTTTTACGTCTAATAGAAGCGTTAAAAATGCATAGTAATGGCGATAAAGCAAGTAATGTCACTTATAACTTTACACTTAACACATGCATTTTGGGTGACACGTCAAACTTTGGCGACATCAAATTCTCATAAGCGAATCTTGATGCAGATTTAAAAGCTTCTTTAAATACCATATGATACTAGTAATCTAGACACGTGGTGTGAAAGCACATCTTGTCGTAAAACTTTTTATGACAACCCACATGAAAGCTCTGACAATATGAGAAGAAAAAGACAGTAAAATGTATTAAAAGAAAGATACCTGCTTAATATTCCAGACGAGTAAATACTTTTCATATTATGTTTCTCTCTTTTTCGTCTTTGGCCGAAGTTCAACTGATTTGAGGTTTGTACCCACATACGTAGCAAAGCTCGCAGTACTGTTGTGGTTAGCAATGGCGAAATCCCCCTTTGTATTATGGCGAGGCCCATAAACAGTAGGGGAAAGTTAAGAGAATTGCACTACAATTATTATTTATGTATTGAGAAGAAAAATAACTCGAATTTTTATTGTGTTAATATAATTATTTTTATGTGGATTTTATGTATTGTTGGACGTAAACCTATTGCCCAGAGTGGTTCAAAATATTTTTTTTATGATTTCGTACGATAACAGTATCCAACTATACATTCTTCCGTCAATACTTGTCAAAAGCAAGGCTTTTTAAATTATAATAGGTTAAGGTTATAATTTTTCCAAAATGAATTATTATTAGGTATAGCTTTATTCTTACACTATTGCGATTTTTGGTGACTTTATTCTTCGCAAACTCAACATACTACAGACGGTGAAGGCGTTATATCTGACAATTGTTTTATTCTATTTAGTTGTACATATAAAATGTATATATATTTGTGTGTAGGTATATGTGCATACTTGTGTATCTGTCACTTTTTACTTGTAGGTAAGCTAAGTCACTTCCGGTTGCGGTTGAGTGCGTAAGCGATCCTACGACGCCCCATTAAGACGTGGGATGTTCCGTTGGGTTTTAGTTGGTAGTACTGTTTTAAGCTTGCCATTCAATTATAATAGGTAGAAGTATACTATGCTAAGCCTAATCTACACTACATACATAAAGAGGAAAGATTTGTATTTTTGTATGTTTGTAACGAATAATTTCAAAAACTACCGATTAAGATGAAATTTGGTAAGAAGATAGTTTGAGACCCTGGAAAGGACATAGGATTTTAATTTTTTATTCCAGAAATCATCCCTTAAGGGGGTGAAAATTGAATATTGCCCCAATAGACACTCATTACTCGGCATAGGGCGGAATTAGTCGGTATCACAATTCTGCCCTCCCGAACCTAAAGTGCAATTTAGCCTATTTCTCAAGGCAAGGACATGAAGATAAATTTAACTTCAGCATTTGTAATATAGATATCATTCATTTCAAGATGTCCTATGCACAAAGACGCTTTGTAACCAAAGCTTTGCATAGTATTTACTTAAAAATATATTACGAAATACAAGATCATAGAATTCTTTAGGAATACCTTAGATTTATTCGTTTTAGAAGAAAAAAAAACTGATGTTAATAAGAATGTCACCGCGATAATTATTCCATACGCGTGAATTATTAAAATATGTATATTTTTATCTTAAATACATAGCAGTCGTCATGTTTATTATAGATATTATATAGTTTTTACGTGCGGCTTCGTTCTCATGCGTAGTTATACGAGTATATTTTTTCCTACAGACCTAACGTCAGTACCTTCAGCTGTTTTCAAATAAACATTAAACACTTGTACCATACATACAAGGCACTAGCACTTTTAATTTGGAGGATGTTAGTTCGATTACGGTATAGGGCAAAAGGTTTAGTGCTCTATGGAATATATGTCTTGGCGATATTGGTAGATTTTTACAGATCATTGACAGACTGCTTGATTTACTTATTCTATTGTATAGTACCAGATTATCATTGGCATCAGACGAATCAATTATTTTTGATTCTCGATAGGTCATAGGTAGAGAGCGATACCATGGTGACACCGTGAATAGTTTCCGGCCTCCAATCTCTAAGATTAAGGTTTAAAAATTAGGGTAGGCTTGGAGAGTGGAGTTGTAGTGCATTCATTTTAAGCAGTCTACACAAGATTGCCACTACATAGTTGAGAACGTAAAACTGCATTTAATAAATACATTTATTTAACTTTTTCATTATATTACCTTTTGGTTTGTAATTCTGTACTTAACAGTATTTCTTAGGTGAATTAGATAGTAGTCGTATATGTAGTTTCTTTTACTTAAATGAACAGAGTATACTTGCCTGTATTCAAAACTTCTCAAAGTCAATATCGAGTGCCTAGAACTCAAACTTGGTCGAACTCTAGTTTAACTTAGGTATGCTTTGCAAATTGATGTAATTTAAGTCAACTATTCTAAAGGAATTTGTTTTAAATATTTTTTATCAGTACATAGAATTAGAACAAAATTGCTTTCATAGTATAAAACAAAGTTGTAACCCACTGTCTGCCTGTCCCTATGAACGCTTAGATCTTTCAAACTATGCAACGGATTTTAATGCGGTTTTCAAATAGATAGAGTAATTCAAGAGAAAGGTTTTAGTATATATTTTATTCAGTTTTTGTATGCATTGGCTAAAATATAACGATATTTGTTGTAGGTATCGGAAAAAAATAAGCCGTCTGGGAGCTTTCAACGAAAACACTGTCTAAACCCTGTAAGATATAACAAAATAATGTATGGTGGAATTTTGTATCTTATATAGGTCTACAGAAAAGTACGCGATGGCATATGTCTATCTCTTAAGGATAACATACTATATCCATTTTAATTTAAAACGTACGTTGGGACGAACACGAGCGAAGCGAGGGTGAGTCACTAGTATCTAGATAAATTGTTGGTCTTGATTTTTCTTGATATACTTACCGTCTCCCAGACCTCACTTAGTCATAAGGTTACTCATAAATACATTTTAAATGAAACGTCGGAACCAAACATTCATATCCATACTAATATTATAAATGTGAAAGTGTGTTTATTTGTCCTTATTAATGCTCTTCAATACAAATAAATTAATACGTGTTTTAGCATTTTTCGAAATTCATCGCATAAGGGAGTAAAGAAGGGGGATGAAAATTTGTATGAAATCTAAGGTAAATTTAGAAATTCAAGTTCAAGATTTGACATGGTTTTTACATACAAGTTATCTTATATTCGGCTAATCACTTATATCTCCTTTATGCTATACGCAAATTACTGTTTTTATATTGTAAGGTCAACATGTCTCACTCTTCTAAAAACTTGCTTTACTAGTAAAAACTAGCCAAGTCAAATCTTGAACTTCAATTTCTCCTAAGCTATCTACTCTGCGTAAATAATTCGACTGTTAAAATTTAAGAAGTTCTATTTTTTAAATAACAAACAACTTTATAGCAGAAAAAAACAAGAAATTGTGTTTTAAATTTATTTTAGAATATTGTGTATACTTATGAAATAGATTCAGGATTATCTACAGAACTTGGCACCCATTTAGATCTCAATATTTTTGTCAGTGAAGTTGACAACCACGCTTATTCTTAATATTGAACTTGGTTCCCATTTTCACATTTTTTTTTGATGGGATATAATATATTCTATACTATGGTGGAGTTTGAATTTTTTCTACAAAGTAACGCCATAAACAAGATTATGAAAACTAATAAAGAAGTTTGCTCATTATTCATAAAACAAAAACAACGCTCCCTCTCTTTTTTTAACTCAAGGTGACAACTTACAAAATCTAATAAAGATTTTATAATTATATACAAATCTTTTTTTTTTATTTAATGTGCTTATAATTATTAATTACAACCATAGTTTTTGTTTATTTCAACGCAGCTTTGCAACTCATAGGCTGATTGAAAAATCTTCTTTTAATTTTAAAGTCTAGTTATTGGGACAGGCTAGGCTATCTAGACGTTCCCCTCCAACGTGCGTTCACCTTGTCGTGGTCCCCACCACTCACACACACCCCCCCGGGCTCAGTAGTGCCCGGTAATCCAACCGGGCGCGAAGCTAAGAAACGCACAGGGAGGTTGCCCACTTCGTTGGGCGGTGGGAGGTGGCCCTCTTCGGGGGGCGGTGTACCTTGCGGGTTGCTCCTGGTACTTCTCTGATAGCAGAGTGGACCTTGGAGCAACCCCATGGTTGTGGTGGTCTGCTTTGGCAGACCTGCCGTCTAGATAGCTTTTTTTTTAACGTTGGGAAATGCATTTACGCCGGTGAGTCCCACACGTCGTGCGTAAATGTATTTCCCAACGTTAAAAAAAAAAAGCTATCTAGACGTTAAAACTTTTGAGAGGAGAGTGAGACATATACAAATACGCAAGCGGAGCCACGAGCAAAAGATAGTCAATTTAGTAATAGGGAAGGTATGTACCTATCTTCCCAGACTTGATATTCTAATATATAAATACCTTGTGTCACGGTGTTTGTGGTCACATTCCTCCGAAACGGCTCGACCGATTTTAATGTTTTTTTTTTTGTATATTTGGCAGAAATTAGAATAGGTTGAAAAGTATTTTTCACCTTCCTACCCCCACCCCCCATTTTTTAAATAACTAGGGGCGAGCTCGAACGGAGCGAGGGTGAGACGCAAGTAATTAATGTTATTAAGATATTTATCATGATTATCACTTACTTTTGAGAGTTCCCGATATTTCGACTTTATTACAAGTTACAAGCTGTTACAAGAGAAACTACTTTCTTATATTTTGTTTCCTACAGACCTAACATCCGTATCTAGGTGTTTTCAAATAAACATTAAACACTTGTACCATACAGGGCACTGGCACTTTTAAGTTGGATGCTACTTCGATTACCGTATGGGGCAAAAGTTTTAGTGCTGTATGGAATGTGTCTTGGCGATATTGGCAGATTTTTATTGATCATTGACGCACTGTTTCATTTGCTTATTCCATCACGCACAGTATCACTATCATGTGCTATCTGGCATTGGCATCACACTCCTTTGATTACCCATTTGTTACAAGTTACAAGTGTTATTAGATAAACTACGTTAAAAACTGTTATTATAAAAAATTGTAATTTGTAATTTTACTGTGATTTTTCATTTATTGAGATATTATATATATATATATATATATATATATATATATATATATATATATATATATACAATTTCTGTTCGTTAATCTCGCTAAAACTCAAAAACAGCTGAACCGATTTAAATAATTCTTTTTTTGTTTTGTTGGAGGTATATTAGGGATGGTTTAAATATAATTTTTTTTAGGAAAAACCCATAAGAACAGCTGGAAAATCGAAAAGTTCAGAACTGGTTATTTTATATGGGAATTCTACTTCGGATTATTTTCTATAGTCTTTTTATTCTATACTAATCGTTAAAACGTACCTAGGGATGAACCCGAGCGAAGCGAGGGCGAGTCGCTAATGTTTTATAAAAATAAATTAGTTATAAAGTAATTAGTAAAATATGCGCAAAACTGTAGCCAATTAGTAAGTAATTAATGATTTTATTATTATTATTATACGGCGGTTGCTATGTTACATGAATTATTTGGAATTTAATTATTTTACAAATGAATTTGAGAGTAACTCATGCAATACAAATACATATTTGTATTAATTTGGTCTGAAATCCCAGAATTTTACTTTGGCGCCTTCTCTACTATATGTATACTAACGATAAGTCTTCATTTCCTCAACACAAAGTGTCCTAAACATAACAAAGACTTATACAGAAGCGGTCGTAAAGTGTTTATGGGTACAACAACATGTTGTATGTTTCAAATGCTTTATAAGCATTGGATTCGCCACCCACGTATACTGTATAGTGACTCGAAATGTATTGTTTTCGATACAAATCGTATTTATAGGGCAACTACTATAATCAAGAAAGCTTGTATGTGTCTGTGTATTTGTGTATCCGTTATAGCATGATAGAGGCAGTGATAGCTCAGTGATAACACGTTCGCTTGGGAAACCGAGTGAAGCGGGTTCCAATCCCGGGTCTCGAACCTCTGATATTTTCATGTGCTAATCATTTCCAACATGATTTTTACTTATCTTACGGTAAAGAAAAACATCTTGAGAAAAGAGGCCCGTGCCCTAGAGTGGGACCTTAAAAAAATGACATAGAATACATACATAGCATGAAGGAGTACCTTCTTGGTGAAACGAATAGGACGGATTTAAATGAAAAGTACAGATAGACCATGACCTGGACCCGGAATAACGCAATGGCTACGATTATGCACCGTGGGGACGCACCTGAATAACGAGAGGGTAGCTAGTTTTATTACAATTTGTTTTAAATTGTAAATTATTATATTTATTTTATTAAAATACAATTGCATGATAGATTAAATGATAATGAAATACCCGCATAAAAGTTTACTATTGTATAGTCGATAAAATTTTGAAAAGTTGTTGAAAACAAAAAAGAAAAAGTGTCTTGTGGCTTTTAGCACTTTATATTCCGTTATAGAAAATAGTGAGGAATAATTTTAATATCTTTGTTTAATTTTTATTTACACAGATAATAAAAAGACTCATCATTAAAACATCCGTTTTCAGCTTTTCTAATAAACGTTCGCTTATCCTATACAAAGTGTCCTCGCTGATGCTGAAGCATATTTTTTATTAAATCCTATTTAATATCAACATTACAAAATTTCATAAATAAAAAAAACTTTTTAGTTACCGTGAAAAATGAAAGCAAAACCAATGTGCAATTTTTTCGCGTAAGTCCTTCTAAAGTTAATAATGAAAAAAAATTATCCACACAACAGGAGACTAAGAAACAATGGTTTTATCTATATTTTTTATTAAGAAATAATAATTTTATCTACATAATATATCCTGTCGGAATTTCTCGGTCCCGGTCCGAATTGTAGTAATTGTTTTAGTTTTGTAAGGAGCAACGCTAGCGCGATAGCATTATCCGATGAATGCTTATAATGATGGCAGTAAAACTGCCATATTTATACAACGAATATAGGACAATATTACCAAGATTTTTAAATCACGCGGCCAATAGCACGCGATACGTTTAAACGGTAATACAAAAATGAGGGTGTTTATGCAGTAATAAAAAGTGGGCGCTAACATAAATGCACTTTCTGTTTATTGTAGTCTCTCTAATCTCTTTAATCGGGAATGACCGGTAATAGATGAGACGTAGGATCGGGCGGCTTTATTAAGCCGGGATTGCTTCTTTAGAATTAGAATATGATTCTATTAAGGGTTAAACAGACAGAAATTTAATAGATTGAGACCGACGCGGGACTCGATCCCAGGACTTCAGGAACAGACTAGTTAATAAAATAATTAATTGTACTAGTAATATTGCAATGATATATGTAGATATAAAATACACTGTATATTTCTTTGAAATTTACATAATGAAAAATCATTAAAAGAAGGAAGCCTTACAAACGCAAAGACGATGAGAAAAATATATTCAGTGTGCTTCTAAAAATTGTAGTAGCGCACGTGTTAGTGTTAGTGTCGAGTGATTTTTCCAGAACATATTTTTTAAAGATTAACCTAAAAAGGCTGGATATTCAAAAATTCACTTAAAGTAGGTTCAATTTGTACTACGAAGCTCATTTCACTATTCAAACTGTCAAAAATCTATCTGACAGTAGTAAAATAGTGATATTTTAAATAAGATTAAAATGCCGTTACCATTTTGTCCTAAGGGCATGTCGTTGAAGTCGAAGTTCTTTACTCTGATTATTGTGGTCATAATATTCTACATGATCTCATCGTTTACTTTGTTTCAACATAAGATATCAAACAAAAATGCGATACGCAACATAAAGCAATTGAAGTTGGATAATGTTGTAGTACATTTGGATTTGAAAGGATCTCCGCCTAAATTGAGTTATCTTAAGACATTATTACCAAAGCTACGGGATCTCGGTGTTACTGGACTGTTGATAGAGTACGAGGATATGTTTCCATATGATGGTAAATTGTTGAACTTAAGTGCAAGGAACTGCTATAAAAAACCTGAGGTTAGTAAAAAAAAAGTATCGTTAAGGTAATCCCTTCAATGTGTATTGACTGACTATGACAAAGCCTATAAGTATATAGCCTATAAGTATATATGTCTGATTCCTTGTCTGCTCGTAATTACTTGACTGCTTAACCGATTTTGAAAAATTATACGAGGGCTTTACGTGCTCTTTGTGGCACTAGGGTTAAGCACCGCCAACTTCGCAACTCTGGCCTGTTACTGACAACTTTTTAAAAAGCAAGATTCAATAACTAAAGTTACGTACGTCTCCAGAGGTGAACCCGATTCTTACGGATCTATAGCTAGCCACTAGGCCACAAAGTAACATATATACAACATATTATGCACTCAGAAACATACACACAGCGGAACTCGCACGAAGTGTCATTGTGTAAAACAGTGGCATTATTATTATATATATAAATACAGGTTCATTTTTAATATACTGAAGACCTTTTGGGAATATACTATTTACATTATAACAACATCTGTAACAAAAAAAATGTTCTTAAATTTTTATTTTATACTAAATAAATAAATAAGTTGGGACATTAACACACAGCGCCATCTAGTTCCATGGTAAGCTACGAGGCTTGTGTTATGGATACCAGATAGTTGATACACTACACATATATAACTTTAAATATATACATATTATAAATATAAACACCCATGACTGGAGTACAAACGTTCGTCATCACACAAATGAATGCCCCCAGCGGGACTCGAACCCGCGACCGCTGGCATAGTAAGTAGGGTCACTACAAACTGAGCCAAACGTGTCGTCAAACTAAAATAAAAATATTTTCATTGCACCTTCTAAACGGTAGTAGTCCTAGCATCTGGTCAAGTTTAAATAAGTAAGCACGGCTTCCTACACCCCTCCACCCCTCCCACTCCACCGGCCACGCGCTTTCTTTTGCTAATGCTGCATTATTACTGTTTAAAAGGTGCAATAAAAATATTTTTATTTTTGTACAATTTAAGATTTCTTTTTCTTACAGACATTGTTGTTATGATGTAAACAGTTTATTCCCAAAAGGTCTGCAGTAAATTAAAAATGACACTGTATATATTGACTTAGTGTTGTCAGAAAAAAAATGTAAGTCTCCCTGTCTCCCTACATTTACCCTAACCTTGTCTCAACAATTAATTTTAAAAGGTTTCAAGCATAAAAATCAATGAGGAGAGTGGTAAACGTTGTAGAAGGCGATTAATCGCTGAGTGTGAGATTCTTGTATTAAGCTCAAATATATGTACACACATATTTATAAAAAAATCGAATGTTGGTTTTTTCACTGGCATGTAGACAAAACTGAAAATAAATTTAGTTAACTGGAGAGTTAGACTTAAGATGTTGAGATAGGGAGTTTGTATATTTTTGTAATCTATAATTCAAATTATTAATGACTTCGTTATTTCTGGTTCCATATTTCTAAACTCATTTTGGAAATTGGGTAGAAAAATTTAAATACCAATTTTTGTACTTTTTATTTAAAAGGTCTTATGCACGCATTTTTAAATTAAAAAATAATATATTTATCACCAACTATAATAGATCTAATAATAAGCCCTTATATAAATATGACATGACGCATTTAACTAAGCTAATTTTCCAGTTAAGTCCCTAATTTCAACCCGGATTTGAATTCATTTTGTATTCTTTGCGTCCTTTATTAAGTCACCTAACTTTACTACGTAGTCAAGATATTTTTGGTTTTCTGTCTAGTAGATTTACAGAACTTGGCTTAGATCGCAGATCGATGGACAGACCCCCACAATAATAATCTTAAGAAGTTCTGTTTTGGTCCTGAGTCTATGTCATATGAGATACGAAATCCCAATTATTAAAAGATCACTGCATATTTAGTTACAGGAATTTCTGTCGCTAGCTGTACGAGTTGGCTTCGATATAATTCCATTGGTCCAAACATTTGGACATATGGAATACGCATTGAAACTACCAGAATTCCAGCATTTGAGAGAGCTACCAGGGTATCCTGACTCTCTCTGTCCAAGTAAACATGAAAGTCGAATGTTTGTCGAGGAGATGTTAGAACAGGTAAATAATTTCTTTTAAATTTTATATCCATGACCGTTTATATATGTGGATAAAGATAATTTAATTATGTTTGAAAGTGAAGTTAGCCTCACAAGGAAGTAGCTTGGCATATGAAATCAATTAAGAAAATGTGAGATTTTACAGAAAATTAAATGTGTCATAAATTCCTTTTAGTCGTAAAATCCTAAAATTTTCGACAATTGTTGACATTTCCAATAAGAGGTAAATAGAAGTTAATCAATCCTTGTTTATTGTACATTTAAGCAATTAATATCAAATGGAGTCTCTCTCATATTTCACCTCTTTCTGACAATACAAGATATTTTTAGACTGTCCTTTTTACTTACTCATGGCGCTTTCCAAAAGTGTAAACATACCAGTAAAATATGTTCTGTCAGTTAGCTTAATTTTGGGCTAGCACGCAAACTATATAGGTGGATCCGTGACAATAAGCTTCTTAACAATATAATTTTAATACTGATCTATATTGAAATTTCTAATAAAAAAAAATATTTTTTATTATATATATGTTTTTTATGTATCTTCAAACTTAATAGACCAAAATAAAACCCCTATAAAAGTTTTGCTTTTAAGTTTTATATTTTATTTTGTGAACATAATCGTTATTTTTTAAGTTAAATATAATAACTTAACTTAAAATATGTACTCGTACTTCTTACAGATTGTTAAGTTTCATGGAAAAATAACTCCATTAAAATATTTACATATTGGCTGCGATGAGGTATTTCATATAAACAAATGTAAGCACTGCTTAGAAAAAAAACTGAAAAACATGTAAGTATGTTAAAAATTATTCATAAAAGATTCAACTTTCATAACTTTTTTCATTATATGTATCCATACTAATATTATAAATGTGAAAGTGTGTTTGTTTGTTTGTCTTTCTTTCATGTCGAAACGGAGTGACGGATTGGCATTATTTTTTATGTGTAGATAGTTGGAGGGCTGGAGAGAGTCATAGATTACTTTTTAAAATTGTAACAGGATGAAAGTTGGTATGAAACTACCTTTTTAGAGATATTTTTCTAATTTTAGCGCCAGCGAAGCCGTGGGTTCTGCTAGTATAATATATATCTTAACATACTATTACAAAAACAATATAGCATGATTCTGACACACGCACAGCGCACTTATATACTAACAGCCTAAATGCATGACGATAGAAATGATAATATTTAATGAACAAATTACACTTCAATATATACATTAACAAACATTCGTGCTTATCACACAAATGAATGCCCCCAGTGGGACTCGAAACCGCGACCGCTGGCACAACAAGTAGGACTATTACGAATTGAGCCAAACGTATCGTCAAGTTCAATATGTATGAAAAGTGTGTGTGCTGTGAAAACGGTTGACAATGTGAAGTAAAAGAAGGAAAGATCTTTTGCCGACTACGGACTAACGGATTTTGCTATTTGGACGACGGACGGACGGATTTTACTATTTGGACGACTGACAACTAGGGGACTCTACTATATGCATCTTAATAACTGACGCAAAGGCTAAAAAAACTGATACTCAGCGTGCAGTTTCTCCATTTACACACTATCATTTTTTAGAAAATTAATTAACTTATTACTATTATTAAAGCGTATTTTGTTCTCTATTTCAGGGATATCTATTTAAGTCATGTTCGTGGGGTAACAGATTATATAAAGGCTATCAGTCCAGAAACAGAAATTCTAGCTTGGGATGACATGTTTCGGGGTATCCCAGTAAGCCTATGGAATACAACTCATCATCCTGATATTGATCTCGTATACTGGGATTACACCCCTGGCATAACAACTGTTTCTCACGTAAACCTAATGAAGTATCATAAAACGATTAAAAATATTTGGATAGCTTCAGCCTTTAAAGGTGCAGATGGCCGGACAGCTACATACCCGGATCTAAGAAACAGGTTTTCAAATCACTTCAGTTGGACGAACCTTATCCTGGACTATACATTTGGTGGGGAAAGTGAAATTTATAACTTTAAAGGCATAATCCTCACAGGCTGGTCTCGATATAGCCACATGGATCCCCCTTGCGAACTTTTACCTGTTGCTATACCAAGTTTATATTTAAATTTGCTCTTAATAAAACAGTTTAAAAAAGGAGTGGAAAGTAATAAACGACTTGATTTAAATACATTTTTTGTTATATATATGAAGAAGGACTTAGCTGAAAACTTACATTGTGGTGAAACTAACGACATTGATTATTTCGATACTTATCACTGTTATTTTGATGGAAATGAACTTAATCAACTTCTAAAGCATTGGGATACCATTGAAACCAATATTTTATATACAATAAATAAAGTTGAGAGTAGTTTGTCCACCATTGATTATTATTCAAAAACAAAAAATATAAATATGAACATGTTACTTGACAGCTTGAACTGGTATAAGGAATCCATGAAAGAAATTATGAATATGAAGAAAAGAATGATAAAATTCTTCTCCCGTTATTATGATGACTATTTCGTAGAAGAGTATACTAATTTAAAGTTACATAATACAAAGAAGATATTAGATAATATAGCTAAGCATTTAAAAAATATGTTATCGGTACGAAACTGGGATCGTAGACCGTATAAGTAATATTTATAAAGTTAAGTATCTACCTATATATTAATTATTAATAAAATATAATGCATTTTTTCTACAAATATATTTTTATTACTTCAATTAAATAAAGGGATAGAAACTTTCTAAAGTTGTGGCGCATAATATAAAACTGGTATATATGAATACTGAATACCAGGCACTAGAACTAATCAAAAAAACTAATAGAAAAATGTTGGAACCCCTTTATTGGTTTGTCAGTTGTTGTTAAGCGGTTGACATTCATTAAAATTTTATATGTATGTATATTGTATAGCTGTCTATTTTGTTTGTCGTAAGATGAGAATCTAAGACAGTCACTGAAATCAAATTTGAACGCTAGTTTTGTCCTTTTCTGTTCTGCTCTTTCTGAAAGGAAGGGAAGAGAGGGGAGGGAAGGGAAGGCCTTCCCTTCCCTGAAGGGTACATGACATGACAGGACAGGACAGGACAGGGTAGGGTAGGGGAAAAGGGAAAAAAGGGAAAAAGGGGAAAATATATCAATATTTTGAAAAACAAAGACTGTTACGTATTGTGTACACCCCCAAAACAATAGTCATTGATTTTTTTGCCTATATGTCTGTTTCTATGTTTATCTATATGTCTGTGCATTTCAAACAAAAAGTTAACGCTGACTAAGTCTTAAGGCATACGTCAAGACTATGTATTAATAATTTTATAAAATGACAGGGAAAATTTTAGGTGTTAAAAAATCATGCAGAAAAACCACTATAACATTTTTCTATCTCCTGAGGTGCACTCACAATCTCACAAACTTTACCTCTTTATAATATTAGTATAGATAGTGTGGTTAATATTTATGTAATACAGTTATTGTTTAAACTAAATCGATGGCAATATAAGTGGACAAGAAAATAATATACATTACAAAAAGCCTGTTTACACGTCATAGCTATTTGTACCTACCTAACTACCTACATAATTGTATTAGCCTATCTATTTATATAAAACGCTACATTTAAACTTTTATTACTTAGGTCAAGAGTATTCTATTATTTCATGATATAAAAATACAATAAAAGTATGCATATCTGTGTACAGACGAGATCGCAGATCGCATATGAGATAAATTGACGAAGCAGTTATTATTTTCAAATAAATGTCTCACAATTGGGAAATATCAGTTGCAGGAAAAAATGGATTTTCTATTTTATGAAGGAATAAGGCGTAAAAGCACTGTGCAAGGTGGTGTGGTCTACCTCAGTAGACCAGCCCTCAGGGCGGCGTGGTTAAATACGTAAACGATCCTGCGTTGCCCGCAGTACTGGCTTTTCCAGTATCCTACATAATCACCTGTGTGTTTGTATGTTTGTAATTTTTACGCAACTTTAAAAAAAGTTGGTTTCAACGGTGGTCCAATATGACTTTCAAGAAAAAATTGCTCCTTGAGAGTAAACACTGGATAAACAATCATTTTGAAGTCGGTATAACTGTTACAGTTTTTAAAATATTTTTTCTATTTTGTCTGGACAAACGTAACGTTATAATTTCAGAATATATGAGTATTACACATTTGTAATTTGTGCGCCCGAGATCGTTATCATTTCTCTTATTGTTACAGCCGACCCATACGTTAATAACTCTCGAGGGTATGAGATACAGCTGGTATAAATTACTACGGATAATATAATAAATCAAAATCTCTCTGAATAATAACAAAACCTATTAAATATTGATGCTTAATTACTAGTACATACTCCTCTTTTGCAATAAAATCAGGCCTAAATCATGGTTAAATATATATTTTTATATAGTCATCAATTCATGACAAGAACAGATAATGGGAGATTGGTTTATTTATATGTAAAGACATATAGAGAGACAGAAAATCTCTAGAAAAAATTCTTAACTACTGGAACATTTCCGAATTTTCTATTACTAAATTGTTCTTTGTTTTATGAATGTATATAATGGAGTGTGTCAAGAAATTTGTACAAATGTGTATGTGTAATTAATATATGTATATGTGTGTACAGAGATGTACATACATTAGGGTGGCCCAAAAAATCTTTTTTGAGTCTCTTACGAAAATATGTTAGTTAATCATGTTTTAAGGGTCCCCTCCAAAGCGCAATTCAAGAAAATATTTTCAAGAAGTAAAATCGTTAATATTCATGTTCAGAAGTCACTTTAAAAGGTCTTAGTTACTCTGCTTGGAAACTTAAAAAAATCTTGAATGACGTTTAAATATTAAAATATAGACTTGAAAATTTCAGAATCCTAATCATTTGTATAGTAGAAAATAGTGAAATAACAAGAAACAATAAATAAAAAAGAAAAAAAATTATTTTTAACGATTTTGAATATCATTTAAAATTTTGGGCGACCTCTTAAATTTTTTTATTGAACTGCGCTTTGAAGGCGGATCTATAAACATGATAAGCTAACATATTTTCATAAGAGACTCGAAAAATAAATGATTTTTTGGGCCATCCTAACATACATATGTATATGTACAAATAATTGTGAAGTTAAGTAAAGTGATAATTTAATAGAACTATTATTGAAAGTGGTAGATAGTGATAGTGGAAACTTATTTCATTTCACTGAGAATAGTGGAATTAGTGCTCACTGAATGAAATAAAGTTTTACTGTGCGTATACCGCAAGAGTAAGTAATAATAGTCGATATTGCAAGTAACCAGTTTTAATATCCGACGCCAATACTGTAGCTTGTAACAATGTTGTATTTTTAGATTAAAAATTTTCAATTTGTCAAACAATAATACGCAGTTAACTCAATATTACGCAGTACTAACCCAATGGTAAAGCTCTCGCTTGGGAAACCGAGTAAAGCGGGTTCAAACCCGAGTATTTCACCTGTGATATTTTCATGCGCGAATAATTTCCAACATGAATACCATTTGTCTTACGGTGAAGGAAACCATTGAATAATCTAGCAAATTTTTAAAATATATTGAAGTCCGCCAACCTGCACTTGGTTATGCGTGATGGATTATGGACTGATCCCCCTCCTATATAAGGGAGGCCTGTGCCTAGCAGTGGGGTGTTAAAAAAGTTCTATACAACTCAATATTATGAGTTCCATTTTCACTTGAAACAAAATTTAAGGCTATACGTACATACATTTAGGTGTACACGAGGTTAGATTTTGCCCCATTCTTTGAAGTAAAAACTTTAATCACATACAACCCACTTTTGAGAGCAGAAATCTAAAAAGTGGGTTATCAATAGGTAAAGTTTGTTTACTCATTACATACAATATAAGCTATGTAAGTTTTCAATTACAAACTATTTTCAAATTATTTGTCATACTGATGGATTATAGTAACAATATCTTGACCCAGTTATGAAGATCGCGATCACGACGAGACTGGAAGACATTAGATATCTTATAAAATATATGGCAACTACTTCAATGTGATCTGAAAGTATTTTATCTGTACTAATATTATAATGAGGTAATGTTTGTGAGTTTATGAGATTGTGACTTTGTGAGTTTGTGATGTTGTAGGGGATAATCTAGGATCTACTGAACCGATTTAGTTGAAATTTGGTAAGAAGATAGTTTGAGAGCCTGGGAAGAACATAGGATACTTTTTATCACGGAAATTATCCTTTAAGGGGGTGAAAATGGGGATGAAACTTTGTATAGGTGAGTCGTTGGTTATAATCATATACTGAATAAAGTGGAGAGAAAAATAAGATTATATAAGAAACGTTTTATTCCAAAAGACAAGGAGAAAAATTCTTGTCCTTTGGAACAAAGTGTACATTATTATGAGTTTTTAATGATATGGTAATGGATTTAGTTTCCTTAATTGTATCTTTAGTTTCAATGCTTCGTCTTAACCCTGGTTAACCCTACTCATGCTTAAGAGCATCGTAGTAATTTACAACTCAATAAGGTGCATTCACAATTTACTTGTAGCACTTGTTGTTACATTAAAAAAAAGAAATGTATTTATATATATTTTTTAAGATTTGTATGTTGTATGATTTGTTTCTCAAGTCTTTCAGATATATGGAGTAAAAATATATCATGTACGTATTTATGTACACATACATAATATGCCATTTAATAATTTTTCTTTTATAAATATATAAAGCAGTATCGTTTTTATTACAAACGAATTGCATATTATTTGGTTAAAACTTGACAGACTAAATAATATTGCTGAGAAATGTTTCTCAGAATATATTCTTATAAATAAGAAGTTTCAAAAATTATAGTAGTGAAATCGTAATTCGTTATTATGATATATAAAAAGGTAATATAAGGTTTCAACTTCCGAGAATTTTGGCAATCTTAGAGTAAGTTTATGAGAGATTTAGTAAAAATATGTACATATGTACAGATAAAGAACCCAGTGGAATATATTGAACATATGACAACATTATTTTGCTTGGAAAGAAAGGAGGTTTGATGAAGATCGTGATACGATCTTTTCGATGCATTCATCATTCATGATTCAATTTTAAACTGTCACAAATCTATCTGACATAACAATCTCATATCTAAATTTCTAAAATGCTGCTACCATTTTTCTCTAAGTGTACCAGGATATCGTTAAAATCTAAATGCTTTATTGTGACTGCTGCTTTCCTAATATTGTTCATCTTATCGCATACGATGTTTCTAAATAAATTAATTAAAAATTTAACTTATAAGCGTACAATAAAATCTGTAAAGTTAGATAACGTCGTAGTACATTTGGATTTGAAAGGATCTCTGCCTAAATTGAGTTATCTTAAGACACTATTACCAAAGCTACAGGACCTCGGTGTTACTGGACTGTTGATAGAATACGAGGACATGTTTCCATATGATAGGAGATTGTTGAATTTAAGCGCAAGAAATTGCTATGAAAAATCTAAGGTTAGTGAAATATAGAAATTACTAGCGTTTTCCTGCGGCTCCGCCCGCATAGTACATTAATCACCAACATATCATACACTAAAACCTTCTCCGAAACACGCTGCATCTTATGGTACGAGTATTATTCCGATCGGTTCAGTAGTTATCGCAGTATAACCGAACAAAAAAACGGCTCTCAATTTCTTAGTATAGATTATTATTCTAAATGCGATGAAGTTGGTTAAAAATATGTTACTTGGCTAGTGATGTGTTTGATGGGATTTACTTTTAGAAATAGCTGCGGAAAAATAAAGACTACTTTTATCTTACCTGTACCTACCTACTTGTCCAGCGATTTGATTAGGCTTTGATCAATCAGCGATTTGATATATAGCCTTTGATCAATCAGTCTAATGGATAAATAAATAGGTTTTTTGATATCTTTGCATAATAAAAAAATATTATAATGGAATTAACAAATACATACGACCAGGAAACTTTGTGAGATGTTTGGTACTAGATCTAAAATGTATAGTAAATATAATTCAGTATCTGAATGAAGTCTCAAAATGGCCGCCACTCGAACTTACTGAACTTATGTTGTTATTTGTATGGGTAGAAAACAACCACTAAGGTGAAACAAAAACAAAAAAAACTACCGCTTGACTATTGTATGTTTTTAACTAGACTTTCATGGCAGACAAAGTATAAAAGAAAAAGTATGAGTGTTTAAAACTAAAATACTTTGTAAATCGGAAATGTCATTTAGGAATAACTTTTCCGAAATACGAAGTAGGTATACGAATAATACGAAATATTTCGGAAAAGAATTGAATCTTTTAATAGAATTCTTCGTTATTGAACCCCAAACACACCCTCATACAGTGGGAGAATTACAGGAAAGGGGTGTTTGTGTGTGAAAGCATTTTTCAGAGTCTATAAACCTAGAAAGAATGTTTGTTTTAAATAAAAATTATACGTAACTAATGTGATAAAAGAGTGGGGAAAACATTTATAATACATAGATATGTGTATCTAGTTACAGGAGTTCCTTTCGCTTGCTGTACGTGTTGGCTTCGATATAATTCCGTTGGTTCAAACATTTGGTCATATGGAATTCGTTTTGAAGCTAGCAGAGTTCCAACACTTAAGAGAAGAGCCATCGTATCCCGACTCTCTCTGTCCAAGTAAACATGCGAGTCACGTGCTGATCGAGGAAATGCTTGAACAGGTAAATAAAAATTTTCTTAAACGATTTGCCATTTTACAACCCTTGTGGGATTAATAAAAAAAAATTGGCTCTGGTTCAAAGGGGAATCATCCCGTTAAAATCGTAGCATAAAATCAATAATAGTCTATAGAGAAAAAAATCTTCTAAATCTCTGCATTTGTCGAACATTTTAAACTTGTAAAACTTTAAATAAAAGAACTTTTTGTATTACATCTAAAGTATTAACACCAAATGGTAAACAATTTAAATATGTAAATAAATATGTCAGTATATGTATGATCAGCGACTAAATAGAAAAAGTAAATAATATTTTTAATGAATATTTTCAACTAAAAAAGTGAAAGTTGAAAAATATATTTATTATAATTAAAAAAAATAACTAACCCCCGACACAAAATAAGTCTAAAAAGTAAAAAAAAATCTCACTTGCTTTTAATTTCATTAAAAGTACCTATCCAGTAATATTTTGATGATGAGAGCGCTAATATTTTATCATTATCAATCTTCTTTTTATTTGTATTCTGCTTTTTATTTTATTTACTTAGCGGTATCCCGACGCGGCAACGCTCATCCCCAAAATATTAATAAGTATTTTGAATGAAGTTAAAAGGCCAAGAGGGAAATTTTATTTTATTTTTTACTTTTAAGTTGTTTTCTGTGGGGGGCGGTTACTTAAAATTTTTAATTTTATTTTTATTTCATTCTTTTTAAATTACTCGCGGACACTAATTCTAATAGATAACTCTCATTGAGACTATTCTTATGAGCCCAAACACACTATACCTGCTATAAGTTTCTGAGGAAATGAGCATACCGCAGACTATTTGATGCTGCAGCATCAGGTCGAGGTTAGCATGTCTTGGAAATACCACCGAAGTGACAGTGCATAAAATTTCTAATCAATTGAATCTGTGAAAGTTAGTAAGACCCTTGTGCACCCAAAATTATGAACCTGAATAAATAGGTATGATAAAAAAACTTGAATAAATACAAAATTTTAAAACAAAAAAAATGTTAAAACAAAACTAAAAACTTTGTATCCGATCGGGATACGAACCCTTATACGGACGGACACCTGTGATCGTCATTCTTGCGCCTTGGCCGCTTGATCATAATGCTTATTTTTTAACGTGCGAATTTAGCGACCATATTTTGCGTGGAATAATGCGAAAGAAAACCGCATGAAAACTAGAAAACACGCTTTTTCCCAGACATAAGACTAATTAATATAGATCGATTTTTCGCCCCCAAAAACTCCCACATACCAAATTTCGGCGATACGTTAGAGCCGTTTCCGAGATCGCTGATATAAATAAATATACAAGAATTGCTCGTTTAAATATATTAGATAGATATATTATTAAATATAAACTTTTTATCTACATATCAATTCGACCGATTTAAAACATAATTTTGACCATGTTAATGTATAACGTTTTAGAAAACAAAGGAAAAGTATGTGAACAAAGGACAACTTATGTCTAAGCTTAGCGATGGCTTCTAAACTTAATATTGGTATAAACTTAATATTTTAATGTAATTACACTAATCTACATTCTAAATATCTCCCAATATTAAACTTAGATTATTTGTAATTGCCTTAGTCAATGATAATAGAGCTTTCTAAAGAGAGTCCTTAAATTAGTAATTTAATAAAAGATTTGTAAGAAACAAAAAAATCCACGGGAGATTTTCTACTCATGAATATTTCAAGTTGACTCATACGTCGGACAGAAGAGGGTTAACGATTTTCCATTACGTTGTAGAGTGTGTACGTGGGAATTATTAATAATACAATTATACTCACCTGGATTTTTTCTTTTCTTAGTGTCGATATGCTAAGATCTTTTCTACTTGCATGATAAGTTTAACAAGTATGGCTTACTAGCGTTTACGTGCATTGTGTACGATTTTGTGTGTATGTTTTAATTTTTTCGAACAGAACCCTAATTCTTTTTCTTAAATAAAAGTAACCTAAGTTACTTCTTATAGCACCAGCAATCTGCCGTCTAAATCAGCCCAGCCGTTTTGGAGATTAGCCGGAACAAATAGACAACACAGACAAAAATTGAAAAAAATGTGTTGTTCTTATATGTACCGTATATAATTTTATATGCATTTAGTAAAAAGCTGTTATTTTGACATTAAGAGCAGACACTTCAATTTTATTTATCCGTTTAAATATCCTATCTATTATAATTTTTTAACATGGTGTAATAATTGACTTTTTAATTCCTTTTAGATTATTAGGTTTCATCAAGAAGTATTTCCACTGAAATATTTACATATTGGTTGCGACGAAGTTACTCACATTAACAAATGTAGACACTGCTTAGGAAGAAATCTGATAAGCACGTAAGTATATATATATTTTTAAGTGTTATTGTTATTATATTTATTTTATTTATATACATATTTACCATAAAATATATGTTTTACAAAACAAAGGAAAAGTATGTGAACAAAGGACAACTTATGTCTAAGCTTAGCGATGTCTTCTAAACTTAATATTTTAATATAATTACACTAAAACAATTACATTTATCTTGGTAGATGAATAATTTACCCCGATTCAGCGTCTTTTACGAAAAAAATTCTTAGTATTTCTAATGCAGAATTTTCTCTTTTATTACAGGGATATCTATTTAAGTCATGTACATAAAGTTTTGAATATCGTGAAAGCTATTAGTCCAAATACAACTGTTCTAGCTTGGGACGACATGTTCCGAAGTATCCCACTTTATATATGGAACAAAATTCGTAAGCCCGATATTGATCTCGTGTACTGGGATTACACTCCAGGCATTACATCTGTATCTGACGTGAACCTGATGAAGCATCACAAAACAGTTAACAGTATTTGGATAGCTTCAGCCTTCAAAGGTGCAGATGGTGTGAAAGCTACATACCCGGATCTAAAAAACAGGTTTTCAAATCACTTCAGTTGGATGAAACTTATCCTTGACTACAAATTTAGTGGCGAAAATGAAATTTATAACTTTAAAGGCATAATCCTCACAGGCTGGTCTCGATATAGCCATATGGAACCCCCTTGCGAGCTTTTACCTGTTTCTATACCGAGCTTATATTTGAATTTGCTCTTAATAAAACAGTTCAAAAATGAAGTGCAAGATATAAAATCCCTAGACTTAAATACTTTTTTTGTCAAGTATATGAAGGAGGATCTAACTGAAAACTTACATTGTAGCGAAAGCAAAAACATTTCTTATTTTGATACCTATTACTGTTATTTCGAAGGAAATGAAGTTTATCAAATTCTAAAGGACTGGGATACAATGGAAACACATATTTATAAAACAATTAATAGTGTTCAAAGTATTATGTTCACAATTGAATATTATTCTAAAATAAGAAAAATAAATATGAATTCATTGTGGGATTGCTTGGATTGGTACTATGAATATATCAACGAAATCAGGCATATGAAGTATAGGATGACAAAACTCCTCTCCCAATATTATGATGACTGTTTCGTAGAAGAGTATACTGATTTTAAATTACATAATACGAAGAAGATATTAAATAATATAGCTAAGCACTTAACAAAGATGTTATTAGTAAGAAGTGGGAATCGTAAGTGAGAATTAAAATGTTAAGTTTATGTAGATTAGTAACAAAACTAGTTTTTTTTTATTATGGTGTATTTTTATGTACCTATTCAAATATTGTATACCTAAATTAGATAAACCGAACAGGTGTAAATAAGAAGTAAAACAGATTTGTTAGGTCGAAGTTTTTTTTCTTTCTTGGAGTCCAGAATCACGAGACCAGTTTTATTTTTTATTTATATAGTTTTTAATAATTCCTGTATGTCAGTGGCTAGCAACTCACACTCGCTTTACTTCGAGTTCTTCCCTACACAAAAATAAACCTATCCTACGGGAACCACACATTTTTCCGGGTTAAAAAGTAACCTATGTGCTATTCCAGGCATATAATCTTTTTCTGTGTTAATTTTTTCCAAATTCGTTCAGCCGTTCTGGTATGAAAGAGTAACAAACATCCAGCCATCCTCACAAACTTTAACGTTTATAATATTAGTATGGATTGGTGAATGAATAAATGATTAGGATAGAAAAATAGGAAATATTACATGAATTTTAGATTCAAATCGATTCTAATATTTACTTGTAGCTCCGCGAACAGTAGACCTCGCGAGCACAAACTTTTGCACAAACTTTTGTAAAATCTTACTTAATATCATAATCTTATCTTCTTAATACTTTTGTAAAATACAACATTTAGAGGAGTACCAACAAACTGACAGAGGAAAGCAAATTTTGCCAGACTTGAAGCAGAGACTCGGACAATAAATGCTAAGAATACATATTATGTACTCGTATGTATGTTTATTTCCTGAATTTTTTCAAAGATCATTCTAATGCTTGAAGCCACACATCATTTTAATTTTAGCATGTGTAAATATTTTGCGTTTGAATGATTCAATCATATTCATTTTTGAAAATTTGAGGAAAACATATATTATAAATAGAATTTACCTACTTATATGAAAAAAACGAACTTTTTTCAATTTTTTTGTTGATAACACTACAGCTCGTCAATACTACTAACATTACACTACATTGTCCTTGCCTATTTTATCTTTAGATGAGTGCAAACAATAAACATTAATCATTTAATGCAATAAAGAACCTATCAAATTATATAAGGATTCTGACAAATCCGAGGCTTGCTGATCATAACCATTTATATTTTGTAACAACATTGCTGGAACAAAAATACTCTGCTTTCTATTTGTACAAAAATACTCTTACTGACTTAACTTTAAATTAAATTGACTGTACGTACTTTACCGGTTTACTAGAGTTTATATTTATAGTATTATACCGTTCCCTCACACAATCTATATAAGAACATATAGTTCTTGGGGAAGGTCCAGTCAGGACATTCATGTAATGAAGACAATAAAGAAGAGAAATAAAAATTGTGGCTTGAACGGGAACCGGCTGTATGCAAAAATGTAGCCGAGTGAATCTGAATGAGTTTATTTACACTTAATAAAACTTTAGAAAAAATAAAAATCATGTATGTACATAAACTTTAGTGTTCCATATGTATAACTAGCAAAGCACAAACAGATCAATCCCACGGAAACGGTTTATTTTTCCGGGACAAAAAGTAACTTATTGTTTGACCGGCAATATAAGGTATCAGCATGCCAAATTTTACTAAACTAGGTGCATAAGTTGTTGTGTACTAAGCTGTATAAGTTACTATAGTTTTTTAACTATCCCACGGGAATTCTTTAATTTTCCGTAATGTGAAGTATCTAAAATGTTGCCCGGGGATATAAGGTACCACCACGCAAAATTTTATTTAAATCTGTCGAATAGATTCGGAGATTAGCCCGTACAAACAGACAAACAGACAGAAACAAAAAAATTGAAAAAAAAACTGGATTTGTTCTATTTGTCTTCTTACATCCCCCTGACTCGGTTTTTAGCATTTTTTGTGTGTACAGACATTCGACCTCTACAGTTTTATTATAGTATAGATAGATAGATCAAGTATCACTAAATACGTACGCATTCTATAAACGTACTCAGAATAACAATGTAGCTACAGCTAAAGATTAGATTTTCCCTTTGTGATTACAGAAAGCTCCTTTCTCATTAGCGAAATAACATTTTTATTGCCCTAAACATAATATTCAGAGAAGTAAAGATATTGAGCCTAAGTGAGCTTTAATGATAGGTACAAAAAGGCTTTTTGTTTATAAATATACTGTGGTAGCTTTTGTCGGTACACGTTTGATTTGGGTTTTATTTATTAGGGTTCCGAACCCGCAGGGTGCCAGCGGAACCCTATTACTAAGCCTCCTCTGTCCATCCTTTCGTGCGTCCATCCGTCTGACAGAGGGCTGTATCTCATGGACCGTAATAGGTTATTTTACATATGGATAGTGTTTCGTATTTTTTATATGGTATCATCTTAGGTCGGGTTTGAAATGACAGTTGTCAATGGCAGTCGGTATTCGTCGGTCGGTGGGACGAGAGCTCCCCTTTTGAATTGTGTCGGTTACAAAGAAAATCAAAGTATTTCGGTCGGATTGATTAATGGGCTTATATATTATATTCTACATACACACAAAACACCCCTAGTGATCAGTGCCTACGCAGGATTAAGGATTCCGGGCCCGGCAACGCTTCAACGGCTAAGTCCACGTACAAGGTACACAATATATATTATAATTTATTAGCGTTAGTTTTATATATTTTACTCCGCGTAACACGGATCACACAGATAGGATACTATGATAAAAAAACGCGCCACTTAGTCTACCTCAAAGTGATGTGAAAATGAGTTTTTTAGCCAAAACGCATGTTAAAGTACACTTTGCGGCGCTTGTCGGCTATTGATTTTACTAAAAAATCTCTAGTTTAATTTTTTATATAATTTTTTTTACCGGAAAATTTGTCGGAATGGATATATTGTCAAAAAACTGCCATAAGACGCCATTTTTTCAATATGGTGGCGCGAGTGGCAATGATACGAGGTGGCGAAATTGAAATTCGGAAAGAGCACATCGAAATCTATAAAATCGCCAATTTTCGTAACTCCCCGAAAAAAATCCGGATAAAAGTACCAAATAACTAGGCAGTAGGTATTATCCAAGCGGGATATCTGTATATCCAAGTGAAATAATTTTTGAACCACGTATCCAATCCACCATTATACATACATTTGGCCAGCGTTGCGGACTATGGTCGGCTCGCATCAATATATAATACCCGTACTTCCATACTAATATTATAAATGTGACAGTGTGTTTGTTTGTCCTTCTTTTACGTAGAAACGGAATGACGGATTGGCGTGATTTTTTGCGTGAAAATAGTTGGAGGCCTGGAGAGTGACATAAGCTAATTTTTACCGCGGGAAATTATCTCATACCCACGGGAACACACGTTATAATACAAAACAAAAAAAATATTTTTGATCAGGATTCAGAATTAAAAAATATTTTTAATTCCGAACGAAGCGTTTCGCAACGTCATTCATTATACGTGCGGCTAAGGATTGGAACAACCTGCCGGCGTCGGTGTTTCTGTCCGATTACAATATGGGTGTCTTCAAGGCAAGAGTGAATAGGTGGCTACTGAATTAGTGCGACTTACCATCTGCGACTGCGTTACCATTTACCATCAGGTGGAACGTAGTCAAGGACTAATTCAGAATAGTATAAAAAAAATACATGTTTTTAGCATTTTTGGAAATTCTTCCTATAAGGAAGTAAAATAGGGTATGAAAATTTGTATGAAACCTTTTTAGTTTTAGTAGTTTTAGCGCGAGCGAAGTCGCGTTTTCTGCTAGTAAGCTATATATCACAAATATAACATTTGAACTTAATAAAAAACTTTTTAATTTATTTGCTATAATTTTCAAAATTGGTGGAAAGGGGAACCTTTCGAAACTCTCGGAAAACAATGGGCATGGAAACCTTTTTCAAGTCAAAAAAAAAATATTTCACGTGTGAAAAGCTACAAATTTCGGTTTGAAGATATTTATTTCCATAAAAATACACGTTGCAACTTACATTTTCATGGAAATATAAATTTAGTTAATGATAGGTGTTAACGACTATCATTATGCAGTGCGCACTTCAATCAAAAAAGCATGACTAAGAAATTTTTGCAAAAAGGCTGAATCGATACTCCAAAATAATTCGGCCCCGTATTATTTAGGTGAGGGTATTCGAGAGCTCTAGACATCGCTCCGCTAACTAAAACGGGCGTGCGAGGACTGAGAACGCTTTTACTGCGCATTCAACATAAAATATATGTGTAAATTTTATGGAATGATTTTGTAAATAAATTCATTTTATCATTGTCCCTAATATTTAACTTTCTTCCAATTTGTTTTTGGATATATTTCAACTTGGGATTAAATATTTAAAAAAATATTATCGCAATCATTATAATTTTTTGACTTGTTTTGGTAATTTTGATACACGCAACTAATAATGTATGAAAATATATTAAGTAATAATGGTTATGTTTTTTAAGTACATACAAACATACAAACAAACAACACTCGAAAAGGCTTAAGAGGTGTATATGTATGTATGTATGTACAATACATACATATGCATATTTCTTTGACACGCTCTGTAGCCTAAACAGCTGGATGGATTTTAGCTTGAGATGTGTCGTTAGGTTCGTGTTAATTGTTAGAGTGACAATTGGTATATCAAAATTATAAAAATTAAAAGGGGCGATTTTTGGCGCTATATTATATCTTAAAAAAAAATTTTTCCTCAAACCTATCGAGTGGGGTATAAAAATAAAGGATTCTTTCTATAAATGGCTTACAAAAATATATAAAAACTCTTTATGTTTAAATGTAATTTATAATAAAAAATGCTAAAGAAATGTGGAGACAGACACACGCAGCTATTATAAAATACTAGCGACGCATCCTCGCTTTGCACAGGTTCGTCCCTAGATATGTTTGGACGCTTCATATCAATAAAAATCGGCCCAGCAGCTCTCAAGTTATAAGTGTTGTAACATCACCGACTTTGTTTTAATTCTGTAGATGTATAAAGGTAATATGTATGTTTCCGACTGCCTATTATTCTGACTTGGCTGATTTCACTTTTGTTGTGTTCATAATTGTCAGAACAAGGTTTTATAAAAGATTTTTTTAGAAATCCTCCCTGAAAAGTCGTGTTACAATTTTTTGTTGTTTGTGTAACAAAAGTGTCATTTTTGCTGTAATTTTTACGTCAAGACTAATAAACTAAAATTCGTATTTATTAGTAGCACCAAAAATTAGGCTATAAAATCCAATTCTAAAGTATTGTGCTTGTCAAATCAAACGAAACAAGCCCAAACTCAAAGTATGTACTATTAGCCGATGAAGAGTTCCTCTATGCACCTTCTGGCTTTACCAACAGATCAGCTCGACGTTATCGAATCATTGCACTAGCAACGAAAATACAAACACTTGCAAAGTTTCAAGTTAATATGACATAATTGTCATATTGTAAAGTAGATTAAATTTTCATTACCTATTTTTCCATCGAGACCAAACTGTAAGTAAACACTTCCAAACAAAAAAAGAATTTTCCAAATCCACTATTAAATGACGGAGTTCTGAGGTAGCAAACATAAAAATAATACCACTGAATTGAGAACTGAATTTTGAAGTCGGTTGAAAAGAAATATTACACAGCAATTGATAGTGGGAATACATAGGTGCATATGTACATAATATATACGTCGCTTCTATGATGCAAATATTTTATTTTAAAAGGTTTCGTATATTATAACAGGTTAAAAAATATTGTTGAAAGGAGTGTTAATATGTAATCAATCAATCTTCTGTAGAGGCGATGAGGCACTTTGCCACAAAGAATAAAAAGACATTAAAATACACGTAAAATGTTGGTGTTATTTAGGCATACTTCACACTATACGTTATAACAATATATTCCTTATGGTGCTATAAATGAAATATATTATGTTAGCTCATTAAAATGTTAAGCTTAACTTATACTTTAAAGAATTTAAGGTCCTCCCGTAAATTATAGCCGTATAGCTTTGACCAGGCACTTATAAGATATTATTGTGTTTGGTTACACTATTCTCTTTACTTTCATAGTCATGAGAAACGTTTAACGATTTTATTTATTCTTGGAAATAATAGAGAATTATTATATGGCTCAGTTTGTCCGTACTTGCTGTGCCAGCGGTCGCAAGTTCAAGTCCCGCTGGGGGCATTCATTTGTGTGATGAGCATGAATGTTTGTACTCTAGTCATTGGTGTTTATATTTATAATATATGTTATATTAAAATTATTGTTATATTCAAAGTTATATATGTGTAGCGTATCAACTATCTGGTATGTATAACAGAAGCCTCGTAACTTGCCATGGCAACAACATGCCATGTAGATAGTGCATCTAGTTCCATGGTATTTATACAACATTAGTCCCAACATATTTATTTTTTATAAGTTATAATAATCTATACGTCTATACATAAAATAAAACTGTAGAAGTCGACTGTGTGTATATAGAAAATAAATGCTAAAAACCGAGTCAGGGGGATGTAAGAAGAGAAATAGAACAAATCCAGATTTTTTCAATTCTTTCGTTTCTTTGTCTATCTGTTTGTACGTGATAATTTCCGAAACTGTTGGACTGATTTAAATAAAATGTTGCATGGCTATAACCTATATCCCTGGTAAATATTTTAGATACTTTTCATCCCGAAAAATCAAAGAGTTCCCGTGGCATAGTTAAACATATATATACAACAATATAAAACATATATTATATAGATATAGTAATTTATACAGCTTAGTACGTAAAAACTACTGATTGGATTTTAATTAAACTTTACAATAGTATAGTTCATACATCAGAATAACACAAAGGCTACTTTTTATCCCGCAAAAATGTACGGTTCCCGTGGGATAGATTTGTTTTTAAATATATTTATAAGACTTAGAGAGTAGCATCGAGTATTTTTATAGCAGTAATTTAATTTCTCTTATGAAATTGGTGCACTACAACTGACTATGAGTACGCTAAAAAGAAGCGAAAGCATCTCAAATTGGGCTACTATTATATTATAAATGCGGAAGTTTGTGTCTACATTTGTTTCAACTGCATGCTAAAATACCTAAACGGATTTGAATGGAATTTTGCACACAGATAGACTATGACCTGGAATGGAGTGGAGTAGCACATAAGCATAAGGCACCTAAAAAGCCCCCGAGTAAAGCCCAGCTGAGTCGCTTGTGAATAAATATGACGAGAAAATGCTAGTACGTCCACAGCCTAAAATAAAATAAAAGGTGCGGTGACATACAGACAGTGTTGGTGAAGCTGAGGCTAGATTACAGGAGCATAATTAAATTCCTTGCAAAGCTTTTGAGGCGAGCGTTATACGTCACCTCCATTACCTGTGACAATGTGTTGGAAAAATATTTTGAAGCCATTTCCATTCAATTCTATAGACACCGCTGGAAATTAAACTCTTTGTAAGAATTTTGCTTTGTTTTGATCATTTTCGTTTTTATACACGTGTCCATTAGCGTATATTTTAAATAACCACACACGCCTGGATGTATTTTATTTGTAATTTATATAGTGGTAAAGCAAATATTACATTTTTAAGCCTTCGGAATTCAGACAATAGTCACGGGTTCTGTTCCTGTAAGAGGCTATCTATAAGAACGTAAAAAGTGTACTAATAAGTTTGATTAAGATTTTTATTGTATTGTTAATAGTTAGAACTACTACTGAAATCATTTTTTGTAGTATTACATTCATATTAATTTACACAATTCGATATTTCCCTTTACGGTTAATTGATAAAAAATAAAAAAAACTGTAAAAATCTTTATTTACACACAGCTACAAACATCAATGTAAATTTCTTGTATAAAATTATAATAATTATAAACTGTATATTATTAATAACAGTATCACTTATAAATAATCACACTTGTTACATTTATTTTCACAACTCATGCAGTTTTAGCGTCATTTTCTTTTTTTTCTTTACTTTTAATATCTTCCGGATTACATTTTGGTTTATGGACACCAGGTATTTCTATTGGAGGTGGTGTGATAGGCACTAAACTGCCATCTTCGTCGGCCACTTTAAGACCGATAGTCGCTCCAAGCTTAGCACTAGCTTGTTTGAAAGTGTCAGATAATTTTACTTGAACTACGTTTATACACATAGATGTTAAGGCAAGACCAAATACTAAGTATAGAATAGATGCCATCATGAACATAGGATGGTCGGGGACCAAATCACCTAGACCAATTGTCGACATAGAAATAAACACAAAGTAGAAAGATTCAAAGAAATTCCATGTCTCCCAAAAATTGTAACCCACAGCACCAATTATAATGTATACAACTAAAATGAATATGGCTACGGATATAGGTAAATTGAACTCATCGTCTATTTCAAAAACTGACGGAGCGGGCGTGTTTGGTTCAGTAACGTTTTCGAAACTTAAAGTTCCAGGTTTTGGGGGTAGTGGGGGTGGTACGTCACTCAACTTTCTTTCTACTGGCGGCGGTTGAACATGAACAGAAACTTCTCCATCTCCATCTTCTTCAGAAAATATTTGTGATGGCCGACGAACCACGTCGTATACTATATTAAGTCCTTTCATCACTTCCTGAAATTCAAATTAATTTGTTAATGTCTTTCTGTAGCTGAAATACTTTTGATCAGCATGTAGGATATAGAACTAAAAATGGCAACAAGTGGCTCGCAGATAAATCATTATTCGCTTATTAAAAGAGAAATATTCGGTTTGTTTCCTTGGAGCAGTAATTTGAAACATTTTTAACAAGAAGTGATAAGAAGAATTTTTTGTAACAACCTTTGCCTTGTGCGTTAATATAAATGGGGAAATCATTTCTTATTTTTATCAGTAATTGCTAGTGAATTACCCTTGTTTTGCTTTGGTGCATCCCTAGTATCAAACAGTGTTACTTCAGATCATAATCTATTTGTGTATTAAATACATCAACATCCGTTCAGCCGATAGAAGTAACAGATATACACACACACTCACACACATACACGCAAAAACTTTTCAATGAAATGAGATAATAAAGGATATTGAGATCAATAAGATTATCTCTTCACATGTATGTATATATAAATGTAAGTCGCCGGCGAGAGCTCGTCTTTCAGTCCGTAAGTATGTGCATGCTAATAAAGAGCGGTTTTTGTTGATATGATGTTTTATGATATGACATTTCTTCGGGAAGAATGTGTTAAAATTTATTTAAGCATTTAAATGACTTTATTAATGAATCGAGTTAGTAAAAAAAGCTTCATCGGTATACGCTGTCCAAGTTGCGTATAAGATAAAACGATGTATACATCAACATCCGTTCAGCAAAAATACAAATACAACACAGCAAATATACAAAAATAGTTCTAATAAAAATCGTTAACAAATATAGTTGCTTTTTAATTATAATTAACATTAAAAAAGAAAACATTTTTAAAAACAAGCTTTTATATCATATAAATTGTGTAATGAAATAAATAGATTTGATTTAATTTAAAGTTAATTTTTTAGGTATTAATTTGTATTCTTTTTAGCAAACCCTTTTATATGATATTAATATCATGGGGATGCATAAAAAACCATAGTCCGATATCGTTGGGAATCCGTCATGTTGGATTTAGAATGATATCACTTATCTAACCATGCATTGTCATCTAAAGTAAACGTATATGCAAAATTTCAGCTCAATCGGTTAAGGATAAGTACTTTAAATTTCTGTTGCAAGATTTGACCCGAACAAACATACATAAAAAATTGCAAGTTAAATAAAAGCTTGTAAAATAAACCATTTGATCGTCATAATCATACTTACAATTAATAAATATAAAATTTGTAAGGAGATAATAAAAAATGAAAATAAATCGTGATATGCGCACATAAATCAAAAGATTTTTATAACACTAGCACCGTATGTAATTATATATACGTTGAGTGATTTTTATCTTGTGAACATACTAATTTATGTGAAATTATACTGGCCGTAAATAAAGTTATTGTTCTGTAAGAATTGTTATGCATTGAAAACCTATCTGACCTGCTATGCCATAAAATTTGATTTTATACTAGAGGATATTAGATATTGTTGTTTTGTTATAAATATTATTATTGTCAAAGTTCAGTTACATTATTTTAGTATATATGTATAACTAGCGGTTCACCTCTAGACAAACAAAATCAAACCTATCCCGCGGGAACCGTACATTTTTCCTAGATAAAAAGTGCTTATTCGTTAGTCTGATGTATGAACTATATTATTATAAAGTCTCATAAAAACCATTCAGTAATTTTTGTGTACTAAGCTGTATAAGTAACTATAGTTTTTTAACTATCCCACGGGAACTCTTTAATTTTGCGGGATGAAAAGTATCTAAAATGTTGGCCAGGGATATAAGGTATCAAAAGGCAAAATTCCATTTAAACGGTCCAACAGATTCAAGGACAAAATATGTACAAACAGACAGAGAAACAAAAAATTGGATAAAATCTGGATTTGTGTAACGCCGCTAATAGCCCAAATTTAGCCTATTACTGGGAATTTCGTGATAGAAAAACTCAATATCTGACTTAGCGCGACCCAGGACTTCGAGATCCTGCAGCCATTCACGCTAGCCACTATACTGCCGACGCAATTAGTATAGATAATGTGTTTATGTATGATTAAGATATAAAATACATTTGTACCTGTACTGGTACTGTTCTTCGCACTCTTCTGCAGCTTCTCGTGTAGTAAAATCGCCGAATAAAAGCCCAAAAGAATTTAATTATTCTCGTAAAAAGCTTTCCAAAGTCGGCCAAAACAATCAGGAACAATGGTATACCAATAATGGCGTAGACAATCGTAGCCACTCGACCGTATGTTGTTTTGGGAGCAATGTGACCGTAACCTGAAAAAGATTATTCAATTATTGATTATTTTTCATTATTTATAGATTTTACTGTGGTATATATTTTGTTTATTTAAATATACATTGCGTATTGTGATTATAAAAAAAAACTGTGCAAGATTTGGTATTTTGTTTATTTAATAATATCTTACCAATAGTTGTTACTAATGTCAAGCAATAGACAAAGGAATTCATGAAATTCCAAGATCTTAGTCCGCTATAGGACGTCACGCCAGCTTCATGAGCTGTATGAAGTTGTTCTTCAAACTCGTATAGCTTTCTTCTCGCCAAAGATTTCCACTCTTCCTCTCTTAAGCGATAGCTTTCACGCCATAAGCTGTCAATAAAATCTCTTTTAACATTCCTAGTGCCACATTTATAAGCGTTTTCAAACGATCCTTCAAACGTTTTAAACATCATCCCTCCTAGACCACACATTATAATAAGCAATAACAGATCACAAATACACCTATTCTTTAACGACATAATTTTATCATAATCGTTTCTGTTTTCACTTATAAATTGTTGCCAATTTGCTATAAGTTGCCAGCGTGATCGCGTTGAAGTTTTGTCAGATTTCTTTTTTGTATCTCTTTTAGTTTTTGGAGATTCCTTTTTATCATCTAAATGCTCTTTTCCAATCTTTATCGCAAAATTTTTATCCGCAACTGACCTTTTCCTAAGTACAGATTTTGGAGCATCCTGTTTGACACTGTTATCTTGAGCTAAACTTATGTTACTTTTTGTCTCTTTATCTTCTTCTTCTTGGCTCAAAAGATTGAGTTTGTGAGTCAATTCAGCTGACCTTTCAAGCAAATCAAATTCATATTCATTTTCACTTGGTGAACTAGAATAGCAACTAGAAGTGTATTCTGACTGGCTAGCGTCGACGTAACCTGAACTGTGTCTACTGTGTTTTTCATATTCCTGCTTTACTCTTGGCTGCGGGGTTAACCCAGCTAAAATTTCTCTATCGCTTATAATTTGTATAGTTTTTGGACAAGATATACCTCTTGTGTGTCTTAAATTTACAGGAGTTTTATTTGGCGTCTGCAATACTTTGCTATATTGTTTATATTCTGATGGAACCCTAGGATCTTCTTTTGGTATAGATAAACTACGAGCTCTAGCTTTTTGCATTAGTTCTATTATTTCCCTACTTGTCTGACTCATTCCCGTGCCAGTTTTATCTAAGTCTTTTGTTCCATCAACTCTAGCTACTGAGTGTGAGCGATTAGCTCGGGGGGATTTGTTTTTCATAAAACGTCGAGGTGTAGGTACTACCTTGCGTCTAACATTTTGTTGACTTATTTGGTCTTCACTCATTTCACTTTCACTAGTTTTACTCTGGAAATATTATTACGAATTCTCATTAGTGAATCTTCATATTCTATTATTATACAATATTATATTTTGATTATATGTGTATATGTTATTAAATGAGGAGAACATAATATAATCCTAACAATAATATAATGAGTAACAATATCAAAAATATTTGGAAATGCAAACTGACCACTAATCTAGACGAAGATTTGCTTCTTGCTGGCTTGACAGGTGGCACTTTATTTTGCGGTTCATTTGTCTGCTTAGAAGGTATTTGTTTTGTTACGACTGGCTTATTTTCAGCAGATAGCTTTTTACTTGGTGTCCTTACAACTCTTTCTCTTATTTCTACAACAGGTTTTTGATCTGGTGTTAATTTTTTACTGGGCGATCTTTCTACTTGTATTACTTTAGTGACCAGTTCTCCAGGAGCTAATTTTTTTGTGATTTGTCTTTTTTCCTTTTCATTTTCCGTAGGATCTTCTTTTTTAGGACTTATTTTATTTTTATCCATTTTATCAGTTACTTTCTTTACTTCATTGGGATAAACTGTGTTTTCTTCCAATTTTTTTGGTGTCGCTGGGAAAAACTGAGACTGGTCTTTTGGTGATGAAGGAGGTGGTGTATCAATAGTCAAAGAACCACGACGATTTGAATTTTCTTCTTTAGAACTCAAAGTAAAATTTGTACTCAGCAACCTATTACCAGGATCAATGAAACTTCCTTTTCTTTCTAATTTGGTACCCTCATCTTTATCTGGTAAAGCAAAAGGTGAAATACTTCTTCGTCTTCTTTCATTTGCTGCTATTGCTCTGGCTTCTAGAATCTCATCGGTATCTATGTCATATACTGGATCCTTAGCGTTAGCCTGTTGTTGGACTAATCGTTTCATTTCTTCGTAAGTATTATCAGCTTCAATTTCTCTTGAAGTACGATTCGGATGCATTTCTTCATCATCAGAAGTAGTATCTTCGTAAGGCACTCTACCTGGCTCTGGAGTTTTTTCTCTTTGTCTTGTTGCCTGTCCTCTATTTTTTGATAAATTTCTACGTTTACGCACTGTTATAGTTTGTAGTTCTGGTTCACCTTCCATATTGTCTTCTTTTTTTATTGAAACAATTTTACCACTAGTTTGAACACCTTCAGATTTGACTAAAGGAATATTTAAGGTTACGGCAATACTATGCTCTAATTCTTCGTCGCTCATATCTGATTAAAATCGCCCCCTGAAATTATAAAATAGTACTTCACTTATAAAGTCAATGATCACAATGAACTCATGATGAATTCAATAAAACAATTGTTATCGATATCATTCGTATATATAATGTATTTGGCAATATTTTTAGTATCATTTGCCAATACATTCAGTGATGACAAGTAAGGCTAAGAACAGAGATATTGATATTAAAAATGTGACTTACCATCTTGAAGAGCTTTTCTAAACATTGGGGTCGCTGCCAGTCTATTAAAAGAATCTATTTTGGGCGTCTTGTGGAGTAAAACGTAAACAAACAAAATGGAAAAGGTTGATATTAGGTTTTTAACACTATGTTCTTTTAAAATATTCTATATAAAAACGTTATGAAATCTTAAAATTCAATATTATTATAAGAAAATGTAAAAAGTAAATTTTCTAATAAACGTTTACATCGTGTGGAGACTGAGCTCAAGTGCGCCGAGCTTGCCGGGCAGCGATCCAAAATTAAATCAACTACAAGTACACATAATATATTTGTGTGGGTTAAAATTATACACGTTCTCGACCAGTAAAGCTTGAATTTCCAGAGAAAGTGAAACACTCGAGTGTCTACACCATATATACTCGTATCTCTTATTTTATTGTTATAACTATCATTGTTAAGACATCACACAGGACTTTATTTATTCGGTGATATTTATTCACAACAGACGTGTTTTATTAGATTTTGATCTGTGTTTGATATTTATAGACGTATTTTTATTTATATAATATAAACAATATTATATAGGACGCCTACTATGTATATAAGCCAATATAATTCAAATGACTTTGCTAATTTAGATTAGATGCCTATTTACATAATATATATTGTGAATAGTCAAGGCTCATAGTAATGAAAAATTATGCAACGTTTCAAAAAGCTTAGAGTAACAAAGTTACTTTGACTTATAAGTTGTACTACATATATAATAAGCTATCTTAACTACATATATGTAAATTGGTCTTGTTGAAAATGTCACAAAAATACCAAATTTTTAAGGTATTTTTAGTTTTACAGTTTTTTTACCAATATAATGGGGTTTTTTATATAACATATTGAACGTTTAATAAACAAAAATGTTAAATAAATAAACTTCAATTTAAAATTATATTTCGTTACGTGTAAAAGTCCACCTTTAAGATTTTGTCAAACGGTATCCAAAACAATTAGCATTAAAAAAGCTAAAGTGCAATGTCAAAACAAACACTTCATCTAATGTGTCTGAGGCTTTGAAAGCTTGCACTGAACATTAAAGGATTTTGTCCCCGTTGTTTACTTTGAAAACACTAAGAAATAAAATTACACAGTTTTCTTAGAGCACTTTCAGTAAGTGCAGAGAAACAAAATAACATATAGATATCATTATAGTTTTACCATGCATTAATATCTCTTTTATACCATGCGCCTGATAATTTTTTATAGCAAATTTTTACTAAGCGTTATTTCTTACATATTAATACAGGCGTTGTATGATCACCATGTTATATACCTACACTTACCTATTACGTTAATATTAAATAAAAACTATTTAAGGAGATATTTATCTTTAAATACGCGAAAAAGATAATTCTCAGTTACTAACCAATTTAAGGATAAGAGCTTGGCTATTGTTTACTTTTAATTACTTCAGTCGAGGGAGAACAAGTATGATATTGCTATTCTAATGAAAGATAATGGAAAGGTAGTTATTTGGCCTTAAGGTATAGTGTACTTTCACCAATATCATATTAGCTAAAACTTGTTAGTGTGACAGTATAGACAAAAAATGGTTATATGCGTATTGGATTTGAACAAGATAGTGAAGGTGATTCCGTATGAAAATATAAAGGGATTTAATGCTTTTCGTCTAATTTTCCTATATTATAAACTTTAAGTAGTACTATAATATCTAGTATATTTTTCGAAATTCTAGTCTTATAAATTTCTTAATAATGTGAACGCTTTCCGATTTCAATTCATACAAAGTGTTCGTTTTAAAAGCTTAGAATATAATTGCATTTCTCACAACAAGCCCTTTCATCATTTGATACTTGACATGCTACACCAAAAAAATTAAATCTACAAGTTCAGGCCCAAAAAAACTTCGAAATTAGACATTTATGCATGTCTATTATTGTGATATTTAACTTAACAGCCACAGAGACTTAAATAATCTTAAGAATTCTGTTTTTATTTTTGATCCTAAAATCAAAGAAATTATGTGAACGATTAAAAAGTAATAGATTTCACTTTTCGCCCTTACAATAAAATTTTCGATTGAGAAAATGTATTAAAACTTCTATACATATAATAAAATTCTAAGTCGAATCTGTACATTAAGTATCTTTTTGAAAATCTTATTAAAATAGACATTATTATCGATACGGAGGCCGAATCTATAATTTTTTGAATTTTTGCCTGTTTGTCTGTTTGTTACCGTATGACAGAAAAACTACTGGAGGGATTTTGATTTGTTATGGTCATAGATGGTTATCCTATATGTTGATATAGGATACTTTTTACAGCGGGAAAATATCTTTCTAATAAATAATACAAAAAAATAAAATAACAATAGCGCTATTTTATTTGGTTTTTTGGTCAAAAGAACGCGGGCGGGCAATGCTAGTTTTACATAAAATACATATGTACGTTACCTATGGTAGTATAAATGGTGCCAGCGTAAAACATGGAGTTCCAAAACGACCACGTCTTTTTCTTAGTGTCATTGTTGTTAACATGTTTCATATACTCTTTGAAGCTTTCTTCGTAGTTCTCCAGATTTTCTTCGACGATGATAAAAAAGTTGGGACTATTCTGCGCAGAAGAAAAAACATTAATAATTTTTTGTTCTAAATTGTTTTAATTTACTATAAAATATAGGGATTTGATGCAGAATTTACCTTTATATAAAAAAAATGTACAATAATTATTTATTATCTACTTAAGTTTTCTTTTCATATCCAACTACCTATTTTTACATTATAAGTTTGAGTAATTTCTACGTTTATTTAAAAAAATCGGATATAATTCAAATTTCGATAAAAATCCAATCCATTTTTATAAAGGCAATAGCCAATATCCTTCTCAAGATTGCAAATTATCTCTTGATCATACATAATTTTATTGAAATGGGCTTACAATCATAACACCTAATACCTATCAAAAAGAAATTTTGTAATTTTCTATACATAATATAAGTAAAACATGTAACATTATCATGATCAAAATCATATTGAATATTTTTTTATATAAAAAATATGCCTGAATTATGTTTGTGGTGTTGTAGTTTTTAAAATATATTCTTATCGTGCATTACTTGAGAATAGAATGACTCCGTTTTGTTGCGCTAACTTTAGGTATATATCTAAATATTTTCTATGAATATTTCATATATTAATTTAATATTTAGTAAAATAAATATAAATTTTTACTTCATGTAGCAATTTAGTGGAATATTTTTACATATTACTTTATAGACCTTTATAGACTTCATATTAAAAACTGGTCTGATTTTAAAAATCAGATTTAATGATACATCTTATACACTTCTTTCTGATACACTTGGTTAGTAAAATTAACGTCTAGTTAATTTGGGGATGATGAAAATCTGTGATTTATCGGTTTTAGAACATCTCGCTGATTCTACGTTTATAATCGAATATTAATAAAAAATGTGTAGTGTAGGTACTGCCGTGTGAACCCAATATTAAGTATTTAGCGCTATAACTTTTCTTACAATACATAAGATGTATAAACAGAGACGTACGTACAATGTTTATCCATATCTATGTATTTATTTGATACAAGCGACCTACCCTCGTTTCTTTCGAGGTCTTTTTGTCATACATTTTGTTACTTTTAAACTGTATAGACAATACAAGCCATAAAAAACAACTCGAATGCCACTTACCTTCCAATTTCAATTATTACTTAATATTGGACAGTGAATCTATTTTTATCGGAATAAAAAATACCATTTATCATTCGGCAGTACTATAGCTTTCTATTAGTGAAAGTATTTTCAAAATCGGATCTAGATTTAGAGAAGATTTCGGAGTTTCAGAGATTACGGCCTAAATACAAACTTACAAACATTACATTTTTTATAATATTAGTAAAAAAAACTTATACTTATTGCAAAAAACATGCAGTACAATATCCTGTAAAACCAATCTAAGCAGTAAAAAATATAAAAGTCAAAATAATTACCTTTAATAAACTCTGATTTTTTATTAATTTGTCTTGGATTTTCACAGCAAACTCTGTTCGTATTTGTATCAAGTTCTTGTCATACTTTTCCTCATAGGGCCCTGAAAAGAAAAAAAATTAGTTATGATGATTCAGCAAATATTTCAAAATATTTATTAATAAATAACTTTATTTATAAATATTAACTTTTATTTCAAAATATTTTAATTTTGAATATTTTTATTACGATTTACTTTCGATACGCGCTTGCTTTTTGACGGAATACTGCTGTGAAATTGAGTTTCACATTTTGTGTATTCCTACTCGCAATAAAAGGTACCTATAAGGAGGGGGGGATATATTACATACTAGCGACTCACTCTCGCTTTGCTCGGGTTCGTCCCTAGCTTGATTCCCCATACAAACTTCCATCCCCATTTTCACCCCCTTATGGGATGGTTTCCAGGATAAAAATATCCTATGTCCTTTCTGTGGTCTCAAACTATCTTCTTATCAAATTTAAACTAAATCGGTTAGTAGATACAGAGATTACCCCCTACAACGTCACAAACGCACAACCTCACAAACTTTACCTCTTTATAATATTAGTATAGATGATAATATGGTCCTTGTATAACGAAGGTACAAAATTCAGTATACAATAAATGACGGTCTGCTTATAATTTTCATCAGGCTCGCTTTCACTTAATTATAATCCATGACAAGTATGTTTACCTATTTAATTTTTATGCGCATAAACTTCAGTCCTTAACACCTCCAGGTAAATTTCTAAGAAATTAATTAAATTTCTAAGAAATCTATTGTTAACTGTAACGCCGGTGTGTCCGCGGTCGTGGAGGGATTAATATATCTAAAGCAGCCTTGACTGTTGTCTGTTGTAAAGCTTACAAAAGCTATGCTTATGCACATATCCATTACAATTCTGCGCTACTTGCACTGCAATCTAACAATTTGAAATATATGAGTTCAATTCTTAAAGATATCCATTTTTGTAATAAATGGTAAGCTATAAATAACGTGCGCTTAAATTAATATTCACAGGTTGCGAAATTGGTCTATAAGTCATGCAAAGTAGAAAATCTTCTTAGTTTTAAATTCATTACGTAATAATAGAAATTATTCTTTTGAAAAATTATGCGAATATTTGCGAATATTATATTTTTAATAAATTAAATAATAATTGTATTTAAATGTATTAAGAAGTTAATACAACTACTTATCGTAATTAAAATTCCGATGTGCGTGTGTTCGTAGTACTTCTCTTCCTAAATGACTTGACTGATTTTGATGAAATCTTTTTCGTGTATTTGTGGGTTAACCATAGTTCGTCCCGGTAGGTGGCGCTGCTATCAAGATCTAGATTTTTTTATAATTTTCTGACCAAACCAGGTCAGCTAATATCACAAATCAAATCCTCAAAAAAGGTACCCTAGAGCAAAATAAGGTGCTCTATGTAAAGAACAACAAAAAAACAAATTATAATATTTTAATTATCTTTTTTGCATTAAAAACACAAACACATTCTTTTATCTACTATAAGGATATAAAATCTCGACCTCAGCAGTAACTATATGGAAACAAGAAAAGGAAGGAAACTGTACTAATAGATAAGAAAATTCTTAATTCTATGCAAATTCCAATGCCATCGTTATAAACACAATAAAAAAGCTTTGCAAGTACATAAATCGCAGTCCTTTTCCTCAACATTTATGTGGGTCAGTAGGCCGAGCTTTATTTCAAGAGACATTTGACATGAAGTTTCCTTTGGAAAGGAGGATCCGGACGATGCGTTATCTTACTTCCGACTCCATTGTAAAATAAATTTCTATCAAAATTTTGAGTGCCCGATCCATTCTAAGTGTCCAGAAAATATTATATAAAAAATGTTTTCAACATTTTAAATGTCATGGAATCTATTTAAATGTTCTATTATGATTTGAAAATCAGGAAATATATTTATAATACTATTTATATTTTATACTTATTAATTTTAAAATTCATAAAGACGACTTTAAATAGGAGGTAATCAATTTGGCTGTATTTTTTTCGGCTCACCCTTGCTTCGCTCGGGCTCATCCCTAGTGAAAAACAAAAACAATTCTATCCCACGGGAACCGTACATTTTTCCGGGATAAAAAGTAACAAATATCCATCCATCCAAACTTTCGTATTTATATAGTAATGAGATTAAAACATAAAGATCTTCGCTTTGCTTAGGTCTTTTGGTATCTAACACTGCGTTACTCCAGAACAGACTATGTAGATTTTGAATTTCATTAAAATCCATCCAGCGGTTACAACATGAAGGAGTAAGAAATATACAAACGCACACACAAACAAACTTTCACATTAATAGCAATATGCAATCAGTGTGCAAAAGTAAGCATCATTTACTTACATATACTGTTTAAGTTTAGAGCATGAGTGATAAATCCTACAGTAGGTATAGTACGATCGTTTCTATCTCCATGAGAACAACAATTAATCCTAACGAAGAACCACGCGAGTACCTTCCTTTAACATATTACAGACACTTTATATTAAATATTTCTAACAATTTTCCCGAGATCTTTAAATTATTATGCGAAATGCTGCTTAGCTACAGGCCCTTACTCCGGCTGATAAATAGAATATTGTTATTCACCTTAAGAATAACAGAGTGTTTCCATTATCCTGAATGACGTATCGCCCGATACAGTATATCTAAAAACTATAAATATATTACCTAGTCTATATCTATGTTTGAGCCTAATATCTACGAGTATATATATAACAAAACTGTAGAGGTCGAATGTCTGTACAGTGTACATAGAAAGAAATGCTAAAAACCAAGTCAGGGGGGTGTGGGAAGAAAAATAGAACAAATCCAGTTTTTTTTCCAATTTTTGTTTTTCTGTC
Source organism: Brenthis ino (assembly GCA_921882275.1). Lineage (NCBI taxonomy): Eukaryota > Metazoa > Arthropoda > Insecta > Lepidoptera > Nymphalidae > Brenthis > Brenthis ino. Next base: position 17,818,250 of record OV170222.1, read on the forward strand.
GGTTTGTCTCTTTGTTTATACGGGCTAATTTCCGAAACTGTTGGACCGATCTGAATGAAATTTTGCATGGTGGTAGCTTATATTTCCAGTCAACATTTAGATACTTTTCATCCCGGAAAATTAAAGACTTCCCGTGGGATAGTTAAAAAACTATAGTCACTTATACAGCTTAGTACACAACAACTTATGCACCTAATTTAGTAAAATTTGTCATGCTGATACCTTATATTGCCAGTGAAACAACAGGTTACTTTTTATATCGCCAAAAAGAACGGTTCCCGTGGGATAGCTCTGTTTGTGCTTTTCCCGACCGAGCGAACCGAACCCGAGCGAAGCAAGGGTGAGCCGCTAGTAGAAGAAATATATTTTAGTACAAAGTTAAATTACGATTTCTAGTACTAACAAAACCTACTAAGTGATTTATTGCACTGTCTGTATAGGTATACCCCGGTTGGTACAAATAATATTGTAAATAAATTCATACTAATATTATAAATGTGAAAGTTTGTTTGTATGTTTGTTTGTACTTCTTTCACGTCGAAACGGAGAGACGGATTGGCGTGATTTTTTGTGTGAAGATAGTTGGAGGGCTGGAGAGTGAAATAGGCTACTCTTTACCGTGGGAGATTATCTAATTCCCACGGGAAAACACGTTATAACACAATCCAAAAAAATATTTATGATCAGAATTACTTGAAACTTGGTATTGATGCTCTTCAATAAAATTAAATAAATACGTGTTTTAGCATTTTTTGAAATTCTAATTTATTTGTTTTCAAATATGCAAAATATTTATAAAAAATCATAAACACTGAAAGCAATTCTCTGAAATAGACAACCAACGGCTGTGTGCTCCGACGCAGACCCACTCGATTTTTTTACATTGGAAACATGCCCTCGCGCAATACTTGAAAATCTCGAGATCTTCTATAAAGCTCTGCGGTGACTTGTATGAATTAAGCTCAACGTCTGACTAGATTTGCATCTGTGATTTAATTTTTATTTGCATTTATGCTCAACTGGCACACTTTGAAGCCATTAACAAGAAAATTGAATCGAAAGCTTAGGTTTTTTTTAGAATATTTTAAATGTATAACTTGCTTAAAATATACTATAATACATATTACTTTAAATAAATAAAAAGAAAAATATTTTTTTTATTGCTATAGTTTATACAAATTAGGATTTAATATAGGGTATCTTCGAGAATACGTATACATTTAGAATCTCTAAACTCTTAGATCTGTGTTTTTCTTCTACTTCATTCATATTAGTTTAGCATTTTAGCTCTAAAAAGTGACAAATAGATAGACTTACACCATTCTCTATTATATTAATTTATTCTGTCTTATACCGAAGGAAATCTTTGAAAATTTTGGTAATTTATAAAAGCTATTCCAATCTTCCGTATCGTATCTTCCACTTACTACGAATCTCTTCACTAATCTTTATGTAGATTTTATGATATAATATTAACCTCGCAGTTTACGCTCAGCTAACTTCCTGTTGCCGGATGCAGTGCCAGCGGTACAATTGTATGGAACAAGATAAAGATACACAGACTAGAAAAAATAGTATTTAAATTTAAGAAATACTAGATTTTATTATTTTAGCCAGCTTGTGACGATACTGGTACAATTTTACTTTTACCGTTTACGAAAACCTTTGACTCAATTTTCAGTATTATTAAGAGAAATAAGAGTTCTGCTGAGAAGAAAACTCACACGTTTTTGCTTTTGTGAAAATTTATTTATTTACGTATAATTAAAAAGACATGACAAACTTTAGTTAATGAAGTCCGTTTTACGTCGATTATATGGAACTCTAATAACTCTATCGACACATTAAATTAAAAAAACACTGCAGTTAGTTTCTATAAAAAAAAGACTCAAGTAGACTCTTTTTTATATAATATACAACAAATATATATTTATGTCTGTCTCGGTGGTGTAGCGGCTAGCATGTACGGCTGCACACCCGGAGGTCCTGGGTTCGAGTCCCGGGTCAGGCCAAGTTTAGTTATTGAGTCTTACTGTATAGTAAGCCTCAGTAACAGCCCGGAGTTGGGAAGTTGGCGGTGTTTCACCCCCGTGCCTCGGAGAGCCCGTAAAGCCGTCGATCCTGCGCCTTAACGCTAGTCAATGGTCGTGTCGAGTGGTCGTCCCACCAGAGTATGAGAGTGACAGGAATAGAGAGTGCACATGTGTCTGCGCGTACACTTGTGCACTATAATATCTCCTGCGCAGTTGGCTAGTCTCAATGAGATTGGCCGCCGTGGCCGGAATCGGTCGGGAGAACATCATATACTAACTCTCGAAAAATTCCCCGTGGAATAGATGATGGATGTTTTAAAAATTTCGTATTTGAAAATTTTAATATGTTAATAAGTGATTACAATTTTATTACTCTTTATATTGATAAATATTTAGGTTTCAAGGAAAGCTAAAATATTTCAACAAGATTTGATTTGATTTGAAACTTGATATTATATCTTTCTTTACAATTTAATATGCGTGGATTTACGAATTTTTACACGCTTTTATCTAAGTGGTTTCATACGTTCGTAGAATGACTGATCTTTTAATTCATTTGCTATCCATTTTCCCGCTGCTTACATTTTTTTTCTAAAATTTATTTTGGTCCGACTTCAATATTTCCTTATAAATGAAAGAAATCGTAAGAACTCGTCAACAAATAAGATCTTATTTAAAAAAAAGTTTATTTGATTACTGCTAGAACTTTCTACTCTGTGACCGGTTATGAGCTTTCACATACAAAATATTATGCACATATTATATACACACCTCATACAAGCTGAAGACGTACAATGTACTTCTCGCAATGTTGTACCAGACTTCATATGACAAGCAAGATATATTACAAAGTTTAACCGAACATACAGAAAATAAACGGTCTGAAAATACACTACATTTATTTTAAAGGTATATTGAATTTATATAAATACTAGCATTGCCCGCGGCTCCGTCCGCGTCAGGTGACATAAAACCTTTTTTTTATTTGTTTTACATATTAGTATACTCTTACATTGCATTTTTTCTATCTTTTCTCAGAAATGAGACATTTTCCGCGGTAAAAAGTATCCTATATATTGACCCGGCTATCACCATACCAAATTTCATCCAAATCCCTCCAGTGGTTTTTTTGTGATGCGATAACAGACAGACAGACAAGATTTCTAAAAACTATAGATTCGGCCTCTGTATCGATAATATTGTTTGTTTCAATAAGACTTTTCAAAAAATATTTAATGTACAGATTTGGCTCAGTTACAATTTTATTATATGTATAGATTTTATGATATACGAGTATAAACGCAAAAATTCATTCACTCATTAACTAAACAGGAAATTCCAAAATTTACTTGATCAATTAAAATTGGCAAATAGATTTATACTAAAGTCCTGTTTTTGTTGCTAGAGACATTAAGATGGGTTATTGTGTTTACACGGGGGAGGTTCCGTTGGGTTTTAGTGCTGTCTTTTCTAACCGGTGAGTCCCACATAACCACCTGTACTTATACAGGTGTTACCCGAAAATACATTTTACAATGCTAGAAAAGGTCTAGGATAGAATAATATAAAGAAATGAAACGGAATATTTGAAAAAAATGTTCTAATATGAATACATATTACGTGGCCTATTATAAATGCGTATTAGTATGTGAGACTCCTTAGAAAGTGAAAGAGGATGACAAGGCTTTTTATGATGTAAGCTTATGTAGCCTAAGTGTATATATTCATATGCTAAATGCATTATATGCAAAATGTTTTTCTCGCCAAGTTTATTTGAAACTCTTCAACACAGGTAGTAAAACTTTTTCGTATATTTTGTTATGATATAGATATATAACCCATTATATAATGACTTAAAAGTAATAATAATATAAAACAATATGTCTGCAAAAAATAACTAGGCTTAATATTAACTAAAATTAATTATTAATAATTAGAATTAATTATTATTAATTAAAATTAATTATTATTAACTAAAATTAATTATTATTAATTAGAATTAATTATTAAAATTAGTCTAGCTATTCATAGGTAGACTAATTTTAATAACTATCTAACTTTATAATCAATGAACTACGAACAAAAATATAGCTGAGTTGTATTTCTCGCAAAGGTCATCATTCCGCAACAAGCGTTTCCATTTAAAGTAGAGGTCACGATTAAATTGTCACTATGATCTAAATGAAAATAGAGACCAATATAGCATAGCTATAAGTAGAATAAAAAATAAAATTTTAAAAGTTAAAAGTGATATCCGGAGTATAAGAATACACATATATTTTTCTTTCTGTCCATGCCTGCACGCATTTTCTTTATATCTGGCATGTAACAAAATAGATATTTTATTGTTACCTAGCAATAAATAATTTAAAGAAAATTATATACAAAAGATATTATGAATCTAAAATAACTAAATTAAATTATAAATTTAATAAAACGCGGACATCATAGATTTGAAATTTATCTTAGTGGTAGTTATAATAAAAAGATTTTGGAATCAGTTTTATTTTGTATAAATAGGTAAATCTATACATATAATAAAATTGTAACTAAGCCGAATCTGTACATTAAACATTTTTGGAAAATCTTATTGAAATAGACATTATTATCGATACAGAGGCGGAATCTATAGTTTTTAGAATTTTTGTCTCTCTGTCTGTCTGTCTGTTACCGCATCATAGAAAAATCAGTGGAGGGATTTTGATGAAATTTGGTAGCTGGTTATCCGGGTCAACATATAGGATACGTTTTACCGCGGGAAAATTTCACATTTCTGAGAAAAAATACAAAAACTGCAATGAAAGTATACTAACATGTATAACCTAAGAATTTGGTTTTTGGTTATCTGAATGCGGGCGGAGCCGCGGGCAATGCTAGTTCTATTAATATAATATGTATGTTTTCCTCAAATTTTCAATGGTAAGTATTATATGGTAAGTGGTATATTTATTCTAGTGTTGAGATTTAACTGGTTTATTACGACCTATAAAGATGGTTATATCGTAAATGTCTCGTTAAAATCCCATAAATACGTATTAAAATATATTGACGTTATTCAACATGCTCAAAATTAACTGTTAAAGTTTTACGAAGCATGACTGCATCGCACTTCACACGATCTAACTTATAATAATCTAAATAGAAGTTCAAGAGATAACTTTCTAGTGTACATTGATTATTTAATCAAACATAAAATTTAAAACTTCTATATTACATCCAATTAGCCCAGTCAAATTAGGATTTGACACTGCAAAAATTTTTAACAGCAATTTTCCTTCGGAATTCTTTGAGGTCACTAAAAGTCTAATTTAGATTTTCGGGGTAAAAGACCCGTTGTGTCATCCGCCATCTTGAATTTAAATTAAAAACTTAAGGGTTGATTTTTGTTTATTGAATAACTCGTTTCTTTTCAATTTTACACGAAAAATTGTTAGTACAAAAATTGTTTGAAATTAAATTTGCTACAATTTTGATTCCTATCAATTTTTTCCTAGGATCGATGTTTTTCGATTTATACCCAAAAAAAGGGATGAATTTTTGTTTATTGAACAACTCGTTTACTTTCAATTTTACGCGAAAAATTGTAATGAGCAAAGTTGTTTCAAATCAAATTTTCTACAATTTTAATTTTTATTATTTTTTTCTTAGGATCGATATTTTTGATTTATACCCGAAAAGAAGGGGTGAATTTTTATTTATTGAACAACTATTATTATATCACGAAGATGAATCAAACGACCAAAACTTAGTCGGACCATCGGCTAAAGGTTCCAAAAAAACATAATTGTTGAAATTACGAATAAATTTCGTGTACAGAAAACTAAATAGAAGTTTATTTTTTCAATTTTTCAACACGTCTTTCATACATAATTTTAACTTTTACAAGGGACAGAAAACAAAACGTCTATATTTTCGTCAGATTTATTGATACCAAAGCATGTTTAGAATGCGATATAGAAACAAAATAAAAGTTCCTCATGTCAGTAACAAAAATAAAAATTACGTTTCACAAGCACTGAGCTTTATGAGACCTCTGAGATTTCCCATAAGCAATATAAACGGATGCTCAAACATCAGTTTCCATATTTCTAACTTCAGTATAAACGAATTACCATATAACCTTTCAACTCTATTTTACCGCTTTAGTTTGAATTTTCGAAAATCCTTTATTAACATAAATAATGTGACAGTGTATTGGTTAGTTTCTTTCATGAAGCAACGAACACACTAATTGACTTAATTTTTTTGGTTAGAGATAATATTTGAATAGAAGAATGTACTGAATTAGGTTGCTATTTTTATCATAATATACATTTTTGTCAAATCTAGATCCCATGCTTTATTAGAAAAAGCTACTTAAGTAATAAATAATAATATCCTTCTAACCGATTTCGGCCACAGCGGTCCATCTCACTAGTTATGCGTGGCGGAGATATTATTGTGCACAATTTGCGCGCAGATGTAAAGTGCACTTTCTATTCCTTTTATTCTTAAACTCCGGTGGGACGATCAGTTCGAGATCAGACGACGGTCCGACTGTTTTACGTGCTCTTTGAGGTGCAAAGATTTAACACTGCCAATTTCTCAACTTCGGACTATTATTGAGAATTTCTCGACAGAGAAAACTCACTAACTATATTTAGTCCGATCTTGTTTTCGAACCTAGACCTATACATTTGTAGACGCACATGCTAGCTAGTAGCCACTAAAGCATTGAGGCAGGTTACTGAAATAACTAGTAATTTAATACGGGCCAAAAGCTTCTAAATTAAGCTTATTCATGAAAGCCAAGCTCTAATGAAAGTTAAATTATCAAACGAATAAAACGATAAGAGCGAGTCATTCGACTCTACGTATTTACTACTCGTACAACTAAAAGAAAGATATTTTGATATATTATTATTTTGCTATGACATTTTTTGTGGATATTTGTCAATTTCATGTAGGTATCTGGGGATGCAGTCTTTTTTTAACATAGCCTCATACGCTTACAATTGGTTATGAGGATAGTCAAGCCAACCAGCAACTACCCTTTTAAAAAAAAACAAAATCGATTCGAAATGCATACACGCTTTGCACCTGCATACATACAAGTGGTTATGTGAAACTCACCGGCAACAAAAGCCAGTACTACTCACTATAACCTAACGGCACCTTTGCTGTCTTAATGGGTCGCAATATCCACGATACCCCCACGGATGACCTGTCAAGGCACCTCCTGTCCTCCACAAAAACCAGAGGGTTGCGTTTGCAGTCCACTCTGCTATCAGAGAAATACCAGGAACAACTCACCGTCTTCCAGTGCTTTTAGCTTACTGCACGGTTGAATTGCCAGAGGCGATCGAACACAACCACGACATTCATATGGACGTCCGAATGCATTCGAATGTACCATAGCAAAGAGTGAATGTACGAGAGCAAGTCGCTTGTTATTTCATATTGTGTGATTTGGTGACGGACACTCACTTTGATCGAGTGCGTCTTGAGTTATTATTTTTTGCGGTATCGAAAAGGATATACCACGGTAATAACTGGTTTGAGATATTCATATTTTTTATGTAAAATATAAAAGTGTTTTACGGTTTATTCGTAATTATTATAAAAGGAACGCATAACATTAGTTTTAAACTTAAATTTGAAAGTTTACAAAATTGAATTTGTCAAATATCTAAAATGTATGGAATATTAAGGAAGTGCTTTTCAATTGTACACGCCTTTTATTCCCATCTCAATAGAACCAAAATTCTGATATTTTAGCGTTAGAAGAACATTTCGTTTAACACTTTTTTCTTTCGCTTATAAAGGGTTTTGTTTGCGCATGTGCCACGTAAAAAACTGCTCTGTGATGATATCATCCTCTTCACAGTTCTCATTTACATGTAAAAATATGTGGTCATGAGACTACTATTACAAATGCGAGTGTATATTTCTTAATCTTTTATTCTGTAACGGCTGAACAGATATAGATGAAATTTAGTATGCAAATCTATACATAATAATAATAAAATTGTAATTAAGCCGAATTTGTATATTAAATTTTTTTTTTTGGAAAATCTTATTGAAATAAACATTATTATCGATACAGAGGCCGAATCTATAGTTTTTAGAATTTTTGTCTGTCTGTTTGTTACCGCATCACAGGAAAACCACTAGAGGGGTTTTAATGAAATTTGGATTTGGTATGGCGATAGCTGGTTATCCGGGTCAACATTAGGACATTTTTAGCGCGGGAAAATTTCTCATTTCTGAGAAAAATGCGAAAACTGCAATGTAAGAGTACCTATATTAATATGTAAAACCTAAGAATTTGGTTCTTGGTCATCTGAACGCGGGCGGAGCCGCGGGCAATGCTAGTTGTCTATAAGACTATAACATAAAAGTACTGAAATAATATCAATCTAGACTTGCCAATTAAGGCAGAAATTAGCTGATTTTTTTTATTATTTAGCATAAAAAATGAAAGATGAAGAAGAAATTAAGGTCGGCATAAGCTTTATTGAATATATAAAGTAATCGGATAAGTGCGAATCTGATTCGCGCTAGGGTTTCATACCACCGCAAAATATATTTGCTAATAATTATTTTTAATAGAAATATATATATATATATATATATATATATATATATATATATATATATATATATATATATATATATATATATATAATAAAATTGTTTCTAAGTCGATCTGTCGATCTGTACATCAAATATTTTTTGGAAAATCTTATTGAAATAGACATTATAAAGGAGACCGAATCTATATCTTTTAAAATTTCTGTCTGTCTATGGATCCACATCACGGGAAAACCGCTGGAGGGATTTTGATAAAATTTTGTATGATGATAGCTGGTTATCCGGGTCATCATATATAATACCACCATCTATTAATTAAAATAAAAGGTAGTCTACATATTTATGTCAATTTTTTTCACACCTAAGTTATATATCCGATTCAAATCAAACCAGCTGATACAAATCAAAGCACCGACTTCGAAAATATCTAGTTAGGTATCTATAGTAAATCCCCCCCAACGTGCGTTCACCTTGTCGTGGTGGGGGGGCTCAGTAGTGCCCGGCAACCCAACCGGGCGCGAAGCCAAGAAACGCACAGGGAGGTGGCCCACTTCGGTGGGCGGTGGGAGGTGGCCCTCTTCGGAGGGCGGTGTACCATGCGGGTTGCTCCTGGTACTTCTCTGATAGCAGAGTGGACCTTGGAGCAACCCCGTGGTTGTTGTGGTCTGCTTCGGCAGACCTGCCGTCGGGGCGTCGTAGTTGAATGCGTAAGCGATCCTGCGACGCCCCATTAAGACGGGGGAAGGCTTTGTTGGGTTTTAGTGGGTAGTACTGGCTTTGCCGGTGAATCCCACACCTCGTGCGTAAATGCATTTCCCAACGTTAAAAAAAAATCTATAGTAAATGAAAACTACCAATCAGTTATTTTTTACTTTTTAGTGTTTTTTGAAGTGAGTTATTATTCATTTAAGTTTTTATATGTTATTTGACTTCACCGATAAATATTATTTTTTTATTTTAGCTACGGAACCTTAAAAATATAAATTATAAGAAATTATATTATAATTTAAATTATAACGGATAAATTTGATTTATTTGAAATTAGGTTACAATTAAGATGGAAAGCCGAAAATCGTTGTTCTCGTTACATTAATCGTTAGCAAGTGCCTTTGATGTTGTAATTGGGACTTGGTATATTGAGCTCAATTGAATTCTAGCGTGAGTTAGGGGTCTGGTATAAAGAAATTTCGTATTGAAGTAAAAGGTTTATAGCATAGAAATAAAACAATTTGCTAATTGAATTTAATTGAATTGAGGCAGTGATAGTCCAGTGGTAATACGCTTACTTGGGAAACCGAGTAAAGCAGGTTCACACCTCTGATATTTTTATGTGCCAATCGTTTCCAACATATTTACCACTTTTCTTATGGTGAAGGAAAATATCATCATTCCTCATGATATCTGAGATAATTTAGCAAGTTTTTAAAAGACATGTGTCTGCAAGCCGCACTTGGCCGGCGTGATGGACTATGGCCTGACCCCCTTACATTGAAGCACAACCCAACAGTAGAACATTAAAAAAGGCTTAATACGAATTAATTTTTTTATAAAAACCTATTATAATTACCTCCATTCGGTGGCTAATATCTAATTGCACACAAGACACAACTTCACAAGCCCAAATAATATCTATATAGGTAAGCTGTATACAGACATTCAAGATACAATTTCCGTCTCAAATATATGCTCACTTTTACGCAGATGCGGCTGTCAATAAAATAAATATCTGATATTTGCTTTAGATTTTGTTATTCTTCACTTTATTTAATGCATAAGTATAAACTATATGTACTTGTACTTTGTGACAAATTCAGTTTATCGCATTTTATATTTGAAATAGAAGAAAGTTATATAAAGAAATAAGTAGTCAAAAACCAGTACGTACTGAATAAACTAAAATATAAATAAAAAGCCTCCGTAATAAAATAAAAATATTTAAAAATAAATATATAAAAAAAGCAACACATAATAATAATTTTGAATGTGAAAAACATTTAAAAAGGTTTCTATAAAATACTCAAAAATGAGCTTTGTTAAGTACATTATTGTACATAAACATGCACGCATTTTATTTGTATTTATATTTTTGTATGTGGTTGTGTAAAGCAGTGGTATCATGCTTGCTTGGGAAACCGAATGAAGCGGGTTCAAATCCCGGGTCTCGCACCTCTGATATTTTCATGTGTGAATAATTTCCAACGTGATTACCACTTGCCTTACGGTGAAGGAAAACATCGTGAGGAAACCTGCATGACTGAGAGAACTTAGCAAGTTTTCGAAAGACATGTGAAGTCCGCCAACCCGCACTTGGCCAGCGTGGTGACTATGGCCTGATTCCCCTCGTAATATAATAAATTACTAAGTCCAGAATAACAAGATTTAGAATCCATAGCACTCTGAGTAAATCAGTGAAAGATATTTGGACAGCAACTAAATATAGAATTACACAACATTCCAGACTGCTCTATTACGAATATAAGTGTCTAACTATAGCCCCAAATACTTAACTGTTTACTACATCTTGCATGAAATTTCATAAAGTTATTTTTAACCTTTATAACTTTCGTAATAATATTGGCTACAAATGCCATATTACAAGGATATATTATATCGTCCTCTAGGTGTTCATTTTCCCAAACGACTTATTGAATTAGTATAAAATAAACATTTTACTTTAAACAGCCCAAAAACGTATTTTATCTTTATACTTGTATGTATAAAGATAATAAATATTATAAATGTGAATGTGTGTTTGTTTGTCGTTCTTTGTTGTTTGGCGTGATTTTTTGTGTAGAGGTAGTTGGAGGGCTGGAAAGTGACATAGGCTACTTTTTAACGCGTAATATTTTCTCATTCCCACGGGAAAACACGTTATAATATAACCTTAAAATAATATTTATGATCAGAATTACTTGAAACTTGGTATTAATGCTCTTCAATACAAATAAATAAATACATGTTTTAGCATTTTTCGAAATTCATCCAAAAGAGAGTAAAATAAGGTATGAAAGTTTGTATGAAACCTACCTTATTAGAGTTTATTTTGTAGTTTTAGCGCAAGCGAAGCCACAACATTAACAATAACTTTATTTGTTTCTCAGCCTAAGTCGCTTTTGAGCTCATTTAATTTTAACACCTCCAGGTAAATATCTAAAAAAATAATATTAAAGTTCTAAGAAATCTATTGTTAAGTGACACGCCGGCGTGTCCGCGGTCGTGGTAATCAAACCCATACGTTAGAGTTGGTGACACCATACTTTTTAGCTTTTAAAACTATACATTTTTCTTTATTTTGTTTTATTCCTGATCTTCACTGACTTAATGACTTAACGTAACAAAATAATAACAGAATGCAATAACGCAAGTATTGGATATAAGTAAACCTATAAATCGGCGTGAAATTAAGCCATCAATTCCATTTGAAGTTTTAATTTTCAATCATAACGAATTTCCACCAGCCGTCGGCATTCAACTGTCGATAAATTCCAGCTCTGTCAAACGTAAAAACAGTTAATTGAATTACTGGCATCTTGTTTTAGCTATAATATTGACTTATAATGTTAAAATTTAAATCTTTATTTCATTTGGTAAGTGTTGTGCTTGGGAATTGGGACCGTCACCCAACATGTAACGTCTAAAAATATCTCTGGCGTTAGAAAGAAATAGACAACGTTAGTTGTGAATATAAATATATATGTGTCAGCTTTGCTGAAAATGTATTTGTTTGTTTGAGTTAACCTCATAAATTATCGTATAAATTTTCATGCGGTTTTCTTTAATAGAAACTGGAATTCTCTGGGAAGGTTTTATGATGTTTTTAAATTAACTTATATCATAAATGCACACGGCATCTAGAGACGTACTCGAACGAAACGATTGTGATCATTAGTGTTAAACTAAAGCAGTAAAGACTTGTAAATTGTTTTTTTTATAATCTTCTGTCATGATTTTACATTTGTTTTTATCAATGGTAAACGAGAACAATAGACCATGAATACATAATTATGCCATTAATTGTAGGGCCATTGGGCCCTGCGGATTTATTTTTATTAACTAGACTGAGATTTTGGACGTTTTAAAGTTATTAGTATATAATTTTTATAGATAGTATCTACCCACAAAACTATACAATAATTTGGAAGAAATAAGTTTTCATTAATTTCGCTCTTTTTTATAACCTAGAAAGCATGAGATTAGATTTAGATATTTATCGAACAATAAGACTGAAAATAGATAATAGGAGAGCACGTACATTAACCTACATTAGCCAAAGACTTGGCTTTGAAACTATACTTATAGATTTACTCTATAATAAACTAGTCTAAACAATCGACTCTCCAGACTGCAAGAGCATTATCTATACTAATATTATAAAGAGGTAAAGTTTTTGAGCTTGTTTGTTTGTGAATTGTGAGTTTGTAAGGTTGTAGGGGGTAATCTCTGGATCTACTGAACCGATTTAGATGAAATTTGGTAAGAAGATAGTTTGAGACCCTGGGAAGGACACACGGAAATCATTCCTTAATATAAGATTAATAAATAAAGATAGAGTTGAGACACATTGTTTCGTCACACTCACATCTTTAGACTTTATAAACTATCAAAGAGTCCACAATACTACTTCTCCATAATTCAGTAATTGAACAATCATTAATCTTTTCCCACTTAATAGCTGTTAAGTAAAAAACAGTAAATAAATATCTTAATAAAACAATCATTTACTTCTAGTTTCCTTCCTTTTGCTTATTCAAACATTATTTATGAAGCAATTACCGTTAGAGTACATAAAGACAGAAGAGTAAATACAAGATGGACTGTAGCCTCTATTAACCGCTTTTTTGAACCATCTGATTGATAACGTAATAAAAAAAATAGGCGTAATAACGTAGTAACAAAAATATATACCTACAAGTTTCATTACTTATTGTAAATAGTCCATTATTATTGAACAACTAGCAACACACCTTCGCTTCAAAAACGAAAAACAAAAACAAGTCTATCTCATGGGAACCGTACATTTTTCCGGAATAAAAAGTAATCTATATGCTATTCCAGACTATAATCTATGTCTTTGCCAAATATCATCTAGATCCGTTCAGCCGTTCTAGCGTGATTGAGTAACAAACATCTATTCAAAATTTCGTATTTATAATATTAATTTCATGGGATTCACAAGAATAAAAATAAGCCCTTGTGCCTTTTCGAACCAAAAATTACTTCTCTATTAAAATAATACCTAACCGTTGTTTTTTTGCTACATGCAAGAATGATAAAATTATATAGTAACTAGCGGGCAATGGCCCGCGGCTCCGCCCGCGTTCAGATGAACAAAAACCAAATTCTTAGGTTTTACGTGTTAGTATACTCTTACTATGCAGTTTTTGTATTTTTTCTCAAAAATGAGATATTTTCCCGCGGTAAAAAGTATCCTATATGTTGACCCGGATAACCAGCTATCACCATACCAAATTTCATCAAAATCCCTCCAGTGGCTTTTCTGTGAGCGGTAACAGACAGACAGATAATAATTCTAAAAACTACAGATTCGGCCTCTGTATCAATAATAATGTCTATTTCAATAAGATTTTCCAAAAAATATTTAATGTACAGAGTCGGCTTAGTTACAATTTTATTATATATATAGGTAATAAATAGTGATTAAAGTACCCTAATCTTTTCGAAATGTCATACCAATCTAACAAATATTCAAAACAGAACGTACGAAAACAACAAAATGCTTCAATTACATATATCAAAAACTTTGAAAACATTTTCCCATAAAATGTCCAAGGGTACCAATAAACGCTTTTGTGTACTATTAATCTATCAAGGAAGAGTCAACAATCCCGTCTTCATACATCAAGCTGACAGGCAGTAAGATATTGTGGGCAGAAATTTATTCATTATTTATGGTTACATCTCACAATGCTTAACGTATTACTACGTATTTTTAGTTCATCAATCTATTTAAAAACTCGTATAGAGCTTATAAAAATTGTTATAAATGCCCAGAGAAAATGAGAAATATGTCCATTTACGTTTAAATTACTTGGCAACCATTTGGGCACTCTCAACAATTCAAAAAAGATTCATCAAAATCACATGAATGCAATAGAAATGAGACATGAACATACAAACAAATTATTTCTTATATAATGGATACATACACAAATGTACTTATATTTGTGTATGGAACAGCTTTTATACTTTTTAATAGACAATGTAGATTGAAGGAAAATAATGATACTTCATTACTTTTCCAACCAAATTCCAAGAAACGTCCTATGATGTTCAATAAAAATTTTCACTTTATGTTTTATTCGCGAGAATTCAGCTTGACAGTGATAAATATTAAAAGTTTAGGGATCCCTGACTATATAAGTGAGTTATAACTATAACTTTTGGGACGTCAAAAACCTTAGTCTGTCCCGTGATTATGTTTGCTATCAAAACGTCGGGAACCAAAAATCGAAATTAAACGGCATCCGAAAAAAATAAATATTATTTAAAACTAGCGACTCACCCTCGCTTTGCTCGGATTCTTCGCTAGGTACGTTTTAGCGGTCAGTGATTCCCATACAAAATAAACATCACTAAGCCTTTCGAATTTCCAGCTGTTTTTTTTTAATTTTCCCTATTTTTTTTAATTTTTAAAATACCCCTGACACACCCCTAACAAAACAAAAAAAGAATTATTCAAATCGGTCCAACCGTTTTTGAATTTTAGCGAGACTAACAAACAGAAATTGATTTTTATATATATAGATTTGCTTAACATCAGCATTTGTCAGAAAACAATCAGTGTCAGTCTGGTACACAAGGCATTGCGTCAGCCCCTACCATGAGTACCCATCGAAAAAGCCAACGCAATGACCTCCAGTTGGCTGGCTTTTTGCCAATCCCGATCAGAATATAAAGCTATCTTGTTCAGTGACACCCTAGAGCATACATACAAGAAATAACCTAGAGAATACTTGCACGAAATAACTTAGCTAGTTTATAAATCTTATGTAAAAATTAGAATGTGTAAAAATTCTACAAAGTAACAGCCCGTACTTCACGCCTCTGCCTTGGAGAACCCGTAAAGCCCTCGGTCCTACGCCCGATTTCTCACCGGATCATGTTGTCAATAATGAGTGCTCTTGTGTTTATGCGCATGATTGTGCACTATAATATCTCCTGTATACACATCCAATCTCATTGAAATTGAACACCGTGACCGTAAACGGTCTGGAGTACATTTTGTTGCAATTTAACTTACTCGGAGGTTGAACCCGCTACCGTCTTACGACTAAGTAAAACTCGTAACCGTTAGACATTCAATTATATGTTAATAGTTTTAACTCAAAACTTAAGCATATTAAAAGCCTTTAATAGCGATCCTGTTTCCGAGACAATATACCAACTTTACACTTAAACCTCATCATAAAGCTTAATGAAGATGAACTATAAATAAGAGGCTTCACAGACTGTCGAATTTCTATCGGCTAGTAGTCGTACTTTTTAAATTTAGTATTAACAATGTACTTATCGTTTAAAACTACCTTTTAAAGGAATCTATTACAATATACATATATATATAAATGCTTCTAATATAATTGGTTTGTTGATATATAAGTATTTTTATGAAAAATTAATAAAAAACTATACCATTATATAAACAATATTGCTTACAAGAATCTTTCGTCTTCTTTTGTTTTATACTATTCTGAATTAGTGCTTGACTACGTTCCACCTGATGGTAAGTGGTAACGCAGTCGTTGATGGTAAGTCGCACTAATTCAGTAGCCACCTATTCACTCTTGCCTTGAAGACAGCCATATTGTAATCGGACGGAAACACTGACGCAGGCAGGTTGTTCCAATCCTGAATTCTAATCTTGAAACGAACATACCAACTAGCAACTCGTTTAAATTATGTAAACTGTTAAATCGTTAGCAGTCCACCCTAAACTAAATTATAAGTTGAAATCAAATATCTTATCTACGGAAGCTCTTATACAACGTTAGTGAATCTTACTACACTCTACACCTATGAGTTTATTAGTTCTAAACTAGTATAGTATTATGTGATCTGTGGTTTTAGTAAATTTTATTAGTATTTTATAATTGAAATAAGACTTCCACAAAAAAGTACGTTTATGAAGGTTTTATATGACTTTTGTCTCATTTCATTAATGTAATTGCTCTAAAATATCTATATATAAATAAGCCAAGACAACACAATTCAGTACCACTTTCTCCTCTATTTATCAACAGATTTTTTTGTTTGATAGTTATTAACGAGCTTTAGCATTTATCTCTATAATTCTAAAGTATTCGAAATCTTTGGTACAATTGATTATAATATTTTAATTGCATCAATGCATCATATAATAATTTTATTATTAAAATATTCATATTATTATTGTTAAATGTTCATATTATATTAAGGATTAACGCTGTTTTTTTGTTTATAACAATGTATATTTTTTAAAGTATATAACGTACTATATTTTCAATTTAGACCAAAATAAAACAAGCATTTTTTTTTAATTAATTTATTTAATTTAATTTATTAAGTGCATAGTAGTAGTCACGAGCAAAATAGAAAGCAGCAGAAACTTTGGCACACTATGTAAGAGAGGCCTAAGCAAAGGTAACACAGTAAAGGAATGCTTCTAAACACGCAAAAACACAAATATGTGGCAGCTATGACTAAATATTCCCGAATTGAAAAAACTTTTTTGGCACGTTTTCCCGAACATATATGTTGTTCTTCATAGGCTGAAATAAATATAATTATAATGTTTTATGTTATTATTTTCATTATATTTTTTTATATTGCAATAAATAATAACTACCTTTGCCAATAACGAAATATTAATTAAATAAAAAAGAATAAAGCTAGGGCATAATCGTTTAAGCGATTTCCCGCGCGTTTACTCAATAAGTCGATGGTGACTTTGAAAAGGTTGCAGTTGTAATGTTATTATTATAGATATATGAAAAAAAAAACAAGAATGGAAAATAGGATCAGATTGAAGTTTAATTTCGTATACTTTACATGCATGGCTCAAAGGCACTTGAGATTTCAATGAATGATTCCTACATAAGTAATTCTAATTTCAATGGAATATTCCTTGAAGATCGTTTTAAGAGCTCTCTTCGTTTTTCTTTTAGGATATATAGACAGGACGTCGCGACGTATCATTTACGTTTAGACAAACGTATTAAGATTTAAATGAAACCAACTCGGAATAGACTCTCAAACTCAATTCAACAGACACGACCGGACTCAGACCAATCTCCATCAGAGTGTTGCCTACGAGTACATAGATCCATCCTATAGTTGAAAACCAGCAAACATATCTCAGACCATTTTTAATGTAAATCAACCCACCAATTATCTTCCTATATACCGATCCTATATCTATCCAATATAGACCGATCGCTTAGACCATACGTACATAGTTCCTATTAGACATACATAAACCACAGTACGCCTATGAACATAGGTTATTTATGAATATACAGAAAAAGACTTAATAGTTTAGCTTATTAATTAGTGACCGACCAAAGATTCGATTTCGGTTTCGGCCAGTTTCGGTCAAAAAACTAGTTTCAGCCATAGTTTTCATTTCGGCCTAAAACCAGCCGGAATTTCGGCCACGCCAAAACTCAGTGTTCATGAATTGTCGCGCTTCGTTCGGGTGAGACGGCGCGATTGGGTCGAGTTTAGGTTATGGGTTTTGGGAAAGTTTACTTATATCGGACTAGCGACTCACTCCGCTCGGATTCGTCCCTACTTACGTTTTAACGCTTAGTATAGATTACTTAGAGATTAAATATTTTCCCACAGTTAAAAGGATCCTATATGTTGACTCGGATAACCAGCTATCATAATACCAAATTTCATCAAAGTCTCATCTTTCCGTGATGCGGTCACAAACAGACAGGCAGATAGACAAAAATTATGAATGCGAAAGTGTGTGTGTTTGTGTGTCTAGAGTGAGTGAAATTCTTGTACACAGATATACTGCAGGTAAAACTTAGGTTACTGTTAAGCACGCACGCATCCGAGCCCGAGAAGTGAGGATTAGTCGCCAGTTAACTACATAACAAATTGAAACATTTTGTAGTCATTTTATTTTGTTTTTATATTTGCATGTATGTAATTTATTGGTCAGTGCTATGGACACCTGTAAGTGACTAACATATTAGAACTTGTGAATTTAAAATATACTAGCATTGCCCGCGGCTCCACCCGCGTTCAGATGACCAAAAAGCAAATTCTTAGGTTTTACACATTATTATACTCTTACAATGCAGTTTTTGTATGTTTTCTTAGAAATAAGATATTTTCCCGTGGTAAAAAGTATCCTATATGTTGACCCGGATAACTAGCTATCACCATACTAAAATTTCTTAACTTTTTACTCTTACGTTTCCTCAAAATATTTTTTATATATTTTGACTCTCTGTCACCTCCCCTATCCAAAAATATCACCCACTCCGCCAGTTGATAACGAAATGTATGGAAATGTATGGAAATGGTGTAACTTTAAGTCTCAATAAGTTTTTACTTTTACGTTTCCTTAAAATACTTTTTATATATTTGGGATCCCTGTCACCTGCCCTATCTAAAAATACCACCCACTCCGCCAGGGGCCGCGTCCCATATACTAAACTTGTGCCAAAAACAAACTACATTTCAATATATGAGTAAATACATAGAAGTAACATGTCTAAAGTTTCGGTTTCGACCGAAACTGGGACTGAGGCGAAAGTTCGGTTTTGACTGCGAATCTTGTTTAAGTCAGACACCACTTGTAATACAAATACATAATACTTACTAGGCATTGTGAAACAGTAAAACGTAATAAATTTCTTTTTTATTTTTGTTTTGGTAGGTATATATTTCACGCTATCTATTGTTACATTTTCATATGGATATGGTTATACGCTTGATGGTTTGTCAGATGTGTTTTGAAAATATTATTTTGCTGTCAGCAGTTGTCTAGTTACTTTTCTTTTTAAAGTTTTGCTAGAATAGTTTTTATATGAATAACGAAATCCATACTAATAATAGTATAAATGTGAAAGTGTGTTTGTTTGTTTAGTTTAGTTCGCCTGCGTTCAGATGACCAAGAACCAAATTCTTAGGTTTTACATATTAGTATACTCTTACAATGTAGTTTTTGTATTTTTTCTCAGGAGTGAGATGTTTTCCCGCGGTAAAAATTACCCTATAGGTATGTTGACCCGGATAACCAGCTATCGCCATACCAAATTTCATCAAAATCCCTCCAGTGGTTTTTCCGTGATGCGGTAACAGACAGACAGACAAAAATTCTAAAAACTATAGATTTGGCCTCTGTATCGATAATAATGACTATTTCAATAAGATTTTCAAAATAATATTGAATGTACAGATTCGACTTAGTTACAATTTTATTATATGTATAGGTTAATAAGACATTTAAACCAAACTAAATTTATTCAAAATGGGTTCAGCCGTTTCAACTTGCAAATCAACAGATATTAAGAGTCGTATTCGCATTTTCATATACTCGCGTTCTACCATGCCGGAAAAAGTCTTGCCTTAAATTTGGTGGTTGTCTACTAAACTATTAAATCAGTAACCGAATGCACGGATTTTATTACAAAAATGACAAATTTACTAGCGGCTAACCCTCGCTAATCGCTTCGCTCGGGCACATCTCTAGGAAAACAAAAACAAACCTATCCCACGGGAACCGTAAAAGTGTGTAAAAAAAGTGTTGCCTATGTGTTATTTCAGACTATAATCTATCTTTGTGCCAAATTTCATCCAGATCCGTTCAGCTGTTCTGGCGTAAAAGAGTAACAAACATCCATACTAACAAACTTTCACATATTTAATATTTATACAGATTTATATCAAGTCGAGGTGAGTGATAAGATAACAATACAACAAAATACGAGTGTTCGAAATTTCAAACAAGCTAGTTTCATATATGAAATAAAAGATGTCTCTATTAAAATATTTTCAACATGTAGTAATCTTTTAAATCGTTTGATGACTTCACATTTTATTTGAATGTTTTTTATATGTAATATTTCATTCAATGTACAATTTTGTTTACTACGTGTAACTAAAATCCAACTCGTATTTTAAAAACTCTAGTTTCAATTCTAACAGTTATTGAAAGTTAAGCAAATACAGTGAATTTTATAGATTACTTTTTAGAATAAAAATGAATGCGTGTCGAAATTCTGGTGAGCTGTTGCTTTGAATAAACGTACAAGGCCATGGCATTTTTATACATAAATTTATGTTTGTTATGTAAATATAGTGCGTAAACTAGAAGCCACTTCATGCTGTTGGTAATAATTCAGTGCGAAGAGCCATTTGTATAAGCTTTGTTTAGATACAGTATAAATGAGTTCGTTAAGGAAATACAGAAACAAGATGTAAAAGTATTGTTTATGCATGTACATTGTACATATACTCGTATTATACACTAGCGACTCACCCTCGCTCTGCTTGGGTTCCTACTTGCGTTTTAACGTTTAGTATAAACTTTTCAGAGATGAGATATTTTCCCGCAGTAAAAAGTATCCTATAATATATTGACCCGCTTAACCAGCTATCATCATACCAAATTTCATCAAAATCCGTTCAGTGGTTTTTCCATGATGCGGTAACAGACAGACATATAGACAAAACTTCAAAAAACTATAGATTCGACCTCTGTATCGTTAATAATGTCTATTCCAAAAAATATTTAACGTATAGATTCGGTTTAGTTACAATTTTATTATATGTAGGCATAGATGAGAAAATGTCAGGCAATTGGTTATTTTTTTATATGTAGCTACGAATTTGTTGATTCGACGGATTGACGTGATCTTTTTTCCTAAGATCTATTCAAATTCCCAAGGGAACCTCCCTCTAGATGTTGGCATATTGCAAAATGTCACTCGGGACGCTGGCAGTAGTTATGAATAATGTATGCTCAAGAGACTCGTAAAATTGAAATAGATGTGATAACGTATCTAATATTTCTTGTATCTATTAAACAGTAGGCGTACAGAAGCAAAAATTGTGACGAAACTTTGTGTAAAAAAATTGAGGATAATATACATCTATACATATAATAAAATTGTAACTAGACCGAATCTGTTCATTAAATATTTTTTTGAAAAATGTTATTGAAATAGACATTAATATCGATACAGAGGCCGAATCTATAGTTTTTAGAATTTTTGTCTGTCTGTCTGTCTGTTACCGCATCACAGAAAAACCACTAGAGGGATTTTGATGGAATTTGGTATGGTGATAGCTGGTATAGGCCAAACGTATAGGATACTTTTTACCGCGGGAAAATATCACATTTAAGTAAGAGTATACTAATACGTAAAACCTAAGAATTTGGTTTTTGGTCACCTGAACGCGG
Organism: Brenthis ino; assembly: GCA_921882275.1. Lineage (NCBI taxonomy): Eukaryota > Metazoa > Arthropoda > Insecta > Lepidoptera > Nymphalidae > Brenthis > Brenthis ino. Next base: position 17,840,276 of record OV170222.1, read on the forward strand.
GCGGAGCCGCGAGAAATGCTAATATAAATATAAATTAATTTTACCTATCCCTATAAAAACAGTAAGCTGTTCCTAAAGCTTTTTTATCGATAACACTAAATCGTCTCACTATATCTACTAGCTAGTAAACAAAAAAATAAAATCGGATGACAAACAAAGGAAAAAGGGTACTGAACTGTTTTGTATTTTACTATTTATATATAGATAATACCTATCCCTTCGTTTCGTAAGTCTATACATAATACAATAACATCTGAGTCGAATCTGTACATTAAATATTTTTTGGAAAATCTTCTTGTAATAGTCATTATTATCGATATAGAAGCCGAATCTATAGTTTTTAAATTTTTTCTCTATTTGTCTTGTCTGTCTGTCTGTCTATCTTTCTGCCTGTCTGAAAACGCATTACGAGAAAACCACTGGACGGATTTTGATGAAATTTAGTATGATGATAGTTGATTAACCGGGTCAACATATAGGATACTTTTTACAGCGGAAAAATGGAAAATGTTAAAACGTAACTAAGGACGAAGGAGAGGACGAACTGCTAGTCATAAATATAAAATTACATAAATAAATACGAAACTCACGAAATTTATGTAAAAAAAAACCTTAAAAATGTAATTTATCAATCTACTTGTAGCCACTAATCATCAGAACTGCTGATCTTCACTGAGAGATACTGTTCTTATACCAGAAGAAGAATGGAAAACGAATAACGGTTAGAGAAGACAAGACTTTCAATAGCACGTATATTAAAGGACTCAGTCTAACGTGTCGTAAGCTGCGAAAGATTGATAACTACTAATATTTAGTGCCTTCTTTCGGCTGAAACGAAACAAGAGAAAATTACAAGCAACAAGAAAAACGAAAATCCCGTTTCATAAACTAATAACCGAAGCTTTAACAAAAGCTAATATTAATTGTAAAGCATGAACTGTGATACATATTAAAATACGAAATTGCATCGTTAAAAACAATACTTCGCGCGCCAAAGATAATTAAAATTCAGTACATTGACATTTTCGTTACAAATTTCGACAGAACGAAATATTCGAAACACTGTATTAAAAATGTTTATTAATGAGAGAATAAAAAATGTTACTTAAAAAAGCTTACATCTCGTAAAACCGCTATATTGTAGGTACAGTTTTGTTTGAAATTAAGCTTTAATCAACACTACCTTCTACGTACATCTTCGCTCATGTGTTTTAATGCAGTTTTAAAGCAACTTTGGGCAATTCGCTATGGTTACTTAGAGATGGATCAAAATATTTTTTGTCTCTTAAGGGGTCTTTTGAAGTTAAAACAAGTTGAACCTGTGCTTGCGAGCCCATACAAAGAATTATTCTTACTCTATAACTCGTGAAATCTAAATGAGCACGGGTGACGGGCTTCTCCTAAATGCGAATGCGGATCATACCTTATTCCACCACGCTGGCTAAAGGCGGGTAGCTTTTTTGTCGTCTCGTCTTCCAAAACTAGTCAGGTTCTCTATTATATTTATACATATTTCCTGACGTTAAACCACCGTTTTAGCTAGTGGTAACTGTGTTCATAATTTCGTATATACTGGTAAAAGTCTCGAAGAGGCAAGACCCGGGATTTGAACTGGCTTCCCATAGCCATCCAAGCGAGCGATCTAACAATGGGTTACCACGGGCGATTTTTTCATTTAGTTTTAAATTCTTATCATTTTCGATAACTTTGACTAATTAAAATCAAAGATGTTATGTGTAATTCAGAGTATTGTATAGAATTAGAAAAACAAAAACAAACCTATCCCACGGGAACCGAACATTTTCCGGGGATAAAAATTAGCCTATGTGTTATTCCAGACTATTATCTATCTCTGTGCCAAATTTCATCCAGATTTGTTCTGGCGTGAAAGAGTAACAAACATCCATACGTACATACTTACAAACTTTCAGATTTATAATATTACTATAGATATAGGTATGTAATAAGTACAATAAAATTTGTACCCAGATGTTTTCGACTGCATTGGCGTATAAGCCAAATTTTTATTGCTTTAGGAGGGATTGTTATCTTATTTCTCTCTTTCTTTGCGTTAGAAATGAAAATTAAATATTTGGGTCGCTGGTTTTTGTGTAGAATTATATATTTGTGTTGCATATAGTATTTTTATTTGAGCTTAGATTACAAAATATTAATTACGCTTTTCTTTTTTTTAAATAAACAATTTAAAAATTATTAATTTTTTATTCTGTTTTAATTATTTTTTTTATTTTAATACTTTAGTTTAGTAATAATTAAAAGTTAATAAGTTTTGACTCCTTTATGATTTTATTATATTATATATAAATATTATATAGAGAAATACATGTTGTTAAATGGTCAAATCAAAGAGTCACACATTATTTTTAAAAATTTCACGTCATCTCCAAAACCAAGGTATCTTAGTTAACAAATTACTGTCATGTACAAAAATAACACAAGGCTCATCTAAGATACTTAGAGTATTAGCCAAAGAAAATTAGTAGATATAATATATGAATAATTCCGTTTCTTCCGTTGTCTTCCGTTCTGGCGAATTTGAGATTATTTAAATGCATTAAATCCTAAGAAATATAATATTTTTGTTAGTCACCCGTGGCATTGCTACATTTTTTTACAAATTAGATACGTCGGTATCAAGTTGCATAATTTAAGCTATTTACATTTCGGATTGAACTCATTAATATATTAAACAATTGTAACAAATACACTCTCTTACATATTAGTTTGTTCACTGACTCGATTACTTACTAAATAGGTTATATTAAAATAAAGTCATATAGACAATGCAAAGATGGATTTATCTACAGATGAAACCTCTTTCAGATAACCTATAAGTAAGAAGATATAGTGATATAATAATGCTTCCAACTATACAACTGAGTACTCGATTATACTGTGGTACTAAGATGGCGCTAAGATTACAAAGAGCTACTAATAAATCTGCCAATCTTTATTTCGCAATAAATTCTGAGGCTGCATTTTTAAATATCGATTTTGCTTTAAAAATAATTAATAATAATAATAAATATTATATAATACGTAGATATGTTATAATGTCACGGACTGTGAAGGTATTAGAGGTGTTTTTTTTTAATTTAATGAAACAATCCTGAGGTTATGTCCCTAAAAATAATCACTAAAAATTCACGTAGAACAAAAACCTCTTTTTTCAGCCAGAAAATTAAGAACGAGTAAAGAGGTTACATAATTTATTTAATCTATAATAAAAGTCAAAACCTCATTTAAAAATATAAGTTTAAAGTATCTTGTATTTTGGTTTAGTTTTTTTTAAAGTATGCTACTAACCAAACGAATGTCTGGAATCTGTCTATTTTTACGTGAGAAATGTGGTTCATACAAAAATAACTGACCGACCACTACACGTGTTGACAACTAGTTACGATATCAATGATACTACTAAATATTTTTTAGTATCGATCATAATTAAATTTAAGCTTTTATTATTTAAAAAAAATCCTTTCCATATTCTATGACGATACCTAAAAAAATTCCAAAATATTTAAAAATTTCCAGACAATTGAACATTAATTCTGACAAATTGAACATTCATATAAAAATATAATACATTACGTATTGATATAATTAATTACCTCACAGTTATAATCTAAAATTGGATTGAAAAAGTTCAATAATAATCTATCAATATACTATGAGCATCATTTCTAACATGATTACCACTTACCTTACAGTGAAGGAAAACATCGGGAGGAAACCTGCATGTCTGAGATAACCTAGCAAGTTTTCAAAAGATATGTGAATTCCGCCAACCCGCACTTGGCCAGCGTGGTGGACTATGGCCTGATCCTCCTCGTATTAAAGGGAGGCCCGTGCCCAGCAGCGAGACGTTAAAAAGGGGTGAATATATACAATCAGCTATATCATATATGTAGTGCATTAATTAATTTTTCAACTTAAAATAAATATATAGAGATTAAATAATATATGAGTACTATTTATCTCTTAATTAAACTACATGAATCCTAAGCCGGTTTTAGTGAAACATTTATGAACATAGTCCAAGAAGAATGTTAGTAATAAACATTTTATCGATGACCTAGACTACTTCATACGTCAGAAAGGTGTATAAGTCAACAATAAATTTTACTCTTTAGCTCTTTACTATTTGAAATGTTTTCTTAGCAGTTATTTTGAGAAGTTAAAAAGCAATCTTAAATTAATATTGTTTTCTATATATTACCCCCACGCAAAGCAGAGACAGTGGAATTAATGAACGCGTAAAAATTTACACCTCGTGTAAAAATATATTCTATTTATAATTTTATTTTGAACCGAATGACTCAGTTTTTCCTGGAAGGCTAAGATACTTCATATGTATTATGACAGTCAATTATTTATTTGATACTTTATTTTTCTATTAACATTAGTGTAAGCTTTTTATTTCAGATGTTTTTTTTTTGTATAATTTGAATTTTTCAACTGATTTTTGTCTTTCTAAATTATTTAATAAATATTTCTGTGATTATTAGATATTTCTAAAGGTCTCATCTCAGCACTTAGAAAATTATTTTAATCTAAATTTAATATACAAAAAAAGAGCTTTGTATTAACTAATTAAATATTACGTCATATATTATGGTAATAACATATTATTAGGATATCCTTTTATTTGTAGTTTTTAACTCTGTATAGATTTTTAACTCTCTATTTTATCTATACACAAAATAAATATTTCTTATCTATCACCAAGTACCTACACATTTTGGCGCCCCCCGGTACTTTACGCGCCAAAAGTTCCGGTATAGATTTCCGAAATGGCTATAATGCAAATAGCTATAACAAGAGGCCCCTTTCGAAGAATTTATCGTGTTTATTCTTACTGTTGTATCTCATGAATGAATCCGATTTAAATCATAATAAATTGGGCGAAATTATATATTTTTTATTATTTCAGTCGGAAATTCCAACAAGATTGCACTAATCCGTTGATGTGAGCAGTGTATTTTCCTTCTAACCTATTATTAGTATTATATCGAAGTTATACAAAGCTTCTTTAAATGTATACATAAGAAAATTATTCCCTTAATCTGTTTCTAAAATAAAAGTAGCCTAAGTTACTCACAATAACATTAGCTGCTAGTGAAAGTAGCATCAAAACCAGTCCAGCCGTTTCGGAAATAAGCCGGAACAGAGAGACAAAAATTTTAAAAATTGAGTTTTTCTTATATGTACCATATATAATTTCATATGCATTTAGTGATTATTATTTTGACATTACAAACAGACACATCAATTTTGTTTATGTGTATATGTAGACTAAAGATTCAAATGCATAGAGTTATCCGTCTGTATAACAACTAAGTTAAATGGCCGTAGTATACCGGAAAATAATATACGTAAATCAAGCATGACTTAAGACATGATGAAACAATATAGGTAGATCCATTTAGAAATGAAAACGAACATTGAAAATCGGACTTTCTTCTTAGCCCGGTTTTTATAAAATTTACTTATAACTAAAATATACGTAGTTATAACTTGGAGGTCGATTTTAACTTACTTTTTGCTGTCACATCAATTTGAAACTTTGTAAGTATATGAAATTTGGATGACAATATAATAATTTAATACCGTCTATCTGTTCGCATATAGCCAGGAGATGGTGGAACTCTTCAATGGCTTCTAGTAAAACTTTCTAGTTTGATCTCATTTGATTCCTTTTGACAAGTCCCTTTTATTATTATAATTGACTTCAAAAAGAACGGAATATTCAACTTGATTGTATATTTTAGTGCGATTTTTACGCGATATATTTGTCAATTCTAAGTGGGTTTTCTTTTTTTAATATGGTTCCATTTGTCGTATATTTAAAAAAGGCACCTTAGGAGGGAACCTACATATAAAGTGACTTTCATGGTATAGCATTTTCTTAATTATTTAAAGCGGTAGTTCATAATTAAGTAAAATAAATATTAAATTAGGCCTATAAATAATACAACCTTTCACCTTAAGTCTAAACTCTAGACTATATTTTCATACACCTATCCAGTTATTAGATATTAAAAAAATTATGAAATTCTGTAAAGATTACATACTTGAAAGTTTTACATGAAAATTTTATATTTTCGCCTAAAAGTTACACATATGTCAATACCCACAAAAAAGTCCCTGAATACGTTAAAAACACCTACTAACATTTAAAATATATACCATGACCTTCGGTAGTACTGTAAAACTGACATCTATTCGACTAAAGATAATAATAACGCTTATTTGACCGCTAAAATGTTGTCCACTGGGACACTATTATTCATAATATAACCTTTCCTTGTCACATTTATGGCGAGAAAAAAACAAACAAATCATCTAAATATCTATTAGAGTTTAGCTTTATCATTTTTTTCTATTATCATTGGTAAGAATAGGAGAAATATCTCTCAATCACAGTTGTTACTAAAAAAACATGTGCCACTAGTAATACTAGAGTTCTTAAGTCTTTAAAAATCAATAGTGGCATTTGAGTTAACACTGTACAAAGGTTTGCTTCAGAGGATATTATAACACGTGAAAATGCAGTTAACTAAGCAAATGCTGTAAAAACCTTTGGTCCATGGAGCCAAAGTGCTAAGCTCTTCTTAAAAGACAACACCTCGTCTTATCGCCTCTACTGGTCACAGGAGGGCTGGCGCATTCTTCGCCCAAAGAATCGGCATTGCCATTCAACGGGGGAATGCGGCTAGCATTCTTGCCACTATTCCACGCGGACATGACTTCTACAGCAATAACTAAGTGTACATTTGTTTTGTATATACTAAGTATATTTGTAATTTTCTTTACTAAACAAAAAGTAAAATCTTTCCTATCGATAACCTACAATGAAATAAAAACAAACCCTCCAAAAACCCTTATATTGAATCCAAAATTGAAAGAACTTTGCTTCCGACGCTAATGGACCTTTTTTATTTACTTTCTTTAGTGACATTCTTAAAGTGCCATATCGATTAGCTTTAAGCGAAGACAATTTAAACCGTTTTATATTTGTATTTTCGTACAAATGCTATGTAATTTCTCTTCTCTAAATTTTTATTTCAATATGTGCTAATGTTTGTTTCATATCTGAGTGGCACTGCCGTTTGTGTCAGAATTGACGAGGTTTATTACCGTGAGAAGAAAATTATTTGTAAATATATGTATATACATATTGTAATGTACATACATATTTGCTCACTTTCAATGAAGCCTTAAGGTACCTATAATAGGTACTGTTGCGGTTCTATGAACCTACAAGCTATGTACGTAAAACTATACTCTTCCTTTTACGTCGTTTATAATAAAAGCATGGTGTTATTTTAAACTATCAGGTCAGATTTTGAAAACGCCGTAGTACATCCACACTTCCATACGAATATTATAAATGTGAAAGTGTGTTTGTTTGTTTGTTTGTTTGTTTGTTTGTTTGTTTGTTTGTCCTTCTTTAACGTCGAAACGGAGTAACGGATTGGCGTGATTTTTTTGTGTGGAGATAGTTGGAGGGCTGGAGAGTGACATAGGCTACTTTTTATTGCGATAGATTACTTAATTCCCACGGAAAAACACGTTATAATACAATCCAAAAAAATATATATCAGAATTACTTGAAACTTGGTATTAATGCTCTTTAATAAAATTAAATAAATACGTAACACGTTCAATAACATTAAATAAATTTTTCGAAATCTCCTATAAGGATGTAAAATGAAAATGAAAGTTTGTATGAAACTACCTTTTTAGAGATTTTTTTTGTATTTTTAGCGCGAGTAAAACCGCGGGTTGTGCTAGTATTGTATAAATTATGTCAAAGCTTAATACAAATTTCAAGTTAATATGACGCGAAGAAATATTTCCTATATTGGCAAATATCGGATCACCCTTAGCGGATTTATTTCAAAGTATTATTTAACGAACCATACTAAATAACCTATGGCTATTATATTAACTGTACTTTTAGTATTATGGCATCAACATAAATGCACCGTTTAATTGGCACCTTTTCAAACATCGACAATACGATTTACGAAATCGTTTAATTAAGGCGCTTATGTCTAACTCAATCATCAATCCAAAGTTTATTTAAGTTTCATCTTCTCCTTACTTTGTCTTAATGCCAAATAGTATTTTAGATAGATATGTTTTCACGCAACTACAGATTTTTTGGGTGGTGATAATTTTTGGGTCAAAAAATGTCACTTTTTGCTTTATTTTTCTCCCTCTACATCTACGCCCCATCAATTATATGGGTTTATTGGATAATAATTTACCGCCTATATTGGCAAATAACTATTTTCTTCCTTAATTATATTGTTTCTATGCTTAATTATTCATTCCTAACTTAATAATTCATCTAACACAATTCCACAAATGACTGTTGATAGCAAAACGGCACTATAAAATAAAACCTCAGTTGTCATTCCCATGGGTATCAAAAAACTGTCTGTTTATTCGATCATTCCCTTTCCTTTAACCTTCTGTTGGTCGTCTAAAATTTTATACCTCTGCAGTTATATTATATTAGGAACCTTATTGCTTGTGCATTTGGTATCACTTTCGAACTCTCGATTAATTTATATCTGGTAGCCGTTTGCGGCAATAATAAAAAAGCTGTTTTACTATATTCTGAAGAAGACGCCCATTCGAAAATATATTCTAAATAAAATACGCCATTAACGAAGTCGTTTTTGGGCACACTAATGTTTTTCTTGATTTATTTCTCTTGTTAGGGAGCTTGTGCTGTAAAAGACTGGATATAAATGTAATATCCATACTAATATTATAAATGTGAAAGTGAGTTTGTTTGTTTGTCCTTCTTTCCCGATGAAACGAAGAGACGGATTGGCGTGATTTTTTGTGTGGTGATAGAGAGCTGGAGAATGACTTTTTACCGCATGAGATTATCTAATTCCCATGGAAAAACACGTTATAATACAATCCAAAAAAATATTTATGATCAGAATTACTTCAACCTTGATATTAATGCGCTTCAATAAAATTAAATAAATACGTGTTTTAGCATTTTTCGAAATTCATTCTATAAGGGGGTATATAATAATTGGGGATGAAAGTTTGTATGAAACTATCTTATTTAGATATTTTTTGTAGTTTTAATGCGAGTGAAGCCGCGGGTTCTGCTAGTATATTATATTTACTCTATAGAGCTATAGCAAGTAACTGCTACATGCAACCTGTATGTCACTTCATCAATAGAGACGGTGTCAAGAATCGGTGGTGAATAAGTTCTTATATGTAAATTACTGTCTTTAATAGAGAATATTCTATTGAGTTACAGTGGCTTCAGCTAGCAGTGTGGACTACGATAATATAACACTTACTATTTATCCTAAGAATAAGGAATAATATAGGCAGAGTATCATAGAACTAAACATGAAGACAACGAATAATGTTTTAAAATAATACCTATGTATATATTTTAAAATGGTATACAAATGAAAATTTGTATACTGAGTAGGTAATAAGTAAAAAAATATAGTTCAAAAAAACTAAAAAAACCGAACTAAAAATAATAATAAAGTGATTAACAAGAAAATTAATGTTATTGTGAAAAAAGCGTGAGGTGCTTTGCATAATATTTTTATACTAACTCTATGACTCGACGACACGTTTTGCTCAGTTTGTAGTGACCCTGCTTGCTGTGCCAGCGGTCGCGGGTTCGAGTCCCGCCGGGGGCAATCATTTGTTGAGCACGAATGTTTGTACTCCGGTCATGGATGTTTATATTTATAATATGTATGTATTTAAAGTTATATATGTGTAGTTTATCAACTATCGAGTATCCATAACACAAGCCTCGTAGCTTACCATGGAACTAGATGGTGCTGTGTGTTAATGTCCCAACATATTTATTATTATTATTATTATTATGAAATCGTACCAATAGAATATTTTATAACAACTGATATCGAGCACCTTACAACTACATAAATATATGTAAATACTTTATTCTTATACTAAAAATTATTTATTTAATTTTTAATTCGGTTCATTATTAAAGCGTGTTTTTAGTGGTTTTTTAACAATAATTTATTTTCCATTTTTTAGTTTGATCTGCTATAAACTCTTTTTTATTTATTTTTTTAATAAATTATATGGTACTTGTTAAATGTGCAGTTTTATTTCAATCTGAAGTTTTGAAGTGGGTGAAAATCGCGTTCAAAGATTCCATTAGATAGACAGATAGATAAAGGTGAGGATTATTTAAAAGGTGAAGCTAATAAAAGCGTGTTAATAAATGTTAATAAATAAAAATTGCTAACGGATTTTATTACAATAAAGAAAAAAAACAAGTTAATGTTATGCTATCTTCTTTTTAAGCGGAAGGGAACTAAAAAATACAAAAAATATAGTGCTATTTTTATTATTCTCAAATATTGTATATTTATTCTACTAATACATATAAAAATTACGTTATTTTTTCTGACTTTAACATTTATTTTGCCAGACTCCGTCTTTATTATATTTCTATAGTCTGAATTTTTAGTATATCAGTACTCGAAATAAAAAGGCCACGTTCAAAAATGTTTTAATCGAACATAAGAAACTTAGATAGTACTTTACTTTGTCTTTTCTTTACTCAAAACAGATGAATGAATCACTTTGTTATTTTCCGGTCCACATGAAGACTCCAGGGTACTAGAACTAAAGAACCTAACAACAAGTCCTCTGAAGAACGGATACTAGGAAGGGCGGGATACTGGGAGTACATATTATTAATATTTCAGTACATCTATATAATACATACTCGTATATAAGACAAAGTCTTCTTTTAATTTTTTATATATATTTAATTTTTTGGATTTCTCTTAGTCCGGAATAGGATAATAAGTATTAAAACAACAGAAAAATTAACGACAAAAAATTTAAAATTTATGTTGATAACGCTGGCTAATAATTCTTTATATCTATTTAAAACGTATCTAGCGATGAACCCAAACGAAACGAGGGTGAGGCGCTAGTATAATTTAAAAAAATATATATATCGTATTTTACAATGTATTAAAAATATTCCAAAACTTATGTTCATAGAGACATTTTAGAACCTACCTAATTGTATTTCTTATATCAAACATTTCTACGGCCATAGTAATACTTTACACTTTTTGTTCATCTGGAAATCGTTAGAGCTTGATAAAAAAATACTTTGCAGTTCGCTGGTTTCAATTTTGATTACCGGATTAATGTTGATAGTAAATTGCGAATTGCGATGAGATGTTCTTAGTTTAATATTCGTAACGCGAACGGGATTGATAGACTAGGCATATAATGTGTGAAAACATCCAGATTTTCCTCTCTTTTTGCTATATTACTGCTTGCTTTATAATATACTAGCGAATCACCCTCGCTTCGCTCGGGTTCATCCCTAGCTGGGTTCCCCATACAAACTTTCACCTCCTTAAGGGATGATTTCCGGGATAAAAAGTATACTATATCCTTCCCAGGGTATCAAACTATCTTCTTACCAAATTTCATCTAAATCGGTTCAGTAGATCCAGAGATTACCCCCTACAACGTCACAAACTCACAAACATTACCACTTAATAATATTAGTATAGATCAATATATAGAAAAGCTTATTATATTATAAGCTTTGGTTATACATAGAATGGCAAATATGCAAGAATTTTTCACAGAAATACGCAACGTTACAAAGCAGTTGTAAAATGCGGGCGGGGCGAGCTTGCCACCATTCCTCAGTCATCGCATATAGTAAAAGTTAAAGGTCTTTGTTGTATTTTTATTCATGTTCACGTGGCATTTTTATAAATTAAATTAACTAGCTGTAATTTAATCTTAAAAATTTTAATTTTCATTCTGAAATCTCCGTACATACAATTATATATATGTATGTATTTCTTGAACGCGCAGTGAATTAATACATAAAACTCTGAAACTATCTGTTTCATACTTCTGAATAATATAAAGTTAAACTTTTTATTATGATATAGATCATAGGTTCAATTGTCGCTCAATGCAATTTTTTATATTCATTATTATACACAGATACCGCACTTAGCACGCAATATATAAAATAAAGACAAAGATGACTGTCCGTTCCCTATGTACGAGTTTGTAGGTTCTCTCTATTGTTTTCATAATAAATTATCGGAAATACAAAAACTCAAAATTTTTCATTTTCTTGTAACGTTCATCTGATTTTAGCTTACGGCGACAATTTCACTAAGACTAACAGCGCGGGTCATTTTATACTCGTAATATACAAGTGTATGCGCAGATATAAGTGCAATTAGCAATCTCTATTCCTTTTAATCATACACTCTAAGGGACTACAATTCGACACAAGCGATGATGGATTCGATAAAGAGATTTTTCCTGTAAACTGTAAGTAAATCTTTATAATTTGTATTTTTATAGTTTCAGTCATTTAAACTGTGACATCCCGTAAGATAGAAATGAAAGTAATTTTCTATAACACGTTTTTGAATTTTGTTTTGTTTAAAGAAAATGTAATTTATGTATGATGAACGTTTCTTACCTTCATCAGCTTAAGCGATTACCTTTTAAACGTCTTTTAATTTCCTGTTATCAATACGTAAGTTAATGACTCATTATAATTCAAGTTGTAATTATTACGGTGGTTTAATTACTAAAATTTTTCAAATATATGTTGAAAGTGATATCATTTTTTTGGAGATCAGACAATTCAAAACTATATTTTAGAGACTTTTGAAACTGGATTATAAGAATTAATTTTTAAAGACATGGATCTCGTCATTTACAACAATATAAATTATAATTATATTATACTTATTTTTTTTATTATATTATAATTATATATTTTTTAATTATTGCCGAATTTGAATTTTAATTATATCTGTCTCTGATTTATTTATTTAATAGTAATATCAACAGTATACATATTTATTTATTTATTTATTTATTTATTTATTTATATCAACAGCTTATTGTACAATAATATGCAGCAATATATCACACATTTTTTATGGTACCTAATCTTATTTTACAAGTTAATTTCAGTTATAAAATATTTCTGACTTACCTTCTAAAGTCATGAAAATAGCAGCACCCATTATACTGTATAACACCAAACACAAAGTCAAAAAGAAATGCGTGAACCACTTCTTAGACAGGATCTTCAATTTATTGTAGAACCAAAATGCACTTTTCTCACCCACACTTAAACCACTCTTCGCTGTATTCATTGTAAAGTCCTTAAAACCCTCAAATTGCTTGAACATAAAATCTGATGCTTTATTTGAGTACATATGCATGAAAGGATTCATATGATGATCAGATATATGGGAAGCTGGAGTAACAACGGGCTTTCCATAGTATTTGGTATTAGTTGGACCCCAATATATTGAAGAAGACGTGTTTGGACCACGATATTGACCAGGAGTTGGTATTTGCAGAGTTATCTTGGGTGCATCAAACCGTTTTAGGGGTGGAGGCGGTGGATGGCTAGGAGGTGCATCTATTTTATCCATGTTTAGTTTAAATTTTACTTATTGAGTATAATTGATAAACAAATATCACGAACACGTTTTTTTTTCTTTCGGATACACAGTGTTATTATGTTCTCATTAGACGTCCGCGAGTGCTCAACGTTGCTGGACACTGCGTATAAATAAACTGGGTTTAGCGAGCATCCCGTGTGTCTATCTATCGTTTACGCCTAAATCTTAATTATTATTATATCATAATTACAGGAAATCGTTTGAGAGCAATTTTCCTGAGAAAAAGAACTTTCCGCATAAAGCTCTAACATACAGTTGCTCTCAATTCGTAATATTTTAAATAAGCATTATATTTTTTTTGAAATAACACAGATATGTAAGGTTTTTTTGATATGAGGTTTCTCATTATATGCTAATATTAGTTACTTATACATTATAAATATTATTTGTAAAATAAACATTTTATTAATTTTGCAAGGTTGAATAGAAATGTACAATTGTATTCCTCCTATTACTAGGTACTGTAGGTACAATACAAATATTCAAATAAAGTATAATAAATGATTTATTTATTAACATTGCACTCTTGACAGCTTTTGATATCAACATATAAGACCCAACGTATTTTTTTTCAGCAAATTAAAATATCGCAGGCATCATTTGGCAAGCCTAGATAATAAATAGCAAAAATCAAATTCTTACTAATTAAAAGACAAAGAAATGAATTTACAATATTAGTAAACATAATGGGACGGGAGTCTAGTATAATGTAACCTAAGCCTAAGAAGGACAAATGCACGAAAACAGATCCATGTCAAACGGCTGTCGAGTTTTATTCGATATAATGTACATATTCTTATAAATTAATTTATTATATCAATATTCACTTTTAAAAGCATTATTGCAATCGACTCATCCGCTGAGTGTTCATGTGAAAGGTTATTGTCATGAATACATTTATAATGTTGATTTTGGAGACATTATTTGGGTGTTGCGTTCGTCATTCCCTGATACTACCACGAAGTCCTACGTCAACTCGAGCTTGTATGACTCAATCGTTATTTAAATTATATGAAAGTGTTATTATAAAGAGTTTTATTTTTTACACTTATATATTTATAGTAGGGGAACCCAAGAGGGGATTTTCTGTAGTTACTCGAGCGCGGCAGATTAACATAAAAGAGGTTACCTTGCACTCTATTGAGTACTTTCACCATAATATAAGTCTTCTATATAAAGGGGCGCGTCTAGGGAAGCCGATTAAAATATTTAAAAAATGTTTTGATACGGTAGAAATACTTGAAACCGTCAGATTAAGGTGTGGTAGGCTAGTCACATCCTGAAAAGTGTCCAATTCAATAATCTGCCGATTTGCACAAGCCGAAGAGGCAAAAATCGACTATAAAGTTTATGATGATTTTTGCCTCTTAGGCTTGTGCAAATCAGCAGTTTATTAAATTGGACACTTTTCAGGATGTGACTAGCCTACCACACTTTAATCTGACGGTTTCAAGTATTTCTACCTTATCAAAACATTTTTTAAATATTTTAATCGGCTTCCCTAGACGCGCCCATTTATAGAGAAGACTTATATTGTGGTGAAAGTACTCAATAGAGTGCAAGGTAACCTCTTTTATGTTAATCTGCCGCGCTCGAGTAACTACAGAAAATCCCCTCTTGGGCTCCCCTACTATTATTGATACATTGGTTTAATAATAAATATGATATTATGTATGGTTCAGCACACCATCGTGGTGAACTCCACTATATATGTACCTGATTAACTTCAATTTAATCTAACTAAACTATGCTAGTTTTGTCTAAAATAAAATAACCAATCAAAGCCCTTGCTTATTTGTTTGTGAACAAATACACATATTTGTTTGAGTTTGGCGACACAGGTTCTGATTCAAAAATCGTCACATCACATTTCTCTAGTTTTTTTCTCTTCCGTGATTTAGAGTGTCACGAGGCACCAAAATAAAAATAAAAATTACAATTACTCATCAAAACCGTCGTAGAAGATATGGTCATATAATTAGAAAAACTCTATACGTATAGCACAAAATTGTTAAGAGAGTCATCATCATCCTTTTGTCCATTTCCCAAATTACTTGAGATCGGTACAATTTGTCTATTCTATTGCTGATCGGTTTTGGCACAAGTTTTACGATCGGCCGCCTCTTTGGGGATTTAAAGTGTTAAGAGAACGACCTGCTATTAATTACCTGGAGGACTACTCTGTCCAGTGGGGAAGCTGTGGCTGTAAAAAGTCAATTTCGTACAAGTACTATGTAGTAGGTACAATTTCTTATAACATACAAAGTAATGACTGTATTTTATATTATATTTTTCGCTTTTCTATACGACTGTACTGCTAAAATATTTCAATATTTTCTGTTACAAATATTATTGGCATCATTCCGTGAATATGCCGCGGCGTCATCTGATGTCAACTGTGGCGCTTGCATGAGTCAACCTCTCTGATATAAAGCTGTTATAATATATTGGTTTTTGTATTGGGTCTACACCAGTACTAAAATAATTTATTTTTGTTTAACATTCCGTTTATATAAGAAGTAAACGTACATAGACTTGCATCAGACAAACATATTTAGATTTATTAGTAGGTAATTATATAAATGCGTTCACTAACTCGGTAACAGACGGATGGCACGCATTGGCCCGTCGTTAGCGTCTACGAAATTTCTCAAAGAGCAACTATTTTGGGTTGTTAGACAAGATGTCATTCTATTTGTGAATACTAGAAAACTAAAAAAAATATATGGGAACGGCATTATTATGATTCTGAATGATTTTTGTTAATTCAATATAATTTTTATAATTAATATTCTTCGTAGAATAACACCTTGTCCTAAGACCACTGATTCGTCAATCAACGCGCACCAACCAGCTGTGGTTGCCGCTATTCCGAATGCTATTGTCAAAAAATCCAATTACGACGGCCATCGTGTCGGCTATCCATTTGTTACGAAGTATATACGCTGCGAAAGACTAATCTTAATATGTATAATCCATCCAATATGTTCAATACGATTTTGGGAAAGTACATTACTTAAGTTAAAATAAATAATAATGATTTACTACCTTTCTCCTCTATAGTTTAATTAAAAACCCACTCAGCCCCATGTAATTTCCTATGTTATAAGTTTTACTTATTACTTAAACACTGGCTTTTAAAAAAATGTTAGGAGGTACATCTATGCATACGCATACCACATGTACAAATGATGGTTATGTGGCGATTCACCGGCTAGAAAAACCAGTAGGTAACTACCCACTAAAACCAAACAGTATTATACTCGTCTGGGCGATATAGAATCTCTTGCACATTCAACCACAATGCCCTGACGGTTGGCTTAACGGCACAACCACCCGGAGTTACCATCAAAGTCTACTCTTCTATCAAAAATATATTTTCTATGGACTTAGTGAAATAGTCCTTCTTAACAATTTAAGCAATCACATAGTACAAGAGAGCATCGGATTTAAGCAGCTAAAAAGCTAAATTATATTAATTACTAGCATTTCCCGCGGCTCCGCCCGCATTCAGATGACCAATAACCAAATTCTTAGGTTTTACATATTAGTTGTAGTAGTACTCTTACATTGCAGTTTTTGTATTTTTTCTTAGAAATGAGACGTTTTCCCGCGGTAACCAGCTATCACCATACCAAATTTCATCAAAATCCCGTCAATGATTTTTCCATGATGCGGTAACAGACAGACAGACAGACAAAAAATCTATAAACTATAGATTCGACCTCTGTATCGATAATAATGTCTATTTCAATAAGATTTTCCAAAAATATTTAATGTACAGATTCGACTTAGTTACAATCTATATATATAAAAGAAAGTCGTGTTAGTTACTTCGCTTATAACTCAAGAACGGCTGAACCGATTTAGCTGAAAATTGGCAGGGAGGTAGTTTAGAGCCAGGAGAAGGACATAGGATACTTTTTATCCCGTTCGACCGCGTTCCAATTTTTATGATATTTTAATTTTTGGATTTCTCTTAGTCCGGAATAGGTAAGTATTAAAACATATAATTAAAATGTGAGAAAGAAAGATTTTTTCTTTTTATATCTATTTAAAACGTACCTAGCGACGAACCCGAGCGAAGCGAGGGTGAGCCGCTAGTTTTATTATATGTATAGCTTTAATCTATCCATACCTATCAATGAAATAGACATTATTATCGATACAGAGTCCGAATCTATAGTTTTTAGAATTTTTGTCTGTATGTCTGTCTGTCAGTCTATCTGTTACCGCATCACGAGAAAACCACTGGACAGATTTTGATGAAATTTGGTATGTTCATAACTGGTTATCCGGGTCAACATATAACTTTTTACCGCGGGAAAATATCTCATTTCTGAGAAAAAATACAAAAACTGCATTGTAAGAGTACTATATTAAAATGTAAAACCTAAGAATTTGGTTTTTGGTCATCTGAACGCGGGCGGAGCCGCGGGCAATGCTATTATACAATATTTTTGTATAATATTTTCATATATTGAGTCAATACCTAAGTTTATAGTTTGTACCACAATTTTGAATACCCTTTCAAATCCCACCATTTTTATGTCAACACTTATGATGAAACAACTATATCCATGATATGTATTTCGCGATACCACGCAATTTCTATTTTTATTGGTTAGTTAAAAAGCTTCTTAGTCGGCTCGTTTTATACTTGTATTTCATCCACTAAAATATACAATTCGAAAACTAAACAAATTGTACTATGATTTTTTAGTTACTTCTTTTCTATGTAATATTTTTCGTTGATGTAGTTTTTACTGCAGAGAATGTAAATTTAATTACCTATGGTGGATAATTCAATTTCCTATTATGAAACATTTCAACATCCTCATATTTTACTATTACTAGTACCTAATGTCAATTCTGAGGGCAATAAATGGCATGTACGTTTATGATTCACGAAACAAATCATTTAAAAAAATACAAATATTTTTATTACTTACTAGCGACTCAGCCTCGCTTCGCTCGGGTTCGTCCCTAGCTTGCTACCCAATGCAAACTTTCATCCCCTTTTCATCCGCTTAAGGGATGATTTCCTGGATAAAAAGTATGCTATGTTCTTCCTAGGGTCTCAAACCATCTTCTTACCAAATTTCAATCGGTTCAGTAGAACCAAAGATAACCCCCTACAACGTCACAAACTCAAAAACTTTACCTTTTTATGATATTAGTATAGATTAGGGACTTTCATAATCACAACTTTGTGCCATGAAACACCAATTATGCCTAACGCACGTAAGAACTTTAAATAATGTTATATTGTATTGTAGTTTATATCCAAATAAAATTTTTCATTCATTCGTTAATTCATTCATCCATTCATTCATTCATTAATAATTCAAATAAACCCTATATTATAATATCGGTTTTGCGATTTAAAAAGCAGTCTAATAAATAAATATTTAGAACAGGTATAAATAAAATAAAAAAACAAGTTAGTATATTCTATTAACATTTTCGTCCCTTTGTTTAAAACAGAAAGATTATAATTCTTTCCACATAAATTATTTTCTCTCAGTCGTAAACAATTTCAATTTAAAACGGACTATACAAAATGTGTTCATTGCGTAAACTTTGTAGTGTATTTAGAGTCCCGTTGAAAGATTGTTTCGGTGTCTGTCTGTGATGTATGAAATAACTGCTAAACTTAGACATGTGAATTTATAATATTATTTGTTTTTATAAACGCCCAATTATTTCATTAAAAAATACTCACTATCCTATTAAAGATTTATTTAATAATATTTTTGAATGACTTACATAAGTCATTGTTGTAATTTTGTTTTAATAGATAAACCTACCGAGCAAAAATATATATTATAGCTTATTTGTATTTCTTCACATTATATCAAGAACCTTTCAATATTATTTTGTTATTTAAAGTTTTCAAATTTTGATCATACAAATAAAATCATAAATTTTGATTATCATTAAAATTTATATAGAACCTCAATAAGTCGAACACCTTTATAACTCAAAAGAAACCCTTATCCATTTTCCTTTACTCTTACACAGAGGTAACATTACAGTAAATCTGAACCCCTCCGATTCTGCAACGGGGGCGTCGCCGTTTAGACAGAGAAGGTTCCAATGGGTTTTAGTGGGCCGTTTTAGTCAGTACTAACTGGCTTTTTAGCCGATGAGTCTCCACATTACGACCTTATTTTACAAGTGGTAAGCGTAAATGCATTTCCAAACGTTTAAAAACTATAACATAGTTATTAAAAAGATAACTATTCCGTATCCCACAAATGAAATTCAGAAGAATTATAACCTCATGCTTTTAGTACTACTAGTGTTCGCCCAGTGGTTAAAAATGGACTATGACCACTATTGATTTTTTTTATTGATAGACTTAAACTCGTCAACAGTTACTAACCAAACAAAAAAAAAAAGAAAATCTGTTGACAAACAGAGATAAAATAGTTACTGAACTGCTTTATCTATGCTTATTTATATAATGGTAATAATATCTAGCTATTTTCCTATTAAAAATTTAAAAAAACCCCTACGAAAATTAATTGTCATTTAACTATTACACTGGCACACGTGAAGCACTTAATTGAGTAATCATACGCCAAAATTTCTTACATCATTTTGGAAAAGAGCTGATACTCTTACACTGCTGGACTGATATTAACCAAACTGGCTTTCAAATGAAAAAAACCGCATCAAAATTGGTTAATCCGTTTGAGAGCTACGATGCCACAGAGAGACAGACAGACATCGACGTCAAATTTATAACACCCCTCTTTTTGCGTCGGGGGTTAATAAAAAGTAGATCGCATTAGTAAATATTGTGACAACTATTTCCGGGCTCTGTATCAATAATAAAGACTATTTAAAAAAAATTTTCCAAAAAATATTTAATGTTCAGATTCGGCTTAGTTACAATGTTATTATATGTATAGATTAAATCACATCACAGAAAAAGCAAAAGAAACTGACTTTTTTAAACGGTTTCGTTTACACGGAAAAGTTATAGACTATAATTAAAATAATATTTTTCCCAAGTATATTTCTAAGAGCCGATACTTTATATTCAACTCTACTAAGTTAGTTTGATTAGAGCTAAGTAAATGGTAGGAACTAGGAAGTGCCCTCAAACATTAAGTGAATTTTAGTTAGTAACTTAGTTAGAAAATAGAACTTCACACTATTAACTAAAAGGCCTTCTAGTGTGTTATAAAGGAAAATTCATGAAAAGACGTATGTTTATAATAATATAAAATATGTGCTATCTCTAAGAAGTCATTTGAGAAAAATATTTTATGAGATATATTTTTATAGCAATTGATCAAAATCTCGATGTCGAAGTGAGCAAAAAACTCACACTCGAATTGAGTACTACATCTTTATTGAATCGGCCACTTAGATCTCTTTTTTTTATAGAAAAAAGGGGCAAACGAGCAAACGATCCACCTGATGGTGAGTGGCTGTCGTCGCTCATGAACATCTGCAACACAAGAGGAGTTGCGAATGCGTTGCCGGCCTTTAAGGGACCTATAGACATTACTCTTGAAGAGCCCCATATTATAGCGCTCAGGGAATACCTCGGGAGGAAGATCATTCCACATCTTGCACGTGTGGGGTAAAAAAGATCGAGACGCACGTACATTTGTAGAATGCCAAGCATCTAAAAAGTGTGGATGACATCCTACCCGACGGCGAAGGGTGCGATGATAGAAGCGCGAATTTAATTTGACACCTATATTATAATATTTGCACTTACTAGTCTTATTTACTAAATATTTCTTTAATTGCTCCATAAGGTGATAATGAAGGTTCTATTAATAATAATAATTCAGCCCTTCTTGTAGAAGAGAACATCTCACTGCTGTAGGATAGGGTCTCCTCAATACGTTGGTCTATAGTCCATCACGCTGGCCTTATGCGGGTTGGGTGAATTCAATTTTAATTCGAGCGTGCTAGCATCGCATATCACTTTTATATAAAACTAGCATTGTCCGCGGCTCCGCCCGCGTTCAGATAACCAAAAACCAAATTCTTAGGTTTTACATATTAGTATACTCTTACATTACAGTTTTTGTTTTTTTTTCAGAAATGTGACATTTTCCCGCGGTAAAAAGTATCCTATATGTTGACTCAGATAACCAGCTATCATCATACCAAAAGGTATTTTCATACAAACTTTCATGCCCTATTTTACCCTTATAGAATGAATTCAAAAAATTCTAAAACACGTATTTATTTAATTTTGTTGAAGAGCATTAATGCCAAGTTTCAAGTAATTCTGATCATAAATATTTTTTGCATTGTATTATAACGTGTTTCCCAGTGGGAATTAGATAATCTACCGCGGTAATAAGTAACCTATGACACTCTCCAGCCCTCCAACTATCTCCACACAAAAAATCACGTCAATCCGTCTCTCCGTTTCGACGTGAAAGAAGGACAAGCAAACAATGAAACAAACAAACACACTTTCACATTTATAATGTTAGTAGGTCGTTCATTAATAATATAATCATTAAAAATTGAAAATACATAACTGTCTGTTAAAGTAAATTCAGCATTTAGTTTAATACATACAAACAGCTAAATGTACTAGAAGATAGATCATTTAAATTATATCATCGACGTAAACTACAGTTTACAGAAACATCAGAGAGGACACATTTTATGACGGCCATCTGCGACATATTGATCTAAATCCATAATAAAACGTGTTTACGTGGCAATGATATGACTGTTAATGACTGGAAGTCAATTTCTGTAATTTATTAAGATAATTGAGGATTTATATAAAAACCACATTTTGCTTAAACATCTTATCATACCAATTAATATTTTTAGCTCATGAATTAAAAACCGACCAAATTAATTGTTAGTTTTAAAAATCAAAACAAAATGCTCTTGACCAATTTGACGAGATTTTGTATTAATAAAATCATAACAATGGATGAACCGAAACAGATATGTAGAGATTGTAGCGCTTCGCACTTTGTTCTCTTTGCTTACCCCGCAATGGATAAACTGTGATTTTATATTGTTGAAAACACGAAGTTTTGCGATTGATAAACAAGTCTTTGTCTTCCTCCCCGTTCATTAAAATAATGGGGCTGCTCTTCAAGGCAATCCGGTATCAAATAAGCAGAAATCAGAAACAGCTTAGCATAGTAGGGTACACCTGCTGACGCCCATGGAAGCATGCCACCACCCAGTGTTTTTGGCAAGGTGGGCATATACCTATCTGATGCCGATAGGCGCGTTACAAGTGGGTTGGCTTCACGCCCAATTGAATTGTCGGAAGCTACTGAGCTCACAACTACAAGGTGCAATATTTAGGAGGAATTGAAACTTCCCCTAATTATTATTTATTTCTTGTTATTTGTAAAGAAATCCACAGTAATAAACACACTGACAGATGATCGAACAGCGTTCTTATCGGCTTCCGTCGGGGACACTACTCTAAAAGTAGCATTTCATTTAAAATAGCATAAATTAACAATTTCATAGCTGAAAACATGAAAATTAAATGAATTACATTATATTTAACATTAAATTAACAAAATCCTGTAATTAATTGGGTGTTATTCCGTTAGCAGGTAATTGTGGCAAACACAATCACTTGCCGATTCAACCACAAAGCGGCATGTTATCCTATGATCCCTATAATTGCAAATAGTACCTACTCAAGAGCCTGTTTATATTATTACCTACCGGATGACATTGTGATACATCATATAAATATCTCGTGTCATGGTGTTTGTGGTCGCACTCCTCCGAAACAGCTCGCCTGTTAATATTGATTTTTTTTTGTATGTTTAGTAGGTATAAGATTAGTTCGTAAAGTACTTTATACCCTCTTACCCCTACCCCCCATTTTTTAATCGCAAAAAGTTTTTTTCGTAGATTGAACGCTGGCGTAGCCGCGGGTTCTGCTAGTAAGTGTATAGAAAATCGGACATTATAAATATTTTTTGCAATACTAAATTTATTTTTTGTATTAACATACTAATAGTTACGTTACGTTAAAAGCAAAATTAAATATTTACCGATCGACAATATACATTTTATTGACTGCATAATATGTAAACAAGTTTGTATGGCATAGGTATATTATTTGTGCTTATATTGTTTTTATATAGGTACTGTTTGTATATTACTATGAATAACAAAGTTAATTTTGCGGCCGAATATATGACATGAAAAATATCTTATATTTTAAAAACTACTCAAGTCTCAACGTACCTACCTACGTAGTTGTTTAAAATAATTTTCGTTTTAAAATTATTTTATAAGCTCATATTTTCAATATTTTTCAGAATTTTCCGACCCATCCAATAAAAACTAGAGCGAGGGACACAATGTTTACAACTTTAGAAACTTTATGTATAACTTTAATTCGACCTCGGCACCACACCCAACATAAATAATAATAACTTTAATTTTTATATTGGCTTGAACAAAAAGGTCGCATATAAACATTCATTTAAATTTTAAATACCTATGCTATCCAGAGTTATATGTAATTGTATTTCTTTATTTTTTGTAATTTAAGTGGCTACACAATATTTACTTACATATGTTTCACAATATTTACATTTCAATATTCACAATATTTACTTAAATGAGTTTCTTTCGCCAGTTCTTCTCAGGTCTGAGGCTTCTTCTTTCCGAACTGGTAGTAGACTCATGACGTTCAGTAAAAAAATGTAATAATTTAATGCTGAATAAAATATTTTGATTTGATTTGATTTCAATATATGGGCCACTACCGGCTCACCCTCGCTTAGCTCGGATTCGTCCCTAGGTGATTCTACAAATTGACATAACTTTTTTATTTATGAACCGTTAGAAATAAAACATACTAAATGTTAAGTGAAGGCTTACCACAATACATAAGTGAAACAAACCGCACCAAAATCGATTAAGCCGTTTCTGAGGTTGGCGCGCAGAAACGCATAGAAAAACAGACAAAAATTCTAAAGATAATTGTTATAGTCTCTATTACATTAATTTAATAATGAAGATCCCAATTTTCTTAAATATCTTCCATGTACTGACATCAATGAGTTACAATTTTATTATATGTATAGATATAGAAGAAGATAAGAGAATTGTGTAAACTATCTACTAAATTTCAGCAATGTAGCTCAGACAGACGGACATGGTGAAATTATAACGGTTCCGCTTAGCTTTTTGGCTACGTAACCCTTTTTTTTTTAACGTTGGGAAATGCATTTACGCACGACGTGTGGGACTCACCGGCGTAATACAGCCAGTACTACCCACTAAAACCCAACAAAACCTTCCCCCGTCTTAATGGGGCGTCGCAGGATCGCTTACGCATTCAACTACGACGCCCCGACGGCAGGTCCGCCGAAGCAGACCACCACAACCATGGGGTTGCTCCACAGTCCACTCTGCTATCAGAGAAGTACCAGGAGCAACCCGCATGGAACACCGGCCCCCGAAGAGGGCCACCTCCCAACGCCCACCGAAGTGGGCAAACTCCCTGTGCGTTTCTTGGCTTCGCGCCCGGTTGGATTGCCGGGCACTACTGAGCCCCCCCACCACGACAAGGTGAACGCACGTTGGGGGGGTGGCTACGTAACCCTAATAAAAAAGCCGGACAAGTGCGGAAACCGAAGGTTTCATTGCGTTAAATAATATTTATATTGTTTTAACAAATGTATTTAGTTACTTTAATACTTAAAAGAAAACAAAAATATTTACCTATCTAAAATATTAATTTCGTCGACAGCATAAATATTTGTGTGTTATACAGTATATTTTGCAAGAGAAAGAAATTTAATTTTAAATTATGAAGACACGCGTTTAAAAATCCACACGTCCACACGTCTATTTCTTTAACATGTCTTAGTTAGGGCCCACTAGGCCTCTAGGACACACGACAACCTGTTTACACGCCGTTGATGCTCATATTCAATCTTAAACTTAAAATGGCTGCATTCGACGTTTCATACGATTGCCGACAACACGAGTATCATAAACATAAGCGGTCTCCGCATATTCTGCGTTGATGAAAAAAAAAACCAGATTCCTTGCATTCGTATTGATACATACGAAAGCGCGTTCGTTGTTCGTCAGAAAGGCGTCGAATGCGGGTCCACAGTCTTTTAAATGTCACCGTGTGCATAGGTCCTTACACGGAAGGTACCTAGTTTTTTCTCTTGCTTGGGCCCTTATATTATGTTTTTGTAATTTGACTAAAAAGTTCTATTTTACGTTAGATAGCCTTTTGGCTTTCAAACCATATTCCAAATGTACTTGTGTGAGTACGTGTGTGTATGTGTGTTGGGTGCGTGGATGTGGGCGCAGGTGCAGGTGCGTCTGCGTGGTGCTTAAAAGTTGTATACAACGTCAACTTCCCAACTCCTAACTGAGAGATATAATTACTAAAAGCCAGTATCCCATCAGTACCAGTTGGTCCTATCCGGCATTCAAATCCAGGACTTCTCAAATTTCAACCAATTATGCTAGCCACTAAACTATGAGCAACAAATTCTATAGGAATGGTAACACGAAAACTCCCAACAAAAAAGGATAAAAACCAATATTTACTAATTGTTACAATGAATTAAGTAAAAATAATTTAAAATAATATTTTTATATAAAAAATATTTTGAGTCATATTTAGTAGGTAATACATTGTATATGACATTTCTAAACGATTCAAAATCAAAGAAATTGACAATGAATTATTGTATTGCCACCTTCTGAATATTACCCAGGTCAATTTTAGTATTATTACAGATTATTATTTACCATAAGTCATAACTCATAGTAGGAAGAGAGTTAATTACATTATTTATAAGAATCAAATTTGACTTCAAACAATAGAAATCATATAATGCTTTGAATTTCTTATATTTATTTCTTGATAAGAAAATTAATTTTCTCAACTTTTCGAGTCTTAGCATTTTATGGATAAGAAAATTTGTAATAAAAGAAATTTTAATCTATTTACTTTTTCTAAGGCTATAAATCAAGTACTAAAGTTATATTATAGGGAAACAAATAGTTCGTATCTGGCACACCTAAAATAGTTATTAAAACTTAATGTTGTTTTGCCACTTGCCAGTGACATTGACATTTGACAGTATTTAAGTTTGTCACAGTTTCGCGAAATTTTATTTTCGTATTCAAAAAAACATATTATATACGTATTATTCGAATATAAAGCCTCTAAATCTTATAATGAAACGTGTTTTTGTATACAGAAACAAATTAGAAGAGGATGGAAAACTTATGGCCGTGGAAGACACGATTAAAGACTTCAAGAAGGCAATCACGTCTCAATTTCAGCTTAAACAGGAAAACTTAAAGTGTTTTTCCGCGAATGGGTGTGAAATTAATGACGTAAGGGTAATAAGAGACAATGAAAAAATTTATTTATCTTATGAATATGATAAAACGAGTAAAAATTGTGATACTTTAGCAAAATCGACTGAGAACTTAAATGTTTCTGAAGACAAAGACAGGATAGTTTCTGACTGGATAAGGCTTAATGTAGGAGGCAAACTCTTTGTAACTTCTCGATCAACGCTGCTAGCTAAAGAGCCTTTGTCTATGCTTGCCCGAATGTTTGCAAATGATAACAATATGTACTTAATGAATCCTAGTGCAACTGATGATACTGGGGCTTATTTAATTGATCGAAGCCCAGAATACTTTGAACCAATTTTAAATTATTTAAGACATGGAAATGTTATTTTAGATAAAAATATAAATCCAAAGGGTGTTTTGGAAGAAGCTGTGTTTTATGGTAAGAGAAGAAGTAAAGTACTTTTTATATTTTGGAGGAAAATATTTCAATTAGAACAACTTAGGCACAGAGTTCAAACATAGCTTATATTACTCTCTGTCCATCTTGCACAATCTTAATTATTTTAATGAATATTAATATAATTTTATTAGTTGTTATTACAGCTTGAAATAGTGACCATGTTCTATGTTTGGTGGATTCTTTCTGGCAGAGAAACTTATTTTAATTCCTTGCCTTGGTTGAAGGATACTACTGGGCTTATTGCTTACATACATGAGGAGATTATTGCTAAAACTCTATCATTGAAAAAAATAATGTGAAAATAAAATTCATTACCTTATGCTTATTTCTTTATTAACCTTTTAAGCTAGAGCAGCTACCTATGAAAATTTTTCATCTACATAAGTAATATTATATATGTAAGTTGCTTGTTCTGGCTAATTTAAAAATATTCCAATGCCCAAATATGACTTAGACTTTAAATATATTTTACAAAATAAGAAGGGTATTTTTAATTTTAAATATAAAATTTCATCTATGTTTTGTTAAAAAAATATTATATTACAGGGCTTGATTCAATGATTCCACAGTTAAACCAGTTAATTGAAGAATCTTTAAGTATTAGTAGTAACAATACATCACTAACAAGAATGGATGTAGTTAAATTAATTATTATGACACCCACACAATCTGAGTTGCGATTTCAAGGTGTTAACTTGGCTGGAGCTGATCTAAATAGGTTGGATTTGAGGTATATTAACTTTAAGGTAAAAAATTATATTATATTTAAATATTTAATTAATGTGCATCACTACATAGTATAAAACAAAGTCGCTTTCTCTGTCCCTATATCCCTATGTATGCTTAAATCTTTAAAACTACGCAACGGATTTTGATGCGGTTTTTCTTAATAGATAGAGTGGTTTAAGAGGAAGGTTTTAGTATATAATTTGTTAAGTTTTTGTATACATTGGCTAAAATATAACGATATTTGTTAGAGGTGTCGGAAAAAATAAGATGTCTGGGAGCTTCCAATGAAAACGCTGCCTAAACCCTTTGAGATGTAACAAAATAATGTATGGTGGAATTGTGTATCTTATATAGGTCTACAGAAAAGTCTGCATGACATATGTCTATCTCTTAAGGATAACATACTGTATCCATTTTAATTTAAAATATATCTAGGGACGAACCCGAGCGAAGCGAGGGTGAGTCGCTAGTTATATAATAAAAATAATACTATCAAATTTTTCCCAAAACTCGAATGACATGTTTCATGATAAAAAGGAGTATGGGTGGGTCTCTTCACCTAAAGAAGGCATAAAAATTTTAATTGTTTGAGCTTTAATATTGTATGAGCTATGTGGGGTTGTCATTTTGAAATTGCAAATAACTTTATTCACATTTAATTCTTGCAGATAATTGCTATATAATATGCTTTTTGGGTTGCAAAAAATCAAGGAACGAGACTAAATAATAATATAACTTCAATAGAAAATTGATCTTGACATTTTGCTTAAGAAAACACTAAATATAAATCCAAAGTATTTTTTTAATACATTATTAATAATTACAGTATGCCTGTCTCTCACGATGTAATCTAAGTGGAGCAAATCTATCTCACTGCTGTTTAGAAAGAGCGGACTTATCTCATGCCAATTTAGAAGGGGCTCAGTTGTTAGGTGTAAAAGCCTTATGTGCTAATATGGAAGGTAAAAAAGATAGTTTCTTAAGATTTATAGTTATTCCCTATGTAGTAGATATTAGATACACTATTATAAAGAGAGAAAAAAATGATTTTTTTGTATATTTGTAATAGATAAACTAAAAATCTTTTTTTTTTTATTATAAATTTATAGATAAACTAAAAATCTGCTCAACCGATTTAGATGAAATTTGGTATGAAGATAGCTTGAGACCGTGAGAAGGCACGTCTACGGTTCCTACGGCCACGATTTGAAGCCGGATTCGAAAGTAAGAATAAAAATTTTCGATATCTCGGTAAGTTTCCAAGATATCGATACTAAAAAAAAAACATTTTTTTTTTTTGACGGTATTTGATATATTTTAAAAAAATAAATATATTCTATCTCTGTGCCAAATTTCATCCAGATCCATTCAGCCCTTCGGGCGTGTAATATAACAAACATCCATCCATCCTCACAAACTTGCACATGTAATCTGTGCTCAACTTTGAAGTCATTAAAAAGAAAATTGGAATGATATATATATATATATATATATATATATATATATATATATATATATATATGAGTGAAATGTCTTTTTTTAGGTGCTATTTTAAAGGGATGTAACATGGAAGATCCAGCGGGATCTAGAGCTGTGATGGAAGGAGTTAATTTAAAAGGTATTTTATTTATAATGTATATAATATGATATTATGAATTACATTTTTATAGTTTTTTAAATGTTTTTTTATGGTTTTATAGGAAAATTAAAAAGAATAATTATTATAATATATATACTTTATCATTATAATATTAGGATTTTAGTAATGTCTTTGTAAATCTGTTACTGTTTATTTTTATATGTTTATTATTTTTAGGTGCAAATTTAGAAGGAAGTAATATGGGTGGTGTTAATTTACGTGTGGCAACATTAAAAAATGCCAACCTACAAAATTGTGACCTCAGGGCTGCAGTATTAGCTGGAGCAGATTTGGAGGTGAATAAGTATTAATATTTAATTTTATTATTTATGTATTTACTATTAAATAATCCACCGCAACTAGATGGTGGGTTATAAATTCGTGTGCATAGACCCTTAGATCTACAAATATTACAGTTTTCAGTATTAATCCTACTAATATTATAAATGTGAAAGTTTTTGTGAGGATGTTTGGATGTCTGGATGTATAGACGTATAGATGTTTGTTACTCTTTCATGCAAAAACTACTGAATGGATTTTAAAGAAACTACAATAATATCGTTCAAACATCAGAATAACGCATATGGTACTTTTTATCCCAGAAAAATATCCGGTTCCCATGGGATAGATTTGTTTTTGTATTTCTAAAGGCAAACCCAAGCGAAACGAGGGTGAGCCGCTACTACATAATAATATTTTCACTTATTGTTAGTTTATACTGATATTACTTTATAGCTATTTTGATCGCATATTAAACTGCTAATATTTGATGCTTTACTATCAACACCATTTTTTTACAATATTATTAATTAGTTAATGTTTAATTAGCTTACTTAAATAATTAATTGTATTTTTTCTCAGTGTTGCGATTTATCTGGCAGTGATCTCCATGAAGCAAATTTGAGAGGAGCTAATTTAAAAGACGCAGCATTTGAACTGATGCTGACTCCCTTACATATGTCACAAACTATTCGATAAGTTATTTATTATGCAAAAAATAAAGATATTAGATTTATTTATTATCTGTTTATTTTAATAAATATTCTGTGTTCTATATTAATTATTCAAACAAAGCATTAATGAAAGGATTTGTTATGAATAAAAATTTCTAATCTGATGCATCGCTCTTTTTTCAATAAAATATAGCAGAAATAAAGCTCAGATAAATGAAATGTAGAAACTAAAACGTCCGCAATACAGACGCGATAATCAAGTGTAAATATTTAAAGAATACATATACATATCTTTTTCTGTGATACCCATAATATTTATCTTTTTTTAAATAATTAATCTAATCGAACATTTAGTTGTAAAAAGTTTATTAATTGAATTAATCTCCTACCAAAAATTTTTTTGACAGATTTTGCCTTTTATGTACACTTAGATAAATTCAGTAAACTATAAATTTAGACGATAACGTGGGAAAATTCACTTGTTAATTTTATACTCGTTATATCACGTCTTTACTAAAGTTCAGTAAAGATCGCGTCTATACTGAAGTTCAGCAAAGATCGCGTTTACTTCGAGCAAAATGATGTCATGTAATAGCCCAGTCGGGTTGTCGAAAATATGAGCCTAACCCCGAAGAAATTCTAGGCCAAAATTTAATTTTATCAGTCATTAGGGGGAGTCACTAGAACTGTAAGTTTCTATTAATATTTTAACTAATAATTATAATAAATATTAAAATATGGTTGTATAATAAAACAACATTCCGTGTAAAGGAACGTGTAATATTTATTATGTTTGCATCACTGGGCACTGCGTTCTGCGTTGCGAAGTTGGTTGCATTTGTTTTTTATTCGCGTTCTATTTTTGTGTGTGACGGTTCTGTCAGGTCAGGCTAAAAGGATTTTAATTTACAAAAATTGATGATATTCGGGTAGATTCTCTGTAATTAGATTATTTCCTCCCGATTGCGATACTTCCTACAATGCAGAACGGAGAAGAAACGCCGGCGGCAGGAGAAACTGGTGAGTTTATTATTTGTTGTCGTAAATAATACAACAACAATGGGATGAATAGTTTTCATTATCAATTTTCCGATTAAAAATGATCAAAAATTACGTTTAAGTATTTAAAAATGTTCATTTTTTTATAATTCATAAGTTTTACTAATACCCGCATTTATTATAATGAATATCGGTTGCAATTATCAGCTATAAATTGTAGCTATCGCATTTTAATTATATACGCGGTTCTGATGTATTTTCACTTGTCTATGTTTCGTGTGTATTTACCACTATTTGGGTGTTTCTTCGCTTATAATTATTGGTACTGTTGGTAGCTTAATTGGAGTGTGAAATATGACTCACATTCCTATGCTGCCCACTTATTGTAAAAATGTATCTGATTTATTAACCTGTTGCATTATGTCGGTCTGTTGCATTATCTTGAAACTTCTATTATGTCTTATCTACAAAAAGTAATGATTTATTTAAGATGAACAATTAAATTGTTAATTAGGAGGTAGTTAGAAAATATCTTTTTAACTTGAACTTTCTATAAACCTAATTAGAAATATTTTCAAAGGTGTTCATTTCCTTATTAATATTCTTTTATATACTTTTTATTATGTGGATACCCTCAAATTTTGAAATATATAGATACATAGATGCTCCTTTTATTAATTTCCTTTTTAATCTCTGTTTGCAACACATACAAACAGTTACTCTAAAATTTTCATAAATTATGGTGAAATCAGTTTTTTTGAAGTACAAATAATTTGAATGAATATGTTTATTGACTTTTAGTAGTGATGCCCATGTAATACCAGGCCATGTATGAATGTGACTGCAAAAGAGCATCTATTCTAGTCAAAGATTTAATTTGTGACTCAATAACTGATATGGATGGAGATATGCAAATTCAATGGAATTTTAAAATAAATATAATTTTCCATATCAGTTACTTACTGAAAAAAATTATCTTGCATTTATAAAAAGTGTTTTTGGTGCCATGCCATTTATCAGAAAAGATAATTTATGAATAATTGATTAAAGTTAATTGTGACTATCCAGACTCCATTTTCTAGACCTCAAATCAAATCATAAAATATACTATTAAAAAACCTTCAAGCACTTTTGTCACTTTTACATTTTTTTAATTTAAATTAAAAGTTTAATTTAATTTTTTTTTAATTTAAATTAAAATTGAAAGTTCATAAGTTAACTACCTCTGCGTTTAGGATAATCTATTAGATTTAGTTACAAAAATTAACTTAGCTATTGACTTCTATTACAACAGCTATTATTTTAAAATTTTCAATAATAGTGAACGTCTATGTAAATAAAATTCTTGATTTGAATCTTTGAAATATTAAAATAATTTATTTTATAATGTCTAAAAATAAGGTTTTCATTCATTGAAGGTAAACATTGCAAACTTACCAATGCTATGACATTTATGTATTCAAGTGTTAAAGGTGCCAAGTGGCCTTGAGCTATAGCACAGTCCTCTTGTGAATAAACTTTAAAAAATTTATTAAATATTAGTTATTGTAGGTAGTACTTCATAATATTAATATATTTCTTTCATATTAGGTATTAATTTTTTACACAATTTTATTGAACACATTACTGACTAATTATGAGTATAAAAATGTAATAGTGTATTAATTTTGCAGTCATTCATGCCACTTTGGTTAGAAATTAGTACAATGCAATTATATATCCATTATCTGAGCATTGTTTTTTTTTTTAATTTGCATACAGAAAAGATAATCCACAGAGTATTTAAGTAATTTATTAAAAACTAGCATTGCCCGCGGCTCCGCAGCGTTCAGATGACCACTAACCAAATTCTTAGGTTTTACATATTAGTTGTAGTAGTTGTAGTACTCTTACATTGCAGTTTTTGTATTTTTTTCTTAGAAATGAGACGTTTTCCCGCGGTAAAATTATCCTATATGTTGACCCGGATAACCAGCTATCACCATACCAAATTTCATCAAAATCCCTTCAATGATTTTTCCATGATGCGGTAACAGAGAGACAGACAGACAAAAATTCTAAAAACTATAGATGCAGCCTCTGTATCGATAGTAATGTTTATTTCAATAAGATTTTCCAAAAAATATCTAATGTACAGATTCGGCTTACTTACTATTTTATATATATAAAAATGAATCCTTATTTCTCTAGGTCACGCCATCACGCGTGAACGGCTGGACCGATTTCGATGATCTTTTATTTGTTGAATTTGTCACCGCCCCGAATAGCAGAATAACTATTAAAACATCAGAACAATTCACGAAAAAAAGATATTTAAATTTATATAGCTATCGCTCGCTAAAAACTATTTATATATAGGGGAAGGTGGGGGACACCGGATAGTTAAGAAGAAGACACAATAAATAAATCACTATGTTATTTATTGAGATAATCAATATTATAAATGTTTAAGTATACCTTAGGCATAACTTTGGTATGAAAATGTTTGAGATCAATCTTAATAACTATAAAATAAAACAATTTTTAATTAAAAATTATGAATCCGAATTCACCCCATACCTATGGGTCAAACCGGATAGGTATTTTATATTCTATGGGTGAATACAGATACTAACAATAAAACTAAATATTCAAATTATTCGCAGTTTTTGCATACAAAAAATAATAATTCTTGCTCAGAACAACCGATGCAACTTCGTGAGCCCATTTAAGTCAAGCAGTGCATTGGTACCATTCATTTGTGGACTTAGTTTGACTGTACTTTTCGCCTCAAACCAAAGACTCCGAATCCTCCTGATAGTTTTATTATACGTCTTTTTACCGATTCGAAAATATCTGATTAGGTATCTCTTCTATTCTTAATGAAAAACATCGTTTAGTTATTTTTTACATTTTAGTGCCTGGAAGTCGGTTTTTTTAAGTTTGTATTGTGGTACAGAGGTCAATCCAGTCTCGTCCATGTAATAAATTTGCGTGGGATTCAAAGTATGCTTAGCATAAATGGTATCTAAAACATTAAAAAATGATGACACTACAGCTCTATTAAATCCTTTTGAACTTTTGGGTACACTTTATGTAACGCTAAACGATATCCCATTCTACTTTCTATCACCGAATTTAGGGCTAAAAGCATGTCTGACTCCGACCATTGCAACTTATCTGACTTTTTCACATATGTTCGTGGCATGTTGTCGCTCGCACTCTGTAAAAAATAAATAATAATTAAAAAGAGTAATATAACAAACACCCACAATACCTACATATAAAATCGATCGGGGTGAAACCGGGTAGTCGAAATCATCCCGTCCGCTTGTACCCCACAAGTACCATGTTTGAAATTGTAATAACTAACAGGTTATGTTTACACTCATAGCAACACCCAATACCGTTTTCAAAGATTAAATATGTATTACTTCTTAAAAAATACAACTGTATATAATACACACAGCTAAGTTTAATGATAACACTTTAAAATAAAAAAATATTAGATAACTTACCCTTGTTTTTAAATTTCGTTATAAAGACGCACGCGCCGAGATGATACCGTCACCGCGATTTGCAACCGCACTGAGTAAGCGTTCGCGCGTATTTCTCCACTAGCTAGAATGATACA
The DNA here is from genome assembly GCA_921882275.1 of Brenthis ino. NCBI lineage: Eukaryota > Metazoa > Arthropoda > Insecta > Lepidoptera > Nymphalidae > Brenthis > Brenthis ino. The sequence goes on from OV170222.1 coordinate 17,875,542, forward strand.
ACTGTACGTGGAGCAATGAAATAGGAACTATCTGTTTTCACCCCCTATCTGGTTTCCCCCCTCATTCCCCTATTTAAAACGTACCTAGGGACGAACCCGAGCGAAGTGAGGGTTAGACGCTAGTTTGAAATAAATTATATATATCTTATCATATATACGTATATATAAAAACAAAGTTTTTAGTTCATAACCCATGGCGTCACATTAACGTTAATACACATTTCAGCTCCAAAACTGCCCGAGGAGATAACGAAGCAATCATTTCGCTTGAAGATATGGCGTCACCTGGAAACCAATGGACTGGCAATGTTCCCACGTCCAGTCTACAATCGTATTCCTAACTTCAAAGGCGCAGCAGAAGCTGCAGCTAAACTCGCGGAACTAGACGTTTTCAAGAATGCCAATACTGTTAAGGTCAACCCAGATAAACCTCAAGAACCTGTGAGGTAGGTGATATGTTTTACTTTACATTGTATATAAAATATCTTTGTTACATATAAGTTTTTGTGTATATAACGATTACATTTTATAATTGAGGTGGAGGTCAGAGTTCGTTTAGGAAAACGTTCTTAATAAAACGCACGCAATATTGTATTGGTTTTTCGATGGTAAACGGCATCTCTACGATATTTACTTCAAGTCAAACTAAAAAGCATTCATTTTTAATTTGCATTCATATTTTTCATATCGGAAAATAAGCAAGATTTTCCTATACCTAGGCCGAATCTATAGTTTTTAGAATTTTTGTCTGTCTGTCTGTTACCGCATCACAGAAAAACCACTGGAGGGATTTTGATGAAATTTGGTATGATGGATAGCTGGTTATCCAGGTCAACATATAGGATACTTTTTACCGCGGGAAAATACATTATTTCTGAGAAAAAATGCAAAAACTGCAATGTAAGAGTATACTAATCTGTAAAACCTAAAAAGGTTTTTTTTGGTCACCCGAACGCGGGCGGAGCCGCGGGCAATGCTAGTATGTAATAACTCTAATGCTTATATTATTTTGAATAAACATTAGGTAAAGAAAAAACATAAAACAGAGTAAAATTTCCGAACCTAGAATAAATGTCGTACGAAATACCAAGTAAATAGTTTATTGCAAGTTCAAGAACGGGTAGATAGATATAATGGAGATATAGTCCACGTAAAATATCCGCGAGAACGCAGTCGTGGATAAAATTATAATTTTATGAGCCATTTTGCTTACTTTGTGTCTATATTGTAAAACTTAATTTAAGAAACAAGCTTTATCGATAGGAATACGATGAAAACAGTCGTGCAGATTTTCACTAGGTTAACGACCTCGTGAAAACATCGCGTTGTGACGTTAACAACTATGAAAGCGGAGTTTTTGTATGTTTATTTAGATTATCTTTAATATTATTTAAAAGTTGTTTTATTTTATAATAATATAGATATTTATGCATATCAGATTTCTGTAGAAATATTATATTGAAAATGTTGATTGGTTTTTAACGTCGTCAAATTACCTCCGTTTCGTAGGAAAATGATCTATTTTGAGTATCTATTATGACTTCATATTACTCATCTATGTATATGTAAATATCTAAACAGATTGCTTCATTTTTAAAACAATTAAGCATTTTAAATAATCAAAATGTGCACCTGATCATTATAAAAAAAATATGTTTTAACTTGAATTCTAAAGGGTAAAACGGTAATCGTAGATAGTACTAGTTTATTCTTCTTGAATAATTAAATAAGAATAAATGAAATTGTCATTAAGTTTTATTCCTTTTAAAATAATCAGATAAAGAGAAGTAAATAACGTGAGGGACAATTATTTTTAGGTCCCATTAACAAAAACAACACGCGTGATGAATATTTGCGTAGTTGCCTCACACTTATATTTTCACTCTCTAGTGCTGACTATAGCCAATGACCAATCCCACGTTTGTCCTATAGTAGACTAATGTCTGCCCCCGTCTGCGTAATTTATATTATATACTAGCATTGCCCGCGGCTCCGCCCGCGTTCAGATGACAAAAAACCAAATTCTTAGGTTTTACATATTAGTATATTCTTACATTGCAGTTTTTGTATTTTTTCTCAGAAATGAGATTTTTTTCCCCGCGGTAAAAAGTATCCTATAGGTATGTTGATCCGGTTAACCAGCTATCACCATACCAAATTTCACCAAAATCCCTCCAGTGGTTTTTCCGTGATGCGGTAACAGACAGACAGAGAAAATTTTTAAAAACTATAGATTCGGCCTCTATAATGTCTATTTCAATAAGATTTTCCAAAAAATATTTAATGTACAGATTCAGCTTAGTTAGAATTTTATTATATATTATATATTTATGTGTAATATAGTGTGATGTTAGATTGCATAAATTTTTTTGAACGTTGGGAAATTGAAAATTCATTTATATATACCACCTGCGTACATACAGGGATTGCTTACGCACTCAACTAAGACGCCCCGACGAAAGGCCTGCCTAAACAGACCACAATAACCTAGGGGTTGCTCCCTTGGTCTACTTTGCTATCAGAAAAGTACCAGGAGCAACCCGCATCGTACGTACACCGTCCACCAAGATGGACCGCCTCTCAGTGTGTGTCTTGGCCTCACACCAGACTGGATTTTTGGGCGTGAAGCCAAAAACCCACCCCGACAGGGTGAACACACGTGTGGTTTTGTCGGTAGATAGCTTACTTACTTCAATAAATAGGATATAAAACGCAAAAATATTTCTTAAATCTCATTGTTAGTTAGGCAGTCCCAGGGAGGTTAATGCGTTTCAACAATACTTTCTTAGAGTTACGCGAATATTTAATATTTTAAGTAAAACTATATTTTGATTTTTGGTTCCCGACGTTTCGAATGCTTTACAGCAATCATGGTTTGGTCAATGGTATCTTCCGTGACCGTTTTATTTAAAGCGTTTCAAGAAACAAAAACAATCTCTTCAGTTTTATTTATACCTTAAAGATGCGGTCTTATTGCATTTGTTACTCCTTTCCAATTATTTTTCAATGTATGTATATTATATCGGATTTCGTGTCGATTGGTTAAATTAGATCGTTCGTCTGATGGTGGGTATACAGACTAGCTCGGCGATTCCATACATGTACATATTACGTTTTATCTACATGTATTAGTCATGCCTTTCAGTGTCTTTCGTAGACCAATCTACCGGACTAAGTAATATTTGAATGGCAGTTTTAGATGTAACAAGTACCATGTGTTGCTTAGTCAGCTGTTCTTTGATGTCCTAATAAAAAGTTCATCGACCTTAAAGCTATTTCGGTTTCGATAGAGTTTATTATGTTTTGGCAAAGCATATGGTATAGGCATTTATGACGGTCAGAGTAGATAAGTATAAATAGATAACTGAGAATATAATATGTTTGTTTGTGAAATACGTTTACGATATTTCCACATAAATATTTTTAATCATTGAACCGACTGAAATCAGCTCTTTTCGTGAAAATTTTTCTTAATTTTCTTTCAACGATTTTACGGTTAATAATGCACGCTTAAGAAAAACGTTAAGAAATTTTCAAATAGGTACATATTATAAAATACTAGTGACTCATCCTCGCTCCGCTCTGGTTCGTCCCTAGTTACGTTTTAACGTTTAGTATACATTTCTCAGAGATGAGATATTTTCTCGCAGTAAAAAGTATCCTATATGTTGACCTGGATAACCAGCAAAATTTTATCAAAATCTGTCCGGCGATTTTCTCGTGATGCTTTACCAGCAAACAAACCAAAATTCTAAAAATTATAGATTCGGCCTTTGTATCGAAAACAATGACTATTTCAATAAGATTTTCCGAAAAATATTTAATGTACAGATTCGACTCGGAATTGTATTATGACGTAGGTATAGATTTATAATCTATAGTTCTCATCCGTGACTTTTTTCTCTTGTTACTACATACTTGTTAGTACTTAATTCTACCTCCAATCCAATCATCAAATCGGTTTCGTTCCGGTTATGCTGTTTTGGAGATTTGCAGACACAAAATATTAAAAAAAATGAGACTATTTTTTTTGGGCATTATCATAGAAATACCCATGTAAGTCTAATAGGGGGTAGTAGTGTTGACATCAGATACCTATATAATATGTAGTCTACATAAAATTTCTAGACATTAGCGTTTTTTCTAAGTTCAGTCATATGATAAAAGAAAGTAAGTTCTAATACTTGTTATATTTAATGTAACGCTTTACGATGACTATAATGATGGTTGCGCAAACTCCAACCGATATTTCAATGCGTTTTATATCCTGTTCACTACAACTGGCTTACTTATATAATACTTACATACTAAATTTATTGATCTATAAACATATTTATGCTTATTTTTGTTGAAAGTATTTCTTATTTCAATTAAATATGAAATAATTGTGTCTAATATTATTTTTCATTTCCGCTTTTCGTCCATATCGCGAAAATGTTTAGACGTTTGTTGGTTTGATTGGTGATTTGCTTGAGCACACCAAATATGTAATATTATTAGTTATTACCTAACTACTTTAGTGTTTTGGCTTTACCAGTCGGCTATAAAGTTTGAATTAAAAGGCGAATTCCGGAACTAATAATCTTATTTTACGAGTCAAGTAGGTACAAGCAAATGGCGCTCCGCGCGCATTGACGGACGGATCTGCTGTCTTGCTATGCTTCCATTACTTGTCTCGTAAAACAGTTCTTTTCAGAACTACTTCTTGTTTCGTACAGACAATAAAATAGCTCTTTTCAGAGCCGATTATCCTTGTTTCTTCGACAGAAACAGTTCTTTTCAGAGCTAACTTTTCTGTGTTTCACAAGACGTCGAGTGTAGCTACATGATAATTAAAATTCTTTTAAAACCAAGCATTATTCTTACAATCATACTGTATTTTATCCTTTTTTTGGTTCTGTAGGACATCGGTCAAAAAGTAATGGAACTAGTAGGTGCTTATGACCTTATCGATGCAACGGCGAGTCTAGTTTTACACTGTCTGTCTGTCTCTATAATCTAAGTATCATATTATTTTACGACATTACATAAAAGTATACAATCTTAAAAGTAATTCTAGTAATCTTAAAGGCAATTTCTAGTTGGGTCAACTTTTTTTCTTTGTAATGCATTTGCATTTTGCACGCGTTTTGGATTTTTAACGTTGAATTAGTCGTATCAGAAAGATTCAAAAGGGGTAATGCGGATGATAATACGAGAAATTGTTGTTAGGTACTTTCTCGTTTTAATTTGCTATTGAGGAGGTTAATTTCAAAGTATTTTTAAACGTGGCATTTTATCAAAAATAAAATAAACAATCGTGAACCATGATGAATTTTATTTTCCAATACTTTTGTAGAAGAATCGCAGAAAATAAAATTTAATTAATAAAGTTTTAAAATATGAAGTATAGTAAGTACCATTGAAATATTATGTAAATAGGTAATTTGTAGATGCAATCTTTTGACCCAGTCAGTAACCGTTGATAACCTGTCGACCGCATGGCTAAATAATGTTTCTCCAAACATGATAGCGACTGTTTGTTTTTCATTAATATTTGCGACCTTGAGAGCTTGAAATACTAAGGATTAAATACGCTTACGAAGTCTTATAGAAAATGCAGTAGAAAATCCATAATATTATAGTGTAATTTCTTTCATTTTGCATTCCTCGCTCGAATGTGTTTATGCATTTTCCTTTACGCTACATACTAATCAATCACTTTAACTGAAAAGAAAATTACTATGACTTCGCTTTATATCTGTACTGAAATATTGGATCATAATTTACAGAATTTTCACCTCGAGTGTAAACCAAACTCTTTTTTTTAACATTGAGAAGTGCATTTACTCACACCATCTGCATGTACGTATATATGTACGTGGTTATGTGGAGACTCACCGGTTAGAAAAGACACTACTACCCTCACGCATCGATTACGGTCTCACACACGTCGCTTCGACAGCTAAGCTAACAAACCATTTTCGCTATACTAGCGACTCACCCTCACTCCGCTTGGGTTCGTCCCTACTTACGTTTTATTTACTTATTTATGTACCATAAAATATATGTTATACAAAATAAAATAACAAAATGTTGACAAAGGATAACTTATCTCTTTAAGAGATTTCTTCCAGAAACCCTTCATATAAACGTTTAGTATAGTTTTCTCAGAGATGAGATATTTTCCTGCAGTAAAAAGTATCCTATACATTGACCCGGATAACCAGCTATCATCATACCAAATTTCATCAAAATCCCTCCAGTGGTTTTTCCGTGATGCGGTAACAGACAGACAGACAAAAATTCTAAAAACTATAGATTCGGCTTCTGTATCGATAATAATCTCTCTATTTCAATAAGATTTTCCAATTAACTATTTAATGTACAGATTCAGCTTAGTTACAATTTTATTATATGTATAGCTTAGTTTATTTACTAGTCAATTTAGTTAGAAAAACAATTTTTTTTATTTCCTGGAACTAGACAATATATACAAATAGAATAACTTCGTCAGACAATATACATAAATATGCATGCATGATATTATTGTAAATGTTCACTCCAATGCATATGGTATTACCTACCTACCCACTCTTCATATATATATATATATATATATATATATATATATATATATATATATATATATATATATATATATTCAGAAAGGTCACATTTTCACAATATATACTAAAAATTAAAATGACAAGGTCTCTAATATTATGTACTATAATTAATGCAACTTTCTCGCTTGGCCTTTTAGCTTTATTTAGCGTTGACTCATTTACAACCCACCCCTCTGCTAATGTAATAAGGTTGATGTTATTGAGATTTGATGTTGGAGCTTTTTTAAAACCGACATTTTTTATGGAACACGTATTTGACAAGTATTTCTGTTATATAACAATACTAGTGACTAACCCACGCTCCGCTCGGGTTCGTCCCTAGTTATATTTTAACGTTTAGTGTAGATTTATCAGAGATAAGATATTTCTCCCGCAGTAAAAATATCCTATATGTTGATCCGGATAACCAGCTATCGTCATACCAAATTTCATCAAAATCTATCCAGTGGTTTTCTCGTGATGCGTTCCCAGACAGACAGACAAACATTCTGAAATCTATAGATTCGGCCTCTGTATCGATATTAATAACTATTTCATAAGATTTTCCAAAAATATCTAATGTACAGATTTCAGTTAGAATTTTATTATATGTATAGATTAAGCAAATAATATTAATCAAAAAGCTTTATCTTTTTTTTTAATTGAGTTTGTTAAATAAGCTCTTACAACATTTATGGCATGCTTCTGGCTAAGGTATACCTACCCGAGGTCTTCTATTGACAAACTTGAATATTAAAATTCACATTTTCAAGTGGGCTTATATGTGACCTACATATTTGCCCTTAACGTCTCATAGATTCAAAGTTAAAACTACGTAGTTCGAAGTATCGAAAGTAGGTTTATTTCAAATACTACAGTTTGGGTAGGTAATTTGCAAATATTTAATGTGATTGAAATATTTATCGTAAAAATATTATAACTTCTATTTTATTTATATGTAAGATACGTAGTAGGTAAATCTACTTATTTTGTCGTTTTACGACGAATTTTTCAGATGATTTTCGTGTTCCTTTACGGTTATTACTTAATTAATAAGTACCTGGGCCACCGAGCTTCGCTCGGAGTTTTTGGTCAAAAGTACAATTTTCTTTAAAAAAAACTAAAACTTGAATAAATACAAAAATAAATTATTCCTTTGCGACCGGGATTCGCACCCGGACACCTATAATTGTCTATCTTGCGCCTTGGCCGCTTGACCATGATGCTTATGTCCGAGCGTGCGCAATTATCGAGTATATTTTGCGTAGAATAATGCGAAAGAAAACCGCATGAAATTTGGAATACACGCGTTTTCCCAGACATAAGACTAATCTAGATCGATTTATCGGCGCCGAAACCCCCTGCATACTAAATTTCATGAAAATCGTTATAGCCGTTTCCGAGATTCAGATTATATATATATATATATATATATATATATATATATATATATATACAAGAATTGCTCGTTTAAAGATATAAGATTAATAAAAAAAACAAATGGTTTGTATAAATGTTTAAAATAATAGCATTGTACGTGTGCAATATTGCGATAAAATATGCATATATTATAGAGTCAAAAAACATTTGCACTACAACAATACGTTGCAGAAACACCGTTTTCCTCTATTTCAGGGTTATCTGCCTAGAAAAGCACAAGACCTTGTACGTGCCTGTGCCGCGTTTACAAAGTGGTTTCTTGAACCGTCTGGTGTTGCCAGAAGGCGAGAGTAGGCCTGGCGCTATTAGGAAGGCGGTCTCACGCAATGGCATGGAGACGTACGGACAGCCCTTGAGTAAGTTATATGAAAATGCATATTATGTTGTTCTGGTATTAGCATTTCTACTAAATCTTTATTTTACAGCCTGTGTTACTCTTATGTATAAGCTATATTACTGTAAAGTTTCAACACAGTCCGTTTAGTAGTTTTTGCGTGAAAGAGTAGCAAACGCACATTCATATACCCTCATAAATATTCACATTTATAATTTAATAGGATTTACCTGATATATTACGATTCTATGCCGATTATATAATTTCTAAAGTTTTAATATATTCAAGGATTTGTATGATGCTGTAATATTTGTTTGAAATGACGCATAAGTTTATAAATGAGTAAGATTTTTTTTCTTATACAGATTTATCATAGATGTTTTGTAATGAATTCTTATTCTTAGCATGACTAAATTGCATTTTATAACCGCTTACCGTACAACTTTGCAAAGAAAACGCAAAAAGATGGCAAATAACAAACATAATATGTAGTAATAAAATGGTATTCATAGTTGATGATATAATTTTATTAATTTTATTGCAAATTAAATATGACCTAGCCCATATTTAAATACAGATAATAATCATATAAAAGTGGTCGAACATATATGTATTTACATAGGTATATGTATAGTTCATATTTTTCTCATGGGATGCTATTAAATTTAAATAGAAGTTGCACCGTTACTTTGGTTTTATTATAATAATTATTATATTTGTATATGTTTGGATTTGAAATACAAGTTGATACACAACACATAAATTACTTTAAATTACATACATATTATAAATATAAACACCCATCATGACTGAAGTACAATTATTCGTACTCATCACACAAATGAATCCCCCAGCGGAATTCGTACTCGAGTAGGGTCACTACAAACTGAGCCAAACGTGTCGTCTAAATCGTTATATTTTATCCATTTGTGTAAAAATATTAAAATTATGTATAAATTTTGCTGTTGTTTATATTATAACAGGTATCGAAGACGCCGTCTCGCTAGATCTCGTTGTGATGGGATCTGTAGCCGTGTCGAAGGAAGGATATCGTATTGGCAAGGGAAAAGGTGATTTCCTTTGTTTTCACATAATGTTGTAAATTTGTATTATCGTAGTGTGCGATGAAATTGTACCTCATATACTAGCTTTTGTCTCGGAGTGCAAACTACGTATATTTGAATTTATTTAATCTGCATATTATATATATATATTTGTCTGATGAATAAGAAAAATGTCATCAATATATCTATTTTTATAAACTTAGAAATAAACTTAAAGCTTAATGTAAACTTTATTATTAATTTGTTATTTACAGGCTATGGAGACTTGGAATTTGGTCTGATGATGCACATGAAAGCGATCAAACCGGACACTTTGGTGGTAACCACAGTACACGATTGTCAGGTAATCTATTATTATAAAGAGGTAAAGTTTGTGAGGTTGTAGGGGGTAATCTCTGGATCTACTGAACCGATTTAGATGAAATTTGCTAAGAAGCTAGTTTAAGACCCTGGGAAAAACATAGGATAGTTTTTATCTCGGAAATCATCCCTTAAGGGGGTGAGAATGGGGATGAAAGTTTGTATAGGAAAGCAAAGCTAGGGAACGAACCCGAGCGAAGCGAGGGTGAGACGCTAGTTTAATTATATTTTTATTGTTTGTTGGTCGAATATCCTCATATTCAGTTAATCAGATTTTTTTTAAATAAAATTACATAGACACATACATTAACATTACATGTTATTTGAGGAAATAATGTACCTAAACGCGTTTTTCAGTGCAAATGATTTTTTATATAAAATGCATTTATTTAAAGAACACCATACCATTTAAATGTATGTATATATTATTATAACCCTTGTAATACTAACTGTAAAATATATTTTTGTACTAATGGGTTAAAATTGAAATGTATTATATACTTTAGTGTTACGTTATTATAATTTATGATCAAGTTTGTATGCGACTGTTCTCTTGTCAATAATTTATATTTGATTACTTTTTATAATTTCAGGTGTTCGACACTTTGCCGGCAGAGCTATTTGGACCACACGATGTGCCCATTGACATCATTGTCACACCAACACAGGTATTTACACTAGTTTATAAGTAACTACCTAAATTCTACCTCCAAGCTAAGAAAACTAAACAAATATTTTTTTTCGCTCTATCCTAATATATATAAATCAAACACATAACCCTCCTTTGGGCTTTCGTAGTCGGGTAACAAAAAGTGTTTATTATATACTAGCGACTCACCCTCGCTTCGCTGGTGTTCGTCCCTAGGTAGATTTTATTTTTTTAAGCGAAACCCTAATTCTTTTTCTAAAATAAAAGTAGCCTATGTTACTCCCTATAACATCAACTATCTTCCAGTGAAAGTCCCGTCAAAATCAGTCCAGCCGTTTCAGTGATTATCCCGAACAAACAGACAGACAAAAAAAATTAAAATTGTATTTTTCTTATAAGTACCGTATATAATTTTTATATGCATTTAGTAGAATGCTGTTATTTGGACATTACAAACAGACACTTCAATTTTATTTATCTGTATATATTATCCTTATCCTTTTATCCCCACAGGTGATAGAAACCCAGCGCATGAGCCAGCGGCCGGCGGGCATACTCTGGCACCTGCTGTCCAACCGCCGCGTGCAGCTCATGCCGGTGCTCGGACAGCTGCGAGATATTGAGATGCTGTGAGTGATGATTTTTTATATTTATACTAATATTTATAAAGAGGTAAGATTTCATTGTTTGTTTGGATTGAATAGGCTCCGAGACCACTGAACCGATTTAGATGAAATTTGGTAAGAAGATAGTTTGAGACCCTGGAAAGGACATAGGATACTTTTCATCTCGGAAATCATTCCTTAAGGGGGTAAAAATGGGGATGAAAGTTTGTATGGGGAATCAAGCTAGTATTACAATTTTATATCACCTATACTCACGTGTATTTTATTCCAGAGCGGGTCGTGCCTGTACACTGAAGGAGGTGGATACCGACGTTGAAGAGAGGGGTCTCGGACGCGCTCGCCGGCAGCGCAGGCGCACACGCTCCCATAAGAGCCAAAGTGAAGGCGAGGTGAGATAGTATAGAATCTAGATATTTTAACTGTACTTATAATCTATCTTATATTGCAGTGGTAGCCCAGTGGTAACGCACTTGCTTGGAAAACTCATCTCAGCATCAGAGGTGCGAGACCCGGGATTTGAACTCGCTTCACTCGGTTTCCCAAGCGAGCGCGTTACCACTGGGATACCACTGCCTTGTGTATGTATATATATAACGAAAGTCTACAGGTTCCTTTTGACCCTAAAAATGCTATTTATAATTGGTGAAATTAATGTATATATGTACTTTCATTAGGGTAACACGACAGAGGGCGAGGATGGTAAACCTAAATCGCGTCGTGCGCCGCGCCGCCGCAACAGCAACAAGTCGGTCAGCAAGGACAAGGAGGGCAAAGAGGATAAGCCCCGCCGGCCGAGACGTCCTAAACCTGTCATTGATTTCTCTGTTAAGGTAGGATAATGTAAATGGACCGCTTTTGGTATTTAATTTGTAAAATTGTGGCTATGATAGACATTTTGACATCTTCACAAAAAAAAACAAAAGTGTAAACTTTGTATCTGACCGGGATTCGGACCCGCTTGAGCCCGATGCTGATGTTCGAGTGTGCGAAATATTTTGTGTGGAATAATGCGATAGAAACCCGCATGAAAACTCGAAAACACGCGTTTTCCCAGACATAAGACTACTAATCGAGATCGATTTTTCGTCCCCGAAAACCCCCACATACCAAATTTCTGCGAAATCGTTAGAGCCGTTTCCGAGATCGCCGGTATAAATAAATAAATAAGAATTGCCCTTTTAAATATATTAGATAGATAGATATGGAACTTTAATTTTCGTTTTTTGTAAAGCTTGTATTAAATGATATCAAAATTATGCATATTATATATCAAAACATATTCTTATTATTATTTTCCGTTCTCTTAATAAATTATGCATAGCTCTATTGTTCCATGGAGACTACTATTTCAACTTCAATTATGAATATTAGCCGGAGACTTACATAGTATAATTTTTATCTCACAATAAAATGGTCCTCTTCACTACATAGTATAAAACAAAGTTGTTTCCCGTTGTCTGTCTGTACCTATGTATGCTTAGATCTTTAAAACTACGCAACGGATTTTGATGCGGTTTTTTTTAATAGGTAGGAATGATTCAAGAGGAAGGTTTATATATAATACATTCATAATATCCTCCTGAGACACAGACTCAAGACAGGAGTATAATATAGTACAGAATAACCGAGAAATTCAAAGATTTGTATTTCATATTTACTGTTAAAACGTACCTAGGGACAAACCTGAGTGAAGTGAGGGTGAGTGTCTCCCTAGTGCCATATAAAGTATAGCAGCTGAACAAAGCAAGGGTGTGTAGTTATAGATAGTTTTTGTTTACATTTTTAGATTTCAAACATCAGTCCCAGCACTCGAGTGAGGGACTTGAAGCAGGCTCTGAGCGAGCGCGGTGTGAAGCCACAGGTTATGGTGTGGAAGGTAATATTGTCAATCGGTTATGATATACAAAAATTAATTAAATTTTTACTACTAGTACCTAAATAATATTATTACTTTTTTATTTATAGAATATAGTTTTGTTCATAAATATAAGAGACGTGATTGGCTAATAATCTGATTGATAAATGTTATTCTATATAAACTTTTCTTTTTCTTTACATACATATAATTTAGGCAAAAAAATAATTATTGTCATTTGGCAATTTTAAAAACTTTGAGCAAATAATTGCATTACAATTATACATTTTAATTTTTAAGACAATATAATATAAAAACAGACATCGTGTTTTTTTAAACATGTGTTGATATTTATTATTATATTTTTAGGGATTCCGCGGATTCTGTTATTTACATTTCTTCAAACCTGGACCACAAAAGGTAAATAATTTTATTTTTTTAATATACATATGTGTTTTGCCTTGGTTTAAAAAAACGGGTTCTTTGCCATTTCTTCTCATTAGTGATGCTTGAATTAATGAAGTTCAGTAAAAAGTATAATAATATAATTTCAATTCTAATATTAACTTGAATTATTGATATGTCTGTACTCTGTATGCCATATACAACTATGGATATTTATAATAATCCCTATATGTAAGTGAGAATGGGCATATGAGTTTTTTAAATGCAATAGCTAACATCGTTATATAATTGTAAAAAAAACTAGCTCCAAAAAACTAAAATTTAGTATAAAAAAATAATATTAAAAATATCATACCGATACGGATACTTTAAACGCCCGCCTTTTCGCGCGCTTAGCGTGACGTCACAATATCATATATTTATAGTTTATAGTTGTTATAATACTTTGACGTCATATTCGGTCTGACCAATGGCGTGCGTTTCAACTACTTTGAATTTCCCACCTATATTTGTGCTTTTAAATAATTATTTTCGGAATCAAAAAGGTATTACATTAAAAAAATATTGACACATGTATGCTTCAATTCAAAAGCAATAAAGATTATAAAAAAAAAAACACCTTTATTTAAATCTCACAGCCCCTTTATTTAAATCTCACAATCCCTATTAGTAAAAAATTACGGTAGGAATCAAGAAAATGCTAACTGCTAAAATACAATAATTATATTATTAATTAACAATCCAGGGTGAAGGCGACATCCCAGCGGCTAGTATGGAGAGCGTGCTCGCAGCGCTAGCGCAGATGTCGGTGGGCGGGTCGGGCGCGGGCGACGAGGCGCGCGACGCCAAGCCGCGCCTGCTGCTGGTGGAGCCCGCGCCCCCGCGCGCCGCGCCCACCCCCGCTCCCGCCACACCTACCGACCTCGCGCCCACCGAGGACGCGACTCCGCCCGCGCAAGAGGTACATCTCTATATATAGTCACGACCTAGCAGCTTGCGTGAAGGTGTGCGTCTTGCTGGTGAATTTCATTTCAGGTGGCAAAAACACGACTGCGCCCGCGCTTAGATACTCCTTTAAATATGTATATATCCATGACTTCCCAGCAGCTAGCATTAAGGTGTCTGCCGACTATCAGAACAAACATTGAGTTTTATATGAGTATTTATAAAGTCCTTATAAATGATATATGAATACAAACGTATAAATAAATATAAATTAACATTATAACATTCATTTCCAGGTGAACTAACTCCAGCAGTAGACAAATAATGTTCCGGTTCCAACAAATAACCAACAACACGCATAAAACGCTTCAACGCACGGGACGGGACGCATTCCGATACTAATTGTTAGCTTTAAGATTGTTTTCTCTTTACACTGGCCAAGGGCGGTCTGTCGCTGTGTGTTTTGTTATATTTTTTCATACATTAAAGGCTTTTTAGCTAACTTTTATATTCATGCCACTACTTACTATATTGCGTCACATTTGAGTTTAATTTGTCATACTATTTTTTTTTGTTTTGTTCTGGCTTTAACAATGATGTATGTATTTAAAACTTAATTTTTCGTGAAGGGGATTTCGTATTATTTTTTTATTTTCTGAGCACAAACTGAATCTCTTTAATTCTGTAGTGCAAAGTCTGAATAAGTATACATAGTACGGTATAGTCAATATTTTAATTCTTTGCCGTAGTTATTAATCGATTTTAGTATGACAAAACGTAACTCGCGCGCAATACTTTTTGATTTTTATCACCACAGCGATAGAGACGCTTTTTGACTGTAGCGAGTTTTTATTTCTTTTTTCAGAGAATGAGCTATTTACAAAGAATATATCTTTATGAATGTTTCTGTTGTTTCTAGTCTTAATGTTAGTTATATATTATAACGTTAACGATTTCGTTTTCAATGCAAATATTACTTCAATGGCTCGTACCGTAGAAAAAATGTCTATCATTCTTAGACTAGGTGGACTTTCTACAATCGATACCGCTAATAGAAAACTAAATAACGTATGGGAATGACATTCTATCTCCGGAATCGACATAACACTTATGGCACTTCAAGGTATGATAGATACGTTTTTTTTAGTCCGGTCGCGGTTCGGAAAAAAATCGTACAATAATCTCTTTGCCTACTGTCATTGGTCACAAACATTTTTGTAGTAAATGCGTGTTATATGAAATATTTAAAAGAGAAAATTAAAAATTTTATACAAGAACAGACCTTAATCTCGCAAACAAAAAGTTTAAAATCCCTTAAGACGGCGGTCATTGCATCTGTGCGAGCGTGACGGCAATATTTTCACCCGGGAGCAACAGAGACAGGTAATAATAGCAGGTTAATGTACTGAATCCATCCTGCATCGCGACCGGTTTTTAGTCGTTTTGTAGTTTTCTATAGCGATAGCGATTGTATAATAGCATCTCGTCGAGAGCTGTTGAAGATCTCTATGCTTAGTTTGAGTTATATTAGTGATGCTAAACCTTTATTGGTAATGCTATATTATATTAGTAGAGTAGTTCACGGAAAAAAAACTATTAAGGTGCTTTTCAAAACGGGATTCTGAATTTTTAACGATTTCGAGAGGATTTGATTAGTTTTTTAAGTATATTTATTTTTTACGTAAATTTAGAATCCCGTTTCCGTCTATATTTGTGCCAACTTCGGATCAGCGATATTTTTCATAAATAATCTCGTACAAGTAGAAGTTACATATCGTAGAAGGTTGGTATGAATATTTTTGTTTTTTTTTTTAACTTTTTTCAGTATTAGGTAATGGTAATTTAAGACTCTAAAAAGGGTTTATAAGGCAGTACTACAATATCTTATTTACATATAAATGATATGTGTAACATTTTAAAATAATTAAAAATTAATATATATTCGATTAGTACGATTGGATAATTAAATGAAATCGATATGTCAAAAATATCGATGTAGTACTGTTGTTTATACTCTATGTATATTTACGTCATAATATATTTAAATTATTACTATCTAGTTCGCGAGTGTTCGCATGTCCTAAGTCTTATTGTTAGTGTGAAAATAAAAGATGTGTATTTTATATAACTTGGTATTGATATTATATTTTTCGAAATTTTTCGTTATTTTTCCAACAGAGTTTATGATAGCTTGTAAAAGATGTTCTTCTTATATGCATTTTATTAGATGTATTGAGCACCGATAGGTTTTTTTGTGCGTTTTTGTCGATTTTAAGTTTTTATTATGAAATATCTAGGTTTTTTTTAGGTAATGATGTGTTGATATTTTAAAGGAATTGATTAATTATGTGTACGACAAAAGCGCGCAATGTTTATGGAAGTTAAGTTTCCGAATTGAGTTGTAACTTTTGAAGCACATATATGTATATAACTTAACACGGCTGTATACTTTTTAATGAAACTTAGTAGTGAGCATGGATGATTTTTTTTTGTTTTGTATTTTTTTTTAAATAAATATATTTAACACTTTTGGTTTTATTTTTTTGTAATTTTTCTTTTCCTAAATGCGTAGGGATTTAATCTTCATATTTGAAACTGAATGTTGTGATGTAAAGCCGTTAGTTGAAAGTCAAATTATACTCTATTTTTCTAGCGGAACGTTGTTTTATTTAATTACCTTTATCTTGATTGTTATAAAAAGCTCTATTCTCGACATGACATCTTATCAGAAACATAGTTTTATTTAGAGTTCGCCGAGTGGTCGAACTTCGACCATGATTATTATTGTTTTTTTTTTTATTTATAAAACCAAAGCTCGTCAATAGCTATTAAATTAAAAAAATAAACAGTTCACAAACAAAATGTTTATTTTAATTAATGTATACTTTTTATCCCGGAAATCATCCCTTAAGGAGGTGAAAATGGGGATAAAGTTTGTACGGGGAATCAACCTACAGACGAACCCGAGCGAAGCGAGGGTGAGTCGCTAGACTTACCTATTTTGTAGAAAACAACATTTTTTAACATTGTTTCTTGTTTATCTTCACAGTATTATTTGTGTGATTAGCACAAATGTTTGTACTCCAGTCATGGGTGTTTATATTTATAATATGTATGTACTTAGTCATATATGTGCAGTGTATCAACTATCTGGTATCCATAACACAAGCCTCGTAGCTTACTCTGGAACTAGATGGTGCTGTGTGTTGTCCTAACATATTTATTTTATTATAAGAACTTGATGCATCTAAATAAACAAAATATTCCCCTAAAAATCCCATACATTCAAATTCTTTACTGCGTGAAAGAAGTACTAATATTAACTGCCTTCATATTTATATTCAAATTCGCGTTTAAATAATTCAGCTTCGTATAGCGTGACATACCACTATACATCATCCAATTAACATTTAACACCATACTGAAATCATTTTAATTATTCTGATATCTCATCTGACAATGCAATGTTATATTTATATCAGATTGAGCACGCTATCAACAGTTATATATGAAATATTCAAATTCTATCTCACATTTTTAACAAATATGTTAGCTGTGGTTGTCATATTTTGCTTGTTATACTTTTGTAACGTCCAAGGTAATGGACAAGTAGTAAGTATTTATATCATATTTAACTCAGTTGGGCATTGAAAGATTAATTTTAACTGTCAAATATATATATTTTATTAAATAGTTGTTCTTATTTTAAATCTAAAAGTAGACAATAATAATGTCCTCCCGACCGATTTCGGACACGGCGGCCAATCTCACTGAGACTAGCCATCTGCGCGGGAGATATTATAGTGCACAAGTGTACGCGCAGTCACAGATGCACTCTCTATTCTGGTCACTCTCATACTCCGGTGGGACGACTACTCGACACGACCGGTGAGAGTTTCTAACTCCTAACTCCGGGCATTCTTTCTTTGACAGAAATATAATTAAAGTCCAATTTATTTTTTACTAACAATATTGCCCGCGTTCAGGTGACCAAAAACCAAATTCTTATATTTTTGTAGATAGACTGACAGACAGATAGACAGACAAACAAAAATTCTAAAAACTATAGATTCGGCCCCTGTATCGATAATAATGTTTATTTCAATAAGATTTTCCAAAAAATATTTAATGTACAGTTCGACTCAGTTACAATTTTATTATAATAATAAAATTGTAACTGAAATCAATTAAAAGTTCAACTTATATGTAAATGTTAATAATATAGTACTAATGAATTTCAAACATAATTATTAATCAGCCAGAAGAAGATTCATACATTCTAAACTTTGATTCCCCGATCTACGTATGTCCGGATGAGGAGAGTCAGAAGTTTATAGATACTTCCCAAATCGCAATAGGAAGGCATAATGAAACTTGCTCTTACATGACTGGGGCTATAAGCTTTTTAAAGGGCATGCAGTCTACAACTATGGTACGTATAGAAATAGAGGCTTTTTTGACATTTTAAATAAAACTATCTTTACGGATTTTTTCGGTGATTTACGGACGTTTCGAATGCTTTACAAAACGAATGCAATCATGGTCACAGGAGAGAATAAGGTGTTAGATGTCTCAAAGGTATTATATAGTTGCTACAGACAGACCCACATATAACAAAATGAATTCAAAAATAGATGTATGGATAAATAAAAACTTAAGAAAATATTATGAGACTTTTTTGCTTAAATTTTAGTATGACGACGTTTGATAATTAACTAAATATTTAATCTCTTACATATCTAGTGGCTATTTTCGGTATTAATACAATTAACGAAAGTAGTTTATTGGTTTCTATGTGGCTTTTGTCGCTTTTGATGAGATCCTATTGGAGTTTTCAAGTTGGGTTCTTACTATTAGTTACTTAATATCTATCAATTGTTTTATCTTCAACGTTCACATTATTTTGTAACCCAATATACCTCAGAAAATAAACCTACAGCGCCATCTATGAATACGCAGCAGGTAATTAATAGTTAATTTTACAATGATCAGTAAAATTGGTAAAAGTAAAAACTGTGAAAGTTTAATTGAAGGACTTATTATCATTTATCTTTGTCGCAGATGTTTCTTAAATGAGACTACAATTTTCAAGTTCGATTTTTTCGTTTAGGATTTTTTAAACCAACCAAACAACGCCATCTATTGAAATTTATTTGAACTTATTTTCCTTATCTCTCCTTTTGACGAGAGTGAGGAATGAGAATTGATATTTGTAGTGTGTACTTTGTGTTTGTATAAAGTATAATAGCCATGAACTTTATTTCAGGTAGAAATCATTATAGAGAAAGAAATCAGCGGCAGTTTTGAAATGTTTGCGTCACACGAAATTTGTAACTTGTGTAAAGAGTTGGGAGATCCCGAAAGTACTTATAAAGATTACTTACAACATTTTGGATTCCCTGAAGTTTGTCCTTTCGAACCAGTGAGTATACGCATTAAACTTTTATTTATTACTAGCGACCCACCGTCGCTTCGCTCGGGTTCGTCCCTAGGTACGATTTTTTTTGAGCGAAACCCTAATTCTTTTTCTAAAATAAAAGTAGCCTATGTTACGCCCTATAACATTAGCTATCTTCCAGTGAAAGTCCCGTCAAAATCAGTCCAGTCATTTCAGAGATTATCCGGAATATTTAATAATTGTGTTTTTCTCATAAGTACCATATATAATTTCATATGCATTTAGTAAAACGCTGTTATTTTGACATTACAAACAAATATTTCAATTTCATTTATCTGTATAGACTTAGATTAAAACTGAGATCATTCAATATAGGCACTGAGTACCACAGGTGATACCTATGTACATACAATATACATACATAGTTCGTTTGCTAAAATGATATTATCTAGTAATTTTTTACTATTAATTTGATTTTATAATTTCCTAAAACAAATGTAAATAATATCTTGCAACTTATTATACAAAAAAAATTATATAGCACTTACGAAAAGTTAAAAATAAACGTAATATCTATTACAATCCGCATTCTGTTGTATTTTAGTTACGAATGTCAAACCAGATCTTTTAACATCCCGCTATTGAGCACGAGCTTTTCCTTAATTCCAGGGGCTTTAGTAAGCTTCTATGATCTATCAGACATACTGATTTACTCACATTTTTTTCTGTCATCGTATAAGCAAGTAATTATGTTACGTGCCGTGACTTAATAGCATTCTGATCCGTTTCAATAGGTTTTCCAAGCGAGTGTGCTACCGCTATATGCTCCCACTGCTACTAAACCTAATTGACCATACGTTTGGCTCAGTTTGTAGTGACCCTGCTTGCTGTGTCAGCGGTCGCGGGTTCGAGTACCGCTGGGGGAATTCATTTGTGTGATGAGCACGAATATTTGTACTACAGTCATGGGTGTTTATATTTATATTTATAATATGTGTGTATTTAAAATTACATATGTGTAATGTATCAACTATCTGGTATCCATAACACAGGCCTCGTAGCTTACCATGGAACTACGAGTAGATGGTGTTGTGTGTTAATGTCCCGACATATTTTTTTTTATTTTTTTTTTATTGATAGACCACCTATACCATTTTTTTCTAGAATACTTTCGCCGTGAATGATTTAGTGGCACACTCGAAGGATCTCCCCATTAACAGCGTAACAGTTGGACGATATCAAGTGACGATGAATTTTATTGAGAACCCCAGTTCTGATTGCTTGGACGAGAAATCATTCCTCGCTTGCCTTAAACTAGATTTTATTATTGAACCAATGTAAATCATTTCTATAGTTTATACCTATTTATTAATAAACGTTTATCGAAACACATATACACTGAAGAAATTATTGACCTATACAAAACCCACATTTTTTCATATACCTACTAGCTGAATTGTATTTATGATCTTTGAAATTGTACAAAAATCCTATAAAAAAGAGCACATTCACTTTCTCCCGAATTAATTTTCGGGCATCTTGCATTTTGAACATGTAAAAAAAAAACAAAAAGTGATGAACGCCTGTCTGTAAACTATCATTATCAATAAAATATCTAAATGGAATTGTTTATCTCACCAAAGACTATGGAATTGAATATTTGACCAAAGAAAGCTGATTTATTCTGATTTATCATCTATCGCTCGAAGACACTAACATAAGAGAATTATAAGATAAATAAATATACTTATATTGAACAATAATGTATTCCATAGCCGATTATATAAATAAAAATATAAATTTTAAAATTATGTCATTTATAAGTATTTCTCTACACTTCTATACATCGTCCGGTTCATTGACGTTGTCATCGCGACTGGACTCATAGAAGACTTCATCGTGGTCTTTCCGCACGTGTGTTCTAGCATTTACTTTCTTATTTTTTTCTTTTATGTGCCTTTTGGTTTTCTTACTGCTACTTTTACCTTTATGATCTTTTTGTGAATTGTCAGATTTTGTTGCCTTTTCTTTTCTATCACTGTCTGAGCTGTCTGAATCTTTATCTTTTTTCTCTCTGCATGATGAAAATTATTTTTTTAACTATGTTATATTGATCTTCGACTAAGATTAGTAAGAATAATTATTCCTAGATTATTACATACGTACAAAAATACAATTTAACGCCTTGTGATTTTATGATTGGACTCAAAAGCAAGTCAGGCACCGCAAACGAGTAACGCTTGCGTTAAGCAATATTTATTGTACAAAAGGTATACTACAATGTCTATCTTCTAAAAATCCCTTCCATTTTCCGGTTTCATTAAAATCGTTTTAGATAAATTTAAGCTCAATAAAATAAATAAGTAAATACTTACTTTTCTCTTAAAATGTCCTTATGCTTCTCGCCACTAGAAAATGATTATTTTTTATGAATTGAATATAAATTATAATATTAGATTATTAATTATTTTTATAATAAATACCTGTCATCAGCCTTATCGTCCTTTCTATGTTAACAATATTAGTTAATTAATAAAGAACACAAAATACAATTAAAAACAAATAAGTATCTAAAAATATACTTACCTCAAAGCTTTGTCATCGTCATCATCTCTGAAAAAGTATCATTTGTAAGTTGTAATAAAAATGAAATATATAAAATATCTAGCAGTAGGTACCCGCGGCTTTGCTCACGCTAAAACTACGAAAAAATCTCTATAAGAGTAGTTTCTTACAAACTTTCATCCACTATTTTACCCCCTTATAGAATGAATTTCGAAAAATGCTAAAACACGTATTTATTTAATTTTATTGTAGAGCATTAATATCAAGTTACAAGTAATTCTGATCATAAATATTATTTGGATTGTATTATAAAGTGTTTTCCCGTGGGAATTAGGTAAACTCCCGCGGTAAAGAGTAGCCTATGTCACTCTCTAGCCCTCCAACTATCTCCACACAAAAAATCAAGCTAATCCGTCACTCCGTTTCGATGTGAAAGAAGAGCAAACAAACAAAAAACACAGTTTCACATTTATAATATTAATAAGTCGTTCGTTACTAATATAATAATAAAAAATTTAAAACACATAATGGTCTGTTAAAGTAAATTCATTTATAATGTTAGAATGGATTATAATTGGCAACAAATTAATATCATGTTATATATTGACTATGGTGCGAGTGAAATCGATGAACGCCTAAATCGACTTCTGAAGAAAACGATACAGTGTAATGGTTATTTTTTGTGTATGTATACATGTATGTATGTATGTTGTATGTTGTATGTGCATGTATGAAATTGAAAAAATAAATTAATATTACTCGTCTTCTTTATTCCAAGTGACGGACCATTCTTCGTGAGTAATACCAGAACGGAAGACTCTCCTACAGTGTTTTCTGCGTAACAAAAATAAGTTATTTTATCTTTTATATTCATATAAATGAAATCAAATATACGGTTTATACCCAATTATCAATTTTATTTTAACACAAAAATACACAAAAGCACATATTATTATATATACTTATTTAAAAAAAAAACTTACTCAACGTCCTTATTAATGGCACAAGATATGAACTGTCGATTCTGAAAGACACTCGTGTAGAGGAAGGGTCCATGGCAGCGGTGGCTTTTCGGATCAATTTTACACGCCGATATAACACCGGTAGCACGCTCTTTGCCCTGATACTTTACTATCAACGGGCCGCCGTGATCGTTCTATCAGTAAATGAATAATAATCTGTATAAATATTATAAATGTGAAAGTTTGTGAGTATGGATGTTTGTTACTCTTTCACGCCAGAATGGCTGAACGAATCTAGATGAAATTTGGTACAGATATAGATTATAGTCTAGAATAACATACAGGCTACTTTCTATCCTGGAAAAATGTACGGTTCCCGTGGGATAGGTTTGTTTTTGATTTTCGTGTATAGAGGCGAACACGAGCAAACCGAGTGTGAGCCGCTAATTATTAAATAAATTAGATGTAATGAAGATATTACGATTATATACATAAGCTATATGGTTTTACTTTGGTCATGCAAAACCCTGTTGAAAAAACTCATTATTGTAGCCTTTATCCTTAAAACCGAACCCTCTACCCGCCAGTATCCTCTATCCCATATATCTTTTATCGTTTATCCCACGGGAATCTATCTTTATTGTGGTGTTAATAATCTATGCTATTTTTGCCATAAAACCATCGCTTTCTCTCTCTCTCTCTCTCTTGCATCTATGATACGAGTTTGCTGGCCATAAACAGTAGGTATTATTTTTCTTTTCAGCTAATTTGAAATCATAGAACGACTCAGACTTAAATTTTGTATAAGTATAGATAAATTGAATCACCTCACAAAAACCACCCGTTTTAACAAATCGCCTCGCGGTATAATCGTCAGGGTCTCGTAAATGTCTTCCGACGTCGATACGGAACGGTGCATGTTCATCATCTTCTTGGTCCACTCGTCTACTTTCTACGTCTGTGCAGTTTGCGTACTTTTTCTATGAAACATAAAGCAATTATAAAAGATATATTAGTAGTACATAAATGGCCATTCTCACCAAAATTCATGATTAAAATTGATTTAAACGTATTTTACATATTTTATTTTCTAAATCTGAAGTAATTTAGATAAAACATAATCTACTCACATCACAAATTTCACTCAACCTCTTCGTAAGGTCCTTCGTACAGATCATATATTGAGCGATAATTTCCCTAAATCTTTTAGCCCATTTCTTGGCGCACTGTTCATTGTCCATTATGCACACTTTTGCCTCTTGTAGATATTTGGCGTTTTCTGGTATATGGACTTTTTGACGACGATACACACCCTAAGAATCAGATAAATCTCTTGATAAAGATATGTGTGTTGGCAAGAAATGCTTATAGTTGGTTATTAATCTATACATATAATAGGTAATAAAATTGTAACTTAGCCGAATCAGTACATTAAATATTTTTTGGAAAATCTTATTGAAATAAACATTATTATCGATACAGAGGCCGAATCTATAGTTTTTAGAATTTTGGTTGGTCTGTCTGTCTGTTACCGCATCACGGGAAAACCACCTGATAGATTTTCATTAAATTTGGTATGATGATAGTTGGTTATCCGGGTCAACATATAGCATACTTTTTACTGCGGGAAAATATCTCATTTCTGAGAAATCTATACTAAACGTTAAAACATAACTAGGGACGAACCCGAGCGTAGCGAGTGTGAGTCGCTAGTTCTATAATACTTTCTTAGAATTACGCGAATATTTGACATTTTAAATAAAACTATCTTTTCGGATTTATTTTGATTTTTGGTTCCCGATATTTCGAATGCTTTCAGCTTTACAGCATTCTCATTTAGGATCTTAGGGTTTGATAGATTCATGAAAATAAGTTTCAAAATATTGACGTGATAAGCATAAAATGGCTGATTCAAGCCAATATAAAACATATATCTTTTAGCCCTTCTGCGAAACCCTCTCTTAACTAAATATGATTAAATAAAAGTGTCATATTACCTCTCTAAAGTTGCCGCCACTTCCCCATCCAGCGATGTAACCCTTAGTCCCGGCCTTTTCCAATTCCCTACTAATGTTATTATAACAAATAAGATCCGTTGCAAATTCGCATCCTTTTTCTAGCACGCCCAGTTTGAATGGCTTGTCCACTTTCACTATGGCTATGTCGTTAGAAGACCACTTTACACTGTCTTTGAAGTCGAATTTATAGTCTAAAAAATGTTAAATATGCTATGAAAGTTTCAGGTATGTAAATAGTAATTTTAAATATTTTAAATTTAAGTTGTATTGTTAACAAATATAACTTAAAAATTATATTTTTCTATAAATAATTATTTCTGATCAATTATTTCCAAAAGATAGCTTGAAGAAATATACAAAGAACTAAAACTCCAAAACTAAAGATTCTGTTTTGTTTATTCTACTAGGTGGGGACAAAATAGTTACACTTTTAAAATGGTTTATTTAATGAAATTCTGTGACTTAAAGACATGTTGTGGTGACATTAACACACAACAACATCTAGTACCATGCTAAGCTACGAGATTTGAGTTATGGAAACCAGGAAGTTGATACATTACACATATATAACTTTAAATACATACATATAATAAATATAAACACCCAGGACTGGAATACAAACATTCGTGGTCATCACACAATTGAATGCCCCCAGCGGGACTCGAACCCGAGACCGCTGGCACAGCAAGTAGCTTCACTACAAACTGAGCCAAACGTATCGTCAAAAACATAAATAAATATTTTGAATATTTTAGTTTTATTAAGTTACATACAGTTTGATAATTACGCAGCCTTCGATCAACCTAACTTTTTAGACGGTTACATTGGATGTAAGGCTTACAAGATGTTATTCTACAATTGTTAAAGAATATAAGTATTCAGCTCTTTTTAACGCTGACGGACTTCGCATCTCTTTCGAAAACTGGCTAGGTTTTATCAGACATGCAGGTTTCACCACGATGTTTTCCTTTACCGTAAAGGCAAATGGTAATCATGTCGGAAATGATTCGCACATGAAAATAACAGATGCGAAACGTGGGATTTGACCCCGCTTTACTCGGTTTCTTAAGCAAGCGTCCAAGTTCGTCGTTCCAAGTGGTAGCGACCACTTGGACCACAGCAAAGAATATTATATATAAATCTAAAAGAAATATGGTAATGACAGATAACGAATCTACGATATAATGATGAAAGTTGTAATTTCAATACAACGATTTCTATTCTCTAACGATTGTAGAATAAAAACTTATTTAAGCCCCACAAATATGGTACCATTTGGTATACTTACTTTTAGGTATACATTTCCACACGACCTTCCTACGGTGTTTACACACGCATTCATCCTTCTTGTAATCAAAGCTGTCCACATATTTGGTTGTACCAGAGACAATGTAGAACTTGTCCGCATCTTCCACGCACGCGGCAGAAGTCAGGACGTAGAAAGGATCAACGATAACCCCCCCGCAAAGCCAGCCGCGGTACTTGTGAGCTTTAGCTGATTCTTTTGTTAGTTGAAGGTAGACCTGTTTTGACCGAATTAATAGTAATCATGGAATTATCTTTAGAGTAGTGGAATAGGATAGAAATTAGGTTTCTCTTTATAACACTGAT
The DNA here is from genome assembly GCA_921882275.1 of Brenthis ino. Taxonomy (NCBI): domain Eukaryota; kingdom Metazoa; phylum Arthropoda; class Insecta; order Lepidoptera; family Nymphalidae; genus Brenthis; species Brenthis ino. Next base: position 17,902,361 of record OV170222.1, read on the forward strand.
ACAGGTGTTCTGTACTTCATTTAATACGTACCTATTTACTATTGTGTCGTTTATGACACAGAAAAGTAAAAAAATAATAATAAAAGAAAAACTAATGCATGTAAAATCAATGTATTCGTACGTGCATGCATGCGTGCTTGCGTGAACTTATCGAGTTCTGGACTTTTCTTTTTTGTACATTTAAAGTTTTTATCATCGATCAAAAAAGTACTTTTTTTTTAATTTTTTTTTAACGTTGGGAAATGCATTTACGCACGAGGTGTGGGACTCACCGGCAAAGCCAGTACTACCCACTAAAACCCAACAAAGCGTTCCCCCGTCTTAATGGGGCGTCGCAGGATCGCTTACGCATTCAACTACGACGCCCCGACGGCAACACGACAACAACCACGGTGTTGCTCCAAGGTCCACTCTGCTATCAGAGAAGTACCAGGAGCAACCCGCATGGTACACCGCCCTCTGAAGAGGGCCACCTCCCACCGCCCACCGAAGTGGGCCACCTCCCTGCGCGTTTCTTGGCTTCGCGCCCGGTTGGGTTGCCGGGCACTACTGAGCCCCCCACCACGACAAGGTGACCGCACGTTGGGGGGGGGGGATCAAAAAAGTACTAGATACACACTCCCAAGCAAAAGTTCTCTTATAACTGTCACCAATTGTGCTTAGGTTATTCTAGTTGAGATACATATACAATAATGTAAATAGAACCTTAAATGTTTAAAGTTGTTTTTACAAGAAAATATTTAAATTAAAAGCGCGTTCAAATGTTCGAATGAGCGCTCATTCGGTGGGGACATTTTTTGTCGCTGATTGTGGTTCTACATTTTAGATGGATGGTTTTTATACATTCTCTACAAGTAAAATTCTAACTCTTACGTACTGATAACAACTTCAGACGTTCATTTTTATGAATATTAATTTAAAATTAATATAATGACTTCTATATTAACTTTTAGTATAAAAACAAAAAATATATTATTTTATAATCTTACCATATAAGGTCTCTTGCCAGGGCCAACTTTTTTGCTGTACAATATCCTTCGAGTATCTACTATACTTGTGTTTTCAAACTCCCAGCCTTCATCTGGTATTTCTTCAAATTCAAGACTGCTATTACTACTACCTTTAGAAGCAACACTTGAAAGTCCTTTCGTAGTATTTGACAAAACTACATCTAAAAATTAACATAAATAAATAAAAATAAAAAATAAACTTAAGTAACAGTACTATTGTTTTATCTACAAATCATAAGTAATACACAATACAAAATCCTGTTAAGGATTTATATTATGTATTTAGTCAGAGTCTTTCTGAATAACAGCCATGTCTTATATCGATAGTATAAATTAATACGGCCAAAAAATAAATCGTTTTTTATACGTATTCTCATGAAACCGCAGGTTAAGGTTAGTTTTTTAATAATGTAAAAAATATCAACTCTCTCTTACCCAATATTAATAAAAAACAAGAAAGTAAAAGCCCAAGAGTCGTCATTTTTATTGTAAAAACCAATAACAGAAAGAAAATTATTCTGTTATCAAAGTTCTATGAAACGTTAATTATCCGCTCAATTTAAAAGTTATTTAAAATCAATAATAATAAATACATTTACTGTCTGTTTCCGTTTGTAAATTAAAATTAACTTTTATAGTTTCTCTGTTTAATATACCTATTTATTCTCAAGTGTAGATCATATTTTAGTATTAAACACTTGTCTTAGAGAACTATGCCTTACTCCATTTTATTTCTTGGCTGTTGGAAGTCATATTTTTTCATTAGAACATTATTATATTCTATTTGTAATAATTTATTTCGGTTAAAAAATTAAAATAGGTTGAATATATCTTTTAATTTTAAATTAATATTGCTTCGAGATCCCACTGCAAGATTGCTACATTCATGGCGTATTTGATCGAAATAATTTTTTTATATACAATAATAAAAGGGACAATATGTTTTGACCGGGGGCTAGTATGTTTAATTAACTAAATAATAGTTGACTTTTTGGAATAAAAACGATGCATTTGTTATTACAATGAATTATACTCCACTTCACAGAACTATACGTAAGAGATCTTGAAAAATGATAGCTGCCGTTGCACATTTGGCCGCAACCTCATCGCAGCCAGGTGTAAGCGGGTCATATTTTGGAACGATTATACGTTCATCGCGCATGTTCATCTTATATATATCAAATTAAAGCTATTTTTTTTCTGTGCATGATAAAATACCCTATGTCATTTGTCAGACCATAACAACGGTTACCATGGCAAAGATAGATTAAAGTGAAAGAGAGTTAGCGCGTTAGTTATCTGTTTGTTGCCATGGTAAAAAGTATGCTATATGTTGACCTGGATAACCAGCTATCACCATACCAAAGTTCATCAAAATCCCTCCACTGGTTTTTCTGTGATGCGGTAACAGACAGACAGACAGGCAAAAATTCTAAAAACTATAGATTCGGCCTCTGTATCGATAATAATGTCTATTTCAATAATATTTTCCAAAAAATATTTAATGTAGATTCGGCTTAGTTACAATTTTATTATATGTAGGTATAGATATAGTCAAACAAAAAAATCAATACTCATAGCTTTATTTAACAAGATTAACAATTACGGCGCTTTACTATAATTTGTATTTACAGCTTTAATTATAAACCCGCTGTCCGAAAACAATTTGTTTGAAGCAACGTTGCCTTCATTCGCGCGCTGCACCACCGCTGGCAGTGTTGACTCAAGGTTTAACTCATTCATGGCGGGTCTGTAAAAAATCGCGTAACATATATATTTTGATGAAAAGGTTGTTTACATGATAACTATAGATACTATTATTTATTTACATAATATGAAATGAATGAAAACCTGATATTTTATGATTTTAGAATGTTATCAGGTATATAATGAATAGAAATTCGTAAAATATCCCTGATGCCCATCTACCCTCGAGAAATGATGATTTCCGGGATAAAATCCTATGTCCTTCCCAGGGTTTTAAACTATCTTCTTTCCAAATTTAATCTAATTCGGTTCAGTAGATCCTGAGATTAACCCCAACAACCTCACAAACTTTACCTCTTTGTAATATTAATATAGATATCTCGAAAACGGGACGCTTTAGAAGATTGTATTGCTGATACTTCACTTTTTATTTGTTTTAATGTTGGCGGGAGAGAAAAAGTTGATATATTCAAATGCCACTAGTAAAACCTTATCTGATAATCTTAATTAATTATTATCATAAAGATTACCCGTCCGGATGATTTTTCCAAGATAGTACTTTCTCAACATGAGTCACTCCAGATCTGAATTGACGCCTGCATTTTATTCTGAAATTAAAATTCATAAACAAAAGAGATATATAAAATAAATGTACATAAATAATAATATCCCGTATATGTGCTTATAGGGAATTTATTAAGATGCTAAAGCCTAAGACAGGTGAGTTCGTAAAAATTCTATAAGAGAAATTCTCGCTCGCTCGCTCTGGTCAGCTTTACTTGACTTGCTCTGGTCTATCTATACTCCGCCCGTCGTTCTATAACGTATTTGAACTATCATCCAGAGTATATATTATTTACTATAGTCTATAGAATCTACTTTAAAAAGGGGATTAAAGCGTATCTTAATTCTTATACCACTCTCCGGTCCACAAACTTGCTCTATGCAGAACATCATCTATTGTTAACTTACTTTGTGAAGAAAAGATAAATTAATTAACATTGATTGATTACTATTAAGGATTATAATAATCGATTCACAATCAATGAATATATCGTTAACAAACACAAAAATACAGCCAAATTAGATAGGTACTTTTTCTAAGTCAGTCAAAAATTTATTAATGGTGACTTAAGAATAAAAGTAGTAAAACTCACTCAAAATCCTTGTAAATCGCACAAGATATGAACTGACGGTTTTTATAGACGCTAGTGTAGAGGAAAGGTCCGTAACACTTGTTGGTTCTTTCTTTAACCAAGCAAGCCGAAATAACTCCTATTACTATGGAATTTACACCACTACCATAGACTAGTGGTCCTCCGTGGTCGTTCTGCAAAAATATTTACAAGGAAATAAGTTTATTAAGCTTTTATTGGATTTAGCATTGTATATATATCTTTTCAGCAGTCGTCAAATAAAGTTTTTTACGAGGCAGTTGTAGCCCACTCTCGGTTGGAAAACCGAGTGTAGCGGGTTTTACTCCCACGTTGAGATCCGCTTCACTTCTGATATTTTCCTGTGCGAATCATTTCCCACATGATTACCACCACTTGTTTTACTGTGAAGGAAAACATTGTGAGTAATCTGCATATCTGAGAGAACCTACAATGCTCTTGAAAGATAGGTGAAGTCCGCCAACTCGCACTTGGCCAGCGTGGTGCGCTATGGTCTGATCCTCCTCGTACTGATGGGAGGCCCGTGCCCAGCAGTGGGACGATAAAAAAGACTGAATACAATATAAGTACTACAAATAAGTACTATAATGTACAAATACCTCACAAAATCCCCCATCGGCTTGCGAAACGCCATATCGCCTACTGTCGTTATATGCGGAGTGCAACACCAGGTTTTCTGGCACTCTTTCCGTTACTCTCGAATTTCGTCTCGCGTCCTCTTCATCGGAATAACTTATATCTTGACAATCTACATATTTTTCCTGTGGATTTTATTGATGTATAGTATGTACTGTTTTGTTTGTTTTTTTTCTGCTTGGCCCTATGTACTTAGTATAATATGTTTTTTTTTTACAACCATTTACCCCTATATATGATCACTGCTTTGTATGTAAATGTAAAGCATTTGCAGCTCAAGATTTTCTATAAATTTTCAATTAATATAATTCTTTGTAATATTTATATTTTAGGCAAACTGCATTTAAAAAAATATCCTTAAGTTTAAAAAGCATTTTAGCTTCTTTTGTTCAAAAATCTCACAAAATTGAAACGTTCACTTTGCTAGTAGGTACTACTAGAGTCTAGTACTAGTAGAGCCACTACAAACTGAGCCAAACTTGACGTCAAAGGTGTTCAAAGTTATACATATATATGTAGTGTATCAACTATCTGGTATCCATAACACAGGCCTTGTAGCTTACCATGGAACTAGATGGTGCTGTGTGTGAATGCCCCAATATATTTATTTATTATTTATTTACATAGGTACATATTATAAATATTACTCGTATATTGTTAGTTACACACTCTCAGGGAGATAGACGAAATAACGTAGTACCAGTGTACTTCGCCGCATTGCGAATATAAAGTTGAATAAATCTTTAATATAATCAATAATTATTTTATTTCTAAAAATATTATAAAACAATACAATTTTAATTTCTTCTAATTTCAAAAAAATAAAAAAAAGTACACATGTAATAAATAAGATATAGTAAACAATAAGTAGTTTAGAGCATACATTACAAATTTCAGACATAGTTTGACCGATATCCTTAGTACAAATCATGTAATTGTCGATAATATTATGATATCTCGAGCCCCAATGACGCTTGCATTTATTCTTAGGAATGATTTCGACACTAGCTTCTAGAAGATTCTGTTGATTTTCTTTCCTTCTATTTACCCACTGTAACAAATAATACTTACTAGCAAAACCCACATTTTCGCTCGCGGTAAAACTACAAAAAAAAACTCTTTGGTTTTATGTAAAAAAAATTGAAATCGGCTCAATAGTTTCTGCGTTTAAAGCACTTAAACATATTAAAAACATCATTATTACAATAGTGTATGGAAGTCTGCCAGATTTGTTGACATTTATGATTACTACTCCGCTCCCTTGGGTAGTAAGTAGCATGATGATTTATAGCCTATAGCCTTCCTCAATAAACGGGCTATTTAATGCAAAAGAATCTTTCAAATCGAATTAGTATTTCCTGAGATTAGCGCATTCAAACAAACAAACAAATAAACTGTGCATCTTTATAATATTAGTAAAGATAAATAAAAGAAATTTAAAATAACATGCTATAGTTACGAGTTTATTATAAAGTATATCAAGAAAATTGTAAAAATAAATTAAAGTAGCACTATAATATATTTTCATAATAAAAAGGTCATCAAAATTATTATATACATATTATATATCTTAATTTATGATTCAAATCGTTACACTTTGGGGGTCAGCATTTTTAGGGAATAAAATGTGAGGGCTTAGGAGTTTCAAAGTCCATTTTTGGTAAACATAATATGTAAGAGTATTAATTGACTAGCGGCTCACCCTCGCTTCGCTTGGGTTCGCCTCTAGAAAAACACTAATAGAGATCTATTAGTTCCCACGGGAACCGTTCCTTTTTCCAGGATAAAAAGTAACCTATTTGTCATTCTGATGTATAATGACCTATATTATTGTAAAGTTTCAGCCAAATCCAATCAGTAGTTTTTGTGTAGTTAGCTGTATAAGTTACTATAGTTTTTTGACTGTCCCACGGGAATCCTTTAATTTTCCGGGATGAAAAGTGCCCAATTTGTTATTGTCATGTATGAACTACATTATTGTAAAGTTTTATTAAAACCAATCAGTCGTTTTTGTGTACTAAGCTGTATTAGTTATTATAGTTTTTTAACTATCCCACGGGAAATATTTAATTTTCCGGGATAAAAAGTATCTAAGATGTTGCCCGGGGATATAAGGTACCACCATGAAAAATTTCATTTAAATCGGTCCAATAGATTCGAAGATTAGCCCGTACAAACAGACAAACAGACAGAGAAACAAAAAATTTGAAAAAAAAACTGTATTTATTCTACTTGTCTTCTTACATCCTTCTGACTCGGTTTTTAGCATTTTTTTTGCTATGTACAGACATTCGACTTCTACTGTTTTATTATAGTATAGATATTAGTAATTCCAAAGTGACATATGAAGAAATTCTCAATTTTAGTAGGGATAGGTGGCGGTCACAACTTCGTGCTCGTAAATAATATATTTTTTACAACTTTGACCCCCTTTTTCCGATCAACGATCAGTCTGATCGTCTCTAGACTACTTTTTCCCATGCTAACATTTCCCATAAAAACCTCGATAAAAGGGGCTTTTGTTACTCTCCGACCCATAAGCTAATTCTTTGGTAAAAATCACATCATTTAATACTCTGTCGATGCGTAAAAAATAGTAAAATCTATAAACACACTCTTGAATTTACTATATTAGTAGAAAGAAAAAAAAGAGTAATGACAATAATTCTAAATTTGATATAATTCTTCTATATCACTTATACTTGGGCGACCAAACTTCGCTCGGCGTAGGCGGTCGTTCAATAGGTTATGCATTGGCGACAAAGCAAGTACCACGAGCATTTATAAAATGGCGCTCTATGACATAGTCATTATTAGAGCAGATAGAGAAAGGCTCTAATAATTAGTTACAGTATCCGTACTTAACATTATAAATGTGATGTGATGTGTTTGTCTGTTTGTTTGTTTGTTTGTCCTTCGAATAAATTTCGAATTTTTCGAAAATTCGAATTTCTTTTGACCTGAATACGTCAAAACGAATTGACGGATTAGCGTGATTTTTTGTGCGCAAATACATAGTTGGAGGGCTGGAGAGTGACATAGGCTACTTTTTACCACGGGAGATTATCTCATTCCCACAGGAAAACACGTTATAATACAACCCAAAATATTATTTACGATCAGAATTACTTGAAACTTGGTATTAATGTTCTTCAACACAATTAAATAAATGCGTATTTAAGCATTTTTCGAAATTCATCCATAATGGGGTAAAATAGGGAATGAAAATTTGTATGAAAACTACCTTTTTTAGTTTGAGCACGAGCATAGGCGCGGGTTCTGCTAGTAATTAATAATTTTAAATACAAATTTTAATTCAAATCGTTACAGCCATTTCCGAGATACACGAAATTTTATATAGGTACATACTCGTATGTACAAGAATTGCTCTTTTAATTATTTACTTACATCGTTATACCTCGACGTGGTCCCCCATCCAGCTATAGTGACAACGGTTCCAGGATTTTCTAAAGTTTGACTCTGATTGTTATAGGAAATTGGCTTCGGAACAAATTCACATCCTTTTATTCGCCTATTGAAATCAAAACCACCTTCCACCTTAACTACTGCTATGTCATTGTTCATCCATCTGATGTTATCATTTTCATGACCATCGAATACGTAATCTATACGTAATATATAAATAATACTTATTAAAGTATACGAATAAACATATATATATATATATATATATATATATATATATATATATATATATATTTAGTTGAAAGTTACACGGAGCATTTAAATATTAAAAATTAACAGCACTATAAATTATAAAAAAATAAATAAATATCCTATTATAATTAGTAAGTAAACAACAAAAGAAGAAAAAAAAGCAATATCTATCATGAGGAAAAAAACGTTTTAGCAATACAATAAACACAAGTTAAAAGCTATCACCATAGCAGTCTAATATCAGAGACTTACATTTTTCAATTTTATTAGAAAATAATTAAAATTATAAGAATTTTATTAAAAAATTTAGATTATATTAAAGAGTAAATTATTCACCTTTTTGGATTTACATATACATATACCTATCTAAATACTATATATTATGAATTTAAAACCATTGACATAAGCACTTACTTTTCGGTACACATTTCCAAACAGCTTTCTTAGCACCATTTTTGATACAAGGATTATTAAATTTGTCATCTTCATCTGAATACCTAGAAATTTTGCAGTCACTTATATATCGTTAAAGTTTTATAGTTACATCTATAAACTTGAAAATAAAACACTCCTCACTATCCTTATTATTTCTACATTTCAAAATTATATTTGTTTCTTGTAGTTCTTTTACACATCAAACGAGTTACAGACGGACGTGACTTTTTGCGTACATATGTATATATTTTAGACAAAAGAGTCATGAACACATCTGGTATAATTACTTATTCCAAAAATAACCTAAAGTCGAAGCTGACGGATCACAGGTGTTATACCAATAAATTACTATAAACTTACTTAAAAGTACCAGAAACCACGTAGAAATGATCCGCATCTTCGATACAAGCAGCTGATGTTAAAATATATTCTTCATGAATTATCACTCCACCGCAAAGCCATGTACGGTAATGAGGTTTCTTTTTGTTGGTCTGAGGTAGTTTTAGGTACACCTATATAAAAAAGATTTAGTATTAATTATATACATGAATGATCTGTGACCGATTTCAGAATCAAATAAAGAAGAATAATATGATGTAAAGCCGTCCATATTTGAGAGTTATTTAAAAGTTGCTTGTAGAAAAAAACATTTAAATATATTTTGGGCAATGCCAAAGGACGAATTGGGTAAAAGAGAGATCTTCATCAAATCATTCAAGTTGAAAAACAAATAAAAATGCCCTTTTTGCAAAGTGTTAATATACTATGAAAAATCTTGATAGAAAAATCATGCATACCATATAGGGTCTTTCATCATTTACTTCATAGCCATTAATGATTCTTCGAGTCTCATTTAGTATCTTTCCTACTTCTTCTGGAATATGAGCTGCTACTTCGAGAGAGTCAACATCTAAAAATAATTACTTTAGTAATACCTTTTTTTTGTTTAAATGCGTCAAAACTAAAAAAAAAACGCGTGAATGTACTTATGTACGTACGTAAGAAGTTATACTTCTTTGGCGTAACAGAACAAAAATAGCTAAAGATTTCATCCCGTACGTCACAACTCTTTGTCTGTAAAAGGATCGTCGCTTTCAGCTAACTTCATCATGTCGCTTTTTGGCTGTCGGTGTGCGCGCGTCGTAAAATTTTACTCTCATAATTTATTCCTAAACGTGCCAAAAGAAGTATAACTTCAAAAAATACTTCGCAAAAGTTGAGTTAAGCACATGGCTCTAAAATGCTCTGTAAAAAGACACATTCCTACTAACTCTATGCGTGCTAGTATTAGTGACTCTAGATGTACTTCGCATTTATTTACGAAAGCTCTTAGGTACGAGGATTTTTCTGTACTTAATTCACAAATAGTTTACCGTTAGCTTATCTTTGCAAGGTGTTTACAAATAGTAGTCCTATCTAGGAATCTTTAACTTTATTTAAACCTGTATGAAAATTCCTTCACTAGTTCCTTTGATTAGCCCGAACCAACATACTTCCAATCTAAATTTATAATATACTAGCAGTACCTGCGGCTTCGCCCGCGTTCAAACTATTAAAAAAAACAAACTCTTTGACACACCGACAGCAGCGCCACCTCCCGGGTTTTGTTGCTTACCAATTATGTTTTCAAACTATCCAGGAGTCCTTTGAAAAATACACACCAAATTTCATCCAAATCAGTCCAGCCCTTTAGGAGGAGTAAGGTGACAAACACGTACAGAAGAATTATATATATTAAGATAGTGATAATTTTTTTAATGGATTGATATTTTTTTATAAATAAAAGAAATATTTTGTTGTTTTGAATAAAGTATGTTTTGAAATAATGTAAATTAAATACTTACTGAAAAAATATAATAAATATGTCACAGAATAGAAAATAACTTTCATTTTTCTTAAAAAAATTAAACGTAAAAACATTTGCTATTGATTTTCAATTTCACGCCTTGCAATTCCACATTATTATTATATAAGTACTTGTTCTGGAAATCTTATATCGTAAATTATAATTTCAATAGAATTTCCTTTAGAAAATATGTACTACGTACCAATACATACTATGAAACAAATAATCTTTGAAAAGGATGTTTTTTTTTAATTACGCTAAGATCGAAAGTCTGCATATAAATTTTATTACCAATTATAAACTGCACTAAAACCTGACTAAATAACATATTTCCATGTTAAAATAATATTATCTATACAAATAATAAAATTGTAACTAAGCCGAATCTGTACACTAAATATTTTTTGGAAAATCTTATTGAAATAAACATTATTATCGATACAGAGGCCGAATCTATAGTTTTTAGAATTTTTGTCACAGAAAAATCACTGGAGGGATTTTGATGAAATTTGGTATAGTAATAGCTGGTTATCTGAAGCAACATACAGAATACTTTTTATCGCGGTAAAATATCTCATTTCTGAGAAAAAATACAAAAAATGCAATGTAAGAGTATACTAATATGTAAACTATCTGAACGCGGGCGGAGCCGCGGGCAGTGCTAGTATTGAATAAGATGTAAAGATATTACTTACTAGCTAATTGAAATTCTTTAGTAAGCATTTAGCAATATTTTCGTAATCTTTTTGCTTATAATCCCAAGGGGCTACGATAAAATGTCATTCTATAATTGTTGAAAAAATGGAAATTTAAAAAAACTGTATGGAAATGACGAAAATCTAGTGTATACCCATATATTTTTTTAAATTTTTAGTCATCAACCATTATAGCTTAACATCTTATCTAAGCAGCTATAACATGTTTAAGTAAGTTACTTTATGTCTAAATCCCTACGAAAGTTTTTAATGCTAGAAATAGTTAAGCACTCTACCTTAGTGAGTATGTTAAGAATATGGCTCTCTGAATGATGTAAATTGCCTAGATGCTACTGGCGACTCATCCTCGCTTCGGTCGGGTGCGTCCTTAGTTACGTTTTAACGTTTATAATAGACTAACAGTACCCGCGGCTTCGCTCGCGCTAAAACTACAAAAAATCTCTAAAAAGGTAATTTCATACAAACTTTCATCCCCTATTTTACCCATTTATAGGATGAATTTCGAAAAATGCTAAAATACGTATTCATTTAATTTTATTGAAAAGCATTAATACCAAGTTTCAAGTAATTCTGATCATAAATATTTTTTGAATTGTAGGTATTATAACGAGTTTTCCCGTGAAAATTTGAAAATCTCCCGCGGTAGAAAGTAGCCTATGTCACTCTCCAGCCCTCCAACTATTTCCACACAAAAAACTGCCAACTGCCAACTGTGCAGGAGATATTATGGTGCACAAATGTACGTGCAGACACAAGTGCACTCTCTATTCCTGTCACTCTCATACTCCGGTCGGACGACTGCTCGACACGACCAGTGAGAGTTAAGGCGCAGAACCGACGGCTTTACGTGCTCTCCGAGGCACGGGGGTGAAGCACCGCCAACCTCCCAACTCCGGGCTGTTACTGGGACTTACTGTACAGAAAGACTCAATAACTAAACTTGGCCCGACCCGGGACTCGAACCCAGGACCTCCGAGTGTGCAGCCGTACATGCTAGCCACTACACCACCGAGGCAGATAAATATCGATCTGACTCGGATAACCAACTATCATCGTACCAAATTTTATCAAAATATGTCTAGTGGTTTTCTCGTAATGCGTTCTCAGACAGATAAAAATTCTAAAAACTCTAGATTCGGTCTCTGTATCGATAATAATGACTTGAAATAGTAGTTAATAAGATTTTCCAAAAAATATTAATCGTACAGATTTGACTCAGTTTAAATTTTATTGTATGTATAGATGAATCAAACAAAAATAATAAAATGCATCTTAAATACTTCACAAACAGTTTATTAAATGAATTCATTGAGAAGAGTTATTCGTTGTATTATATTTCGATGGGCGATTTTCAAATGCTCTCAGTATAACTCCTTCGTGCTTCACGATTGTATCAACAGGGGTTTCATTGTATTTACTATCTGCTCTTCTTATTACCTTTTCTTCTGTTTTTGCTGGTCTAAAAATGATTGTATAATTGAAAACTGTTGATGTACATAAAAAATTAAGACATTTTTTGTATTGTTTCAATTTATATTCGATACTAGCATTGCCCGCGGCTCCGCCCGCGTTCAGATGACCAAAAACTAAATTCTTAGGTGTTACATATTAGTATACTCTTACATTGCAGTTTTTGTATTTTTCCTCAGAAATAAGATATTTTCCCGCGGTAAAAAGTATCCTAGGATCGCGCGCTACATCGCCCGGTTTATATAGCTTGAGCAGGCGGTCGAGCGATGCGGGGCAGAGGGGATGGACTCGCCGTAGGCATCTCAATGCTCGCCAAGCATTAAAAATGTTTCGCTACTAATTACTTCTAACAACGATATCTCAAAAACTATTCATCTGATTGATTTAGTGTAAAGAGCAATTTTAATCTGCATTAAATGACTAAGCTAACTAAAATATTCATTTGGATAAGGATTAATACCGAAACTAAAGAAAATAACTTTGAAAATAACGTAATGTTTTTAATTAAAAAATGTTAACATAAAAGTGTTTATTGTAAGTCAACCGTAAGAGATAGAGATATGCTATCGCGGACTTTTTTGTAGCATTTTTATAGATTTTGAATTCTCTAGTACATTACTTAACTGTATCTTTGCTAGTTTACGCGGCGTTCGCGTGGAAAGTTCCCATTTGGCGAGATTTTTTGCGACCTCTTCAACATTTGTCGCCGTATTTCAGCTAATTTACATAAAAGCATAATAAATTATATACCTAAACCTTCCTCAAGAATTACTCTTTCTATTGTTGAAAACCGTATAAAAATCCGTTCAGTAGTTTTCGAGTTTATCGCGTACAGACAGACAGGAGGACAGAAAGACGCGGCCGGGGGACTTATTTTTATAATAAGTATAGATGTGGTACAATTTATATCGTATCATTAAAATTATCGTTATTTTTTTGTGTTTCTCGATCAAATTTTTAATAATATACTTGTTATTGATTGCGTTAGTAAAACATTCCGAAATACCCACAAAAACTTTACGTTTTTTTTTATTTTTCTAATTTTAAGTATATTCTTTTAGTAGAATAGGTAAAAAACACTGAGACATGCAGCCAAGTGAATAATCCTATATTCTACATTCGTTCATATTAAACTAAAGTGTTTATTAAACCCCAAAAGATATTAAATAACTTAAGTTTTTCATCATAATTCTTACCCATCTGGATGATCGGCCCAAGTCATTTCCTCTTCTCTATATGACGAACCAGATCTAAACAGTTTTGAACAGCCGTTGCTAGAACTACCAATGAGTTTTTGAAAATAATAATTTTATTAATTGATTTTTTTAATAATTGACATAACAAAGTATTATTAAAGATAATTTTATATTTTATTAATAAAGATTAATAAAAAATAAAATTATCTTAATTGTTACTTAAAATCAGTAAAAGCGACGGTTAGGCGGATTCAAATGAATTTAGGTATGACCTGAATGTAGGCTTTATTTAGGTAACTTATTTAGGCAACCTGAGTGAATAAACCCTATGTTGCTGCTACCATTTATAGATTCTCAATAATAATTAAGCTATTTATCAGTTAAAGAATCAGAGCGATATTTCTGTAAATTACCCCCCACATACAGATGCACAAAAATTGAGAATTTTAATTTTCTATAAGGCATATAATACATGTATTCAGTCCTTTTTAACGTCTCACTGCTGGGCACGGGCCTCCCTTCAATATGAGCAGGATCAGGCCATAGTCCACCACTCTGGCCAATTGCTGGTTGGCGGACGTTGGTGGTCTTTTAAAAACTGGCTAGGTTCATTCAGATATGTAGGTTTCTTCACGATCATGTTGGAAATTATTCGCACATGAAAAGATCAGAGGTGCAAGACCCGGAATTTGAACCTCCTTCACTCGGTTTCCCAAGCGAGCACGTCACCACTGGGTTATCACGGCCAGTATAAATAGATAGATTATACAGTGCGTAAATAGATTTAGATATAATATAAAAGGTAATAATTAAAAAATCCATACACGAGATTTTTATAAAGAGTGCAGTCGATAAGCTTCCTGTTTTTATACACACTGGTATATAAAAATGGTCCATAGCATTTGTTGGTTCTTTCTGTGACAAGACATGCGGAAATTATCCCGATTACTACTGCGTCTGAACCATCTTCATATATTAGTGGACCACCGTGATCGTTCTAGAAAGGTTTATAATTTTTTTTTTATAAAAACCTTAAAGTTTTTCGGTTTTTTTACTCTGTTGTTTAAAAATATGTAATATTCTTTCTTATTAAAAATTTTACACTTTTTTTTTCTTTTTAGTCCTACTAATATTATAAATACGAAAATTTGTGAGGCTGTATGGATATCTGAATGTCTCGATGTATAGATGTATGGATGTTTGTTACTCTTTTACGCAAAAACTACTGAATTGATTTTAATGAAACTGAAATGAATATATAGCTCATACATAAGAATAGCACATAAGCTACGTTTTATCCCGGAAAATGTACGGTTCCCGTGGAATAGATTTGTTTTTGTTTTTCTAGAATAGGTATCAAGTAGTTATTAAAAATAGAATTAACGTATAAAATAATATTTTATTGTAGTAGTAGTAGAAATGATATTTAAAAAGAAAATAGATTGAAAATAATTTTATTATTTTTTCTTTATATTGAATTCTAATAAATTTAAAAAAAATTAAGAAAATATTGCAACCCTTAAGGTATTTATTTAAGTACATTATATATTTTGGACCACCTTTATAACTAACCTCCCTATATTTAAAGCAAGGCCTCCTCCTTTTATTTAAAGGAAAAAATATAAAAAATCATACCTCACAAAACCCTCCACTCACAACTTGCGGTTGCCTTCTCCCAGTTGCGTTATGATACGCTGAATGTAATACCAGTTCGTTGGGACTTATTACCCTTCTACTGCCCACTTCATCGGAATACATTATATCCGAACATTCTACGTATTTATCCTAGTGATGAATTTATTTAAAGTTTTAAAATGTCTCTTCCTGTATAAAAACTGGTGTTTAATTTAATTATACGCAATTGTTCCCCTTTTAATGACCAATCTAATAAAATAATGTTTTTATTTCTCAGACTAAAGAATTTTATATACGGATTCCCCCAAAAGTAATACCAAAGTCCAAAATAGTAACGTGATTTGCTAGTTTATGCTAGTATTCTCGATTTCGCCATATAGATCGTTTACTTTCTTTCAAGAATAACGAAAATTTTATATATGTAGTAATTAATTATAAAAATAATGCTATACTCTTTTGTGTTTTTTAAGAATTACTTCTCTTCCTCCTTTAAAAAATAGCTTAATAATAATTAATTTAATTTTTGTTTCTTTAATCAATTCTCTCGTTAATGGCTTCAAAACATGTTAGTGGAGCATTACACATTTTCTTGCCAATGCCGAAAATTTAAATAAAAAATCATAATTTCCAAAAAAAATTTTAAATAATGTTCAAAACTTCAAAAAATGTCGCCATTTTTTTTTTAATCTATATTTGAATGTCACGTGGAATGGAGAGGACACGAAGGGATTGGTCGGTAGAATATGATTATTATGGTGTAGGTATAGTTTTTTTTTGATAAAACTTACGTGACAAACTTCACTTAAATCAGGGTTAGTGTCTCTCGAACAAATCATATAGTTATCTATAATGTTGTGGTAGCGCGGCCCCCACCGACGTTTGCAAGCAGTTTTAGATATCAGTACCACTGTACTTTCTAACAATTCTTGTACTGGGGCTTGACTTCTTTGGTTCATCAACTGAGAAAAAAAATATGTGTTTTTTATTTAAACTAATTAACTTTTTCTTTATTAACGAGGACGTTACAAACACGATATATGTACATCAATACTAATATTATAAATGTGAAATTGTGTTTGTTTGTTTGTCTTTCTTTCACGTCGAAATGGCAGAATGGCGTGAGTTTTTGTGTGGAGATAATCGGAGGGCTGGAGAGTGACATAGGCTACTTTTTATTCCCACGGAAAAACACGTCATAATACAATCCAAAAAATATTTATAATCAGAATTACTTGAAACTTGGTATTAATGCTCGTCAATACAATTAATTAAATACGTGTTTTAGCATTTTTAGAAATTCATCCCATAAGCATCATAAAATAGCGAATGATAGTTTGTATGAAACCTACCATTTTAGAGTTTTTTTTTGTAGTTTTAGCGCGACGACGCGCGGTTTCTGCTAGTACTACATATATGTATATTTTACAACCAATCTTTGATGTTTAGTTTATTTCAAATGAATGTTTATATTTTTCGTTAAATTCATTAACTATTTCTATGCGGTGTTGTTAGAAATAAATTTTAATTAACTGGCCACCACATTTACTCAGTGAAATGTGTTTGACAGGTAATGGTACAACTTTATTATTATAGTCATAAGTTCAATTCCTGGACAAAACAATTTATATTGACCATTTACAACATTTTATCTACGTCAAGCTGAGATAGAGTGCAGCGATTGAGTTTTATTAATAAAGACATTTTTTATAGCTTTTTTGACTGAGATTTTAATTTTATGTGGGCACTCCAAATGTTCCTTTCATTTAATCAATAATAATCCTTAGATTTACAGCCATTATTAATATGTAAGTAGGTATACAATCTTACTATGTTTAATATAATTAATGTGAAAATTTAGATGGATGTTTGGATGTTTGTTACTCAATCACGCCAGAACGGCTGAACGAATCTGGTGAAATTTGGAACGGAGATAGATTAAAGTGTGGAATAGTAGGTATGTATATAGGCTACTTTTTATTCACATTGTACAGTTTTCGGGGGATATATTTGTGTCTCTTCTCCTAGAGCGAACCGAGCGAGGGCAAACCGCTAGTTTTTGTTATATATCATGTAATAAAAATTTAATGTATATAGTTTACTAAAGATTTAGTTCATTTATTTTTTTAATCTATTTACAATATAGAATCCAGGGATAGTACATTATTATACTTATCAGTGCTTCCCCAGCCCGCTATAACGCCTTTGTTGCCCGTTTCCTCATAACGACTACTTCGGTTATTATAAAAGATAGGTTTTGGGATAAAATCACAACCCCTAATACGTCGGTCAAAGTTAAATTCATCTTCAACTTTCACAATAGCTATGTCATTGTTCATCCATCTTATGTTATCATTCTCGTGACCGTCGAAAACGTAATCTAAAAATAAGTGAATTTTGAGAAAAAATAAGGAAAAATGAAAATATATCTAATCTAATATATTTAAACGAGCAATTCTTGTATATATATATATATATATATATATATATATATATATATATAATCTGAATCTCGGAAACGGCTCCAACGATTTTCATGAAATTTAGTACGCAAGGGGTTTCGGGGACAATAATACGATCTAGATTAGTCTTATGCTGGGAAAATACGTGTTTTCGAATTTTCATGCGGTTTTCTTTTGCATTATTCCACGCAAAATATTATGTTCGATAATTTCGCACGCGCGGGCATAAGCGTCATGGTCCAGCGCAAGGCACAAGATTGAATAAGTGTCCGGGTTCGAATCCCGGTCGGATACAAAGGTATAATTTATTTTTGGTTTTTTTTTGTATTTATTCAAGTTTTTTTAAGAAAATTATACTTTTGACCAAAAACTCCGAGCGAAGCTCGGTGGCCCAGGTACTCTAAATATTAAATAAGTACATTGATTTACACTATATTTTTGTAATCTAAATATAAATACACAAAATTCATTTTATCATAGGACAGATATACAAACAGACACAAAACTTGTAAACTTCAATAATATAACAAAAACTCAGAAGTTTCACATAATCGTACAAACAATCGTAACAAATCGATGGGACATAGAAGAAAAGTGCCTTAAATATTGAAGTTATCAAAATTTTCTCAAACAAAACATTTCTTTTATTTTTAAAAATAATAATAAGCGCATTTATTTATTTTTAATCAAATAAAAATTCAAAAAAGGACACCGTCACTATTTTTTTTTTTAAATAAAGAAATGTTTTCTTTGAGTACCTAAATCTTGATAACTTCAATATTTAAGGTACTTTTCTTCCATTTCCCATCGATTTGTTCCACCCTGTATGCATGTAGATTTGAAAATCTAAAAGTCAGCAAAGCTTTATAATTAACAAATATGAACACTTACTACGGGGAATACACTTCCATACAGCCTTTTTAGCTCCATTCTTGATACAAATGTTGTTATAACGATCGTCTGCTTCATTATGTCTACAAGCGAGATAAATATCATTAAACTAGCTTTTCCCGTAGCTTCGCTCATATAGTCTACTAGCATGTCCCTCGGCTCCGCCCGCGTTTTTTAGATTTGATTTGAGTTACTCAAGCGCGGCAGATTAACAGGAGTGGAGATACCTTGCACTCTGTTGAGTACCTCCACAATAATATAAGTCCTCTATATAAGGGCGTGCGTCTAGATAATAAAACAAATATAACTTACTAGCATTGCCCGCGGCTCCACCCGCGTTCAGATGACCAAAAACCAAATTCTTAGGGTTTACATATTAGTATACACTTACATTGCAGTTTTTGTATTTTTTCTCAGGAATGAGACATTTTCCCGCTGGAAAAAGTATCCTATATGTTAACCTGGATAACCAGCTATCACCATACCTAATTTCATCAAATTCCTTCCATTGGTTATTCTGTGATGCGGTAACAGACAGACAGACAAAAAATCTAAAAACTATTGATTCGGCCTCTCTATCGATAATAATGTTTATTTCAACAAGATTTTCCAAAAAATATCTAATGTACAGGTTCGTTCGGCTTAGTTATAATTATATTATATGTAGGTATAGATAACCCATATGCATCTCTGGAATAATAAAGCTAGCTATAACAGAATTTATTAAAATTGGTTCAGTAGCTTCTGACCTTATCAACTACAAACAAACAAATCTTTTTTCTTTATAACATTAATATTATAATGTTAAATGAGGAATCCTTGTATAAACATTTATATATACATTTATTAGGTATCTCGGAAACGGCTTTAACGATTTGTATCTGTATTTAGATAAGGTTTTGCTTTTAAGTTTATCCACAGAGGTGTCTTTACTGATAAAACGCAATATTTATATCTTTCCCGAAAAAATAAGATTTTACAAAAAAAAGCTGAGCAAAGCTCGGCCGCCCGCGTGTAAATATTATACCTGTAAGTGCCAGAAACGACGTAAAAATGCTTCACATCTTCAATGCAAGCGGCAGAAGTAAGTATGTATTCTTCATGAATTATAACTCCCCCGCACAGCCATTGACGGTAGTCATTATATTTTGGATTCTTGGTTGGAAGCTTTAAATAAACCTATTAAAAGTTAAATTAAAATAAGTCAAGTATATGTTAAGGAATTTAAGAATAGATATGTTTATTTAGAATAAAATATAGGACTCAACGACAGATTTATCATTATTTTTCTTTTTGTATAAGCTGGCCTAGACTAAATTCTATCGTTTTGACATTTTTGGAAGATTTTTTGAATAATTCGACCAGAACTAACTACACAACCAATTATCGGTTTGAGTTTTTTCCATTTTTGTTGGACTAAACCTAGCTAGTACTAAAAACACTAAAGTTTCATCACAATCAGATGAATAGTTTAACGTCAAAATTATAATTTTAACATACGCAGAAGACGATAAAACAAAACATTCCTTTTTTTGTCAGATTTTCAGTTATAAAAAATACCTCCTTATTTATTAATGCTCTATTTATGTGGATGTTCATTAGAATTTTTATTTTTAAAACTAAATTATTAAACAATCAGTTTTCAATATGCATCTTCTAATATATTATAAATATTCTCTTAAGCTGTAAGCTTATTTTATATTAGACGACCACACGTTTGGCTCAGTTTGTAGTGACCTTACTTCCTGTGCCAGCAGTCGCGGGTTCGAATCCCGCTGGGGGCATTCATTTGTGTGATGAGCACGAACGTTTGTACTCCAACTTTGTTAATATTTATAATATGTATCTAATTAAAGTTATATATGTGTAGCGTATCAATTATCTGGTATCCATAACACAGGCCTCGTAACTTACCATGTAACTAGATGGTGCTGTGAGCTAATGTCCCAACATATTTATTATTATATATTTACTAATATTTACTTTACCATATAAGGCCTACTGCTACGAGATTCTTCGCCATTAATAATTCTTCTAGAATTATTTAAATGTCCTTCAACTTTGCTCATGTTCGTTTTATGGAGGACGTCCATTATGTTTAAAGGCAATGTCGTTTTTACCCCCATTGACTGTACGTCTGCAACATTTTTAACTTTTTCTTACAAAAAATCTTCTGACTACGGTACTTTAACACTACTTTAGTAATAAGGCCTACTCTCTTTTTTTGTGTTAGTTTTGTTGTTTTATTTTTATGGTGTACGATAAAAATATTTGTTTTGATTTTAAATCCATCTCAGTATTATATAAAAAAACCTTAATATGAAATAAAACAGCACGCCTTTACATCTTCCACTGATACAAGATATTTGTTTAAAAAAATAATAGAATTAAAAAATATCCACCTTTGAAATTTTCTATCACCTATGACCTAAGTATGTATACCTTCTAGATTCTAACTATGAAATCATGAAAATCATTTAGTATAACAGGTTCCAATTAAATACCTTCGTCTTATTTGAAGTCAATAAGAAATTATTTTTGTCTCTTATTCAATAATTTACCCATCTTTACATATAAAATGCCGTTGTGCGTGTGTTTGTAAATGTTCTCCTTCTAAATAGCTTAACCGATTTTGATGATATTTTTATTGTGACACCTAAATGGTTCTTACTTCTTAGCTATAGTTGGACCCGGGAAGCGGTAACTGTTGTCGAGAGATTCAGGTTTTTATGTAATTTTCTGGCAGGCCATCGTTAGAATCTATACTAATACTAGCAGGCCACACATATGAAAATCGTTAATTTTGCAATATAAAAAGAGAATAATTGAGACAAAAACTATCTTATCTATTAAATTGGAGGAAATCACACATTTAAAAAAAATACGTTAAAATCGGACAAGTAGTTTCGGAGTTCATCGCATCCAACATTGTGACACGGGAACTTTATATTTTGAGATTAATGTTAAAGAAACTCTGTCTGTGTCTCTTAAGCTGCTGAATAGATTTCGATAAAATTTGACAAGAATATACTACATTCTAGGATCGGACCCCTTGATCCCCGCTTATCACGTGCAATGCCGCGGGCAAAAACTATACATCTAAAATATGCTTAAACATGTATTCAGCCCTTTGTGACGTCCCACTGCTGGGCACGGGCCTCCCTTTAATACGAGGGGAATCAGGCCTTAGTCCACCACGCTGGCCAAGTGCTGGTTGGCGGACTTCACATGTCTTTCGAAAACTTTCAAGGTTTTCTCAGACATGCAGGTTTCTTCACGATGTTTTCCTTCACCGTAAGATAAGTGGTAATCATGTTGAAAATGATTCGCACATAAAAATATCAGAGTTGCGAGACCTTGCGGGATTTGAACCCGCTTCACTCGGTTTTGCAAGCGAAAGCATTACCACTGGGCTACCACTGCCTTAAATATATTATAGAATATAAAATATTAGAAAATATATTCATACCTACCAATTAGTAAACACATTGATGTGACAAAAATTAAATAGCACTCGAGTCTCTCCAAGCTGTGCAGACTTATCCTCATATTTTTAGAAATAATGTAGGTAATTCTATTTTTGTGTTTAAAATGCTGTTTTATTTTGTCATGGTTTCTAACTCTTTATTACTTTCGATACGAAGTTAAAATTGATTTTATCGATTGTTTTTATGCTTTTAGTGTTTTACACATTAAAGTAAACATTAATTATATGTATGTATCTTTTATATAGAGAAAGAAAGTTATTTTTTTGTATATCTTACTAATATTATAAACGCGAAAGTTTGTTAGAATGTACGTGTGGATGGTAGGATGATGTTTGTTACTCTTTCAGGCCAGAGCGGCTGAACAGATCTGGATGAAATTTGGCCGAGATAGATTATAATCTGGAATAACACATAGGCTACTTTTTATCCCGGAAAAATGTACCCGAGTGGAGAGTTCCCGAGGGATAGATTTGTTTTTGTTTTTCCTTCTGTGAGGCGCTAGTTAATAATAATTTTGGATGTGTTTCAGTCGATTTTTTTTAATTTATGTAAAGAAATTAACCGGACGAATACGAATTGATATATAGAAGCATATAGTCTTTGCACTAAGCTAAGGTTAGACGGACCTAAGGCTTTATTTTTTTAAATCATATTATAAATACTGATTATCTTTTTTACACATATTTAATGAAATTAGGTAAAGTAATAGCTATAAAATAAAGCTACAGTCTACCCTGAAATTATTAACATTGGAAATACTTCTTACAAAATGATAACTGCTACATTCGACAATGGACCAAGGAAAGAGGGTTTCAGATTTGTTCGGGCGAGCTCTAAACAAAAAGAAGAAACAGGAAAATCCCTAAATAAATATATGTAAATAGGAAATATCAAATAGCATAGAATAAAACGTTATAAAATAAAAGTAAAAAACTATTTTTTCGCGGTATTATTTCACTTTTTATCCTTGACACTTTGAATGCTTTTTGAATTTTGAATATTGTCATGGCAGAGACCAAATCCGCAAAAAAAAAAACAGTTTTATTTAAAACGCAATATACAAGGAGGGTATTACGGTTAAATAAAGCAAGGGTTATTTTTTTCAGTACTTATTTATTAAATTTACTTTGTAGAACCAACGGTCGTTTCTTTGTACTGTTGACTCTTCTCCTCAGCACGAATTTGTTTTGAGATTTTGACTCCTGCTTTTCATATCTAAAATTATGTTTATAACTAGGTAAATATTAAACGAATTGATACATGTGCTTATATTTAAAAAAAGAAACCTTTTTTTTCCAATTTCGGATATCACTCGAATTCTTCGAACAATTTACATCGCGAGGTTGTTATTTAACAAACATACACACAATCACTCGCCTTAATCATATTGTTATAATTCATTAAGAAAGGCACATTTTAATGTAGCTCCAACAAATGAGATATTTTGCCTGATCAGGTATGTGTTATACCTATATTAAATCATCTTTAAATACAGTTTATTCCAAAATAATTACTTCATTATAATTTCAATATATATATCAATACTAATATTATAAATGTGAAAGTGTGTTTGTTTGTCCTTCTTTCCTTCTTCACGTCGAATCGGAGAGACGGATTGGCGTGATTTTTTGTGTGGGGATAGTTGGAGGGCTGGAAAGTGACATGGCTACTTTATACCGCGGCAAATTATCTAATTCCCATAGGAAAACACGTTATAATACAATCAAAAAAAATATTTATGACCAGAATTACTTGAAACTTGGTATTATGTATCTGTCACTCTGTTTTGACGTGAAAGAGAGACAAACAAACTTTCACAAACAAACCCACAAACACACCTTCACACTTATAATATTAGTATGGATATATATGTATTATAACACAACAACAATAAAAACTATAAATTAGATAACAATATACATTTACATTTGAAATAAAAATTAACATATAATTAATTGATTAATTTAAAATTTATTTATTTATTTATTTCAAATCTAATCAAAAATTCAAATTTTGTGGTTGAGATCCCCTTTTAAGCAAATAATTTGCCTGTATTAGGAGACCCCGCCCTTTCATAAAAAAGTAATTTTATCTTTTAGCTGATTATAATATTATGGGTGATACTACAAACTTAAATAGATCAATTAAGACAAACAAAAAAATAAAAAATAAAAATAAAAATTAGCGTACATATGTTTGTTTGTGTATTGTGTGTGAGTGTGCGTGTGTGTATGTGCGTGCGCGTGTGTGTGTGTGCGTGTGTGTGTGTGTGTGTGTGTGTGTGTGTGTGTGTGTGTGTGTGTGTGTGTGTGTGTGTGTGTCCGTGTGTGTGTG
Organism: Brenthis ino; assembly: GCA_921882275.1. Lineage (NCBI taxonomy): Eukaryota > Metazoa > Arthropoda > Insecta > Lepidoptera > Nymphalidae > Brenthis > Brenthis ino. The sequence continues at coordinate 17,927,037 of OV170222.1, forward strand.
TGTGTCCGTGTGTGTGTGTGCGCATGTATGGATGTATCTCACCTTTTATTATTAGACCATTCGTAATTAGTCTCAACTAATCGCTTCTTTCCAGAGCGCAATAGTCTTCTGCACGTAGTTCTGCGAAAAAATAGTAAAAATGCGTTAATTTTGATTTCATAATTTGAAATGCAGCTCGTCAAGAAGAAAGTTTAAATAAAAAGAAAAATAATTCATATACTTTAAAACAGATTTCATATTTATTTATATAATTCATCTCTACAAAGTAATTATCGTCGTTGAATAACAACATATTCACGATTTCATACCAAATAATCAAGTGAAAGCTGTTTTTCTTGAAAATTTTGTATTTTTACAGTATTTTATAAAAAAATGACATAATTATATGAAATTCTATATTTTAGTCGCGAGAGTTAATGTGGGCTAAGGTAAATTAATAAATATTTGGAATTAATAACCATCACCTTATAATTTTTCCAACATTCCCCTCGACTCATCTAAATCAATCAAATGAAATTTTTATTTGTTTATTATGAGATCAGTTCAATAATTTCAAGAAAAACAAATTTCATACACTTTCAAATCCATAAGATACTTAGAAGTAAGTTAAAATATAATAAAACGATTTTTCCTTTACGCCATTACGTTAAAACTATTGAACATATTGGTATGGAACTTTGACCAATCGACGCGGGATTGTCTGTAGATGGGTTTAGACATTACACTATTTTTTTATTCGTTTGTTATTTATATTTAACCTAAATATATGAAGATCTCTGAACTCTGAAGACCAAAAGAAACATTTACGTAAGCCCAGAAAAGCTATAGCTAGTTCGTTATTTATTATGAAGCTATTGTATTAAAAACGTATTAAAACAGCACAAAATAGAATAACATGCCAGAAGATTAGTAGAATAAAAGCTTAAATAAGCTATAATAGAATAAAATGTAAAAAAATATTACTCCTTATCCTTATTAATCGCACAGTTAATAACATGTCGGTTTTTCCACACGCTAGTATACAGGAAAGGTCCGTAACACTTTTGGGTGATGTTAGTTGTCATACAAGCTGATATAACGCCGATAACGATTGCACCTCTCCCATGGCCTGAGATTAGAGGTCCACCGTGGTCATTCTACAATGTAATTACACTGTTATATAAATAAGAGTTCCGAAGTAAAATTTCTTTAGAATCGCTGTGATTTGAAACTCGATGAAACGAAAATGCGACACTAAACAGAGACAAACACATAAATATATAGGATTAAGCCGGCGAGAGAATGAGATAGAATACATTGCCATGTTGCCATGGTAACCGCTGTTGTTGTCTGACAGATATAATATAATATTATATTCTTTCTGTATATGATATTCTGTAAATATATGATTCTAATATGCTTATAAAATAATATGCCTTATTTAATTATTTGAGATGGAATACATTACACAGGAAGTAAAGAATAATAAAATTAATTACTAAATAATATGTAATGTATATTTATGTCAAATAAAATGTAAAATAACTTTAAAACATGGTAAAAATATTATAAAAAAATAAACCTTATAATTATTCTACTTCCGATACTCTATATTAATCTCATTCTCTCGTAGGTTACTTTTCTGAAGTTTCACTTCTACCAAGTGTGAATTGCACTCACGCGCACTTTTTTTATGTGTGTTTGATTGTTACTCCTTCATGCTGAAACGGCTGGACGGATTTGGATGAAATTTAATACACAGATGGATTATGAGCTGGATAAAAAATAGGTTAGCGAGTTGAGTGCTAGTAATAATACTAGCACTCTATATATCACTATTATAAAATAGAATGACGACGACAAATTTTGACGACACGTATGGCTGTTTGTGTGACACTACTTGCTGTGCCAGCAGTCGTGAGTTCGAGTACCGCTGGGGGCATTCATTTGCGCGTATATACCTATTTAAAGTTATATATGTGTAGCGTATCAACTATCTGATAACAATAACATACGCGTTGTAGCTTACCATGGAATTAGATGATGCTGTGTGTTAATGTCCCAACATATTTATATTTTTTTTAATGTAATTATTATACCTCACAAAATCCACCAGATACGGGCTTATATCTGCGCGTGCTGTTGAAATGTCTCGCCGAATGTACGTGCTGTTCACCTTCTACAACGAATCTTCTACCTTTACGGGGTTCCTCTTCATTTGAATACTCGAGCTCTTTACAATTTATCTCTTGTTCCTTTTTAATTTATTTAAAAAACGTAATGAGCTACTTACATATGTACGTATGTATATCTGTTACTTGTGTAAAGATAGCTTTATTATATATGAAATGAGGTAGTTTAAATTTTCTATAAATTCTATTTGTTAAGATGCTTTTTTAAAAATTTGTTGTTGATAGAGGACTATTATAGTTTTACAAAATATAATAAAATAATAGGCAAAAAATATACCGACATCAAAATAACGTTAAAACTCGTATAAGTTGTTATACCAATAATTATTAATTGTTGTTAGAATAATTATAATATAATAAAACGTAATATCGCCTTTTTCGAAGATGATAGAACACACCTCGTTCTTTTATTTCCAAATAACTGAATTTCAATATTTAATATTGAAAATTACATAATAAGTTACTCTGAGGAGAACTCTAAACAGGAAATAAATGTTTTTCTTTAAATCAAAATCAAACGTACATTACAATGTACCTAATAGTAAATTATTTATAGTATAATCTTTATTATTTGGTACCATATAGCATTTTTTTTCTGAGTAGTAATAACCGACTTCCAGAAAGGAGGAGGCTCTCAATTCGTCGGAATCTTTTTTTTATGTATGTTCACCAATTACTCGAATGTTGAAATTGTTTTTGTTTCAAAAGCCGACAATATTTTAAGATATGAATATACTCGTATGATAGGTAAATATGTATTTTATGTATCGAAATATATTAGATTTGCTTTGCATCGGCTGGCACCGACTTCGAAAATATCTGATTAGATATCTATTCTAAATGAAAACCTCTGTTTAGTTATTTTTTAACATTTTAGTGCCTGGAAGTCGGTTTTTATTTTATGTTAAAAAGTTTTTATATGGTTACTTTAAAATATTTGTTTAATATACTCGTATTTAAAAAAAATATAACCGTGTAACCTAAGAACTATGTAAGTGTATTTACCCTACATATATCTCTCATGGAGTCGGTATCGAAGCCGTCCTTAGCGCATATCATGTTTTTATCGATGATGTAGTGGTATCGCTCCGGCCACCGATCTTTGCATTTAGTCTTAGATATCAATATAACATCGGTTTCTAAAAGGTCTGGAGAGTTTGTCGTTCTACCGTACATCTAAAAATGAATTTATATTAGGTATTATCTACACTATAATATAAAGAGGTAAAGTTTGTGAGCTTGTGACGTTGTAAGGGGTAATCTCTGGATCTACTAAACCGATTTAGATGAAATTTGGTAAATAGATAGTTTGAGACCCTGGAAAGGCCATAGGGTACTTTTATCCGGGAGATCATCTCTTAAGGGGGTGAAAATGGGAATGAAAGTTTGTCGTGGGAAGCAAGCTAGGGACGAACTTGAGCGAAACGAGGTTGAGTCGCTAGTTGAATATATGTATGTATGTAAAATACTAATATTTGATGTAGTTAGTAGCTAACATGTACGGCAACAGATACTGAAATATTGAGTTCGAATTTCGAGCTGGAAAAGGGAAATGAATACCTCTGTTGTGCGTCTGATTTGTAACCGGTCGTATCGAATTATATACTACTAGTGACTCACCCTCGCTTCGCTAAGTTTGCCCCTAGATACGTTTTAATTTTTTTGTGCGGAACCCTAATTCTATTTCTAAAATAAAAGTACCTAGCCTATGTTACTCCCTATAACATCAGCTATCTTCCAGTGAAATTCCCGTCAAAATCAGTCCAGCCGTTTCAGAGATTATCCGGAACAAAGAGACAGACAGACAAAAATTTCATTTTTTTTTTATTAATAATAGTGAACCAAAAATCTATACCTTGTAGAAATTTTCAGCGTTATGCCAATTACTTAATTAATTTTTAGGTGCATTTTGCCTCTACTGTATTAACTACTGAAATACTTACTGAATTAAAGTTATTCGTAGAACCCCATCCAGCAATAGAAGCGACTGTGCCAGGTGACTCTAGATCTTCAGATTGATCGTTGTACGCTATCAAAGCGGATTTGAAGTCACAGCCGTGCACACGATGTTCGAAGTCAAATTTACTGTCTACTTTTACAATTGCTATATCATTTTCCATCCAGCGTATGTTGTTAAATGCTTTCCCGTCAAATACGTAATCTTTAAAAGAAAAAGTTTATATACTTTATTCTTGGCTTGTGTGTTTATATACATAGGTACATATAATAAAATTCTAACGTAGTTGAATATGCGCATTAAATATTTTTTGGAAAATCTTATTGAAATTGGTATTATTATCGATACGGAGGCCGTATCTATAGTTGTTAGAATTTTGGTCTGTTTGTCTGTCTGGGAACGCATCACGAGAAAACCACTAGATAAATTTTGATGAAATTTGGTGTGATGATAGCGGGTCAACATACTTTTTACTGCAGGAAAATATATCGTCTCTGAGTAATCTATACTAAACGTTAAAATGTAACGAGTGTATGTAAGACCCTAATTGTCAGGTACGTGAATTGCAACATTATTCTAGTAAATAGTTTTAACGACTGCCAATTTAGTTCTATGCGTTCGTTTTTAACTTCCTTTTTTGTGTATAAACAGTACTTAAAAGAAGTAACTTGGCGTTTCCCGGAAAATATACAAAAATTGCGTTTTTTTCAGGAAAGACACTTTTATAGATAAACTTAAAAAGCAAAATCTTATCTAAATAAAAAAAATTACAAATCGTTAGAGCCGTTTTCGAGATACCTACCTACACAAAATTTATCTACATATATATTCAAAATACATATTTATCTTTTATTTTTAATTTTGTTGTCTATACAAAATAGGTATATTGATATAGGTATACCTATTTTGTTCAATTCAATACACTTTCATAAAATTTTATATTAGATATGAAATATTTAAATTAGTTTATTTAATGTAATAAATATTAACTGTACAATTTATTTTACACTTAAGAACAGTTACCTTTAGGCACACATTTCCAAACTGCTCTCTTGGCACCATTTTTAATACAACCATCTTCGCTGCCAATAGGTAGCCATCTATAATGATGATGATTAAAAAAGTAATTTTTCTTTATTGATTTTCTCAGAAATTTATTATAATATAAAAAATATTCCTAGATATATCTATGTATTATTATTATTAAAACAGTATCTGTACCCGCCATAGAATACAATCGCACTATAGAATAGTTTTAAAACAATATTGATAATATACATACGTGCGTATATCTGTTACTACATACTTGTGTAAAGATAGCTTTATAGTATATGAAAAAAGGTAGTTCCTATTTTCTATAAATTCTATATACCCAGATGCTTTTTTTTAAATTTGTTCGTGATAGTGGGATATTTTAACTAAACAAAATAAGTATATATGGCTAATACAAATTAGAAATCAGTACGAGTTGAACCCATAAACTCCGACGATGAGGCAGCTGACGGTACATCTAACAACTTATTGAAGATTGTCTAACACTGTTATAATTCCCTAGTGTATTGAAGTGAATTTTTTTATTAATTTAAAAGATAATTGTTCAACCCTTAGGAATGAATTGAGATATAAGCTATTATTCTTTATAAAATAATTAACGAATGGGTTCACAATAATTTAGCGAAGATATCGCGTAACATACATACATACTTGTAGAAAATAACATACACTCGAATTGAGCCCTTTTTTAACCCCCGACGCAAAAAGAGGGGTGTTATAAGTTTGACGTCAATGTCTGTCTGTGTGTGTGTGTCTGTCTATGGCTTTGTAGCTCCCAAATGAATGGACCGATTTCGATGCGGTTTTTTTTTTCTTTTGAAAGCCAGTTTCCTTGCGGTGGTCCTTAGCTATGTTTGGTTGATATCGGTCCAGCAGTGTAAGAGTATCAGTTCTTTTTCAAAATGATGTAAGCCGTTTTGGCGTATGGTTACTCGATTAAATACTTCACGCGTGCCAGTGTAATCGTTAAATGACAATTTATTTGCGATGGAGCTTTTTAAAATTTTTAATTTATAATTATTGAATTCGATTAATAAAATATTATTATTCAACAACTTAAATATGTAGTAAAAAAAAGAAAGTTATCACCATATCACCTATGTGTCCCAGAGATCACGTAAAATCGCTGCACGTCCTCTATACATGCTGCTGATGTCAGAATATACTGTGCGTGTATTATAACTCCACCACATAACCAATTAGGTTCCTTCAAATCTGTACTTTGTACTGGACGCAGATAGACCTTGTGGTTTTAAAATTTAAAAACATACTATAAATTAAATATACTCGTACTATAATTTATTGATTGTAACGAAGTGTATTTTTTGCATGTCCATAGCATGATGTGGCAGATATTGCATAATGGTTACCGATAGGATAAGCAAACATATACAGGGTCATTTTTAATTTACTGAAAACAATTTGGGAATATACTATTTACATCATAACAACAACATCTGTAACAAGAAAAAATAATATTACTTAAATTTTTATTTTCATACAAAAATAAAAATATTTTTATTGCACCTTCTAAACGTTAGAGTTCTAGCATCTGGTCAAGTTTAAAGGAGTAACCACCGACTCCTACACCCCTCCACCTCTCACCCTCCACCGGTCACGCGCTTTCTTTTACTAATGCTGGACTTACCGTTTAGAAGGTGCAATAAAAATATTTTTATTTTCGTAAAATTTAAGAAATATTATTTTTTCATGTTGCAGATGTTGTTGTTATGATGTAAATAGTATATTCCCAAAATGTTTTCAGTGAATTATATTAAGAATGACCCTGTATATTATGTAAAAAACTTGCAAAACGTCATAGGCGAAAATACCTAAGCGAAGCGAGTCTAACTAGTACTTTGCTTATTCGAAATTCGAATCTCTAATACTTTGGTAAGATTTCAATCGGCGCGGTTTTAATTAGGATAAATAATATAGGTTTTTTTTATTTTACTAATTGATGAATATATATATTTTCTGTAAGATAATCTCTAAAAGTACTGTTGGAGCGATTTTGAAAAAACCTCTAGTTTACAGAAAACCATCAATCAAAAAAGTACTAGATAACACAATCCCATGCAAAAGTTCTCTTAAAACTGCCACCAATTGTGTTTAGGTAATTATTCTAGTTAAAATACATATACACCCATGTAAATTGAACCTTAACCCATGTAAATTGAAAATTAAAAGCGCGCTCAAATGTTCAAATGAGCGCTCATTCGGTGAGGACATTTTTTGTCACTGAATGTGTATCTAGTACTTTTTGATCGATGACAATAAAAAAGGTTTTACTGAAGCTTTTTAAATTTAAAACTTACCATGTAAGGTCTAGTTTCACCGGCTTCATTACCTCTTAAGATTCTTCTAGTTTTGTTTAATAACGTCCTTTGTTCTGTGTTTATGGTTTTATTACAATCTAAACATAAATATTGCCTTTGAATAAATAATTATGAATGATTGTAATAAAAAAATATTATCATCGCGAGGATTGTACTCAGTTTGATAATTTGATATGAATTTAGTACCATATTAGTTTTCAATTGATAGTTTTTTTTTTAGTTTTTGTCATTTGCGTACTGTTATATCCCTTTTTACAAGGCAGTTAAATCTTAGTAAGCATTTATTTAATTAAAAGTATTTTTCCTTTACATTAACCTTTGTCAGCAATATCATTGTTCCTTTTTCAACTTTAATTCTAATTTTATTTTAAAAGTTAGTTAGACTCAGAGCCCCGGATAGATCGGACATAGATTCCGAGACGCGTTAAAGTTCGGAAGTCTAGAATTTATAAAAAGTTTGTGTGTGAACTTTATAATAAACTTTTAGGTTTATTTTGTGTTTTTTTTTAAAAAGACTAACGGGATCGGCCTCCTAACAGTACGCATGGGCGTTGATCAAACATACCTACTATAATAGATATAAATGAAGAGACAGAGCTTTTTAATAAATCAAATATAAGAAGCTTCTCAGTAGCTTTTTTCATTAACAACTTCCTTGCATCTCACGGGAAATACCTACTTTATGTATCGAAATAAGAAACATAAAAAGCTTATGTCAAGTTCTAGCTCATAATCTTTCTCTAGGCAAAACTTAATTATAAACAACATATGTACTAACAAACATGATTCTGCGATTGTATTATTAGTAACTACCGACTCACTTTCTCTTTGCTCGGGTTCGGGAATAGATAGACTATAATGTATACATAGGTATGATGTGTTTTATACACCTTACTTGAGAAATGATTGATTCCCCATACAAACTTCCATCACCTTTTTCATCCCCTGAAGGGTTGATTTTCGGGATAAAAACTATCCTACTTAGTATATGAAATTATCTAATATATAAAATTTCCATGTCACTATGTTAGTTACCGTACTCCTCCGAAAAGGCTTTACCGATTTTTACCAAATTTTATATGCGTATTCAGTAGGTCTGAGAATCGGCTACTATCTATTTTCCATACCCCTAAGTGATAAAGATAAGGGTGGTCCACCCAGAGCCCACCCCAGAGACGAACCCGAGCGGAGCGAGGGTGAGTCGCTAGTCTCTATATAAAATTTCATCAAAATCGGTTCAGCGGATTAAGCGTGAAAAGGTAACAAACAGACAGACAGACAGATAAACAGAGTTAATTTCGTATTTATAATATTAGTATGGATTAGTTACAACATCAAATATTAATCTAACTTACCTCCCTCGTGTATAAATAAAGAAATAATTATAAATACAAAATGCATGCTTCTTGCGTTTATCGTAAAAAATATTACGCATAGAAAATTACGGAGAGCAAATTCATTTCATGCCTCATCTCGTTTTATTATTTACGTATTATAGGAAAAGTTAAATTTTACATTCACTTTTAAAAAGTGAATATAAGTGACGATAAAAATTTAAAATGCATCAAAAATTTATGTAAAATCATCTGCTTCTTCACATAAAACTACATACTAACTAATCTTAAAATGATTAACATTATAATTTTCACATATATATTTAGGTATCATATTTATAAGTATCATATTTAACATACATCTAAATTTAAACAGGGATTTTAGGTACTGAGAACATTTTATTGCTTTTATTTTTTCTATATTTTGTGCTTTATGGCAAAGGAGTGCAAGTGCACCTCCTTGCACTTCCCGCCGGCGCCCTTAGTTTCACTATTCAGATCACAGCAAAATAAACATGATGATGATGATGATGTTCTCCTGACCGATTCCGGCCACGGCGGCCAATCTCATTGAGACTAGCCAACTGCGCAGGAGATATTATAGTGCACAAGTGTACGCGCAGACAAAAGTGCACTCTCTATTCCTGGCACTCCCATACTCTGGTGGGACGACCACTCGACACGACCAGTGAGAGTTAAGGCGCAGGACCGACGGCTTTACGTGCTCTCCGAGGCACGGGGGTGCAACACCGCCAACTTCCCAACTCCGGGCTGTTACTGAGGCTTACTATACAGAAAGACTCAATAACTAATCTTGGCCCGACCTGGGACTCGAACCCAGGACCTCCGGGTGTGTAGCCGTACATGCTAGCCACTACACCACCGAGGCAGAAAGTAAACATATAGGTACCAATAGCAATATAAATAATATAGCCAATATAAATATTTGTCACGAACAAGGCTTGGTTACTGCGTCCGATGTAAAGACAGATATTACGGATAATGGTATCATAATTTGGGTAGCAAAATTAAAAAAAAACTCTGAACTACACAATATCATTATCTGCTAGTTGAACCACTATGCGCTATAAAAAAATCCAGTAAGAATTTTATCTATATAACGCTAGATGGCGTAAAAACTTGATTTGCTATTCAACACTAGATGTCACTGTAATAATTTTAATAAGTCTATCTAAATAAAAATGCTTCTCGTTGATATAAGCCAAGCGTATCCCTTAAGAGTTAAGAACGGCTGGTCCGATTTGGATCATTTTCTTTTAAAATGTTTAAATAATCTGAAAAAGGTTTTTAAGGGCGAGAAATATTGGGAGAGTTAGACAGACAAAAGGAAAACTAAAAATGGTTTCTTCTGTACGATTTTTGTATGAAGGTAAGACATCGCAAACAAATCTATACATATAAAAACATTCGAATCTGTACATAAATTTTTTTTTGAAAATTTTATTGAAATATAATCATCTGGGACCACTTCACGAGAAAACCACTGGACAGATTTTGCTGAAATTTGGTATGATTATAGCTGGTTATCCGTCAATATATAAATTACTTTTTTCTTATCATCATCTCTGAGCTAAACGTTAAAACGTAGCTAGGGACAAAACCGAGCGGAGCGAGGGTGAGTCGCTAGTTAATCTACATTTGGACAGAACAGCTATTATGTAATAACTTAAGATTACATATGCTATCGTATCGGTAATTATAACAAATCTCGACAAAAAATAGTTTTAAATACCTATAATAAACATTTATAACGAATATGATCTTTAATATTTTAATACAATGGGTAAGATTTGTGCTAAGGAGGGCGCCACACGTATTGCCTATTTACATTCAGTTTGAGGTTAAGCAATTTATATATTTATGATATTTCTTGTATAGCTGGCTTTTTTGCTTTTATTGTGTTCGCATCTTACCTGTGCAATGTACTGTATCTGGAAGTTAGACCAGCTGAAGGAAGAATTGAGAAGGAGATGTGCGTCCTGCGATGGTCCTGACTGACTGATGGATCAACACACAGCATAAACCGCTGGTCGTATAAATATGAATATTTGAAGGACGTATTTCTTATATAATACAAACATCCGATAAAAAAGGTTTTCGAAATTTATCCCTAAATGGGTAAAATAGGGGATTAAAGATTATATGAAACTCTGTCATTCTTAATGTGTAATACACAGAAAGTGGTGTTTAGCTTTAAGATAAAAAAGAAACATATTTATTCGATTTTTTTGAAATTCATCCCTTAAAGGGGTAAAAGGGGGTGATAAAGTATGTATGGGAAAAGAATTATTTATGATCAGAATCACGTTAAACTTGGTTTTAATGGTCTTCAATACAATTAAATAAATAAGTATTTTAGCATTTTTCAAAATTCAATCTCATATAGGGGTAAAATGGGGGATAAAAGTTTGTATGAAACTCTGTAATTATGTAAAAAAATACAAAAAATATAAAAAAATATATTCGTCTGTAGACGATTTAAAAATTTTATAATCACTTATTTTAAAACGATGTACACATAGACTTAAATATGAAGATTATAATTTCGCCAATTTTGGTCCTCTTATTGCCTTAGCCCATAATTTCTTCAGTTTTTGTTTTTTGGGAACAAATGATATTCATTTCCTTTGTATCCTGGCACTATAAAATTTCTCATTTTAAATAAAATGAAAAAAAGTTTATCCACGCTAAACAGTTTTACAATATACTAAGGGCTACAGTGATCGCGACATCTGGCGGGAGAAAAAAGCAAAATTCTTCCCCCATTGCCATGACATTCTGTAATTTTCACCCTGAAAACTTGTTTTGTCAAAATAAACTAAGGAAAATTACTTATAAGTTATATAATTTATAAAATAAAAAAAAACTTTTTTCTGGGCCAATCACCGTCATCTTTCTTATTCAATCTGTTCTGTAAGCTTTTTTAAAGCGCAGATCAACTTTAATGTTTGCAGAATATATAGAAATTTAGAATTTTCTCGTTTCAAAGATTTTGGAATTGGGATATCACCTCACTAGTGAATCGGACTACTATTATAAATGCAAAAATTTGTATATTTGTAGGTTTGTTACTCCTTCACACTGCTGGGATTTGGGATGGCATTGACTAACACAAATAGCGCTGTTGTTAAGCATCCAGGGACGCACAAGCAAAACGAGGATTTCATATGGTAGAAAGACATCTAAATAAAATGTATAAAATATAATTAATAATAAATACTTTGTAAGTAGGTACTAGTATTTCATTATACATACATTTATAAATATTGAAGTTTGTTACTCTTTCTCGCAAAAACCACTGAATGGATTTTAATGAAGCCTTACAATAATATAGCTCATACATCAGAATAACACATAGGCAACTTTTTATCCCGGAAAAACGTTCCCGTGGGATAGATTTATTTAATTATTTTTAGTCATAAAAAGTTTTAAACTATAGGGACATTTTATTAATAATTTCTATACCAAAAAGAAAAAAGAAAAATATAGGTAGTAAGTAACTATAAAACGAAGGAGTTTAAAAACTTTTCGTAAAGCCATAACGTTATGTTAGCTCTATCTTTATAGGTACTTAAAGAAGTTTATTAAGTACCTACTCGGGTTGATAAATATATCGTGTTAAATTAAATTATCTACCGGTTTTATATTATAGTTATATCATATAGAAGAATCAATGTATTAAATGATGAATGAATATAAATACTAAAGCACGCTTGATGACCTTCTTGATCTTTTAGCTCTAGCCAACCTAGCACTTACTCTGTGTCGGCGACTATAGTTTTCATTTTGGTTTACATATTTTATTTTTCTACTAAATTTTTACCATACCATAATAATGAGTACATTTTTTGAATTTAATAAAAAAAAATTAAAAAAAATGGTAGTTGATTAGATATTTTTTATTAAAATGTTTAACGTTAGATGTCTATTAGAAAGCTATATGGTTTAGGTAAATAATCCATGAATGATTCTGATTATATGTTGTCAAAATTAATTATTAACAACCTAAGAAATAAAAGTTACTTTCAGTAAATGACTAAACGAGCCTATATATTATAAATTTTATCAACATGTGTATATTTTTAATTTCCTTACAATATTTAATAGGAGTTAATGGCTAAATCAATTAAATTTACAGCATACAGACCTTCTAAATAAATTAAACTAACATTTTATATAGAAACCATATGAATAATTCATTTGCAATTCAAACTCACGTAACAATTATTGTAAAAGCAATACCATTCTTGTTTATCATCCAATCCATAACACCCTTTACCACTCCAGCTGTCCGAACCAATACAATAAACAAGCTATCTTCAGCCATGCATTATACTTATCTATGACCGGGTATTTTATTATAAAGTGCATTGTCTATGGACTTCGGTCGACCGAACGTAAATAATTTAACTGTCTTAAAAGATTCAAAAATAGTTCCTAACATTGCCCCCCCTTAATATGTACACCATTTGTCAGTCCATAACTGGATTTAAACGCTACAATATGATGAGGTCCGCCCCTCGACAAAAATATAGTCGTCTCTCTGTAATGTATGCGATATACGAGGTAGAGAATACAGAGGTCTCGTTCTCACAATAGATCCTTCATGTGTTTACGTCGTTTTGAATTTGGGAATAAAACAGTAACTATAAGTATTTAACAAATATATTTAAACTCTATTACAAAGAATGTAAAGTTCAGTTTTTATTGTAAATAGCTATTATGGGGGAAGCGTAGAAGCGGGACGGTGTTAGAAAGAGACAGAGCACCCATTCTGTTAAAGTTAGTGAGTCCAAACGAGTTTTTATGTTTGGAAATCGTATTAAGCTTTTGTCGGAAACTGTTCCACTCAACATAGTTGAGGCGTTTGTGCGGTCAAACTATCACGTCGGAGGGGCGGCTGATTGGCTTTCCTATATTGTCTGTTGATTCGGTCGTGTGTGGACGGGAGCGCGGGAACTTTGTACAGATTAATAAGTGTTTGATTTTTTAATATGACTCTTTTTCAGTGCTAGAGTGTTAGTGTTTTGAGACAATATGTCGTCAGTACATTCGGATGACGATCAAGAGGAGATAAATGTGGACTCTGACAGTAGGTTATCAGGTCAATATGATAGAAGCATTGCTTCCGAAGATCGAGATTCTGAACATAGTTTTAATGATAGATATAGGGATTCCCCCAACGATCACATGACTGATACCCAACAACGAGTGAATTTGCCATTCAGTATATCGAGGTTGTTAGGTAAACAGTTCGAGGATATAGATAAACGTAGAAATTCTAGGGAGAGTGACGATAGAAGTGACCAGGACACTGAGTCAGAGAGTGCTAAGGACGATGCAAAGGAGACTGGGTTGCCTTTAAATTTTTCTCATAATCCAGGACTTTATCCTAACTCTAGTTTGTTGTTAAGACCGGGACTTAGTTTAGGTGGCGGCTATGGGTTTCCGACTAATCCAGGGGTTGTGAGAGTGCCAGCTCATAGGGCACTTGGTGCTTTGGGCGCATGGGGAGTAGCCTTAGATCCCATGAGGCAAGCAGCAGCCGCAGCCTTCGCGCATCAAGTTGTGAAAGACAGATTAAACGGTAAGTACAAAGATTATTAAAGTTGAGAAGGTATACATGTACCTTTATATGTATATCATATATTGTAAATTTTGTTCATTCAACTAATTCCGAGTAAATGACCAACTCTACTCAAATCAAACAATTTTAATCGAATCAAGATTTTTTAACAACTAACATCTTAATTTAGCTAAATGATCTAAATGATTTTAAACAACCATATTCAATGATATAACATCGATTTTACATCTATAAAAAGAGCTACAAACGAGGTGACTAACATTTTATGTTAACGTATATGGGCTCAAATACCTTTCGACTCCAAACTTAATCTCCGACCCATAAATCTTTTTAAGTAGTATGTAAATCGTATTTTTACTTAGCTGATAAAAGGAAACAACATTTTTTAACAAAAAATAATTCTCCTTCAAATGATTCGAATAAAAATTATTTTTATGCAATTTAACATTATTGCGATGTTATTTTTTTTATTAACGTAAAAAAACCTTTTCAAACGATAGGGGAATCCTTGGCAGATATTGGTTTATTATCTTCTGAGTCTCCTCTAAAGCCTGTCCATACTACGGTTTCAGTACGTTTTAAATAAAATAAAATATTAACACACAAATACTATAAAAGCACAAAATGTATCTATTTGCAAATGTTGTTATGTTAATTTAAGAAATAATTTAAAGTTAATCATCATACCTACCTATTATGAAAACATTCTAATACATATTTTCTAGTCTTCGTGTGTATCCACAGATAACATTCAGTATTCCGAATATACTTAAAATAATATTAAATAACATCAATTTAATCATGCTTTTAATTTAATATTTCATCACATTTAGAATTTCATAAATATTAATAAATTATTATGTTCTAATTTATTACTTAATAAAGAAAAATATTTTTAAATCTACATATCGCACTAAACCTTCAAATTATAGAATCATATACAATTTTCCTGTTAGAATGTTCATTGTTCATGTCTTGGTATAAAAATTAGAATCCATAAAATTTGTAGTTGTACGCGTGTGAAAATGAATTAGGTCTTTTTTTGCGACCACCCCGGTTTTGAGGAAGTGCGGACGTGCACTCTGTAATTGAGACAATAGGTAGCGTGCGTCAGGACGCGTTGCTCGAAAAAACACCTTTGTCATTTTAGCGCCAATTTATGTGTCAATAATTTGACAGGTCTTTTTTTATTTGCCCCTTCATCACACAAAGGTCTTGAGGTTTTACCGCCACGGTGTTTTTTTATTTAATATTTTATTTGTAAATATTAAAATCTTCTTTTAAAATATCATAGAAAATAGTAACAAAAATATGTTTACTAAGTGAAAAACTAGAACGAGAGACTAGAATCCATACCACATAAAAATGCCTTAAGACTTCTAAGTAATTTTAAATTTTATATTTAACTCTTGAGCAAATATAAATAAATTATGGTTTTCAGGAAGTTCGGACACGCGTCCTATAATTATTGAGGTAGTTATGTCGGCAAAAGACTTTTACCATTTTAGCGCCAAATTGCACGTCAATGATCAATTTTTTGTTTTCTTTTTTTATGCGCATAAGAACTTTGCCGCTGCAGTTTTTTATTTTATTTGTAGTATATTTACCCATAAATTGTTAATGATTTAGTTACTTTTGAGTAATATCGGCAATGATATAATAAATGGTGTAAGCATTTATTATGGTTTGTAATATATTGACGAAATTACCATGACAAGCCGCTCATTTCTGAGGAAGTGTCTATAATTTTGACAATAAAGTTCGTGCGTCGGAAATACTGCAGTGATGACTAAAAGCGTCTTCCTTGATCCTTTCAGAGCTGGCAAAGATAATTGTAGAATATTATTATTATTATTTGCTCTTTCTCTCTCTAACTCATTCTTTAATGTACGTTATGTTATGTATACCTATAAATAAAGTAATGTAGATGTAAGATTTGATTTAATTAACAGAGTTAATGCGGTCGTGTTTAACCCGGTTTCGGTCAGAAAAAAATCATATCTCGAAAACGAAATAAGATATCGAAAAAATAAAAAAAATACCTAGAGATATGACTTTGGGCTACATTTAAAAAAATATTGGAGGTGTGTATCACTGATGGGTTATTCAAAAGTTGTAATAGCCTGCGACAAATGAATGACAATTGATAATTAAAAAATCTAAAAAAAAATACAGAGATTGTAGCTCAAAAGCTCTAACAATCCTAAGATAACATCGAAAGGAAGGTTTTTGTATAAGGAGTATAATTAAGAATAAATTGATGCGCTGTGCCAAATTTTATTATATAATTGAATTTCTCAAAGAGATAATAAACTTATAGATAGTGTAAAAAATAAAAGGGGCTCAAATAATAATCTTTTAAAATGCAAAAATGTTAGGCTGGTTATATTTGCCCTGTAACTATAGATACCAAGTACTGGATAAAATATATAAATCCCTTTTAGTTATTTTTATAAACAACTGCATGAAGTTCAAAACTTATAACAAACATGATGGCTACAATACAACAAACCATTGTTTTAAAAAATAATACAGGCGAGATTTGTATGAGGGAAGTAATAATGCTTTAAACGTTCAATATAATATGTAAAAATAAATTATTTTAAGCAATAGAAAAATAATTCGAATCTATCTAATATATAAACTGAACAGGAACATCACGCGTGTGCAATTTTATTTAGTCACCAGCTACTAAATATGATATAGGTATGCCATTTTGGATAGAAGAGTGTAGGAAGTAGGTACATATTTGTACGTAGGTATTCGTATAGTTTTAAAAGTGGACATAAACACACACATAATTTAAAGTTTTGATTTTACTCTTACCACCTCCTAACCTATACATATAATAAAATTGTAACTAAGTCGAATCTGTACATTAAATGTTTTTTTAAAAATCTTATTGAAATAGACATTATTATCGATATAGAGGTCGAATCTATAGTTTTTAGAAATTTTGTCTGTCTGTCTGTCTGTCTGTCTGTTACCGCATCACGGAAAAACCACTGGAGGGATTTTGATGAAATTTAGTATGATGATAACTGGTTATTCGGGTCAACATATAGGGTACTTTTTAGAAAATATCTAATCTCTGAGAAATCTATACTAAACATTAAAAGTAAGTAGGGACGAACCCAAGCGGAGCGAGGGTGAGTCGCTTGTGATCTATAAAATGAATAAAAAATAAAAATTAAACTAAACATTCTAACTAGAAAGCTAGGTAAATAGGTATCATTTGGAGCGTATCTGAGTGGACGGTTAGCGATCTGCGGTCAATGCTGTCACTTCTTTAGCTTAAAGGAGTTCGTTATCTATTGGCTAATTCGATAAAAAGTGTTACCAATAGATTTTTATATACAAGTTATTTACGACGGTTTCACTTGCTCTATGCATATTTTTTATTACTGTCAGTACAGATGATAAATTATTTTATATTAGAATTAGCTTTTCAAATTGACCAATTAAAATCTAAAAATATACGATATTTAATAGGTTTATTGGATTTATTTGTTTTTTATTTTATTAACACGGTTTCGTACACTTGTGCATGATTATATAATTCTTAATTCACTTTATTACTAATATCAAATTAGTTTTGCATTCGTAATGCAAGTTATGTTCCTTTGATTAACAATAATTACTCTGTTAATACATTAAAAGTAGATATAATATGTGCATTCTATGTAGGAAGTAATCAGCAGTAGGTACGATGATTGGAATTTGTCTTTGTGATTTTTTATTCAAAGTATTCACTTATAAAAATATGGACTGTATATTATATATATATATGTATGTATATATATACATATATATAATATACAGTTAATGTTATATATATATATATATATATATATATATATATATATATATATATATATATATATATCGTATCTACAATCTCGTAAAGATAAATACATGTTCTCACGATTCATTATGTTCGAAGAATAATTTCGTAACGTCACAATCGATATTTCCAAAACCACATTACATTAAAATACTTTATTTTATGAAATACATAGAAGTCAACTGTCAAGGACACATAGAAGTCAACTGTCTACGTCTTAGGTAATAATTTTAGTTTTACGAATATGAACATACGTAAAACCAAACTATATCTATATAATATACAAGCGACCCACCTTCGCTTCGTTCGGGTTCGTTCCTAAATACATACGTTTTAACGGTTAATATGGAATAGATGGGCTATATGTTATATGATATATAACCCTATAGCCTTTCTCAATAAACGGGCTATCTAACGCAAAAAGATTTTTCAAATTCGGATTAGTAGTTCCTGAGATTAGTGCGTTCAAACAAACAAACAAACAAACAAACAAACAAACAAACAAACGGACAGACAAACAAACAAACAAACAAACAAACAAACAAACAAACAAACAAACAAACAAACTGTGCCTCTTTTAATATTAAGTATAGATAAAAGCAAACTACCACTCAATGATAAATCACAAAATCCCAGAAAGTATATACGGGTAGCTATAAACAGTACAAACTTAAAATTTGGCATTAGGTATATGAAAACTCGTTAGTTTTAAACCATATTGGTAGAGACGCGGGCAAATGCTAGTTTAATTTTATATATACAGGAATAAGGAATATAATAGTAGAGGAGCCCAAGAGGGGATTTTTGGAGTTACTAAAGCGCGACAGATTAACATAACCTTGCACTCTGTTGAGTACCTCCACCATAATATAAGTCCTCTATATAATGGCGTGCGTATAGGGCAGCCGATCAAGGCAAAACTCGTACACCAACTTTATGGTCGATTTTTGCCTCTTCGGCTTGTGCAAATCGGCAGATTATTGAATTGCACGCTTTTCAGGATGTAATTAGCCTACCATACCTTAATCTGACTATTTCAAGTATTTCTACCTTATCAAAATATTTTTTAAATATGTTAATCTGCCGCGTTTGAGTAACTCCAAATATCCCCTCTTGGGCTCCCCTACTATAATCTCATTTCCTGTCACCTCAACGCTTTCTCAAGTCGGTCACAATCGTTTGCGATCAATAGATAGTGTAATTGCCATGTTTCTTGTAATGGCCGCTGTTTCCGCCCATTACACCGCAGTTTTACTTATTTACTTTACCAGACTTGTATAGGGACGTTTAACAAGGGGCAGCAAAATGATAGGGAAGTTTAGGTAGATACCTAGATACTGGTTTCTTTATAAAGAAAATTTAATATACCTTCTTTTATATAAAGTATAGTCTATCTTAAAATTGAAAACAACAGTAATCTTAAATTTCTGTAAGTAGAAGTTCAGAGATACTTTGTTCTACACAAATACGTACCTATAGTACTATACCTAGAATTATGAAGTGGAATTAACAGCGTCACATCAACATCTTCATTAAATTTTAATCTACTGACTCAACTCAGAATCGATTATGCGACCTCCCTAGGATCTTCGAGCAATTAAAACCTCAGGATCTCATCATCTGCAGATATGCTCCTTATAACCTACAAGGCTTTTCCAATAATATACGTAAGTCAAAAGTAACAATTATATTTATCGACTCAACAAGCACTTTCATAGTGTTCTCTGATACCTTGATCATTAATCTACATATTTATCGATGCATTATCCACTACTATTGGACTTGTGACTTGTCCATTATTGACCTTTACGTAAAGATAATAAACACAACGATTTACTTTCAGTTTTGATAAGATTTTCGATGTTTTCTGATAAAACACTTGTCTTGCATGATTTCTTTATGTTATAGTAGCAGATAAGCTTGTAAGTATGAAGTATAAGATAGCCTTAATAATTTTAGGTGTTTTATAAGTAATTTAAAAAACAGTGGTTTAATCAGGGAGTGGTGTTTCTATTTTAACTTTGTCTTATCTGTTTCTTTCAAGATTATACGCCTTGAGTTCCATTTGAGATACTCGTATGTGTAGAGAAATTGTTGTGATACTCTTTATTTTTGTTGCCGTATTAGAGAAGACGCGAATCCGTTTCTTGTTACAGCTTTGCAAAATTACAGCTTTTTATATAATCTAATCCATTATTATCGTAAATAAATAAAAAAAATCATTAATGAAGATTTATAATACAATAAAGTTTAAGTTTAGTACAATTAAGTTTAAAAAGTTGAAAATGATTAATATCAGAAAAAAAGCATTATTGCTAGAAATAAAAATATTAAAAAAAAATCATTCACTGAGAATATCGATTGATATGGTTCTCTCCTCTCTCTCTCTCTCTCTCTCTCTCTCTCTCTCTCTCTCTCTCTCTCTCTCTCTCTCTCTCTCTCTCTCTCTCTCTCTCTGTATGGACATAGAGTCTCAAGAGTATACCACTAGTACTTAAGTAATATGACTAAGACTTCAATGATTCATACAAATATGAAACTTAATTTTAAACAATTTAGTAATTCCCTATAATTCAAAGGCGCACGATTTGCAAAGTTCCATTATTTTTCTTAATGAACGTACGTCTATAATTTAGGTCAAAGTTTTACCTGAGCGAACACCAAGAAACGGATAAAACGATTTAGTTCACAATAATTGTTTTATTTGTGCGAATACCCATAGAATTCTGTTCTGGCTTTGTCTATGTAATGGCGATAATTTAAATATTTTTATAATAAAAAACAACTTATCGGCTATTTAGTTAACTTATAATAAAATTTGTTATAAATAATTAAGTTGAGAGATGAAGAGATGTTTGTATGGCCTATTTAATAATAAACAAAGAAATAATCCTTATAAAAAATCATATTTATATAGGTACTTTAAGAGATAATGAAAAAAAAACGCCACTTAAACGCAAAATTATGGCGGTACGCTACTTTAAAATACTAAAGGTGCATATTCAGTTTATTAAAGCATATCTTTTCACTTCAACATTTTTTGTTGGACTAGTGGCTAGCATGTAGTAGCGCTGAAGATCTGGAGGTCCCGAGCTCGAGTTCCGGGTCGGGCAAAGTGTAGAAATTGAGTTTTTTGTTAAGATCTTCTCAGTAATAGTCTAGAAGGTGAAGGTAGGCGGTGTTACATACTCTCCCTTCGGTCGTGTCGAATTGTCGTCCCATCGAAGTTTGACAGTAAAAGAAATGAAGAAATTTTTATTTTTTATACAAAACTTTACGAAAAAACTAAAATTTAGTATATTTTTTTTAAATATCATACCGATGTGGATAGATACTTTAAACGCCAGCCATTTCGCGCGCTTGGCGTGACGTCACAGTATATCACATACACATAAACAGAGCAATGACGACGCAATTTGTAGCGACAAAATCGCTAATCGCTTTGTTATGATATACTCTGTCGACATATTCGGTTTGACCAATGGCGTTCGTTTCAACTACTTTGAATTTCTACCTACATATTTGCACTTTTTAATAATAATAAAATATTGATAAGTATAAGCTTAATTCAAAAAAGATTATAATAAAAATATTTCACCTTAATTTAAATCACCTATTCCCTATTATTAATTTTAATAAAAGTTACTCCTGTGTGTGTGTGGGCAACTGCCTAGTCTGAGTGTGATTGGCCGTCACTACTCATTATAAAACATATTTAAAATGTATAGGTGTATGTATATGTAATAAAACTGTAGAGGTTGAATGTCTCCACATAGAAAAAAATGCTAAAAACCGAGTCAGGGAGATGTAAGAAGAGAAATAGAACAAATCCAGATTTTTTGTTTCTCTTTTTGTCTGTTTGTACGGGTTAATAATAATATATCAATATACTAATATGATAATATATTATTGATTATGAACAAACAAACAGTTTAATGAAGTATTTTTTTAAAATCTTTGAACTCGCCGACGCAATCTCATAGCAGCGTGATTAATAGTGTGTATACTTAATTGACGTTTTAAGACTTTATTACTTACCGCCATTTATACCAATAAATGTGCTATTTTAAATAAGATTATATATTGGACCAAATTGCTGGCAATTCGGAGCTGTAAATAGTTGAGAAGTGTTATTTATATTATGTTTAAAGCAATTTCTAGCTCTCAGATTTTATCTGTCAATATTAAAGCATATTAAAATTGTAAAGTATAATATTTCTTTTTAAATATGCGTAAAGCCTAAAAGAAATAAACAGAAGCTATTTTAAAATATTTATTTTTTTCTTATTTACTAGCGACTTACCCTGGCTCCGCTCGGGTGCGTCCATAAATACGTTTTAATTTTTTTAAATAAACCGTATTATTTTTCTAAGTCTAAGTTGCTCCTTATAGATAATCATCAGCTACCTGCCTATGAAAGTCCCGTTAAAATAAGTCTAGCCGTTTTGGAGATTAGCCGGAATAAACAGACAGACAGGCCATAATAATATTAAAAATTGTGTTTTTGTTATAAGTACCGTATATAATCCGAAAAGATAGTTTTATTTAAAATATGTAAAGTACATTATCAAAACATGCCTATTTATACCAGTATTATTTATTATTATTTTTTTGACATTAACACAGCACCATCTAGTTCCACGGTAAGCTACGAAGCCTGTGTTATGGATACCAGATAATTGATACACTACACATAACTTTACATACATACATATTATAAATATAAATAACACCCATGACTGGAGTACAAACATTTGTTCTCATCATACAAATGAATGCCCCCAGCGGGACTCGAACCCGCGACCGCTGGCACAGCAAGTAGGACTACTACAAACTGAACCAAACGTGTCGTCAGTCAGTAGAAGTTTTAGTTCATTTAAATAAACATTATATAGATACTTAATTAAATTTTATACTTAAATGATACTTAGATTAGTACGTTTTCAATAATAGTAAGAACTAAATAATATATTTTTAAGAAAAAATTAGAATACTTCAATATTCCAGCTCGATATAAATTAGTCTATAATTAGCCTACGTACAAAAAAATAATCATTCTCATTATATATTATGATGATATAAAAAAGCTAATGAGTTTGTTAGTTTTTTTTGTTTAAACGCGTTCTGAAACTATCTGACTGAACTGGATTTGAAAAAAATCTTGCATTTGATAGCTTAAGTCTTGAGAAAGGTAGGCTATTTCGAATCAGTTATACATAAATTGACTACATAAGCAGAGCCTGCGGAAAATCTAGTATACTTTGTTATAAAACGTACATACCTACCTACCTTTGGGGGTATGCTAATTAATGTTATAATACATTTATAATGTGGAATACCACCAGAATAGTAAATTAAGCCTCTCAACGACTAATTCCTACTATGTAATATCATCGACACTAAAATAACGATGTCAGAGAGTATTCCCCGACGGGGTGTATTATGAAAATTATTTTAAGCGTTATGAAAATTTGACGATATTCTGTGTTGACATCTATAATTAGAATGCAAAGATCCGACGACACGTTTGGCTCAGTTTGTAGTGACCATATTTGCTGTGCCAGCGGTCGCGGGTTCGAGGCCCGCTGGGGGTATTCATTTGTGTGAAGAGCACGAATGTTTGTACTCCAGTCATAGATGTTTATATTTATAATATTATGTATGTATTTAAAGTTATATATGTTTAGTGTATCAACTATCTGGTAAGTAGTATCCATAACACAAGCCTCGTAGCTTACCATGTAACTAGATGGTGCTGTGTGTTAATGTTCCAATATATTAAAATGTCGACTTTGCGTTGATTAGAATTGAGTTAATATATTTTTTAGGTAGCTAAGAAACCTTCCAATACAAACAATACTAAATACTTCTATCACTAGGTAGGTACATAACGTGCGTATAAGCGTTAGTGTTTTTTCCTCATTATTTTAAAATTTTCCGTATTTTTTTCAGTTTTATTATTAAAAACTGATTTTTATTTTTATTTGATTATATATATATATATATATATATATATATATATATGTTTTTAGATAATAATTCATTATACGTCGGTATTTCATTATAAAGTTGCCTACTAATTATATAGTGCTTATAGTCCAAACGGAATCCGGTTTGGGAAAAAAATATTGAAAACCTGAAGTTTTATGATTTTAAAATGTTAGCTGGTATATTAAAATAGAAATTCGTAAAATACCCCCGATGCCCAGCTACCTCCGAGAAATGGGAGGCGTTGAAAAATAGTTTTTTTTCAATTTCCGGCTTACTGTGACGTTCTATCGAAAAATTGTCTGATTGGTCTAAAGGTCAATTTGTTCATTTTTTACGCAGTGGATCGATGTATATTCCCTCAACGACCGCGGACACGCCGGCGTTACAGTTAACAATAGATTTCTTAGAAATTTAATTAATTTCTTAGAAATTTACCTGGTGGTGATATTCTCATAGTTTGTGAATGACAATTTTATCTAGCGACATAAATGTTGATAATGATATATAGTTTTATCTACGTAAGTCAAGAGGCCCTTATTGAATCTTAATGAGCGGCTAGGCGTAACGTCACATAATATGTTAACAATATATCTCTAAATAACAATTAAATAACAAAAATAACAATAAAAAACAATATGTAATAAGCATATTTATAAAACATATCCGTGTAGGCGAATTCACATGGTGCCATTGGAAATAAGGCCATATGTATTAATGTTTTATTTGTAAAGATAATTTAGTGTGCCGAGTTGAAACAAAAAAACGTGTAGGTATGTGTACTTAAGCATGTAAGAAGTTATACTTCATTGGCGTAACAGAACAAAAATTGCTAAAGATTTCATCCCGTATGTCACAACTTCCTGTTTGTAAAATACAGCTAACTTCGTCATGTCGCTTTTTGGCTGTCGGTTTGCGAGCGCATCGTAAAATGTTACTCTCATATTTTTTCCAAACGTGCCAAAAGAAGTATAACTTCAAAAAGTCCTAAAAAAGATTTACCATTTGCTACAAGTTTCATTAATATTTGAATAACTACAAAATAAAACATACTCTTTATCCCGGTAATATGCAATAATAATTTAACTTTATTATTCTTAACAACATTTTAGTTCTAGACTTATTAATAGATGGCGCTGATCAGAATCGTTGAAAGAACAAAAAAAAACACTACGCAAGGAAAATCTATAGGTATATAAGGCTTCGAGATTGAACCCCTAACTTACGTCACGAGAAATTCTCTCTTCGACCATCCTACGTTCATATTGTACAAGGGTTGTTAAATATGAATTTTTATCACAAAAGTATCGTATCTCGTAACCTAAAATCATCGATATACTAAAACGTCGATAACGTGTGCGGTATTTCCCTTGGGGCGTTATGAAAATTTGACGCGGCCGCGATGATATAGGCGCGGCGCGAATCCCTTGAAACCACACTTTTAGTATTAACCATTCTTTGTGTGAGCTTTAACCTTTACATCTTTTTATAATGTTCAAGAAATATATTAGTTTTAGAAAATAACCTTAAAATTAATGTCACTTTAAAAATGATTTGTATAATGCTTAATTTAATATTATATGTGAAATTTTGTATGTGTGTATGTGTGTTTGTCTTTCACGCTGAAACAGCTGGACGGATTTGAATAAAATTAAGAGATAGACTATGAACCTGGAGTAACACCTAGTCTATAGTTAGTGATAAAACTTGTCAGTAGTTGGTACTGCATGTATATTATATATCCATACTAATATTATAAATGTTAAAGTGTGTTTGTTTGTTTTTTTGTTTCTTTCTTTGTTTGTTTGTCCTTCTTTCACGTCGAAGCAGAGTGACTATAATTTATTTCTATTTAAAAAAGTTTTCAGTTTTAAATTTTATTATTTGCAAATAAAGTCAGAGTAAAATGCGCTAAATAGCCACTTTACCGGCCTGCATTGGCCAAATCGTTGCCTGTATATGAAAAAATATTTATAATTAGAAACGAACCTGAACGAAGGGAGGGTGAGTCGCTAGTGTCTTATATTTTGCTAATAAGTCGTACATTGATAAGGAAAGTATGCAAAGTGATATGAACATGTACCAAAGCTATAAACTAGATCAAGGTTGATATATTTTATCGCCTATCCATATTATGGGAGATCATAAAACCGCTATATTTCAAAAGTGTTAATATATGAGAGAGCAGCCTGCGGGAGACGGACATACATAAAATATTATATTGCTTATACTTTATTGAGATTAGATCTGGATGTGTCGCATGATATTAGGGAAAATGGTTTATTTGATCTAAAAACCCAGCACTTAAGCGATTTAGCATACACTTAGCTATTTACTTGAATATTTGACCGTTAAACTCATTGAAATAGACAAAAAATTGTCAAAATTCACAATTCGTAGTTATTTTTACTTTTAATCTATCTTCTATATAAATACAAATTAACTTTTGGTGAGTAGTTCTGCGTACGCCCGCTAAGGTTCTTGGTCCCAAAAACAAAAAGTTTTTTTTCGGGTAGTTTTTAGGACTAGTCTACATTATATTCGTAGTTATTTGTTATATGTAACAATTGTATGCAATTTTTAACTGTATTACCTAGATATATTAGTCAGACAAACACATAAAACATAATAATTATGTATATCATTCGCTAAAAAGAATTTTAGTGTAGAGAAAAATAAATAAATACTTTAATTAAAAATCGATATCTCCCATATATACAGCTGTAAAAAATTAAGATGCGTATAAAATCGATAAGGTACCTGTTAGACATAAGAGTTCTTTTTAGATGTAAACTTTTTGTGACCGACTAATGCTTACTAAAACATAAAAAAAAGACTCAGCTCCTGTATACTTAATACTACTTTATTCCAGTATTAAACTTATAATAGTATTAATCTAACCGATTTTCGAGTACATTGGCTAATATCAATGAGAATCATGACATTTGCGCGTGAGATATTATTTGTATTATAGTGCACACTGCACAAGCCTGCTCTATACTACTCTCATAGTCTCTTATAGTACAGACTATCTCGGTGGTCTAGTGGCTAGCATGTATATGTCTGGATTCGAGTCCCGGGTTGGGCCAAGTTCAGATATTGAGTTTTCTTCAGATATTCTCAGTAGTAGCCCGTAGTTTGGAAGTTGGCGGTGTATCACCCCCGTTCCCAGTAGAGTACGTAAAGCCGTCGGTCCTGCGGCTTAACTCTCACGGGCCTTGTGAAGTAGTCATCCCATCGGCGTATGTGAGTGATCGTCTAATGGGCAGAGTTTCATACTTTTCAATGCAAATAATATTTTTTTGCATGACACTGTCCTAGCACGTTCATGGTATGAGACGGTGTAGTGGGCAGACTCCTTATGTGAGATTGTCCGCTGTGGCCGAAATCAGTCGAGAGGACATAATTATTATTATTATAGTACAGAGGAATCATCTGATTAAAAAGAGACCAGCGCATGACCGACGGCCTTTGGCGCTTTTCGGGGCATAGTTCTATCACCCACCAACTTTACAATACGGGTAACGGTAGACGGTAAAAAAAAGTAATTTATATATGAATGAATGAAAACCTTAGAAACAGTGGCAGATTTACACATTTTCCAAGTATAGGCTGTTAAATGTTGGCCGCTCTCACTTCTCTAACTGTAAGTAAAGAATCTAATTTACTTCGGCTTCAACCCACATTTTTTTAAATTTTATTTAAAACACTATTCCCGTAAATCGAAGAAAGTCTTATATAAACATTTTTTTTAGTAATTTTAACTATAGAAATAAATTTGGTAGAAACCTATATAAACAAGATCAATAAATAAAAACACTCAAACTTTTATGCTATTTGTAATTTACATGAAGTAAGTTTTTATATAAGCAAAGACTTAATTGTATACCATAAAAAATGTAACTCAACCAGAAAATCGTCTCGAAACAGCTTTTAAGTTGTAACAAAGCATTATTACGTGTGTTTAACATTAATTACCTCAAAAACAAACCGGTGGGAGATTATATTCAATTAGGTTTTGTAGTGGCTAGTGTCTGCGTGATGACATCGTATGGACATCATTTTAATGGGCGCGACGAGCGTGCACATAATGAGACTTCAAGAATCCCATAGATATTATTAACTTAAGTTTATAGTGGAATTTCTTACCATAAAATTCTTTTTCGAATACGGGGAAATGACAATGTCATCTAAAAACAAACAAAACATACAAAAGCTTGTTATAAAGGAAAAATATGTTTAATACTGTTACAGATAGGTATTCTTGCTATTGCAACGTCACGCTAAGCACCGCCTTGTACCATTAAACAAAAGGATACCGGAAAACCTATGGTTATTCCTTCCTTATTTACGATTGAAATATAAAAGCAATTTTAAACCTAGATCTGCACAAAATAAACTAACATATATTTTTCCAAACCGTACAATAACGCTGAATCTAAACTCAATACACGGTAAAAAGTACAGGACCCATACATTTGAAAAAAAATACAGTACTAAAAGCCTGGCTCGTAAAGACTTGCCTTTGTTCGAATAGATGCAATGTTTCAGTGCAACAGCGTTTCCCGATTGCATCCAGCTTTCAACTGCTGAATTTTCCATGAGCTCCACAGTACACTCGATTCAGACTCGTTTGGTAACCTAACTAGCGGATTGGTATCGGATGTTGCTTGAAATATGTATGAGATTTTTGTCCATTTTTTCGCCTCGGACCACTGTCCGCCGTAATTGAAAAATGTTGCGTCGCACTACCGTATTTCTGATTCGGTTCTGATTCAGTATTTACGACCAATAAAGGCAATTTCAATAAGACATAATGGGAGTAAAAAAGTTTATCGACTACAAATTTGTTAGTGCCAAACGCTTATAAAAGCTAATTACATGTGATTGATGGTATCGTAATTAGTGTCCAAACAGAGTGTTAGTCATAAAATACTAAAAACGCCATTCTTTTATTTATAATTCAAAGTTATGAGGAGGTGTTAAATCATACGTACTGGGTTGAAGCGAGCAAGCGCGGACAAATACGACTATCGGAGTGATGGAGCGTCTACCTCTAATCCCAAGTGACGTCTGAGTCCAATTAGACGTCAAGCATTCGTCTTGTTCTCCCTCCAGGGTGGCAAATAAATATAAGTGAGAATTTCCCGCTTTTAAACCTGAAATATGGAACGCTAGTAGCAAAAATTTGAGTCGACGCGTTACGATGAATAATTTTTTAAAGCGCCTCTGAAATGAGTCGGTGAAATATTAAGCAGATGCATTGAAGTACGTTGTAAATGTTTAACCTTATTTATGTAACGTCTTTATATTTTACCTTAGAAAATGTTTTGGGTATATATCTTAAAAATAAACTGTATGTACTTAGCCCTTTTTAACGTCCCGTTGCTGGGCATGGGCCTTATTGTGGATCAGGCCATAGTCCATCACGCTGGGCAAGTGCGGGTTGGCAGACTTCACAAGTCTTTATAAAACTTGCTAGGTTTTCTCAGACATGCCGGTTTCCTAACGATATTTTCAATGTAAGGCAAGTAAGTGGTAATCACGTTAGTAATGATGAAAAAATAGAATATAAAATAAAAAAAAAATATTAGATACATTTAAAAAAAATATACGTAAACATATGAAATAAAGCAACGTAAGAACAATATTTCAAATTCGTTTACAGTGAAATCCGGAGCAAGGGTGAAAAGTATTCCGCCCAAAGGGATAATATCATAAAGGGTACACCCGGGTTGGTTAAACCCTTCAATGCTAATTTATTTGTTAATTTTTCTTCGCGTTTAACTTAGTGTTATTACATTTTACGTGCCCCTTTATTTTTTACTATTCATTTAAGTTGACGGGAAGATTGTTTTATTTACATTTTGTTGTTAGCATTCTTTTTAAAGGTTAATTAGACCGTTATTAAGTTAGTAATGAGTTAACAACCCTCATTTGGGCCTTCTGCATAAAAGCTGCAGCCCTTTGATAAAATATATAATTAAATAATCTTTATAATATATTTATATATACAAATATTTTAAATTCACGATATATGTATATGACATAGGTCATATAATATACTTTGTAATATGTATGTATAAATATGTTATATACTAGTTTAAATTAGGATTTCATTTTGATATCATATTTACACAATTTATGTATTGAGATAATGGTTATGATATCGTTATAAATTTAAGTGCAGTACCAAAATGTTTAATATTCGCAGCTATAAATACTAATTTAGTACAAATCACTAAATTTTAATCAGATAGATGGCGCTGTAGAGCCATTATTAAATTTAATATTTTAGAAAACATAGAATTAACATTTCCAAGCAATTTATACTTTAATTCGCGTGTAATCCTTAAGAGGTTTTTGCACAATTATTTAACAAAGTAACATTAAGCTATACGCACAGGCGTGTGGGTACGCATGAATCATACCCTAACCGGATTATGCCGACCAAATCTTGTTATACAACCCTCTTCTGATGCCCTGACGTAGGTACGCGTAACTGCTATACCTACATGTATTTGTGTTTAGGGAAGTAAAGCTTTTCCTTTATTATATTTTCTATTCCTTTATTATATAAAATTATATCTACAGTGTTATTTACATTACTTCTAATGACTTTATTCTCACTTCGCTCTGATGCATCCCCAGGTGCCTTTTGGGTCTACAATATTATACCTAGATCTAGGTCTATAACGCAATACAGGCAGCACCACTTTTAGCTAATTTTAGTGGATCTTAAATTTTCTTCTTTTCTTCTTATTATTATATGGCCGCCCATCAAATATAACCTATTGATTATATGAAGTTAATTATTATTTTTCTAAGAAGTGATAACATAATTCAAATATGTTGTTAGTTGTTACATATTATTTGAATCACGTCACTGGAGTCACGAAGTAACATTCTGATTATAAAACTTATAAATAAAGGTTGTATATCTACGAGTATATAATATATACATATACACATATATAATAACGTCGGGTTTTTGTTACAACACTTATAACTCGGGAACTGCTGGAACGATTTTTAACCGACTTCCAAAAAACGAGGAGGTTCTCAATTCGTCGGAATCTTTTTTTTTATGTATGTTCACCGATTACTCGAAGATGCCTGAACCGATTTGGAAATTTTTTATTTTGGTTGAACGGGTATACTTCCTAGGTGGTCCTATACAAATTTTATCGAAATCGGTCGAGCGGACAATATTTTAAGATATAAATATCTAATAGGTAAATATGTATTTTACGTATATATACCTATTAGATATCCTATGCGTCGGCTGGCACCGACTTCGAAAATATCTGATTAGGTATTCTAAATGAAAACCTCCGTTTAGTTATTTTTTACATATTATTGCCAGGAAGTCTGTTTTTTTTTTAAATTATGATCTTTGTTTTGTTGGACATATCTTCACCCCGAATAGCAGAATAACTATTAAAACATCTAAAATTTCACGAATTTTTTTTTATACCAAATAATAATTAATCTATTCCATACCTAGGCGTCAAAACGTACTTAGCGCACCTGAGCAAAGCTATGGTGAGTCGCTAGTTTAATATAATGTAATATTCTATCGCAATAAATTGAATCAATAATTCTTTATTAAATATAGTATACGTATTTCTAAATGAACCCTACCTTTAACTTATGTTCTTAATTTTATTTAAAGCCTACGATAAGAATAAATAAAATAACGGCAATTGTAGAGTGTTGATTGCACATTTCTTAATATTACTCTTTTTTATTAATTTTCTAGCCATAGGTAGGTAGTATAAAGAGACTTTTCTTATAAAGTTATTACATTATAAAGCCAATTTGTATCAATTTACATTGGAATCGATTGAAAAAATCTAAAATGCAAAAAAATATCGAATACCTACGTCGTAATCGTAAGTCAGACATAAATAAATACCTATTTAGATTTCCGTATCGCCGCCCAATATCGGGGGGCACGACAGTGCCCTCGCCAAGTACTTGTAGGTAGGTACTACTCAATAGTAATACCTAATGTGCTTCGTAAAAAAACGTTAAAGCACTTTATAGTAGCAGACAGATAAACACTACTAGATACTAGAACTGAAGATATTTTAATTTTTCTATTTTACAAACAAACTTTCTTATTAATATTTTTACTTTCGTATGGAACTTTAAAAAACAGTTTTTGTTTATTCTCTACTATTTTTTATTGGAACATCAATACACAGCTTACTACAATCGCTAACATTTACTATAATTATTTAAGTATAATAATTTCCAAGTATACTCAAGTTAAATTACATATAACATTTAAAGCACTCGCTAGCGAGTATCGAGCATGTAAATTGCGATTTGTAAAGTACCTACTACGTACATAATTTGCGGTCACATGAGACGTTATTACGATCGAGCCAATCGGAGCGCGTCATTTAATTCAGTATTGCGTTTTAAAAACAAAATGAAATACAGTCACGAAATGTAAATTGTATGTAAATTTGTACAGTATTTGATAAAACATATATATAATTTTTGTACTTTGTTTAGATAAAAATAACATTTTCATAATTTTATTAGGCCTTAGAATGTTGTGCTTTTGCGTAAAGTTTAAAATACTATGTAAAATAAACTTTTAACATGATTCGGTTTGCACCTTTGTTCTTGAGAAAGATAAAATAAATTTTGCCTTTTTTGTCTTTTGTGCGAAAAATCTGTGTATGAATTTTACTATAATTAACATTTTATTTTTAAGAATTAGGTATATGATAACAATACTAGTGACTCAAGCTCGCTCCGCTCGGGTTCTACTTACGTTTTTACGTTTAGTATAGATTTCTCAGAGATGAGATATTTTCCCGCAGTAAAAAGTATTCAATATGTTGACCCGGATAACCTGCTATCATCATACCAAATTTCATCAAAATCTTTTCTGTGATTTTCTCGTGATGCGGTCACAGACAGACAGACAGACAAAAATTCCAAAAACTATAGATTCGGCCTCTGTATCGATAATAATATCTATTTCAATAAGAATTTCCAAAAAATATTTGATGTACAGATTCGGCTTAGTTACAATTTTATTATATGTATGGATTATAGCCATAGTAAATTAAGAGGAATACCGTCATGAAAAACAAAATTTGAATAAACAAGGCCGAGAAGCAATTAACAAAATAATATGAAACTATTTACATTAATTTTATTTATGTTAAAAGCTATTATCCTACGTGTTAATAAAATGAACAATTAATTATTATTCGAAGGATAACATTTTATATTATAATTTTTGATTCTTACTTGCTAATATATAATTCATAAAAAAATATATATTATTCCATTTATTAATATATATTCAAATTTTATTTAACTGATTATTCACAGTTTTTCTATTTAAATTCAGGCAAGTCAAAGGCAAAACTTAGTTAATTTAACATTTCACGCATCATGAACATAAAGCCTTTGTTGTCGAACAATAACAAAATAAAATTAAATGGATACGAAATAACCAAACATTATTGCAAATTGTACGATGACCATTCAGTTCTAGTTAATTCAGACATGATCTCATCTTACGGCCCATTTAATGCAAATCGATGTAAGATACGACCAATCGTTCAGATTCAAATGTAATTTATTGAGTTTTTAAATCATCGTGGATGATGGAAGTCATTTTGATAATCATTACTGGAAACCACGACCATGCAGTAGATTATTTTAATTTGTACGCACGTAAATTGAACATTTAATGATTTTGATTTCAAATTTAAAATGGGTACATAAATGAAAGCTTTGTACATATATACTTGTATCTATGTAACTAAAGTCAGCTGTGGGCAAAGCAGTTAATTCGATATTATTTATCGCAAATACTAGGTAGCCCAGTGGTAATGTGCTCGTTTGGGAAACCGAGTGAAGCGGGTTCTAATCCCGGGTCTCGCACCTCTGATATTTTCATATGCGAATCATTTCCAACGTGATTACTACTAGTCTTATGGACAAGCAAAACATCCTGAGGAAACCTGCATGTCTGAGAGAACCTAGCAAGTTTTCGAAGACATGTGAAATCCGTCAATCCGCAGTTGGCCAGCGTGGTGGACTATGGCCTGATCCCCCTTGTGTTGAGGCTCGTGCCCAGCAGTGGGACGTTAAAGGAAAAGGATAATATGTATGTAGATATTATGTTAGTTACGTTAATCGCATTAGTAACTTTTAGCTTTTTTTGACCGACTTCAAATATTATGATGACCGATATATTCCCCATTTTTGGAATTTCAATATTTTTTATGAATAGATCACGTATAAATAAATATATAATTTCCAATAAGAACCTAACCCTAAGAGTGGAGTAAATATTTTTTTTTAAATTACCTGCCAGTCTTTTTAAAAGGTATAAGAAATAGTAATAAGAATATACCTATTTTTTTTATTTCCGTATACGATCGTGAAACACGTGTACATAAAGTTAGTGTACATAGAGCCTAAAAATGATTGCGGCTTACGGCTTCCTTTTTTAAGTGCCTTTTAGGGGCCATTACGTTTGTGGTTTGCTCTCCAAGTCAAGGCTATGTTTAACACTAATAAGTATGAAGTATTTTTGATTGCATTACTATACCAATCGTATGAAGGCTGATGAGTTTTTTTATTTATTCATAGCATTCTGTAATGACCGAACGTTATTCAACTCGATTAAATCGTGATTTCAATTACAAAGATAA
Source organism: Brenthis ino (assembly GCA_921882275.1). Taxonomy (NCBI): domain Eukaryota; kingdom Metazoa; phylum Arthropoda; class Insecta; order Lepidoptera; family Nymphalidae; genus Brenthis; species Brenthis ino. The sequence goes on from OV170222.1 coordinate 17,962,025, forward strand.
AACTTAAATGTACGGTAAGACTGAGCGATTTGTATAATAACATCGATGCCATTTTCTGATAAGTTGTTGGACTGAATTTATGTAATTCTCTACATTGTTACTTATTTCTTTAAATGTCAGATAATCTTGTGTTATTTGGAATTTATATGTATTTAGTAGATCATTTCCGTCTCTTGATTAGAATTTTATGCCTATAACGGTTTTAATGTACGAGGTTGATTGATGAGGATGCGTAAAATATCCGGCTTCAGTTAGTTAATATTTGTCAAAATGTGGCGTTGCCTATATTAAATAATATTATTAATACAAATGGCATCGAAGGATGCACCCAAGAGTGTAATTTGCTAGAATCTCTATAATATAAAATGAGCATTAAAATAATTTATAAATTTATTTCGTGTATCTCGGAAAAGGTTCTAACGATATGAATCAAATTTTGTACTTAGATAAGGTTTTGTTTTTAAAGTTTATTGAAGCTATACTTCTTTTGACACGTTTGGAAAAAATTATGAGAGTAAAATTTTTACGATCCGCGCGCACACCGACAGCCAAAAAGCGACATGATGAAGTTAGCTGCATTCCTTTTACAAACAGAGAGTTGTGACATACGGGACGAAATCTTTAGCTATTTTTGTTCTGTTACGCCTAAGAAGTATAACTTCTTACGTGCGTTCATAAGTACACACACACGTTTTTTTTATAAGGGTGTCTTTTCTGAAAAAAAACCTAGTGTAGTTTGCTCGCCCAGGTTTTAACGTTTTTAAAAGAGCAACTAATAAGTTCGTCGCCGGCTCTTTTCAGCAGAAACTTATTCGGGTCCTGATTTCTCAGTACCTAACTGGTAACTAAGTATACTTACTTTCTTTAACTTATATTGACCATTTAAATGTACTGGAAAAGGCTAGATAAATTAAGATATTTTTTTGTTCTCCATACTTTGAGCAAAATCGTTTACATAGATCAATACGATCACATAGTGGTCAACAGTAGTTTACATAGATGCAATCCAATCTACATCAACATTTTTAATACTAAAAGAGAGAAGTTACTATAAAATGTATTTTTTTAATTAATAAAGATTTTACAATAAATCTCCATTTCAATAGCACATCATTAATTAAACCACACCATAAAAATGAGTAGGTATTCTAAATTTAATGAGTTGAGAATGCCGACTCACATGACAAGCGTTGAAATATTAATATTTGTTGTAATAGTAGATATATTTAATGTGTAATCTGCTTTACAACAAACATTTTTTCTTGATAACATAATAAAATAAAAATCTTCTAAGGAAGTTATCACTGATTATTATTATTTAAAAGTGGGTTTGGTGCCGAGATCAGCCATTGGTACATAGACCAGTTTTGATCCCTTGTAGCTTTCTTTACTGATGGTCTGTCTAATATGTATAGGATGGTCCATACAAACAATTTCACGACTACAAATAATTATAATAATACTAGCGGCTCACCCTCGCTTCGCTCGGGTTCGTCGCTAGGTACGTTTTAAGTAGATATAAATAGTTATTAGCCAGCGTTAGCCATATAATTTTTTTTTGTTACTAATATTGACAAATATTGACATTATACGATTCTAACGTCACTCAATTACTATCAATGTTTTGCCTTCCCGGAACCTCTCCACTAACACTTAAACTTTATGGTATGGTATTAAAGTTCAAATTGACTTTTAAGTATTATTACGTATCTTTTGTATGGGAGTATAGAGGAGTGTTGTTTTTAGACTTTTTCAGGCAATTTTTTTAATTTTTCTCTACGTAAGAACCATCCTCGTACTTCAAGGAATATTCTAAAAAAAAAATTAGCGAAATTGGTTTAGCATCTTTCGAGATTTGCGCTTAGCAACACATTCAGCAATTCATTTTTATATTATAATAAGCATTTATTTAGATATGATTTACAATAAAGATTACAAACTATATCCATTTTTTAGGGTTCCGTGCCCAAAGGGTAAATCGGGACCCTAAAGACTCCGCTACCCGTCCGTCTGTTTTTCCGTCTGTCACCAGGCTGTATCTCATGAACCGTGATAATTAGACAGTTAAAATTTTCAAAGATGATGTATTTCTGTTGCCGCTATAACAACAAATACTAAAAAATACAGTAAAAAAAAATATTTTAGAGGGCTCCCATACAACAAACGTGATTTTTTTGCTCGTTTTTGCTCGATATTGATAACGGCAATAGGTAGACGCTTGAAATATTTACAGAATATTTAGTTACATATTCATTTTAAAAATAAATAAAAAATAAAACAAATTTTTAAGTGACATGATTTTTTTGCCGGAACCCTTCGTGCGCGAGTCCGACTCGCACTTGGCTGGTTTTTTCTTTTTACACGTGTATGACAAATTAGATAACATATTTGATTGCATTTTAGTTAACTCTATATTTTTATTTATTTATTAATTTTTTTGTATATGTAAGATTAGAATTAATACCCATTACAAATAGTAAGCAATGAATTAAAATATTTCAAAAAGCCCAATACCAAAACGTTTTAGACTCTTTTAACTAGGTCTATGACCTTTAGTATATTTAGAAATTTTTACCATATTTAGAAATTTGAAAATATTTTTGTTATACAAATAAAATATTTCCAAAACAAAATATATATGTGATGTTCTCCTAGCCGATTCCGGCCACGGCGGCCAATCTCATTGAGACTAGCCAACTGCGCAGGAGATATTATAGTGCACAAGTGTACGCGCAGACACAACGTGCACTCTCTATTCCTGTCACTCTCATACTCCGGTGGGACGACTGCACGACACGACCGGTGAGAGTTAAGGCGCAGGACCGACGGCTTTACGTGCTCTCCGAGGCACGGGGGTGAAACACCGCCAACTTCCCAACTTCGGGCTGTTACTGAGACTTACTATACAGAAAGAATCAGTAACTAAACTTGGCCCGACCCGGGACTCGAACCCAGGACCTTCGGGTGTGCAGCCGTAAATGCTAGCCACTACACCACCGAGGCAGTTAAATATATATAAAAACTATTCTGTCCATGATCTCAGCATATATATGCTAATATTTTAAAGACTAAAAAATAAAGCGTTGTCTGATCTTATCTTACGATACTGATATAATCAGAAATGCGCATAGTTAGATCAACAGATAGGTTTTGTATCTTATTTTAATCTACTATTGAAAGTGAATAGATTCGAATAGTTGATTTTGACAAAGATAAGGGTATAAATCGGTACTTAAAGAGTTTGAAAGTGAAAACCACTAAAAAATAAATGTAATTTTGCCCAATTTTCGGTCGAGGCCACTATCTCATTGGGATAAGCTATCGCAAGTTGCATTGTCAATTAAATTATATGTAAATCTGAATCGGCTAAAAAAATATCATAACACAAATCCACTGTAATAGCACGGGTGTACACCATTAACTTCCCACCTCCAGGGTAGCTATTGTGAATTTTGTGGCAAGAAAACTAATAACTATTTTAATCTGTCCCGGAAATCGACCCCGGGTCTTTATGATCTAGCTGTTCAAATTTCTCACTAAGCCTTTACCATGGCGGTAAAAAAAGAAGTAAACAACTCTATAAAAAGGGCAAGTTTTTGGCCGCGTCTCCGCTTGCACGGTAAGCGGGGTGGCGGCAAAACGTCGCTTTAGCACTTATTTATTCAACTACAAATACTTGTTCTATTTTATAGTAGAGAGATTTTAAAACAAAGCTTTATTTATAACTAGCTCACCCTTGCTTCATCCCTAGGTTCATTCACTGTACAAATTTTCATCCCCATTTTCACCCCCTTAAGGGATGTTTCCTGAAAACAACCTATCCTATGTCATTTCCAGGGACTCAAACTATCTTCTTACTAAATTTCATCTACAATATATCGGTTTAGTAGTTTCGGAGCTTTTTCGGTACAAATAAATAAAAAATCGAATGTTTCCTCTTTATAATATTAGTATAGATATTTATATAGGTATAAGAAAAATACATCTTTTCGGCCTTATTTAAAGTAAAATGTGTATATTATACCGATAGAATTGACATCTAAGAGTCAATAATCTATACCTACATACAATAAAATTCTAACTAAGCCGAATCTGTTCATTAAATATGTTTTGGAAAAATTGAAATAATCATTATTGTCGATACAGAGGTCGAATCTATAGTTTTTGGATTTTTGTCTATCTATCTGTCAGTCTGGGAACGCATTACGAGAAAACCACTGGACAGGTTTTGATGAAATTTCGTATGATGATAACTGGTTATCCGGGTCAACATACCTATAGATACTTTTTACTGTGGGAAAATATCTCATCTCTGAGAAATCTATACTAAACGTTAAAACATATCTATAGACGTACCAGAGCGGAGTGAGGGTGAATTGCTAGTTCGGTAATATAATTCTTTCGGTAAATTGGTCCTTTGGTCAAATAAGCATAATTTATTTGTTTACCAAATTTTATATGTTTAAAAGTGAAAAATATATATAAAAAGACAACAAACAGACAGACAGAGCATTATTTATGACACCGAGGAGAGCAGATATTATTGATTTTTAATTTTAGTGTGGATAATGGATATTGTACAGTATGTAATCAAATCTTTTTATTCCCCAGCATCCTTTCCAATCACAAGGCGAATTGGACACCCGTACCAAAACAGAACACCCCCCAAACGCAAGAAACCCCGTACATCGTTTACAAGAATGCAGATTGCTGAATTAGAAAAAAGGTTCCATAAGCAAAAGTACCTCGCATCCGCAGAGAGAGCATCCCTTGCGAAGACACTAAAAATGACTGACGCTCAAGTAAAGACCTGGTTTCAAAATAGACGAACGAAATGGAGGTATGTTTTTTTCTTAATTTAAGTAGTCTTATATAAAACTATTTTTCCGGATATTTTGATTTTTGGTTCCCGACATTTCAATCAATAAATATTGTAAGGTATTTTATTGCCATTTTTGAATTTTTGATATCATTTTTGTATAATAGTGGGTAGGCACTGTCTGTAACAAGTATGTGTTCGAGACGTCTATAACATTAGTCTCTCCCGTGACCATCATTGTTGTAAAGCATTCGAAACGTTGAGAACTAAAAATCAAAATTAATCCGCGAAATAATCCGAAAAGATAGTTTTATTTAAAATGTCAAATATTCGCATAAATCTAAGAAAGTATTATCTAGTCTTTGCCCGCGGCGTCGCTCGCATGATAATGGGGACAGGAATGAAAGGTTGTGTCCGTCTCCATAATGCAATCCTGGCTTAATATATCCTGGGCTTAAACATTAACATATAATAGATAGACAAAGTTTCACAATTATAATGTTTGTACTTATAAAAACTACTGCAAATGTTTTAAAATTTTTGAATATTTTACATCTCTTCAGTTTCAAGCAATTGTTTTAGACAATCGTTTTATTAGTTTTCTCTTTTGTTTGTACATACTAACAATAAGTGACGCTACAAAAATAAGAGCTTTTATGATTTAACGTGAATATCATACTGCGAAGTTTTTTTCTTATTTTTTCTTAAATTTTAATAATATTGCACAGCAGTCGTCATTTTTTAATGTCATAAACATAATTATAAAGGTATATATCTAACGAGAGTGCCTAAAGAGTGTGCAAAAAAAACTTGATAAAATCTTCTTACATCGATCACATCGTGAGAAAAAAATGTAAATCGAAGATAAATATTCAATTAATTCTAGTTTATATTCATAAGTTATTGAACTCGAGTGCCTTTAAGTAAAGTCCATTTAATATTGGGAAGGTATATTCCCTCAAAAATACTGCTAATTTAATATTATAGAGCTAAAGACTTTGTTTGTTTTTACGTTTGTTTGAATGTATTAATTTCTGGAACTACCAGTTCTGTTAAAACATTTTTGTTTCCATTTCATAGCCATGTTGTTGAGAATAGCTTAAACTATCTAGTATTAAGCTACCATTCTTATGAGTGTAGCAATCTCACATTTCTTCATCTTTTTGATAAGTACGAAAGTTTGCATGGATGGATGTTTGTTAATCACGTCAGAGCCGCTGAACGGATCTAAATGTTTAATTATAGTCTGGAAGAGCACATAGGCTACTACTTTATCCCGAAAAAACTTTTTAACAGAAAAATAAAAACCGACTTCAAAAAATCACTAAAAAGTAAAAAAATAACTGATTAGTAGTTTTCATTTACCATATATACCTAATCAATTATTTTCGAAGTGCTTTTGTTTGAAGTCGGTTTTTATTTTTTTGTTAAAAAGTTTTTTGAGGAAGTCGGTTGAAAATGTACGGTTCCCGTGGTATAGTTATTTTTGTTTTTCACTAGGGACGAATCCGAGCGAAGCGAAGGTGAGCCGCTAGTTATGCAAAAACATAAAACAAGTAACACGAACGAAACCACATGCAAGCTATTGCTATTGAATCCATATACCACTAACATAATAGATCCTGTGACAGATTTATACAGTATGTGGTGTTAATTGAATATATCAATAAATTTTTATTAAAATTTATCTAATAAAATACTTAAGCGAGGCGTCGCGCTTAAGATAAAGCGGTTTTATGATGGACCACTTAAGCCCAAAAGGTATTTACTGCCAATTTACATACAAAATGTCGGTTTTACGTTTTGGACGTTATTGATGTAAAAAGAGTAAGAAACTTAGGTAATTGTAATTGAAATACATCAAATACTAATAAAGAATGGTTTTAATTCTGCCTTTTTATAGTAGTACTATGTGCTTACCATCGATTTCCTCAGTTGCAGTACATACCTAGGTGCCTTTTGTGACTTGATAATATGGATTATGTATAAATTTACCTTTTGGTAAACGACCAGCGCCACCTTTTGGAAAATTTTATTAAAAATAATAGCTAAATTTTCATCTAAATTAGTGCAGCTGTTTTCCCATTTTCAGCGTGAAAGACTAACAAACATACAAAGTTTCGCATTTTAAAACAGTAGCGTGAAAAGACCTGTGCGACTGCGGTTCTTTAGATTATATTAAAGGCAATTAAGTGCAGTCTTTAAAGTTTAAAGCTCTCGTAACGGTTTTCGCTGTAATGATCGTTTAACGATCAATTTGTGATTTCGTTAGAAATTAAAAACCTAGTAATAAACTTTATATCATTCTCGTCTATTGGAATAAGTGAAAATAATATATTTGAATATTAAAAAAGTTTCTAATTAAAATTAACTTTATTTCTACGTATATAACAAATAATGTTCTTTTATCAGTTTGCCCGCTTGTAATTTATGGGTTCCTATATCTATAAATACGATACCAATGGAAGATTTGATAAGATACGACTTGATAGTTATCTAAAAAAAATAATCTAATGCAACAAGAAGAACCAGTAAGTAAATTAGCTCAATGTTTATGTATATATCCGTAATATTTAAACTGCCTCGGTGGTATAGTAGCTAGCATGTACGGCTGTATATTTGGAGGTCCTGGGTTTGAGTCCTGGGTCGGGTCAAATTTAGTTATTGAGTCTTTCTATTAAGAAAGTCCCAGTAACAGCCCGAAGTTGGGAAGTTGGCGGTGCTTACTCCCGCGTCTCGGAGTTCATCTAAAGCTGTGGGTACTGCGCCTAATCTCTCACCGGTTTATCGATTTGTCATCCGATCGAAATTGAAAAGGAGTAGAGTGTGCACGTTGTACGTATCTGCGCGTACACTTGAGCAGTATAATATCTCCTACGCAATTGGCTTGTCTCAGTGAGATTGGCCGCCGTGGCCAAAAATAGGAGGACATCGTTAACCCATGATTAAAATCATGGATTAGTTATTTGTGTTACTAACAATACATGTTTATATTATTAAATCTATAAATACTATTTGTAAGCCCCTTAAAACTTTACTTACTTAAAAAACTTAAAGCTTAAAGCTTTGAAAACTTAAAGGTTTGAAACCATGCGAAGGGAGTTTTAAGCCCAGGTCTCGTACTGAGATCATGTTCATGTATCACTTTTAACACAATTACCACTAGTTAATACTGGGAAATTAAGCATTGTAAGGTAAACTGCATTTTTAAAAGAACCTATTAGCTTTCGAGAGACGTTTAGTGTTTATTGCCCCACATTGTGGAAAAGTTTTTAACCCACCAGTGGGACGTTGAAAGACCAGAATTTTTATAAATGTTTATTATTACAAAGTTGCCTTCAGCAAAATTATTTTTATTCATGGATTATTCCATATTTCTGATGAAACGATATTATCGTTTAATAAATATCTAGACTAATATTATAAATGTAATAGTTTGTGAGTATGGATGTTTGTTACTCTTACGCGCCAGAACGGCTGAACGTATCTGGATGAAATTTGGCAAAGAGATACGTTATAGTCTGGAATAGCACATAGGCTTTTAATCCCGGAAAAATATACGGTTCTCGAGGGATAAATTTGTTTTTGTTTTTAGCTAGCTTTCATATATTTAACCCTCTGTAGCCTTTTAAATGATATAGATATGCACACATGCGAAATTGTGGTTAGTTAGATTATTTTCTATTTCGCAACGAATTAAGTATTTTCTTATCGTTATCGTTATACATCAATGGTATCAGATAAATTTCCGTTCTCACTAATTTTATTACTTGAGGTCACAAATACGATAATAGTGTGTAGTAAAACTTCAAAATTTATGTTCTTAATCTTTACTAAAGCAACAACAGTTAGTGTTGAATAAATTTAATCTTTAAGTCAATATAAAAAAGTAACATGTTAAATGTTAAAGTTTATTGTATTATTTGTAGAGTTAAAGAGCAACATTGACTTAATAAGTCCTGTTTGGAGAGTTTTATCTTCACGTATCAAATTCCTTCCTTATCGATCATCTTAGATGAGATAGCGCTTTATTGAATTGAAACGTAATAAATTATCATTAATCGACTAACTACTACCACGCAAATGAATATATAAGTAATATGTGAATGTGACATTTGTTTTTAAATTATAATAATAAATAATAAGATTTCAATCTTCCGAACTTTATTAATCTTATTTTATGGGAAAAAACGAGTTATGTTTGTTATCAACAAATCACGATTATAATCAGCTAATCTTAGATTAAAGCGTTTGAAATAAATTTTGCCTAATATGTCCATTTGACTATTATTCACACGTTAAACTTTAAAATATTTAAATATATCTATAACTTTTTTTTTGTTGGTTAGCAAATAGACAGGAAAAAAATGGGTGCGTGTAATCTTTATGCGCAATTAAGTAAAACTTCTTTGGCAAACATGCAATTAAATTAAATCAAATTATTAATTAAATAAGGCATATTAGACGTATTACGATCATATATTTATAGAATATCATATACGGAAAGAATATAATATTATATATTTGTCAGACAATGACAAGGTTACCATGGCAACATGGCAATGTATTCTATCTCATACTCTCGCCGGCTTAATCCTACATATTTATGTTTTTCTCTCTTTTTATTGTCGCATTGTCGTTTCATCGAGTTTCAAATCACAATGATTCTAAAGAAGTTTCACTTCAAAAGTTTTCTGTTTAAAATGTCGCATGACAACGAAATGTGTGTATGGATGTGTGTATATATGTTACACATATACGTACATACACACATTTCGTACTTATAATAGTAGTGTGCCGTGAGAAATTGAATTAGGATTTTTAATATGTTTTCTTTAAGGGCCAAAAACTTTTCGACATACATTTCAAACAAAACTGATTAAGATCTAATGTCCTTGTTAAGAGGCTTTTCAATATTCAAGTATCAGAGATAACGTCGCGCCATAACAGTTAAAATAATTTTTACCCAACTGCAAGGAAAGGGTTATGTTTTTCCCGCCTATCTTTGTATGTTTATTTGTAATATTCTTTATTCCCTCATATCTTCCAAACCACTCGATGGATTTCTTTAATTAAGGTATCGTTAATACATCATAAAGTTTAGGAAATATAATGATTTAAAGTTTATTAACAACCATTCTCGCTAATTTTCCTACTTAAAAATACTTAAAAAGTTGTAAATAAATAAATATTATATTATAAAAATGAAAAATACTGCATAAAAACTAACTAAAAAGATAAAAACAAGTTCACGATGGAATATAGTTTTATGCACAAATCGGACTCATATTAAAAATCCGAAAGTTTGTATGTGTGTAGGTATGTTTGTTATTCCTTCACGCTGAAACGACGGGATGATTAAAATTTAGTACACAAATAGATTATTACCTGGTCACCTGGTATTCCAGGTAACCACGCACCTGAGCAAAGCGAGGGTATATCACTTGTCTATACACTATAATAAAAGTGTAACTGTTCGCTGTCCGTACATGGAAGATTTTTGAGAAAAACTATTATTGGGAGTCTTTATTAACGCAGTAGAACCCAAAACAATGACTTTTAGAATTTTTGGCTGTTTGTCTGTGCATTTGTACGCACTAATCTCAGTAACAGCTTAAACAATTTGGATGCGGTTTTCACTAATGTATTGTGGTAAGCTTCACTTAACATTTAGTATTTGTTTAATTTCAATCGTTTCATAAATAAAAAAGTTATGTTAATTTAATATATTTGAATCATTTGACCAATTGTACACATACATACAATAATATAAATGGGAATGAACAAAATTCCTCGCTCCTGTGAGACAATGGACTCGTGGTGGCGATTACGCTCTAATGGACAAGCGGTGTTTGTGTAGACCGCAGATAACAAGTTGATACGACGGCGCCACCGATATGTGCTGTATGGTGGCTGGCTTTCATTTTGATTTTTGAACAATTGGCGAGTGTTTCTACATATTTTTACGTTTCTATACAATGTTATATTATATACCCGCTTAACATAAAAGTTAACTTGATATTTATAAAATTTTGTATGATAAATGATAATATCTTGAAAGTATAAGAAAGAGAAGGATAAGTTAACAATTTTGAGAGTTTTTTTTTTAATATAATTTTTCGATCATATTTTAAGGTCATTATTGTATTCTTTATGTATTTCTTACATTCAAATCGTTTTCGAATTTAATATGTATTGTTAATAATAATTGATAAGAAATATTTATTCATATGAAAATATGTCTGTTACATTTTATAAGTCGTTTTAGTCTTACAGAAGCTAAGACAAAACTAAAATACAAGTTACTTCTAACTAAACAACAGATAAGCCATCATTTACACCGCTCCTTAATACGAACCGACGGCTGATAGTGTAATAGAAACTTTATATTTTTATAGCTAACACGTCCCGACATTGCTTTTAATCGATATCTATTATAAGATACCTAGTTCAAATTTATGTTTTGAGATTTTTAAATCACTTAGTTTACTTTTAGTTCCAACATGACTTTAACGTGACGATCGTGAGCGTCGTGGCCAAGTGCATATCTGACTACCTATTAAGGAGAATGTTTTTATGTTGTCCATATAGATGTTTCATGTCTGGTTTCGATAGGCATGGTGTTGGGACCACTTTACAAAATAAAAAAAGAATGTCTAATATAAGTATGCTAATATGTAATTAGATGAATTGATTTTTTGTTTTTATGTTTGTTTGATTATTGAAGGTATACTTCTTTTGACACATTTGTAAAAAATTATGAGAGTAAAATTTGTACGATGCGCGCGCACAACGACAGCCAGAATGCGACATGATGAAGCTAGCTGCATTCCTTTTACAAACAAAGATTTGTGAAATCTTTAGCTATTTTTCTTCTGTTACGCCAAAGAAGTTTATCTTATTACGTGCGTTTTTCACACACACGTTTTTTTTATTTTATTCTTTTAAATGCCCTTATATATCTGGAATATTTAACTGCCTCGGTGACTCGGTGAAGTGGCTAGCATGTACGACTGCACACCCGGAGGTCCTGAGTTCGATTCCCGGGTCGGACCATGTTTAAATGTCGGACCGGGTCGTATGATATGTGATCAAATAAAAAAAAACGGGTAAGTAGGAGTTATAAGAAAATTCACATAATTCCACGTAAGTGGTAGACAAATTCTAAAAAACCTTGGTCTACGCCATCTCCGAGTATCATAGGATATTTTATTGACGTACCATGCGAGCAGAGCCGAGAGCAAAAATAGTAGGTATTATCACAGATCATATAATACTATAGTATTAGGTATATATGACGCCACGTTTGGCGAGTTGTAGTGACCCTACTTGTTGTGCCAGCGGTCGCGAGCTCGAGTCCCGCTGGCGGCATTCATTTGTGTGATGAACACGAATGTTTGTAGGTACTCCGGTCATGGGTGTTTATATTTATAATATGTATGTATTTAAAGTTATATATGTGTAGTGTAATAATCCGACAGTGTAACTATCCATTAGGTATCCATAACACAGGCTTCGTAGCTTACTATGGAACTAGATGGTGCTGTGTATTAATGTCCCAACATATTTATTATTTATTTACTCGTATTATACAAAAATCAAATAACTCTTAATATCAGATTCACCTTCATCATAGCTTAAGGGACAGCTATGGACGCAACAATCTATTACAATTCCGATGACGGCTACCTGTTTTGAGTCATATTATGGACTTAAGTAATTCGATCATTGTCTTATTTAGATATTATTCTAAATGTCAAAGGATATAGATTAGACGGACTCAAATGAAATGCCTAATCTATGACAAACGAGTTTCTTTTATCTCGTTCTAATGAGTCTTAATTCTTAGCTAGGTTTGGAGGTTTTATTTCGAAACAGATCACATTTCATTTATTTTGTTTTAAAACTTAAAATTTCACTTTAGTTACTATTAATAAAACGATGGTATTACGGTCAGTTATAGTTTTCGTCACGTGGGGGCTCGCTAATAAAGGATTTTTTTCAATTTACATTTTAAGAGTGCAAAGTGACAGTTGTTTATGGAACGAAATACGGTTGTGAATTTGAGTGAATTTGAGTTCAAATTGAATTTACATATTTATGAAACTTGTAAGTTTGTGCAAGTGGTTTGAATGTGGCCAAATACATAAATTAACTTTGCTATGAGAGCCTTTGTGGCATATTTATATTTTTAATTCATATTTTGCAAAGAATAATTTTGGATATATACATATTAACACCTCCAGGTAAATTTCTAAGAAATTAATTAAATTTCTAAGAAATCTATTGTTAACTGTAACGCCGGCGTGTCCGTGGTCGTGGAGGGATTAAATAATTATAATTCTAATGTAATTTATTTACAAATTTTGACTATTAGAAGTTTTATCTTAAAAACATACAAAAACATTCCCAATTTCTCTAAGCTATGGTTACTGATCGCTTTTTTTTCGAGATGTTTTTGGACATGACTCACTTTCAACTTGTTCACACATATTTGCGTTTAGGAAATAGGAATTAATTGAAAAATATATAATATTTAACTTGATTTTTTACAATAATATAAAGCCATATAAAATGGTGTCGATAAAAATTTACAATACATTATAGTTTCAAGTATATAAAACATTGTTCACTTGAAGTTATAAATGAGATATGATAACGATACGCAGAGACACGAATATCATCTCAGAAGTAAGAGAGATTTATGACTACTCTAATACTAAGATAAGAACCTGCTTCAAATTGTTCAAAATCATAACTTTCCTTTGGATAGCATTGATTTATACTATAGATAGAGATTGTTCACTATATGGCACTTTACTGGTTTGTGGACTGGTGTTACTATAACGGAGGTCGGGGATTTGATATTACCTAAAGAGTTCAATATTGTATTATCTTTTATTGTAATGTTATTATTAAAAAAAATATTGAATATTTACCTTTTATTAATATTTTTCCTACTTGGAACTTTTAACAACATCATTGGTCTAGTGGCCTCAGTAGGTAGTACGTAGTGGTAGGCAGTTAGGCAGGTAGACAGTAGGGCCTAGTACTCAAAGTACCTACAGTTATTTTAAACGTTAGGTTTTTTGTTAGTAAGGAAGTCGCCATCGTTCTTTTTACGTAAAATTGTCGGTCCTACGCCTCATCATTTACCGGTCGTGTCGATTTGTCGTCCCACCAGAGTTTAAAAGTGAAAGGAATAGAGAGGGCACTTGCGCTTGTGCGTATTTATTTATATATATTTTATTTGTATTACGCAAGTGGGAAGGAAGGAATACACTTCGAGGCACAGCGTGGGCAGGCGTCCCAAAAGGTTGACCGGTTTATTTGGTTAAAATCGCAGGAACTCATTGCCGGCACAAAACCGGTAGTCATGGTAATCTTTGGGGAGGCCTAGCAGCGAATATCTATCGACTGAGACATAGCTAGTCTGTTAGATTAGCCGAACAGAAATCCGTCAGGATGACAATATTATTTTCTTATCAATTGACCTAAGACCGCTCAAGAACATTTCTCTTTTGACTGATAGAATATGCCGGCCAATTGCAGTTATTAAGTAATGAACATACAGAAATAAACATATAAATAGTGTAACTGGCAAACGAGTCTTCTCAGTAATCAAAAAGGCTAATCTCTGGTATTACTGAACCGATTTAAAAAATCTTGTTGCATTTTTAGCTTATATTATATTGAGGAAGCTTATAGGATATCAAACTAGCAAGTGCCAAGACCTTTAGGAGCAGAGGAATGCCTTATAAATATACTACACGAGAAAATCCACTAGCAACGCCGTCAATCTTAAATAACGTACCTAAATAAAACTTTTAGACATAATAAGTATAGGTTTGAAAATTAAATATAAACTATCAGTACCCGCGGCTTTCGGTAAACTTCTGATCGCCACCAAACTTCACAGGATCACCCGCTGAGCTAATCTGAAGATTACCTGATGATCATCAAAATCGCTCCAGCTGTTTTGGAGTAGATAGGGAACATACATACACACTGATTGTTATATATATAAGATAGATTACTGGCTGTAAGTAAAAAGTATGTAATTAGAATAAACTCCAAAGTTGCCAAAAGAAAATCCTTATAACCAGCATTCAGCTATTTATACGTATCACATAAAGCAGGCGGTAACAGGGCGTGGGGGTTGAATTTTGTATGAGCGACACAACTCGGCAGTTTGGATGATCAATTATTTATGGGGAAAGAATGTACGCGTTTTTACATTGTACCCACTTTTATTGCCGCTCTCCTCTTGAGGTTATTTTATGTGTCTACGTGAGCTTAGTTACACTTGCTTTAATATGGTCGGTAAGTGTTACAGCTTGTTGTTTGTATTTCAAAATTTGCTTATTTTAACATTATTTTATATAATTAAACATATAGTTATACATAAATTAGCGATTTACCCTCGCTTCGCTCGGTTACGTCCCTGGGTGCACGGATTTGGTTCGCAATGCCATTGGTCTTAATTTTTTGCGCGGAACCCTAATTCTTTTTCTAAAATAAAAGTAGCCTAAGTTACTCCTTATAACATCAGCTATCTGCTAGTGAAGTCCCGTCAAAATCGGTCCAGCCTTTACAGATATTAATCGGAGCAAACAGACAGCAAAATGACAAACATTTTTTTTTTATAAGTAGGTACCATTTATATAATTTCATATGAGTAAAGTAAAAAGCTGTTGTCTTGACATTATAAACAGACGCTTTAATTTTATTCATCTGTATATATGAATGAATTGTATGACGATGTAATGGCGTTAAGGTTGTATGCATATCACATACCTATTATAAACTCCTCAAACTCGTGCAGATTATAAATAAACGTCTGCGCATAATCTGCGCTGATAAACTCCTAAAATACAGATTACTTATGTTTGTATCAATACATACTCTTGACAAGCGCGCGTGAACAGTGTTTTTACTGTTAAAAAGTCTCGTGTCCTAAGGTTTTATATGAAAATAAAATATAGTAGTAAAGTTACATAGATTATATACTTAATTTTTCAGTTAAAACCTTAAAAAAGAAAGCAAGACAAAAAGATCTTTAATTTTTTATTTGATTTAGTTCTACTACAATTTAGACCTACCTGTAAACACGGTAATTTTATGCAAATAATACCGGTGCTGTAAACGTAGTGTAGGTTACATTCATACATATTTCTCAGAAACAGCTATTTTTACGACTTAACCTTAACTAGAGCTCTTGCTTTTCCCAATTTACACATTCTAAAAGCCAATCCATATAACACGAACAAATCGAATTGCGTACACCTAACACGTAATGTACAGGGGGCGTTTATTTATTTACTATTCCTGCTTCATTTCTTCTGGTAATTCTTTGCCTTGTAACTGAATATTAAACTCGAATTAGGGAACGAGATAGACGAACTAAAATCAACCTAATCCCAACCGCACATGATTCAAATCGAATTGATCATACTGTTTTACTTGTTTCATCAAGATGTTTTAGCATTTCTTGAAATTATCGTCTTTATATGAATGTAATACGGTTGTAAATCGCTTGTCCGTATATAATTGTTAAGACGTTTTGTTCATACGTCGTTTGAGATGTCTTTTGGATAATTGCTACTTGTAGGCTGTCTCCGGAATTACAAAACAAATCCTTTAGTGATTGACGTGGATGTCAGAGGGAGGTAATGTCTGATCGTTAATTTTTATTGCACGTCGTTTGTTTCATTCGCGTGAAGGTGAAGGAGAAGGAGCTTCGCAAATCGTGATGCCGTCCCTTTATCAGACCGTGTACACAACAGTCTTACCATATAAATATGTATAGATTGCTTCAAATATATTATTTATCAGGGATGCCTTTATCATTAGCAATGTAATATGTATAATAATTTGTTTTTATTGTTTAGCATAATAGAGCTATTGTTGGCTGGTCAAAGCAAAAGGCCGCTATTTCCACCCCAAAACTGAAATTCTTATTCATATTGTTTTTTTTATTTATTTCGATTATACTAGTCATTTCTCACGTGTTTTGCCACCTAAAAACTATACAAGTATGTGTGCCAAGTTTTTTAACAGATTTTGTGTTTAAAAGCAGCACATATATACACTCATACATTACTACCTTTATAATAAAGTAGCGACTCACCCTCGCTCTGCTCGGATTTGTCCCTACTTACGTTTTAACGTTTAGTATAGATTTCTCAAAGTTGAGATATTATCCCGCAATAAAAAGTATCCTATATGTTGACCCGGATAACCAGCCATCATCATGCTAAATTTTATCAAAATCCCTCCAGTGGTGGCGGACCCACAGACAGACAGACAGACAAAAATTTAAAAAAATATAGATTCGATCTCTATATCGAAAATAATGTCTATTTCAATAAGATTTCCAAAAAATATTTAATGTACAGATTCGGCTTAGTTACAATTTTATTATATGTATACTACAATGAATATAACAGTTTAGTAGGTATACAATATAATTTTCTGAATTATCTAGCGACATGTTTATTTCCTACGAAGGAAAAATAATTACGGTCTAATGAAAGAACGAACGTTAAAAATAACAAGTTATTGCATTAATTAATTTTCAATTCTAGCAATACAAAAGAAATAGAAATACAAATAAGTATGTAAAAGAAACTACTAAAAGATATCATCTATAAATTTAATGTCAAAAATAACTTTTAAAGTGTTTTAGAGATTCTTGAGCGTAATAGCAAATTCATAACAATTTACTATGCACAGACTTCTTACGGTAGCTTTCAAGTTTCAAATCGATTTCAGGACTTTCATGTTTTGAAAACTACTATTTTAGTTATATGTATTTGAAAATTGCTATTGCTAGATCGTGAATAGTGTGATAAGTACTTAAAATGATTGTTTTATTTGTGGACTTTTTAAATTTAAGATTTAATTATATTAAATAATCAGAAAAGAGTGTAGGTGGGCTATTTTTATATAGAGTTCAGTGCTCTATAATTATTTTTAACTAAAGTACATTTATCTTTTTAATGGATTATGCTCATGTCACGTCATAATAAATTGATTTTTACAAGAGTATCTACTATTAAAAATTATTTAAAATTTTACTGTCTATAGCTTTATGTGTAGACAATGAAAACCTTTATTTTCTGGTATACCAGATACTTATACCTGCTCTTATATACATCAGAAATTTTAATAATTTTAAATTTAATTTTCAAATTTAATTTTAAATTAAATATTATTACAGTTAAATAAACGGTAAAATATAAATAAACTGTAGGACATACGTCTACTTATTTTTAACTAGGCTAAACGGGTAAGCTATTTAAGATAAAGTTTTGTCAAACTTTTAGGATTTTAAAAAGTCAATCCTTCAAAGAGAAATAACTAAAAAAGTTTACTTATAAAAGTCATAAAAAATACTAAATACTGTAAAAATGGAATTTTTTGCATTTTTATGTAAAAAAACGTAGACGAAGTCACTAGTAAATTACAATAATAATCGTTTTAATACTAATCGAATTATTTAATGAAATAACAACTCCGGTTCTTAAAACAATTATGCGAAACAAAGAAAAAGTCAAAACTGGCGAAAAAAGCTTAGTAATTAATAAAACAGATCTTAATTTGCTACATAAATTCAAGTATGAATTAACAGTACCGCACCCACAGTAATAAAACTTTTGCGGATATAGTCTGCTTAAGCTAGAAGGGTCGAGCTTATGATTTTTTTTTTCAATAAAGTAAACTAACGTAAATATATATTTTCTATACAATTAAAAACGATATACGAATGTAAAAATTTTATAAAAGCTTTTGTAATAAATACGTTCTGTG
Organism: Brenthis ino; assembly: GCA_921882275.1. Taxonomy (NCBI): domain Eukaryota; kingdom Metazoa; phylum Arthropoda; class Insecta; order Lepidoptera; family Nymphalidae; genus Brenthis; species Brenthis ino. Next base: position 17,980,656 of record OV170222.1, read on the forward strand.
ACAACACATATACTAAGGCGCTTAGCCAAGTTTTTGACCCACGTTGCATAAATAGGGGTGTTATAAGTTTGATCCTTTTTTTTAACGTTCGGAAATGCATTTACGCACGAGGTGTGGGACTCACCGGCAAAGCCAGTACTACCCATTAAAACCCAACAAAGCCTTCCCCCGTCTCAATGGGGCGTCGCAGGATCGCTTACGCATTCAACTACGATGTGCTGACGGCAGATCTGCCGAAGCAGACCACAACAACCACGGGGTTGCTCCAAATTCCACTCTGCTGTCAGAGAAGTACCAGGAGCAACCCGCATGGTACACCGCCCTCCGAAGAGGGCCACCTCCCACCGCCCACCGAAATGGGCCACCTCCCTGTGCATTTCTTGGCTTCGCGCCCGGCTGTATTGCCGGGCACTACTGAGCCCCCCCACCACGACAAGGTGAACGCACGTTGAGGGGGAATAAGTTTGACCAATATGATTTACTCTAAAACCAAAGTTCAAAAACCTAAGTTACAAAATAAATAGCTACTTCAAAAATAGGTTTTCTGAGACGTTTAAAATTAACAATTACATAAATATATTATTTTTTAAATTCATCAGGTGCTTTTTTCTATTTTGGTTGGTTGTTCTTATTTTATTTTAATTGTGATTTGTACAATACTAAAAAAAACTAAAGACCAATGTACATATGTAACCAATGTACCAAGTACCTACTGCTTTATTTAGAACATCGTATAGTTCCCTTACATTTTTAGAATTAGTACAATTTTGTTACAATAAACATAATATAATAACATAATAATAATAAGAAAGTCTTTATTTACCAAGAAAAAAATAAAATTAAATATATAAAGAACAGATATATAACGTACAAAAGGTGGCCTTATCGCTAAAACAGTGATATCTTCCTGGCAACCTTAAGGTGTAGAAAATAGCAAACTATAAGATGGAAGGGATGCAAATTTTTTTTATTTATTTAATTTTTTAATTATTTACAGGACACACAGAAAGATTTGTTAAAATATTATAATATCTTATCTAAAAACTTAACACAAAATATATGTTGAAAAGTGTTTAACATTTGAAGATTGCATGTACAACATGCACCATAATGTACTATTGGGCTTATAATAGAAATAATATAACAAATAATATAAAAGTTATATCATTATTTATATAAAAATTAGAATACAAATATATATTTTTTTATGAAATTAAATGCTCTATGACTCTTCTAGAATAAAACGGTCTTAAATGGAGTTATAAAATAATCAGGCAGAAATTAGTAATTGCCAGCAGGCGCTTTTGGCTTATTTAAACGAAATTTCATTGGGCTTAATTAGATAAATTACAGGGATGCGGAAACCCGGCCATGAAATATCGATAAACTTTTCGTGTTCCGGGTTCACCAATTATTATATTATATAAAAGCTGTGAACTTCGAAACCCTTATAGGTGATGCATTGTAATAGCAATGTAGAAGAGTATTTTAAAATTAAAATTAGCCAAATCTTTTTAAATGTTGAAAAAAAGTTCTTAAGTTTTGCACTTACCAACCAACAGCAGGAAATTTATTTGGTACTAGCGTTTAGCATTTCTCAGAGATGAGTTATTTTCACGCAGTAAAAAATATCCTATATGTTGACCCGGATAACCAACTATCATCATATCAAATTTCATCAAAATCTGTCCAGTGGTTTTTTGTGATGTGGTAACAGACAGACAGAGAGACAAAAATTCTAAAAACTATACATTCGGCCTGTGTATCGATAATCATGACTATCTCAGTAAGATTTTCCAAAAAATATTTAATGTATGATTCGGCTTAATTACAATTTTATCCTATAGATTTTTATTGACATAGCTACAGTTAAAAATGATTTACTATGTTAATTTTATATTATTTACTAGCAGAACCCGTGGTTCATGGCTTCGCTCGCGCTAACACTACCAAAAAATCTCAAAAAAGGTAGTTTTACACAAACTTTCACCCCCTATTTTACCCCCATTTTTACCGAATTTCAAAAAATGCTAATACACGTTTTTATTTAATTTTATTGAAGAGCATTAATACCAAGTTTTGAGTAATTTTGATCATAAATATTTTTTTGGATTCTATTATTAAACGTGTTTTCTCGTGGGAATTAAATAATCTCCCGTAGTAAAAAGTAGCCTATGTCACTCTCCAGCTCTCCAACTATCTTCACATAAAAAATCACGCCAATCCGTCTCTTCGTTTCGACGTGAAAGAAGGACAAACAAATAAACAAACGAACACACTTTCACATTTATAATATTAGTATGGATATGCTCCGTATTAGTTAAGTTGAGAACAAGTATGAACTTATCGAGATTACCTCAAAGTTACAAAGTTATAAGCTTTTCTTTTTAAACTTGGGAAGAATTTTTAAATTTAACATCTACCTACTTTGAAATTGATATTAAAGACCAACGTGAACATTTGTAACACTGATTTTCACACTTACAAAATAATACAATAAAGAATTTGTTAGTGCTAGAATTGGAGCTACTTTTAAATTACAGCCACATATCTTAAGTCGATATTAACTAATATTTAATCATTAATTATTTGTCTCCATTATTATTATATGACGATTTGGTCATTTACTTGTGATATATCTGATATAATTTAAATTTTATTCAGAATCCTTATTTAAAAACCCACTCGAGATAATAAACTTGATTTTTTATAAAAACACATTTATTTAGTAAAAAAATCAAATTTACATTGCTATTAATTTAAAACTATTTTAGAATCTTAACGACTGTTAAGTTTTTTTTAATTTTCCTTGTATTTTCAATTCACGCGCTTATATAATTTATTTATTAAAGCTTTACGAATAAATAATAAGTCTTATTATTTATTCGTAGTTAAAGCTGTTAACTTCTTTAAAATATACCTAGTTTATATTTATTAGGAAAAGAATTTATTAAGCCGGTAAGTATAAAGGTAGAAAAGTTAGAAATACACAATAGCTAATGAAGGCGTATTCATAGAGACATCACTTTAGATACCAGTATATACGCATATATCGATGTTTTACAAAGCCCATCCCTACTCCATTAACCGCCATAATAAAGTTCCTTCGATAATACGCTTAGCTCTTAGCTCAATAATTCATTACCGACGCCGCCCATTTTAATTAACCATGTCTCGACTCGTTATATCACCCCCTTTGACGCTGAAATATATAGGCAGCTTTAAATTGATTAGTATATGCCATGATAAGTAGCTTTTTACTTTATTTATCTAAATTGTTATTAGAATTTTTGTGATAATTTGTCTTTTATAATAGAAAAATATATACCTAGATATTTTAGTCAAGTACTTAAATAAAATAATACTTCTTAGATTTACGCGAATATTTGACATTTTAAATAAAACTATCTTTTCGGATTTTTCCCCGAATTTATTGATTAAGACACTGAGAGGCTCTTCCGTGACCATGATTGCTGTAAAGCATTCGAAGCGTCGGGAACCAAAAATCAAAATAAATTCGAGAAAAATCCGAGACGATAGTTTTATTTAAAGTAATTAAATAAAATTTCCATTAAGTATGAGATCGGCGCTTGTAAAACAGGGTTTACGTGTTAATTTTATTTTTATTTTAATCATATAGTAATTAGTAAATAAGAGCATTAATAAATTACACTAGTGTTAGCTGTATATTAAATACTTCGAGTCTCCTGATGGTAGATCTTTGTAAGGTCTTTTAACCATAGGTTTTCACTACAAAAGGTTAAGGACAGTTGTAGATTGCACGCTATGACGTCCTTTTATTCACAGTATAAACTTGAGCGAAGGACGCTCACGCTTGTAATTTTTTATTAATTCTTTATATCTTACACGTCCTTTTCATGTGGTATCTCCAAAAGACGTTATGTAGATACTGGTTTACAAAGTTTAATTTCTTCCTGCAAATTTTATAAGCTTAACTTCATCGTAAGCTCATGAATTATTAATATTTGAGTGAAAATTGTAACGGAAGTTGCAGGAAAAGTTTGTCACAATTTGGACCCGCCTGTATTAAAATTGAGAGCCATGTTATTTAAATGCTGAGCTATCATATAGACTAGCTCGCCCCCTCAAGAGCAAGGCACTATATCGCCTTGCTCGCCACCCCTAATGATGACACTGACGGTGAATAATATTTAGTCGATTATTAGAAAATTTAATCTAAGAAACTCCCCATTTATCCTATGTATAAAAACCGTTTAACAACGGTTCTTAATGATTTTATCTGTTTTGTTTACTATTAGTACCTACCTAAGTAAGTAAAATGGTTGTACATAAGCTCAATAAAAATTAATTCAAATTACTATCTTTAGGTAGATTAACCACAGAAGCATAGGCAATTTAAACCTGCCTTCAGTGATATTACTAAAGATTATTATCGCTTGAAAATATTTCGGTTATAATAATAAATTAAAAATTAAAAAAAAAACCCTACGCAAATTAATTGTCATTTAACGATTAAACTGGCACGCGTGAAGCACTTAATCGAGTAATCATACGCCAAAATGCCTCATATCATTTTGGAAAAGAGATGATACTCTTACATTGCTGCACCGATATTAACCAAACATAGCTAAGAATCACCGCAAGAAAACTGGCTTTTAAATGAAAAAAAAACCGCATCGAAATCGGTCCATCTGTTTGAGAGCTACGATGCCACAGACAGACACAGACATGCACATACACAGACAGACATCGACGTTAAACTTATAACGCCCCTCTTTGTTAAAAATAGAAGAATCTCCAATGTCTATAAACTGTGAATTAATTTAAATCTTGAAAGATCTTGCTTTGTCTCACTTTCACGCATCAACTGAAATGAAACGACTATAATTCGACGTCTTTTTTTTAATAATAATTAATAACTTATGAATTGAAAATTGAAATATCGTACCGATATATTCAGCGGTTCTAATAAAGGCATGGAAATTACCAATAGGTAGGTATACTTAATATTATGACGTCACGCTCAGTTTGTAGTGACCCTACTTGCTGTGCCACCGCTCGCAAGTTCGAGTCCCGCTGGAGGGATTCATTTGTGTGATGAGCGCGAATGTCTGTACTCCAGTCATGGGTGTTTATATTTATAATATGTATGTATTTAAAGTTATATACCTATGTGTAGTGTAACAACTATCTGGTATCGATAACACAAGTCTCGTAGCTTACCATGGAACTAGATGATGTTGTGTGTTAATGTTCCAACATATTTATATTTATTCATTTATCTTGCAATACCCGATCCTACCATAATATTTATCTTTTAACATTTAATTTAACTTTTTCGATATAACTTTAAATACTTGAATATATTTAATGAACATTAAAATCGAACACCTTAATCTTGCCTTAGACGAGACAGAGCCTTTATAATTCCGATTACGATAAAACGTACCGATTTAATTGAGTCTCTTTAGGTCACAACGTGCGATATCTTTGCAAGCCTAAAAGCTTTATTTATAATACATATCCTATATATCAAACAATAATCAATTTTGTTACCTTTTATTAAAACTCAATTTCCTATAACAAGAAATATGCATATTAAAACAGTAGGATATTTTCCTTGCATTTTGAACTCTATATTAGTATTTTTAAGGAGAGTGCAAGTATATGCTAATGAATTGCGGAGACCACTCAGTAAGACGTACTATCTTAATTAGTAAGATACATGGTATTATATGTACAGACCTTTTCAAATTACTAATGTAGGCGCTTAACAGCGATAGGGCTATCGGTGGATATGAGTTTAGGAGTTATTGCTTCAAGTAGGATAGAGCAATGACCTTGGCATCAACAGCCGAATTGAGAATTTTCTCATTTTTGAAGTCGGTTCTCATATAGGTACACTGGATTTTTCACAAGCTTTTTGTAGAAATGGTTCATTCTGTGCATGATTGTTATAAGTTTCCACATACCACGCCATTTATCTAATAATCTTACATGGCTTGCCTACACCTGTGCAAATACTAATTAATTTAATGAAAATTTCATCAAAATCAGTCCATATTATTATGTACATATTTCGATATTAATCTCAGAAAACTAACAAGCTGACACTAGAAACTATAATCACCACAAAAACATAATCAAAAGAATAAAATATACGAATTAAGTAAGCTTTTAAAATTTCTGTTTAAATACATTCCATAAATTGAAATAAAGTTGATACCGTACTAATTTTTGAGCTTTAATATTAAACGAGACTTAAGTGTATTCACCCCTTTTAAGAAAAGGCCACGAGTTAAGCGCAAGTTTTACTTTAAAATATCAACGATAGCATTTATGAAGAGGGGACAATTTCATGTACATAAGTATATGTATTTGTAATTATTGTTAAAATATTTGTATCAAATATTACGGTGTATTAATCCTTACGACACATTTTTATAACTAGTTTTTAAAGCTAAATAAATAACAAATCGGCAAAAATTTCATGCAGTCTCTATCTACACGTTAAAAAAATAGGTGTAATATATTTATCATAACACACCTAAAATTACGAGTTATTCCTTCTTTAATAAAGTCGGTCAATGGTTCACCGAGTATATATACTCTTTCTTGAAACTGGTGAGAGATCAAGCGCTAGATCTACGACTTCACCTGCTCTCCGAGGCACGGGCGTGGAAAACCATCAACTCGCTAAATCTGGGCTGTTATTGAGAGACTCGGGATTCGAACCCACGCCCTCCAGATAGCTCACTAGACTCTTCTAAGCATTACTTATATAGTTTTGGTTGTACATAGATTGTAAATAGAGTTCGAAGTATTTAAGTTCAAAATTTATATGACTATATAATATAAATAATCTATGCATATAATAAAATTGTAACTAAGTCGAATCTGTACATTAAATATTTTTTGGAAAATCTAATTGATATAGACATTAATATCGATACAGAGTCCGAATCTATAGTTTTTAGAATTTTTGTCTTTCTCTCTATCTGTCTGTCTATCTGTTTGTCTGACTGTCTGTCTGTCTGTTACCGCATCACGAGAAACCACTGGACAGATTTTGATGAAATTTGGTATGATGATAGTGGGAAAATATCTCATTTCTGAGAAAAAATACAAAAACTGCATTGTAAGAGTATACTTAATATGTAAAACCTAAGAATTTGGGTTTTGGTCATCTGAACGCGAGCAGAGCCGCGGGCAATGCTAGTAAACAAATAATTCTCTTCTATGTAGGTAATCATATGAAAATTCATATCATTAAATAAAAGAACTACGTTCATAATGCTATGTATTACATACGTCTAAAAGCTTGTAATATAATGTTAATGCAACACAATGCAATTAAATGTAAAGACAAATCATCTTGAAACCAAGGTTTAACTAATTTAAGCCATTAAGGATTCAAGTTACAGTAAAATAATTTGTTTCTTAACCGATCTCTGTAGTAGTTAAAATTTGGTCTTGTGGTCTTCTACTATTACGTTTCAAGGCTGTGTGAACGTAACTTTATTATAACTCATTAACTGAACCCTTTAGATAATAGTCGAGACGATTTTGTATAAACGTCTCACTAATTACGAATTTTGAGGTTTTAATGTTGTATTCCTAAAATTGCTCTAATATTCTATGTTCAATTATGAAGTTATGTTATATTTAGTACTCTTCACTGATTGTCTTTCTGTTTTTATTATAAACTAGCGATTTACCGGATGGGATGTATGCGGATTTTGTTCGCAATTTCATGGGTTTAATTTTTTTGCGCCGAACCCTAATCTTTTTTCCTAAATAAAAGTAGCCTAAATTACTCCTTATAACATCAGCTATTTGTCAGTGAAAGTCCCGTCAAAATCGGTCCCGCCGTTTCGGAGATTAGCCGGCACAAACAGGCAGACTGACAGACACAAAAGTTTTTAAAATAACTTCACACAGATACTTCAATTTTGTTTATCTGTATAGATGTGATTTTTATGGCTGAACGGATTTGAATGCAATTAAGTATACAGATAGACTGTGACCTGGAGTAACGTATAGGTTACTGTTAGGCATCCATGGTCTTGTTAGGGCTTGTTGTCATATAAGTGAAGCGATGGTAAGTCCCTAGTAGTTTAATATACAAAACAAAAATAAATCTATCCTACGGGAACCGTACATTTTCCGGGATAAAAAGTAGCCTATATGCTATTCCAGACCATAATCTTTTTCTGTGCCCAACTTCATCCAAATTCTTTCAACCGTTCTGGTGTATTGAGTAACAAACATCCAAACATCCATCTAAATTTTCACATTTATAATATTAGTAAAATGATTTAAATAGAAATACCTAAGTATTTAACTTACAATATTGCAATATATAATATTTTACGTCACCGTAATACAGATCCTGTTAAAGAGATACTTACTCTGAGTTATAAATAATTCAAGCCTTACATTTTGCTAAAAGCGACCTCAGCTTTACACTTTATAGGACAGACGCACTTGACTTGGGATCAAACTGTACCATAAATGTATACAAAGTGGGAGCGATAAATATGAAAATGAATTTTTACTTCGCAAAGTTTCTATGTTTTATACATTTTTAAATTCTATTCATAAGTTGCTTTTGGGCGCTTAGACAAGTTTCTACAATCGCTAGCTCTAATAGAGAACTAAAGAATGTATGTTAATGATATATCTAAAGATTCTAAACGTTATGTCATATCAGAATGTTACTTTGATTTTCTCTTATCCTCATCGTCATCATCGCAAGAAGTTTACAGAGGTAGCCCTATTCATAACGAGCTTACGAGTATGTACTATCGCAGATCATATAATACTATTATAGATGTTCCCCCTTCCGATTCCGGCCACGGCGGCCAATCTCATTGAGACTAGCCAACTGCGCAGGAGATATTATAGTGCACAAGTGTACGCGCTGACACAAGTGCACTCTCTATTCCTGTCACTCTCATACTCCGGTGCGACGACACGAGACACGACCAGTGAGAGTTAAGGCGCAGGACCGACAGCTTTACGTGCTCTCCGAGGCACGGGGGTGAAACACCGCCAACTTCCCAACTCCGGGCTGTTACTGAGGCTTACTTATACAAAAAGACTCAATAACTAAACTAGGCCCGACCCGGGACTCGAACCCAGGACCTCCGGATATGCAGCTGTACATGCTAGCAACTACACCACCGAGGCAGTTTATTATTATTAAGGCAGTGGTAGCCCAGTGGTAATGTGTTCGCTTGGGAAAACGAGTGACGCGGGTACAAATGCCGGGTCTCGCACTTCTGAAATTTTCATGTGCGAATCATTTATATCATGATTAGCACTTGTCTTACGGTGACTGAGAACATCGTAAGGAAACCTGCATGTCTGAGAGAACCTAGCAAGTTTTCGAAAGATATGTGAAGTCCGCCAACCCGCACTTGGCCAGCGAGGTGGACTATGGCCTGATCCCCCTTGTATTGAAGGGAGGCCCACCTCCAGCAGTGGGACGTTAAAAAGGGCTGAATTGTTGTTGATGTTGTTGTAATAGGTATATCATTTTGTTAATACGAGTATATATACGCCTACCATATAGTAGTGTTTAGTCTTCTTCTATGGCAGTCGGAGGTTCAATAAGAGTGATAGTACTTGATATATTTGTCTTTGTTATTGGCATATGAATGTTATTCGCATAAAATATTTAAATATGGCAACTTCAAATAAAAAAATAGAGAAAGTAGAACAAAGATTTTTATTTTGTCATTTTCTTAAAAAATAAAATTTTTATACACAGTTGTGCCAACACTGCACTCCTAGAAGCCACTAAACAAGCAAATTGAATTTTTATATTGTCACTGGCGACTCACCCTCGCTCCGTTCGATTCGGTCCCTACTTACGTTTTAACGTTTAGTATAGATTTCTCAGAGATAAGATATTTTCCCGCAGTGAAAAGTATCCTTTACGTCCGGATAACCAGCTATCATCATACCAAATTTCATCAAAATCCTTTTAGTGATATTTCTGTGATGCGGTCATAGAGAGGCATACAGTCAGACAAACATTTTGAATTAAATGCTTATTATAACTACATTTTAATTGATAAATGAATCAGTCAGTTATCGCCAACTCGTCTGTCGTTAGTCGACTAATTGACGCAAATCAGGTCGACTAGCGCTTCTAAACTCATGTATTATGTAGGGAGTTTAAGGGCGTTCAAAGTTTAATTGCTTCGGTTAATACGTCTGCTTTTAGTCTGAGCGAATATGAGCATGTTTATGGAAGAAAGTAAAATTTTACTTTACTTTTAGGATATTATAAAACAAATATTTATTGTATGATACAGAGGTGGAGGATTGTTATCTATCTGTAGCACGATCGTGTGAGATATTATTTAAGACAACAAAAATAACTTTTGTAATGACTCAAATCACGTTTTGAGCAAACGAAATAAGTTATTTAAAAAAGGAACGATTCTCGTGACTTTTAACCTCTGATGACTTGTAACAAGGACTCGAAATTATATTGAGACTTAAGCCAACTTATAAAATGTCTAAAACAAATTTATATACAATTTTATCTTTCATTTCGTGGTTTGTCTGTATATTTTTACTTTATATCTATACTAGAGACTCACCCTCGCTCCGCTCGGGTTACGTTATAACGTAATCCCTGCTTACGTTATAACGTTTAGTACCTACCTATAGAAATCTATATCTCATTTCTGAGAAATCTCAGATATGAGATATTTTCCCGCAGTAAAAAATAACCTATATGTTGACCTGTATAACTATCAACATTTATATTAGCTATCAACATTTCATCAAAATTTGTCCAATCGTTTTGTCTTGATGAGGTCACAGAGTGGACAGACAGACAGACAAAAATTCTAAAAACTATAGATTAGGCCTCTGTAACAATAATAATGTCTATTTCAATAAGATTTTCCAAAAAATATTTATGGTATAGTTTCGACTCCCTTAGAATTTTATTATATATATATATAGATAACGAAGCGTATAGCTAGGTGTATAGTAATATTAATAAAATTGTGTGTCTGTTCGTCAGTTTAATATAGAAAAAAATATACTTAAAACTAAAATATCTTACTTAAAGTAATATTTTTATGTGACAAAAACAACACTAATATATAAAATGAAGTCCAATTACACACTTCTGTTTTCACAGAGGCTCATTAGTGGGCATCGGTTTGTTCACTAATGGCAAGATACATTATTCACGCTGATAGTTCCTACTGAATTATTTAAGCAATTATAGACTGAACAAAATGTTTGTCAATTTGTTCAATGTTTTCGACATTGAAAAATACTATAGGATATATTAAATTTTCTTTATAAAATGACTGTTTATTCATAAATGGAATTCTATTTATATAAAAAGTTAAACGTTAGGGACGTTTAACTTTTTGCCCTTCGCATTTATAATATTGCAGAAGTTCTCAAAAGGGACAATTTTTTCCCACTTTGCAAAATAAATTATATATAGCCTAACCTTCCTAGACCATTCTACTTTCTATTGCTAAAAACCATAATAAAATCTGTATTTAGTAGTTTGTGGGATTCATGCTCAGTGTTGCAATGAATTTTAATTATAAATTAAAATGAATTTTAATTTATAATATTGTAGGTGAGGAATACTCCACGAAATAATGTTTACGAATATTATAACTCTATAGATATTCTTTACTGAAGTAGGTAATTAATAATTTTATAAATTAACAAACCAACGATGTGGTGTCAAGTATTTTAATTACATAATGTTCAAAATATAACTTTTTTCTTGTTTCAGACGACAAACAGCCGAAGAAAGAGAAGCGGAACGACAAGCGGCCAACCGTCTAATGTTATCGCTTCAAGCTGAAGCGCTAAGCAAAGGCTACATGCCAGAGCCCCCGCCCGGCTCCCAACTTTCAGCGCTTCATTACCAACCATCCAATGCACCTCAACCACAAAATAATACCGCTTTAAGCGCTTTACAAAATTTACAACCGTGGGCTGGCAATCAAGGCTCCTTTATGAATGCAGCAGGTTCTGCACCACCCCCACATCCACCACCCGTAGCTTCTCCTATCTGTTGAAATAAAATAACATTATAAGCTCTAAAAGTAAATGATATGTAAAAATAGAAAAAGAAAATAGTTGTTGCTAATCATAATATAACTAATATAGTGTAATAATAATATTTAATTCATTAACAAATAAATTATCAATCATATAGTTGCAGAATGTAATAAAGCGCTGTAAGCGGTATATGTTAGAAAGGACTTTTAAGTCTGTGGTTTTATGTTTTTTTTTTGGTTTTTTTTTTTATTTATGAACAGTTAGTAAAATATTGTACATTCTTCAATATTCCTGATATATGTACCTATAACAGTAATATTTGTTCATTAATTCTATTGAGATAACGCATCCTGACATAATATAATATATTTAAATAACCTTTAAAATAAGATAACATGTCGCATATAATAATAATATTTGCACATAAAATATCTTTATATAAGCTTAAATACTTGTGATTGTACATAACTAGTGAATAAGTTATTTTTAATTAGAAATTGCTTGTAAAATTGAATTAATGCTACATCAAATTAACAATTAAGCACGTACATGATAAAGTCTAGTCTACATACATTACGTGTATAGATTTAATCATTTATAGTGTTAAATGTTAGTGAACACTAATAGACATCAAATTAGCACAACTTTGATTATAAAAGTTTTATATATAATTTTTCTGTCATCACAATTATTGCTTTGCTTTTGAATAAAAAAAACTTTAATTGTTAACGAACGCACTGTATATAATATAGATAATTGTAAACATCTTAATGAAATATTTTACTTTTTAACATATGGTGGTAAATGATTTTTTAAAAACACCATCTGTATATAGATCGATCAGTATTAATATAGTGTATTATTTTATATTCATCTTTAAATAGTTCATTAGAGATATTAGTACTTACTGTATATGTATCGTAAAAATAAAACAAATATTTAAACAAATATATATTGCAAAGCAACTCTACTTACAATGGAGAAGTTTCCAAATTTTTTTATGTATTAATTATAAAAAATTAAGTAAAATATAAAAATATATAAAGGAATTATTAAAATATCTCAACAAATGAAAACTTTATGAAACTTTAAAGCTCAAGAATTATTAAAATATCTCAACAAATGAAAAAGTTATGAAACTTTAAAGCTCAACTTTAAAGTTACATAACTTTTTCATTTGTTGAGTTTTAAATTTTAATCTATTTCATAATTCCATTGCGTTAAATATGATATTAACAACATGAAACCTCTCCATTATCGGAACCTTTTTAGCACAGTGAAAAATATTTTTAATTGACCTCATAATGAGTAAAGTTTGTAAGAATAATCATTAGAATATGTTAATTAGCAAAGACCGAGATAAAATAAAAAGATAATATACAATATGTGACTTTTGACTTTGTAAATAGATTTAGTACCTATTACATAACAAATTACCTAACAATATTGTGTATATAACTCATTTGACCTCTTAAAAAATTCATTATATTATTTTGCTGAATAATTTTCATAATTCTCATTATTTTAATTAAATTTAATTAAAACTTGTTAAATTTAATTAAAATAATTTTCTAACCAAAACAAAGGAAGATTAAAACTATTACAAATACTTAATTATGTAATCACTAACTTCATTTCAATTAGGCGATGGATGAACTTGCGCAATTTTTTTTGCTTGTAAGTCCTAGTGTCCACACATATCTGATATAATCTCAGGAACAACTGGACGTAGTTATGCAAAATGGATCCAGCTCACGAAAACCGTTAAATATTTAAGAGGAATTTCAAAAAAAACTACTATCTTGTTATTTTGATATACGAGTACCAATTTTACTAAAACTCTTATTTTCTAAAAATTTAGTTTTTGTGGTTGGATCTATTTGCATAACTACGTCCCTGAATTGATTAAAAATTATTTTACTTATAGAAAACGTGTAGTTTAACTAGCAGGTACATTTTTATAGGGCGAATACTAGTATTTTATAATTTACGAAAAAAAATCTATCCTAAATTGAGCTATTTGCCATTAACTTGTGTTATCTTGCGATTTGCTGTAACAGTTAAGTTAGATTCTAAGTATTTCCTCGCTTTTTAAATACTCTGTGTAAGAACATGTAAATAATTTAAATATAATTAAAGTTGAATGTAGTAAAGGAAACTTGTTGCGTGTATATAAATTGTATCGACAAGTTTTCATTAACCTGGCTGAATGCTAGACGTTTTAATAAAATAAATGAAATACCAAAATGTTATTTTATTTTTTATTTGAATGAGTAAATCGGGAAGATAAATAATTATAAAAAAGAAGGAATGGCATTAAATGAAATATAATTTGGCTACTATTATATTTATTGTTATTATTTATATTGTCACGTTATATACGTTTGGCTCAGTTTGTTGTGACCCTACTTGCTGTGCCAGCGGTCGCGGGTTCGAGTCCCGCTGGGGGCATTCATTTGTGTGTTGAGCACGAATGTTTGTACTCCAGTCATGGGTGTTTATATTTATAATATGTATGTATTTGAAGTTATATATGTGTAGTGTATCAACTATCTGGTATCCATAACACAAGCCTCGTAGCTTACCAAGGAACTAGATAGTGCTGTGTGTTAATGTGTTAGCATACGTATGAGTCGTGTTTTTGCTTGTTACTCCTTGAAGCTTAAACGACTAGACGGATTTAAATTAAATTTAGTAGATAACAGATAGACTATAACCTGACTATAACACATTTGTCCTTCTTTCACGTCGAAACGGATTAACGGATTGGCTTAATTTTTTGTGTGGAGATAGTTAAAGGACTGGAGTAACATAAGCTACTTTTTACTGCGGGAGATTATCTCATCCTCACAGGAAAACACGTTATAATACAACCCAAAAAAATATGTTCAGAATTACTTGAAACTTGGTATTAATGCTCTTCAACACAATTAAATAAATACGCATTTTAGCATTTTTCGAAATTCATCCCATAAGGGGGGTAAAATATGGGATGAAAATTTGTATGAAACCTACCCTTTAGAGTATTTTTGGGTGTTTTAGCGCGACTGAAGCCACGGGTTATGCTGGTAGATTATAAAACGCAAGAAACATTTTTATATCTGACTGGTAGTTCCAGAGATTAGCGGTTCTACAAACACAATAAGTACATCTAAAAGCCATAAACAAAACAATTAACCTGTAATGTATTTAGCTATAAAAAAATTATGGAAAGTTTCAGGAATTACTTCGTAGTTGAAACTAAGTAAATATACTAAGTATGTAACTGCCTCGGTGGTCTAGTGGCTAACATATACGGCTGCACACCCGGAGGTCCTGGGTTCGAGTCCCGGGTCGGGCCAAGTTTAGCTATTGAGTCTTTCTGTATAGTAAACCGAAGTATGAGAGTGACAGGAATAGAGAGTGCACCTGTGTCCGCGCGCACACTTGTGCACTATAATATCCCTTGCGCAGTTGGCTCGTCTCAATGAGATTGGCCGCCGTGGCCGGAATCGGTTAGGAGAACATCACTAATTATGTGCAAACATATTTATGTTTTTATACTAGAGCGTTTGCGTCCAGTTTAAAGAAGTAACAAGCATACAAACTGTCGAATTTTTAATAGTACTATAGTAATGTCCGCCTAACCGAGTTCGGCCACAGTGGCCAATTTCCCAGAGACTAGCCATGCGCAGGAGCCATGCGCACAAGTGTACGCGCAGACACAAGTGCACTCTCTACTCCTTTTACCCTTATGTTCGATGGGATAATACTTCGACACGACCGGTGAGAGTTCAGGCGTGGTACCGATGGCTTTACGTGCTCTCTGAGGCACGGGTGTGAAACACCGGCAACTTCCCAACTCCAGGCTAATACTATACGAGATTAATAGAATAGACTAATAGTACCTATAGAATGTAGGTACGTTGTAGACTGGGTGACATCGTGCTTTAACCCTTATGGTAATAAAAAGTAAAAGAATTCCAAGATTTCATGAACAATTTGTATAAAACGATAAAACAAAAATTATTTTAATATATTACTTTTTCAAAAAATTAAACGTTTTTAAAATTAAATATTATATTTATTTTTTGGATACCTACCTTCCATTTTACAAAATAATACTGTCTTATACAAAATTGTCGTAAAATTAAAATATCCTTATAAGAATAAATGTTAAGTTATTTTTATAAATTTAAAATAACAAAATATTTATAGAAGCTGTAGCATAACATTGTTAGTAAAGAAATGAACTTAATAAATATAAATAGATACAACTATTTGCATTGTGGTTTTCTATAGATAATAAAGAGAATACTAGGGTATATTAAAATTATCTATAACATTAAGAAATACATATTTTTTACGCGACGCTCGCAATTTATCTATAATTTCATAATGTACATATAAAAATTTATAATATAATAGGTACCTATTATATTATAACGTCTTATATTATCTATGTACGATAGAATCTATTACGCAAAAAGGTTAAATACGGCATTTTTATTACTAACGTATTCTATATATAACAAAAATAAAATTGTCTCAACATAATTTCGACTTCCTATCTAACCTCAAATTATAGAAAAAAATGAAATGAAGAAAAACAATTGTAAAACATTAAACGAAATCGATTTGAGGTAAAAAAACGTATTTCCGTCCGAAAACGGTCGGTTTAGCGACAATTTACTATCAATTACGGTTAAATCGTAATACAGTTTTAATATTTCGGTGCATTCTGTAATTGCATAGATTATAAAATACGTGACTCTGGCGCTGTCATTAGGATGTTTTGTTTTTTTTTGTAATTCAGTTTATAAAGGAAACATTTATTTTTTAACGTGAATCGTTTAAAGTCGCTCGTGGAATATCCAATATGCTTTTAAAAAGATATTCTTAAAGTACTCTTGTAACAAAATATCTTATAAGCATTAAATAAATAAATTATACATCTTAAACTAGCCATTATTTAAAGTAATAATAATAACAATAAACATGGCAATAAAACTATAAAACAAAAAATACATACACAATTCAATATTTATATTAAAATATTCTGAAGAATCTTTTCCTAGTAAGTAGTTTCTATAATTATATATATCATTGTCACCGATCGCGTGACGTTTGTCTTAAATTAGTTCTTAAACAAAATGAAGGGGCACAAAATCGATCCTGAAACTGCCGTTCTATAATAATCGACGTAGCGTGATAATAATCTTAGAGTATAATACGGTTTGTCCGTATTGTCTAAATTTCTTCCACAAGATTTCAACTCTTGAATACTTAATTATGTTATTCTTGAAGTTCAAATGATTCAAATTTAATTTTATGGTCTTTGGACGTGGCACAATTTGTTTTGCCCATATAATGTATAATGAAGAACACTTTATTTGATTCCAAGAAAAATGGCGGATGAGCGACTAAAACCTCTTTTGTTATTAAGAAAAATTAAAATTTGTAGCTTTAGAGGGGTAGGTAGAGAGAATATAATGCCATTTGTATACTACGATCTGTACATATTTCTTGAGGTATACTATGTAGGTATAAAAATATATACTATTCTTTATTGCACTTTAAAAAAATCAATACAGTAACTTAAAATCAGTTGTTATTTACAAAGGTGGACTTATCTCTAGAAGAGATCTCTTCCAGCCAACCTGTGGTAGTGAGAAATAGTGTTACAAAGTAGCGGGGTAAAATATTAAAGATCGAGAAAAAATTATGTAAACAATTATATCTGCATACACTTAATTAAACTATTTGTACTTAAAATTACTACATATCAACAAAATTAAAAAAGTAATAGAAACAAAACTTATACAGCAACACATTTAGGTAGAAACTTTATTAATAACTTACAACAAACAAATAAACAGACAAGAGAAATAATAAATGTGCCACTCCACGATAATTTGACTATGTATCACAATACACGAGACAAGTTGACAGCAGCATTTTTGTTAGCAATTTATTCGTCACGACACGCCAATCACAACTAGCTATTAGATCAAAGTAAATTAATCACTTGTCTCACGATATGAATACGATTTTAAAATTAACATTTGAAATATCTCAAGTAAATTGTCCCAATGCTCAATTATACTTAATCACCTTTCAATTATGTAATTAATGCTTCATAATTTTCAGACTTTATGTAATGATTGACTTAATATTTTATTTAACTTATTATATATTAGAACAAAATATATGTATATTATAAAGGGCTGTGGTATCCCAATGGTAACGCGCTCGTTTGGAAAACCGAAGCGGGTTCAAATCCCGGGTCTCGCACCTCTGATATTTTTCTGTCCTGATGAATCATTTCCAACATGATTACCATTTGTCTTTCGGTAAAGGAAAACACCGTAAGAAGACCTACATACCTGAGAGAACCTAGCAATTTATCGAAAGACATGCTGAGGCCGCCAACCCGCACTCGACCAGGGTGGTGGACTACAGCCTGTTCCCCTCGAACTGAAGAGTGGCCCGGGTCCAGCAGTGGGACGTTAAAGAGATTAACATATATTAAATACTTATATCTAGATTTTGAGTGACGAAGTAGGAGGAGTGGCAGTCGTGGTTAATATAGTTACGCACTAAACATATAGGCAGATATACAAATACGGACAGAAATGTAGCTTTTATTAATAACTACATAGAACAAATAAATACATATAAGTACTTGTTTTGATCAGTTTTAATGTAAAGTTAAATTACGTGTTTTGGACCTTTCTGCTTTTTTTCATTGTAAATATGTTAAATGTTTCCTGTAAGACATTTTTAAAGATAACGAACTTGAAACATCTGTTTTGTTATTTAGAAAATAATATTATGCATGCCATCTAATCGTCAATAAAATATTATATATATGTAATGCAAATGTCAAAATTAACGATTTTAAAAATTCCGTTATTAATATGACTTAAAATTAAAATCCATACTAATATTATAAATGTGAAAGTGTGTTTGTTTGTCTTTCTTTCACGTCGAATCGGAGAGACGGACGTGACGTGATTTTGAGGAGATAGTTGGAGAGCTGGAGAGTGACATAGGCTCCTTTATATTGATATATCGATATGACATAGGCTACTTTATATGAGATTATCTCATTCCCTGCGGAAAACACGTTCTCCCAGTGCTCTTCAATACAATTAAATAAATATGTGTTTTAGCATTTTTGAAAATCATCCCATAAGGGGGTAAAATAAGGCATGAAAGTTTGTATGAAACCTACCTTTTTATAGAGTTTTTTTGTAGTTTTAGCGATAGCAAAGCTGCGGATTCTGCTAGTGTTATATAAATATCAAATTGAAAGTCTAGTTTATTTCATCTACAGAGAACCTTAAAAGAGCAAGCATACTTTAGAGATTTTGTGCACTTATTGTTTATAAAATATGTATAGTATTTATATACAAAGTCATTTATATAATACTAGCATTGCCCGCGGCTCCGCCCGCGTTCAGATGACCAAACATAGATAAAAAAAATTATAGATACTATAAGTATATACATATATAAAATAATTTTATACGTTGACTCGGTAAACGCAAGTATTATTTATTAGAAGTGGTGAAAGCAATTAGCGCGTAAGTGAGACTGATTAGCGCTGCATCAAATATAATCCCGACTGGCGAGCAATTTGAGGTTCGTACAGACCCTTAAACTTTTAGACATGCCATTGATCTATAAATAAATGTTTATTTAGACAGATTAATGGAAGTCAGTTCCAAAATATATTCTGGAAGTCGTCATTCAATGATTTTAATGTTTATTTATAATAAACATAAATTAATGTACCTAAATTAAACATAAATAACAACTTATGGTATAAACAAAATTCAATTTTTTCGAATGGATTTTAATTAGGAAAAAAGGTTACCTAAATTTATATAACCTATTTTGTTAGTTGTAATAATATTTTATTTTTCTCTATTTCATTAAAGAATTGATTTTCAAGAAAAACATCTATCTATATGATAAAACTATTTTCGACCGAAATATGAGGCGAGAGTCGAATCTAAAACAACCCAGGTTTTATTTAAACTACCTCCCTACCTATCTGTAAAGCATTTGTAACGCCATTATACGGTCTGGAGTTTTAGAGACACCATGAAAACAGACAAAAATTCAATAACTACACATCAAATTTCTATAAAATTCCATATCAACTATATCAAGAAATACTTGAAAATTAAGACAATGTTACAGTAATTTTATTATAATTAAATGCTCTAGTACTAAGATTTGTAAGTCTATAGCAGTTGAAACGAGGATCGTCGTTCTGTCGACTCATTACGGGACCGCAGTCGTATCAAATACGAAGCGTATAACACCTAACACTGTTTGTGAGCATTATGTGTGGGTATATGTATATATACATATTATCTACACATATAACAAAATTGTAACTAAGCCGAATCTGTACATTAAATATTTTTTGGTAAATCTTATTGAAATAAATATTATTGTCGATACAGAGGCCGAATCTATAGTTTTTTGAATTTTTGTCTGTCTGTCCGTCTGTCTGTCACAGCATCACAGAAAAACAGAAAAACCTCAAGGATTTTGATGAAATTTGGTATGGTGATAGCTGGTTATCCGGGTCAACATATAGGATACTTTTTACCGCGAGAAAGTATCTAATTTCTGAGAAAAAATACAAAACTGTAATGTAAGAGTATACTAATATGTAAAACCTAAGAATTTGGTTTTTGGTCATCTGAACGCAGGCGGAGCCGCTGGCAATGCTAGTATACAATAAAGTAGCAATGTGGTCATGGTTTTAGTTTAATTACATTAGATTTCATGGCATGGTAGGTAGTAAAATAGTTTAGAAAATGAATATTGGAACTTTAAATAGAAGCACTCTGAAATAGCAGAAATAAGTTTTTTTTTTTAATTGACATTTACTTTCCACAATTAACATACTTTTGAGCTTTAAACCAACCAGAAGAATATAAAAATATTAGTATATATGATAAGTTCATTTGTTGTCTTTAATAAATTTATTTACAATTAACTAAAGCTATACTTATTATATGAGTTACATTCTTTATTTATCATATAGCATAAATTTATGAATATATAAAAATATACTTAAAAATTATCTTCTTGGGTTGTGCTAATATTTTATCTCAAGGTGGCGACATCACTCTTGTAAAAAGTTAATGTTTGCAAGTTTCGCAGTAGAAGGTAATCTTTGAAATTACCAATCTTTAAAAAAAATCCTTTATCTACTAATATACCTACTACACGTTCTAAAACGACATAAAAAGGTGTTACGTTCACCTCAATATGAAATTTTAGACCCAGCTTACATTATCTCAGTGAACCCTAAAAGAGCAGACCAGATCCTTAACGAACCTAAATTCCTACAGAAAAACCAAATTGAATTGCGTTAATATTTAACAAGCCAGCTTTGAATGCTAAAAATTCTCCCCTATTATTTTCATCGCCCCTACTCGATAACGCTTTTATATTTCCCACTTGGAAAAAATAAAATAAAGAGTAAATTTTAAGTTAAAATTGACTTTGACGTATGACAGTTAGACGCTGACCCTTGACCGTCTTGTGCTCAAATATTCACCGCGTCAACACCTATAGGATGGGGACTACCTAGTACCTACTTGTATTTTATTAGTTATCTATATATGTAACACTAACTGTAGCTCGCGACTTTGCTTATACATATATTAATATTTTTAGTTATGGCCCGCATATAGGTACGCTTGTCTAATAGTAAAAAGTAGCCTATGTAATATATTATTTCGAATTTGATTATAGCGTAAGTAGTATAACAACAAGTAACAAATACACTAAGTTTAAAATCGTGGCTTTGCTCGCGGTTTATAGTCGGTACAGCTATTACGGAAATCAGCGCAAAAAAACACTTAGATAAAATGTTTCTAGTATGATTGAGTCAACTCATACGAATCATGTTATCGAAATACACTTTAGTTACCTATTTCCTTTTATTAGTACCTTTTAGATACTTATAAGAAAATTTTATGTAATGCGTGTATGTTCAAAAAAAGTGTGTGTGTGTGGGTGTGTGCAATTCACACACGGTAGAAGTCAAACCTCAGAAAAGTAATCTACGAGAGAATTATAAGATAAATATAGAGTATCAGGAGAACGATTATTGTAAGGTTTTTATTTTTTTGTAATATTTTTACCGAGTTTAAAAGTTATTTTACATTTTATTCTAAAATTATATTTTATTCTGTATTATTTTTATTATTTCTCACTTCCTGTCATCCTACGTAATGTATTCTATCTCATTCTTTCGCCGGCTTAATCCTATATATTTATACGTTTGTCTCTTTTTAGTGTCGCATTTTCGTTTCATCGAGTTTCAAATCACAACGATTCTAAAGAAATTTCACTTCAAAAAATATTATCAACCAGTTAACCCGACAGATGATGTTCTGTCTAATGTCTAAATTACGTTTTATTTCGCGTAAAAGTGTTTTTTTTTCTCTAGAATAAATACGAGTCTCAAGTTTGTAAACTTCTAACTCCTAGGTATAGATTTTAGACAGAAATTAATGTTCCTATTTTTTTACGGTGAAGCCGAAAGGATGGTTATGTGTTTGATCTGTGTGTATGTTTGTATGATATTTTGTTTGTACTATATTTGGTACGTTTACCTATGTATGTCTCCGGTTGCCTAAATCAGCTCAATCTTTTGTCATTGAAAACTTAAGGAAAACATGTAGGAATGAATAGAATTTATGTACATATATAACTAAAACCTCATTTTACACACGGTAAGCATATAGTATTATATATAAGTATATTTTAACTAAGTATTAAATCAAATAGGGAATGACTTAAATTATATTTCATCTAAGCTGTATTTGCAACATGATAGTTAACAAAGATTACTCATTCAATTTGACCCTTCACTCAATAATTCGCAGCGAAATACAATATTTCTGTAATTTTCCCACTTGACCCCATAACTATCAGAGAGTTCATAGAGAGATAATCCTTGTATCTCGACATCTAATATTCGTGCGAATATGCATTGCAACGACCAACGTAAAATGACACCCCATTTCATACTTTTACTCTACGAATTTAGCAAAACTACTTGCTGTTAGAGGTCAAGTAAAATGGTCATGAACATCATAACTTTATTCTCTAGAGAGAAATTACAAGTATTTGGAAATCGTCGTTCGAAACTATGAGAAATACTCCCACGATACTTCAAAATAATTATATGGATGATTATATCATGTTTAATGTTAGCTTTATATGTACTTATATGGTACGTAGGCAAAAATTCATTAAGATCATATCAAAGTTACGTTACTTAAATGGAATTTAAAGTCTTGGAATAAATATCAAAATTAAATAACTTTTTAACTTACTTACATAGCTCTACTAATTGTATATATTCTTTTTTTTCCATTTTAATTTATATTATACTAGAGGCTCGCGATCGCTTCGCTCGGGTTCGCCTCTAAAAAAAAACAAAAAACAAATCTGTCCCTCGTGAACTGTATATTTTTCCAGGATATAAAGTAGCCTCAGTGTCATTTTAGAGTATAATCTATCTCTGGCCAAATTTCATCCAGATCTGTTCAGCCGTTCTGGCGTGAAAGAGTATCTAGTACAGTACAAACATCCATTCATACTCACAAACTTTCAAATTCATTCATTTATTATAATAATACAGATTTGTATAATAAATTAAAGGAGATTTAACTTAAATCTAAATAGCTTTCTAGATTTCATATACCTACAATGTAATAGTAATATGATTAATAATATAGAACACCAAGCCATACTCGCAACACAATGAGATATGTGTCTTTCACGCATTGTTTGGTATACTGGAAGTCGCGAACTCGATTCTCAATATATTTATTTATATATCGCCTAGAACTAACAGCTCAGTTTCAAAATACTGGTAGAAACCAAAAAAAGAGACGAATCTAAATTTTCTCACTTCATTATGCAGAAAAATTAACAATATTTAACAAAGGCATATAAAAATATAAAGCTATTTAAAATTAAAAACATTTCTAAATTCATATTCAAACAGAAGCTCATCCCATTAATAAAAATATCATTAGAATATTGAATCTCAAGCGAGCCACATTACACGGTGCCAATTTTCACGTTTTATTAACTCATAAACCCCTCCCATACAATACAATAACCGTTTTTGTAATTCCCTAGAAACAAGTGCGCCTTCATAAACTAGCCGTCCCCTGTGCTTGGGGCCTGAGTAACCCCAAGAGATTACGCGCGTTAACTGACTCGATATTGATTCTAGGATACAATCTAATTTAAACCTTATCTAATAAGAAATACCGTCAAATTTTCACTAAACAATATTACAACGTTACGCCCTTATATACAATGTTTGTCTTTGCTTCAATTTCAGCTCTGGGTAAGGAAATATAAGCCTTATGCTGAAGCTATTAAGTCATATTTTTAATGATTATTTTTATATTTTATAGGTTGTTTTGGTGTTAGTGCAAGGCGTGATTCCCATAATCTGCAAAGCGTTGGTGCAGAAGTGAATTCTGCACTTGACTCAATGGATAACATCTTGTTCAGTAGAGATATAAATTAAAGGGGTGATGGATCCCAATGCGATATTAACTTCATTGTTGTTTTCTCACGCTTGGTTAGAGGGCAGTGTGTCGTGAAATTGCTAATGATTTTTGCATTTGTTATATTATTTAATATATTATAATTGACATGTTCTCCATCTGACCAGTTAACATGGAAGTTCAACCTCGCTCGTATGGCATAACGAATAAATTATAACATGTCACTTTAATTATCATATACCCCAGCGAGTAAAAGTACCTACTTAGTAGCATAATTTTGTAAGATATTTAAAAAAATCTAGTGTTCGAGATTTTAGAACATTTAAGAAATGAATGTAACGTACATTTAATAGTTTTTTTTTTCTTAGATAAATAAAATATTTATGTATAGGAGTAGTTGAGTAACGCTACTTATTTAAATGTATATCATAAGTTTTAGTAGGCAAGGGCTTCTCCTCCTCCATGGTTAGAAGACAAATAGATAAATAATTGAATTCGCGCCCCTGCCCCAGTACATCAATGCGCCATCCAACGATTATATCAGATGCGCATTTATGGGATAATTCGACCCCTTCGTTTTTATTGTTATGCTCTGTATCTGATATGTATCGTTATAACAGGGTTGCCCCACATTTTTACTTTAAATATTTAGTCGAAGTAGATAACATAAGTTGGTCTTAACAAAAGTTTCTTTTGATAATAATTTCAATAAAATTATTTGTTTTTCATTCTTACGAAAATAATAAAGAAAATGAGGAGTGAATAAGACAAGAGTATGATTCGATATTATTTTTTGTTTCACTTTAAGAAAATAAATCACGTTTTTTTTTCTTGTGGAGCATAATTATAAGTATTTCCTGTTATAAAATATTTAAGCTGACTTATCCTTTTATATATATATATATATATATATATATATATATATACTATACCTACTTTTGAAACTACTA
The DNA here is from genome assembly GCA_921882275.1 of Brenthis ino. Classification (NCBI taxonomy): domain Eukaryota; kingdom Metazoa; phylum Arthropoda; class Insecta; order Lepidoptera; family Nymphalidae; genus Brenthis; species Brenthis ino. Next base: position 18,006,199 of record OV170222.1, read on the forward strand.
AATTGCGAATTGCTTATTAACATTTTAAATAATAAATAATTATTTTTTAATAGTTATAATAAAGTGTGGCAACCCTACGCTAGCGTATTTTTTAATTCGTTGTCACAGAGTGTGACAGACAGTCTAAGTGTTTTGTTTGTTTGGACAGCAGATTGTGTACGAAGTTTTAATATTGTTTATGTGATTTTATTGTTACCATTTAAAACAAAGTGTCATTAACGATTTTCATCTAAAATCATTAATAATTCAGAATAAAGCAAAATTTAAATCATTTTTTTATAACTTAATAATATTGTTATGTAATCATTTTTTTCCACCTTCCTTAGTAACATTTAAATTCGACTTCTACTAAATCATCATAACGTATAATACTAAATAATTACTTATTATAAAAAATCTAAGAATAAATAAATTTACAAATAAAATAAATGATCTTATTGATTTTTAATTTACCAAACGATCTTAATTGATTTTTTTTCTGTTCTCTGCGTTCTATTTGACATTGACTAAGCAGATTTTGCTAAAGTGGCATACCTAAAAACAAACCATAGAAAAACAAGAAAATTCATTGAAATTGAACTGATTATTTTTTTGTTTATATTTAACTAGCAACTCACCCTCGCTTCGCTCAGGTTTGTTTCTAGATTGCTTCTCCATACAAGCTTTCATTCCCATCTTCATCCTCTTTAGGGATGATTTCCGGAATAAAAACTATCCCATGTCTTTTCCAGGTTCTCAAACTATCTTCTTACCAAATTTCATCAAAATTCAAATTCAAAATTGGTTCAGTAGATCTAGGGATTACCCGCTACAGCCTCACAAACTCACAAACTTTAGCTCTTTATGATATTAGTATAGATAGATTTTTTTTAATTATCTTTTACTATACGAGTACATAAACTTACATGTCATTCACAACAAACAGCTTTACATTCATATATGTACTTAGTTAATATATACTTTACCTCAATTCTCCACCATATAAAAGCTGAATTAAGAAATTATAAAAGGAATATATGACCATAATAGAAACATACCACCAACCGCAATACATTTATTAATTAACGATATAAAGATAAAGATTCCTATCACGAAGCTGGATCGATTATAATTCGATCAGCAACAAATAAATTTCAGGGCATCACCATTATAACGAGACCCCTATTGCAATTGTATGATCAAAGAATAAGTTAAGATGGGTGGGTCAGATTAAACTGGACACATTTCTTAACCCACAAAAGCGCGTTAAAACTCAATAGAGCGGGGACCAATTGCTTTTGTAATGTTCGAGTAATAATGTAGATGTGGCAACGTTGTATAGAGTTAGTTACTACATACGAAATAAAAATATTATAGCAGTACTTTTATAAATGAAAATGTTTGTTACTTCTTCACATTGATACGGCTGGACAGATTTAGACAAAATTTTATATTAAAATAGGCTATGACGTGGAGAACGTATAATTTACTGTTAGGCACCATTCTAATATTTTTTTTTAAATGTATGTTAAACATATATAGGTAAGTATGTAACTTACCTATATATTTTTAACATACATTTGTTTCTTAAATAAAACCAATATTTTCGGATTTTTCGCGGATTTATTTAAATTTTTGGTTGCCGACATTTCTAATGCTATACAGCAAATGTATTTTTGAAATCATTTTGGAATTTCGTGGGTAGACACTGTTTGTACCAACTATATAATGAATCTTTGAGACGTCTAAAACCTTAGTCTCTCCCGTAACCATGATTGCTGAAAAATAAAAAATAAATGCGAAAAAATAGTTTTATTTAAAATGTCAAATATTTGTGTAAATCTACGAAAGTATTATATATTTGTTCGCAGTCATCGTTATAAAGTGCTAAAATAAACATTTAAATTTAAACATCAATATGTCGTGTCTTTTTATATCATAATCTTTGTATAACCCCTCGATGGCAATAAGTTAATTGTTTGCAGAAGAGCCATTACGGTCCATACTCTATCGTTATAAAAGGCTTGTTTTAGTGCCACTTATTATCGTTATGACCGCAGTGACTCGATGGTTAAATTAAACCAACTATATAATAATGATATTACATAGATTAATATAATGTACAGTTTGAACTTTCAAGTTTGTGTGAATGGAGGATATCTAGAATAGTTGGGAGTAGTTATGTATACGTTTAAAAGAATCACAGGATTTTGATTGACCGATTTTGATAAAAATTAATATTGCATCTTCAAATCTATGTAAATTTATTTTATTTGGTTAAACCATGATTTGGTTATCAAATAACGAAACAAATGAAATTGTTGTATTTTTTTAAAGTTTTGTTTTTTTTTTAATATTGATCAGAAAATTAACATATTACTTCAAAATGAACAGACAAAAGCTTTTAGCATCTTTTAATTAAGTTTTATAAAAATTGTAACTAAATCGTAAATAATTTATTATACAATTTAATTAAGCTTTTTGAAAATAGTAGTTCTCATTAGGATTTTTTCGTATTTTCTTTGGATCTTGGTTAAATCCATAGTTTTTAAAGGTACTTCCGTTTGAATTTGCAAAATGTAAACATAAAATCGTATCAAAATTACGTTAAGACTTATTACTCCACCCTTAAAGTTTTCTTAAAGGTTGATTTCATATATATATATATTTATATATATATATATATATATATATATATATATATATATATATATATACCACTACATCACTCAGTTCACAATTGTCGAAAATACCAAGTACCAAACACAAAAAATACACCTAATAAATACACTTCTTTTAAGTCGCTTAAAAACATTAGCACACCTGTAAATTCTAAGAGGCTAGCCGCTAAAAATTAGGTCTTACAGAATAAAACCACGTCATATTTTCGTTATCTTTAATCACTATAAATTTTTCCAACTCTCAATTCGAAAAATCAAATTTTCGAATACTCAACAAAAATCAACTTCATGCAAGGCATAAAGAGAGCAGTAGAATTGGGTCATAATTAAGTTAATAGGGGGAGCAGTTCATCACGATGATTGACTTCGCTTGACAAATTAAAAAGGGGGTGTCGCAGTCATACGTTGTGCAGATAAAAGATAAGTGGCGAATAAAAGTTACATTTTGAGGATAACGTATTTATGGATATAGCGAGTGTGGGTTTGATTCCCGTGCGCGGTAAATATTTATCTACAAACATCACTAACTAAGCCTGGTTACCTAGGCACGTCTATAAGAAACTACAACTCATACCCTTAGGTATACATAATCTTATCTACACAAAATCTTGAGAGTAGAAAGTGAAATGATCTTAAAATTCGTTGTTTTCTTTTTAAGAAAAAATAAATAAAAAACAAAAACTAACATACGCGCTAGTATTTTTTTTATATGTTAGCAATTTAATGATATGGATTCTATACGCCTTAGGTATAATCAAATCATATCTAAATATACTTTATTTAGATAAATTGACTTTTACAAGCACTTTTGAATCGTCAATTTTTACATTGTTTTTAAATTAAATACCAGTATGTAAGTCCATGAGGAATCTACCACCGGCTCGGAAGGCCGTTCTGCTGAAAAGAGCCGGCGAGAAACTCAACAGTTGCTCTTTTTAAAAATTATATTTGTTTAAAATATTGCAATACAATAATTATGTTGATGTTGTTCTTATCCTACTTAGTTGATACAACTAATATTAGTCAGCTACTAACATATTTATCCAAAATAATTAATACTATACATATAATAAAATGGTAACCAAGCCGAATCTGTACATTAGATATTTTTTGGAAATCTTATTGAAATAAACGTTATTATCGATACAGAGGCCGAATCTATGGTTTTTAGATTTTTTGTCTGTCTGTCTGTTACCGCATCACAGAAAAACCACTGGAGGGATTTTGATAAAATTTGGTATGATGATAGCTAGTTATCCGGGTCAACATATAGGATACTTTTTACCACGGGAAAATGTATCATTTCTGAGAAAAATACAAAAACTGCAATGTACGAGTATATTAATATGTAAAACCTAAGAATTTGGTTTTTGGTCATCTGAACGCGGGCGGAGCCGCGGGCAATGTTAGTAATTGATATAAAACATTCATATGATGTTTATTTTATTGAGTTAAAACAGTTTAACTATTAATGAAAGCTGGACACGGCAACTGTAAAGTCATTATTGAATATGTATTGGTTAAATTTCCGATCATCTCATTATGCAGTTAATGACGGTAATATCGTACGATGAGAGCAAATGAAGCTAATTAATTTACGAATAATTAAACCCTCTACCAAATAACATTACTGGAATGTTGTTTGAATTAACTTTTATCCATTTTGTACAGAAGCATTAACATATATGGATAAATTTGAATCCTTGTCTATGGTTGGATTGTGATACATATAAATCGTTAGTAGTGATGTTACCTAATCTGGTGCTTGTAGATTCAGTTTATAAAAATGAAAGCGCTGAATACTGTGTGTTTGTGAATATTCCCTCCACACCCGCGGGCACGCCGGCGTTACAGTTTACAATAGATTTCTTAGAAATTTAATTAATTTCTTAGAAATGTACCTGGAGGTGATATTTTTACATAGATTAGATGCATACCTATAAATGTAAATATAATTAAGGCAGTGGTAGCACAGTCGTAACGCACTCGTATGGAAAACCGAGTGAAGCGGTTTAAAATCCCGGGTCTCGCACCTCTGATATTTTCATGTGCGAAACATTTCTATCATGATAACCACTTGTCTTATGGAGAAGGAAAACATCGTGAGGGAACCTGCATGTCTGAGAGAACCTAGCAAGTTGTCGAAAGACATATGCAGTCCGCCAGCCTCGGTTTTCCAAGCGAGCGCGTTACCACTGGACTACCACTGACTTTTTAATTAAAAAATATTATTCTATAAAATATATCATACAGGATCACTTTATAACAAATCTACTGTTGAAATAATTAAATTAGCGAGCCAATTTTGCGGCACGCGACTACTTTACGATATAATTACGTTTGGCCGTTTCATTGGTGAGGGGAGAGTGGTTAGATGACTAGTGTTTCATCAACTGAACTAAAAGTACGTGTTATTGTTAACTGCCCCGTTGATCTAGTAGTTAGCTACTCGTAGTATGGCTACAGATGCGAATGTCCTGGGTTCGAGTTCTGGCTATGAAAGCTTGAACCTTGTGCCTCCAAAAGCTCGTAAAGACGACCTATGCCTGATCTCTCACTGATCGTGACGAATTTTATGAATCATATAAGTCGGCTCACAATAGGGTAGGTATAACATGCATATCCCCCCCAACGTGCGTTCACCTTGTCGTGGTGGGGGGGCTCAGTAGTAGTAGCGAAGCTAAGAAACGCACAGGGAGGTTGCCTACTTCGGTGGGCGGTGGGAGGTGGCCCTCTTCGTGGGGCGGTGTACCTTGCGGTTGCTCCTGGTACTTCTCTGATAGCAGAGTGGACCTTGGAGCAACCCCATGGTTGTGGTGGTCTGCTTTGGCAGACCTGCCGTCGGGGCGTCGTAGTTGAATGCGTAAGCGATCCTGCGACGCCCCATTAAGACGGGGGAAGGTTTTGTTGGGTTTTAGTGGGTAGTACTGGCTGTATTACGCCGGTGAGTCCCACACATCGTGCGTAAATGCATTTCCCAACGTTAAAAAAAAAAAAAGGTATAATATGCATATATGTTTTAACATACATTTTTTAACTATTTAAAACTGAATAAAGAGCAGTTCCAACACTGCTATTTTGCAGGTGCTTGAAATGACGTCACGTAACACATTGTGAATATCATCGTTTTTGTTCATCCCTAAATTTCTTTTATTTTGTTATAACTGCTATACCTAATTATATAAAATATTGGATTAACAACTATTTTTTCTCATCAAAATCTACAAATATCATGTAAATATCAATAATTTAAACTTGACATAGCGTGACGTCACATTTTGTTCTTGTTCCACGTTTTGTAAATTTGGATATCCCATATTATAAACTGTTTATAAAAAATGTAACTACTATATAAATCAAAAGTTTGGATGGATGGATGTTTGTTACTCAATCACGCTAGAACGGCTGAATGAATCTGGCTGAAATTTGGCACTGAGATAGATTATAGTTTGGCATAGCACATAGGTATATGTGTGAAACGAAATTAAGCGATACGCATATTTCATGTTGACGAAGACTTACAAACACAAAAAAAACGAATATATGATCAATGAATACCTCCTTTTTGAAGTCGGTCAAACGTTGCAATATAGTCCATACATATAATACCCAATAACCACAATTTTGTTTGTACGTCATATAAAAATCAGTGTATCAATAAAATGTACGCCCACGTACGATGCCAATACGAATCTCTGCATTGGTTTTCATCAATATTTCATGCACTCTCGTACAGAATACTAACAGTAGGGAACTCTAATATTCACTATAATTCGTGTGTATGAAACATGCATGACAATTTAGTATACCGTTTGTCAAAATTATATGACATTTATGATTATTCGATGTTTGCTATTGTTGTACATCTTCAGTTCACGTCCCTTTTGGGGAAGGCAAAGGAATTCTAAGCGTTGTAATATTGGGTATCTCTACGACGTTTTCTTTTAATTTTTACTATGATACGATTAAGCTTATGTAATGACTGAAATTATTCTAGTTACTCATAATCATTATTAATTATATTATTATAGATATAAATGTGCAAGTGTGTTTGTTTGTTTGTCCTTCTTTCACGTCGAAACGGAGGGACGGATTGGCGTGATTTTTTATGTGGAGATAGTTGGAGGGCTGGAGAGTGACATAGGCTACTTTTTACAGCAGGTGATTATCTAATTCCCACGGGAAAACACGTTATAATTCAATCCAAAAAATATTTATGATCAGAATTACTTGAAACTTGGCATTAATGCTCTCCAATAAATTTAAATAAATACGTATTTTAGCATTTTTCGAAATTCATCCTATAAGGGGGTGAAATAAGGGATGAAAATTTGTATGCAACTACATTTTTTGAGATTTTTTGTAGTTTTAACGCCAGCGAAGCCGCGGGTTCTGCTAGTATGACATATATAGTAAACATGTGATACTTCAATATTTAAAAGAGCAACTGTTGAGTTTCTCGCCGGCTCTTCTCAGCACAACTACTTTTCGAGCCGAAGGTATCTTGCTCACGGATTGACTACACTGACGATTAAATTAACCATTCTAAGTCAGTCTAATTGAATAAAGTTTAATTTCATTTCATTCCATTTCAATATTTTCGCGTCCTTAGTTTGCAATACATTAAATAAACTATTAGTATGTATGTATTTATTCACTCCTTTTTTAACGTCCCACTGCTGGGCACGGGCCTCCCTTCAATACGAGGGGGATCAGGCCATAGTCCACCACGCTGGTTACCACAGGACTATCACTGCCTAAACTATGAGTATTATATTCTAAAGTATGTTATTCTCAAGCAGGTACCTAGGTATAAAGCCTTCATTAATAAAAGATGCAACATAATTTTTCACTGTCAAAAACGTTTGATATTCAGCCATTAGCAATAGTACCTAGTATTCACTCATGGTATCTACTTGTAGTAGATGAATTATTGAAGAAGATACCCGAGTATCTATTAAAATTATTAACGTGCATACAATTCATTGTTCTACCCTAACTGCACCTTCGCGTTGACGCTTCTTTCAGTAGGTAACTTTTGTATAATAAGCTAATATCCCCCGGGAACTTCATAATCTACTGGTATACAATATTTTTTTATGATTCAAGCCAAACAATATCGCTAAAAAAGTGAATGTAACTAAACTAGGGAACCTGTATCTCAGCTAACAGCGCCAAATTCCTCCAGTAAAAACTTAAGTACTCCATTGAAAATTACAAAAGAAAGATTTAAAAAGAGATGAAAATAAAAAACATCTACGTAGACGTTATAATATAAGATCATCTTCATGATCATTGTATGTGATATGTATGTGAATGTGTGTCTTTTAGTATACTATATAATACTAGCGGCTCACCCTCGCTTTGCTCTAGAAAAACAAAAATAAATCTATCCCTCAGGAACCGTATATTTTTCCGGGACAAAAAGTAGCTGATGTGCTATTCCAGATTATAATATATCTCTGTGCCAAATTTCATCTAGCCGTTCTGGCGTGAAAGAGTAACAAACAAACTTACAAACTTTCACATTTATAATATTTATACAGATATTTACTTTCTATCCTAAGGTACATAATATAATATACTCTATATCACTCTCCGTCCTTCAAACTATTGCTACAGAAAAAATCACATTTATGTGTGTTTGCTTTTATCCTTTATAAGTACCCTTTCTCCAAACCAAAAAACGCTCACACTCACAATATTAGAATGGACTTAGCATTATTGGCAATGCCATTAATAATTAAAAAAAACTACAGCAATCGTTTTGTTTTCATTCACGTCAATACAAAGAAACCATTACTATATTAGATATAATCGTGTAGAGTAAGCGTAAGCAATGGCTGCGTCGCATCGTAAATGTTCTAACAATAGCAGTTCGCAAACCGAGCACGTTTTCTTGAATGTGTACAATGTGAATAAGAGGTTTTGATCGTTTAGTAAGATGTGAATAAATTGATAAATAATTAAGTTTTAAGATAACTTTATTATGTAACTAGCGACTAATTCTCACTTTGCTCGGGTGCTAACCTAGGTATTTTTTTTGAGCGGAACCCTAATTCTTTTTCTAAAATAAAAGTAGCCAAGTTACTCCTTATAATATTTGCTATCTGCCAGTGAAATTCCCGTCAAAATTAGTCTAGTCGTTGCGGAGATTAGCCGGAACAAACACACAGACAGACAGACAAAAATATCAAAAGTTGTGTTTTTTCATATAAGTACCGTATATAATTTCATATGCATTTAGTAAAAATTATTATTTTGGCATTATAATCTTCAATTTTATTTATCTGCATAGATACCTACCACCTTGTTTCGTAATAAGGTAGGGTTTAGAAATATACATATTTCATTATAGATTTAGGCTATTTTTTGTTAGTGAAAGTTTCCGTGGGCCAAACGATGGACTTTAGGTGATTTTTTTGACATAACATATCTTATATATTTAAACGAGCTATTCTTGTATATATATATATATATATATATATATATATATATATATATATATATATATCAATATATAATCTGAATCTCGGAAACGGCTCCAACGATTTTCATGAAATTTAGCATACAGAGGGTTTTGGGGGCGATAAATCGATCTAGATTAGTCTTATATCTGGAAAAACGCGACTTTTCGAATTTTCATGCGATTTTCTTTTGCATTTTCACAATTTTTGCATTGTCACTTCTGGTGAGTGGGTGGCGCCACTGTGCAACTGTCAACATCGTGTCCGTATTTACATCAAGTTTAAATATATTTAAGTGAAAATAATCTAAAGAAAAACTAAATCTAATCTTAGTAAATTTTTAAATAAAACTTATGGGCAATATGTAAACATCACCAAGTCTTGATCAAATCAGAATGAAGAACAAATCAACTTTTAAAAATTCACCTACCAAACAAATACAAAAGTGACAAACATAACTTAAAGATACTATCAGTGCAAAACCATCTTTTCTGTGGTGATGACAATAAAACAAAATAATTTGTGAAGTGAAAGCGTCAAATATTAAAACATAAGTTTATAACCTCAAAAACTAATAGGTACTCGGTATAAAATTGCAATTCAACTAGGTATAATTGGTGCTCTTTTTCAATCAGCTTTTCTAATTCCAACTTCACACTTAAGATGGAGAACATAAAAAAGTTGCTAATAAACATGCAACAATAAATAAGACAGCAGAAAACAGAAATGTTAGAAATGAAAGAAGACATTAAAAATACAATCAACAATAATATACTTAAATGAGAAATTTAAACAGTTAGAAATAAAAATTGAAGTTCTTGAGAAAAAAAATCCAGGAACAAAGTACCTCAATAAATAATTAAGAAAGACATATTAGGCACAAGAACTTGGTTATGTTCAGAGTAGAAGAAGGTGATAAATCCTATCATGAACTATAGGAAAAAATAGTCTTAAACTAAACGGAAATAAAAAAGAAGTCTGCCTGTATCTTCAGAAACGCCTTACCTCAATTATAAACAAAAACTAACAAATAAACAACATACAAAGAAAACCATACCTGGTAATATTAAAGACTTTATATTACAAAACCCAAAATTAACTTTCAACCACACAAATGATAACCAGGAACAACTAAAAACAACACAGCAAGATATAGTATAATAAACACCGTAGGAACCTCCTCATCTTTATCCACCAGTACGGCCGGTCACTGTGGGGGAGTTCGACCGTAACCCTCTAAAGAAAAACAGACATACAATGAACAAAGGTATACATATCTTCACCAGAAAAACTTCTAGAATTTAATTAAATAATAAAAAAAGCAGCATTTCCTACAACAAATCAAAAGAACACAAAGATAAAATTATACACTTTATAGGCATATCAGAAACAAATTATGTATTGAAAACAAAATTTGAGAGAGAGAAACCCTTTGCAATCATACAAGCATAATCTCCAACGAAGAGCTCTATGCAGGACTACTTTGGAGGAGGCTTTTAACCGAGAGGGGTCTATACATGAAAAAGACATTTACTAAATAAATACATTTAATTATGAAATTAAATACCTAATTTATAACTATTGTCAGAATTAATGTATGGAAAGAAATTTTATTTATATTTATTATTGTGAAATGTTTAGTATTTACTCAATTGAATTATTTAATTTATTGTGATTGTTTATTTATTTGTTAATGGTAATTTATATATATACAATATCATTTCAAATAATATGAAGATTTTTAAAATAATTTAATTCCAGATTACAAAATTATTAGTAAAAAAATTATAAATTAATAAATAGTCACTAAATTATATAATTTTATATTTCAGCAATGTGATATAGACATTTTTTTTATTGTACAACTAAAATGGCTCCTTATATACTCTTAACCAAATAAAATTTTAATGGAATAAAAGCTGTGCATACTTTTAAATTAAATTTATATACAGATAGGTAAAATTATAATGTTAAATAAATGTTTTTATGTAAATTTAGTTACTAAGCCTTTATAATAAATAAATGAATAAATAAGTAGAGCTTTATTATTATTATGATTTCTTTGCATTATTTCAATAAATTAATAATTAATAATTCCACGCAAAATATTATGTTCGATAATTTCGCACATTCAGATATAAGCATCATGGTCAAGCGGCCAATGCGCAAGTTTGACAACCACAGGTATCTGGGTTCGTATCCCGGTCGGACACAAAGTGTTTAATTTTATTTTTTTTTTGTATTTATTCAAATTCTTTGTTTTTTTTAATGTTTTTTTTGGCCAAAAACTCCGAGCAAAGCTCGGTCGCCCAGGTACTGTGGTTAAACGGCGCTATTTTGACGTATTGAGATGATAAGATTATAATTTATATAGTCATCTTCTTAATTTAGATTTTTTTTAAAAATAGCCTTATATAACATAAAACAAATATCATTTTGTTACCCAGAAAATTAATTCTGTTTCAATATAAATATATTATGAAAATTACAAGGACCAAGATTATATGTACCGTCTAAAAATAAGGTATCTCATAAAAATTATGTTCAACACAGCAATGTATTTAGGTATGGTTTTCATATACGAGTAATATGATTGTAATTTAATTATGTTGGTTTATATATACACTCACTTTCACTAAGTAAAAGATTATTTTATTCGTTGAGAGATTTTCTACTTAAATATTCAAGGACTTTATTAATAACTTACGGAGAAAACAGAGAGATAATTCTCAGATATTTCATTTTGATCTCATTCATTTAATGCTTACGAGGTTTTAGTAGTATACGAACATTATGTTCCATAATTTTTAAATATACGTATTTTGCTTTATCTACAATGTGACAAGTTTTAGAACGACTAATAATAAATGCGAACCGATGCGGCTGAACCGATTTGAATAAAATTTTGTATGCAGATAGATTTTTACCTGGAGTAACAGATTGTAAGGCTCTCAGGAACAAACCCGTATGAAGCAAAGGTAAGTAGCCACGCCAATATTAACTAGCGATATTAATAAGTTATCTTGGCGTGGTGGTCTCGTCTCTTGTCTGTACTCCAGAGGTCGCTAATTCAAATCGGTCAAAACAAATTTTTACCCATATCTACAAGTATTTCTAGTCTAGGGCATGTTTATATGATCTGTGTATGTTTCATGGACCCTTATTACAGTGTCTATTATACCCTTATTACAGTACCTATTAGAGCTGTTGAGTGTATAAAGTTATGAATACATTACATAAATGTCTTTGACAAGAATCAAACAAGCTATAAGTATTGCAACTTAAAATTAATTTATATACATAAACATATATCTATAAATTAGCTGCTTTTGAATTCAAAACTCATTAATTTAACAAAATAAGAAGTATGATAAAAAAATCGCTCATACAAATGCTAAAAGCGTACTATTAATTATATTTTTATGTGAGAATATAATATGAGTGGTTTTTATTGCAAATGTATAGTATTTATTTTTCCAACTCTTTCGTTTTTAAAAATTATATACCTATTACTATTTACGAAACAAAAAAAATGAAATATTTTGATCGATTGATTGAATACTTGAAATTAATTTTGTTTTAGAATAGCATTCTATTATGTGCTGACACACCTTGACATTTTTATTGTATTCTTAAATTGTTTTATGGTATTTGTAAAATAAAAATCGAGAATACAATGTAGTTACTAATATTATTTCTCTTATAACATCTACTTATCATCATCTACTATCTACAACTTCAACTACAGTACCTAACATACGTCCATACTAATATTATAAATGTGAAAGTGTGTTTGTTTGTTTGTCCTTCTTTCACGTCGAAACAGACCGATTGGCGTGATTTTTTGTGTGGAGATAGTTGGAGGGCTAGAAAGTGACATAGGCTACTTTTTTCCCGGGAGAAAATCTCATTTCTTCGGGAAAACACGTTATAATACAACCCAAAAACTATTTATGATCACATAAAACTTATTGTTAAAGTTCTTCAATATAATTTAACAAATACGCGTTTTACATTTCTCGAAATTCATCCCATAAGAGGATAAAATAGGGGATGAAAGTATGTATGAAACCTAGTTTTTGTTTTTTTGTAGTTTTAGCGCGAGCGAAGCCGCGGGTTCTGCTAGTAATACATAGAGTGAAAATCGTAACTCGACATTAGAAAAAACCTTTTTAGTAAAATAATTACACAAGCAATCAAAATAAACCGTTATCAACAATATAAAACGCAAATCTCAATATAAAGTCGACACGTTCATCAATCCACTGCCACATTAAAGTTTCAAATAAATAAAAGGCATATTTTAATAGGTCCTATTAATTACGGTTTTATACGCGGTTATCAGTTCATGGGACGAACTTAAAAGGTTTTAAAGCATTCAATACTTGAGCTAAATACACACAAATCACTAATGACATACTTGATTAGCTAAGAGCTTGTCGGACATAGAAAGGGTTCTGTATATATTGAAAAGCCAATTGGCAAATGAAATATAATAATTTTCTTTTTTAACATGGCTAATTATATCCTTTCTCAGATCAATGGTTTGACAAACAAACAAACTTTCTTAGCCAAGTTGACTATTTGACAATTATTTTCTTTAAATCGTGTGATACAGACAGACTGACATACCTACGATCTTTTCTTAATTTTTGGTCCTTGGCATTGCATAAATAAACAGATAATACGATAGCGAGGCAATAACTGTAATAGAGATAGGATGCATGCATTTCCTTACATTGTATCTGAGACGATAAGAAAATATACTTAATGCGATATGAAAAATACAACTAAGCACTAATAAGCTTAAATATACGAGAAAAATAAGATATGTTATACGTATAATAACAGTAGATGCTTATAAAATTACATTAATACTAGCAACTCACCCTCGCTTCGCTCGGGCTCGTTCCTAGCTTGCTTCTCAATACAAACTTTCATCCCCATTTTCACCCCCTTAAGGGACGATTTCCGGGATAAAAAGTATCCTATGTCCTACCCAGGGTCTTAAATTATCTTCTTACCAAACTTTATCTAAATAGGTTCAGTAGATCCAGAGATTACCCCCTATAACGTCACAAACTCACAAACTTTACCTCTTTATAATATTAGTATAGACTAGCGTATTACCCTAGCTCTACTTGAATGCATCCAAAGTAGAGACGATTTTTTCCCACTTACATAATTCATAAATATCATCTTTTTTTGCTAAATGTTTATAAATTTAGTAAATGTAGCCAAACACATTCCTTAACAATGAGTTATGTAATTCGTCAAAACCGTACCAAAACTCCGCAGAGTAGTTTCTGAAATTAGCCCAAACACAAACTCAAGTTTAATGTTGGTATATAATATTTTTTACACTCGCGTTAAGCTATGTTTTATTCCAGACTAAAAACTATCTGCATACCGAATATACATACATATATCATTTAAATCTGTCAACCGGTTACTATGGAAGGAAGTAACAAGCAAAACCTCTGCCATGAACTTTCGTATTTAAAATAGTTGCATGAATTTTGTATTTTATTTTTACTCTTAATCAATCAATCAAATTAATAAGTATTGGTTACCAAAATTGTATACCGTATACGCTAATTCTGCAATAGTTATATAATATGAGCTCGGAATAACTAAAATATAGATTTTTTTCAATGACCATCGATTATTTTTTATTTCTTAGTTTTGACAGAATTTGTTGAAAGGCGACCCACTCAATACAACAAAATGAGGCTAATATTAAAATAATTATAATAAAAAAAACATTAAATCTGTAATATTAACAAATAGAAATAGTTAATATTTAAATATATACTGTACAATATGTCGAACATTAAGTCACCAATCCATTACCGAAGGAACTCAAAAATCAGAAAACATAAACCCAGAGAGCGATAAAGAGGCAAAAAGGTAAACATTGGACACGTATTGGTCTAAATATAAATGTCTCTCGGAGACATTAAGATAACGGTAGGAATGTTAAAAGCTATTTAATATTATGTTCTGTTCAAACTTTATTACGGATTTAGTGCGGGTTGTGAGAAGTTGTGAGGATCTTAATTTATTTATTGCCCAAAAATTGTATAAAAACATTTATTGAATAATACTATTTTATTTAAGTACAAAATATTCATTTAGCTAAAAAGTAATATAGGTATTAAAATGTATATTTTTTTTATTCTCAATGAAAGTACTAGGTACTACGATTTACGTTCATTTTTTTTAAATTAAATCGATTTTTAGTATGATATTCGTTAACCCGAATTTTTAAAAATTGATGTTAACCTCCTGCTACAAATATCTTTCTTATCGATCTGAAACTTTGTATGTTGAAATCCGGATGAGAATAAAATAATTTGGTATCATCAAGCTGATGTGATGATGGAAATAGGATAGTAAAACTCTTCAATAGCTAGTGAAGCTACTAATAACCTTATAATATTTAATTATAGAAGTATTTACAATTTTATATACATAAGTATAGTAGTTTATAATCTACACTAATATTATAAAGAGGTAAGTAAGGTTTGTGAGTTTGTGAGTGTGTGACGTTGTAGGGGTAATCTCTGGATCTACTGAACCGATTTAAATGAAATTTAGTAAGAAGATAGTTTGAGACCCTGGGAAGGACATAGGATACTTTTACCCCTAAAATCATCCCTTAAGGGGGTGAAAATAGGGTTGAAAGTTTGTATTGAGAAGCAAGCTAGGGACGAACCCGAGCGAAGTGAGAGTGAGTCGCTAGTATGTAATAAACATATTGAATAGCTATTGATTATTATCTATGCATATAATAAAATTGTAACTGATCGCTGTCTGTACATTGAAAATATTTAAGAAAAACTATTGTTAAACCAAAACAATATTTTATTTTAAATTTTATCTTTTTGTATGTTTGTTTGTTTGTGCTCGCTAATCTCAAAAATGACGTACCCGATTTGGGTGCGGTTTTCACTTTTTTATTGCGGTAAGACTCATTTAACATTTAATTTTTGTTCTATCTCAATCGGTTTATAAATAAAAACAAATTATGTCAGTTTAAAGAATCATAAAATCTCATCAAAAATCTTAACTTATTCTATAATCTTTACTTGACTAAAAATGGCTTCCGTGACATATAATATTCCACAAACGCAAATTAAAAAAAATTATTTGACATTACAATTTTATTATGATAAAACATATTCAACAAAACTTCTTTACATCTCCACCGTAATACAAGGCGGAGGTATTTAAATGAAAGCGATAACCAGCAGGCCCAGGTATTAATGAACGTGTTCGCTGACGACAACACTGCTACACATTTTTATGTCCTTTATAAACGAAACTGTTTTGTCGAACATATAATTTGAAGTATAAATTGTTGTTTTTTTAAACAATTATACGCATATTTGACCTTACTTGGCTAGTGGCTAGCATGTACGGTTGTTCCAGAGGTTCTGGATTCGATTTCTAGGTCGGGTCAAGTAGGCTGATACTGAAAATTTCTTGACAGAAAAGTTCAACAGCTACTAAGTTTTTGAGCTTTTCTGTTAAGAAATTTTTAGTAGCAGTCTGGAATTGATTTTGCGATGTTACATCCCGTGCCTCGAAAAGCACGTAAGGTCGATTCTGCGTTATCACTGGTCGTATCAAAATATCGTCCCATCGGACATTGTGCCCGAAAATGGTCAGTCAGTAGGAGGAACATTAAAATATTTTTTATACGTACATATACTCGTATCTTCACATTTTATCCCTTACGAGGAGGATAGGCAGTATAGCTGCTTACGATACCTTTTCGCTGTTTAGCTTTTCCATACAATTATTATTTTCGTAAGGAAGACCCCCTCTTGACTTCATTTTTTTAATGAAAATAGGACCTACTTTGACTTCAATTCACTCTAAAACAAAAATATATACATCTTACATTTCAATTAAATCAGTCAATGATGAGAAGTACCTTTTAAAGAATAATCTAAGGAAGAGTTACGTCTTAAGTGAAGCTATCAAATATCGAGTATTGCGACCCCTTTGCGTATTGACTTGTGACTGCAATAAAATAACTCACTTTGCTTTTTAAAATATATGTTTTGGAATGATATGTCGGTATACAGGGTGGTTACGTGACAGATGAATATATACTACTTGAATAAACTGTTTATTCGAGTAGACTTTTAGAAGAATTTGCGACTAGCGACTTACCCTCGTTTCGCTCGGGTGCGAGCGAGGTCCGTTTTTTTGAGCAGAACTCTAATTCTTTTTCTAAAATAAAAATAGCCTAAGTTACTTCTTATAACATCAGCTATCTGCCAGTGAAAGTCCCGTCAAAATCAGTCAAGCAGTTTCGGAGATAAGCCGGGACAAACAGACAGACAGTAATTTTAAAAGTTGTATTTTTCTTATAAGTAGGTACCGTATATAATTTTATATGCATTTAGTAAAAAACTATTATTTAATATTTTGATATTACAAACAGACATTTCAATTTTATTTATCTGTATAGATTTGACAATCAATGATTGCTGTAAAGCATTCGAAACGTCGGGAACCAAAAATCTAAATAAATCTGCAAAATAATCCGAAAAGATAGTTTTATTTAAACAACATCACACAAGTATCATTAGAGGTACGAAGATAAATAGAAGCCTATAATATCACTATCCAGCCCATAAACTAGTAAACTACGAGTATAAAAGATATCGCGTCGATTCGCTGCTCTGTACTTGCTTCAGTCAAAGAAATGCAAAACAATAATTTTATAAAAGCTATTTTTAGCTGTCGACAGGACTACATAATAGAGTACCTATCACATTTTTTTAGTAACACTGCCTTCGTTCTCGTACTTTGCATATCTATACGTATAGTAAAATTCTAACTGAGTCGAATCTGTACATTGAATATTTTTCAACCGACTTCAAAAAGGAGGAGGTTCTCAATTCGACTGTATTTTTTTTTAATGTTTGTTACCTCAGAACTCCGTCATTTATTAACCGATTTGGACAATTTTTGTGTTGTTTGAAAGTGTATTCTTTCAGATTGGTCCCATTTAAATTTCAAAAAAAAATACCACCCCTAAGTCGGTGCCAGCCGATACAAAGTACACACCGACTTCGAAAATATTTGATTAGGTATGTATAGTAAATGAAAACTACCAATCAGTTATTTTTTACTTTTTAGTGCTTTTGTTTGAAGTCAGATTTTATTTTTTTGTTAAAAAGATTTTATTGGAAAATCTTATTGAAATGGTTATTATTATCGATACAGAGGCCGAATCTGTAGCTATTAGAATTTTTGTCTGTCTGTCGTCTGGTGACCGTCACTAGAAAACCACTGGACAAATTTTGATGAAATTTGTTATGATGATATCTGGTTGGCCGGGTCAACATATTGGATACTTTTTACGGCGGGAAAATATCTAATCTTTGAGAAATCTCTACTAAACGTTCAAACGTGACTAGGGACGAACCCGAGCGGAGCGAGAATGAGTCCTAGTATTTGTATAAGACAGATTCGATCTCATTAGTAAAATTTGATGTTCAATTACGAAACATTAAAATAAAACTATGTATTTGCTGCAAGTGGTGCTAGGTACTTATACAAATAATTAAAGTCTAAACAGATTTATGCGGTCTTTATCTACGCTATCTATATGAGATACGCTAGTCATCTGCAATGCTAGTGGGCGATTATATTATATCTGGACGATTTTATTCCACTACCAAGAAATTTATTACTTCGATCGGTGTATTTCCATGATTTTTTACATCAGCAGGTATAGTAATCGATATCACTACATCTATAAATTTTACGCCAAATCCCTTAGTTATTTATTATTGCCGATGATATGTTTATACTTAGCACCTCTCTCAGTTCCTAAAAAGAAGTCGCATCCAAATCATCTAATCTCATATATTTAATCGAGGTTGTTGGTATGTTGGTATGTTTATTTGTTAATTCATACCCGCGACCTCAAAAATGGCTCTAACGATTTCGCCGAAATTTGGTATATGCAGGTTTTCGGGGGCGAAAAATCGATCTAGATTAGTCTTATGTTTGGGAAAACGCGTATTTTAGAGTTTTTTCATTCGGTCGTTAATTTCGAACGTTGAGGCATAAGTGTCGTAGTCAAGCGGCCAAGTCGCAAGTTTGATTATTATTCGTGTCCGGGTTCGACTCCCGTCGGATACAAATAACTTTTATTTTTTTGGATTTATTCTAGTTTTTAGTTTTTTTTTTATTTAAAAAATACGATATACGAGTACTAATAACAAAAAAGAACTCCAAGCGAATTACAGGTTTACTTGAAATAAAATAAGTAAGTCCGCGTCAAAATCCATAACTAATGAACGAATTTGGATGTAGTTTTTGCTGCTATGATCTGCGTTTTTCCATAAAGTTTTTTTTATAATAAAGGAATAAGAAATAATAATAACTTTTATATTTCAGCACATATATGTACGAGTGTGTGACTACTTGTTATTAAGTATATAGTACATTTTAAAATAAATAATTGTAAAATTTAAAATTAACTATTTTCTGACTAAGTAATGTTTAGATGATTGTTAGAAAACAGGTAGGTAGGTACTATAGGTAATAATTCTTGTAAAAAAAATATTTCCTCATCACATCAAATTATTAATACAGATAAAATTTGGCCTTTAATATACGTCTTTTGTTTGTATAGTTTAGAAGATAATCAGAAATAAAAAAAAATTGCTACTCAGACGTCATCAGAGAGAGTTGAGCGAAGGTAGGTCATTAGTGTCAAAATATTACATAACATACAGTGCTCAATATGAAATGCATTTAGACCAAGCCATGTTTTCACAAATTTGACAAATCAGAACAAACTATGTTTGTTCAATGCTATTTAAATATTACACCTAGTAGTAAAGTAAATAAAACCAGTCCTTCATATCAAAATTCAAAACCTATTGAATTATTTTGAATTTGCTTCTATTTTTAAGTGACTTGTTTACTTGTAAGCTATTGGAGCATTGATATCGGTGAAATAAATAAAAGTACGATTTAAAATAAAGTCGTCAAGATGTCGTACCGTCGCCCACGAAGATCGCCATATCGCGACACCCTTAGGCAGCTTGTACATTGAACGTAACCATTGGCTTTTTAAAAAAAACTGACCTAAAAACGGAAAAGACTCCTCCGTGATCATAGTTGGTGTAAGGCATTCGAAATAATTCGTCAGAAATCAAAAATGATAATAAAACCGGGATAATAAACATAAAATTCGTTATATATATTTAAAATGTCAATATGTAAATCTAAGAAAGTATTATGTTACCAGTATTTGTTACACAGACTCACTAAATGTCGCATTTCTTTTTGCTATAAAAAGCAGTTACTAAGGCTTGCATTTCAAATAAAATCAGGCTAATATTCTGTTCTAATGTTTGGTTTATGCATACAACTGACAATAGAAAGTATCTACAAAAGTCCTATTACATACATACGTATAAATTTACATTGTACATATTATAAACATATCTTCTATACCTACATATAATAAAATTCTAACTAAGCCGAATCTGTACATTAAATATTTTTTGGAAAATCTTATTGACATAAACATTATTTTCGATACAGAGGCCGAATCTATGGTTTTTAGATTTTTTGTCTGTCTGTCTGTTACCGCATCACAGAAAAACCACTGGAGGGATTTTGATGAAATTTGGTATGGTGATAGCTGATTATCCGGGTCAACATATAGGATACTTTTTACCGCGGGAAAATATCTCATTTCTGAAAAAAAATACGAAAACTGCAATTTAAGAGTATACTAATATGTAAAACTTAAGAATTTGGTTTTTGGTCATCAGAACGTGGGCGGAGCCGCGGGCAATGCTAGTTATATTATATTATCGAAAAACGGAAAAGTCTACCTATAGAATATTATAATTGCTTTAATTAAAAGAGATTATGGTAAATGTACTATACGCTTTATATTTTAGCATTGTAAGTCAAATAATCAGTGAATTAGACGCGAGTTAACGTAGATTATATTGTCAATGACTCGCAGTGACCGGGACGTGTTGCGAGGCTTTATCTACATTTAAAGTATAAAGTGCGTTTATTTGCTGCAAACAGATTTTTCGATTTTTATTTTTATTAAACAACATTTATAATAGTATCACACAGTGTGAATAAAAAATAACTTACATATGTCACTTGTCAGAATTCTTTACCTGAATGATACTCCCTCAATTTCTATTCCAGATCCTTTTTCTTTCCCAGCATAATAAAATAAATATATTGGGATATTAACACACAACACGATCTAAGTAGGTCCATGGTAAGCTATATACACTATACATATATAACTTTAAATACATACATATTATAAATATAAACACCCATAACGAAGCAAAATTTTTAACGATCGCTTGGACTCCGGTATTTATTGTGGTGGTAACTCAATTCTATTCAGGGTAGGTAGGTACGTATCTATTTTGTAATTAGAAACATACGCTTAAGATACGCAAATTGTGTTATGAGCATTAAGTACTAGGTACTTTTAAGGACCGAAAATGCTTTAAGATTCCCCGTTTTTTTTGTAATTAATTAAAGTACCAAAACGTATTTAAGGACGCTCGTGGATATTGCTAGAAGTACCTATTCGAATTGAGATATAAATTAAACTCTGTGCAACTAAACCGAGAGGCTCAGATTACGTAAGTCAATCAAGATAGAGACGGGACGCGTAATGGTTAACTTAATTGATGAATACGTTTTTATTTATACTGTTGTCTCAATCTGATTAATTAAGCTGTTAAACATCGGTGATTTTATTTTAAATAAAACTATCTTTTCGGATTTTTTCGCGAATTTATTTTGATTTTTTGGTTCCCGACATTTCGATTGCTTTCACGGGAGAGGCTCAGGACCATGATTGCTGTAAAACATTCCAAACGTAGGGAACCAAAAATCAAAATAGATCCTCGAAAAAACCTAAAAGATAATATAAAAGAAATATTCGAGTAAATCTCATAATGTATCAGAGCTTTTACTTTAAATTCAGCCCTTTTAAAGTCCCACTTGTGGGCACTGGTCTTCCTTCAATACGAAGGGGATCAATATAGTCCACTATGGTGACTAAATACGCGATGGACGGCTTCATCCGTCTTTTAAATTAAGATGCTTTCCTTCCCCTATTATCTAGTAGTAAACACGTTAAAACTAATTCATTCACACATGAAAATGTCATAGAAATAAAATCCGAATTTAAACCCACTTCACTTGAATTTTCAAGTTGAATCGTTACAAAATGGCTATTACTGCTTTGTAAGCTTCCATTTAAGAGTAAATATATGAATATTATTTATAAATACATGAATATATGAGTATTTTAGTATCATACCGTGTATTGGTCGAGAACAAAATCTAGTATCCATTGAAGAATGTACAAATGCCTTTACAGTATCGTATTTGAATCAAGTTATCGGTGAAGTAGATTCAAGTTCGAGACATTTACTATCAGGCGAATAAACAATTGGAAACCGAACAATATCGTCGAGATAGGTCTTCTTGTGCAGCTCACATTTTACAACTAAACTTATGTTAGAACTCAATATATTATTTATAGGTACTTAGTTTTTTATTTGTTGTTACTTGTTGTACATAAAAACAAAATGTCTCCGAATTTTTTAAATTCATAAAATGGCTTCCCAATTTGGCTGTGCCTCTTTTGTGAAATGGTAATTGTATTAGACTAGGCTTTGATTATATTAGCTTGTATAATTACTTTTCAACCGACTTCAAAAAGGAGGAGGTTCTCAATTCGACTGTATGTTTTTTTTTTTTTTTTATGTTTGTTACCTCAGAACTCCGTCATTTATTAACCGATTTGGACAATTTTTGTTTTGTTTGAAAGGGTGTACTTCCAGATTGGTCCCATTTAAATTTCAAAAAAAAATACCACCCCTAAGGGTGGAAAAACAACTAATGATGAATTTAACGTACTTCTAATTGTCATATTGACTTGAAACTTTGCAAGTATTTTATTTCCGTTGATAGTACAGTGGTTCGGTGTTGTTGACCTGATCTGATGGCAAGGCCAGAAGGTGGATAGGTGGAACTCTTCAACGGCTAATAGTAGATACTTTGAGTTTGGGCTTATTTTGTTTGATTTGACAAGCCTAACACGTTAGAATCCTTACATTGCTACTACTGTCTACACTAAAAAGGGAAAAATAAAAAACTTTTTAACAAAAAAAATAAAAACCAAAAAAAACCTGCAAACAAAAACACTTAAAAGTAAAAAATAACTGATTGGTAGTTTTCATTTACTATACATACCTAATCAAATATTTTCGAAGTCGGTGTGCTTTGGCTAAGTAATTAAAGCCTACCTATTAAATACATACACCTAATCAAATATTTTCGAAATCGGTGCCAGCCCATACAAAGCTAAGCACACCGACTTCGAAAATATTTGATTAGGTATGTATAGTAAATGAAAACTACCAATCAGTTATTTGTTACTTTTTAGTGCTTTTGATTGAAGTCGGTTTTTATTTTTTTGTTAAAAAGTTTTTATATTATATTTATTTCTTGCACAATATTGCCCACTGACATCTTCCACATCCAGGAGTTGACTGGAAGAGATCTCTTTCATGGATACGTCCACCTTTGTTAACTATGTTTAATGTTTTTTTCTGTATTACATTTAAAGTGCAATAAAGAATATAATAAATATTTTTTTAACCCTAGAAAGTAATTCGACCATAATTATTTTTTTAAAGTGTAAACTTCTATAGGCAGGTTTGGATGTGAACTAAATTCATGTAAGTCGTCATCGACATGGTCACGTGACGTGTTAACGCTAACAGATTCAACTCAGAGTGCCGATAGATGTCAACGTAAACAGTTTTAATTTACAAATTTTAATTTAAGATCAAATAATTAAATTGAATATCCAAAAATAACAACTACTTGCTTATAGTTTTCAGTTTTCACTGTCTGCAGTCCTCATGACTGTTTTTTTTATTGATAACACTAAAGCTCGTCAATAGCTACATACCTACTAAACAAAAAAAAGGTTGACAAACAGAGGAGAAAAAGGCACTGACTTATTTATATCTATGTATATGGATATGTTTCCTTTTGAATCATATATAGTAAAAAGATTATTTTCACCATATTTAATAAAAATATTTAAATATGTTATCAATAAAATATGAACTCGAGACCGTATATTATGTTATTATAAATATATATATATATATATATATATATATATATATATTAGGCATCTAACCTATAATTGAAACACGAATTCCCTTTTTTTACTTTTGAAATCGGCGCTTCTCATTTGATAAAAAGCCCGTTTCATCTTACTTCACCCTGTTTTACTTCATGAATGAGTTTACTTAGTATTGAAATACGCTTCTTCTATTGATTGGTATAAACAAAATTTACATATAAAGGTTAAATATTATAATTGTACCTATAAAGTAATAAGATTTATAAATAACTAGCGACTCACCCTCGCTTTGCTCGGGTTCGTCCCTAGGTTGATTCCTTATACAAACTTTCATCCCCATTTTCACCCCCTTAAAGGATAATTTCCGGGATAAAAAACTAAGAGGATATAGGATACTATAACCTTTACAATATCTCAAACTATCTTCTTACCAAATTTCATCTAAATCGGTTCAGTAGGTACTTTCGGAGCCTATTCGTAACAAACAAACAAACAAACAAACAAAAAATCAAATCTTGCCTCTTTATAATTTTATAGATTAAAATACTCGTATATGCAAGTGTTAGAAAAAGGCAAACGCTGTTATAAATTCGTTATAGATTCCGTCTGTCCGAGTGTCATAAACGTTTTATCCGGGCACTACTTATTGGTAGTTGGTAGGTAGGTAGGTACCTACTATAGGTACAGCAGGATAGGTAGATATTTTATCATTCATGATCATCTCGTGTGAACGACCAGACAATTGCGGTTCTACGCTTTATTAGTTTAGAGGCCGCTAAGTAATAAAAAAGTCTTATTTTTGTTGTCGATAGTATATTAAATATTTTTTTTATTTGTTACCTTAAATTTGTATCTAGTTATGCTTTACCTCAGGTAAGCTACCTAAAAAAACAAATTGACATTAATTAAATTTACCTACCTACATATTTTTTTAATATTAAGTAATGTTTGTTGGCAGGTACGGAACCCTCACAACACAAAAAATTGTAACACTCGTCTAATTTTTTTTAAGTGTATCTACCACAAGGGTGCCAAACCGCCATAACCATAGTTGCAACACCAGCGGCACTCACGCTCACTGAGATGATGAGTTATAAGGGGAAAGTAGAAACGATAAGAGTAACTATATGATTGCACCATCTGCCCTCTCACTCATCGAACTAAAAGCAGTACCTATTCGTCACTGCCACTGCAATACTCTGTTAATATTGCTCTGGTCCACAATATCATTTAATTACCACTATACCTTTACCTACCTATTACAAAATGAGTAAGTTTATCCAAATTACATCTCATTAAGTACCTATCTATACAAGAGAATTCAGAATTTTTTCAGCAAGCACCATAGATGTTGAGCCATTAACAAACTTAATGGCTCCGAAACAATGCGGTTAATAAATATTCGGTTTTTTATAATTTTTTGTCATGTCCGATAATCGAATCTAGAACCACCAGTGTGGGCTGTAATTATAGTTCCAGACCTGGCCTTTATCGTCTCAACGGTCGATCGAACATAAATAGGTAGGTATGTATAGATCAAACTATTTTCTAACGCTTTTACAAGAATTGTATGAATATAATAATCATTTAAATTTTAAATACTGTCACTCTCAATTACCTACTAAAAATGATATAAATTGAATTTTAATCCAGAACGGCAAGTTTAAAAATATGCTTAAATGGAAGTTTTAAATTGTAAAATCAAAAGTCATTAATGTCCAATATGTTAAAAAGTTAACTGACGTCTATAATAAATCATTTTTTATTTCATCTCAACGCGAATTTTTTCCAGTCGTTTTTCATCAATTTAGCACGAATTTATAACACGGTCTTTGCTGTCTGTATCGGTTTTCCAAAGATATTAAAAATATATTAGGTAATTTATTATTATATTTTTTTTTAAATAATTATTATTATACTTATAGGTATTTGTGATATAGTCTGGCAAGTGTTATATTACATTCACCCTAGTAAGTGGGTTCGTTTCTCATTTGACCAATCTGATAAAGACACTGAAAAATACCTATGCCAACGTTGAAAAGATTTGTTTAGATAACATTACATTTTCAACCTAAAAAAGGAACTTCAACTTCGCTCGGGTTCAGATCTATCCCACGGGAACCGTTCATTTTTCCGGGATAAAAAGTATCTAAAATGTTGACCGGGGATATAAGGTACCACCATTCAAAATTTCATTTAAATTGGTCCTACAACTTCGGAGATTAGCCCATACAAACAGACAAATATAGAAAAAAAAATTGAAAAAAAAAAACTGAATTTATTCTATTTCTCTTCTTACGTGCCCCTGACTCGGTTTTAGCATTTTTTTCTATGTACAGACATTCGACCTCTACATTTTTATTATATGTATAGATATGTACGTACCTTTTAGTATGTTTAAGGTTGTGTACCTCAAAAGAAAAAATGGAGCCCTTATTTCCATATTCCATATATCTCTTTAAATAAGCGTAATTACATAATAATCAGTTTCATAAAAATGAGAAAAACCTATGATTTCATAAAAACATATTACAGTTTATAACAAATATACGAAAGCCTCCATACAAACAATGAACTGACTGGCGAGAACAGAAAGCAACATCATCTATCTCGCTCTTTCAAAATCAAATTAATATTACGCTATATCGTCCACGGTGTACTTGAAAAAAAAATGGCACTCGATTGTAAGCTTTATGTTAAGTGTTTTTTGTACTGGCTCGTTTTAATAATTTCGCCCAATCAGCGCTCTCGTTTGTCGACCGCCGACGCCCTCCGGCCCGCCATTGGTTGTACTACAGATTGCGATGGCGGGAAACGGATTTAAGTTTAGGGTTTCTCGTTCTTAAGGCTAAGGATGGGATATGTTATGGTATCGATGTTTGCAACATGGACATAGGATGGGTTTTTGGTTTAATTTAATTTAGATATCGTAAGAGGTTTAAGACTACAAGTCGTATGTTTGATTCTCCCTTAAAGCATATCTTTGTGAACGTGTTTAATTATTATTGGTTTTAATTGTCTTTCATTTAGATGTATATGTAATAACCCAGAAATTAAACAATAGAGTTTATTTGTGATAGATCATTGATATCCACATATTTGGTTTAAAAGCTCACAACAAATAAATATGTTACAAAATAAAAAATATCTACCCACATAGGTAATGAAGTAAAATTTTGCACTATTTCCTTTAATTATATTTTATTAGTTCAGTGATCGATAAACATAGAGAATGGACTGAGCAATACTATCGTGAAATAGACAAAGAAAGAAAGCGAACGTGCGGCCAATACAAGAGTTTTATTCCAAAAAAATATTCTTCATTAACCGTATTTCAATTGATACAGAAGACTTCTGGCCGCACATTCGCTTTGTCTTTGTCGCTTTTCCGCCGTTTTTAGCAAAAGGCTGACTGTAGCCGAAGGTATATTTTAAATTTCATATATTTTGTGTAACGAGGTAGGTACCTACATACCTACAGATAAAAATATTTTCTTAATAATCATCCTGCGTAATAATAAGTAAGGTAATCTACATGTCGACATCGCGTCTGGGAGATCAACTTCGATTCCCATCAGAATGAATAAAAATTCAAAATATTGTATAAGTAAATTGTATCTCCTGGAGGCTGGAGCTTGCTGAGATGAGATAACTAGACAACTCTATCTATATAATTCTACAAATACTATCGTTGATAAACAAAAAATATAGGAAAATGACATGTCTGAGCGTTCCGTCACATCTCGCAATATAATATGTATGATTCCAATATATTTTTTTATTAATGTAAATAAACAAGTTGTCTAAGAGGTCTGTCTAGATTAAACAAGAATAAGTTTCGCATAATAGCTAGAAACTAGAGGATAAAGAGTTACAATAATATTTTATTTAATTTTTCTATTTTAAATCTCGATGTAACAAATGAATGTAAGCGAATTTTTTTTTTAATTTTTTATATAAATTTACAAGACAATTTTTGAATTTTTTGATAAGATTTGATGGATAAGTTCAACTGATAAACAAGTGCAAAATACATTTATAAGAAGCTCTAAGTATCGACACTGTCACATCACTAACGCAATCTAATTGAGAGAGACCACGTAAAGTTCACTGAGCGATATTGAGTCTCAGTACTTAAGTTGAGGGCGCGTTCACACCGTTACCCCTCGAGGGCTTAATGACGTTTTAATAGTTACGTGTAATGTTTTGGCTTTGGCACTATAGTGCTTACCCACTAATAAAAAATGCATTAACCACTATATAAATAAGCATACCTTATTAGTTTAATGTCTCTATTTTAAATAAAATTAAATCTGCGATATCAAATTACCCCATATTGAGCTTACCTACTTATATGTTTATTTTTTATTTAGGCTTCGCTGGCCCAATTTAAATGAAACTTTCTACATCGCTTGAAGAATTATGGCAAAAACGGCTATTTATTTGGAAAATTAATAAGAGTTTTTGCATGATTATGGTTATGAGTTATGACTTTTACAAGGTTTATACACTTTACATGGTGTATTGCTAACCCATGCAAAGCGATGATAAACTGTAAAATTAAATTGAAATGTATTTAATTGTATGTAAACTTTGATTTAATTGAAGTAATATTTTCGGTTGTCTTTTTGATTGGGAGAAAGAAAGTTTGAAAATTGGCGTCTCCAATTATTCTTTCTAAAACATCCAAGCTTTTATCAAATACATATCAGACTTTCAAAGAATTACTTATTCACGGGATAAATAAAAGTTAAAGATGAAATAATACTATAAAAATCTTTTAGCTTCACGTTCGAACGATTTCGAACTCGCGACCAGCTCCATACCATAGTTAGACAACGAAGATTTAATTTTATCAATTTATTTTAGTAAAAAAATATTATTCGAAACAGTTCCATTGTTTTAAATGATAGCAAATTGTATTAAATAGACTCAGTTTTATATTTTTTAGTTTTAACTAATAAAAGGTACACATTAATAACTTTTGACGACACGTTTGGCTCAGTTTGTAGTGTACTTACTTGCTGTGCCCGCGTCGCGGGTTTGAATCTCGCTGGGGGCATTCATTTGTGTGATGAGCACGAATGTTTGTACTCCAGTCATTGGTGTCTATATTTATAATATGCATGTATTTAAAGTTATTTATGTGTAGTGTATCAACGATCTGATACCCATAACACAGGCCTCGTAGCTTACCATGGAATTAGATGATGCTGTGTGTTAATGTCCCAACATATTTATTTACAAGGACTGTTTTTCCACTAAGAATCATTACTTTTAGACACTGAGTGCAGAACTGGTTGCCATGATCACAGATTTTTCGATCGTTTCCCCTTTCAGAGACGATTTTAGGCAAAAGCTATTACCTATAGTACCTATTTATATAAAATAAGAAATATCTGACTCTGGTGAAATTAATAGATAAGTACATTACGAATTTTGAGCGAAAAAAATCAATACAAACATTTATCTCATTTGGAAATAGAAGTCGCGACCTCTGCGATACAAAGCAGCGGCAATCTCTATCTCTAAAAAAAGTCTATACTTGATTGCAACGTTTATGAATTAAAACTCATAGTGAATTTTACACCATTTTTATCAAAATTGGAAGTTTATTTGAAAGGTTTTTGAATCTTAATATCAAATATAACAAAAACATTAAACCTTAATAGCTTTCATTATTACCTTCGAAAGTTGCGGGAACGATAACTACCAATAATAAGGCTCGTTTCGAATGATAGATGGAGAAAATTGCTTAACGACCATATGTGTTATATAACTCTTATTATAAGGTAATAAGGTTTATATTATTATGATATTTTTTTTGGAACATCTGCATCTTAGGTTTTTATTAATTTAAACTCTATTATCTTAGGTACATGATTCATTTTCATGTTTAAAGGTCCACCAAATTACAAATTATATAGGAGTGTATGAGTTATGATCTATTGAAGCAACATATGGAGTGAAACAACTAAATGTGTAAACAATTATATGTTTTGTATCTTATCACTTATGTAAGAAAATATAATATAATATTTAATGTCCTATGATTGTTTTATTACCAAAAAGCAGTACCTTTTTCTCCTCTGTCAAACGATTTTCTTTTTGAAGTTTTACTTCTTTTGGCACGTTTGAAAAAAATATGAGAGTAAAATTTTTACAATGCGCGCGCACACCGACAGCCAAAAAGCGACATGATGAAGTTAGGTGCATTTCTTTTACAAATAGAGAGTTGTGACATACGGGATGAAATCTGTAGCTATTTTTGTTCTGTTACGCTGAAGAATACTCATATTAAAGTACACACATTGTAGTATAGCTACTGACGAGTTTTACTGTTATAAAGAAAAATTTGGAAACAGTCATTTTTATAAATATGGTCGAACCATTGGTTGATTGTTATATAAAGAATCTTATTTAATATCGTTAATTTAATTTTGTGTAATTATAGTCGCTTGTAGGTACTACTAGTAACTATAGTATTATTTGATCTGTGCTTGTGCGTTACGTTTCTTAGAAATTGCCTTACCTTAAAGTTGTACATTATACGATTTCACTTATCTATATATAGTTATTTAATTAGGTACTTTTTAAGTTAAAATGTAGGTTCATTGATTTCAAAATCAGTTACCGAAATTAATGAAATTCACCTTTAGTAGTTTTTTAATTTATACTTATGAGGTAGAAATAATCAATTCATGAAATCAAAGAGGAATCGTGAAATGACGAATTTTTCTTATTTATAATTTATTCATTTAAATTTTTTAAATTAGGTATCTTGAAAGAAAAAAAATGAACGAAATAAAAAAAAACTGTAGGTAATTGTACTACAGTATTTTCATGTTTGTTTAGTCGATAAACTTAAATAGTAGATACCTACCTATTTATTAATATAATCATTACTTAAAACTATACCTATGTGTATCCGTTTTATTACTTTTATAATAGCATTTTATCAAAATAATCATCATGACGACACTTTGTTCTAGAGCAGACATATGACAAGTGAGAGAAATACACGTAAAAGCGTAGCGATTTTATTTAAACCATACCGTAATGTATGGCTGTATAATAATTATCTAAGAAAACTAACCTTTTTGCAGACGTACATGTCTCTCATAGGAATCATTTAATATAACGCGGTTATATAATACAATAACATTCCAACTAAGTATATCTTTAAAAAATGTCTTGAATCTTCAAAAAATAATACATAATAAAATTAAAAAAAATCTTTCAAAAATAATAAATGCGGAAGTTTGTATACATGTGTGTATGTGTGTTACTCCTTCACGCCGAAACGACTGCACAGATTTGAATGAAATTAAGTACATAGTAGATAGAATACGCCCTGAAGTAACACATACTGTTCTACAATTAAAATGACACCCAAAGGAAGCGAGAATAAATTGCTAGTAAATAAAAAAAATATTAAACCGACCAAGCAAAATCGAACCCGCTAATAGAGCAGACCGATAGAAACTCTTTCTACCATAACAGTCATGATAATCTTATTTACTTAATTATACATACAGAATTTTAATTTCGAGGTGTAACATTAAAAGAGGAAAAATTGTAATTTTCTGGCATCATCTCTAATTAATTATAAGCAGCTGTCTAATTAATACCAGATTAAAGCTGGTTTTATAATTACTTTTGTCAATTTAAATTTAAATAATTAATATTATAAGGTCCGTGAAAAAGACAAAAATTATATTATATCTATTTTATAATATACATACATGTGTTCTACTGACAAAACTAACTTCAAGTTTGTTTGTTTGTCTGTCCTTCTTTGGCGTCGAAACCGAGTAACGGATTGTTGTGTTTTTTTTTTTGTAGAGATAGTTGGAGGGCTGGAGAGTGACATAGGCTACTTTTTACCGCGGGAGATTATCTCATTCCCACAGGAAAACACGTTATAATACAACCCAAAAAAATTATTATCGGAATAATAGCCATATCAAAAATAGCCTCTAGTAAAATTAAAATACCACCAAATAAGTTTCACTAAACGAAGTTTGGAAATATTAATAAAAATTATTAATAAAAAAATATTTCCTTTTTAGTAACATCTATGAATGTTACTACCTGTCTTGTCTACCTAGTTTGCATGCTAAAAAATTGGCAATATGATTGAGTCCAGTACCATAATTATAAAATGATTTGTTCTTTTTTCAACCTATAACTTTAGTCTCTAACATACTTTATTATTAACGCGTTGTTTATAAAGTATTATATTTTATAGTACTAAACTACAGCTAGTGACATCTAGGGAATAAAAGAAAAAACATTTAAATTTACTATTGAACGCTAGATGGCGTAGTAGATGTGCATGAAATGTTTCGTAATATTTTTAATAGATGGCGCTTTTAATTCTTTTTTTTACTTTTATACAATCTTTACTATAAATAAATAAATAATCATGATCATAATATTTAATAGATTGTTAATATTTAAAAATATTTATATTACATTATTAGTAGTATAAATATTTGTGTCCAGCGGTTGACTTTGACATTAATATATTTTGAAAAAAATTCAAGGTCAATACTTTTCTTTGAAATAGATATTAATATGATTTCTTATTTTACAATGTACTTATTGCATATTTTATATTGTTATAGACAATAGTGCGTGGGCGTGCTATAGGAGAGGCTTATATCCATCCAGCAATGGACAAAAGCTGGTCAGCAGCAGCTGAATATGATAATATTGTTATCGTAGGTATTAAAAATGAGTGAATTGTTCAAAACTTGCCTTAATTTGATAAAATCAAAATTCTGACTGTAGGTCATATTATTCCTAAAAAAATTAAATACTAGCAACTATCTGATTTGCCCCGTCTTTAAAACTTAATTATGCTCTGCATTGCAAGGTGAGTTAAAATGTAAACTAGTTTTGCAGTCTTTAGTTTCTACTATTCATGACATCTATTGAAATTTCATTGCGAGTGTACATTAAGAGATAGACTTATGCTTGATATTGTAGACTTTTCTGTAGGCCTTTGTATCCTCCTGAGACCTTCGTTTTTCTAGTACATTGATGTGATGTATTATTCATGTAAATTTCTAAGAACGAATCGACAGTATCAGTTATGATAATTTTTTCGAAGGACTGAAAGATTTTCGTGCAGTAAAAGTTTCCCAAACGTTAACTTGAGTAATAAGCTATCACTACACAAAATTTTGTTAAAATTGCTCCAGTAGGTACCTACCTATTGCATGAAACGCACATATCTAAACAGACAAGCAGACAAACATTTTGAATAACACTATAGTTGAAATTATTGTTTTTTTTAATATTTCATGTTTAGATTTCGCTAAGTTACTATTTTATTATAATTGTATAGTACATTAAACACTTCCTCACTTTGCTCGTGTTCGTCCATAGACACCCTACGCGTTTATGTGTTACTCCAGTTCATAGTCTGTGTACTAAATCACATCCAAATCCGTGCAGCCGTTTCAGTAAATACGAGTGGGTACAAACACACATACAAAATTAGGCATTTGTAATAGTCCGACGTATGGTCAGAATTCAAATCCACAAATCGGACTATTAAAAAAATGTACCACATAATAATTTAAATTTTAGCACGTATTTATGTGAGTCACATAACACATGGTGAATTTAAAATTCGAAAGCTAGTAGATAAATAAAAGTCTCAGAAACCGTATAATATTTTTATTTCATCAGTATTACAATATCGTTGTCAATATTCTCAAACTTAGATAATATAGTAGCTAAAAACCTATATCTTTAATATGTACTTAGTTTTTATTATATACTAAGAAATTTAATATATTAATTTTATGTTTTTTATTATAAGGCGTTTTTGAGTTAATATTAACTGTAAAATGTCAACAATATATCATATTCATATAAGAAAACAAACAATTATTGTGTATTAGTTTATTCGTAACAAGCGACTTACCCTCGCTTCGCTCGGGTGCGTTTCAGTTTTTGAGCTAAACCCTAATTCTTTTTCTAAAATGGAAGTTAAACCTAAATTTCTCCTTATAGCATCAGTTATCAGTGAAAGTCCCGTCAAAATCAGTCCAGCCGATTCGAAGATTAGCCGGAACAAACAGACAGACAAAAATTAAAAAAATAATAATTTATCTAATAAATACCGTATATAATTTCATACGTACCTATTATGTAAAAAGCTGTTATTTTGACATTACAAGCGACAATACAACAACAATTGAATTTTATTTATCTGTATAGATTATTTCTGCTGTTTAAAAATGTTTTTTTAACTAATGAGGTACTTTTTATTATTTTACTATACAATAAATTGCCTTTAGTCAATGCATAAAACCAGCCATTTTATGCTTTGACTAACACAATAACATGAATAAAGTTTATATTATGTAATCATAAATAGATTTTAAAATAATATCCACATAAATGACTAGAGGATAGTATTATAAATTATTATATTATTTCAATATAAAAATCGATGAACATGTGTTTATAATATGTAATCTAGACATAATAGAAGTAGATACATATAAAATGTTATTTCAGTGTTCATTGAAAGGCGTCATATAACGAGTCTTGTCCACGGTCTAGTTTGTACCGCTTGGGTTTCTCCGTGTCGTCTTCTATATAATCACACGGTGCTAAGAGCTGAAAAAATATATAATGTTAGAAAAATAATGGCGTCAAATTATGTGTTCTGTCTACTAACTAACTGACTCGTTTATCACTGGTTTATAAACTTATTATTAGACAGATTTTGATGCAACTTTTTATTATTGTAGTGTAGTATATACATTATTCAGCCCTTTTTAACGTCCCACCGCTGGGCACGGGTCTCCCTTCAATACGAGGGGGATCAGGTCATAGTCCACCACGCTGGCCAAGTGCAGGTTGGTGTGCGGACTGCACATGTCTTTCGAAAACTTACCAGGTTCTCTCAGACATGCAGATTACCTCTTGATGTTTTCTTTCACCGTAAGACAAGTGGTAATCATGTTGGAAACGATTCGCACATAAAAATATCAGAGGTGCGAGACGCGACCCGGGGTTTGAACCCGCTTCACTCGGTTTCCCAAGCGAGTGCGCTAACATTGCCTTTAATCTCGAAAGTAATAGCAATAGTACTACTAATAAGTTTATTATTTATGGATATTTTTTCTGTACTTTTATAGATAGTAGTTACTTCTTATAGACTTAACATCGCTGTAACGAAACCTTTTTTAACCCCCGACGCATAAAAAGGGGTGTTATAAGTTTGACGTCGATGTCAGTCTTTCTGTGTGTGTGTGTGTGTGTGTGTGTGTGTGTGTGTGTGTGTGTGTGTGTGTGTGTGTGTGTGTGTGTGTGTGTGTGTGTGTGTGTGTGCGTGCGTGCGTGCGTGCGTGCGTGCGTGCGTGCGTGCGTGCGTGCGTGCGTGCGTGCGTGCGTGCGTGCGTGCGTGCGTGCGTGCGTGCGTGCGTGCGTGCGTGTGTGTGTGTGTCTGTGGCATCGTAGCTCTCAAATGGATTGACCGATTTCGATGCGGTTTATGTTTGGTTAATATCGGTCCAGCAGTGTAAGAGTATCGGCTCTTTTCCAAAATGATATAAGGCATTTTGGCGTATTATTACTCGATTAAGTTTTTTAGTTTTTAAGGGTTGTTCCTTAAACTATAAGTATTTTTAAAATTTTTAATTTATCTAATAATGGCATGATATACTACATATACTATGTTGAGTTATGTCTTTGTAAAAAATAAAAGGTAGGTTACTGTTTAATTATAACTAA
Source organism: Brenthis ino (assembly GCA_921882275.1). NCBI lineage: Eukaryota > Metazoa > Arthropoda > Insecta > Lepidoptera > Nymphalidae > Brenthis > Brenthis ino. Next base: position 18,042,288 of record OV170222.1, read on the forward strand.
ATTCTTTTTCTGTTTTCCAATTCAACTTATTATTTTACTAGCGACTTACACTCGCTCTGCTCGGGTTCGTCCTTTGGTACATTTAAACGGTATACATTTCTCAAAGATGAGATATTTTCCCGCAGTAAATAGTATCCTAAATGTTGACCCGATAAGTAGCTATCATCATACCAAATTTCATCAAAATCTGTCCAGTGGTTTTCTCGTGATGTGTTCCCAGACAGACAGACAAAAATTCTAGAAATATAGATTCAACCTTCGTATCGATAATAATGACTATTTCAATAAGATATTGAATGAAGAATGAATGAATAAAGAAAAAATATTTAATATACAGATTCGATAAGTAATAATACAACATTAACTTTTTAATTCATATCTCAAAAGTCCTTATAAAAACATATTCTAAACTAAGTTTTGGACTTCAAAATTGTCTACCAAAAAACCAACCTGATCTGTCAAAGGTTTTCCTTCTAGCAAATACTTTAGCTTCTGCATTTGGCATGGGTTTAGTATTTTATCAATGCTCAGTTCAGGTCGCTTGTGTCCGTCTCGTTTGCCGTTAGTCCACCCGCGCGAGTACTGAAACGTCTGTGAGGCCACCGACGTCATCGTAATGACAATCAACAGGAGAGTCACATTTGTTACCATGGCTGCTAAAATAATAAATAATAATTAATATAATTATTTATTTTATAAATATAATGATATATCACTGATAAGGTATTGATTTTGCCTTATCATAATTTTTTCTTTGATCATTAACCATTTAATAATCCAACCATAATCATATTTTTTTAAAGATTTTAAGTGGAAAATTGTGTAACAAGATGATATTCTACAATCGCTTTCGTTAATAGAAAACTAAAAAAAAAATGGAAATTACATATCCATAACAAGTATATGACGTGATCGAAATATGTCATTTGTATACAATTTTAATGTTACTTAGTTCAATTAGCGATATCGACTGTAGAAAAGCATATAGACTAAGAAAGGATGAGAATGATAACTATATTATAGAAAAGTGTGTATCAGTAATAGTATATAGTACTAGTATAGCTCTCAAGTCTCGGTTTTCTATGTAGCAAGAAAAATCTATGAAAATAAAAAAATAAAACTGAACAAAAACCAAAATAAAAAGAAAAACAAAACAATTATGTAAAATATCTAGAATATCTAGGAATAGGTAATAGTATTTTTTTTATAAACTTAAAATATTTAAAGTGTAAACATCGAACATATTATAATAGCTATGACTATAATAGCTATTAAAATTCAATAAATAATTTAATAACTAATTTATATAGTTTCCTTTCTTAGAATAAAATGTAAGAAACATTATAGATTACAAGGAATTTACTATCACTACATACCTAGTATAAAAAAAACTTTTTAACAAAAAATTAAAACCGACTTCAAACAAAAGCACTAAAAAGTAAAAAATAACTGATTGGTCGTTTTCATTTACTATACATACCTAATCAAATATTTTCGAAGTCGGTGTGCTTTGCTTTGTATGGGCTGGCACCGACTTCGAAAATATTTGATTAGGTATGTATAGTAAATGAAAACGACCAATCAGTTATTTTTAACTTTTTAGTGCTTTTGTTTGAAGTCGGTTTTTATTTTTTGTTAAAAAGTTTTTATTTTTCCCTTTTTAGTGTAGACAGTAGTAGCAAAGTAAGAATTCTAACGTGTTAGGCTTGTCGAATCAAACAAAATAAGCTCAAACTCAAAGTATCTACTATTAGCCGTTGAAGAGTTCCACCTATCCACCTTCTGGCCTTAGCATCAGATCAGGTCAACAATACCGAACCACTGTACTAACAACGGAAATAGAAACACTTGCAAAGTTTCAAGTCAATATGACAATTAGAAGTAGGTTAAATTCATAATTAGCTATTTTTCCACCCTTAACCCTTGGTTTTTTTTTTAAATTTAAATGGGACCAATCTGGAAGTGTACACTTTCAAATAACACAAAAATTGTCCAAATCGGTTAATAAATGACGGACTTCTGAGGTAACAAACATTAAAAAAAAAACAGTCGAATTGAGAACCTCCTCCTTTTTGTAGTCGGTTGACAAAGTCGCTTTCTCTGTCCCTATATCCCTATGTATGCTTAAATCTTTAAAACTACGCAACGGATTTTGATGCGGTTTTTTTTAATAGATAGAGTGATTCAAGAGGAAGGTTTTAGTATATAATTTGTTAAGTTTTTGTATACATTGGCTAAAATATAACGATATTTGTTGGAGGTGTCGGAAAAAATAAGACGTCTGGGAGCTTTCAACGAAAACGCTGCCTAAACCCTTTGAGATATAACAAAATAATGTATGGTGGAATTGTGTATCTTATATAGGTCTACAAAAAAGTCCGCGATGGCATATGTCTATCTCTTAAGGATAACATACTATATCCATTTCAATTTAAAACCTACCTAGGGACGAACCCGAGCGAAGCGAGGGTGAGTCGCTTGTTTATTTTTAAATACCTTCTTTTAAGACTAGAGAGTATGGATTTCTTAAGATAAGTATAGAACCAAGATCCCCCTTAAAGAAAATACGTGGTAATTGGCTGTTACCAGAAAAATACTGTGTTTGTTCTCTCCTTTCACTTGCTCTATAATTATAGAGCTAAGAAGGGAATTAACTTTGTTTGAAATACAAGAAATAGGTTTAGTTAATTTGGACTTGTATTTATAAAGTTATTTTTTTTATTTTATCAGCTTCACTTATAACTATGGAGGTAGGTACATGTAAATCTTGGAAGAGAGAAAGTATGATTCATAATAACCCGACTGCAGCGAAGCACAAAGAAGGTTATGTGTTTGACCTGTATGTATATATGTACATATGTAAGGGAAAGGTGTACGAGATGATTCCCCTAAGGGAGAATGCTTGTAATTTCAATAACGTTTAATTTAAAATAGATTTAAAAGCAGTTTATGATAGCAAATTTATCGATCTACCGGTTTTCAAAATCAAAACAAACAATAAAAAAAGTTTTCATTGTTATATTTCATTATTTTTAAATCTTTGCAAAAGCATCATCTTGGACACCCCGGTATCCAAGATGATCCTTAGGGTGTGGACAAGACGATTCTAGGGATCGTCTTGCCCCTATTTTGGGAATTTTGTGGGTTTTGGTAAAATTAATTAAAAAAAAACAACTTATTCAAATTACAAATGTGTTTATTTATGTAATCTTAGATATTACCGAACTTTGAGGTCAAAATAATCTTATATAAACTTAAATCTTAAAAAGCTTAAATTAAACTAAGCAAGTATTTTAATAATAAATCAGTCGCTAAATTACGGATAACAATCATCACAGCATAAGATCAATAGTATTAAGCATTTTTAACAAATTATTTAATAAATCTCTCCATAATCAACATCAAACTATAAAATCTTTTAAAAATTGGTACTTAGGAAAAAATTTAGTTAAAAATTCTTCATATTAATATTAAGCTCAAAAACTTTTTAGCTTAGTAGGTTAGTTTAGTTAAAATTCTAAACGCGTTTTTCCTAGTGTAAATTCATCAGGATCATCACTATCTATCCCTGCACAAGATGACCCCATTTTTGACATTCACAACATTTTATCCATAATTCACCCATTCAGTATCTTTTTTTTCTTCAGATGACTCAGACTCGAGGATATAAGAAGTTTTCTTCCTCTTATTGAATACTTCTTTACCTTTTCTTCCTTTACGTTTTACAACATCCAGTGCTTTAATCATAGAGTCTCAACCACCCGCCACGATTCGTTTTTCTTCTATAATTACGCGGCATATTCTAAAATAATAAAAAATACTTCTGTGTAATAGATAAGTAAAAGTCAGTAAAATAAGCAATGTGTTAGGTGCAAGATGATCCGCACGGATTATCACGTACACCAACAACCTAATCATCTTGCCCCATCCACCTTTTTTTATCCTTTATTCGAATATAACCGAAATGCTTTCTATTTGAATTATCATGCCATTATAAAAACAAAATAGAACACTTTTGACATCTACTAATGCAAAAAATATTGCATTTGACGGTCTAGAATAAAAGTAACGTAGATTTAAAATCAATCTTACCTATCTTAGATCTACGTCACACAATTATTGTTTTATGTCGTCAAACTTTAATCGTCACTCACGCCGCCATTACGAATTGACTGATGAGAAGGGCCATCGGGAGCTATGTTTTACCAAAGGAAACATCTAGGTGGCATTAGTAGTTTCTGTGTAATTTAAAAGGATCATCTTACCTCAACGGATCATATCGTACACCTTTCCCCTACATATGTATGTAGGTCCGATCTATGTCCCTCGTAATTACTTTTAGTAATTACGAGGTTTAAAGTAAAACGGCTTTACCGATTTTGGTGTTCCGTACGTCGTTAGATTTGAGTGTTATAGGCTACATGGATATTATTAAAAATCAAAATCGCAGAATTCAGGTGCGTTAAAATATTTTTTTTTTAAATAAAACTTCAAATGTATATTTATACACTTTTTTTATTAGTTTTGACGAGTCTCAAACGTTACAATGGGTATACTTTGACATTTTAGCTTTTTTGAAATACGAAAAATGATGTATTTTTTTTTAATTTATATATATTTTTCGAAAACAAAAACGCGATTTAGTCCACTTTTAGTGATCTTAAAATATGTATTTAAAATAATAGAATATATCCCAGAAACATTTTGAAATATTGCTCCAGACGATACAATTTCATCTCATACACATCGTGCCTCACTAACCTCTGCGATTTGCCATTTGAAACTCGTATCAGGTGAACGGTTGTTAGTCTTTTTATATAGACTATTAGGTTCAAAGTATTCTATAAACGGTTTATATCCCTATACTTTTATGCTATAAACATATACTTTATGTATCAAATGGTTGAACAAAATTATTTATTTGTATTTTCTATGCCACGTGTATTCTGGTAAAATACTAGTGGCTCAGTGGTCGTATTGCGACCATAATCGTTATTGTTTTTTTTAATTCATTGTACTAAAGCTCATCAATAGCTACTAAACAAAAAAAATGAAATCGGTTGACAAACAGCGGAGAAAAAGGTACTGAACTGTTTTGTCTTTGCCTATTTATATAGATTACTAGCGACTCGCCCTCGCTTCGCTCAGGTTCGTCCCGTGGTACGTTTTGACGCTTAGTATGGAATAGACTCTTTTTTTTCGTGAATTTTTACGGTTTTTTAATAGTAATTCTGCTATTCGGGGTGAAGACAAATCCAAGAAAATATAGATCATAAAAATCGGTCCAGCAGTTCTCGAGTTATAAGTGTTATAACAAACCCGACTTTGTTATATATATGTATTTGTTGTATATATATATATATATATACATATATATATGTATATATAATACTAGCAGTACCCGCGACTTCGCCCGCGATCAAACTACTAAAAAAAACAAAGTCTTTGTCACACCGACAGCAGCGCCACCTACCGTGTACAATTGTGTTTTCAAACCATCCAGGAGCCCATTGAAATATGCACACAAAATTTTATCCATATCGGTCCAGCCCTTTAGGAGAAGTAAGGTGACAAACACATGTACAGAAGAATTCTATATACTAATATAGATTAAAGTATGTCAACTATTACTGTCAACTATTTTTAACATCAACTGCTGACTAATGTCGACATATCGTGTGAGTCTGTCAGTCATAAACACTACTTACAAAATTACCTACAAATAGCTTTGTTTTCTTTTATTAATTTATATATATTTTTCTCACTTACTATTTTAACGTCCAACTGCCAGCACTCCTACTTGTTCTTTGAAAACTTCTTCGAAAGAATGCGAGAGGGATCAGGCTAAAAAGCCTACTACACTGAAAAAGTGCAGGTTGCAGATTCTCTCAAACATGTAGGTTTAGTAGTAGTTATCATGGAAAATCATTCGCACCCGAAAATATCAGATATGCGCGGTCCGGGATTTGAATCCTCTTCACTTAGTTTTCCAAGCAAATACGTTACCACTGGGCTACCACTGACTTATTATAAATTTTTAACTTGACCTATTATTATAAAGGACATTCCCTTATTAAGTCGATAATTATAGAGCAAGGGAAAGGAGAGAACAAAAACACAGTATTTTTCAGGTAACAGCTAATTACCTTGTTTTTCTTTACTTTTAAAAGGAAAAAATCTTTAATCTATACTTATCTCATAAATCCGTTCTCTCCGAAGTCTTTAAATAGAGTATTTATTTATAATTTAATAGAATTTGAGATGCATTGATCTACTTCACCGATTGAGGGAAACTTAATTTTGTTTTTAATTCAGATTATTACATCACACTATCGTGCCAAAGTTTGTATGGTATGTGCAGTGTGTGTCTGTATGTTTGTTACTCCTTCAGGCTAAAGCAGCAGGCCGGATTTTATTGATATTTAGTTATACAGATTTCCACCTGGAGTGACACAAAGGCTTCTCTTAGATATTAAAATGCACCAGAACTAAGCGAGGGTAACACTAAAGAACACTAACACTAAGGTACGAAAACAAAGCCCCGTCAAAACTCTGTACCAATTTTTGAGTGATCGTTCAAATAAATGTTAATTTGGATTCTATTATATGCCTAATTGTTTATCGTCCTCAAAATTGTATTTGAGTTGTATGGTAATCAATTACCATCGTAATATAATATACATGTGTACCGATGTCAAAAGATCATGAACGTGTCAGATGTGATGGTTGGAATAGTAATATTATACAGTTTATAGTCCGTATATGAATAGAGTAAATAGATAGAGGAAATAGGTAGCTTTAGTTATAAATAGAAACTTAGTGGTTAATATTATAAATGATGAAATTTTTGTCGGTTTATTTTCTTTCACAAAACAATAGGGCATTGGATTTATGTGGTTTTTTGCATAAATTGAGACTACTATTATAAATTCGTGTGTATGATTCCTTCTAATGAAACGGCTGATCTAACTTGGTGTACCAGCACATTTGTACTGTCAATAATTAAAATTGCCATTTAGCTACATGTCGATAAATGAAAATTAAAAACGCTATGAATTACAAAGAGACTTGTAGATAATTTTTGACGCTTTAAATAGAAATAGATAGTGGAAAATAGATAACCTCTATCTATTTCTATAGAGGCCTTTTTATTAGCATTTTTTAAAATTGAGAAACACATATATGTAGCAAGTAGCAAAGAATATATGCAATTCTATGTTTTATTTTGCTGTTTACGTGCGGAAGTAATTCATGGAATTTACTGAGACCTTTAATGGGGCTTTATTCTTTAGTACTAAGCTTAGCTTTATTGATCTTATAAGTTTACTATGAATCAGCTATTATTTTAATATTAAAACGTTGCAAAAGGTGCTATTTTAGTAGCTTCAGATAACTCTTAAGCTCTTCGAGTCCTACATAAACTATTTTATTTTTACTATATTTGACATGCAGGTTTCCTCACGATGTTTTCCTTTACCGAAAGACAAGTGGTAATCATGTTGGAAATGAATCACACAGGAAAATATCAGAAGCGCGAGACCCGGGATTTGAACTCGCTTCACTCGGTTTCCCAAGCGAGCGCGTTACCACTGGGCTATCACTGCCTGTATAATTTGTATATTTATTTGTACATTATATATATAATAAGTATAAAATTTTATTTAAGTAATCCTAATAGAGCAACTACTACTACCAACTTCTATACTTTGTCCTGCACCACTTCCCAACATCTATGTGCTCTTCTTAATTTGATAATTAGTAAAATAGTGATAGAGTGCCTGAGAACATATTTTTTATGGAATAAAGTTAACCATGCTTTTTCATTTCTTTAGGAGTTTTATAAAAAAATAGATTTTTTAGTTATCATCCACATCAGTATTAGAGGGTCTAGACTCATCGGTTTAGTTCAGGCGATCCTTTGATTAATTACTATGTCAGGATATAATAATGTATATTTTTAATATACATATAGATATAATAAAATTTACAATTTTCCTTATTTTCTGTGTTTATCTATCTACATATGTTGAAGGAAAATATTGTGAGGAAACCTTCATGTTTGAGATTACCTAACTAGTTTTGAAAAGGCGTGGGAAATCAGCTAAATGAGTAAATTACTTACATACATTATCTATTTTTGTTACAAAATACACAGTATAGAAGCGTATAGCGAATTCAAGCGGTATCTTCTATTCTACGCAAACCGTTAAAATTATTAAAATGAAGCGTGCAGGCAGACAGACAAAAAAATATATTGATATTTTGCAATATAATATCTGAATATTTAGAGTATGTCAGTATTATTATTGTATTTAATAAAAAGATTTTCTTAAAACTTTAAAATTATAAAATTTTAAAGTAGAGCTTTAAGCTTTTAGTAGCTTTATAAATTAACGGGTTCATCAAAACTGTTTGAATTTTTTTTTGCATTTAAATAAAATATGTTTGTATTTTGTTTATTTATTTCGGTAATTAAAACAACTAAATTATTATAAAATATAGAAAAAATGTAGTTATTCCTATTAAAACTAAATATTTCTTTCCTAACTAATGTTAGGGCAATTCCTCATTTTTGCTGGTTAGAACTTCATAAAATGTTTATCTCGATAAGTGGATACAAGGCAATGTAGAATTACAAAATAACACAAATATAAAAATATATAATAAACTACGTTCTACCTTACCTTTTAGTCAAAACAGGAACTAATGGCACTAAAATATAATTGAATATTTAAATGGTCAATTGAAATTTTCGATCTGAGTCGTCCTTTGGTTGCCGGTTGACTACACTTCGGAAAGTCAACTTACCCCTTTTATACGAAGCGAGACGCGCTACAATGGGCGTAGAATTATCTTATAAAACCTCCCACGTCGTCACTGATAAAGATATAACTAAACGTAAATAAAGTTTATTTTAAATATTCTGTCACTATTGTTATATATTATGTTAACTATAAACATAGGTATATTCTTAGAATTGTGCATAAGGTTTTACTCATCAGTGTTAGTGTTATTATTAGTGTTAGTTTTGCTTCATTCTATTCTTGCTTTTCTGCTTAATAGCTTTTTTGCTAAAATGATACTGATATTGTAATATGATACTTTCTTAGATTTACGCGAATATACATATGATATTTTTTGACATTTGAGACATCTAAAATCTTAGTCTCTTCAATGCTCATGATTGCTGTAACAGTGTAAAGCATTCGAAACATCGAGAACCAAAAATAAAAAAAATCCGCGAAAAAATCCGCAAAGATAGACTATTTCAAATATTTTATGTTTTGATATATTCAATTAGCAAAAACCACCGATGAATGTTTGCACTGGACAATACAACTACTAAACAACACGTTTGGCTTAGTTTGTAGTGACCCTACTTTATGTGCCAGCGGTCGCGGGTCCGAGTCCCGCTGGGGGCATTCATTTGTGTGATGAGCACGAATGTTTGTACTCCAGTCATGGGTGTTTATATTTATAAAATGTATGTATTTAAAGATATATATGTCTAGTGTATCAACTATTTGGTATCCATAATATAGTAAGCCTCGTAGCTTACCATGGAACTAGATGGTGTTGTGTGTTAATGTCCCAATATATTTAAAAAAAAAATACGGACAACCTTCACACCTTAAATATTATACTACTTACACAAGATTAGTATTTTAATCACAATGTCTTTTTGAAAGAGATTTTTCAGAAAAGACACCTGTATATATCAACTTAAAAAGCAAAACCTTATTTAAATACAAAATTTGATCCAAATCGTTAGAGCCGGTTCGGGTGCCTATGAAATATTTCTTTTTGTATTTATTATCAGTAAACAATTTCTAAAAACAGATATTTGTTTTTGCGACTATTGTAGAACAATTATCCGACAAAGTCTCGCATCCCGTATGTAAGCACAAAGCATCTGTGAAAATTCATCCAATTGCATAATGACTTGTAAGTTGTCTGATTTAGTATTTTTCTATCCGTATTATTTCATATTATAAATGTGAAAGTTTGTGAGTATGTATGGATTTTTGTTACACTTTTACGCCAGAACGGCTAAACGGTTCTAGATGAAATTTGGCACAGAGATAGATTATAGTCTATAATAAAAGTTTTTATCCCGCAAAAATGTACGGTTCCCGTGGGATAGGTTTGTTTTTGTTTTGTCGCTAGTATGTACTAGAAATGTCCAATACAAATAGAAAGAAGCATTTTTCTAAATGTTTTTAAGCTTAGCTAAGAAAAGTATATTTTACATATCTTCACTGACCAATTTAACAAGCCTTTTTACGTTTGTGATCCTATAAGCTATCGGAAACCATTTTACATCTCGTACAAAAAGTATCATATTATATGTTAATCTTGCGCAAATCACTTCCAATCAGTAAGAGCTCTATTAAAATCGTTTTAGAAGAGTCGGATATTAGCTCGCTTAAACAGACAATCAGGTAGAGAGACAAATTAAAAACTTTTTTTAACTGTTATATGGGCTTTCTGTGTAATTATTATATAGGGCAACTAGTGTTGTTGAAATTTAAGTGGAAATTAAACTTATTATTATTCATAATACATACTTCTTGTTACATTATATATTTCAGACAACAGTGACAGGCAAAGGAATAACAAAAGAATCGAAAAAATGTGTCCAATCTAAAGTACTATATATAAAATATTTTTCTTTTTTACCAATATAAGAATATCATTCGTTTCTGTTCCTAATACTTGACAAGTGTGATATACAGACTTCACTTTTTAGTTTTAATATTTATTGGTAACAGAGCTTAATACCTATGCATAAGTTTTCTTCCACTTGAACTAAATATAAAACAACTTAATTAACTATAGATTAAACAACAGTTACCAGTAACGATTTTAATGACCTATTAATATTCGATTGCATCTGAAAATATTACATTTCTGGAATTCTATGAAATCTTATTTATTTCAGAATTGCTAATTAACCTTATAATAACAACTAGTGACCTTTTTTTTTAACGTTGGGAACATTGCGTGCATTTACGCACGAGGTGTAGGACTCACCGGCAAAGTGAGTACTACTCACTAAAACCCAACAAAGCCTTCCCCCGTCTTAATGGGGCGTCGCAGGATCGCTTACGTTTTCAACTACGACGCCCCGACGGCAGGTCTGCCGAAGCAGACCACCACAACCATGGGGTTGCTCCAAGGTCCACTCCAAGCAAGTATGTACCCACCGAAGCAAACACAGAACATATACAAAATTAAAATATTTATAATACAAAAGCTTAAATAACAATTTCCGCTTTTCTAACTTCAAAAACGTTCTTATTAACAGGAATAAATTTTCAAATGTAAGAAACTTTTATGGAAAATGTCATCACCTATTCTAGCCATTTAAGATTTTGTATTGAGCCCTTTAATACATTACCGAATTATTTTTTAAACCGGTTCCGAGCAATGTCTTATATATTATCATTATAAATGGTGAGATTACTCTTATCTGACGGATGTAAATTCGATCGTACTATAGAAGGTAATCTTATAGAACCCAAACTTTCCTTTCTTTGTAATTTACTCAACCCTGTCATTATTTGGAATAAGGGTAACATAATTAATATAAATAACTGTTGTCAATAGAATTTCTTCATCTAGAACTGGTAAATGTAAGATAATTAAAATTATAATATACTTACACCGAAAGCACGGTATGGCACGTTAAAACGATGATGATGATGCCCTCCCGATTGATTTAGGCCACGCAGGTTCATTTCACCGAGACTAGCCAACAGCACAGAAGGTATAATAATGCTCAAGTGTTCGCGTAGACACAACGTGCACTTTCTGAGTCTCTATTACTGTTAAACTCCGATGGGACGATAATTAAATACGACCGGTGCGAAATCAGGCACAGGACCGACGGCTTTAAGTGCTCTCCGAGGTATGGGGTTGAAATCCGCTGACTTCTCAACTTCGAGCAGTTATTGGGATTTTCGTGATAGAAAGGCTCAATATCTAAACAAGGCCCGACCTGGGGCTCCAACTCAGGACCTCCGGATGTGCAGCCGTACATGTTAGGCACTACACCATCGGGGCAGTCAATTCTAACTAGGACCCCGCCCTCCCTTTCTCCAGGATGTTTATTAATTTTTGGGTGTGCGTTAATACTCATGGGTAACAAATAATTAGGTAAGTACAAAGCACATATATATATATATACATTATACCTACGTACCTACTACACACAAATGTTATTTATATTCTACGATCTAATGTTGACTTTTAATTTTACCGATTTCGGCCACGGCATCTCATTTTACTGTGACTAAACTGTGCAGAAGGTACCTACTCTTTTTCTTTGGCTCTGAAAGTCTGATAGGATGACATTTCGACACAACTGACTGATGTGAGATAAGCGCAACAACTAGATAGAGATAAGCGTAAAAACTTGTCAACTTTGGGATGCTACTTGGAGTTTTTTTGATTTTTTAACTGTATTTCTCGATTCAAGATTGAATCAGAATTCCAGTGTATATCCTAATCACTTGACCATTGTAGCAGTATACGAGGAATTCGCAATATTATGTGTACAATAAAAATGTCTCATTAAGATCTATACAGTTGTGTTCGAGTAGTGTACGTTTAAACAGACAAATAAACCAATAATAAACTTAACTTAAAACATATTTAATATAATTTCATTATACCCATGTAAGTGTAGATAGTAGATAGGTACATAAAATTAAAATATGTAAAGTAGATGTAAAAAATATTTGTAACATCATGATTCATGACACTTCCATTTCATTATATGAGAACTGTTCATGATTTATAAGCAGTGTCTAATCATTGTAGGGTAATTTAATGTCTGAATAGTGTGCATGAAGCTTTTAATTAAAATGTAATTAGATGTTGATGATGGAATCTTGTTTTAATTAAGCATATTCAAATATATTACGTAGATAGTTCAGTTCAGTATCAAAAATATTACTTTTACATTGAGGATAGAGTAAATTTGAATAAGACACACAAATATTTTCTTTGATATTATCTATATTATAAACAAAAACTAAAAAAAAACGACTTCCAGGCACTGAAATGGAAAAAATAACTAAACGGGGGTTTTCATTTAGAATAGATACATAATCAGATATTTTCGAACCGACAGCCGACAGTATTTTAAGATATGAATATTATCTAATAGGTAAATATGATTTGGTATGAACTCTATGTACTTATAGTTAAAATATTATACATCAATTTGTCATGTACCTATTTTAGGTATCGAAATATGTTAGATTTGCTTTGTATCCGCTGGCACCGACTTCGAAAATATCTGATTAGGTCTCTAATCTCTATTCTAAATGAAAACCCCCGTTTAGTAATTTTTTACATTTTAGTGCCTGGAAGTCGGGTTTTTTTTAAGTTTTTATTTTTCCATTTTTAGGGTAGACGTAATAAGCAGGTAACTTGTAAAAAGAAAGTTTTTTTTAATAACATAATTATTCGATTAAGCAATTTATTAAAAAAAAAGTTGATTTTTTAAAAAAAACCGCTCGACGGATTTCGATATAAAATTTAAATGGGATTACTCATACTTATACTTCACATACTTACTCAATTTTGCCTCTCCTTTAAATTTTAACAGGTCTATTACTCGTATACACAGATATAAAGAAAAGTGTTAGACAAGAAAAGGTTAAAGATAGGTACGAAAATTAAAAGAACATTTTTTTACAATTATTAATTTATGTTCGAGGTACCCACAATAATAATTGGTAATGAAATAAAATGTTTAAACAATGAGTATTCAAAACAAACGTGTTAAAATACAAAAAAAAACCTCATCTAAAATTACTTTTAATTATACCGTTTACGCCTGAATACTCTTACCGAATTAATTCACTGGAGCAACGTTGTTATTTTTGTTTTAATTTTCAAGTTCGACACAAAGGGTCGGTTTTTAAAAACTTTTTAATGTTTCTTCGAAACTCGAAAGTAATTTGGTACTATAATATTAATTGACATTGACAACATGTTGATATGAATATAATTTTGTATTAAAATTTTAATATCACTATTAACTAATACAAACTATTATGTATTTTATCAACTTTGCCGAAGATTTTATTCACTAATGTATTATACATTATTAAAAATTTAATATTTCTTAATTAATTCACACACGGTAGAAGTACTTGTACTTTACTTGGTAGTGAAACTTCAGAAAAGTGACCTACGAAAGATGAATACTTAATATAACAGTATATATAGAGTATCAGGAGTAGGATAATTATTATAAGGTTTATTTTTTTATAATATTTTTACCAAGTTTAAAAGTTATTTTACTTTTTATTTGACCTAAATATTCATAACATATTATCTACCTTCAGATAAATAAAATTGAAGCGTCGGTTTGTAACGTTAAAATAATAGCGTTTTACTTAATGCATATGAAATTATATATTATGGTACTTATAAAAAAAAACACAATTTTTAAAATTTTTGGCTATCTGTCTGTTTGTTTGTTTGTTCCGGAAAATCTCTGAAACGGCTAAACTGATATTGACGGGACTTTCACTGGAAGATAGCTGATGTTATAGGGAGTAATATAGGCTATTTAAAAAAATAATAATAAGGGTTCCGCACAAAAAATTAAAACGTACCTAGGGACGAACCCCCTCACGCAAAATAGGTGCATAGTCGTCGAGTTGCAGAAAATGGCCCGGACATACCATACCATACCATGGGGACGAACCCGAGCGAAGCGAGAGTGAGTCGCTAATTCAGTAAATAATTTTATTATTTTTCACTTCCTGTTTAATGTATTCTATCACAACTAATTAAATAAGGCATATTAGTCATATTACAATCATATATTTATAGAATATCATATACGGACAGAATATAATATTATATATTTGTCTCTCTTTAGTGTCGCATTTCAGTTTTATCGAGTTTCAAATCACAACGATTCTAAAGAATTTTCTTATTTCGCTTCAATTAAACATAAATGTTACTGGTTGTCTATCGAATAAATCTATAAGGCACGTATAATATTTCATATTATTTTTAATTTAAAAGTCATAAAATATGTTTTGAGGAAGATAAAAAATATTTAAAAACTTATAAATCTATGTACCTTTTGTAACAATCATTATTTGACACATTTATTATTCGTAAGAAGTTGTAACAAAAAACCTTTAGGTAAGGCTCTCGTTATTTTCTTGTTTTTCCTATGAAACATAATACAAACTGACAATATTTGCCATAATATCAGTATCATTTGTGTTAAATTTCTTTTGATCGCAGCGCCTTTCACTTTATTATTGATAGTAACTTAACCTTCATAAAATTTCAGAAAGTAATAGATAGCGTACGGCATGTAAATTTAATACAAATAAAATAGGTTCGTCCCTACTTACGTTTTAGTATTGATTTCTCAGAAATGAGGTATTTTCCCGCAATCAAAAGTATCTTATATGTTGACCCGGATAACCAGCTATCATCATACCAAATCTCATCAAAATCCGTCCAGTGGTTTTTCCGTGATGCGGTAACAGATAGATAGACAGACAAAAATTCTGAAAACTATAGATTCGGCCTCTGTATCGATAATAATGTATATTTCAATAAGATTTTCCAAAAAACATTTCATGTACAGATTTGGCTCAGTTAGAATTTTATTATATGTATAGATAAATTGTGATAAATGAAAAAAAATATTTTTATATATTTATTACTAATACTAACTGGAGGAAAAGTTCTTTTGTCTTGCTCCCGCTCAACACTTTTTTTTAATGTTGGAAAATGCATTTACGCATACCACCTGTATAAAAACAGGTGGTTATGTCGTACTCACCGGCTAAAATAATCAGTACTATCCACTAAAACCCAAGAAAACTTCAAAAGTCTTAAAAGGGCCTCGCAGGATCACTTATGCATTCAGCCACTACGCCATAACGATAGGTCTGCTGAAATAGACCATACAGCCATGAAGTTGCTCCAAAGGCCCACTCTGCTATCAGACAGTGAAAGGTCAAAAGCAGTCCAGCCGTTTCGGAGATTAGCCAGAACAAGCAGATAGCTGATGCTATAAGGAGTAACTTGGGTTTCTTTTATTTTAGAAAAAGAAAGAATTAGGGATCCGTTCAAATAAATTAAAACGTCACTAGGGACGCACCCGAGCGAAGCGAGGTTGTTTATATATAGTTATATCATATAATATACGTTATCTGTCTAGTATGTATTAAATCTGAAGGTATAATTTTGTATTTATGTGATGTACAGTAAACAAACAACATTATTATTATTCATTTTGAAAGTATTACTTACTTTACTATGTAATATTATATTTTAGTGTTTTTAAAGGGTTGATTTGTCAAATACTAATATTATAGTTTACATATTTCATCAATGTTAAGACCTATTTACTTTAAGTCTGTACTTTGATTACATTATTAATATTCATTATTATTGATTACATATTATAAAGATTATAATTATAGTATATTATAAACAGACACATATAGTATATGTATGTATAGTAGTAGAGTATAGGCAGTGGTAGCCCAGTGGTAATGCGCTCGCTTGGGAAACCGATTGAAGCGGGTTCAAATCCCGGGTCTCGCACCTCTGATATTTTCATGTGCGAATCATTTCTAATATGATTACCACTTGTATTACGGTGAAGGAAAACATCGTGAGGAAACCTGCATGTCTGAGAGAACCTAGCAAGTTTTCGAAAGGCATGTGAAGTCCGCCAACCCGCACTTGGCCAGCGTGATGGACTATGGCCTGATCCCCCTTGTATTGAAGGGAGGCCCGTGCCCAGCAGTGGGTTGTTACAAAGAGCTGAATACATACATAAGCAGAAAAAACATTCATGGGTCAAAGTACCATCGTTCGTTAGTTTCCTTAATGTATCTCACAAACCAGGAACAACAAGTGTAACTGTAAATCCTGTAACCTGTCTGGGTGTGAATGAATCTGACCGCCAAAACTGATGTGCCGCGTGGGTATTTACTATTTCATCCAGTGTAGACTACCGTCAACGTTTTATTGTTGCTCTAAAGTAAAAGTTAAAAATAAAATTTTCTATGTGTATACAAATTTATTATATTTTTGGAATTATAAAAAGTTACCATTAAATAAAAATGTGTATATAATGTAAAATATTTAAATTTTTCTATATTTTATACACTTGTTGCCTGTTACAGTTCATTCTTTCATTTTGTACGAGTATCCGAACGGACGGTTCACCATTCGCTGCACATATGAATGGAAAAGTTGCGTGACGTGCGTGGTGTGAATTGTTGCTCGGTCATTCCATTCATTACTCTCAAACGTGAACGCGATTTGTGAAACATGTCCGCCTTTTGTGTTTTTTGACGTAAATATTTGCAAAATACTGTTTTAGTTTACGTCTGCGTGGTGATTTTCGGTGCTACATTTGTTTTATAATGTGTGTGACCGTGTTGTGATTTGTTCATATGAGGCTGTTATACAAAAGTGGTCCAATGGAGTCTCTCAGAAAATGGTTCTACAAACCAAAGGTACGTATGTCAAAACAATTGTTCAAGTTGTTATATTCTCTGATTAAATTCGTATTATAGTCATACTATATCAAATTATTGGAGAATTTTACGTAATTCTAGTTAAAATAACCGTATGACGTGATTACGTTGATGTTTTTACGGTTGAAAGTCTTTGTTATATGTTGTACACAAATTTCTGTTTTCCTTCTACCTACTATTTTGTTCCGTTAAAACTACAAAGCAATATGTATTTATCACCATTTTATTTCGTACAGCTTAGTTATTATTGTTTCAAAGCGTCTTACGTCATGATATACATAAATAAGGATTCATCACACATTAACAATTTTTTGTCCTTAGAATTATTTTCCATGAAAATAATTTAATCATTTTAGTGTACAACACACACAAAGTAACATAAAAATATAAAAGTTCATTATTTCTCAGTCTTAATATGTAAAGCCTTTGTTATGTTGAGTTGTACTACAATTTTTAAGTTTTATAGTGTAGTGATAAACTCTGATCAATATTAATAATATTTTTAGTATATGTAATACTATTATTGCAAGTAGATAATATTTAAGTAGTACATAATGTATACTATTAGGATATTTTGGACCTTTGATAATTATCAAAATCTTTGTATACAACAGAAGCCAGTATGCATTTTACAAAAGCTAATCTTTTCAATTTAATCTTTCATATTGTATTTTCTATAAAAAAATACGTTATGTAGATTTTTCTGATAAAAAAGTCTTACCGAAGATAAAGGTATTATATTTCTAATCAACAACTCACCTACCTTTGTACCTAGTTGTTAAAACTTAAAGAAAACAATGGATAACATAATGGTGATATGAGTAAAGTTTGCTGAAGTAAAATAAAACTATACTAGTTATAGGCAATAAATATAAAAGCTTTGGAAATTAAATTAAAACATATCTGTAATAAATCTGTATAAATATAAATGTGAAAGTTTGTGAGTATGTATGGATGTATGTTACTCTTTCAGGCCAAAACAACTAAACGGATCTGGATGAAATTTGGCACAGAGATAGATTATAGTCTGGAATAACACATAGGTTACTTTTTATCCCAGAAAAATATATGGTTCCCGAGGGATAGATTTGTTTTTGTTGTAGCAAATTGAAAATTGTATGAAAATCCATTCTGTAGTTTCTGAGTTTATCGCGTTCAGGCAGACAGATGTGGTGGGAGACTTTATTTTATAATATGTAGAGATATTAGTTTTAATAATACTAATATTTGCATTATGCCTTTAAAATGACAATGTAATCTGCACTCAAATGGTATATAATTAAAAACCATAACAAATAATTTAATTGAAAATACTAAGAAGGTTATAAATATACATTAATGATTGTTTATATGTACAGTGCTTTAAATAATAATGAATGTTCTTGCTGCCTAATAACAACTGGTTTCCTTTGTATGAGTCATTTACAAGATAATATATGTATTAGTCTATACATATAAAATTCTAACCGAGTTGAATCTGTATATACAAAAAATATTTTTTGGAAAATCTTATAGAAATAGTAATCAATAATTATTATCAAGACATAGGTGGAATCTATAGTTTTTAGAATTTTTGTCTGTCTGTCTAGAAACACATCATGAGAACCACTGGACGGATTTTGAGAACACTACTGGACGGATTTTGATGAAATTTGGTGATATAGAAGACACTTTTTCCTGCTGGAAAATATTTCTGAGAAATCTGAAATCTATACTAACCGTTGAAACATAACAAGTGAGGGTGAGTCTCTAGTTAACAAGTATAATTGTATCTTTTATGACAAGTCAGATTAAAATTATTTAATTTTCACCTTGTTGAACTAAAATTAGTTTTAATCAGTTGTGAAGTAATTACTCATCTCATTATTCTGACCTGGCTTTTTAAGTACCAATAATGTTAACATAAAGTAATAATCTTTTACAAAGTAAAAGTCTGTGACTTTATGAGCAATGATTTAAGGAAAAATAAAAAAGGATGCAATGTAAATCATATTGATGATGTCAAACACATTGAAATTACTGTACTAGTCATAGGTATATGTAATGTAAATTTTGTAATTTTTTTATTATTACATTTTACCGTACTGTATGCATGTTTATCCTGTATTCAATGAAAAAGGTTATTTTAGGTTGTACTCATTTCCAGCAACTATTACATTTAAAATATCATTAATCATTGTAATATTAAAAATTAACACAATTGCATTACTTATTAATAAATAATAATTTTGAATAACTCTTAGTATTCTCTTATAGTTTTTTCTTCAAATTATGTAAAACTATACCTACACACTACAACTACTACATGGATTATTTTTGTTATTTTTTTTTCTATGTAATAAGTAGTCTAAGCCATTTGCATTCTTTTAAACATTTGCTCATTGAATACAATTGTTTGAGATTTTTTTTAGTCATAATATAAACAAACATGTCATTCATGTTATAAAATTAACATAACTTAAAGCAATTTAAGTACTTATATTGTATAATCTATACAAATTAATGAATGTATGTTTGTACCTGCATTTATGACCATTTTTGGGGTTCCATAACCAAAAGGCTTAAACAGAACTATATACTTACTTGTATTGTATACAGCCCTTTTTAACGTCCCACTGCTGAGCACGGGTCTCCTTTCAATACGAGGGGATCAGGCCATAGTCCACTACTCTGGCCAAGTGCGAGTTGGCGGACTTCAGAGGTCTTTCCTCACGATGTTTTCCTTCACCGTAAGACAAGTGTTAATCATGTTGGAATTGATTCGCACATGAAAATTTCAGAGGTGCTAGACCCGGGACTTGAACCCGCTTCATTCAGTTTCCACTCAATATACTATTGATCCGTATTCTAGAATAAACTAATATCTCACAGATACAGTAAGATAAATAACTTTTGAACCTATAAGCTCTGTCTATACTAAAACATCTGTTGCGTCAGGAATGAATAATTTGTTGATTTTTACATTCAAAATTTTAATAATTGTAATAGGGTCAAAGTTAAAATAAATTATAATTTGTATCTGTAACAACAATATAATTATGAGAAGACATTTATTTCTTTTCTCTTATATAAAACTAGCAGAACCCTCGGCTTTGCTCGCGCTAAAACTACAAATAAAATCTCTAAAAAGGTAGGTTTCATACAAATTTTCATCCGCTATTTTACCCTCTTAGGGGTGGAAAACGGTGAAATACGTAACTCATTATTTTTGCCGTACTTAGTTCAGACGAAATATCATACAAATATGTCCAAGGAATAAAAAGTTTCATACAAACTTTTATCCCCTATTTCACCCCCTTGGGGTTTGAATTTTGAAAAATCCTTCCTTAGTCGATGCCTTCGTCATATGAGGAATATGTGTGTGAAATTTCTATTTTCTAACTTTTAAGGGTTTGGCCTGTATGTTGATGCAATAAGTCAATCACTTTTGCCTTTTATATAATATATGGATATGTTAGACTATTGTATACTAAATATAATACAACCAGGCAAACTGACAAAACATTATTTTCTTTGTAGACAAAAGTATAATAATTCTATATACATATTATGTCTTAAAAAATTAGTTTTTTTTAATCTAATGAATCTTAAAATATTGTAAATTTGCCTAAATTGGCTTAATCGTATTTCATAAAGTATATAAACATTTAAATTTAGTCTTATATTGTAAATCAAGTATACTCATATTATTCAATTTTTATTAAGGTTGCATTTGTCTCATACATAAATGTTTGTGGGTCAAACAACAATATCATTCCTTTTAATTTATTCCTTTACCATTCCTAGGCCGTTCAGAGAAAATTCTCGTGCAAGCAACTTGTTTAGCCAGAGCCCAGGACACCTTTCACAAAGAACAGGTTATTCATCACACAATCCATGTGAACCAAAAAAATGTCTATTTATTTTTTTTAAACAATTTTTTTGCAAATATATACTTTATATTATTGTGTTGTGGGTTATATTAATTAGTTGTATATAAACTATTTAGAATTTTAATAAAATATTCAATATTTGTTTAAGTATAATATTTGTGACGTCATCGTGCGAGGTCAGGCTGTCCTTGTTTGGCAGATGTCGCGAGATTGTTTGCATCTCACTTGCACACTTTCACTTTTTTTACCGCTTTCCTAATAGCAAGTGAAACTCGGTCGTTTTGCCAAATGTTTTGCGAATGTTGCCATTAATTAAAATATTGTAGGCTTTTTTTATTTTGTGTTTTTTGTAATGTGCACGAACAATATATTTATTTATTAAATTATTTTTTTTAAAGAAGTATTGAACCTTGTCGATTTTTGTTAACCTATATTTCTTAAATTATAAGCAAACACGCAATCGCCGCGTTTCATGAATATGTTTAGACTTAGAGTACCTACTTGATACTTCTCTAAATAAATTTATACAGTTAACTTACATTATATAGAATCGTACGTACTCCTATATCGATTTGGCGTTAAACCCGATCTTTAAGTAATTTTTCTTCGTTTCATAATCATCATTCCATTTGTAATTTTTTAGTTTTTTAGTTAAAAAACTTTTTATGGATTATTAAAAGTTATAGATTTACACTTAGAGAAAAAAACTTTTTAAAACCAATTTGGACCTACCCTTACTTAATTTATATACCTACCTACATATTCATAAACAAAGAATTATAAAAATTTAATTACAATATACCAGGGTTTGAAATTATCAAGATAAATATATCTTTTGATAATTATTGCGATAATTATCAGATAATTATCCGATAATTATCCGATAATTATCAAACAGATATAAACTTAGCAATCCTTGTGTATGTTTTGGTATTTGACTACTTGCCTATCATAATTTACGTTAGAATAAATTATACACTTTTAATAATCAAGGTAATCTTTTATTATTATTATTTTTTCATTATTTTGACACAATATAAACTTTGAAATAAAACCAGTATAAATTTAACCAACTATATAGACACTATTTAATTAAATTAAAAGCCTCTGCCCACTATACCGTATCATACTAATTACCATGACCGTGCTAGGACCATGTCAGGCAAAAAAAATCTTTGTATTGAAAAGTATGAGACTATACCCACTAGACCGTTCCATCACCGACCAAGAACTTTCCGTCACCAACCAACATCGTAGCGTGCCGTGCATGGAAAGTTAACAATAATTGTCGGCAAGAATATTTTGCCGGTGCCAATACGCTCCGTGGCTGGCACGCGACGTTGCCGAACCGGAGCGCGCGGACGGCGAAACGGTGAGCACACGGGTTATAACTACGTATGATGACCGTTCTAATCCCGTTATAAACGTGTTGTCGCTTGTCTTCTAGTGATAATATTATTTTCTTTTAAATTATATTTTTTTTAAAACGGCGTGAACCTAGTAACGTCGTGATCGACTGATGTTATTCTCTTTTTTCCTCGTCTAAAACAAAGGCTATCATTTTTAATTTACTGTCGGACAAGTTTCCCTAATTTCCATCGTATAGGAAATAATTTTCGTAAAAAAATATTCACTCGCTCTTCCTGACGCGGCTGCCTCACGCAAAAACACAGGTGAACTACTACGACTGAGAAAACTGGGACTATACGGATATGACACGCGTATGATACGCGAATGATACGTTCTAGTCGGCATAGTAGTCCGTGTCGATTGCTTCCGTGCCTGATACGTTCATAGCACGGTCGTGGTATGAGACGGTGTAGTGGGCAGACTCCTTAATGAGTGGAATATCATCCTCACCCTCCTTAACTGCATTAACTCAGTTTGCTGATGAAGTTTTTTGAGCTGATTGAGAGAGTTCAGTTAGCTAATCGACAATTTGAAGAGTTACAAATTAAATGTTTTCAATTATATTTATCATGATAATTATCAATGATAATTATCGTTTCGAACCCTGCAATATACTAATATCTCGATACCTCCTAATACAGAAAAAAAAACTTTTTATTCAGTAGCATCATTTCAGAACGTATAGAGGAGTGGCGTAAATAGCCTTTTTGGGCCTAAATAAAAAAAATGGAAGTGCCCTTTGCCAATTTTTAAAACGAATATGGTCCATAGACAGGCAGTTTTCGAACTTCTCTTTTTTTTAAACCGCTCTTAAGTTCGGTTTAACGGACAGAGTATTTAGTAAAAGAAAGCTGAGCTTACAATTAGAGAACCATTCATCTTTTTATAGAAGAACATATATAGGTACGATCACATTCCTCATAGTCCTCGTAAAAAAATAATAAGTATGCCGAAATTTAGGACACATTTCTTGCGGGTTTTTTTAAACTTCTGAGGGCCGTCCTCGAAAAAATATTAATATGCGGAAATTTAGGACACTTATAAAAGAATCATTAATTTTGTGACCCGATGAGGCCCCAATGCGACCGCATTGGTTGTACTGGCATAGCTACGCCACTGGTATAGAGTTCAATGATGGCGAAGGTAACTTCAGCTCCATCTTCCAGTCTGTGCTAGTGATGTAAGAAATAGTATTGCGAAACCGATTTAAGTAGTGCGCTTTACTTAAATAAAATAATATTTCTTACTAATACTTTCAGTAAAAAAAAATGTTTCTTTGTAATATTTTTTTTAACTACAAATCAAATCAAAAATGGCTGATATCCTACCACAAGGCACATTATAAATAAATACACCTATATTTAACACGTATGTACTTCCAGTACCTACGTGCTTGATTAATTGATTCGTGATTTATCAGTAACACCTTCAAAGGTACTACTATATTATAATTGATAAGAATTAATAATTACTATAGCAGCAATAATTTTAAAGAAACTAAAATCTAATTTAAATAGTATATACTACAAGTATCTCTATATGTCTGGAACTCAACTGTTAAATATTTAAAATGTATAACTTTGTTGGCAAGTTTTCAATAGAAATAGTTTGTTATCTAACTATCACATAAAATTAGTTTAAAGTTTAAGAAAATTTTCATTCCATGTTATGTTCATTGTAGCATTGTGGCGTCAGTACGAAGCTAAGAGCTTGAAATACTATTTGCTTTATTTTGTTCGTTTATTAATCCACTTTATTGTTCCTTTGTGTCATCTCCATTCTACTAATATTGAGGCTTGGGCAAGTAAATTGTGCTCAATTGGCACACCTAAAAGAATTGAATTGAACCTCAATATAGACATTATTTGATCATTCTACAACATGATGAAGGGCGTATGAAATGAAATACATAATATTTTATTCAACTACAGATAACTACATTTCGAATGTAAAAGACTGCAAAGTCAATTAAAAAAATGTAATAGTTTCTATCTTTTTAAATATCGAGGTACATATTATATCCGATATTTACCTTCATATTTTTAACGTTCAGTTTAGTTTATTTATAGGAATGGAATTCCTGATCTTCAGAAACATTTTAATTTATCGTTTTGAGTTAACCCAAAACCTTTATTATATATTATTACTTGAAGCACTGACATTTCTAAAGTAGCTACAGCTACAATGAAATAATCATAAATTCATAGAAAACCTAGTGCTATCTTTAAATAAAATATGAATCTAGCTTTTTTAAAAGCCTTGTTGGATTGCGTGGGCTTCAAAAGGTTAGGTTAGGTCGTTCGGTAGACCCCCCAAGCGTGCATTCACCCCAGCCGGGCGCGAATCCAAGAAACGCACAGGGAGGTGTACCATGCGGGCTGCTCCTGGTACTTCTCTGACGGCAGAGCGGACGGTGGGAGCAAACACCACCGCATATCTTGTTGGGTTTTAGTGGGTAGAACTGGCTTTTCTATCTGGAGAGACACTACAGGTGGTATGCGTAAATCGGGAAATGCATTGAAAAAACAAAAAAGAAAGGTCGTTAGGTAGGATATGTTTTGAAAGCTAAAGAAAAGTCGTATCAAAACAACGTTATGGTATTTTCATGGATATTTAGCTAGCGGAAGAGCAAAATTATTTAAAAGTGAAAGAAACTGCCCTTTCAATATATTATTGCGTGTAGATTTAAAAAAAAAACTATTATGATTGTGCTTAAATCGGTATAAATTTCAATAATGATTTTTTAATCGGTCAGATACAATGTTCATGTAAGTACTGGACACATTCAGATTTATTTTTTGATAAGGCTCATAGCGAGTAATTCGAATCGATTGTGAATCTATTTAAAATAGCATTTTATGAATAAGTATACCATATCTTCATAACTATTACAATGATTCGTGTCAACAGATGTTTATTTTAAGATGATTCACGACTATCACAGAACTGCCTCCGGCTTAACAACTCCCATTTCTAATAATAAACAACAAGCGAGAATGGACATGTCTAGCTGAAACTGCCTTGGCAAGTTAATGTTCCTGCTCCATGCAAATATTATTTTGTACCTATTTAGCATATCTGTTGCATAATTGACACATAATTGGTATTTTTGATGACGTGATTTGCCATAAAACTTTTTTTATGCATAACGTTATTTTTTCGGTGATATTTTTTAAACTATTTCATTACAAATTAAAAATATATTTGTACTTCTCATAATGAACCCTTTTATTTCATAAGTATATATGATTGATGATTTTTTTTATTTTCTTGTATGTATGAGTATGCTGTCTCCAAAAGAATCTGATAATACATATTAGAATCAACTTGAATACGCTAAGCGTCTTTCATTAACTCAACACTTAACTCTGAGTAATAATGAATCGAATTTCAAGTTTTCTGTACAGTCCATTTGGTTTTTCCTTTAAGTCACCCTAAAAATGACGTCGATTAGTCAAAATGCGTTCTCATTTATGATACGTTAAACATAAATATAAATCCTTTTTTCCTTTTGTATTATTGTAGATTTTTAATTTACATTTAAAAAATAAAGTAGCATAACATGTTAGTTGTATAATTTTTATCTTCGATATTATCTATCCTATCCTCTGCTGGTAGCAATGTCACGAGGTTTATTAAACCCTTTAGTGTTAACTTTTTTATAGTATTAAGTCCTTTACCCTTATCGCGTTAATGCCGTATAAACCCACCGTCGGTGTTACTGCCTTATAAATAAGTTATTTTATAGTATTTTAATTAGATATTGTAACGGGACATCGTGGATTAAATTAACTTATAGTTCAAAATAATATTATTATAACTTTGTTTTCTGTTTATTTTGGATTTATCGAAAGTAGAAAGAAACCGCTATGTAGTAACAAAATATGATACACAGTGGCTGCCTGCGTTTGTTTAGTTTTCCGCTTGCTTGCTTACTAAACTACGCAACAGATTTTATACGGTTTTCACTAATAGAAAGATCCGTAACGAGGAAGGTTTATGTATATAATTTGCAAATATTTCGTATAAAATGAATAAGCCTGGACGGTGTTTTGTCAAAAAAACTGTTTTCGTGCGAAAGATTAGATTTATGGACTACAATTTAATGAAATATAAAAAAAATTACGACGTATGTTTAAATTAGATAAAACATAGATTCGCGATAAAATACTAATTTATATCAAACTAGCGACTCACCCTCGCTTCGCTCGGGTTCGTCCCTAGCTTGATTCCGAATAGAAACTGTCAACCCCATTTTCACTCCCTTTAGGGATGATTTCCGGGATAAAAAGTATCCTATGTCTTTTCCAGGTTCTCATACTATCTTTTTACCAAATTTCATCTAAATCGGTTCACTAGATCCAGAGATTACCTCCTACAACGTCACAAACTCACAAACTTTACCTCTATAATATTACTTATTGTTATTAGTATAGATGTTAAAGTGTTACTTACAACAACTATAATTTGGACGATGATAAGTATTCCTCACTCGCACTTGTCATAAACAAAAATCTTCACACAATTATTCCATAGCAAAATCATTTTTTTTTGTTGAAAATTAGTCATACTAGGTACTTACCTATACCTGCTATATATCTGTAGGTATACTTATACCTACGTATAAATCAATATGTAACGCATTTTAAAAATGCATTAATGGTTCGAGATATAGCCTTACGTAGTAACATTTA
The DNA here is from genome assembly GCA_921882275.1 of Brenthis ino. Classification (NCBI taxonomy): domain Eukaryota; kingdom Metazoa; phylum Arthropoda; class Insecta; order Lepidoptera; family Nymphalidae; genus Brenthis; species Brenthis ino. Next base: position 18,069,810 of record OV170222.1, read on the forward strand.
CTGATAAGATAACATTCACTAACCTCGACAAAACGATAACATGTTAAACTTTTTCTTTGTTTTTAAGTTAAATAATTACATATTTATTGTAGTCTATAAGATGGTCTATCTGTAGGCCAAGTTTAATCTAAAAACGTTCACGCGTAGTTTGATCACAAATATGCAAAGATCTTCATATTTATTATTTTAACATAATGTTAATTTATAAAGAATATTATCTTATTACTAAGACCTATATTGAACATTTGACAACCTCGGCCTTGGACGCGTTGTTTCAACTAGAGCGCTTAAGTTTACAGTCAAGTAATAAAAAAAAGGAAAACAATAGGCCATTTGCGTCTCAATGACATCTTTCTTCACTATATAAATTGCAAAATACAATTTTATAATGTACTAGCGGCTCACCCTCGCTTCGCTCGGGTTCACCTCTAGAAAAGCACAAACAGATCTATCCCACGGGAACCGTTCATTTTTCCGGAATGATGAATTTTCCGGATGAAAAGTAACCTGTAGTTTGACCGGCAATATAAGGTATCAGCAAGCCAAATTTTACTAAATTAGGAGGATAAGTTGTTGTTTACTAAGCTGTATAAGTTACTATAGTTTTTTAACTATCCCACGGAAACTCGTTAATTTTCTGGAATGCAAAGTATCTTAGATGTTGACATAAGGATGTTGATATAAGGTACCACCATGCAAAATTTCATTTAAATCGGTCCAATAGATTCGGAGATTAGCCCGTACAAACAGAAAAACAGACAAACAGCTCGCTCGGGTTCGTCCATACCTACGAATATGTTGTATTATCTCTAATACAACATATTCGTATATTATTTGTCCAAATTATATGCAGTAAAAGGGAAAAGTCTTTTGTTTTAAACATTTTAGACGATAAATTTACTTATTTTGATAAGAATTCATAATTGTTGATAATATGACCAATAAACATGACCTACCGATTTAAATTATTTTTTTAATATAAAAAACTACTTTTTGTGACTTAAATATAAAAGTTGGACATATGCTGTCGCTGACTTTTTTGTAGGCATTATTAAGCTCTACAACTTTTCTCTAGAACATAATCATATATCTTTCATCGTTAAGGCAGCGTTCGTAAGAAACTTTTTCGTTCGACCGTTTTTTCTCCGACTTACTTTGCAAATCCGACTACCACGAAAAAGCCTTTTCATTTTTCGGGTTAATATATAGCCCATGACACTCAGAAAGAACGTGGCTTTCTATTGGTAAAAGAATTTTGAAAATCGGTTCAGTAGATCCAGAGATTACCCCCTACAACGTCACAAACTCACAAGATCACAAACTTTACCTCTTTATAATATTAGTATAGATATATATTTTATAAAAACATTTTAAAAAGTAACTTATTGGCGAGCTTAGGTACCTACACAATCAAACAAATATATCAGTGAAATGTTACCTGCTCGTAAATATTATGCCTATGCAACGGTTTTGCGGTTTCTAAACATGCATCAGCATTCCCCGTTCATACAAGCCTGTGGTCGGTGACGATTGCGTGTTTTTCTGTGCTTTTTTTATGATTTACTTGCTACACTAACAAGTGTGCACTGTGCGATAAATTCACACATAATAGCAAAAATAACATATTTTTTGTTTGAAAGGTCAAAATTAGTCGGAAGTGCTATGTTTGATGAAAATCAGTCCAAGATGGTCGGGGGTTTTTTAAATTTTGAATTTATCATTTGTATTGTTCTGCTAAATTATATCTGTTTGATGGTTTATATTGACAACGTAAACGATAATTTTTAATTTAGTAGAAATATATTTGAATATGTTAATGTATTTCTGTATTGACAGTTATGAAAAAAGAAATATATTTGATAAATGTTTAACTTGTTGTGTAAATGATACTAAATAGTAATTGATGTGATATTTTTTATCAATCTGAATGAAGAATCTATGTAGATATGTACGTATATATGTGTAAAATTTTCAACAGATACATTAAATATGTGGTGATATCATATTTTATTGTAAAACAAGTCGAGAGACGGTTCAGTTTTTCCAACTGCGCAAATAATCTGAGCGTTAACGTTTAGGCTAAGATGACTCAACATAAAGTAGTTATCTTGATTTGTATTATGTTTGGTGCCCATTTATAAAAAAAAGTACATACGTATGAATCATTCATTTTTTACATGTTTACTATATAAGTGTAGTGTGTTTTTACACTTTGAGGTTAAGTATTCACTTCTGTATAGTGTATATAATGATGCCTTTTACGTTGAAAGGTCTAGATTATGCAACAAATTACACATATTTTAAAAGTAATCAGACCTCAGTGGGAATTTTCCTTTTTTCGCGTCAGAAGCTAATCTCCACTGTGTATTCTCCATGCTACACGACATTGATGAAGTAAACTACTCACTGACAAGCCTAAGAGCTACAAAACAAAGAATTGAATTGACATAAAGAATTTGAATTACTCAAAACTTTTTTATTTTAAGTATATATTTTTCTATAAAGTTTTTTTTATGTAACCAGCTTATGGTAAATATAGCTGCAAGCTTATGGTACTAAAGTAGCCTGTATCATTTTCCGAGCGAGCCACAAAGGATTTGCCTGATGCACATCATATAATACTAACGATAACTTGCCATCGCTTCTCTCGGATATGTCCCTAGGTGCCTAACAGTATTCTATACATATGTTACTCCAGGTCATAGTGTGTATGTGTACCTAGTCCAGTGGCGAAGGGTGAAATTTTAGCAGAGCAGATTTTTATATACGTATTCATGCAGAAAGAAATGAAGCTATTATTATATATTAAGTATATATTTCCAAAGTAACATTTATACATTAAAAAATTTGAATGTATGTAAAATTATAGCAAAATAATTTTAAGGTAAGATGTCTTGTATGGACACTTCGCCACTGATACCTACTTAAACTCTTCCAGCCGTTTCAGCATGTAGAAGTACAAATACCTACATAGTACATACAAACTTTTGCATTTACAATAGGTAGTAGTCCGATTATTATTTATCAAGGATCACGACGATTGCTATGTTTCAACCTCCTGACAGCGATCTTCATTTCGCCAGGTAAACAAAATTAAATTATACGGTCAACGACAACTGCTTATCATAAAGCCTAAGCTGGCTCATGACGTGAGCCTTTTTGGTTCCGTTTATATTAGAATACATTTTAATGATATATTTTCCTTATAAATGAAAGAAAAATAACTTGTTTTCTATAAGGTCTTAACTGAACATGATTGAGATTTTTCTTGTACATTTTAGTATTTAAATGACACGGTTAGTCAAATCAGTTTGTGGACAAAATCAGTAAGTATTTACCCTATTTTAATTATAGCATTATCTATACTAATATTATAAAGAGGTAAAGTGTGTGAGGTTGTAGGGAGTGATCTTTGCAACTACTGAACTGATTTAGATGAAATTTGGTAAGAAGATAGTTTGAGACCCTGGGAATAACATAGGATACTTTTTATCCCGGAAATCATCCCTTAAGGAGATGAAAATGGGGATGACAATTTGTATGGGGAATCAACCTAGAGACGAACCCGAGCGAAGCGAGGGTGAGTCGCCAGTATAATAATAAAATTCTTTCCTAGTATTGATTTGAACCTTGAAAGTAAGTACATTTAATAGTTTGATATCTGCTGTTTTAATTACGCCACGCTTTAGAATAAATCCTTTGAACCTTATTAGTATTTCAATATAGGTATACCATTATTATATTCATGTAACCTTATCGTCTTTAAGATTAGTCAAACTCGCAACTCAAAAGCTGCCATTCTATTCGTATCTTCAAAAACTTAATATGTAAATAAGACCACTATAAAATTGGCTACTTCGTCTGTTAACAAGGACGTTTTCTAGATTCCTCTCAATGACGTCATCGTTATATTTTTTAGAAGTCCTTTTGTATATATTTTGCTCATGAGTTTCTTGAGTAGTTGAAATAAAAGAAGTTTTTATGATACAATTGTTCTCACGACATATTTTTTTTATATAAAGTTGATTATAGCATACATACTCTGAGGAAAGATATTCACTTCTATTTGTATATTGCCCTAACAGTACTTAAGTAGATCGCGCGAAAATGTGTCCACATTGAGATGAAAGAACTCACTCGTTCCACTTCAATGCATACACAAACATTTTATTAAATTTATTTAGGTTTATATATACAACTATATATGAATATAAATAGCGTTGTTACGACAGAGAAAGACTGCACTATTATTTTAAGTATGAGTGAGCGAGACGTATTATACTCAAATTCCGTATGTTAATTCGGTAACGCATTTAAAATGAACGAAATACGAAAAGTTGATAATATTTACAAATTGGAAGACGCTTTTGTAGATTTGACTATTTGAAAATATTGAATTTAATAATATTTAACTAGCGAGTCACCCTCTCTTCGCTCGGGTTCCTCCCTAGATACATTTTAACGGTTAGTATGAAATAGATAAACTATATATTAAATGATATATAGCCCATAGCCTTCCTCAATAAATCATGAATTAAAACTAATTTTTCAAATCGGATTAGTAGTTCCTGATATTAGCACGTTCAAACAAGCAAACAAACAAACTGCCACTTTCTTATATTAGTATAGATATTTATAATATGAACTATAGATAAGTATAGATTAAAATAGTGCATAACCGTGAAATGTAAATAATAAAATTTACACTTGTAATCAAATATAATTGTTTTATTACCTACAGCTTAAGTTATATATACAACGGAATCCTAGCATATAAGTATTCTACGCACTTCGCAGTCTGAGGAGATAGCGCTGCATCGCCTTGAATGTCGACGAGCAAATTGTTGTCCGATTATTATGCATTGTGAGTTATAAAGTGTATTCCAGATGCACGTGACGCTCCCGTGTGCACGATACTCATTCAGAGATGGCAAGCCCTTTACTGTTTGAGTTACATTTTGTAAAGACTTTTTTATTATTATTATTACATTATGTATTATTTGTACTTACCCAATACTTGAGTTACGTAATATAAGGTATACGTAACTAACCCATTTATTTATTATTTGTAATAAGGGTTTTAGGGTTCCGACCACAAGGGTTGTTAGGATTGTTCTATTATTAGTTTACGCTGTCTCTCTATCCGTTTGTACGTACATATATCACACCATTAAACTTTAAAGGCTCTTTTTTAGCATTGGTCATTAAAACGATTGACCCCTAAGGATTGAATCTATAAAAGTGGTTTAGAATTAAGTGTACGTAAGTAATAAGTATTATTTATAAACATATGCATACATTCCTTTTTGACATAAATTATATATATTTGACATATTTTGTGTTAGTACCGACCTGGACGAGGCGTGATTGCAATCATAGTTAAGGTTTAAATTTTTACGTCTTAGCGATCTATATCTATACTAATAATGATACAGAGTTTGTTTGTTTATTTGAACGCGCTTTTATTCCAGAAAGTACTAATCCGATCTGAAAAATTCTATTTGCACCAGTCCGTTTACCGAGCAAGGCTTATAGGATATTATATCATATAATATATATATTCTATCTATTTCATATAAACCGTTAATGTATATTATACAAAATAATTAAATTAGAAACTGGTTGCCTACAGCGCTCAAAGTATGACAAGTACATACATAATATGTTAATGCCATTGTTTCGTAACCCCTGATTTGGTGTCTGTCACACATCAACACTCAACGTTATGTGTCCGTGTCAATTATTGGGTTGGTCCATTAGTCTAATAGCTGAGGGCAGTCGAGATCTAGAAAACACGACCGTATTCGATGTTTTTAAATAATTTAAGTGTGACAAATCTTGATTTGATCAATTTGCTTTGGTAAATAAAACAAATGCTAAGAAAAATGTGTTAATGTGCTAATGTTTTATCTAAATAAGATTTATTAAAAAATGAAATATTTACTGAAACCATAATTTAACGAAATTTTTTTATGCTCGTTAAGACCCATATTTTTAATTTAAAGATATTTTTTAAGTGTAAATTAAATAAGTTACCAAATAAAGTTGTTTTGATGATAAGAAAAAAATATACAGTAAAATTTACATTTGGCATTTTTTTTTTATTTAGGTATTTAAACCAAACTGATGGCTTAATCTGTTGTAATAGCAAAGGTCGGACCATGTTTGAACTTTTGGAAATTGACAACAGAATCTAAACATAAAACTGCATAGGTAGGACTTTATTTTTTTTTTTACTTTGTTTAACTCTAGAAGAGTTTCGTAAGCTAAGTTCTATTATGCCCTAGGGATGCCTTTTACAGCGATGCGGTAGAAGTTAGGTAAGAATGAATAGCATTAGAAACAATTAGAAGCAATTACGTGTATGTGTAACATATTAGTACAATTGTACCAATTACTTAACGTGAACGACCTCAATTTACAGCACTTATGTACAGGTAAATATTCTTTGTCCATATTAACTTATGATTTCCTATGTATTCATCTTTACCATACAAACTAAAAGTACATTATATATATTTAACGGTCATTATATATATTTGTATATTTTGAGGACAACACATACGTATATAATATACTTATTAATATATAACAATTTATATTAAAGTGGTCAACCGTTTTTTTTAATCAAGTAGTTAGAATGTTTTTTAGTACTGAAATAAAAAAAAAATCGGACTGCTTAATAAAGCGTAATAATACTTGGATAATCGAACTCTACTATAAAGGGCTGGTTCGTCCTGTCGTGGAGTACCTATTGTTTTCATCTCTGGCTGGCGCTCCCCAAATATCAGCTTCTTCCATTTGACTCTATCCAATGTCGAGCAATTCGTGTGGTCGATGATTCCATATTCCCACACTATTTAGAATTTAAGTTTCAGGAGAGTTGTTGTCGGCCTGTGTGTTTTCTGTTCTCTGTTCAAGAGACAGTATTCTGATGAACTTTTTGATCTGGTGCCACCGTTGCGTTTCTATCATCGCACCCTTCGTCGTCGGGTTGGATGTCGTCCACATATCCTACTCGTAGATGCTTGGCATCTCACAAATAAACGTGTATCACGTTTACTTCTGCCTCGCCACGTGTAAATTGTGGAACGATCTTCCTCTTGAGGTTTTTCCTGAGCGCTATAATATGGGGCTCCTTGAGATCGTGTCTTCAGGTCTCTTAAACACAGACAACACATTCGTATTTCCTCTTATGTTGCAAATTTCTTTGAACTACAATACACACACATAATAACTAAGTCGCTAGTATGGGATAAAACTAAATACGTATCCTTAAAAACCACCAACCAACCAACCACCTTAGAATGTAGATTATTTAGAAAAAAAAAACTGGATTATTTCGCTAATAAAGTTCTTGCATTTATTACCTACCTATATAAATGTATAAGCATTAAATACTTCGTTGAAATACTTTTTAGAACTCTATTTAAAGCTTGACTTTTATGAATCGTATTTACTATAATTTATGTTTTTATTATATTTACCTTGAACCCACTTGGAACCCTTAATTATGGGGTCGATGCACGCTGAAGCCGTGGCGTGAACGAATTTCTCGAAACTTACAATGTAGCACATGCACGTAAATGTGTAATTTTTTTTGGGAAAGTGCTTATAACGTTTTTAAAAAAGTGAGATTTTTTTTATTTTATATTGGATATTTTATATTTAAAAGAACAAATTGAAGTCATAGTCATAATGCTTTATCATGACAAACAAATTAAAATAACAAAATGCTAAATTTTTTCTCTGCAATGTGTGTTATAATTCTATATTCAATTGGGCTACAAACCAAAAAATAGTAAATATTTAATCTTTAAAAATAATACCAGATTATAAAAGAGATAAACTAGTAGGTATTTGAAAATTCGACCGACATCGTTAGAAAGAACAACATTTCTAGTATGGGATTATTTCTATATTATTCTCATAAATCATGTTTGTGTACACTTTGTTTTAATGATCTATCGAAAAAAAATTAAACAATTAAACATGTATTTATAATTAAACACAAACGCAAATAGGTAACATTTAGGTGATCTACAAAATAAATTGCTCCAAATTACCACCGTTTTTACGAATACGTAAAGGTTATTCGTTTTTGTACTGAGCAACAGATAATTTTCTTTGATGGATATCGTGTTTAAATCTCTGGGGTCGGTCCCTCATGTCTGAGGATCGTGGTCAGCATTAGGGTTGCATCTGGAGCGGATGCTCTGCCTCCATCGGTTTCTGTCCAGCGCGTCAGTGTTTAAAAATACATGTTTAATGGATTTATTTATTTTTTATTTTTATTTGTTTTAGTTCTAATGTTGTAGAAGATTATCGATTCAACTATGATTTTCTACTTAGATTGATCACTTTTACTTCTAGATACAGTATGCCACGAGGCTGGCTTAACAAAAATTGAAAAATTTATCTTACGTCCGCTGCATAAGGTGCATGCGTGTAAACTTGTTGTTGTGACTTACCGTAGTTTCTGTACTCGAACTTCAGTTGGCCTCAAAGAGTTTTTATTTCACAGTAAGAAATAGGATCGTTTAGCAACAAAAATTATTTCGAGTTGATTGATCGTTTTTCAGTACAAAATGTATGGGAAAAGTTTTTGGCGATTTCTGCCATTTCTATTACACATACTTTAAATGGTCCCATAGAGTCTTTTAATCCCTACATGAAATAGGATTGATTGGCATAATTTTTTTTTATATTGCAAAATCTGTGAATGCGGTTCAGAATACATATTTCAAAAAGTTATGGATGGTCTCCTAGGAACATTTTCCTGTAACTATAATAGTTAAGCTGTATAGGTACTATTGCGGACTTTACTGTTTGCCTTTTTAAGACCTACAATTTTTTAGTACAACTCGATAGAACCAGCCATTGTGTTTTCCCATGGGAATGAAAGATTTTCCTGTAGAAAAATGTATCCTAAATGTAGAACCGAGTAGTAAGTTATCACTATACAAAATTTTGTTAAAATCGGTTCAGTACTTTTTGGGTGAAACGCGCACATCGATTTCACTTAGTTACTGTTTTATTATATGTATAAGTGACGTGTTGGGTTGTGCATCCGAGTGCGCAAGCGCAATGTCAAGGTCAACTGCAGATTCCATTTTATATAATGTATTGCATTATATGTTAAACTTTATAGCTAAAACACATGTTTTTACTGCTGACTAATATGTTGATGTAGATGGTATGGTTTTAGAACATATTATATACCTTTCTACATTTTTCCTTATTTAAAGTGAATATACTAAGCCCTAGAGTTTTCTAGTGCGCATATTCTAGTCTACGCATTTACCTACATTTATGGGATCGCCTATTTTGAGAAACCTAAGCTATATCAGTGGATATACTAGAACACGAAACTACTCAATATAATTAAGTCAAAATAAGAGCATACACTCGTGTTTTACCAACATTCCGTTAAAATATGCCTCAAGCCTTTTTTCGTGTAATGTATGCGCGAGCTGTCACGATTAATAAAAACCCAAACATGCTCTTACGAAAATGTTTTTTAAAATATGAAGTGCACAAACTCGACCCTATTATTATGTTATCATTTTTGTATAAAACCCCCTTCTTAGTTACTTATCATTCCTTATTTTTTATCCCCACAAAATATACTGCCTAAAACATTACACTATAATATGCCAGAAATAAAGTATTTGTAGATATTGTGAACAGGAGTGTCTAGATAAATTGCTTTTATTAAATCTGCTTAATTTTTATAGATTTTTGATTATTTTATGTATTAAACACATAGAATAAAATAATAATAAAAATTTCGTACTTTGGTCGAATATGACGCAATGCAAGCTTACTTTAAAGCTGTTATTGCAAACCTTGTAACCGAAAACAAAAACATTACTTACGGTTCTTCATGTCAAGGACCATATTATGTAAAAGAGATAATGTAATGTTAAGTTTATAAACAGTTCCAGTTTATCGGATAGGTAATTATTATTATCTTATCGATTTGATTTTGACACTACAGTATGATGAGTGTCAATTTGTTATATTTACTAAGTTTCTTTTCTTTTGTTATTTTACGTACTAATTTTAGTGTTTTTTTTATTGTCGCTCGACAAGATGACTCCATGACGCCTGATGGTAAGCGACAGTGGAATCCAGAATGAGATCCATCGGTTCCGGGACTTGATCACGATTCCGATCAAGATTAATTTTTAAATTTTACCATTTAATAAGAGGTGGTTTCACTGGTTAATAATACTGAATAAGGAATTTGTAACTATACGAAATTTTTGATTGATATATTTAATCGTATTATTTAACCGTCTGTTGGTTTGTTTATTGGACAGGCTTTTGTGTGTCATATTTTTGGGTGTATACGTTGTAGTTTTAATTTATATTTAGAATAGGACTAATTAATACGTATGTAACATATCTAGTTAAATTAATTTCTAGATAATTTGATCCACAATATTACAGTTTGAGTTACACTAGATATTACTATAAACCAGACGGTATCTCATTTTAATATATTTGACGTGATTGAACGGTGACTTATTATAATTCTTGTTTACATATACGAATTTAATAAGTCACTGTTTTAAAAAAACATTTTAAAACGAAAAGAAAAAACATACGTTTTTTGCTATTATTAAAATTAAACGCGTGCATATTGGGCAACAATTTCAACACTTGATATTATATAATACTAGCATTGCCCGCGGCTCCGCCCGCGTTCAGATGACCAAAAACTAAATTCTTAGGTGTTACATATTAGTATACTCTTACATTGCAGTTTTTGTATTTTTCCTCAGAAATAAGATATTTTCCCGCGGTAAAAAGTATCCTAGGATAGCGCGCTACATCGCCCGGTTTATATAGCTTGAGCAGGCGGTCGAGCGATGCGGGGCAGAGGGGATGGACTCGCCGTAGGCATCTCAATGCTCGCCAAGCATTAAAAATGTTTCGCTACTAATTACTTCTAACAACGATATCTCAAAAACTATTCATCTGATTGATTTAGTGTAAAGAGCAATTTTAATCTGCATTAAATGACTAAGCTAACTAAAATATTCATTTGGATAAGGATTAATACCGAACTAAAGAAAATAACTTTGAAAATAACGTAATGTTTTTAATTAAAAATGTTAACATAAAAGTGGTTATTGTAAGTCAACCGTAAGAGATAGAGATATGCTATCGCGGACTTTTTTGTAGCATTTTTATAGATTTTGAATTCTCTAGTACATTACTTAACTGTATCTTTGCTAGTTTACGCGGCGTTCGCGTGGAAAGTTCCCATTTGGCGAGATTTTTTGCGACCTCTTCAACATTTGTCGCCGTATTTCAGCTAATTTACATAAAAGCATAATAAATTATATACCTAAACCTTCCTCAAGAATTACTCTTTCTATTGTTGAAAACCGTATAAAAATCCGTTCAGTAGTTTTCGAGTTTATCGCGTACAGACAGACAGGAGGACAGAAAGACGCGGCCGGGGGACTTATTTTTATAATAAGTATAGATAGATATAATATGGTAACATTTTAGTTATACTGTAATATTATTATTTTCACAAACGACTTGCAAAACCTAAGATTTGTATTTATGTAGAAATTACAATCCTAAATGCTTTCAGGGAATTCCCGGCACGTTTTCCTCTAACTCTGTTGTGGGGATATTACCGTTACACCTGATAGTATATCAACTTTATTACTAATATGCAATTATTATTTTTCTGTTCATTATTATTCTAATACTTAATGACGTCAGTGAAAAGAAACTGTTGATAGTTGTTTAAATCCATTCAGATAGAATTAAAATATATGAAATACTAGCAGAACCCGCGGCTTCGCTCGCGCTAAAACTACAAAAAACCTCTACAAAATTAGGCTTCATACAAACTTTCATGCCCTATTTTACCCCTTATGGGATGAATTTCGAAAAATGCTAAAACATGTATTTATTTAATTTTATTGACATTATTACCAAGTTTCAAGTTATTCTGATCATAAATATTTTTTTGGGTTGTATTATAATGTGTTTTCCCGTGGGAATGAGATAATCTCCCGCGGTAAAAAGTAGCCTATGTCACTCTCCAGCCCTCCAACTATATTCACACAAAAATCACGCGAATCCTTCATTCCATTTTCACGTGAAAAACAAAGAAACAAACAAACTCACTTTCACATTTATCATATTAAGTATGGATTTCCTTTTATTTTGGTACATACTCATATCATACTCGTATATTATAGCATATAATTTTAGCTAAATAAAAATGAATAAAAGGAGACGAGGCTATTATACATGCATGGTCTTTTAATAAAAATGAAAATGGCCCTTTTGAATAAGATTGTTGTTTAGGATTTATTCGTGGTTTTATTTTACTTTTTTATACCTAACTCTTCGAATGCTTTACATGGTCACAAGGGATTCTTGGCTTTTAATCTCTCAAAAGTCATACATATGTATCAGGTACAGGCGGTGGCTACTCAAAAAAATATACCTACCTACAATAATTTGAAATGGAAGAGAAATGGCATCGGTGTCAAAATAGCTTTATTTAAAATTAGCGACTGGCCCTTGTTTCGCTCCGGGTTCTTGCCTAGTGAAAACCAAAAGCAAATCTATCCCACGAGAACCGCATTTTTCCGGTATAAAAAGTAGCCTATGTGTTATTCCAGATTAGAATCTATCTCTGTGCCAAATTTCATACAGATCCGTTCAGCCGTTCTAGCGTGAAAGAGTGTCAAACATCTACTCACCATCTATCCTCACAAACTTTCACATTTATAATATTAGTATGGTTAATGAATATGGATGTCAAATTGGGTAAAACTAAGAAAGTATTATCTTCTATAGACATTTCTTAGCAATTGAGCAAGACAATACTAATTTTAATTCTCCTTAATCATTGGCTAGCAAGGCTGGATTAACTTTCACCAATGTTGTATGACTCGTCACGGTGTCGCCGGCGCGGCGACCGAAGCCTATCAATTTCTGTATTTACGATTTCTTTAACCAGTTTTGATTTTGCAATCCTTGGCGATGTTTTGAACTGAGTTTTTTTATCCTTTGGTATGATAATCGAAAATAATTTATAGGTATTTATTATGTATATGTAGGTATATAATAAAATTAAATATATTTGTTAAAAAGGGCTGAATGCATACAATACATTTTTACATACATTATTCTTCGGTTTTCCTTCAATAGCCAAAATTTCACTTTTTAAAAAATAATTTACTTAAATAATCAATTTAAGCTAAAGTATGTTAAAGCCTTAACGTTAATGTAGAACGTTTACAAAAAAAATCATGATTATGGAGGCTTATCATTTTTTATATCTTGCACTATTGATATAATATGGAAGTAGCTGATAGACATAAAGAATATGAACTTCGATAAAAATGAAAGATAATATACATTCTTTGTAATCGCTTTCTTTTTATGAAAATGTAAACAATGTCAAGTCGACCTTTTTTTGTAATTTTAGATCTTTTTGTATGTTACTGTTATTTTATACTATAGAAAAACAAAAACAAAACTATCCCTCGGGAACCGTATATTTTTCCACAACATCCATACTCACAAACTTATAATATTAATACGGAGACAGATTATACAGATAATATACAGACTAGTGACCACACTAGTGACAGAGTTCGTCTCTAGGTGATCTTTTAAATTGAAAACTTTTTTATTTATAAACTGATTAAAATATACTAAATGTGAAGTGAAGCACACACAATTTTAACACAAATTCGTGAAACCGCACCCAAATCGGTTAAGCCGTTACTGACATTAGCTCGCACAAACGCACCGACAAACAGACATAAATTCTCAAAATAATCCATTTGTGTTCAATTGCATTATTAATACCTCCAATAATAAATAGTTTTCTTCAAATAGCTTCCATGTACACTGTACAAACAGTGATCAGTTAAAATTTTATTATATGTATAGATTTAGATTATTATAGATATTTTTAAATGATTATGAAATAATACCGTAAATTTAATAACAATGGCCAAGATTTATTTATGCACCGTAATCTAAATCTTGGTATGAATTAACTGTTTTTATTTCCGCATCGATGCTGAAAACTGTTTTAACGCACATCCTTAATGATAATTACAGGGCGATCAACTTAATTATTTTTTTATAATCCTCTTACTGTGGTGAAATTGTATAATTATAATTCATCGCACGTGCTACGTTGATAAAAAAATCTACAGAGCCACATTTTTTTTTTAAATTCGCTTCAATATTTGCAGAGGTTATATCCTCCTGATATATGTACCTATAATAGTGATAAGATTTAGATAAGCTGTGTTGCTGATCTATCCCTTGATTTCGACTTTAAATATCACCGGTCAAAGATTGATGATATATCTACTGTATTATATGTATGTACGTACCTCTTGCCATATTATATTATTTCTGATTTGTTTTTTATACATTTAACAGACAGACTGACCAAACTAGAATATATTATATTCTACTTTTTATTCATAAAAGATTAGTTTAGAATTGATGAAGGGTTTTTCCATATCATCTGTTATTGAATTACATAGTTCTAAAGACCATGAACTTATTCGATTGGCGCCGCCAGTCCGCTCTATTGGCTCAACGCAAGGTTACTTACAAATCTGGAATAATTTGCAAAAAAATCTATTACCTACTATCTTTTCTACTATAGAATCGTATGAAAAGAATCGTAAACAAATTAAAAATTAACAATTAGGTGAACATTGCGTTCACCTCTTTTTATTAACACGCTTTTATTAGCTTCACTCGTAACAAACAAACAATGTAATAAAATGTTAAAAGTCAATTTTTACCTACTTCTAACTGTCGTATTAAAATAAAATGTGTGTATGTATATGTAGTTCAGATTACAAAACTAAAATTTGGTATCTGGTAGCTGATCTGATGATAGCCAGCGAGGATGTGGACAGTGGAACTCTTCAGTGGCTACTAGTCCCTACTCCTGAATACCTCGAATCTAGGCTCATGTAATTTGTTTTGACGAGTCTAATAGATTTTAATAAATTTTAGTGCGCGATAAAAGCGTGTTTTTGAAGTGAAACTTCTTTAGGATCGTTGTGATTTGAAACTCGATGAAACGAAAATACGACACTAAAAAGAAACATACACGTAAATATATACTATATAGGATTAAGCCGCGAGAGAATGAGATAGAATACATTGCTATGTTGCCATGGTGTTCGTCTCATTTTGTTTGCAACGAACTTTTGTATTTTTGAAGAGATTGTAAATGAAAGATGTCGTCCTTTGGATTACTGTATTTGATTTCCACAAAATACTGAGTATGACGACAATGGTTATAAGAGTACATATAAGATTAGGAGTAAGAATAAGAATAAGGGTTTTTAATATAAAATCACTGCCTTATATAGCTAACGTTCTGTCACTTCACTATATTGTCTATTGAACGCACAGATTATCCAAATCACTTCACATCGATGACCGTCTAATTAGGCAAGGACCACACGATGTGGGCGATGGTAAAGTTGCCACGCAATAAAGTGTCAGACGTGTCTTAACATACTCCCCCCGTTGAAGAATCTAATTCTTCAACTGTGTGTCTTCATCGTTGAGCAAGGGGCAGAGGCGAACCAGAGGGCGACGATAACAACCCGTAGTGGTCCGAACATCCGCAACGCGAGAAATCCCGTCTGGCCCCGGGTACAGCTTGGCTACTCGTCCAGTACTCCAACATAGCGGTGGCAGAGAGTCTTCGCTTAGAAGCACCAAATCTCCAACCTTCAGTTTAGCCTTATTTGTTTTCCATTTGGTTCGTATTTGTAGTTCGCAGATGTACTCCTTTTGCCACCTCAGCCAGAAATGTTGTTTAATTTGCTCGAGGCGTGCGTAGCGTTTTAATTGTGGTTCCTTTTCATTCTCCAAGGTGCGAGCTGGCAGCGCATTCAGTGGTCTTCCAATTAAGAAGTGCCCTGGGGAGAGGAAAAGGAAATCGTCAGGGGATGTGGATAATGGACACAAGGGACGACTATTTAAAATAGCTTCCACTTGTGCAAACAAAGTTAAAATTTCTTCGAAAGTTAAATGAGAGTTCCCCATGACCCGTCTAATGTGATATTTTGCCGATTTTACACCGGCCTCCCATATGCCGCCGAAGTGAGGAGCGTAAGACGGAGTGAAGTTAAATTTAATGTTTTGTTGAGCTGTAAACTCAGTCAACGCGATGTTTTGTATAGCGGTGAATTTACTAAGTTCCCTTGCCGCTCCTACAAAATTGCGTCCGTTATCGGAATAGATCTCCGTTGGCCTACCGCGGCGCGAAACAAACCTATGCAAAGTCATAATGAAGGCATCTTTAGAGAGGTCACTAACGGCCTCTAAGTGTAAACATTTAAAACGAAGGCAGATAAATAAACATAGATAGCATTTCATTAATCTGGCCCCGCGGCCTTTACGATTTACAATATAGAATGGTCCGGCCATATCAATTCCAACGGACTTAAAAGGAAAGTCAGGAGTAATGCGTTGTGAAGGCAATTTACCCATTTTTGGCAATAATGTATTACCCTGTACTCGTCGACAACGCACACAATTACGAACGGTAGAACGTGCTAATAGTCTACCCCTAATTGGCCAAACTGTTTGTCTAATTGTAGCTAGCAGCAGTTGAGGACCGGCATGCATATTACGAATATGTTCATATCTGAACAATAATTTACACAAATGATGTGAGGAATGTAAAAGTATTGGATGAATTTTATCATAGGAAAAATTAGAAGTATCTAGACGTCCGCCAACTCGCAATAAATTATCCTCGTCAGTATAAGGTGATAAATTTAAAATTTTAGATTTAGAACTTAATTGCTTATTATTATGTAAATTTTTGTATTCTACAGAAAAACTTTGTTGCTGAGCTATTAAACATAATGATTTAAAAGATTTATTTAGTTCATCGACAGTTAGTATACCAGAGAACCTATTCTTGAGATTTCTTAAATTGTTTATAAACCGAAGGACATATGCCATTGTTCTTTGTAATCTGTTGAAGTTAGAAAATCGTTCAAAATCAATTAATTCAATAGGTTTTGTGATCATTACCGTGGCTGTGAATTTCACATCAGGTAAATCAATGTTGTCACAAGACTTTAAAGCAGGCCACTCATTCTGATCTTTAGTCAGGAATGTTGGTCCGTGCCACCACAAATCTGAATTTTGCAACTGAATTAAAGTAGTAGCTCGTGAAATTAAATCAGCAGGATTATGATCGGTAGGTACATAGCGCCAAGCAGATAATTTGGTATTTTCCTGAATTTCACCTACTCTATTAGCCACAAAGGTTTTTAGTCTAGTCGAGTCACTACTGAGCTATCCCAGGACAACACTAGAATCAGACCAATAAGTGACAGAATTAGGAGTGAATCTAATAGAATTTATAACAGCCTTGCCTAAACGACTTGAAAGTAAGGCGGCGCATAGTTCTAATCGAGGAATTGAAACAGGCTTTAAGGGGGCTACCTTTGATTTTGAGCACAGGAGCTTTACTTCAATGTGATTATTTGAAGAGGTAACCCTAGCATAGATACAAGCACCATAACCAACCAAAGAAGCATCACTAAAACAATGAATATCAATAATTTGTGGTGACTCACTAAGGACAAATCTAGGAATTTGAAAATTAGAAATTAATAACAAGTCCTTAGAAAAATCCCTCCAAGCGTTTTCAATGTCTATCGGTACTGGTTGATCCCAATCGGATTTAAGCTTCCATAATTTTTGTAACATAAGTTTTGGCTGCATGATGTATGGGCTTAACAAACCGAGTGGGTCAAAAATCTTGAATGCATCAGACATGATGCTTCTTTTTGTAATAGTATTTCTCAAAGGAGGAATATTAACTGGAAAATTTAGCATGTCATTATTTGGATTCCAACCTAAGCCTAGAGTACTCGAAGCCTCACTTAACATAAAATTTTCTTGCAAATTTAAATTACAATTATCAAAAATAGAACATAGATTACTTTTGTATTTACGTAATTTAAAACAGCCTTTGTCTAATTCTTGTGCAACTGAATTTTGAATATAATTTAGTTCCTCGCTATCATTTGAACCTGTTATGAGGTCATCGACATAAAAATCCTTTTGTATAATATTTTTAATAAAACTATTGTCGCATTCCTCTCCTATCTGCCATAGACACCGTGTACTTAAATAGCTGGCACTTGCTGTTCCGTAAGTGACAGTGTTCAACTGCATTGTTTTAATGGGTAAAGATTCATCTTCTCTCCACAAAATCAGCTGTAAATTTCTGTCATCTGGACTGACCTCTATTTGGCGATACATTTTTTCTATATCCCCGGTTAACAAATATTTATATGTTCTAGCTCGGATTAATATGGAGAAAAGAGAATCCTGGATGTTAGGTCCAACCATTAGCAAATCATTGATTGAAAAGCCAGAAGAAGAGGACGCGGAACCATCAAATACGACCCTAAGTTTAGTCGATTCGCTGGATGCCTTAAAGACAGCATGATGACATAGAAAATAAGAAGGATCTGGTAAAGCAACCGTAGATTCCGACAGATGGCCTAAGCTTTGGTATTCTCTAATGAATTGAATATATTGAGACTTTAATGAGGTATTTTTTCTGAAACGTTTTTCTAAATTTAATAGTCGCCTTTTTGCCAAGTTATATGTTTCACCTAAACAATCAGGAGAATCGCGTAATGGAAGCTTGACACTAAACCTGCCGGAAGTAAGCCGTAAAGTGTGAGACCGGAAGTGGTTCTCACAGGCTAATTCTGTTTCGCTTAGAATTGTTTTCTGGGGAAGCTCTTCTAGATCCCAAAATTTTGATAGTAAATTGTCGATTTTGTTTTCGTTTGGGAAGTTGTCATTAATGACTGAATTATTGCAAAGTACTTGTTTAGCTTGATAAGAAATAGGACCACCAATTAACCAACCAAAACTGGAATATTGTAGTATAGGCTTGTTTGCACCTAAAGAAATACGGTCGTTTTTCATGAGTTGCCAGAAGAGATCGGCTCCTATTAGTATATCAATAGGAGCTGGCTGATTGAAATCGGGGTCAGCTAAATGCAAGTGCGATGGTATGTTTAATTGTTGTATATTTATAGGAAGCACAAGACAATTTAACTTTGTCTTAAAATTATTGTAAATGGATTTTAATTGGATCACACAGCTTTCCTTGATTTGGTTGTCTGAGTGACCGATACCAATGACGTTAACAGAAATTGGATTTGAATTGATTGCAAGTTTTTGTTGAAGAGATTTTGTAATGAAAGATGACTGACTGCCCGAGTCCAACAAGGCCCGTACTTTAAGAGGCTCATTAGGCGTTGGATTCAAAATGTATACTTGGGCAGTAGACAAAATAACTTGATTTGAATTTTTGTTTGAATAATTTGCTGAAGTCTCAGAGACATCACCAGAGGCATTGTTGACCTGTGGTGTATCAGCTGGATGCAATAAAGTATTGTGTTGTTTCTTACATATCTTGCATGGCCCTAATCGACATTCGACTAAAGAGTGACCCTGCCTTAGACAATTAATACATAATTTGTGCTTTGAAATATCGTTTAATTTGTCCTTTCTGGACTTGGATTTGAATAATTGGCAATCATAAATCCTATGATTCTGATTGCAGACAATGCACCTACGCGAACTGCTATTGTCGTTTGGATTTGTAGTAATAAATGACTTTGAAATAGGTCGATCACGCTGATTATAATGATGATAACTGACAGGCTTTGAATTTTGAATTCTATTATTGTTATTATGAAAACTAGAACCTTGATCATTCTTATTGTGACGTGTACATTCAAGAACATAAGCCCGATCAATTAAAAATTTATTAAATTCGGTTAAACTAGGAATTTCACCTAAGCTATTGCGTTGCTCTTCCCATTTAACAAGTGTTTGCGTATCGAGTTTGGATGAAACCAAATATATAATTAACGTGTCCCAGTGATCAGTAGGTTGACCTAGGTTAGCTAAAGCACGTAAATTTTTTGAAACATGATCAACTAAAGAGCGTAATGAAGTATCCGATTCGCGGTTTATTTTCTCAATATTGAATAATGATTTAATGTGATAATTTACAAGTAACCTTTTATTATTGTAACGTTCATAAAGTAATTGATAAGCGCTGTTATAGTTGGCTGCGGAAACCTCAATGTTTGAAATTACCCGAGCTGCATCGCCTTCCAAAAAAGAAACTAAATAATGAAACTTTTGAATTAATGAAATGCGGCTATTGTTGTGAATTAAATTATTGAAAGTATCTCGAAACTCTAACCAACGGAAGAATGAACCATCAAACTTTGCAATTTGTATTTGCGGCAAGGTTATAGAATTTTCATTATTATGATCGCGACCACAATGAGCATCTTGGAATAAGGACTCACGGCGTCTCTTATCCTGTTCTAAATTCTTTAATTCATTTTGTTCTTCAATAATATTTTTTGCCATCGCGGTACATAATATGATATCTTGCTCAATGCGTTCACGTTCATCGAGCTCTTCGTCTAAAGTATCAGCATTTATTAATTCAATTTGAGTTTGCAGCTCATCATATTTAGCGGACAGACTCTCAAAGCGACTGACCTTCAGTGAAAGCTCAGCCACTTCGATACCCGTCAATTGAGATTGCCTTGTAATCTTGTCTAAATAATTTTTGAATTTAGTAATTTGTCCCTTTATGGAACTGCGCTTTACTATTAAAACCTTTATCCCGGACTCTTTGTACATAGTTGATACTGAAGGTTCGGACATTGTGAAAAATATGGATAAAAAATACTTTATGTAATTATAGTAATGCAATAATAGTAAGTAAAATTATAAAATAGAAAACTGTATGAACTAGAACAATACTAAAGTTACTTGTATATGTATATGAATATGAATTATGTAAACTACAATTGAATTAAAGTTACTTAATTACAAGACACCTCAAAAGGAAAATAAAATAAAATAATGTAAATGTCTTATCTGACGCTCCTCAATCAACGACACATAGCAGACCGGCGCGGCGCGGCAGGACAAGATGGCGAAGCCCCGACCACGTGGCGCGCCTCATGTACCGCAACGCTGAAATAGTCGGCCAAATCGTCTAAGTATCGCAAAAATATAATTTTGATTGAGGCTTATTATTGCCTTTAGAATTGAATTATGTTTTCAACTAAATGTATTTTAATGTCAAAAATTGATGCTGTTGACTCTAAATCTACTATAATAAAATATTAAGTTTGTTTTATATATATAATATAATATAAGGAAAGTTAAATTTAGAATAATATAGGTTGTTTTGAAATGTTACTTTTAATGTATTAATAAAGGACATTTAGAGGTTAAATTGAAAAATTTATTATATATTTGTATTAAATGAAGAAATTTTAACAAGAAAATTGAATATATGTACACATTTTTGTTTTAAATAAAAATTAAACCGAAAATAATTATAAATTTTGCAAAAGCGGAATGCTAAATTTGAAATACAAATGGAAATAGGAAGAAATGAATAGGGATTAAAGGGATTAGGATCGATTAGGATATAGGATTGGGAAACATGGTTATTAAAAAATAGGGAAAAATAATTTGGAAAAAGGTTGGGATTAATTAGGAATGGATAGATATAGGGCACTTATCTTTTCATGCTGCGAGGTGCGGCTTTCGCTGCGTCACTGCTCGGCATAAGATGACGGCCACGTGTTCTGGTGCTGGATTGCTTGGAAGTCTTCTTGGAAGTCCCTGTTCGGGCGCCATATGTTCGTCTCATTTTGTTTGCAACGAACTTTTGTATTTTTGAAGAGATTGTAAATGAAAGATGTCGTCCTTTGGATTACTGTATTTGATTTCCACAAAATACTGAGTATGACGACAATGGTTATAAGAGTACATATAAGATTAGGAGTAAGAATAAGAATAAGGGTTTTTAATATAAAATCACTGCCTTATATAGCTAACGTTCTGTCACTTCACTATATTGTCTATTGAACGCACAGATTATCCAAATCACTTCACATCGATGACCGTCTAATTAGGCAAGGACCACACGATGTGGGCGATGGTAAAGTTGCCACGCAATAAAGTGTCAGACGTGTCTTAACACATGGTAACCGTTGTTATTGTCTGACAAATGACTCGTGAGCAAAAAAATCGACTCAGGACGCAGGCTTGCGGTTAAAAAGCTCTAGCAAAAAATCGGAAGCTTTTATTATATTTCTGATTTTAACATCTCAAAGTTCTTTGTTTTAGCTTTAAAATGAGTGGTCTATGTTATTATTAAAAAATGTTTTCTGGTAAAGAAAAAATATTGAATGAGATGGAGTCTTAAGCAATAAAAAAAGTGATGGTTGACGGTAAAGAAAATACCACGTAAAATTCGTCAAAACAATAATTTAATTAAAATTATTTTTTTAATATTTAGTGTTGCCCCCCTTGGCCCTAATAACAGCTTCCAATCGCTTTTACATGGATCGAATAAGTTTCCTTACTCCATCTTGTTCGATGCTATTCCATTCGTCGATTAGCGCTGCTATGAGGTCCGCCATCGTGTCTGGTGCAAGATTTCTAGCCCGAACTTTTCTTTTAAGATCATCCCACAAATACTCGATAGGATTTAAGTCCGGGCTACGCGCTGGCCAGTCCATAGCGGCAATTGCGAACTCCTGTAAATACTGCCGGACGGAACTTGCAGTATGTGGAAGTTTTCGCCAATGAAACCGGCGTAGGGAACGACGTGATCCTCTAAAATCTCTTCGATGTATCGGATCGCCGTCAATCCTCCCATTCGACCGCCAGTTTCAATAAAAACCAACTCGGTTTTTGCCTCGCTTGAAATGCCGGCCCACACCATCCAGGAACCTCCTCCAAAAGCAACATTTTCTTTGATACAGCACTGCGCGAATCTTTCCCCAGGTCTTCTGTAGACTCGTCCTCTTCTATCACTACCATGCAAGCACACTCTACTTTCGTCTGAGAAGAGAACGGTGCTCCATTGTTCGTCAGTCCAATCAACATGTTCTCTAGCAAAACGTAGGCGGGCTGCTTGGTGGTCTGGGGTTAATTTGTGGCCAGTAGCTGGCCTTTTAGGCTCAAGCCTAGCTGCCTTAAGTCGTCTTCTGACTGTCCAGCCACTCACAGCTACTCCTCGCGTTTCTCTGAGCTCTTGTTGGACTTGAACGCCAGTGAGTCCCCGATTTCTTAACGATGTGCTGACAATAAATCGGTCATCTCTCTCTGATGTGCACCTTTTTCTACCGGAACCGCGTCTTCGATTAAAGCCACCAGTCTCCTGGTAACGACGGTAAACTCTGGAAACAGCAGACTGGCTCATGTTCAGTGCACGTGCCACTTCACGCTGACTCTGTCCTTGTCGCAATAGGGTGATCGCTTGAGCTGTTAAATCGGTTATTGTGTCCATTTTCAGGTAGAATTCTTGATTGTTGATAACGGAGATGTGTATCGGTTGACGTTTGACGGCTAACTGATAAGGGTGGGTCAGGTAGATAACCTTTTATATGGGTCAGTAACTCTTAATTAGCACTATTGTAAACAAGCGTAAAAAGGGTGGTTACTGATCACAACATATTGTTGGGTTGTGTGAGCAATAAACCTTACAATATTTTATATCATTTTGAAGCTAATACTAGCAGCTTTAAGATTTTACTATGAAAAAAATATATTTGCTTTCAGTTTTTTTTCCAGTGACTTGCGACTACAGATGTGTCGTCTGAGTCGATTTTTTTGCTCACGAGAGTATATAAAATTATATTATATTCTTTCCGTATATGATATTCTATAAAATATATATGATTGTAATATCCTTATTTAATTATTTGACATAGAATACATTACAGAGGAAGTGAAAAATAATAAAACTAATTACTGAATGATTTGTAATGTATATTTATGTCAAATAAAATGTAATTTAACATTAAAACTTGGTAAAAATATTACAAAAAAATAAATCTTATAATTATCCTATTCCTGATACTCTATTCTCTCGTAGGTTACTTTTCTGAAGTTTCACTTCTACCAAGTGTGAATTGAACACTCACGCACTTTTTTTAGTTTCATAAAACTACATATTTTTATTTGCTTTTTACTTTTTGTATATATTCGGCTATATTTCGGTTTGTTTACGTCTGTCACTAAACACTTCCGTATATTATAAGTAATCATAAGTGTGTGATTTTACAATTGTGATTTAAATGATTTTTTTTGCTAGGAAGTAATTTTCACACTCGTTGAATATATTATGTGAATTTTATGGCCTTGATATGGTCATACGTATTAATGTTTTGTTGTTTTTATTAAAGGGCTTATTAAAGGCTTACCAAGAAAGAATTGATATAATAAAAATTAAGGTTATTTTATTGAGTACAATTAGTTTTTATTACAATTTATTATTACTAATTCTATATTTATAAATGTTATTAAATTGATTTTTTTTATTTAAAAGAATTAGGTATTGTTTTTTTATCGAAATTTAACTATCATATTAAGTATATATCTTTATGTAATTATAATCATTCAAGATTTGTTATTTTAATAAAACGCTGGAAAATCCGTGAAAAAATTATAAAAATATTCATGAATGAGTAGTATTCATGTATATTTCATAGTAATTTTACTAATTTTTATTAAATTTTATTTTCTTTGTTCCAGAGGGACGACCGTTCACTGCTTGCCCAGTTTTTCTTTGCTGATGACGCTCTAAATATGATCGCTGCCGAGTTGGACAGTTTTGACGGTCGAAAGGATCCAGAGAGATGTTCTACGCTCGTGAATCAATTACGGCACGCTCAGGTTTGTGAAAGTGCCTATACCAAAATAATTTTTGTATTAAAAAAGTAACAGACGATTTCTTATATGCCTTAGAAGTGCGCTTAAAATAAAATTTTGAACAAAAGATAAATAAACGATCTCAATAAAATGCAAAAACAAAATAATTAAATTATGCACTTCGTTTTAAAGCGACGACCATCTGGTCCAATAACTATATAGAAACACTTCACCGGAAGTCATGGGTCCGATTCCCGCCTGAAGGGTAACTGACCACTATAAGTCTATATGTGCGGGACGTATAGGTATATATAACAGGCCGTCGTCTAAGTATTAGTGTCAAATTAATATAGTACTTACTCCTATTGTAAATGTATGTATGTATTCAGCTCTTTATAGTCCCACTGGGCAGTGGGCACGGTCCGCTCAATACGAGAGCTATAGTCCACCACACTGACCAAGCGCCGGTAACATCATATTTTCTAGATGTGCCGCTTAGAAATATGGCGACATTGCTCAATTCTACAATCAAAACAGAAGTTTTTTAACCCCCGACGCAAAAAGAGGTGTGTTATAAGTTTGACGTGTCTGTATGTGTGTCTGTCTGTCTGTCTGTCTGTCTGTCTGTGGCATAATAGCTCTCGAACGGATGAAGCCATTTCTATTTAGTTTTTTTTTGTATTAAAGGTGACTTATGTGCGAGTGTTCTTAGACATGTTTGATGAAAATCGGTTGAGCCGTTTAAAAGTTGTGGGGGGTGAAAGTGGGGAAGAATAACCGAATGTCTGCAAATATACTTGAGTGGGGTCTCAAATGAAAGCGCACTGAAAGATAATATTGATGACTTAATCGAGAGTGTTCTCAACTTCGTGTGATGAGAGTGAGTGATGAAAATTGGGAGAGTATCAATTACTACATCTCAGTCTTTGCAATTCTGCAAAAGATGATTTGTCATGTGGGTTATTAAATAGTTTTCTTTGGTCGAGCTCACAAATTGCTACATCATCAAAGGTTTTTACTAACAAAATCTACATGATAATAAGTATGTACCTATAAAAAGTATTAAATAAAAAATAAAATTAAAATTAAAAAAAAATCCTGACACAAAAACCCAAGTAAAAAATAATTAAAAAAACTCCAATCTTAAAGTACCTAAGTACTTATGTATTAATAATTTTAAAAAAAATACGTCGCGTTGGAGGACCGCTTCGGACTGAAAAAAATCGTAGATAATAAATAATAATTTGGAGGGGGTTCTTAAAATTTTTAATTTATTATTATTTATTCTTAAATCAAACTAAAGCAAAGTACAGAAAATAAAGAAGAATTGCATTACTGCTTATCGATACGAGAAGTTCTCAACCGACGACTGTCGACGCGATAACTTTGTAAGCGCGACGTGATATATTATGATAGTAATATCAATTTATGTGGCTTCTATGATATAAATAAATTTATGTGTGTGGTCTGAATATATAATATGTTACAATACATATATAAATATGTATGTAAACTTCCTCGTAAACATGAACAGCATTTAAGCGAGACGTTGTATTGTGATGACTTTTGATTTTGCATAACTTTGAATATAATTTGACATGAATTTTATTTTGCTATTGTTTTTATGGTATAATGCTACAGGCAATAATGATTAAATATCAATTTGTATCGAACACGTGAGAATAGTATTCGACTCTGTTGTTAAGAAAATGATAATAAGCCATTGAAAGAAATGAACATACAAACAATGAAACTGTGAAATTTATTACTATTGATCAAATAATTTAACCTTGGTCTATTAATAAATGAAATAAGTTATAATAGGGGTGAAATAACGAGCTTCAAACATATATATGTATATGAGTATATATATATATACACACACATATATATACACTTTTTATAATCATATGAATGTAAGTAAATATAGTTTCTATGTAGAGGGAGTGTTACATATGAAAATTTGCCCCTCTATACGTAATATTGTATGCCGGTTTTTCTAGTCTATAAAGTTCGAAAAACTGTTTGGCTTGTTTTTTTATAGGTAATAAAGTTTTTTGATTTTTTTATATTATAAAACAACATGAAGAGATCGCGTCAAGTTAACGATAATGTTTGTGCGATATTATTTGATGTAAACGAATTTGAAGTACATATGTAAAATAAAAAACGGTAATTTTCTTATAAGCAGAACTTCTTCTTCAACTTGTCTAACTAATTTTAAATTGCGGCTCGTGGCATGGTAGGTGCGCCGACAAAAATTTATGTATTTGTTGGGGAAATTCCCTACTTCTTTTCAGAATTATTATCCTCAAATCTATTGAGCCTTTACAGCGTAAAGAATTAACAAATTACCACAAAGAGAAGATGAATGGATGATGAGGAAGAATGGATGAAAAGAAGAATGGATTTCTTTGGCAAAATCAGCGAAGAACAAAACCGATGCACAGATTGGTTAAGCGTTCAATAATGTAACAAGATAACGAAGAATATTATAGAATCTTAAAGTAGCTTTGAAATAATTTTCTATTAACTAAACTCACCCAATTTAGTCCGCTCGCCCTAAAACTACAAAAAAAATCTGGCTTTATGCAAAAGGCATTTTTGAAATGGGCTCAGTAGTTTCTGAGCTTAAAGCACTTAAACATATTATAAACATCAGTTTTATAATAATGTATGGAAGTCTGCCAGATTTGTTGACATTTATGATTACTGCTTCGCTCCCTTGGGTAGTAGCGTGAATATACATACGAGTACCTATATAGCTTAGAGCCTTTCTCAATAAATTGGCTATCAAATGAAAAAAAAAACCATATAGGATTTGTAGTTTCTGAGATTAGCGCGTTCAAACAAACAAACAAATAAACAAACTAACAAACAAACTCTGCCTTTTTGTAATAGTAGTATATATTATAAGTTCATTTTAATACTCAATCAGTGTATATTAAAAAGGATTTATTTTTATTACATGACGCTACCTAATAAGTTTTTTGAATGCAAATTATTATTAAATGTCGCCTTATGACATTTCATATGTGGTCATCATGTGCATCAGCACGTGTCTGACAAATGCTGCCTTCTACGCCGGAGATCAAGGCTTTGATGCCGAATATTTACATTTGCTGAAAAATATACTGATAGTCTCTGTCTAGGTAAAATATAACATGACGTTCGATTATGAAATAAAATCTTTGTTAGTAAATTAATGGAATTTACATAAAATTACAGCAGTAAAAGAAAGGAGAATATGTTACTCTTTTTAATTTATATTTTTTAAACAAAAGAAAGTAAAAACAACACTTGAAATATGATTGATCAATATACTCGTAATATATCTATACACACATATTAAATATTATATAGTATATAGGTACGTATTGTGTATTTGAATATGAAGTCTTAAATCTAAAACCTTGACATATACCTAGCTGAATGTATGTATGATAATGTCATATCTGATATAAAGTAAATTATAAAGTAAATGGTTTATTTTAATATTAACGTCAATATAAGTTTATTGTGATTTGTGTTTTAGTAGAACAATTTCAATATTTATCTTATAGCGAAATAATATTATGTTATGTATTTTTAATTTTTATTAATTTAAAAGTTTTATTTGGTATGGTATAGGTTAACGGCTTGAATATCTTGAATTGAGTTACACTGGTCACGAGAACTGTGTGTCTATGAATTATTTTTTTTAATCTGAAAAAAAAACAATGCATCTCAAGTTATACATTCGCAGACATTAGGACCAATCCACACTATAGTGCCGATCTATTTCGTTCTCGGTTCGATATTGGTCTGGTAACGTATTTTTATACAAGAAACAATGAGGGCATTCTCTCCAAACTTTGGGAGTCTTTCATTCTTCTTTTTAGACACTTTCGTTCAGTCAAATATGCTTTGGAGTCCAAAGTATACTTGACTGAACGAGATCGAACTTGTCATGACATGAAATATTAGGCTGTTGACAAATAAAACTGAATCGTGACTCAAGCCTGATTGCATTATGTGAACATGATAAGAATTTAACAGATCAAGGTCGGACCGAAAACGAACCGGCACTATAGTGTGGATCGGCCCGTACTATTGGCAATACATATATTTTATTTTTGCTATAACACTTAGTTTTACTTAAGAAATATAAAGAAATATGAATCAACGTGTACAACATTGTTCTAAATAATACGGTTGCGTTAAAGCGCAATTAATAGACCTAATCGGAAATGTGTTCGTTTCGGATGACTCACCAGAGGTTAAAATAACGTCGCGACTTGCGAAGTAATCTTTATTGCTATGCAGTTCACTATCACTTAGTTTGTTGGTAGTTTTGGAAATTATAATAGATTAGACGCCGGTGTGTCTGTCGTATATTTCATACATGAACGAATTGTGGTTAATTCGTTCATGATTTCGTATTAAGACTTACAAAATGTACCACAATGAATCACTTGACAATTGAAATTTTAAAGCATACACTTAGTTATAGTTTTAAAAATATAAAAAAAAAACATATTTATGACCAATTCTATTGTATGGAATACTTCAAAACAAAAGTCAGGCGTGTTACAACATTTAACTTGAGAACTGCTGGACCGATTTTTATGATTTTTGTTTTGTTGGATACGTGTTCATAGCTTCGTCATCAAATCTGCTTCTTCTTCTTCTCCCTACCCATTTCCCAAATTACTCGGGGTGGGCGCAATACGCCCATACTGCTTATAGGTTTTGGCAAAAAAAATCTGACCGGCCGTCTGCCTGACGTCAACCTTCTTTGGGAATGCTGTCGTTCGCCCGCCATCGAGCAAATCTGCTTAATGGTATAAAATTATTTTATTCACATCCGGATTTCTCATACATCAAATCGATACTAATATCGATAATCGATAATCATTAATCTTCTTTTAAAATTAGATAGTTACGAATAAAACGAATAAGTATCTAATTATAGAGTGCTTAAACAAGATTTTTCATTTGTGATTATATTTATGGCAAAAAAATCCGTGGGATTGTTTTGCTAGTCGTTGTTGTATATTTTTTATATGCTTATATAAATTATTTCAATGGTACGAAAGCCTGCAATCTTATTGAAATAGACATTATTATCGATACAGAAGTCGCATCTATAGTTTTTAGAAAAAAAAAATCTGTCTGTCTGTCTGTCATTGTATCACGGAAAAACCACTGGAGGGATTTTAATGAAATTTGGTATGATAATAGCTGGTTATCCGGGTTAACATATAGGACAATTTTTATTACGGGAAAATATCTCTTTTCTGAGAAATCTATACTGAACGTTAAAACTTAAGTAGGGATGAACCTAAGCGGAGTGAGGGTGAATCGCTAGTTACAAATAATAACAAGATTATATTGTATAGTTAGCTAAGTATCTACGTTTGATGTTGATGTTGAAGTGTGCCATATTAGTAAGTGACGTATGCGGAAGTTTTTCAATATAAATGATTAAATTAAGAATATGATTATATACTAAGTGACGTAAGTCTCAAAGGAAAACCTCGAAAGACAGATTCCTACAACATTTGTGTAAGTACGTCACATATTAATCGGACGATAACACATGTTTTCGCTTTAAATTCAGTTTGTGTATCTACATCACTATTGTAGCCATTACTGCTTTTAAATAGACCTTATATAGTGACTAATTAATTTTATTAGTAATTCATTCATTTTATCGTTTGAATAAGTTCTTTTTGTTTAGTTTATACCTATAAGTACCTATTCTGTCGTCATCTCGTACTTATTGTTAAAAGTTTGTGAAGATAGGAAATAATGATTAAACTAAATAAACGATTTTATAAATTCTTTCACAACACAAATCTGCTATACCTGGCTTTTGTGGAATATTTTATCAATCCAGGAAAAGCTACGAGCGTAAACTAGTAGGTTAAAATTGTATTGTAAAATATAATTACTTGTGTTTCACTAAATTTGAACAACTGGTTATTACCTATTACTATGTAACTAAGTTATATTATTATGTAAACAATTTAATATGTGAAGAAAGAGATGGAGAGCAGTAATTTATTTTTATTGTTCGTTCAGTTTTAAATATTCAATTCACTTTGATTTCCTATGAACGTTTTAACCCAGATCAAACTTAACAAATGACATCTTTTTGTTGTAGATATAAAAATCTTGTTGGATGGTAAATGACGAGTAATCTATATTATCTTGTCGTCTTTGACGCAAGAAATAAAATGACTTTGTAATGATCTGTGAAAGAAAAATATATTTACACAGTAAATTATAGGCTTGCAACATTATTTTATCTTATAGTTTGTGGCATTATTTAATAGGTATGTTGCTCGTTCTCTGTATGTGTCAATTTAAATTAACTACTATGTACTATAAGACGACACGTTTGGCTCAGTCTGTAGTGACCCTACTTGCTGTGCCAGCGGTCGCGGGTTCGAGTCCCGCTGGGAGCATTCATTTGTGTGATGAGCACGAATGTTTGTACTCCAGTCATGGGTGTTTATATTTATAATATGTATGTATTTAAAGTTATATGTGTGTAGTGTATCAACTATCTGGTATCCATAACACAGGCCTCGCAGCTTACCATGGAACTAGACGGTGCTGTGTGTTAATGTCCAAACATCTTTATTTATGAGAAAATAATATCAATATAAGTATTAAGTATATATGTATATAACATGGCTTTTTATTGGTTGTCCGTATTGTATAATATTATAAATGTGAAAGTTTGTGAGTATGGATGTTTGTTACTCTTTTACACCAGAACGGCTGAACGGTAAAAGAGAAAGAAATTTGGCACAGAGATAGATTATAGTCTGGAATAACACAGGATATTTTTATCCCGGAAAATGTACGGTTCCCGTGGGATAAGTTTGTTTTGTTTCCCAAAAAATAAATTTAATAATAAAAAACAGTAATTAGGAGATTTAAATAGTTTATATAGTATACTTAATAAGTACGAATTTACTCTTCGCATAACATTATAATGGCGTAGATATTGGAAACAGTAAACACTGTTACAATGTTACGTTGCCAACCGGCAAATTGGCGGAGGATGCAGTCGTGTGAGTAGGTATATTGTCAGAAGTGGTCGGCAATTCCAACGTGACCCGACAGTTAAAGGTCCATGAAGATGATGATTCGAGGTCAATTAGTCCTTTTCTTGATTCAAAAGAAAGTATGACATCATTTTCTTGTTTTACAATATCTAAAATAGCTAATTACTTATATTTCGGAATAATTATTCGTGTTATGTGAAAGTTTTTATTTTATATGCGTAGACACTTTTTTAGGTCATCAATAAATTTTACTAAATATTTTAACATGTTTTTTTTCATCTATACACATACCTATAATAAAATTATTGTAACTAAGTCGAATCTGTACATTAAAATATTTTTTGGAAAATCTAATTGAAATAGATATTATTATCGATACAGAGTCCGAATCTATAGTTTTTAGAATTTTGGTCTGTCTGTCTGTCTGTCTGTATGTCTGTTACCGCATCACGAGATAAACACTGGACAGACTTTGATGAAATTTGGTATGATGATAGCTGGTTATCCGGGTCAACATATAGGATACTTTTCACTGCGGGAAAATTTCTCATTTCTGAGAAAAAATACAAAAAGTGCACTGTAAGAGTATACTAATATGTAAAACCTAAGAATTTGGTTTTTGGTCATCTGAACGCGGGCGGAGCCGCAGGCAATGCTAGTGATTATTGTATTTACTTAAACGAGACTTTAGCTGTAATTCTTACCTGTTATTACATTCATTTATGTCAAATGCCACTTTTCTACGATTATTGTAGACCTTGACTTGGATTAATGAAGAATTTAACAACAAATAGGTATGTTTTCTATGATGTTGTTTGAAACACGTAATAAAGTTCAAGTCAATTTCATAAACTTTACGATTATTTAATGTACATCAGCTTTTTGACTCAGTATTACAGCTCTACTATCCTTCTTTTCAATTACGTATTAAAAATGGAGCCACTTCTTAAATATTTTTTAGTCAAAATGTATTGTTTGTCGTTTGTAAAGCATATTTATGATATTTAAATCAAACTTATAATTATGGAAGTAGCCCCAAAAATAAATTATCAAGTTAAGTTTTCTATACTGTCCAATAAAATACAAGATATAAAATATATGGCATAAGTTAAATGAAATTTTTTGTTTAGTAAATGTAAAACTTGAACATTGTGACATAAGTCATAACCTTATTTTGGGCCTGAGTAGCTTTTACTGACAGTACAAAAACTTTTTACTTTGTTAAATTGGCAATTCCAACGGATTTATAAAAGTTTGTATGAATATCTAAGGTATATTATATATGATTTAAAATTTTAGTATAAATTTTATATTTTATTAAACTTTAAATGTATTCTACTATTAAGTAAGTAAAATATTTTTTAAATTAATGTTTCATTTGAAGACTAGATCATAATATCTTGGTTTGGTGTCGATATTTATATATTACCTATATAATAACAATAAAAGTTGTACATCCATCGTTTTTCGAAATAAATAACTATAAAAATACGTATTATGTCAAAGAAACCAATCAAACAATTATTATAATTTTCATTCGAATCTGGAGAAAAGCTGGATCTGATGAGCTATTTAACTTTATAATACTTAGAATTAAGTTTGTTACAATCCGACGATTAGATCCAAAGATTGGTTTTACGCTCTCATTTAAAGCGGAGGCGGCCTGTTTTTAAAAATTCTGAATTAAATACATAGAAATATACACAGGCGATGTCGCTAGTGATGTAACATGAAAAAAAACGACTGTTTTTTTCACTATGTTGAAAAAAAACATGAATAAAACTTAATACCCATGTTTTTCTTTCTAATTATGATTTTTTTTTCAGAAAAGAAATGTATAGAAAATTAAATGTTTTTTTTTAAATATGTTTTCTAATTTCTTACTAGTGAAATCACTAAAATTACAAATCGAAAAAGTATAATGAATCAATTAGATCTAATTCTTCCTCTGTGTCAATGTCAGTATCACTTTCAGTATCAATGCAACCTACACTAGTCTTGTCCTTTTCAGTGTCGGAATTTTCATTTGTAAGCTTGGTACTATTCAACTAAAAAAGTATGGTAGTAAGATTAATCTTTTACGGAAACGACCTAGAAACGCCTCAGAAAAAAAGGCGTTTTTTACGATAGAAAAAAAGTTTTTTTGCAACACTAGATGTCGCAGGCACTGCCTTGTATAAAATTGAGATAGCGATTAATTGAAACATTCTAATGTGTAGTGGTAAAAATATCCTGCTCTTATAAACGCACTAATTGTGGTGTTTTGCACTTGTGAGTCATAGATGAGTCAGTTCTGTGATAAAATATTAGTTACGCTGATTGTCGAAGATATGGAGGTAATTCTATCGTCTGACATGATTATAGGTATTATAACAAGCACAATGGACTGACATCATTTTTTGTTAGTTTTTACCCGACTGCTCCAATAGAAAGGTTATGTTTATTAGGCGTTAATGGAACAAATCTAATTAGTAAAAAAAGTATATAATAAAAAATAATATATCATAGGTACATGTATGTAAGTCCTATTCACACTCTGTAGCCTAAAATCGTTTAACTTGCATAACGAGGACGTCTGAAAATCATTTAACTGATTTTTTGTAATACTAATCCCTCAACGACCGCGGACACGCCGGCGGTTACAGTCATCAATAGATTTCTTAGAAATTTAATTAATTTCTTAGAAATTTACCTGGAAGTGAGGTATTTCTATTTAATAAGGGTTGGTAGTAGAATACATAGGTACATAAATCATTTTTATGTTACTCTTTCTAAATATTTTATTGTAATACTTAATTGTTAATTTTATCGTCCAAATAATATACAAATATAAACTCCAGATTTTTATAGCTAAACAATGTTTTTAAAATGATAATTACAACGATTTAGTCAATGCATGTAGGTAAGCCTATTGCCTACGTAAATACGTATATTACGACCACTAAACTGCATCGCTATTTTAAAGTAATTATATAAATCTTATTTATACGTAGGTATGTACATATATATGTAGATAAGCTCTAAATCTCATTCGCGTTAATAACACCCGTATATTCGTGAGGCTTCTATACTGCAGTTAGGTAATACTATGTACAAAAAACCGCCTTATTTTCTCTTTCAAAAAGTGTTTGACGGAAAAAAACCGCTTTATTTTCTCTTTTAAAAGGTATTTAACGGTAAAATAATTAAAATTATTTTCGCCATATCTAAGAAAGGACGTCACTATTTGTACATATTAGGTATTCAACAGTTCGAATATCGCAAAGTATTAAGTATAGTAGCTTGCTATTTCAAAAAGTAACAGGGTTTCATATAACAAAATTATTAACTCTTGTATAGGAAATTTGATCTGAAGTAGAAATGTATACGTAGGTATATGAAATTGCATAAGTTTTATCACTGTCATAATATATAATATGATTAATGAGATTTATCGTACCAGAGAGCATTGTCCACACGTGCATTAAATATAAATATTATATAGGTATACATTGTTGCTATCTTAGTGGTTGTTGTGTGTTTATTTATACTAGAGCAAACGTTTCCGTACAATGTTGATCCATACATATAATAAAATTGTAACTAAGCCGAATCTGTACCTACATTTAATATTTATTGGAACATCTTATTGAAGTAGACATTATTATCGATACAGAGGCCGAATCTGTGACGGCATCACGGAAAATCCACTGGAGGGATTTTGATGAAATTTGGTATGATAATATATCCAGGTCAATATATAGGATACTTTTTATTGCGGGAAAATATCTGATCTTTGAAAAATCTCTACTAAACGTTAAAACGTAACTATGGGCGAACCCGAGCGGAGCGAGGGTGAGTCGCTAGTTTAGCTATATAATCATTTATTATATAGTATTAGTACTGATTCTTGCTTGAGCTTGAAGTTATTAATTTTAATTAACGTTTCGACTACAAGGTACATTTAAAGTACAAAATATCATGCATTTTTCTAATGTAGAGAAAACGTAGAGAAAAGTTAACTGCTATTTGTACAGATAGTTCTTATTTCTTAGTATCTAAACCATAATTCAGAAACAATGTTTTCTAGCAACAAATTGTTTAAATAATTGAAAATTCGTTTAAAATCTTTACTGATTTTTCTCAGCGTTATTTGCTCAAATACACTGTCATCCCAATTTGAGCATAATATATACTCGTACTTAGTTAATTTTTTTTGTCGCACCAGCTCTTAGGTATCTAACACATTATATGTAGTACTATTGTTTATGATTTGTGTTGTTCTTCCAGGATAGAGTGCTCAACATAACCAGCCAGATAATGGATCAAGTATTGGGCGACGAGAGAGTAGCGAGAGGTTTCCGCGTCAAGTTCCCTGAAGACGTCCTTCAGGACAACTTGGCTGGACAATTATGGTTTGGTGCAGAGGTAAGAATAAGTTCATGTCAAATTAATGCATATGTTTGTTTATAATACATAAAAAATATGGAACTCGTAACAAAAATAGTAATTTTAAGCTATTTGATTTTATATCATTAGCAAAGATCGTAATCTTAAAAAGTGATATTTGAATCGTTTTGATAAAGTATTAAGGAAGTGTAACTTTTCAAAATTTATATATATGTAAAAATAATAATAAAATCTATTTTTTGATAACAAATCCATTTTTTAAACGAATTCGTTTTCTATTTTTCGTTTTATTTTGAATATTATCATTTCCATGCACTTTTAAATGTATGCACGCAGTGCCAAAATGTCCATGTTCGGGGGCATTCCCCTCAAAAATTTGTTTGTACTTTTACCTATAACCAGTTATATACATACATATAACCATTTCCTTAGTCCACGTCCTTAAAAGCTCCTAAAGCAGTGTTTTTCTGCTGACTCGATTCACTTATACCGTCAATATTCGGTTCCTTTTTAGGAGCTCTAGGGCTGATGTAAATACAACACATTCTCCCAGAAGAAAAGCACATTAAATTTTTTCATTAGTTTTTAAGATTATCGCGCACATACATACAGACAAAAGGGCATGGACTTCCTTTTCCTTCTTATTTCCTTTTATGGCTCAGGATAAATATGAATAAAATAAACTCTGTATTTTTATTGTTACAGTGCTTAGCAGCCGGATCATCAATAATGAGTCGAGAAGAGGAATCAGCGGCAATGCGACCGCTGGCCAAAGCTTTGACACGTAGCTTAGAAACTGTTCGCTCTCTGTTAAGGGAACAATGCCTTCGTCCCAGAGGACTCGCTTTGCAAGATCATGATGATATGTTGCATGAGAGTCTGAGGATATTTGATAGGTAGGTAATTATAGAAGACGTTTTAATTACCCCTAACATATTTTGATTTGTTTGTTAATGATTTTTTTTAATAATTTGAACGTTGTTCGATTTATTTGACAAAAAATATACAAATTTTATACGCTCGAACAGCATTTATAACATTTGACAAACGTATTAATTACAATGTGTCCCGTTTGGTGTATAAGGTTAACTACGGCTATGTGAACTTGGCACCCGACTTTGGAAAAATTGTTCTTTTTTAGGTTTATTTGAACGATTTCGGTTAGTAGTAGATAGTAGTGAAGCTAATTTCGTTTGTAGTAGTGCCAAAAAAAAATACAGACAACAAAAAAAATGTCATCCCCCGAAGTTGGTAAAAAAATTTTTTTCCGCTTGATTCGTATAGAAAAAAGTTAGTAGTGGTTTGTAGTGCAATTTTTTTCGTTTGTAGTAAAACAAAAAAACAATTTTTTTTTCGAGAATTTTTGCAGAACGATTTTTACTACATACATTCATTGTTTCGTTTGTAGTACCATTATTTCATTTGTAGTAACGTTAATTTTGGTTTGTAGTACCATTACTTCGTTTGAAGTAACGTTAATTTCGTTTGTAGTACCGTTACTTCGTTTGTAGTACCATTATTTCGTTTGTAGTACCATTATTTCGATTGTAGCTGTTTGTAGTAACGTTAATTTCGTTTATAGTACCATTATTTTGTTTGTAGTTGTTTGTAGTAACGTTAATTTCGTTTGTAGTACCATTATTTCGTTTGTAGTTGTTTGTAGTAACGTTAATTTCGTTTGTAGACCCAATATTTCGTTTGTAGTACCATTCTTTCATTTGTAGTACCATTACTTCGTTTGTAGCTGTTTGTAGTAATGTTAATATCGTTTGTAGTACCATTATTTCGTTTTTAGTTGTTTGTAGTAACGTTAATTTCGTTTGTAGTACCATTGTTTCGTTTGTTGTACCATTAATTCGTTTGTAGTACCATTATTTCGTTTGTAGTTGTTTGTAGTAACGTTAATTTCGTTTGTGGTACCATTATTTCGATTGTAGCTGTTTGTAGTAACGTTAATTTCGTTTGTAGTACCAATACTTCGTTTGTAGTACCATTATTTCGTTTGTAGTTGTTTGTAGTAACGTTAATTTCGTTTGTAGTACCATTACTTCGTTTGTAGCTGTTTGTAGTAACGTTAATTTCGTTTGTAGACCCATTATTTCGTTTGTAGTACCATTCTTTCATTTGTAGTACCATTACTTCGTTTGTAGCTGTTTGTAGTAATGTTAATATCGTTTGTAGTACCATTAATTCGTTTTTAGTTGTTTGTAGTAACGTTAATTTAATTTGTAGTACCATTGTTTCGTTTGTAGCTGTTTGTAGTAACGTTAATTTCGTTAGTAGACCCATTATTTCGTTTGTAGTACCATTCTTTCATTTGTAGTACCATTACTTCGTTTGTAGCTGTTTGTAGTAATGTTAATATCGTTTGTAGTACCATTATTTCGTTTGTAGTTGTTTGTAGTAACGTTAATTTCGTTTGTAGTACCATTATTTCGTTTGTAGTTGTTTGTAGTAACGTTAATTTCGTTTGTAGACCCAATATTTCGTTTGTAGTACCATTCTTTCATTTGTTGTACCATTACTTCGTTTGTAGCTGTTTGTAGTAATGTTAATATCGTTTGTAGTACCATTATTTCGTTTGTAGTAACGTTAATTTCGTTTGCAGTACCATTGTTTCGTTTGTAGTAACGTTAATTTCGTTTGTAGTACCATTATTTCGTTTGTAGTACCATTCATTCATTTGTAGAACCATTATTCGTAACTTTAATTTCGTTTGTAGTACCATTATTTCGTTTGTAGCTGTTTGTAGTAATGTTAATATCGTTTGTAGTACCATTAATTCGTTTTTAGTTGTTTGTAGTAACGTTAATTTCGTTTGTAGTACCATTGTTTCGTTTGTAGTACCATTAATTCGTTTGTAGTACCATTACTTCGTTTGTAGCTGTTTGTAGTAACGTTAATTTCGTTTGTACACCCATTATTTCGTTTGTAGTACCATTCTTTCATTTGTAGTACCATTACTTCGTTTGTAGCTGTTTGTAGTAATGTTAATATCGTTTGTAGTACCATTATTTCGTTTGTAGTTGTTTGTAGTAACGTTAATTTTTTTGTAGTACCATTATTTCGTTTGTATGGCACTACAAACGAAATAATGGGTCTACAAACGAAATTAACGTTACTACAAACGAAACAATGGTACTACAAACGAAATTAACGTTACTACAAACAACTACAAACGAAATAATGGTACTACAAACGAAATTAACATTACTACAAACAGCTACAAACGAAGTAATGGTACTACAAACAAAAGAATGGTACTACAAATGAAATAATGGGTCTACAAACAAAATTAACGTTACTACAAACAACTACAAACGAAATAATGGTACTACAAACGAAACAATGGTACTACAAACGAAATTAACGTTACTACAAACAACTACAAACGAAATAATGGTACTACAAACGAAATTAACATTACTACAAACAGCTACAAACGAAGTAATGGTACTAAAAACGAAATAATGGTACTACAAACGAAATAATGGGTCTACAAACGAAATTAACGTTACTACAAACGAAACAAGGGTACTACAAACAAAATTAACGTTACTTCAAACAACTACAAACGAAATAATGGTACTATAAACGAAATTAACGTTACTACAAACAACTACAAACGAAATAATGGTACTACAAACGAAATTAACGTTACTACAAACAACTACAAACGAAATAATGGTACTACAAACGAAATTAACGTTACTACAAACAACTACAAACGAATTAATGGTACTACAAACGAAACAATGGTACTACAAACGAAATTAACGTTACTACAAACAACTACAAACGAAACAATGTTACTACAAACGAAATTAACGTTACTACAAACAACTACAAACGAAATAATGGTACTACAAACGAAATTAACAGTACTACAAACAGCTACAAACGAAGTAATGGTACTACAAACGAAATAATGGTACTGCAAACGAAATTAACGTTACTACAAACGAAATTAACGTTACTTCAAACGAAGTAATGGTACTACAAACCAAAATTAACGTTACTACAAATGAAATAATGGTACTACAAACGAAACAATGAATGTATGTAGTAAAAATGGTTCTGGAAAAATACTCGAAAAAAAATTTTTTTTTTGTTTTACTACAAACGAAAAAAATTGCACTACAAACCACTACTAACGTTTTTCTATACGAATCAAGCGGAAAAAATTTTTTTTACCAACTTCGGGGGATGACATTTTTTTTGTTGTCTGTATATTTTTTTTGACACTACTACAAACGAAGTTAGCTTCACTACTATCTACTACTAACCGAAATCGTTCAAATAAACCTAAAAAAGATCAATTTTTCCAAAGTCGGGTGCCAAGTTCACATAGCCGGTTAACTACTTGTTGGAGTTCACCGCACACTGCAGACTTTGTAGTGCCCCGATCGTGTAGTGGGCTTAATTAGTACCTATGCATATTATGGTATTGACGGCATATACCTAATTATTCTATTATGGGCACTTGCGTTTACTTTCATACTAACAAAGCCCCATTACAGCCCCATACAGTGGTATGCTTTAAATATCAAGACGAAAGCTATCTATCATCAACTAGATAAGAAAATTGGCTCAGAAATGTCAAAATGTTAGAGAACGAACAAAAAAATAAATAAAGGGTTATCATATATAACCAATTAACGTTTTACTATACATAAGCATAGCAGATATTGTACGGTTTAACTTAGTGCGAAGTGGTAACTGAGATATTTTCCTCTTTTCGTCCTTGATTCTTGCCGTCCAAATAAACTGTCTTCAATTTGTTATACCACAAAACATTAAAATAGATTTGCCTATTATTGTGCGTCAGATTGTTTATTCTTAAAAGTTTTGTTAATAAGTGTCCCAGCTAATTTTAAAAAGCTAATTTTATACTTTGTTTTATATACTAAGACTTCAGATTTATTTTTAATTAAAAAAAAAACCAATAGTCTTGGTATCCAAATGAATCTATCGATATTTTTTTTATCAAACGACCAAATTAATCGAGGCTATCAAAGAAAACTGCAATATTTGCAATGTAAATTAAACCAGATAGCACTTTGTTATTGCACACTAACCTAAATATTTTTCGCAGTGTTGTAAGATATAGGGGTGTTATGAATGACTTAAATATTTGTATACTATAATGTTTACATTTATATAGTTTACTAGAGTAGCTCTATCAACATTTTCTAAATATGTGTTATTTTGGATATTTTTATTTATTGTCAATTTCCAAAGTAAATTTAGAATTAACATAAAATAATGTGAGAGTGGGGAGACGGCTTTTTGGTTGAAGCTCCTCGTATAACTAAATGGCTACGAGATGGATAGCGTTTTAACTGCAAAAATGTTTACCATGAAAACTATATTTAACCGTTGGTAACAAAGATCACCTACCTACCTACCGTATGGATTTTAAAAAGGTTATAAAAATACTTTGTATTAAAAAAAATTATAAAGTCTTTACACATAATAATATACTTTTAACAGTCACGAATATTTCCTATTTCAGACTTTTCGCAGAATTTGAGCTTTGCTACGTGAGTGCAATGGTCAATGTGAAGACGCCACACGAATTCGAGGCTCAGCAACTGATATGCGTTTTGTTCTCGGAGAGTTTGCGGAGAGCTTTGAAACTGAACCTTTTGACGCAAGAACAAGTGAGTTATTTTTTACCCGACTGCGCTAGAGAGAGGGTTATTTATTTTAATAAATAATAATTGACCGTGGCTTTGAGCTTTAAGCTTAAGTCTTTAATTCCTTTTCTTTGCTTCATATATTTTAAAGTAATGCCTACGATTTTGATGGCGCTTTCATTTTATGAGGACACGCGTAGACAACGTATCAAACTATAAGCGTATAAGCTGTTTGGGTTTATTCAATCGATGATTTGAAACCCAGTTATAAATTATAATTGTGTGAGAAACAAAAACAAATCTTTCCTATAGTAACCGTACATTTTTTCGGGATAAAAAGTTACCTATGTGCTTTTCCAGACTATTCCCAAGGAGGGTTGACGTCAGGCTGGCGGCCGGTCGTAAAACTTTTGCCAAATCCTTTCAGCAGTACAGAAGATGTACTGCGCCGACCCCAAGTGATTTGGGAAATGGGCAGGAAGAAGAAGTGCTTTTCCAGACTATAATCTATTTCTGTGCCAAATTTCACACAGATCTTTTCTGCCGATCTAGCGTTAAAGAGTAACAAACATCCATCCATCCAAACGTGCGCATTTATAATATTAATAAGGGATTTAGGCCATTATAAAATAAAAACAGTTCCAGGTGTTGCGCGACGAAACAGAAAAAAATATTAATTTCTTTTATGGCGTATATCACAAAGTTATCCAAACATAAATTTAACAGTATATCAAGTTCTAGTTTGAACAATTTTATTATTGTTTGTATAAATAAAGACATAAACACAAGGTCGTAAACATAAAAGTATTAAATACACGAACAGAGTAATATGCAATTGAAGCAATTATGCCCATTTTTATAACACTGCGTAGTACATTCTAAAAACATACGTATAGATGGACCCTTTGTTTTTCGTTATACCATATATCCTGTAAGAACTTTATCTTTTCCAGAAAAAAGTCATTTCGCGTTACGATTGAACATAAAATTAACATAAATTTAATATTGTTTACCATAAATTGCAAAATAAGTTTTTTTTTTCGAAATTTGGTTATATGCACATAAATACATTAGCTTAATAAAGGTCATTGACTTGGAAATAACAGTTACTTATTGTTATTTATTTACTAGCGACTCGCCCTCGCTTCGCTCAGGTTCGTCCCGCGGTACGTTTTGACGCTTAGTATGGAATAGATATTTTTTCACATTTTGTTTCTCGTGAATTTTTCCTATGTTATTTTGCTATTCGGGGCTCAGACAAATCCAACAATACAAAAATCATAAAAATCGGTCTAACAGTTCACGAGTTATAAGTGTTGTAACAAACCCGACTTTGTTTTATATATGTATAGATAATTATTATGGGTGGCAAATATGCTCAGTCATTACTAATGACTCATTAGTATCTATGTAATTAAGTAATCATTTTGATGACATATCAATAATTTGTGGCCATATTAAATACTTAAAATATAGACCTAAATAAGTATAAAAAAATAATATATATATATATATATATATATATATATATATATATAATATATATATATAAATAACATTTTGATAAACAAGCTTTTATATAATATAGTGTTGTATTATACTGTATTATTTTCAGTAAACTCTTTCATTTGATATCTATATCATGGGGGTGCATAAAAAACATAAGTTTGTTATTGTTGGGAGTCCGCCATGTTGGATTTAGAATGACGTCGCTTATCTAACCATGCATTGTCATCTAAAGTAAACGTGTATGCAAATTTTGAACTCGTTCTGTTGAGGATAACTGTTGTAAAATAAGATAATCCGGACTTACATTAAACGTATTAGTAGTATTTAGTGCATTATTTCTGATATAAAATAAGATTTTTAGATGACATTTTATAATTTCCAGGTGGATTCGTATGATCCGGCGCTAATGTTCGCAGTGCCTCGCTTAGCTATAGTCAGTGGTCTGCTCATATACTCGAATGGTCCATTGAGTATAGACAAAGTACCAGGTATGTATTTAAACATTCTTTTGAAACTCATTTTTACATATAAATTTAATCTACATACGGTTACTGCTTGGTTAATATTACGGTTTGAATTTTTCTACTATTTTAATATCTAAGTTTGCAAATTAAGATTTTTTTTTATTTATAAGCTGTAAATTCTACCCACAAGCTAAGAAAAAATAAATAAAATGTTTTTTTCTCTCCACCCTAGTGTATGTATAATCAAAATATTTATATATTCTATTTTTAACTTTTCAGATGAAATGTCAGACATGTTCCGTCCGTTCCGCCATTTGTTACACAAAATCAAGTCGCTGCTGTGGACGCTGGACCGGCGGGAACTGATGGCGCTTGAGAAGTTATTGTGTTCAAATGAAGATATTAATATGGCTAATTTTGAAATTCCACCTGGTGAGTGTTTGTTTTGTATACCTTAGTATTGAGATTGAATTGTATTTATGTTAAGTAGATGAATTTTAAAATAAATAGATTTTTATGTGCGGTAAATATTTATAAGGTGGTATGATGTGTATGGTTTATATTATAATAAATAGTTTTTTTGAAGTTACACTTTTTTTGACACGTTTGGAAAAAAATATGAGTAAAATTTATACGATGTCCGTGCACACCGACAGCCAAAAAGCTACATGATGAAGTTAGCTGAAAGCGA
Organism: Brenthis ino; assembly: GCA_921882275.1. Lineage (NCBI taxonomy): Eukaryota > Metazoa > Arthropoda > Insecta > Lepidoptera > Nymphalidae > Brenthis > Brenthis ino. The sequence continues at coordinate 18,114,355 of OV170222.1, forward strand.
CGATCCTTTTACAAACAGAGGGTTTGACTTACGGGATGAAATCTTTATCTATTTTTGTTCTGTTACGCCAAAGAAGTATGACTTCTTACATGCGTACATAAGTACACACACACTTTTTTTGTGAAGAAGAAGAAGAAGAAGTTTGATTTTAAGAGGGAAACTTACCCAGAACCTAAATTATTATTTCCGTTTAGACTAAATAACTAAGAATATTTTGATTTGTAAAAGCAAAGAAGTAGGAAAATACTGTATGTAGATAATATGTATATTTTAGTAGTTAATAAGTAATTTTACAGCAGAAGACTCAACAGAAGATTCATGTTATCCAGACATTAATGAATTTGTATCGAAGTTTTATGAGGACCATGCGCAATGTAGAAATTTATATTCGCAGCAAAGGTACGTAAACAATAATTTGTTTTTATAATTAACAATATATAAAGAATACTTATATTTTCTCAAGACCTAGCTTAAACTGAATTTTATAATTGATAGCTTTTATAACGATTCCTTGATTGATTATACATACCGTTTTTGAAGTGAAACTTCTTTAGAATCGTTGTGATTTGAAACTCGATGAAACGGAAATGCAACACTAAAAAGAGACAAACACAAATATATAGGATTAAGTCGGCGAGAGAATGAGATAGAATATATTGCCATGTTGCCTTTTTAACCGTTGTTATTTGAGATAGGATACATTACGCAAGAAATGAAAAATAATAAAACTAATTACTGAATAATATGTAATATATATTTATGTCAAATAAAGTGTAAAATAACTTTTAAACTTGCCAAAATTACTATAAAAAGTAAACCTTATGATTATCCTAGTCCTGATACTTTATATTCATCTCATTCTCTCGTAGGTAACTTTTCTGAAGTTTCACTTCTACCGTGTGTGAATTGCACACACTTGCATTTTTTTAACAATTCAAATTAAGATTAATTTAATAATATACGAATCAAAAAGTATGAACTATTTTAATTTGTATTCTAAATTGTGCATTTTATTCCAGTTCTAGTGAACCAACGATAACTGACGCGGACTATCTACCCGGAAATATTGAAGTTATGACTCCCATCATAGACGGACTTAAACGTCTCACAGGAGACGACGAATCTGAGAGAGAGTCCGAAGATATCGACAAACACACAGACAGACACTCAACCGACACAACCAGTACTGACACATTCCAAACAAACGAAAGCAATATAGAGAGGACTAGGAAAATAAGTAAGAACGAAAACGATATGTCATCGTTAAGAAATCTATCAACAAACGGACTAATGATGTTTGATCCGCTAGTAATAAATGCGGTATCAGCATCGACTTCGGGTGAAACATTGAATAGACAAATACCAGACCAAGAACTCGTCACATCACTAAACGAACAAGTAACAGAAATAGCTGATCGATTGTCCTCAATAGTTAGTGATGTGGACATAATCGATCAAACTCATTCGTACTCGACTAACGATGTACCTAATCTCATATCTAATGAATCGCAAGATTATAACTTTTCTGGACCAAGAAATGAACAACTGAGTTGTATGCCGTCAACAAGTCATGGATATTTAATACCAAATGCCATTAGTCAAGAGCCGGTTGTGTTAGCGTCACTTTCACACAATAATTCTGCTGTTTTCAATCAGGAGGAGGAGAATAATTTTAATCGAGTCATAATGAGTTCCGATACACCACTAATAATGCCTAGCATCGATGCTGAAATCGTGAATATCGATATGGCCATCGCTAATGTTAGCTTAAGTGTTATATTACTAGATGAAGAATACAACCAAGAATATAAACAGAGTTTTAAAAATGGTACAGACGATGAGTCGCCATTTTGTGATGATCCCGAGAAAATGGCGATGGATAAAGATGAAAGGGTCAAATTTATGCTTGGATATGAGAGTGATAACGAGTCACCGGTCGATTCAGGTGTTAGTACAGAAAATACAAGTCTAGACAGATCTCCGGATACCGACCAAAATAAAGAAAACCACTTCATGCAACAGAATAGAGTCTTAAAAAGTCCGGCAGAAGAAAAAATAGACGAAAAAGACACTAACACCCTAGAACGTTCCTTTTCTGAAGTGACAGATGAGATTGTTAATATTAAATATGTAGAAGATGACACACAGAAGAATGAAGCGGGGTCATCTCATATAGAAAACGTGAGACTGAGTAGGGAAGAGTTAAACGAAGCCTCCAGCCTACAGCATTGGGGTGCGAATGACCCACAGGAAGAATTTAGGACCATAGATGTGTTAACAGAGTTAAGAAGATATAGAGATTCTGACAAGAAAATAAGTTCGCTAGTGAAAGATATGTCCAATGAAGTGCCCAATTGTAGTCAAAATACGAGGCGGAAAAGTAGAAAGTCGAGTGCAAAGAGTAAAAAGAGGAAGAAAATGTGGTCTCCGGGAAATGTGATATTAGATAACCGGTCAACTCAGAGCCAGAATAGCCCGTTGAGATTGAATTTTGACCATTTTGTTGATGAAAGGTGAGTTCTATGGTTAGTTGCAAATGTTTATTGACTAGTTGTAGCGAAGTAATCAAATCATGGAAATAATTTCATAATAATTTTTAACTGTTGTATATTGTAAAATTAATGTGACAATATAATAACACTATTGCTGCTATTGAGCTGATCTGAAGATGAATTGTGGAATTCTAATAGCTAGTAATGGCTACTTCTTACGAATTTATAACATTTCGAATTTTCGATCACTTTCGAGTTTCATTTGTTCTATGCACATTATGTTTTATAGAAGCGCGCGTAAAGAGTAAAAAATACAGATAACATGCGATAATGCAGATAATCCCACAAATATTATAAATGCGAAAGTTTGGATGGATGTTTGTTACTCAATAATGCCAGAACGGCTGAACGGATCTGGATGAAATTTGGCACAGAGATAGATTATAGTCTGGAATAGCACAGGTTACTTTTTATCCCGGAAAAATGTAGAGTTTGCGTCGGTTAGGTTTGCTTTTGTTTATCACTACGGACGAGCCGAAGCGATGCGAGCTAGTGTCGATATAAACGCGTGTCAACAGTGCGTTAATAAGTTATATATTATTTTAGGCAAAAGACAATTTTTTTTTTGGCTTAAAAACAAAAAAAAAACTAAAATCTTAAATAAATACAAAAAAAAGTAAAATCTTTGTTTCCGACCGGGATTCGAACCCGGACACCTGTGATTGTCAATGTTGCGCGAGCGTGAAAAATTAGCGACCGTATTTTGCGTGGAATAATACGAAAGAAAACCGCATGTAAACTCGAAAACACGCGTTTTCCCAGACATAAGACTAATGTAGATCGAGTTTTCGTCCCCGAAAACCCGCACATACCAAATTACAGCGAAATCGTTAGAGCCGTTTCCTAGATCGCCGGTGTATTTAAATAAATAAATATATAAGAAGTACTTTCTTAGATTTACGCGAATGTTTGTCATTTTAAATAAAACTATCTTTTCGGATTAATTTGCGGATTTATTTTGATTTTTGGTTCCCGACGTTTCGAATGCTTTACAGCAATCATGGTCACGGGAGAGACTAAGGTTATAGACTTCTCAAAGGCGTTATATACTTGTTACAAATCAATGTCTGATTAGAGATAGTTTTATTTAAAATATATAAGAATTGCGCGTTTAAAGTTATTCGATTAGATAATAGCGTATGTAAAATTACAGTAGCAGTGCATGCGGGAATGCAGAGTGTGCAGACGACGAGCAGATCGCGTTAGCGCTGCAGGCGCAGGAGCTGGCCGCGAGGCAGCAGGCGCGGGGCAAGTTCAAGTTAGTTTGTGTCCTTTTAAAGTTCTTTTTTTGACTGAAAGGAGTTCCACGGTTTAGGTGTATACTTCTTTTTATCAACAATTGTAATCAGTAGAATAGGTCATGCCTGAATTTTGAATATATAAAAATTTAAGGACCAATTTCACTCCTAGGGGTGGAATAATTGATTACTTTACTAATTTTGAAGTCAGTTACCTGTTTATTTAAAATGTATTTATTTATTTATTTAGCCAACAGAACATACACTTACATCGTGCAAAACCTACATGTCTAAATTTTACAATGGGTAAATATTGTTCTACTTAAAGGCTACCACGACAAGCGATATTTATTGTATTTATTTATATATTGTGGATAAATAGAATTACGAGGTGAATGAATATATCGAAAGTTTTAGCTTATGTCAGACAGACCTTTAAAAATACGACAAAATTGAATCTATACGTGAAACAAAATATTTATTTATTGTTTTAATAAATTTTTCAGATCAAGCGAAGATCTCATCCACCGTTTGTTTGTCTGTATCGCGGGTGTCGCGGACCAACTACAAACTAATTTTGCAGCCGATCTCAGAAACATATTAAAAGCTGTATTCCTACTCAACCAGACCATTGAATTGCCTGAAGAGACGAAACCAGAAGAAAACACTATAGAATATCAACCCACTGAAGACCAGGTCATACAAAATGGTTGGTGACTTATAAATATATTATGCTTTTATAGGTTATAAATATAATCTTAAATTTTATAGATATATGGTCTATTTACATATTTTTTCGGGTCCTGTGGTAGGTTCGTCATGATGCCATGATTCATGATTTTCTGACGTATTTCGTATACTATTGTAACTATGGTATCTTAATAATTGCTTATATTTCTGTATATATACACTTAAGTTTAGCTAAATCATTAAAAAATGAGTCAATGTCGTGGGACGCCCGGTATGAGCGAAGCTCCTTTCGTTGTCTGCGCTTGGCTCGTAAATTAGTTCATAAAAATTGTCACCAGGTATTATAATAGTAGCATTAACATCAAGTAACGTAGATTGTAAATTTTCTTAATATTTTGGTAAGTTTTGTACCCTTCAAAAGAGGCTTCCCGGTAAATTTTGAGATTTTTTGATCACTAGTACATAGCTGCTCTTTTTTTGTTTTTTTTTTTGCTCATAACTTTTGCTTTAACTTTGATAATGGTCGAAATTCAACTTTTTTTTCAAAAGTTTTGCTTTTGGATAACCTTTACAAAAAATATATATAAAAAATATTTATATTGTTTTTAATCGAGATTTTTCAATTTTAAGTTTCAATCGTGAAAAACTGTGTGTATCCTTCTATTTTATAACTTAACTATACTTTAACTTCTATTTAATAATAACTAACCTATCCATCATGCAAATTTTAAAAATGAAAACAAAAACAATTTTAATAGATAGTCTATATATACATAGGTGTGATGAGTTTTATATCTCTTACTTGAGAAATAATTGATTCCCCATACAAATTTCCACCTCCATTTTCACTCCTTAAGTGATGACCCCATGTCCTTCCCAGGGTCTCAAACTATTTCCATACCGTATTTCATCTAAATCCGTTCAGCTGATTAACCCTGGAAAGGTAAACAGACAGAGTTACTTTTGCATTTATAATATTAATATGGAAGTATGATATATTTTAGTACAGTAAAAACACCAAACTAAAGCCAAATACCTTCGCAGGTAGCTCATTCGACAGTGTGTACTCCGCCGAAGAGGTGTACGCGGACAGCAACTCTGAGAGCGCGGAGCCTCCCGCCCGCCGCCGCTCAGATACTGGCAATTTGCAAGCTTCGCACTCCACTGGTGATCTTAGTTATAGGTATGATGAATATATAAAAAATTACGGACAAGTGCGAGTGGGACTCGCTCACCGAGGGTTCAGTACAAATTTGTAGGAAATCTGTTTAACTTTAATTTTCATTTTTTTTTTCATTTTTTAGAATTTCTCTTCTAGAATTAGAATGTCTTGCCAAATTTCGTGATCCTAGGTCAACGGGAACTACCATATAGGTTTTCGCCCAAAACCTATAGGGTACTTCCGTTTGACCTAGAATTGTCAATTTTGGTTAAAAGCAAGGTCTTACAGCACAAGTAAAGATAAAATTCCGAAAAATAAAAAAAGTTAAAAATTAAGGTAAATTTTGGTACTTACAAGTTTTCGCGAAAATCTAAATTTACCCATATCTTTTTATCGTGTTGACTCATGGCCTTGATTTTTATACACCTAATAGGAACTATAGACTTCAGTATCTGGTATAAATTTCATCTAGCTAGGTCCACTCGTTCTTGAGAAAACCGGCGGTAACACACGTACAGACGCACAAGAGATTGATCTTATATTGGTTCCTTTTTTACCTTTTGAAGTACGGAGCCCTAAAAAGCGCCTAGACTTATAATAACTTGCTTTTAAGACGTCATGGTACGAAAACTCTGAGTAAGATTATAGTATTCATGCTATTAGAGTTCATGGTAAGGCCTTAGGTCATCTAATTAAAAATGAAAATAATAAATATAATAGAATAAAAAAAGGTGCGCATGTGTGCAATTCACACATGGTAGAAGTGAAACTTCAGAAAAGTTACCTACGAGAGAATGAGATGAATATAGAGTATCAGGAGTAGGATAATTATAAGGTTTACTTTTTTTATAATAATGTGGCAAGTTTAAAAGTTATTTTACACTTTATTTGACATGAATATACATTACTTTTTAATCAGTAATGAATTTTATTATTTTTCACTTCCTGTGTAATGTATTCTATCGCATTCTCTCGCCGGCTTAATCTTATATATATGTGTTTGTCACTTTTTAGTGTCGTATTTCCGTTTCATCGAGTTTCAAATCACAACGATTCTAATGAAGTTTCTCTTCAATAATATTGTGACTTTGTGTAGAGTGACTGGGGGACTGACGTGAATGGGGGATAGTGAGGTAGAATAATTATGAATAACAATTAACAAATATATATTTATAGGGAACGCGACACAATGAGATCGCGCGAGGACCCACCACAAACACCTCGCACGACCACTGTGGGCGTGGACACAGGCGTGGGTGTGGACACGGGCGTGGGCGTGGGGGCGGGCGTGGTAGAGCGTGCCCCCGAGTGGGTGCCGGACATTGCGGCGCCGTCCTGCATGCGCTGTGACGCGCACTTCACAGCCTTCCGACGCAGGCATCACTGTCGTAATTGTGGTTAGTATAGATAGTTTTATTTTAATATTTGTATTTAATTTTAGTCTCGCTTTGTTTTCGCCAGGTGTTCTCAGGAACGAGGCTTTTTCTTTCCGAACTGGTGGTAGAGTCATGATGTTCAGTAAAAAATTGTAATAATTTAATGCTAAAAAATATTTTTAATTTGAAAAAAAATATACTTATGATCTATGTCTGTCTCTTTAATGTCCACTATCTCGGTCTCTGTCTGCCACGAGTACTTATGCGGTTTTTTTATTTGTGACTCCTATACTTGAGATTGTTTTACCTAGATGGAATTATTTCTATCTCTGTCATTGTCTCTTTGTCTATCACGAATCATCGGGAACCAAAAATCAAAATAAATCCGCGAAAAAATCCGAAAAGATAGTTTTATAAAAAATGACAAATATTCTTGTAAATCTAACAAAGTATTATTATTAAGTATTATTTAATTTTACCAAAATAATTATAGGAAAATAATTACATATACCATTTTTTTCACAATGTATGTATTTCAGCCTCCCCGCATCCCACAAGCCATCATAAATATTTTTGCTGCACTGTATGCCACAAGATTGTTTTTAAATACTATGTATTTAACATAATATTAAAAAAAATCTTGCCGACTCTCTCGCCCCACTCCTACACATAATACCAATACGTCGCACTGAGAATGCTCTTTTGTCCAGACTACCAATTTGCGGAATGAGTTTTTACACAATTTTTGAGTTTTAAATGTCAATTCTATTGGTATAAAATAAAAATAAAACATATTTTTCTTTAAAAAGCCTAACTAGTATTTTACATATACATGTATATAAATCTTATTGTAGGAAATAAGGCTTTGTTTTAAAAATAGAGGAAAAAACTCTCTACTGTAAAGTACAACAAGTATTGGTAGTTTGAACAAATAAGGCGACGAATAGTAATTAAATGATGCATTTTGTTCGCAGGCAAAGTATTTTGCGCATCGTGCAGTTCGAACTCCATACCCTTGCCCAGATACGGACAACTGAAGCCTGTCCGAGTGTGCGAAGAGTGTTTCCAGTCTACAGCGCGTGCGTGTCGAAGGCAGCATCGGTGAAATTAATAATGAGCTTTATTTTCATAGCAATAGGGTTCAATTTCATATAGACTATATAATTAATGTGTTAGCGCAAAAATAGTTTTTTTTTTCATTGAAATTATGTTACAGAAAGTTCTATTTGTGATTTAATGTGATTATATTTTTTAAAAAGAAAAGGTTCTTTGTCTTTTTGTTTGTTTTTTATATCACACAAAATCTTATTGATAGACTGATTTTGATGCTAATAATTTGTGTTTAAAACATTATGAGTAGGCTTAAAAACTCGTATAATATTTTATTTATGTACTAAAATTATACTTTAAATTAATGCCAGAGTGGTTCGATTTAAAAGGCAAAAGTAACTGCATTTTAATTATTTCATACTTCTTTACCTAAAGCTTATGCTATTTTTGCGCTGACAGATTAAATCGTTCTCTATGATGTTTGATAGACTTTGTTAACAGTGAAATAAGTCACGCCGATTAAAACTTTATTGCCTTCAAATAAAGTTCAAGTTTGTTTAAACTAATAAAAAGACTTCACTAATACACGCAAAAATAGACTTTGTTATTCGCGTGATAAGGATCATATTAGTTAGCGTTTTCCTAACAATTATAGCTGTAGATCAAGCTGTTACAAAGTGAACTTTAATGAATGAGTCTGCATATTGTCGCGGATGCAATATAAAATAAACTTTGTTGTTAGTGAAATAAGATTTATTTTAATTTGACACCATAGTTGAGATAGAATATCTACACACGTGTTAGAAAATAGGCCTTATTGCTGAAATAATAGAGTTCATTTCATATTACTGAATTTATTATGATTTAACAATATTTTGATGCTTATGGAGCATTATTATTCAATTATTTATTCAAATAGTAAAAGTTACACGCGTCCATTATGTTAAAAAATGGTTTCCGCTATGTAAATGCTATAAATATTTAAAAAATATCAAAGAATAAATTTTGTAAAAATTGGGGATAGTCTATCAAGAAAATGTTTTATAATAACAACAAAACGTGCGTGTGTATGTTATGTACGCATGTAAGAAGTTATACTTCTTTGGCGTAACAGAACAAAAATAGCTAAATATTTTATTCCGCATGTCAAAACTCAGTTTGTAAAAGAAATGCAGCTAACTTCATCATGCCGCTTTTTGGCTGTCGGTGTGCGCGCGCATCGCAAAATTTTTATTCTCATATTTATTTCCAAACGTGCCAAAAGAAGTATAACTTCAAATATAGTTTCATAAAAATACTGTCAATTTTCTTATTTTCCTGTCCATTTCACTAAAACAAAGTTTGTTTGAAAAACCACGTTAAAACGTCTCAATGTTTTGCTCATAACTAGCGCCTAACATCACATTATTGTTGTTATATAAAAAAAATATCTATTTTTCCAAAAATAGTCCATTGTTTTTGCCATAATTTTAATAATAATTAAAAAAAAAACAATAAAAATTAAAGAAAAAAATTATCCTTGCAATTTCCAAATATGAATACTTTGTGATATACGAACGTTATTCCAGAATTTTCTACTAATACTAGGTGACTAAGTTATTATTAATGTGTTTTCAATATGACTGATGTTAAAGGATTTCGTATTAAGTTTTCAGTTTTGATAGCTCTCTAATAAGGAAAAATAAATATAACCTTTATTGTTTCATATAATACAAGTTATAAAAAAATATTATTTACAAAAAAAAAATGATATTTATTTCAAGATCTTATAAAATTTTATCTTAAAAATGTAAATTTGTAATATTTTTAATTCCTTTTCTTTTTTTTAATTCAAAGTTTTATATAAAACGTCTGAATGGCGGATGTATATACAAAAAAAAACTAAATCGAAATCAAAACTGAAAAATATTATTGTTAAGTAGATACGTTCAAAATAGACACTTATTTTAAGAAACTAAAGGTTTAATTTTAATTAACCAACAATTTTCTATAGTATGTTTAAATGATCTTTATATTTTCTAACTCAATATGACATAGGTAATATATTATTTGATGTTTTTTATTAAAATCATTGTTGTTGTTTTTTTCTAATTGTAAAATGTAAAAATAAATTAAATTTTACTTTCAATTGCCGTTGAAATTTTAAAATAAGCTTAAATATATCAAATAGCGAATTTTGAATACGTAACGTTAATATTTTTATAAATTACTTATTGCATATAAAAATTTTGGCGGCAATTGTTATATTGAATACAGATAATCAATTTTATATTATCTATGGCGTTTAAAAAAAAGAGTCCATAACATTTTATATCCGGTGTTCTTTGTTGTTGTAAGTTTAATAAATTGTATGTAAATTTTGTAAAGCGTATTATTATATCCCATAGTACATAACTCTGATAGTTTTTTGTATGTATATATACATAAGAAAAGATAATTTTCGACCACAACGTCTTAAGTGATATAATTATAATGTTATATTTTAATCGTGTAAAGTAAATGTCAGATTTATTATTAGATAATCGAATGTTTTATTTGTTTACCTAAACCTTTTTTATCTGTACATATAATAAAATGGTAACAGCGTATAAAAATTTCATTTATTATTGAAGTGAAAACTTCTATAGGCAGTTTTGGTTGGGGAGTAAATTCATGCAAGTAGTCATCGACATGGTTACGTGACGTTACCATGTCGATATGTGGCGTGTTAACGCTAACACTCAAGAGTGCCGATAGACGTTAAAACCAGATAAATATAGTTTTATTTTCAAATTTTAATTTAAGATCAATTTGAATATCCAAAAACAACAACTGTTTGTTTATAGTTTTAAGTTTTCACTTGTGTCGGCAGTCCTCATGACTGCTTTTTTATAAGAGCGATATTTAGTATGTAAGTATATTAATATATATCACTGTGTAATCCCAGTAGCGGTTTCAAATCCCGGGTATCTCATATTTTTATGCGCAAATCATTTCAAACATGATTACTACTTTCCTTACGTGAAGGAAAACATCTTAAGGAAACCTGCATGTCTCAGAGATCCTACCAAGTCCTTCAAAAATATATAATACATAAAGTCCGGCATTTGGCCAGTTGTTCGTGGGTATTCTACGCTGATTAACCTAAAATATACAGATAGATATAGATCAGGGATCGAAAACCGAATTTGTAAACCGGTTTAGGTCATTAATCCCAAACCCAGGGCTCGGAAACCCGTTCAATTTTTAAATTCAACGGATAAAGAACGAGCCATGAATGTAACCATTAGGCAAAGTGGGGTAATTGAGAACACTTAACTTCTATCACTCAAAAATAATAGAACAAAGTCACAAACACAATTAACTTTTTATTATTAAAAAATATATTAAAGATTAACGTTTTATTAGAAATACAATGAATGAAAACAAAAACATTGCCGTTCCTTTTTACCCTATACCCTATATGGTAATTAAGACCAAGTAGTTAGGACTGACACAATTAAATCTTTATAATAAACTACAATTAAGTTGTGTGGCACATATCACACACGTAACCTTTACTAGTCTGCCGGGTAGTATATTTTTCATGTGCGCAGAGTTTAGAAATGGCGTACATGATTCATTCTTCTGTCGGTGGGGATTCATACTTTACATTGCCCATTATACAATAAAATTCCACTTCGTTTTCATTTCCTTGTAAAGCCGTCTTTAAATTTCTGTTTCCTAAAGGAAAAAGAGTAAACTCTTGACTCTTCATGTTAGTTTTTTAATGTTATTTTCTGTTTTTTTTAGTTAGTACTTTTAATTTTTGCTCTCATTTTGTCTTTTCTGTTTCTTCATTGGGCCAAAATCTTGTATTTTTTTAGAACTGTGCTAATTAATACTGCTAAAACTGTGATAAATAATAATCACGTATCGTTTTATTTAAAACGTCTCAAAGGCATTATGATATTACACTACAAGAAACCCGCGGCTTCGCTCGCGCTAAAATTAAAAAAAACTAAAAAGGCAGGTTTTATACAAACATACCTGGCCTATTTTACCCCCTTATGGGATGATTTTCGAAAAGTGCTAAAACGCACGTATTTATTTAATTGTATTGAAGAGATTAATACTAAGTTTCAAGTAATACTGATCAAAATACACTCGTGAGCAAAAAAATCGACTCAGGACGCACGCTTGCGGTTAAAAAGCTCTAGCAAAAAATTGGAAGCTTTTATTATATTTCTGATTTTAACATCTCAAAGTTCTTTGTTTTAGCTTTAAAATGAGTGGTCTATGTTATTATTAAAAAATGTTTTCTGGTAAAGAAAAAATATTGAATGAGATGGAGTCTTAAGCAATAAAAAAAGTGATGGTTGACGGTAAAGAAAATACCACGTAAAATTCGTCAAAACAATAATTTAATTAAAATTATTTTTTTAATATTTAGTGTTGCCCCCCTTGGCTCTAATAACAGCTTCCAATCGCTTTTTCATGGATCGAATAAGTTTCCTTACTCGATCTTGTTCGATGCTATTCCATTCGTCGATTAGCGCTGCTTTGAGGTCCGCCATCGTGTCTGGTGCAGGATTTCTAGCCCGAACTTTTCTTTTAAGATCATCCCACAAATGCTCGATAGGATTTAAGTCCGGGCTACGCGCTGGCCAGTCCATAGCGGCAATTGCGACCTCCTGTAAATACTGCCGGACGGAACTTGCAGTATGTGGACGGGCATTGTCGTGCATTAGGACGAAGTTTTCGCCAATGAAACCGGCGTAGGGAACGACGTGATCCTCTAAAATCTCTTCGATGTATCGGATCGCCGTCAATCCTCCCATTCGACCGCCAGTTTCAATAAAAACCAACTCGGTTTTTGCCTCGCTTGAAATGCCGGCCCACACCATCCAGGAACCTCCTCCAAAAGCAACATTTTCTTTGATACAGCACTGCGCGAATCTTTCCCCAGGTCTTCTGTAGACTCGTCCTCTTCTATCACTACCATGCAAGCACACTCTACTTTCGTCTGAGAAGAGAACGGTGCTCCATTGTTCGTCAGTCCAATCAACATGTTCTCTAGCAAAACGTAGGCGGGCTGCTCGGTGGTCTGGGGTTAATTTGGGGCCAGTAGCTGGCCTTTTTGGCTCAAGCCTAGCTAGCTGCCTTAAGTCGTCTTCTGACTGTCCAGCCACTCACAGCTACTCCTCGCGTTTCTCTGAGCTCTTGTTGGACTTGAACGCCAGTGAGGGCCCGATTTCTTAACGATGTGCTGACAATAAATCGGTCATCTCTCTCTGATGTGCACCTTTTTCTACCGGAACCGCGTCTTCGATTAAAGCCACCAGTCTCCTGGTAACGACGGTAAACTCTGGAAACAGCAGACTGGCTCATGTTCAGTGCACGTGCCACTTCACGCTGACTCTGGCCTTGCCGCAATAGGGTGATCGCTTGAGCTGCTAAATCGCTTGTTGTGTCCATTTTCAGGTAGAATTCTTGATTGTTGATAACGGAGATGTGTATCGGTTGACGTTTGACGGCTAACTAATAAGGGTGGGTCAGGTAGATAACCTTTTACGTGGGTCAGTACTTAATTAGCACTATTGTAAACAAGCGTAAAAAGGGTGATTACTGATCACAACATATTGTTGGATTGTGTGAGCAATAAACCTTACAATATTTTGTATCATTTTGAAGCTAATACTAGCAGCTTTAAGATTTTACTATGAAAAAAATATATTTGCTTTCAGTTTTTTTTCCAGTGACTTGCGACTACAGATGTGTCGTCTGAGTCGATTTTTTTGCTCACGAGAGTATTTTGTGGGTTATAATATAACGTGTTTTCCCGTGGGATTGAGATATTCTCCCGCGGTAAAAAGTAGCTTATGTCACTCTTCAGCCTTCCAACTTTCTCCACACAAAAAAATACCCCAATACATCATTCCGTTTCGACGTAAAAAAAAGGACAAACAAACAAACTTTCACATTTATAATATTAGTATTGATTATATATACATACATTACAGACATTGCCTACGCACAATTTTACAAAATGATTTCAAAAATTCAAAAATGGCACCACCTTGCAATATTTGTCGATTTTAATTCTAAACATTAAAAAATAATAATAAGTATTATAATTAAATATTTTATAATCGTAGTTGTATAATAATAAAGAGGAGTAATATGTAATGCTTAAAAGCTCTGTAATGTCTATCCATATTATAAATGTGAAAGTGTGTTTGTTTGTTTGACCTTCTTTCACGTCGTAACGGAATGACGGATTGACGTGATTTTTTGTGTGGAGATAGTTGGAAACTGGAAAGTCACATAAGTTATTTTTTATCACGGGAGATTATCTCATTCCCACGGGAAAATACGCTATAATGTTATACGCTATAATAAATACCTACTGCCGGCGCCAACCCTTACTTTGCTTGCGTGGTGGATTATAGTCTAAGCTCCTCTGTATTAAAGGCAGGGCGTTCCCTGTAGTGGCACGTTAAAAAAACGCTAAATACGCATACATACACATAAATAAGGTAGCGCTTCCTTTATATAGTAGTGAATATTGTAGCTACAAATGGCCTTCAGATGCATCCGAGCGAAGTAAGGGTAAGATGCTCGTATTTACTAAAAAAATACAACTTGTTTAAAAATAACAAACCAAGGTAGCCCAATTAATTTCAGAGTTGAATTAAACGTTTTATTAAACGCGGTCAAGCCTAACGTGAAAACATAAAGCAAATGCTACATAAGAGATGTTATCACTGCAATTGAGGCACGTTTTTGTTATAACCATTTTACATTGTAAGTAAATATTTATTAGGGAAAATTTATAATTAACATTTATATGAAAAATAAATTAAAAAATGATATCAAATAACCGTAACATTCATTTACAATGACTAAGTACTAGGTCCTACTAAGTATATTAAACAATTTAAATCAATACATACCAAAATAGAGCTGTATTTTTAAATACTAAAAAAATTTAAGGAAGCGAAATCGGATTTGTGCCTCGAGCGCAAATTAACCTACTTCTGCATTGAATATAAAGTATCTAGTTACTTCTTTAGTAGACTGTAAAGGTTGGCTTAAATTATAAGAATCAAACACAACGACAATTAGAAAAATATTATATGATGCTTGAATGCTTGAAATGATATAGTTCTACAATCGTTGAAGAATAGAAAAAAAAATAGGTACAGTAAATGATAAATTTAATCGTTATGTCATAGAATCGTAATATGTCATTCCCTTATATGTACCGATATTTTTTGATTTCTATCTTCAACGATCATATAATGACATCTTGTAACCATATCAATAATATTGTTATATTTATAGATTCTTTCTCTCAACGCCGTATAACCGGTGGGAAAAACTTAGGAACTGAGAAAAGGTATATGGTAAGAAATTATTTACTTAAAATGTTATTAAATAGTTAAATTTGAATTAACTCATTAAAATATAACATGAATATAATATCTTTTATACTATGGAGCTCTTGGTGTACGAGTCAGACTCACGCTTGCCCGATGTTTTGAACTACCTACGATGTAAATAGCAATCATTCTGATCCGTAGATTAGAGAAGTACGGAAAATTTGTTCACCTCTAATTTTTCCACCCTCTCTACTCTTATCCATTTTTATTACTAGGCACTACTGTTGACTACTTGTCTATTAGAATTTAAAGTCAAACTCACAAAGAAGCATTTCTTTGGGTGACAATTTTTGTTATCTACGAAACTACATGATGTCTAGAACAAAAATATAAAAACTGAGGAGTAACTAGCCACCTTATATGTAACATACGATCAAAATAGGATAATAAAATATTAATATAGTAATAACTATATTTTGACTTATGTTCTTTTCATTTTCCTTCTTTAAAACAGTACAACGTTTAAAGGATCGGTTTCGCTTGTGATCAGGAAAGTATTCTAGTAATCTATAGCAAAAAGTACTTTAAAACAAAAATATATGTTATATAAAATATGTGTAGGTATATACGCGGGCCGTACATATGTATATTGTATACCTAAGGTTTTTAGGGTATAGCGATAACGGATCGGTAGTCGTTAGTGTTCGCTGAGCGGTCGTATAATATAACAAATTAGCATTGCCCGCGGCTCCGCCCGCGTTCAGACGTCCAAAAACCAAATTCTTAGGTTTTACATAACATTAGTATACTCTTACATTGCAGTTTTTGTATTTTTTCACAAAAATGAAATATTTTCCCGCGGTAAAAATCGCGGTATCCTATATGTTGACCCGAATAACCAGCTATCACCATACCAAATTTTATCAAGATCCCTCCAGTGGTTTTTTTGTGATGCGGTAACAGACAGACAGACACAAAAATTTAAAAAATATAGATTCGGCCTCTGTATCGATAATAATGCTTATTTCAATAAGATTTAAAAAAAAATATCTAATGTACAGATTTGGCTTACTTACATTATTATATGTATAGATAACTAACTACCTAGCTGTTTCCAAAAAAACTTTTTAACAAAAAAAAACAATTTTTAATATATAATATTTTTTTGTTAAAAAGTATTTATTTTTCCCCTTTTAGTGTAGACAGTAGTAGTAAAGTAAGAAGAAAGTATTTTAATAAAATATTCGCTTAAACCGTTTAAGTTACTTTGATGCCAACTTTTATTCGAAGACTTACAAACTAAAATTCGCTTTTATTAGAAACACTAAAAATTCTGTCTCTAAAATCCATTCTAAAGTGTTAGGCTTGTCAAAACAAACAAAATAAGCCCAAACTCAAAGTATCTACTATTAGCCGTTGAAGAGTTCCGCCTATCCACCTTCTGGCCTTACCATCAGATCAGGTCAACGATGCCGAACTACTGCACTATCAACGGAAATAAAAACACATGCAAAGTTTCAAGTCAATATGACAATTAGAAGTAGGTTAAATTCATCATTAGCTATTTTTTCACCCTTAGGGGTGGTATTTTCTTTTGAAATTTAAATGGGACCAATTTGGAAGTATACACTTTCAAACAAAACAAAAATTGTCCAAATCGGTTAATAAATGACGGAGTTCTGAGGTAACAAACATTAAAAAAAACACAGCCGAATTGAGAACCTCCTCCTTTTTGAGGATGTCGGTTGAAAATTTTTTATTGATAACAATAAATTTCATGAACTGATTTTAAATTAAAAAGAAAATCGTTTGACAAGAAGAAGGTGGTTTATAAATGTATAAAAAATCGATGTGTGTGTGCACGTTCTCTATGGATTTCAACTGACTGAAACAATTTTGATGAAATTTTTTGGCAATATTGAGATAAGTCCCGCACTCTTTATTGTGAAGTTTGAACGCCAGTGAAGCCACAGGTACTGCTAATTAAACTTTAAAAAAGTAGTAATGATATTTGATATATAGGTGTATCTAGTACCAGCAGAAGAATCATCTCGCAACTACGACAGTTGGATATGCGGAGGTGCTATTATTCATCCTTTCTTGGTGCTAACTTCGGCTGCCTGTATAGAAGATGTGGAGAAGGCTTACGTGATAGCTGGCTATCATAAATACGTCAAGCTATCAGATTTAGATAAAAATGAATGCACTAAAAACATGAAAAGAAAGATTGTTGATACTTATGTACCTTTATGTAAGGTTTTGACTTTTTTTTTCAAGTTTCGCCTATCTCCTGTGCTGTAAATTTTGATCTATTTTAAAAAGGAAGAGGTACTCAATTCATCTTCAACTTCAACAATTGTGGTTCGGTTTTCATAATTTTCTTTTGAATGAATAGATACCTCAGAGGTGGTAATTAATCACGTGATAAATTATAAAAACTCCAACCCTAAGAGTGAAATAACTACTTTTAAGTGATTTTGAAGCGTTATAACTTCTTTTAACAGGTACTGTTTCGCTTCTCCTATTTTCATATTATAGGGTCTTCAGAATTGTGACTTTACCTTAAGTAAGTATAATAAATACTTGCTAAAAATATATTAAAGTATTGGTTGGTCATATATTTTCAATTTTCTAGCGTACGAACTGGACTACAGTAATATAGAGAAGTGGTCCGCACTCGACATAGCTGTGGTGAAAGTTGACAAACAGTATCGCTTCGACGATCAAAATTTTACAAAATACTGCTCTTATCCACCTAATAAAATCGATGTCAATTTTGACAAGCAGAATGAGAAACCTGGCACTCAAGCGATTGTTCTGGGATGGGGGCATACAAGCAAATGGCGAATGGTAATACCATAGTTGAACGTAATAATAAATATAGGTAATAAGTATAGTAAGTCAGGGAGAGTTGCAATAACATGAATTGAAATAACAATATCAATTATATATGTAAGATACTAGATAAAATACGCATAGTTTATTTGAATTACTGTTTATTTATGCCATTCAGATAAAATTCTGAACTATTGTGCAATATATTTTAGATTAAAAATTTTTTTATTTATAATAAAAAATAGGCATCTTACTTTAGACATGTGGATTAGTTGCCTATAGATATCAGGGATAGATGCCCACGAGTAATTAGTGCATAATCAGACGTTACACTTTAAGCATTTATTCAGCAGTCATCACTGCAGTCTTCATGAAACCATATTTTGCAATGAACAAACTGTCACATATTTTGACTGGAAGTCACATATTTTCTACTTACTTTTTCTTCTTAGTGGCGTTATAATACTCTCCACACACTACGCAAACATCTCCAAGCATTTTGTATTCTATGTCCCTTTTTTGGTGAATTATCATGGAGACAAAATATATGATCGTTCTCAATGATTCCTCTGTAGTCATTCCTTTAGCTCTTTGTAGAGACACTCCTACCGATTTTGTTAATGAAACTTCCGGATTTCTGTGTAAAAAAGATTTAATTCAATCATATCCTTTTTTTATGCATACCACTTAATAACTTACTGGTGGTTATGTGGGACTCACCGGCTAGAAAATCCAGTACTACCCACTAAGATACAACAAAACCTCCCCCGTCTTAATGGGGCGTCGTAGGATCGCTTACTAACTCAACCACGACACCTCGTCGTCAGGTCTGCCTAAGCAGAGCACAACAACCATGGGGTTGCTGCCACGGTCTACTCTGTCCTCAGAGAAGTACCAGGCGCAACCTGCATGGTACAGCGCCCAACAAGGTGGGCCACCTCCCAGTGCATTTATTATATGCAGACTTATAGATATTTTATGCAGACAAGGTGAACGCACGTTGGGGGGAACTTATTAATATTTACTGGGCATCTAACACTGAAACATTATTGGGCATTTTTTTCGATCATTACTATTATACTCTTTGATCGTTAGTGAGAGATGCTTATCGACTCATTTGCAATACAAAATGGTGAATTGTTAACAAAACATCACAATGCTAGGTTATGAAAAAATTTAATTCTATTTAAATTATGAGTTTAGGGGGAAGAAAATACTGCCAACTATCTCAAAGATTATATTCTAACGGTTTAATTAAAAGTGCATTATTTGCGTATAAAAAAGTTCCACATTGACAATTAACTTTCGACTGTACGACTGTGACGTATTTTTTAATTTTGTAGGCATCTGTACCTTATAGGCGTCTCCCCCTGACTTACTCTAATTAAAATTTTAAAACCCTATGTAAGTATGATTTGTAAAAAAACTGGTTAAATGGTTAGCTTGAAAATAATTTTTAAAATATAATAAAATTAGTTTTCTATTTATCGGTTACTTCCTACTAATTTATAGATTACGTAATCATTTAGAGTCACTCCATTGAAAATTCTTAAAAACAGAAAAAGTTTACAAGTACAAAATAAAATTATAGCAAACTATACAGAATAATATACAACATATTGAAAATAGAATAGGCATATTTATTATTATCTATTTTTTTTATTTTATTAGGAAGAGGATGAAAGAGACCATAACGTTAAGGAACTTCTCTATGGCCCAACAATTATATATCCAAAAAATGAGTGCAAAAAGTATTACATAAAACCTAATTTATCTAATATCATTGACAAATATATGATCTGTACCGATGACTACGGTCTACTGTATGATTCTGGGGCTACTGATTTAACTCACCAATATGTCCCTGAATTAGAACAAATGGTACGACTACAATCATTTATTTTATCATTAAGCAGGTACCTATCTATGATTACGATGGTTTTGTAAATTGAATGTATCATTTTAACTGGTAAATCGGTTAAAGTCTTAGATATTTTATATAAACATATATATATATATATATATATATATATATATATATATATATATATATATATATATCTCGGAAACGGCCCCAACGATTTTCATGAAATTCAGAATACTGGGTGTTTCGGGGACGATAAATCGATCTAGATTAGTCTTGTGTCTGGGAAAACGCGTGTTTTTGAATTTTGATGCGGGTTTTCTTTCGCATTATTGCACGCAAAATATGGTCGATAATTTCGCACACTCGGGCATAAGCATCATGGTCAAGCGGCCAAGGCGCAAGATAGGTGCCCGGGTTCGAATCCCAAAGGTATATTTTGTTTGTATTCATTCAAGTTTTTAGTTTTTTTTTAAAAGAAAATTTTACCTTTGAGCAAAAACTCCGAGCGAAGCTCGGTGGCCCAGGTATGTATGTATATAATATGCAAAGACAATACAATTCAGTATCTTTTTCTCCTCTGTTTGTCAACCGATTTTGTTTTTTTTTAATTTAGTAGCTATCAATGATATTTTCCTCATATTTTCAATAATGGTCGAATGCTAGTTAAAATAATTTGTTCAATTTTGATTTACCTACAGAAATTGGAATATTTTACAGACTATGATGTGAATTCTGATGATGCAATCATAGATAACGTTAGTAAAACTAACCCTGATGCAGAAATTTTAGGAAGTAAACCAGGAATATGTCAGGTAACACACTTTCGATTCACAACTAAGTTCGTTAATTTTGATGGTAATATGCAGTCGGAGTCATACGTTTCACCCTTGCTGCGTGTCGTACTACGTACATATATGATGATGTTCTCCTAGCCGATTCCGGCTACGACGGCCAATCTCATTGAGATTAGCCAACTGCGCAGGGGATATTATAGTGCTCAAGTGTACACGCAGAAACACTTGCACTCTCTATTCCTATCGCTCCCATACTCCGGTGGGACGACCACTCGACACGACCGGTGAGAGTTAAGGCGCAGGACCGAGGGCTTTACGTGCTCTCCGAGGCACGGGGGTGAAACACCGCCAACTTCCCAACTCCGGGCTGTTACTGAGACTTACTATACAGAAAGACTCAATAACTAAACTTGGCCCGACCCGGGACTCGAACCCAGGACCTCCGGGTGTGCAGCCGTACATGCTAGCCACTACACCATCGAGGCAGTTAAACGTACATACATTATATATATATATATATATATATATATATATATATATAT
Organism: Brenthis ino; assembly: GCA_921882275.1. NCBI lineage: Eukaryota > Metazoa > Arthropoda > Insecta > Lepidoptera > Nymphalidae > Brenthis > Brenthis ino. Next base: position 18,135,804 of record OV170222.1, read on the forward strand.
ATATATATATACATTGTCATGGGCGTACCTAGCTTTTCGTCCAGGGAGAGAAAAACAGAAATTTATTTAGCCGTGTCCCCCGTGCTTGTTACCCTACACACTACACGAAGACTAAAAAAATCCGAATGTCCATTTTTATTTGTTCAACAGATTGCACACTGGATACAATATCAACCAGATTTTTTAAATACCATATAGGTATTTTCATATCGGTAGACGAACGACTTATCCTCGATTCGCTTGGGTGCATCTCTAGGTACCTATGCGGATTTAGTTCACAATTTAATGGATTTTAATTTTTTTGCGCTGAACCCTAATTATTAAAAAAAAAAGTAGTTGAGTTTAGCTGTTACCAGGGTGCGCCGGTGTTCGACAGAAGCGTTTTCAGTTTAAGCTAAGCGCTGTTTAATATGTTTAACCATATACCTATATGTCTCAACCTAAATTCGCAGCTTCTTTCCATCTTCTTTTATTCTGTCCATATAAACTTTCAATCATCATCGTTTTACAAACGACATATAATATAATTAACCAAAGTTTCAGCCAAATCAACTCAACAGTATTTTATAGCATTTTGAAGTTATACTTCTTTTGGTGCATGATGAAAAATGAAAAATGGATGATTAGAGTGATTTTTTTACGATGCGACAGATTTAGACTACAGTGTGAAGTTAGTAATTAAATCTACTTTTAGCATAGTGAGATGTCTATATTCAAGATATTTATTCCGGTATTTCTATATACGCAACACGTGTTATATATATATTATAAAAATTATTAAAGCTTTTATTTAGTTTCACCTGTCTCGGTGTCTGTCTGTAATCAAATCTTGCTAGTTAAATTTGACCCACTTCCCATTGTCCGATTGAGCTGAAATCTGGCACACACAAACGTGTGACAACATGCAACTTTCGTGACTGCACGATTTCAGCGATTTCGATTGTAGCTGTCTTTCACTCATAATATTCAGACTTCGACTGCATAATACTTCTATTTTTTTTTTGATAACTTGTTCCCTCCTTTATATATTTTGCTTTTTATGCAGTCGAATTTTTTTCTGTACTATAATTTAATCTTATTAATTTAATTATTCTAAAAATAATTTATTTGCCCAGTTCATTGGTAAAAGTGCAAATTTTTCTAAGAGTACCGCTCATTTGTTTCTAGTAGCATTTACACAATGAACCTAAGTTCGATTCAATAAAACCTGTATTTAGTTAGGTTAGTTCCTACCTAAAAAAAGAACTTACCTTTTCTAACCTAACAGTATAGTTATAATTAATGTTTATTTTAAAACAAAGAATTTTCTTCCTCCTTCGCACTTCTCTCAGCTTCCATTATAATTTGTAGGTATTTTTGACCAAGTTCCATCACTTCCGATTACTACGTTTCATCTGAGCATGGTTTCTTAATTTGTATGTACATGTACCCGTAGTAACCCAATTCACGCGTAACGTAATACTTAATGCCTTGCCACATGAACATTTTATTGTCTTTATAGAAAACAAAAGTAAAATAAAATACGATTCTTTTGAATAAGCACTAGAAACGACTGTCTAAAGTCTAAGCCTTGTAACCTCTAAACGATTGATACTTTTTAAAATTAAAAAGCACCTATTTCTTAAAGAATGATCACGGCGGTCCCTTGATTTCCTGGATAAACGGAACAGAAACAGTGCTTGGGGTAGCATCCGTGTTTAGAGTAAACCAAAACTTAGAGTGTGTCCCGCCCTTTCTCTTCACGAGTACTTACCGCAATAAGGATTTAGTTAAGTGTCTTTTAAATGAGTAAGTAAAAACTTGATATTAAATATAATAAAAAAATGTATGCGCACACGCACACGCATGCACGCACACATAACTGTTTTATAAGTACAGTTTGAAATTTACGTACTAATTTATAAATTTCAGCAAAGTCGACCCTAATGGATGTCTACAGTCACAAAATGAAGAAAATAATAAAATATTAAGTCGTCGTATGTACTGGAATGAACAGCCCAAGTAAGCTTTAGCCTTAAGAATAACAACATATACTGAAAAAAACACAAAACATATTTAATTTAATTATAAGGCTGCTATTTAGTATATGAGACGCGGCCACTCGAGAAGTGGGTACTATTTTTGGATAGTGAGTCCAAATATATAAAATTTATTTTGAGGAAACGAGAAGGCTAAGACGGAAGCTACGTTACGCTTCGCTCCCGCCTTAGCCTTATCAACCTACGTTATCCAAGTCGATTTGTTACTTAATCAAAAATTAATAATACACTTGATTAAAAAATAGTCTACTTATGTTTATAAACTGCATGAGTACACTTAGAACACTAAGAACACTTAAAACTATAGTAATACTATTAAAACAATAAAAACTAGAAACGAACGTATACGAAAATTAACAAAAACTAATAATTCCTAGAAAATTATATGAGAAAAATAAATATAAAAAGAGCAAAAATATGAAAACCTAAACGCGTTTAATGATTACAGATCGTTATCACATAGACTATGGAACTTCGCGGTATTTAGTGACTACCCGCCAAAAATACTGAAAAATATTCACAGATAATAAAATCAAATAATGGTTTAAATTTTTTTGCTAAATGTAAATTAATTAAATAACTCAATATTTTACATAAATCAAATAAAAACTCGTAAATGCATGCATGAATTGAAAATAACACATTTCTATTTTAAAATTTTAGTAATCTGATGACAATTTTAACTTTTAATTTACATAACTCGTAACTAATTATTAAGTGATAATCTGTTATGTCCTGAAAGCAGTAAAACAGAAATTGATAGTTTTGTTTTGACGTTATTTGATTTAAGATTATTTCGTTTAGATTATTGTTTTTAGTGAAATTATCAAAATTTTAATACAATAAAGCCTTAATTGTTATGAAAATATGGATTTTACACGAAGAAGGATGTTTCCTATTCGTTATAGATATGTTTATCTTTTGTAATGACTTATTTAGGTATAGAAATCTATGGAAATGTTCTTACTTCAAGTCTCCATAACTTTTGACTCCTTCGTTTCCTCAAAATAATTTTTATATATTTGAACTCCCTATCACCTCCCCTATCCAAAAATACCACCTACTTCTCCTGGAGCCGCGTTCCATATACTAAACTTGTGCTAATTATAATTAAGCCATTTTAAAGAAAAAGAGATAGTAACGTACAATATTTTATTCTAAAATTAGTAACAGAAAACTTTTATTCTTTTTCTCATATTTTATTTCAGTTCTGCATCAAGTGAAACTATAATAACAAGACCTCAGATTTCACTCAGTCTTTTTCAGGGATAACTATAGAAAAGAACAATAAATAATTAAAGATTCAAAATCGTGGGTTCATACGGTCCGGTCACGACTTCTGGCCTTAGCGCATGCGGCAGCGGGTTCGCGAGCGAAGAGGGGGCCATGCCACGTACGCCTAGTAGCGTTAAGTGATTGTGATCGAGGTGAACGTATTCAGTAATAGCATTATCCAAAGTGGCTCTGCTTTGTCTCGAAAGCAATTCATATGTTAAGCAAGATTGAATTCAAGAGAAGGAGTGCACGAACAGTGTGAAATGCATTTTCTAAAAAACTTTGTTCAATTCTTCCCACAACCATTTTATTACATTTTTAAACTTATGCTGTGGATGTTTTGACATCCATATAGGCGGTCGGTTTAAAATTTACTTAATAAAAGCTTCTGTGTTCATATTCAGCGGAATTCCGCAACAAATTCGTCTAAAATATTTAGTTTGACGAGTCGCCGTTCAGTTCGTCCCTGCGTTACCGCTACCGGCACCGCTCTGTGTCATGGCAATTGGCAATGCCAATATGCGACCAATGCGATGCCAATTTGGCATCGCATTGGTCGCGCATACGTTTGTTTCCTCCACGCCACGCGCCGCGCGCCGCTACAGTGATTCGCTCGGCAAGAATCCCTCGCGTTGCCGCCGAGTGCGGTGTTTCGTGGCGTGATTCAACATTTTAGCACATTTGTTCTCACCGCTCGCCGCCCCGCGCTAAGCTGCCGCTGATAGCGAAGAGGTCGTGGCCGAGCCCTTATTATTATTTCTTTATTGAACACCCAGAAAATACGAATTTGTTCATTTGTATGTTATCTCAGTGACTTGAATGACAACTATAGTGCAAAAAATGTATAACTTAGAAAGATATGAACATAATGAATGCATTATGTTTAAAATTTCTACTTAAAGATTTTTACCATAATTTACTATAAATCTTTGTTTTCGTATGAGGTAACATGAAAAAAAATCGTTATCAAAATAAAGAGTCTGAATTACTTACTCGAACTTTTTCCAAAAAATAAGTCATTTTTATTTATTTTATTTATTTTTTATGATAAAACATGTATGTATTGACTCATCAAAATAATAAAAAATGTATTAATATTTGTAATTTGTGTATTTTTAAAAACTATTATACGAATAATCGGATAATATACATAATAACGGACGGACGGACGGATGAGTTGTATTCAGCCCTTTTTAACGTCCCACTGCTGGGCATAGGCCTCCCTTCAGTACGAGGGGGATCAGGCCATAGTCCACCACGCTGGCCAAGTGCGGATTGGCGGACTTCACATGTCGTTTGAAAACTTGCTAGGTTTTCTCAGACATGCAGGTTTCCTCACGATGTTTTCCTTCACCGCTAAGACAAATGGTAATCATATTGGAAATGTTTCGCACATGAAAATATCAGAGGTGCGAGGCCCGGGATTTGAACTCGCTTCACTCGGTTTCCCAAGCGAGCGCGTTACCACTGGGCTACCACTGCCTGCAATATTTTTTAACTTTAAACATTTTTATAATTAATTATAGGTAATTTTTGCAATTTTCATTTTGTTAGTTGTGGGTAGGCTGTCTGTAACAACTATACCTTCAAGACATGTAACACCTCAGTCTCTCCCGTGACCATGGATGCTGTAAAGCATTCGAAACGTCGGGAACCAAAAATCAAAATAAATCAGCGAAATAATCCGAAAATATAGTTTTATTTAAAATGTCAAATTTTCGCGTAAATCTAAGAAAGTATTAAATAAATAGATTTATAAAAAAACCAAGCGAAGTTATTAAAAGTTAGAAATTGGGATGGATTTTTTTTGTTTTAAGACTTTTTATTATTTGCACATTATGGATATGAAATGAGGCAATTATTTCATACTAGTATATGCTCGCAGTTTTAATCGTGGTACGTCGAAAAAATAAACTAGCTTTTAAGATAATAATAGAATATAAATATAAAGTAACTTTATATTTCTGAAAGTATTTTAGAATCGATGCAGTTATTCCAGAGTCCTTCCAACATACAAACCAAGAAATAAGCATACATAGTGCAATAATACAGTTATTTTAAGTTTAACTAACTGTAATAATAATATGTAATAAGGAAAATATTGTATTTATAGGCATTTTTAAAGATAAAGAATATTAGCGCCTATTTAATGAAATGTTATTATTATTAAATATTAAAATTTGTTTTGTATGTAGTTTGTAGGTAGTGCGCGCAAGTTATGAAATGACAATTTTGATAATTTTGCCCGTTGACCTGCAGCCACGCTGGCCAAGTGCTGGTTGGTAAAGTTAACATGTTTTCCTTCACCGTAATTAGTGGTAATCATATTGAAAATGATTCGCACATGAAAATATCAGAGGTGCGAGACCTGGGATTTGAACCCGCGTCATTCGGTTTCCCCAAGCGAGTCATAGCGTTGTCACTTCTATATAGTACAAGAAACTATTTTTGGGTGTAAAACTTTTATAGATAATATTTTTTAATAATCCTTGAATTCCATAATCGATACTAAAAATTCTTTCTGCAATAGAAATCTATAAAACATAGTCTTTTATCAATTATTATCAATTAATCAAGAGAGACTGCGGTTGAAAAACCAAAAATTTCCATTTTGTTTAATGATAAATTGAGTTGTTTTAAATCTCCCTAGAGCATCATTATGTAATTAAGTAGCTAACCATTTGTTAAACGAACTCAAGTGTTAATGAGATTTTGTAACATTACATAATTAAGCTACGTAATACAGATGTTGAATGAATGTTTGAAGTTAAATTGTAAGAGTAAAAAGTACATATACACAGTATTATTATCTATACTAAGAAATCTATTGCAAATTAATTATTATAAAGAGGATAAGTTTGTGAGTTTGTGACGTTGTAGGGGGTAGTCTCTGGACTTTTTATCCCGGAAACCATTCCTTAAGGGGATGAAATTGGGGATGAAAGTTATTATTGGGAAGCAAGCTAGGGACGAACCTTAGCAAAGTCGCTAGTAATTAATAGTTTACTAATAATATTAACAATTCAAATGTTTGTTATTGGTAGCCTTTTTTTTGTTTTCTTGTAATGTTAAATTTATTTCAGGTTTTAGTCAGTCCTTGTACTAAATTTCATTGAAATACATCCCGTCGTGTCACCTTGAAGGAGTAATAAACATGCATACAAACTTCCTAATTTAACAAATCCCAATTTAATTAAAATAAAGTATTATAAGCATTCAAAATTCGACTGCGTATAAAGCGAACTAAAAAGAGAAGAGCAAGTTGACGAAGGAACATAGTATTATAAAAAAAAACAAGTCAAAAATTGGGGCTTAAGATGCGTCATTTTGATTTTTAATGATACGAGTAGGTATCTACAGTATATTACACTAGTGTTATCAAGGCGAATCTAGCAACGTATGAATCATCAAAATCTGTTTAGCCATTTAGTAAACAGATAGCTTTTTCCATTGCCGCAGTCGGTTAAAAAAAAACAAATAGTACATTTTTTAAATATAACAAACTTAAAAGGCCTACGTGATATGTGCCGAGAGAACTTGGAATTGAAAAACAAACCGCACAAATTGCAGACCCAAACCGTAAAACGCTCGAAACTTCAACAAAAGCTCTGTACATGTCAAACTGTCCAAGCAAATTGTTCACAAATGAATTGGATATTTTATTAAGTTTTTGATTTTTAACTTCTATATAACTTTATGTTATTAACATCTGAGTGACGTAGGTTCATACCATTTCAGTGTCATATTTACCTTTTTCATCTAAATTATAAACATTTAGGTAAACTGTGATTACTTTTTTAGCACCTACAAGTAAATTTCTAAGAAATTAATTAAATTTCTAAGCTAGCTAGCTAAGCTTATAAAAAATTGATCTAGCCCTTGCTGCTATCCTAGAAAACTAGATTATATGAGGGATTAAAGCGCAACTTATAAAAATAACTACATTAGATCTATACAACTGAAATATTACTAGCATCCAATACGCAGCAGTCATCACCGATATGATACCATAAGACGATATGATACCATATGATGCAAAGTCAAGGTTACAACAGCGAGCTGTCTTATAAGCTAAATAATGATACTAGACTTACGTTTCTAAGACTAATATTTTTTTAAATTATTAAGGTAAGACGATATAGACGATTTCGTTACGGTGCACTTTTTTGATCTATGGTGCCCTATACGTTTCGGTGTGATTTTTTAAGACATTTCACGTCAAAATTAGATTTTGCTTCCATTCTACCACAAACAAAAATATAAAAGAAATATGCATATGATATGGATAAAATTTTGCTTAAAGAAAATACACTTTCGTTACGTACGATACGTAAATAGCTTTTGACATTGATGTATGGGTAGAATAACGTATTTATACTTTTATAATAATATTATTATAATGTAGAGGACAAACAAGAGGGCAAGTCATATGTTACTTATTCTTTATTAAATGGATCGTTGAATTATTTAGAAAATTTATACAATATTAATTATAATTGATAACTTTTATTCAAAGTTTTGACTTTTTATATAACAATATTTAATTATTCAATAATAAATTCTATTTTTATTAAGAAATAAAGAATGACTTCTCATAAGATTCAGAAAACTAAATTAATTGTATAAATCTATTTAAATAGCCATCGTTAAAATGTTATTTTTCAACTTTCTAAGGTAGTGCCATCTTTTGATAAATTCTGACACTACATTGCAAAGCAAAAGAAATGTCCTATTTTGTTTAACGATACGAGATGAATCTTCACTATACATCCACACCTACTAACATGTTCACATTTTTTTACGTTAATTATAATATTAATAGTATTTTAAGTAAAAGTATTTTTGAATTTGACGAAATATTGTTATTGATATTTACTCTAGCGTATAATATAGCTTTAAGATCTATAAAATACCTATACCTTTAAATTATCCAATATGCGAGTCAGGGAATACCTAGATATCATTATCTGGATGAGAGGTGATGGGAGCTATATGCCACTATAATATGCTCTCGGTCTATACTTTAAACAATGACGTGGAAAATAAATTAGATTTTTTTTGAGTAAATAATAATTTTCTACAAAAATAACTCTACACTAACAAAGTGTCAAGATGATTTTAAAAATAATCATTAATATCACCCAATTTATAAAATGTCAAAATGAAAAATTTACAATGTTCTTTTTTGTTGGTCTTATTTTTTTATTTTAACTAAATATTATGTATGTTATAAATGATTCAATTAATTTACTGTGTGGGAAAATATCTCATATCTGATAAGAAATAAAAAAACACTGGTTAAAATAAAACCACACTGAAATTATAAACATTTTAGCAAGATAACTTACAAAATAGGTCCAAAATAATTATAATAGCTTCTCTTGAAAAGAACTATATCACTAGCTATATTTTATACATAAAATTAACTCGAAAAATGAACAGTTAAGGTGTAATTTATAAAACTATCACTAGATGTGTTTTTAAAATAGGTAATTTTATTCCAAAAAAAAAGTACAAAATATATGACTTCTCTATGATTTTATTAAAACTACTAGCATTACCCGCGTTTCCACATGTGTCCAAATGACAAAAAAAACTATTTTTCTTAAAAATTAGTAACATATTAATATAATTTCTTCATAAAATGAAATTCTAACTGAGCCGAAACTCTACAATAAGTTTTTTTTTTGGAAATTAGTATTGAAATAACCAATATTATTGATGCAGACGCTAAAACTACAGTTTTAAAAATTTTGTCTGTCTGTAACCGCATCGCAGAAAACCACTGGAAGGATAATAAATAAAAATTCCCCTATATAAGTCTCGCCCAGTCTCAAAGTACAGACCTACTAAAAATGTTGTTTTAGTCCGATAATCGTAATTTACAAAATTAAATATGAAATAAAAATGGAACATTTGTAGCTTTGCCAATCACCGCCGTTTTTACTCAATTAATTACTTGAAACTGGTATTATATATTAATATGTAAAACCTAAGAAATTCGTTTTTGATTGGTTTTCAGTCGCCTAAACGCGGGTGGAGCCGCGGGCAATGCTTGTTTATAGAGATAAAATTGAAGTGCCTGTTTGTAATGTCAAAATAACAGCGTTTTACTTAATGCATATGAAATTATATACGGTACTTATAAGAAAAACACAATTTTAAAAAGTTTTTGTCTGTCTGTTTGTTCCGGATAATCGCTGAAACAGCTAAACTGATTTTAACGGGACTTTCACTGGAAAATAGCTGATGTTATAGGGAGTAACATAGGCTACTTTTATTTTAGAAATATAATTTATGTTCCGCTCAAAACAATTAAAACGTATCTAGGGACGAACCCGAGCGAAGCGAAGGTGAGGTGCTAGTATTTTATAAGAATTACAACCGAACGAGAGGAATGGGCACAATTTATAATTATTTATCGAAGAAATAATTTTTTGTTATACATAGTTTTATATAAATCATAAAATTATATGTTATGAAAATAATAGTGTTTAAAACGAAAAATACATATAATTTTTCACAACATTTTTAAAGGCGGGTTAAGGTATACCAACAAACCGGGAAAGTAGCAAGCGTGACAAATAATTGCCTGTGAATGGCATACTGAGGACACATTTACAAGAGGAATTGCTTGCAATTTTCTTCGTGGTATCCCTGTAACTTGCAAGAGTGTGAGTGTACACGCGATACCACTACACTTGCATGATAGTCGACTTTACAGATTTATATTTGTCAACTAGCATTGCCCGCGGCTCCACCTACGTTCAAATGACCAAAAACCAAATTCTTAGGTTTTACATATTAGTATACTCTTACATTGCAGTTTTTGGATTTTTTCTCAGAAATGAGATATTTCCCCGCAGTAAAAAATATCCTATATGTTGATAATAATGGATAACCGGCTATCATCATACTAAATATAACATACTAATGTGATGCGGTAACAAACAGACAGACAGACAAAATTCTAAAAACTATAGATTCGGCACCTGTATTGATAATAATGTTTATTTCAGTAAGATTTTCCAAAAAATATTTAATGTACAGATTCGGCTTAGTTACAATTTTATTATACGTATAGATTACATAATGTTTATGATATTAAAATCATATAACTTAGCGTCTCTTGACTCAAAATAAAAAAAGATATATGGAAATATTTCTCCCATTAAATTAAAATCTACACTGAAACTTTTTGAATCGTTACATAATATGTGATAAGTCTATTAGAGTTGTTTTTTTTCGTAATTTGACTTCTCTATTGTGTAGCAGTTTACATTAGGATATGTACTCGTAAATTCATATAAAATTTCAACTAAATTGTACTAATAGTGTCCAAGTAAAATGACTGCGAAATATGGACAAAAGGACAGATCGACATAGAGTAATTATATTTTGGTTTTTGACTACGGAACCCTAAAAAGAATTTTAAAAGTAACTTAAACGTTTATGTTTTGCATGAATTTATTACAAACGTAGAATTCTTCTGCACCTTAAAATAAGAATTGTGTAGGTACTGTTTTCCGACACTGTTAGGTGGTGGTGACAACCACGGACTGACTTAGTTTTAACAAAATTGGAACAGGTCTTTTTTGTAAGAACTTTATTGCAACTCGACAGCTGAATCCGCGAACATACTTCATACAGATATATGAAGTATAAGCTCGGATTCAGCTTCGTGTTACACAAAAATTCTGTTTGTCTTCTCTGTAAGTCTAATTAAATTCGGCGCGTCCATCACTATCATTCTGCAATTTCAATACTAGCACATTGATATTTATACCTCAGTATAAGTCGGTATAAAATATAGCCTATGACACTTAGGAAATAATTACTATTTTTTCCCGCAGCTGTACACGCGTGGCATAAATAAATCATCCATAATACGGGCTCCATTCCGTTGTACCGTAAAGAGGTACTCATTCCCTCTATCATTCATTTTGTGAGAGACCTTTCGCATTTATAATATTGGTGTGATTTTATACTCACGCAACCGTGTAATATGTAACCACTTAATTTACTCAATGTAAATCTCTAGATTAAAGCGATGTAAACCGAATCGCATGAGCAGGCTTTAGAGATAAGGCTATACGCACACGATATGTAGAAAATAATTTTTATATTTTTTTACCGTTAATAAAAATAGATTAACGTTTTATTTCAGAGTACCTTCTTTTTAAATTTCTTGCCCCGACTTCAAAGAGGAATTTAAATTATTCGGGCCTGTTTTTTTCGGTACGTTTCGCGTTATCTTCGCCAATTTTAAATTGATTTTTATGACTATTATACTTAATGAACAAGTGATATTTGCTGCGATAGTCTAGAGTCTAGCATGTACGGCTGCAAATCTGGAGGTGTTAAAAGGTTCACAGTTCCTACTGCCGCGAGTGCCGAAGTTAGGGAATTGGCGATATTACACACCCGTGCCTCTGAGAATATGTAAGATCTATCTTGTTTAAGTCTGTACAAACTTTAACAATGAAAAGAACAACTGAACCTCCTCCTTCTTAATGGGACCCTGTCTTGAAAGGATCACTTATGCACTCAACCACGATGTTTCGATGGTTGGCCTGCCACAAACACAATGGATTTTCTCTCACTCTGCTATCAAAGAAATACCACGAACAACCCTCATGGTCCACCGCCAACCGAAGTGGACCTGTCCAGTGTGTGTCTTATGTAGCTTCACGTTCGTATTAAACGCGTAGCAACTGACAAGTCTCGCAGCAAGTATAAAACATGTACGTCTCCGACTGCATAGTGTGTTTCTTCTTTAACTTTTTGCCATCTATTTACGCAGTCGGTTTTTTATTCTTGTAAATATTTATTTAACGCACAATCATTAAACAAAATAATTGCTGTAAATACGAGTAGAATGCAAATTATATCTCAGAAAATATTGGTATAATTAATTTTAATAATATTGAAGTCGTTGTACCTTTTTAATTAAAAAATAATTGTTGGGACCGAAGATTAGAAAACTTTAACCTTGGAATAATTTAACAAATTGAAATCAGAATAGTTACCCAAGTTATTATGGTATTTTTTTATTATATAAACAAATCATTGAGTTGTGACTGTTTTACAGCAACAAACAAAGAATATAATTTATTGGTACCTACAGTAGTTTATTTCAAACTAATTTTACTGAAATATTAGCAATTTTATCTCAAACAGAGGTTCGAATTTAACTTTCAACATATGAAATTATTACGTATTAGGCATATTTACATCTTAGTATGTATTTTTACCAAAATATCTATATATACGTATTTAATTTGCTCGTTTACTCCAGTATACGCAGCTTTAACTATTTTAACGAGTAAAAAAGAAATAATTTAAAGAGTTAATCTCGGTAAAAAGTTAAAATATCTTAATGCCAAAAATGTATTATTTGAGCTCTGCAAGCGCTAAGGTCGGACTACAAAAACGTAATAACAACGTTATAACACACATTATAATAATATTTTGTGTAAGTTTTCCCATACAATTTTGTTCTGCAAACCATGATGAAAATATTATTCAAAAAAAAAAGGAATGAATGGACCGTTTTTACTATTAAATTTACTACAGAAAGTTCCATTAAGTCGAATTTCTATCTTCAATTTTTATTTGTTACATAGCTTTAAAGTTCAAATTTATGGTTTTTTGCATGTTTTAGCTAAACTGTAATAGTTACAGAAAAATGTTAAATGGCGTACGTTGTATGTACGTTTAAAATTCTATAAAAAAGTCCTTGTCAACTTTTTCATATCATCAATAACAACAAAGTTACAGGCTCACGAATATTTATTTTTTCAAATTTTTGCTTTTACGAACTGAAATATCGATAATAAGAATTTTGGGCGTAAAGTACAGTTTTCTGTATTTTTAAAAAACTAAAAACTTGAATAAATATATATAAAAAAAAAACAAAAGTAAAAACTTTGTTTGCAACCGAGATTCCAACCTTGACACCTGTGATTGTTGATCTTGCACCTTGGCCGATTGACCACGATGGTTATGCCCGAGCGTGCCAATTACCGACCATATTTTGCCTGGAATAATGCAAAATAAAACTGCATGAAAACTCGAAAACACGCGTTTTCTCAGACATAAGACTAATCTAGATCGATTTACGACCCCGAAACCTCCTGTATACTAAATTTCATGAAAAGCGTTGGAGCTGTTTCCGTGATTTAAATTGCTCATTTACAGATATAAGATATAAAATTTAAAGTTTAACTTAGTGTGCTACTTGCACTTTTGCACTCAGAAATTCCGTATAGCGCCAGCTGATCACGAAGATTTGAAGTATTAAACATCTCGGAAACTTTAAATCCCGGAAGCAAAAGCTTTAGTGGAGCTCAGTTTTCCACGTAGTTGGTTTAACGTGCAAAAAGTGATAAATGAACAGTATTTTATTTACTTTATATTTTGTAGATAAAATTATTATGTAATTACTAATTACAACTTTGATGGTAATGAATTTCGCAAAGGCAGTTAGGCAGTAAATTAAGAATAAAACATGGTTTTCAATATCTTTATTAATCAAACATAATAATATGCTGCTACTTGCTGTGCCAGCGGTCGCGGGTTCGAGTCCCGCTGGGGGCATTCATTTGTGTAATGAGTACGAATGTTTGTACTCCAGTCATGGGCGTTTATATTTGTATGTATCTAAAGTTATAATATAAGTATAGTGTATCAACTATCTGGTATCCATAACACAAGCCTTGTAGCTTACCATAGAACTAAGTGGTGCTGTGTGTTAATGTCCCAATTTATTTATTTATTATTCAATATGACTCTTACAGAGTTCGTCGATGTTCGATCTCAATTTTCCAGAGTTACAACAATATCGCCACAAATTCGTATAACCTAAGTCAAATTTAGTTAGGTACTTCATACAGAATAAAAACTACTATAAAGCATTCCCACTTCTAACAGAAGCTTCTACAACACTTCTAATTTAAGCTTAATTACATAATAGTATAAATTAAAAGTCCCATGTCGCGCAGAGTTGATCGAACTAATCTCAGAAACTACTCTACAGATTTTCATACGATTTTTATCCATAAAAAAGGGGTTATCTAATTGTGGTGATATATTTTTGTGTTAATTCGAAAAAATCGTCCCTTCTGAGAATTTCCACAATATATGCGAAGGACATCTAGGGAAAATTTGTAGTAAAAACAATTTTGTAGTGCAGTTATTTTACACTATGTCAGGTGAAATTCACGGAAATCACGTCGAGATAAATAGTTAATTGGCGATACTACGAGCATACGAGATAATATTAATAATGCCCATGAAAATCTCATAAAAAATGGAATTTATTGGGAAAATAGCAATGAATTATTTAACGAAATATGTTATTTATATCACATGTATATTTTTGTCTATTAGGTATTACATTTTACACTAAGATTTGCCATAAACTGCCCGTATTTTATAAAATACTTTTAGGATATTTTAGTGTCAGCTACTAGTTCTTCTTTGGCACAGCTATTAATATAATAGATTGGTAAATAAGGACTATCAACCATAAGTGAGATAATTTCATTTTTCAAATTTTATAAGGTGTTCAAACATTTTCTATGAAAACTTGCATTGAACACCCGCCGCCATTTTTAATTTATTTAAAAAAATGGCTGCGATGAGATTGCTTTATGTAGATAGATGACACATAAATAAAAAATAAATGTAAACTACAATGCATAGTTTCTACGGACGCAGCTTAAAAGCTCCTGCTACGAGTATAAACTATCGCATCGCTAGTTACAGTACTCTCTGGCGTTACAAAATAGACTTTTAATTGTTCCCGTCTCTTAGGTGAAGCTATAAAGAGCAAATTTGCTTCTCCTTCCTTGTATATAATCATTTAGCAAGCTAGCTTCCGAGCTAAGTGGCCCTTTTTGTAATAAATATGAATAAAATAAATGGAAGTTTAAAATATTATACATCAATTTCGCTTTACTTTAATTTGTATCGGCTGGCCCGACTTCGAAAATATCTGATTAGGTATCTATAGTAAATGAAAACTCCCTTTCAATTATTTATTTACTTTGTTTTGATAAAATAAATGTACACATAATATTACAAATTCGATATGTAAGTTCAATGGAAATTAAAAATGAGCAAGATCTTTAGTCGAGCGAGCGTAGCCGCGAGCAGAAAGCTAAGCAAAATAAGAATGGCACTTTAAAGTCGGTGCAGCCGACAATTTTTTAACCGACTTCCAAAAAGGAGGGGGTTCTCAATTCGTCGGAATCTTTTTTTAATGTATGTTCACCGATTACTCGAAGACGCATAAACCGATTTGGATTTTTTTTTGTTTCAAAGGGTATACTTTCCATGTGGTCCCATAAAATTTTTATCGAATTCGGTCAAGCGGTTTTTTTAAATAAGCAATAAAATTATTTTTTTAAATAAATTGCTTAATCGATAATATTATTAAAAAACTTTCTTCTAACAAATAACCTGCTTATTACGTCTACACACACAGTTTTTTTTTACATTTTAGTGCCTGGAAATCGGTTTTTATTTTTTGTTAAAAAGTTTTTATAATTTTCAGACTTGGAACAATATAATTTGTCAGTTCTATTTCTTTAAATCGCTATTATGTAACTTTCGCTACCATTTTATTGGAAATCGTGCTTTGAATAGTAGCCAATGTAATTTTTCATAAATCAGGTCAAGAACACCACAAGGTGAAAATTTCAATTCAATTCATTTTTTTCGTTAATGATGTTCTTCTTCAATTTTCATTCTTCTTTGGTAATAATATTATTGACTTTAAAGCGTGCCATTTGTCATAGACTATTTTGCCAATGTCACCAGAGACCAAAGAGAAGATGACCAAAATTTCATGGTATAATACCAAATATATCGAACCCATGACCTATAACATATAATCTAATGCCATAGGCGATGCTAATAAATCTGTTTTTCAATTAAAAGCTAACAATGATGCGATACACAAATTTATTTCTTCGTAAGTTATTAATTATTACACAAAGTTATTTTTATAAAGATTATTACGATATGTGCACTTTGCTATTTTTGAAATGTGATCTAATCGAAATCATATCACTAGTAGTAAATACTTAGCAGTTTGAATTTTGGAAATCTTCTTGAAGCGTGGGAATTGGAGCAAATCGAAAGACTTGCAATCGGCTTTCTATATGGCGGAGCAACAAAGCAAAGCCGCTAAAGGAGTTACTTTCAAGACGTGACAAATCCTTTAAACTGAGAAATTAAAACTAAGTTCTATCTGTATTTGTATTATACGAAAAGTATCGAATGGATTTCCAGATATAGGTTTTCTGGCCATGTTTCGAAATGCTTGTGTAGCCTCAAGCCACAGAACGTTATTCGAAACGAGAAAATGTTTCAATTGAACAAAATTCCTATAGGAATGATTAATCCGATGCTGAATCGAAGTATTCTGGACTGCAATAAATCTGAAAGTTGTTTTGATGACCGTTTTAACTGATAAGCTGTTGCAATCGCTGAACTTCATGTTTTAATGGTACTGCGTTCTAAGCCGGATCTCGCGGGGTCGATTCCATGGACTGAAGTAATGCATCGGCATACTTTGTTTAATTTAAATAAAGTAATAACTAAAGAATTGATATAATTTATTCAATCCCGCAATTAATATAGCATACCAGTGCATATTTATAAAATGGCTTTCTATCTCTTTTCTATCCGTTTTAAGGTTCCGTCAAATTACAAAAACGGAATTATAGTTCCACCGTTTCTACCGGATGTCATGTCCGCCGGATGCTATTACCTACAGCCAATTTCCTCGAAAATTGTTATAACTAAAATTTATTTATAAATATATTCAAATCAATTCAATTCAATATACATATAATAAAATTGTTACTAAGCCGAATCTGTACATTAGATATTTTTTGGAAAATCTTATTGAAATAATTATCATTAATATATACAGAGGCCAAATCTATAGTTTTTAGAATTTTTTGTCTGTCTGTTACCGCATCACAAAAAAACCACTGGAAGGATTTTGATAAAATTTGGTATGGTGATAAGCTGGCTATCCGGGTCAATATATATGATACTTTTTACCGCGGGGAAATATCTCATTTTTGAGAAAAAAAATACAAGAATTATATGTAAAAGTATACTAATATGTAAAACCTAAGAATTTGGTTTTTGGTCATCTAAACGCGGGCGGAGCCGCGGGCAATGCTAGTTATATATAAGAATTAAAACATTACATAATATGACACTACAAACATATACAAGTAAGTAAAAAATATGAAAAGTTAAGTGAAAACTTAAAATTATTTTTTACCAAAAAAATATTGGAATAAGATATTATGTTATTTTATTTTTGAGATGTGGGATGTGTACAGACGGACTCGCATTTGGCTTAATTTCATTTATTGAAACCGTTTAGTATGATTGAAGTTCTTAACGCTTCAAATATTTTATAACTGACCATAAATGAAATTGCTTTTTATTTCTCTATGATTGTTATTTCAAAGTACACGTTGAAATAGACACAAAAATATTTGATCAACAAATACTAAATTTATGAAAATGAACAAAAAATTTGGAATAGAAATATTTTTTTTAAATAGGTGTAGATAACTTTTAATATTATTTTAAGACTATTGAATGTATTTTTAATCTTGCTTCAAAGCTATTTCTGGTACATCGACCAATCATAATTTAAAAAGGCAGTATCAAAGGGCAGTGGAAGCGAAGGGGAATGAATCGTGAAAACACCCCTTTCAGTTCAGTTACGGATTTTTTGGTACGCTTTTTATTTGTTTTATTATTTTAGTGGTTTAATAGCAAAGTTTAGGAATCAACATTTGTTTTAAACTAGAATAAGAGCATTGCATTTAGATTTGCATACCTTATATATGTTATTTTTAAAACAGGTAATTTCAATAAATTTTATAATATTTTAAAAACAGTATGATTAAATGAAGTTTTACTTTATTAATTGTATTGATAAAAAAATCATATAATGAACAGTTTTTTAGCAAAATTAAAAGAAAAATTTATAGTAAATTAATGCAATAATCTTTAAGTAGAAATTTAAGACATCTTTCTAAATTACACATTTTTTGCATTATAATTGAGTCATTCAAGTCACTGAAATAACATACAAATAAACAAAATTCGTATTCTTTTTATTTCTTTTCTGGGTGTTTACTAAAGAAGTAAGAATCCACGATTTTGAGTCTTTAATTATCTATTGTTCCTTTCTATAGTTATTCCTGAAAATGACTGAGCGAAATTTGAGGTCTTGTTATTATAGTTTCACTTGATGCAGAACTGAAATATAATATGAAAAAGAAGAATGAAAGTTTTTCTTTTACTAATTTTAGGATAAAACATTGTACGTTTCTCTTTTGCTTTGAATTTACATAATAATAATTAAATAAATATATTTTGTGTTTTTTAAATCATATGTTGTTATTGTTAAACGTATAGCTTACTTAGACTGTTTATTCCAGTAAATACGGCGACTTAATATTTTATATTTTTCTTCATTTTGTAGACATCCATTGCGATCGAATTTGCTGAAATTTATAAATTAGTACGTAAATTACAAACTGTAGGTACCTTTATAATAGTTATATGTACGTGCATGTGCGTGTGCGTGTGCGCATGATATATTTTTTGATAAATTTTTAATATTAAGTTTTTACTTACTCATTTAAAAGACACTCAACTAAATCCTTATTGCGATAAGTACTCGTGAAGAGAAAGGGCGGGACACACTCTAATTTTTGGTTGACTCTAAACATTGATGCTACCCCAAGCACTGTTTCTGTTCCGTTTATCCAGGAAATCAAGGGACCGCCGTGATCATTCTTTAAGAAATAGGTGCTTTTTATTTAAAAAAAAATATTACTAATATTAACCAACTATAAACGTGACTAACAATCGTGTAGAGGGTACAAGGCTTTAGACAGTACAGTTAGACAGTCATTTCTAGTGCTTATTCAAAAGAATGGTGTTTTTTTTATTATTTTTTATGCGTTGTTTTAAAATAAACATTAATTAAAGATAAATAAATAAAATAAATATGTTGGGACATTAATACACAGCCACATCTAGTTCCATGGTAAGTTACGAGACTTGTTTATGGATACCAGATAGTTGCTACGCTACATATGTATAACTTTAAATACATACTTATTATAAATATAAACACCCATGACTGAAATACAAACATTTCTGCTCATCACACAATTGGATGCCCCCAGCGGGACTCTAACCCGCGACCGCTGGCACAGCAAGTAGGGTCACTACAAACTGAGCCAAACGTGTCGTCAATATTATTCTCTTCGATTAATAAAGATATTGAAAATCATGTTTTATTCTTAACTTACTGCCTTGCTAGTTGAACCAAATGAGCGGTAGGTACTTTTAGAAAAATTTGCACTTTTACCAATGAACTTGGCAAATAAATATTTTTAGATTAATAAAAAATATTATAAAACAGAAAAAAATCTCGACGGCATAAAAAGCGCAATATAAAGGAGGGAACAGGTAACTGAAAAAATAGTATTATGCAGTCGGAGACATAATATGTATGGACAATGTACATATACTCGTATGTACGTAGTAAGACTCCCAGAAAGGATGAAACGTATGTCTCCGACAACATATTACAGTCAAAATTAACGAA
Organism: Brenthis ino; assembly: GCA_921882275.1. Taxonomy (NCBI): domain Eukaryota; kingdom Metazoa; phylum Arthropoda; class Insecta; order Lepidoptera; family Nymphalidae; genus Brenthis; species Brenthis ino. The sequence goes on from OV170222.1 coordinate 18,155,784, forward strand.
CTTAGTTTTGAATAGCATGTGTGTTACCTGACATATTCCTGGTTTACTTTCTATGCTTTCTGCATCAGGGTTAGTTTTAAGTTTACGAAAGCTGTCTATGATTCCATCAGAATCCACGTGATGGTCTGTAATATATTCCAATTTCTGTAAATCAAAATTGAACTGGATCATTATAACTAGCCTTCGCCTTGTGGCCGAAATTCGACCATTATTGAAAATTTGAGGAAAATATCAATGATAACTAAATTACCAACAGGTATTACAAAAAAAAACGACACTGAATTGTTTTGTCTTTGCATATTTATATACATACTACCGGTACCTGCGGCTTTGCCCGCGTTCAAACTACTCAAAAATACAAACTCTTTGGTTTTATGTTATAACTAATAATAATTTGATGGCTGTAATGATTTTCGAATGTGTGAGTATGATTTTGATTCGCGCATCGAGGGCTCCGCACCGCCGAATATTGTGTTGTTTTTACCATCATCTGTATTCTTTATACACTAAAATATTATTTTACGTATTCACAATACACAATTTATTACCTGCAAAAATAAGCACGAGTTTCTTTAATTTATTATGACAAACAAATTTAATTTTAGTGATACTAAAAATACCCAGCATCTTAAAAGATATTTAACGTAAATTCTGTACATTAATTTTGCGTGCGTAAGCGATCGTGCGACGCCCCATTAAGACGGGGGAGGTTTTGTTGGATTTTAGTGGGTAGTACTGGCTTTTCTAGCCGGCGAGTCCCACATAACCACCTGTATTGTCTACAGGTGGTATGCATAATGTTTTTTGATATAAGGTTGATTTGACAATAAAGATTATAAAACTTACGAATTGATCGTAAGTGTATGATGATAATTTGAAGATTTGTGACTTTATTACAAGGTGCTATGGTGTTGATTAGCTTGAAAATAAAACTATAATAAGAGGTCTTGGTTCGTTAGTATACAAATGAAGCTGTATAAGTGCATATTCGCGCGGACAGAATTTAGCTTTGATTTTGTATGTGACACGTTATCTAGTAGTATTGTTGATCGAAGAGTTCATCAGATTAATCTATATATAATAAAAACTTTGTACCCCTTTTTACAAAAATTACGCGGACGGAGGAGTATAAAATTTCTTATACTCATCTTTATATATATAATTCTTCTGTGAGTGTGTATGTCACTGAACTTCTCTCAAACGACTGGACCGATTTTGATGAAATTTTTTGTGTGTGTTCAAGGGGATCTGGGAATGGTTTAGATTCACAATTTGAATAATAATTTTCATCAAAATGGTCCAGAATGTTTTAGCTTATTAAAAAAAGTTTGAAATTTTCAAATTAAAGACGTGTAGACAGGACAACGTCTGTCGGGTCCGCTAGTAGTTTATAAAGAGAAGGAGTGCAGAATTTTAATATTTTTTTTTTGAATTATGCATAAAAATAATTAAAAAAAACATTACACACACCATGTATTTGACACACACTACATATATACTCTTTTGTTTATCGTTAAAGTCTGTGGTCAAATTGAGAATTACGAGTACGTATAGTTTAATAGCTATTGACGAGCTTTAGTTTTATAAATAAAAAAAAACAATAATAATCATGCTCGAAGTTCGAACTTTAATAATTATTAATTCACAACAATATTTCTAAGTAACTAACACTACACTCTTGATTATAACAGATAATAAAGACCTGTTTTGCTTTTGGAATGTTCAATTCGAAGACGTAGAAAGCCAAAGCTTTAAATATCTTCACTTTAAGCGATTTACCGGTTAAAATGATACATTCAATTTACAAAACCATATGTGCCATATCATATAATTTATACTATTAACCATATAATTATACGTACCTGATTATTGACAAAATAAATGATTATAGTCGTACCGTTGCTTCCGATTCAAGTTCATATTCGTGACTTAAATTAGTAGCCCCAGAATCATTCAGTAGACCGTTGCCATTGGTACAGATCATATATTTGTCAATAATATTAGTTAAATTAGGATTTATGTAATACTTTTTGCACTCAAATTTTGGAAATATAATTGTTGGGCCATAGAGAAGTTTGTTAGCGTTATGGTCTCTTTTATCTTCTTCCTAAAAAAATACATAATAATAATAATAACCTATGCCTATCCTATTTTTAATATGTTCTATATTATTCTGTATAGTTTGCTATAATTTTATTTTGTACTTGTCAACTTTTCCTTTTTGTTAAGTTAAGTTTATAATATCTATAAATTAGACGGATAAATAGAAAACCACATTTTTATATTTTAAAAATTATTTTCACGCTAACCATTTAACCATTTTTTTGCAAATTATACCTACTTACATAGGGTTTTCAATTTTTAAGTAATTATATTTATTATTACGCTTAACTATGGTATTACCATTCGCCATTTTCTTGTATGCCCCCATCCCAGCACAATCGCTTGAGTGCCAGGTTTCTCGTTCTGCTTGTCAAAATTGACATCGATTTTATTAGGTGCATAGGAGCAGTATTTTGTAAAATTTTGATCGTCGAAGCGATACTGTTTTTCAACTTTCACCACAGCTATATCGAGTGCGGACCAATTCTCTAGATTATTGTAGTCCAGTTCGTACGCTAGAAATTTGAAAATATATGACCAACCTATAGTTTAATATATTTTTAGCACTATTTATTATACTTACTTACGGTAAAGTCATAATTCTGAATACCCTAAAATATAAAAATAGAAAAAGAGAAGCAGTATTTATGAAAGTTGCAACGCTTCAAAATCACTTAAAAGAAGATATTTCACCATTAGGGTTGGAATTTTCAAAAATTATATGTGATCAATTACCATCTCTAAGGGTAATTAAAAAGAAAATTGTGAAAATCGATCCACAATTGTTGAAGTTATCGAATGACATATTTACAAAAGAACATTCAGATGAATTGAGTACCTCTTCCTTTTTAAAATCGGTCAAAAGATACAGCACAGGATATAATCGAAGCTTGAAAAAAAGTCAAAACCTTACATAAAGGTACATAAGTTTCAACAATCTTTCTTTTCATATTTTTAGTGCATTCATTTTTATCTAAATCTGATAGTTTGACGTATTTATTATAACCAGCCACTACATAAGTCTTCTCCACATCTTCTATACAGGCAGCCGAAGTTAGCACCAAGAAAGGATGAATAATAGCACCTCCGCATATCCAACTGTCGTAGTTGCGAGCTGATTCTTCTGTTGGTACTAGATACACCTGTATATTAAAAATAAATATCATTACTAAGTATAACTAACAGTACCCATGGCTTCGCTCGCGTTCGAACTTCACAATAAACAACACCCGCTGAGCTTATTCGAATACTGCTTGAAAATATTATCAAAATCATTTCAGCCGTTTTGAAATCCATAAAGAACATGCACACACACATCTATATCTTTTAATTTAAAATCTGTGGACGAACTTTAATTTTATCGTAAGTATAAGTAGTAGTAATTTCGTAGATAACAAAAAATTTCACCCAAAGAAATACTTCTTTGTGAGTTTAGCTTTTAATTCTAATAACAACTAGTGGGCAGTGGTAGCCAAATCGTAACGCGCTCGCTTGGGAAACCGAGTGAAGCGAGTTCAAATCCCGTTCTTCTCTATTCTACAGAACAGAATGACTGCTATTTACATCGTAGGTAGTTCAAAAAAGCGGGCAAGCGTGAGTCTGACTCGTACACCAAGAGCTTCATAGTATAAAAGATAATAAATTAATGTTATATTTTAATGACTTAACTAGTCAAATTCAAATTAAACTATGTAAAATCATTTTAAATGAAGAATTTGTTACCATATACTTTTTCTCAGTTCCTAATTTTTTCCCACGGGTTATACGGCGTTGACAGAAAGAATCTATGAATATAACAATAATATTGATAATTGGTAACAAGATGTCGTTATACAATCGTTGAAGAATAGAAATCAAAAAAATATGGGAATAATATATTATGATTCTATGGCATAACGATTAAATTTGTCATTTCCATAGCTATATTTTTTCTTTTCTTCAACGTTGATGAACCATATAATTTCTAGCCGCGAGGTCTTATACATTTTTTTAACGCAGGAGATTATATCATTCTCACGGGAAAACACGTTATAATACAACCCAAAAATATTTATGATCAGAATTACTTGAATTTTGGTGTTAATGCTCTTTAATACAATTAAATAAATATGTATTTTAGCCTTTTTCGAAATTCATCCAATAAGGGGGTAAAACATGCCATGAAAGTATGTGTGGAAACTACCTTTTTAGAGTTTTTTGTAGTTTTAGCGCGAGCAAAGCCGCGGGTTCTGCTAGTATTATATATAGATATGTATGATCATATCTCTATATCGGAGATTACAGATTTGAGTTCCACTCGAATCAAATATTTAAATTAGCTATATAGTATATAGCTAATAGTATAGTATAGTACATAAGTGTTTGTCATGGTCTGCGTATGTTCAAGTTCTCTATGTACATATTATACTCAACATAGCATCGGCGTAAAGTGACCTAGTGCTTAGTCGTTGTAAATGGGTATTACCGGTTATTTAATGCAATTTTTTAATTTATTTTTCATATAAATATTAATTATAAATTTTTCCTAATAAATATTTACTTACAATGTAAAATGATTAGAACAAAAATGTGCCTCAATTGCAGTGATAACATCTCTTATGTGGCATTTGCTTTATGTTTTCACGTTAGGCTTGACCGCGTTTAATAAAACGTTAATTTAACTCTGAAATTAATTGGGCTACCTTGGTTTGTTAATTTTAAACAAGTTGTATTTTTTTTTAGTAAATACGAGCAACTCACCCTTGCCTCGCTCGAGTAAATATCAAGGCCATTTGTAGCTATAATGTTCATCCATACTTATTTCATGCATCCATAATCCATACTAATATTATAAATGTGAAAGTGTGTTTGTTTGTTTGTTTGTTTGTTTGTTTGTTTGTTTGTTTGTTTGTTTGTTTGTTTGTTTGTTTGTTTGTTTGTTTGTTTGTTTGTTTGTTTGTTTGTTTGTTTGTTTGTTTGTTTGTTTGTTTGTTTGTTTGTCCTTCTTTCACATCAAAACGGAGTGATCGATTGGCGCGTTTTTTTGTGTGGAGATAGTTGGAGGGCTGGAGAGTGACATAGGCTACTTTTTATCGCGGGAGATTATCTAATTCCTACGGGAAAACACGTTATAATATAATCCAAGAAAATATTTATGATCAGAATTATTTGAAACTTGGTATTAATGCTCTTCAATAAAATTAAATAAATACTTGTTTTAGCAATTTTCGAAATTCATTCCATAAGGGGGTAAAACAGGGAGTAAAAGTTTGTATGTAACTACCCTTTTAGTGATTTTTTATAGTTTCTGCTAGTATATTATAAATGTAAAAGTGTGTTTGTTTGTTTATCCTTCTTTCACGTCGAAACGAAGTGATGAATTGGCGTGATTTTTTGTGTGGAGATAGTTGTTGGTTTGTAAGCCAGTTTTATTTTTGTAATAAAGTCGAACAACTTACCACCATATACTTAGCGCCATCGTCTTTGTATGTATGTGTACGTATTTTGCGTTTTCTAAACGTCCCACTACTGGGCAAGGCCTCCCTTCTATATGAGGGGGATCCGACCATTGTCCAAAATTCATGATCATCCAATGCAAAATGCGGGTTGACCGACTTCACATATCTTTTGAAAACTTGCTGGGTTCTCTCAGATATGCAGGTCCTTCACCATAAGACAGTTGGTAATTATATTGGAAATAATTCGCACGTGAAAATGTCAGAGGTGCGAGACCCGGGATTTGAACCTGCTTCACTATGTTTTGCCTCCTACATATTTATATAATATATAGCTCATAGTTTACTTGTTTAGCAAGCTTTATCCAAATCCGTCCAGCCGTTTCAGCGTAAAGGATTAACAAACTTATATACAAACTAACTATGGCATTAAAATAATAGTGTGACTTTTGCACGCGACTTTGTATAAAAAGTATTTGTGTTTGCAAGGCTTTTTATTAACTAAGTGCTTCTTATCCGTATATCTTTGCACTCTACTGCTTATTTCCCATCTGTTTTTAAATTAAGTACCTACTGTCTTTAACATAGATTACCTATGTTGTTTACGTTTCTTAACAGCACATTTAAGAGAATATTTTCTTCATTTATATATGGAGAAAAAATTAATATGGCAGACCTTTATTACAGAAGAAATAAAGATATATTTAGAAAATGATTAGAAAAAAAAATAAAAATGATATCTTTTATACATATATGGATACTTATATAAATAACAAAACTAGTATAAGGTGTATAGAGCATAATATAATAAAATCCAAATTAAGAAAATTTCAAGCAAACTCTTAGTTTGTTTTTCTTATAAGATATAAACTAATTTCATACAAATCTGTCGAGATGTTTACAAGTAGCCGTTAATATATAAATAAATGAGCCTACGTACTCTAAAAGTACAGAAAAACTTTTAAAATCTGTTGTTCTAAAATTTACTATATATATATATATATATATATATATATATATATATATATATATATATATATATAATGTAAACGTTAATTCTTTTAAATAACCTTTAAAACATGTAGCTATGTTGTATGAAGATTTTCTTTTTTAATGTTTTTTTTATTTCTCAAGAAATTTACTATAATAACATAGATATTTTATCCCAAAAAAATAAAAACCGATCAACTGATATAAATTAAAAGGTATACTAACAGTTTCTCGAAGACAGAACGAATGAACAAACGGATGGAATAGACGAATTATTATTGATAGTAAGCATCATGTATACAAATTCAAAGGGTTCCGACTAAACCTTGGACACGGAACCCCAAACACCTAGCAAGTAGTTACTTACGTATTATTTCATAACGGATATAAGCCACTCCCCCAATACCGAGCTCGTCGCTTATCTACTGTGGGCTCAGCGGGGTATTAATAACAAGGGATTATATAAACAAAAGTAACACTTTAAAAGGGAATTCTTGACCAAAACTGCTAGAGCTTGAAAATATGTACAATAGTCTAATATTATAAGTACGAATTTTTTTTTTTTGGATTATTTGTTATCAATAATAAAAAAAGTACATTAAAAACCATTTAAACATATAAGTTACTTTTATTTTTATGGTCACCTCTTCAATACTTTAATTTTGATACCGCACTCGATAGGTTTGGAAGGAAAAAAAAATTCGACACAAATAGGCGCCTTAGATCCACCATTTTGAGTTCTACGAGGGAAAATAGGGCTGGACCCGCGTTTGGGTTTCGTCGCAGTCGCTTAAAAAATAACCGCTTCTTAGCCTAGTGAAACTGCATACAAGTCTCATATTTACTTGAGATTTAAAAATAAATGCCTTATAGTGTCTTTATTTGCACGATAGCAAAATCTAAATAACTGTACGCTTTATTATTTATCATTGTTTTCCTGGTGATTCAAACAATCCCAGCCTTAGAAGGCTAGCACGTTAGAACGTGCTGTCAACTCGTGCTATTCGCGTACATTTTGTATCTGTACAATGCGTGTATTTTAATTTATCAGGGTAAAGTACACGCGAACGACGGACAAATATTATAAATACGAAAATTTGTGTTTATTACGTCTTCACACTAACAACCTAATCGATTTGACTACAAGTCGGGATGGATATAATAGCGAGCGTAACCGCGCGTACCGAGTAACTTAATATCAATAAATAAAGATTTGATATATTGTTACAAATGCATAATGGAAAATTAGAAGACTTTAAAATCGGTTAGTTCAAGCATCTTTGATATATTAAGCCGTTTGAAATAAAACTTTATGACTGACTTCAAAGAGTAACATTTACCTAAGTATATTTGTCAATAGGTTTTTACTTTTTGTATATAATTTTTGAACATTTTTACTTTTTAACTTTACTTTTTAACCTTATCTTTGATTGTTAAAGACAATTTGACTTCGGACCCATGGTTACACTGTTTTGTTACACTGGAGTAAATACTGAGCATATACTCGTATAAGACTGTTTCGTGAGTCGCTAGTAATATATAACGCTCTAGTAAAGCCGGACGCTTCAGTTAGTATTTCAGTAGGTATAGAAACCTTAAAAATATCTATTGAAGTTCATTTAATATACAATAGATGGTTTGACTATACAAAATATAATAAACGCGGTTTAGGTGACAATGCAGCGCTCGCTTTGTTCGATATCTTCTGCCTCCAGGCGCTTGTTTACACGCATTTATTCTCTATACAATACAATTTGAACAACAAAATGAAAGGTTTATAGCATCTTCGATAACTCTATATAAAATCTATCCATTTACATCATTAGTTATTTTACGCCTGCGGTTTTGCTTCTTCTTTAGAGAAATAATGCTAAAGGTTTCGAGTATAGGACGTCTTTTCACTAAAACAGCATGTCTGAATTACGCTCAAGAATAGTGTCAACTCATGACAAGGACAGGATATTGTTGTGAGTAGGAAAGAGACAGAATACTTTCAAAAAGGAAATGGATATTACGGAAACAATTATGAAAGGATCGAGTTGCGTTTGAGCACTTACTGTATACAAAAGGTTGGAAACATTTAAATAAAACTTTTTCTTATATTTTATTACATTTAGCCTTCTTTAAATCTAGCGACTCAACCTTGCTTCGCTCGGGTTCGTCCCTAAGTACGTTTTAATGGTTAGTATGAAATAGAAATCTTTGAATTTCTCGGTTATTCTGTACTATAATATACATGTATTATACATATAAACCTTCCTCTTGAATCACTCTATAAAAAAACCGCATCAAAATCCGTTTTTTAGTTTTAAAGATCTAAGCATACATAGGGACAGACAGCGGGAAGCGACTTTGTTTTTACTATATAGTGATTAAGACATATTTAAGTTTCCTTTAGTACTGAGTCTTTTTATCCTTATTTAGCAGAAGCAATTACAGAGTTATAGATTAGATATAACTGCTTGCATATAAATAATTACCATCTGGCGTGAAAACGTTTTTTCTCGGTTTGTTGTGTATTTTTAATACTTTTTCCGAATATATTTTCCCAAAATAATATCTATAACATACTCTTTCCGAATATATTTTCCCAAAATAATATCGATAACAAGAAGCCTAATTACATTATTACCAGTGCTGCCTACTATACAATAAAATACTTTTTCCGAATATATTTTCCCAAAATAATATCGATAACAAGAAACCTAATTACATTAAATAGTATGGTAAAAACTAATCTATTTTGAATTTCGCGCAAATTCTTCGAGTCGATAGCACGTATACTCGTATAACAAAGTTTCGAATTACTTGTACAAGTGATTTTCTAAAGCCAAGAAACTTCCGTGTAATATGCGGTAAAACATTTATTCGCCAATATTTGTAGACTCAGTCGACTTCGTTACCTGTTTAAGCGTTCGCTTTTTGAATATCCAATTTGCTTTCGATCAAAGTGTTGATTGTAGATTCTTTTGATAAGTAATCGATATTAAACTTTAATGTTTATGCAATAGGGTCTCTATTACAGTAATTTTCGTATGTATCGCCTTCGATTTCCGATAGTGCTTGGATTTTGCTAATATAAAATTTGGCTTGTAAAATATGGGACTACAACAGCGAGAGTGAATTTGTCTGGCAGTGGACTTTTACTTATTATGAATATTGAAAGTAACTATTATGTTTATACGTTAGCTGAGTAATGAGATTGAACCTCTTCGTTTAGTAGAATATTTTCTAGTCTATCTTTATTAATACTCGATTTTTGAAGTGAAAACTTCTATTGGCAGGTTTGTATAAATGTAAGTCGTCATCGACATGGTCACGTGACGTGTTAATGCTAACACTTAAAAACTTAAAAAAGCAAAACCTTATTTAAATACAAAATTTGATCCAAATCGTTAAAATCTATACTAATATTATAAAGAGGTAAAGTTTATGAGTTCGTGAGGTTGTAGGGGGTAATCTCTGGATCTAATGAATCGATTTAGATTAAATGTAGTAAAAATATAGTTTGATACCTTGGGAAGGACATTAGATAATTTTTATCCCGGAAAGCATCCCTTAAGGGGGTGAAAATGGGGATAAAAGTGTATATGAGGAATCAACCTTAAGTAACAAAATAGACTAAGAATATACTAATATAATATGCAAAAGCTGTAAGTTCTATAATGCACTTACACGAGTCAGTAACCCCAATGACCATTAGTCCTGTACATGCGTTGTAATATATATATTTATATTTTACAGTCTCGTCCCCTCGTGTATTCACCGTCTAGAATATTTATAGAACATTTTCATTCGATTACCTTGAGATAATTTCATATAGTATGCACATGAATTGGAATTATAAAACGTATTAGTTTTTGCCATCGACTTTGCTTGGTAGAATAAAATCTAAAATCTAAAAAAAAGCTCTTTTAAATAAGAATTAAAAAGAAAACAAACACATAAAATATTTTAGTTACCAAACTAAAGTTTTTTTTAGTTTTCACTATTATTTTATGAAAAACTAGCATTGCCTGCGGCTCCGCTCGCGTTCAGATGACCAAAAACCAAATTCTTAGTTTTTACATATTAGTATACTCTTACATTACAGTTTTTGTATTTTTTCTCAGAAATGAGACATTTTCCAGCGGGAAAACGTATCCTATATGTTGACCCGGATAACCAGTTACCAAATTTCATCAAAATCCCTCCAGTGGTTTTTCTGTGATGCGGTAACAGACAGACAGATAGATAGACCAGACAGACAAAAATTCTAAGAACTATAGATTCGGCATCCGTATCGATAATAATGTTTATTTCAATAAAATTTTCCAAAAAATATTTAATATACAGATTCGGCTTACTTACAATTTTATTATATGTATATATTGAATTATATGTATTGACTATCATACATTTTATGATTATTATAATATTACTCATATATATATTTATGATGTCACGTGCCTGTCAACTCTTTGGAGACATAAAGTTGAAAGGCTCATAATATCTACAATCGTTAGCCTTCATTTGGTCACTTAACTAAATCCAAGTTAGGTGATGAAATGAAAGTCGTAAAGTTGGAATATTATAAATGAGTTCTACTTTATGTGCTAAGTTTAGCACATAAAGTATTTACCGTTGACTACTTGTTATTAGAATTAAAAGCCAAACTCACAAAGAAGCATTCCTTTGGGAGACAATTTTTGTTATCTATGAAACACCTACATGATTCAACTACATGATGTCTAGAACAAAAATATACAAACTGAGGAGTTACTAGCCACTTTAAATGTAACATAGGATTAACAAATAGGATGTTAAAATATTAATATAGTAAAAAGTATATTTAGGTACGTTTTAATTTTTCTAAAATATAAGTAGCTTATGTTAACTAAGTTAAGCCTAACAACAAAAAAAAACAAGACATGATGCAAAAAACGATTTCAAATACTTATTTATACATGAAACTCGACGTCTACTGTCAATCTTGAAAATTTTTTTTTGTAAGTACGTGTCTATTTTTATTTGACTATATTTTACCCATTTAATAGTAAAAAGAAAAATTAATTATATTTTTTTGGTAAACTGACGTTAAAAAGCTACATATAATATACGAAGCAGGGTATGATATATGATATATAATAGTTTCCTACAAAAACATTGATATTTTGTCTTATAATGAAGATATTATATTACTTCATGTCGAAAACGAAAATCGATTATACTGGTAAATGTAACTATTGACAGTTATATTTATAGATGTTTAAATATTTTGTACTAGCAGCTCACCCTCGCTTTCCTCGGGTTCGTCCATAAAAATTTCATCCCCATTCTCACCCCCTTAAGGATGATTTCCGGAATAAAAACTATTTCACTCACTCACTTTTCATATCATGAGATTTAAAAAAAACTTATTTTTGTAAAAATAAAAATATTTTCTTTTAATTTTCTTCTATACAAAACATGTCCTGACAATAACAAACACATACGTAGATATTTTGATCTGAGAAAGATCTGTTTTTAATGAAACTTAATTTAAATTAGTAATATAAATGATTGAATGAATTATTCTTTTGTTGTTATTGTATGTTGTATTTATGATGAAAATAATTATATAGTTTATTGTGTTTTAGAATAACTCCTCACGGACATTACATAGAAGTGATTTCTACCAGTAAATCCACGGACTCCGACGTCCAGTGATTTGCTATTAGTTTAATTGGCTAAAACTGTAAATTACTAAAAAATACTTGCCAGCTGTCCATTATCGCTTTATAAAATATTTTACCACATTTCCGATAAACGTTGTCCGTTCCTCAATAAATTTTCTCATGATACAAAAATCCAATCCTATAGCAAAAAAAAACACTTAGTTATTCTATTTATATTAATAATAATGGGTGAACAAATTTGAATGTAATTTTCGTTATTTTGCTTCAAAACACCACATACCTACATATTTAAGATGCTATATTCAAGAATGAAAACTAAAAATATTAAAAAGCCCGTATTAAACTACATATAAATACCAATTTTTCATAAAGATAAAGATAATTTGCATTACAATTACTTATACAAAATATGGAAATTCTAAGTTTCAACGATATGGCTGAACTCTAGAGCCATATCTGACAATAGGTTAACATTGTTTAGCTCTGATTTCGTACTGTGGCAATGCACTTAGTATGAAAGCCATCGGTTTGTCCACTCGGATGCGTGTTTACTATTCAATCAGGCTGACGTGATTGTAGGCAGCGATGTGAATTTGTATTCACTGGCAATGCGATATGATATCTGTGTTCAGAAATATAACATGGCATAATGCTAAAATTTATTTAACTTTCAGGAAAATTTATAAACTACGGGCGACTTACCTTCTCTACGCTCGGGTACGTGCTGGAGTTCAAATGGTTTAGGAACGAGAAAAATCTTTTTTTTGAGTCAGGAAATTTTCAAGTCAGGAACACATAGAAAACAAACATACGAAAAAATATTTTTATTTATATGCTAGCTATATAAAATATTTTTATTTATAGCTAGATGAACCACTGAGTAATGCTAGAGAGTAGAAATTTACTAATTTTATTTATTAAATAATAAAAACTTTTTAACAAAAAAATAAAAACCGACTTCAAACAAAAGCACTAAAAAGTAACAAATAACTGATTGGTAGTTTTCATTTACTATACATACCTAATCAAATATTTTCGAAGTCTCTTTCGAAGATCTGGAAGTAGTAAGTAAGTCTTTTGTAAATATTGCCTGAAATAATTGAATAATTAAAATAAAAAAAATGAATTAACATTATCTAGTAAGGGTTAACTGCCTCGGTGGAGTAGTGGCTAGCATGTACGGCTGCACACCCGGAGGTCCTGGGTTTGAGTCCCGGGTCGGGCCAAGTTTAGATATTGAGTCTTCCTGTATAGTAAGTCTCAGTAACAGCCCGGAGTTGGGAAGTTGGCGGTGTTTCAACCCCGCGCCTCGGAGAGCACGTAAAGCCGTCGGTCCTGCGCCTTAACTCTCACCGGTCGTGTCGAGTGGTCTTCCCACCGGAGTATGAGAGTGACAGGAATAGAGAGTGCACTTGTGTCTGCGCGTACACTTTAGCACTATAATATCTCCTGCGCAGTTGGCTAGTCTCAATGAGATTGGCCGCCGTGGCCGAAATCGGCTAGGAGAACATCATCATCATCATCATCAGTAAAGATTATGCTATGTTATAAAGCATTGTTTATGCTATGCTAAATACCTTTGTCTATATGTACAGTTAGTAATCAGAATGGCTTTGATATCCTAGATAACAGTAAAGCGATGATTTCTGCAATGCATCCGTTGATGCAAAGCAAAGCAAGGCATTGAATTACAATTAATTCAATACCATGCTTTGTGAACCATGCAGTTGTTACCTAGAATTGGCATTAGGTTGAAATGTATTTAAAAATACTAGAGTTCGCTGAGTGGTCGAACTTCGACCATGATTATTATAGATTTTTTTATGTATAAAACTAAAACTCATCAATAGCTATTAAACTAAAACAAAAAATAAACAGATTGGTTCACAAACAAAATGTTTATTTTAATTTATTTAATGTATTTCTAATGTATTTTATATAAAAATATTAGTTTTCTATACTATATCTCCATATAAACTTTAACTGTGTCAAATTTCGCATTCCTCCGTCCGCGTAATTTTCTTAAAAGTGATACAAAGTTTTTGTTTCACGTATTAATACATAATTCTCAATTTGACCACAGACTTTAACAATAAATAAAAGAGTAGCGTGTGTGTGTCAAATACATGGTAGTGTGTGTAATGTTTTTTTATTAATTTAATGTATTTTTTATGCATAATTTTAAAAAATACTAGCATTCTGCACTCCTTCTCTATATAAACTATAAGTGTATGAAATATCATACTCCTCCGTCCGAACAGTCAAAGAAAAAAGGGCCAAAAATCTAGGAACCTAGGAATAGAACAAAATAATCTATAAAACATCTTTTTGGAGTTTTATAAGTTGCTTATAAAATGTCATAGAATATCGTGTAGACGTTGCAAGATATCAAAGGTTAAAGGTCACGGAAATTATTTTTTTTTTGTAAATATCAGAATATTTTTTCTTTAGCTAAAGCTTTCGTAAACGAAAGTTGTAGAGCATAAAATTCTCTACAAATTTAATCTCAGGCAATATTTCATATGATCAATCATTTTTGAGATAGAGCGCGACGAATGGAAAGTGCTTTGTCAAAAACCTTACTTGTAAAAAAATGACTCAGTCCCAACAAGAATTGAACAGTGAGAAATTCAGCTAATACACAACACACAGCTATACCTACGAGTACGTGTAATTTCAATCGATTGAGAACTGAGGAAACTAAATGTATCATTTAGGTAGGTTAGGTTATATATATATATATATATATATATAGAATCTAGAGTCTTTCAAAAAAACGAGTCTTTTAGCTTTTCAAAAAATCTACAATGCTTACATTTAAACTAAAATAAATAAATTAATATCATGTGAATAAAATTCAAATCTCATCAGGATCAAATTTTCTATATATAAAGTATAAACTAAACTTTCAAGAATAAACTAAATCCAGAGCTATGTAGTTATTAAGATATAACAATACAAGATGCTGAAATGTAAATTTGCCACTTTAATATTAATATTGTGCAAATTCAAAGGCAATATGGCTTTGCCATCTGGAAAGGTTGAATTTGAGACAATGTTACTATTGTTAAATAGTGACACGTCTTAGTGACTTTTTGCTTTATATTAGTACTAGCAGAACCCGCGACTTCACTCGCGCTAAAACTACAAAAATATCTCTAAAAGGGAGGTTTCATACAAACTTTTATATTCTATTTTACCCCCTTATGGGATGATTTTGGAAAAATGCTAAAACACGTATTTATTAATTTGTACTGAAGAGTATTATTACCAAGTTTCGAGTAAGTCTGATCGCAATATATATAATTGTTTGGTTTATATTAAACGTGTTTTCCCGAGGGAATAAAATAATCTTCCGCGGTAAAACGTAGCCTATCTCACTCTCCAGCCCTCCGACTATATTCACACAAAAAATCACGGCAATCCGTCACTCTGTTTCAACGTGAAAGAAGGACAAACAAACAAACAAACAAACACACTTTCCCATTTATAATATTAGTATGGACTCCAAGGAAACAGTCTGTATTTCTACGCTCAATATACCAATGAATTTTGACTAAATCTAGACGTAGATTGTATTATTTTATATTCGGGTTTACATTACTTCTATTATTCTAACCTACATGAACCGTTCGCCGTGAAGATTTATTCTATTTTATTATTTATTAATAAAACTAGCACCGCCCGCGGCTGCGCCCGCGTTCAGGTGAACAAAAATCAAATTCTTAGGTTTTTCATATTAGTACACTCTTATGATACAGTTTTTGGATTTTTTCTCAAAAATGAGATATTTTCTCGCGGTAAAAAGTATCCTATATATTGACCCGGATAACCAGCTGTCATCAAACCAAATTTCATCAAAATCCCTCCAGTGGTTTTTCTGTGATGCGGTAACAGACTGACAAAAATTCTAAAAACTATAGATTCGGCCTCTGTATCGAAAATAATGTTTATTTCAATAAGATTTTCCAAAAAAAATATCTAATGTATAGATTCGGCTTAGTTACAATTTTATTATATGTATAGATATTGATATAGATACCAATTACATATATACATGAAAATATAATAGATTCATTGTAAGTTTTTACTTGACTTTCTTTTATTTTGCAAACATACCACAATTTGATCATGCGTCAAATCGATAACATACATTCGTATGTAAATTTTATGGACAATACAATGTTGCACAGTTGGAAGTGTAGAAAGTCTTTATAAGAAAATAGAACGCCTGAATTCTCCCACCGAATAGTTTTCAAACAATGACAATCTAAGAAGAGAACAGATAATGAGAAATTGCTGTGAGTGGGAAGGAGACAAAAGACTTTCACAAAAGATATTGACATTACTGGAATATTTTATGAATTAAAGTGTTTTTGTAGCGTGTTCTGTGATCAGTATAAGTTGGGAGATAAGTAAACATTAAAAAGAAAATCAACGAAACCTAAAGTGAAGTGACAGCGAATATGAAACAAGGGGTATAAAATAGTACTTATGAATGTTTGAATTAAGTCGATACTGTGCGTGTACCGTAAGTATACTTGGACTGTTATAAGTGATTCTCGTAAAACCCACTCTTAAAAAGAAATATGAAAATGAATTCAATTTAGATTAGGTAAGACATAACGGGACAAACACTATTGATATATATATATATATATATATATATATATATATATATATATATATAAACATAGATACATAATAATTTCTTTACAATTATTATCTCTTCAAAGTGGCGTCGACGTAATATTGTAACATTAAGTCAAACCAAAGAATAAAATTCAAAAACCGAAAGTTCAAATTGTCTAAACACAAATTCGAACTTACGCACACGGCATAAAGTACTTACTTTTTAAAAGAAACAACGTACGTCTTAATTTTATCATCCGAAAAGCAATGAACAAATGAGATTTGAAAAAAGCGCAATTCAATTTCGAATTTGCACTTCTTTTTGAGGACACTTTTGCTTTTTGAGGACACTTTTGAAAGACACACAATTAGCGTCTGCTAATTGTGTATCTTGAGTTTTTGTAAATCAGAAAAAATATACACAGCCTAACTTTGTACCTCTTTCTTTTTGAAGTCGGTGAAAATACTATCATCTCTTTTCCAAGTTATTTTAATTTTCGACCCTGGGATTATCGTAACAATATTATGTTTACCATAAACTATTCTTATGCAAAAAATCACATTGGTTCATTGCTAAATGAGTAAAGAAAACTTAAAAAAAACAAGTCGATATTTATGATATTAGTAGAAAGAAAAGCTTTACTACAATTCGTTTTCAGATCTAGGTTTACAAAATAAACTATTCAAATTGCAAGTTTGAAATCTGCATTATTATGAAAGACGTGATCATATTATGTAATCTTCGCCCGCAAATAAAAGCAAATCCTCTAGTGCTTTTAGGTTTAGCTTTTTAACAGATAAAATCTGTAAAAATGTTAAATCGTATTTACATAAAATGCAATTATCTACATTATTTAATGGTTAAATTTAATAAAAGAAGCAGACAAACTGAATTTGTTTTAGAATCAAATCACTGTATAGTATAAAACAAAGTCGCTTTCCGCTGTCTGTCTGTCCCTATGTATGCTTAGATTTTTAAAACTACGCAACAGATTTAGATGTGGTTTTTTAATAAATAGAGTGATTTAAGAGGAAGGTTTATATGTATAATACATGCATATTGTAGTACAGAAAAGCCAAGAAATTCAAAGATTTGTATTTCATACTAACCGTTAAAACGTACCTAGTCTGGCTAGTCATTAAATAAAGTAATTTCAAAATATATATCTTAACAAAGTTACTATTTAGAATCGATTTAATGAATAAGACGTAATTTGTACGTTGAACACAGAATTTTGTATCTATTTAATTATGTATATTACTTCGAAGAGGAAGACATTATGAATATACTAAGAATAAAATTACTTTAGAAGATACCAGTACGAAGGTTCTAGAAGAAAACAATATCTCCGAATGTCTGAGTGAAACAAATTAAAAAAAGCAGTCATGAGTTCTGCCAACAGAAGTGGAAACTTAAAACTATAAACAACAAGTTGTTATCAAAATTATCCATTTGGATATTCAAATTAATTGTTTGATCTTAAATTAATATTTGTAAATTAAAACTGTTAACATTTATCTGGTGTTAATATCTAACGGCACTCTGAGTGTTAGCGTTAACACGTCACGTGACCATGTCGATGACGATTTACATGATTTACTCCCCATCCAAACCTACCTATAGAAGTTTTCACTTCAAAAACTACCTCCTTTATGTATTTATTTTTAGTATAAAAAATGTTATACAAATTAAAATTGCAAAATTAATTGATAATGATGATGTTCTCCTGACCGATTCCGGCCACGGCGGCCAATCTCATTGAGACTAGCCAACTGCGCAGGAGATATTATAGTGCACAAGTGTACGTGCAGACACAAGTGCACTCTCTATTCCTGTCACTCTCATACATCTGGTGGGACGACTGCTCGACACGACCAGTGAGAGTTAGGCGCAGGACCGATGGCTTTACGTGCTCTCCGAGGCGAGGGGGTGAAACGCCGCCAACTTCCCAACTCACTTACTGAGGCTAACTATACAGAAATACTCAATAACTAAACTTGGCCTGACCCGGGACTTGAACCCAGGACCTCCGAATGTGCAGCCGTACATGCTAACCACTACACCACCGAGGCAGTCGTAGCCCAATGGTAACGCGTTCGCTTAGGAAACCGAGTGAAGCGGATTCAAATCCCGGGTCTCGCACCTCTGATATTTTCATGTGCGAAAACTGCAAATGAATTTACCATTTACATTACATTGATGACACCTAGTAAGTTTTCATAAGATACGTGCAGTCCGCCAACCCGCACTTGGCCAGCGTGGTGGACTATTGCCTGATCCCCCTCGTACTGAAGGGAGGCCCGTACTCAGCAATGGAGGTAGGACGTTAAAAAGGGCTGAATACAATACAAAATAAAACATTTTAAAAGAAAGGTTACCTAGGGTTGTTAGCAGTAGCAAATTGAGTTCATGTCGACATAAAATTTACAGGGAGAGTCTAAAGACAGTCTAGAGACGAAGCACGAAAGAGACACTATAAGAAACATACACATAAGAAAGGCATTTTGTTGAGGCATATAACTATCACTTCTATTATAATCTCCCCTGGGACTGCTAAATTGCCACCTAATTTGTATTCAGGGAACATTTAAGAGTAATGATACTTTGTCAGAAATTTCAAAGTAATTATTTAGTCTTAAAATGCAAATGAGATTATTATGATCTTCATTTAGAAATTACAACAAGAAGAATAAATGTTATGACTTCAAGAGGATGTTATTACTGAATACATGCCACAATTTTTTAATTTTTTTTTACGTTGGGACATTAAGACAGCACTATCTAGTACCATGGTAAGCTACGAGGCTTGTTTCATGGATACCAGATAGTTGATACACTACATACTTTAAATACATACATATTATAAATATAAACACCCATGACTGGAGTATAAACCTTCGTCATGACACAAATGAATGCCCCCAGCGGGACTCAAACCCGCGACCGCTTGCACAGAAAGTAGGGTCACTACTCACTACAAACTGAGCCAAGCGTGTCGTCAAAATTATATTATGCTTTACATTTACTTAGGCTAAAACTAAATTTATTTCAACTTACGAGTATGTATTTATTGGTTGGTCCTTCTTTACCTCTGAAACGAATTGACAGCTGTTTTTGTATGCAGATAATTTTATTTCCATACATCAAAGGGTTTCTGTGGTAAATAATATATGTACCCATTATATATCACTGCCTCGTTGGTATAAAGGCTAACATGTAGTCTTCAGATCCGTAGGTCCTAGGCTCGAGTCCCGGGTCGGGCCAAGTATTATAGGTATTAGGTTCCTTGTCAAATTATTCTCAATAATAGTCTAGGGTTGGAAAGTTGTCTGCTCTCACACTTGTGCTCTGTAATATTATTCTACGCACACTGCCAGTGCAATAAATCGTCGTGGCCGAAATGGATAGGTATAATATTAAAATATAAATTGTTAATGTTGTCAGTAATATATAAAGTTAGTACTAATAATATATTATATAAATATCATTAAAATGTTTTTTTTAATGTTTTTAAACGTTTTCCATACTGTGAAATAAAATTTAAAAATTATAAAAATTTACTTATTCCTGTTATAAAAATGATAGAAAAATGATTATTGAATGATAATCCAAATTGCACACATAGTTCAAATCACTAAGATCGATTTGCTAAATCTGTTAACATCATTATTTACATATGGTAAAAATATAGTATTAAATATATCGATATTTAATCTATACATACATAGATAAATACATACAGACACACATACATACATACATACATACATACATACATACATACATACATACATACATACATACATACATACATACATACATACATACATACATACATACATACATACATACATATAATAAAGTAGTTAGTATTAGTAAAGAATCTGTCGAAGTGAAGTCGAAAGTCGAATCCAAATATTTTGCATGCATGATTTGTATCCTTCTCAACGGCATCGTTTTCTCTATATATTTTCCGTTTATAGCTTATTTTCTAGCAAAAATTTGCTATTTTTACTTAGCATGTCGAGAAAATGAAAATTTTCATAAAAAATATATATGTTTGATTGTACATAAGGAAAAACCTATTTAGGTTGAAACTAATAGAATATTACTTAGAAACTGTTATATTAATCATTAATTCATTCAAATATGACAAATTAACTAGAATTATTTATAAATTAAAACATCTCTAATAGAGTTATCTTGCAGAGTGAAGTGAAGTTGAAACTTGGAGCAGCTCTTAACTTTGTGAATATTAAGCAGAAATTAGCACTTGGAATGGAGTATGGCAAAAATTTGTTAGGAAGTGCCATCTGGCGCTTGAACTTTAATCATTTTGTTATGAATAACGTACTACACCTACCTACGTTGTTGTACGTACCGAAGGTGCGGGTTTGATTCTCTTTTAGGATACAGCCGTGGTATTGCTCATATATATAATATATAATCTATAATGTTAAAGAAGTGTTTAAATGTAGGTACTAGGCTTTGGAGTATCATATATGTACATATGTACATATTGACTTAAATATCTTGTACTTGATGATAGTTTATGACTAATTTCTACACCATAATAAAATTTTCATTTAACTACTAACCTTTCTTTTAGTTTTCTCTTCTTTTGAATACGTCGTTCTCGAGACTAAAAGTACTCCTGGTGAAGTTTTTTATCCGAAAATGATGATTTGCTGATGTTTTATTAAATTAGGTTCAGCCATTTGAAAGACTATTTTGTGCTTACAGACAGACAATAAAGTTATATTTATTTATGTTATATTTATATATATATATATATATAAACGATGATCATAATGATGATTTATCTCTTTTTAAGAGATCTCTCTTCTCTTTCAGCTACCCTTGAGTAAGTAAAAAGATATGAGATAAAATGAACCGTAGATTCAAATAAAATACCATAACAGTTGAAATATATTTTATAATTTCGATAAAAAATCACGAATATCAAATAAAAAAATATAGAGGCAGAAATTATTTAGACAGACTCCTCAACAGTTATAAAACCATAAGACAATATATTATAAGAAATTGTACAGATAACTCTGTTAGAGCTCAGGTATCATTAGTTCCACTAACGATACTTTATAAGCCTTAGAACCTAGCCTTTGAAATCTATTTCATTCTTTGTCAGAGATCAAAAAGGATTTCTCGTTCGTAGCTCTATATATTTTCCTTTTATTTTCTTTCTAGTATATAATGAAGCAAAAATAGTATCATTATCGTGAACATAAGTGGGACGAATATCCGTTTTAATCCGAATTGTTACTTAACAGCTAGCTTATCTATATCATCTATATATGTTTGTATCAATATATATGTAATTATATAAAGCTGAAGACTTTATTTGTTACTTTAAACGTGCTAATCTCTGGATCTACTGGCCCGATTTGGAAAATCTTAATACAGGACTTATTTTTAGCATGAATAAACTAAGTTTTAGTTTAAGGTTAATTATGAGAGTATATAAATAAAAATGAATGTTGCTAAGCGCAAAACTCGAGAAACGGCTCGACCAATTCCTTAAGGTACACGGAAAGTTTTAATAAAGAGAAAAAATATAATATATATATTTATATTTATAAAACAAAGTCGTGTTAGTAACACCATTTATAACTCAAGACCCGAACCCGAGCGAAGCGGGGGTGAACCGCTAGTATATAAATAAAAAAGAAAATGTAAATGTGTTGCTAAGCGCAGAACTTACGAAGGGCTAAACCAATTCAGCTAAATTTTTTTTTAAATATTCGTTGAAGTCCAAGGAAGGTTCTTATGAAGAGAAAAATTGAAAACAAAACACGGAAAAACGTAAAAATCACATTTTTATTTTTCCTTACTACTGACTTCATAATTATGAACGCAGCCTTAAAATTAATATAAACTATTTGAATGCATTTGTAGATTTGACACTTTCTCTTTCTACGATATATAGTTTGACTTTCATTTTGTTTGTTTGTTTGTCCTTCTTTCACGTCAAAACAGAGTGACGGATTGGCGTGATTTTGTGTGTGGTATAATAAAAATTTAAATTTAAAACTACATTTAATTTAACTACATTTTTACTATTGTAGTTATTTAATAAATGGAAATTTCGAATGACCTATAAAAACTAAATCACTTAATATTTTTATTACCTAAATTAAAAAATATTTAGTATTTTCCAAAATTTTGACAATCCCTTAACTATATAATACAAGTTGAAATTATCCAGATTTTTCACAAAAATGTTTTCAGTTAAAGCGTTTTTCAAACAAAAGTGGATTAAAGAAATTTATAACTCCAGTTTCAGCATCTTGAGCTAACATTGTTCTAGACAGAGAAGCACGAAAGTAATAACACGATAAAATCTAAATTTCCAAAAATATTTCATCTCAATGTAAATATTTCAAAGAAATATCGAGATCGGTCAAATTATGATTATTCGTATAATCTGTTTACGAGCTTGTTTTCACTTTAGGCTTAAGGTAAAGGTTATGTTGCCACGTTTTCTTTATACCAAATTTTATACAAATAACTAGCTTACTACTTACTTTTTAAAGTTTAGTATCGATTTCTCAGAGATGAGATATTTTCTCGCTGTAAAAAGTATCCTATATAATGACCCGGGTAACCAGCTATCATTATACCGAATTTCATCAAAATCCCTCCAGTGGTTTTTCTGTGATGCGGTAACAGACAGACAGACAAAAATTCTAAGAACTATAGATTCGGTCTGTGTATCGATAATCATGTATATTTCAATAAGATTTTCCAAAAAATATTTAATATGCAGATTTGGCTTAGTTACAATTTTATTATATGTATAGATGTATTCAAAGTGATTTACAATTTTGAGATTTATATAATAGTAATGAGTTCGTATTGGCTTTAAATGATGATAATTTTTATATTAAGATATTAAGTTATACTTATAGTATTTTTAACACAAAGTTGAAGGATGCTGGAAGTAATTCTGTTGAAAATGATTCACATATTAGAATATTGGAGATGACGACACAAGACCCGAGACTTTAACCTGCTTCACTTCAGATTACACTTACCAAGCGAGCGCTCTACCACTGGACTACCACTGCCAGATTATAATAAAATAAATATTAAAATATTTGAATTAAGCATTTACTATTCTTTATGTATATCAATTGCCGGATTCTGAAATATTTGTACATCTTTTGTTCTTTTGTAATTTTTGATTTTTAGCAAGTAAGTGTAATTTGTAATTCTATAGGCTAAAAGGCTTTGAAAAACACCGTTAAAACAAAGTATCAAATTAATTATTATACAGGATTGTTTTAAAACGAAAAATATTTAAAAAATCTATATATATATATATATATATATATATATATATGTATGTATATTTGTTAGTGAATGGCGAATAGTGCATGCTTGAGCATCTGTATGCATAATTAATGAAAAAAATTATAGTACCTATACTCTTAAAATAATAATAAATAATAGAAATAGTAAAATAAGTTACCGATATGATATTTGTGAACTAAATAGTAAAAATTTATCATTTTTAAGCAGAGCCACTAACCACTTATTTTAAGCAGAGCCACTAACCACTTTTTTTAAGCAGAGCCACTAACCACTTTTTTTAAGCAGAGCCACTAACCACCACTAAGCCACTCGTATATTAATAAAAATTGGTAAAGTTTTATAAAGCCAGTGAAATAAAGAATTTCCATTGCTTAAGCCTCAGTCATCGATGTGAAAGAGCTCAGTCTTTTATTTGCATCTGCACTCGAAGTAACCTGAATGTACCGATGCGCGAAAAAACCAGCATAGTGTAAAAAGTGTATATCAGGTGAAGGTGAAGGAAAGGTTTGAATATTTTTGAGCGAGCGTAGTTCTTTGTTATACCAAATTTGTATGCCGTATTAAATTCTCAAATGAAATTTTATGCATTCTCATTATAAATTAATGAGGTAGTGATATCAAAATGTTGACATCGAGCTTTCTTTTAAAGATGATTTTAAAATGCCTTTAGAAACCTTACGTATTTTTTAATATTATTTACTTAAAAAAGTGACTTTTTTGGAAAAGTCGTATGTTGTGGGCAATCTTTGAAAGTATTAATACTTC
Source organism: Brenthis ino (assembly GCA_921882275.1). Lineage (NCBI taxonomy): Eukaryota > Metazoa > Arthropoda > Insecta > Lepidoptera > Nymphalidae > Brenthis > Brenthis ino. Next base: position 18,180,701 of record OV170222.1, read on the forward strand.
TGTCTCTCTCTCTCTTTTCTTCTTAACGTCTTCTTAACGTCCCACTGCTGGGCACGGGTCCGCCTTTAATACAAGGGAGATCAGGCCATAGTCCACTACGCTGCCAAGTGCGAGTCAGAGGAATTCAGAGGTCTCTCAAAAACGAAGGTATATTCCGGTTAGTGGATAACTTTTTAGTCTCCTTCTCATAAACTTTTACGATTATTTAAAAAAAAAACTTCTATTAATCATTTTTATTTTCCTGAAGTCTGATTTATCCTTTTTTTTGTTTTTTTTGGGACATTAATACACAGCACCATTTAGTTCCATGGTAAGCTATGAGGTTTGTGTTATGGATACCAGATAGTTGATACACTACACATACGTAACTTTAAATACATACATATTATAAATATAAATGCCCATGACTGGAGTACAAGCATTCGTGCTCATCACACAAATGAATTCCCCCAGTGGGACTCGAACCCGCGACCACTGGCACAACAAGTAGGGTCACTACAAACTGAGCCGAAAATATCGTCTTGAAATGGCTGAAAAGATTTTAACAAGACTTTCATAAACAGATTAATCAAGAGATATTTGAAAGGAAAGATGATACTTAAACAAACTAGACCAATTAGACTAGGCTAGACTAGACCTCGTTTACTAATACTGAACTAAAATTAAGTCAGACTGGCAGTCTTTTCGTCCTCGTGCAAAAGCGACCGAAATCGTAGCCACAATTACGGTTATAATGGCTAAGTGTTCTCATAAGTATTTTATTTCTAGTAAGCTATCGTCACTAGGTAGCTAACAGTAGCCTATATATTATTCCAGGTCTATCTGTGTACTAAATTTGATCCAAATCCTTACATCTGTTGCAGCTTGAAAGAGTAATTGAAAGAGTGAGAGTAGCAAACACACATAAAAACTTTCGCATTTACATATAAAAGCAGTCCGACCTTCTATTTCCTTTATAGTAAACTAGATTATAGGAATTCTAACTTTTATCAAATTCCCATGGGTATAAGATAATCTCCCGCGATAAAAAGTTGCCTATGTCACTCTCCATCCCTCCAACTATCTCCACACAAAAAATGACGCCACACCGTCATTCTGTTTCTGCGTGAAAGAAGGACTCAGACTAAGTTATTTTTATTACATCATTAAGGTTAAAAGTAACAAAACATTTATTTAGGAAACAAAACGAATGAAAAGCCATTTATAGCCTACTGTAATTATAATGTTTCCGGTCCAATATTTACCCGTAATTTTATTACTTACAAAAGCCGGTACTTTCCGTGAATTATGTTCAGTCGGCAACCTGATATGACCGCACGAACCACCAGTACCACTATAAACATCAAAATTTATTAGGGCTAGTACAGTAATTCTACTATAAATATAGCGCGAAGTGAAAAACCTATCTTTTTTAATGTACTTTTATCCGTCCGTCGAATGAATTTATTCGTATATAAGATACTTTTGGGTACCGAGCTTTAATCTGTTTATTAAACTTTTTAGAAGGAAAGAAATAGGAATTAGTTTATACATTTAACTCCTTTATCAGTTTCCAATTTTAACAATTTGCGAAGTTTCGCTCTCCGATATTACTTTTATCGGAGAAGATAAAATGTTACCAAAATATCGTTAGTAGGTACTCCCTCGCTCTCATTATAAAATTAGGTTTTGGAAAATTTCTCTTATAAAATGTATTTTGCCTTCAACAAAGTTTATCGTGTTTCACGCACGAGTTAAGAAGTTCAAGACTTGCTTTACCCGCGACTATGTTAGTTAGTTTTATAGAATGTAAAGTACTTGCATCTTAGAGTTTAAAATATTTAGCTTAATTTAGCCGTACAAAGTTATTAAATATTATGTAAAAGATATAAGCAGCGGTGGCCCAGTAGTAGCGCGCTTAGCTCGCGCTCGCTTAGAAAATTACGTGAAGTGGATACCATACCCTGGTCCCACAGTTCAGATACTCTTATGTATGAATCATTTTCAACATGATTATTTGGCTTAGAGAAACAAAACATCGTGAGGAAAATGTATAAAAACTTGTTTTTAAAAGACATCACATGTCTTTTAAAAAGGAATGGTAGGAGCTAGTATATTCTCCTCCACTATTAAAATAAGAACTAGTCACCACATGGCTAAGTAAAATTCAGTGATACAAACTCATGTGACTGTATAATAATAGGTGAACAAGAAATTTAAAAAAAAATCAATAAAAGACACAACAATACACGTAAAAACATTACTAATAGCTCTATCAAAAAAAAAACAAAACCCAAGTATGTACTGTTTCACTACATTCCAAAAAACCTTACTCTAACAAAGTTAACCTATCGTTGGTAAAGGGACCCACTAAGGCCTGACCAAAAAGGCAATACGAAAATGCTGAGTAGACTTGTGAACTTAGCATGACAGGCCTCTAAGTTAAATTTACCCTTCAGCAAATACAAATCCTGGCTACACGACCTAACATAAAAAGAATAGACGCACTATGGATGGCATACACTACCTGCCGTGAATCCAAAGAAGTCTCCGACTATCAAATAACCTAATATGCTTGAATATGGCAAAATTATACTAAAAATGGTGGTGGGTCTAACAAAAGCACGTTGCCATTTCAAAAACATATTTTCATATAAGTACACACACACACACGAAGTCCCCTGTGCAGAGCGTGTTTTCAAGATAAAACTCCTGCATCCTGTTCGAATGTAGCGAATTGGAATATTACTTGCAGAAAAATTAGGCTCAGAGACTTCATTTCTAGAAATCTCTTAGGATACCGGCAGCCAGCTTGGGAAGACCCGGCTTGGATATAATTTAGCACCATAAAATTACAGTAAAACAAAGTAAAATGTGACTAAATAAGAAAAAGCCGTGCAAGAAGAAAAAGACTTGTAAAGTCTCTTGGCTAGCTGGGTGTATTGTGGCTTGATACCCTTCGCATTTTAATAAAGGATTTTGATCCTCAGATGTTTCTAGAGACTGAAAGTAAAATATACTCTTAAATAGCAAAATACCTTGTTCCCGAAGTTTCAACTGGGACTTCCCCTAGTGTCACATTCATACGCGAATTTTTTTAAAAGTTAGATAAATTACTAGTTAAGTATAATTGCCTCACAGTCAGATACTTCATCATTATTTAAATTACTTAAGGAGAAGACAAGATTACATAACAGTATCTTCTTAACAACCCTTTATTGAAGGGTCAATACCCTATCTATACGGCTCGATAACAACTTTGTTTTAGGTAAAACTTATTTCTTTGTTCCTTTTCCGTTGTTCATCTATTACAAAAAGCAAAGCACATTTTTTGGCCGCAAATTGACTTTCCGGCTCTAAATTGAGTTGGACTTGAACAAATTACATCGTGAAATTTGTTGCGAAAAAATCGCTTTTCAATTTGATGCATTGACCGAATTTTTTTACGACTTTTCGTTTCTGGAAACATTTGCGGAAAATCATGTGCATGTGTAAGTTTATGATGGGTAGATTTTTTGTCATATTCGAATATATTTGTAGATGCACATACGTGAAATAATTATTTAAATATGCTAGGTCAGTAAGTATATTTAACTAATTCATAAAACGATAAATCCAAAATTATTTTTGATGATTTGTTCTTCTGTAAGCAATGGAAAACACGGACTTTTAAGCCATAAATTATATGCAGTACTTTTAAGATTATATTTTATTTAAGTTTGAATGTTAATCAAAGACGTACATCTAGACCTAAAAGCTACTACTGCCTATCAAATTAAAGATATCGCCTAAGATATTCGGAAGAAACAGTATTCGTATTCAAAACTTGCTATTTATTGAAAGTAGATTTTCAATGCAACTCACAAATGTAAGCCGTTTGTGTAATATTGGAAACTAAATAGAAAGTTGCAGCATATTTTAGAGTAGATATAGTACGAGTACGAAAATACCTACAAGATAGATTTACCGACTTGACCGAATGGACCTATTTAAAGGTAATAGAATTAAGCATAAATAATAATTATATTTGTAAAATTTTATACTTTACAAAGTATAAAATTTTAGACAAGTAAGTTTACAAACTTAGTAACTTTATACATCAATGTATAAACCAATACGTATATAGAAAATTCCGAAGCAATTAATACTCAGGAAATAAGCCCGCGACTAGGGCAAGCCTGCCGCTTGGACCGCACCGGCAATTTCCATATATTTATCTAAAATTGAAATCCTAAATTGCCTCTCCTTCATTTTTCCGCCATACTGTTGGAGTTCAAAAGTCATTTCTTTATGGGGTTTAATAGTCTGTAAAACTTAGATGTATAAGATTTGGAGTTGATTTTTTAATTATCCGATATAAGTCATACGTAAGATAAAACAACTTTAACAAATTAAAAATTGCATTTGTATGAAAGTAATGGTTCAATTGTTTAATTTACTACAGTTTTTACTTTCATTAAACTACTATTAATTTTTAGCAAAAAGGCGTATCGTGGTTAATATCAAAACAAGTTTTAATTTATCTATATCTTCTATCAATCTATTTTTTATCTATCTATACATAAAATTCTAACTGAAAAATAAATATTTTTTGAAAATCTTATTGTCATTATTATCGATACAGAGGACGACTCTATAGTGTTTTGATTTTTTGTCTTTTGTCTATCTGGGAACGCATCATGAGAAAGCCGTAAGACAGATTTTGATGAAATTTGGTATGGTGATAGCTGATTATCCTGGTCAAAATATGGAATACTTTTTACTACCCACAAATATCTCATCTCTGAGGAATATATACTAAATAAAAAAAATTGAAGCTGACATGTCCATTAAGATTTTGACAACATGTGGAATACCTAGAATTAAGATGTTGTTTCGTTGAAGCCTAAACGGAATTTACAGCAATAAAAAATGTCTAAAAGCACATATTTAGAATTTTTTGTTACGACAAAATTATAACAGAATACCACTTGCTGAACCGAAACAAAAAAAAGCTTAAGTCTCCCTCCAGCCCATAAACTATATCTACGAATATGTTTAGGAAAAGAATTTAAAAAATGCTATGGTTACATTTTATGTTCCATATAATAAAATGTTAACACTGGATAAAATTTTATATTTGCTCTTTATGCTGCAGTAAAAATGAAGAGCTCCTTGTTAAATTAAACGTTTTGGCACATTGTAATATTATTGGTCTTTTCTATTACTTTGTTGTTCGTGCTGTTCAGAAAGGTTTTGCTTAAATTGTCTTTTATGTATTTGGTAACGTCAGCAACGATTTTAACGTACGAATATATTTGATTTTACTGCATTTACGGTAGCATGTATGGTCACAATTCGGTGTCCATCCATTCGAGACTGCGTCAAGAAATGTGAGAAATGTTATTGGCGTTTTCTGCTTTTGGTTGAGGAAAAATATAATTACTAAAATAAGGTCTAGAGCAGTAAATTTATGTTTTTATAGTAGTTTACTAGCATTGCCTGCGGCTCCGCCCGCGTTCAAATGACCAAAAACCAAATTCTTATGTTTCACTTATTAGTATACTTTTACATTGCAGATTTTGTATTTTTTCTCAGAAATGAGATACTTTCCTGCGGTAAAAAGTATCCTATATGTTGACCGGATAACCAGCTGTCACCATACCAAATTTCATCAAAATCCCTCTAGTAGTTTTCTGTAAAGAGGTAACAGACAGACAGACAAAAATCCTCTGTATCGATAATAATGTTTATTTCAATAAGATTTTCCAAAAAAATTTTTATGTATACATTCGGTTTAGTTACAATTTTATTATATGAACTCGTATAGATTATATGTCACGTTAAATTGAAATACAAGAACCGTACTTAGCCAATTTATTATTGCACAATTTCTGGCGCTTCCGCTAATAACTTGTTTTATACATATAATTTACAGCATCGGTATGGTTGTCTAGACAAGCTTTTGGTTTTGTAAATATTTTAACACTATTTTTTCTCCATAATAAAATAATATAAAATGTATTTTATCTCCATTAATTAAATTCTACCACAGCCGGTGGTTTAGAAATTTTGGATCAATTTTGTTTTTTTTTTCAGGATGGAACTATTCAATATAAGCAAGGTAATATAGATGAGCACTAAGAAATAATTGTTTGTTGTTTTTATACCTGCTTATACGTCTAATTACGTAGCTACGTACATATTATGTACATCCAAAATTGTAAATACTGCAATTATGGTAAGGTGGTATTTACGATATACAAAACATACTATTTTTTTTAGTTTTTCACTTGTTGCTATTGATAAACTTAAAAAAATGATTTTCTATAATTGCTTATTAACTTATTATTTACATTATGCCAACCCAAATCCAAGAAAACTAATTTATCACACCATGTTTTTATTACAGAATTTCAATTGAAATTCTATAATATTGGAAAAGGTGAATGTAAGTCCTTTATTAGGTTGACGAGGGCTAAGTTGTAAAGGTAATATTCCGTGTGACAGTTTTTATAGGAATACTTTCGCGAAGTTTAGTATTTTCTTTTAATAATTTCTGCTCATGCGTAATATAATATAAACTTCATAATATATTCTACATAAAGAGTGGAATCTTTTGAATCTTAGTAAGTAAAAAATTAAAGCAGGAAAGGAAGATGAAATGCTATCTTTATATATTATAATTATTCAATATTTAATTCTATTTCAAAGTTTAAAAATATAAATATACAGATTCTCGATTGGATTCGAGGATTCATGTTTCAGATTTTCAATCGCACTTGATCAATATTTTTCCCTTTCTATTCGTTTTTATTCCTAATTGGAGTGCGTGATGGATGTTAATCAATGATGGTTTTCTAAAATTACATAAGTACTTGGGCGACCGAGCTTCACTTGGCATTTTTCCGGAAAAGATAAAAAAATGTGTTTCTTCAGAAAAGACACCTATATATGTAGATAAATGCTTTTATGACTTTTTTGACTGGAAATCACAATTAGTAGGATTTTCAAGAAAAAATAATAATATTTAATTATAATTTAAATCATTTTACTGGAAATTGGAAAAAATGTGTAATTATAATGTAAATTTAAATTACAGTTTAAATAACTTTTGAATGAGTAGATTTATTGAAAAATGATTAAGGACGTTTTTATAGAGCGTTTGATTCCCTAAAATTTTGAAATTAAAAAAATATATTTCCCATACCCTCTTAGAATTAGAATTTTGAGCTCCGCTTTTAACAGGAGCTTTGTTGGGACATTTCCTGAGATATTTTGGGGTGAGAGCGAAGAAAAAAAATATCGTCATTTGTTATTTAATATTATACGATACTATAGTATACTTTTTATAATTATATACTAGCGTTTTCTTGTGACTCCACCTGCGTCAATAAAATTCGCTTCAGTTTCGCTTAAGCTATTTACATTAGTATTGTATTCTTTATTGTACTTAAATGATATACAGTAATTAAAATACAACAAAATTAGTTCGCAAAGGTGGACTTATCTCCACAAGACATCACTTCCAACAAACCTATGGTAATGGGGAAAGTTATATTTTATAAAGCAGGCTAAAGAGCAGTTATGATGAGGCAAATAATATATACTCAAATATAAATAGTATACTTAGTATAGATATCGATAAATAAACATTATAATGTTTCGTTTTTGAGCTATAGATTTAATAAAAAAAATTAATTCACAAAAAATAATCACTGATAATGCAAAGTAGTTTGTGCAAATAGCGATTTTTGAGCCGTTTGCTGAAAAATACGGTATTTTCTGTTATAAAAATCATAAAATTCTACACGGCTTAATACTGCTTCAAAGGAAGTAGTATAAAAACGCTTTTTGGTAAAAGGAGATTCAAAATTGCATTCCTATAGTCGAAAATCTTTTGTTTTTGAAACAAGAAACAATTTTCACGAGGTTGAAGTAAATTTTCACTTATATCTTTAATATTTTAATCCCTATTATACCTATTTTTCCACATTTATACATATCGCTATTTTCATTTAAAACGTTACAAACAATATTAACAGGTTGCTATAAATGAATTAATACATATACATTAACCTTAATTAGCCTTGCTAATTAAGGTCCAAGCCAAGCCAAGCTCGGGTTCGCCTCTAAAAAAACAAAAAAAAAAAACTATCCCACGAGAACAGTATATTTTTGCGGGATAAATAGTATGTGTGCTATTCCAGACCATAATCTATCATCTCCTTGCAAATTCATCCAAATCCGTTCAGCCGTTCTGACGTGACTGAGTAATAAATATCCGTCCAAACATCTAAATTTTTACATTTTCAGTCACAATATTCTACCAGCAACCTTTAGGTTATAGAGAAAATCCATGTAAAAAAACATGATATACATCAAACATAAATATATAGATGGTAAAGGTTTATTAACCTAAATTATTAAAAAAATACCTTTTGTTTACCTATTTTACTATAAAAGAGCAAGGAAAAATAACAAAAATTTTTAAGAAAAAAATTTAATTAACCCTAGTAAAGTCAAGATTTAGGTCATACGAAATGAAATCCGTCGCGCTCTTTGAAACTTCTTATAATAGTTTTATCTTCCGTCAAACTCTCGTATTATGTACGTGGGTTACGTAGGTTTGTAGGTGAGGACTCGAAATATAGTTTAAAAAAAAAGAACTATAGAAATGGCGGATATAATATGACGTATGTAAATATTAATTGTTACATTTTCTTATCATTGCTGTTAATTTATGTTTATTTTAGTTTAACCTCCACGACCATCTATTAAAAAAATCTACATATTATTGCAGGATTTAAATTTTAGCGTGAAATGGAGCGTGAAGCCGGGAATGATTGTGATTGGTTATTTTTTAAATCGTAAGAGCGGCTGGGGAATATGGTGGATGAGTTTGAAAGGTGCAATACGGTTATAAATAAATATATAATAAAATATCTTTAAAGTGAATCTGGCCTATTATTTCCATCACATGATATATATTTTTTAATACCTAAGTACAACACACCTTCACGCTATATGCCTTGCAGAGTGGGCAGAGAGAACAGAATGCCAAGCACTAAGATCTCTGCATAACTCTTTTGTTACTTCCATTGTTATCATTCTCTTCATATAAGCTCATCTGGGTGTTCTTGGTTTTTTTACACGACTCTTTTTAAGTTTAATAAAACTTGATCTTCAAAAATCCTTCGAGGTTTCCCCGCTATTTCGATTTTCATTAACTCTTCCCCAGTATATTTTCTTGGCGATTCTTTCGTCCCTTAACTTAATCGTCATTTAATTAAAACAATTTAATGTATATTATTTTAACCATATAAAAATTGATTAATTTAAAAAAATAACAGACTCTTTCATTTCTCAGGGTTCTATCTTTGCTTCTGCCTTTTAAATCTGAAAGCATATCTTAGCATTTATATTGAACACTGAGTGTAATCTCCTAGCCGTAAAAGGTAAACCGATATATATTTCAAATAGCCAAAACTGGTCGAAACGAAAATGGCGCCATTGGCGAAGGGAAATGGGATTGTAACTGGATTGCATGTTCACGTATTAGGCTTACGTGAGGAATATTGAAATTTAACCATATTTTAACACGTAAGTTTTTGATTGTCCACATATTTTACAAGATATAGATATACTAGTTACCAAAATGCCGTTCGCATTTATAATATTACGGAAGTTCTCAGAAGGGACGATTTGTTCCGACTTAATTCACTATTATTAATATATCGTAATTCCTCTTTCTATTAGTAAAAACTGTATTAAAATCTGCACAGTAGTTTTTGAGATTAACCTAAATAAACACAAACTCAGCTTAGATACTATATTTCATAACATGAAGTGACACGTATCCACACACAAGATAATACATTATATGACTTGTTTTTGAGTTTTGACTAAATAATCACATTTACATAATACGTATAATTGATAGAAGCCTTTATGTATGGCTAAAATCTACCACATCTTTGATAGTAGGTACCTTTTACATGATGCAGAATCATTATATCAGTAATAAATGGTGTTTTGTGCACGTTTATGTTATAATGGACAGCACCATCCACCTAATATAGCATTTATCCTCCATTTATTAATTTTCTAATACCAAAGTAGTTACTAAACTTCATTCATTGTTAAATTCATATATAAATTTATATTCATTCATAAATTATATTTTTATATTTGATCTCCTGTCTCAGAGAAGTAGGTATTCGTATTACAAGTGTGCTCTTGAAGCACCCATTTAACGAACACAATAGTCAATATTGAAACTATAACAGCATTGTGTAAGTGTATACAACTGTCTCGTTAGTACTAGATCTAGAGGTCCAAGATTCGAATCTTAATTCGGTCCAAGTATAGTTATTAAGTTTTATTGTTAAGAAATCTCATCAGCAGTCCAGAATTGACAAGTTGGCAAACTTAAACCCACGTGCTTTCGAGACCAGGTAAAGCCGTGGCCTGATAATTCACAAGTAATATCAACTAACTAACACTTTTCTATAAGTTATCTATTTAATTTAAAGACAATTGTATGCAATTGTAAAGAGGCAAAGAGTACGATTAAAAATTGTAAAGTAACATAGATGAATTTGAATATTGATACAATTTATTACGTTATCTAGTAGTTCCAGTGTAATATTTTATATTATGCAGCTAGAGTCTGAGCAAAGCGAAGGCGGGCCGTTACTTACCAGATTATATAAATAACATTGACCCATATAAATAAATTCTTAAGATCTTTCCTAATACTATTTGCTCTTATTAATTTTTAATTTTATTTTTAATTTATTATCTTTTTATTTTATACATATAATGATAACTATATATGGCCCGAACTCGGGACGCCAATCAAGAACTTCTGATGTGCTGCCGTGCCGATTAGCCACTACACCACCGAGGCAGTAAACATGTACTGGATATTAATACATGTACCATGTACAAAATAAAATGTGGATAAAACCAGCCAAAAAAATATATCGTAAAATGGTTATTCAATTATAAGCAAAAATATGTCTAGATCTAAATATAAAATAAATAAAAATGATCTAAAACAAATCTCACAGAACAATAAACTTTAATAAAACTCAACGAATAAAATGTCAAACTGCCTTACAAACTGCCGAAATGAAATGGGCCCAATTACAACCTGTAATGTCGTTTTATTGAAATACCTCACTTAAATCTCAACTTTATTATATACAGATAGAGTGTATTTTTCTTTATTATTTATTGGCGTTTCCATGCTATGATCGTTACGTCATAGTTAAGCTTTTTCGTCGTATTCTGAATGGTGACGAACTATGAAAGGTGCCAGTTAGTACGTCGTGTTAACTTAGTTATTCAAACATCGTCTGTTGTGGGATGCATGTAGATATTTGACTTTAAAGTGAAAGGTTTATCTCCCTTTCAAAGTGTTTAAGTAAAATTAATGAGTTTCTAGGTTAATTGCACTAAACTTTGTCAAGATATTGAATTTGATTATATTTTAGTTCAATTTAATACTATAGGACGTGGGTTTCCCCATGCAAAGAGGAATAGACCATAGTCCACCATGGCAGTCGAGCTAGTGTAAGATGGCTAAATCTAGAAAGACATGTCACATCATGTTTTTAGACAACTCCTTAGATTATCTCAAATACGCAAATTTGTTCACGTTTTGAGCACGAAATATGAAAACAACATATAAGTTTTCTGTCTCGTGATTTAAACCAATTATACTCTATTACTAAAGTGGAAGTGCTCACACTGCTCTTCTATTAATAGAACATTCTTGTATTTTATCTCAATTGCTAACTGTAAATAATTATCTATATATTAATACGTGCAAAAACTTTATACCCCTTTTTACGAAAATTGCGCGGACGGAGGTGTATGAAATTTCCCACACTTATGGTTTAGGTATATAGAGAAGGAGTACAGTATGCTAATATTTTTTTTTAAATTAAGCATAGAAAAAACATTAAATCAATAAAAAAACATGACAATTATTAATACCATGTATTTGACACACACACGCATATACCTATTCTTTTGTTTATTGTTAAAATCTGTGGGCAAATTAAGAATATAACCTCAATATCGATCATACTTAAGGAATTATGGTTGATTTTCAGCCACGTGGCGATCACTAGTACTTATAAATCAGCATATTAATTCTTCAAGGCATTATAAAAGAAAAATTCTATCGATTTAGTTTAAAGATAAATTTACCTAATATATCTTCGTCAGTAACAACAGTACGAATTGTTTGAAATTTCTAAAGCGCTTCTTTTCTGAAATAGTTAACGTTAAATTCGTAAACACTTACAGTTTCCTACGTCACCTTTAAAAGTTTTACGCACTCGTTAGCGAGTACATTTAGATACAATTCCGTAGTTTGTTTCAATAGTATGGGCAACGGTATTTAAGACTAAACGCATCTAATACATCACCGATTTACTTAACAGCTTGGTATTAGTCTTCGTAAGGAAACTCTCGTTTATGGGAGGTAAAATTTGCGCTGTCTATTTTCCTTAAAGCAATTTGGAGTCAAGTATAATACGAATATGTGTAAATTTGACCAACATACGAGTATATTAATTATTATTATTTCTGCTACGATGGGCCGATTTTAATGTGGTTTTTCTAAGAAAAAAAGTTAAATTTTAGTAAAATAAATTAAATAATTTTAAACTGATATTCTATTCAGTTCCTTAAAATAGTTATTAGCTCTTGTTAGATTTTAGTAATAAACGCTGCTAGTGCTAAAATTTGGATATATCAGTATAAAATAGTAGATTTGACGTAATAGCCATTTTTTTATGTTTTTTGTTTAGGATTTATACATTTCGTTCATTCATCTGAGCGATTTATGCTCTTCATAATAGCGAGGGAGAATGCAACAAAAGACTATGTTATTTTTTTTAGAACAATCTATATTTGCTTCATTTCATATTGCCCTTTGCAAGAACTCTTTGTCTAGTTAAAAATAGTATACTCTTCTGATTTTAGAATCCTTTAATTAACGTGTCTTTAAAGTCGACGAAGCTGCATTATTTTATTCTTCTACACGTTATCCCACGAGAACTTTTGTCAAACGTCCATAGAGGTTGCTTAATTTATTCTTCTGTTAAAAATATAATGGAAATAAATACATATATCAAATGAAAATCGAAATAGAGTAATAGACAAATATATAAAGCACTTTTGGAATGTCAATTTTTATATTTGACGACACGTTTGGCTCAGTGTGTAGTAACCCTACTTGCTGTTCCAGCGGTCGCGGGTTCGAGTCCCGCTGGGGGCATTCATTGAGTGATGAGCACGAATGTTTGTACTCCAGTCATGGGTGTTTATATTTATATTTATAATATGTATGTATTTAAAGTTTATATATGTGTAGTGTATCAACTATCTGGTATCTATAACACAAGCCTCGTAGCTTACCATGGAACTAGATGGTGCTGTGTATTAATGTCCCAAAATATTTATATTTATTTATTTATTTATTATTTATATTTTAATTAGATGTCAGTATGTAAGTCCGTGAGTAAGTTACTATCGACTCGGAAGGCATGTTAAAAAGAAGTAGAAGAAGTATAAACTCTACAGTTGCTCTTATAAAATTATAATAGGCACAAGTTTATTATATAGGACGCGGCTTCAGGAGGAGTGGGTAGGTAGTATTTTTCGACCGGGGAGGTGATAGAAAATCTAAATATATAAAAATTATTTTGAGGGAAAGAAGGAGTTAAAAGTTAGGGAGACTTAAAAAAAATCATATTTTTCATATTTATCCATATATAAGTCATTACTAAAGATAAACATACTTTTAACGAATAGTAAATATCCTTTTTCGTGTAAAATTCATACCTTTATAACAATTAAGGTTTTCTTTTTTCGATTCTTTAGTAATTTAACTTTAAACAATATTATATATAAAATAACCTTACATTTTGTGACAAACTGTCAATTTCTTTTTTATTTATTTTTTTGCCAATTGTCTTTTGTTGTTTTAATGATATAACCGGTTATCACTTAGCAGTTGGATAAGAGTTGTAAAATAAAAAATAATTTTGTTGTCAGTTTAATTAGATATTAAAAAAATATATTACTAGCGACTCACCCTCGCTTCGCTCGGGTTCGTCCCTCGCTTTATTTCCCATACAAACTTTCATCACCATTTTCACCCCCTTGAAGGATGATTTCCGGGATAAAATCTATGTCCTTCCCAGGGTCTCAAAATATCTTCTTACCAAATTTTATTTAAATCGGTTCAGTAGATCCAGATATTACCCCCTACAACGTCACAAACTCACAATCTCACAAACTCAGAAACGTTACCTCTTTATAATATTAGTATAGTTAATCACTTCATCAAAAATACCACCCACACCACCAAAGGCCGCGTCCCATACACAAAACTCCAAACATATTATGAACTTGTCATTGAGTTTTAGACACTTCAATAGATAAATAAATGTAGATACATATAATACGTTTAAGTATGTTTTGGAATATCGGTTATACAAAGTTTACACGACAGTCCGCTAAGTACGGAAGTTCCATTGTCGTGATGCTGAGAACGTCTACGAGTAGTTAGTAAACTAATACGAGTATTATTATACCTTTGATTAATTTATTATTTGCACTATTTATAATTAATTAAAAATGTATTGCATGTTTGTTTTGGTTTTTAGAAACGAAAAGATTAATTGTAATTAATATCTATTAATAAATTAGAGATTTTGAGTAACTATTAAAGTACTATTTATTAAAAAAATATATTTATTACTTGCTCTATTTGTAAAACTAAAAATGTTCTGATAAAAAATTTTTTGATAAAGAAATAATTGTATTGTGATATTTATTAAGGAAATAAAGAGGATTTATTATATATGTAGGTATGTTATTTGTAATCATAGTGAGTATATTAATATTTTTAGTATTAACACCTCGCGGTTAATTTCTAAGAAATCAATTGTTAACCGAGCCACCTGTGGCTCGGCAGTCGCTGACAGGTTATAATATAGGTCTTATGATAGCTGTTTCAACCAAAAGCATGTTACCATGTCTGGAATATCACACGACATATTTGACGATACGTTTGGCTCAGTTTGTAGTGACCCTTCGAGTCCCGTTGGGGGCATTCATTTGTGTGATGAGCACAAATGTTTGTATTCTAGTCTTGGGTGTTCGTATTTAATATATGTATGTATTCTAAGTCGTGTGTAGTGTATCAACTATCTGGTATCCATAACACAAGCCTGGAACATGGACCTACGGTACAAGTTACTATAGTTCCGTGATGAAAAGTATCTAAAATGTTGACCGGGATATATCCCCGGGACCACCATACAAAATTTCATTCAAATCGGTCCAACAGTGTGGATGGAAAAATCTGGATTCGTTCTATTTCTCTTCTTACATCCCCCTGACTCGGTTTTTATTGGCTTTTTTTTCTCTGTACAGACATTCGACCTTTACAGTTTTATTACGAGTATAATATGTATAGATGATATTGTCAATGATTGTAAACCTGGACATATTATTTTAGCGCAACGCGTGCTTGTTTATGTTTATTTTCGTTTAACTAGAAAGTGCAATTATTATTAGTAGTGACGTTATTAAAAGAGATTGTGTTTATGTTCCTATATAACGTTGTACTCGTAGCTTCTTTTTGAAATTCAATACAAAATCTATACAGATAAATAAAATTGAAGTGTCTGTTTGTAATACAAAAATAACAGCTTTTTACTAAATGCATATTAAATTATATACAGTACTTATAATCAAAACACAATTTTTAACATTTTATCTGTCTGTCTGTCTGTTTGTTTGTTCTGGTTAATCTCCAAAACGGCTGGACCGATTTTGACGGAACTTTCACTGACAGATAATTGATGTTATAAGGAGTAACTTAGGCTACTTTTACTTTAGAAAAAGAATTAGGGTTTCCCAAAACAAATTAAAACCTACCTAGAGACGAACCCGAGCGAAGTGAGGTTGAGTCGCTAGTTATTAAATAAATATCAAAATAATCCATAATAATTACTAGTTACTATAATTAAAGAACTTATATAACAGTCTTGATTGTTTTAGCACGAACGAGCCGGCTCGACGGGCAAATTAGATACTTACTGTTTTGTTGTGTATTATTAGGTGAGTGATCAAGAAGCCTGATCACTCCTTCTGCCCTTATTCTTATTCTCCTATTTCTCACCTATAACATTTATTTCAGGAGGTAAATCACCGTAATGCTACTGGTTCGGTGGTACATTGGGTACGGTTATTAAGTGCCATCAGGCAGACCGTTTCCTTCTTTACTTATTTACTTTACCGTTTTTGTCTAATTGATGATAAACAATTTTATTACCTATATATATCCATACTTTAACATTATAAATGTGAAAGTGAGTTTGTTTGTTTATTTATTTATTTGTTTGTCCTTCTATCACATCGAAACAGAGTGACGGATGGGTATGATTTTTTTGGGTGGAGATAGTTCGTGGGCTGGAGAGTGACATAGGCTACTTTTTACCGAGGGAGATTATCTAATTCCCACGGGAAACACGTTATAATACAACTCAAAAAGTTACTTACTTGATACTTGGTATTAATGCTCTTCAATACAATTAAATAAATACGTGTTTTAGCATTTTTCGAAACTCATTCCATAAGAGTAATAGGGAATGAGTTTTAGCGCGACCGAAGCCGCGGGCTGTGCTAGTATTTCATAAAAGTTAATTCTATATGTATATATTTTACCCCAAAATTTCAACTTCTATCTCCCCTACCGATTAATATGCTAATAAGACGAAATATTCCTAAGAAATAAGATTTTATACAGCACTCTAAACTTTGATTTTCCCTTAATTATTATTTCAAGAGAAAACAAGTTCATAACACGTGTAAAAGCGTTTTCTAACAAGCTTTTAAATTAAAATGCATAAGTAACATTGTGTTACAAAATCTTGTTAAAGAAATTTCACTTGCAGCGCTATATTAAAGTAGATATAATTATTATTAAGATAGTGTTAAAATAAACGACTGAGTCAATTAAATAATACTTAGAATATTATGATTGTTGTTTGAATCTAGAAACAAAAATTAATACTTAAAAATGAAATTAAAAATCTGAACAAATTATCTTATTCTATAGGACGGGAGATTCGTAACATAAAATTCTTTTTCCAATTTTTATAAAAGAGGGTTCCACGGCAAAGATTGGGAGAAGAAATGCTTCTTTTACTTGTCGGTATTCGTGCAAAATTTATAGCCCATTTATATTTATTCTTTATGTGACTCACTGTAATACGTAATCAATGTATATCGTGAAAATTTATAGGTACATATTATAATAAAAGTGTAACTGGTCGTTGTCTGTACATGGAAGATCTAATATCCTCCATGTACAGACAGCGACCAGTAGAAATAATATTATTGGGGGTCTTTATTAACACAATAGAACCCAAAACAATATTTTTTAGATTTTTTGACTGTTTGTGCGTTTGTGCTTGCTAATCTCAGAAACGGCTTAACCGATTTTGGTGCGGTTTTACTTATGTATTGTGGTAAGCTTCACCACATATGATTTAATACTATACGCTTCACTTAATATTTAGTATTGTTTTATTTTAATTGGTTTATAAATAAAAAAGTTATGTTTTAAAGAATCACCTATGGATTATCCCGAGCGAAGCACGTTTGAGTCACTAGTATAAAATAAATTATCTTAAATAATGTAATTTAATTCAATTATGGCAATATAAAGTGATGTAAAATTTTACATACACCAGTAACTCTTAAATTAAATATTTAAATACCCCCTAAAATAATAATTATCTATTCTATGACACCACTTTAATGAGCTTAAACACGATGTCTCTGCAGTATTTTAGTAAAGATTTGAGTATATTGCGGATTCTATCATCATCAGGCCAAGGTTACTATATCATTGCAATGTCATTAAAGTATCGCCATAAGTTTCGAATCGAATAGATCTGTGGTAGTTTATATCCTATTACCATCTAGAAAAGAGCAGATAGCCTGCAAAAGGCTAAGCAGTCAACGGATATTCTTCATTTTATAGCTAAGATCACTTTTGATCAAGTCACCTTGCAAACAAAAAAAAAACTAAACTAAAATCGGTTCATCCATTTGGGCCCT
Source organism: Brenthis ino (assembly GCA_921882275.1). Lineage (NCBI taxonomy): Eukaryota > Metazoa > Arthropoda > Insecta > Lepidoptera > Nymphalidae > Brenthis > Brenthis ino. The sequence goes on from OV170222.1 coordinate 18,198,818, forward strand.
ACGATGCCACAGACAGATTGGTTATCAAAAACCGTATACGCTTCGATGTTTGTTTTATATTCCTCTGAAATACCAATTTCAAAGTAATCTTTCATCAATCTACGTCAGTGCAACGTTGTGTGATATCAAACGAGGCTCCTAAGACAGGCTTGCAGTGAGCGCCTATATCAATGCAGAATGTAAACAGGAGATTTACCGATCAAAAGTGGACGGTAGAACGTAACTATGTTAGACGCTTCTTGTTTAGTGATTGAAGGAATACTATATCGATATAATTTATCTATACTAATATAATAAAGAGATAAACTTTGTGAATTGTTTGTGAGTTTGTGACGTTGTAGGGGGTAATCTCTGGATCTACTGAACTAATTTAGATTAAAATAATTTAAATTTAAGTTAGAGACTCTGGAAAGGACATAGGATACTTTTTATCTTGGAAATCATTCCTAAAGGGGGTGATAATGGGGATGAAAGGTTGTATGGGAAATAAAGCTAGGGACGAATCCGGGCGAAGCGAGGTTGAGTCGCTACCTTATATTTTTAAGAAAATATGTTATATATTTCAAATTACATTAAGTTACACTTATTTTGTTTACGTCGTCATACCATCGTAAAAAAAATAAATAAGAATAAATTCAAAACAAAAAATTTTGAGTGCTCAAACACCGTAATATTTTCATGCTTGGAATATATTATCACTTTTGTTTATATCTCTTAATTCCTCAAATTGCATTAATTAGGTAAAAGACTGCAGTAGAATTACTTTTTCTCATCACCTTTGATTTTAACGGAAATGCCATATAATCTAGCCAAAAAATATAAATTTTCAAATAAAATCTAGCCAAAAAATATAAAACGGTTTCGAAGTTGAAGCGCTGTAGTGTGATCTCGTAGCTTTATTGGACGAGGGCATTGTTTAGATATCTTCGATAGGTATTATGTATGGATAAGTAGACTGTGGCGAAACACTAAAAGAGTTTTTGTATGGTCTCGTTTCGCCCGATTCAAAAGAAGAAAAAGTTAAGTGTATGATTTATCATGTAATATTTATTTGTCACATTATTAAAATGGTGTAAATACCGCTCAATCTCATTCGTGTCTTAATCACAAAACATGACACTGGCAGAATGTATTGCGTTAACACAACTCTAAGCCATTAAAGAAAAAAAAAACTGTGTTTAAATAATATTCTATTGGAGTTAGTTTTAATTTCTCCCATACTCCAAACTAATATCTAGTAAATATCAATGTTCCAATTAATGTGCCGCGTTTCGTAATTTTGAATTCGCCGCTCATTATTTACATAAATATAATATAACGATTTGATACCATCGAGCTGATTTGATGGTGGACACAAAAATAAATTTCTTCTTGTGAAATGAAGACCATTGAGTTTGAACGCATTTCATTCATTAAAACGAGACTTATAACTACATTAACTTGTCGAAAAATGTAATTTTTAGTCTTAAAAAAAGTATAAATCTATTGAAATTCAAAAATCATATTTCCCAGCAGTTTTTAATTTAATCTACTACAGTAGATTTATATAAAGCCTAAATCAAGACTAATCCGGAAAGTATTAAAGATGTTTTCTAGAGCAAGTTCGAGACAACCTCATTTCCATATCTTTTTAGGGCATATTTTAAGACGAAAATAGCTTGGTACGTAATATTAAAAAATCGATCAGTGACGCACTGCGTTTGGATTTGAGCGAAGTGGCGAGATAAGAATCTGTTTTCACTTTGCTGGAAGTTTTATAATATAGAAAAAATAAAACGTAAATAATTAGAAATTTATTACAATTAGTTATCTATTTTTAATATAAGACATTTGCAAATATTTTATTCTATGCTCGCTGCACAAGCTTCACATTAACCTTTTTATTGATATCGCTTGGGAAACCATGGAGGACTGCCGGCCATCAACGGACAGGAGACTTTGAGACTCGTCACTAAAACTCACAGTGGGACCTGATCCTTTCAGTAGTTTTTCCGTGAAAAAGTAATAAACATCCATCCATTCTTCGTCATAAACTTTCGCGTTTATAATATTACTAGTGGCTCACCCTCGCTTCGCTCGGGTTCGCCTCTAGAAAAACACTAATAGAGATCTATTAGTTCCCACGAACCGTTCATTTTTCCGGGATGAAAAGTAACCTGTTGTTTGATCGGCGATATAAGGTACCAGAATGTTAAATTTTACTAAATTAGGTGCATAAGTTTTTGTGCAATAAGCTGTATAAGTTACTATAGTTTTTTAAGTATCCCACGAGAACTCTTTAATTTTCCGAAATGAAATGTGTTTTACATATTGACCGGGGATATAAGGTACTACTATGCAAAATTTCATTTAAATCGGCCCAATAGATTCGGAGATTAGTCCGTACAAACAGACAAATAGACAGACAGACAGAGAAACAAAAAAATTAAAAAAAATCTGGATTTGTTCTATTTGTCTGCTTACGTCCCCCTGCCTCGGTTTTAAGCATTATTTTGCTATGTACAGACATTCGACCTCTACTGTTTTATTATAGTATAGAAGATAGTATATTTGAAAGAAAAGGAATAAAAAGGTAATTTTGGTCCCTTATTTCGCCAGTTCTTCTCAAGACAGACGTTTTTTCTTTCCAAACTGTTGGTAGATTCATGAGATTTACTAAAAAGTCGCAATAATTTAATGTTTGAATTTGAATATGAATCTTCGATACTTCAATATTGACTGAAGCACATCACTATAACACTACGTTGGCGTAGGTAACAATTTTGTCTAGTCCCCTTTTCTGATATTGGCCTCGAAGGAGCCATCTAGCTATTCTATTTTATTATTAATTTACTTATTCCACTATTTTTTGATTAATGGACTTTTATAACAGACTTCTGTAGCTTTTAATGAAAATAAAGTAATTTTATTAATTAATTTATAGGGTATAATATGAAATGTTTATACTCTAATCTCTAAACGTTTATTTTACGTTTGTAAATATTAAGTGTATATACAAGCCCTAGTTACAGGCAGCAGGTTAATTGGTAGGTATGAAAAGTCGAAGTAGTAAATATATTATATGATTAAAATTATGCGTATGCTATAAACATTTTCAAAGAATTGCAATATTTTCATTGGCAATATCATTTATTAGCTGAGGCACATCACTATATTACTACCTTATAGTACACAAGTGTATGAGTAACCTGGACGTACTATATTGCTTTATTCTCTTAGATTAATATTAATATCATGACCAGACACAGGCTGACGGCTTTACATGCTTTTATAATATGGTACAGGAAAATCTTAAAAGGAAAATTCCAATAACTCTTTTGACCTAATCTGGGAGTTGAATCCAAGACTCTATTAACGAAGATATTGCTTAACAAATTATTAAGTCTTTTTGTGAAGTTTGTCAGAAATCATTAAGAAACTTTGTCCAAGCGGAGATGTGTACTCATACGACTCGTATCACGTACTTATACCATTAGCTAATCGATCTTCAAATAAAACATGAAAGGCTTTTTCATAAATTTCTTCTACGAGTAATTGAACCATCTTAAGTCTGCGTTTGTATCAGCATTTAGGCTTTGATAGGATTACTTAAATGGCCGGTAAGAGTATATTAGAATGGTCTCTTACAATATTATAATAAATTGCTGAAGTTCATCTTAGTACAATCTTCTTGAAGATATAAATTTCGTGTGTTTGCAATCTTCTATTGTTATTTAAACTAAAAATTGTTTTTATTTTGCGATATATATAAATGTTTGTAAATGGATGTTTCCATACATTAATACATGTATGTAATATACATGTGTATGCATATATGTGTTTAAACTACTACTAGCTTTTAAGCAATTTATTAGTTACGGTTTTTACTGTACAGTTAGTTAGTTAGTTAGTTAGTTAGTTAGTTAGAACCACGATGGTATATTTAATACCATCGTGGTTCTAACTAAATCCAAACAGCATACCGTCAAGATACTCAATACTCATATACCTCACTTAATCGAGTTGTAGATTAATAGGAGGCTGACTTAATAGATCTGGCGATGCCTTAATTGGAAATGTAGAGATTCGTTGACGATTAATTTACGTTGAAGTATTAGTACAATGTAGATCTAATAGATCTTAAAGATTGAGTCCAACTACTTTGTCTTAACTAGACATTTATAATAGTGGTATTGTATTTACTTAATAAAATGTATATCTCATAATACTTTCTAAGATTTACGCGAATATTTTACATTTTCCCTGGTCTCTCCAACCAAACCAAACATCTAACCAAACCAAAAATCTAAATAAATCTGCGAAAAAATCCGAAAAGATAGTTTTAATTTAAAATGTATATCTTAATGTTAATTTGTTGATCATAATATACGTTGTCTGATAATGCTTGCTGTGTCAGAAGTCGCGGGTTTGACTCTCGCACAATGAATTTGATTCTTTTTTTTTTTTTTTTTTTTAATCTTTAATATTTAAAGGTCTTTGAATCTCTTGAGATTATGCCAGACCTATCGTATCACAAAAACATATATTCATCTATATAGCTGTTGCTTCCTTAAATATTTTTATCATTTCATTAAAAACTAATTTAGCTTGTTCTGTTACAGGAGTAGCAAGTATGCTATGAAATCTACCAACATCTTTAACATTAAAATTAAAATTTTTAATCAAATTATTTCGCAAGGCTTCGCTTCGGGTACACTCCACTAAAATATGTTGTACATCTTCTATGATGTCACAAGTACGACAATTAGCTGATAATGTTTTTTTCATTAAAAACTTAAACTTATTCAGGGGTATATGCCCAGACCGAAGCCTATGCGCTATTACAATTACTTCCCTACGCATTTTACAATCTATAAACCAAGGTGTAGGACGAGGTTGTTTTTGTATAGTACTGTACCAGATTCCTTTAACCTTTGAGACTTCACTAAAGTATTTGATCCAATTATTAAAGATATCATTTTTACATTTAATCAAAATTTCTGTAAAATCCGGTACAATATATATTTCAGATCCAGTCGAAATTGCCTCTTTAGCTATTCTATCGGCTTCCTCATTCCCACTTAGTCCAATATGCGCCGGTACCCATTGCAATCTGACAGTCAGTCCGTTATTAGTGAGAAGTAAAATTTGAATTTGATTCAAACTGGATATTATTTTAATCTATTATGATAATGAATATTGTAAAAAAAAAAACATGTAAAAGTAATGAACTTAAAAGTTGCAATCGTCGTTTTGTCTTTTTTCCAAAAGAAAGTACATGAAAAAAATATATATAAAAAAGACAAAATGTTTGTTGTTATTTGTATGTAGGAATTAAATTATGTAAAAACTGACTTATAGAAAGCTACATGGTAACTAATTTAAATAGACTATTATATTTATTAATATACTAAACAAGAATTAATAATGAAAGGTTACCTTATTAATAATATAAAAAACATTGATCTATAGTAAAAAGTATAATAATCTGACAGAAATTTCGGTACTTTGTATTTAAAAATATCGTTACTTACTGAATTGTAAGCCGCTAAGTTTAGACTAAATATAGTCCTCATATAAAGAAATCATTAATAGTAATAAAAGTAGAACAAAATATAAATATCTAGGTAGTACCTACCTTTTTTTTTTTTTTTAACGTTGGGAAATGCATTTACGCACGACGTGTGGGACTCACCGGCGTAATACAGCCAGTACTACCCACTAAAACCCAACAAAACCTTCCCCCGTCTTAATGGGGCGTCGCAGGATCGCTTACGCATTCAACTACGACGCCCCGACGGCAGGTCTGCCGAAGCAGACCACAACAACCATGGGGTTGCTCCACGGTCCACTCTGCTATCAGAGAAGTACCAGGAGCAACCCGCAAGGTACACCGCCCCCCGAAGAGGGCCACCTCCCACCGCCCACCGAAGTGGGCAACCTCCCTGTGCGTTTCTTAGCTTCGTACTACTACTACTGAGCCCCCCCACCACGACAAGGTGAACGCACGTTGGGGGGGAGGTAGTACCTACCTGGGTGAACAAGCTTCGCCCGAAAGTACAATTTTCTATAAAAACAAAAAACTTGAATAAATACATAAAAAATAAAATAAAAAGAAACAAAAGTAAGAACTTCGTCTCCGACCAGGATTCGAATCAAGACTCCTGTGATTGTCAATCTTGTGCCTTGACCGCTTGACCACGATGCTTAAGCCCGAGTGCACGAAATTATATTTTATATATTTTACATGGAATAATGCGAAATAAAACCGCATGAAAACTCGAAAGTACGCGTTTTCGCAGACAAGACTAATCAAGATCAATTTGAATCCCGAAACCCCCCACATAGGAAATTTCAGCGAAATCGTTAGAGCCGTTTCCGAGAACGCCGGTATAAATAAATATACAAGAATTGCTCGTTTAAATATATTAGATAGATTAAGTAAAATAAGTTTAACGATCGTCATATACTCGTACAATGACAGATATCTCTATAGTATTAACAAAGTAGTAGTAGGAGAGGTAGCCTATTTGCCTATTTATATTATACCGATGGAAATTCAAAACGAGAATAGATTGAAAACTGTAAAACACATTGTTTTGTCTGGTAGTGTCGATAAAGGTGACAAAGACTGACGTATAGTAATCCTTTGTTCATGGAAGTTGATTATATTTTTTATTAAAGAATGATCTGAAAAACTGTTCCATGAATTTTGAAACGTTATGGAACAAATACATCAAATTTTCTATCATTATTTCATATTTCGCCTTTGGCTCCACCATGCTTTAGTTTTTTAGCTGACGCATATTTTGTTGATTATTTAACATTAAACAACTTTTCAATACCGATTTAATTGTAATCATTGTGAAAACGAAACGCTATCTCCTACTACAGTCTATAGAGTAAGTATAATTCGAATTACACTCAGACTTTGAAAATGAACTTATTATGAGAAGAGTTCATTATAGATAGAACCAAGTAGATTATTAGATAAAAGAATGAGTTAAAAAGAAAGTTTTGAGTGGGAACAAATCACACATTTTGAAAAAAAAAATGTAGTTAGTAATTTCGGAGTTCTTTGCGGACCAACATCGTGACACAGGAATTTTATATATTAAAATCTAATGACACGATCCAACTGCGCTTAGAAGCGTTCATGATTTTTGTGAGTTGACGGAAATATCGACTTTAAACTATACCTATGCAAAAAAACGGTACCTGCACCTAGCACTAAATTGCTGCGTGATAGATGACAAACATATTAAGAAAAAATAAACAATCACTTGGAGGCAGTTGGATGGCGGAATTTAAATGGCGGATGACGCAACGGTTTTGGTACCCTGAGAATCTAAATTTAGACTTGTGACCCTCCCAAAGAATTCCGAAGGTAAATTTCCGTTCAAAATTTTACAATGTTAAATTCTAATTCGACTGGACTAATATTAGAAAAAGCGTATTAAGTTTAAATCGTGATATTAATAAATGCGTAAGAAACTTAAAAAACAACGTAAAAAATCTTCTATATAATAAAATTTTACGAAGAAACCATGAGAAAGTCGACTTCCTTATAATTTGCTATTTCTTTTGTGTGCTGCTTTCTTTTCATAAATACTTGACTGTGAATGGAAACACACAGCATCAAGTACGGCGTTAATTAAATCCCTGATGTTGGGTCTGAAAACATTAAATTCGGAGCAAAATGATTATTTTCTTAAGTACAAAGCCAAAAATAGCAATTTTACTACTAAAATTTGCATCATAAATACGACCTATAAAATATTTATAAGGAAATCTCAAGGAAAAACCCAGTATTTAAAATTGAAAGTGAAAGGAAATTATGCTGTTTTAATCCACTTTAAGGCGATAGTAATAAAAACAACACCCAATACTATTTCAAATATTTATTCAAATTCAATTAATGTTATTTATACAAGAACAATTTAAACTCTCTAATAGAGTTTTATGAAACCCTCCTCTCAGGTTACAAAAGGAAGCCTACAATATTCACTGCTCTCTAACTTTCCCAACGGCGACAAGTGAACGAAGATAGAGATTGCTTCACTTGATTAAAAATCGATTAAAGTATAGTCGATTTTTTACTAAGCATAATCATATTTCGAAATCGATTTAAACATTTTTTTTATTTTATATGGGACTACTTTATTATTTAACCTAGAATTTAGCAAGAAGTAAGTAATCGGTAATGAAAAATATTGCGTTAAATGTACAAAAATATACATCTTTATTATCCTTATTTGAAACTAGTGACTCACCCTCGCTTCGCTCGGGTTCGTCCCTAGCTTTCTTTCCGATACTAGCTTTCATGCCCTTTTTCACCCTCTTAAAGGAAGATTTCGGGGATAAAAAGTATCCTATGTCTTTCCTAGGGTTACAAACTATCTTCTTACCAAATTTCATCTAAATCGGTCGAGTAGATCCAAAGATTACCCCGTACAACGTCACAAACTCACAAACTCTCGAACTCTCGAACGTATAGATTGTATTTAACGTTGTCTTCTTACATCTCTGTATTTAAAATTACTTTCATATTGGCTATAAATTATAATAATAATATGGTTATTTGCAAGAATTTAAAGCATAAACAAATGTTATAAAATATTTCTGACTGTCTGTCTGTGATTATCTGAATTTATTTTAATGAGACTCCTTGATGGTAGAAGGATATACGATTCTGGTGAACAACATTTAGCTTACTTTTTATCCTGAAAAGAAAAATAATTCTAGCAATATCATTTAAATGTGCCTAAATTTAACTTTAGAGCTTTGTTTTTTTTCTAATTTTTATATGTTAAGGACATAATATCACCTCCAGGTAAATTTCTAAGAAATTAATTAAAATTCTAAGAAATCTTTTGTTAACTGACACGCCGCGACCGCCGCGCCGGCGTGTCTGCGGTCGTGAAGGGAATATTATGTATTTGTAATTAATAAATTCACAACTAATTATGACACTTGAACATTTTAAATAAAAATATTTGTAAGGATTTGTTCGCGGTTATACTATCATTTTTCTCAACTTTTCATGTGCTTTACAATAAACACAGAAGAGACCAATTTTTAAGTATCTCCAATATTTAAAATAAAATATTTGCTTGATCTCGATTTACATTTTCGTAAAATATTATATGTCTAGATACTTATATTCTGTTAAGTGTTTCGCTCTTAACGCGTAAGAATAGGCAGCCATATCCCTTTTCCATACTTGAGGCAGTATCGTATTTAAGTGAGTAATTCATTTCGGTTAGTATCCAAGCCACATCACTATTCTAAACTTTTTGAAACTTTATAGTGCTGCAACTACATGTATTACTTACTTACATTAAGGTATAGTAGATTTAAGATTATTTTTAATCGATCAATTTAAAAGTTTAAGATGTATGTATGTATGTATTCAGACCTTTTATTTTACGTCCCACTGCTGGGGGTGGGCCTCTCTTCAATACAAGGGGGATCAGGCCATAGTCCACCACGCTGGCCAAGTGCGGGTTGGCGGACTTTACATGTCTTTCGAAAACTTGTTAGCTTCTCTCAGACATGTAGGTTTCCTCACGATGTCTTCCTTCACCGTAAAATGTGGCATGACTTATAATAATATACGTAATATTATATTTTCTTGAATTTCTTTTAAATTATATCGTTTATTATTTCTTTCCAAATAAAAAAAAACTTGATAAAAATCAATAATTATAGAAACAAAGCCTGATTTATACATAGAAAAAATACACTGGATATTTTTTTCTTTATTATATGCTCAGACTTCAAGCACGTGAAGGTGTTTAGTTAGTACATTATAACCCTATGAAATGTTCTATGATCTACTTAATAAAGTTCTCATATGGTAGGCTAATTGCAATGATTATGTAACTCGCTTGGTTTTGAAGCACGATATTTGTACAAAAGCTCTTTATAAAACAAAAGTCAGCTAACTAAAGTAAAATTTTTGTAAGCTTATTCCCTAAAGAGTAGAAATAGGGTGGATATTATAGAAGTTAAAATTTAAAATCGTGGTCTGCTTCTTTTGTACTTTTAAGGAAATTTGTATATTTCCAATTGTAAGTGAGATAACAAGACAAAAGTAATTTTAATTGCTCCGACCTTATTTGGTCGAAGGTCCTCTGAAAATATTATGTGCGATTTGTTTACGACATGATTACTTTACAGTGAAGGAAAACATCGTGTGGAAACCTGCATGTCTGAGAGAATCTATAATTTTTTTAAAGGGATGTGAATTTTTGCCATTGTGCTAGACCTGACTCCCTCCTGATTTCTCTATTGAGGGGTGGCTCGTGCCCAACAGTGGGACTTTAAAAAAGGGCTGAATACATATATACATATAATAAAATTGTAACTAAGCCGAATCTGTACATTAAATATTTTTTGGAAAATCTTATTGAAATAGACATTATTATCGATACAGAGGCCAAATATATAGTTTTTAGATTTTTTGTCGGTCTGTCTGTCTGTTACTGCATCACGAGAAAACAACTGAACAGATTTTGATGAAATTTGGTATGATGATAGCTGGTTATCAGGGTCAACATATGGGATACTTTTTACCGCAGGAAAATATCTCATTTCTGAGAAAAAATACAAAAACTACAATGTAAGAGTATACTAATATGTAAAACCTAAGAATTTAGTTTTTAGTCATCTGAACGCGGGCGGAGCCGCGGGCAATGCTAGTACTTATCTATATAATTTTTTTGACACATTAAGTGACTTTTTATTGATGCAGGTGGCGCCACGAGTGAAAAACAGTGTTCGAACTATTAAATGAACTGTCAATATAATGTGAATGAATTATACCTGCCCAATGTATTGATGAGTCAATATCTCATAATTTCAGCCTAGCATAATTGACAAACGTTGAGCTGTTAATGCCCTAGTTATCGGTAAATTCATAGGTACGTTATTGATACCTCTACTAACGTCACGGTATAAAGACTAACAAACTGCCTTTGATTTTATTATAAATATCGATCGTGTTATGGCATCATTAGCATGTATAGAATGTCTCAACTAAACTATATAGTATACAAGAGTCATTTGTAAAGAGTCAGTTATAAGTGATATTCACATGAATTTCATTTTTAAGCGACTCTTTACAAGTATACATATGTAAAGCAGTTTTTCAGTAAAGTGTTTAAATCTCAGAACCCTAGCTCGTAATACTTAATAGTGTTATTCCACTCTATGTTAAAATGATCAAAATGATATTTAGAGCAAACACTAAAAACCAATAAAAAAGAATTAAATCAATTTGGATATTTTGTGGTCTACACGTTATGATTTGGTGATATTGTCTAGCAACTTTTTAATTGACTTTCTTAAATTAGGTAAATTGTACATCTATACATATAATATACATATTATAAAATTGTTACTGATCGTTGTCTGTAAATGGGAGATATTTGGGAAGAACTATTATAACGGGTTTTTATTAATGCAATAGAACTAAAAAAATGATTTTTAGTCTTTTTTCTGTTATTTGTTTGTCTGTACATTTGTCCGCGATAATCTCAGAAACGGCATAACCAATTTGGATGTGGTTTTCACTAATATATTGTCGTAAGCTTCACTTAACATTTATTATTTGTTTAATTTCAATCGGTCTATAAATAAAAAAGTTATTAAAGAATCACATAGGGACAAACTTGAGCGAAGCGAGGGTAACTCGTTGGTTTTCTTAATACACTCATCAACTTGAAAGTTCTTGAGATACTGAAAGGTTCTCTTTGAACCATTTTTATACCTCTAAAGTAAAAATTTCAAAGTTTTGTCTAGTATAAAAGCATTATTGAACTCTCCATTTTCAACTTCTTAGATGTAAAAAGCTTCAATTCTATCTAGTATGGGTTGGCTCGAAGAGATCTCATCTAGAGATAAGTCCACCTTTGTAACCTTTAATTGTATTTTAATTATTCGTTCTATATTTAATTAAAGTGCAATAAAGAATAGTATAAACTTCTTAGAAGAAATTATTTATAAACGGCTTACGTTACAGATTGATGGATTGATAATATACATTATAAATAAAAACACATATATAGCTGTAGTAGAGGAGCCCAAGAGGGGATTTTGGGATTTACTCAAGCGTGGCAGATTAACATAAGAGGAAATGTATACTTTATGGACGGTTTTTGTTTCTTCGGCTTGTGGAAATTGGTAAATTATTGAATTGCACACTTTTCTGCATGTAATTATCATGTAACTTATGAAAATATTTTTTTAATATTCTGTTTACTGACAGTTACTCTACAGTCTCCTCCCTTAATCTGCCGCGCTTGAGTAAAACCCAAAATCCCCTCTTGGTCTTCTCTACCACTAGGAGTACTTCACTAATGCGTACACTTTGTGATGGGATGCTCATAAGCGTTCGACTATCCAGCCAGGCGTAAAAAAGCTCACTTATTTTGTATTAATATTATTAATATAAAAGTGCTTGTACGTTTGTCTTTCTTCCACATATCAACAGAATAACAAAATGATTTGATTTTTATTGTAGGATATAAAAAAACCAGAAAAAATAGACTAAACTTCCTAGTTTATACGATCGTACACATAGCGCTACACCATCTTAGAATAGTAAATTGTTTAAAAGAATATGTATATGAATATGTACATAAGATTTTGTAGTACAAACTATAACGTGTGTAAAGTAACGTGAATATATTTGGAAATTATGATATTAAAGATGTTGGCATAAGCTTTGGAGCTTTTGACATAAAAAGGAGCAAGAACAGACATTCTCTCACTGGTTGAAAACCATTTTGAAGGAGAGCGGAGAGATATGAAGTATAATTGAAAAACAAACGAACTTACCTTGTGATGTTTGATTTCTAATTATACGAGTGTCGTGATCGAAGATGATTACAATCCCACCCTTCCCGCAAATATTTAAAATCTGAGATCAATAGAAAAAATAAGCTTTAAATAATGACAGTTTAATCAAGATGGCGTGGTGGGATTAGGTACGTTAAAAAAAATATTTAAAAATCGGCCAACTGTGAGTTGAAGTCACACACGAAAGGTTCCGTACCATCATACGTGTACTTTATATTAATCAAATCAAAATATTTTATTCAGCATTAAATTATTACAGTTATTTACTGAACGTCATGAGTCTACTAACAGTTCGGAAAGAAGAAGCCTCAGACCTGAGAAGAACTGGCGAAAGAAACTCAGCGGGACCAATATCTTTTCTTAAAGTGTAATCTTTTTTTAAAGTAAAATTATAATTTACAATATTTCTATCAAGTTGAAGTAGCCTGGAGGCGATCATTTCATTCCCAAGGTGTGCCATCTTCTATAAAATCATTTATTGATAATAGTCTTAAGCACACAAACGTTCTATAACAATTTTTATGAATTTGGCGATAGAAGCCTTTTGAACGTTTTCTGGGATCCTGTTGTACAAGCGTATACATTGTCCATAAAAAGAATTACTGACTCTGTGTAGACGAGTCTCAGGCATTACAAGTTTGTGTTTGCTCTTAGTATTAATGTTATGCATGTCATACTTCTTGGGAAATTCGTGTATATTTTTACGGACATACATAACATTTTCGTACACGTACTGAGAAGCAACAGTCAATATTTTTTATTTCTTTAAACTTATCTCTTAATGACACTCTAGGACCTAGACTATAAATGTATAAATTACCCGCGGCTCCGCCCGTGTTCAGATGACCAAAAACCAAATTCTTAGGTTTTATATATTAGTATACTCTTATATTGTAGCTTTTGTATTTTTTCTCAGAAATTAGATATTTTCCCGCGCTAAAAAGTACCCTATATGTTGAGCCGGATAGCCAGCTATTACCATACCAGATTTCATCAAAATCTCTCCAGGGATTTTTCTTTGATGCGGTAACAGACGGACAGACAAAAATTCTAAAAACTATAGATTCGGCCTCTGTATCGATAATGATGTTTATTTCAATAAGAATTTCCAAAAAATATTTAATGTACAGATTCCGCTTAGTTACAATTTTATTATATGTATAGATGTCAGACTTTTACTCTGTATGTAGTATATTAATTTCGATGACCGATTACAAACGGTAAGCAAATGTTTCTTGTATTTTATTATTTGTTGTTATGGTGGCAATAGAAATACATACTCTGTGAAAATTTCAAATCTCTACCTATTACAGTTCACAAGATACAGCCTTCTAACAGACCGACGGACAGACGGACAGCGGAGGCTTAGTTATTACTAATAGGGTTACGTTGCTACCGTACGGCTACGGAACCTTAAAAAAGGAATAGATTAAACTATTTATTATAAAAGGAAAAGGATTAAAAAAACTGTCGTGCTCCTTTATCTCTATCAGTGTACAATTTCAAAGAAACAAGGTATAAAGGAAAGTGTCGTTAAAGGAACTTTATTAAAGACTCATGTCACTGGATGGATATCTTATTGTTTTCCTTATAAAGTTTATTCTAAGAAAAAAAATGTCATTAGACTCGCGTGCGGAATTTATAAAGTCTTCGATTTAAACAACATTACGTTTTATCTGTAAATGTTAATTCAGGACTTATAACTTTATTTAAAATTTCAGACTCAGTTTCGTAGATATGGGATTATTAACAGACACATTGTCTTTACATCGGATGTATGGGACCCTAAATAATAATTATTAATATATTTGTTTGACTGGGTAAAAAAATATATAGAACTAGCAGTCTTTATCTCAGCCTTGATTAGTTAGCTTCTTGAAGTAAATTCATCTTCTAATATATGTATGTATAAAATTCTCGTGTTACAGTGTTTGTAACAAAACTTCTCCGAAATGGCTTGACCGATTCTTATGAAATTTTGTGTGTATATTCAGAAGGTCTGAGAATAAACCCTAGGGAGAAATACGAGCAGAGCAAGGGTGAGTCGCTATTAGAAAAATAAAAATATTTATAATCATTAAATCGTATAGAATAGGTTTGTAATTTACTAATTCAATTTTAAATTATGTATTTTAGCTGTTGGTTTGGTAGTTAAAAAGTACAGTATTTCATATTGCAAAAAGCACCATTTTGGTTCAACAGAGGATGTCGTAGGAAATGAAATGCCATAATTTACTGCAATTTTAAAACAGCGTCTTTGTTTCCAAAAATCACTTGTCGATTTAATTTCCTCGCGAACATTGATGTAGCTTATTTTTTGTTTTATAACTAACGTGTATTGCCTTTAACTATTAAAATATATTTTTAATATCCCGCTCTTGGGCACTTGGGCTCTTGGAAGTTAGCGAATTTCACTTGTCATTCGAAAATTTTAACAAAACTAGTGGTAATCATGATTAACTTAGACTTAATATTAACACCTCCAGGTAAATTTCTAAGTAATTACTTAAATTTCTAAGAAATCTATTGTTAACTGTAACGCCGGCGTCTCCGCGGTCGTGGAGGGATTAATGATAGGGAATTTTAAGCTTTTCTTGTGCTACCTTTTATTTATTTAAGTAAAGTAGTAAAATATCTCTAGGTCTGTTAGGAGTTGTCCACATATCTATAATAAGTACTTAAGTACCTTTTTTTTTAACGTTGGGAAATACATTTACGCAGGACGTGTGGGACTCACCGGCGTAATACAGCCAGTACTACCCACTAAAACCCAACAAAACCTTCCCCTGTCTTAATGGGGCGTCGCAGGATTGCTTACGCATTCAAATACGACGCCCCGACGGCAGGTCTGCCGAAGCAGACCACCACAACCATGGGGTTGCTCCAAGGTCCACTCTGCTATCAGAAAAGTACCAGGAGCAACCCGTATGGTACACCGCCCCCCGAAGAGGGCCACCTCCCACCGCCCACCGAAGTGGGCAACCTCCCTGTGCGTTTCTTAGCTTCGCGCCCGGTTGGATTGCCGGGCACTATTGAGCCTCTCCACCACGACAAGGTGAACGCACGTTGGGGGGGAAGTACTTAAGTACCTGGACCACCGAGCTTCACTCGGAGATTTTGGTTGAAAAGTACAATTTTCTTTAAAAAAAAAGTAAAAATTTAAATAAATACAAAAAAAAAAAACAAAAATAAATTATACCTTTGTATTCGACCGGAATTCGAGCCAGGACCAGGATATTTCCAATTGTTAGTGAGATAATAATAATAAGATATATATATCCAGAGTGCTCATTTAAAACGGTATATATAGTTATTTATAGATTTACGATATTTCAGTAAGTTTACTGATTTCTTCTGCCTCGAAGAATACCTACATATTTAATTATATTTTCTTTTAACGCCACTTCTAAAGATACATACTCCCAATTTATCTTCTACAAATTTGCGGTTCTCCTAAGTCGACTGTTAGGAAAGTGAAAATGGAAAAGCGGTTTAATTAGGAATATGTCAAAATGGCTTATTTTTTCTTTTATAATTGAAATTTAATAATATTATTGTAAATTATTTTAATAACAATAAAGAAATAAAATATTATAAGGTATTCTTATAGCTCTGATATAGTTTATTACTATATGTTAATTTTAATAATGAACATATATTCCAATATTTAACTGCCTCGGTGGTGTAGTGGCTAGCATGTACGGCTGCACACCCGGAGGTCCTGGGTTCGAGTCCCGGGTCGGGCCAAGTTTAGTTATTGAGTCTTTCTGTATAGTAAGCCTCAATAACACCCCGGAGTTGGGAAGTTGGCGGTGTTTGAACCCCGTGCCTCGGAGAGTACGTAAAGCCGTCGGTCCTGCGTCTTAACTCTCACTGGTCGTGTCGAGCAGTCGTCCCACCAGAATATGAGAGTGACAGGAATAAAGGGTGCACTTGTGTCTGCGCGTACACTTGTGCCCTATAATATCTCCTGCGCAGTTGGCTACTCTCAATGAGATTGGCCGCCGTGGCCGGAATCGGTCAGGAGAACCTCATTCCAATATTTTATTAATCTATAAGTAAAGCTGACGAGCGTGTTTGTTTTAACGCGCTAATCTCCGGAAGTACTAGTCTCATTTAGAACATTTTTGAATTTTATAGCCTACATGCGGCTCAACATCCCTCCGGTTAGCTCGGGTTCGCTTCTAGAAAAACAAAAACAAATCTGTCATACGGGAATCGTCCATTTTCCGGAATAATAAGTAGCCTATGTGCTATTTTATTTATTCCATTCCATTCTCTATGTTCTGTTCTGTTCTATTCTATTATTTATTGGGAAACACACAGTATTTTATAACACAAGTAAGTACATGACAGATAAAATATTACACAAATCAGTAAAGTGTCCACTAATTTAAACATGCATTCACATAGACAACAAGAAATTTATAAAACTGAACTTTAAAAAATTAAAGATCATAAAAATCGGTCCAACAGTTATAAGTGTTGTAACAAACCCAACTTTGTATTATATAAAACAGACAGACTATTTTTTATTTACGCTTTTATTTATATAATTTTTAGTTATACGATGGGCTTGATGGGACAGAGTAGAACTTGTCTAATCTTGATTTAAATTATATTAAGATCGCCATTATCATTAATTGTTTGATAAAAGAAATTTGCTGTCGGAACTAAACCGTGACCTCCTTTGAAATACCGCTCACTATATTCATTATACAACGATGACAAATAATACATAATACTCGTATTATTTATTTACGAATGATTAAAGATAAAATATATCGTCAATTTTTTTGTAAAGAATTTAAATTCGTTAAAAGCTCAACACTTTTAATATTTTATTTAATTGCCGAGCGCTCTGAAAATACTTTTAAACGCAGCATTCTGTCCGCTGCAGCTATGTAAATGCTATTTGCTATAATGCTTATACTGATGTATTTTATTTAATACTTTTATAAAACAGATTTTAAGAATATGAATAAAAAAACGTTAAAAATATAAAAAAAAATTATAATAATAACTATAAATTTTATTACAACGATCAAAAAAGTACTAGATACATAATCAGCGACAAAAACTGTCCTCACCGAATGAGTGCTCATTTGAATATAGAATTTTTACTAATAAAACAACTACATTGTATTTAAGGTTGAATTTACATTGTTGTATATTTATTTCAACTAGAGTTATCTAAACACAAATGGTGACAGTTTTTAGAGATCTTTTGCATGGGATTGTGTATCAAGTACTTTTTTGATCGATGTTTTATTATGATAATTCTGCATAATATCTCAGAGAAAATAACTAGTTTTCTAGACATGTGTCCACCTGCACTCGACTAGCGTGGTGGTCTACGCGCTGATCCTCCTCGCATTGAAGAAAGACCTGTGCCTAGCAATGTTACCTTTTTCTTAAATATGAGAATTCAATTGACTTATCTGATAAAAACTCGGAAATATATTTAATAATTAAATATGTTTTATGCAAAAATATAATAAAATGTTAGTTAAATTTATTTTATTTTGAAATTCAAATAAATGTTGGGCCAAAATTTATTTACAAGAAATTTTAAAGAAACATTGTAAAAATATAAACTGTTACTGGAAATTATAAAATTTTATTTTATTTAATATAAATAGTCAACAACCTACCTAACTTTTTAAAATCGTAATATTATGTTGAGTAGTACAACCTTACAAGATAAATAGGTATAAAGTATTTTTCAAATATAACTGTTTATGCCAAGGATTAATAAGTTCATGCTAACAAAAATAGGTTTATAATATCATTAATGTTCTCCCGAATGATTTCGGTTACGGCGGCCCATCTCACTGAAACCAGCCAAATATGCATATATTATAGTGCACAAGTGGACGCGCAGACACAAGTGCCCTCTCTATTCCTTCACATTCTCAAACTCCGATGGGACGATATTTCGACACGACCAGTGAGAAGATAGCTTTACGTGCTCTTCGCACGGAAGTATAACATAGCTAACTTCCCAATTCTAGGCTCAGAATATCTTTAATAGTAAAACTCTGTTATTAAACTTGCATTGCCTTGTATGCTGGCGTACATCTAGCCACTAGATTATCAAGACAGGTTAAAATTATATATAGGCAAGATATAGTTATATTGAAAAAAATAATATAAATAACTTAAAGATAGAATCCAATTATATGTATTTATAAAGTTGTTTCTTATAGAATGATAGATTTCTTGCTCTGTAAAGTTTAAGTGAGTTGCACGTCTTCTTTACTCGAGTATTCTTCTGGGTATAAAATAATTGTATTTAATGAATCTTCCAGACATTATACTTGTTGAGAAATAAGATTAATTATACCTATCATTTGAAAATTAAATTGATAAATTGTGTTGCAATTTTTTCTTCAGGCTTTTATTCCATTTGGTATTGTCAGAAAAACTAATATAATGTACCTAATGAAATATTGGCACTCGGGGTTAGATATAGGGTAGTAAATTATCTTAAATGAATAAAAAATTACAGTTGGATTTGCAATGGCTTTATAATAATATATCTAATACAAACGTCGCAGCAAACAATGGAAGAATTATCAAGAGAGTACAATGGCGATTGTCTGCCACAGATCTTCATTTAACGTTCTGATCAATCCAATAGTGGAATATACAAGTAAGTTAGAAAATTACATTTATTTATCCTCGGCTATGTTCACGTAGGTACGAAAAGATATACGAGATATAAGCAGTAAGTATATAGCCTGTACAGATAATCAGTATTAAACACACATTCATTCAGACTTGTCACATTTACAATATTATAAAAAAAAAGGAAATAGTGGCTCTAAAATATTTAAAATAAATTATTTAAAATATTGTTGGGGTAAGAGGGGGGTTTTATATCAAACCTAGCTTAAATAACTAAACATCTAAGGATAGTTTCTTAGATTCGCGCGAATATTTGACACGCGTTTTGAAATAAAATTCTAATGCTATAAGTTATTTTTATTACTACGCTTATGTTTCTTATAATATATAAAAATTTGATGTAATTATAGATACCGAGGGGCAGAATGTATATATAAAAATATTTTGTTAATGTAGAGTAAATATTTCTACTGAATTAAAAATATTAAATTTCATTTTAATCGCCGTTGTGTTGTTAAGAGCATAAAGCCGCGTATAAAACTGCATAAAAAGTTATTGAAAATCTAAAAGCTGCAAATTTTATTAGTATTTCTGTAAATGTATCCGGTCGTAAAATATTTAAAACTGTAATATATAAGTAAAGTAAGCTTTTCTCTATCCATAAACTATTTTATGACGTTAGTGACCCCTGAAAGGTCTAGTCATAATTAGTATAAAAGGCAAACGATCCCTCTGTTCTAATACATAGTTATTATCTACGCACTATAATAATGTAAAGTAATGTAAAAAGTATAGGTAATATAAAAGAATTAAAAATCAAATTAATATCTAAACTTTATAAACATCTATAATCCATACTTAATATTATAAATATGAAAGTGTGTTTGTTTGTTTGTCTTTCTTTCACGTCAGGATTGACGATTGACGATGTAATTCCTATAGGAAAACGCGTTATAATACAACTCAAAAAAATATTTATGATCAGAATTACTCGAAACTAAGTACTAATGCTCTTCAATACAATTAAATAAATACGTGTTTAAGCATGTTTCGAAATTCATCCCATAAAAGGGTAAGATAGGGGATGCAAATTTGTATGAAACGTACCTTTTTAGGGTTTTTTTGTAGTTTTAGCGCGAGCGAAGCCGCGAGCTCTACCAGTATTTTATATGTACATATACAAAAATACACACAAAACTTTATTATTCTGGGACAGTCGGGAAAAAAAGCTTGGCAATAAAATTGGGTTAACAATGAAAAACAATAGATATAACAGGATTAAAACATCCATATTCATAAACTAAAGAGATTGTGCCCTCACATATTAGGAGTCAGTGATTTCAAGTAATGAGGCCGTAACTAACGGACAAACTTTGCACGGCCGTCCATTAGATATAATATAAGGGGCGACTTCGTTATTGACCGGATACCATAAAGTATATTACTTCTCAAAAAGATACGGTATTCCCTTTATGCTCCAATCCCTATGGATTGAGATGATCGATGATTTGATGTCTATACATCATCGCAATTACAACTTGAGTAAATATACAATTTTGTATACCCATGTATATTATGTACTAATCTCCCATATATATGTATAGTGTAATTATCTCGGTGATCTAGTGGCTGACATGCACGACTGCAGATCCAAAGGTCCTGAGTTCAAATCTTGTGTCGGCCCAAGTTTATTTATTGAATCTTTCTGTTAAGAAAGAAGTAGGAGGTGTCACTCCCCCGAGCCTCAGAGTGTACATAAAGCCTACGGTCCTGCATCTGATCTCTCACTGTTCGTGTCAAACTATCTTCCCAGCTGAGTATGAGCGTGACAGAAATAGAATGTCTTCGCGTAAACTTGTTAACTATAATATCTCCTGCACAGTTAGCCAGTGTCATTGAGATTGCCCGCCGTAAGGGTATATCTACGTCTTTAAATAATGCACTGTGTGGTATCTAGTGACATCAAAGTTTGCTTATGTATCTTGTTCTCTTACGAGCTTCAACAAGAACGAATTTGTTGAAATAAATATTGTGGGTTTTGTATTTAACATTAATACAGTTAGCGCCATCTTTTGGTAAATTTTATTGCTAACAATAATAGCCTTTGTATGCTCCAGGTCATAGTCTATCTGAGTGCTAAATTATATCCAAATTAGCGCAGCCGTTTCAGCGTGAAGTATTAACAAAAATTTCCATACATACAAACTTATAATAGTGGTGTTCGGGAAATAGCTTTCGTTTGTAATGAGAAATACCGTTGCTTCCACACTGTCGAAACTATTGTTTGTTAACAGGTGCAAATTTTGTGCTTTAATAGTGCAATCTATCTATATAATATGTGTATCAAAATCGATGTGTGTGTGTGTGTGTGTATGCTCCCTATGGTCTTCAAAGCGGCTGAAGCAAATTTGATGAATTTTCAGGCAATCTTCAGAGTAGCCGAGCAGGTGATCCTGTGAAGTTTGGTAGCGATCGGAAGTTTAAACGCAGGTGAAGCCGCGGGTAGTACTATTGCTATTATTTATAAATTGTTTTGATAAAATCCTTGTTAGCAATTAATTAACTAATTCTAATTCAAACAACGACCCAATCTAAGTAGCACTTATTTAATGGATTGGCCAATATTTGGGAATAAACCAAACAAGACAAAAGCTTCTCTCTATTAACAGCATCCTTACTAACACTATAAAACCTCAGTCATAAATTTACCGAATAATGAAAGACAAACCGTCAAGCTTAAGAGTATAAACTTACGTGTATTAAAAAAAATACTCTAAAATAAATAAATAAATAAATCAGAAAACGACACGGGCAAAATGTCCATGGTGCGTGTGTCCAGTATGTGCGCAAGAAAAAAGAACAAAAAATATTATAAACGCAAAAGAGGAATGTTTATTGGTTTTGTGTGTTTGTGTTTAAGTTTTTTCTGTATGTAACTTGAAAATACACATCCTTTTATTTTCATCCAGAAATTACATAGTTAAAAAGCTATACATCATAAGACTATAAGTTATTATACTATAAGTAGCATAAGCTAATAAGGTAAATATTAACGTAAATGTAAACTATTAATATGTTTTTTTTAATATATAAGTTTTTCTCTCCTACTATTTTTATTTAAAAACTTATTTACCGGACTTAAAAGCTTTATAATGCTTACATACACAGTCTTTTATTATTGAACTTTTAAAATAGCTTATAAACAAATCTGTAAATCCCTATAGTAGTTAGACCAAGATTCAAGCCATAATACCGATTCTAATACAATTGGAGGTGAGCTTGGTCAAGTGTTCTTGAACTTAGCGTCTTCGTGGACCTGTTTCTGACAACAAAGCGACCACTGATTGGATCGGAATATATTTAAATATGAATACAATAATACAGAAACTATAACTTCTCACTATTGTGTATACAAATGTAAATTTTCATTTTCGATCCCTTGAATGTCGTATAGTCATGACTGATTTCAGAGTAACAGGTTCGATTTTTTGTTAAGGATTTTTGTTTTTCATCTTTTCTCGACATATAAAACATCAAGCTTAACATACAGTATCAGGCTAAAATATTTAATTTACGTTAGTAGATATAAATATAAATTTATAGTTGTCGTTATTTTGTTTTGTAACATATGCATTTGTTACAAAAATAAAATTGCAATATTGCGTTATGGCAATTTAAAAAAAAAATATCAATACCTAAATATTTTCAAAAATGATAAGTGGAAAAAATGTCCATTCAAACCAAAAATTGAAAATCAGTGGGTTACCTCAAAATGTTGAATAAGAAAATTATTTGAAAAAAAATGTTTTTTATAAGCTACAAATTCTACCTCCAAGCTAAGAAAAAATTTTTTTTAGCTCTACCCTAATTTATAATCTACAGTAAATTCATCCTAAACTTTCTATTAATTAGATAAGAAAACCTTTTAATAGATGGTAAAATCTATAACATATTGCATCTGACATTTTGAAGTTTTGATGATTAATCATTCTCATTACTTTTAATAAAATATATTCCATTCGTTTTAAATTAATACAGCAAATGGTTTCTATCGGCACTATCGGCGTTAACTATCGGCGTTTGTTCATTAATGTTACTGTGGTCTAGGCATTAAGTTGTCCGAAAATAGTGTGTTCATTAATGTATTATAAGCTGTACTTCGCAAATGGCTCTTATTAAATTTTAACAAGAAATATTAATAAAACATCAATTATATAATAATATTCTCCCAACTGATATGGGCCTTGGCGGCCAATCTCATTGAGAGTAGCCTACTGCGCTGGAGATATTATAGTGCACAAGTGTACGCGCAGACACAAGTGCGTGCGTACTCTCCGAGGCACGGGGGTAAAACACCGTCAACCTCCTAACTCTGGGCTGTTATTGAGACTTTGTTAAAATAGAAAGACTCAATAATTAAATTTGGCTCGACCTGGGACTCGAATCCTTGACATACATGCTAGCCACTACACCACTGAGGCAGTTCAATAATATACCTGTTTGTATGTGTGTAGATGTATGCGTTAGTACTTGAAATTCACTGGACAGTTCAGTTGGCTTGTGTAATCCAATCAGGTTAACGCAATGAAGACGTGACACACGTAAACTTGACTAAGCTATGTTAGATTACCTACAGTTTATGCGTATACAACATAATGTCGCTATATAAATTTTGCAACATCTTTATGTTTAGGGAGAAATTAGCCTATATCGCTTAAGAGCTTATATAGTATCTCATTGCAAAAAATGTATATGAAAACGTTAAAAAAATTACAGAAACCGACTTCAAAAAGAAACACTAAAAAGTAAAAAAATAACTGATCGGTACTTTTCATTAACTATAAATACCTAATCAAATATTTTCAAAGTGGTTGCCAGCCGATATACAAAACACACGGAATTATACCGAAAATCTTTGATTAGGTAATAGGTATCTATATATCTTGTGTAGGACTACATATGCCCACGGGGTCATTATCGACCCACTAAAAAAAACTTACTTTCAGAACTGCAAATAACAAATTACTACTACAGGCTTATTTGTGGTCCTTAATTATCAACATTTGTGAAAATAACAAAAATCGGTTACAAAAAGTTCTGAGCATATATGGGTTAAATGAAAATCGTTTTTTTTTTAGTTTTTATTTTTCCCTTTTTAGTGTAGACATAGTAGTAGCAAAGTAAGAAGAAAGTAATTTAATGAAATTTCGCTTAAGCCGTATAAGTTAGTTCGATGCCAATTTTTGTATGAAGACTGGCAAACTAAAATTGGTTTATTAGTAACACTGAAAATTCGGGCTTTATAATACAATTCTAATTTGAAGAGTTCCACCTATACACCTTCTGGCCTTACCATCAGATCAGGTCGATGATACCGAACAACTGCACTATCAACAGAAATAGAAACTGGATTTTTTTATTTGAAATTTAAATGTGGTCCATTAAGATCCCATAAAAAAAATACAGCTGTATTGAGAACGTCCTCCTTTTTGAAAAAGTCGGTTGAAAACGGAATAGTGTCGGTCTGACCGTATGGTAGATTAGGCACGTTCCAAAGTTTTAAGAGTAAAAGGCGTGTATAAAGAAAATAGTCAATTTAGAAACAAATAAAAGTAACATGTCAAATATACATATATAATTAGAAGAGTGATAACATGTGACAAGTCTTCATATAAAACGAATATTCAAATAAACCTAAATTTTTTCATACCGAACACATTATAGTAACATAATAATTTAAACTAAATATAGTTTTAAATAAATAATAAATTTGTTCGTGTTGAAACCACTCCAGTTTATATCCGTGATTCTATCCGCAGTTAGCTGTCGGGAAGCTACGGAACATCTTCTCGTCTCGAACACCGCAGTGTCGCAAGACAAAAGTCTTCGACCAGTGTGTGTTGCCAGTGATGACATACGGTGCAGCACATAAAGGGATGATTTTCGGGATAAAAAGTATTCTATGTTCTTCCCAGGGTTTTAAATAAATACGTGTTTTATTAGCATTTTTTTAAATTCGTCTCATAAAGGGGTATAATAGGTTGTATGAAACCTACTGTTTTAGAGTTTTTTTAATGGTTTTAGCGCGAGTGAAGCCGCGGGTTCTGCTAGTTATTATTATTACATATTCGAAATTTTGTATGTGTGCATTTTTAAGCGTATATTTATATCTGTTACTTCTTTACCCCGAAACGACTGGATTTCGATGAAATTTAGTAAACTGGAATAGCACATAGGTAACAGGTTAGGCACAAATCGCTAGTTGAGTGTGAACTTCAATTAGAATTTAAAGCTTACAATTTACACTGATCTGTCTCACAATATAGGAATGTACGTAGTACAATATTATAATATAGTTTTAACCAAACGATTTCAATCATGCACACATAAAGGTATTGAAGTTAAAATTAGCCCATTGAAGGTGACGCGTGAACAGGCGTGCGACGGCCGACTGAGCAACCGGGTCGCTGGGGACGAACCTAATAATTTTATCGTCATATAGCTAATGCTTATGATTTGGGTCGGCTTTATACTATTTAATCATGTGCATGATTTTTTTATTAATCTATAAGCAAATTATATAATACTAGCCGACTCACCCTCGCTCCGCTCGGGTTCGGCCCTCGTTACGTTTTAACGTTTAGTATAGATTTCTCAGAGGTGAGATATTTTCTCGCAGTAAAAAGTATCCTATATGTTGACGGATAACCAGCTAGTACTTAAAACTTAATCTGTTAATTTCATCAAAATCCATGTATGTAAGTTGGCCCTCATTTTCCTGATGAATATTTGCAGACTATTTATGTTAGTCGTCTGCCTTTATATTTGCTTTAAATATACAAGCCGCCCTAACAATACAACGCCAACATCCTTAGAAAATCAAACAGAGCCTGCAGATTGTTTTATGGAACACACTGTACCGTCAGCACAAATACACGCTGCTACCAATCCATTCCTTTGACATAACAATTTAATTAACAAAATGTAGAGCTACGTAAACAATTCACTTTAGACGACACGCTTGGCTCAGTTTTGTAGTGACCCTATTTACTGTGCCAGCAGTTGCGGGTTCGAGTCCCGGGGGGGCATTCATTTGTGTGATGAGCACGAATGTTTGTACTCCAGTCATGGGTGTTTATATTTATAAAATGTATGTATTTAAAGTTATATATATTTAGTGTGTTAACTATCTGGTATCCATAACGCTAGCCTCCTAGCTTACCATGGAACTAGTTATAATATAATATCCCAACATATTTATTTATTATTTATTCACACACATACTGTGTATGCGAAAAGACAAAAACGAAAGTCTAACCTAGTATAGTATTGTAAGATCTGTGCTCTAACAAACTATTTTGTCGTATCAATACTATGCAAAACAGTTTTAAGTCAACCATTACAGTCTAGACAATCATGAATTCAAATTACAAAAAAATAAAAATAGCACAGATATTTTTAATAAATCTAATACTAATATTATAAAGGTGCATAGTTGTTTGGTGTTACATTAATTTGACAATCGTTAATCTCTAAAAATACTAGAAATATTTAAAATGTTTCTTTTTTTCATTTAATAGCTTATTAATTGAGATAGGTTGTAAATTGAAGAGGGAGAGAATGTAAAATAAATTACGGGAGCAAAGTCGCGAGCAAAAGCTATATTTTGACAAATAGATTACGATACTTTATTACAAAAGTTAGGGACGTAATCTGTACTGAACTGGCACGCTTTGAAGCCATTAACAAGAGAATTGAATTGAATTAACAATTAGGAACAGTAATCAAATACAATAAGTAATATACATATATACATAAACCATGTACAATGTTCATCCCCTAAATGGCATAATCAAGTAAAAATAATTGGATTAAATTAAATTTTCCACGTTGGGGATTCCCTGAAGCATTTATTTTCGGGCCAGATTAGTAGATTAATTAAGCGGTCCTCCTGTAACAATTCAAGTGTTTTGATAAAATGTAATTTCATGTAGAGTCAAAAGTAAATGGGATTCTATTAATACGCATATTATCTTCATTTTTTGGAGTGAAAATAAAAATACAAATTAGAGCTATGTTATTTTTAATTTTTTTTATCATAAGAAAGAGTATTTATTTGTTATTTCATAGCCTTGAATAAATAAATTAATATGTTGGGACATTAACACAACACCATCTAGTTCCATGGTAAGCTACGAGGCTTGTGTTATGGATACATATTATAAATGTATGTACGTATATGTGTAAAAGTGTTGGACTAAAAAGTCGATTAAGTAACTCTACATACTAATTTTCGCAGGTGATGCTACATTAGTTCTTAGTGGCAATTTCATGTCAAACAACACATGTTTTTAGTATTTGATATTTGTAGCTAAAGCCATATATAGATATCACTGTATTTAATAAAATATATAGATATCACTGTATTTAATAAAATTATTATAATAACGTTACAATAAGTTTTTTAAGTAATAATAGTATTGAAATTACCCTATGGACTACGAGTGTATCGGACTTTTATCTCGTAGCAAGCTAATCGTAGTGGCTTCGTAGCGAACATAAAATGCTACGACGTAGCCATAATAATAAAAGTCTATACATTGATATTTTATACAGAAAAGTTTTACATTGTATTAAATTTAATCTATACTAGTCTATACTAATATAATATTATAAAGAGGTAAAGTTTGTGAGTTTGTGATTTGTAAGTTTGTAAGTTTGTGACGTTGTAGGGGGTAATCTCTGGATCTACTGAACCGATATAGATAAAATTTAGTAAGAAGATATTTTGAGACCCTGGGACCGACATAGAATACTTTTTATCCTGGAAAACATCCTTCAAGGGGGTGAAAATGGTGATGAAAGTTTGTATGGGAAATAAAACTAGGGACGAACCCGAGCGAAGCGAGGGTGAGTCACTAGTATATATAATATAGTGAAAACTATAATTATAATAATATGATAATAACTTGTTTTACCTTATCTAGTTGTATTAGTTAATATGCTATTATTAAATTTCTAAGCATTTTCATCTCTACCTCTATACCTCTACCTCTCCTTAGACCTACTAAATTATAATAGCTACGCCTTTGAATTCGTACATTATTTACTAATAAAGTATATAAATATATGAGCATAACTAACAAATTATATAAAAAAATCATAGTGAAATGACAAAGAAAAAAATCGTATAAATATTGAATACATAATATGACTTCTTCGGTATATGAAGAAGGCACTACATATTCTTGTTCTTTATTCTTTTTGGTACACACCTAAAAAAATGAGGACACGAATTAAGTTTCTCCTCCTTCTTTGATTTAATTTTAAAAAGTTCTTAAATATACTTCACCATTAAATATCGAATAATACCTTTAAAGTGCCCTTTTGATTAAAAAGAATTTAATCTATGAGTTTTGGTACGATGTGGCTGAAATATGGAAGATTAAGTCCTTTTATAAACCTCTTCTAAAATGTCTTTTTCTGAAGTGTACTAAAATAATGAGAAACGTTGACATTGAATATTTATTTGAAGGATTTATTTATTTTTGCAAGTTTATTTTTTCTATTTAAGACAATATTATTTAGTATATTTATTAACTTTCAATTATACGATACACATTTTATATTTAGCATAAGGCTATCTATAGGAAACCCGAAACGATCAGACCAATAATCCGAAACACTTTACCCTAATAGCGCAGCGACCCGGCAGAATTGAATCATGGGTGCTTTTACACCGACTTTAAAATCTCTGTATCATCTCTCTAAGCAATATAAACTTTATTCCCCATTCATTAGAGCCATTTTACGATATCAATTCCGTAAAAAGGCACAGTAATTATTGTAAATGTGGACATATAAAATTGAACCTTATTTAGTCCATGTTAGATTCTGTTTTTCATTGCTCTCTCTAAATGAAAATGTCAATTATTAAAATATGCCTATGTTTAAATTAAATAATTAGTTGTTATAAATACGAAATATTTGTCTGCAAAGGAGATTGGCATTATCGGCATTTTATTTTAATTTCAGCTCTTTCAGCGGTTTTTATTATATTAAATGAAATACTTTAGCTCTTGAAGTATCGATTTTAATCTTCATACTAAAAAGGCGCTGGTATGGTAGCAAAACGAGTGAAGCGGGTTCAAATCCCAGGTTCTCGCACCCGTGATATTTTCATGTGCGAATCATTTCCAACATGATTACCACTTGTGAAGGTAAACATCGTGAGGGAATCTGCGTAGCTGAGAGAACCTACCAAAGTTTCGAAAGATATGCGAAGTCCACTCTCACTTGGCCATCATGGTGGCCTATGGTCTAATGTCTCTCTCGAATGGAGGCCCGTGCCCAGCAGTGGGACGTTAAATAGGGCTGCATAGAATACATAAATGAAAAGTGTCCAATTCAATAATCTGCCGATTTGCACAAGCCGAAGAGGCAAAAATAGACTATAAAGTTTATGATGATTTTTGCCTCTTCGGCTTGTGCAAATTGGCAGATTATTGAATTGAACACTTTTCAGGATGTAATTACCCCACCATACCTTAATCTAACGGTTTCAAGTATTTCTACCTTATCAAAACATTTTTTAAATATTTTGATCGGCTTCCCTAGACGCGCGCCTTTATATAGAAGACTTATATTATGGTGAAGTACTCAATAGAGTGCAAGGTAACCTCTTTTATGTTAATCTGCCGCGCTTGAGTAACTACAAAAATCCCCTCTTGGGCTCCCCTACTATTAGGTCACAGATCATATAATACTGTACTGTTTTCATTGACAATCGCGGATCAT
The DNA here is from genome assembly GCA_921882275.1 of Brenthis ino. Lineage (NCBI taxonomy): Eukaryota > Metazoa > Arthropoda > Insecta > Lepidoptera > Nymphalidae > Brenthis > Brenthis ino. Next base: position 18,229,088 of record OV170222.1, read on the forward strand.
TCACAAATAATTTGATATCGTTACACTTTCTAGATATTAATTTGATTCATCATTTCTAGTACTTGATGATGTATAAATAGCTTTACAATTATATTTTTCATTAAAATTATAAGCTTTAAGAATCAAAAAATTTGCAAAATGGCGTCAAATTACATCTTATCTAATTATTTAACAAATTCTAAAACTCCTTATGAGATGTAATGGAACAAGCCGCAAATATTGAACGTTCGAGGCATCACAGAACTCATTGAAAGGAAAATCCGACATCCCATTATGGACACAACTTTGCAATCTAACTTTTGTGCCCTACTTGTATTGTTTTCTAAGTGTCCCTAATAAATTGTTTGACGAGCTCATCGTGTACTTTGGTCCTTATATAATTTACCATCCCTTCTTCCTCTAACGACATAACTTAATTTTTTTACTTTTAAAGTTCAATTGAGTTTTATCGTTTAATAAGTATTAGTAGCCCAGTGGTAACACGCTTGCTTTGGAAACCAAGTAAAATGCCCACTGCTGAGCAGGGCCTCCCTTCAATACGAGGAGGATCAAGCCATTTTTTTTTTAACGTTGGGAAATGCATTTACGCACGAGGTGTGGGACTCACCGGCGAAGCCAGTACTACCCACTAAAACCCAACAAAACCTTCCCCCGTCTTAATGGGGCGTCGCAGGATCGCTTACGCATTCAACTACGACGCCCCGACGGCAGGTCTGCCGAAGCAGACCACAACAACCACGGGGTTGCTCCACAGTCCACTCTGCTATCAGAGAAGTACCAGGAGCAACCCGCATGGTTTACTGCCCTCTGAAGAGGTCCACCTCCTACCGCCCACCGAAGTGGGCCTCCTCCCTGTGCGTTTCTTGGCTTCGCGCCCGGTTGGGTTGCCGGGCACTACGGCCATAGTCCAACACGCTGGCCAAGTGTGGGTTGACGGATTTCACATTTCTTTCAAAAACTTTCTAAGTACTCTCAGACATGCAGGTTTCCTCACTAAATAAAACATTTTTTTCGGATTTTTCGCGGATTTATTTTCAATTTTCGTATTATATTTTTTTTAATTGTTGTAGATTACTTCGGGTGCATTTTTCTTTTCTTCCGAATTAATGTATATTTTATGGGTAGACTCCGTCTATAATAATTTTTTTACTTATAATTTTTGAGACGTTATAAACATAGGCTCTATCGGAACTACGTTTGCAAAAAAGCATTTGAAAGGTCGAGAACAATAACTTACACTGAATACATAATTTAAAATGTTAAATTGAAATGTAAGAATTTCTATCCCTCGAGTCATAGAGGTGGCCTACTTTTAGAGTGATTTTGAAGTCAATATACATCTTCAGCTAAAAATAATCGGAGTCTATCAATCAATCGATTCATTAATCGTTCATGGTGTACCTATTCGAGTGTGAATATCCAAACACATTTTATTAACTATAAAGAATTTTTTAGCTACTCATCCACGTTAATTTAGCTGCCGTTAGCTATTAAATTATGTTATGCATTTCACAGCGAAAATTTATTAAATTCTTAAGCCATGTCATGTTGGAGGCGTCAGTTCAATATTAATGGGATTTGACTAAACTTCCAAGACAAAGTGAGTTTGCGCGAAAATGTTTTAGGTTATTGGGTGACCTGTTTCCTTGTTTTAAAGAATGAATATGCTATTTTTAATGGAGTACCCAAACATTCATTTATTAGAAGATACTTTTTTAGATTTACGCGAATATTTGACGTTTTAAACGAAACTACGTGTTTGGATTTTATCGCGATATTTTTGTTTCCCTACGATTTTAAAAAATATTTTATCATACTTTATGAAGTAGATTTTTTTCTAATGGAACCTCTTGAAGTACTCGCAGATCATTAACTATCTCTGTGTAAAACGTTGCTGCGTGAGAGAACGAACTAATATACATACTTTAACATTTGTAATATTAGAAAATATTATAAATAGCAATCATAGCATAGAAATGAAAGAAATAATGTAATATTATAAAATTGAACAATGAATTTTTAAGTATTAGCCTGATCACTGAGGAAGATAGGTTATCTAAAATAACTAAGACTCAACAATTACTAAACAATAACTAAACTATGTAAGCGGAAACAGCAAGAGTTAATAGATAATAACGTCATTGTTCTACTCTTAAATTTATATAAGTAATCAGAATAACTGTTAAAACGTTCTGAAACAAAATAATTTAATAAAAAATTAAAAATATCCACTACATCAACAATGAGTTAAATAAACAACCAAAAATATAAGCAGCCCTTAGACTATTTGACTATTACAGCATGTATCGGTAATATTAAATAAAATTCCCAAATAGAATGTAAATGGAAATGAAATTATAAAAACAACATAATATAAGCATTTTTCGCCCAAAGAATCGGCATTGCCACTCAGCGGGTTAATGCGGCTAGCATTCTTGCCACAATTCCGCGGACATGACTTATACTGTGATGATGTTCTCCTAGCCGATTCCGGCCACGGCGGCCAATCTCAATGAGATTAGTCAACTGCGCAGGAGATATTATAGTGCTCAAGTGTACGCGCAGACACAAGTGCACTCTCTATTCCTATCACTCTCATACTCCGGTGGGACGACACGAGACACGACCGGTGAGAGTTAAGGCGCAGGACCAACGGCTTTACGTGCTCTCCGAGGCACGGGGGAGAAACACCGCCAACTTCCCAACTCCGGGCTGTTACTGAGACTTATTATACAGAAAGACTCAATAATTAAACTTGGCCCGACCCGGGACTCGAACCCAGGACCTCCGGGTGTGCAGCCGTACATGCTAGCCACTACACCACCGAGGCAGACTTATACTGTAATAATTATGTAAGTGTACATTTGTTTTGTATATATAATTAAGTATATTTGTAATTTTCTTTATTGTAAATAAAATATAAGCCTTAGATATGTCACTGTACAATGTTCTGCCTTCTAGCATCAGAAATTACGGAATTTACTTCTACCCTGTTATTACATTATAACATACAGAATAACATTACAATCAATTTTTTCACACGAATGCTCATAAAAAGCATATTTTTTCCTATACTTTGAAAGAAAAATTATAATACCGTTATGGTACAGGGGTTTCCGTACAAAATAAGATTTGGAAGCTTATCTCAAAAATATAATACACTTGACTTCACATAAATCTTTTATCATTACATATCACATTTTAAAAGATTATCCCATAGAATATTACATACGGGCTTATTCAAGACTTACAAGTTGTAATACTTTATGATATACAAAAATACAAAATCTTTCCTCTTTATAATAACTATATGTAGAAGTGTACATAAACAACATAATATTTATTTTATAAACTAGCATTGCCCACGGCTCCGCCCTCGTTCAGATGACCAAAAACCAAATTCCTATGTTTTACATATTAGTATACTCGTACATTGCAGTTTTTGTATTTTTTCTCGAAAATGAGATATTATCCCGCGGTAAAAAGTATCCTATATGTTGACCCGGATAACCATCTATCACCATACCAAATTTCATCAAAATCTCTCCAGTAGTTTTCTGTGATGCGGTAACAGATAGACAGACAGACAGACAGACAAAAAATCTAAAAACTATAGATTCGGCCTCTGTATCGATAATAATGTTTATTTCAATAAAAAATTTCAAAAAATATCTAATGTACAGATACTGCTTAGTTACAATTTTATTATGTGTATAGAAGAACGTTATACAGAACGTAAGGGAAATCCTGTTGAAATAAAGTGCGAATGGCAGTATTGAGTCGTACAAATAAACAAGTAAAAGTAATATATGCAGTGAACCATCCTTGCTTAGCTTTTGTAACTGGGGTTTTAATTAATATTTATACTTGACATATTATGTAATTAAATGTAGCGGCACGATATAATAACTTTGATTAAATGGAGAACTCTTAATTGAATCCGCTCGCCTTATATCCTACTGGTACCTATACCGAATTCCATATATATATATTATAATCTTATAATAATAAGCTTCAATAAATCCTTTGATACAATACAGGAACTTAAAACTAGCTAACTAACGAATACTGGCATAATTTAAATTATTTTAATAGCAGCGACTCACCCTTGCTATTTTTATTATTATGGAATAGGTAGATTATGCTTCCTTAGGTGCCCTAATCCTATATGCAAATAGTCCTTTATCCAAATAAGTCCCTTTCGTATAAAGGAGTAACGAACATACATACATATTAATTTTCGCATTTATAATATTCTTTATTATTTATATACTCTGTGTTACGTCCATTAACGTATACATTTTAAGCTCGAATATTTAAATAATATTTTAATCCGACTTATGCAGATTATTATAATCCTATTTTCGTTCACTAAACACGGTTTTCTATTTAAATATCTCAGTATCTCTTGCAAAATGCTTGACAAATATGCATTTAAATTAAGAGATATTGTTATACGTATAAATCAAAATGTCTGCGGCTTTCTCTGAACTACTTTGTATGGACGTAATTATTGTTCGTGGCTGTATTATTTAACTAAGTGGTACTTAATTTTGAACTTTATTGATGTATTTATAAGAACTATAATATAAAATTCTTCTTAGATCATTTAACTTATAGACAACACATGATTTTGTATTCTATGACGATGGTACTAAGTTCGTATTTATGTGCCTTGTAAAATACAATGCATTGCTTTATTATCATAGAAATCGTGAAAAGGATTTTTAAGCAAAAACTATGAGCCCTTTTCCATAAATATTATAATTCCTACAATTAACATTATAAAATTCGAATTTTAGATGTACATTTTTAGTTTGCTGACGTTTATAGCTAAGCCAGTAGTTAAAGATTAATATAAATATAATTATATATATATATATATATATATATATATATATATATATATATATATCTTAAGAGAGAGCTTATTTTCTGCAAAGGCAACTGACTCGCAGAAAGTTAGACTAAACACTAGATCAAATGAACAAAATCTATACTAATATTAAAAATGCGAAAGTTTGTGAGGAGAAAACTTTAGTTACAAGAAATCTTCACCAGAAGTTATAGAAAACGTGTAATAAAGTAATAAATGTAGTTATATAGTTAGAATATTCTACTTCACATTTCAATTATGGGTAAATAAATTTTCTTTGTGCTACATAGAGATTGCACGTTTACAATGGAAGAAGCCACATAAGTACTGTAAGGGGACTCCCATCCGTCTTTACAAGAGATTCACTTTCTTAATCATATTTATTATCTATATACACAAACGTTTGAGTACCTGATTATTAAGCTTGAAATGTATTTCAGTGATTTTTAACCGACTTCTAAAAAGGAGGATGTTCCCATTTCGTCGGAATCTTTGTTTTTTTTTTCATGTATGTTCACCGATTACTCGAAGACGCCAGAACCGATTTGGATTTTTTTTTGTTTCGAAGGGTATACTTCCCAGGTAGTCCCATTTAAATTTTATCGAAATCAGTCGAGGGGGTTTTTAAAAAATCAACAAATAAACTTTTTTTTTACTATTTTGCTGAATTTAATATGTTATTAAGAAACTTTCTTCCAACAAATTACCTGCTTATTACGTCTACACTAAAAATGGAAAAATAAAACTTAAAAAAAAACCGACTTCCAGGCACTAAAATGTAAAAAATAACTGAACGGGGGTTTTATTTAGTTTTCGAAGTCGGTGCCAGCCGATGCAAAGCAAATCTAATATATTTCGATACGTAAAATACATCACAAATTGATTTATAATATTTTAACTATAACGAGAGTTCATACCTAATCATATTTACCTATTAGATATTCATATCTTAAAATATTGTCGGGGTATTTTTTTTTAAGTTTTTGTATGAGGTAGTAAGACGTTAGTGCTTACTTGAAAAATCAAGTGAAGCGGGTTCGAAACCCGGGTCTCGCACCTCTGATATTTTCATGTTCTTAAGTCTGAGAGGGCTTAACTAAACTTTTCGAGACATGTGAAGTCCGCCAAGCACTTGGCCAAACTGATTTATCGTGACTTGACCCTTTTGCAGTTAGGAGAAACTCGTGCCTTGTAGTTGGCCGTTGAAACGGTTGAATATTAAATAAATTTTGTTTCTATGGTTTCAATATAGTTACTACGGTTTAATAAATATCACATTAAGAGGAACACGATTCTTAACAATGAGATGTTAAAAGGGGAGAATTATTATTATAACTTGATAAGCTGTATTTATTATTGTTTATACAGTTAAGAAAGCTAAGACAAAAGTGGTGTCTTGGCTCGCTACTTTAACGTATGATGCTACAGAAAAAAATATTTATGATATATCGTAATGGGCTTCTTCAATTATCTAAACTGTGCAACTGTGTAGATACCTATATATTATGTTCAAATTAATTAAACTTTTGTTTTTTTTCTTTTTTTTCATGCACTTATTGTAAATGTAAAATGAAACAAGCAATACTTTTATTTTTATAGTTTCTATATATTTCTTTGTCATAATAATATAACTTTTACTAGCATTTTTAACCGAGCAACAATCATCACATTTCGAGCAACATCAAATTGTAGTACTCACGATACAGGCTTTGCCTAGTGTACCCTCAGATATAAAATATATTGTAAGCTAAACTTTTTGGACAATTAAAATTATTATTATTATTATTACATTGCCATTAATGTTGAAGCGTTAATTAAAATTTTTAATTTGATTTTGAATACTTCATTGACTTATAAAGGAAGTAAATAACTGAAACAGAAAAAGAGACATTAAATAATCATTACAATGAAATTCTTAACCCTTTTTAATGGCTTTTTCCAAGGGTTAGTCTATAGTGACAAACTTTCGTCTTAATAATAAAATCTTTAGAGAAACAATGGAAAGATGGTTGAGATGGGATTTGACCTTTCTCGACCGTGAAATAATTAGCCAATATTCTCCAATTTATTTGTAGAAGGGACGTTTGTTTTCATAAATGTAAAATGGATAGTATACTTACCTATACGATTTCCGATTTATAATTAGAAATTACAAAATATTCAAATCGTTAAAGGTTTTCCCGAAGAATTGCTCATTTAATATTTTAAGATATACAACCATTCGCACTAACAAATTGTACTCACTCGCCACATTTTTTGAGTATCCGCCCATGGCCTTAATGGTCTCTAAATACAAAAAAATATATGCCGATAAGAATAATATCAAAATATGTTTTTAGTAAAAGTTAAAGAACTAATGAAAAAAAATTTATAAATATCGCCTTTATTAACTTGACAAACACAATAATAGCAAAAATTACCCTCATAAATGTAAGAATATCTCAATTTTCCGGAATTGTAAAAACGTGGAAGATTGGATGGTTGCCGATTATAGTATCGCGATTTTTCTCACCAAAATATTGAAAATATCAATTTTCTCATTTAAATAAAATAATAAGGCAATATCAGTTTACATTTAATGATTATTATACAATCACATGGACTTAAAGTTCATTCATTCAAACATCTGATATTTTTTTAAGCAGGTATAAAACAAATTAATTATTATTAAATACCTTTTATGTTTTTATCCATAACGCTCATCTACATGAGTCTATTTTGAGGTCCCTTTTTTTTAACGTATGGAAATGCATTTACGCACGAGGTGTGGGACTCACCGGCGAAGCCAGTACTTCCCACTAAAACCCAACAAAACCTTCCCCCGTCTTAATGGGGCGTCGCAGGATCGCTTACGCACTCAACTACGACGCCCCGACGGCAGGTCTGCCGAAACAGACCACAGTAACTATGGGGTTGCTCCAAGGTCCACTCTGCTATCAGAGAAGTACCAGGAGCAATCCATATGGTACACCGCCCACCCAAGAGGGCCACCTCCCTGTGCGTTTCTTGGCTTCACGCCCGGTTGGATTGCCGGGCACTACTGAGCCCCCCCCACCACGACAAGGTGAACGCACATTGGGGGGGATATTTTTAGGGCCCTGAAAAATAAAGTAACCTTAAAGTGTCAGCACTTTATGCTTACTTTACATCTTAGTTCTATCCACGTATCGTTACAAAATCGCCATTCAAGCTACACAATCAGTTTTCTATACTAATATTATAAAGAGGTAAAGTTTGTGAGATTGAGAGTTTGTGACGTGGTAATCTCTGGATCTACTGAACCGATAAAGAGAAAATTTAGTAAGAAGATACTTTGAGACCTTGGGAAGGACATAGAATACGTTTTATGTCGGAAGTAATTCCTTAAGGGAGTGAAAATGGGGATGAAATTTTGTATGGGAAATCAAGCTAGGGACGAACCCGGGCGAAGCCAGGGTGAGTCGCTAGTGTTTGATATAGCTTATCAAAAAGACATCTTTATAAATGAAAAATGTCAAGTGATTATAAATATCTAATTATAGCATACAACTTTTTTAGAAAACGACGAACCAGACGAAAATTGTATTGGCTTCATCCATACATCGAAAAAAATATAAATTTTAGATTATTTGTTGCTGCAAGAGAATTTGCAATAGAAGATGATTCTGTACCTCAATCATTTTACTGAATGACTAAAAATATTATAAAACGCAAAATATTATAAAACGCAAAGATACGTTTAGTGATAGATGTTTCCCGCTGAATCGGCTTTACGTGCTCTCTGGAACAAGATCTTCTCATGGTCAACGACCTAACTTCGACCTTTCCCTGATAATTTCTTTCCAAATTTAACTACAATGGGCTCGTATTGACTAAAAATTAAAGGTATATGATTTTCTTGAGATGTCAGACTTATCGTATCACAAAAATATGTTGCACTAGCGGCTTCGCTCGGGTTCACCTCTAGAAAAACTAAAACAAATCTATCCCACGGGAACCGTACACTTTTCGGAGATAAAAAGTGTTAAGTAAAGCCTATTTGCTATTCCAGACAGATAATCTATGTCTGTACCAAATGTTCAGCCGTTCTGGCGTGATTGAGTAACAAACATCCAAACATCTAAACTTTTATATTTATAATATAAGTAATATTAAAAATAGTACATAGTATATTTCTTGTCACAAAATATAAGAATCTCCTTTATTTTATGTGACATTCAATATAACTTTTGTAATTATTTTTGTTCACAAAAAAGATTTTTGGTTCAAAGACAAATAGCAATACATTTGTAATATTCTATAATTGTCAACTTTATTTAATCCTTACATATAATAAAATTCTAGCTGAGTCGAATCCGTACATTAAATATTTTTTGGATAATATTACTGAAATAGTTATTATGATCGATACAGAGAACGCCGCAACTATTTTTTTTTTTTTAGAATTTTTGTCTGTCTTTCTGTGACCGCATCACGGAAAAACAATTGGAGTAATTTTGATGAAATTTGGTATGATGGTAGCTGGGTGTCCAGGTTAACATATATACTGGATGGATACTTTTTACTGCAGGAAAATATTTCATCTCTGAGAAATCTATACTAACCGTCAAAACTGACCTAGAGACGAACCCGAGCGGAACGAGGGTGAGTGGCTAGAATAACGTAATATTTGTAATTTAAAGCTTATTTACTCATAATACCTATTTATATGTAAAAAAAAATGTTGAAGTTAAAACTTGTTGCGATGAATTCTTGTTCAGTCAACAGAAAAGATTCTAGAAATCTTTTTATAACTTTTTTATTTATGAAAGATTTACTTTAAAATTTCACAGAATTAACAGAAACTAGACTAAACAGTTAATAATAATTAATTAACGTAGCAAATTACAAACAATTACTTAATGGGCTGCTCGCTTTAACAATTAAGTTCGCATTCAGCTATTTTGATTGACTCTACATTATACAATGTTTAACCATATACGAGTACATGTAACGGCTTTGAAAGTTTATTTAATTGAAACATCGCTTGCTCTATGTCATGATATATGGAGTACAGTATTTATTTGAACTAGAATTCGTTCGATAAATTGCACATGGCAATAGCAAATACACGTGGATATATTTTTAGAAAAATAAATGCGAATGTTATTTTATAAATAAATACGTCATATTATTAAAACAATTAGAAACATTTAAATAAATTAAACGCATAAAGACATAATGCTTAAAATTTGCTAAAATGTTAAAATTACAATTGTGGATTTTTTTGTACAAATATTAATTATAAAGACGTACATTTGCGGAGTTTGGAAAATACACAGTATTTTTCTCGTAAGGATGCATCTGAGCGAAGTGAGAGTGGACTAGTGTTTTATATAAATATTTATTTCTTAAATATGCAGATATTATTAGCAAGTCCATTATAAAGATGAATTTATCTATTCTAACGTCCGTTGCTGGGGGTGGGCATCACTTCAATACGAGGGGGATCAGGCCATAGTCCATCACCGTAAGACACAATTTTGATTCATTGATTTCTATAGACTATGGCTTTTAAACACACCAGTTAATCACAATATATTTATTTACTTTATGCTTTATACTGTATAGCAGTGGCGAAGGGTGAAATTTTAGCAGAGGTAAGCGCTTCCAAAAATATACAATTTTTATATACGTATTAATTAATAAAAATAAAAATTTATGTATGTAAAAATATAGCAATATACATTTTAAGGTAAGACGTCTTGTATGGAGCCTTCTCCACTGCTGTATAGTCTATTACCTATAATATAGAATGATGCAACTACAAAGGCAAATTTACATAACATACTTAATTCAATATAATTGGGACAGATTAGTCATTGTTAAAGTAACCCACTAACAGTGCCCCTTATGTAAGCATTATTCAATTATACTAAACACTTCTTCGATCGACTTTTACAATAGAATTAATTGAGTCTTTGTAGTAGAGGAAGGTAGTTGTAAATCTTTTGTAAAATCTATTTTAGAGCTCTCTTGAACTTGAAACGTAATTAGTAAATATATTTCTTTTATGTACAGAAAAAATTTCAATTTTTTTTAATATATACTATCCAATTTGGTGACAGCCTATTGTTATTCCGCAACTCGTTATTTGGAATACCATTCCGAAGTTCTGTAATGATATTCTATGAATATCTATCAAAAACATAAAGCAGGAATCGAACCAGTGCAGGGATACTTATAATTGTAATCAGTATCAATACGAAACACCCAGACATAACTATACAATTATACCATTATAAACAGATATATGGAGGCTTATTTGCTAACTATATTTTCATTAAAAGGAAATAATTTATTCACACTCTTACCATTACCTATAACACAATACATTATTTATTATTAAGTAGCTAAAGTAATAACACTTCGTACCAGAATAAAATCGTCTTATAAATAACTAAGCGACGGTGGCGCGGCGGTCGGATTCCTGTGTATTCGCTGGCATTTAGTTATTAACGAAATTCCTACTCGCGGAACTCAAGATGGTATTCATGTTTACGACGAGATCTGTGAAATAATATTTTCTAAGCAATTAATTATATCCTGTGGAAACTAACATTATAATGAAAATTGCTAAAAATAACCCATATCACTCGACGGCTCATGTGTTCTATTTAAAATAGTACTTTGTTTCTTTCAGATATAAAGGTTTCCCAATGATGTTTTCATTTACCATAAGGTAAGTGATAATTATGTTGAAAATGATTCGCATAAAAATATTAGAAGTGCCAGACCCGGGATTTAAACCCGCTGCACTTGCTTTTCCAAATGAGCGCATTATCACTGGGCCTCAAGATGACGTAAGTGATTTTAAAATATGCGTATTATTTTAGTTGAAAAGTAATCTTTGGAGCCACGGATAAAATAAAGCAAAGCATTTTTAACCTAAAATGGAATAAATAATATGGAACAAAAATCGCCTCCAGTCAAAAGAGAAAAATTTGTAGAATGTGTTGTTTTGGAGCTCCATATGATTCTACATATTTTTTTCAACTAACAACCATGCCATTTGACTTTTTGTTAGCTATATTTAGTATTGTACATCCACTGACGTTCAGACAGTGCACTTATCTCAAAACTAGATTTCTTAGGTTTGATTCTCATATTTTTGGTTATGTTATAAGTGCACAACATGTGATGAAGAGATATGAGCGCATGTGACGAATGAATGAATGTAAATGGATGAAGAAAAAGAGGAAAAAGAAAAAGAGGAAAAGATGGTTAGAATATTAGACATGCAAGAGAAAGGGGTGAAAACTCAACATCGTAGTCGATTTTTGCCTCTACGGCTTGTGCAAATCGGCAGATTATTGAATTGCACACTTTTCAGTATGTAATTAGCCCACCATACCTTAATCTGACGTTTTCAAGTATTTTTACCTTATCAAAATATTTTTTAAATATTTTGATCGGCTACCTTAGACGCGCGCCCATATATAGAAGACTTATATTATGGTAGAGGTATTCAACGGAGTGCAAGCTATCCCCCCTTGTGATAATCTGCCGCGCTTGAGTAACTGCAAAAATCCCCTCTTGGGCTCTCCTACCATAAAATAGTATTGTAAATATATCATGAAATAGATTTAATGAATCTCATCTTAACATTAAGTAATTTTACTTATTCAAATAAAATGACCATCGTAAAGCAGTAGATGAATTGGTAGTAATCCGATAAAAGTCTGTACGCTCCACGTGAAATTTTAGAAAAATTTACCCTTTTTTACTTGAAAGCGTTGCTTTATTTTTTAGTCGAGAAAATTGTACCTCTTTTTTACTTCAAAACGTTGCTAATTTTTTTTAGTTGGTTAAATATATTCAAATATGTAGATAGAATTCGCTATGCGGTCACATTCAGAGCAGCGTCAAGTTGAACGGTTCAGAATTAAGTTTAAATTCGGTAAACTTGCAGATATAGTTATTTAGTCTGCGAGTTTACTACTCAGATAACTATACTAGTATCATAATATACTTATATTATAATACAAATGTCTGTGCTTGTTACTTCTTCACATTATGCAATCTCAATGGGCTTGATTGAAATTCGGAATAAATATAGTTTATGTCCTGGGTTATACGATTATTTTTAATTACATACCACATGGGAAAAATCCTGGGTATATACCAGTATTAATATATTAAACTTAAATATTTACCTGCTTGAAAGGAAAAAAGTAAATTAATTAATATTTTAAATTTCTAAGATTTAAATATAATAAAATAATAATGTATGTATTTTATTTATTTATTTATTTTTAAATTTAATTAAGTATATACGTAGAGTCACATTAGTCGTACTCTTATATATAAATAAATCTTAATCAAACTTTAGCTCTCACCGATAATATGGTCTCCATGTTTGAGGTCGGTGGGAAATCCTTACGATATCCTTCGTCAATAGTTGAGGCTACAGCTGTCAATGACAGTCTTTAGTGGAGATTCGAAACTTGAAACCCGACCGCGAATGTTAAAAAAACAAAATCTACACATATAATAAAATTGTAACTAAGCCGAATCTGTACATTAAATATTTTTTGGACAATCTTATTGAAATAAACATTACTATCGATAGAGTAGCCGTATCTATAGTTTTTAGAATTTTTGTCAGCTGTCTGTCTGTTATCGCATCACAGATTTTTCTGTGATGCGATAACAGACAGACACTAGAGGGATTTTGATGAAATTTGGTATGGTGATAGTTGATAATCTGGGTCAACATATAGGATACTCTTTACCGAGGCAAAATATCTCATTTGTGAGAAAAAATACAAAAACTGCAATGTAAGAGTATACTTATATGTAAAACCTAAGAATTTGGTTTTTGCTCATTTGAACGCGGATGGAGCCGCTGGTAATGCTAGTTGTTTTGTAAATGTAAATAAATTGAAAATGCTTAGATCATTGTTGTAGCGCATGGGTTTTGGTGTTTGAGTCGCACTACCTTTTACGTTGAAGGTAGTGGCTTTGATTCCCGTAGGTAATGTTTATATATATAGTTCGCCTTGTGGTTGAGATTCAATCATAAATAATAATTACCTATTGAAAATTAAAAAAGAAAAACATATTAACCGAATTTACATATCTATATAAAAATCATGGTTCCAATTTGTTTTATTGAGCACACTAAAGCTCGTCTTCAAAAGGAATTAACTAATGAAAAAATTAAAATCGGTGGAGAAACAAAGGGGAAAAAGAAACTATTTTGTTTTTGCCTATTTATACTTGATATGAAAATCTTAAAAAGCTTAATTATTTATATCATTAAACATATAGCCATATTCTTGGCTGATAGCCTCACTAAATAGCGTGTCACGTCCCTGTCCATATCAACGTTGATAGCCGCGTCACTTGAGAATGGCTTGACCGATTTGGCAAATTATTTCTGGACGCCGTTAATAGCTCAAGTAACATTTTTACGGTAAAAACCTAAGAGTACTCAAAAAATTGAGCGATTCGGGTAAAACATGTTTTACACTTTTTTTACCCTTATTTTGTAGTCATTTTATTTTCTCTTTATATTGGAAGTGCACGTATGTAATTACTTGGTCAGGGCTATGGACACCTGTAAGTAACTAACATACTAGAACTTGTGTATTAAGAGTAAATTTATAATGTATTTATGTGTTATGTTGTTGGTGTTCTTAATAAATGAAAAAAGAACTCCTCTTTTGTATAAGATTCTTATATGAATTCAAAGATCATAAGAAATCATAACATAGTCTACACATAGGTATAATATAATTCTAATTACAGTAGAAACTCGATTATCCGGACTATTTGTTGTCGGTAAACATTCGGATAATCGAAAATCCGGATAATCGAATGTATGAACAAAAAAAACGGTTTTCGTAAATATTACGTAATATCTAATATTGGTGTTTAATTAAAATCAACTAAAGACAAAATCAACATTTATTTTATCTTTAAACGATAACACAACTCTCTTACACTATGACATTTTTAAGCACAAACGACAAGTAACAATTGGTAGTGGTACGTCGCCATGGGTAGTCCGGATAGTCGCGAATCCGTAATATAACGGCCGGCGTAAAGGACCGGATAATCGAGTCTCTACTGTAAGTTGAATCTGTACATTAAATATAATATTTCTTAGAAAATCTTATTGAAATAGTCATTATTGTCGATACGGAGGCCGAATCTACAGTTTTGAAAATGTTGGTGTGTCTGTCTGTCTCTCTGGGAACGCAGAAAACCACTACATAGATTTTGATGAAATTTGGTATGATCATAGCTGGTTATCCGGGTTAACATATAGGATACTTTTTACTGCGGGAAAATATGTCATCTCTGAGAAATCAAACCTTAAAACGTAACAAGGGATGAACCTAAGCGGAGCGAGATTGAGTCGCTAGTAGGATATAAAATGCAAGAATATTTTCTAATGTGACTGGTAATTTCAAAAAAATTACCTAAAACAGTATTAAAACCATTTTGAAAATCGTAAAAATCTAAATCACTCTTTAGCAGTTACGGAAAACAAGAACGACATACGAATAAAAATTAAAATTTTAAATTAGGTTAGGATTCTAACTTGGTCGGATTATGACAAAATAAAACCAAACTTTTGAAATAAATTTTATATTTGACTAGAAATCATTGAGTACATATAATATATCAAATATTTCTTTTAATGACAAAGCCTGGAACAGAGAGCATAGAAAATAGTATTTACAATATTGTATTGCTATTTTGTAAGACCTTTCATGAAAATTAAAAGCTCAATCCATTAATATTCGAGTACTACACGTAGGTATATTGCACGTTAGCGGATTCAGTTGTCGAGTCACATAAAAGCTCTTACAGCATAGCATTACGGATTCATTAATGATCATTTCTCACTTAAAGCTAATTATTACAGGTATTCTTATAAGACAGAGATTCATAGATACTAATATTTTAATGGATTTTAATACATAAATATTTACAATTTATAACTTTATATAATATTCTATTTATAGATTTACTTAGAAATAAAATTACACTATAATATATTAAATTTCTTAGACTTATAATAATTAAATGAAAAAAAATGAAATGTTTGTCATTTCAAACTTTTCTTATAAAACTTTATTAAACTTATTTACTACAAATAATTCGGCAAGGTAAGTAGGCAGAGAGTAGGTGCTTGTAGTAACATCGTGAAGTATTAGGTAGGTACTTAAAAAATTTTTTTTCATTATTTTTTTTACATTAAAAAGTCAAGATATCGAAGGACAAAACAGACGTGTTTTTATTATAAAATGACTTGGTGTTATATTATAATTGCTTATTTTAACATATTGATATATCAAAGGGCTTAATTTGTTCCAGGAAAATTTCTAAGAAATTTATTGTTAACTGTAACACCGGCGTGCCCGCGGTCGTTGAAGGGTTAAATTCATCCATTTATTAGCAAAAACCAGGCTAATAAATATTATGTTCAAAAAAACACTTTAAATTCATTCATGTTTCATAAAATAGGAAAAAAGAAATAACCACATTTTTTCATTTATAAGTAAGGATATATTCAAATAATAAAATAAGAGTAATGCTAAGCGAAATAAGCTTCATCGAGAAGTTTTAAATCTTTTTCATTCAAGCGCAATGAATTCGTTTCGATTATTATGAGAGACGTTTTCTTGAACATTTTTACTGAGCGTTGTATCTTTTATGGTTTAAGCGAAAAATGAACTCAAATTCATTTTAATTTTAAATAATACTTGACAAAGTACAATAAATATACGAAAATAGATTTGGTTCATAGCTTATGTATACAATACAAATAAAATACTAACTTATTATAAATATATTCACGTTCCACATTAATAATCGTCCTTTGTACGCAAATGTTTCTATTTTTATATGTATTTTTGTGGTACATATGTACATAAACAAATAAATAAATAAAATAATAGTAGTCATGTTAAAAATACTAAAATGATACTTTCTTAGATTTACTCGAATATTTAATATCTATATTCTATATAATATATAAAACAAAATCGGGTTGTTACAACACTTATAACTTGAGAACTGCTGTACCGATTTTCATGAATTTGCAAAAAAATCTATTCCATACTAAGCGTCGAAACTTACTTAGGGACGAACCTTTTTTTTTTTTTTTTTAACGTTGGGAAATGCATTTACGCACGACGTGTGGGACTCACCGGCGTAATACAGCCAGTACTACCCACTAAAACCCAACAAAACCTTCCCCCGTCTTAATGGGGCGTCGCAGGATCGCTTACGCATTCAACTACGACGCCCCGACGGCAGGTCTGCCGAAGCAGACCACCACAACCATGGGGTTGCTCCACAGTCCACTCTGCTATCAGAGAAGTACCAGGAGCAACCCGCATGGTACACCGCCCCCCGAAGAGGGCCACCTCCCATCGCCCACCGAAGTGGGCAACCTCCCTGTGCGTTTCTTAGCTTCGCGCCCGGTTGGATTGCCGAGCGCTACTGAGCCCCCCCACCACGACAAGGTGAACGCACGTTGGGGGGGACTTAGGGACGAACCTGAGCGAAGCGAGGGTGAGTCCCTAGTTTTAAATAATCAAAATAAATCTACAAAGAAATCCGAAAAGATACTTTTATGTAATGTTAAATTATTTTTATATGGAACTTTGTATCATTTTTATCAAATGAAAGCACATAAAAATGATAGCAAAAATTAATTATCTCGAGTGAGGTTCAAACTTGCTACCTCCCATCCACAAAACCATGGACTCTATCGATGACGAGAGGTCTCGCTTATCGCCCATAGGGGGAATGTGGTAGTATTCTTGCCACAATTTCACGCGGACAAGACTTATACACTAATTATTAATTGATTTTTATATTTATAATTTCAATGAATTTTCTTTTATCCCTAATTGAAATATATAAAGCTTAATTTATTAAAACATCTGCTAATATAGATATAAAAGTGAAAATCTAATTTTTTCATATAAAATTTCTCTTATACTTTCGATATAAATTTACCGAAGCGCGTGATTTCATACAGTTACTCGTACGTAGGAGTTCTCGTGCCATTCCCCACGGGCGAACAGATAAAGCTGGTAGTCTATAAAATACTTCAGTATAGCTATATATTTTTGAATAATGAAATTGAAAGAAAATTTTATATTACTGCATTTTTTATTAGCTTATATGTTACAGCTGCATGTCACTTCTCAGCCTCTATCCTTTTATTCTTAGCTTTTCCTTTCGCTTTAAAACTAGAAAAACTATGAAAAAGTGTGGAGGAATCGAACTCGCAACATTAAAAGTAGTAAACACTGCCATTCAGATACACGCAGTTTTATTATTACGGCAAAAAGCTGATAATGAATCAAAGTGAAAGAAAGTGAGTGTAGATGAATAAGGTACATATAAATAGGTATATCAACTCTAACTCTCGAGCGTACTTCACAAACTTTTTTCAATTAGTATAGGAGTTAGCGTAGCATTTTACCTAGTCATTTTACGCCGACTGAAAAGAACAATAAAAGTTTTCTTCTACTACATTGGGGCCCTGAGAAACAGCTACTCAAGTAGCGGTGGACCTAAAGGTGGCAAGTAAACGTTTTGAAAAGTTGGCTTTGAGTATTATTAGGTATTACCGTACCAAAATTCAACTCAATTTAAATAGTTTTTTAGATGAATCTCAACATTTAAACCATTGAAATTAACTTCCTTGTAGGAATTTTGCAGAATTCTAGCTTCCTTATAGACTATAAAGGATGGGAGTAACCCTATAAAAGTCCTACAAACCCTACAAAATCCCTATAAAAGGACTACTTTAAGTATTTTATTGCATAAAATTTCCCATTTTAGTCATATTATTTCTGACGAAAGAAAGAACATCGGTCTGCATCATAAACGAGCTGCAAGTTGACCGCCACTGGTTCGTTAGCTACACTTATTTTGCTAATAATTGAACGTTAAACAACCGTTATATATCAAATTAATTTGTATAAAATTTCCTATGAAATATACTGTGCTACCTCCCGTACTGATACATTAATATCCCTTGAGAATCACTCGATATATCGAAGTATAGCTTTTATTACTCAAAGACTCATAAATTATACTTATGCAAACCTCACGCTGTTTTGCTTACTACACGACTATTACGCGCTACTACGCATAAGAAAACTAACAACATGATTTCGCCTTTATAATATGATTTTAAATAATACAGTGCTTACCGAGAATCGACCATGAATGCCGAAAATCGATCAAGTTTTATTAACTTTGAACATTATTTAGGTTCTTTTACCAAAGCTACTCAGGTAGCCTATAATCTTCCTCAATAAATATTAAATGCAAAAATATTTTTCATTCATTTTTTTTTCAATTAAGAATTGTATTTCCACACGTTACGGAATACGTGCAGACAGACAAACAAACTCTTTAGCTTTATATATAAGTATAAAATTTATGCTATTTAACATAACGATACAGCTTTTAGAAGGTTATTTATTTATACATAACCAAACAACGCGAGCGGAGCCTTTTGCGTTTAACTATACCAAAGCTTATACACCTCCTTACGCAGAATTCTTAAAAAAAGGGTACAAAGGTGTCTATTTACGTTTTAATCTATAGATATTGTAATTTCCTATCACATTTCGGATTACGAAAACATTTGTAAGTGAACCTCTTAAGGTGGCGGTGAACTTCAAAATTGAAAATTACTATAGAAAGAAATAAACACGTAAGGGATGTAAGTGGAGAAATCGAAACTAAACCGTATTTTATAAAACAACTTATTCTGTTTGTCTTGCTTAAAGGGGTGAGCTGCGTTTTGTTAACAATATGCGAGAATCAAACTCGTGGAGTTATACTACTCATAGTGAGTGCACATCGCTATCTCAGCGCTTATTTGTCCTAACGACTAATTTATTAAAAGAGTTTTTCAATTCAATTCAATTCTCTTGTTAATGGCTTCAAAGCCTGCCAGTTGAGCACAAATTACTTCACCAATGTCACGTACAATGGAGAAGACACCAAGGAGAAAAAGAGTTTTTAATACAGAATTATTGACTTTTAAATGTCAATTCTACATTCTCTAATGCTATGAAAATAACACATTTTATTTAAAAAAAGCCGAATAGATAGTATTAATGTATGTTTATTAGAAATAAAGCTATATTTTTAAAATAGAGCAAGACTACTAGTACAACAAGTATGGGTAGTTTAAACAAATAAGCACTAAGACAACATGTCACGTATAAAAGTGCAGATTACCTTCAGTAAAAATAGTTGCGATACACTTTTAGTCAAAGATTTTCATTTAAAAGGTAATTGACAAATAAACAAACGAACGAACAGACAGACAGACAGTTTTTAATTTATATTTTCAACTAAGTTTCTTAGAATGACAATTTTTCTTCTAATACATTAATATGAAGCGACCTTAATAACTGAGTTGACAGTGAAAATAAAAGGTATTTCCAAAGCCATTAGCGTCTGATAAGGTGATTAATCACATTGTATAGAAGGGGTCTATATGGAAAATATTTCAGTGTTCTAAATGAAAAATACTCTGGGTAAATAAATATATGGTTATGCTGTACTATACTGTCTGGGAGTTCTAAGTTTGATTCTCTCTCGATACAATTTATTTTAAAGGCATTATTATAAGTTCATTTGATTTTAATTGAAAGATAAAAGTGTTAATAATACTAGCGACTCACCCTCGCTTCGCTCAGGTTTGTCCCTAGGTACGTTTTGATGCTTAGTATGGAATAGATTTTTTTTCTTATATTTTTTCGTGTTTTTTCCGATGTTTTAATAGTTATTCTGCTATTCGGGGTGGAGACAAATCCTACAAAACAAAGAACATGAAAATCGGTCCAGCAGTTCTTGAGTTATAAGTGTTGTAACAACTCGCTCGACTTTGTTTTATATATATATATATATATATATATATATATATATATATATATATATATATATATATATATATATAACATGTACATACATATATTTGTATGGAATGAACTTAAAATTTTTGTATAGTAATTTTAGATTCAGAGAGAGAGCAAATCACTTGAATGTCATTTTTATTTATTTGTATTCATTTATGGCCTGTTTACAAATCTATATGAATTACGAATGCAAAAAAGTATAGTGAGATACTTACCTATTAATAGTTTGACGCAGCATCAGTAGCTAACCTACTTGGTAATGGATTGTCTCAGTCATTACATAGAAATAAAAAATAGGTGATCGTTCAAATATCACTTTAAACGTAATTTTATTATAGATTTAATATTAATTTATAATTATCTGATATTTTAATTACAACAATTTATGTTACAAAGGATTACAATTACAGCCAAGACGTGTAATAGAAAGTGGCTAAGGCAGTAAGATAGACGGAGAGTCTACTACGCTCATTGAAGTCAAATAAAACTGTAAATTATTACATAATAAAAAGTATTTCTTATATTATTTTACTAGCATTGCCCACGGCTCCGCCCGCGTTCGGATGACCAAAAACCAAATTATTAGGTTTTACATATTAGTGTACTCTTACATTGCAGTTTTTGTATTTTTTCTCAAAAATGAGATATTTTCCCGCAGTAAAAAGTATCCTATTTATGTTGACCCGGATAACCAGCTATCACCATACCAAATTTCATCAAAATCCCTACAGTGGTTTTTCTGTGATGCGGTAACAGACAGATAGATAGACAGACAAAAATTCTAAAAACTATAGATTCGGCCTCTGTAATGTTTGATAATAATGTTTATTTCAATAAGATTGTACAAAAATATTTAAAGTACAGATTCGACTTAGTTACAATTTTATTATATGTATAGAACTTTACATAACAAAATAACTTTGTTTTTTTCTTACTTCTTATTGTAGCAATAGTATTATAAGCCAATCTAATTATAACATAATTGCAGGCTTCAATGATTATTACCTGAAAGCTCCATCTACCTTACTATTTTAGCCTGGGCAAGGGGCTAATATATACAAAAATAATTTCAAGTGTATTACATTCGTAGTGCGATGATACTTACAATATTTGTACAATTATAACTATTAATAATTCTCATTAGCGCTTTTCCCCATTGTATTATTAAAATATACTAAAGGTTTTTCAGGAAAGCATTTAGTACTTATGGAACTATGAAATATAATTCGACTATATTTATCTATTTATATAATTTTAAATTATAATTAAATTAGCCGTTTCTTTTGGGTCTTCAGAGACCTTTATGTATATTTAGATTTTTGCTCATAAATTAAATATTTTGGTAAAATAAAAAATAACAAATGGATAAAAACATTTTTGAAAACAAGCTTTTATTTAAATGATTTAAAAAGAAGAAAATAAACTTTAAATTAAATCAAACCCATCGATTTATTACATTACACAATTTATATGATATTTACCTATTTTAAATATTATAAAATAGTAAAGAACAATACAATAATAAAGAACCTAAAACCATCTATAAACGATCCCGCGTCGATTGATCAAAGTCCCATACCGATACGTTCAGTAGTTTTTACGTGATGGCGTGACAAAGGAAAAATCGTTTTATATAGATTAAATAGATTACTAAGAGTTCTCGGATTTTAATCGGATTTTAAATGTCACGACACGTTTGGCTCAGTTTGTAGTGACCCTACTTTGTGTTCCAGCGGTCGCGGGTTCGAGACCAGCTGGGGGCATTCATTTGTGTTATGAGCATGAATGTTTGCACTTCAGTCATGGGTGTTTATATTTATAATATTTATGTAGTTAAAGTTATATATGAGTAGTGTATCAACTATCTGGTATCCATGACACTAGGCACGTAGCTTACCATGGAATTAAATGGTGATGTGTGCTAATGTCCCAACATATTTATTCATTTATTTAATATCAATTTTCTTACTAAAAACGGGATAAATAGAGAGAGCATTGTGAAAATTGATGAAATGCAAGTTGAGAATGCCGCTTTCAAATGTTGTGTAGTACTGCAGTTCCTGAAGTCCTGTGTTTAAATCCCGAATCGGAACAAGAATGGTTTTTACTCAGTATACTCATAAAACTGTCTGAAATTCTGTCTTGTGTGGTCTTATATTAACGAAAATATCTGGCTAGATGTTCAAAATTGCATAGAGAAATTCTTTTACTTGTATGCTCCAAATATTGAATAACGCTTTCCGAGAACTTTTAGACTCCATGAAATGCTTGAATATATTTTATATAAAATTTTACGCGTTTATTGAATTAATTCAGTTTAACTTTGTAAGTTTAAACTGAGTTTTATCTGTAAGTAAATAATGCATGCTACAGCGAATTGTAGATTTTAATGAGCAAACGAATTTATTTGGCAGATTTTTAATTTATAATTTTCAATTATATTTACAGTTAGCATAAATAAAGTGGGTATATATATATATATCTTGTTAACATTTAAACATTCATCAAACGGCTAGAAGGAACGAAACGTTATAATATAGTTTTATTATAGGTATTACATTTATTTATAAAATTATTACATACTAGGAACAGTAGGAATTTCTAAATTGACTAGTGAATAAAGCTATACACGTACTAAAATTAACATCTATTTACCATATAACATCTTCGATTATAATAAAATTTTTACTAACTTCACTGCCCGTGGCCTCGTCCATCTATACATATATATATATCAATATTTAGTCTGCAAATACCGTTTATATGGAATTGCGCAAACGGGAGAACTCAATTAAAGATACCAATTAAAATGAAAATTAAGCTTTGTTTTAACTTTTGATATTTTACACAATATGACAATTCCACAATGCTTCACAACGTCTCATACACATTTTCAAGCCTTTCTCGAATTATACGCATTCAAACAGACCGACAGTCAGACCGAGTTGAATGTACAGTATTGAAAATTACAAGAATATTTAATATACCATATTGACCCCTTTTTACTTTTTTATTATAATATGTATCTATTGACAACGAAACATAAAATATTTTAATATAGATAATTCATGCTTATAATATAATAATCTCTGTACTACTATATATATGTACATTTTCATTAATAATAATAAAACTATATACAAAAGTATCACAGGAATATTTAAAATTGAAAGTAAAATCATTCTGTCACAATGTTTTCTTATGATTTATTTTCTTTAAATATATTTATTTGCTTTGTATTGTGTTGACATTCAAAGGCCTATTGCCTTTTATATTTCTTTTCCTTTTATTATTTATCTACTACGAGAATATCTTCGTACTTTGAATCAACATTCGAAAGAAAAAACTATTACATATATAGTGCTTTAAGCTTTTTTCTATGGAAGCTCGCGGTAGCCATCCGCTGCTATTTTGATTTTTTCATAGTAAATTATTTTGACTAAGTTTTTTATAACGTAAGTTTAGTACGTAACTTAGATAAATTATTAATGCTGTTTTTGCGCGTTTATTTTTTTTCTTCTAATAAATACGTTATTCAGCTTGTAGCCTATTTGTTTGGTTACAATTTTACATTTCAATTCATTTTTAATAATTTACATGGTTATCTCCCAAATATTCTTAGCACTATATTGTAGAAAGTTTTTATTTATTTCAGTATCCTCTATGTGAATGTGTAGTTAATAATTTTAGTAAACATTAAAATTGCCGCGGTTGGCAACGCCACAAAACTTTCTCATTTAATTATTATTAACTTAAATCAAGTTATTATATGTCAGTTTAACTATGCTATTTTATTTTCTCACTACCTTTGTAAATGTTCTATATCAATTATATTTTTGAAATTGTTCAACAGTTTACATCAATGCTTAGATTACAGAAACACCAAAGTTATAACAGATTTTAATACTTCCATTTAAACTATGAGAATGGTAGCATAAGCTCTAACCAATGGGCCTATTCTATATCTACTTGATATGTAAACGCATAAATTGCTAGGCATCTTATTGCTATGTTACACGAAAAAATCATAAGACATCCATATAAAATAAACAGTCTTTTACTTACACCACATCGCTTTTATCGAGCAAATCGTTATCGTTGCTCCCGTTTTCTTGTCAGATGTGATAATCCCTTAGGGGCTTGACCGATTCGGCCGAAGATCTGGGGGTCGGATCGACCCCAGAGAGGCCGAGGGAACCACTTCTTCTGACTACTAAAGTCTTTGTTCCATAATCAGTGACAAAATTATCGTTCCTAGTGGGAGTGTTCGCTCGAACTGTCTGGTAGCCGCAGCAAGGAGGATATTTGGACGTGAGTATTTTTTTAAATGCCTCACGGAATTCCGTGTTGAATATAGAGTAAATGATCGGATTGAACGCGGAATTGGAATAGCCGAGCCATGTGAGGATTTTAAATGCGAGATCTGAAATAAAAATATATTGTCAATTGTCGATTTTTATTGTTTTTCAGAACAAGGATTGATATTGCTTATTTCTTATTTATGTAAAAAAAAATTTGTAATGATAATATTTAAAGATAATGAATATTTATAAAAAAATTATTTATCGTTGTATAATAAAAAAAACTGTGTATAGTTTCTTTTTTAATTTTCATTTCATTAATAAATCAGCAATTAGTTTATGCAGGATTCCATATTTTCATTTAAAATATAAGAACATAATATAGGTAATTTTAATAAACAACCATACGTTATCTAAACTAGAAAAAATATAATAAACATAATCTAATATACGAAATTTTCGTGTCACAGTGTTTGTAACAAAACTCCTCCGAAGCGGCTTGACCGATTCTTATGAAATTTTTTGTGTATACTCAGTAGGTCTGAGAATAGGATTTAAAGTATTTTTGATACCTCTAAGTGATAAAGGTGGTCTACTCCAAAATTTTTATTTTTATTTTATGATTCGGCATTAAAAACTACATACAAACCTAAATTGTCTTATTTAAAAATAGTTAAGTAGTTAAATAAAAAATATCTATCAGAACTCTAAAATACAAAACCATTTTTGTAATTGCATTTAAAAATTAAAGCAAACCGTTTAAAACACTTATATTTAATAACCACGCATTTTGGGACATTTAGGGTTGTTACATCCATAATGTGCTTTTACAATCTCATATATAATGAATACAGTTTGAGCCTAATTATCTCTGCCTCCATGACACACTCGACCCAAATACTTACTGCCCTAGTAATTATGTCTGACGTTATTTCATCGCTTATTTCCTTATCACGTATCTCGCTTCTGTTTAGAACTATAATTAATTATATAAAATTTTAGCGACTCACGAGATCTCGGCTTCATCCCTAGCTTACTTCCCAATACAATCTTTCGTCCCCATTTTCACCCCCTTAAGGGGTGATTTCTATGGTTGTAAACTATATTCTTACCAAATTTCATCTAAATCGGCTCAGTAGATCCAGAGGTAACCCCTACAACGTCACAAACTCACAATCTTACGAACTCACAAACTTTACCTCTTTATAATATTAGTATAGATTCTAAGTATTATGTTTTTTTATTGTATCGGTAACGTTTACCAAGGGCTCTGCTGGGCTTATACGGCTGGACAGATTTAGATGTAATTTAGTACACAGATAGATGTCCTGGGGTCGCATGTCGCTACTGGAAAGCATCTAAAACGCACATAAGCGAAGCGAGAGTTAGTCGCTAGTAACTTAAAACGTATCCTATTAAATAATCGATGAAACACAAATATATTTAATTAATCTGACAGGTACTTTCTGAGATTAAAATCTCAATTAAAAACAAAAACTCTTCAGCTTCATAATGTCAGTACAGATTCTAATATACATATGTGATATATGGATATGTAAATTAAATAAATAAAATATAGAAATAATAAATAATTATTCGTTTAATAAAACTTTTAAAATTTTATTATATTTATATTAAAGAGTTATTAATTTACTTTGAATTAACGTTTGACGCCATTAGGTTTTAATTGAATTAAGTTATATAAAAAGCATTATTCAAATTTGCTAAGATTTACTACGGAAAATAACTTTATATGAAATAATTTTAAAAACAAATAATTAAAACGTAGTATTATTTATTATTTAAAAGATTTTATTGAAATTATTTTATTTAAAAGTAATAACAATAAATGTTGATATAAATAATGTTGATAAAGGTAATTTGAAGTATCTTTTACTAGTGACTTATCCAAGCCTAGTTCGGGTACATCCCTAGGTGCGTAAATGTAGAATAATAAGCGTTTCTTCAGGTCATAGTTTATTAGTTCTAAATTTCATTGAAATCCTTTCAGCCTTTTTAGCATGGAAGAATAAGAAACGTACACACATATACTTACAAAGTTTTGCATTTATAATAGTAGTCCGAATGAATCATTCAATTTCCTTTCAAAGAAACAAACCAATAAATACCCTATGTACAATATAGTATAAGCAGTAAAATAAGTCCCCTAGAACACTTTTTTCCACCATCATCATCAACCTTTAGTCCTCTAGGTAATAGAACCTCTCCTATAGTACGCCTCTGAGCTTGATCTTTAGCTCTGCGCATGCAACCGCTGCCAGCCACTTTACGTCCATATATCCTACACTATGTCCTACACTACGTTTGCCGAGCCATGGTCTCCGCTCTAGTAATGTAACTTAATATACCTATATGCAACTAATATAATATACATTTAAAATCAATAAAAAATAACTTTAGTAATATTATAATTGAATATTTGATACAAAATATCACTCACCCGGTATGCAAGTTTTACAAAAGGCAGCGACAATGTTCACACAAAAGAACGGTACCCAGCAAAGAAGGAATACTCCCATAATAATCCCCACAGTGATGGCTGCTTTATGGTCAGACACGTGGTACGGCGACGAGTGAACATGGGTATGGACTCTCGTTCGAACTGATTTTGTTCTATTATCCGGCAACTGTACCGTCCTGGTGACTGCTCGAATCGATTTCACGTGCTTTTGAGCGTAGCAGTACAATCTGAGAAAATATTTACTAAAATTAGAATATATTATTTTGCAATCTTGAATTGATAAGATATATAAAAAAAATAGTGCCCAATCTCACTGAGACTACTAATTTGCGCAGGAGATATTTAAGTACAGTGTTGCACTCTGGTCTAGCGGAAGACATTCAGAATCTTCATTCATCTCAGAATTATGAGACTAAACCACCGCCTTCATCATTGTCAAAAACTCAATAATTATACTATGACTGACTCAGAACTCGAACTCGAATACAGAATTAAAATTGGGATAGGATATCGTTTCATCTGTAGTCTCAGCTTTTACATTTTACGAAGAAAAAAAAAATACTGCGCTAGCTCTTATATTTACAGACTATTTCTGAAAGTATGTGTGTTTGAATTGAAAGTCATTTGTAAAAAGAATAATATTTAACTTTACTCAGGAAAACTTTTGTACGAGACAGGTGACAGACGTTAACTCTCATGGGAATTTACAGAAGACCGTGTTGTGTAAATATTTAAATAGATCGTTTAGTTTCATCTTGAAAATGCATAGTGCTTTTCAATGCACTTTGATATTAAAAAGATCAGATGGTATTATACGAACACTATATTTTACATTAGAAGATTCAGGTTTAATCATCACGAAGTAATTTTCTTTAGTAAAACTATTTACTTAAAATTAGAGCATCTTTAGAGCAAACCTTAAAATAGAGAGCCAAAGTGAATTTTAAATATATACTTGGCGAACCAACCTACCAACATTGGGTATTAAAATTATTTAACTCTTCAATATAGCGTTATATGAATATGATTAAAACCACATTATGTAACGTGTTACCACGTACGCTAATGGCTAAAGAATTCACCAAATTTTACGAGTAATTAGTATTATATTTGATCGTCAAAATATGTTGAGAGTAGCGATAATTTAATGTTAACGATGCATATTTTCAATGTTAAATCAAAATTTGTACTTAAGAGAAATCTAAAATTTCGAATCTATTGAAAATCTCTATAGAGGCAATTAAGACTTTATTTTTTAAACAGCAGCCTGGCAATGTGCCAGTGCTTCTGATTAACACTACCAAAAAGAATTATAGTTAGTTTGCTGGACTGATTTTAATTTTGGCATTATTTTTGCAGTTTTACTGTATGTTTGTTAGTAAAAATCAAAGAAATATTATAAGAATAAAAATGACCTAATTTGTTTGAGGTTCCATAACTAATATTGATCATATGCAACAGGTGTTTGTAGTTAGAGCACAATGTGGACTAACATAGCGTTAGGAACTACTTCTCAATTATGATCAAAATGTGGCGAAACTTTGCGACCAAACACAAGGTTTCCACTCTTTATCCTAAAATTTATATTCTTATAGTATTTGGATAAATGTAATGATGAAATATAATTTACAATCAAATCCGCCTGCAAAGTTTATTTATGTATTATTGCTCCGTTCCTAACGATCGTAACATGATGTTAGATATGTAGCTCAATAAATTATAGGCTATAAAATGTAAATAGGATTTTTTGATATACTGTTATACTGTATTGTTCTGGTTGTCTCATAGATTAGCGAGTTAATTAAAAAAACAACCAACAGTGGTAGCTCAGTGGCAACGTGCTGACTTGGATAATAATTAATCAAGTGACGCGGAATCGAATCTCTTATATGCACCTCTTCTATTTTCATATGCAAGTAATTTCCTATATGATTACCACTTTCTAATACGATGAAAGAAAACATCATGAGAAACCCGCATGTCTGAAAGAACCTACTAAGTTTCTAAGAGACATATGAATTCCGTCAACCCACAATCACAAGTGTGGTGAACTATATGGCCTGATACTCCCTTGTATCGAGAGGAAACCTGTACCCAGCATTGAGACGAAAAAAATAAGATACGATATTACATATTCGTGTAGATACCTCACTTACCTGCAATATATGCTTATCATGACAATGCAAGGCAGTATGAACGATATACAACTCGACACCACGGCATATGTAGGAGTTAGAACCAGTGCACAAGTAGGATATCTAGGCGGCCTTTCTGTTGTGGTTACTTCGTCTGGAGGCCGATGAAGCCCTAGAGATATGGGTAGAAAGCTGACAAGGACAGCTAATAGCCATATAAGGGCAATCGTTATGATTGCGACTCGACGTGTCACCCATCGTCCGTATCTGTAAACGAAAATTTGGTATACATATTTTTCTCATACTATTATATTATAAGTCCGTCACTTATATGTCGAGATGTATGTTGGTCAGTTTGTTTCAGCGTATTTCTTTTTTTTAACGATTGTATTAGACGAAAATGCCGTTTGATACATCCTCAAAAGTTATGCGACTCAAATAATATGAATGTATAGTACAAATCAATAAATCTAATTTTGGCAGTCAATATTTGATTGTTAAAATATATAATATCAAATACGATATATATATATATATATATACATATATATATATATATATATATATATATATATATAATGTTTTGAAAATACACATTTGAGTGTGTACTGAAAGAGATGTATATAATAGCAATTTGTTTTTATTTATTCTTACCTTTTTGCAAACAAATTAAAATATAAAGAGAAACATATACATATTTCATATCATAAATGTTTAGAGAACGCTTATTTATTTAAGGAGAAGTTATTCCTCGCACTTCAGTGTTAACGTCGCACTTTGCTGGAGAAACTGACTAACTTTAGTATTTTAGTATATCTGAAGGTTTGTTTATTATATATCACAATAATATATTATTTTCCATAATTTCCCATAATTCTTTGAAAGTTTCAATCGGATACCGATTAAGATTTAGAAGGTATAGTATAGTTAGGAGAGACGGACTGGCAGACATATTCTTTGTGCTAGGATTCCCAAACGATCCTTCAGATTCAAATTGTTGCTTGGAACAGACACAAATACAGACGAATCAGCAATATAATTTCTTTGTAAAAAAGATACACCTACAAAATCTCCCTTAAAAGTATAACATCCCTCTAGTAGGCATGAACAATGAATAATTTGAAATCATGTAAATCGATGTATATACACCTCCTTCTAGAAATCGGTTAAAATTAGATTTTTAAGCACAAACTTACATCTAATATTAATTAAGAAAATTAATCACCATGGTTTTAAGTAAATTTAGAATTTAGGTAAATTTAAGAAGTTATGATCTATAAATGTTTTACGACAGTGGAAAGGCCTCGTTTCATTTCAACAAAAGGCTTTGAGTAATGCTTACGACGCTGAGAGCGGTAATTTGAGTTCAGGTGTAAAATTCAACAGGTAAAATACATTCTATGTTTATATTATTAGTTTATGAGCGTTACGTTGCGCGTTACGGTTTTTATATTTAAAAATTAGAAAGAAGAATTTAAAATTATATATTTACAACGCTTTATATTAGAAATAGCAAATATTAAATAAAAAAAGTGCGTGTGTGTGCAATTCACACATGGTAGAAGTGAAACTTCAGAAAAGTAACCTACGAGAGAATGAGATGAATATAGAGTATCAGGAGTAGGATAATTATAAGGTTTATTTTTTTATAATATTTTTTCTTATTATATATTTTATGGTTATAAATATAATAATGGCAACACTAAAAATGTAGATTAATAATTAATATTTTTAAAATTGTAATAATTATAATAATAACAGCTCAAATTGAATAAATAATATTCCATATTCAATTATAAAGCTAATTAAAATTATATAAAATGTTTAAAGTTAAAATATTGTAAGGTACTTTAGTGCCATTTTTCAATTTTTGAATTCATTTTGTTAATTGTGGGTAGGCTGTCTGTAACAACTATATTATAATACCTTAGAGACATCTAACACCTCAGTCTCTCCCGTGACCTTAATTGCTGTAAAGCATTCGAAACGTCGGGAACCAAAAATCAAAATAAATTCGCGAAAAAATACGAAAAGATAGTTTTATTTAAAATGTCAAGTATTCGCGTAAATCTAAGAAAGTATTATATTTTTACCAAGTTTAAAAGTTAATTTACATTTTATTTGACATAAATATACATTAAATATTATTCAGTAATTATGTTTATTATATTTCTTTATAATTTTATTACTTCCTCTGTAATGTATTCTATCTCAAATAATTAAATAAGGCATATTAGGCACATAAAAATCATATTTTTATAGAATATCATATACGGAAAGAATAGAATATTATATATTTGTGAGACAAAAACACGTGGCAATATGGCAATGTATTCTATCTCATTCTGTCACCGGCTTAATCCTATATATTTATGTATTTGTCTCTTTTTATAGTCGCATTTCCGTTTCATCGAGTTTCAAATCACGATTCTAAAGAAGTTTTACTTCAAAAAACCTCGTTGACCCTATTGTCACTTACGTCAAGAATAGGCTATCAAAATTCTCGCTTTTCACTTCCAATTTTTCAGTTCTTTTGATAAGTCAGTCAAGATGAGATGAGCTTTTTTTATATTTAATAAAAATGAATTGTATAGTCTAACATCAATTAATTATTTTTAAGCATCAATAATTTGTAAATAACAATCAAAATATATTTATTTATTACCTAGTACCTATTTATTAGTAAATTAATACTTAAGTAAATAAATATTAATAAAATTAAATAAATTTTCACATCTGTTTATTTCATTTGTCAAATGTGACTATAAACATGCCACAGTTTATTACAGAAGACCTAAAATGTTATTGAATATCGCAGGGAAATTTTGGAAAGGAGGCTACGTTTGTATAGTTGGTCAAGGAATTCTCTGATTCCTCTTCAGCCAAAAGCGTAATGGGGGTTTGGGCCGCTTTAAAAGGGGCGAAATGCAACTTCAAAAAATCAATAAAAACTGTAATAGTTAACAGTTTGAACGTTCTATTATATAAAAATAACTATATGAAACCCTAATGTACAAACTAGTTTATTAACCGATTTTCAAAAAGGAGGAGGTTCTCAATTCATCGGAATCTTTTTTTTATGTATTTTCAGCGATTATTCGAAGACGCCTGAACCGATTTGGAAATATTTTTCTTTGTTTCGAAGGGTATACTTCAAAGGTGGTCCCATTTAAATTTCTTATCTTATAATTTAAATCGAATATGATACTAAAACACTTTCTTCTTACAAATTATCTGCTTATAAATAATCAGATATTTTCGAAGTCTGTGCCAGCCGACGCAAAGCAAATCGACGAAAACGAAGTTTTTTTTAAAAGAAAAGAATTTAAACATACCTCAGAGGATCCTTAATATGTATATATCGATCTAGCGATATAGCGCACAGATTGAGAATAGACGCAGTCGAACACATCACATCACATGCAACCCACGTGTCACAGAATTGCTCTCCAAACACCCAGTATCTGAAATTACAATGTCGTATAAATGCATAATAATATAGATAACTGCCAAATTACTTTACTCGGGTGCGTCCTGTCTTTTTAACCGACTTCCAAAAAGGAGGAGGTTCTCAATTCGTCGAAATCTTTTTTTTATGTATGTTCACCGATTACTCGAAGACGCCTGAACCGATTTGGATTTTTTTTTGTTTTAAAGGGCATATTTCCCAGGTGGTCCTATATAATTTTTTTCGAAATCGGTCAAGCGATTTTTATTATTTTATTTAAAGTATTTTAGGACGTATAATTGACTCCATCGTTTATGGTGAACCATGGTCAAAACTAAATTTTAGTTAATAATAAAACGAAAAATAAAATGATTTATAGCGTTAACAAACACAAAATCACTTAACACGGTTAAAATGCTTACTTATCTACTAAAGAGCCTGTTTAAAAGTTCTCGTTATAGAAACTCAAGTGAGCGTTTCTGTGCGGAACTAACTGCGTTTATTAGAAGTTTTGTAAAAGCTTATATGCTTTCAGCTTAACTTGTTCTTCTTTGTGCTATATAAGTTAGCTTTGAGTTTAGTTAGGTTTATTTAAGTAATATTGAGTTATAATATAGTTAAACTAGCATTACCCGCGGCTCCGCCCGCGTTCAGGTGACAAAAACCAAATTCTTAGGTTTTACATATTAGTATACTCTTACATTACAGTTTTTGTATTTTTTTCTCAGAGACAATTTCTCGGGGTAAAATATGTTATCGCGGTAGCCTATATGTTGACCTGGATAACCAGCTATCACCATACCAAATTTCATAAAAATCCCTCCAGTGGTTTTTCTGTGATGCGGTAACAGACAAAAATTCTAAAAACTATAGATTCGGCCCCTGCATCGATAATAATATTTCAATAAGATTTTCCTCAAAATTTTTAAAGTACAGATTCGGCTTAGTTGCAATTTTATTATATGTATAGATAATCAAATATTACAACATAATAAAACGTTGTCTCAGTGGTTATTTATCCAAACGACAAATTTACCGAAAGAGTTCTTAATACGGAATTATTTATTTTTTAATATTAATTCTATTAATATTGAATCCATATTTTACTTTCATAAAGCCAAAAAAATGTATTTTATCTATAAATGTACATAAATCTTAGAAATAAGGCTTTGTTTTTAAAGTAGAGGAAAACAAACTCCGTACTCAAAAGTATCAAGTATTGGTCGTTTGAATAAATAAGTGCTAAGGCGACGAAAAGTTGAAATATGAAATTGAAATAAATTTTAAAGAATTGTTTTCATTATATAAGATGTAGCTATAGATGTCATTTTTATTTACTTTTTTTTATTATACTTAACAGGCAAAGGTGACTATCATAAATTACTTTTAAAGTAAAAAGGAGCCGTTGTTAACATTATTTTGAAAGTTATTATTATTAACTAGCGACTCACCGTTGCTTCGCTCGAGTTCATCCCTAGCTTTCTTCCCAATATAAACTTTCATCCCCATTTTTACACTCTGAAGGGATTATTTCCGGATAAAAAGTACCCTATGTCCTTCCCAGGGCCTCAAACTATTTTCTTACCAAATTTCATCTAAATCGGTTCAGTAGATCCAGAGATTACCCTCTACAACGTCACAAACTCACAAATACTCATTATACTCTTTATAATTAAATATTAGTATAGATTTCTTGAATTGCAATAAATTCTTACTTGTTTCTAAATACAACCCTAGCATATGTAACCAATCCATATACAAACAAAACACACCCTCGATCGAACAACAAGTCGATTTCTTCAATAATAATTATAACATAAAATACATCTACGAGTACAAGTATGTACATTTAATTAAGTTAAGCACGTGACATAGTCAGACCGTAGGGAATTAGTTGAGCTTAAGATGGCATCGCACCTCGTTATTATGTTATCTGTTAGTTTTACAGCCTTACGTAGTATTAAATTGTTAGCAACTTAGTAACACCTTCTGTGTGTTCATGTTTATAATAGTACATCAATTCTTAGACAGGTAAATATATTATTGACTTAGAGCTCATTTGAATTATGATAGTTTATTGCATTACAATTGGCAATAATTGCATGCTAATTCATACGGTTATTGCCAATGACGCGGCAATAACATAACTAAGTTGAATGCTACAAATGTCAAGGTTTATCAAAACAAGCAATTCTAATTAGTTAACACACTATCAATAAAAATGTTGTTTTAAATCAAAAATATTACAGATTTTTAAGACGATGTCATTATTGTCTTAAAAAGATTATTTCATGCAACAGGTACTAAAGTAATTTAAAAATATTAATTAATTACTTATTACACTCACGCTCATATTGTAACATTCAGTTATTTTATGTGCCAGTATGTAGATTTTTGGTATGAATATAAAATGAGTGTTCAGAAAAAGCTACAAATATAATTGTTAATTGCCAAATATTTGATTTCCTGGAAAATCCTTCTGAGCTGTTTCAATATATAATCTTAAAACAATTATTTCTTAAAAACATGACGTGTGTAGCTGAAGAATTATATATAAGGCAAATAAAAAAGGGATTATCCACTATAACATACATACCCCAACAAATCGTTTACTCCAGCGAATGTCATTACAGCAGCAGCGACCAACATGTCCGCAATAGCTAACGAAGCCAAGAACAGATTGCCTATACGTCGTAATCCACGATCCGTATATATCGCTATGCAGACTAGGATGTTACCCGCAGCACTTACGAATATTAGAAGAGAGAGGAATATACCTGAAAAAAATATTATCATAAATCATGAAGGTACTATTGAGATACCATATATGGGCATATACTTCACCATTCATGATCACTATTTATGATTATTATTTTTATGACTACTGATAATGCCACAAACTTATCTGATCCGGAAACGGCGTCGCTGTTGTTTTTAGTGTTGCCGCCAAATAGAATTTCCGCAGTTTTTAGGGTAAAAATAATGACAGCCCAAGTGCACAAGGAGTAATTGAAATGTTAATTTGACGTTTTAGTCATTGTTATACAACGTGATATAACAAGGAAAAATAATCAAAACACATTTTTAATTAATTATATCTTAATGTTATAATTATGATCGTGTAGTTATTGGTCTGGGTAATTTGAAGGCTGGATTCCGTAACGTAACACCTGACAAAAAAATGACATTTCAAAATGGCGACACGTAGTTCCAGTTTTGGCTACCGGTTCAGATAAGTTTTTAATCCCCGACGCAAAAAGAGAGGTGTTATAAGTTTGACTTCGATGTCTGTATGTGTGTGTGTGTCTGTCTGTGTGTGCCTGTGGCATCGTAGCTCTCTAACGGATGGACCAATTTCGATGCAGTTTTTTCCATTTGAAAGCCAGT
Organism: Brenthis ino; assembly: GCA_921882275.1. Classification (NCBI taxonomy): domain Eukaryota; kingdom Metazoa; phylum Arthropoda; class Insecta; order Lepidoptera; family Nymphalidae; genus Brenthis; species Brenthis ino. Next base: position 18,265,652 of record OV170222.1, read on the forward strand.
TTCTTTGCTTTCTTTGGTTCTTAGGTATGTTTGGTTAATATCGGTTCAGCAGTGTAAGAGTATCAGCTCTTTTCCAAAATGATGTAAGGCATATTGGCGTATGATTACTCGATTAAGTGCTTCACGCGTGCCAGTGTAATCGTTAAATGACAATTAATTTGCGTAGGGATTTTTTAAATGTTTAATTTATAATTGGAACTATACCCCGCTTCACTATATTACCTCCATAGGTAGGTACCTATGGAGGTAATATAGCGAATAATAGCCAACAAAATATCGCCCTTTTTTTCTAACTTCATTTAAAGTTATTATGATTTTTGATGGCAAACACATTTTTATCGGAATAAAAAAAATCTATAGCTGTCGGATTTCTATTAGTGAAAGTTTTTGGAATCGGTTCAGTAATTTCAGATATTACCCTATAAATAAAAACTTACTAACTTACACACTTTACCTCTCTATAATATTAGTGTAGATGTGAAATATTTGCCATCTAATCCATTTTTATTTCTTGAAAGCTAGATATTTCAGCATTATTGTAAAAATTATGATCACAGAATCCCCGCTATAACTTTAGCATAGCATAATATAGTAAACATTGCTAATAACCCGTTTTAATTCAATAATAAATGTTAGTGAACCAATTTTAAAAACGAGGAAATTCTTAAAAATTGAGACGTCTGTAAGCTTTTTTCATGAAAATACCTAACAGGACTTGTCTTCCGACTTTCAGATTAGATATGAATTCTTATCAACTATATCAAAATATTTTAATAACATTATTATAAGCAAGAATATAGAAAAAAATAAAAGAAAAACGGAAAAGTTGAAAATATATTAAAAAAAAACCCGAAAAATTCGGAATATTATGTATTTAAATTATTATCAGCAACTGCCAGTTACGGAAAAAATTCAATTGTTTTGATGAAAAAGAAGAGAAGTTTTGGAGAAATTTAGCTTGAACATTTATGACAACAATAGGCTTTAAAAGCTGTTATCGGATGTTTCACAAGACAGCCACATTGTGTAATGCCTTCAAAGTTTCAGAAAAACAACCATTATCTTTAAGTCTTAAAATATAATAAATAAGTGAAGAGAAAAAATTAAGTATACAATCTTAAAATATTATAAAAATATAAAATTCGTTTCTATGTAATTAGAAATTCTTATAGATTGCTTTCTTGAAAATTCAAAAATTCCCATATTAAAAATGCTGATAACAAACGCTATACACTACACTTATCTATAACTAGAAAATGTGGAAGTATATACGTACATATATTACTTACATACAAACAAACAAATTAATTTTACGTCTTTAAAAAATATAACGAAACGGTATTTATACTATACCTAAGTTTATGAGCTGAACATATTATGTTTATTTTTTAGTGTATTTTTAGACTTACCGACTAGTAAAATAGAAAGCAGTGTGACTGCATCTGGGTCTTCGGCATCTTCATATTCAACTGTCGTGTCGTTTAAAAGCGCCACCTACAAACAAATTTGAATATTTAATGTAATAACCTTTATTGAGTCATTTTTTACTATTCTTTTGCAAAATGTTAAGTATTGTCAAATTCTGTATAGCTTCAGAAAATATATTGTATTCAGCCCTTTTTTAACACCCCACTGCTGGGCACGGGCCTCCCTTCAGTATGAGGGGGATCAGGCCATAGTCCACCACGCTGGCCAAGTGCGGGTTGGCGGACTACACATGTTTTTCGAAAACTTACTAAGTTCTCTCAGACACGCCGGTTTCCTCAAGATGTTTTCCTTCACCGTAAGGCAAGTGGTAATCATGTTGGAAATTATTCGCACATGAAAAAAACAGAGGTGCGAGACCCGGGATTTGAACCCGCTTTATTCGGTTTCCCAAGTAAGCGCGTTACCATTGGGCGATCTGTGCCTTTTTATGAGGAAATATAAACTAACATCTACAAAAGGAGGTTACACTGTTTGGATGTATGTTTTTTGTGAATTGCGATGTCTTTGCTAATTATGAGCCGATTTCCATATTTCTTATAATATTATAAGAAAAATAGGCTTCAAAGATTAATATAAATTTCTAGGGAATTCCACTAAGAGAGTCAATAATTACTTTAAATTTTGACTTTGGTCGATCAAAGCATCGGAACCTATCACTCTTCCCACTATCCCAAGCTGATACGACTTGTAGTAATTACTAAGAATATTACAGACAAATTAAATTGTAGATTCATAATTCATCATCATTATAATTTTCTCTTATAATATTTTCTTATTATTAAAGGTATACTAAGTTACTTCAAAATCACAATATGCCTTATTTAAATAGACTTTTACAAGCACTTTTGAATAGTCAATTTTACATTAGAAAATTTAAATTAAATGTCAGTATAAACGGTCTTTGAAGAATTTATCAACGCAATCTACCATCTTAAACATGGTCAATATAGTCAATGGATATTTGAGAGCGAATGTTTTAGCTTTTAATAAGTACTAGCATTGCCCGCGACTCCGCCTGCGTTCAGATGACCAAAAACCAAATTCTTAGATTTTATATATTGGTATATTCTTACATTGCAGTTTTTGTATTTTTTCTCAGAAATTAGACATTTTGACATAGACTATATGTTGACCAGGATAACCAGCTATCACCATACCAAATTTCATCAAAATCCCTGCAGTGGTTTTTCTGTGATGCGGTAACAGACAGACAGATAGACAGACAGAAAAATTCTAAAAACTATAGATTCGGCCTCTGTATCGATAATAATGTCTATTTCAATAAGATTTTCAAAAAAATATTTAATGCACAATTTCGGCTTATTTACGATTTTATTATATGTATGGATATAAAATCTTTGTCACTTAGTTATAATATTTGTTAAGCTGACTGTGAAATTTATAGCAAAAAACATAATTATAAGTCAATATTAACATGGGATATTTCATGGAATAAGCGGAACAGAAGTAAACAATATAAATTGATGTAGCAGACAGTGGAGCTGAGTGAATTTAAACAAAATTGAGTACATATACGCCACGGCTCGTTTCTTTAAAATTCATTTTACATTCTGTCAATATCTAGGTCATATGTTAGTAAAAGTAAGCAACCAACAAGATTAAAATATATATTTTTACTTTTTAACGTCCCTGGGGTAGTTTGACATGTGTCTAACTTGTCTTATGTAGTTTGAAGGTCGGTTTCTATTTCCACCTGGATGCATGACAATCAAAATGTATACAAGCAATTAAGAATATAGAAAAATTTAAAAGTAAGCCGAAGGTCAAAAATATTAATATTTTTTAATTTTTCAAAATGGTGGTATAAAAGTGTATGTACCATCCAGACAAAGAGAGACAATAGCATTCCCAAGGAGGGTTGACGTCAGGCATGCGGCCGGTCGTAAAACTTTTGCCAAATCCTATCAGCGGTACAGAAGATGTACAGTAGCACCGACTCCAAGTGATTGGGAAATGGGCAGGGAGGAGAAGGTGGTATAAAAGTGTTATATTGTGATATAATATTTTTACTTCAAACTGGCAAATTACTAGGTTTATTTGATTACTAAGTATCTTTTTGTTTTTTTTTTGGCAGAGGCCTTATTTAAAAGGTATGGCCACAGATCATATAATACGATAGGTATTATCACTAATGCGAAACCGAGTGAAGCATTCAAATCCCGGGTCTCGCACCTTTGATATTTTCATGTGCGAATTCCAACATGATTACCACTTATCTCACGGTGAAGAAACCTGCATGTCTGAAAAAACCTAGCAAGGTTTTGGAAGACATGTGAATTCCACCAACACGCACTTGGCCAGCGTGGTGAACTATATCCTGATCTTTCTCATAATGGGCCCAGCAGGGCCAGAAGGGGGACATTAAAAAGGGCTGAATATAATTTAACCATACCCATCACCATAGGAGGATAATAGAAAATATTGCATACAATTCTTAAAAAAGCGTATTTATATAAATATATCTAAATGGAGTGTCTCCCTCTTTTTGAAATGGGTCAAAAAAGGAATGAGGCTGAATTATTATATTCATTTATTAAATGTAAACTATGTTTTAAAACATGATCCGATTAGAGGGAGTTGTGTTTAGCGACGCATGTTAAAACAATACAATTTAATTTTCCATTTTAATGCTTAATTCTTCTTGTGTTGACCATTTTATAGAAAACTTTCCACAGCATTTTAATTTTTATGACTACTTTTCATTGGATAGCATTAAATGCAAGATATGCTGGCACGTTTAGTATGAAAAGAAATCTATATATAAATTACTATTTTCATTTTCTTTTCACTTACAAAAAATATAAGTATTACTTAAGAGTCTATTATACTTTTACTTTAAAATGACGTTAAAGAGGCGAGAACGAGCGTTAAAAGGACGTTGAGTGGTTGATTATAATATTATAAAAAAACTATTTAATTTCAAAAGCCATTAAAAACACAGTTTATATGGACACACTTTCTAAGCTAAGTAGCTTAGCATTTTTGACACTTTACGAAGTGCAAAGTGTCGAAAATATGCCATAATTAAGTTAAATAAACTTTTTTATAATTTACTAAGAATAAATAACATGAGTACAAATAAAAATGTTTAGGAATAATTGTTTTATATACTTGTTTGTTTCATTGCTTATTATACATGCTAATTAATTAAATTTATCAGTCTGGCAGACATCATATGAGCATTGAGCATCAAATTATGAGTAGATCTTTGCTGTTTTGTATGTAATAGGAAATTTAATATTATACAGTAAACTAGCGACTCCCCCTCGCTTCGCTCTGGTTCGTCCCTAGCATGTTTCCCCATACAAACTTTCATCCCCATTCTCACCCCCTTAAGGGATGATTTTCGGGATAAAAACTATTTCACTCTTCAATTCTATCAATTTTCTTCTATACAAAGCTTGTCCTGACAATAGCAAACACGATAAAAAATATCCAATTTGGTGCAGTTGATCGGAAGTTATGCGCGTACATACATTTCGGTGGTTCATTTTTATTTATATCGATATTGAAATTAACTGTATTCTAATAGACATAAAAAGTTAATATGACTAACCGAAAATCTAAATAAAAGTAACATATTTCGTCAACATTATATTTAGGATTAATTAATTAATTTGAGACAGACCAAAATTCATACTTTCTTGGTGAAACAGAAGGACGGATCAATGTTATTTTTTGTATGGAGATAGTTCCAGGCCTGGTGAGTGCTATAGGCTAGTTTTGACTGTGAGAAAATATCTCACTTTAACATACACAGGACATTTTGATACAGCTTTCTCTATGGAAACAGTATGTCAGTGCTTCTGTTTATTTAAATACGAATTCGAGTGAAGCGAGGGTTCATCACTAATATTATTATTATTATATCATCGTACTCTAGATACTAATGCTTTTGCAGCAATAAAACTTAAAAAAATGTATACTTATTTTTAAAGAAGAATAAAAGCTATAATTGCTGTAGATACTTTCATTTCAGACTTAGATCGAGGTCTCAGTGAGCGTATTTTTCATTGGTACTACTTAAGTGTAAGTAAATGTTCGCTATATACCATTCTCATACCGAACCATAAGTGTGTGGTCGAAGTTGCTTTAGAGCAAAGTAATTTCTCGTGGTTGCTCATTAGCATCCGGTAAACCCAGCCAGGAGCGAAGCCAAGAGACACAGAGGGAGGTGGCCCACTTCATTGGGTGGTGTACTATGCGGGTTGCTCCTGGTACTTCTATGACAGCAAAGTGAATCGTGGGAGCAACCCTGTATAACCCTGCGTGTAAGCGATCCTGCGATGCCCCATAAAGTGTAACTGCGAGTTTTAGTGGGTAGCACTGGCTTTTTTAGCAGTAAGTCTCACATAAATACCTGTATGTATACAGATGGTATGCATAAATGCATTTAAGAACATAAAAAAAGGCTACGTAATTTCACTTAAGCAAATTTTATAGTAGCTTTATTCTGCATTTATATATATAAAGTCACGTGCAGAAACAAGTTAAAAAAAATTAAAAAACTTTCTACGTATAATACATTTTCAGTTTTCATGGTGGTTCGTACACCGTAGTCATTCTTCTTTTACACCTTTTAGTTCCTTGTATTCGATATTTAACTTTGTATTTACAACAAAAGCTGATACATTCAGTGCAAATGAAAGCAGCCTGTTGAATATTTATGTTTTGATTTACATATGTAGGCCAATTACACGGTTTTAAGCTTTAGTACTCAAGCATAGGGTATATTTTTCAACAAGTTATGTTTTATGGCAAAATCAGCAATGTAGAAGGTGTGTTTCAGCGGTTTACTTAATGGGCTTAGTTCAGTCTTTTGTTTGTCAGAATGTCTCTTTTGTTCAGTTTTGATTGAAATTACTCTTTTATACTTATTAGATATAAAGATTTTATAAATTGGCTAGAGATTAAAAAATATTAATTATATGCCTAAAAGCATTTGTAATGATTTTAAATTAAATAAAAAAAAAATACTCTACTATTCAAATATCTGACGACACGGGTCGCGGGTTCGAGTCCCGCTGGGGGCATTCATTTATGTGATGAACACGAATGTTTGTACTCCAGTCATGGGTGTTTATATTTATTTAAAAGTTATATATGTGTAGTGTATCAACTATAGGGTATCTATAACACAAGTCTCGTAGCTTACCATGGAACTAGATGGTATTGTGTGTTAATGTCTTGACATATTTATATTTTATATATTTATGATATCTAACCGATATCTTTCAAAATATAATTTCATTTAAAAAATGTGAAGCTTTTAGACTCAATTTTAGAATTACAAACAAAATAAAATAATAACATCGAAACCATTCCAAACCCAAGGCTAGCAAGAGTAATATATGCCTAATTATTATTTCTTGTGAGAAACGATAATCACAGAATTATAAAACCTAGATAGAACTTTTAGCAAGCTTTAAATACTAATGTTTCATATATGTTTTCTTTATGAAATATTTGGTACCACTTGAAGTAAACAAATAAAAATAACACCTGCTTTCTAACGTAGAAATAAACTTTATATTTTTCATTATAAACTTTTACATTTTGCAAAGTTTTTCTTAAGCCATAACTGAGCTAATACTCTGTATAATCTATGCTTATATTATAAATCTCAAGAACTTGAGATATATAACATGATATATATATTAACATGATTTTTATCTTTGTTTTTAAAGCGTTAATATTTGAACTACTTGTCAGTTTTTAAAAACTTTCTTTGCACTGCATAGAATTATTATATTTATTGAGGACTAGCACTACCCGCGGCTCCGCCCGCGTTCAGATGACCTAAAGCGAAATTCTTAGGTTTTACATATTAATATACTCTTACATTACAGTTTTTGTATTTTTTCTCATAAATTAGACATTTTCCCGCGGTAAAAAGTTACCTATATGTTGATTCAGATAACCAGCTATCACCATACCAAATTTCATCAAAATCCCTACAGTGGTTTTTCTGTGATGCGATAACAGACAGACAGACTGACAAATATTCTAAAAACTATAGATTTGGCCTCTGTATCGATATTAATGTTTATTTTAATAAGATTTTTCAAAAAATATTTTATGTACAGATTCGGCTCAGGTATCTGTGGTAGCCTTGAGAAACGAAGTGAAGCGGGTTCAAATCCCGGGTCTCGCACTTCTAATATTTTCATGTGTGAATCATTTCCTACATAGCCTCATAGTGACAAAACCTGCATATCTAAGAGAATCTAGCAAATTTTTGAGATACATGTGCAGTCCGCCAACCCGTACTTGGCCAGCGTGGTGGATTATGACCTGATCCCAGTCGTATTAAAAGTAGGCCCGTGACCAGCAGTAGGACGTTTAAAAGTATGTATATATATATATATATATATATATATATATATATATACTTAGTTACTTAGTTTTAGCACTTTAGTTGGATGATGTAGGTTTTTTCCAGAATAGGCTAAAATTGAATATGCAAAGACAAAATTTCTTGACTAAAGTTAAATTAAAATTAATTTGATTGTTCTTAAACTAAAATATAAGAAGCTTTTAAGCTGCGTTAATAGCTACCAGACCATAAAAGTTTTAAAGTAAATATCTTTATAAATAACTTGTCGAAGGAAACGCAAAAGTTTTAGTTTCATAACTTATACATTATTCAGTGTTCAGCATAATATAGTGAGTAATCTTGACTGTACAATTTGTACTGAAAATAATATCGAGAATTATTATTATTTTAGCACTTCGTATATATATTTAGGTTGGGATAGATCTATTGTGGCTTTAACTGGTCTATATATTGGGACATATGTTTAGACATTAACATAGGGCGTCATCTAATTCCATGGTAAGCTATGAGGCTTGTGTTATGGATACCAGATAATTGATACATTACACATATATAACTTTTAAATACTACATATTTTCAACATATACACCTATGACTGGAGTACAAACATTTGTGCTCATCACACAAATGAATGCCCCCAGCGAGACTCGAATCCGCGACCGCTGGTACAGCAAGTAGGGTCACTATAAACTGAGCCAAACGTATCGTCAAACCACGTGACGTGACGTGATGTCAAACGTGAGCCAACCGTGACTATAATTCGTAGTATTGCAATATTTTATGCTGGATGGTTATCATACTACTATTTTTAGGATTTTGATATGATTATTATGGTTTTTTTTCAAAGAAAAATTTTAGGCTTTACGAGTATTGAATTCATGGTCTTCTCTACGGTTAGGCATAATACAAAAGTTTCCATTTTAATTATTTTTCAAATGCCTTTCTTAAAGAACCTCTTCTTATAAATTGAATTACACAAAACTCAAAGTAAAATTACAATATGATAATGTACTAGCATTGCCCGCGGCTCCGCCGCGTTCAGATGACCAAAAACCAAATTCTTAGGGTTTTCATATTAGTATACTTTTACAGTGATTTTTTCTCATAAATGAGATATTTTCCCGCTGTAAAAAGTATCCTATATGTTGACCCGGATAACCAACTATCACCATACCAAATTTCATCAAAAACATAAAATTCTAACTTAGTCAAATCTGTATATTAAATATTTTTTGATAAATCTCATGAAATAGACACTATCAACGATACAGAGGCCGAATCTATAATTTTAGAATTTATGTCTGTCTGTCTGTCTGTATTTATGTACGTATGAAATTTGGTATGATGATAACTGGTTATCTGAGCCAACATTTATGATGCTTTTTATTGCGGGAAAATATTTTATCTCAGAGAAATCTATACTAACATTAAAACGTTATTACTTAATATAAATGTATCTCGCTAGAAATGTTAAAAATCAAAAACATTTTGTTCTCGTCCACTATAGTAAGTACAAGATGACGATACATATTATGTACAAAGTAATAAATAGTATAACTTTTATATTATTACTAGCGACTCACCCTCGCTTCGCTCGGGTTCGCCCCTAGCTTGCTTCCCAATTCAAACTTTCATCCCCATTTTTACACCCTTAATGGATGATTTCCGGGATAGAAAGTATCGTATGTCCTTCCCAGAGTCTCAAACTATCTTCTTACCAAATTTTATCTAAATCGGTTTAGTAGATCTAGAGATTACCCCCTACAACGTCACAAACTCACAATCTTTACCTCTTTATAATATTAGTAATTAGTATAGATTATAATTTTTTTGAATAGTCTTCGTTAGCAGCTCTTGGTTAAAAAGATTTTGTAACGTAAATGGAAAATCTAACTGCTTACTACTTTTTATATCTTTTTACCGCAGTCTGCATTAGTTCCCACATACATTATAGCCGAAAGCAGTCAAAATTATCCAGTAAAATCCAAATTGAACATGTGTGAGCTTTACCCTTCAAAGCAAATTCTGGCTAAAGGTTCATTTAGAACCGTTTGATGTCAGTACGTGCTAAACAAAGAGTGATCTATCCGCACGTTTACGATTGAATGTTATGTATACTGAGGTCTGGGTGAAATTCGGTATAGGTATTTACAAATTTGTACATAAATCTACACTAATATTATAAATGTTCGAATAACTGTCTGTTCATTTATCACCTTTCACGCTTAAGCCAATGAACTGATTTTGATGAAATTTGGCAACAGCATAGATTGTAACAGGGGGTTGAAAGTTAAAAGTAAGTATATAGATATACGTATATCCCCACCCCGGTATATTGCGAGCGTGGCCGCAGACAAAAACTAATTATACAATATACATACATATATAGAAACTAAAAATAATATTTTATTTTACATAATATTATACCCAATTTCCCTTATCAATTATTATAACAATAAATATCCAAATGATGGACTTTGAAAGTTTTTGTCCCAAAAGATATAATCATTTTTTACCTTTTTCAACAATCGTAGAAGGCACAACATTCGATATTAGATTTGTAATTCTTCAATTGACTTCTTTACTTGTTTCTTACTAGTGGTTTACCTTCGCTTCACTGGGGTGCTTATCTAGGTGCGTTTTAAATAGATAAAAATAATTTTTGTGAGCGTACCTCAGGAGATAGACACATTGCTATAGCGTACTTTTCTGTAAGACTTTTTCAGATATACAATTTCCTTATAAATTGTCTTCTATTAGTGAAAACCGCATCAAATTCACTGTGTGGTTCCAACCACAAGTCGAAGTAAACAGAGAAACAGAGTCAGAAAGCGACTTGCATTAAAATTAAATTTTGCTTTTTGTCATGAGACATTTTATAGAAGCTAATGGGTAGACATAATATTTTTTATCTCTGCTTAGAATTATATGAACGAAAACTCGGCTTTGCTTAGTTATCATGTTTGCCTGTGAGAATAAGAGATTTTTCTGTAGTGAAAGGTATTCTAAATGTTGACTGGAGTAATGAAGTAAATTACTACATAAAATTTAGGAAAACTCCGTATAGTATTTTTTGCGTGAAAAGTACAAGAATATAAAGATAAAATTTGCTGACCCTTGTTTTTATTTTGTGTACATAATACATATTAGTTATTATTTTAATTTTTTTTTCAAAAACAGAGTTTGCGTTGTCACTATTTTGTTATAGGTATATCTAGATTTACAACTGCCTTTTATATAATTAGAATGTTAATTAAAAATTTATTTTGATATCGGTTATTATTTTGTTTAAAATCTTACTCATCTCTTTAAAATTGTTGACTTAAAATTCCCTTTTATTCGAGGCCTCGAAACGAGTACTTTCGTTCAAATTAAAGTTCAAATAAAAAAGAAAATCTAAAACGAAATTCTAATAAAACGAATTGCGAAAGTTGTTATCTTTTTACTTTTGCTACTTATTTTAAATTTCTCAACTTCAGAACAAAATACATTTTCAACTAATGTAATTAGCTAGTTATTTCAAACAACAGAAACCACTGCTTCATTATAAAAACCCCACTCGTAGTAGGGACTAAGCCAATTTAGTAAAGTAGATAAAATTTCGTGAGGAACTAACCAATTACCTTGGCTTCGCTCGGGTGCACAAATTTTTCGGGTGCCTTTTGAATTTATTATTTTTTATACAGACAACGCCACCTTTTGGCAAATTTTAATACTAAATGTAGCCTATATTATTCAAACAAATCTATCCCACGGGAAAGTAAATTAACTTAATGTGGTATCTCACTATAAAGAATGATATAAAAAATTGTTCTTCCCTGAATCTACATAATACATAATTTCTTTTTGTATTCGCCAGTAACCGCTAGATTAAAATTGATTTAGCTATGCCGGCGATTGCTATACGTACTAGTACAAATAGAAAGATATATTTTTAACAGTTATTACTTATTTAGAATGTAATGATGTGTGAATATTCGATGACACGTTTGGCTCAGTTTCTAGTGACCCTACTTGCTGGGCCAGATGTCGCGGGTTTGAGTACCGCTGGGGACATTAATTTGTGTGAGCAGCACGAATGTTTGTACTTATATATATGTTGTATATCAACTATCTGGTATCCATAACACAAGCCTCGTAGCTGACCATGGAACTAGATAATGCTGTGTATTAATGTTCCAACGGCCAACATATTTATTAAATATGTATTTATTCTATATTTATTTTTAATGAAAAATATATTGTGTAAGCTCATCATAATATATTTTTTTTTTTTTTTTTTTTTTATTTATTAAGGTCTACCAGCAGTTTTACAATTATATACATTTATGGCTTACATACATATACAAGTGAAAATAGGTTAGTAATCGTAAATCTATTTAAAGGTAAACACAACATGCTCAAAAAAAAAACAATTAAATGTAACAAAGAAATAAACAATTAGTGTGTGAGATTAATAGTATTAGTAAAGACAGTTTTGATGTTTTTTCTAAAGACATTGAGTGAAGTGTTAAATACATCGATTGAAATACTGCACCTGTTGAAAATCTTTATAATCCTAGGTATAGCTGAATACGCCCCCAATACTGTTCTACGAGATGGCACAGACAGAGGCTTGATCACACCACGAGGCAAACGAGGAGGCACGTAAAAATTAAATAACTGCAAAAGTTGCGGACAGTCAATTTGATCACGAAGAATTTTATATAGAAATACCATATCGAGGATATCTCTTCTGGTGGTCAGAGATATCATTTTAAAGTATTTTAACCTACTGTCATATGTATCTAGCGTTCTTCCTACGCCTGTGGAGTACGCAAGGTGCCTCGTAAAACGCTTTTGCAGTCGTTCAATTCTAAGAGAGTGTGTCGAATAGTGTGGTCGCCATACAATACTACCATATTCTAAAATACTCCTTACCAGGCTATTATATAATATAATTTTTGTACTGGGCTTAAAAACCCTTTTAGTAACGCGGACAATAAAACCCAAAACTTTGGCCGCCTTTTTTATAACCGCGTTTATGTGTGGCAGGAACGTAAGTTTTACGTCTAGAATTATGCCTAGATCCTTGATTGTATCCACTTCTTCCAATCTATTATTATCAATAACATAAGTAGATGCAATAATTTTAAGATTTCTGGTAAATTTGATGTGTTTGCATTTGTCGATGTTTAAGCGCATGCCATTTATTTGACACCATTCGGACAATCGTGTCAGGTCACTTTGCAACAGTAAGGACTCTTCTACTGATTTAATAGTGCGTATAAATTTGAGGTCGTCGGCAAAAAGATAAGGTGTCGAGTATTTAAAACAGGATATAATATCGTTAATAAATATAATAAAGAGTATGGGTCCTAAGTGAGAACCTTGTGGTACACCTGACGTGATGAGATATTTTTGTGACTGATATCCGTTAATTGTTACGCGGAAATACCTATTTTGTAGATACGATGTGAACCATTTCAACATTGAACCCGTTACTCCATAACAAGAGAGCTTTTGCAATAGTAAAAAATGGGGCACCCGATCGAACGCTTTACTAAGGTCCGTATAAATTGCATCTACTTGACAGTGTTTATCAACAGATTCTATCACATCATCTGTAAAAGTTACAAGATTTGTCACAGTTGATCTGCCTTTAAAAAATCCATGCTGGTGATTAGTTATTAAGTTTTTAAAATGATAATTAATGTATGGACAGATAAGATCTTCAAATATTTTCGCGAACTGTGATAAAATTGATATAGGTCGGTAGTTTTCGACTGAGGTTTCATCATCGCCTTTGTATATGGGTACAATCCTTGCTTCTTTCCACATGGTTGGAAACTCTCCAGTGCGTAAAGATTCATTATATATTAAAAATAGAGGTTTAGCAAGACCAGAGGCACATTTGCTTATAAAAATAGGTGGTATATTGTCTGGGCCCGGGCCTTTTAATATATTGAGACGTTTAAGTTTACTTAATACATCATCAACTGTGATTTTAATAGAGGGGAATATTCTATTCCCCTAATCCTAATATAGACATCAGACACAGATATCTTTAGGTAAAATTTATACGTCCTATTCAGAGTATTTCATTCCAGCCCGCATTGACTGATGTGCAAACTTCCGTAATATGTGTAAAGTTAGCAAAGCACTTAGTAAGCTTCTTTCGCCTCGTTAAAGAAAATTGCATGAAATCGTTCTTTTTTCTATTTTTTTCGTAGATATGGACAAAGTCTTATTTTATTTTATTTTTTTAAACATAGTGGTGTTGTGTGGTATGTTTCACAGACTATGTAATTGTAGCCAAACTGACGTTTTATAATCGATATTATACAATAAAATATTACTTCCTAAATAAATATATAATATTATGTGTACATCACTTTAAAATATTTTTAAAATAGGGTTACAATTGGTGAAGATAAGACATAACACACAAAACATATACCAACTTGGATTATCTCCGGATAAATGATACTAATAGTGTGTTTTGAATTAAAACTTGTTCATTAACATCACTATCATCTTCAGTGGAAAGCTAAGAAAGGATTTTCATTCTAACGTCTTTAATAATTAAATCATTTAAAAAAATCATATAAGAAACTAGTCACAGAGCGCGGTTTCATCTGCCTAAAACCAATCTTGATTTTATAAACAGAATAGTAGAATAGTAGTGTTAGTTCAATATATGTGTACTTATTTAAAATTTGCTTAATTTCATTTAAACAAATTCTAAAATTCATATATACAGAAGAAACAAAGATACACGACAATATTTCGCTATTCTAAAATAAGTTTAATTGCAGTAATCGAACCTGTAACTATCTAGCAAGTAACCATTTCACGAAATAAGCATTTTAACCGTCGCATTTCTGTAAACAACTCGGATTTATTACTTTACACAGAGTCAAGCTATGTTCCATTTTCCTTAAAACTTACAAAACAACTGGAGCGATTTAAATGTAGCTAGAACATTTTCCTCGTGAAATAAAATAAGAGTATATTTGAGACGACATTATATTTTGAACATTGATCGTCCAACGAGTACGATGAACTAAATCATGCTTATCAATCTGAATTCAGTTTAATTTTATATTTACTTACCTGCATATAGTTAAATGTATTTTTTTCATTTTAAATGTAAAAAAATTGAATATTTTTTTAATAAAGATTAATTTATTGGATTTATTAATAAACAGTTATTGATTTTTATAGAAATTTATAGATATAGGAATATTCATTATAAATATATTTTTAAATTTTGGACATATATTTCCACTGGACACGCAAGAAAACTAAAGACCTACATATTTTTCTGTTCCCTAATTATTATATAATTGATTGTATTAAGCAATAACAAAATCTTATTTCCTTGTTTATAAATCATAAGTTAAGTTATAATTTAATATTTTTGGGAATCAAGAAATAAATTAATTATTTAAATTTACTGTTATCACTTCAATTCGTTATTTTTTTTAGTATACTCTAAAAGCGTACCTAGTAATAGTTTCTGACAGCATGACTTCTTAATTGGTCGTCTAAGCCCTTAATTAACCTCTAATTTGTGACCCGTCCATTTGCGTGCCGATGGTTACATTACTTGCCTTGAGGGTTCATGAGCGCTTTAGATACTGCTACCACATTTACCCACTGTTCATATAATAATAGCTTATACCGTAACATAATTGGGAATATCATGTAAATTTCTCATTTTATAAATCGTATTCAGCCCTTTTGTAACTCTCCTTACTACAAGGGGTATCAGGCCATAGTCCACCACGCTGGTCACATGGGGGTTAGCAGACTTCACATGTCTTTCGAAAACTTAATGGGCTCCCTTAGACGTGCAGGTTTCCTTACGAAGCTTTCCTTCACCGTGAGACAAGTGGTAATTATGTTGGAAATAATTCGCACAATAAAATATTACAGATGCGAGACCTGGGATTTGAACCCACTTCACTCAGATTTCCAAGAGAAGGCATTACTATTGGGCTACCACTGCATTACCTTACGAATAGTATATTGAATATATTAAACTAAAAACATAGCAATGCACTGTTACAAGCAAAAAGGCTCATCCTATACACCTGGCCTCCCAGGTTTACTGCTGCCTTCAAACGACTATGGCATTATTTAAATAAACGACCTACAGTTTATCAAGTAATAAAAACGTGTTCGATGTTAAGTAAGGTCTAAGAGAAAAATCGAAGAAGTAAAAGGAAGTGGCATTTATAGTGAAATTTAGTGATCCGCGGCTGAAAGCCGCCTACTGCTCAAATACTGCACTTACTTTACCCTTATAAACAATCCATGTTTTAGTAACATAGGAAAAAATATATAAATATCTATATTGTACGACCCGCCTTAACTTTTGATCTCTTAACCTTGCTTATCAAAACTTACATAACTCACATTAGTGGGCGACACGAAGTTAAAATCCATCTTAATCTCTTTTTATCATTCTGTGCTCAGATTTTGGTGTCCATTTTCCAAAGAAAACTCTGTAACTGGTTTCTTAGCCAAGCTATATGTAGATGACCCATTGTGTTTCATCACATTCTGAAACAAATAACATTAATATTATTACATAAGTAATAACAAGTTAATAACAACTGCCTTAATAGTCTAGTGGCTAGCATGTATGGCTGCAGATCCGGAGGTTCTGGGTTCGAGTCTTACAAATTACCTGCTTATTACGTCTACACTAAAAACGGAAATATAAAAACTTAAAAAAACGACTTCCAGGCACTAAAATGTAAAAAATAACTAAACGGGGGATTTCATTTAGAATAGATACGTAGCCACATACTTTCGAAGTCGGTGCCAGCCTACAATATTTTAAGATATGAATATCTAATATGTAAACATGTATTTTACGTATCGAATTAACATATTATTAGATTTGCTTTGCATCGGCTGGCACCGACCAAAACGAACCCGAGCGAAGCGAGGGTGAGTCGTTAGTTTATCAATAAATTACATACTTTATTTAGCAGTATCATATGGAATCACACAATTCTAATGCTAATTATTATTTTAAACCAATTCGAATATAATAATATCAATTGCTTTTTACGATTATTTACATAGGTGTCTTTTTCTGAAAAACGCAATTTTTCACAAAAAATACTCAGTCTTCTATTTGCTACATATGAATGTACAGATACAGGTGGAACAAATCGATGGGACATGGAAGAAAAATAATTTAAGTATTGAAGTTATCAAGATTGACTCAAAGGAATATTTCTTTATTATTGAAAATAATAATAACTGCATTTAATTTAAAAAAAAAGCTTCCATGAACCGGGAATCAAACCAAATAAAAATTCAAAAAAGAACACCGTCACTATTTTATCGAATTAATCGATATGGTCTATGGGAAGAATAAAATCCTTTGTGCCATCGATTTGTTTCATTCTGTATAATGGACACAAAGTAATAATTAATTAGTTATAAATGCATTATGTAAATATATATAGAAACGGATTTGTTAGAATTGTAGAATTAGTAGCGTGGTTTTCGGAACCATTGCGTTGCAAAACGAGGTACGCATGTCAGTCCCTAAGGCTTTCGAAGGGATAGTTTAATGGGCCCCCTTTGTAAAGATCATTAACCCTCGCTTTCAATGCCTACGTTTATCTTCCTAACCAAAGAAAGTTAATATGATCTTACTCTTATTGTGTATTCGTTCTAAGAAATGATAGTATTGCGCTTACTTTAAATTTTGTTATCTACACAGATAAATAACATTGAAGTGTCTGTTTGTAATGTCAAAATAACAGCGTTTTACTAAATGCATATGAAATTATATACGGTACTTATAAGAAAAAAAAATGTCTGTTTGTTCCGGATAATGTCTGAAACGGCTGTATTGATTTTGACGGGACTTTCACTGGAAGATAGCTGATGTTCTAAGAAGTAATATAGGCTACTTTTATTTTAGAAAATGAATTAGGGTTCCGCTCAAAAAAATTAAAACGTACCTAAACCCGAGCGAAGTGAAAGTGAGTCGCTAGTCTATTATTATAAAGAGGAAAGTTATGATTTTTTGTTTGTTTGTACTGAATAGTCTCCGATACTACTGAACTGATTTAAATGAAATTTGATAAGAAGATAGTTTGAGTTTCCCAGGGTGGGAAGGACATAGGACAATTTTTATCCCGGAAATCATCACTTAAGGGTGTGAAAATGGGGATGAAAGTTTGTATGAGGAATCAGCCTAGGAACGAACTCGAGCGAAGTGAGGGTGAGTCTCTAGTATTCGTATAAAATCGATAGTAATACTTGATTGCTTATTAAAACTAGATAGTTTTCTTATATAAAAACAATTTAAGTAGAGTCGAATTTGCAAATATTATAACATTTTTGTGGTTACAATAAATAAAATAGTTACTTTCTATATATTTCCACATACATACATACATACTTTTATATATCTTGGAATATTCATATATAATTCTTTTAAGAACAATTTTAGTAAATATAATTGAGCTTTTTAATGTCCCGCTGCTGAGCACGGGTCTCTCACAAAGAGGGAGCGAGTTGGCGGACTTCACATGTCGTTAAAAAATATTTAAATTATAAATTTAAATTAAATTTAAAAATATATAAATTTCGTAGATATTGCAATTAATAATAATAAATTTATTTTTTTAATTTATCTTATAATGAAAGTCTCCAAAGCGACCTGTATTTCTGTAATACTTGATTCAACCCACAATCCAGATATGTATAGAACGAGCACGTTAATTCCCTCCTAATAAGGGTTTGTTTACATACGAATCAAAGGACCTCGCATCAAACCGCTAACCAGTTTATTAGTGAAAACAGCAAAATGTAACTTCGTATTAGATTTTATTTTAACATTATACTAGATCTGACGCGCGGTTTTACTAGCAACTCAGGTATGGCTAATGAAAATGGTCACAATAGTGGAACTATATACATATCTATACAGATAACTATAACTTATATACAGATAAAATTTAAGTGTCTGTTTGTAATGTCAAAATAACAGCTTTTTACTAAATGCATATTTTACTAACGGCAGTGTACCCCAGTGGTAAAGCGCTCACTTGGGAAACCAAGTAAAGCGAGTTCGAATCCCGGTAGCCAGCGTGGTGGACTATGGCCTAATCCCCCTCACATTGAAGGGAGATTAAAAAGAGCTAAGTACTAAATGCATATGAAATTATATACGGTACGTATAAGAAAAACACAATTTTTAAAATTTTTGTTTGTCTATTTGATTGTTCCGGCTAATCTCCGAAACGGGGGAAGTGGTTTTAAGAGGCTTTTTCACTGGCACATAACTGTTATAATGTGTAACTTAAGCCACGTTTATTATAGAAAAAAAATTAGGTTTCCGCTCAAAAAATTAAAACGTACCTAGGGACGCACCCAAATGAAGCGAGGGCAAGTCACTGGTAATATAATAAGGTTAGTTTATAAACTGACAGAAAATGCGTAAAAAGTTAATATTCTTATTTCTTATTTGATACTAACTTGTTAAGAATAAAAAAAACCCTACGCAAATTAATTGTCATTTGACGATTATACTGGCACGCGTGAAGCACTTAATCGAGTAATCATACGCCAAAATGCCTTGCATCATTTTGGATAAGAGCTGTTACTCTTATACTGCTAGACCAATATTAACCAAATATAGCTAAGAACCACCGCAAGGAAACTGGCTTTCAAATGAAAAAAACCGCATCGAAATCGGTCTATCCGTTTGAGAGCTAGGATGCCACAGACAGACACACGCACACAGACAGACAGACATCGACGTCAAACTACCACCCCTCTTTTTGCGTCGGGGCTTAAAAATATTGTAGCTACAACATAGTAAGACGCCATTTGAGTAGTAGTACGTACGGCATAACAAAGTGTGCGGGTAACGTAATCTATGTCCCACTACGCTCGAATATATCACGTAGCTACTCTGCCATAGCTTAGATACAGACTTGTCAATAACTAAACATAAAATTATACTTATACAATGAATAAATAATCAACGCTCAGATATATTTTTTTCTTCCGCTCGTTATAAGTCCGACCCTTTAATCAAAAGTTAGTTTAATAATACAAATCCAAGATAATATTTTTATTTAAAATCTCATAGGATAAGTCGATGTACCTAAATGCTAAGTGGATAAAATAAGCTAAAATTTGACAGCAACTTCATTCAAAAGCATTATTTTTTTAAAATGTGATGAAGCTTTTTATTGAAATTAGTTGTATCTTAGCACATTATTATTTTGTGGGTCTGAAAGATAAATTATCCTCACATCGCGACGCAAGTGAAACTTGTTGCTGTTGCGGAAAGAAATGAACTTAGATACAAATTGTTTTCATTATTTTCCTCCAGTTTTGAAGATTTATTTTCAGGTTATTTATTACTATAAACTACACATAACGCCCATAGAACACGACAAGTATACATAGCATTTCACGACAAATAATATAGTTATTTATAATCAAGGGAATTCTTTGCCCTCCACTTAATGTTATTAACTTTTTTTTAAGTAAAAAAATATACTTTATTTACAAAAAAGAAAATTACAAATATACTTAATTATATATACAAACATATGTACACTTAGTTATTACTGTACAAGTCATGTCCGCGTGGAATAGTGGCAAGAATGCTAGCCGCATTCCCCCGTTGAATGGCAATGCCGATTCTTTGGGCGAAAAATGCGCCAGCCCTCCTGTCACCAGTAGAGGTGATAAGACGGGGTGTTATGTCTTTTAAGAAGAGCTTAGCACTTTGACTCCATGGGCCAAGGGTTTCTACAGCAAATGGAATAAAAACATAATTTTGACTAAGGGAGGTGTATTTACGAAACTTAAGTAGTTCAGCCTTCTCCGCCGCAGCTCCCACTTTAGACGCGGTCTCCCTGACATGGGACGAGGCCAATGTGTCAACGCATGTAGCGTCCCACAATAGGGCCCGTCCCCTTTCCCAAGGAACCAGCGACAGGCCATCAGGTCTCTTACCATCATCTCGACTTATTCCAGATGGCTCAATAAGAGCAGGAATGTCAATGGTGGCAAGAGCCCTTTTGATGGTATCGTTTAGGGAACCATGACGGAAAAGTCTCCCAGAACTTCTTTTACAAGAGAGTCCATGGAGTCCATAACAGTCAACCTCTTTTCCACAGGGGCATCTGTGCACAGTGCACAGCGGTGTACCCAGCCGAAAACCTAAAGCAATACGAAAACTATCATTATCCAAAAGTGTACCAAGATTAGTTATTAACTTAATTTTATCAATAAATATATTTATCTCTGCGTGTTAGGTCAATGCTAATAATAGGCCATGACCTTTTTTTAAAGTAGTTTACGTGATAAAAGCAAATTATTAACAAAGTAGTAGTTCATACCTGTTAGCCCAATGTAAAGAAATTAGAACTAATAATAATATAATTAAAAATACACTATTAGAATGACGCTTTAAAAAGTTAGTAATATTTTACCAAAAACCCAGCAATTAGTAATAAATATTTATTTTTCTCCATCAGTAATGATCGGACAAAAGTTATCGAAATATTTCGTAGAACAGATAATTGGTACTTTGAATGAAAATATAGATACGTTGTATTTCAATCGAACGAGAAAATCCAGCTCTACGTCTTTTCAGATCCTGTAACAGGAAGGATTAAAGACATGCCAAATATTTGGCATGTCTTTAATCATAAGAGTATGTTGAATAGAGCCAAAAATGAAAATATTTTTTGGCCAGATTAATCAGATGAAGGACGCAATCTCGGAGAAATACCCATTTAAATATTAAATTCACATATTTTGTTATACTTAAGTATTATGACATATCATTTTGATGTTCAACAAAGGTGCATTTTATATTAACCTAACAACGCAAACGTATTTTTTTGTCCTGATAATTTCTGAGTTGAATGTGTACATTAAGAGCGAGAGAGCAGAGCGAGAGTAGCTAGTATATAGTATAAAACTATGTGTATTTTTATACAAATACTTGAATATTTAAGACAATTAAAAACTTAAGTTGTACGTCTCGTGAGTCGCTAGTATGTAGGTTATAATAGAACAACAAAAATCCTTCATAAATGAGCCTAGAAAGTAACTGGAAGCACACTTTTTAAATTTATTTATATTATTTTTATAGGGGAAAAACATGATATGCATAATGTACATTGTAGGTACAGTGTTGTACTCAAAAAGTTTCGATTTTCTTACAATAGTTCGAATTTTTCGTTATAATATAATGTGGAAATTTTCATAGTATGTATCCATCTCTGATGACGCGTTTAACATCTTTTGCCTTTTATTTAAAAAAATCCATTCAAATAATTCCAATATTAGAAAAGAATTTTCTTTCACCATAAATTATATTCCTTTCTTTTACGTGATAAAACGTGGTATTTTTTCGTCTCCAAACCTTAATATTCAATTTCTTTGAGATTTATTCGTTGGTTAGACTCTGACAGACGTACAAATGTACAATTTCGATAAGAAAGTATCGAGATATCAATAGGATATGTAGCGTTGATTAATTCCGGAAGCCATTCAGTATATCATATTGACAAAATTTTATCAGAATTTTCATTTTAATTAATTACGTATTACTTGTCACTGACATTTTCTACGAGTTTGATCAGATGGGACAGATTGGCTTGCTATAATAGGATTTTGTTTGTTCTTGACCCGTTTCTAGCGATGAAAGATGACAAGGTCGATCAAGAGATTCTTAGAAGCTATCGAGATGCGAAGAATATTATGCTGTATGTGTAAAACAAAGTTAAAAATGATGCAAATAACTGTTCTTTTGTGGTATACATCACTAAGTATATCATAATGTTGTAAATTTTGTTTGTTCGTATGTATGCTTGTTACTCTTTTAGGCTAAAATTACTGGAAGGATTTAAATGAAATTTATAGATACACAAACAGACCTGGAGTAAGACATAAGTTACTGCTAGTAATAAAATTTGCCATAACGTACCACCTTTTTTAAACATTATTTATAAATATTGGAGGAGGCAGTTAAGGAATAAGGACGCACTTAAGCAAAAGGAGGATAGATAGATAGTAAAATACTTGATAAATAATAATAATAATTGTTGGACTGTCTATGAAGGCATATAAGTATTAATTTCATCCAAAAAGAGCTTAGGCCTGCAAACGGCAGAACGGTTTGTCTTGATTTATAGCTAAGAATACTATTGAACAAGACAAAAAATAATTAAAATCGGTTTATATATATCGGTGCTACAATGCCACAGACAGACACAATATAACAACCCCAAACTTATAACATCCCTCTTTTTGTATCGTGAGTTAAAAAAACACTTCCGTATGTTGTCGTGTCAAATTGCATTGGTATAAAAAGTTTTTATATAAAAGTCTACATTGTAAAGAAAATGTACAATTTAACTTTTATGGTATATTTTAATTTGCACAGTGAAGAAAAAGGTTCTTGAAATAAAATATGCTTCATAAAAAAAGCTTACAAATAATTAGTGAAACTTATTTCTTACTAACTTTGTTTTTGAAGTACAATATGCTGCAAGGCCTTCTCTTGATTAAGGATGATAAAGTTAATTTGATCTAGGTTCTCAGATTCCATATATCTTTTTTGAAATCGAGGGAATAAAATAATAATCAGTCGTGTAAGTTCCCTCACGATATCCCATCATGTAAGATATATATCGGTTTCGAAAATTTTCGAGCCATTTAAATGAATTGATTTAAATTACGGTAAAGGGACAAAATTTCATCAATAACAATATAATACGAGTAATACCATAGAATAATGTGAAGATCATTGTTGATTATGAAGACTTTATAAAAACAACCGAAATCAACCAATCAATTATATTCTGATCTCCATTATAAATAAGAAGCTAGCAGATTGTTATAATAAAATAAATTATAATATAGCCAAAGTCAATTATATAGCTTTATGACTGCCGTATAAATTTATTGACCATAAAGATTATAAGAGCTATTTTATTAGCAAGTAATCTGTCCCAAAATATTGCCGGTCTCTTATTTTATTGACATTGTAAGTGAATTAAAATGATAATTTAAAATTTTCTTGTCTTGTGTCACGATATGGTATCTATACGGAGAAATAAAACGGTTTTGTCTGAAATTCATTAGTGGTGCCTAGTGATAGCGCGTTTGTTTGGTAAACCAAATCAAACGGCATCAAATCCCGGGTTTCGCCCCTCTGATACTCCAAGTGTAAAATATTTTCAACATTATTAGCATTACGATGAATAAAAGCATCGTGAAGAAACCTGCATATGTGAGAGATCCTATCAAGTATTCAAAAGACATGTGAAGTCCGCCAACTCTTATGAGGCCATTCAAAGTTACTTTAAATGTTACTTATACCCTTCATTGAGAGAACATTTTCTGGAGTTCTATATGAACATTGCTTCACTTCAATTGAATATATCGAGTAGCATGTATACAAAAATCACACTCGAATACACAACCACGTTTTTTTGAATGGGTCACATATGCGGATATCATCTATATCACACTACAAAGGCCAGGAAATCATTTAAAAATTGTCCATCTATTGCTTTATATTCGGAACAGAAGAAAAAAATTAGAACAGTTTAACTCAGCTATACTCAACCTGCGGACCGCGGGCTGCATGCGGCCCGCCGGGCCTTTGTTATTGGCCCATCTGAAGTAGCATCTCAGAGTTGGATTCCGTTTTAAATTGTATTTACTCAGAGTTGTTTGAAGAGTTCATCGATTTTGAAAACGATACCAATGTAGAAGTTCTGTTTAAAGAAAAAAGGGAAAACAGACCATGACTGAAACGTGTTTGTGGCCCCTATAAAAAAAAGGTTGAGTGTGGCTGGTTTAACTCATTTTAACGGGTCTTTTAGTGAGAAACGGATGAGTGGAACGTAGGTTTTTTTGCCGTCGTAAAAATTATAATGAACAATTTTTCGTTCCAAAGAACAGTGAGTTCTATCTGTTACCCACAAGGGAAATACCATGAAGTAATACAATATGAAATTCAAATATGAAAAAATTGTCTTTGGCCTAGATTTGTTTCATATGTTCCCCAGTTCTATGCATTAAATAGTTTACAATGTGGTTTATTTTTAGAATTATTAAAGCTTGCCGTATTTAAATGTAAAAATAAAAAAAAAATAGTTTAAATTGAAAAAAGGAGGTATTATCACTTTTCTTTGTTACGTTTGACTAACAAAAAATTATCAGTCCGTCCGTCTCAACCATTTTACTAGAAAATATTATTAGTGACGATGCATAAGAGTGACAGAGAGTGAAAAAAAATATATGAGATACTAGCGACTCAACTGCGCTTCGCTCGAATTCGTCCCTAGGTGATTCTATAAATTGATATAACTTTTTTTATTTATGAACCGATTGAAATAAAACGAATACTAAATGTTAAGTTAAGATAACCAAGTTATTAGTGAAAATTGCATCCAAATCGGTTAAGCCGTTTCTGAGATTAGTGCACACAATAGCACAGACAAATAGACAAAAATTCTACAAATCATTGTTTTGGGTTCTATTGCGTTATTAAAGACCTCCAATAATAGTTTTACTCAAATATCTTCCATGTACAGACAACGAGCAGTTACAATTTTATTATATGTATAGATTAAATTATTTATTTATAGTATTGCAGTTAAGAAACGAATAATAACTCTCATATTAAGTAAAATATAAAATATTCATATATTAAATATTTATTTGTTTATTTTTAAACTAAATAGTATTATAGCAGCTTGTGTTATATTTTTGAGCATTGTAAAAAATAAAACGTTATGAAAAGACAATAAAGTATTTTAAAGCTACTTTCTCTTAAACAAAAAGGTTAAAGTTACGAAGATCAATCAAGAGTTATAATTAAAACTATAACGAATCGTCTTTTTGTTAGACAAAGAGTTGACTCAATGGAACTACTTAATACAAGATGAGAAAAGTTCGTTTTAATATCTCCCAGGTGAAAATTTTATCTCTTTTCTCTCAGTACATCATTAAAACATGGTAATAGAAATGGTTATTTGCAAACTATTAATTATTTTCTTAAAATCTACACCTTCTATACATATAATAAAATTCTGACTGAGTCGAATCTGAACGATAAATATATTTTTGGAAAATCTTATTGAAATAGTCATCGTTATCGATACAGACGCCGAATCTATAGTTCTTTCTGTCTGTCCGTTTGTCTTGAAATGCATCACGATGAAAGAATTTGGTATAATAGTAGTTGGTCAACGTATAGGATACTTTTTACTGCGGGAAAATATCTCTTCTCTAAGAAATCTACATATACTAAACGTTAAAATTAATAAAATAGCAAATTTTGTAAGTTTATACGTAGGGGGTAATCTCTTAAAACTTTTTGAAAATTCTTTCATCCGCCGATTAATTTTACCGCCAAGTGCTATAGATTATTTTTTAAAGGATATAACCTATCTCTATTTCGAACTTAACTCAAATATAAATTGCACCATGAAGAAGTAACACTTAATCACCAATTTTCGCAATTTTATAATATTAGTATAATTTAAATTAGTACTAAAAACGTAGATTGAATAAACAGCCTCACTAAGTAGTACCAATAAATTAACACACCGCGCTATGAGAGGTTTATCTTAATAAGGAAGGTATAAAAATACACGAACGTGACTTGTAAGCAAAGTGGACCCTCGGATGGAGAACAGATAAGAAATGACCTAATATATTTTAATTTTAGTACAAAAAAGGTCCGATATGGGCCATGCTTTGAACTTAGGAAAGTAACAATAAGGCTATAACTAACTACTTAATTATAATTATCTAAACTAATAATATAAAGAGTTTGTGAGTTTGCCAGTTTGTGACGTTGTAGGGGCCAATCTCTGGATCTATTAAACCGATTAGGATGAAATTTGGTAAGAACATAGTTTGAGACCCTGGGAAGGAAGTTTTTATTCCAGAAATCGCCCCTTAAATGGGTGAAAATAGGGATGAAAGTCAGTATGGGGATTCAACCTAGGGACGAACTCGAGCGAAGCGAGGGTGAGTCGCTAGTAGCTAATATATCAAACGATAATACAACAACAAAACAAACAAAATATTTTCCCTACATATAATAAAATCGTAGGTCATAGAGAATGAAGTCATAATTGACTGATAGTTTGTTGAACCTGTGCTATGCCTGAAATAATGGCAATACATAATATAATACTTTAAATAAAAATATGAATTGCCCAAAAATGTTAATTAACGCTTTAAAAAATGCTATGTAAAAATGTCCAAAATATCTCTAAATCTCCAATATAACCATGGAATTTATAAGCTTACAACATTAGATAAACTTAGAAGAGGTTTTAATAATGTAAGGCCAAATATGCATTTATAACACATATGATCCACAGCGCATTTATGAAAAGCTATGTGTATAGGCCCTTTACAAGTTTATCATCACAATAAAACGTGCAAAATACGAGCAGACGTCGTGCGTTCATGATACGTGCGTCATTGATGTTTTCTAAAACGTGTCGTAGGCCCTAAATTGAATAACATGAAACACAAAAAAAGCTAGAAACTATTCTAAGAGTGGTTTTTCATTCTGTCAAGTAATATCATCATTCGAAATGTATTAGCTTTGAAGGTAGCTTTAAATAATGAATTACTTATGAATATACTAGCAGAACTCGCGGCTTCGCTTGCACTAAACTACAAAAAAAAAGTCTTAAAAGGTAGGTTTCGTACAAACTTTCAACCCCTATTTTACCCACTTATGGGATGAATTTCGAAAAATGCTTAAGCACGTATTTATTCAATTGTTTTGAAGAGCATTAACACTACTAAATTTCAAGTAATTCTAATCATAAATATTGTTTGGGTTGTCTTAGGTATAACGTGTTTTCCCGTGGGAATGAGATATCTGCCACAGCAAAAAGTAGCCTATGTCACTCTCCAGTCATCCAATTATCCTCATAGAAAAAAAAAACACGATAATCCGTCACTCCCATTAGACGTGAAAGAAGGACAAACGAACAAACACACTTTCACATTTATAATATTAAAGTAAGTATGGAAAAGTATGGAAGTATGGATTTATGAACTCTAATGCGGGCGACTGTTCTTTATCCATACTTTAATAGTCATAGTTATAGTTGTATAATTTTATAATTTTCTGTAAACAAAAGTGTTTCGATACAGGAATACTTCTACTTTGTAGATTACCTCAAATTATAAAGTTAAGTAATTTTGAAAAAAATCTGTAGTTGAAAAATAAAGTTTCGATAAAAGTTGTATCCCCTACCTCAGAGAAAATAGCTGGGGTTTATTATCAAACAAATCAACGTATATATGCTTTTGATCAAAAACTAGTTAAATTACAGGAACATTTAGAAAGCAGTATAAACAAAATAAAGCTTTTTATACACACTCTAAATTGAACAATCATCAATGTAAATTCTGAAAAAAATTACATTCCACACTAAATTATATAGATTAAAAGATTAAATTGTTTATTGTTGAATCAATAATAATCTATCTCCAAGTTTATAACAATGTACAAAAAAGTTGTTTTTAGTGTACGATTATATAGGTATAAATATTTGGTCGAAAGAGCTTACAAAAAGCTTTTATCTCTTATAAAGCACAATACCGTTTCGACGTACTAATAAAAAAACCTAAGCTTCGATAGGCTAGGGTTGTTTTTTATAAAAAAAGCGCAATCTATGTATATTGTAAGTGCATTTAGAACTAAAAACTCCTACCGAGCTACATAATACGTTATTCTTAATGTAATCACACTACCAAATATAATATACAGAAAGTTTATATATATACTAGTAGAACCCACGGCTTCACTCGCACTAAAACTACACAATAAATCTCTAAAAAGGTAAGTTTCATACAAACTTTCATCGCCTATTTTACCCCCTTATGGGATGAATTTATAAAAATGCTATAACACGTATTTATTTAATTGTATTGAAGAGCAATAATACTAAGTTTCAAGTAATTCTGATCATAAATATTTTTTTGGTTTGTATTATTACGTGTTTTCCCGTGGGAATGAGATAATCTCCCGGAATAAAAATCAGCCTATGTCACTCTCCAGCCCTTCAACTATCTCCAGTCAAGAAATCAGGCCAATCCATCACTCTGTTTCGACGTGAAAAATGACAAACAAACAAATAAACACACTTTCACATTTATAATATTAAAGTATGGATATATACATACATATAAGCTTGTTATTCCTTCATGTTGAAATGGCATAATAGATTTGGATGTAATTTTGTAATGAATAGCCTATGACTTTTACTGTTAAGCATCTTGGGATGCACCCACGTGAAGCGACGGTGAATCACCTGTATGTACATATATAGGCTACCTTAAGAGCTGCTCTTTGTGAAGAGACACTAAATAAATAAAATATATAACTGTAGTAAAAACTGACATTAAAGTTATATTCACGCTAATGTTATAAAAGCAAAAGTTTGTAAATGAGAGAGGCTCATTCTGAGAGAGTGTGTTTGATACTTCTTCGCGCTATAACAGCTCTACACATTTGGATGAAATTTGGAAAGGGGATAGCATATTATATTTTAGATTATAACATAGGTAAGGTTCGATATATTTATCAGATTTGTGATTAAAAACTTCTTTAATCTAAACCATAAAACATACCTATACTTTTAATACAAGAAATTCTATAGAACAAAAATCTTAAATATGTTTTAAATTGCTTTTATCTCAGTAATTACTGTATAAAAATATTCAAATTTTTGTTTTACTATTTTATTCGATATAGCACTGAAGCAAAGCACTCCCTTGTGGCGGTGAATCCGTTTGATCACCTGATGGCTTAACTTTCCGATCCTCATCCATTCTCGTTAGGTGTGAATGAAACCCTTTGGGTATTATTGCATTCTTCAATATTATCTTTGATTTTCTCTATAAAGTTAAACCAGTTTTTTGTTGTAATATTCCGTGTAGCTTGCTAAGTGATGACTTTCAGTGATGCTAAGCCCAAAAAGATAACGTTCTTTGTATCATCAGTCAGACTTTTTCTTATTAGAAAACCATGGCATCACATGAGTACACCAACAGCATTAAACCAGGTCTCCTACATCTATTTTTAAGTACTTTGTATATGTTACATGTACATCATCTTGACTAACTATAAATCGATTTTAAAAATTTCTTCTAATAAATAGACTATACCTAAATTAAATTAAATACCTAAATTTAAAAAAAAAGTGATTTTGAAGTCGG
Source organism: Brenthis ino (assembly GCA_921882275.1). NCBI lineage: Eukaryota > Metazoa > Arthropoda > Insecta > Lepidoptera > Nymphalidae > Brenthis > Brenthis ino. Next base: position 18,295,758 of record OV170222.1, read on the forward strand.
AATGACTTTTTTAGTAAAATCTTATTATTCGATTAATTCGACAAATAGCAAAAAGCTTAAAAGGTAGAGTTTAGGAAAAACGAGCACTTATTAGTGTTTAATAATAGGAAGTATAAAAATAAAAAAAAGTTTTTAAAAAATAAGGTCGCAAAATTTTCTATTAAAATTTTTTAATGAAATATCTCGTACAAATTTTCACAGTTAGTTAATGATGCATTGAATTTTAATGTACACGGCCTATATACGTTTATTAAAACGTACATGGGAAAAGTACGAAAAATCTTTAGAATACGAGGAAATTTTTAAGAACAGCTTTATATTTTCTATTGTATTTGTAAGACCCATTGTATTTTGGCCGACATAAGATTCTTATTGAGAGCTTTTGTGGATAACATTATAGAATTTTTATTTTTTCGAGTAATAGGTATTTTTTTCATTTGACGGAGTCATTTCTCTACTTGCTACCAATATAATGAATATTTTTTATACCTTAACTACAACTATAGAATTTGCCTCAGCCGAGAATCGAATTCACTTTATTAAAAAGTACTAGTGACACACCCTCGCTTCGTTCGAGTTCGTCTCTAAGTACATATGAACGATTGACGGGAAATATATTATATATACTAATATAGTCTATCTGGACTACATATTACTATATGTGTATATAATATACATACATATATACATAGGTATGATAAGTTTTATATCAATTAATCGAGAAATAATTGGTTCTCCATACAAACTTTCATCTCTCTTTTCACCCCCTTAAGGGATGATTACAGGGATAAAAACTATTTTATATCGTTCCCTTCAAACTATCATCATACAAAATTTCATCTAAATCGGTTTAGCGGATTTTCAGCTTATCAACAAACAAACAAACAAACAAACAAACAAACTTACAAACTTTAGCTTTTATAATATTAATGTAGATAAAGTTAGTAAATAAAATAGCTTTGAAACTAGTAAAAGTGTTTGGTAAACATAACATCCGACTGGTGAGTATCATCCGTGAAACATTACTTTACGAGGTTCATAAAACTTCAGAAGAATATAAACACTAGCGATATCCTCTTTTGCTTGGCGTCCATGATCTATTAACATTTAAGTGTGCTCCAATTGTTCGCGGTTAAACTGCTGGACAGATTTGGATGAAATTTAGTACGCAGATAGACTATAATAACATATAAAAAATATTTAGATTTAAAAAAAAAACAAAAGAAAAAAATTGGTGCATGTAACCTTTACGCGCGTTGAAGTAAACCTTCTTTGGCAAATTACGCAATTAAATTAAAACAAATCAATAATTAAATAAGACACGCTAGGCATGTTACAATCATATATTTATAATAAGCGGAAAGAATAATATTATATACCATTTGTCAGACAATAACAACGGTTACCATGGCAACGATTAGTCATAATAGCGTGTAATGTATTCTATCTCATTCTTTCGCCGGCTTAATCCTACATATTTATGTGTTTGTCTCTTTCTTGTGTCGCATTTTCTTTTCATCAAGTTTCAAATCACAACGATTCTAAAAAAGTTTCACTTCAAATTAATTTAATTCGATAAAAGCAAATAAAATTTCAGTAACATGATTATTTTTTATATTTAACGAAATTTTATTACAAACATACACTATCTATTACACGATAATGCTCAACAAAGCTTATCCATTCAGGGGCTTCGCCAATTACGTCGCCAGCACCTAGTAATTAATACTACGCGTCGACAACGGATGTATAATTAACATGATATTTACATTCATAAATAAATATTATATTTGCTTTGCTTCATTTTGTATTTCTTGTTCCCGTTGTTGTTTCAGTTACGGTAGATAAAAGAATATATTGAATTTTTAATAGCTGATACTTTCTTGAATTTACTTGAATATTTGACATCTATCTTCTATACATATAATAAGAATGAATGGTATATTATGTTGACACGTTTGGCTCAGTTTGTAGTACCCTACTTCCTGTGCCAGCGGTCGCAGGTTCGAGTGATTAACTTGTGTGATGACCACGAATATTTGTTTTCTAGTCATGGGCGTTAATATTTATAATATGTATGTACGTATTAAAAGTTATTAATGTGTAGTGTAATAACTATCTGGTATCCATAACACAAGCCTTGTAGCTTATCGTGAAACTAGTTGGTGCTGTGTGTAATTTGGCTTCTGCAACACAGTTTTTAACAAGCGCAGGGGCTAGGGAAATCTTTATAACCTGTATATGTATAAAACTATGTCAATAAAGAATTTATTATTATTATTAATTGTCCCAACATGTTTATTTATTTTTTAATCTTAATTATTAAACTATCTTATAACTGATATTTATTATGTAAGAACTTTTTTCTATCTTTTTTATATTTTTCTTATATTTCAGTAAGCTGTAATCATATAAAATATAATATTAAAATCATAATAAAAATGCTTATTACTTCTTTCATTTTGTTAACAAAATCCTTTTTAAATAAAGGTGTTTTCAGATATACATACGTTTTTTGTAAAAACATACAAATTGTCTATTAATTAATTATTATTAGTATTTCCTGTGGCTAAATTTTAATGAATAATGTTTGAACCATGAACGTTATTAAACGCTTTCACGTAATTAGTCAAAGCCTTTTGTACGAAGAAATCTTGCGTAAATTCACATTAGTTAACAGCTTTACTGGAAACATTTTGCTTTGAATGGGCTGGCACCCATTTCAAAAATATTTGATTAGGTATGTATTTAATAGGTAGGCTTTAATTACTTAGCCAAAGCACACCGACTTCGAAAATATTTGATTAGGTATGTATAGTAAATGAATACTACCAATCAGTTATTTTTTACTTTTTAGTGCTTTTGTTTGAAGTCGGTTTTTATTTTTTTGTTAAAAAGTTTTTTTAAATATGTATTCAGCCCTTTTTAACGTCCCACTGATGGGCACGGGTCTCCCTTCAGTACAAGAGGAATCAGGCCGTAATCCACCACGCTCGCCAAGTGCGGGTTGGCGGACTTCACATGTCTTTCGAAAACTTGCTAGGTTCTCTCAGACATGCAGGTTTCCTCACGATGTTTTCCTTCAACGTTAGTACAAATAAAATAAAAAATTAAATATGTTCTTCACAATATACCATAGTGATAGAGATTAATGTACACAGTAGGTATACTCGTAGCAATATCTTACAAGAATTACCTTCGACTTAAGAGTTTTTACAATTTTTGCAAAGAATATTGTAAGACGTCTATTTAAGTGTAAAAGCTTTGAAGTGTCGTACTAGAGACGTTTGCTCATAATTATCTCATCTACACTCACACCTGCTCTCGATGTCTCCATAAACGTGCAAAGAGATGAAGTTAATTTTCTTCTTTGAACAATGTTATATAAACGCGAACTTATAACACGTGGACGACATTCTAAGTTTCATTATGAGTTTTATTTTATTAAACTAGCGACTTACCCTCATTTTGCTCGGGTGCGTTTAAGGTTCCGTACATTTAAATAAATCTAAAGTACGTTTTAAATAATTAAATAAAGATTTTACCGTACTAAATTGTTTATCATAAAATATGTTAATAGTCACCCCTGCTACTAATAGTTTTTGTGTAATAAATCATTAAAAAATGATATGTAGGTCAACTCGATCGATCAGTTACAGCGGTTTCCCATGAGAATAAGACATTTTCTTGTAGAAAAATTATGCTAATGAATGTTAAGTCGACTAATAAGCTATCGGTACACTAAATTTAGTTAAAATGCGTCCAGCACTTTTTGCATGAAAAACAGACAGACAGACAAAAATTTCAGCATTTTGGTTTTTGGACCTATATACTGTTCACATTGTATAACACTTATTGTTTTAAAAAAAATATTTCGTGTATAGATTTAGATTTGTTACTGTTTTATTACCTATAATATGTTAAGAAATTCGTATCCATTGACGCTTATTTTAACTACATATATGATGTCGTTGGACCAAGTGAACGAGGCATGTAGGTATCGTATACACTTCTATTGTACACAACTTACTATTCATCTACTTTTGAAATTAAATACCGTTCCCGTATCTTTCATTGAATTCGCAATCTCTTACGAAGAGCTCGTGGAGTTGCAAATTTTAATACGTAAAATCAATATATTATTTTAAAATAACATGGATGGTTCCTTATTATAAATATAATAATTATCATATCTCTATACGTAATATAATAAAAAATAAATTCAATCAGTCAAACACGTAAACAAAATAGGCAAATATCTATTGGAGCTTCAAACTAACACTGGGATCAAAATCTGATAAACAAAGAGGAACACATAACGTTTCTAGCCGATCGAGGGTAAACAAGAGAAAGAAAACAAATTCCCAAAGCGGATAATAAGCTCAAAGCCGAGCGGTGAGGCGGGGCGAGAAAGTGCAGCCAGTGGAAAACTTCCACTACGACGGGCTTTCAAGTATCTACAGCTAATTCATTCCAATAAATACGTAGCTGATGTGACAGTAATTTTGTGAAACAGTGATACAATATTAATCTATACATATAAAAAAATTGTAACTAAGCCGAATCTGTACATTAAATCTTTTTTGGAAAATCTTATTGAAATAGACATTAATATCGATACAGAGGCCCAATCTATAGTTTCTAGAATGTTTGTCTATGTCTGTCTGTTACCGCATCATGGAAAAACCATTGAAGGGTTTTTATGAAACTTGGTATCGCGATAGCTGGTTATCTGGGTCAACATATAGGGTACTTTTAACCGCAGGAAAATATCTCATTTCCAAAAAAATTATACTAAAACAATGTAAGAGTATACTAATATGTAAAACCTAAGAATTTGATTTTTGGTCATCTAATCGCGGGCCACGAGCACTGCTAGTTTTATTATATAAAGCGAAATATTTATCAAATGAAACTTTCTTAGCCACTATTTTCAAATGCTTGAAAATAGTAGTTTCGGCCTTATTACATATGTTTATGATCGTATTCATGACACAGGGCTACTACATACATGCGTTTAAAGGTCTAAAAATGTGTAGTAATTATAAAGCTCAAAAAGTTATATTATTAAATTCTAACTATTTTCGGGATTTTTAACCGGATCTACATGTAAATACATACTAATGTTGTAAATGTGAAAGTGTGTTTATTTGCTTGCTTATCCTTCTTTCTCGTCGAAACGGAATGATGGATTGGCGTGATTTTTTGTTTAAATATAGTTGGAGGGCTGGAGAGTGACATAGGCTACTCTTTACCGCGGGTGGTTATCTAATTCCCACGGGAAAACTCGTTATAATACAATCCAAAAAAATATCTATAATCAGAATTACTTGAAACTTGGTATTAATGCTCTTCAATAAAATTAAATTATTACGTGTTTTAGCATTTTTCGAAATTAAACCTATAAGGAGATAAAATAGCAGATGAAAGTTTGTATGAAACTACCTCTTTAGAGCTTTTTTTTGTAGTTTTAGCTGTTAGTAGATATATAAAAATAAGACAGTTCAGTAACTTTTTCTCCCCTGTTTGGTAAGCGATTCTCTTTTTTTTTGTTTAGTAGCAATTGCAGCAACCAATAGGGAATACTATGTTCTCTACCTTTATCGACAATTTTTTTTTACGTGTAACAGTCTGAATGTATAATTTATACTGCTATCGCAATTCATTTCTACCTATACATTCTAAATAAATGAAAATTATTCAATGAAATCATTTTATCTAAAAACGTACACTATAATTAAAAATACTTTAAAATAAATTATTTCGCTTTGGAAGTTATTTTTTTTTAAATATGGGATCTACCATAACCTCCACCTATTCATTAAAATTATTTACTAAATTATATGCTTACATCTTCATCGAAACTCTTTGCCTTATTACATTATCTATGATCCCTACGAGTAAGGACATCCTATTCAGCTTTTATTTTATTATCAGAACTAGCGACTCATCCTCACCTTATTCGGATTAGGTTGATTCCCCATACAAACTTTCATCCCCCTTTGGGGTGGCCCCTTAAGAGATGATTTCCGGGATAAAAACTTTCCTATGTCCGTCCCAGTGTCTCAAACTGTCTTCTTACCAAATTTCATCTATATCGGTTCAGTAGATCCAGAGATTACCCCCTACAACCTCTCAAACTCACAAACTTTACCTGTTTATAATATTAATGTAGATTTAGAATTATATTTCTAATATAATTTTAAAAATATTTAAAAGTCATGATGCCACTTATATAACTGCCAACGATTGCTATATTTCAATTTATTTGTTGATTATAAATAGTTCGATAGACGTATTATTAATAATTATTTGTATTATCTGTAATCATGTAGATATTAAAAATGCTTTAAAACTGCTACTAATATTTTACTCTCACATTACTAGAACGTTTTTTATTAACGCTTTTTAATTGTTATTGTCATGAAAGTTTTAATTACGTTCTCCTTAGTACTAAAATATTTAGGTCATATTGGATTTCCATAACTTTCGAGTAGATGCATCAATTCTCTTTAGCTAGATTTATAGTTTATCCGCTCGCTTAATATTGTTTGATTTATCCGTTGTAAATACCATGGTACTGCATACCGATAATACAAAATTTACGTTTATACTTGTTACCCGTTGAAATTTATCTTCATTTATATATGACTTCACGTTTTGCTCGTTTTGTAGTGACGCTACTTGCTGTGCCAGCGGTAGTGGGTTCAAGTCCCGCTGGGGGCATTCATTTGTGTGATGAGCACGAATGTTTTTACTCATGTGTGTATTTAAACGTATAAATGTATATCAACTATCCGGTAGCCATAACGCAAGCCTCGTAGTTTACTATGGAACTAGATGGTGCTGTGTGTTAATGTCCCAACATATTTATTTATATTATTTATTTATTGGGTTAGGACCTATTTTTGTGTTGAAAATAATATCAATAGATTGTTATGTAATATGTATGTGTGTACTCGTAAATATAATAATTCATTAACATCCTTCAAAAGAATAATTTTAAAACCTACGGTATATCCTACAAGAATAAAACAACTTTTATGCAGTTTTAAAGGCTTTAAAAGCTTTTACTTGTTTTTTTTAATAAAAATCTGTCCTAGACGTTTAAAAGTTACAATCTTTTTCTTCCCTTGAAACGTAAGTTATTTTAATTAATATTATAGCAGAGTTTCAGATATTTAAATAATGGATTGTTTTAAGTGTACATTTTATTATAAATAAAATAGTATTTTGGAGAGACCACCGCAAGTTCGATTTTCGACTGGTGAAGAAACTATTAGGTCCCAGAAAACTAAATAAAGCAAAGAATCACCAGGGCTTGAATTTCTAAACGTCAATTATATATGTCTCACATTTAGATCAAGTTTTAGGTGAAATAGGGTAGAAAAATAAAAAAAGAATTTATATCACAATTTCATAAATACAATACATTATAATGTATCTCCTTATTCCCAAGGAGGGTTGACGTCAGGCAGGCGGCCGGTCGTAAAACTTTTGCCAAATCCTATCAGCAGTACAGAAGATGTACTGGGAAATGGGCAGGGAGATGATGATGTACATTACATATCTATCTACCTAGGTAATATCATTCTTAAGAAACTATTCCGGCGATCAATATCAGCGACTATGTTCTTATTGGATACCTATTTATTATTAAATAATACTTAAGTTATAATAAATGTTTCAAAGAAAACAAAATACCTGCTAAACTGAGAAAATAAAATATTGTTGTAGCAGATGCGTAATAGCGGCAAGATGTATGACATGTGTATAAGGTAAATTCTTTTTGTCCTTACATAGAATAAATAGGCCCTCATATTCGTGCACGAAAAGATAAATCAGGATTGTATTATTTCGTAAGAGTAAAGATAAAAAACCAGTAACAGTTAGCTCATTGCTAATAAACTCGGTTAGAAAGCCATGGAAAGCAGGTTCAAATCTTAGATCTAGATTAGATCTTAGAATATAATACTTATTCAGTCTTTTCTAACTAAATAACTTGCTACTTGTATTGACATTGAAATTGAATTTTTTAAGAAAAATATCACGAAACATCCTGAAAAAACAAAACTAGTTTTCTTCTCGTCCAATAAATGTGATTTTTTAGCTATCATGTAATAGGGACTACGATGTGATTGAAATCAATCTTTGCATACAAATTTTGAAAGTAAATAGGACCTATAATCGAACCCAGATCTGTTCCAAGTATCAGAACGTGCCTGAAAACCACTGGCTGGTCAATTTATATGGGATAGAATCGTTCAATTGTCTCGCTCAGCTATAAGCGCTTTCAATTAGCTAACTAACCATCCAATCATTGCTAATCTTGCACAGTTTCGCACGCTTGTATTTTATTAACCGACTTTATTATAGAGAAAGTACTCAATTAAAAAGTAAATTATGAAATTCGGATTATAATTAGCGAAGATATCGCGTAACACACACGACTAACACACGTACATAGAAAATCACAAATATCAAGTAAAAAATCATTTTATTGTGTTCTTAGATTCCTTTTTTATGATTTATTTTTTTTCTTAATTTAGGCCAGATTTTAATTAAAATGAAAATTCCAGTAATAATTCGTTTGACTGTCACCTGTCGTTTTAAAATGATTAGATCTCGACTGTCGTTTCCATTTTTATGTTATACTCTTAGTTTATTTTCTAAATTAATATATTAAAGCAATATAATGAATACTAACGACTTTTGCTTTACTTTGTTTTTACTTTGCTTGTCGTAACCTGCATGTTACTCCAGGTCGTAATCTATCTGTCTATTAAATTAGCAAATACTTCCAGAAGTTTTATCGTGGAGAAGCGATACACAAACTTTTGCATTTATAGGAGGAACTAGCGACTCAGCCTCCCTTCGCTTCTCGACTTCGAAAATATCTGATTAGGTATCTATTCTAAATGAAAACCCCGTTCAGTTATTTTTTACATTTTAGTGTCTGGAAGCCGGTTTTTTTAAGTTTTTATTTTAGTTAACCTTTTTTTTTTTTTTTTAACGTTGGGAAATGCATTTACGCACGATGTGTGGGACTCACCGGCAAAGCCAGTACTACCCACTAAAACCCAACAAAGCCTTCCCCCGTCTTAATGAGGCGTCGCAGGATCGCTTACGCATTCAACTACGACGCCCCGACGGCAGGTCTGCCGAAGCAGACCACAACAACCACGGGGTTGCTCCAAGGTCCACTCTGCTATCAGAGAAGTACCAGGAGCAACCCGCATGATTCACCGCCCTCCGAAGAGGGCGCCTCCCACCGCCCACCGAAGTGGGCCACCTCCCTGTGCGTTTCTTGGCTTCGCGCCCGGTTGGGTTGCCGGGCACTACTGAGCCCCCCCACCACGACAAAGTGAACGCACGTTGGGGGGGATTTTAGTTAACCTAGCCTATAAGTAAAAACAACTTACTATATTTGTACACCAAAAAACATTTATTTTCTTTAGCATCCCATTTTCCTAATATTACTATGAATATTTTCGTAAAAGCCTAGGTTGCGTTACCTTTTGTACCTATATTATTTAGTTTACAAACGACTACCATTTATTATACTTTACCGCTATTGAAAGCAAAAATTGTGAACATAAATGTACACTACAAAGAAAATGTTAAGATGAAATTGTGAAATTGTTTTTCAGATATTGTGGCAATGTGTTATTGTAACAATATATAATCATCCTCTTGACCATCTCATTGAGACTTTCCATCTGTGCAAGAGATTTTATAGTGCACAAGTCTGCTCAAAGACAAGTGCACGCTCTATTGCTTTCAGTTTTAACCTTCACAAACAAATATCGACACCACCGGTGAGAGATCAGGCATGGATAGATAGCTAAAGATATTCTCCTGAGGTGTAACACCGTCAACTTCTCAACTCCGTGCTCCTACTGGGAATATATTAACAAAAAAAATATGTTTATATTCAGCTTGACTCAGGATTCGAACTTAGAGTCTCCAGACCTGAAACCTGTATGCAGCCATTAGACATATTTCTTGTGTTCTTCATTTATAATAAAGACGAAAAACCATTTATAATACTGTATTATTATATACCTATTCTTTATAACACTAAACAATTAAGCGAAAAAATACATAGAAAATAGCGTGGGCAAAGGTGGACTTACGAGTATCTCTATTCTTAGATCTCTTGATCTCTTCCAGTCAACCCATGTACATAATTAATTTTGCATGTAGAAAATAGTCTTAAGTAGCGGTGTTATTTGAATTTCCTTAATTTAAGCGATCATTGTAATTTTTATTGGGAAAATAAATATATTTAACCTCAAACCATCATAATTATTGATTAATTTGAAAAGGATTTGTTAAAAATAAACAGGAGTTCACCTTTACCGACTCACCCCTTCAAATGAATGTGTACACACTACGTTTGTTTTTACTTTAACCTAAATAAACAAGCGTTTAGTCTCCCTTCGCATGTGCGACACTTGTGAAAATTGTTGAAAGGCGTAATTATACATACCTATATATAAATATAGATTATCCTACTAATATTATAAATGCGAAAGTCTGCGAGGAAGTACAGATGTATAAATGTATGGATGTTTGTTATTCTTTCATGCACAAACTGCTGTATAGATTTTAATTAAACTTTACAATAATTTAACTCATACATTATAACAACACATAGGATTTTACACTAGGATAGAACACTTTTTATCCCGGAAAAATGTACGGTTCCAACTGTCTTAAGTATTACAAAATCTAATCCTACACAAGTAAATATTTTAAACTAGACTTTTCTCTCGATTCCGCCGCGTCGTTAAATTTAGTAGAACTACTACACTCTCGTAGATTTTAATGTCATGTTATATAGCTATAGCCTATTTTTGGCTATTTGACACTAAAACCTACCTTCCTTAAGGCATGGCTTCAAAAGGCAAAAATAATATTTCAAATCCGACCATTAGATCCAGATAAACTTTTCATCCAGAAGAAACTCAGCAAAACAGCACAAATTTTTTTATACATTGGTATAGATAGGTATGTACAGATAGTTTTTACGACATTTAATCTAGGTAGCGTTTGGGGTTCTAAAAATTTTTTTCTCTATTCTATAAGAGAAAAGGAGACTGATGTAGAAAAAATGTATATTACATAAAACTATTTTAATGAAAAAAGCTTTTTAGAATAGTGTTTCGTTTTTCATTCATTCATTTTTACAAAGTATCAACCCTATTTTCATATATCAATACCTTTTATAAAACCATTTGTCATTTACGGCTTTCAATGAAAAAATAACATATTATTGACAATCAGTTAAATAAGGGTATGTAAATTGTACAAATTATATACAAAATTATATTTATTTTGACACATTGCCTGATAGCTTTGAGAAATGTGCACAATCTAGTGAAGATTGGGCATAAAAAGTACTAAAATTCTACGGGCCATAAGTTAATTTTTTGCGAAAAAGTATGAATTTCTGCGAAAAAGAACCTCATCCGATTGGACACAATTACGCATTACATTATTACCTTAGATTATATATTTGCTTAATATTAAGAATAATTACCATTTACATTTTACCAAGAAAAAATCTATACTTTTATGTAAGATAAAGTTCTAATTTTTGGATTATTTACGACCGACTGACGTAACCCTATATTTGACAAAAAATAATAAAAAACATTATTTTTTTCACTTTTGTAGTCTACTAGCACTCACGTTCGGTCTCGGTTCGTCCCTAGGGTACTTCCCCATACAAACTTTCATCCCCATTTTCATCCCATTAAGGGATGATAGCGGGATAAAAACTATCTTATGTCCTTCCCAGGGTCTCAAACTATGTTCTTACCAAATTTCATCTAAATCGGTTCAGTAGTTTCGGAGCCTATTCGGTACAAGCAAACAAATACACAAACAAACAAATAAACAAAAATCAAATCTTTATAATATTAGGAATTACAGATTAGGAATATCTTCGTCAATTTGTGAATCAATTTTCATATTTTATTTAAAGAAAAGGTTTTATAAATTCCATCCCTTAGGGTAAAAATTCTTTTTAGTGATTAAGTTAGTCCGTTTAAAGCTGTGGGATTTTCAATTCTTCCATCTCAGATATTAATAATACTCGTATGTCGTACATATTCATAGTAAAGTACAGTGCGACTTTGACCTAAGTTAGCTCGTCTCTCATCATTTGCTGTGATTATGTTTGTTTATTTAACGCCGATGTGAACAGTGAACCGCTCCACAGTTCAAAGTACTTAATTCACATGTTGTTTTCACACTAACCGAGCTTGAGTACAGATTATAAATGACTAGCGATTCACCCTTACTCCGCTTGGGTTCGTCCTTAGTTAGGTTTTAACGTTTAGTATTGATTTCTCAGAGATGATATATTTTCCCGCAATATAAAGTACCCTATATATTGACCCGGGCAACCAGCTATCATCATACCAAATTTCATCAAAATCTGTCCAGTGGTTTTCTTGTAATGCGTTGCCAGACAGACAAACAGACATACATTTTAAAAACTATAGATTCGGACTCTGTGTATCGATAATAATGACTATTTCAATAAAATTTTCCAAAAAATATTTAATGTACAGATACGACTCAGGTAGAACTTTATTATATGTATAGATAATTATTCTATATCTTTTTTGCGCTTTTGTTTGCTAAACTAGCGACTGACTTTCGCTTCGCTTGGCTTGTTTCGCTTCGATATTTGCTTGTTTCTTTTCGTTTAAAATATCTATTTGCATATTTTAAAATAGTTATTGCGAGAATGCCTTAGGCGATATACATATGCTATTGCAGATTTTTCTGTAGGCCATTTTCATATGTATCTATAATTTTCTAGTACATCGTTTTGGTATATCTCTTAAGGTTTAGCCAGTGTTAGCCGTGTTCTTAGAACAACAGAAACAGTCATTGTGTGTTGTTAAAATTAATTCGTTAGCCCGTATATAATCCACTATAACGCAGAACAAGACTAATTTACTACATATTATATTATACAGCTAACTACAATTCAATGAATTGCTTAATTCCAGTTTGAAGTCCAAATACATTGTAGTAATAGAAGTGGAGATCATAACAACCTGGTCATTGTCATATACCTACTTGTAAATAAAGCTTGTCTATACTTAGTATTATAACGAGGTAAAGTTTGTGAGATTGTGAGTTTGTGACGTTGTAGGGGGTAATCTCTGGATCTACTCAACCGATTTAGATGAAATTTGGTAAGAAGATAGTTTGAGACCCTGGAAAGGACATAGGATACTTTTTATCCTGGAAATCATCCCTTAAGGGGGTGAAAATGGAAATGACAGTTTGTATTGAGAACATGCAATAAAAGTATATCGCAACAATAGTTCAGTTCAGTTTCAGTTATAACAATCTATGTATGACTTTTAAACCACTAAAAACAAATAGCCAGTAGTAAAATTTACTACCCAGTAGCTACTTCGGTAAGCTATAACTGTTTTATTACTAAATTTAATAGCATATTAAGTCGTGTAGATATTATTCATGAGTTTGCAATATTCAAAGAATTTAATATACTATATATCACTCACTGCTTTGCTTGATTTTAAGGAATAGAGTCACTAAAGAAATATATAAAAGGAATCCGGCAAAATAAATGTCAAAGTCAAAAATAATAGAAAATTCGATTCAATTCAATTTTATTTGTTAATGGCTTCAAAACGTGGAAGAATACCTCGCCAATATCACGTCACGTGGAAGTGTGAAAATAACATTATTAAGACAACCTGCAGTAAAAAGCTATATATGTATAATGAATTCTATCTGAGACTCGAGATTTCGATTTTATTATAACAAATAAATGAAATTCAGTACAAAGGTATGTGCTGCAATATTTCTTACCACAAAGCCTCCCAAAAACGTGGAAAAAAATAGTAAATTATGTGTTTTCTTAGAAGGTTACATAGACGAAAACGCAAACAGAATCTAGTTGAATCCACATTATTTTTAAATATATGCATATTCAATACACCTTTTATAACAATGTATATTTTATATATTATGTTACAATTGACATTATACGTAGTGGAAATAGTTTACGTCGGTGAATAAAGCTCCGGTCAGGCACATAGGTCGTAAGCACCACTTTCGAGGTAATAAAGATTTTTATCACTACAACCACACAATTTTACTAGTCTTCTTTATATATGTTATGGGTTTCTTTAATATGGGAAAAGAATTTGTTTACAAAATACCTTTTAGTTTGTCATTTACATAGTAATTCTGGTAATTTTGATTAAATACAGGATTACAAGTACTTATGTAATATATATTAGGTTACATAAAAAACTGTAATCTATATATATAAAAATCAATTACCGCTCGTTAGACTTGCTAAAACTCGTAAACGGCTGGACAGATATCAATAATTCTTTTTTTTTGTGGGTCAGAGGTAGTTTAAGTATCAAAAACGTGTGTGTGTACTTATGTACGCACTTAAGAAGTTAAACTTCTTTGGCGTAAAAGAAAAAAAATAGCTAAAGATTTCATCCTGTATGTCACAACTTTCTGTCTGTAAAAGGAATGCAGCTAACTTCATCATGTCGCTTTTTATTGTCGGTGGGCGCGCACATCGTAAAAATTATATTCTCATATTTGTTTTCCAACGTGTTAAAAGTAGTATAATTTCCAAAGTCAGGGAAAACATAAAAAAATAGCTAAGGAATCAAAAAGTTCAGAGCTGTTTATTTGGGGTTTATCTGTGAATATATAATATGATAATGTGAATAAATAATATCGTCTATCTATTCCATACCAACCGTTAAAGCGTACCTAGTGATGGATATTAGAGTGGCTAGTGTGGGATAAATACTAAGAATAAAGTGGCTCTAGGAAAAATAGAAACAAGAATTTTAATCTAAGCGTTTTTACCCATCTACAACATCAAGATAATTTGTATTTTATGTTCGTACATTTTATTTTACTAAGACTGTTATTAGTATGGTTAACTTATTAGCGATTATGAAAAAGAAAATTCAGTAATTTATGCCTGAAATGGTATTCTTTTTGTTCACTAAGAATACTATTTATATAAGGTACGCCCACTATAGGGGCGGGGAACTTGAGAAACAGTACGCTGACTGACCTTGACTCAGTTTAGCTTCAGTTTTATTCTTCTCTACGCTCTGTCTACGAGAGTTTACAATTGTGGCGTGCGGGTCAAAAACATCAAGCTAATATATGGAACCTACAATTTCAGATACGGTAAATAGTTCTAACAGTATTTAAAACTAAAAATAATCTTAATATATATCAACTTTTTTGACTTTAAAATATTATGATATATTTATCTACTCGAAAAGAAAACGATCGATTAATAAGATTGGTTTCCTATGATAATTTGGAATACGTACATAGATACATATTTGTACATACTAGCTACTAATGATAATATTAGTACACTAGCGACTCACCCTCGCTTCGCTCGGGTTCGTCCCTGGCTTGCTTCCCAATGCAAACTATCATACCCATTTTCACCCCATATGGGATGATTTCCGGGATTAAAAGTATGTCTTTTCCAGGGTCTCATACTATCTTGTTACCAACTTTTAGCTCAATCGGTTCATTAGATCCAGAGATAACCCCTAACAACGTCACAAACTCACAATGTCACAATCTTTACCTCTTTATAATATTAGTATACATAAATAATTTGATATTAGGTAGATTTTTATTGAACAGATTTTTACATTATGGTTTTATTATTTATGATAGCGACTTAACGTTCTGTTATAATTTAGATTAAAAAACAATTTATTTTATATCTACTGATTTTATTAATATCGTAAACGTCACAAAGTACGCAGTAAAGCTTTTATCATTTCCGCATCACTATTTTACAGGTACTTAAGCCTAATTTGCTAAAAAAAGGAAAGGGAATAGAAAATATGGAATAAAATTGTTTTAACTATTTGACCTAACTGACGTTGTTCGATACTTAAAAATATGTTTTTTTATCTTTGGATCCATACAAAAAAACCTATAGAAAAAGGCACATAATATATTTTTCCCAATTTCCCAATATTCCAGGCAACTTATCTATTTCTTCTCTAAAAACCTTATTAATATATTATTATATCTATAATACGAAAGTTTGTGAGGCTGTCTGGATATCTGGATGTATAGATGTATGGATCCTTGTTACTCTTTCACGCAAGAACTACTAAATGGATTTTAATGAAACTTTACTAATACAGCTCATACATCAGAATAACATGGCTACTTTTATCTCGGAAAAATGTACTGTTCCCGTGGAATAGAATTGAGAAACAAAAGAATATATAATCGGACCAGTTGTTCTCAATAGATGCGCTTATCATAGAACAGCATTTCAATTTGATTTATATATTATAATATAATAAAAGATAGATAGATACATGGATTTGAAGCTATTTAAACCTCGTATATTATTATTAAAGATTTTAAATTATCTTTTATATTATTTTCTTAGTTAGTAAAATAAATTATACTTTATGAATTAAATATTGAAGTTTTTAATTCATAAAGTATAATTTGTTTACTTGTTGAAAAGGAATAATATTGGAATACAAATGGTAAAGCATTAACAGATAAGCTTAAAGCTTATCTGTTAATGTTTTACCATTTGTATTTCATTAATATTCATTTTCACTATTACTCGGTATATTGTACAATGTCTCTACTATTAATATTATTTATTTTAGAGCTTACAAAACTACTAAGGGGGTGAGAATGGGGATGAAAGTTTGTATGGGGAAGCAAGCCAGGGACGAACCCGAGCGAAGCGAGGGTGAGTCGCTAGTAAGATATAATTCACATGTACTGTTGGTACATGTGTACTGATGGTATTTTAAAAATACATAAGTTTTCTAAATTTTTTCTAGGTGAATGCTTATGTATGGAGTACATCGGAATCGCAGCTCTTTAGGCGTAGTAAAGTTTTTATTACAAGTCAAGCACTATTTTATAACTCTTAAAACTTAATGGTATCTTTTGTTTAGTGACTGATAGAGATTTGTATTTAGAAGCAAATGGATTTAATAGTTAAATTAAGCCAACCAAAATCAACCAAACATGAAAACGCACTTTTGGCAATATTTTTATATTATTGTTATGTAATACATAAACAACTTAAAAGATAATGAAAATTAAGAGTACTCTTTGAAATCGGTTTTACTTATTCGGGAATTATAGACAAATGCTTACATTTAATATAGATAAGTAAACACAACTTGCGAGTAACATGTTGCACTTTACGCATATTTTTTTAATAATAATAACGTTTATTTGAAGTAGAAAATCAGGTTACAAAAATATACTCTACATAACTGTTTCGCTTAAAACATAATAATATAAGAATATCCAGTAAGAGTAAAAGAGCTCGTACTAGGAAAATCTGTATTACGAGCTCTTTGTATAAACGAATATCTATAGGTACAAATAAATAAAATTCAAGTGTCTGTTTGTAATGTTAAAATAACAGCTTTTTACTAATTGCATATGAAAGTATATACGGTACTTATAAGGAAAAAAAATCTTTTTGTCTACCTGTTTATTCCGGCTAATCTCTGAAATGGCTAGACTAATTTTGACGGGACTTGCACTTGCAGATAGCTGATATTATAGAGTAACTTAGGCTACATTTATTTTAGAGAAAGAATTAAGGTTACGTGCAAAAAATATATAATATTTAAAACCGAAGAGTGTTTTTTTGGCTTATTTGAATGCGCTGATCTCTGGAACAATGAGCCCGATTTATATGAAGAAAGTTATATTGTAATAGTATCAAGTTATGTCCCTTAGATTAGCGGTTTAATTGTTATACATTTAAAAAACGATAACACCTTATAAAAAATATTTTTACGGGAAAATCAGAAAAAGTACGGCAATGTTTTTCAGATTTTTCACAACTTATCTCATAATGAGATTTAGTACAAATTTTTGTACTCGCTTGTATCGATATTATCATTTTTACTAACTTATTCGACCCTTTCTAATAAAAGTTAGCGTTTATGGAAAACATTCAACCCAAAACAGGTACCTTCTGGTCTATGAATATATTTATTTTACCTCATATATAATTTGAATAATCTTTAAGCAAATAATAAATATAAAATCGATTTCAATCAAAGCCTAAACGGTCTTATAAATAAAATATTTGCTACGAATATAATTTATCTGTATTCACATGAAAGTGATTTCCAATAGACATAAAGGTCGTGAATTTCTCTTCTATTTGGCCTAAGAAGACCCTACTACTGATTTGTGTAGTGTAGTGCAGCATAAAATAAGAAAAAAATAAAAAAGGATATAAATTTTCTAGTATTGAATGAAGTTCTTTTTGCAATCGTCGTCTTAATATAAAATTCATCACTGTATATGAGAATTCAATTCATGGACGGTATTTCTTGTAATGAAATTGGACATTTTTCTAACTTGTTTTTTATCCTATAGGATTCCATCTATACTATTATAGAATATAAAATTGGATATAACTCCTCCAGATAAATTTCTAAGAAATTAATTAAATTTCTAGAAAAAACTTCTTAAAAACCGAGCGAAGGGAGGGTGAGTCGCTAGTATAATATATAGTAATAACAATATAATTTGTTTTTGTATGTTTTATTGTTTACTTTTTGTGTTTTTATTGTTCAATAAATTATTATATAATTATTATTATTATATTATTTTATTTGATGTTGTATTGGACACGTTGGTAGTACGTATCATGTGAAACAGACTAATATCACGAACACCTCTTGACGTGTCGGAAAAATTAGTTTTATGATTTAAGCTGTTGAAAAAATCACAGATTTTTCTAAAACTTCTATTATATTCTAGACTGAAAACGGATATACAAATTCATATCCTATGTTAATATATAATAATAACCAGATAAAACTTTTCATATTTTAACAATCTAAAATCAATGACGATTACTTTAATTAATAAAAATGTTATCAGTCAGTGAGTTTTCAATCATAATAAATCGACGTTTTAATTAATGAACTAGATGTTTCAATGTGTGTTTCATACATTTTTTATTAAAAAGGATTATTCGACTGTAATCGACTCTATAATACATAGCTTTGAATAGTTTATATATATATACGAGTACGTACAATACGTATACGTACCTTACATATTTGTACTTAATAAATAAACTTAATCGACATGTTATGCAAATTATACAATATTATAATGAACTAACATATTATGGCTTTTCCGTTAGTACTAACTACTCTTATATATAAACTATCATCAGTACGATAGATTTACTGCGCCGACCCCAAATAATCGGTCGATGGGCAGGAAGATGATGATGATACAAACTAAGCCCTTTACCACAGCATTTTCTATTCAATTTTCCAGTGGGTAGTGGGATTATGGTAATTTATTTTGCTGGTAATAGTTACCTGTCAAGAAAATTCTACGACAGCAGCTCAACTAACAACGCTATTAGTTCTAGTAATGAGATTTTAATTAAATTGCCACGATCCGGAAAATATCTCAGGTTGAGGCTATTTAAATCACGACTTTTATTATACGATATCTTTTAATCATATTCATATTTTAATATCTGAGGGTTGCTTTTTAAATCATCAAATGAAAATTATTTATAACATAAAATACAATAAATTTTAAATTTATACGTGTATAAATAATACATTTTATTATCTCACTTGTATATTCAGTCGTTATAATTTATGTGATGGATGGTTTTAATCCGATGATTGAAAAATCAGCGCTGTCGTTGTTAAAATAGAGATATGTGTAGTTTCATTAATTTATTGTTTTATAATATCTCTCTCTCTCTCTCTCTTTCTCTCTCTGCCCCTGTCTCTCAATCACTTTCACTCCCTCACTTGCTTCTCTCTCAGAGGAGAGGCTTTCTGATCTCTATTATATATATTAACTACTGATATTAGAAACTAGTCTGTTACGCTACAGTCTTATATGCATTTGTAATATATTGCATTTAAATACTAATACAAAGGGAAATCGTCTCATGTATACATCGATCTTGTGATCGTTGTTTAAGAAACATGCATTCATACATAATTCTATGCTACAACACTTGTACGGTAATCGAATGAAATATAGTAGCAAGCATTACTCCATCCAACCATCTCTATGTACAATCTAATGTCTCTATTAATATCATCATTATCTTCCTAAAAGCTCGTTGAAAATCATCATAATTTTAATTTACATTTCTTTGAGTAAAATTATTAAAATTATTGGTCAGGCGAAATAAAATAAAAGAACACACTCTATGCGGTATCCATACTAATATTATAAATGTGAAAGTACCTCTGTTTCCTTTCCGGCTTACACTGTTGAACAGATTTTGATAAAATTTTGGATTGAATAAAGATTACATTCAGGGTCGAACATAGGCTCTACCATTAAACCCCACTCTGTTTCATGTTAGCACTAAAACTAGCATAAAATATAACATTTTGTCCCAGGAAATTTCCATCAAAGTTTCGATTTTCAATTTTGTGCAGTGATTCCGTCGTCCATACGTAAACTTGATATGAAATCTCGTAACGGTCTGAATCTATGTCGACATTTATGAGCTAACTGTTTCTACTGGTAGAGAGATGTGTCTTTCTTCCCTTAAATATAGAATTGTCCAAGTAATTTAAACATCATTTATTTTATGTAGGTATTTATTTGTGCACCACAAAAAAAAACATAAAAGAAGGATGTTACGAGAATGTGTACAAAAGAGGTTATCGTATGAGAAAAAAAGATATTTTATTATTGAAGCGTACTTCAATAAAAAAATTTCTTTTTTTTCGCATACGAGTAGCGAACGAAAAGCGAACGTTTGTAGCGTACTACAAATTAAATATCAGAATCAAAGTATGATATACTTTCTTTATTTTCATTTTTTTTTTGAAAGCTTGTTGAAAATATAAATTTATTGCACACCACACTATATCATTTTTCAATATTTTTCAAATTCTATTAGTTACGTACGTAATGTTGTTACTTGGTTTAGGATATGAAAACTTTGAAGAATTGTAATCGAAACGCATATCTATAAATAAAATTTAATTAAGCCAAATCTGTACATAAATATTTTTTAGAAAATCTTATTGGAATAATTACTATTATTTATTTAAATTTGGTCAGTTTATCTATCTATCAGTCTGTCTGTCTGTGACCGTATCACGGAAAAACCACTGAAGGGATTTTGATGAAATTTGTTATGATTATAACTGGTTATCCGGATCAACATATAGGATACTTTTTATTGCGAAAAAATATCTCATCTCAGAGAAATCTATACTAAAAGTAAAAATGTAAGTAGGGACGAACCCGAGTGGAGCCAGAGTGATCTGTAGTATAATATATAATGCGTTTTTGTAATAGAATTCGCCACCTTATACTAGTTAAGCACGATGCATCTGCACGTGTCGGTAGACTACTATCTAGTACTTATTCTCAAACCCATTATAGTCAATGGCTTTTGATAGGAAATATTCGTTTATTATCGATAATTCTACACGTGTGCAAGCGTTTGAAATATAAATCTTGAATTTACGATTATATAGAATTCAAGTACAATTCTGCCAAATACCAATGCGATAGCTGGTTAACCGATAAAGCGAAGTAGTTAAGCTCTGTGAGTAAGATTTCAGCATATTTTATAAATATTTTTATTATGATTTTACGCTGTTTCTTTTAAGAGTAGACAGAAATTAGTCAAAAATAAAATTACTCTATTAGCTATATATAGATAATATAATTATACATATATAGATAATAGAGTAATATAGGCATAGGCAAAGAAAAAACAATTCAGTACCTACCTTTTTTTCCTCTGTTTATCGATTGATGTTGTTTTTTTGTTTTGTTTGGTAGCTATTGACGAGCTTTAAGGGCATCAATTAAAAGTCGTATATATATATATATATATATATAGGTAAGTAAATTCTATTCCTGTATGTTTTCCACGAGGTCGGATTTTCACCATTGGGCGAACACTATCATTTTTCATAACTATGTTTTTTTTAATATATGTACATATATTGGCTATACAAATTACTATCTCGGTTTGAACGTAAACCACCAAATATGGATAAACTGTGCCGCGTATACTTTAAACTATAAGCTACATTAATATTCATTCAAATAGGCTTACAATAAAAGCAATTAAATTTTATGTAATTACCACAATACACAGTCATACCGTTGTTTGAGCGTTAACAATATTGCATTAGCAAATATGATATAAATACATTATAATTAAAAGCGAGTTTTTAGAGCTTCAATATTGAAAATTAGTTATATTTAGGTAAATATTGTTATGTATATTTAACCAGATAGATGAATAACTAACAAATAGGGTAAGTCCGGGAGAGACGCCTATAAGGGAGAGATATACGAGTATAGTTTCAAATTTAATCTAAATGGCATAAATAAACATTGAATTAAAATTAACTATGCATATTTTATGTAGTATCTTACATATATAATTAATTATGATCTTTTTTTTAAACTATAGGCAACTTTCCCTGACTTACCACATGTTTGTTTCATTTGTGTTTTCATATATTTGGTAGCTGCTTCGATGATCTAATGGCTAGCATGTACGGCTGCTGATCCAAAGTTTAGTGATTAATTATTTTTGTTAAGAAAGTCTCAGTAACAGCTCGGAGTTGGGAAGTTGGCGGTGTTTTACCCCCATGCCTCGGAGAGCACGTAAAGCCGTCGGTCATGCGCCTAATCTCTCACTGGTTGTGTCGAATTCTCGTCCCATCGGAGGAGAATGATAAGATTAGAGAGGTCACTTGTGCCTGCGTCTTTATTTGTACACTTTAATATCGCCTGTGCAATTGGCTATTCTAAGTTAGATAGACGGCGTGGCCAAAATTGATCGACAGGACCTTATTATTATTACAATTAAATCATACCAACATCATACATATGAAAATTGAAAAGATATTTGATATTAAACGTGATGTTGAATTATCACAATTCCTTGACCAAGAGGCCTTACCTTATATTATCTGTTAATCAACGTTCAAGCTTTATCAATTACATTTTAACCCGCCTTCCATAAAGGAGAAGGTTCTATGTTCGTCTGTATGTATATTTTTAATGTATATAGTTGAAAGGATTTAGATGAAGCTTATTATATACATGTATGTAACATATAATATATAACAGTAACTGGGCTACAGAGCTTCGCTCTGAGTGTTTGGCCTAAAGTACAATTTTCTTTTTTTTTTAAACTAAAATCTTGAATAAATATTTAAAAAAAAAAAAAAGTTTAAACTTTGTATGCGACCAAGATTCGAACCTGGACACCTGTGGTTGTCAAACTTGCGCCTTGGCCACGATGCTCATGTTCTAGCGTGCGAATTAGCGACTATATTTTGCGTGGAAAAACTAATCTAGATCGAGTTATCGCCCCCGAAACCCCCTGTGTACTAAAATACATTATATATTTTAATTTATTCTTGTATATATATATATATATATATATTTACATTAATTTTAATTACTCTAGTTTGAATAAAAAACTAAATAAAACTTTATATTACTTGGAGATGGAAATATTATTTAAATATTAAAGGAAGATAAACAACTTGCTGCAGAGCATCGAATAAATATGAAACGATCATGTCTGGGAATAAATTTCCCTCTTATTGTTCGTAGTTCAACATCCGTCTATCAAATACTTTTGCTTTTTCATACATATTTATATATTTACAAGTATATATTGTACCGAGAAGTATTTAAGTTTTATATATAGTGACTAGAAATTCAACTTTGTGTTCGTATATAAGTGCTAGCTTTTAATTTATTTCTAAAGAGTTTTAGTTATAACTGTGTTAAAATTTTATGTTTTAATTAAAGTGGTGTTACATATTTTTTCTCAAAGTTTTAACTTGTGGGTTAACGTTGAACGTAGTGTAATCGTAATTAAAAAGAAATGAATTTATTACAAAATTAATGAAAAATTTGCTCTTTTTTTGCTTTTCATGTGTCTAATCTTCGTAAATAACATACGTACATACCTCTTAGGCTGGTCTCAAACAGCCGAAATGTCTCTCTGAATTTATATTCTTAATTCATAATCTGGATTCTGGAACCTTGCCTCACACATGTCTTAAAAATTCAGATAGATCAGTAAACTTGTGTTTTTCGGCCCAAATGTTTGTATGTACGTATGTAAGTAAATATGGAAGAAAAATTGGTACTCTTCGAACAACTATTATCTATTTAATACCTCCAGGTAAATTTCTAAGAAATTAATTAAATTTCTAAGAAATGTATTGTTAACTCTAACGCCGGTGTGTCCGCGGTCGTGGAGGGATTATAATAAAAAGTAAAGAGAACGAAAGCACTGGATTCATTCATCCTCTTAATGTAAATAGAGTAAAGGAGAGCCTATATTAAATTATGGCGAAAAAAATGCGTCAATACCCTGACAGATCCTTCGACTACTTACTTTTTATACCGGAAAAATGTAAGGTTCCCGTAGGATAGGTTTGTTTTTGTTTTCCTAGAGGCAAACCCAAGCGAAGCGAGGGTGAGTCGCTAGTTATTCAAAATCTTATTCCAGAGTGTGCGTGTTCGCTCATAGAAATGTTTAGAAAGATATGCGTTCTAAATTAATAATCTTAATTTTTCCTATTCGGAATTCATAACGCTCGTCAGTATCATTCTGGACGATCGACCTGAAAAATAAATCTCTGAAAAAAACCGAATGTGTGAGGAGAATAGTTAAATTGTATGCAAATCCATGCTTTCTAAATTAATAATATGAATTAAGAACAAGAATTCAGAAAGACATTTTGGTTGTTTGAGGTATTTAAAATCAGAAAATGGCTGTTTAAGGTATGCATGTAAAATGAGAAAATGATGTCTATATTGGACGGCTGGTATGTATGTCAGTTTGATATTAGATAGACACGTCACTCGCTCTAAGAATAGAAGAAGCTCACTCCAACGGCAGTAAATACAATTTTTAAAATCCCATAAACAACAAATTGATTTGTATTATTTTTTTATTTATTTGCAAAAGTTCACAGCTTGTCTATTTCATTTTCATTTTGAAAGACTAAAAATTACATTTCTTTTATAAAGATAACTAGCATTGCCCGCGGCTCCACCCGCGACCAGATGACCAAAAACTAAATTCTTAGGTTTTACATATTAGTATTCTTACAATGCAGTTTTTGTATTTTTTCTCAGAAATGAGATATTTTCCCGCAGTAAAAAGTATTCTATATGTTCACCTGGATAACCAGCTATCATCATACCAAATTTCAACAAAATCTGTTCAGTGGTTTTCTCGTGATGCGGTAACAGACAGACAGACAAACAAAAATTCTAAAAACTATAGATTCGGACTCTGTATCGATAATAATGTCTATTTCAATTAGATTTTCAAAAAAATATTGTAATATGTACAGATTCGACTTAGTTACAATTTTATTATATGTATAGATATATTTGCTTAGAAAAATAATATGAAAAAGAACGTCAATACGAACGACTATAATAAATCTCTATAATAGCTTTATATTATTTTATCCATACTGTCCATACGTCATCATAAAAAGCACTCATAACTCTAACACCATAAATAACTTTATTTAGGAGAAAAACATAACCGGAGTTTCTTTTCAATTATTGGCCGGCAAAGAGCATTTTTCGCTACAGGAAAGCAATTTTAAAAATATTTGCTACTAGCATTGCCCGCGGCTCCGCCCGTGTTCAGATGATCAAAAACCAAATTCTTAGGTTTTACATATTAGTATACTCTTACAATGCCGTTTTTGATTTTTTTCTCAGGAATGAGATATTTTCCCGCGGTAAAAAATATCCTATATGTTGACCCGAATAAAATGCTATCACCATACCAAATTTCATCAAAATCCCTCTAGTGGTTTTTCTGTGATGCGGTAACAGACAGACAGACAGACAGACAAATATTCAAAAAAACTATAGATTCGGCCTCTGTATCGATAATAATGTCTCTTTCAATAAGATTTACCAAAAAATATTGAATGTACAGGTTCGGCTTAGTTAGAATTTTATTATATGTATAGATTAAAGGTAATCCAAATAATTGTTCATGCCAATCTAAATATGACCTAGAATTGATGAAATGTCGCTTTCAGTAACTTATTTCTATGTAATATAATACGACAAGGCCTTTCTTAGCTTGGTTATTAATAGCATTCCTTACGTACCTACTTGCTGTCTTACTATGATAGAATCTTATAAAATATTTAATTAAATAATCAAGCATGAGCTAGAATATCACGTGTAGGCATCAAACAACATAGGAAGCACATGCACAGTTATTTCTATGTAATATAATACGACAAGGCCTTTCTTAGCTTGGTTATTAATAGCATTCCTTACGTACCTACTTGCTGTCTTACTATGATAGAATCTTATAAAATATTTAATTAAATAATCAAGCATGAGCTAGAATATCACGTGTAGGTATCATACAACATAGGAAGCACATGCACAGTTCTGTACATACAATCCATACTAATATTATAGATTTGTTTGTTTTTGTTTGTTTGTTTATTAGCTAATCTCAGAAACTAATAATCCAATTTGAAAATCTCTTTTTGCATTAGATAGCCTATTTATTTAGGAGGGCTATAGACTATATATGTATATCATATACCGTTCAAACGTACCTAGGGACGAATCCGAGCGAAGCGAGGGTGAGTCGCTAGTGATATTATAAAGCCGAAGAGTTTGTTTTTTAGTTTCATTGTTTAAACGTACCAAAGCTCTTAGGATTGAAGCGTTTGTCCATAAATAAACAACGCGATCAGAACCAGGAGCATCAGCTAGTATACTTACCAGAATTATCTGATAAATCGGCTAAAAAGTAAATGTAATACTTCACGTTCTAGCTTTGTTGCGTGTCTTTAATCATGATTATTAAGCGTGGTACAGGTAAAAATCACTCTGTTTCATATGTTTATTATTATTAGTATAAGTTAAAATAGAATATTTTTATGTAACATAAGTGGAATTTGCAGCATTTAGAATATATGATTTTGGAAGTGGATTCTTACCTCTGACGTTTAGTAACTAATATACTCGTAAATTAACTATATTTATTGACTAATGTTATATTTGAGTTCTCTCCTTTTCTTCCAAACAAATATTATATTTTTCTATTCAAATTAAAACCAGATAATGCATTATAAGTAAGTGGAATGAAATCCATTTTCAATTTCAATATTAATTTGACACGACCGGCGAGAGATCAGACACAGATCCCAAGGGTAAGATGCTCGCTGAGGTTCACATCAACTTTTCAAATCCCGGCTATTACTGAGAATTTCCTAAAAAACCCATGACTCGACTTCAGGACTATCGTATATGCTAGCAGGTTGAATATTAAAAACAAAATAACCATCCATACTAATATTATAAATGTAAAAGTTGTGTTTGTTACTCTTTCACACCAGAACGGCTCTACGGATCTGGATAAAATTTGGTACAGAGATAGGTTATAGTCTGGAATAGCACATAAATTTCTTTTTATCCTGGAAAAAATTACGGTTCCGTGGGATAGACTTGTTTGTGTTTTTCTAGAAGCGAACCCGAGCCTCTAGTAACCTATATGGTTATACATTAATTATTTTATTGATCACGTAATTATCACTGCAATTTAATCTAGATCCCATTCAGCTTATAACATTAATTAATTAGGCTAATTTCATAATGCGTTAAACGCTCATCGTGTTTTATTTAATCAAGGCATTGATTGGATTGCAAATTAGATATTGAACTATTTTTGATAAAACATTAATATTAAAATAGTTTAGTTAGGGTAGTGGTAGCCCAGTGGTAACACGCTTGCTTAGCAAAGTGTGCGAGTTCAAATCCTGGGTCTTGCACCTCTGATATTTTCATGTACGAATCATTTTCAACATGCTTACCACTTGCCTTACGATGAATGAAAACATCGTAAGAAAACTAGCATGTCTGAGAGAACCTAGCAAGTTTTCTCAAGACACGTGAAGTTTACCAACCCGCACTTGGCCAGCGTGGTGAATTATGTCCTGAATCCCCTCGTATTAAAGGGAGACCTGTGCCCAGCAGTGGGACTCTTAAAAGGGCTGAATACATTATAATAGTTTATGTTTATACACAAATATGAATAAATAAGTTAAGAGATAAACTACGGATAACGCATGGAATCGCCACTAGCCTTATCTTGGTACTAGTGACTTTCACTCGCTTCGCTCGATTGCGTCCCTAAGTGCCTAACAGTAGCCTATATATTACTCATATTTAAGTCATATTATGTGTACTAGACTTCAATCAAATCGATCCAGCCATTTCAACGTGAAGAAGTAAGAAACATACACATAATGAAGTATGATTATAATTTTAAAAGCACTATTTATCATAAAAGCTAATAATAAATCTATTCATATAATAAAATTCTGACTGTGTTTAATCTGTACATTAAATATTTTTTAGAAAATCTTATTGAAATAGTCATTATTATCGATACAGAAGTCGAATTTATTTATAATTTTTAGAATTTATAATTTTTGTCTGTCTGTCCTAAACCTACTGAAGAGATTTTGATGAAATTTGGTATGAAGATAGCTAGTTATCCGGGTTAACGTATATGATACTTTTTTACTACGGGAAAATATCTCATCTCTGAGAAATGTTTACTAATTGTTAAAACGTAAGTAGTGACGAACGCGACCGGAGCGAAGGTGAGTCGCTAGTAACATCTAAGATGATAAAAGCTCAGACTAAATAATTATAACGACGGAGTCCGTCAAATAAATGTCAGTCAAGAATAGTAGCAGTGATTTGCAGTTTATGTTTCTATTCCGGTTTTGCCATACAGATCGTTGACTTTCTTACAATTTTTTTTCTATAATGGCTTATACATTTTTATCTTAAATCAATTGCACACTTTTAGTCCCATCATATAACACTATTTCTCACTTCCATAGGTTGGCTGTAAGAGATCTCTTCTAGAGATAAGTCCACCTTTGCCCACATTGGTCTCTGTATTATCTGTGTTACTCTGTTAATATGCAATAAAGAATATATATAGTTAAAAAAATATTAAGGTAAATTAATAAGAAGAAAATATGAATAAGAAAAATAATACTATATTCTTTTGTATTTTTAAAAATTGGGTACCTATCTACTTATAAAAACTATTAAAATATTATATATATATATATATATATATATATATATATATATATATATATATATATATATATATTATTCATTATAATAAAATCCGTTAGCTATTTTTATTTACTAGCATTTATTTGCTTATCACGGTAATGAATATTCTAATAAATTTGTATTCCGTTTTAGAACAATATATATAATTTTAAAACATTATTCTTTGGCATCATGTTTAGTTCAATGTCACTGCCTATATTATTCCTTAGTCTGAGGATAAAAGCTACATTCATACTAATAATATAAATGTGAAAGTGTGTTTGTTTGTTTGTCCTTTTTTCACGTTGAAACGGAGTGACGGATTGGCATGATTTTTTGTGTGGAGACAGTTGGATGGCTTGAGAGTGACATAAGCTACTTTTTATCGCGGGTGATTACTTAATTCTCACGGGAAAACACGTTATAATACAATCCAAAAAAATATTTATTATCAAAATTACTTAAAACTTGCTATATATGCTCCTCAATAAAATTAAAAAAATATGTGTCTTAGCATTTTTCAAAATTCATCCTATTATCTAAAATGTAATCTAAAAGGGTAAAATAGGAGTTGAAAGTTTGTATGAAACTACCTTTTTAGAGATTTTTTGTAGTTTTAGCGCGAATGTAGTCGCGGGTTCTGCTAGTTATATATAATTTATGTTCCGTTTTCTTACAAAAGTATTTAATCAATGTGACGCATATCAGCTGTCAGGCGACACGAAAGTGTCGCCGCATATTGCGTGTGTGACGGCTGCCTCTGATTTTCCTTTACATTTAGATGCTTTGATATATGGAAAATATTCAATGGTTAGAAAATGGTAATATAGAAAGATTTGGGTTTGATTTACGTACAGTATTAACTCTCTATTCAATATTGTGTATATAGGAAATGGATAAATAATTTATTTTTAATTATTTTTTAATGCCTAATATTATTAAAAACGTTCAGATGTAAAATACGATTTCCACACTGTATCCTTTGCATATTTTTACTATTTTAAACTATAGATTTTAATAAAAAAAAATTGGTCGCGAGATAGGCTAAGGTTTTAGACATGTCAAAAGTTATTACATGTATAGTTCTTACAGACGAAATGAGACCCACAAAACATCGGTAAAATAATATAGAGAGAGATTTATTTAAAATGTCAATTATTTGTGTAAATCTAAGAAAGTAGCATAATAATATGATGTCGCTATATAGTTTTTTAGATTTTTATTCTTCATCGACTGTAAAGTGGCATAAAGCCCCTATGATAAAAGACAATTTCTATTTATTAATGTTGATTCTGTTCGTAGTTTTCCGTACACGTGTATTTTCGCGACGATTGTACCCATTAGACAATCTTGACTGCGCTTTCTATTTGCCCGAGGAATTGAAAAACACTTAGCAACTTTCAAGTCAGAAATAGAAAAATAAAGGCAGGATTTCAGTTTGATTTTGATTTCGATATTAATGATACTATTAGAAAAGCATGAGCGTCTTAATAGTATATCTATGTGCAAAAGAAAAGGTTTATAAAAAGAAATATTTACATATTCGTATATAATAGTGGAATAACTACTTTAAAAATGATTTCAAAGTCGGTTTTTCAGTTAAAATGTATTTATTTTAGTTTTTCTCCATTCTAATATTCCCTTAATATATATTTTTAGAAAATCGATGTTACTTATTTATATGTATGGATAGAAATAAACGATATAGAGAATAGATTGACATCTAATAGATATTAGCTACTTACATCTAATACCTATAGCCTACGTTTAGATATCCAAAGTATCTCTTTTTGTAAAGTCGGTCAAAAACAATAAACAGGTAATAAAAGGATTTTATTTCATATTATAAAAATATCCGGTTCTCTATAATAAATTAAATAATGTAGAGCTTTATCTGAAATAGCCCTGAACTAAGCAAATATGCATCACTCACATGAGTTGAAACATAGGAGTGGGCCGGCCGTTATTTATATGATGGAATCGATCAAAGGCGATCCATCACAGTATTAAAGACATGACCATTATAGTTCAAAGACAATTTCTGGTTTCATGTCTAGCTATTATAATAATATTATATACTTGGTTTTGCTTAATTATTATTTATATTTGCTTCGCTTTTAATATATTTAAATTATTTATAGCACTTAAAAGAAACACAGTTATTATAAAAAAATAATTAAAAAAACCGACTTAAAAAAAGTACTAAGAAGAATAACTAAATGGGGGTTTTCATTTACTATAGATACCTAATTAGATATTTTAGAAGTCGGTACCAGCCGACAATGCTTTCAGATATGAATATCTAATAGATACAAAGGACTTATCTCTAAAAGAATTCTCTTCCAGTCAACCTCTGATTAAAATAAGTGAGAAGTAGTGTTAAAGCTAAAATCGTGCAATTGTAATGAATTAAATGTTAGATTATAATTTTTTTAAATAATGAAATGTAAAATGCGATTTTTTTTAAATCTTACTGGACTTGTTGTTAAGGCGTTTAAACTAACACAAAAACAATATTTTTAGTTTTATTATACTAGTGGATATCTATACATATAATAATATTGTAACTAAGCTGAATAATATTAAATATTTTTTTTCTAAATTTTATTGAAATTTAGACATTATTATCGATACAGAGGCCGAATCTGTAGTTTTTCGAATTTTTGTTTGTCTGTCTGTTATCGCATCATGGAAAAACCACTAGAAGGATTTTGATTTTTACTGCGGCAAAATATCTCATCTCTGAGAAATCTATACTAAAACGTAACTAGGGACGAATCCAAGCGGGCTGAGCCCGAGTTTAGAAGTATAATTTTAATAAAAAAATAATTTTATATACTAACTAGCGTCAACTACTTTAATATATCAATGAACAATAAAAGTTAGTTGAATCCAAGCCACAACTTTATATAAAGTCATTAAGTACTAGCGGCTCACCCTCGCTTCGCCCAAGTTCGCCTCTAGATAAGCACAAACAGATATATCCCACGGGAACCGTTCACTTTTCCGGGATAAAAAGTAAACTGTTGTTTGACCGGCAACAAAGTATCAGCATGCCAAATTTTACTAAATTATTTGCATAAGTTGTTGTGTACTAAGCTGTATAAGTTACTATAGTTTTTTAACTATCCCCCAGGAACTCTTTAATTTTCGGGATAAAAAGTATCTAAAATTTTGAATTATTGAAAACCACATTTTCGTATAAGTGAAAACCACATCTAAATCGGATAAGCCGTTTCTAAGATTAGCGCGCACAAATGCACAGACAAACAGACAAAAATTCTTACAATCATTGTTTTGGGTGTTATTTACGTTGATAAAGGTCCCAATAATACTTTTTCTTATATCTCTTCCATGTATGGACAGTGATCCGTTAAAATTTTATTATATGTATAGATTGATGAAAGTAAACACACTTAACATAACTATGCTTACATTTAGGTATACCAGCGATTTACCGTCATTTCGCTCGGATGAATTCCTGGATCTCTAACAGTAGCTAGAAGGCATTATTCCATATCATCTGTGAACTAAGTTTCATTCAAATTTGACAAGCTATTTCCAGTATAAAGGAAAAACAAATATATACACACTAACAGATATAACCATTCACATTTATAATATTACCAAATAAACCAAACAACAGTATAAATATTAAACATAAATGTTTGATATCATTTTGTATCCAATTTCTAATGATACAAACTTAAAAGCAGTTTGAAATTTATTAAATCCTAGTGAATTAATATTTGTTCAAATGTAAAATGTAATCTCTTTCAAATAAAATGAATATATATTTTATGATTAATTTCATACAAAATATTTATCCATTTTCCTTATATTTGTAGTGAAGCGAAAAAGCCCTTAAAATAAATATATATTATAATGATCTGATTTTTTTGAAGTGAAACTTCATTAGACGCGCCATGAGAAGGGAAACAGTATTTACGTTACTATTTTTGTAACGGAAACAGTTGTTACTGAAGTGAATAAATAGTCAATTAAAAATTATTTGAACTATTATATGAATATTTC
Organism: Brenthis ino; assembly: GCA_921882275.1. Classification (NCBI taxonomy): domain Eukaryota; kingdom Metazoa; phylum Arthropoda; class Insecta; order Lepidoptera; family Nymphalidae; genus Brenthis; species Brenthis ino. The sequence goes on from OV170222.1 coordinate 18,329,010, forward strand.
AAAGAATAAATTAAATATTATATTTTTTTTGAAGTGAAACTTCTTTAAAATCGTTGTGATTTGAAACTCGATGAAACGGAAATGCGACACTAAAAAGAGACAAACACATAAATATATAGGATTAAGGCGGCGAGAGAATGAGATAGACTACATTGCCATGTTGTCATGGTAAGCGTTTTTATTATATATTTATGTCAAATAAAATGTAAAATAACTTTCAAACTTGGTAAAAATAAAATCAAAATTATAATTATCTTAGTCCTGATATTCATCTCATTCTCTCAGAGGTTAGTTTTCTGAAATTTCACTCTTACCGTGTGTGAATTGCACACACACGCACTTTTTTAAGTATCTCTCCTAACCTAATTATTAAAACATAAATTAAACTTCACAAAAAGTACCGATAGGTAACCTACGGAAGTTTCACTTCTCGCGCGTCTACACATTAACTACACGCACCCTTTTTTATTCTAAACGACCTTTATATTTCACTTATATTAGGCAAAAGTATGTTTCTTGAAGTGGCAGTGGTAGCCCAGTGGTAACGCGCTCGCTTGGGAAACCGAGTGAAGCGGGTTCAAATCCCGGGTCTCGCACCTCTGATATTTTCATGTGCGAATCATTTCTAACATGATTACCACTTGCCTTACGGTGAAGGAAAACATCGTGAGGAAACCTGCATGTCTGAGAGAACCTAACAAGTTTTCGAAAGACATGTGAAGTCCGCCAACCCACACTTGGCCAGGGAGGCCCGTGCCCAGCAGTGGGACGTGAAAAAGGGCTGAATACAATACAATGTTTCTTGGTCATTTCTTTTTAGTTACATCGTTTCATGAGACTTACTAAATGGTTATTTAGAATTTTATTATAAAAATGATATAGGGACGTCTAGAATCACAATTATTTACTTGTAAGAATTAAATGAAGCGTAGAAAACCTTATTGATTTCCCTCGATATCCATTTTGAGGAAGTCATACGCCGAAGTTTCAAATGTTACAATGTCTGCATACTTAATGAACGTCTTTCATAGTCATCACTCTTTTTAGGTATTCTTGGAAAGGCTACAGGCGTTTGAACAAAGAAGGTATTTAAATAAAAACTTAAAAAAAAAACAAAAAACCGACTTCCAGGCACAAAAATGGAAAAAATAACTAAACGGAGGTTTTCATTTAGAATAAATACCTAATTAGATATTTTCGAAGTCAGTGCCAGCCGATGCAAAGCAAATCTAATATATTTTGATACTTAAAATATATGCTTACCTATTAGATATTCATATTGTCTGCTGGCACCGACTTCGAAAATATCTATTTGATTAGGTATCTATTCTAAATAAAAACCTCCGTTTAGATATTTTTTCCATTTTAGTGCTTGGAAGTCGTTTTTTTTTTTAGTTTTTATATTTCCATTTTTAGAGTAGACGTAATAAGCATGTAATTAGTAAGAAGAAAGTTTTTTTAATAACATACTCGACTAAACAATTTATTTAAAAAATATATTTATTGTTGATTTTTTAAAAAACCGCTCGATTGATTTCGATAAAAATTATATGGGACCACCTGGGAAGTATACCCTTTGAAACAAAAAAAAATTCCAAATCAGTTCAGGCGTCTTCGAGTAATCGATTAACATACATAAAAAAAGAAAAAAAAAGATTCCGACGAATGGATAACCTCCTCCTTTTTGGAACTCGGTTAATTAGCGCTATCCATAATATGTATTACTAGCAGAACCCGCGGTTACGCTCGTGTTCAATCTACAAAAAATCTCTTTAGCTTTGGCTTTATGTTATACAGCGACGCACTCTCGCTTTGTCCGGGGTCGTCGCTTTGTATTTATATAGTACTAGCTAGCACTCGGGTTCGTGTCTAGCTTGATTTCCCATACAAACTTTCATCCCCATTTCACCCCCTTAAGGAATGATTTCCGAGACAAAAAGTATCCTATGTCTTTCCCAGGGTGCCAAACTATCTTTTTACTACATCTACGAGTAAATGTGTTATTTTTATTAAAATTTCACTTTTAAATAGATCTCATATCTGTCAATTAATATTCTAGACTTTATTGGATGCGTACAGATGGGCAAACATCATTTAAATGTTTTTACTTTTAAGGCTCTGGTACGAATAAACCAACTTACAAAAAAAACTTACTACAAATTACAGATAAACACTTCATTTTTATCTATAGTTTTTCTATAAATAAAATAATATTTCATAAATCAAATCATTTATACCTAGAAAAATCCTACGAATTATAAATTCAATTTACATAATACAAACTGCCAAAAGGATTTTCCTTGTTAAAACTTTAAACTTCTTCCCCATTGTAACTAAACCCAAAGTCACACACACGTCTGATCCATGTAATGTATGCACATACATTTGCAAACAACTTGCTCAGAATACCCTTCGTCAAGTATTTTTTCGTTCCCTTTCGACTCCTTCCTTGCGAGAGAAACAAATTTTAGTGTTCTCCATCATAGGAACATATGGTAAATTTTATGGCAGTATGGTTTCTTATGGGTCCCAGGAGACGTATCAGTATGAATTGTAAATGAATCTAAATATTATTTTTCGTTCTTTTTGTAGCTTGATATAAGATAAATGTACATAATAAAATTTAAGATCTTATTTTCTGTTCAATAACACGTCTCAAAGATACAATTGCACACAAATAACACAATTATAATAATAATCTTATATGTTTTGTAATAAGAACTAGGATAAGTGCTAATATATTAACACAATTACAAAACAAAACGTGTGTGTGTACTTATGTACGCACGTAAGAAGTTATACTTCTTTGGCGTAACAGAATAAAAATAGCTAAAGATTTCATATTCATTCATTCATTCATTCATTCATATATATATCATTCCCGTATGTCACAAGTCTGTAAAAGGAATACAGCTAACTTCACCATGTCGCTTTTTGGCTGTCAGTGAGCGCACACATCGTAAAAATTTTACTCTTATAATTTTTTCCAAACGTTCCAAAACAAGTATAAATTTGAAAAGCTTTATATATAATTAATTATTGATAAATAAAAATTAAATAAATTATACCCTTTGAAACATTAAAAAGCACCATATAATTTTTGCACTGTCACTCTTTTTCTCAATTATCGATTTAGTTTAAAGGTACCGCTTTACATCTGTTGGAACTAGGTCATGTCCTTATTACAAAACTTTCAACACTATGCTAATTAACGACCAAGTTAAATTATGTTAAATGTTTTACCAAAATCTCAACGCTTGAGGTTTGCTAATGTTATGTCTAAGCCGTAAATCTTTGGTACATAAAATGATGTACTTATGTAAATAACTCTGTACCTAGTTTATTACTTAATAATGTTTTTAAATTTTATAGTAAACTAGCGAAAATGACAAACAGATCTGTTCCACGGGAACTGTTCATTTTTTCGGGATGAAAAGTAACCTGTTATTTGACCAGCAATATAAGGTATCAGCATGCCAAAATTTCCTATTGCTAAAATTTCATATTTTGGAGATTAGCCCGTACAAACAGACAAACAGAGAAACAAAAAATTTGAAAAAATCTGGATTTGTTCTATTTCTCTTCTTACAATCCTCCTGACTCGGTTTTTAGCATTTTTTTACTATGTACAGACATTCGACCTCTACAGTTTTATTATACCTATACATATAGTCTGTTTGTCTTGGTAAAGGTAATTTTAAAAGAACTTTTACTGAAGAGTAGAACTTTTAGTCTTTTTTAAACTAAAATAAACTACCCTTAATTAGAAACAATATTTCAACGATTGTTTTTGATTTGGTTTTTGATTTGGATACAAATAACTATAAGTCTTTTATTAATAGGTGAATTATTTGTTGACATTAAAATTAAATTAGGTTTCGCTCACGAAATTTCCCCTAATTATTATTCCATAATAATATAGTGTAATTAGCATTGCCCGCAGCTCCGCCCGCGTTAGTGGTTTTTCTGTGATGCGGTAACAGACAGACAGACGAAAATTCTAAAAACTATAGATTTGACTTCTGTATCGATAATAATGTCTATTTGAATAGGATTTTCCAAAAAATATTTAATGTATAGATTCGGCTTAGTTACAATTTTATTATATTATGTATAGGTTGGACTGCATCTTAATTATCTATTATAATCTAACATAATATTATTTAATTAACCGACATAGTACATCTGAACTCAATAGTACATAATTGGAATAGTATTAATTTATTAGTTTACGTTAATTGCAAAGTGAATTTAATTTAAGACGTCTCGCTAGAAATGTTTATTATATACATACATGTATTTAAGTTCTATTATAAGTTTTTTTACATAATTTTACACCTTAATTTATACACAGCTACATAACATAGTAATGTAAAAATTTTACAACATTTCATATTAAGCTAGTTATAATTTTTACACTTTTCATTCATAATCATAAATATATATTATATACCCTATATATTTTCTAATGTCCACACTTTTTGAGATATACACTCCCTACAAAAATAGTTTCAATAACTTTTGCTCTAAAGTACATAGTTTCCGAGATATCGGACAAAAAAGTTTGTCAAGATGGCGCCTGAAGCTCCACCGGAATCTGGCAGCATTTTATGATTTAATGCTCAGTAAGTGATCCTAAAAGAAGGAGAGAAAGACCCTATACCCGATGGGACGACGAGATCAAGAAAGTTGCAGGCCCAAGCTGGTGGCAAATAGCACAGGATAGAGAGAAGTGGGCATCTTTGGAGGAGGCCTTTACCCAACCTGGAGACCTTGATTAATGCAAAAAAAAAACTAGAAATTAACCGTTTAGTATAATTTTGTATGTATTAATAAAAAAATAATAATAATATAATAATAATAATTAATTATACCTAGCAATTAGAAAGAAACTAAATTTAGTAGTTAGCAACTAAGATGAACTACTGTAGCTTGGTCAAATAAAGGCTTTTTTATTTTTATTTTTATTTTATTTATAAGTGATCCTAAACATTATAAAATAAAAAAAATGGATCGGAAATTTAGTGCAAAGTTAAATTCCATTTTTACTGTATTACATGGGCCTTCCCCATTTATTAATGATCTGAATACAACATTGTATAATATATAATCATGATTTTAACATAATCCCTATAATTTCAAGGTAAAATTCCTCTGTCGTGGTAAAAATAAAGAAAAATATCCAGTAAAATGATATTTAAACACAAAAAGTATTAAATAAGTTAAAAACCGCATTTTAAAAAATAGAAGCTTACTACTTTAGGTCTCTAATTAAAAATGTCAAAGTAACTCCACCAAGCTCACAGAGAAGTAAAATAGAAAATGGAAAAGGCAACAAATTAAAAGTTAGTAGAAATAAGACTAATTCAAAGTTGGGAAAATAACAATAAACCAGTGAAGTTTTGCAATCCCTTTATCGCCTCTTTGTTGTGCTAGCAAAGTGGCTTTTCAATTCACACTTTAACGTAAACTAACTTCGCTATTGCGCAAAATCTTTGCTAAGTATTTAGTTAACGTTGAGAGCATCTGCACTCCACAGATTTTCTATCGAACGATAATCAAGCTATCGAGTATTAATTAATATAAACATGCCAATATTGAATTATTATAATATACATTTCATATATACCCACCAGGCAGTGATAGCCCAGTAGTAAAGTGCTCGCTTGGAAACCGAGTTAAGCGGGTTCAACATGACTACCACTGGCCTTACGGTGAAGGAAACCATTATGAGGAAACCTGCATGTCTGAAAGAACTTAGCAAATTTTCCCAAGACATATGAAGTGCGTCAATCCGCACTTGGCCATCATGATAGACTGTGGCCTGATCCCCTCGTACTGAAGGGAGGCCCGTGCCCAGCAGTGGGACGTTAAAAAGGGCTGAATTTAATACATTTCATATTGATTAAGAATGTAAGCAAATATTTACATACAGATTATATCGTTGACGAAGTCTCAGTTTGTGAGACGACAAAATATCTATAGTATACGATAGATCTAAATAAAGTGCAGTAAATAGCTTTAGTAACACTTGATGGTGGATAAGGTTTCAAATGCTTTTGAATTTCAGTATAACTTGTAACCACTGAATGAGTCTAGTTTTATATGGAAAGTAGGGCAACCTAACAAAGTACGTAGATCTAAACCTGCAGTTGCTAATTTGCTAATTACGTTGAGATGAATCTTGATTAATCAAAAGTAAAATTATTATAAATTCTTACACATAACAGCACTAGTGAATTAACGTCGCTTTACCTCCTTTAAAAAATATCATTTTGTATTGATATATAATCTTCTATACAGATTGCGAACCTGTTGTATATTTTGTAATTAATAGTAACCTATGTAATACTCCAGCTTATCTATTTATGTACTAAATTTTATCGAAATCTATACAGCCGTGTCAGCGTTACGGAGGGACAAACGTACACTCACATATAAACCTTTGCATTTATAATATTAGTGTGATAATCTCTCTGGCATTTTTAAATTAACAACCTTTATTATTAAACTCAACTCATGCACGTGAAAATGAAAGTTATAATTTGGATAGACCGAATAAAAAGTCCATTGAAATTCGTCAAGCCGCTTTCAAAAGATCTGAAACAACCCACCAGAATTAAATAGAAATACTAAAAACTTTTGTTTCTATTTCTATGTTAAAGCCTAACAAAGTTTTTAGAAAATATTAAGAGCTTTAGTTATTAAAAACACGTAAATTATTTAAATAACAGTATTATTTTTATACTAACACTACAAAGAGACAAAGTTTGTTTGTTTGTTTGAACGCGCTTATCTCAGGAACTACTCATCCAATTTGAAAAATTCTTTTCGCATTAGCACGTTTATTGAGGAAGGCTATATATAGGCTATATATCTTATATATAAAATTCGTGTCACAAAGTTTGTAACAAAACTCCTCCGAAACGGCTTAACCGATTTTTACGAAATTTTGTATGTACATATATATTCAGTAGATCTGAAAATGGGACGTGAACTATTTTTCATACCCCTGTGTTATGGATGGTACACCCTATATCTAGTTTAACTATGCCATACTCACCGTTAACTAATTTATGAATAGGTACGTTACCGATTAATAAATTGAGAGAAATTAACAAATAAAATCATATAGATTCTTTTATTTGCAACTTTTTGATATTTATGATATAAAGTAGATATAAATGAGGACTCGAAAGTACATACATATGTTGTGCTACCATCATCTAACAATTCCCGCGTACAGATATCGAACTGGTAACAACCTTATTAATTGTTACTAATCTTCTTGCTTATATTAAAGATGCTAAAATGTAACTTATCCTTCTTTTACATACATCATATGGACCAACAATCAATATTAGATATTGCAAAAGGTAGATGAAAATTCCGGTAAACCCCTAATCAAAGCAAATTGCTCTGTGAACATAGTTTGCACTTTCGTATAAAATATTAAGATCTAATAAATAAAATTAAAGTGTCTGTTTGTAATGTCAAAATAACAGTTTTTTTACTAAAAACATAAAAGTCTGTACGGATTTTTTTTTTTTAAAACAAATTTAAAAAATTTTGTCTGTCTGTTTGTTAGATACTTGTAATTTTACTGGCAGATATCTGATGTTATAAGCAGTAACTAAGGCTACTTTTACTTTAGATAAATTATTAGGATTTCGCGCAAAAAAATTAAAACACATGGAATGGTGAACAAAATTCGAGCATCTCCCTAGATAGACGCGCCCAGGGAAAGTTAGGGTAATTCACTAGTATTCTATAATAATAAATTATATTTCAGTACAATAATATCATTAGTGAAGGTAAATTAAATATTATAAATACTAAATTATCTCGAAGGTACAACCGTGACGAGAAATTTCTTTATCCAGATCGTCACTAATCTCATAGGACGATTCCCGGGATTACAATTTGTTGTGAAATTTATCGTGTAAAAGGGATAAATTATTATTATTAAAACATTTGTTGAGCACATATTTTTTTCTATTTGAATGATAGCAAAAATAACTTACGATATCCAAGATTACAGCGAAGCAGATACTTTGAGATTGAAATCAGTATTTAAATAATAATCTTCTATATATCTATCTATATGTATATAAAAATCAATTGCTGTTCGTAACTCAAAAACGGCTGAACCGATTTGAATAATTCTTTTTTCGTTTTGTTGGGGGTGTGTCAGGGATAGTATAAGTGTAAAAAAAATAGGGAAAACCCAAAAAACCAGCTGGAAAATCAAAAAGTTCAGAACTATTTATTTTACACACATAGTCTATCTATTCCATACTAACCGTTAAAACGTAGCTAACTTTTTTTTGACCCCGCTCATTTCTGGAAATACCAGTCGGATTTGAAATAATATACTTTTTGTATTTAATAGTCTATTTATTGTGGAAAGCTATAAGATATCTGACATCAGCTTCGACTCTTAGGGGCGAAGTAATTTAAAATCAATAAACTATGTAGACGGTAACGCGGGCAACCGCTAGTAATAAATATTCGAGTAGCTTCCTGCTCCTGCGTTCCTGCAAAATAAAATTCCATGGAAAATCTATAAATCAAAAGAAGAACTCAATAATGTCTTTGTAAGTACTCTTCGGGACACTTAATACTAAATGCGTATACATAAAAGTGTATAGTGAAAAGGTAAAAGACCCTCGATCCATGATTTTGGTGCAACGTGAAAAAGGACGAACTAACATACATATTTACGTATATATCTAGATTTTTTTATATTAAATATATACTATAAGTATAACATCTTTATTATAAGTAGAGCATCAATTTTTATTTTATTTTATTATTTATTTCTTTTATATCAGGCAATATTTACATATAGGATCTTAAATATGTAAACTGAGGCCCATAGCATTACATATACCTTAAAACTAACATATATATATATATATATATATATATATATATATATATAAATATTTTATAAATATTCATTACAGTTTAAATACTAAATATATTATTTAGTATTCAAATATTTACAAGTACAATAGTAGAACGCTTTTAAAGTAAAAATTTAATTATTCTCGTAAATAAAATCCGTCACAGTCAAAGTAAAAACAAATTAGAACTTTCACTTGTATTTCAACGCTTATTTACTTAGAAAATAAATTGAAAATTATTTACTGTGAAGTTAACTTAATTAAGTATTTGTAATTAATTTTTTAAACATCAAAGTTATAGAATAAAATACAATATTGTTTCAGTTTTACCTTCTATGTACAATAACCTATATCTATATATAAGAGGAAATAACGATGATAACTGACCCACAAGTGAACTTTAGTATGGCCGTGACGCAAGAGGATTTAGTTACCTTTTTCTGTTAGAATATAAAACCTCATTGTTGTTTAAAGTCACTATGTTATTTAGTATAGTTTTTATTTCGAATTAAATCAAAATTCAAATCGAGCAGAGATACGTCTCTAGCGGGGTCAAGACGCCGTCATGACATTTAATGGAGATACGCGGCTTAGTAAAGTTGGTTGATCTTGGTGGATCATAGATATTTATGTTTTAATATTATAATTGGAATTCGATGCCTGAAGATCGGTGCCTGTGTACCCGCTGCTCAGTTAAATTATTAAAATTGCCATTTCAAATTTACGACAATGTGATTTTCCTGATTAAATAATATTGAACCTTGCATACTTCATTATTTGAGCCCTAATAAAGCCCACAAGATTAGCAACTACTAAAGATGATGTTCGTAGAATATGGGTAACATGATATATATATATATATATATATATATATATATATATATATATATATATCATATGCATAGACAAAGGTAGGTAGCAATAAACTTAACGAGCTTTAGAGTTATAAAAAAATTCGGAAACAGCTTACTTTATTTAGATAGGTAAATTGTATTTATATATGTTTTCCTCAAATTTGCAGTCATGATGATGGTCAAACGACCCTTAGGCGATCACTAAGTTTAGTATATACCTATAAAAGTGAAACTGACTGACGAAATCTCGAAAACCACTTGACCTATAAAGTTGAGGTAGTTTATTGGTAGGAGACGTCAGCTAAGAACGAATTTTGCGACATGGCCGAATTAAGAAAATCTAAAAGCTATAGTAAAATATGAATTCGAATAATATGAATAAAGTTTTGCAACAGCAAACTCTAACTCATCTTTATCTAACAAGATAAAGATGAGTTATTCTTATTACACATTAAGTGTAGCCGCGGGCAACGCTAATCACGTTATATTTTAGCTAAGGAATCTCTAGATTTTTGAATTAGTAAAAATAATAATTAATTAATAAAAAAAATATTTTGTGTAAAAAAAATTCAATTTTTGAACGTGTATATCCTGTATAGGTTATATTGATTAATAGAATTTTTGAAGTGAAAACTTCTATAGGTAAGTTGGATGGGGAGTGAATTCATGTAAGTTGTCATCGACATGGACACGTGACGTGTTAACGCTAACACTATATCTGTAGCTTTATGTATTAAATACACTGCGTCATTTAAATTGTGTTTTTGTTTACTTTTTATTTTAAATTTTAAGTAAACTACGCGAAAGTGAGTATAAAATATGTTATTATTTTCATATAGATATATCTGTATAAATATTATAAATTTGAAAGCTTGTGAGTGTAGATGTTTGTTACTCTTTCATGGCTAAACCGATATGTATGAAATTTGGCACAAAGATAGATTATAGTCTGGAATAACACATAGGCTACTTTATATCTCGGAAAATTATACGGTTCCCGAGGTATAGATTAGTTGTTCCAGAGGTGAGCCGCTAATACTTTTAATGACAGAAAACGAAGTCTTTGTGGCAATATAAAATAAAAAATAAAAAATACCTCATTTTTAATATCAACAATTACTATGCAATGAGTATTTTATAGTTATTTAGGAATTATTTTACTAACATGCTAAAACAAAAATAACAACTGTTTGTTTATATATTTCACTTCTGTCGGCAGTCCTTATGACTGTTTTTTTTATTTAACTCTACAATTTGTTTGAATTCTTTAAATTTGAACTATGACTTTAAAAATTATGTTTATTATTTAAAGTCTCTCTTTATTCTTCTTCTTGGACAGAAATAATATTATATTATATTATTATGGCTTCCATTCGCTGAGATACGTGATACTTTGAACCAAGACATCGTCTTAAAAAAAATGACTTTCATAACTTCTGTTCATCAACTCTCAACGCCTCATCGTTAATTTCGACGACGCAACAAGGCGACATAATAAACTTTAGTTATAAAAGTTGTTAAAATACGTGTCATATCATACAGAAAGTCGAGTAAATTTTGACTTTTAACACTCGTTAAACTTCATCAATCATGAAGTTCGTTCGTAGCTTCGTTCGCAATTATACATTTTCATTTTAAAATATAATGTTTACAATAATTAATTTTTGATGTCACAAGGTGTTTTTTGTGTGGATTGCTGTCAAGTTAGACTAAGTTGAGTCGTTATATTATAATATTATATTTATTTCGGAAGCCTATTTGTGTGTTTTTATCACTTCTGACCAAACCTTTGAAAATGTAAATGCTCAAAATGATTGAAAGTGGAAAATCTTTGTGACAACAAATCTGTAATAATGACATACCATTTTTCCTTTTTTCTAACCTTACGATGTTCTATAAAACTGATATAATATGAATAGAAAATGCTCAAGCAAGAAAAAATATCTGTACAGAATAATATTTTTTCTCAAGTATTTTATATAATATATCTCATAAAATATAGATAAATAATTAATGTTTCTTAAACATTTTATAAAAAATATATGAAAGCTTATACAAAAAAAATAAAAATGAGACATAGGACTTACGTAAATTTTACATAAAAAAAATTGAACCACTTATATGGTTTTATTAATAATGTGTCAGCTAAAAAATTTGTAAACGTTAAATAAATCGACTATGCCATGCTCGTAGTAATTACACAAGTAAGTAAGCAAAATGAGGTACGCCGCAAAACGTCTGACCTACCTAATGCTGTCAAAGACATATTACTTGTTTTATACTTGCTTCTCAAACATACAAATATACACATCTACATAGAGGTCAAACACACAACCCTCATTTTGGGCTCCGTTACACTCTTCTACAAACTTCATGAAATATAATTTATGTACTCGTATATAAATATATGTCACTACATAAGTGATTTTAAATCAGTTTACAATAGAGATAATTAAAGATTTCCATAGCACAATATTGTTTAATTATATCATAAATGTCAATAGATTATCTTCGATTATCTACAAAATTTTATATAATTATCACTTTTTAAATTATATTTAATAACCCCAGAATCATAGAAAAAAGCCATCGCCCCGAGATTAGAGATGTAAATCTGTATTACACTTTCGTTAGTATAAAAAATATTTCTTTCATTCAAGCCGACCTTTTCTAGCCTTTTCTTTGTTTAAAAAATATAACATTGTAAATATCTGAATAATTATAACTTTTTGTACTAGCATAAAACAAAACAGATGAATATAAAGGATTAAAACATCTATACAGTACAAAAGTATAAAAATAATAGCTTACGTGACCAAATAAATTGAGGTTAACTTATCCCGTATCAACAAAAACGGTATCCAGAGCGGAAATTACTCTACTCAGTAAATAAAAGCATTTTCCTTTCTCGCAAAATATTTTTATATTACCAATTGTCATAATTTGATAAGGCACAAAAAATAAGGACATAATGAATCTTTCCTGCTAACGGAGTGATATTCAGAACGCAATAATATTAAATTACTGGAGAGCTACCCATACTTAGAATAAAATACAAACGATAACAAATTTTGTCAGTTTATCTGTCTATTAGTTCCGGCTAATCCCGAACGGCTGTACTGATTTCGACGGGACTTTCACTGGCAGATAGCTGATGTTATAAAGAGTAACTTAGGAAACTTTTATTTGCGTATCTTTTATTTTGACGACACGTTTGGCTCAGTTTGCAGTAAGTAGTGACCCTACTTGTTGTGCCAACGATCGCCGGTTCGAGTCCCGCTGGGGGTATTCATTTATGCGATAAGCACGAATTATTGTACTCCAGTCGTGGGTGTTTATATTTATATTATGTATGTTTTTAAAAAATATATAGGTATGTGTAGTGTACCAACTATCTGGTATCCATAACACAGGCCTCATAGCTTACCATGGAACTAGATGGTGCTCTGTTAATGTCCTAATATTTAATTTTATTTATTATTTATTTTAGAAATAGAATTAGGGTTCCGCTTAAAAAAATTAAAACGTACCTAGGGACGCACCCGAGCGAAGCGTGGGTCACCAGTAGAATTATAAATCATTCCCAGATGATTTTTTGGATTTCTATTCTTCAACAGTTGTATAATGACATCTTGTCTAAGCACACAGATATTAGATATCTACAGTCGAAGTTTCGCTTAAAATTTAGCCGTTACAGAGTAAAGTATTAAAATATCATTTAAAATACAATTAATAATATTAATGTGATATAGAATATAAGTAGATAGTTCGTAGAAACCATTTAAAATTTAAATATTCATCAGGATTTCTTAAAGGTATAATCTACGGTTTTCATATAAATCCGTAAAGACAATTCTTAACACTGACAATTAACATTATATTTAATTATCTACAACAATGTGCTCATTATAACCTGTAAGACTCAAAGCTCGTTAGCTTCACTCCAAAGTTAAATATTAAATCAACACAAGTTCTGACAACGCTCTTAAAATAACGAAGAAAGTATTGTGGAGAAAAATAACATGCTTTGTCGAGTCAATGTGATTTTTCACTATTTAAATTACATTTTCTCACTTAATGTTACGAAAGTATTTTATGCGGTGTATTTTTAACCAATTTCCAAAAAGGAGGAGGTTCTCAATTCGTCGGAATCTTTTTTTATGTATGTTTACCGATTACTCGAAGACGCCTGAACCGATTTGGTTTTTTTTGTTTGCTGTCGAAGTCGGTGCCAGCCTACAATATTTTAAGATATGAATATCTAATAGGTAAATATGTATTTTACGTATCGAAATATATTAGATTTGCTTTGTATCGGCTGGCACCGACTTAGAAAATATCTGATTAGATATCTGTTCTAAATGAAAATCGCCGTTTAGTTATTTTTTACATTTTAGTGCCTGGAAATCGGTTTTTTTAAGTTTTTATATATAAAAAAGTTAACGTTTTAAATCCTAATAATGTGTGTGTGTCCTGAATTAAAATGAAAATAAAATCTACTCTATTCTTTGAAATACAACCTTATTATTAAAAAACAGAAAACATTCAAGGTATCAAGAGCATAATATTTATTTAAACGCACAATAATAATGTACAAAAGTCCATTCTATTATTTATTTTTTCGAAATGCTACTCCGAATAATAGATTCAACATAAACAACGTGTGACTTAAAATCTATTGAGGAATTAATATATATAATATATCTCCCGTGATTTTTTATCATCTCTCCCGTGACTATGATTGCTGTAAAGCATTCGAAACGTCGGGAACCAAAAATCAAAATAAATCCGCGAAAAAATCCGTAAATCTGAGAAAGTATTAAATTATTGTCTTTAATAAAATATGAGAAGCTGATTTGAGCCCTTTTCAAACAAACGTTATATGTTTAAATACATATTCAAACAATTTAACTATGGCAAATAAGGACTGTTGCAGTTTCATTACAACTATTGTGGTCTATATGGGCATTTCTAATATAACCACAACATGGTATTCTAATTTGAACATTCACCCAATACTGTATTTAATTTTATCAGATCTAAATTAATTACAATTTAAATGATTCGGCCATTACTTAATGTATTTTGCTGAATATATGCTTGTTTAATTAAGCGTACATGAACCTGTTTTTAAATAAAAAATAACCTCTACAATTGGAAAAGCAGTGAATGTAAGAGAATGTTGGCTTGAAAAGGCTGATTTTATGAACGTGACGTATTTCATGAACGGCCCCATACATATAGGTACACAATAAACAGTTCTGAACTTTTCTGAATTTTCCAGCTGTTTTATTGGGTTTTCCTTATTTTTTTTTCTACTTTAATCACCCACGACACACCCCCCCACAAAACAAAAAAAGACTAATTATCGGCGGAATAATTGATTTTTATATATATAATAAGATTTGAAATCCAAAAGAATTAATACTTACAACATGAAATCATCCAAAAATCTTACAATTTTAAAAGTTTAAAAATTAATAGTTACTTTACAAGTATGCACTACGTCATTGCACATTACATTTGAAATTTCTATAAGAATTGCTTTAGATATAGTAATAATGTCCTCCTGAACGATTCCGGCTACGTCGGCCAATCTCATTGAGACTAGCCAATTGCGCAGGAGATATTATAATGCACAAGGGTACGCGCAGACAGGTGCACTCTCTATTCCTCACTCTCATACTCCGGTGGGACGACTACTCACCACTACCGGTAAGAGCTAAGGCGCAGGGCCGATGACTTTACGTGCTCCGGGCTGTTACTGAGACTTACTATACAGAAAGACTACGTGGCCCGACCCGGGACTCGAACCTAGGACCTCCGAGTGTGCACCCGTACATGCTAACCACTACACCACCGAGACACGGATTGCTTTAAATGAAACTACGAGTAATAATGCAAATATTTCCACACGACACTTTTATTTAAAATGTTCTTTAAATATTTTTATACGTGTAAATCAAAGGAATGTACATATCCAGCACGTCTGAAACATTAGTGGTTTTCAACACGCTGGGAGCATGTGTCGCCGCAACTCAACCACAGGCGTTTGTAGGGCGCGTAAGCTTAAGGTCCACTATGTAATTGGTAACAAGTATGTACTGAATTTTCATAAATATTTCCTTTATATAATATAATCTTCTTTTTATGTAAAAGTAACTGATTAATAACGAGTGACTTATGTATAGTCAAATTTAGAACTTTGAATTTCGAAAAGATCTAGACGAATGGCTTAGAATTTCTTTTAAGAGAGAATTACGAAGCAAATTTTTGAAGTTACAACCCTAATATGCTAAAAAGATACATATCTAAAAATAATTAATATTACAATGTATAATATATGATTAATTTTGCTTAATAAATCGTTTAGTATAACATTCATTTAAATAAAATAAGTGATCCTATTTTTTTCTTTTTTTAAGCAATTTTATTAAATTCAAAAGCCATTCCTTGAATTATATGCTTCGTCTATGTATTATGTAAAATAAAGTCGCTATTTGGAGCTACGAGGATATATCCTATGGACAGTCGGCTTTATGATATCCGCTCAAACGTACCCATGTGGGTCACTTCCCTTGGAACTATGTCGTAATCCATTGCGTTTTTAAACTAGTTGTTCCAATGTTCAAGTCTAGTAAAGATCCGTGAGCTATGTATAAGTGAAGAGATGAAAGAACACTTATAATATTAGGTTTGTATTTATGACCTAGTTGCAGTTAAATTGCAACTTTAAAACAAAATTTCTATTTCTGTAATATCTATATTTGTAATATTACATTGTACTGTATACATAATATCTATACGTATAATAAAACTGTAGAGGTCGAATCTCTGTATATAAAAAAAATGCTAAAGACCGAGTCAAGAGGATGTAAGAAGAGAAATAGAACAAATTCAGATTTTTTCTTTTTTTTTTGTTTCTCTGTATGTTTATCTGTTTGTACGGGCTAATCTCCGAAACTGTAAAGCCTCGATTTAAATGAAATTTTTCATGGTAGCACCTTATATCCCTGGTCAACATTTTAAATACTTTTCATCCCGGAAAATTAAAGTGTCCGTGGGATAGTAAAAAAAACTATAGTAACTAATACAAGCTGTATACACGAACTCATTGGATTTGAATGCAACTTTACAATATTATAGTTCATATTCAGAACAACAAATAGGTTTTTTTATCCCGAAAAAATGTAAAATTCCCTTGGGATAGATTTGTTTTTCTTTGTCTAGAGACGAACCCGAGCGAAGCGAGGGTGAGCCGCTAGTATAACATATAAAATAAACAAAAAATACGAAAAAGCTTTTGTACAATATGAATATAACTTACATAAATACTGCCAAAAATGTATATATAAAAAAGTTTAAATATATGTATATAAAAATGTATTTATAATATTTTATTTGAACAAGAGACAAGAATACAAATATGTTATGATATTTGAAGCAGCTGTCAACAAGAAGCAAATATGATATCGTCACTTCTTCCTTAAGAGATACGCAATTACTAAATAAAATTCAAGACTTACAGAATTATTAACATTTCATTCTGTCTTAAAGAGTTTTGTATTCGAAATATTCGTTAAATTACTATTCTAACTTGCGACGAATTTTAAGATAATGGCATACCATTTACTGAAGCGGATATAAAATACTCATTAAATTAATTTGGTATTTTGTAATGAAAATAATATAATAAATCTATAATAAAATTGATATGAGGAGCATTGAAATAAACTTTTTTACTGTTCCTAGGTGATACGTTTTATAAACATAGAGTAGCCTTTATTTAAAAAAAACATCATATAACAAAACGTAAATATTTATGTTGATACATAAAACTCTTAATAATTATGATATATTTTTTATTTAGTTACATTTAATAAGTATAAATTACAAAATTCGTTTCACATCATTTAAAATAATCTCTTTTTTTACATAAATATTCAAAAATTTTAATTGCCTTTATTAAAAAAATTGCAAAAGGTTTTATTTAATACCCCAAACCCCTATTACACGTCAATTGATTTAAAATTAAATTGACCTCGAGACCTTGACCTTGAAATTATAAATAACTGCTTAATCTACATAGTTTTGATATGGATTATGGAAAATTGTTATTCGTCAAGATTATCCACAGGCATAACACGATTAATGTTAAGTTTGCTTATTAGTCATTATTATATTCAAGGGAAAAATTGATAATGTATAAAAAATCTTGCAAAAATGCAACTGCAATTATTAGTCTATAGACTCTAGATTCTATTGCTTTTTTTTATACCAGAAACCCCTGATAAAAGGGCCGCCCACCTGGGCGGGTACGGATATTGTTTGATTCTTGCCATGGTATTACATTACATTTACATATTACCTTCCTAGTTCGCAATATCAGTGTCACTGAAAGTCTGACATTCATCCACATCCTTGCAACAGGTACATCTCCTGGTCAAATAAAGGAAAAGACCCTTGACATCCAGCCAAAAGTAACATGTGATAACTACCTGCCTAAATGCCTTTTTTGACCTTGTTAAGGAAACTCATCATGGCCATCGACTAAAACGATTCTATGAGGCTCTTACCACTAAAATTCATAGTGGAACACTATCGACGCGACTGTGAGATGCCTATCTGTCTTTTGTTTTATTTCATTATATTCTGGGATCACAAATATGATGATAAAGCCTACGAATAAATATTATTTATTCGTAGGATAGAGCATATAACGGAACTGTCACTGTTTGGTGGAGGATTTATGTTTTTAATTCTGATTATTTCCATCGCTTGATAAATATAATATGTGACTTATTTATTTTTCTTTATTGATTTATTAAAACCACATAAAACATATTTTTTAGAATACAAAAATACTACACTATATACATAATATATACGTAGGTACGAAGTTATTATTTATTTACAAGAAGCATTAGCTTGACCGGCATGAAATATGCATTTAATAATTTAGGACAAGGTATTTAAATAGACGCTTTGTAATGCTTGGATATCTGAATGCAGTCTAGACTCTAGACGATGTAATGAGGAGCGCTTGTTATATAAATAAAGCTTAAAAAGATTTACTAAATACTAAAAGCAGAAAGGCACGATGTCGTTTGAGAAAGTATTAAAAAAATATATAAATCCAGTTAAAAAATATTTAAAAATATAAAGACAAAATACAGGCAACTTTCATAAAAAAGATATAGATTAAGACTAAATAGCACATCACTATCTAATTCCACGGTAAGCTACTGGGCCTGGGTTATGGATACCAGATAGTTGATACACTACATAAATAAGTTTTAAATACATACATATTATAAAAGAAGATTAGAATGAAATAGAATATTTTAAGTTATTGGTCTACAGTCTCCAACGACTTTTTTCAATGATTAATTTCAAGCTAAAACATCGTGAGTAGCTTCATTTTGGCGAGACACCCAAATATTTTTTCTACGGGAATTTTATGATACGGAACATGTCAAAATGGTGATTGTCTCTTTATTTGAACGAACTGTAGGCTATATATGAAAAGAAGAAGATAAGTTACCTACATGAAAATTCTGTTATCATTTTAAATATAATTTGGCATGTTTGTTTTACATTATCTATATAATTATATATATAAAACAAACTCGGTTTGTTACAACACTTATAACTCGAGAACTGCTGGACTGATTTTTACGATCTTTGTTTTGTTGAATAAGTCTTCACCCCTAATAGTAGAATAACTATTAAAACATCGGAAAAAGTCACGTTTTTTTTTTGAAAAAGAAATATCTATTCCATATATCTATTTATACTAAGCGTCAAAACGTACCTAAGGACGAACCTGAGCAAAGCGAGTGTGAGTCGCTAGTATTATAATATGTAATAGCCTGAGAAAATAAAAAATTAACCCGGTATTACGAAAGGTTAAATCACTCTGCTACCCTAAAGTACCTATGTGTGTGAAATTTGTCTAATAACTTAATTATTTTATACACTGAAATAAACAAACATTTTAATGTAATTAAATTCAAAGTAAAGTGTACCTATACAGAAATTGCTTTACAAATCTTAGTTCCACGCCATTAAATTTAAACCCCTGAAGAGGTGGCGTCGTTTGTCTAACACTAATATGGATATTTAAAATCCACAGTTAACAAAAATGTGTTAAAATGTTTTTACTTTATATATACCTACGTAGCTTTAGTTTTTTGTTTTGATTGACTAAATTTTATATTTGAAATACTATTATTGAAGTTAGGTATACTTCTTTTGGCACGTTTGAAAAAAAATATATGAAATACCGACAACTAAAAAGCAACATGATAAAGTTAGCTGCTTTCCTTTAACAAACAGAGAGTTGTAACCTACGGGATGAAATTTTTATAGTTATTTTTATTCTGTTACGCCAAAGAAGTACAACTTCTTACTTGCGTACTTAATAACACACGCTCGTTTTTTTTAAATATTTATTTCATTTAGAACTAATTCAAGTTGTATTTTTCTTAAATATGTAAAATAAAATGTAGTTTTATAAATAAGCAGTACAATAAAAACTTTCTAGAGTAAAAGAAAAAACCTCATTAGTATTACTTGGTAGGTACTTTAATTACCAATAGGTAATTAAATTATATTCTAACACAAAATTGAGTATACTCTAATCAATTTTGATGTTTTTTAGGGTATATATAATATATACATAGTACGCGATATTTTTCTTTCCCAATTATGATAAAAAAAATTACGAATAATCTAGCCATATAAGTTTCAAAAATAATTTTCAAGGTTACTTTTTAGTTTGAAGTAATATATTTTTTTAATTTTCTATACAAACTACTAATATAAACCTCATTAGATTTTGTATTTTTAGCTAGAAAAATAGAGAGAAATCTAATTTCACATCTATATATATTGTGTGAAAGGTTTTAAATTTTGAAGGCTATAAGGAATGATTGTATCAAGTAAATTTTAATTGTAACGTAACAGCAAACTTGGTACTCGTAGTTTTCAATTGCTACAGTCATAACAATGGTTTGAATATTTGAAATTAATATTTATATTAATACCGTCTATAAAGTACAGTAGTAAGGAATGTTGTTAATGAGTTCAAATCATACTTAACTTTGTTGAAGTGATTTAAAATACGTGAATGTAATTTGAAATACGTTCTTCAATAATAAAAGATTTAAAATAAAAAAAAACATTCTTAAAGAAGAAGAAATTTTCGAAAACGTTATAGGTTTATTTTTTCCAGGTTTATGTCTTATATTAGAGGTACATACGTGACGTCACAACATAAAAACCAAAAATATGCTAAAATTTATTGAAATATAAAATTTTAACTCACTTAGTAGTTTTAGTATAAAAAAATTAAATAAAAAAAAGAAAACAAAAAGCTTCAATAAAAGCTTTTAGTTTCCAGTTTTTTTTGAAGCTTTTTAGTACGCGTATACTTACATAATCCTGCTAATCTAAGAACGTCTAAACAAATACTTTAACCTCTAACAAAACCAAAAGCAATTGGTTAATTCGGAGTTACGATATAGCCGAAAGGAACAATTTCCTTGTAAGCCGTACAGTACGTATGCATTTTGCGGTAAACCCTCATATATACCACTTGCATGCCCTCTCGTGGGTCTGAATTGCTTCATACAGACTTTGAAAAGCACCCAAATAAGCCGGCCTTGGATAACGAGGATTACTATAATATATGTTAGGAACTACTGAGCGACCGACATTTATGTCACTGGATTTAGTAGATTAATACAAAAATAAGGAAATGCACAATATAAAAGAACAAAATAAGAAGATTTTGAGTGTTAAAGTAACATTCTAATAAAATCCTCTTAAGGATATGAGCAAATGTAAAAGTTATGTAACTTCCGTAGAACCATTAGAATATCTATACATATAATAAAATTGTAAGTAAGCCGAATCTGTACATTAAATATTTTTTGGAAAATCTTATTGAAATAGACATTATTATCGACACAGAGGCTGAATCTATAGTTTTTAGAATTTTTGTCTGTCTGTTACCGCATCACGGAAAAACCACTGGAGGGATTTTGATGAAATTTGATATGGTGATAGCTGGCTATCCTGGTCAACATATGTGATACTTTTTACCGCGGGAAATTATCTAATTTCTGAGAAAAATACAAAAACTGCAATATAAGAGTATACTAATATGTAAAACCTAAAAATTTGGTTTTTGGTCATCTGAACGCGGGCGGAGCCGCGGGAAATGCTAGTTATTTATATGATAAAATATTATATTATGCTATTTGTTGGTAAAATTGGCTAATTTTTAAAATGTTCTAATAAGATTGTTCGAATAAGATTTTGAGGATATGAAATAGTAGATGTTTATGCTTCTCTGAAACTTGGGAAAATAGTTAAAAGCCCAAAGGTTTTTTTTCCTGCGGGAAAAACCATAAGCGAAATTAGAAAAATAGATTGATTTCACTATTTATTTTAATTCGATACATCGTACATAATAAGGTAATATCTAGATCAAAATTAACAACCTTGAATTTTTTATCAAATCACCTCGTCTTATCGCACTCTACTGGTGACAGGAAAGCTGTCTCGTTTTTCACCTAAAGAATTGACATTGTCATTCAAAGGGGGGCTGTGGCTAGCAATTGCCACAATTCCGCGGACATAAATAAATAAATATGTTGGAACATTAACACACAGCACCATCTAGTTTCAAGGTAAGCTACAAGGCCTGTGTTATGGATACCAGATAGTTGATACACTACATATATATGATTGCCTCGGTGGTGTAGTGGCTAGCATGCACCACTGGCTAGGAGAACATCATATTCATCATTTATATATCAAATTAAAGCTATTTTTTTTTTGTGCATGATAAAATACCTCTACCTATGTAAAAGTGGCCCGAAAGGAAAGAAAAGAAGGAAAGAATATAATATTATATGTCATTTGTCAGACAATAACAAAAATTTCATAAAAATGCGTCTTCTATTTAAATTTTTATATAGAGCCTCGCGAAAAAAGCCAATACAACTAGTGTTGAATAAAATCTGTTAAGTCAATCAAGCCGATTAAGTAATCGTACATGATACAGAACACGTGATACAGAACGTTAAACAATTTCAATGAACGAGCGTTTGCCCTTAAAATTAAATTGGCACTGATTGGCAATTTATACGTTGGCTACGTACCGTAAAATCGAACGGTGAATACGTTACTTTGGGTTCACCGTGAAAATCTTTAAAGAACAAAATGGTGACATATATCTTTAGGCTTGCAAATAATTTCAAACATTTGTTAAAGTGTTAAAGCCACTGAATAGATTGAATTAAGAATACCTGGGCGAAAGATCTTCTCTCGGCGTTTATTTCGGGAAAGATATAAACATTGCGTTTTTTCAGAAAAGACACCTATATATGTAAAATTTAAAATTATATAAAATTTGATCCAAATCGTTAAAGCCGTTTCCGAGATCCATGTAATACATATACACAGAAATTGTTCATTTAATATTATATAAGATAATATGAATATGAGCATACATAACATATATGGGTCAATCAATAATATCAGAGTCGAATGATGTCATATCTATTTGCCACTTTAATAAAAGTTAGTTTTGCTATATTATCCTTGCTAATATTATAAATACAAAATTGTATTTATTAGCATTTGCTTTCACCAAGCAATAAAGAAACTGACCGTTGTGAAATTTTGTATAGACATAGTTTAGACGAGAGAGAAATAGCCTACTTTTAATATCGGTACATCAATTATATCTATTATTCTATAATATTTATTATATTAGTCTTTTGTAAAAACATGCTAAAATGATTAATAATAATAAATATATTGGAACATTAACACACAACACCATCTAGTTCCATGATAAGCTACGAGGTTTGTTTTATGGATACCAGATAGTTGATACACTACGAATATATAACTATAAATATATACATATTATAAATATAAACACCCATGACTATAGTACAAACGTTCGTGCTTATCACAAAAATGAACCCAGCGGGACTCGAACCGGCGACCGCTGCCACAGCAAGTAGGGTCACTACAAACTGAGCCAAACGCATTGTCAAATTGCATTGTAAGTGTTAAATACTCTTACAGGCAAAAGTTGTCTAAAAGTTCATATTATGCTTTAACTTTAGTCAACAACAGTCATAAATTTCGCTCAAATATGATAACATATAATTTGCAGCAATACATGTTTAGCGATTTTGTCTAAAGAGCGACAATTTATATAGATCAAGCTTTTATTTGATTTGATATCGTTCTTACCAGCATAAAATCAAACGAATTCGATTCCCAGAAAATAATACTTTGAATAAAGGATTTTCGAGCGCAAAATTAAATAAAAACAATACATAAAATTATAATACTTTAAAACGAAAGATAGCCGGCTTCTAAAAAGATATCTAGAGCTTACCAAAGAACCACGATAACAAAGACCCACTCTTGTATGCCTCAGACCTAAAATTATATATAATACGCAATTTCTTTAGTGAGAACCAACTCGGTTGCACTGAAAAGTTTTGAAAAACTTTCACAAAGTTCTAACGATTAGCCTTAGAATATAGCAGATTTAGTAATTTTAAAAACAGTGTTTAGAACATATTTCTGATGTGAGAAGTTACTCAATAATATTATTTTTGATGAATTTACGTTGATGCTAAATGATTTTTTTTCTTTATAATTTTTGGCCTCGTTGACATTGCAGTAAGCCTATAATTGCCTCGGTAGTAAAGTGGCTAGCATATACGGCTCCAGATCCGGAGGTCCTAAGTTCGAGTCTCGGGTCATTCCAATTAATTATTGAGTCTTTCTGTTTAGAAACTCAGTAACAGCCCGAAGTTGCGAAGTTAGGGCTGCAGTTTAGTATATGGCACGTGGCCCCTGGAGAAATGTTTGGTATTTTTGAATAGGGGAGGCAATAGGGAGTCCAAATATATAAATTTTCTTTTGAGGAAAAGAAAGTGTCAAAAGTTATTGAGACTTGAAGATACAACATTTCCATACATTATTATGACATTACTACCTTTTTGATACTTGGAAATGTCAAAATGTCACTTCCAAGTGCCAAAATGATCTTCAAATAATGAGTCAAATCTATCACCGAATTTTAAATTAACGTAAAGCAGTAATGATAGCAGGGGTTCTTTGTTTGAAATAAAAAAAGACCTAACGAGAAGGCGAAGGCGAGAGCTACGTTACGCTTCGCTCGTCATTAAAAGCGTTTAAGTTTTCATATTTTTTGCTCTTTTTCATAGTTATTTTTCTCATATTATTTTCCAGTAGTTATTACTTTTTGTTAATTTTCGTATACGTTCATTTCTTGTTTTTATTTTAATAGTATTACTATAGTTTTAAGTGTTCTTAGTGTTTTAAGTCTACTCGTGCAGTTTATAAACGTAAGTAGACTATTTTTTTAATTTAAGTGTATTATTTATTTTCAATTAAGTGGCAGTCTGACTTGGATAACCTAGGTTGAGAAGGCTAAAGCGGGACCGAACCGTAGCGTAGCTCTCGCCTTCTCGTTAGGTATTTTTTTATTTAAAACCCAGAACTCCTGCTATCATTAATGCTTTACGTTAATTTAAAATTCAGTGATAGATCTCACTAATTATTTGAAGATCATTTTGGCACTTGAAAGTGACATTTTGACATTTCCAAGTGTAAAAATGGCAGTAATATCATAAAAATGTATGGAAATGTTGTAACTTTACCAATAACTTTAGACTTTTTCGTTTCCTCAAAATAAAATTTATATATTTGTACTTCCTATTGCCTCCCCTATTCAAAAATATCACCCAATCGTCCAGGGGCCGCGTCCCATATACTAAACTATAGCCTTCGCATGTCTTATGCTGTATGCCTAAGGCGAGTATTAATATAATTTGAACATGAGAATATCAAAGCGAAATCCGTGTTCGAACCCGTTTCACTTGGTTTTCAAAGCGAGTGTGCTGCTAGTGGGCTACCATTGGTTTTACTCTAAATACTACTATTTATTACATTGAAAAAAAAATTAGTTTACCTCATTATTATTTTCTACGTGTGCCTAATTGAAATCATAATTTTCAGCACAGTAACCTACTAATAATATAACACATTTAATTTTTGTTAGAAGTATTATACCTTATAAAAGTGTTAATGCCATTCATACACGATAACGAGAACAAGTTTTATAATAATGTTTAATATAGATTTCTCAGAGGTGAGATATTTTCCCGCAGTAAAAATACCCTATATGTTGACCCGGATAACCAGCTATCGTCATAACAAATTTCATCAAAATCTGTTAAGTGCTTTTCTCGTGATGTGTTCCTAGAGTTTGACAGACAAACAAAAAACCTAAAAAGCATAGATTTAGCCTCTGTATATGTAATTATATTATATTTCATGTACATATTCGAATCAGTTTTATTATCTGTATGTATGGTATCATGAAGAAATACATACTCTTAACATCCTGCTTACCCATTAAGTACTTGTAGTTTTATTTTTTTATTTTTAAATGTGATTAAAAGGAAAGATATTTTACACAGATAGATTATAATCTGGAGTAACACATAGACTACTATTAGGCATTGAGAGATGCTAACAAAGCGACGGTAAATCTAGATCTATAAAATTTAAAATATAACCTTAGCTGCATAACATTTATTATTAAACCGCGACTTATTAAGTCTTCAACTTCATAAATTTACCTCTAAATCCAGTTAAATAAATCTAGGTACCTAAGTTACGTCAATTACATTTTTATCTCAGGGGATTAACTAAAGTTACTTTTAAGGGATTACTTTATACCAAGCCCTTTTTATGTATTACGTCTGTAATTCCTCTTAACTACTTACCTTCTATCCATTTGGAACAGCCGAAGTGTTTGTTTTTAATCTTTAAAAACATTGATTTTTTTATATTTTTAGATATCAGGAACGGTAATTTTTCCTAATACAATTTAAACACAGTGCTAGCTTCGACAGAGAACCCGGATTCAGTGTACTTATAGGATGAATGACTACCATAATATCTATACTAATATTATAAGGAGGAAAGACTTCATTTTTTGTTTGTTTGTTTGTACTGAATAGGCTCCAAAACTACTTGACCGATTTAGATGAAATTTGGTAAGAAGATAGTTTGAGACCTTGGGAATAGCATAGGATAGTTTTTATTCTGAAAATCATCCTTTAAGGGGGTGAAAATGGGGACGACATTTTGTTTAGGAAATCAACCTAGGGACGAACTCGAGCGAAGCGTCCATCTATCTATGTATGGTTAAGAAAAATCGTAGATACTGAAATCAGAAGTAAAATGAAGGAAATACTATATTTTAATTAATTTAATAGCATTAAACAGTTTAAAAATTAAATTTAATATTATCTATCTTTAATTTTTTATAGTGTTTCAACTATTCATAGTTGTTTTTGTAGTTGTAAAATAATGGTGTGCCATAAAGAATAGTTGACTTGATTTTATTGTATTCTATCTAGCGACTCAGCCTCGCTTTGCTCGGGTTTGTCTCTAGCTTGCTTCCTAATACAATCTTTCATCCCCATTTTCACCTCCTTAAAGAATTATTTCCAGAATAAAAATCCTATGTTCTTCCCAGGGTCTCAAACTATCTTCTAACCAAATTTCTCTTAAATCGGTTCAGTAGATTCAGAGACTACCCCTATAACCTCACAAATTCACAAACTTTACCTCTTTATCTTATTAGTATAGATGAGAAATCTAATTCATGTTCTGAGAGAATCAAGTGTATTACAGTTTCTTTTATTAATGCCAGATATTATGTCATATTTAATTTTTAATAATCCAATAAAAGTCATTAGTACAGTATAAAAAAATCAAAACTCTAAAGCATTAAATAATTTTAATATAAAACATGAATAAAATAATAGCTGAATATAAATTTTAAAATATGTTAATGAATTGATGGAAAACTTTTATCTGATAACACTCTACTACTTTAAAAAAAACATTATGCACGCCAGTTTTTAAACCACTATAAAGTTCTTCCACCATTTTTGTTAGGGTTGAGTGTATTTAAATTTAGATACATGAAAAAAAAAATGGCGAAGATGTCGCATGAATATAATAAATACAAAAATTATGACGAATTAATTCTATTCCTCTTTGAAGTCAGACAATAAACAGCAAGAGAAAAAGTCAGTTCGAAATCTTACACCTATTAAATTTAAACAAGACGACGTGTCAGCACAATTCGGATAAATAATACTGTTTTCCGTTAGCTGTTGAATACAACATGAGTCAAATAAATGTTTGACAAACTGAGCTCAAAGGATATTAAGTAACAATTCCTTCGAAGAAAATAATAGTACGAAATAGAACCCTATAAAGCCCTATAAAGCGTTTTTATAACCTATAAATATATATTATACTAGCGACTTATCCTCGCTTCGCTCGGGTGCGTTCCTATGTACACGAATTTTGTTCACAATTTCATGGGCTTTCACTTTGTGCGGAACACTTAATCTATTTCTAAAATAAAAGTAGTCTAAGTAACTCCTTATAACATCAGCTATCTGCCAGTGAAATTCTCCCGTCGTCCATGAATATCCCGTTCAAAGTCCAGCCGTTTCGGAGACCAGAACAAACATTCAGACAGACAAAAATTTTAAGAAATGTTTTCTTCTTATACGTTCATTATTTTGTCATATATTTGGTAAAAAGCTGTTATTTTGACATTACAAATAGACACTTCAATTTTATTCATTTGTATAGAAGAGTTAGAGAACTTTCGCAATTAATTCATGTTTTATAAAGGATGAACAAAAAAAAATCAATTCCTGAATTCCAGTTGCGTAAACAATTGTAAACAAAAACAGAATGATTATATTTGCGCGAAATATTATTTATTATACATATGTTCATATTAAACATTGTCTATGTACAATCTTTTATTACATACTCATGTTGTGTTTACTCATTTATGAAGTTGTTTAAATAACACAACCCTTTTTTCGATCGCAGACTCCATATTTTATATTTTAAGCCTATGTCACTTTCATTATTAAGATTTTTTTAACCCTTTAATACTACCTATCTTTTTCATTCTACACGACATTGCCGAAGTGTCAGACTAGGAATAAATAAACGTATACAGCATGTCATAGAACTGAATATAAAGCCAAACAAGTATAACAATGAAATTATCTTTATGAACTTTAGTATAATTCTTGCTAAACTTGCCTTTATATTTTTTATACTTATATATGTATAATATAGATATAGTATTTATATAGGTATGTAGTTATAGTATTTAGGTATTGGTTGATTATATTTTACTTGTATTTATTTTGTATATATTATATATTTGTATGATACGTATATGTATAAATATATAATCTTTCTACTGCCTCTTTATTTGTTATTCGCGCCCCTTCTATCTTAGTACTATTTCTTACACACCTAAAGGTTGCCTGGAAGAAATCGCTCTTTTAGCGATAAGGCCGCCTCTTGTACCTTGTTTTATATTATGTATATTTTCTTTTTATCTTTTTGGGAGTACAATAAAGAGTAATTCATTCATTCATTCATTTTGCATCCTGAGTGGTGAATAAATAAATATTAATAAATAAAAATTGGCAACAGATTTTGATATACATACTCGTATATAAAGGAAAAAAATAAGATAATATTATGATATATCTCTTTCAAGCGAAAAAGAACTAATGCTTAAAAAATACAAAACAATATGATATAATTTTTACTATACGTATTTTATATAAAAAATCTCTTATTCTTAAAAGAAAATAACCGAAAAGGCAAAAACGAGAATAGTAGCATAAACAGTAATTCACGCTACTATTTTTGACTTTGACATTTAATTTAGCGGACTCTGTTCTATATAATTCTCTAGTATTTCTACAAAACAATTATTATATTAATTAAAATTGAACTGCAATGTAAAGATTCCTTATGGGCTGAATCCATCAAACTATTAAAAAAAAGCTCTCTAGGAGGGTAAAACGAAATTTTAAATTAAAAAGAGAAAATACTAATAACAGTTAAGAAGAAAAGGATATTGAACACAAAAAGATCTGGAAACATGGCAATATACTTTTATCGACAAACACTGACGTCGTTTGTACCAAACTTAGCCCAATTTCCCCTTTTCATATCTTGGTCGGATTCTTCTAACAAGAATAAAATTAAATTATATATTTGTTTAATTTCCTTTTCTAACAAAACAATGTGATGTCATTTACAATATAACTATTACAATATAATTATTTTTAACATTGAAAATGTTTTTATTGTCGCTTTAGTATAGGCCCGATTAGTTTAACTGTCAGTTAGATTAACTGTTAGTTTGATTAACGTCAAGTACGATTAACTGTCAGTTAGTTTAACTGTCTCTAAGTTTAACTGTCAGTTAGAATAACAGTAAGTTAGATTAACGGCTAGTTAGCTTAATTGTTAGTTAGTTTAACTGATAGTTAAGAAAACTATCAGTTAAACTAATAGTTTCCTTAACTATCAGTTAGATTAACTGTCAGTTAGCTAAATTGTCAGTTAGTTTAACTGTCAGTTAGTTTAACTGACAGTAAGACTGTCAGTTTTATTAACAGCTAGTGAGTTTAACTGTCAGTTAATTTAACTGCCAGTATGTTAAACTATATGTTAACTTAGCTGTCAGTTAGGTTAACTGTCAGTTTGTTTAACTGCCAGTTTGTTTAACTGTCAGTTTGTTTATTTATCAGTAAGTATAACTGTCAGTTTGATTAACGGCTAGTAAGATTACCTGTCAGTTAATTTAACTGTCAGTAAGTTTAACTGTCAGTTAGTTTAACTAACAGTTAATTTAACTGTCAGTTAGTTTAACTGTCAGTTAGTTTAACTGTCAGTTAGTTTAACTGTCAGATTGTTAAACTGTCAGTAAGTTTAACTGTCAGTTACATTTGCTGTCAGTAAGGTTAACTGTCAGTTAGATTAACTGTTAGTTTAATTAACGGCTAGTAAGTTAACTGTCAGTTAGTTTAACTGTCAGTTAGTTTAATCTCCAGTTATTTTAGATCTCAGTCTACTACTAATCTAACTGACAATTAATCTAACTGAGAGTTAAGGAAACTATCAGTTAAACTAACTGACAGTTAAGCTAACTAGCCGTTAATAAATGACAGTCAAGTTAACTTACAGTTTAACTTACTGGACGTTAAATTAACTTGCAGTTAGATTAACTGTGCGTGTGTGTGTGTGTGTGTTTGTGTGTGTGTGTGTGTTTGTGTGTGTGTGTCTGTCAGTTAGTTTAAGTAACAGTTATTTTAACTGTCAGTTAGTTTAACTGCTAGTTTCCTTAACTGTCAGTTAGTTTAACTGTTAGTTAGTTTAACCATGAGTAAGTTTAACTGTCAGTTAATTTAACTGCCAGTTCGAGGCTCTGATCCGGCGCTTGTGGGAAGAACTGGGGACTCCAGCGGCTGGCCTGGCGACGGTGGGTGCGGTTCGTCTACCTGTCTCGCTGGGTCAGGAGGCCACACGGGGTCCTGACGTTTAGGCTGACGCAGATGCTTACCGGGCACGGGTGCTTTGGTAAGTATGTGTGTCAGATTGCGCGTCGGGAACCGTTGCCCGTATGCTGCGAGTGTGGTGCGTCCGAGAACACCTCGCACCACACTCTCACAGTATACACCGCTTGGACTCCTCGTTGCGAAGCGTGGTGGGGGCCATGCTACGCGACGAGAGGTCCTGGTCGGCGATAGTCTCCTTCAGCGAGGCCGTCATCTCACTGAAGGAGACGGCGGAGAGTGGAACGGCGGAGAGAGAGGGAGAACGCGAGGTTAACGCCTTAGCAGACCCTCTTCGTCGCCGTCGGCTGGGGGAGAGGAGGCGCCGGTATGCGCATCTTCTCCCGCCACCCTAGAGGAGCTACTGCAGGGGGGTTTCTCGTTGACTCCCCTGCCCGTCATCGGGGCGGTCGAGATGCTCTGTGAATCGAGGGCATCCCTGTTTAGGCAAGGCTGGCCCGCGGGGTACGGGCTGTCCGCAGGGGTGTTGTAGTGAATGGGCAAGCGATCCTGCAACGCCCCATTGCACTGCGGTAACGGGTTCCGCTGTGGGTTTTAGTGAGTAGGAGTCT
This sequence comes from Brenthis ino, assembly GCA_921882275.1. Taxonomy (NCBI): domain Eukaryota; kingdom Metazoa; phylum Arthropoda; class Insecta; order Lepidoptera; family Nymphalidae; genus Brenthis; species Brenthis ino. The sequence goes on from OV170222.1 coordinate 18,360,881, forward strand.
CACAGTACCCTACTCATTGACGGCCGGTAGCGTGGGTGATGGGTTTCCCCAGCGATAACAAAAAAAACTGTCAGTTAGGTTAACTGTCAGTTTGTTTAAGTGTCAGTTTGTTTTATTGTCGGTTTGTTTATTTATCAGTAGTTTAACTGTCAGTTAGATTACCTGTCAGTTAGTTTAACTGATAGTTCCTTAACTGTCAGTTAGTTTAACTGTCAGTTAGATTAACTGTCAGTTATTTTTACTGTCAGTGTGTTTAACTGTCAGTAAGTTTAACTGTCAATTAGATTTACTGTCAGTAAGTTTAACTGTCAGTTAGTATAACCTCCAGTTATTATAACTGCTAGTAAGTTTATCTGTCAGTTAGTAAAACCTTCAGTTATTATAACTGCTAGTAAGTTAATCTGTCAGTTAATTGAACTGCCAGTAAGTTAAACTGTAAGTTAACTTGATTGTCAGTTAGGTTAACTGTCAGTTTGTTTAACTATCAGTTTGTTTATTTATAATTAAGTTCAACTATCAGTTTGATTTACTGTTAGTTAGATTAACTGTCAGTTTGATTGACGGCTAGTAAGATGAACCGTCAGTTAATTTATTTGTCAGTTAGTTTAACTGTCAGTTTAACCTCTAGTTATTTTAATTGTCAGTAAGTTAACTGTCAGTTAGATTAACAGTAAGGTAGATTAACGGCTAGTTAGTTTAACTGTCAGTTAGATTAGCAGTAAGTTAGATTAACGGCTAGTTAGCTAAGCTGTCAGTTAGCTTAACTGTCAGTAAGACTAACTGTCTATATATATATATATATATATGTGTGTGTGTGTGTGTGTGTGTGCGTGCGTGCGTGCGTGCGTGCGTGCGTGCGTGCGTGTGTGCGTGCCTGCGTGCGTGCGTGCGTGCGTGCGTGCGTGCGTGCGTGCGTGTGTGCGTGTGTGTATGTGTGTGTGTGTGTCTGTGTGTGTAAAAAGGCAAGAGTGAAGCGCTAGTTATTAATAAAGTAATAGTAAATAATATAATATGTAATTGTGATAAAAAAGTAACTTTAAGAGAACATTAATATTTAAAGATTTTAAAATATTTATCATCATTTATATATTATAAGCTAATAAAATAGGTAAAGCTAAAAAGTTCAGTACCTTTTTCTCCTCTGTTTGTCAGCCGATTTTCTTTTTTTGTTTGTTTGTTTGCTTAGTAGCCTATTGACGAGCTTTAATGTTATCATGAAAAAAAGTTTTTATTTCGTATATGTTTTCCTAAAATTTGAATAACCATTATGTTCGAATATCAATCACTGGGTAAACACTACTTTTATTAAATATACAGGGTATATTCTCGACTGTGACAAAACTTATTATAATCATACTCTCAATTATAATAGTTTAAATTAAACGAATAATTTAATAACATGTTTTTGCTACAATAATACATAATAAGCTCAAATAACTCTGTTTGAGTTATAAAATAGAACTATTGAGTTTTCAACTGCAAACAATTTTCAAGCGCATTCAAAATGCATTATTGTGAAGTAACTGCCTTTGCTGCTTTGTAAATACACACAATGTTACTTTCGAGGCGCAATTTGCTGTCATTGCTCCAATATATTTATGGCAAGTTTTTATATGACTTATTTTATAATATGTCTCAATGGTGTAGTAGAGGTCTTGGGTTTGAGTCCCAGGTCGGGCCAAGTCTAGTTATTGAGTCTTTCTGTTATGGAAGTCCGAGTAATAGCCCGGAGTTTGGAAGTTAGTAGGGAATCAACATCATATTATAGTAAAAACCATAATATTTATGATATAATTTGCAATAATTTATATATGTATGTATTTAAAAGTCATATATGTGAAGCGTATCAACTATCTGGTATCTATAACACACGCCTCGTAGCTTACCATAGTACTAGATGGTGATGTGTTAATGTCCCAACATAATATGTATTTATTTTATTTATTAATATAATTGCTTATTGTATTTATGTACTATTATTAGGATCGACCTGTTTTCTATAGAAGTGAGTAAAAGGGAATAAAGTTTACTGAATTAGTTTCCACCGAATAAAATAAAATTTTAAAAGGTATGTTTTTAATAAAACTATTATTTTCTACACAAAAAAAGTAATATCCTTATATACTTTTCTGAATGATGCGCTATTGAAGGGATACTCAGCTTTATAAAATCAACATTCCTGAAACACAGACTTTTCAGTAACTGTACCTGCGATTTCCATTCCGTTATTATTTTAATATTTTACTATGAGCTTAATAAAATTATAAACGGATTTATCTCATGTACATACTTAACCTCTAAGTAATACAACATATGCTTGCAGTTTTCGACATCTTAAGTCTTCATTTTAATAAGTATAATAATGAATTAAAAAAATGTTAGTAATATGGTTTACAGAATTACAGAATATTAAAGAAAAACGTTATATTTTATAAATCTTATTATTTATTTGTAGCCTAGGATAACATTTTTTATAGCTTCTAAGCAACAAAAAATATGTAGAAAAATATCGGAGAAACAAATAATCTTCTTTTTGGGAGTCGGTTAAAAAAGCAAGTGTTTTAGGTACTTTAATGAAATTAACCAAAAATAACTTAAGAAATTCCTTAATTACTAATAATAACATAACTTTCCATTACTATGTAAGTTGTGGAACAATAAGAAATGAATTTTTATTATTTCAAGAAGACAAGCCATCTATTCAATTACCTTATATATAACATATTAGAGAAATTAGTATTCTGATCGTTACACGACGTTGAATAAGGTGTTAATGACTACATTAACCTTTAAATAATATGTATGTTAAGGCTAAATCGAATTTCGAATATCTATATGGATCTCCACCTCCAAGCGGAGAATATTTTAAGATTTTTCAGTATAAAATTGTTTTTGTTGTAATTTTTTATAATTTTTATAGTACGTACCTATATATAATTTTTTTATTTATTTTACAGCAATGCTTTTATCTTATTCCTTATTTGCTTTCTAACTTTTCTAATGTTTCTAACTTCCTATAAGGAATAACAATAATTATAATAATCTAGCGACTCTCCCTCGCTTCGAAATATATACATATTTTTATAGCTTGCTTCCCCATACAAACCCCCATCTCCATTCGCCCATTTATCTCCATTCTCACTCCCCGGGGATAATTTCCGGGATAAAAACTATATCACTCACTCACTTTTCATATCATAAGATTTAAAAAAATCTTATTTTAGTAAAAACAAATTTTCTTTTAATTTTCTCCTGTACAAAAATTCCTGACAATAACAAACACAAAAAAAAGAATGATAACAAGTTGCGCGTACATACATTTCGGTGATTCATTTTTATTTATATATATATATATATATATATATATATATATATATATATATACATATATAAATTTTCAGTACACATAAAAGTCATTTTCAAAATATATATTACTAAATATATGATGATGTTCTCCTGGCCGATTCCGGCTACGGCGGCCAATCTCATTGAGACTAGCCAACTGCGCAGGAGATATTATAGTGCAAGTGCACTCTCTATTCCTGTTACTCTCATACTCCGGTGGGACGACTACTCGACACGACCAGTGAGAGTTAGGCGCGCTTTACGTGCTCTCCGAGGCACGGGGGTGAAACACCGCCAACTTCCCAACTCCAGGCGGTTACTGAGACTTACTATACAGAAAGACTCAATAACTAAACTTGGCCCGACCCGGGACTCGAACCCAGGACCTCCGAGTGTGCAGCCGTACATGCTAGCCAGTACACCACCAAGGCAGTTAAATATATACATACTTATTAACATACCTCTGAAAGATATACAAGTATTTCAGCCATTGTTAGGTTCAGACTAAAAATCTAAATATATTTAATTCAAATAGACTTTTACCAGCACTTTTTAACCATCTATTTTTATTTAAATTAAATGTCAGTATTGTGAGTACAAGAAGTGCTACTAGCCACTTAGAAGAAAGTTCTGTTAAAAGGAGCCACCAAAAAACTCAACAGTTGCTCTTTTATAAAAAAAATATTTGCTTATATTGCTAGAATAGAATAATTTATACCTTTCTATTCTACGAGCGTTTAGCATCAATTAAATCTAATCTGCACATTAATATATATTAAATAATCCGTGCTTGAATAATAACCTTTATTTAATAGTATATTTTAAATTTAAATTGTTCGAGCGGCATAAACCGACGGATTTTACGATACAGTTTTATAATTTCTATTTTACCGACCATCACCTTCATATCTTCTTCATTTTACGTGACATTGAAGAAGTAATCCGTACTGAACTGGCGCGCTTTTAAGCCATTAATCAGAAAATTGAATTGAATTCATAATTTTTATTAACATTATTAAAAAAATAAGTGTAGCTTCACTCAGGCATATTTACAGATATAGATATAATCATACATAATTAATATACCTAATATGTGTTTATGTATTACCTATATATAAATATAAATAAATATGTTGGGACATTAACACACAGTACCATCTAGTTCCATAGTAAGCTACGAGGCTTGTGTTATAGATAACAGACAGTTGATAAACTACACATATATAACTTTAAATACATACATATTATAAATGTAAACACCCATGACTGGAGTACACACATTCGTGCTCATCACACAAATGAATGCATTCAGCGGGACTCGAACCCGCGACCGCTGGCGCAGCAAGTAGAGTCACTACAAACTGAGCCAAACGTGTCGTCAAATATATAATATAAACACATATGGATATTACTTACTGATTGTACCTCTATATTTACAGATTTACTAGTCTCTAATACTCATACAAGTTTTATTATATTGGGATAAATAGTACAGAATTGCATATGCACGTTAAAACAACAAACCGATAACATACATTCGTTTTATACATAGAGGATTTACTTAAGTAAATTAGCTTTACAAACAATGTCTCACATATGTTTCCAAATACCTTCACCTTTTAACATAAAGAGATGGTGGTGCCATTGAAATTCACCAAGTTTATTTTCAAGACAATCAAAGGAATGTTTCTGGCCTTAATTAATTATTCTCTGAGCTCTTATGAGATCTGCAAGCCATCTTTAGACATATTTGTATGGCAAATGAAAGATAAATATTATTCTAAGCGTTGTTATTAGTACTATTTCATAGTAGTGCTTCAGTTCCACTAAAATATTCAGATTAATGCTGTGAGGAGTATTGCATATATCATACAATATAATACGAATGTATGACATTGTATATATCATACAATATATTATTGTCTCGGTAGTGAAGCGGCTAGCATGTACCGCTGCAGATTCGGAGGTGCTGGGTTCGAGTCCAGGATTAGGTATATATGTAGTATAGCTATTGAGTCTTTCTTCTAACATACTGCTGAGTCGGGAAGTTGGCGGTGTTTCACCCCATGCCCCGAAGTGGAGTGTAAAGCTGTCGGTCCTGTGCCTTATCTCTCACCAGTCTGTCTCACCATGTTTTTATTTAATATCATAATATCGGAATTTGAGAGTAAAAGGAATAGAGAGTGCACTAATGTCTTCGCGTATACTTGTGCACTTGATTAGTCTTAGTTTATTTCCATTTCCTCTCGTCCAAGAGATTTTGTTTTAAACAACTACAGTTTCATGTGCAAAATAGATACTATCTAAAGCACGTGGATTTTGATACAATGTCCTGACATCGGTCTACTACTTCAATTTTTTTAGCAAAAATCACATAACACTTTTAGCCCATCCAGTCTAAAATTTAGAATTCCATATTTTAAACCATATAAAACGTTTTAGAATAAGTGCTAATAAATAGTATTTGTACAAAAACTATCAATACATTTTTTTAATTTTAAATAGAGCAGATCCCTTTATTAGGAAAACAAAAACAAACCTATCCCACGGGAACCGTACATTTTCCGGGATAAAAAGTAGCCTATATGTTATTCCAGACTATAATCTATCTCTCTGCCACATCCAGATCCGTTCAGTTATTCTGGCGTGAAAGAGTAATTAAACATCCATAGTCACAAACTTTCACATTTATAATATTAATACGGATTTGTAATGCAAATAAGCTATACCACAAAAACATGGAAGGCTTCCTTTCAACTTCAAAACGTTTGTATTAACATAACTAAGAGAAGAATCAACGACTACTAGCAGCCGCAGTGATATTTAAATTATAATTAAATAAAAAGTACTTTTATCTATACTAATATTAGAAACGCAAAAGCTTGTAAGGATGCACGGAAGTCTGGTTGTCTGGATATATAGATGTATGAATGTTTGTTACTCTTTCACGCAAAAACTACTAAATGGAGTTTAATGAAACTTTACAATAATATATCCCATAGGTACATCAGAGAGGCTACTTTTTATGCCGAAAAAATGTACGGTTCCCGTGGGATAGATTTGTTTTTCTAAAGGCGAACCCGAGCGAAGAGAGAGTGAACCACTAGTTTTAAATAAAACTATCTTTTCGGATTTTTTCGTGGATTTATTTGATTTTTTGTTTCCGACCATCTGGCCACCATGATTGCTATAAAGTATTCGAAACGTCGAGAACCAAAAACCAAAATAAATTTAAGAAAGTATTATAGCTACATATATACTTCATTTTATATAATAGAATATATAGGTCATACTATGGTAGGATTCGAATAAAAAAGAATATAAATGTGAGGCACAAAAGGCAGTCTTATCGGTAACTAGCGATTTCAATCGGGCAGCAATAGGGTTACGAAAATCAAAAGATACGGGCATCGGGAAAGTGTTTTTTACTATATGCTATGTACGATTATAGCTATAAATAAGGTAAGTATTAATTTATTAAAATTTATATATTAATTTAATTCTCTTATAATGGCTTAAAAACGTGCTAATTGGGCACAAATTAAAATACACACAAAAAGCTTTCCATTTATAATTTTAGTTAGATTGTTATTAATAATAACTTGTATTCAAATTATTATTATATGTGAAAATTTGTTTATGTGTGTAATTGTTTGTTAACTGCCGGCTAGTATGTACGGCTGTATGGCTGCACATCCGGAGGCCCATACTTTTTTTTTTAAATATGTTGGAACATTAACACACAGTACTATCTAGTTCCATGGTAAGGTACGAGGCTTGTGTTATGGATACCAGATAGTTGATATACTACACATATATAACTTTCAACACATACATATTATTATAAATCGCGGTGTAAGAGTCAAATGAACGTATATAGATTTTCTCAATTTTACAGGAGAGCAAAAATACTGGGTAAAATCGCCACACAAAACTTTACCAGCTTTTTATTGGTGATAATATAGAATTAACGAAAGAAAAAAATATGTTGATATATTGGCATACTATTAGAGCTCAGGAATAGTAAAAATTTATTTATTTATACAGGCTTGCATTGACACAATATTTATTTTTTTGAAATTCGGTTGACATACGTTAGTGTGGCCCTTACCTTTTTTTATTTATTTATTTTATAAAAATGCTTGTGTCAATAAAACGTAAATAGATAAACGTTGTTTTGGCTCTTCAAATTTAGAATAAAAACACAATCTTGTAATACCCAAAACAACGTATAAGCTTTTACGTTGATATGGTTCGTGTATTATATTGTGAACGAAACAATATTCTACGATTAAAAATATTGTTTTTACAATTCCGTTCCTATAGCCCTAACTGGTAATAAGATAATTAAAACTAATTTAGCGGTACTCATAATACATTTTTCTGGTTCTATTGAAAGTGGTTGTTATGCTATTTCGTTTTTTTGGAATTTGTGAACTATTGACTTTACTGTTACGTCGTTTTGGCATTTCGTAAAGGACCACATTGTGACTCGTTTTATGAAAAAAAAAAACGATTTTTGATTTTTTTGTAGATACGTTCATCTGGTTCTTATACCGCGAAATATAAACACCCATGACTGGAGTACAAACATTCGTGCTCATCATACAAATGAATACCCCCAGCGGGACTCGAACCCGCTACCGCTGGCACAGCAAGTCAAGGGTCACTACAAACCGAGCCAAACTGTAGTCATAAAAAAAACCTTGTGCACTATAATATCATCTCCTGCGCAGATGGCGAGTATCAATGAGAATGTCGAAATTGGTAAGGAGAGGTTTTGAATAAAATTCAGTACAAAGATAGACTAATCCCTGATTTTTTGTTTAATCACATTCATTCTAACATGCAATTTATTATGTACTAAATTACTAATACATGTAAATAATGTTTAAAATATTGTTATATTATAAACAATAATTGATTGAAATATAGTCACTACTGCCTTGCCACAAACCACAAAATGATGCAAAAAATATACACTGAGCTATGTTACACTATCTGGATACACACGCGTACTAATGCTTGTTCTATATAAAAACACTTTTTGAGCGATTTCAAGATGGAGAAGGTTTTTAGCTTAATTAGGTTTTTAATTATTTTTAAGATCCACTTATTACAGAACGTCTCCTTATATTCTGTGTCGATAAATTTAAAAATGCGGGTGTTTTGCATTCATATTCAATGCACGACGAACGTCGTGTGGACAAGCCCTAAGAGTGAAATTAATTTTGGGCGTTTTGAAGTCCTATGTATGTACATTTCTTAGTTTTTAATAGGTGAAATATTTGTAGCACTGTGCTTAGCCGTTTAAACTTACAAAATATTTTAAATATTAGGTGCTTTTCTAGCATTCTTCATTTGCACATTGTTTTCCCTTCCAGTTTCAAAATATGTTATAATTTTCCAAATACTTGCTAGTATCTGGTTAAATCATAAAGTTTGGTTAATCGTAGATCCGGAAAATGATTAAAGTATGTCATGAACAACACAATAATATTATTAAAAAATATTTACATCTTAAAATATTACATATATTTTAAAAAGAAAATATTTTTTCACACCATTTTAACAACATTAATTTTTTCCAAGAAGAACGGAGTTCACTTAATATTAGGAAAATTGAATATAAATAAAGTCTCATCCATTATATGGTAGTGCTACTAAATAGGATCTTTTGATATATAATATGTGGTGATAATATTGATATATAGATTTTGCGTGTTCTACTCGTCATTTATTTTGTAGATAAAATTTTAGTATTTTTGTAGACGTTTGCCAGAGTGATTGTGAGGTATCTTACACGTGTAGGCACTAAGACACTACTAGTTAAAAAAAAAGCTGCCAAACTCAGCTTCTGAAATTAAAAAATCTTAGAATATAAATCAACACTTCTTAATTAAAATTAAATTTAATTTAAATTCATTTTTTTAAATACAATGAAAATTTATGTATCATGTATGTTAATACTAATATTAAATTATTGTACTTGTAACATCGGCGTACAATAGAGCTGTATTTCCCTGATCAATCAAAAAATAGTGTTGTTAATGTTCCTTTAGGCGAAAACAAACCAGATCTCTAGTATCAGTGGAAGCGATAAAACTATATGTTATGTGTTTTAATAAATTTTTAGTACTCGACTCATTTACGTAGAAATTATGAAAGCGTTCGATAAATATCGCATAGCATATTCTAGATAGAACCTATTGCAGTAATTTGTTAGCTCGTAAATAGTATGTAGAATTTTATTTGTAATAAAAAAATAATTTATTGTTACGACTTATATAATAGCATTTTTATGTTTTAAGTTATTTTTCACTGAATGAGGGCGATAGTACAAGTTTTAATATTTTACGACAACCTATAAAATTAAAAATGCGATATTTTGCAATTTTTTTTTCTTGTTATTCCTTAACACTGTAAAGGCTGAACAAATTTGAGTGGGAATAGAAATAGCATATAGTTTACGTTGACATGTAAGGTATTAGCAGAGACGTCTATCAAACTTTATACCCTAGAACACTATTACAAAATACTTCATGCTATTGGAGTATAATACATCCTATACTAAATTGAATTTTATTGTTAATGGCTTTTAAGCGTGTTATTTGAGTATCACTTCGCAAGATGTATCAAAAGCCAATATAATTATAAAGGATAACTACAGTGCCTGATCAAATGGCACTATCCTTTCTAGTAATTATGGTGTATCGATAATTATGGGACATAATATCATGTTCGTCCTTCGCTACTATATAAAATATTCAATTATAATTTTAGTTTATGGCTTATAACAAGCTTTTTGCAATACGAAAGACCTAAGACTCGGTTTTGCTTAGTTTTAGTATCCAATATCACTCGTCAATTCATAAATTCTATGCAAATTGAATTCAATATCTTTACTTCCATGCAGGAGCATATTTTTCTATGTCAACAATGTCTATTGTTGACTACAAAAAATATCCACTTATTTGTATATTAATGTCCTTCTGAATAGCTTTGAGACCCGCGACTTATCGCACTGAGACAAGCCTACCCGGAAGATATTATATTAAATATTAAATTAAATATGTCGAGACATTAACACACAGCACTATCTAGTTCCATGGTAAGCTACGAGGCCTGTGTTATGGATGCCAGATAGTGGATACACTACACATACATACATAACTAAATACATACATATTATAAATATAAACACCCATGACTGGAGTACAATCATTCGTGCTCATTACAAATGAATGTCCCTTGGCGGGACTCGAACCCGCGACCGCTGGCACAGCAAGTAGAGTCACTACAAACTAAGCCAAACGTGTCGTCTAATATATATTGTACAAGTGTATTTACAAACACAGGTTCACTCTCTATTCCCTTTCTTTCTATCATTGAATGATAAAACGGTAAAGAAGTGGAGATCAAAAATCAAAATTAACGGTTCCGAAAGCTTTCGAGATTTAGACAGAAACACAGTAACTCTTAAAGTATTTTTAAGCCTACCAGGGATTTTCATATCTTATAATCTAAAGTTGTACAAGCTAACTAGTAGAATTTACACCAATCTTTGTATCATTATAAATGTTTGACTGACCAGGGCTGGATTTAAGAGTGTACAATTAGAGTGGATACCCCTAATTATAATGTATGTATTCAGCTCTTTTTAACGCTCCACTGCTGGGCACGGACCTCCCTTCAGTATGAGGTAAATCAGGCCATAGTACACCACGCTGGCCAAGTGCGGGTTGGCGGACTTCACATGACTTTTGAAAACGTGCTATTTTCACTCAAACATGGAGGTTTCCTCGCGATATTTTCCTTCTCCGTTAAGACAAATGGCACATGAAAATATCAGAAGTGCGAGACCCGGGATTTGAACCCGCTTCACTCGGTTTCCCAAGCGAGCGTGTTACCACTGGGCTACCACTGCCTTACAATATTTGTAGTCATTAAACAAGTTCTTTTGGTTTCCTTTTTCTCAGTATGCTAACTCATGGTGGTTTGCCAAATGGCTCATGTAGGAGTCCCATGGTTGCTGCCCTAGTAAATCCCGCTCTGTTACACTGACCAAGCACAGCTAAAAGTAGGGCAAACTACTGGCAGATTATGGATAAAGGATACATTTAGCTACAGAAAGTCTTCCGTCTTGACCGACCATCATTAATCAAACGGACTTGATTAATTGTCGGGGCATTGATGAAAATTAATTATTTTACCATTTTTCGCATATCATAACATCTGGATAATGTTAAAACTAACGCGATTTTGTCATTAATTTTTTTGTGTTGATCAAGCCTAAATCTATCTAACAATAATATTATTTTTTCTAATACTAGCTTTAATCGTGCCTTAACATGTTCTTAGATAATCTAAACCTGCCTGAAATTATATATAAATAATATTGGTTAAATTGTAATTTGTCGCGGATTTATAAAATTATATTATTACAATTAATATAATAGTCAGAAATATAAAATATATCAAATAATAATCGTATTAAGTAATATTGAAGGCTGCCAACATTTTGAACTGTTTTATTTATTCGTTTAGCATTTAATTTACAAGTTTCATTAATTTCATTCGTGTTTTAAAATATTATAGAAAAATAAAATTAATATAGGAAAATTTTCATACAAATAATTATACCAAACTTAAATAGCAGCGTATTACGCTGTCACGTCAAAAATTGTATCGTGATAATCGTTTCTTTGATGACATGAAAAAACTGAATAAGTACATTTTTTTCATCGTTATCTGTTCACCAACCTGACAGGTCTTTTACAAATGTTTTCCTTAAATAAAGCTTATATTTATATTTTCTCATTTTACAAAACTGCTAATTTTATCATTTTAATTATTGAGTAAAAGTATTTAGGGATAAAAACCACATCTATACCTACATAATATAATAATAAAATTCTGAGTTGAATTTGTGCATTACATATTTTTGAAAATTTTCATTGAAATAGTCATTATTATCGATACAGAAGCCGAATCTATGGTTTTAAGAATTTTAATATGTTTATCATCACGAGAAAACCACTGGACAGATCTTGATGAAATTTGGTATGCTATAACTGGTTATATATAGGATACTTTTTACTGCGGGAAAATATCTCATCTCTCAAAAATCTGTACTAAACGTTAAAACGTAACTAGGGACGTACCCGAGCAGAGCGTAGCTCAGTCGCTAGTATACTATAAAGCTAAATAAAAAAGAAAGACTATATACTTCGTATATTCTATTTTAAACTAAAACCTTTGTATTCTGTAGTTCACTTATGAATAATAAATTAAAATTGAAAAGTACACAAAGTATTTAATATGTGTATACTTTTACATCCCTTATGTATTTATTTTTTTTCAAAAAATTAATATCCTTTAAAAAATAAAAAAATAAGAAACAAAAAAAATATATTACTATTTTTAAATAACAATTACGACAGTCCGTCTCTCAGTTTATTTACTGTGTTAGAATAGGTCAAACTAAGGATATTCAAACGGAAGTTCCATTATCAATCTTTATTGGAAGATATCCGCCTGCAAGGAAAAATATTGTAAATCAAATTTATAGCAATTTCGTATTTGGATTTTAAATATGAATGAAAAAAATATATCTATTATTATTTAATTGTTATCTTTATACTATAAGGTTGCATTATTATATATGAGCGCTTCATTGGAAAATAATATATTATTTGATTAATTTGTAATGATTTATGTTTATGGCATTTAGCTTGGCCGATAGGAATGTATTTAAAAAAAAAAGGATGCGGATATTCATATGCTTTCTCGCGCTTTGGTACAGAGATGTCGGTACCATCCTGTAGTGACTAGTCATGAATTGTTTGTAATGCTGAAAATTATTGTTATAAATTAACTCATTAAAAAGATCAACTGTTATGTGTTGTGTCAAACAGAACTGCTTTCCGAGCCGGTTGTAGCTTCCACACGAACAGACGTACTGACGATTATAAAAGAATTAAGTTATTGTTCCAAAAGTACTGAATATAAGAATATATACAAGGTATATCCCGAAGTTTTATTAGTAACATCCCACAATACTGAGTTACAATGGTTTTCATTTGCAGGTAGGCATTATTTTTTTTCTCAATGGTTTCATTTTAGATTAGCGGCTCACCCTCACTTCGCTCGGGTTCACCTCTACGAAAACAAACCTATCCCACGGGAACCGTACATTTTTCCGGGATAAAAAAGTAGCCTATGTGTTATTCCACACTATAATCTATCTCTATGCCAAATTTCCAGGTCCGCTTAGCCGTTCTGGCGTGAAAGAGTCACAAACATCGATACATACAAACTTTTACATTTGTAATATTAAAAATAATACGGATGTTAGAATTTATAACCGCTATTGTTACGGATACATTATTTACTAGGAATTTTAAGACTATAAGTTTGTTTCCATAACCACAGGTAATCCATTATTGGTATAGGGAATTACGCTGTTGCCCCAATTTCATACAAATCTAGTTACTGACGGATTTACCCGGTATTCGATCAAAATGTTATCTATTTCTGGATAAGATTTTCATAGATCGAAATTGAACGCCATAAATTGATCGTAACATATTTAATGCTTGATATTTACTTTTTGACCGACTTGAAGGAACGAGATACGAAATTTGTACAAATTGTAAAAATAAAGAAAAATGGAACCATCCATATACGAGTACAAATAAAAAAAGCAATGATTTAGTGTAAAATAAATACTTTCAAAGTGATTTTTAAATCGGTATACGTATTGTTAAAAATTAATGGGAATAGTTATTATCAACTATTATAGATACCTATATATTTTCTTATTTTGAATAACATATTATATCCGCTGATATGAATATCTCGAACAGTCGAAATTAATATCCTATCAGCTATCGATCGTATGAATTGATAAAGATAAAGGAACTAACTCTATATTAATTATAACAAATTACTATCTCTGTAAGGCAAAACGATAAAAAGATATGTTCTTAATAAAAAAAAATGTTGAGTAGGTTATACTCCATAGAATATGTCCGTGCCTTATTTTGAGCTCTTCTTTTTTTGTCGTGACTATGAATGTACTAAAACAGTTACACTCTTGCGTCCTATGTAAATTTTTTAAAGAAATTCTATTAAAAATTTATTCTTATGTCGGATATGGGTTACAGGAGCCCATTTAAGTGAAAAAAATCATAACTACATACTGAATTTATATTATAATTAAGATTTTATTTTCTGTTTTTTTTTACTGATATTAACGACTACTAATACTTTTTATAAAAGGTATAATCCAATTAGTTTTTTTCTTACTGTACTATACTTTCTCTTGGCAAATACTAAAGTTATTACAAATATATTGATCGCTATATGTAAATAGAGTTAGATAATGAATTGAAAAATTAAAAAATAATAAATATTTTAAATAAAACTATCTTTTCGGATTTTTTCCTGGATCTATTTAGATTTTTAGTTCTCGATGTTTTGAATGCTTTACGGTAATCATGGTCACGGGAGAGAGATGATTTCTATAAAGCATTCGAAACGTCGGGAACCGGAAAATAAGTCCGCGAATAAATTCGAAAAGATAGTTTTATTTAAAATGTCAAATATTCACGTAAATCCAAGAAAGTATTATTAATTAATAACTATTTTTAACAAAAAAACCATAGTACCAATGGCTATTAGTTTTATTTTATATATTTTGCTTATATTTTGATATCAATCAAACAGAACTATGTAGCGCTATTTACATATAAAAAGAACCAAAAAAAAATGCACAAATACCTATATTTTTATTGCATGAATTAAGAAATTATATTATATATTCTTAATTTGGTTTATATTCAGTCATTACATTTATTTAATTTTTTAATTATAAGTATTAAATTTTAAGACTAGAATATATTTTATTTGCGCGTTAAACAACATCTACTTACTAATTGTTAAATTAAGAAAAATCGCTGGCCTGTTAAATTAATACAGACGTTAAAACCATAAGAAATTTTTAGGTGAGCAGAATAAAGAATTTTAAAATTAGAATGAATAAATGTCTTAATTATGTAAAATAAACATCATGTAATTAGTAATAAAATGTTTATTTTTATCATTAAACCTATTTAAAAATAAATAATCACTTACCTATATTAAACGTCTGTAGCTTGTTTATTTATAACTATTATAACAGTTACAAATTAATTAAATCAAGTCACAGAACTTTATAGTTATAGAGTTAAAAAACCACTTGTACACATAAACACAAAAAATCTGAGAGCGCGCACTTTTAAACAACTTTAACTTAAACTAAGGTAAAACTGTCAAATTTCGCGCCAAAAGATCACAGACAAAATGTAATTTAGGATTAAAGAGTTTTGTTATTTTTGTATTGTTTATTTTTTTTAATGTTCCGAAAGTTTTCCGCGTAGCGTTCAACTGGTGGGCTGTTCGTTCGGCGCCTAAGAGTCTACTGCCGTCCGTAGCTGCTACGATCAGACTGTACCCTTGTGGTGTACTGTACACTAGCGCTTAGTAATTTGAATGATTTGAACATTTGTTTTTTTCGAACATTTTATATCAATTTTACTATATCGTGAATTTAAAGTTATTCAACGTATAAAATATTATATAAATATTGTGGATAATTATATTTATTTTGATTAAATAGATCGTTTTATCTGTCAAGATATTTTATCGTTTAAAAAAATGTCCCAAGATTATAATGTTATGATATTAAACAAATCGACCCCTCTGAAACCGTACATTTTTCTGGGATAAAAAATAGCCTATTAGTTATTTTGATATATGAACTATATTATTGTAAAGTTTCATTAAAATCCAATGAGTAGTTTTTGTGCACTAAGCCATATAAGTTACTATAGTTTTTTAACTACCCCACGGGAACTCTTTAATTTTTCGGGATGAAAAGTATTTTAAATATTGACCGGGAATATAAGGTACCACCATGCAAAATTTCATTTAAGTAAGTCCAACAGTTTCCGAGATCACCCCGTACAAACAGACAGAGAAACAAACAAATTGAGAAAATCTGGATTTGTTCTATTTCTCTTCTTACATCCCCTGACTCGGTTTTTAGATTTGTTTTTATGCACAGACATTCGACCTCTACAGTTTTATTATATGTATAGATATAATTTATTTTTATGCATATTTTTAATAGAAGCTTCATGAAAATAAGGTATTACCTATAAAGCCAAGCTTGTTGTATAAAGTTTGTTCGGCACGGTACATATTTAATTGACAATTGTTGAGACTGAATGTTAATGACTCTTCGTTTACTTTTATAACGAAGTCAATGAAAAGAAGTTGTGAAGAAAGATTCGTCTTATTTTAAAGTCAATGTTTAATTTTGCTTTTGTGTTGTTAATGGAAATATGACGTTGCTCAAATATTTTGACGACAGTTTAAAAAGAATAACTTATCTTTACATATAATAAAATTGTAACAAAGCCGAATCTGTACATTAAATATATTTTTAAAACCTTATTGAAATACACATTATTATCGATACAGAAGCTGAATCTATTTTTTAGAATTTTTGTCTGTCTGTCTGTTACCGCATGACAGAAAAACCACTGGAGAGATTTTGATAAAATTGGTATGGTGGTAGCTGGTTACCCAGGTCAACATATATGATACTTTTTACCGCGGGAAAATATCTAATTTCTGAGAAAAAATGCAAAAACTGCAATGTAAGAGTATACTAATTTGTAAAACCTGATATTTTGGTTTTTGGTCATCTGAACGCGGGCGGAGCCGCGGGCACTGCTAGTTATACGAATAAAATTTATTAATTCACAATATAAAATACAATAATAACATATATAGCAAAATATTTAGGCAATCTCTTTACTTACATGCCAACTTTTATACGGTTTTGCCACGTAATCTGTCAATTCGCTCCTGCAAAAGGTTTTCTTAAATCGAACCGTACAACAACACTTTAGCTTTAAATACTTATTACTTTTTTATAATACAGACTCTAATACTACTGAAAACAACATATCGTAATGATTCATAAACAATGTTTGGACATTACTTGTACAATTAATAACTCGAAAAGCACAGGACGAATTTACATGAACCATTATATATTTAATATAGAAATACGATAATTAGCTAGATTTAAGGATATATTTGATAACAATTTTAGTGTATGTTAAACAAAAAGCAAAAGGTCACTGTATGCCGGTCGATTTAACCTCGCGTATGCCTACTTTTGTTTTAGAATTTTATATGATGGCTCAAAAAATCTCCTATTAAATTCTAATTCTTTTTTTTTGTAAGTACATAATAACAATCGATCATCCATTGTAGTTGGAAATAGAATGCAAAAAGTGGTAAGGGCTTAGTGGTAGTTATTTAATTAATATAGTATCAGTAATAAAATATGTAATTATATTTCTAAGTTATTCTAATTTATAGATAATATTTTTATAGATATCATAGTATATTTACACATGTGAAGCTAATTTTTGTGACTACTATCACAACACGTACATACTCGTATATTTGGTTAATGCAACTTAAGTAATAATAGAATTACACGGGTAATGATAAGGCGAGATGCAATTCTATGTATTAGGAAAGTGCACAATACCTGCGGATGCTGTGTAGTTTATTTCCATCCGAATAGATCGTCCACCACATTCCAAGTCCACAATAATCTGTACGTACACTAAATTGTCCAAAATATCAATTAGCGGCGCGAGAACACGTAAAGGTCTTCAGTCATATTTTTTCAACAAGAAACGAGGATTAACTCACTTCACACGCCTAAGAAGGCACAACAGTCTATGTATGTCGATGCGTATCGAGTGTCTTACTCGCTCGCGTTACGAAAGGTACGTGCGAGAATGGGACAAAAGTATAGAAATGAATTGCAACAATCAAACTATATTTCGATTTACTTAGTACCTAGAAATTTATATTGAATCAATGTAACCATCATTAAATACCAAAATAAGTTTATAGCTCAATTATTTTATTAACTTTCATTCCATGCTTTGCTTTTTTTAACTTAATTTAACTAAATTAAGTAGCTTAAGCAACGTGTAGGCGAATGCTAGCAATAGTGTAAAACTTGAAGTTTTCAAATAAAAGTAAAAATGTTTTAGTCATTTTACTTCTTCACCTTTTAAAAAAAAAGTATAAATTAAATATTACATTCTTGGATTTCCTATTACCAATAAATAAATATTGGAAAAGGAGGAATATATTTTTATTTTAATCGATAAAAGTCCCAATAAATAGAAACTTATTTGTCTCGATACTTCATTAATGAAATTTTGCACAGGCTATTGTTTTTAATAGTTAAGTAAAAAAATATCATTCATACAATAAAATTTTCAAACAAAAGTCGATTCTAATATTATTTTTTCTGCAGTTTTAAAGTTATGTTAATTTTATAGGTATCACAAAGATAAGGAAATTGAACTCTTCTCTCCAGTATTTCAGTTAAAGGAATTTCACTTCAAGCATATTGAAGCGGCTAATATCCGACTGATGTTATTTAAATCGCCTCTTACTTAAGTATTATGAAATAAATTTCAATTTCATTTAAATTTTTGTAACGAATTTTCTTAAAAATTAACCTTTTATGAATAGACTAGCGACTCACCCTCGCTTCGCTTGGGTTTGTCCCTAGGTTGCTTCCCCATGCAAACTTTCACCCCTTTTTTTTTTTTTTTTTAAGTCAGGAAACCCTGTTACCGGGTACCCGCCGCCTGGGGAAGAACGACAGGTTATGTGGGGCTCCTGCCGCGCAAGAGGTGGTAAACGCGCGGCAGCCTACCCACTAAGAACCTGACTGTGTCCTCCTCATTCGCCTCCAGGTCGGGGCCACGGGAACTAGAGAATCATCCGCGAACCCCGACGGCGATTGCCCTACGGCACGTCTCTGTGTCGGAGGGTGTGAGCAGTACCCTCAACGACGACGTCTGGAGTAGCGCGCGGGGGACACCGCGCGCGCCTACTCGGGCCAGGTGAGTAGGCGGCAGACTTCCCCAAGTCTACCGCCCTCTGGCCGGTGTTAGGGGGGGAGGCGGCGATCGTAGGCCGCTCTCCGGCGCCCGGTCCTTCTGCGGCGGATGGCGAGATCGGAAGTCGCCTCCCTTTCTCTCTCCGCCGCCTCCTTCCGCGACATCACGTCCTCGCAGAAGGATAGGACGGCTGCCCATGACCTTTCGCTACCGACCATGGCGGAAACCACTGCCGGCAACGTCAGGTCAGCCCCCACAACACTGCGGAGCTCCTCTCGCTCCGACTCCCAAGCTGGGCACTCTTCCAGCACATGCTGGGCGGACTCGTCGACGCAGCCGTGGCAGTGGTGGCAGCGTGAATCCGGCTCTCTTCCGGCGACGCGGCACAGGTATCCGCCGAAGCACCCGTGCCCCGTGAGGACCTGCGTCAGCCGAAAAGTGAGGACGCCGTGACGTCTCGCCAACCACTGCCTTAGGACGGGGCGAACTGCGTCGAGTGTCCTTCGACCAGCCGAGGGGTTCTCCAATCTAGCGATCCACCCCTCGAGTGCGGCATCCCGCTCTTCTCTTTCGTGCGGTGCTGGGCTCAGGTCCCTGGACGCATGGCCTCGACGCCGGTGGTAAGTCGACGCCAAGGAAAGCGCATCCAGGTCCCAGGGTAACACTCCAGCCAGCACGCACGCCACATCGCCTGAGATGGTCCGGTAGCCTCGCACGACCCTCGTTGCCATGATCCTCTGCGACTGCCGCAGAGCCGCCACATTTTCGCGGCATAGGGCGTTTGCCCATACCGGAGCGCCGTAAAGTGCCATCGAACGCAAGACACCAAGATAGAGGCGCCTGCTGGAACAATCTGGCCCGCTGACATTTGGCAACAGCCTGCTAAGTGCGTTCGCCGTCCTCGTTAGTTTTGGCGCAAGGGTCTTAAAATGCGCCCGAAAACTCCACCGGCTGTCGAGTACGAGTCCTAGGTACTTCATCGCACCCGACAAGCCGATTTGGACTCCACCGACCGTAATATGGGTTCCTGGTGGAGGTGCTCTTCGAGGGCCATGGAAGCAAAGCGCTTCCGATTTCCCTAGAGCAACCTCCAACCCCAACATCCGAATTCTGCCAACAATGTGGGCCACTCCCGCCGTCGCTAGTGTCGCCGCATCCCTGTAATTCTTCGCTCGCGCTAGGACCAGGGTGTCGTCTGCGTAGCACACTACGCTAATGCCTCTGAGCATGGTTCCCCTAAGGACCCAGTCGTAGCCGATGTTCCACAGGAGCGGCCCGAGAACCGAGCCCTGTGGAACACCGCATGACACTTCTCGTCTCCCCCAGCCGTCCCGCTCAGGGAAGACCACAGACCTATCGGAGAGGTAAGCCCCAATAATGCGACGCAGGTAGGTCGGTACCCCGTGATGGCGGAGCGCCTCCCTGATGCAAGCCCAGGGCAAGGAGTTGAATGCGTTTGCGATGTCCAAGGACACCGCAAATACTACATCACCCTGGGAGACCGCATCCTGCGCGCAGGACTTGACCCGCAGAATGGCATCCACGGTTGAGCGACCACCGCGGAAGCCGAACTGCGTGTCCGATAGGTCCGGCCCAACCTCCACCATATGCTTGGTTAAGCGCTCCACCACAATACGCTCGAACAGCTTGGCGAGCTCGTCCAGCAGCACGATGGGGCGGTAGGCGGAAGGAGACTCCGCCGGACGCCCTTCCTTTCTGAGGAGGACTAGCCTGCCTGTCTTCCACCTCTGTGGAATTGTGGCTTGAGCCAGGCAGGCAGTGAATAGTCGCCTCACTTGAGGCCCTAAAGCGTCCAACATAAGAGCCAACGCTCGACCGGGCACTCCATCCGGTCCCGGGGCAACGGACTTTCCGCGTAGGCGCACAATCGCAGCTGCCAACTCCCCTTCGTCAACCTCCGGTATGCTCTCCGATCCTACGTCGTCTTCGTCATCAGCCACTGTTCGCGAGGCCATCTGCGGTGGCACAAAGTTGGGTCGATGCGGAAAGAGACTCTCCATCACAGCATGCAGCACTTCCCTGTCCAGCGTCTCTGTGATTGGAGGGGCCCAGGGGTGAAGCTTGTTCATAACCATCCTATATGGTGTGCCCCAGGGATCTTGATTGAGCCCCTCCAACATTTCCGCCCTACCTTCAGTTATGGCCCTGGCTATCTGGGCTTGTAGGCGCGACTTCGCCTCTACATAACTGGCATACCGGCGGTCCTCCTCTTCCCGATCGCGGTGCACCCTCCTGCGGCAGTGCGAGTAGAGGCGCCTGGCAGCAACACAGTCCTCACGCAGTTGCGAGATTTCCCTTGTCCACCACCACACTTGCCGCCTTGGAGGGCGACCCCTGGACCGAGGCATGGACGCGTCGCATATACGCTTCGCCAGCTCTTCGATGCGCTTTGCTGTCTGTTCCGCGGATGTTACCTGATGAGGCAGCCAAGAGGCTACAGTCGCCGCCTCTTTAAGCACCTCTGGGTTGAGGCGCTTTAGTTGCCACCTCAGACCGTCCTCCCACAGGGTTCGGTTAGGACTTGGCGGCACCGCCGGATGCGTGGAGATCTCGTATCGGATGTAGAGATGGTCCGACAAGGTCTCCACATCATCCAGCACTCGCCAGCCATGAACACGGCGCGCTAAGGCAGGGTTCGCGAACGTTACGTCCACGATGGATCCACCCTGCCGTCGCACGCACGTGTTGACCGTTCCTTGGTTTAGGACTGTCAGGCCGGTGGCAGCGACCCACTCTTCTAATAGTCGCCCGCGAGGGTCACTTGCTGGGCAACCCCATGCACCTGATTTGGCGTTTAGATCGCCTGCTACCAGCACATAGCGGTGCCTACCCCGAGATATTATTTCCCCCAACCCGTCAATAAAGTTTTCAAATTCGGCAAGGGTTTTATTGGGGGAGAAGTAGACACCTACTACTAGCGTTTCGCCAAGCGTGGCCGCCACGAAACCTGACCCCCTAAGCACCATTGTAAATGACGGCGCGCCTTCGGCTACCTGGGTGACAAGTGCCACCAACCCTTCGCTGTCGCCGGCCCAATTGTCCCTAGGTGGAATGTAATAGGGCTCCGACAGTATTGCCAGCTTCGCGGTCCACTGCACCATGCTTTGGACTAAGAGGTCTTGAGCTCTGGCGCAGTGGTTCAGGTTCGCTTGTATCACTTGCATCGCCATTTCACTGATGACATTTCTCCTCCGCGGGCGGCCTGATTGTCCTAGCCGTAGGACGGCAACGAGCCGGGGCGCGAGTACAGGCTGCGCTTCCCACAACATGGTTGGCGGGCCTCGCGGCTACCTCGCAGACCGGGCAGTGTGGCGTGGCAGAGCATTGTCTGCGCTTGTGCCCTGGTTGACCGCATCGGTAACACTGGTTGCTGCGATCATCGTCGCCAGTACATCTCGCCGCCACGTGGCCTAATTCGTGGCAGCGGAAACAACGCTGCGGTCGGGGTTGCAGCAACTTAGCTTGCGCCGACACAAACCCTACCCTTATTTTCCCGTCATTGTCCACTTTTTTGGCGGCCAACACAGGGCATTTCACCCAGGCCGATCCTACTCCAAACCGATTGCGACGTATTTCGCCGACCCTCACAGCCTCCTTGGTGCACCCCCCCGTCTTACTGATAGCTTCGGCTAGGTCTTCTGGTGTCACTGAGTCGTCGAAGCCCAGTACTCGAAGCTCAGCACACCTTACCGGCCGGGAGATATGCACATCTTCAAGGGCTAGGATGATACCTAGCTGTTGCGCTAGGGCATCGGCCTTGCTGTCGTTGTTAGCGCCAGGCAGCTCTAACATTCTGGCCCCTGTCGCGGTCACCTTGTACCTCAGGTCATTTATGCCCAGGTCGCTGAGGTCTAGCTTTTGTTTGACCTGGGCAAACACCTCTCCGTACGTTATGTCCCTTTCAACGGCTGAGGACTGGAGCTTTATGACAACTGCAGCGGAACGGGGTGCGCGCAGCTTAGATTTTGGCTCGCCTGATGGCACCTTCCTCCGTGGTTGCTTGGCTGCCGCCTCCTTTTTCTTCTTGCCCCGTTTGACCACCAAATTCCACCCGTCTGAGTTGGTAGAGGCAGGTGGGGCTATCTCAGCGGTCTTGGGAGTAACTAATTGCGCTACTGGTTGCACAACCTTATGGGACACTTTCTCCCTCTTCTTTTTCTTTTTGCTCTTCGCTTTTGTGCCAGGATTTGCGGGAGCCATAAGAGAAGTGGCTAAGGCTTCCGACTCATGGGGTCGAGCTATGTCTGCGGTCAGCGGCGGTCGCATTCGTTGCTCTGGCAGCAAGCTGGCCTCTAACGCCTCAATACGGGCGCTCATCATGGCGCCCATCTGCACCATTATGGAGCGCACCACTTCCTCCGCATTAAATGGAACCGAGCTCCCCTGCTGTTGTTCCTTTAGCAGAGCGAGCTCCCGCCTCAGATCCGCTAGGTCCGTATTCGGGGCCAGGTTCGCAGGAGGTAATTGCGGCTCTAATCGAGCTCGGTCTAGCACCGACCTCATCATAGCCACTTCCTTTTTTAGGTCAGCCACCTCAACCTGAAGCCTGGTGTTGTTGGCCTCCAGCCGTGCTGTCTCCTCAGTTACTGTACGTCGGGCCAGCTCATCAACAGCCCCAGCGATTGTACTCGCTGCTTCTTTTAGGGCTTTAATGAAGCCACCCTTTAGGTTGCCCGATTTTTTGGCAACCATTTTAATGACCTCCAAGCTTGCTTTGACCTTACCGTGCAAGTCTGTCGCTACTTCAGCCTCTACATTTCCAGCGGTCGTTTTGTTGGATAGGCCTGAGGGAAGTGGGCTGGTTCTACTGTTGAGTGCCGCTGCCCTGTCAGCTACCTCTTTTTGGGCCCTGAGCCTGAGCTCCTCCCTTCGTGCTTCATTGAGGGCTCGTTGGGCTTCAGCCAGTCCCACGTATTGGCCGGTAGTGGGTGGACGACCTCTACAGCGGTTTACGGCTACTTTGATCTTGAGGCCCTTCTCGTCTTCAGGTGACACAGAGTGGCTTCGGTAGCCTTGTGCTGCCGCGCTTTTAGTGGGCACGCTGATTATGCCCTTCGCCGCCCTGGTCCTGACTACGCTCGTCGCAGGCCTCTCCGTAACTCCGCCCTTCTCAGGCAACATCCTTTCTCTGCCCTTCGCGGGCTCTACAGCAACTTCGCCCATCGCGGGCTCTACATCTACTCCGCCCTTCACGGGCCCAGTGACTTCTCCGCCCTTCTCGGGCTCCGCTCCGACATCACCAAAGCAGTAGTTGCCCCCCCCCCCCAGAATTCGTGGGGCAGCATGCCGTAGCATGAAGGGATTCCCGACGGATATGCACATCGGTACCCTCCTGGGGTAGTCTCTCTTTGCTAGCTGCTTTCATGATGGATTTTTTGCTGATCCACAGCTTCGGCTTTGTTTAGGGTGTGCTCCCCTAGGCCGTGGGGTTAACAAACCCCTAAAGGCACGGCCATGCCTGCTGGTTTTGGTCCGCGCCGGTTGAACCGGTACCACCAATGTGGTGGCATTCCCCTATCCGCCACCCGGGGGACGCGCCCAGTAGCAGTCCAGCAACTGCCCTGAGAAAACTTTCACCCCTATTTTAACCCCCCTGATGGATGATTTCCGGGATAAAACTATCCTATGTCCTTCCCAGGGTCTCAAACTAACTTCCCAAATTTCATCAAAATCAGTTCAGTAGTTTCGGAGCCTATTCGATACAGACAAACAAAATTTTTTTTTACCTCTTTATAATATTAGAATACATTGACTATAAATTCATATTTGCCAATACAAATAGAACGAAGCTCGCCTATTAAATTAAAACCGGGCTGCACTCGAGTGTTGAAAATCTCATGATTATGAAACTTTATTCATTTTAAATTCAATTATCTTTGCGATATCTTTGAAATGTGACCAGACTTTAGTGCATAGTCGTTTGTAGTGCAAATGCGGTATCGATGGAACATGTAAATACAATTGTTCGTCTATACATAACGATCCTCTTTCGGATCTTAAAGTCAAAGGGGTTAGATAAGATGACTTTCTACAATAGCAGTCGCTAATAGAAGCCAAAAAAATATAGAAGTGAATAGGTACTAAGCATAATGTACAGGTACCGGAAGGCGAAACGTGGGCAAGCTTCCCACAAGGTGTGACCGATGACTTGGTCAAAGGCACTGGAACCCACTAGATGTGGATGGCACAAGACCGGCAGTCTAGGAAATCTTTCGGGGGGACCTATGTGTAGCAGTGGGCGTGTTCCTGATAGCTTACAATTTCGTGCACATAGATACTATTATTCTCATTTTATTAAGACCCCGCACGTTGTTAAATACGCTACTTACAATACATAGTCATTATAATATCTATTTATATTATTGGCAATCATACTTTTTTAGATTTACGTTAATATTTGACATTTTCAATTAAACTATCTTCTGGGATATTAATTTCGAAATTCTTAGAAGTGCAAAGCAAGAGTCATTTTGTTATCGTTTGACTTTGTTTTCATATAATACAAAAAACATAAAGAAAAATCAAATAATATAAAACACAAATTTTAAAATATTAACGCGAATATAACTACAAAATAAAAATATAAGGACAAAATAACAAAGATCATTTCACATTTCCAAACATAAAATTAAATCAATTGTTAAAAATGATTTGTTTATAGTCCATATTAATATTATTAATATCTCTGCACCACAATGTTGACCGCCATTTAGCGTGTATTTCCTAATTTATATTCAAACACCACGATAGTTTGCTAGTGGCATAATTAATTAATTCAGTATTGTTGCAATGCAACCCTCGACCGCTGTCTAATTGGCGGTTTTTCTAAACAATGCTTCTGTTTATTCATAATACGTTAAAAAATAAACTAATTGATATTTACTATATTTTTTTCGACTAAATATCAAACGTTTACTTTTCATAATTAAAAAATATAGCAAAATTATCGCTATTATTATCGTTGTATTGAACTTATAACTTCTTATAAACAATAAATTTTCCTCTGACCGATACCAGCCACGGCGACCAATTTCACTGAAACTAGCCATGTGTATGCGTATATAAACAAGTATGCGTGCAAACACAATTGCACTTTATTCCTGTCACTCTCGTAGTTCGGTGGAACGACAATTTACCATGACCAGTGCACGATCAGACGTATGCGACACGACTCGTGCTCTCCAAGGCAAAAAAGTGAAACACCGCCAACTTCCCAACTCTAGGCTGTCTATTGTACTGTCTATTGGCAGAAAAACCCCACAATCCTACTTGGTTCGACCTTTCAAAAACTATACTCGAACTAAGGATCTGGAATCTAAGGAGCTTGTGTCTGCTCTGAAGACAAAAGTTTACATCATCTTAAAATAATTACTTTTGTTATAACAAATAATTTTAGAACAAGGCATGTTTTATTACTTTCTTGCATTTTAGCAAAGATTTTACATTTCAAATATAACTTTTTCTTACATTTTTTCGCAGTTTTATTTTCATTTTTTGTTCCCGACGTTTTAATTGCTTTACAGTAAACACGGTTTCTCCCATGATCTTAAAAGGCATATTTTATAAAATGTTTGACAGACCAGAATTTATGAATTAAATTTCTATTGTTTTATTTAGTTTACATATTAAGAATATTACGCGAATAATTATCCAAAAACTTATAAGTAATATTATTATTTTTTTAATCTAAAGTGACCGATTTTAACTAAAAAATCACAAAGAAACAGTTTTAGATCAAAAAATAAATACTGTATATTTTTCATATTTACGTTAATTTTTGTATAAAGGAATAAAAGCTAGTAATTAAACTTGTTTCCCAGTTCTCGAGCGTTGCACTACAAATTGCTCTAAATACTTTAGCGTTGTACTGGAAAACTAAAAACTACAAAAGTGAAGTACCTTAATGGGTTTATAATATACTACCCCTATTTTTATAGACTATAATTTATTTAATTCATTTAATAGAAATATTTTGTTTAAATGGTTACTTACAAGAACCGTTATTTTGTTACAGCATTAAAGAAAAACAAACGAAGAAACACACTTTCCCATTTATTATTACTATAGTTTGTCTAGTAGCTTATATTCGACGATAATCATTATTGTAAATTTGAGGAAAACATACATAATATATAAATAGAATTTACCTATATATGTATAAAAACTATTTTCTTTATTTTATTACTAACAATAAAGCTCGTCAATAAGTATTAAAAACAACAAAATCTGTTGTTTAACAGAGAAGAAAAATGTACCGAGTTGTTTTGCCTATTTATATATAGATTTAATAACGATTAAAACGACATTTATACATAGGAAAAACTCTCCAGTGTGACTTATCCAGCTCCATTTACGGCGTTTGATCTGCTGGGTGATCAAAACTTCATGGCAGCGTTCCCAAAGGTACTTGTTGGTAATTTTGTCGGGCCAGTAGATACCAATGATTTAGCGAAGGCATCGGTTCACGAAGAATTGGAATTTCTGCCAGATGTTCTTGGTAAACTTCCACGTCTCACACCCGCATAGCAGTATGGTCTTCACGTTGGACCGGAAGGTTTTGAGATTGATTCTCCGTGTCAGTTTCCGTCATTGCCATACGGGTCGAAGTTGTGCGAAAGTTGCTCATGCTTTAGCGATCCTCGAGGTGATGTCCTCTTCGATTCCTCCTGTTTTTCACTCGCAACTCCTGAGTTATATAAATTTATGGATGCATTCCACAGCCTCTGTGCCTATGACCAACAGGAACCTCATTTCCTCCACATCTCATTTCCTGGACCTGCATGGAAGGCCTTTTTTTGAGTAAATTTTTTTTTGTATAAATATTTTTTTTGAATTAATTTTGAGCCTCCTTTCGTAGGTAAGTCAATTTTATATGTCTTTGGAAAACTATTTACGTACATAGACATTCAAGTTTTCATATGATGTTTTTGTTTCAACATTCTAAAAAATTATGGACATGTTGAAAATGAAATTAGCAAGTAAAAACCTCAGATATTTTTTATCATTTAGATACTAAACGTGTGTTTATAACTAAGCTCTCATTCGTACATTTGGTCACGTATTCAGCATGAGAAAAAAGTAGATTTTAAAAAACTTTGTTATATTTACTTTAGATTCCCTGATACTCGATAAATAGAAGGATTTATAAGACAACAGGCATTATTATAAGCTATCTATACTGATATTATCAATGTAAAAGTTTGTGAGGATGGATTGATGGATGTTTGTTACTCTTTCACGCCAGAATGGATAAACGGATCTGGATAGAATTTGGCATACAAAGAGATTATAGTCTTAAATAGCACATAGGTTACTTTTTATCCTGGAAAAATGTATGGTTCCCGTGGGATAGATTTGTTTTTGTCTAGAGACGAACCCGAATCGAAACGAGGGTGAGTCCCTAGTAATATAATATTAACAATAATGTTTTAAAGTAGATATTAATAGAATACTCATTACTGTGATAAGTAAATAAACGTTAATAAATTAAAAAATCTAAGTGATTTTATCATAATTAAGAAAATATATACTACTATTAAGGTCGTTCAAGGGGAAGATAAAGAATGCTTAAAGAATACAAAAGAATATAATATTATTATTTTTATTATTCATTATGTAGAAAATATGAATTTTATATAAAACTAACATTGCCCGCGGCTCCACCCGCGTTCAGATGACCAAAAACTAAATTCTTAGGTTTTACATATTAGTAGACTCTTACGTTGCAGTTTTTGTATTTTTTCTCAGAAATGAGACGTTTTGCCGCGGTAAAAAGTATCATATATGTTGACCCAAATAACCAGCTATCACCATACCAAATTTCATCAAAATCCCTCCAGTGGATTATCTGTGATGCGGTAACAGACAGACAGACAAAAATTGTAAAAACTATAGATTCGGCCTCTGTATCGATAATAATGTCTATTCCAATAAGATTTTCCAAAAAAAAAATGAATGTACAGATTCGACTCAGAATTTTATTATATGTATAGATTTTCTTTATGCATTAAAGAAAATAAATAACCACAAACAAAAGCATATTTGCATAATCAGCAAATCACGCCACTATTTTTGACTTTGTCATTTTTTGGCTTTAATGTGAGGGTTGAATATATGAAATTCTTTTTGAGCATTTCTGTGACTTCTTAATATGAAATATTTTAGCAATTTTTCCTAACTCAGACCCATGTTCTCAAAATTATATATAACTGCCATCCTTTTGTATACTAGTAGCGAGTATAAAAATAAAATATTTATTATATTTATTATATCGTATGTATTTGCTTCAGAAATTGTTGTTATCCAAGGGAAAAATCGTAAAATGAATTGTTTAAAGGTAACTTTACAAATTTACCTTACTGTTAGATTTGCAGTTTTGGAAATAATAAAAAAAAATAACCTTTATTTCGAGATATTATATCCATATTTGTTATTAAACATGTGACCTTATTAACTATATTAGACTTTTTTTATTAATAATATTATCACCTAAGTATATTCTTACAATATTGTTGCTTGATATTGTAACTTACTATTGTATATATTGTTTATATCTGATAGGTAGTTGTTGTTTTTTTGATTCTTTTCGGAGCATCCATATTTTTCTAAAAACTCGTAAGTCGAAAGATCGAAGAAAGAAATAATAAATCAAATCTTATTTTGTTAGTAACAGAAGTACAAAAAGAATACAGGATATTTTAATATAATATGTAATTACATTAGTAATGATTTTTGATGATAAGAAGATAATTTAAATTAGTTATGTCACCCAGCCTAGTTCATTTGCCTCTTCATTTATATTTTTTTAACTTCGTTGCTAGAAAAAATAATAATTAATAAAAATCACACACAACCACCCATCCACCCATCCACCTATCCACCTATCCATCCATCCATCCATCCATCCGTCCTTCCGTCCATCCATCCATCCATCCATCGTACTCTCGTTTTGCTCGTTTTTTGTCACATACACACACACGTCTATCTGTGTGCTAGGTTTCATCCAAATCTGTCCATTCCTTTCAGCGTGAAGAAATAACTAAATAAATACAAATATTTAAGCCCCAATTGGAAATCAAACCCATATTCTGCACAAAAACATATACCAGTCACATCTATATCATATAGGTTTACGCAATAAAAAGAAAGCTGTCTTGTATTAATTTCATTAGAACGTACAACACTTAATAGGGTCCCAGCGTAATAAGTGTAATATAAAAACTCTACGAAGGTACTATTACTTAGTTCAATGTAGAGACAATGCCCTAGAGAGCAATCTACGAAATAAATTATAATTTAATTATATTTAATTAGAAACAATTACGCACATTATGGAACAAGTGTTTTTATATAAAGTTTATTTAGAATTTTGGGATAATTTACCTTTTATTACGGTTTTATTACGATTATGTGTCTACTAATAGGCCAATATTTCAAAATTTACCATCCGTATGTTGTTGTCTCGAGATAGAGTTCCATAAGCGAATAATAAAGACAAGTAAATACTTTCTTAGGATAACGCGAAAATTTCACATTTTAAATAAAACTATCAATGATAAATATTATATAGTTAATAAAAAAAATGTTTAGAATTAAAATCAACAAAAATTGTAAAGTACTTTGGTGTCATTTTAGTATTTTTGAAATCATTTTGTAAAATAATTGTGGGTAGGCACTGTCTGTAACAAGTATATAACGCCTTTGAGACGTCTAAAACCTTAGTCTCTCCGATGACCATGACTGCTGTAAAGCATTTGAAGCGTCGGGAACCAAAAATCAAAATAATTCCGCGATAAAGTCTGAAAAGATAGATTTATTTAATACTTTTTATTACTGTTTTATAAAAAACAGAAGGAACCTACAGATTTTTGATAGTTTATTAATAATTATCAGTTTAGAATTTATTTTCATTTCAGTTGGATCAAGTAACAACGCGGTTGGATCTCGTACTAAAATAATAAATGAATATACATAATTAACACGATCTCATTTTTCTTTCTGTATTTTACACTAATTACCTACAAGACTAAAGAAAGACTTTTTACGAGTAATAAAATTCAACTAAGTTGCAGACGTAGTAGAATGCGACATAACATTTTAACGAATATTTATCTATACTTACTTTAATATTATAAATGTGAATGTGTGTTTGTTTGTTTATTTGTTCGTTAGTTTATCCTTATTTCGTGCTTAAACAGAGTGACAGATTGACGTGATTTTTATGTGGAGATAGTTGAGGGGTTGCAGAGAGACAGACTACAGCCTACACGTCATAATACAACACACGACAACCCATCATACCTATGTATATACTCGTATATATGTATATCCTATATTATTGTAAGCAAAATCGGTAAAATTAAATCTTTAATCTGTTACTGGACGTACAAAAATAGCTTTTCATTTTCTGGAAAATTTAAATATCGCAATGTGCATAAATTTTAATTGAATTTCGTATAGACAAAAAACAAATGAAATCCTATTTGGTGCTCTTGGAATTTTTAAAAATGCAAGTGAAGTTCTTTTGACATTTTTTTCAGACCGCGATTCAGAATATTAGATTATAAGTGGCTCGCGGTGAATAGCTGTAGGTTTTTTATTAAAGAAATTATTCTGAGTACTAAAATATACCGTTGAAAAATATTTTTAGTTTTTTATCTAAGTTAGCAGTGGCAATGGTAGCCCAGTGGTAGTACGCTTGTTTTAAACCTTAAGTGAAGGGGGTTCAAAAAAATTATTTTATATATAAAACAGGCCATGCTTACACACTATGTTAGTATATTTTTTACGTATAACTTTATCCACCCATAGTCGCTGGCAGGGATACTCTGGTCTCAAACCCCCGGTCTTGCATCTCGGATATTCTCATAGTGACCACCTGATTGCCACATTAGCATGTTTGAAAGAAATTAACTAAATTTTTGAAACATGTCAAGTCCACCAACCCGCACTTGGCCAGCGTGGTGGACTATGGCCTGATCCCCGTCGCATTGTAGGGAGCAGTCCGTGGCAGCAGTAGGATGCTAAAAAGAACTCACTAAATACCTCTATCCTACATTTTTAACTGAATAAACTGCAATGTAAAGTAAAAAAATCAATTGAACATATTTTTCAAAACAATTCACCTATCCTTTTTGTATGGCTCTAATCCAGACTGACCCGCGTGAAAAGAACTAGTCCTATACAAATAACAAAAAAGAGCATTGTTTTTTTGACAATTTGATTAAAACCCGGAGTTTTAAATAATAGTGAACGAAAAAACGTGATACGTACTCTTTATTTGGATTTTTGTGTACACAGTTTGTTAGAGCAGCTCTTTGTTCATGTATTAGTTTATAGGTAGTAGCCATATTGATGGAACTTTTTCTCATAAATCAGAACTATTTACTATTATAAATAAGAAAGTTTGTCTGTGTATGCTATGTGTGTATGTTC
Source organism: Brenthis ino (assembly GCA_921882275.1). Taxonomy (NCBI): domain Eukaryota; kingdom Metazoa; phylum Arthropoda; class Insecta; order Lepidoptera; family Nymphalidae; genus Brenthis; species Brenthis ino. The sequence goes on from OV170222.1 coordinate 18,393,676, forward strand.
GTAACTCTCCTTCTCGCTGACACAGCTAGTTAGACTCGGATGAAATCTTGTACTCAAATAGACTATGATATGAATTAACACTACTATAGTGTATTGTTGTGGCTTGGCTCAGTTTGTAGTGGCCCTATTTGCTGTGCCAGCGGTCGCGGGTTCGACTCCCGTTGGGGCATTTGTTTGAGTGATGAGCACGAATGTTTATTCTCCAGTCATGGGTATATGACACATATCTATACTAATCTATACTATTATTATAAAGAAGTAAAGTTTGTGAATTGTGTGTTTGTGACGTTGTAGGAGGTAATCTCTGGATCTACAGAACCGATTTTGATGAAATATGGTAAGAAGATAGTTTCAGACCCTAGGAAGGACAAAAGATACTTTTTATCCCAGAAATCACCCTTTAAGGGGGTGAAAATGGAGATGAAAATTTGTATGGAGAATTAACCTAGGGACGAACCCAAGCGAAGCGAGGGTGAGTCGCTAGTATTATATAGAGGTAAAGTTTGTGAGCTTGTGACGTTGTACCAACCGATTTAGATGAAATTTGGTAAGAAGATGGTTTGAGACCCCGAAAAGGATAATTTTAATCCCGGAAATCATCTCGTAGTAAGTTACAGTTTTAACTGTCAACCCCAATATACCATATTATATGTGTAACGTATCAACTATGTGGTATTCATAACACAAGCCTTGTCATGGAACTAGATAGTGCTGTGTGGTAATGTCCCAAAAACAACATATTAACATATTGTCAGTAAAAAAATTCGTCAGAAGCTAGCTTAATTGTTTGCTAAAAAATGAATACACGTATATATGCGAAGTGAGGGTGGTTAGGTCGCAAGTTAAACAGTTATATACATGTTTCCTTTATGTTTTTTAAATTGTTTTAATAATATTAATTGATCCAAAAATTAAGTTAAGCAATAAAAGTTCTAGTAAATGTATGAACTTTAACCACGTTTTAAATGGGACTTCATTTATCACAAATCCCTTTGCAGCGAGCGGGACCCACAAAATGAATTTTCTCAGTCAAATATTTACGCAATTTGCATTCCATTAGATGTTTCTCTCGTTTATATATATTTTGAGCATTGGGACAAATAATAACTGTATCCCATGCTTTCATTTTAAAATTATTCATGGCTCATCAAAATGTTAAACGTTTCTCAAAATTACTTAATTTCTACTTTCTTTGGCTTGTCTATAATACGAGTATTATATACTCGTATGTACATATAATAAAACAGTAACAAAGCAAAATATTTAAATATTTAAAAAAAATGTACCTTTTGTGTACATAATGTTGAACCCAAAACATTAGTTGTTGAAATTTATGTCTGTATATCTGTGTGCATTTAACGCAAAAAGTACTTACTATGTCGATGTTAACTAAATTTTGTGTAGTTATAACTTATTACTCGGGTCGCCGTTTAAGATACCTTTTACTACAAAAACATCTTTATTTCTACAGGAAAACACAGTAACTGGTTCTAAAGTCGACGTTGTAGTTCGGCCTACAGAAAAATGCGTAATAGCATATATCTATCTCCTAAAGTACACGAGCAACTACTTATATATATATATATATATATATATATATATATATATATATTACAACGTACCTAAGGACGCACCCGAGCAAAACGAGGGTTAATGTTCTTCTGATCAAATTGACTCTGCAACAATTAATAGCACCAATTTCAATATTTCACATTTAATATGAATAAATCATAACAAAAGCTAAGCCAGCTTCGCCTTTATTTTTACAGTTGATACCAAATTAGATAAATACTTTGCTTGGGAGAGTTAGAAAATCTATACAGATAAATAGAATGGAAGTGTCTGTTTGTAATGTCAAAATTATAGCTTTTTACTAAATGCATATGAAATTGTATACGGTACTTATAAGAAAAAAACATTTTTTAATATTTTTGTCTGTCTGTCTGTTTGTTCCGGCTAATCTCCGAAACGGCTGGACTGGTTTTGATGGGACTTTCACTGGTAGATATCTGATGTTATAAGATGTAACTTAAGCTACTTTTATTTTAGAAAAAGAATTAAGGTTCTACTCAAAAAAATTAAAACTTACCTAGGGACGCACCCGATCGTAGTGAGGGTAAGTCGCTAGTAATATATAAAATCATTGTGTCTTTATCTGTTCGTCTGTTTGACTGTTTGTAACGTATGCCTTTCTATATCATTTATCACTTGCAATAAGTTTGGTGTGGAGATGCGTGCTCTTTCCACGGTTTCTATTCTATCTAATGAGATTTATAAGTAAGTATAGGCTTTGGTAATCTAGGCATATTATATATATATATATATATATATATATATATATATATATATATGTACATTGTACATGTATATTGTATATATCCGTTTCACTTCACACCTAGACAAAGGTACGAAGTAAGTACTTATAAATTTCGTAGAATATATGCTATATATCTTAAATATTATCTAAGCAAATATTCCAAATACTTTGCAAACCTAACCTTAAATCCCTGTGGTAATGAAAAGGTAATCTTAGGATGATCTCAATTTACAAACTTTACTGTAAAGTGTAATTAAGTACAATATATTAATATTACAAGTTTCAATGCTATTTGGCTCGTAATTGCTTGTCATGTTCAAAACTGAAGTTCATTAAAGCTGCTATCGTAAGCCAATATCGAAACGAGATTTGATAGTTATTATTAAACCACTTAATCGGTATACCTAAGATAATCTTTTGTTTAAGTTTGAAGATGAAAGTAAGAAATTAATAGACGAGTTGTTTACATCGATTGTCTCAAAATCGAGGCATTTTCTTTCACAAACGTACGTAAGTCGCTTTAAAAAATACTGATTAGATTACCTACTTATGTTTAACATTTTCTTTCTTTTATAATTATTAAAGGTATTTAAAATAAAACTATCTTTTCGGTTTTTTTCGCGGATTTATTTAGATTTTTGGTTCTAGATGTTTTGAATGATTTACAGCAATTATGTCACGGGAGAAACTTATTAAAACTTATTAAAAATAATATTGACTGTATTCCGTAAAATGATAATGTTCATGTATTTTATATAGGTACTTAGTAGAAATACATCTAGCATAGGCTAGATGCAAAAAAAATGTAATTATTATAATTGCATCCATATAATAAAACGAAATGCTTTCATCTAAAAAACGAAATGATGTTCTTTGATAAGTGCATCGCTTGAGAACGACTCTAGTCATATGACTTACACTTTTTTTAATACTTAGATTAAAGTTATTTAGGAAAAATATGTAAAAGTTGTATGTGAATTGTGGTATAATTAATAATTGGAGCAAAACTCAAAGTGTTTTTATAGAGGTTTTTTTATTATCACAATCAACTATATTTTTAACCAAAAATTAGAACAATTGTTAAATCAGCTTGATTTATAAAAATAACAATCCTAACTTTTGATGATAAGGGAAAATATGCGACAGTGTAGCAATGAATTAACATTGCTGGCTAGCATGTAGGGCTGCAGATCCGGAGGTCCTGGGTTCAAGGTCCAGGTCGGGCCAAGTTTAATTACTGAGTTTTTCTATTAAGATTTTTTCCGTAGTAGTCCGGAGTTAAGAAATTGGCTGTGTTGCACCCTCGGAGAGCCCGTAAAAACGTAGTCCCTGCGCCTTAACTTTCACCGGTCATGTCGAAGTATCATCCCATCGGACTTTAAGAGTAAAAAGAAAAGAGAGTACACTTTTTTCTGCGTTTACACTTTTGCACTATAACATCTTCTACACAGATGGCTAGTCCCAGTGAGGTTGGCCAGCGTGACCGAAATATGCCTAGAGGACATTGTATTATTACATCATTAGATGCATAAAAATTTTATAGGCTTCAATATTGCATAATGAATCGGCTATCTAGTACTAAATTCACGTATCCCTAGAACTTCCTGAATGTAACAAACTCACAGAGCTAAGATTTTTTAATATGTAAGTTACTTTTATTATTTGCACGTGATGTAATTTAATGAGGCTCGTTAACAGCTAAAGCAAACGCTATAATAGAACTACACTGCGTTAGTTCAGTATAGTTCCACTAGTTTGTAAACATACGGCAGAAAACATATGCAGTTCAAAGATTAGTAATATAAACAGTCTATCGATACCTATGTCTACACTAAAGGTTATATGTTCTCTTTCTTCAAGAAGTGAAGGTATTAAAAGCTAATAATAAAGGAGAAACCCATTTTAGGGCCCTACGAATACCAAACAAAATATGTATTGAAAAAACCTAGTTTTTTAATGTACTATTAAAATCTTAACCATAATGGCAGTGGCCAAGGAAAGAATAATAGTTATATTTTGCAACATTACAAATTATTATTAGTACGTAATAATGGGTATAAGCGTACTAGTGGACCTGGTGGTGGTAGGTGGACCAAACATTGTCCTACCACAGTTTTGGGAAGTTAAAGATTTAAGATTGTATGTTTTTGATGTGAGCAATCCAATAATATATATTTAAAAAATTACTAGAAATTAATAAAAATACTAAATCTCGACAATAGCGCCACCTACCGGGTCCGACTATATCCAAGAATCATCAAGGTGACCAAATAAGCTATCAAAAAATCATCAAAATCGGTCAAGCCGTGTAGGAGAAGAATTATGAACACACGCACACCGGAATTATATAGAATCAAGATATTAATTTTCGTAAATAAAAAGAAAATTTAAAAATTAAAAGCTACTTTTCAAAATCAACTTACAACACTTGTGATTCCGGCTGTTGTACGAAAAAGCTCTAAATAGAAAAATCTTTTCCTGTAATGAGTCACCTGTAACGCAAAGAATGTAATTAAATCGCAATATACTCGTAGTATTTTGTTAAAGAATTGTCGTTTGTTCATTTGTAATTTGAATCTTGAATAAAAAGCAATTCATATTACTTATAAATTTAATACCATTCCTTAATTATACTTATTTTGCTTTGTTCTATTTATACCCTTGTGTTTATGTATCTAATTGCACAGTTGGCTTAAGACCCCTCTTGACATATTAAAAATCGGACACCGAGTAAAATTACATTTGAATTGATCGTCTTATAAATAACTATGACGTCGCAAATTTTTTTATTTTCATAATCATAGTTATTTGAAATAATTGAACGAGCATTTAATACTCTGGAAAAATACTGAAAATCCATGAGAGTAAAGCTGGCAAATGCTACCTTATACTTTATTTTCTCAAAAATCAAATTAAGTGTTAATTTATCTAGCCCAAAAATAATGTTTATTATCAATCTTCACTTTGATAGTAATTAAGTAATACAGTTAAAACAAAAGTTTCTGTTAACGTCCAAAACCATTATTTGCACGTGTCACTTCCAATTACGTATATAGAAACTTTGTTACTTTAAAACTTGCGCAAAATGGAAAAAGTTGATTTAGCAAAAAGTAAAAATATCAGCATTACTTTCTTTAAAGAACTTACTTCTTCAATTATAGTAGAACTATTTGTTCTTATAACATAATTTTTATTTCTAAAATGTATGTATATCATTCCATTCATATACTATATTTTACTCGTTTTATTATATTACTATTAGGTTTCCACCCAACTATCTAGCTCTATTGTGCTGTCAGATGACAATTTCTCACAATCATAGAATAGATCTTCTGTTACAGTAAATTTTTCCGGGATAAAAATTTACCTATGTACTATTCCAGACTATAATCTATCTTTGTGCTTATCCAGATCCGCTCAGCCGCTCTGGCATGATTAAGTAACAAACATCCATACATCCAAATTTTCGCATTTATAATATTTATAGGATTGTTTTTTGACTAACAGTATATAATACCTATAATATAAAGAATATACATATACACACTGCTTAATTTTATCAAAATTCCCAAAGTAACACGATATCTATTATCTCAAACAAAACGCTTTCCTATCTATATATATTCCTATAGATACGAGATTTATACCTATTATTAGCTAAGCTAAGCTCTACAAAAAATGTCACGCCGACCCATTGTTATTAAGTTATTGCATCTTAGAAGAATAAACCAACACACACACACACACACACTTTTATTAGTAATAATATTGGTTAGATTTTTTTCATTGAGTTAGAATACACGTAATTTCATTTAAATAAATATTATATATATATATATATATATATATATATATATATATATGTGTTTTTATTTTAAAAACTAGTTCATAATAAATATTATAGCGCGAGCTAGAAAAGCCAGTACTATTCAATAAAACCCCACAATACTTCCCCGTTGTAATGGAGTGTTGCAGAATAGCTTACGCACTCAACCACTCGGCCCCGACGGCAGGTCTGCCGACGCAGACCACAACAACCACGGGGTTGCTTCTACGGTCCACTCTGCCGTTAGAGACGCTTCCGCTGCGTCCCATTAAGGCGGGTGAGGTTCTGTTGGGTTGTAGTGGGTAGCACTAATAGTCCCCCCCAACGTGCGTTCACCTTGTCGTGGTGGGGGGGCTCAGTAGTGCCCGGCAATCCAACCGGGCGCGAAGCTAAGAAACGCATAGGGAGGTTGCCCACTTCGGTGGGCGGTGGGAGGCGGCCCTCTTCGGGGGGCGGTGTACCTTGCGGGTTGCTCCTGGTACTTCTCTGATAGCAGAGTGGACCTTGGAGCAACCCCATGGTTGTGGTGGTCTGCTTTGGCAGACCTGCCGTCGGGGCGTCGTAGTGGAATGCGTAAGCGATCCTGCGACGCCCCATTAAGACGGGGAAAGGTTTTGTTGGGTTTTAGTGGGTAGTACTGGCTGTATTACGCCGGTGAGTCCCACACGTCGTGCGTAAATGCATTTCCCAACATTAAAAAAAAAAGGGTAGCACTAATAGTAGGCGTGCGCTTTTCTAGCTGTTGAGTCCCACAGAACCATCTGTAATTATGCAGGTGACATGCTTAAATGAATTTACCAGCATTAAAAAAAAGGCTATAATCTATCTGTGCACTAAATTCATCCAAATCCGTCCAGTAGTGTCAGTGTGGAGGAGTAACAAACTAAGTCACATATCTAAACTTTCGATATTATTATAGTAGTGTGATACTGTTTTGGGTAAGTATGGAGGGTATATCTAGGGAATGAAAATACAGCAGTTGTTTTAACAATTTGCCAAAAACAGAAAACAAATTGTGGTTACCTCTGATACTGCATAAAGTCGAATTTAGAATCTTAAGATACGTAAAATTAGTTATTGTAGTTAGCGAGTATATTATTACTGACATAAATCATGTTAAAATGCAAATATATAATTATTTTAAAACCATGGTGTTTCTCGTAGCACGTCTACGAAAATGCTACGCCAGCACTTCTATATGTTTGGTGACCATTTTCTGAGCTACATCTAAAACTTTCTATTTCGCTTAATAAATTATATACATTGTTGTGTTCATTTTCATTTCTAAGCTTTTGCTTTCAAAAGTTATACGATTGGAGTTTAATATATTATATGAATTTAGATATGCCAACTAAAGGACTTATTTATTTCAAGGTTATTTACCTTTCCAATTCTAAAATCATACATATTCATAAATGTCACAATTTTCTTTATATTGCCTTGCTTTTTCAAGCAAGTTGACATCTTGCTCAAATTCTAAGCTAAGATTAACCAAAATTGAAATTTTAAATTGCTTTCAACTCGCTCCGCTGACAAGAATACAAAATGCTGGATTAAATTTCAGTTTAAATTTCTATTGCCTAAACAGCTTTAAAAGTCATCTTCGGTATATATATATATATTTATATATATATATATATAAATATATATATACTAGCGACTCACCCTCGCTCCGCTCGGGTTCGTCCCTGGGGTAGGGTCTGGGAGGACCACCCTTATCCTTATCACTTAGGGGTATGGAAAATAGATAGTAGCCGATTCTCAGACCTAATGAATACGCATATAAAATTTGGTAAAAATCGGTAAAGCCGTTTCGGAGGAGTACGTTAACAAACATTGTGACATGGAAATTTTATATATAAGAAGAAGATATATATATCTTCCACGTCGAATCGGAGTGACGGATTGGCGTGATTTTTTGTGTGGACATAGTTGGAGGGTTGGAGAGTGACATAGGCTACTTTTTACGGCGGGAGATCATCTTTTACCACGGGAAAGCACGTTAAATTACAGCCAATAAAATATTTATGATCAGAATTACTTGAAACTTGGTATTAATGCTCTTTAATAAAATTAAATAAGTAAGTGTATTAGCATTTTTCTAAATTCATCCTAAGAGGGTAAAATAGAGGATGAAAGTTTGGCTGAAACTACTTTTTTGTAGTTTTGCGCGAGCGAAGCCGCGGGTACTGCTACTTTATAATAAAGCTGTTATACTCGTAATACAGTCAAATTAACTATTCTACGAGTATATAATAAACAGACTTCGAACTTGTATTTATTTGAAAAAAATACTAATTAGCCAATGAAATATATTTTAGAATTATACATAATGTTAGGAGGAGAATAAATTATAATATCTAAATCTGTTATTCGTGTAAAATTCTGTTGGAAATTTCTTGTTGATCTTTACGTATGTTCAAAGTTAAATATTACAAGCTTTATTTTAACATAAGTTTACTTAAGGTCTTAATTTGAGAAGTTTATTAATTACAGATGACTGAATTTCAGATAACGTAAAATAAACATACTCGTCGTAGGAAATTATGAATCAAATTCTCTGTATTACGCTAGATCGTAGATTCGAAGCTTATACTTTTTTTTAAATATGTTGGGATATTAACACACAATACCATCTACCATATAGGTACCATGGTAAACTATGAGATTTGAGTTATGGATACCAGATAGTTGATACACTTAAATACATACATATTATAAATATAAACACCCATGACTGGAGTACAAATATTCGTGCTTATCACACAAATGAATGACCCAGCGGGACTCGAACCTGCGAGCGCTGGCGTAGCAAGTAGGGTCACTACAAACTGAGTCAAACCCGTCGTCAAAGGATATTTGTTATTACATACACAACAGCTATTTCTATTGATCTGGATAAGTCGAAGTGCTAAATTTTAAGGCACCATTATACTCGTACATATATATATTACTACTAGGAGAACCCGCGGCTTCGCTCGCGCGATATATATATATATATATATACTGGCAGAACCCGCGGCTATATATATACGTATATATATAAATGTCAAATTTTGTATATGAAGTACAAAGATTGAGAAGAAATAAGTGTATTTGTTTCTTTTTTATTTTTTACTTTGTCCGATTATAGATTTTAAATGATATTCGATAAGGAAATAGTTTCGCTATACAAACCACACAAGCGCAGTCACTTTCAAAAACTAAAATATAGTAAATATAAAATAATTCTAACATAGCTATTACCTATAAGAAAATTGTAATTTATATGAACTGCAATCCCTAAAGTAAAACGCGTGAACGTTATGTGCCAAGATTAATAATTAGCATACCTTTACATAAAATAACAGCGTTGATTATCCAAAAGATTGTGTTAATGCCGTCCCAAAATCAGGAAATCCCTTATAAAATCAGATACTCTCGTCCCATATTTATCTTCATTTACATATTGATCCCTAGATAGTCCCATGTTGATAGGTGTTTACGCTACCAATTATACGGTTTTACGCCTACCTTGCGTAAAATTGTCGTTATTTGCTAAATTGACAGTTGAATTGTATCTTTGTTCTTCTATACAGTCGAAACATATATATTTTTTTAAATCCTATTGAAATAGTAATTATTATCGATACAGGGGCGAATCTCTGTCTTTCTGTGTCTGAAAAAGCATCACGACAAACCCACTGGACATATTTTGGTGAAATTTGGTATGATGATAGCTAGTTATCTGGGCCAATATATACGATACTTTACATATACTGCGGGAAATTTCAATTCATCAATTCATTCATTGAATTTCATTTCTGAGAAATCTATACTAAACGTTAAAACTAGGGACGATACGAGGGTGAGTGGCTAGTAAATTATAAACCCTTTGGCATGTCTTGAAGATTCAATTAGAATTAAAATATTATAATGGCAAATAAGTCTATCTGATGGTTTAAACATTGAAAGTAATTTGGGATAACAAATAGCTAAATAAATGTCTAATTCGACAGAACTAAAAAGCTGTAAGCAAAAATATATTTACAAAAATAAAATACCTACTATAAATAAATACAAAAAAATATGGCAACAAGTTGATGAAGGAACATAGAATTATGCAGCTGGAGACATACATACATGTTCTATAACTACCTCGGTGGTGTAGTGGCTAGCATGTACGGCTGCACACTCGGAGGTCCTGGGTTCGAGTCCCGGGTCGGGCCAAGTTTAGTTATTGAGTCTTTCTGTATAGTAAGTCTCAGTAACAGCCCGGAGTTGGGAAGTTGGCGGTGCTTCACCCCCGTGCCTCGGAGAGCACGTAAAGCCGTCGGTCCTGCGCCTTAACTCTCACTGGTCGTGTCGAGCAGTCATCCCACCGGAGTATAAGAGTGACAGGAATAGAGAGTGCACTTGTGTCTGCGCGTACACTTGTGCACTATAATATCTCCTGCGCAGTTGGCTAATCTCAATGAGATTGGCCGCCGTAGCCGGAATCGGCTAGGAGAACATCATCACACGTTCTATGCTGCAAGTCATGCTAGTAGCATGCGGCACCGCGCGCTAGTGTATTAGAATTCAACCCAACATCACTAAATGTGGCCCCTGCTTTATAAAGAACTAGACGGACCGACTAAAATAAAATTAATTATATTTTAATTTATAGTTTTAAGCCTTTTTACCTTTAATGTTGACAAAACGTTTCACTAGTTGTAGCAAGCGCACCTTGCAGCAGCGAACAAAAAGGCACAGTATTTAGCCCTTATTACATTCAAAATCAACAACTCAATTACCATACTACATCTCACTATTATAATTTTTAAATTTATTTCTTGAACTTATAGACTAAGTTAGATTTTTGTAATAATTTTTTCTTAGAAATACGAAAATATTAGACATTTTGAATTTTGATTTTTCGGATTTTTTGCGGATTTATTTAGATTTTTCCTAAAGTTTCGAATGCTTTTTATGCATCGCCAAAGGGGAGACTAAGGTTTTACATCTCAAAAGTCTTAATCTTTTCCATGACCATAGTTGCTGTAAAATGTTTGTATGAATACATAAATTTGAAAAAATCCGAAAATATTGTTTTATTCAATTTTTCCAACCAAGAAATAGAACTACAAGTTTTAAAGTTATTATATTAGGATAACTGTAACTTTTCATACCAGTATCTGCTATTTACTATATAATATGACTCTACTGTAATTCGTGTGAAACCAACTGCAACTAACATTTCTGGGCGAGATTCCGACTTGCACAATCAGTTTATTAACTTCAAGTTTTAATTAAATAAATATGTATGTTGTTGTAGTATATGAAACATGTTATGATTTCTATTAATATTGAAATATATACAAAATAACTTAAATGTTGTTAGTTAGTTTTAAATTAACTTCAATAAAGGGGGTTCCCAATTTATAATACTAATCACTGAATATACTGAACCAATTTAAATGAAATTTGGTAAGAAGATAGTCGAGAACCTGAGAAGAACATAGAATACTTTTTATCCCGGAAATTATCCATTAAGGGGGTGAAAATGGGGATGAAAATTTGTATTGGGAATCAAAGTAGGGATGAACTCGAGCGAAGCGAGGGTGAGTCGCTAGTTATATTGTAAAATAAGAACAAAATATACATATTATTTGAAATAGTAAATTGAATAAGAGTTCAATCCAAGTTCAATTTCGTCCGCACATACGTAACTAAAGTTGCGATTGCTGTGAATTCCGAAATACGGCATAAGTTACGAATTTATAGCGTAAGAGGCAACTTTAAAATATTTCTGTATAGGAATAAGATATCCTCCTAAATTAAAAGTGTCATTGAGACCAGCCGACTTCGCAGGAGATATTATAGCGCAGAAGTGTAAGTGTGACACCAGTGCATTATATACTCTCGGGACGATAATTCGACACGACTAGTGAGAGATCAGGCACAGGACCGATGGCTTCACGTTCAATGTTGTTATGGTATGTTGATAGGATGAGATGGGATTATATTGGGAATACTTAACAGAAAGACTCGGGAACGCAGCGATAACAGATTAAATATCCACGGCAGATTCGGGCCCATACTCGAAGCGATTACCACAAACATTGGAGACAGAAAAAGTATCCATCTATTGTTTAGCAATGGCAAGTACTTACGAATCTAATATTTTATTATTTTTAACTTACAGATTATTTTTTAAATAAAAAAAATTAAAATAACTGGCGTAAATGTTGTCTGTTCATTGATTGATAGTAATGGATGCATTTTTGGTAATTGGGAAAAGGAGGAGGTTCTATGTTATTCTATCTATCTAAAATATATGATTAGGTATCTATAGTAAATGCAAATCCTGTTTCAGTTATTTTTTACTTTTTCGTGTCTAAAATTCGGTTTTTATTTTATTTATTTGTGTGTATATTTCGCATCTCAGTACCACGGTTTTAATGCAAAAATAAAATAGCTCATAGCAAATGTTCACTCGGTCGCTTCTCGGCATGCGACATAGTACCTGCTCAGTCGAAACAAAGTAACCTACAGAATAGCCCGAGTTATGGCGGTCCCGTTTCTTTGTAAGGGAAAATGTATGTGTTCTGGTATAATACTGTTATCTATTCTATTTAGTAAGCAATCACAAAATATTTTCACTGCTTTGTGTATAAATCAACGGTGAATTTATGTTTATAACCATTGTACCTTTATAAAATTGTTTTTTTTAACAAAAGTTCTTAGAATAAAATAGTCCCTACAATTCCGAAATAAGTAATAACCTAAAAACACGAAAATCCAAAAAAAACTGTTCGTCTTTTCAAGATATTTTATTAGGTGTCTGTATACCTAATTAACTTTAACAGATAATACTTTCTTAGATTTACGCGAATATTTGACATTTTAAATAAAACTATCTTTTCGGATTTTGTCGCGGATTTATTTGTATTTTTGTTTCCCGACGTTTCGAATGCTTTACATCATCCATGGTCACGGGAGAGACTGAGGTGTTACATGTCTTTAAGATATAGTTGTTACAGACAGCCTACCCACAATTAACAAAATGAAAATTGCACCAATTACATTACAATATTTTAACTTTAAATATTTTTATAATTTTAATTATAATTGAATATGGAAGATTATTTATTTAATTTTTGCTATTATTTTTATAATTATTACAATTTTAAAAATATTAATTAGCAATCTATATTTAGTGTTGCCATTATTATATTTATAACCATAAGAAAAATATAAAATATAGTATTAATTATTTAAGCCACAATTGATCTATGTGTAATTTGAAAAAGTTAAGATTAATTAAAAATAATAATTTTAATTTTAATTTGCTATTATTTAAAAACAAATTATTAAGCAACACATTACTACATACATTTACAAATGAAAAAGTGAAAAAAATATTATTAATCAGAAATGCTATCATTTTGATCTACACAGTAAGAACTTACTACATCTACCTGTCTGTTATGTTTAGATTTATTATTAGATTTTATTATATTAATAACAGGATCCCATGACGATGGTAGTACCCAGCCATCTTCTCTATTGAAATTAGGATGTTTTTTAATTTCTATGGCTTCTCGAATCATTCTAGGGTGATATCGGTTTTCTTTCGCCAGGATTTGAGGCCTATCGAAGCGAATATAATGGCTTGGGCGGTCCTGACTGTGTTTGCAGACAGCAGATGTTGTATTGCGACGGTGCTTCACATCAGCTATGTGTTCTTTGACCCGGGTTCTAATGGATCTCTTTGTTTGTCCGATGTAAGAGAGCCCACAATCACAATCAAGCTTGTAAACTCCTGCATCTTGTAGAGGGATGTGGCACTTGACAGGTGGTAGAAACTGACTAATTTTCTTTGGCGGCTTGAAGTAAGTTTTAATTGAAGCTCGCTTTAGAATGTAGCCAATCTTGTCAGTGACGCCTCTCATGTAAGGTAGGACTGCAGGGACGCGCTCGACTGTGGCTGGTTTCACTCGGTCCCTGTGACGTAGGCGCGGCACTTGCAGCTTGTTGTCTCGCAGAACTTGCTTGACATGTTGCAGTTCTCCGGCCAGGTGTTGCTCGTCACAGATCCCGCGTGCCCTCTGAAACAAAGATTTTCCCACGGTAGCTAACTGTGAAGGGGGGTGGTGAGATTCACCATTCAAGTACCTATCAGTATGGGTCTTCTAAAATTAAATAAATAATCTTCCATATTCAATTATAATTAAAATTATAAAAATATTTAAAGTTAAAATATTGTAATGTAATTGGTGCAATTTTCATTTTGTTAATTGTGGGTAGGCTGTCTGTAACAACTATATCTTAAAGACATGTAACACCTCAGTCTCTCCCGTGACCATGGATGCTGTAAAGCATTCGAAACGTCGGGAAACAAAAATACAAATAAATCCGCGACAAAATCCGAAAAGATAGTTTTATTTAAAATAACTTTAACAGAATTGAATTTTTATACAAAATTTTGCTTAAACTAGATATATTCAACTTAATAATGCCCTCCTAACCTATTTCGGTTATGGTGACTCACTTCACTGAGACTACTTGCGCGAGACATTTTTAATTATAAAAATCTACTTTCATTTTTTAAAATCGGTCAACTATATTACATTATATACATTTACGAAATTGTTTATCTATAAACTCTTGTATGTTGGACCATTGTTTATGTTAAGCAAAACAAAATTGCAATAATATGGAATCCATTGCATCTGAAACGATGATTATTTCTTTTCCAAGTTACACTTAATTAACTTCAAACTAAAATAACGCTATTTCCTACAAGTGTATTTTGAGATTAGAAAAAGGAAGTGATTTAAATTTTAAATATTAAAATGTTATTATAGATACTTGTTTTCTTACTAACAGCATTCGTACTGCAGATTTAGAAAGATTTTTTCTGAGAAATCTCAAAATTTTTCGTCAAATATATGTACGTGTGTATATTGTCTAATGTCTCGCAGTTTGATGCAATAACAGAAACAGAGTTTTAAGCATGTTTTTATGTAAATATTTCATCAATTTACACTTAAAATAATAAACTTTTATCTATCTGTTGTGATTTCACACACTGCAAATATTTCGGGTGAAGAAGACTGTGTGAGAAATACTCAGGTACTTACAATGACTGAACGACGTTGTAACTTAATGAAGATGAATAAAATGCAAACGCCTTAATACGGAAAATGAAATTCAATAATTGTGTTTTAATGAGTTTATTTTTTTCCTTAAAGGTTTACCACAAAGGAAATATAATTTCATAATAAAAATTTCTTGTTGCGATCGAAACCATATTGGCCAATTACCCATAAGCTCGAGACTATTAGCTAAAAAAAAATTTCAAATATCGAACATTTTTCGCGTATAAAAGTACAGCTCATAAAATAATATGAATTAAATATATAAATATGACAATCAGCATACATTTTTACAGAAGCTACTCTTAAGATATCTATATATTCCACGACAAACAAGCCTGAATAAACTATACATTTTCAAAACTATTCATGGTTCGGTTATAGAAAACTTTACCGATATCTTATTTGAATTTTAAATTTTCTATATTGAATTTCTTAGAATTCCTGTCATAAATGTATGTAATAGCAGATCAATAAATGATACGATTTACATTTTCATTTATACAGGAAAAATACTTATTTTTTTATTAAATAGGTACAAATTGGTATATATCGCAAGCAGCAGTAGCCCGTGAGCAAGCAGTGGTAGCCCAGTGGTAACGCGCTCGCTTGGGAAACCGAGTGAAGCGGGTTCAAATCCTGGGTTTCGTACCTCTAATAATTAGATGTGCGAATCATTTCTAACATGATTACCACTTGCCTTACGGTGAAGGAAAACATGGTGAGGAAACCTGTATCTCTGAGAGAACTTAACAAGTTTTCGAAAGACATGTGAAGTCCGCCAACCCCCACTTGACCAGTATGGTAGACTATGACCTGATCCCCCTCGTATTGAAGGGCGGCCCGTGCCCAGCAGTTGGGACGTTAAAAAGGGCTGGATAGATGGATACGAATTTTGTTTGAAAATATTTCAAGATTATTTAAAAAGTTAGATGCTGACTATTGTTTGGTCCGCTCTTATGTATAATAAAAATTATTACTTTAAAGGTCATCAAACTAAGTTCTCGAATATATTGAATATGAATATACTAATATTAAGATTTGAGTCTCTAAGACTTAAAAGCGTTTCACAAAACGTACACTTAAGACTTTCACAATAAGTGCACCCATTCGATCCGCTGCTTAAGTGGTGGGATACTCACTCTGTTTTCTTCTTTATTTCTTCTTCGTGTCGAAATATTTGTATTTAATGATACTTGTGTCCGCTGAGTGATCGAAATTAGACCATAATCATTATTGAAAATTTGATAAAAACATATCACTAAATTTACATTTTTCTACTCTTTTACATTCGTTCATAGTATATCTGGATATACACATTTACTAGAACTTAAAAAGCAAAACAGTTTCGTACTTATATTAGTATATACTATATATTAAATTTATTTTTGCGATATGTATAATTTAATTTATATAACATTCCCATAATTTTTTTTTTTTTTTCAATATAAGACTACTACTTTTATGCTTCGCTTGTGTCTATCTTTTATGAAATGTGTGTAATAGCTGTAACTAAGCCAGCACTTAGAAATTATTATTTATTGTAAAAATTCATACTAATAATAAAAATGTGAAAGTGTGTTTATTTGTTTGTCCTTCTTTCACGTCGAAACATTTTCATTTTTTTGTCACGTCGAAACATTGCATTTTTCGAAATTCATCCTATGAGGAGGTAAAATAGAGGATGAAAGTTTGTAACAAACTACCTTCTTGGAGATTTTTTGCAGTTTTAGCGCGAGGGAAGCTGCGGGTACTGCTAGTAGTATTATATTTTGTTAGTATGTGTCTTGTTGGTGTTAAATAAATAAATTACAAGAATCTCGTACAGTCTATATTTTAGTAGATTAAGTAATAAAAGTAAGTAGAATAAAGTAAGTAATTCAATAAATGATCAAGGCAAAACTGTTAAAAAAGTTTATTGTATGTCTCAAGAACATACTTTTAATTGTAACTGTAGTTTACTCACTTGATTGCAATTTCGATTATTAAAATTCTTTTAATTTTCATAATCGAATCTGTAGTTTTAGAAATTACCTCGTACATACAAACTTACAAGCTTTACCTGTTTATAATATTAGCGTAGATATAAAGCTTTCATTTCTTTATATTTCGCCCATTGTTGGTTTTATCCTCTTACTGGCAATACTTTTTCCCTTCTGTTTGTCAAACAATTTTCATTTTTAGGGTTTCGTACCCAAAGAGTTCCAACGGAATCTTATTACTAAGCCTGCGCTGTTCGACAGTCTGTCCGTCTGTCAGAGGGCTGTATCTCATGAAGCGTAATAGATAGAGAGTCGAAATTTTCATAGAGTGTATATTTCTATTGCCGCTATAACAACAAATAATAAAAAATCAAGATGCCGAATTTTAAAAAGGCTGCCATGCAATTTAAAAAACATAGACTTTGGTACAGTACCCTTCATGTTTTTGTTTAATAGCTGTTGACGAGCTTTAGTGTTATCAATATAAAAACATGTATGTATGTGTACTTATGTACGCACGTAAGAAGTTATAGTTACTTCTTTGGCGTAACAGAACAAAAATAGCTAAAGATTTCATCCCGTATTCACAACTCTCTGTTTTTAAAAGGAATGCAGCTAACTTCATCATGTCGCTTTATGGCTGTTGGTGTGGGCGCGTATCGTAAAAATTTTACTCTTATAATTATTTCCAAAGGCAACCAAGAAGTTAACTTCAAAAAACACTGAACGAACACTAATGTTATTAAATAGGTAAACAAGAACATGGATCATAGTGAAATTAATGTAGTATTCAAATAGAAGCAATACGCACGAATATTTAAAGGACCTATCCTTTTACATGTTAAATGTCTTCGGGAAGATTTTTATTTTATCTTTCAAGTTATCAAACCCTTTTCACTACATCAACTATTTATGTACTTCTTAAAAGAGAACACTTAAAGTCTGTAAAAATAGGCAGACAAATTTTTAGTATAAATGTTTAATTAGTATCTATACCTAAATGTACCTCTCAAGAATAAAGCCATATTCACTACGTATTAAAATAATAGTTCAGAATTTTGATAAGTCTCTTATATATTTAATTATATGTTTTCTTCTAATAAAGTAGTAACAGTAAATCAGCCATATTCTAAAATTTTAGTTATATTTTTAAAATATTGTGTTAAATATTATAAATAAACATTTTACTTTATAACACTAGGTATTATTTAACTTCATTCAATATAAATTGTATTTAATATTTTTTTAGTTTAGTTTGTATATATTATTCACGAGACATAAGAAATATGAAATTTATATTTATAGTCGACAATGCAATAGAATTTGGTTACAGATAAAAAAAACATTATATATATATATATATATATATATATATATATATATGTATGTATATAATATATATATATGCATATTATAAAATTCTAAGTCGAATCTGTAAATTAAATATTTTTTGGAAAATCTGATTAAAATATTCATAATTATCGACACAGAGGCTGAATGTATAGTTTTTTAGAATTTTTATCTGTCTGTCTGGGAACGCATCACGGAAAAACCACTAAAGGGATTTTGATTATATTTGGTATGACGGAAGCTTGTTATCCGGATCAACAAACAAAATACTTTTTACTGCGGAAAAATAACTCATTTCTGAGAAATACTAAACGTTAAAACGCATATATATATATATATATATATATATATATATATTTAATATATATATATTTATATATATATAGTATCTGGGCCATCGATCTTCTGCTCCCGGAGTTTTTGGTTAAAAAGTACAATTTTCTTTAAAAAAAACTAAAAACTTGAATAAATATAAAAAAAAATAAAGTAAAAACTTTGTATGCGACCAAGATTCGAACCTGGACACCTGTGATTGTTGATCTTGCACCTTGGCCGCTTGACCACGATGCTTATTCCCGAGCTGGCAGATTACCGACCATATTTAGCGTGGAATAATGCAAAAGAAAACCGCATGAAAATTCAAAAACACGCGTTTTCCCAGACATAAGACTAATCTATATCTATAATATTATCAAAACCGGCCTTATGGTACGATAATATTTCAAATTAACATAAAATCCTGTAGACTAAAATATAAATACTAAAAACGTAATTAAAATAACAAGAGCAAATAAATCTGCAAAGCGATGTTTCCATATAAAACAACCGTGTTAAAGCGTGAATAAAGTGTGATATCAAAATAGAGAAAGTTCCGCGTTTTCATTAAGGAAAGTTGTTATTTAATTATGTTACATTTCAGCAGTGGTAACAGGTAACATTTTCATCAAAATAATTGTTGTTTAAACATACCGTAAAGCATTTCAGTGGTAAACCTCTTAATTTACTTACTGTTATATAAAAGAAATAAATATCTTTACATATGATTTATTTTATTTATATATTTTTTTATTTATCTCAAGTCCAACGTGTCTTTCGATTTAACATATAATATATTATTTTTTTATTAATATTTGAACATATAGCAACACCAGTTTTATATTTTTCTTTAGCATTATTTAAAAATAGCTGAAAGCACTATATTTGACTATATTATCACTTTTATAAGCCACTATTAAGAATTATAAGAACTTTTTAAAACTCATATATGGTACTGTTCATAAACTGTATATTGCGAACCCTGAACAGCTGAAAATATGAATGACTGTTTTATATGAGTTGTAGTCTATCACGGCTTTGCGAAAGGTATAAGTTTAGTTTAGCATAAATATCTAATAGACCAGGGTAGAAGCCTTAAAAAATAATAAAAAGTGAAAAAAAAAATAGTAGGATGCAACCCGTTAGAAAAGGAGGGGAATATTATAAAAATGAAAGGAAAAATAATTTACGGGTGATCTGAGGTCGGGAAGGGGATGGGGGTGAGTTTTTAAGGGTAAAAAACGGTTTTTCTCGATTTTCGGCAAAACTAAAAGTCCTATCGAAAAAAGTCAAATGGCAAAGTTGTAGGTAATAAAAATATATAAAACTTTTGTATTTACACTTTTTTCACAACTTTTTTATAACGCATAGGCAGTGGTAGCTCAGTGGTAAAGGGTTGCTTAGGAAACCGAGTGAAGTGAGTTCCAATCCCGTGTTTTGCACCTTTGATATTTTCATGTGCGGATCATATCTTACATGATTATCACTAGTCATGAGATCACTAGTCTTACGGTAAAGGAAAACATCATGAGAAAACTTGCAAATCTAAGATCAACTTTTTACTTACTTCCCATACACCCTCGTACTCGTAAGTAGTCCAAAAATTGTTGACCTAACCTGTTGACCAAATCTCCATATAATATGAAAATAACAGATTTCTTCTCCATTCTCTTATCCATTCCGCCATAAGCGTGGAATAATTACATTTAAATTATTTTGATGTCAGTATACCTTTTAATAATCGAAATTTTTTACTGACATATTTTGTTTATTGCTATTTAACAATCGAAGCTTTTTAATCAGACATATTTATCCAACGACGGTGTAATCAGACGTATGGTATTTCAATCTCGGTGTCAC
Source organism: Brenthis ino (assembly GCA_921882275.1). Classification (NCBI taxonomy): domain Eukaryota; kingdom Metazoa; phylum Arthropoda; class Insecta; order Lepidoptera; family Nymphalidae; genus Brenthis; species Brenthis ino. Next base: position 18,414,448 of record OV170222.1, read on the forward strand.
TCGTTTTCAGCTGGACAAATTGCCGTTTATGCGACGTTAAAGGAAATGAACATTTTAATGAAACTTCCACTCATTAAGTTGTTAATTAAATTTGAACTTTATATTTAAGGAAATAGAGCAATCATTCGCTTGTCAATACATTTTAGCAGATTCTAATTGACTGCATGCTTTTGTAGGCGTTTTGTGCCTCAGTGTTCAATACATATTGGATCCATAATATTCAGACCAGTTTGCAATACATTCTCTTAATTATTCATCGTGAATTAAAAAGGGACTATTTTAATAACAACGTTGCTTAAAATAATATTATGCTATATAGCATAATATTATTTTTTTCTATGAAAAAAGCAAGTCAATTCATTGTTTCCTTGCTGCAATAAAAGAGAACAAACCAAAACCAGCTTTCGTATAATTTGTAAAAGTACTGCCATCCATACCATTGGTAGAGTATTATAAATAAAATTAAAAAAACTCGAAAACGAAAAAAAATATCTACAGTTTAAAATCTAATGCTATATTTTTTAAATCCAGTGACAAATAGAAACAACATTTACGAGTCTTCCCTCCGCAGATAATTGTCTTAATTTAACATATTTCCATTTTTTTGTACGAATATATTGTGTATTCCTTTACGCAATAATTTCAATACAAAGACTACGAGAACATTGCATAACGCTTACCAACGACTTTAATTAAGCTCTGGCTGGGATCGATAGTTAACTACAAAGCCTAATGAAGTCACTGAGAACGTTTGTTTTAGATAATTACATGTATCATGAATAGTGTACATCAATAATACATGTATACATAACAGTTGTCTGTTTGTTTCATCAAATTATAACCTTGTCATTAAGAGGATTAGATTTTACAGCAGGTAACAATGTTGAAAAGATTGAGGAAATTATATTGTTCGACAAATTCATTTTAATTTACAAAAATAAAAATTCATTTTAGTATTTTCCGAAAATAGAAATGAAAACAACAGCGCGTGATGCCGGAAAATTTCTTTAAAAACTTCCACACTGAAAAATAATCTTTTATCAAAGCTAATTTTATAAACAGAGTACAATTGTGGATGGATATAGTAGAGTTAGACCAAGAAAGGTATGGATAGACTATGTGAAAGAGAATATGTGTGTGTGTGTGTGTGGGTACTAAGATGACAGCTGATAGAGGTCAACACCACGTAGCACAAGAGTGCGAAATAAAAGATCGATGCCATTCGCAGCGCTGGATTTACATTAGGGGCACTCGGGGCTAGTGCCCAGGGCGACAAAATTCGGAGGGCGGAAAAAATTTTTCTTCGCGTTATCGAAAATGCTTTTTGTTATTTTCCAAAAACTGAAAATAAAAAAGATAACTAGTAGGTTCATTTTTCGAAAAATTGATATCAATTAAGTATAAATTATTTTTTTCCATTTTAAAAAATAATAATAATTAATAAAAATTCAAAACAAATGTCGATAAAAGGGCGGCATTTTTTACAGTGGCGGCGCTAAGGTTAAATCCAGCACTGGCCATTCGCCTCGCTTCTGACTCAAAAATGCAATACATACTTAAATGTAATAATGGATAAATATGTAGAAATCAAATAGAGCCAATTTTCATTGACCCTTATTAATGAATATTCCCATTATTTCCTATGAACTAACTACATTTACGCTCAAATTGCTACATCAGTCCATGCTTACAAACAAAACCAAACCTTTCATGCTGATGACAAGTGATACAGCGGTAAAATACTTTAGTGAATGATACATATGTACGTATATCAAATGAATAACTCAACCCAATAAAGTCTTTGTACTTTATGTATAAACTAGTTACTAGCCGTCAATGTTTGTTTTGGTCTTCTGAGACCTTAATATATATTTCGATTTTTCGCTTACAAATTATTATGTTGGCAGTTAACAAATTCGTATCATATAATATTTGTTCTATAGTACCTATTCCATTCAATAATTTTTTCAAAAAATTATCTTTTTGAATTTTTACGCGGATTTCTGATTTTTCTTTGGGGGGTGACTATTCCGTGATAATTGCTGTGAAGCAATTATGGTCCGCGAAAAAATCTGACAATATAAAAAAAATATTAAATTCTTTTTTCCGAGGAACATCTTACCTATTCTAGAATAAAACTTTACTACTTTATCTGTGATAAAGAAATAGGCTAGGTTATATTATATATAGAAAAAAAATAATGGAAACGGATGGATAATGTTTTCAAAAGCAAATAATTAATGAGCATAAACAATTTCTTTTCAAATTTTTATAAATACAAATTCAAAAAATATGATAAAATGAAATATAATAGTCTATTTTTAGTATAAAATTTATTCATTTAAGAAAATTTAAACAAGATTATAATTATTTAAACTCTCCACTACGGTTAATCAAATTAAGCTCCCGAATGAAATGAATTTCATTTCAAACGTAACAAATTCCTCTTCGCTGCTATTTCATTTCGTTTTTAAAATTGACAAACGACTTAAGGCGTAGGCGAATTTACTGAATATATTGCTCTAAAAGTTATGTCACTCCACGATTGCATCGACAATACATACTATAAAGTATTCATATTTAAAAAAAAACGTAAAATATTTTTTAATATATTACAAACTTGTCAATATATAATAACTTGATAATATTCCCTAACTAATAATAACTACATAAAGTCACTCTCATGAAATTCTTCTACAAATTCAACAATAATTTTCAAAATGCATTATTTCTACGTTTACAGACGTATATGTATATATATAGGATTCCGTAAGCAAAAGGTACTGTCAGAAGCTCACCCTACATTGCCTGTCAATCCATCCGTTTGCCTTTATCTTAAAAGTACTACATCTTATGAAATATATTTTTAACGGTTTTTTTTAACGTTGGGAAATGCATTTACGCACGAGGTGGGAAACTCACCGGCAAAGCCAGTACTACCAACTAAAACCCAACAAATCCTTCCCCCGTCTTAATGGGGCGTCGCAGGATCGCTTACGCATTAAACTACGACGCCCCGACGGCAGGTCTGCCGAAGCGGACCACAACAACCATGGGGTTGCTCCAAGGTCCACTCTGCTATCAGAGAAGTACCAGGAGTAACCCGCATGGTACACCGCCCCCCGAAGAGGGCCACCTCCCACCGCCCACCGAAGTGGGCCACCTCCCTGTGCGTTTCTTGGCTTCGCGCCCGGCTGAATTGCCGGGCACTACTGAGCCCCCCCACCACGACAAGGTGAACGCACGTTGGGGGGTATATTTTTAACCCTTTCTTAATACGCTTAAAGCTTATAACTCAAAACTAAATTGTATAAGTTCACAGACAGCATTAGTGACATATGAGTGAGGATGGAATTGAACCTCTACAGAGTCTGCTGATTCTATTTACCAATCGAAATTATGTTTTCTGCTTTCACATTTATATCATCATCATTATCGATTTTGTTAATATTAAAATGTCATTACATATAGGGGGACATGAAAGATATAATGGCATGGTACTGGCTGGCTGGCGTGGTTTTCTATTATTTTCTATTTACATTTTCTAAGAAGGAAGTGGGTTCGATTTCCATAAATAATTATAAGAATCTTTTATTGTAACATGGTAAAAGTATATAAAAAAATATACGATATACTATGCAGAGATCAGACATTAGCTAATTATTATTATAACTTATAGTTAAAATTTATAATGATTTTTTTTATATTAACACAAATGACTTACAAAATGTACACCGACTGTAAAATATTTTTTATTGTATTTATTCTATCTATACTTGAGCAAAAAAACTTGTTTATATGAGATCTTATTTTTAGGCGAATTAAGTACCTCCTCCATTTTAAAATGGTTAAAAGCACGAGTAGTTACAAAAAACAAATAATCTTTAAAAAATTTTGTATAATGCCAAAACATGTAAAGGTCTCGGGGTTAGAGGATTGATAACCGTCGTCCGCTTTGAAGTGTACATCAAAGCTGTCTCAAACATTTGAGAAAAATTATCGGAAGAATTCTAATATTCCATGTAATAAAAGTTTAATTTGTCATTGTGCCGATTTGATTTTTTTAAACTATTTTTATTAATATTTATGAGGGATTTTTCTTAATATTTAAATTGCTAAAGTGTATTTGTTTTATGCAGCAATTACGCAATGGTTTTATGGGGGTGAGATAGGGTATTTTTTATCCCAGTAGATTAAGAGATTCCCATTGGGCATTATACTGGTACCAAAGTTGATGACAGACACTACTTAATTAATATATGTACGATTATATGACATTCCGTTACCCCATCTTCAAGACTAAGTTCAAAAACCCGAAGTTACTTAAATTAATATGAATTTTAAGTCGATGAACCTTGTTAAAAAATAATTTGCTTTCCGATTACTAACATAAAATGAACCTATTCAAGTATGAAGCGGGTTCAAATCATTTTCAACATGATTTCCACTTGTCTTACGTTGAAGGAAAGCGTGAAGAAAAATCGTGGAGAAACCTGCATGTCTAAGAGAATCTAGCAAGTTCTCGAAAGCCATGTGACAAATCCGCCAACCTGCAATTTGCCAGCGTGCTAGAATATGTTTGCCCTCATATTGAAGGGTGGCCCGTGCCCAGCAGTGGGAGGTAAAAAGGGCTGAAACCTGTAAATAAATTCAGCAAATACCGAAGGCATCGAATGAAGCAGAGCGAATCTAAAGTAAGCCGCTAGTTTAATTCATAAAATGTAAAGAAATCGTGCAGATATATTATTTCATTAACTTCAGGGTACTAATGCGTACGTAAAAAGCTGCCTTTACAAGAATTACCGAACCTATTGAGCGTAAAAGGCATACGATTCCTTTTATATGATTTATAAAGCCTTTAGGAACGTGTTTATAAAAAGAATATTTTAAGTTGGGAGGGAAAATAAAATATTGTTGAACATTATTTTACCTTTTCAGATTTTTTAGACATATTGAAATGAAAAGTTACATATATGAATACGTTTTTCTTCACTATATAATAACACTGTCATTGTAGATCATCATATTGGCCATTTTTTATAATGTATATAATGTAGATACATATGAAGTCTGTTTTTACAAGTTGTCGCCAAATACCCTGTTCATTGGTATTAGACGAATATAACATGATACGTAGATACAACACATATCATAATAATTATATGTATGTAACTGTTAAACATATGATTTACTGATTGCTGGTAATGAACATATACTGATTTAATGTACGAGGGTCTGGTCCCTCGCTAGTGGCCTCCAACCTCCCCTATAGCCACCCCGAGCCTCGCTAAACTGATAACTGTTCTGATTTAATAAACTGATTTAACTGATCTCACATCACTGGTCTGATTTATCTGATAACATGTTAACACATGTCTATGCTGAATCGAATACTCTGAATCTGATTTCTGATCAAGCAATCTGCTCACACGCAATAACATTGAATATTCACAAACTGGTAAAATAAATCCACTTACTTGAGAACACACGGTGCTACGCCTGATCTGCCTCGCTCGCGTCTCGACCGCGTCTGTGTCAAATCTCAATCTATCCTATCGAACTCTTTTCGTACTACCGTCACGTTAATGACAAATAATAATTTGAATGATTAAACATTTATTTCGCGATTACCCTACGGTATTCGCGACACTCCCCGCCAAAAGGAAAATAAAATTGCTCTGATTTAACTGATTACAACTAGTCTTTAATTTTCATAAACTGATTACAAATTTTAACAGAAACAACAATCATCTGATTTAAAATATCTGAATAAATTATAATTCATCAAATAAAATTAACATAAGTTGAGAAGTCCATTTTTTAACTCTATCCCTGGCTTTCGTAGCTGACACTCTGCTTGGTCGTTTGGAATTACTGGGCGCTGAATTTTTAATTTCACTGTTTGCTATTTTACTTATTCCAGGTTGTTCTAACTGATTTGCCTGTATTGATTCCCTTTCAGGAACTGATACTGTATTCATGTTATCTTCAACTTCAAGAGGATATAGATGACTTATTGATCGAGTCAACGTTTCTCCTGTCGTTGTATTAATTTTTGCAACTCTGATATGTCCATCCGAACCCTTAATAAGCTCTTTTATCTTGCCAACTTTCCAGTTCACCGACCCTCGGTACCCTGTCAACTACAACTCTTGCTTGTCTATGTCTGTTTCTTCGTTCACGAAGACTACATAAATATTGATTACTAAACATTTTCACAAACTCCTGAATAATAATCTGACCACGTTTCCAACTATCAATTAGGTTATATTTAGTAACTGAAGATGGCTCTAGAAGGTCACGATCCGATATCTCGGTCGTAGTTGTTCCTCCGATTCGTAAAAAATCTGATGGCGTTAAGACATGCTCTAGTTCAGCTCCTACTGGTGTCAAGGGCCTAGTATTAATGATCGCTTCAATTTCTTTTATAACTGTACACAACTGATTAAAGTTAAGCGAATGTTTGTCCACCGTTCTTTTAAGACAATGCTTTACTAAGCCTATTAAACGTTCATAAAAGCCCCCAAACCAAGGAGCTAATTCAGGTATAAATTTCCAACGTATCTTATTCAAGATACAATAATCAGACGACAATACCTCTGCCGTAAGTTTGAACTGTGTGGCGTTATCGGAAATGATAAGTTTGGGTAAACCTCGTACTGCAACAAATCTTCTGATTGCTAATAGACATTCTTCTGCTGATAAATCTCTAACAATTTCCATATGTATTGCTCTGATCGTCAAACATGTAAATAAACACACCCAACATTTCTCCTTACTGTCATTTATTACATAAAGCGGCCCAAAATAATCCATTCCCGTAAATGTAAAAGGTAAATTAAACTTAACTCTGTCTGATGGCAAATCGGGCATCGCTGGTAATTTAAATGGACCACCTCCGTATTTTAAGCAATTTCGGCATTTTCTAAGAATCTTTTGTACGGTTGATCTACCATGAGGAACCCAGAATGTTTTTCTAAGTAAAGCCAATGTATGAGATACTCCAACATGATAGTTTTTCTCGTGTAAATCAGCTATTTATGTGTAAATTCTGAATTTTTTGGAAGTAATATAGGTTCTTTATGACAATGAGTCCAATCAGTATGTTTAAATCTACCTTTACATCTCAATATCCCATTGACATCTTTATATAGGCCAAGTGATCTTGCAAAATTAGATACAATACCTTTCGTTTCTTCTGGAAAATATTGAGCTTGTACTTTCAAAATAATTTCTAAATCACTGTCACTATCGCTAATTGGTTCTTTATCTAATTCGGTTGTACTTGTCATATCTAAATTATTTATATTACTTTCATTCTCAACTAAAGTGCTTTTATTATTTGTATTCTCATTCGAGAGACCCTCCCCGACAGAAGAGATTTGCATTTCCACTTGATATACACAATTATTAAACATAGAAAACCAATTTTCAGAGTTATCTAGTAAAAAGTCTGGACCTTTGAGCCACCTATCATAATGATCTATCCGGTCAGATCTCGTACCTATGTCTGCTGGATTGTATTGACCAGGTATATACCTAAGAATTAAAGTTTTATTTTGCTTGATTTCATTAATCCTCCGCGACACAAAAGGCAAAAGAAGCTTACTAGAATGGTACCAACCTAAAACTATTTGACTATCGGTCCACAAAACCTGCGCCTTTATACTTAACCTTAAATTTTTATTTACGTACTGTAATAGTCTATTTCCAATAAGTACTCCAAGCAATTCTAGTTTTGGAATCTGTAAATTAACTTGCTCCTTAATAGGTACTAATCTACACTTGCCAATAATAAAAGTGACAATATTACTAGTACCCCAAGAACTACGTAAATATATACATGCAGCGTATGCTTCCGTAGAAGCATCAGTAAAGCAATGTAATTCATGTCTCATTTTTTCACTAGCCCTGGTGTTACCTATACTTTTTAAGAAATATCTGTCAATGCTGATATTTTTAAGATAACTAAACTTCGATATTATTTGCTTCCACTCATTAAGTAAATTACTATTAATCTTAGTATCCCATAAAATCTTTTGTTTCCATAACTTCTGGAAAAATAATTTAGCTGGAAGCACTATTGGAACAGCATAACCACAAGGATCATAAACCGAAGCAATTACTTTTAAAATACTTCGTTTTGTGTAAACTGAATCTAAATCTGTTTGACTAATATCATATTTCAATAATAATTTATCATCCCTCGTATTCCATATTAAACCTAAAACTTTAACTGCCTCAATATCTCTACAAAATTTATCAGGTATACGTGAAAGAAAATCTTTTGAATTTGAATTCCACTCCCTTAAGTTCATAGACAAATCGTTAAAGGCTAATTTAGACGTGTTGTATATGTTTTGTGCCTCTAAAACCGATTTAGCACCAGTTATAATATTATCTACATAAATATCGGCGGCTATCTGGTTTAAAATTGAGTTATTAGATTTCATTAAATGGTATTTTATTGTAGCATTAAGGAGAAATGGACTAGATATAACTCCAAAAGGTACTCGACAGAATCTTAAAGTTAATATATTTTCTTTGTTAACTGAATCATTGATATTTTTCAGCCAAAGAAAGCGCGTCACGTCTTTGTCTGGTTCTTGAAGGCCTAGTTGTAAAAATGCTTTTTCAACGTCTGCTATAATGCCAATCGCATGTTCTCTAAATTTAATCAATAACGCAGTAAGATCTTCTAGCATTAAGGGACCTTTATATAAGCATTCGTTCAAACTTTTATTTCCTATTGTTTTGGCTGACGCATCATATACAATACGAAGCTTATTGGGTTTATCTCGATTAAAAACACAATGATGTGGTAGATAGTGCACAGGATGACTCAGTGAAAAGGAAGCGTTTTTGACTATCTCTATTACACCATTCTGTAATTGTTCTTGAATGACTTTATCATATGACTTTATAGTTAAATTATCTAAACGTTTCAATAAATTACTTAGACGACCATAAGCTAAGCCTAGATTATTAGGTAAATTAGGAGGATATTCGGCCCAAGGCCATTTAACGTAATATCTATTGCCTTTGTACTGAATAGTTTTATTAAATTGTTTAATCGCTTCCTCATCACGAGAACATTTTGAAGAATCTACTATTCCTATCGATTCTAGATCCCATAACCTTTTAACATCGTCTGTCTTTAATGGAAGATCCGGTTTATGTAATTTACTATCATAAATTCCTGCTGATTGAAAATAAGTTAAAACTGATAATTGATCTACCGTATTTGTTTCGTTTACTCTACCTGACCATACCCACCCAAAATCTGAACTTACTAAGAAAAGATTATCAGAAATACATAACTTTTCATTCGATATAAATGTATGATAATAATCATTACCTATTAAAATGTCTATTTTATCTCCATAAGAACCATCATCTGCTAAATGAGTTTGTTTAATCTACTGTCTTGTAATAATTTCACTGAATTATTAAATACTGGCGCTTGTACGGAATTAGTAATATGAGGTACTACATTCGCGTATATAGATCGCTTTACACCGATTCGCGTCTTAATTATAAAATTAAATACACGACTTGTTATATATTGTGGAGATTTCGTACCAAATGTAAAAATAGACAAATCTACATTTTCTATAGTGGGCAGGTTTAAATGATTTGCAATTGATGATGTTATATATGAACGTTGGCTACCAGAATCAAGTAATAATCTACAAGTTTTCTCTTTAGGCTTGTCACTCAAATCACTAACATTAACAAGGCAAGTCTGAAGTAAAGTGGTTGTTACTGCAGAACTAATATGCAGACTATCAGTTTGCGATGATTTCATTAGCGGGGCTGATCTATTGGGACATAAAGCACGATTATGGAGCCCAAATTTATTACAATGCCTACACTTTCGTTTAGAAAAGCAATTCTTAGATTTATGTCCTTCACCAAAGCAATTATAACAACGATTGCCTAAATATGATTTTCTATCTTGTACAGTTTTAAAATTAGTACACTCGTCATTAAAATGATCTTGTTTACAGAATACACATCTTTTTATGAACTTCTTTTTAGGTGGCTCATCGGTTTGATTAACTAGATCACGGGTTCGTTTTCGTGAGAATAATTTAAATTTATCATTAAATTTATGTCCTACCCTAGGTCTTTCCCTATTTGTAGTCATAAAACGATTTTTATTACTTCTATTGTCCTTACATGTAATGAACCTAATGTAAATTGCTCTGCGTTTAGCCTGTTTTCACTGTTACTACCTTCTATGCATGAACTTTCTATTTCTCTTTTTAATCTGTTGGACGTTTCTCTTGCAGATATTATATACTCTAAATACTTTCTTATAACATCAATAGATTCATTTTCGTCAGTCATTTTTAACCGTCATAAATAAGATCTTCTGGAAATTTCTCTATAATCATTACTCGAAGATGGTTATGATTAACATCTTCGCCCAAAGAGCTAAGAACCCTTAGATGCCTTTCAATCTCATTTAATACCTGTCTACACTCTTTTACTGCTTTACTTGCTGATTTAATTCTATATAATGCAACATAATGAGCATCAATAATAACGCTTGGTTTTCCATATCGTTCTTTTAATGTTTTAACCGCTATTTGATAATTTTTATTAGTTGTATCTAATCCTTCAATTGCCTGTTTAGCGTCACCTTCTAGAGCCGATTGTAAATATAATAACTTATCAACATCACTTATATTCCTATTATCAACGTTTGATGAAAATTGATCCCAAATTTGATACCACTTAAGTACATTACCATCGAATTTTGCTAGTTCCATCCGCGGTAACTTACTGACTATATTTTGATTATCATCGGACTGTGGTACTTTTGTTCTATACCTATTGTTTAGACAAACATTTATTTCTGCTATCAAATCTTGAGCCTTAATTTGTGTCGCTGTGTATTGACTAATTTCTTCTAAGTTGGATTCATTAACTGATTTACAATAATTATGAATTTCTATAACAAATCTATCAACTGCTCCCTTTAATTTAGATTCAATTAACTGTAATTCATTTAAATTAAAATCACTGTCCATTACTCGTGTATACGCACATTGAGCTGAATCTATATACGTAAGAAGAGATTCATGAATAATTCTAAGTCGGGTTCGGATGACTTCTTCCATTATGAATACAGTATTTAAAATTCAGTATCAATAATCATATTATATTGGAAACTGTAACAAGACACAAAATAATACTAAATAAGTAGCTCACAAAATCCTAGCGTAGTTAAATATTAGCCAGTTTTCATATTTATTATAAATTAAATTATATGAATAATTTTATATTTCATTTATCATGTTTTATTTTATTTACAGTTTTATTCGTCTTTTTTTTGCTCAATAGTGTAAACTTTGAGAAACACTAACTTTTTTACTACGAGTACTGTTTAATTTATGTAATCAAAAAAAAATCACGAATATTACAATATAAAATAAAATCGTTAATAAAAATAGGTACTGTTAAATAACAGTATAATACATATTTACTAAATATTTCATATACTAATTACTTTTTTAATATCGACATTATATAATTTTAAAATATTTAATCTCTGTAGAATCATAACTGCTTTTAAAATTAACTATTTATCATTTCAAATTCTTTAGAATTAAAACTTTCAACGTTCAACTAACAATTATTGATTATGCTTTATATATAGGTACATAATATATATACCTCATTTTAATTTCTTCTTTCATTTTAAATTAAATGTTATTTATAAAAAAAATTATGAACATGTAGGTACTCGTAACAGAAAACGATATTCATTCGATATTATGCGGGTAAACTGCTTTACTTATAACCATCACGCGATACTATTTATAATTATCAACCGACGTTTGAATTTTTGAGAATAAAAGTTAAAATATAATATTCTATTGATTTACTATTATCACTTTAGAATATATTTTTTAAATAATAATAAATGTCAGATCCCAGCACCTCCACCATGTCGCCAAATACCCTGTTCATTGGTATTAGACGAATATAACATGATACGTAGATACAACACATATCATAATAATTATATGTATGTAACTGTTAAACATATGATTTACTGATTGCTGGTAATGAACATATACTGATTTAATGTACGAGGGTCTGGTCCCTCGCTAGTGGCCTCCAACCTCCCCTATAGCCACCCCGAGCCTCGCTAAACTGATAACTGTTCTGATTTAATAAACTGATTTAACTGATCTCACATCACTGGTCTGATTTATCTGATAACATGTTAACACATGTCTATACTGATTCGAATACTCTGAATCTGATTTCTGATCAAGCAATCTGCTCACACGCAATAACATTGAATATTCACAAACTGGTAAAATAAATCCACTTACTTGAGAACACACGGTGCTACGCCTGATCTGCCTCGCTCGCGTCTCGACCGCGTCTGTGTCAAATCTCAATCTATCCTATCGAACTCTTTTCGTACTACCGTCACGTTAATGACAAATAATAATTTGAATGATTAAACATTTATTTCGCGATTACCCTACGGTATTCGCGACACAAGTACGAGTTTATATACACTTCCTTGTAGAAACAGACCGACTTTAATACTCGGACCACAACGACTCGAAGAAGACAGAGACGATACTGGATATACCAAAATAACTGCACTAAGCGGCTATTAGTTATATTTTATCAAACGACACTAAACAAGAAATATCTACAAAATTTAATACAAAACTCAAAGCGGTAATAAGACTCATTTTCTCTATCTAAAGATTATAATGGTTCATTCCCTATAGATACGTCTTTTACTCGAGCGTTAATTTTGATGTCTTTAATTATTTGACATACCTACTTGCCAAAGAATATTTTGAGGTGAAACTTCTTTAGATTCGTTGTGATTTGAAACTCGATGAAACGCATATGCGATACTAAAAAGAGACAAACACATAAATATGTAGCAAAGCCGGCGAGAGAATGAGATAGAAAAAAATGCCATGTTACAATGTTAACCCTTGTTGTATTCAGCCCTTTTTATCGTCCCACTGCTGGGCACGGGCCTCCCTTCAGTACGAGGGGAATCAGGCCATAGTCCACCACGCTGGCCAAGTGCGGGTTGGCGGACTTCACATGTCTTTCGAAAACTTGCTAAGTTCTCTCAGACATGCAGGTTTCCTCACGATGTTTTCCTTCACCGTAAGGCAAGTGGTAATCATGTTAGAAATGATTCGCACATGAAAATATCAGAGGTGCGAGACCCGGGATTTGAACCCGCTTCACTCGGTTTCTCAAGCGAGCGCGTTACCACTGGGCTACCACTGCCTTAACCCTTGTTGTTGTCTGATAAATATATAATATTATATTCTTTCCGTATATGTATTCTATAAATATATGATTGTAATATGCCTAACATGCCTTATTTCATTATTTGAGATAGAATACATTACACAGGAAGTGAAAAATAATAAAATTAATTAGTGAATATAAGTAAGGGATGATAAGTGGTCGACAATAACGAGTTATGTTTTTATGGGCCATACACGCTTGCATTATTATTTTGCCTATATATGTATATAACGACGATGAAATAACAAAGAAGATTAAAAATTGGCATAATCTTATCAATTATTGACAGATGCTTTTCTTGGTCATGATCATGTTACCAATATTTAATTTATTCTATTCGTAAAGGTTCGTCCCTAGTGAAAAACAGAAACAAGTCTATCCTAGCAGAACCGTATATTTTTCCGGGATAAGAAGCTACAACTAAAACTTATGTGCTTTTCCAGACTATAATTTATTTCTGTGCCTTTTATCCAGATCTGCTCAGCCGTTCTGGGCATTAATTTGAGTAACAAACATCCATCCAAACTTTCATATTTATAATATTAATGGTAATTAAAATTAATAGGCTTCAAATTCACTTAAAAATTAATTATTATCACTTTATAGGTAGCTATATTCTTGAAGAATGGGACCTCATTTAATAAAACTATTCATTAACAAATAATACTTAATATGCTTTGATGCGTACTATTCATCAACACTGCGATAGCTTATATACGTACAATTAGATTTTAAAAATGTTGGTTTTGGTATTACTACGTCCAGGATGGTGTTGGATTCTTCACCATTGGTAAGTTCTTACAAACGCTATCCTATCTGTATTTGAAAACCAATTTTTGCCATCTACACTGTTCACTTGATAGATACGTAAAAAAATATGTATCTCACAATTTACTTAAATCCGTTAAACTGTTCCAGTATTAAGGAGTAGCAAAATTTTATTCATACATTCAGTTACATACTTTAGTTTGTATTAGGTATATAAGTTATAAAAAGAACTCCGGATAAGTGCGAGTCCGACTCGCCCACCGAGAGTTCCGTACAAATTTGAAAGAAATCTTTTACCATATAGGTTTTTGACCCAAAACCTATAGATTACTTCCGGTTAACCTAGAATTGTCAATTTTAGTTAAAAGCAAGGTCTTACAGCACAAATGAAGGGAAAATTCCGAAAAATAAAAGATGTTGAAAATAAAGGTAAATTTTGATACTAACAAGTTTTCGCGAAAATCTAAATTTGCCCATATCTTTTTATCGTGTTGACTCTGGACTTTGATTTTTGTACACGTAATAGGGACTATAGACCTCAGTATCTGGAATAAATTTCAATTCTCATTGAGAAAATCGGTGGTGACACACGGACAAACAGACGGACAGACGGACAAACAGACGGACAGACGGACAAACAGACGGACAGACGGACAAGAAAGTAATCTTATAAGGCTTCCTTTTTTACTTTTTGAGGTACGGAACCCTAAAACACTGTAAACTATTGCGTACTGGTTGGTTAACTACCGCTTAGCAAAAAAGCAAAAAATATGCTTACTCTCTTCCTGGTAAAGAGGGTTTGTTGAATAGACTATTTGGATAAGGCTTGTGAAAATAGACCAAATTATACCAACTAAGAGGAATTCGTTAATCGCTATTGAACAGTTTCCTTATCCACTTCCCGTCTTTTATATCAGAAAAGTGTGCCTATTGCGAGTTTGTATACTTAGTTGGTTGCATTAACGGAGATTTGTATGAAAGGAAATACAATTGCTTTGAGATTTTTTTTGTTAGGAGCCAGTTTCACGAAATTCCTTTTTATTGCGGGAGATTTCTTAATTCAAACGATATATATATATATATATATATATATATATATATATATATATATATATATATATATATATATATATATATATATTCAGTTGGAAATATAAGTTTTTAAAGTATTATATATATATATATATATATATATACTTTAAAAACTTATATTTCCAACTGAAAATCTGTACCAAGTTAGCATACCGCTCGCAGCTAGAAAGCTGTATATTACTCAAACCATTAATCAATTTTTATTACTACATTTTGAAAGACTATTATATTGTACCTACTAATTTAAATCTATATTAACTTACCTATTTAAGTTCGTAGTTGTATTTAATTTACATTGTATAATTGGAATAAGGATTAAATCTGTACGTTTTGTTATGAAAGGGGTCTCCTAATACAGGCAAAAATTACTTGCTTAAAATGGGACCTCAACCACAGACTTTGCCAAAACTATAATCTCTTTATGCAAATAAAATATTTTTATTTATTTATATGTAGTGTGGTACAATTCTTGCCTTAATATTCTTGCAGGAAACGAGCAAAAAATTAGCATTGTGTAGATGAGACTTTAATTACTATCTAATTACTCGTTGTAAGACTGTTGTGAGAGTTATGTTGATCATTCCATTTAAAACCACTGGAATATCCACAACCCGTACTTCTACAAATTCAAATTAAACTCAAACATATTCTTGTTTATACAAATACCGTGCGGACTCATTAACTCGTTCAACTTCTGAAGTGCATTTACAGTTGCATGCTTAGATCAGATAAGTTTTTAAAGGAAATTCTTTCAAGATGCTTTTAATGGGTAAATGTAAAATTATTTTACTTATCACTGATGATCTACAACTATTATACTTGAATAAGTACTTTATGCACTATATGTTGTCCTGGGTTTGACTCCTAGGATGGGATAAATTTAGTTATTGAGTATTTGTATTTTTTAAGTTTTATTTTTAAGAAACACCGACATTATGAAAAAGGAAATACAGAAAATATTAACTCCATCGTAAGACTAATACAAGGATTTAGCTTGTTGAAATTGTAGTCCTAAAATATAACAAGAAAAATATAAGCGAGGTAAGCGTGAATCGAACTCACGCTTAATGCTCCAACAACTATTTTTAAGGTTAATTAATTATAAGGTACTATTTTGTTGGCAAATATGTACAATGTACATACATATATATTTAGGTAAGTTAATATGATAGTGCCAACTTCTTTGCACACACTCGGTCTATTGTTTTACTTGTAACTAAACAATATTTAATTTTGTTTCTTTTTTTTGTCCTTCGTCTTCATAATGTGACCCAACCAATTTGTACGTCTATCTCCTCGTAACATTCGCTTAATTAATCAATGTACTGATTACGCCTTAAGCCGGGGTCTTTTCTATTGACGTTAGTTCCTTCTATCCCTGTCAAAAACACGCGTGTAGCTTATTTTACTTATTAGTTGGCATTCTATATTTCTTTTCTAATTGCTCGCCATTGATTATTATGCCAGAAACTGAATTTTTGATTTCCACATAAACTGATAAGTCATGTTCATGTAAAACTTATGGACGGACTTAGTCTTGTGAGTCAAGGCTTTCTGTATTTCCTTTTCCATTGCGGTGAAAACTGCTAGGTTATATCTATTTAAGCTTGGATATTTCCATCATTACATAAAACCATGATTCTATTTCAGTTAAAAGGTCGTGTTAGTTACACCATTTATAACTCAAGAATGGCTGGACCTATTTTTGTGATATTTGATTTTTTGGATTTCTCTTAGTCCGGAATAGGATAATAAGTATTAAAACATCGAAAAAATTACGGAAAAAAATATTTACATGGGTAACGCTGGATGATAACTATTTATATCTATTTAAATTACACCCTAGGGACGAGTCCAAGCGAAGCGAGGGTGAGCCGCTAGTATTCTTTAAATTAGTGTACGATTATTGCTCCACTTTTATTTATCGCTTTTGTCATTTGCAACATAATAAATATAAATTATACAAGCTTAAGATTTAATTAAGTTAATCTAAGCAATAAAAATAAACAACAAATGGATCAGGAAAAAGAGGAATGTCCTTTGGAAACAGAATTCGGATCATGACCGAATCTGCGTAAATCCGGTCACAGCCGCATATACCCGGTCAGTGGGGCCCTAATCACACAAACCACCTGTTTATATCACTATATTGTACTTGCTATAATCAATAAAAACTTTTTAACAAAAAAATAAAAACAGACTTCAAAAAAAGCACTAAAAAGTAAAAAATAAAATGTACTTTTCATTTACTATACATACCTAATCAAATATTTTCCAAGTCGGTGTGCTTTGCTTTACAAGTGACAACAAGTACACCGACTTTAAAAGTAATTATTGGCTCAAACTTTCAATTGCCCTTGTAAAAGTATGTTTCAATTACTATTCAATAGGTACTACTTATTTTATCAATTCGTCGCCTTAGTATTTATTTGTTCAAATGACCAATAGTTGAGGCACTTTACAGTAGAGAGTTTTTTGTTCTATTTAAAAAATAAAACTTTCTTTTTAAAATTCATATACATATATAGATAAAAAACAATTTTTGAATTTTATTAAAATGTGTAAAAATATTTAACACTCAATAATTCTTTACTAAAGTTTTCATTAAATTGATCGCTTGGACAAATAAGCACTGAGACGACGAATTATATTACAATACATTATAATGGAAATAAGGCAAAATAAATACGAGTATATATCTATGTTATTTAATATTTAATAGAATCTATAAGTATTCAGCTCTTTCTAAATAAATAAAAGTAGAAAACAAAAAACTAAGGTAAATAAGCAATCAATCCCAGGGTCATACTAAGTTCCAGTAGGTACTACACGTAATTTTCACAGTACAATTTTTACGAGAACCTCTTATAAAACTTTTATCAACAAAAACACTTGACAAAATATATTAAAGTAGTATCCCATTATGTCTCAAAGTATTACTTTAACATTCATGAGACAGTTGAAATTGCGTGAAACCTAAATAAAGTGTTTTATATTTGTCAAAGACGATTATGACGCATTAATAAATGATTCTGTCTGTCACTATGTTGAACTTCGTGGGATCATTTCTTATTATAGAATAACGAAGGAAAATAGTATTTGCAATCGCTCTACGTGTTTTTACTTACTTATACATGTATAATGTATATGTTTCCGACTGCATAATACAATTTCCCATCTTTAACTAGTTCCCTTCTTTTTATATAGTCGATTTTTTTTTATTCTTAGTTATTGCAATATATTTTTTATTTAATATTTTATTTAGTATTTTTGTTTTATTCTCAGCAACTATTTGTTATATTTATTATACCGCTGGTAGGACTCCAAACAAGAGGAGTCCAACTGGATGGGTACCACCCCCTTATCTATTTCTACCGCCAATCAACAATGATCATATTGTTGTGTTCCGGTTTAAGAATACTGTAGCCAGCGCAATTACAGGCAAGAGGCATATTATCTTAGTCCTCACAGTGACAACGCACCTGCGGTTCTGCATTTTTGTAACATAAAACCTAAGTACATGAAACGTAGGTGTTATGGGCGTCAGGTACTGCTTTCCATCAGGTGGTGTGTCTACTCGTTTGTCACTGAACCCCATAAAAAATTTAAATTACAATAAGAAATATAACTTGTACAAATATATTTTTGTAATCGCCTCTTAAAGACCTGCATTTGGATACTCCACTCGAAAGAAGATTTCAAAGAAAAAAAATTAAGGCACACAAATTCGACACAAAAATAAATTATAATGACGTATGAATAATTAAAATCGGTTAAGGCCCTGTCCGCACTGCGATATATCACCGCGCGATTTTTATTCTCGCGTATTATATTCCGTGATCGAAATTGTACTTATTACGCACTGCGAATAAAATTTCGTACGATTTTTGTCAGTTTGATGCAGCTCCCGACTGAGACAAACGTCTAAAATGATAAATCTACTATATCTACTGAGACATTTTAGTAATCTAAAATGATGTTTTTCTACATTAAATATCAAGGGCTGCGAAAATACTGTAAAAAGTTTTTCGGATATTACAGAATGACTACAAAATCATTCGATAAACTAATAGCGTCGGTGCACGACTGAGCGAAACGCGCGAATTTTATTTCGCAGTGCGGCCATAGCCATACTTCTATATACTGTACAAAACATTCGTACGGAAATATATCCGCGCCGCATCGCGTTCAATTTGCATCAAATCACAGATTTTTTTTCCACGTGAATTTTTAACCGCCAGTGCGGATACTCCTATAAGATTCAATGTGTTACAGAATTGCGAGAATAAAAACGTGCGGTGAAATATCGCAGTGCGGACAGGCCCTAAGCCGTTTTGTAATAGAGCAAAAGGGTGATTAATAGGATCGGTCATACATACATACATACAGGTCAAACACATAACCTTCTTTGGGATTTGCCGCAGTCAGGTAAATAAGGAGCACACGGGCGGACAATCCACCTCATAGTAAGTTGATATCGGCGGTCATAGACATGTTCGGTATGAGGAGAGTTCCGAATACGTTGCCGGACTTTAAAAGACCTGAAAATACGCTTCATACACACGCAGAAGGCGCTTGAAGAGCCCCATTATTATTATTTATTAGGTGAAAGCACTCCTCCTTGCGGACAGCCTCTTGTAGTGTGGAAGTTGTGCGAGTGTTCGTTTAACGTAACTTTCGCACACTTCAGGATGGTTGCCGTAGGTGTGTTATCAAAAGCCCCCTCAATGTCCAAAAATGCACATAGAGCTGTCTGCTTATCCTCTAGGGACCTTTCTGCCTTGTCGACCAGAGCTACTAAGGCAGATTCTGTGGATTTACCCTTTTGGTAAGCATGTTGGTTGCAAATGATTTGGGCTGAGAGTAGTCTTTTTTACCGATCTTCGGTATAAAGATAACCTTGACCTTAGTCCATTGTTCTGGTATAATGCCCCAAGCAAAGCTTGCTCTAAATAATTTTACCAGATGCGGGATAAGGAGTTCCATGCCCTGTTGAAGCAGAGCCTGCTGATTTAAATGGTTTGAATTTTTTCAAAGCCCATCTAATCTGGTTAGGCCTAAAAATGGTATTGGCCATCTTCCAGTCGCAACTATTTGCCCTGTGGATGTAGTTTTCCTTTGGGTTTGATTCACTGCCGGTGACAGGGTACGATCCTGGGAAATGGGTTGCTCTTAAAAGTTCCAGCGTCTCCATCTCTGTGGTCGTGAAGGAATCGTCTCGCTTTTTTAAAAAGCCGAGAAAGATGTTTGGTGTCTTGGCAAGGACCTTGTGGATTCTCGCTCCTTTATGTGTTTGGGCGATATTCTCACAGAATCGTTTCCAAGATGCTCTTTTAGCTTTTCTGATCTCTTTGTGGTATTTAGTCAGAGCCTTCTTATACCGTTCCCACCCATACGGTGTAGTGGCCTGATTAAATAAGCGACGTGTGGAAACTCTAAGTCGTTCTAGCTTTTTGTTCCACCACGGAGTATTGTTGTTAACCTTGAGTTCCCTGACAGGACAGCTATTTTCATAGGCATTTAAGATGCCATCCGTTAATAAGTTGTTTAAAATGTTAAGGGAGTCGGGTGTCTTGATTGATTTTGGAAAATCCTTAGCTGCCTCAGCGAGCAGGTTTTTGAAGTCTACCCACGAGGGGATTTCTAAGCCTTTTAGGAAGACAATATGTTTGTGATCGGACAAAGAGTTTTCATTACTGACATGCCATTTACTTATGTGTTTAGCGATTTGTTCAGTAGCAAAGGTAATATCCAGAACTTCCTGCCTAGCTTTGGTAGCGAAGGTTGGATTACAGCCTTTATTGAGTATTTGTAGATCGTTAGCTAGGAGAAAATCTAAAAGTAACTCACCTCTTTTGTTGGTACCAGTACTGCCCCAGATTGTGTGATGGGCGTTTGCATCGCAGCCAACAATTAATTCTGTCTTGTGTTTTCGAGCGTAGTCGACGACTTTAGACAGTTCTTCGGTGGGGTTGGCTTTCTCTCCGGGCAGGTAGGCCGAGCACACCAGTGCTCTAGTTTGACCACGCCCTCTGAGAACGGTGATTGCAGCGACCATGTCATCACTGCAAAGTTCTGTAACAGGCAAGAAATTAATACCTTTCTTAAAAACGATACAGGCCCTAGGCTTGGTGCCATTTTCGTTTGCTAGGATCTTACCTACTCCACTTAAGCCCGAAATCTTGGACTTGGCGTTAAGCCATGGTTCCTGAACCAGCGCTATATCCATGCCATGTGCTCTAAAGGTGTTTTCTGCCACGGCTGTGGCAGCGATAGCGTGGTGTAAGTTGGCCTGGAGTATGTTGGTGTGGGCATCGCCAGTTTGGTGTGTAGCGCTACTGGGGACGAGCCCCATTGCGCTTGTCACGTCCCTTGCTGCGGCCCTTTTGTTTATGGGGGCGCTGGCTCTTGCCTCTGGGGGTTTGTCCACCCCTGGTGTGCCCCCCTGTATGAGGAAACCTGTGCGGAGTTCCAGTCGTTCCGCTGGTCCCGGCCACAGGAGCCACGCCAGGTGCAGCTGCACCAGATGGTGAAGGCGCAGCAGCGTTGGCGGTCGCTCCAGCAGCCGCGGCCCCAGAACGAGAGGTAGACGGCACAGGTCCAGAGGCAGAAGTCCCAGGATTGGGTGTGGCGGAGACAGGAGAGCGCCTGGTCGACGTCTTTTGACTCCGGATCGGGGATGTATACTACCCCAACCTTTGGTTTGGGCAAGTCACTCTCATTAATGAGAGCGAGCTTAGCTCCTGGCCACGGCTGTAGGGTGGGTATACAATTTTCAAGCCATTCCCTGGCGTGCTGGTTGATGCAGGTAATGAGCAGCCAGCCTGGCTTGAATGATAGCCCGCCAAAGGCAGGTCCCTTACCCTTCTCCGAAGTGGTGATTTTGGCCACGATCGCATTATAAAGTGACTGCAGCTGTGCGTCAGTCATGGGAGTGGAGTCCCTCACACCAACTTTGGAGGAAGATAAGGCCGCACTATAGGCAGCTGGAGGTGGTGGGGCCGACGGTGCTTCGCTCGACCTTTGGGACTTCCTCACTGGTTGTCCCTGTGGTGATTCCTCCTCCGAGCGGGTCCTTTTGATGGAGCGCTCGGGTTCTGGTTTCGAAGCATCGAATCGATACCCCATAGCCCTGAGTTCCGCAAAGGTTTTAGCGGACAGTTCGTAGGCTTTTGCAGCCTCCACTCCCTGTCCCCTAAGAGCCTTAAGGCGGATTAAGGCTGCCCCACTCAATCTTTTACGTTTGGGTCGGGCAGCATCAGAGGAGGTGGCAGCAGGGTTGCCAGTAGGTGATTCAGGGCTTGTAGAAGCCCCTATCGCCATTTCGGTGCCTGCAGTCACCTCCATTGGTTGCGCTGACATTTGGGCGGTTTCATCCGCACCCATTGTCAGCGGCATGAGGTCCTGGCACAATTCGTCCAGGGTTTGTGACGTGGTAACGTCATTTATATTTTTGATGTTTTGGTCCTTACTCATATAGGTCCCACGAGCAGCTAGGGAAATAAAAATGCCCACCGACAGAGCCCCGCATGTCGATGGGAGGACTTAAAATACTATCCGATTCGTCCAGGTGTCGGATAGCCACCGTTAGCGACTGAGCTCCCCCCCAGCCACGCATCCCTCGGCACGGTACGAATAACACCTTGGATTGGGTTCTAAACTAAAGCTATATATATACGTACATATATACTTCATAGACACACTTACATAAACATACATAAACATACATATATAAATAAAAGTGAAAGCAAGCGCTCGGTGTTTTCTGTTGCGTCTATTTCCTAGTGAACTAGACCAATAACAGGGCTGGCAACCTCGTGAAGGATAGTACACCGAACTTGCCTTGGGGATCTTTGCGACAAAAGCGTCACTCTCCCCCAAGACCAACGCCACCCCACCGTCTCAGAAGGAGACATTAGGGTAGGCCTGCGCCTACACTACCATGCGAAGCATGTCGTAAGGGAACCGTGAAAGCATAGATTCAGGCCCGCCCCAGATTAAGAGCCCCATATTATAGAGGTCAGGGAATACCTTATTTAGTAATAACTACAATTATTATTCTACACTAGCATTGCCCGCAGCTCCACCTGCGTTCAGATGACCAAAAACCAAATTCTTAGATTTTACAGTTAGTATACTCTTTTGCAGTTTTACCAATTTTTCTCAGAAATGATATATTTCCCTAAGTAAAAAGTATCTTATATGTTGATCCGGATAACCAGCTATCACCATACCGAATTTTATCAAAATCCCTCCAGTGGTTTTTCTGTGATGCGGTAACAGACAGACAGACATACAAAAATTCTAAAAACTATAGATTCCGCCTATGTATGTACAGATTCGGCTTAGTTACAATTTTATTATATGTATAGATTAAGTACATGAACAAAGTAAGCTGTGTTCGACTTGTCTTAAAGTTACAAGTAAAGAATTTAATTTAGATAGCACAATTTTATTTATCTATACTGCGAGAATAAAGCTTGTAACGGAATTGTTATACAATATTAGTTTTTGCCCGCGGCTTCGCTCGCGTGATAAGTGGATGGGCATTAAATATCAAAGTCTGGTCAACGATTTAAGCATAAAAATGTAACAAACAGAATTACTTCCACATTTATAATATTAGTATGGATTAAGTAGTATGAACTCTATGCAATATATATACTATATCGTAACTCAAAGTAAACTCTACCAAATATCTTAAACTTCCTTGAAGTGATATGACATGTTGATATTAAGAAAGTTTTGGTGAAGTCTTCGCTTATTAATAAGTTTCGCGAGATTGTATAATTAATTTGAGCAATCTTCATTGCTGAAACTAAGTAGTAACTTATATTTAAGTTGTTTTAAGTTATATTATTGTTTAATCTAACATATTCTAAGTTATTTATATGTATTGGAATACACTCGTAACTTCTGAGGATTATGTCATTTTCTAATTAATATTTAAAATTTTACAAATAATAATATGGCAACAACTTTTTGTTGGCACAAATTATAAAATTTACAGAGAAATCTGTAACGCCTGTACTTGGTGTAGAACCCGTTTTACAGAAGCCAATCCCCATAAAAGAGCTTACAGTTAAGATAATATTATCTATACTTTTATTGTTTGTTGTTTTCAGCCCTTTTTAACGTCCCACTGCTGGGCACGAGCCTCCCTTCAGTACGAGGGGGATCAGGCTATAGTCCACCACGCTGGCCAAGTGCGGGTTGTCGGACTGCACATTACTTCGAAAACTTGCTAGGTTCTCTCAAACATGCAGGTTTTCTCACGATGTTTTCCTTCACCGTTATGACAAGTGGTAATCATGTTGGAAATGATTAACATATGAGAATATCAGAGATGCGAGACCCGGGCTTTGAACCCGCTTCACTCGTTTTCCCAAGCGAACGCGTTGCCACTGGGCTACCACTGCTCCTATACTTTTATAACAAGAACAAAATACGTAAGTATAGAACAAATAGAAATAAAAGTTATAGTTACCATGTATTGTGCTGTATTTATTACTTTGTGTGTCTGTGTGTGTGTTTGTGTGTGTATGTATGCGTGTGTACGTATGTACGTGTGTGTATATAAAAGATATCTTTATTTAACTTTAGTGTGAGTTTAAGGCCATATTAAAACATTGGACTCGGTTGTTACCGCAGATAAGTCTTATGTAAGATCAATACAATTATTTTATTTACGGCTTTTAAATATCAAAGGCGTTTGAGTGACCTGACAAAAATGTAAGAGAACTGAAAAGATTAGAAATTGTCCATTCTTAATACAAAAATAAAAAAATAGATTTAAAATACAGGCTAAATTTAAGATTCACGGCTAAGTTCAAAGGCGACTTTCATCTTTGAAGTCGTAAGTACCTTACGGATGTACTGTGCGTTTCTTTTAAGTATATCCTACTCAGAATTGGCTTAATAAAAGACTTTTTGTTCTATACTTTAGTATAAGGTGTTCAGGTAAAAATCCGAAAAGATAGTTTTATTTAAAATGTAAAATATAAGCGTAAATCTAAGAAAGTATTAAAGCTCATATATCCATACTAATATTATAAATGTGAAAGTGTGTTTGTATGTTTGCCCTTCTTTCACGTCGAAACGGAGTGACGGATTGGCATGATTTTTTTGTGTGGTGATAATTGGAGGGCTGGAGAGTGACATAGGCTACTTTTTATCGCGGAAGATCTATTTCCCACGGGAAAACACATTATAGTACAATCCAAAAAAATATTTATGAATAGAATTACTTGAAACTTGGTATTAATGCTCTTCAATAAAATTAAATAAACACATGTTTTAATATTTTTTGAAATTCGTCCTATAAGATAAGGGATAAAAGTTTGTATGAAACCACCTTTTTAGAGATTTTATTTGTAGGTTTAGCGCGAGCGAAGCTGCGGGTTCTGCTAGTAATTTATAAAATTAAAAAAAAATATCTTATTATAGAGTCCTTTCATTATTATTAGAGAAAAAAGAATTACATTTTGAAAAAGTTTAACGTTGCTACACACTACAGATTTCGTAAATCTGACCATTATTAATTTACATTTACATACTAATTTTGACCTCTACTAAAATCATTTTTTCAGTTCAGTGACCGTTTTGTATTTTCGAAAGGAGCTAGTTAGATCAATCCTTTATATTAATGGACTGTATTTAAAAAAAAAATAGAACAATGGCAAGATTTGAATAGTTCAATAATGTCATATTACCAATAAACCTTAAAATTTGATATGAACAATTTTCATTTTAGAGAAATAATATACAACAGCTGGTATAAAGTATGTATATTAAACTACAATTTATCACCGTCAAAAGCACTTGTGTTTATTATATATGTATGTACGTAACTTCATTATTGAACAATGAACTTATGGTAATGATTGCATATTACTTGAGCTAACATTATTCAAAAGGTTATATGACTAACCTGCCTTCTTCTCTCTCCTCTCTCCTCTCTTTTTATAGCACCTAGTGGCTCCTTTAGTAACTTTTTCATAATAAAATAATTTCCCATTAAAACCATGAGTGGTACGTTTTGTGTTTATAATGTTATATTATAGGTACAGACAGTGCCATCTTTTGGCTAAATTGGTAGTGGCCGTTTTAATGTACCAAAATAAAAAGTTAGGGGAAAGCTTGGTCAGTGAAAAAAGAGAGACAAACCAACAGATACACTTTAGTAGTATTTTACTAATATTATAAGTATCTCACTCGTAGTTTTAACGAAGATTTTTAAATCGAAAAATTATACCAGCAATATATAGAAAAGCTTGCTTTTATAACTATCGTATAGTAGAAATAATTTGCAAAATATTAAAAAAACGTAGTATTGAATTAAACTGTTTTGATTTGAATAACTTTATATTATTAAAAAAGAATTTTATTTTTCTCTCTATAAATACATTTTTATTGTGGTAACATTGTAAAATGTATTCCTAAGGAATTAATTAAAACATCCATAAAACCATAAACTATACTATGTATATTATTATATACAAATTAACTATTGTTAAAATTACGTTTAAACTCCAGCAACTTTGAAAACTTACACATGCAAACATTGTAGCTCGTCCAGCATTTAAGCAATGTTTCAAGTTACAAACTAACTTATTCACGCAAATTGAGATTAAATAGGTAGCTAAACTATCAAAATTCGTCTATTGGACCATTATTAAATACTAATGTGAAACTTGATATGTATGTATGTATGTTAGTTACTCCTTCAAGCTAAAACAGCTAAACGCTATCGAGAAACCTAACTAGATTCAAATGCCACATATATTTAAATTATATATTTTTTATATTAAACTTCCAGCAAAAAAGCTTGTATCATTTATTAAATTAAAAATAAATTATCTCAATTATAGGGCACTTTTTTATTATTATTAGGGCAAAAATATGAAATCATGGAGTTAAATTTTGAAAAAGGTTAATGTTGCTACACACATTTCGGAAAACTCACCATTAGTAACTACTAAACCACGTTACAAACTAACTTTATTAGCAGATTGAAATCAAATAGCTAAAATATCAAAATTCATCTATCGGACTATAATTACAAATGTAACTGTACAATGACATGAAGGACGCACTCATTATTGCATTTTTCGATTCAGATACTCTTTTTCGATTTGACTTACAACGTTGAAAATAATCAAAATCTATATATGTATATATATATAACTGCGTTGAATCTGTACATTAAATATTTTTTTGGAAAATCATATTGAAATAGCCATTATTATCGATACGGAGGCCGAACCTATCGTTTTTATAGAATTTTTGTCTGATTGTCTGTGACCGCATCACGAAAAACTACTAAAGGGATTTGGATGAAATTTGGTATGGTGATAGCGGATTGTTCGGGTCAACATATAGGATTCTTTTTACTGTGTTAAAATATATAATCTCTGAGAAATCGAAACTAAACGTTCAAACTAAACTAGGGACGAACCCGAGCGGGGCGAGGGTGAGTCGCTAGTTAACTAATAACGTCGTGTATTGTTTTACAAGGTAGTAGTATTACATTAAAACTTTGACTTGAAAAAGTCTTATGAAAATAAAAATAGTCTAAAGCTATAAATATAAAACGTTGTTTTCGCTAAATATTAAAACATAAATGCTACCATTGTGAACAAGTAATAAAGTTAAACCGTACCTAGGCGACGCTTTTCTCTGATTCTGAAGATTAAATGTCAAGAAGCATGTAAGTTACGTAAGCTGCTTGAAAATCGAAGTCGACAGTTTAATGTTTAGTAAGAACCACGCTCTCTTTGAATTTTATCAGCAAAGCTATCATATAAATAGTATAAGCTACTGACAGACGTTGTCCCATTTACAATTTTATTTGTGATCTTTGAGTTCAAACAAAATAAATATGTTGAGACATTAACACACAGCACCATCTAGCCACGGTAATATTACATATTACATTACCGTGATCTAGCTGCTGTGTGCACGGAACTAGTTCCATGGTAAGCTACGAGTCATGTGTTATAGATACCAGATAGTTGATACACTACACATATTATGTAACTTTAAATACATACATATTATAAATCCTACAGGAATAAGCATTGTCACTTTTTCCTCAATTTACAAATTTTCCAGCTGTCTTTTTTTCAGTTTTTCTTCTATAAACCTTATTTCGACTATAACGAAGAATTTAAAAAAATTGCCATTTCGCCTAACCATTCTCAAGTCATGCGCTTACCAGATTAAGCAGATTTGATTGAAATTCGAAATTAAGATAGCTTAAAATATAGATTAGGACAAACCTAAGTTATTTTTTATCAACGCTCCACGGAATTGATATTACTTACTAGAAAGATTATTACTTTCTAGAAGAGTTTATCATTTCTAATCTGTATTTACTTCGACTCGTATTTATACAAAGAACTAGCTTCGCTAACTTGCTCCAGACCGCTATCGCATATACTATTTCTACGCTAATAATAAATAAATAATAAATAAATATATTGGGACATTAACACACAGCACCATCTAGTTCCATGGTAAGCTACGAGGCTTGTGTTATGGATACCAGGTAGTTGATACACTATTCATATATATTTTTAAATACATACGTATTATAAATATAAACATCCATGACTGGAGTACAAACATACGTGCTCATTACACAAACGAATGCCTGCAGCGGGATTCGAACCCGCGATCGCTGACACAGCAAGTAGCATCACTACAGACTGAGCCAAACGTGTCGTCATGACAATGTCAAAACATCAAACATTCTTTTGCATTTTTATTATTAGTAAGAACTACTAACGATCCCCAAAAACAATCCATACACACAAATACTGTGCACATAATCTGTGACCTTCATTGTCCCACTGCGCAGTAACTAATTAACTTTTGCAATCTATATTCTATTGTAAGAAGTTGCTTATCCTTACTGATTTATCATCGCCCATATAAGACCAGTTTACTTTAGGTGGTAAAATTGAGAGCTTATTTCTAATAACATATACTTCTAATAGCTGTGACAGATTTTTTGAAAAATAAGCCCTTTGAATCCTTTAAATAAAAGGATTGCAAAATTTATGAAAAAAAATAAGAATGCTAAGCCGGGACAGACTGCTAGTCCCTTGATTCTATCCCATTATATATAAGTAATAATACCATTAAATATAATATTATAAATGCGATGAATAGATGGATGATTGTTATTTGTTACTCAATGACGCCAAAACGGCTGAGCGAATCTGGATGAAATTTGGCAAAGAGATAGAATATAATATATTTCTAATTGCACATAGGTTAATTATTATCCCGGAAAAATGTACGATTCCCGTGGAATAGATTTGGTTTTGTTTTTCACTAGGGACGAACCGGAGCGAAGCGAGGGTGAGTCGCTAGTAGAATATATACGTAATTGCTATGCCATATAATACATACAAATCTATAAACTTTAATGCTTAGTTCGAATTGTGTTCCGTGTGACATTGGAACTTTTACGACACACAAATTTCATGTAGATTTGACTAGTTGTATTCAACTAGTTTAGTAATCAATCATACAACACCCGTAACTCATTTTACAACTTTGCAACTACAGTAACTCAACTGAAAACCGTGATCGTATATTTAATGCCGTTTTAGTGTTCTAGAAAGTTCGTTATCAGTTAGAGCTACTACTACTATTGAGAATGTGAAAGTTTGTATGTGTATTTGTTAATCCTTTACTCTGAAACGGCTGGACGGATTTGGATGAAATTAAGTACAGAAATGGACAATGACTTGATGTAATATTATTGCTAATAGTCAATGTAGCCAAAAGGTGGCGCTGTTTTTACCTAAACAATATTAAAAACACAAAACGTACCTAAGCAAAGCAAGGGTTAGGTACTCCTTAATAAATCATATATCTATGTAAGTAAGCTATAAATATATATGACCAATCCCATCAATAATATAAAACCAATTTATATGGTGGAATCATTTAAAATTGTATCTCTCCAAAATAAACTGCCCAATGAAGCAGCCACAGTCAATAGCTAATATGATATTCCATAGATAATGTAATGGAATACCTTTTCATAAAAAAATCATGAAAGATATCTGCTTTTGCCTTTTATAAATTTTCACTTCAAACGCCCCTTGCGAAAAACCCTTTACATAAACAATTACTCTATTTTGTAGAGTCCCGGGTCGGGTGGAGTTTAGTTATTAAGGAAGTCCTAGGACTTTCTTCGAAAAGAGATTGGACTTAGAATTTTATTAGGTATATGTATAGATTATTGAATAGGGTAAAAATATTAGTGTTAAACCGGGTTGTTACTAGTAACTATATTATAGTATACCTAATAAAATTCTAAGTCCAATCTCTTTTCGAAGTCAATAATCATGAAATAAATCATTATTATCGATACAGAGGCCGAATCTATAGATTTTAGATTTTTCTATCTGTCTGTCTGTAACCGCATCACGAGAAAACCACTGGACAGATTTTAATGAAATTTGGTATAATGATAGCTGGTCATCCGGGCAAACATATAAGATATTTTTTTGCAGCGGAAAAATATCTAATCTGTGAGTAATCTACTATATGTACTAATTATATATACTATACTATATATATTAAATGTTAAAACGTAATTATATTATAAAAGCAGTCTATTAATGTACGAAAAAAGTTTCATAAAAATCTTCATTATTTCATTTATTCATTAAAAATAATTTATTTTAACGAATTGAATACATATTACGTAAATGTTTGTTAAAATAAATTATTAGATATGTATCTAAATAAAATGTATTTCATATGAACTTGGGATTTCTGACGAGATATTTGAGAAATCAATTACCATTATTGTGGTTTGGTCATAAAGTGCGACCCACCAACACACCAGGGAGTAACGGTGAGGTATAACTCTTAATAATTACGGAAATACAAGGAAAATAGGCATTCATAGAAAACTTAAATTGGTAACTAAGACTAGTTATATTAAATTTAATTAAAAATAATATCTTTAATAGATACATGAAAATTGATTTTACTTCAGGTTAAACCATAGACATAGAGAATGGAATACTATCAGGAAATAGACCACTCTCTAGAAAGAGAGAAAGCGAACGTGCGACCAATACCTGTATTTTTTCCAATTTGAATATATAAATTAAATGAATATAAAAAGATTGTAATATATATGTAATAATTTATTAAAAATTATAATATTACTAGCAAAACCCGCAGCTACGCCCGCGTTCAATGTACAAAAAAAAATCTTTGACTTTATGTTATTTACATAATAATGTTCATATTACAAAAGTACTAAAATTGCGATTATTTATATATTTGTAGCTGATTACAAAACTAATTCATTTTGTTAACCCTATATTTATTATAATATAAGCACATAAAGTGATAAGTCTTGTTTTCTTTTCACTCTCAATGTTCTCATAATATAAGCAATTCCATATAAAATTTCTCAAACAAACTGTTCACGTAGACGTGGTATCCCTCAAACGTTTAAGTTTCTTCTATTTAATTTTAAATGCAAATGAATAGAATTTCCAATGCGAGAACTACAATAACTTAATTTGCCAGTCACTGTTCCGACTTTGTGCTATGGAAATTCTTCAAATAACTGTATTTATGAATCTTTTGTTTTACAATTTTAACACATTCAGAAGTGTGTTCTCTCTTTAAAAAATGTACTTACATTTTAGATGCTCTGGCAATATAACAATGAACTATTCTAATAAATTTGTGTGTTGGTAGTTTAAACAAATTTATGATATTACTAACAACTCACCCTCGCTTCGCTCAGGTTCGTCCCTAGGTAATTCTTTAAATTGACATAACTTTTTTATTTTATAAGCAGATTGAAATAAAACATACTAAATATTAAGCCAAGCTTACCACAATACATGAGTTAAAACCACACCCAAATGGGTTAAGCCGTTTCTGAGATTAGCGCACAAAAAATAAACAAAAATTCTAAAAATCATTGATTTGGTTTATATTTCGTTAATAAAGACCCCCAATAATAGTTTTTCTCAAATCTTCTATGTACAAAGGGATCAGTTACACTTTTATTATAATACTAGCGACTCACCCTCACTTTGCTTGGGTTCGTCCCTAGCTTGCTTCCCAATACAAACTTTCATTCCCATTTTCACCCCCTTAAGATTTCCAGGATAAAAAGTATCATATGTCCTTCCCAGGATCTCAAACTATCTTCTTACCAAAATTTCATTTAAATCGGTGCAGTAGATCCAGAGATTACCCCCTACAACGTCACAAACTCACAAACTTTACCTCTTAATAATATTAGTATAGATGTAAAGATTTATCAATTAGCAACTTGATCTAGCTTTGCTCGGGCCTCATAATATACCCTGTGCATCCATTAGTAACTTTTAAAACTTTTATTTTTTCAATTACAGTATTTTTTATTTGTAGAACTGAATGAGGATTAATACAGATCGTCTAAAATATCGATCGATTGCCATGTATTTGTATTAGACTTTTATACTTTATATATTTACTAGTGAATTACCCTCCCTTCGCTCGGTTATGTCCCTAGGTACGTTTTAAATAGATATGAATATTTATTATGAGTATACCTAGGAGAAAGACTTACTCTATTGCAGATTTTGTCTGTAGGCTTTATTTTCAAGACCTACAATTTTCTAGTACATTATTTTGATGTATCTATTACGATTTAGCCAGTGTTAGACATGTAAATATATGAACGATTCGATAGAACCAATTATTGTGTTTTAGCGTGGGAGTGAAAGATTTTCCTGTAGTAAAAAATATTCTAAATATTAAATCGAATAATAAGGTATCACTATACAAAATTTAATCAAAATTGGTCCAGTAATTATTGACAAACAGACATACAGACAAAAAACAATCGTTATTAAAAGATTTTTTTAATAACGATTGTTTCGGGGTCAATATTCTGATACGTCATCGTTTTTTTATTACATATATGTATAGTCTACAGTGGTAAAGTATAGAAATAGAGCTAACTCATAAAAATGGGTTAAATTACTGAGAAGCTGTTTATGAATTTCAAATTAAAAATTTACCACAAAGTTCTAAGAAAAACCTTAAAGAAATTCAAAATCCAAATAATTTTTTTTGTAAATGTTCTTAATAACGTTTTAGATAGTTTACTAGTTACACTAGTTATTTCTTAATTTTGTGTTTCTATAGTATAATAATTAGCCCATGACAAAGTTATCTTCCTAACTTTTATTACAAGAGCTATAGTGCCACAAAGTTGTCTGACCTGGTAACGGCGTCGCTGTTGTTGAATTAAGTATTGCCGCTAAATAGAATTTCCGCAGTTTTAGGGTAAAGATAATTACATAGCCCAAGTCCACAAGTAGCAATCGAAATGTTAATTTGCTGTTTTAGTCACTGTTATACAACATGGTATAACAAGGAATAATAATAATTTAATAAAATATAACAAAACATTTTTATTGAATTATAATTTTAATGTTATAATTATTATTACGTAGATAATTATCTGGGTAATTTAGAGGCCAGGTTGCAAGACAACACTTGACAATGAAATGATATATCTTCAGAAGATATTATTCATAAATTGTTCTTTCAAGCAAGACTATGAGTACAAAGATAATATGACGAAAGATACACATAATATGTATAAAATTATGTTTTTATCCTTTATATAAACTTAATTCATAAGAGCTTTTGTATAAATAAAAATATAGATAAAAACTGTGCAAAAAAGTCGGTCACGTAATTTTTTAAACAGAAACAAAAAGGTTTATAAGGGCGAGCTTCATTCAGGTCGCAATAAGCAAAGTCACTGAAACTGTATTGAAAATCATGAAACCGGAAATTTCGTGCTTTGATGTCTCCAGAGATAAAATATATTGAATGAAAAACTTTCTTAATGTTGCTACAATTTTAACTTATATCCGATATCACAAGACCAACTTTACTGTCGATCATACATTGTAGGTAATATCTTCCAATTTACTGATGTAAAAAATCAGATGTTATACAGCATATTACTATTGGTACCTGGGGACCGATGTGTTTTGTAAAATCGAATTTTTTCGTAAAAGATGTAAAAAATGCGTTTTTTTTTCAGAAAATACCAGGTGTATTTTACAATGTGTACATTTTACAAAGTACATGTATGTATACATGCACACCGATAAACTATGTATGACCTTGAGTGACAGTAAAAAATGGGTGAGCGTAACCTATAAGCGCGGTTGAAGTAAAACTTTTTTGGCAAATATCACAAATAAGTGAAAATAAATCAATAATCAAATAAGGCATATTAGGCATATTACAATCATATATTTATAGAATGTAATTTACAGAAAGAATATAATATAATATGTTTGTCAGACAATAACAACGTTTACCTTGGCAACATGGCAATGTATTCTATCTCATTCTCTCACCGGCTTAATCCTATATATTTATATGTTTGTCTCTTTTTAGTGTCACATTTCCGTTTCATCGAGTTTCAAATCACAACGATTCTAAAGAAGTTTCACTTCAATAAAAAAAATCTTAAATTAGCTTTTAGAATTCGTTCTGGACACATTCCCCTTAACTATTTTGCATTTACAATGAAAAAGGTTTCATCTCCTTTGTGTGTAGTGTGTGGAAAAAATGAAGATGTTTATCACGTTTTGATGGAATGTGTTCGGAATGAATCGTTTAGAAGGCATATATTTGCTTAAAATGATATGAATATTGGAATTTGCAATAGTATGTTAACATGTCCTCATTCAAGTTCCGCTAAAAGTGTGTATAAATTAGTAAAGTTAGGCTTAAAAAACAGATAATTGTTTGATTATATAAATAATTGTAGTATACCTAAAAGGTTTTTTTTTTTAAGTGCTTGCATTTATTGTTATTAGTTATAGTTCTAACCTTAATACATAATTATGTGTTCAGGAGTTAAAATTTGTTATGTAGCATGTAAGAAGTCCGAACAGGGCGACATGTTTCTTTTTTGTGAACAAGTTCTTTAAATAAAGAGGAAAAAAAAAAGAAAAAAAATCTAAAAATTGTTAAACCAAAGACGAATATATATGAAAAGAAAAGTCAATATTTTTGTATCAAGTCAGAAAAGGCAGGTGCCTTTTATTTTATTAGGGACGTACCCAAAGAAGCGATAGCTAGTCACTAACTTTAATATTATATAGAGGGGAAGGTTTGTAAGTTAATCTAAATATTTGTATAGATCATAACTAAAATATAAACATTAAACATATTCTTTTTAAGATATAAAATAAATACAAAAGTTAAACTTCGCGTACTTGTGCGAGAAATATTCTTTGTCAACAAGACACATAAGTAATTATTCCTTAAAAAGAAAAAGAAACGGCAAAGGATTTGAATGCAATGAAGCCCACATAAGCTCGAGCGACTAAGTAGTCTTCGCAACGCAAAACGTCTGTCTGTATGTATGTCTGTCTGTGGCATCGTAGCTCTCAAACGTATGGACCGATTTTGATGCGGTTTTTTTTCATTTGAGCGCCAGTTTCCTTGCGGTGGTTCTTAGCTATGTTTGGTTAATATCAGTCCAGCAGTGTAGAGTATCTTTTTTCCAAAATGATGTAAGGCATTTTAGCGTATGATTCCTCGATTAAGTGTTTCACGCGTGCCAATGTAATCGTTAAATGACAATTAATTTGCGTAGGTTTTAAAAAAAAATTATTTATAATATACGAAAGTATTCTTTTACAATACTTTCTTTTTCATATATATAATATAACATTTTTTTATGTTAAGCTTAAATTCTGATTTTTATTCTTTAAGAAATCATGAATCTTCTATATTATGTTATATTTTGTTTAAAAAAGTTGTCAATACGTCGCCGGCTTTAAGCTTAGGTAGCTAAAACCCAACTTTTGAATAACTTTATTCAAAAAACCGCTCAGGGATAACCTCAGGGGAATGATGGTTCATTATGAAGGATATAAATATATTTTTTTGAATTTTCGAATTTACCGTTGAGATTATATTATAGAATATGTAGAAAAAAATCACAGAATATGGCGGCCTATATTGGTCTGGTGTTTAAATTCCTAGAATATTTTTTAAACCGTATAATTTCTAGATAAAAAAAGAACATAGCCATTTCCTCAGATTGCGTTAATATTTTAATAATACAAAGTACCCTGGCGACCGAGCTCGGCCTCTTTCAGAGAAGATATAAAAATTAAAAATGGCATTTCTTCAGAAAAGACACCTATATAGAGAAACTTAAAAAGCAAACCTTATCTAAATACAAAATTGTTTCTAAATCGTTAGAGCCGTTTCGGAGATACACGAAGTAAATTTATATTATATACACAAGAGTAGGTATATACTAGCGACTCAACTTCGCTTCGCTCGGGTTCGTACCTAGTTACGTTATACCGGTTAGTAATCAATCAGTCACCCTGTTTCGACGTTAAAGAAGGACAAATAAACAAACACACTTTCACATTCATAATATTAGTATAGATATCTATACAGATAAATAAAATTGAAGTGTCTGTTTATAATGTCAAAATAACAGCGTTTTACTAAATTCATATGAAATTATATACGGCACTAATAAGAAAAGCACATTTTTTAAATGTGTGTCTGTCTGTTTGTTTCGGATAATCTCTGAAACGGCTGGACTGATTTTGACGGGACTTTTACTGGAAGATAGCTGATGTTATAGGGAGTAATATAGGCTACTTTTATTGTAGAAAAAGAATTAGGGGAACCCTAATTCTTTTATAATATTATTTATTAATTACGAACCGAGCGAAGCGAGGGTGAATCGTTAGTTGGATATAAATACAAGAATTGCTCATTGAATATTTTAAGATAAATGTTATTTAGAAAATATCTTATTTACTAAAACACACAATTGCGGCATCTTTTGCCTCTTCCATTATTCTCTCTTAAAGATATTTGAGATTATCAGAACCAATTAAGCTTTTAATGTAATACATTTCTGATTTCAGATACAATACCAACATAATCAATGCAACTTATCTTTTCTTTACTAGCATTAAAATAGAAATATATTTAAATATTTTTACAATGAAATAACATTTCTAAGAAATGACTGTGAAACCGCAAATATAAATATAAAAATAAAATCATACGTCTGACAGTTTTGAAACAATAAAAGCTAAATTAAAAATGAACAGTAAAGCAACCTACGGGGAAATCAGGGTCTTCATCTTCCTATCCATAGTTATTGCCATGGTGCGCCTTTCTCCTTTTCCTAGTTATTAAAAACATGCTACACATTTTGCTGTAGGTACGTGAGTAGGTAATATGTGAACGTAGGTATGTGACAATCGTCATGGTTTGATGAGATTTTATGTAAAGTAGTGTCCACCTAGTGGTAAAAATTTGACTATAACCTATATAATAAAATAGTAACAAAGCGAAATCTGTATCTATACTAATATTGTAAAGAGGTAAAGTTTGTGAGTTTGTGACGTTGTAGGGAGTAATCTCTGGATCTACAGAACCGATTTAGATGAAAATTGATAAGAAGATAGCTTGAGACCCTGGGAAGGACATAGGATACTTTTTATCACGGAAATCATTGCTTAAAGTGGTGAAAATGTGGATGAAAGTTTGTATGGGGTATCAAGTATGAAGTATTTTTTTAAACATTCCCACGGAAAAACACAATAACTGGTTCTATCGAGTCTGACTAACTGCTATCAATAAAGTGCTAAATAAACCTTAAAAGATACATAAAAAATGTAATAATATACTAAAAATTGTAGGTCTTAAAACTGTCTATAGAAAAGTCTACAACAGCATAGGTATGTCTATCTCCTAAGGTACACTCGCAATAACCAATTTTATTTATATAAAACGTACTTAGGCACGCGCCCGAGCGAAGTGAGGGTAATTCGCTAGTCTATACATATAATAAAATTCTAACTAAGTCGAATCTGTACATTAAATATTTTTTGGAAAATCTTATTGAAATAGACATTATTATCGATACAGATGCCGAATCTATAGTTTTTAGAATTTTTGACTGTCTGTCTGTCTGTCTGTTACCGCATCACAGAAAAATCACTGGAGGGATTTTGATGAAATTTGGCATGGTGATAGCTGGTTAGCCGGGTCAACATATAGGATACTTTCTACCGCGGGAAAATATCTCATTTCTGAGAAAAAATACAAAAACTGCATTGTAAGAGTATACTAATATGTAAAACCTAAGAATTTGGTTTTTAGTCATCTGAACGCGTGCGGAGCCGCGGGCAATGCTAGTAGTAAATAATTTACAATTAGATTAACATATAAGACGATAAATAAAATTTTATTGAATAAAAATTATATGTATTTATATTTAATTAATTACATTTATTAACTGTAGTTTTTAACGCTTTACGTACAACAATACCGTTTTCATAGTGATATATGCGGAACAATGGCACTATTAATTAACTTTATTATTATGAATACAATTCGGACATTAAAATGAATTAATTGATTATTAACCATTAATGAAATCAAATGAGGTTTCTGTTGAAAAACATTAATGAACATTCACGTACATATGTACATGATACATTCACATACATAATATCTGACAAACTGCCTCGGTGGTGTAGTGGCTAGCATGTACGGCTGCACACCCGGAGGTCCTGGGTTCGAGTCCCGGGTCGGGCCAAGTTTAGTTATTGAGTCTTCCTGTATAGTAAGTCTCAGTAACAGCCCGGAGTTGGGAAGTTGGCGGTGTTTCACCCCCGTGCCTCGGAGAGCACGTAAAGCCGTCGGTCCTGCGCCTTAACTCTTACCGGTCGTGTCGAGTGGTCGTCCCACCGGAATATGAGAGTGATAGGAATAGAGAGTGCACTTGTGTCTGCGCGTACACTTGAGCACTATAATATCTCCTGCGCAGTTGGCTAGTCTGATTGAGATTTGCCGCCGTGGCCGGAATCGGCTAGGAGAACATCATCATCATCATCATCATCATCTGACAAAAGATGAGGATAAAGAAATAGATGATGATGATGTTCTCCTGACCGATTCCGGCCACGGCGGCAAATCTCATTGAGACTAGCCAACTGCGCAGGAGATATTATAGTGCACAAGTGTACGCGCAGACACAACGTGCACTCTCTATTCCTGTCACTCTCATACTCCGGTGGGACACGACACGACCAGTGAGAGTTAAGGCGCAGGACCGGCGGCTTTACGTTCTCTCCGAGGCACGGGAAAAAGAAATAGAGGGATAATCTAAACATGATGTTATAACCTAGAGTTAGAGCCTAGATCAACATTATTTACATCGTCTTTGCACGATTAAACTATGTAAAAACACCATGATGAAATGAAGTCACGAAAAAATTTATAGTGAATCTTTTAGCGCTGTTTGTTATTTGTTGCTTGATATTATACAATGTACAAATCCCCTATATATAGATGTAAGGCGTTTTTAGGTACTAAACAAAATTAAGGGTATGTAGAAGCTGTCATAGAAATATTTATATTCTAAATAACGACTCACCATCACTTTGTTCGGATTCGACCCTAGGTACGTTTTAACGAATTTTACACTGCACCGCCATTTTAATAATATTTAAGTTTTAAAATCAAATATAGACGGCTGTATTCAACAAAATTAGAAGTGAAAATAGGCTTTCTTCGCGGATAAGTAACGTCTTATATGTGTATTTCTTTTTATTTCAAGAATATAAATATAACTTAATAATATACATACATTACGACAAAAGAGCGACAAAAACTGTTTAAAATAAAAAATTGAATTACACACATTTTGTACGAAATATATAAGGAAAAATCGCGCAGGAAAAATCTAGTTAATTAAACTTCAAGTGTACCATTAGTATCCACTTACTGCTTATGAACCAAATAAAATAAAATTATGTCATGGCGTGCAAATGAGGGTATGAATAAATTAATTTAAACAGAAATTGTTGCATATTCCATTTGTATAACAATATAAGGGTCGGATCTTGCAATTTATAATATGGTAATATTAAATGTGAACTGAAACTTAATCTAAAATATAAAGGACCTAATGATCCGGTCCCGCTTCTGTGAGGGTTCAGCTGAATAGGATATTATCGGTTCGTATAACCGATGAATCATACACCAAAGTGCGTAAACATATTTCTTAGAATAACAAATATTTAAGGACACAGCCTTCGATCAACAATATTGTTGATCGAAGGACACAGCAAAAGATAAATCTTAATTAACTCTTAATAGTATACGTAATTTGTTCAAATTTGTTTAATTGTGTTTACAAATAAAATACTGTACAATATAGGTACATGCAATATATTAATTTCAATAATATGTTCAATAATTTTAACCATGGCAGCCAATCTCATTGGAACTAGCCACCTGCGAGGGAGATACTCGAGATTCTTCGGGCTGTTACTGATAACTTTTAGAGAGAAAGAGCCAATGACTGTTCTCGACCCGAGACCCGAAGAACCTCCGGATCTGTAGCCACACATGCTAGCCACTAAGCCGACGATGCAGCCTCGTCATAAATAATATTAATTAAATTAATAAAAAATCGAATGCAAGCAAAATACAAGCTATGTATTACTCTTCTATAGCTACCAAGAGATCGGCCTTAATTAAAACAGCCTCCCAACAATATCCGCCGCGATCAATATTGGACTTAAACGTTAAGTGTTTCAAGTTACCAATTACTGCAATTTACATGAAGATGCTCTTTCTTTACACAGATTTATTTAATAGTGTAAGACGTTTGTATAGATCACCAGTGGCTCACCCTTGCTTCGTTCGGATTCGTTCCTAGTGAAAACGAAGCAAATCTATCCCACGGGAACCGTAATCTTTTCCTGACTATAATATATCACTGTACCAAATTTCATCCAGATACGTTCAGCTATTCTAGCGTGATTGAGTAACAAACATCCATCCACCCAAACTTACGCACTTTTACAGTAGTAAAATATCATAAAAACACTATTGTGAAACAATGAAACAATTTTCTTGTTATAATCGTTATATTGACAGTAATTAATAAAGTTTATAAACACAACAAAAAATAATACTTCCCCTCCAAACGTCAATCAAATATAGGTATTTCTCGTCTTACTTTTCCTGCCTGCCTGGCACCTACGTAGACGAACACCACAGAGGTTGTACGAAAGCGCTTGATGTCTTCGAATAAACTAGCGGCGCGTAACACTTATATAATTAATATTTCTTCATTTGAAAATTAAGTTAATGCTTAATATCTTTATCTGTTCTAGGTCTTTTTTTATAATTATACAAGACGTTAGTAGTTCACGTAGGTATAGAAGATTTATTTACATATATATGTATGTATGTTTGGAAATGATGTGTGTACATACTATAAATGTGAATGGATGTTAGTTTGCTTTTGCATCGATGTGTCTTTTTCATAAATAAAGTTCCAAATTTAGTTTAAGTAGTCTGTGGACTTTTAATATAAAAATAACTTTTTATAAGGTCTTATATTAAAATTTTCTATTATTCATATTTATTACTATATCAAACAAAATAAACCCAGATATCTATTCAAACATACATATATCCAAAACTTTTTACTACGCCTGAATAAGTCCTTTGATAAAATTAAAAATGCCATTTATATATAAGCCTTTGTAAATTAGCGCAGAACCGTGAAGCTTTGAAAGCTATCTATGGAAAGTTTTTATGAGATAATGCGTATTAAATATACTTTGCTCTAATTTTAACTAGGGAAATTAAATTTGGTCTAAATATCGCAATTCTGTTTTGTTTATAAAATTTAACTCCGACAATTTTTTTTGAAGAAATTCATGAAATGGGAGAAGCGAAAGAGATATGCGTATTTCATGGCTCTAAGCACTCTATCTATGTAACTTCCCTGCAATCTATACATATTATAATAAAATTGTAACTAAGCCGAATCTGTACATTAAATATTTTTTGGAAAATCTTTTTGATATAAACATTATTATCGATACAGA
This sequence comes from Brenthis ino, assembly GCA_921882275.1. Classification (NCBI taxonomy): domain Eukaryota; kingdom Metazoa; phylum Arthropoda; class Insecta; order Lepidoptera; family Nymphalidae; genus Brenthis; species Brenthis ino. The sequence continues at coordinate 18,456,597 of OV170222.1, forward strand.
GGCCGAGTCTATAGTTTTTAGAATTTTTGTCTGTCTGTCTGTATCCGCATCACAGAAAAACCACTGGAGGGATTTGGATGAAGTTTGGTATGGTGATAGCTGGTTACCCGGGTCAACATATAGGGTACTTTTTACCGCGGGAAAATGTCTCATCTCTGAGAAAAAATACAAAAACTGCAATGTAAGAGTATGTAGGTATACTAATATGTAAAACCTAATTATTTGGTTTTTGGTCATCTGAACGCGGGCGGAGCCACGGGCAATGCTAGTATAGCATAAAACTATTTTTGATATATGTATCGAGTTTCGCGTAGTAAAATCTACTAAGCCCACCTATTTGGTTCTATAATTGTTATATGACGATAACTAAAGCAAGTCTTGGCATAAAATAATTTCCATCCTTAATAGGTCTAGCAATCCCTACTTCACTCTTATAGTATTTGTACTTTATTTTTCGCAAAATGTATAATTTTTACTATTGAAAAATATAATTAACTAGCGGACCCGACAGACGTTGTCCTGTCTACACGTCTTTAATTTGAAAATTTCAAACTTTTTTTAATAATTTTTTTGATGAAAATTATTATTCAAATTGTGAATCTAAACCATTCCCAGATCCCCTTGAACACACACAAAAAATTTCATCAAAATCGGTCCAGTCGTTTGAGAGAAGTTCAGTGACATACACACTCACAGAAGAATTATATATATAAAGATGTAAATACAATGTTTGAGCGAAATAAATCTAGAGGTGTTTGCCTAGAGCCTGATCTTATATGATCTATACACCCTTACATTTAAGTTACGGGAATCAAAATCTTGGGTGTACTAAGTTTTTCATATTTACATATAATTACAAATAATATTTTGCCTAATGTTAACTAAGCACAAGTGACCAGATTTCTATATAGCCACCAGCAACTATATGAATAATTTTTGTTTTTTTCATGTTTATAATCAAATAAAAAACCTCATCTAGAAGCAATATTGGCAACCATTTATTCGTATAAAAAGCCTGAAACAATGTAATTCGATGAGTTAAATGCAAAGAGGAATGCTTTAATCTGATCCTTTAAAAGGGTCAGCAATCCTACTCAGAAGCTTACGACGACAAATTCGACTTAATTGAATTATTTAGGCAAAAGTACTAAAAGAACTAACGTTTTCAGTCAAGTAGATGGTATTTTAAATATTGATACACATATTTTTATTTCTTTTTCATCAATTTCACAGATACATACATAATATATGTACATAGTATATAATTAAAATTATATTATATAATATATAATTAATATTTAAATATCTTATATTGAAATTTCTAATTCTAACTAGTTTTTTTTTACAAGTAGGTATATTTTAGCGTTTAATTTTGAGTATAGTACTATAGGAATAAAGGATTTGAACAATTATTTAACACAGCTTTTTAATAAAGTTTTTACAGCTTCAAGTTGGTACATCAACTAAAGACTCATTACAGATTTTAAGACACAAAACAAGCAATTGGTATTCTTGCTCCACGTCTAATTAATTATTATCTACGCGATAGCTTAGACAAGATATTGTTCTACAATCGTTAAAGAATAGAAATAGAATGACATGGTTTGACATTTGAATCTAATTTATAAAATGGCAACTTGTTTATACAAGCCTCCGTGTTTGAAATTATTATTTTGAAAATAATAAATTTAAATAATAATATTAGACTAAAAATTCCACACTTTTATCTACATAAATATTAATTCGCAGAAATAATTACAGTATTATAACGTTTTTAATATCATACACTTTGCGCTTTTTGAAAGAAAAGAATCAAATATGGCAAAGAGAGATATTGCAAAAGAATCAAATAAAAAAGTTTATACGCCATATGTAGGTCAAAGCTGGATCTCGAGTTTCAATTACACGATATCATGGGGTACAAAAATTTATCGACAATTTTTTCTTACTTGTTAACTGTCATCGATACGTGTTTTCCCTTGTACTCGTAGAATAAATATTCTTATATTGAATGCTAGGTATCAAATTTAGGTCTTTGCTAAAGAACAATAATAAAATTTCACAAATTATCTTAGATTTGTAAATGTATAAAACTTGATAACAGTTTTTGTAGATGAAAATGTGTGGAATTTATTATACGAGAAAATTAACGTCTACGCGTGATAACTATTATAAATTAACGTGAAACTAATTACTAATTACTGCTACGTGATAATGATTATTAATTGTAACTTGATATAGCTATATGAAAATTGTGCTGAAAATGCTGTAATATATAATTGATATTTAAAAAAAAACAATTTTATTAATTCACTAGTAACTCACCCTCGCTCCGCTCGAGTTTGTTCGTACGTTATGTTTTAACGTTTAGTGTAGATTTCTCAGAGATGAGATATTTTCCCGCAGTAAAAAATATCCTCTATATTGACCTAGATAACCAGCTACCATCATACCGAATTTAGTAGTTTTTCCGTGATGCGGTAACGGACAGACAGAAAGACAGACAGATACAAACAAAAATTCTATAGATTCGGCCTCTGTATCGATAATAATGTCTATTTCTATAAGATTTTCCAAAAAATATTTAATGTACAGATTCGGCTTAGTTACAATTTTATTATATGTATAGATTTAAATCTATATATACATAATAATAACATTAAATATACTACATCAAAGACAAACACATAATATGATATTTAGTTAAGAAAACTATGTAAAATTTTTCCATTTTCCTCAACTATATTCAAATGATAGAAAGAGAAAGTTCAAAAAATATTATTACTACGAAACCATTCATTTTTTGGTCTGAAAATGGCAGTTCCTACTTACTAAATATAAATACATACGAGTATGACCAAGATGTTCCAAAATGAGTACAACTTTCAATCAAATTATATCATTGAGTACTTTTTATCGCTAATTTTCCCAATTTTCTCTTGGCTTCAAGTTTCACCGATACGCCGGCTCATGTCGGAACCAAGTTTTGACGTTTATTTCATTAAACTTTACGCTACTGCTTCTTCATGATAACTTCCTTTGCCTATCATGTTGCCAATCGCAGGAGTGAATTAAATAATTATAAATACATTCTTACTAATACTTATAATTTTCTAGAATAGGTATGTTAGTCGTAGAAGATATAATACCTAAGTATTTTTTATTACTAGTGTTCGCCCAGTGGTTAAAAGTCGATCATCATCACAAAGCAACATTTTAATTACTTTATTTTTTATGACATTCTTTTACATACAAGAACTGTTTTAACCTACTTATCTATACATATAATAAAATTGTAACTAAGCCGAATCTGTACATTAAATATTTTTTGGAAAATCTTATTGAAATAGATATTATTATCGATTCAAAGGCAGAATGTATAGTTTTTAGAATTTTTGTCTGTCTGTTACCGCATCACAGAAAAACCACAGGAGGGATTTTGATGAAATTTGGTATGGTCATAGCTGGTTATCCGGGTCAACATATAGGATACTTTTTACCGCGGGAAAATTTCTCATTTTTGAGAAAAAATACAAAAACTGCAATGTAAGAGTATACTAATATATAAAACCTAATAATTTGGTTTTTGGTCATCTGGACGCAGGCGGAGTCGCGGGAAATGCTAGTGTATATAAATAAAACTGTTTCCCCAATCTTTTATTGATACCAGTTCGTACGAAAAAAAAGAAAATCGGTTGACAAACAGCGGAGAAAAAGGTACTGAACTGTTTTGTTTTTGCCTATTTTTATATAGATAATAGATTACTTTTTATTAAGAACAATACACCAAAATACTTAAAGGAGGTAATTCTTCCACACTTTTTTAATAAGTATGGAACCAGCTGGGACTTTGATATTACCTATTTATTATTATTTATTTTAAAAAAATAATTTGAAAATGCATTTACAATTGTTAAGTTTGTAGGTTTTGTAAATTCCTCAGTAGGTATAGTTAACAAAGGGTAATGTACTCATTAGCATCAAAAATTAAAACTACATTATAACTGCAAAACATGTAATGTAAACGGGTGGTTAATTTAACAGAGTATTGTAAACAGTGCACCAACGTACTCCGGGGTAATTCCTAATTAGCGAAATAGCTTACATGCATATATGTACATGTTTTGTTAGATCAAATATTTAACTTATAAGTCAAGAAGAGCTTTTGAATTATTTTTATTATAAATAATAAAACTGTTTAAGAATATTACGAGCAATATATATCAGCACATGTAGTTTATTTAATTGAAATTTATCTATAAATTATAATAGACCCGCTTCTAAGGGTTATATAGCATGATGCTATTACGAGTATATAAGTCCTTCTGACCCTTTTCGACCACGGCGGCCAATCTCACTGAGACTAGCCATCTGCGCAGGAGATAATATTATAGTACTCAAGTGTACGCGCACAAGTGCACTCTCTATTCCTGTCATTCTCATACTCTGGTAGGACGACTGCTCGACACAACCAGTGAGAGTTAAGGCGCAGGAATGACGGCTTTACGTGCTCTCCGAGGCACGGGGGTGACCACCACCAACTTCTCAACTCCGGGCTGTAACTGAGGCTTACTAAACAGAAAGACTCAATAAACTTGGCCCGACCCGGGACTCGGACCCAGGACCTCTGGATGTGCAGCGGTACATGCTAGCCACTAAACCACCGAGGCAGTTATAGACAGGTGCTATTATAGCCAGCGTATAACCTCAATATTGTTGAATTTGGTTTTAAAATAATAAACAAATAGGTACTATAATATGTTCATCTTACAATCATTTATTAACGCAAAAAATAACTCCATCGTCACAACATGCATTTTTGACTTCTTTATACAACATTCTTCATCTTTTTACACTTTTTTTCGTCAACACACCTGTTACTTTTTTTTGTACCCTCACTTTGTGATATCATCCATACTATAATAAATTTGATTTTTATGGCCTGAACTAAAAAAACAAATAAAAATGAAAACAGTCTTTATTTATATTATTTAACTTGAGAAATAATTTGTTCCCAATACAAACTTTATCCTTATTTCACCCTTTTCAAGTTTCATTTTTGCAAAAAAGTAGCCCATGTCATACTCTAAGGTCCCATCCACCTCTATACAAAAGGTCATTAAAATTGGTTCAGCGGTTTAGGTGTGAAAACGGAACAGACAAACAGACAGAGTTACTTTCGCATTTACATATAATATTAGTAGGTATGGATTAATATGGATGTATCCAGGATTAATAATGTCGCTAATAACACAAACTAGTAGTGCTAGAAATTGATCTACGAGCGATTTAGGTTGAGATACATATTATGTATATCTCTTAGTTTAGTTTTAGTCCAACAATATAGCTGTAATACTTTTCGAGTTAATTAAATAGATGTTACACACGGACAGACCGAATGACAAAGTGACAAAATATATTTTTTTAAGTTTCAAAAAAATTTAAAAAGTTTCATATAGTTATCTTATTCAGTATACCTAGGTATATAAAAGAGGGGCTCCAAGAAGCAAATTTATAGAGCAATTATTTTAACATTTTTTGTTGTCTTCAATGACAACGAAGGTCCGACAAAATGCTATAAATTAACAATTGCCTAACTTTTCAAAAAATTAACTTAAAAACTTTTTCCAACGGGACTAAATTCTTTAAAGTCTTTGCAATACCTACACCATAATTTATTTAAATTTTCAAATTGATATTTGATACTGTAAAAAATATATTTTACATGTACTCATCCTTCCTTCTCTCTTTTTTTCTCTCTACCCAAAGGTTGCTTAAATAGATTGCTCTCTAGCGATAAGACCGCCTATTACTAAGTACTATTTCATTTAATCTGTTTCAACCAGGTAATGTAAAAATATAAAGGTGTCCAATAAAAAATAATTAATTTGATTTTATTTGATTTATAATAATAATAATAAATCTTTTTTAGAGATTTAATGTACTCACTTTAACACGCTTGGAACCCTATTTTCAGCTTTAAATTAAAATTATAAATAATGGGGATAAGAGTTCCGGGAACTCAGACTTTTTTATTGAAAAGTTCCTTCTCTTTAAGGATCTTGTTTTTTAAAATTCTTAATTATTAATAGTTTTTGAATTATTAGTGAAAAACTAAATACCTTCTCCTTTTCACCTTTATATGTTTATAACTTTTGCAATTATTTACATACTGAAAATGGCTTAAATACATTTTTTTAGACATCATTCCCGATCCAATGAGCTATCGCATATTTTTAGGAGCTTTATCTCTATTTTTCACCATATTCAACTTATGACCTAGACTTTATCTAATTTTGACTATTGACAACATTTATGACTTAACCTTTTACGTCAACGTCAATTATTGTTGACGTTAAAGAACTGTGTTTAGACTTTTATCTGTTGATTTTTGTGCATTTGTAATTTTGTACCTACGAGAAAATTCTATAATTAAAATAGGCGATATTTTACTCATATAAAAAATCTTGTATAAAAACGTAGACGTATCAAACAAATTAAATATTTTAAACATGTCATATTTCGCCAAACAGTGCATCCGCAGGGTAAGTCGGTATAAATTTGGGAAATGTTTGTTTTATTCTGAAAAGATAACTATTACCAGCTGTTATCTTTTATAGGTATTGGCTCCAGCTGTATCGATAACAAAAAAATCATGCTTCTCTACTAGTAAGTATTACATAACCTAACATCGTATAAAATGTTATGCCGCCGGTAGACTAAATTTGTTTTCAATATGTAATAACTATAAACTTATAAGGTATGACTTTTTAGGAAATATTATTTTTTAATTAACTTTAATTATCAACAGCAAGCAAAAAAAGGCAGCATTTTTTTATGCTTTAGCTCTATATTAACGCTCAATTTCTTAACAATTTAATTTCATTAAAGCTTACATATTATATTCCTCAAAGTTAGTTTCCTTTAAAATAAGAAAAATTGATTTATATAACAAATCATTATTATACTGGCTAGTATTTTTTGCTTGTTAACTTCCATTATATTTTCTAGCTAATACTGCATTTACTCCAAGAGTACAAAAGCCAGCCCCTGATTTTGCTGCTACTGCTGTAGTTAATGGAGAGTTTAATCAGTTGAAACTGGCAGATTTTAATGGAAAATATGTTGTACTTATGTTCTACCCATTAGACTTGTAAGTTAGACTATTCTTGCTGTTCTCTCTTTATTTTAAAAGTACTTAATACAACTGTAATATTAAAACATCATCATGTAACACTTTATTTATTAAACAAACTAAATGTATAATGTACTTAGCAACTCACCCTCGCTTCGCTTGGGTTCGTCCCGAGCTTGATCCACTATACAAACTTTCATCCACATTTTCAACTCCTTAAGGGATGATTTCTGGGATAAAAAGTATTTTATGTCCTTCCCAGGGTCTCAAACTATCTTCTTACCAAATTTCATCTAAATCGGTTCAGTAGATCCAGAGATTATCCCCTATAACGTCATAAACCCACAATTTCACAAACTTACAAACTTTACCTTTTTTATAAGTATAGATAAATGTGTAAAGTATTCTAATCACCGACAAACAATAAATTATTCATATGAATATTAACTATATTTTAAGTATGGATGTAAAAAGATACAGTTTTCTACAATCTTAATACAACATCATAATGTAAAAATTATTGATAAATCGAGGCACTCTCTCTTAATATTTTGTGTAATAATAAAACTTTATGATTTTTTTTATAAAATTAATTTGGAACACAAGGAGTTCACTTTTATACCTATTAAATATATATATTATATTTAAATAAGTATTTAAATTTATATTTAAATAAGTAGGTTTTTATAAGAGATTTTCTAATGAAATAATTCTTTTTGTAACAATTATTTCATTTGAAAATCTGTTTTAAAAAACCTACTTATTTTCTGTATGTTCTATGTAGTTTTCATTTAAATATGTATGTTAATTATTATGCTTAATTTCAGTACTTTTGTATGCCCAACTGAACTTATTGCATATAGTGATAAAGCAAAAGAGTTTGCTAGTATTGACTGTCAAGTTATTGGAGTATCAACTGATTCAGAGTTCAGCCATCTTGCATGGATTAATACACCCAGAAAGGTAAACATAAATACAACCTTTATTGCAAAACATTGATTCATTTTTAGGGTTCCGTACCTAAAGGGTAAAACGGGACCCTATTACTAAGAGTCTGCTGTCCATCTGTCTGTCTGTCACCAGGCTGTATCTCATGAACTGTGATAGTTAAACAGTTGAAATTTTCAGAGATGATGTATTTGTGGTTGATGTATGTTGTTTATTATTGTGTTTGTTGCCGCTATAACAACAAATACTAAAAAAAGAATAAAATAAATATTTAAGGGGCTTGCATACAACAAACGTGGTTTTGTTGCTCCTTTTTGCTCGATATTGATAACGGCAACAGGTAGACGTAATAAAATATTCTATAATATACAGGACGTAATAAAATATTCTATAAAATTTTCCAGGATGGTGGTTTAGGAAAATTAGATATACCTTTGCTAGCCGATTACAAGAAGCAAATATCTCAAGATTATGATGTGCTTTTGGATGATGGCTTTGCTTTACGTGGTAATTATGTGAAACTAATAATAGCTTGAACAAATATGTGTGGAGGTTTTTATATTTAAAGAAATCTAAAATTCTGGGTTTAAATTAAATCTTATAAATAAAAATCCAAATTAAATTTTATGTACTCCCAAATTTTTTATGATATACAAACAAGCAATCATGCAATCTTTTAAAGAGAGAAGAAAAAAACATATGTAACTAAGACCATTCACACAACGACAACACATAATTTTAATACTAAAAAAATATTTTTAGGTCTATTCATTATTGACAGAAATGGAATCTTAAGGCACATGTCTATAAACGACTTGCCCGTGGGACGTTCAGTTGACGAAACTTTAAGATTGGTTAAAGCATTCCAATTTGCCGATAAACATGGAGAAGGTATTGTGTTATAATTAAATAGTACCTGGGCGATCAAACTTCGCTCTGCATTTTTTTTTTGTAAAATCATCTTTATTTGGAAAAGACTTGTATTTTGTTTTTTATTTTTTTCAGAAAAGATCTCTAAAATTATAAACTTAAAAGTAAATATTAACTTAAAAAGCAAAACCTTACAAATACAAAATTTGATTCAATTCATTAGAGCCAGAATAAAATAAATAATTATTACTAATACTTATTATAATTATATTGAATGAAATCTCCAAGATTTGATGCAATTTTATTTAGTTGCAAAATTAAAATTATATTATTTTTATTGCAACTTAAATTATGATTTTTGGTAAAATTTTTAATGTAAAGTTGGATTTTTTTTTCAAATTATAATTAATTCAGAAATAAATTGTTTTCAGTGTGCCCTGCTAACTGGAATCCTGATACAAACGCAGACACAATCAAACCTAATCCTAAAGGAAGCAAGGAGTACTTCCAGAAAGCCAACTAACACCTTAGTATAAGTATAGTTTAAGAATAAAAGACCTAGTCTATAAAGATACAGTGATTTATATTATTTAATCTAAAAAACAATAATTTAAATGAAATACCTACTTCCAGTTATTGCATTCAAATTTAAACAAATGTTTGTTAAAGTTTGTCTAAATTAAATGGCAACATCAGATTTGTTTTAAATAAATTCCCATAATGCATAACTTCTAATAAATGTAACTGAAACTAAAACTATTTCATTAATTCCCTATTGTTTATTTTTTTTTATTATAATAAAGTTAAGTAATTTGTAAAAATTGATTTGACCAGCACATTTAGAGATGGCTTTTGGTTAATTTGAAAATAACTTTCGAATCTAAAAAATGTAAATGAAAAACAATTCCTTCCCTGAATTGTGCTGTTTAAAGTTGTAATTGTACTTAATTCAAAACTCAACTTTTGTTACAACAAATAGTTATGAATAGAAAAAAATATTAATAAATTATTAAAAATATTGTAATTTATTTAGTAAAAAATCTAAAAAATTTTTTGCTACACATTAAGGAATTTTATACATAAGTTTTAACACTTCATGAAACTATAATAAAAAAAACCAATTCATTTTTAAATTGCATATAATATTTGATTTATTATATATGAGAAAGTACCAAGTATGGCATCTATAAGTCTTACATATCACTAACATTTATATATTCATATACATTATACATAGACAAAATATTTAATTATTTTGATAATATTGAGTTAATAATGTTGATTTGCAAAAGCTTTTATATTTTTTGCTCTTTCACATTAATTTATTATGGACACATATTAAGGATTAAAATGATTTTATTGTAAAATATATGGATTCCCGAGATCTTCATTTTATTGTTAGCAATATAAGTTTGCCAGTTAAAACAAGGTTTCAGTAACAACCACTTCCATACAATAAAAATAACCAACTTGGATTTTTGCACTAAAAATCACATTGTACGCTGTATCTCTAAATACCAATATTAAAAATCAATAATTTTTAAAATGTTACAAGAAACTTAAAATTGCTATAATTTTTTTAAAATACATATGTCATTGTTTTTTTTTATTAATTATTTTATTCTTAGAGATATTTCCAAATGAAGGGACTTAAAACCTAGGCATCCACTGAATTATCTGGTACATTATTACACATGAATACAACACTGAACATTACAGATAAAATATTACAGAAATATGTATAGAATGGTTATAATAGTAGATCTAAACTATTGATAAATGATTATATTATGCTTCTTACTAATGAGATATCTTAATATTCTAAAATTTTAAATATTTTAATCAGATATATGTTAGACATTCATATTCTGAACCAAGTTGACAATAACTGCTTTAACTATATTATACTTAGCTGCCAATTTGCTTATAGAGTAATATATGAGACTAATACTGTTTTAATTATTGATTATGCATAAATGTGCATGTACATAAGTTTTAAATAATAAAGTGTATACATTTCAATGCAAACTTTATCCTGTATATTGTTCTAGTCTTTCATAGAGTTTTTGTTCACAGACTATTAATAGTCTTTTACAGTCCAATGGCACTTATGTCCTAGAAGTACCGTCAGGAAGGATCATCATCCGAATCCAAATCAGAAGAATCATCAGATGAATCGCTGCTTGAATCAGTTGAAGAATTTGAGTCAGATGAATCTGTTTCATCATCACTAAGAAAATCACTGCACTTTTTCACACCTGGCAATAAAGACATTGATGCCATTTTTACTGCCATCTCATTTTCCATTACTTGTGTTTCTTCCAATTGTACCATTTTTGCAGCCTCTTCTAATTCCTCTAATTCTAATGCAACATCTTTTTTAGTTATTTCAATATTAGCAATATTATTGCATATTTCATCAAATTCTTCAGGTCTACATTTTTGTAGGAATATTAAGTAATCTTTTATATATAATTGATTAAGTATATATCTTGCATCATTGCTCAAATTAAACAGCTGATAAATATTTATCATACATTTAATGACAAACTTCTTTCCTTTTCTTAGCAGTGAAACTAGATCACTCTTGACTTTATGACATAACTCAAAGTTTCTAAATATTGGATAAATTAACGCCCGCCTATAACATGCTATAAGAAGTTCTTTCATATCGTTAAAAACACAAAACCAGCATAATGTAGATGACAATTTATTAATTGTCCAGCTTGATTCAACTGTACCTTCATTTAAAGTGGTCCTTTTATCATAACAATAGCCAAAAAATATATCGATTAATCCAAGGAAAACTTGCCTGTGATCAGTTTTGCTCAAGATATAATGCTTATTTGGCAGTTCCTTTAAAATGCTTACTTCTTCTTCAGTAAAATCAGCATCTTTATCAAACTCTGGCTTATTCCAAAACATAGTGGCAGCCAAGTAAGGTGCTATCAATTCCTCATCAAAAAAGTCTGCTAAATAATGGTCTGATGAGAATTTGTGATCTTCATATTTTTGTCTCAAAGAATTCCGTTCTTCAATTGCTACCCTTTCAGGTACCCTTAATTCAAAAATTTGCGGAAACTCCGAACCAATATCTTTAAACCCAGTTGATACCTTACTGGCAAATCCATAGCCGAATTTATCATATTCGTCGCCCTCATCTGTCTCATCACTTTCGATGGTCACACCATCTTCTTCAAGCATTTCAACCAAGTTAGGATTTATATCTGGTATATCACGAGGGGCCAGCAAATTCGTAATCATGTCAAGATTTTCGAAATGTTCTCCTGGAGTTTCTTTATCAAATGTAAGGCTAAAGTCACCGGAATCGCATGTATATGAACCCTTTGAGCTATCATTTTCGATTATTCTGCCTGGCAGGCGAAGTCTGAGAAAGTATGGACTCGAAACAAAGAGAAAATTCTCACCATCCACATCAATTTCTGTTTCGCCGATATTCGTGTATGGAGCGTGGACGGTAATAAAAACGTGATTCGCGTCTTGCGATAACTTAAACCGTGGAGTTAACATTATCAACGATAGAAAAAATCATGTATGTAAAACAATATCGATTGATATTAAAAATAATACGAGCTTTTAATTAATTGATATCGAATTTAAAAATATATAGGTACCTAGCGAAACAATAACATGCCGCATGCGCCAAGCATCCGCATTCCGCACAAATGACAACTCAAAAGTCAAAACCATAGAGTATGTAACCCTCTACACAAAACTTTTATTTGTTATCCATGCACAAAACTTTATTTTTTAAACCTGTGTCACAGTACAGTACATAGTAGGTATAAGCGAAGTACGATGACATTGACTTATGTCATTTAGACTTAATTCACATAGACTTGCCCTTATTTTTATCGACAAAAAACATTCTTTAATGATTTTAATTATATATAAGAACCATACATAATTAGTTTTATTTAATAAACTTATATGAATTGAATTATTTCTCACTAATTATTTTTCGCCCACGGCTCCACTCGAGTGGCAGGTGGAGCAGGGATAAGAATTAAAAAGTAAGTTAAGCGGTTTCGTTGTAAATAAATAACAAACAAACATACCTACAGAATTAGTTTCGCATTTCTAATAATTATGAATGCGAAAGTTTTTGTCATTACAATTATTGTATTGATTATTATCTTACTTAAATGGATAATAAAATAATTAAAAAAGGAACTATTATGATTAAATGAATCGAAGACGATAAGGACTTGTATCATATTCGTTAGATTATTACAAACAGAAGCCTTAAATCCATGATCTCCCACGTAATATTTAAAGCGGAGGCGGCGAGAAAGTTAACAACTCGACTCCAGTCTTTTATAGACAGCGGTCATTAACTCATTGTTTTCATAGTTCGTTTATTTTCGGTCACCCCTCACATAAAGTATCATTCATTTTAAACCTTAAAATAAATAGGAAGTCGTGCATCCTTTCTTATTTTTAACTACGATATATCCCCATCGACACGACTTACGCGTTTAGCTGAAACGTTTCAGTGTAAAGGTATCTAATTTGAATAAATACAATTTGGAACTTAAAACGAAAAGTATTTCTTTTTAACTTTTAAAAATATATCCTGAATGTTGCGATTTGCAAAAATTTAAATCAGAGGTTAACACATAATATAAACATAAAACATTGTTGATTTGACAAATTGACAAGTGAAGTGCAGATAGAATTGGCGAATTTTCGAAACTATTTTAATGATTCTTGTTTATATGTGAAATTGTACAAAGTTATTGATATAGAAGGAAAATATTAAAATACAACATTTATTTAGAATATAATGCCCTCGGGACGAAAACGATGGAACTTGCATGGTAAGTATACAATTTAGCACAATAAACTGAAATCAATACTTTTCTATCATTAAGTTAATTTTAAACTGAACTGAAATAGTGTTAAGATTACATCCTATTGATATTATTTTATCGAGTAAGTAAAATATATTTATATTCGAAATAGCACTTGACCTTGTATTATGAATTCATTATTGGCATCTATAGCAAAAATCTGCAAAAAAATAGCTAGTTTTCTAATAATGTAATAAAGATAAAAAACTACTTATTATTTTCAAATCCTTTCTGAACCAACTACGACTATAACCACAGACAATATACTTTTTGAGGTTTATCTTCCTTCAGATGGACCTCAGGGCTCTTTAAAGAGACTACGCAATCAGCTCGCTGAAGATGGATGTGCTGAGTCACAGGTTGTTCTAGCTAAGCAACTGCTAGAGGAAAAATGTGGTAAATCAATGAATTAACATAATTTCTTCATCATAATATTTTATTTCTTTATAATAATATTGTAGAATATTTCAGTCTTATATTTTCTCTAGTGTTATTTTTTGGTTCTATTTTATATACTTACAAATAGTTATATATAAATATATTATTAAATTTTGTTACTATTTTTATTCAAACTCCTGTAATTTTCTTTTAGAACTAGAAGCAGATAAAATATCCAATTTTAAGCAGGCATTGGAATGGCTAATTTGTGCCACAGAGCAAGCACACCCAGAAGCTAGAAGAATGCTACGAAGGTAAATATTTTATGATTTCATGTTAATTTTGTAACCTTTTACATACAGTAGTAATAAGTTGAATAAATTAAAATTGGAACTATCTATACAGTTTAAATAAAATTGATATTTGATTATATACTTTTATAGTATATAAACATAATTCTACAAATTTCTGCAATTTGTTGAGAATGGATTTACAAGCAGTGAGGTTTTATCATTAACCATCTATATGTCTATCCAAAACATTTATGCATTCAATATGTAATTGTTACAACTTGCAGATTGCTTGGACATTTACTGTAATGTATTAGCAGTCAACATCTCTGTCAACATATCTGTTTGCAATTAAACTCATGACAAATAACCATAAACCTCACCACAAATCACCAGGGGAGAGGGAAAAGTTAAAATGTTGCTAAAAAACATCACATGATTATTGGACGACCCCATATCAGTCTGTCTGTATTTCACAGCCATATTAGTCTGAGACTATTGGATTGTTGGTATAATATTTTTAAAGGGGTTTCACGTGAATCGCTAAAATAACATGATGAAGTTATATTACGAAATACAAAAATAATCATATCTAGAGAGAAATATAGAGTACATCTTTAGAAGATGTATAGAGTACATCTTTAACTGTAGGGTAAAAAAGAAATGTATAAGCATTATGGGTATATTTGGAAAGGCAATTACCGAATTTTGGTTTTTTTATGAGGGCCTATGCACACGAATTTTTTTAACGACAACGAGCGACGACTGCGCTCATATACTTAAAAGATCAAATGCACAACACGTTTCCTAAAGTTGCCGACGACGGGTGTTAGACATACATTATGAACGCACACCGTCTCCTCACATTTTGCGCCGATAAATTAAGAAACGTGCAGATTTTTTGTGTTTGTATTGCTACCAATGCGAAACAAGTGCGTCAACAACGCTTTAAAAGTCATCAATCATCGATCGTGGTCTCGATTATTCCAATGGATCAAACTTTATCGATTATGTATTATCTAAACACATAAATAAAATTGAAGTGTCTGTTTGTAATGTCAAAATAACAGCGTTATACAAAATGCATATGAAATTATATACGGTACTTAAAAGAAAAACACAATTTTTTAAATTTTTGTTTGTCTGTCTGTTTGTTCCGGATAATCTCTGAAACGGCTGGACTGATTTTGACGGGACTTTCACTGAAAGATAGCTGATGTTATAGGGAGTAACATAGGCTACTTTTATTTTAGAAAAAGAATTAGGGTTCTGCTCAGTTTATTTACCGCACAATTTTATTTCGATAACTAGTGAGCGAGTTATCGAAATAAAATTGTGCGGTCGATTAAGTAGTGAGTTGGAGTACGATCACTTCAAATTTAATTGAACATGAAATTAAAGGCACTTTAAATAAAAACCTTTATATCAAGTCAGTTATTTCAAATTTTTAAATATTATTTCATTCTATTACCTTATATACTTTTTTTACTAGCGAATCACCATCGCTCCGCCCGGGTTCGTCCCTAATTACGTTTTTTTCTCGCAGTAAAAAGTAGCCTATATGTTCACCCGGATAACCAGCTATTATCATACCAAATTTCATTAAAATCTGTCCAGTGGTTTTGTCGTGATGCGGTCACAGGTCACAGACAAACAGACAAAAGTCTAAAAACTATAGATTCGGCCTCTGTATCGATAGTAAATAATAATGACTATTTTAAATTTTAATAAGATTTTCCAAAAAATATTCAATGTACCCACAGATTCGATACCTATAGTTAGAATTTTATTATATGTATAGATTATCTACACTCATGAGATTATCTACTCGTATACCTTTTTGTAGTTTTTTCTTAAGCCGTGTTGACACGATCAAAGTCTACTCTTTGACAAAGTAGTTTTGATGATTACTTTGACGCAACTTTGATCATGTAGACGAGCAATCAAAGCGCACTTTAAGTGGACGTTAATCAAAGTGGACTTGGACCGTGTTCTTCTTTTCTCAAAGCCTGATTTGACAAAGTAGTTTTGATGACTGCTTTGATTGTGTAAGCGAGCAATCAAAGCGCACTTTGACATCGGCGTTCAAAGTGGACTTGGAGCCGTGTTTATCATAGTAAACTAAATTTCAAAGCTTTTTGTCAAAGCAGACATTGAGCGTGTCAACAGGTATCCAAGTAAACTTTGATCAAAGCTACTTTTTCAAAGTCACTTTGTCAAAGCGGACTTTGAGCGTGTCAACGCGGCTTTAGCCTTACAAACTGGCCAGTAATTTTGTAATTTGATATGTCAAAATCAATCAAAAGTCATTTCATTTACAGCATAATTAATTCAGAAATTACACATCAGTAACAATAAAATTTCAATTGCTTTTGTTTATAGTATTATTTTGAGAAATGATATGAGGTAAACATCCATTGTTAAATATTATCATTCTTTAGACGCGTAAATTCTAAACAACATATTTTGTATACATCAGTATTGTCTTGTCTCTACAAAAGTAGTGTCAGTTTTGTAAATGCGTGGAAATTTCAATGATTTTGCGATTTGGAAAATAAAATGGGATAAAGTTCGTTTGGAGTTGCAATCGTCTAAGTAAGATTAGATTAGTACATACATAATATTTATAAATATATAGAAAATATATAGAAGTGGGTTTTATTACCTTGTTTTGGTTTTTGCTCCTCTGATTTATACTAGAAGTAAGACTTCATAATTTAAGTAAGTAAGTAAGTTATTAAAAATTGATATTTAGGATACCGTGTAACGCAGTAAATCTTGAGGTTCTGGGTTCGAACCTCGTATCGTTATCCATGTTTTTCTATCACGAAATTTTTGGTAGTGATGTGGAGTTGAAAAGTTATTGATATAACAGTCGTGGCATCAGAAATTCTTTCGGTGGTCTTCCACTCAATCTCTTTCTGGATGTGTTTCCTTTCACTCATACTCCGATGGAATCATCGATACGTATATGCACAAATTTGCACTGGGAAATGCATTCACGCATACCACCTGCAGACATACAGGGGCATATGTGGGACTAACCGACTAGAAAAGCCAGTACTATCCACTAAAACCCAACAGAACCTCCCCCGTCTTAATGGGGCGTCACAGGATTGCTTACTCCTCAACCACAACGCCCCGACGATAGGTCTGCCGAATTATACCACAACAAACAAGGGGTTTCTCTAACAGTTCACTCTGCTATTAGAGAAGTACCAGGAGCAGCCCGCATGATACACCGCCCACCGAAGAGGGCCAACTTCCTGTGCGTTTCTTGGTTTCTCTGGATGAACATTAATACTTCCTGCGCAGATAATATGTACATATATTCTCAGTAACATTGGTCTTTGTAACCAGTAATCGATCAGGATGACACTATTAGGCATAATTAATAACTTAAATATATATTTAAACTCCCATCCCATGCTGTTTAAAAATATAACCCACTCATTCAGAGTCCGCGCCCCTTTTAATTAAACAGTCGATTATTATTTAAAAAATCAACTATATTTATGTAGGTGTATAAGGAGCGGGGTGATAGATGAAGACAGTGCGCCGATAGTGCGGGCCAAGTCGTGCCTCACGGCCAGTCGGCAGGAGACGGTCGCGAGGAAGGCTGCAAGGGATCTTTTTGCTAGGTAATGTTGTATACATCTATATACCTTTAGGTAATATACCGCTTTCATTAACATCATACAACGCTCTCTTGGACAATAATGCTCAATGGCACCCATTCAATGAGAAGTGATCGACTTTGGTTCTTAAGTTACTAAGGTTTACTGAGAATATTGAATATCCATGTTATTAATATTCTCAGAACCCAAATAGTATTTATTTATGTACTTTTGTTTCTAATGTTTTTTTTCTCTTTCCTTTTGTGTTTGTAATAATTTATAATCTATAATCTAGTTAGTGTAAGTGACACTGTTGTTCTATTAATGTCAATAAATAAATAAAAAAATATATGTAATTGGTATCAGTGTGAAGGTGATTTTGTATAGGAATTCCGTGCTAAACATCATGCACTAAACCTTCGTATAAAAAGACCAATGACTGATACTTTAAGTGTATTTTGTTCATTTAAATATTACAGTTTAGTATATACTTTTTAAATTACACATGAATTTCATCGATAATTGTTATTTTACTTTTTAGTTTGTCAAACGGGGAGCAGTACATAACGACAGCGCAGTTAGAGCGTAGGATTCGTGAGATTTGTTCAACAACGCTAAGGAAAGATCCAGACGATGACTCTATAGATGATGACTCACCAGGTATACCTTTATATATATGGTATATCTTTACTAATATCACAGTCTGCAAATCCATACTGTCTAATATAGGGGTCTAGACAGAGCAATCTTGCAGTTTGCCAGACAAGACGAAGGTGAAACGCACCCGACTTTCATACGTTCTTTTCTATGACTTATCGGGAAATAGTTTTATCGTTGTCAGGTATAACTGTAATTTACCACGAGATGCCGGAGCCGGTGGTAGACTCCTCACGTACTTATATACTGACACTAGCCACTCACGTTCACGCGACATTCTTCCCTAGCTTGATTCCTCATACATACACATATATCATCAGTACATCTTCTGTACTGCTTGATAGGAATTGACAAAAGTTTAACGACCGGCCGCTTGCCTGACGTCAATCCTCCGTGGGAATGCTATTGTCTTGTAATTATTATGTTCGTTCCTAGTAAAAAACAAAAATAAATCTATCCCACGGTAACCGTACATTTTTCTGGGATAAAAAGTAGCCTATATACTATTCTAGACTGTAATCTCTGTGCCAAATTTCATCCAGATCCGTTCAGCTGTTGTGGCGTGATTGAGTAACAAACAAACATCCATCCATCCAACCTTTCGCATATATAATATTAATTGGATTTTCAGAAGAAGAACAAGTGTTGGACGGAGAAAATGCGTTAGAGCCCTCACAGCTTCAAGCTGGGGATCATTTACACTCAAATGGCACTATTCGGACGCAGGATTTAGAGGATGGTAAGATGTAATGATTATATTCTATTTCCCTTGTTTTAAGGGGTCCTCAATAACCTATCTATACTTTTCCGTACTAAATATAAATATTTTTCACAAGCTCTATACAAATCATGTAAAATTCCTATGACTCATAAGGAAAATCATAGTATTTTGTCATCCCCCGTTAGTCGGGTCATGATGTAAAAATATTTGGGAATCGAACCTATGGTCTCCAAAGCTTATTTGTATACAAATTTAATTGAAGATATTTTAGTATGTGATAATATTGCCAATAAATTTTTTTTTTTTTTTTGCTTTTTGCAATTTTTTGTTTTACTTATTATAATGAAGGTATCGAAAGACTAAATTTATTTTAAGTCTGAACATAAGTGAATACCAAACATTGTATTTTTATTATAAACTACGTAGGTTTTAATTTTTTTTGAGCGGAACCCTAATATTTTTATCTAAAATAAAAGTAGCCTAAGTTATTTTTTATAACATCAGCCATCTGCCATGGAAAGTTCCGTCAAAATCAGTCCAGCCGTTTTAGGAGATTAACCGGAAGAGACAGACAGATTAAATATTGTGTTTTTCTTATAAGTACCGTAAATAATTTCATTTGCATTACTAATAAAAAGCTGTTATTTTGACATTACAAACAGACACTTCATGTTTATTTATCTGTATAGATATGTTAGAATATATAATTGCACTTTTATGTCTATGGATCCCAATAACCTATCTATCTGTTTTTTTTTTTAATTTAAATTATCAATATTCGATCGATCCTTAACATTTTATATATAAGAAGAACATTTTTTTTACCTAAAATAATACAATTATTTCTTTTCTTTCTAGATTATCCAGACAGATGCGCTCGGAATGAAGAGATTCGTAACTTAACAGTCGATAATCTTGTTTCCGCCGCGGTACATTATTGTCAGGGGGAATTACCTCTTGTCAGTCACGAATTGACCCTAACTGACCCTAATATAAAAGCCCTAGACCACATCCCTATACTAAACCAAGCTTTTCTACACCCTCTACTATTTATACAGGTGTTATATCTTAAATTGTTGTATTATTTCGGCAATTTTTCCTTCAGGCTATCTAATATTGAGCTCTCTTTGCTCCTAATAGCCTATTTGTCAGTCAGTACGGAGAGTCTCTACCATTTGGTGCCATTAGTTTTGTATTATGTCAGTATTATAGCAATGGTTATATGTACGTTTAAGATATTGTTTGCAAAACGGCAGTTTATTGATTTTAGGAAATGGTCTGGTCTGTTTCTGAGATATAGTGATGGGAATTTACAGCCAGACGAATCGGAGAATCTGTTTGTACGCAATAATCTTGGACCATTCTTTCAGTTTTTCTTAGCGTTATTCGTTAATTTGTTTCTCTATCCGTTTATAGCTACTCAATGGGTGCCATTTTCGGAATTTTGTGTTCTATCGTTTTGCCTTATGTTTTTGACTCTATTTTCATTTGGCACGAATGGCAATCCCTATCCCGATGTTTTGGCATTAATCTCATTCGGTATAAACGTATTGGCAAAATATCCATACGAAAAAGACACAGTGGTACATCAAGGGTGGAGATTCTTAGACTTGCACATATCAAATTATCCGTCTTACATTCTTGGCAATAGTATAGAGTTTTGTCTAAACTCGAGAATGTTCTTTTCCCTATTGATCCCGATTATTCTAGTGCTAATGACTAGACGTAGCAATTGGCAAGGCTTTCTAAAGTACACTCTACCACATTGTGTGACCTTGAGTTGGTTGCAAATGTTCATAACTTGTTCCCACGGGTGTACGACATATGGATTGATAAGGGGCACCTTAGCGTTAGTCTGTTCCTTCCTATTTTTACCCCTGATGGGTATTTTAACAGTTATCCTACCGATTTTAACCTTCCTCCAGTATGTAACTTTGTCGAAATTGTTCTATTCTTTAACAGTTCTGATTGGGTTGACAGTGGGACTGCTGGTCACATGCCTTTTGGCAAAGTCAGACGCTACCAAGAAGTTTGTGACGCCTATTCAGGTATTGATATTTGGATTTTAACGATTTTTTGGTGTTTTTGACAAATTCTAAGTCTTTTTTACTCTCCGTGACTATGTTTTTTGTAAAACATTCGAAAAGCCGGAACAAATATATTAAAGCGCGACAAAATCAAAAAAGATACTTTCAATTAAAATATAGTATATTCGCGTAAATCTAAAAGAGAACAATAATTTATTCATTACAATCCGTTATCAATAAATCTATTTTTTTTAATATTCACACTAAAATGTATCATCATATAATTTAGTATCATCTCTTTCTTAAAGTTTTTTAAAATCTTGATTTTGTACTCACTAACATAGATGTATAAATATTAAGTATTAATTTGGCCTAATTTACTTACAGCTAGCTATCGGTTTCATAACGCTTCTGTACACAAGCAACGAATTCATCGCACACATAAAAGACGATGGAATGCCTTCAAGCCTTATACAATTTATGGGGGACGAGAAACCCATAAAGAATCTCCTCAAAAACGAATATATATCAGACTACGAAGAAATATACCACATTTCATGGGAAGATTACTACAACCAATGCAACATTCCATCTTGGTCAGATAATAACATGGCTTCCACTCAAATAAAGTGCTCCATATTAGATAATGTAAATATAAACTGGGAGGGTTATGTTAAAGAAGTGAAATTAAGAAGTGTTAGAAATCAGTGGAGTTTAATAGTATCATGGTTACCATCTATTTTGTCAGAATATGTAAAGTGTTACTATGGTGAAGCCATTACGTGTGAAAGTGTTTTGGAGGATTGTGGTTTTGTAACGAGTGTTGCCAGACAGAGCGGGAAGAGTTGCCATTTGAATAATTTAAATGAGTAAGTTTTTTTTAATATTATTTTGTTTGACATGCTAAGTGACAGTTTGTTTGTTTCTTTCTTTAGTAAATTTAATCAAAGAGAACATAGGAATAATGCATAATAAAATCTAGGTCGAGCGGGTTCGATTTCTGCTGTATCGTAATTTTTAATTTAAACGTTTTATTACATGCATATATTAATAAAATCATTTACACAATTGCTATAGCTGTACTAAAAAATTCTTCTATTACTTTATTTCACGGCCATGTCGCATTGCATGATGGTACAATGTTCAAGAACTTTTTTAATAGAACCGAAGATCGTGAGTTTGATTCCCGAATAGGGCATAATGGTCTACGGTATTAACTAGTAGATGGATACACATACTATTATAATACAATTATATAATAATAATTAATCTTATTTATTTTCATTAGGTATACCTCAGAAGTGATCGTCAACATGGAAGCGAATGGTGGTCTATTGAAGCGTCACACTGAAATTACTCTCATATATGAGCATTTCTTCACAAATTTCACGCGGCTACTGCGTAGAGACGACAAAATAAGTTTCAAAGGCATTTTGTCAAACGAACCTGGCACTTATAACATAGGTCATAAGGACCTAATGATAAAAGGTTATGCCATAAATTGTTTAGAATGTAAAGTTGCAAGGGGATCCATTAGTTCTAAAAGTCCCACTATGTCAAAATTGTCAGAACTTTGTCGAACGATAGTCAATGATTGTGTAGTGTCAGCAAAATATATACTTAATTTCTTGCTAAATCCTATTATAATTTTTAAATGAATATCTTATTGAGATGCCATAATATTGTTATTGTTTTTCTGTGGTTTTTTACTGTTGATATTTTTCGTTTTGATTAATCTGTGGTAGATATTTATTGTCTGTACATTACATTTGCTTCAATTGTGTATCTGTATTTCATATATTTTTTTATAGTCTGTGCAGATTAGGAATTCATTTCATACAATATAAGAGATAACTAAAACAGTCGTCCCCATCAATGCTATATATTTTTGGATAGAATATACGCAATTTTGTACAATATTTCAAATTATAACAATTTAATTGGGGTGAAATTTGTTTTGAAATCTATTGTAATAATGAAATAAACTATTGAACAAATCCTATTGAAGTATAAAATCAATAAATTAACTATGTTAGTGGTATAATATTGTATAATTTTGAATATAAACTAAATATTTTCATATAAATTCTCAATTATATACATATTATGAATAAACTTTAATGTGTTAAGAGCGGTTTTTGTGTTTTCTAAATTATAAGACAATTTCCTCATATATGTAGACATTTTGAATGAATAGGGAATATGCGTGATTTTTGAAATGAAAACTTATATAGGCAGGTTTGGATGGGGAGTTAATTCATGTAAGTCGGCATCGACATGGTCACGTGACGTGTTAACGCTTACACTCAGAGTGCCGATAGATGTTAAAACCAGATAAATGAAAACAGTTTTAATTTATAAATTTTAATTTAAGATCAAACAATTTGCATATCCAAAAATAACAACTGTTTGTTTATAGTTTTTGTAGCTTTCACTTCTGTCGGCAGCCCTCGTGAGTCATGACTGCTTTTTTTATATAATAGCTTACATCGTTATAAAATTGGAAAAAATATCCAGCTCCAAAATACTAAAATTTAGTAAAAAAATATCAGATACGGGTACTTTAAACGCCCACCATTTCGGCTTCACTTCACTTCGCTTGGCGTGACGTCATAGTTTATGACAACATTAATATCAACCAATGAACAAGTCTAGACTAGGCTAGTAACAATCGCAAACACCACACAACAGCGCTCTGTTATTATAGACTTTGACGTCACATTCGGTCTGACCAATGGCGTTGCGATTCAACTACTTTGAATTTCCCACCCATTTTTGCACTTTTTAATAATTATTTTCCTAATCAAAAAGAAATTACATTAAATGATAAATAAAAAATTTAAAAAACCTCGATTTTCATCAAACGTAGCTAAGAACACTCCCGACTAATTAACCTTTCAAACAAAAAAAAAACAAAATCAAAATCGATTCATTAGTTCGGGAGCTACGATGCCACACACAGACACACGTCTAACTTGTAACACCGCGTTGTTTTTGCGTCGGGGATTAAAAATATTGATATAGGCTTTTTCAAATTCAAAAGCAATAAAGATTATAAAAAAAAATTTCACCTTTATTTAAATCACACGCATATTCCTTAATGTGTTATTAGTTTGTGTATAATTATTATTATTATATAATATGGAATCTGAAGGGTTTGAAACGATTTGATATTAAAAAAGCCAAAATTGAAATATCAGTTGGGCACTATATTTTTAATCTGTAACTTAAAATATTTATAATGTTTTTTTTTACATTTTGAATGAGAATGATATATAAGACAAGTAATAGATGTATTTTATTATTATAAATTATTGTGAAATGTTAATATTTATCTAGTGTAAAGTGATGTTTTATGTAACAATATAGTTTATAAACTCCCAGTGTATTTAATAAAAAAATATTTTCATTGATTTTTTTTCTTTAAATTTTTAGGACTTCATACATTTTATAAAAAACAAAATCCGTAGACTGGGTTTTTACTGCAATAAAACACACAGCACTAAATACATAATTACGGGATACTTACTGGATTCGTCAAGCAAAACTGAATAAATTTTAACATTTGCTTGGGGTAATAAGAAAATTTTTACACGAATAAAAAAGTGACATCATCTCTTCGGACTTTTTTGTGGGTTTTGGGGTCCCGACTTTAGAGGAGCTATAGAGACTCACGCGAAAAAAAGACCTTGAATATAATTTTATTTATATTGTCAAATATTTGCGTAAATCTAAGAAAATATAAGTGATAACTTCGTTTTGTGGGTTTATGTCTCTAGAAATCTAAAAGTTACCTATGATGATATGTGTAGTAAATTTCATCCAAATCAGTCCAGCCGTTTCAGCGTAAAAGAGCTAACTGACATATAGACACAAACTTTCACATTTATATCGTTCCGAATCAGACTATAAAGTGCGGTGTGCGTTTTTGCATAAACCCGTCTAGTAGGTGTAGAACACAATTATTCTTTACACTTTTGCAGGACATATTTATTATTAGCATTGCCCACGACTCTGCCCGTTTTCAGATGACCAGAAACCAAATTCTTAGGTTTTACATAATATTAGTATACTCTTACATTGCAGTATTGTATTTTTTCCTTCCTTTCCTCGGATTTGGTTCATATAAAACAACATTTTTAATACTTGTGTTATTTTATTACAAAAATACAATTTCATCAACATCTCATATTTTCGTCTAGTAAATGTAACTGGTAGCTTCTTTACTAACTTATTAATAATTAAGATTCTTAATTTTCCAAATAACACTTACAATTTACATTAGTAATAATAAATTCATAAAATTTTAATATTTAACTACACATACCAATATAACAAAAAAAAAATTCAATTCTTTATTTTGTGTGTACTTATGTACGCACGTAAGAAGTTATACTTCTTTGGCGTAACAGAACAAAAATAGCTAAAGATTTCATCCCGTATGTCACAACACTCTGTTTGTAAAAGGAATGCAGCTAACTTCATTATGTCGCTTTCGGCTATCGGTGTGCGCGCGCATCGTTAAAAATTTTACTCTTATATTTTTTTCCAAACGTGCCAAAAGAAGTATAACTTCAAAAATAATTCAATTTTGTATTCTCTAGCATAAAGGCGTGCCAATATTATAAAAAAAGTATTATCACCAAATATGGCTGGCATTAAAGTAAATGTTACCATTATCAAAAATACTCCGTTAAAAAAATATATTCGAAATATACATATTTTATACCTACCAATACAATATTTCTATAAAATTATCTATCTACGAATACATATATTTTCTTTTCAATGTTAAATCCAGTTAGTGAATAAATAATACATAATATATTGTCCCAATTTTCTTTTTAATTTAGATGTATAAATCTACACTTCAGAAACAGGCTAATCATATAAAGTATCAACACATTAAAAGTGTCCTATGTGTTGATCCGGATAATCAGCTATCACCATACCAAATTTCATCAAAATCCCTCTAGTGGTTTTTCTGTGATGTGGTCACAGACAATCAGACAGACAAAAATTCTAAAACTATACATTCGGACTCTGTAACGATAATAATGACTATTTCAATAATATTTTCCAAAAAATATTTAGTATACAGATTCGGCTTAGTTACAATTTTATTATATGTATAGATTGTTTCATTATCGCGATATTCCAGAATTAAAATAAAAAAAAAATAAAAAAAATAATTGAGCATTTGACACCATTGACTTTATATTTCTTGGAAACTCATTTAATTTTCAAATAACTGAAAAATAAGATTTTTAGGAAAATATTAATAAATAGTCAGTCAACAGACTTGGCAAATAGTGACGTCAGAGTTTGCTATTTGCTATACAAATCTTTCTCTTGTTAATGGCTTCAAAGCGTGCCAGTTGAGCACTAATTACTACGCCAATGTCACGTAGAATGGAGAAGACACGAAGGAGATTGGTCGGCCATACAAAACTTATTTTTTCATCAATCAATCAAGTTTTAACAGCTCACAAATAGTGTCAATTGATTGGTGGTGTCAACTACCCAATTATCTACATAAGGGACATTCCACACCAAATCGGACGGTTTCAATTTTTTTATTTTTCTTAATATTTTGATATTTTTAGTACCTCTCAAAAGAGGCTTCCTGATAAATTTTTAGATCTTTTTGATCACTGGTTCAGAACCGCTCTTGTCTTTTGGTCGTAAAAACCGTCGTGTGTATGTATGTTCCATATAACTCAAATTATTATGGACTCCAAAACGGCTGGAACGATTTTGATGAAATTTTCAGTCAATTGTCAGATTAGCTCAGCGGATGGCCCTGTGAAGTAGCTCTTGGTAGCGATATTGTTGGTATTATTGCTACTATGCAATATTATTTATACATTAACTGATTTAATAGGGTCAGCCTTTTACGTAAAATGTTTTCCAGGAAACTCCATGGCGTCTAAGCGTTTGTAAATATCTAACATAGTCGGTCTCTCCTCCCCGCGATATTTGGTGCAGTGGATGCCGATGGAGACGAACTCGTTGCACAATCGCGGGTTCGAATTCAGCGTTCCTATTAGAGCTTTGTCTTCTAATGAGGCTGTTGAAGAAAAAAATAGTATAAAATATATGCAGAATTTATTACTAGTCACTGGTTTTAATGTCTTCTACAATGCCAGTAAAATTATTATTAAACTGACAATCAAAAATGCTTCTTAAGTATAGTACGTTAAAGTGTGTTTTGAGTTGAATGATTAACACTTTGTTTTTTTCTAATTGCCTTAAAGCTTTAATATCCTGCCAATGTAGCAAAGTTTTACAACAGTATGATATACTATTGCCTTGTATAGGATACATTAAAAGGGTCTTATCGTGTTTCCATAATATGAAATCTATACTGGAGTCTGTTTTAACATTGGTGCTTTTATTATGTTGCTATTTATGAGAAATAATTCTTGACCAATTTTTAAAAACCCCTAGCTTTGTTTGTTTTAGAAAAATAGGGATTGAAACCTCTAACTTCAAAATTGTTTTTCTAAAAAAAACTAATATATATGTATGAATAAAACCAAAACAACGTGGTACTAATTAGGTTTACACTACATCTATACTAATATTATAAAGAGGTAAAGTTTGTGATCTTGTGAGTTTGTGAGTTTGTGACGTTGTAGGGGGTAATCTCTGGATCTACTGAACCGATTTTCAAAGTTCTTTTACCAATAGAAAGCCACGTTCTTCCTGAGTGTCATAGGCTATATATTAACCCGAAAAATGAAAAGGCTTTTTCGTGGTAGTCGGATTTGCAAAGTAAGTCGGAGAAAAAACGGTCGAACGAAAACGTTTCTTACGAACGCTGCCTTAACGATGAGAAATATATGATTATGTTCTAGAGAAAAGTTGTAGAGCTTAATAATGCCTACAAAAAAGTCAGCGACAGCATATGTCTAACTTTTATATTTAAGTCACAAAAAGTAGTTTTTATATTAAAAAAATAATTTAAATCGGTAGGTCATGTTTATTGGTCATATTATCAACAATTATGACTTCTTATCAAAATAAGTAAATTTATCGTCTAAAATGTTTAAAATAAAACACTTTTCCCTTTGTACGGGCTAATCTCCGAATCAGTTGGACCGATTTAAATGAAATTTTGCATGGCGGTACCTTATATCCCCGGGCAACATGTTAGATACTTTTCATCCGGGAAAATTAAAGAGTTTCCGTGGGATTGTTAAAAAATTATAACAACTTATACAGCTTAGTACACAAAAACTACTGATTGGATTTTAATGAAACTTTACAATAATATAGTTTATACATGACAAAAACAAATCAGCTAATTTTCATCCCGGAAAATAAAAGAGTTTCCGTGGGACAGTTAAAAACTATAGTAACTTATATAGTTTAGTACACAACAACTTATCCACCTAATTTAGTAAAATTTGGCATGTTGATACCTTATATTGCCGGTTAAACAACAGGTTACTTTTCATCCCGGAAAAATGAACGGTTCCCGTGGGATAGATATGTTTGTGCTTTTCTAGAGGTGAACCCGAGCGAAGCGAGGGTGAGCCGCTAGTAATATATATAGTAATATAGTATACGGAGTCCGCCATATTGGATTTAGAATGACGTCACACAGCTAGCCATGCAATGTTATCCAAACTAAACGTGTATACAAAATTTCAGCTCAATCGGTTGAAGATTATCTGCTTCAAAATTGAGTTGCAAGATTCCACCACTACAAACATACATACATTGCAAGTTATGCAAGTTAAACAAAAGCTTATAATAAAACAATATCCCTCACCAAAGTCCATCATGCCGTGCCTGGCGAGATGGTGTATGTACTCGCTGAGCGCGGGCGCGGCGCGCGCGCGGTCCACGCACGGCAGCGCCGTGGCCACCTCCGCCATCACCACGCCGTAGCTGAACACGTCCACGGCGGGCGACAGGTTGCGCGAGCTCACGTAGTCGCCCGGCAGGTACGGCCGGGTGCCGTTCACTCTACACGATCGAATTACACTTAAGACACCTCCAAGAATTCAATCCAAATATGAATTTAAATTAAAAAAAACATCATTTTGTATTTGTAAAGAATTAGTTCATTTCCCGTTGAAAGAGAGATAGCAATAGTATCTTATTTATTTTATATTTTTTCTTTAGCAATATTTATTTATTAACATTTTATTCATAATCTGTATAACAATCACACACACACACGCGCGCACGCATACAAACACACACACACTTTCGCATTTAAGACGCTATATCCAAAAAGATAAAAATTATACAATGTAATTTGTACCCTATGTATTACTGAATACAGTAAATATTACATTGCTCAATTTTTCAAAAACAATTAACTAAAATGTGTCACACGTAACATACGAAAATCTCCGTGTATATACACTTTAAGTACAACAGACTTACCTAGAAACTTTTAGGTATGCACTATCGTCCCCTTTCCTAGCGAGACCAAAATCCCCTATCTTGGGCATTGTACATTGATCTAGGAGAATATTAGCTGGCTTTATATCCCCATGGATTAATGGTGTTACCTCCATAGTGTGAAGGTATTGTAGGCCTCTGTAAGAAATAAATTAATTAAACATTATCTCTCTCTCTCTTTCTCTCATTATCTCTATCTCCATATCAAAATTCATCTAAATTGGTCCAGCCGATTAAGCGTTTAAAGGTGACTGACAAACAGACAGATTTACTTGCATATTTATAATATTAGTATGGATGATAGCTTACTGGTAAAGTACTTGCTTGAAAAACGAAGTGAAGCGGGTTCAAACCCCATTTTCATTTTATTTTCAACGTTATTGTTTTAAATAAAACGAGAATAAAAGTAAGAAAACAACTGAGCAAAAAAAATAAAGCAAAGTCCTAAGTATTACAAAAATCCACTCAATTTTTTTTAAAAGCAGTTTTAATCATCTAATTTTAATTACATACCTGGCAACACCATGAGCTATCCTGTATCGTTGTGGCCAAGTCAAAGGTTTTTGGCCAGGTTTTATTCTTAACCTTTGCTCTAAAGAGCCACCTGCCATTAATTGATATACTAAACACGCCTCGGGACCTAAGTATTTAAAATATAGTGAATTAGATAACTTTTATTTTCAGTAGTATGCATGTATTTAGACTTTTTAACGTCCCACTGCTGGGCACGGGCCTCCCTTCTATAGGAGGGGGATCAGGGCATAGTCCACCACGCTGGCCGCGCTAGCTTGCGGATTGGCGGACTTCACATGTTTTTCGAAAACTTGCTAGGTTTTCTCAGACATGCAGGTTTCCTCACGATATTTTCTTTCACCGTAAGGCAAGTGGTAATCATGTTATCACGTTGGAAATGATTCGCACATAAAAATATCAGAGGTGCGAGACCCGGGATTGTAATCGATTTCTGTCGATCTTCAGTCGATTTCTGAATCAAGCCCGTTACACTGGGCTACCACTGCCTAATATAATATAAATAAAAGCAAATAAAAAAGTAATAAACAATAAGTAATTCAATTATAATTACAATACTACTATAATTAAGAACATCTGGACCCATTTGGATGGATTATAAAGTACTTAATAAAATCAAATCAAAATAATAAATATACTTTATTCAAATAGACTTTTACATGCACTTTTCACATTTTCAAAAGTTAAATTAAATGTCAGTATGTAAGTCTGTGTGGGAGCTAACACTGGCTCTGAAGTTCGGTTGAGAAGAGAACAACTCAACAGTTGCTCTTTTAAAATAATATTTGTTTCAAATATTGCAAAATAATAGGAATAGGATTTTATGGGGAAAATGTGAAATTTCGAGAAAACAAAAAGTGCTTTATTTTCTACTAATTACTTATATGGTAGCATCGTTGGAAGTACCTTAATATATGATAATGAAATATAAACTATCATTCCTGATGACATAAACCCAATAACCACCTTTCTATGCCGCAGTTGGGTAAATATAAAAAAAATAAACTTACCTCCCAAACTATATCCATACAAAGGTAAAATGTTGTCATGTCTGTACTGATTGAGACACATTTCCCGAATTAATTCTCTATTTTTCCCATCGTTATCACGCAACCTCTTTACGGCTACAGGTAAAAGCTTCCATTCGCCTGCAAAAATTATTTGCTTTATTTAAAATTACTATTACTATTAATTCTTTGTCCTTCAGAAAAGATTTTTCTTTCCCGGGAAAGAAACCTATGTTTGTCATGCTTAAATCTTCTACCGGCTAGTAAAATGTTAACAAATCCATTTCGGAATTTAGTAGGTAAAAATAGACAGACAGATCGAAAAAAAATACAGTTTAAAAAAGTTTTCCCTGGAATGAAACCCATGTTTCCCTTGCCTGAATCTTCTATTGGCTAGTTAAAAGTTAATAAATCCGTTTCCGAATTTACGAGGTAGAAAGGGACAGGCAGACAAAAAAACAGGTTAAATACAAATATACACATAAATATAAACAAGAAAATAAATTAGCAATCTACCTTTAAAAACTTGTCCAAAACCGCCTCGCCCTAACAAGTTCTTTGGACTCCAGTTATTTGTGGCTTCCTTCAAATCCTTATAGCTAAGCATAGGTATTGCCGATGCGTTTCTCAGAATTTCATCCTTTAACTCTTCGGTTCTGTCACTCATCGAATTTGAGTTCTGGAATACAATTGATCGAATGTATTATTTTAGACAAAGAAAAATCCACCCATTAGATGTTAGATAAAGGGTTAGGGTTATATTATGAAGGTCTAATAGCATTATATTAGACACACACACACACCCGCCCACACACATACACCCACACACACACACGCACACATACAGACACAATTGTGTCTTTATTATTGTCACTCTCAGTCCGAAGGGACAATACTTAGACAATCGCTGTGAGAGTTAAGGCGCAGGACCGACGGCTTTACGTGCTCTCCGAGGCACGGGGGTGAAACACCGCCAACTTCCTAACTCCGGACTGTTACTGAGAATATCTTAGCTTAAAAACTCAGTAATTAAACTTGGCCCGATCCGGGACTCGAACCCAGGACTTCTGGATCTGTAGCCGTACATACTAACCGCTAGACCACCGAAGTAGTTAATAAAATTTGAGATACGAACCAAAGCAAAGTGATTGTAAGTCGCTAATGTATCCCTAATAGTGAATTAACATTGCATAGAGTGAGTTAAAAGACTTACATTTGAAGTGTCACTATTAGAATCATCTGTTGGTGAATGTAGTTGAACAGGATTCTGATTTTTTTGTTGCACACCCTATGTAAGAAAAAAAAATCGATTAAAAATCCCAATTCAATTAAAATATTACCTTTATGTAAAAGAAATAATATGTTGAGAGAAAAATAAGAAGTACAACATTGATAATAAATGGAAAAAAATAAATTAAAAATACTAGTATCTCAAGTCAGTTAACAATTATTTAAATAGACTATCATTATCTATCTTGACTTTAATTATGGAACCTAAGAAAATAGGCTTTAAAAAAACCTTTTTAATAAGCACTACAGGAACAGGCAAAAGTTGATCACTGTCTTCAACCTTTTGAGTTTTCTGCTCATTAATCTCACCTGCAATAATTATATATGAAATTATTTAACATAATAATATATATTATATGTATAATAAAGTCCAATGAATAAAAGAAAAATATAAATAAACAAGGGCCAACATCATATACTATATGAGTAAGTATGTATATTTTGTACACTCTGTAGTTCAAATGGTTGAATGATTAATTGAAGGAGTAACATCTGAGGTGTCATGAGAATCATCTGAATTCTGAGTGATAACGGGTTTAATCCCTCCACGATCGCGGACACGCCGTGTCAGTTAACAATAGATTTCATAGAATTTTAATTATTTTCTTAGAAATTTACCTGGAGGTGATTATTATGCAGATTTATGTTTAAGGCATCTTTAGAATTTCATATAATACAAGTTATAACAATATTTTAACAGTTTTTAAAATTTGAAGCAGCACATAAATGAATAGATCTCTAAAGGAACATTTATCCTACTAATATTATATAATATGTAAAGGTTTGTTAGGATGGATGGATGGATGGATGGATGGATGGAACGGCTGAATGGATCTGGATCAAATTTAGTATAGAGGTAGTCTGGAAAAGCACATAGTTTACTTTTTATCCAGAAAAATGTATGGTTCCCGTGGGATAGATATGTTGTTGTCTAGAGACGAACCCGAAGAGAGGGTGAGTCACCAGTATATTACATACATCAAGGTTAATTTGTAAATATACATACATGTCATTTGTTATTTTGTTCAATAGTTTAAATAAGAAGCTTGAGATCATCTTTCAAGGAAAGGTTATGTTTAACATGACATCTTTATTGCTATGGTTCTCAACACTAAAGTTTGTTAGAATATTTCATTAAATATACGAGGATAAATACTGTTATTATCAATAATATTATTAATAATAATAATTGATAGTGTTACGAGAAGTTGTAGTGACAAAATGTTTTTAGTATATATCTTCAATTAAAATATGATAACCCACAGATCAAATTAGGAACCGATATAAATATTATGTTTATATTAAATATAAAAAATATATATTTAATACTAACTGTCCGATGAATGTGGATGTTTCCCTTTTAAATTATTATCATGTTTTAGTAATAGACCATGAAACCTACGATCCACTACTGGCAGTAAAATCCTCAAAGCAGGTACATGTTTCATACGATGCAATAAAACAAAAAGCTCTTCCACTCTATGATTAAGTTGACCCCATTTTCTAAATAATAGATCTGTTGGTGATGAAAACTGTCGTCTTGTGGTTTGTTCTATTTCCTGGAATTTGTTTCAATCTGGGTTACTTTATGGTTAAATACATTATCTTCTCAAGTAATTAACAACACTATAAAAAACTATAGTTTCAATAAGTCTATACTCTTTTTCATATTTATAAATTCAATAACAGATCTTTAGCTAATACATTATCAAAATGAATATTCTAAATATGTAATGTTTCAGAAAATTAGACTAATTTTTTGGCTTTTAATCTATCTTCACTTTTTTATATCAAACTTAGATAGATAAATAATATAAAATTTGGAGAGGCAAAGATGAGATTTTTATATTCATATCACAAATGCATACATAAATATATTTAGGTGAAAATCAAGATAATTTAATGAAACTTAGAATGGTGATAGATAGCTTCAGTCCTGGATTAAAGAGAAGCAATTTTTGTATTATTTGATGCCACGCGAGCGAATCCGCGGGTTAGAAATAGTAAATTTTATTTAATTGAATTTAGAATCTGATCTTTAATGACCTACAACAGATTAGAAATCAAATATATAATATATTTGATGATGGAAAGTAAAAATACATTTAGTACAAATTATTTTTTAACTTATGAATAATGTATAATCAACTATCATCTCATTTCTTAAAATTATAAAGCAGGATTTATATTAAATATGGGAAATTCCTAAATCTTCATGATGGCCCTATATCATTTACGTTTGGGAAAATCCCAATCATGTTAATGAATTGTACATATTATATACTTACATTGACATCAAAAGCTGAATATTTCATAAAATTGCCAGCCAACTCTTTCCAATCATTATCATGGTCCAACAACCTACATAATTCTTTATTAATTTCGAACGGTAACTCGTAAATATACATTTTTAAGTCACGTACACATTTACTAAATAAAATAACATACACAATCTCACACGAATTCCTGCTGACAACAGATTTTTTGACGTAGGTTTAACGCAAAAGCTAGTGGTTTGTCAGTAAGCATGGAAATGATTGCTACTTTTAAATCATTATCACGTGATGAAATTACAACAATTTTTCACGTGATTTCACCTGCTACTTTTCACGCATAGATTTTTGATTTCGACGGTCTGGTGTCACACTTTATATTATTTGCTATTAAAATGAAGTATGAAATGTCACCAATGGCGCTACTGATGTGATATGGAGCAGAGATATAGATCTGACGTAGTTGCATACGTACATGGTGCTTTGAATGAACCTATTTTCAAACAATGAACTTTCCCTCATACTTCTACAGGCTTGGGACTGACAATGTAAAATTAAATGAATTTTAAATATATCAGAGTAATCACACGGTAAAATTGTATTAAGCTAAGTTCCATAATTACATTGGCGTATTTAAAAGTTCATTGTTTTTATGTACAATAAGAATTTTTATAAAAGAATTTTATACACTTTTTTTTTTGTTTTTCTTAATTTTTTTAATTTGTTTATAATCATTTTTTTGCTTTTTGATTTTTTTGATGATTGATTTTTTTATGAGATATCTATACAATAGTCTTCATTGCTTTTTAAAAATACAAGTTCCGCTGTTCGTTTTCTGCTTAATCGTGCTCTTTTTTGGGTTGCAAAATTTTTTTTGAAAATACTCTCTCACACTCCACTGATGTCACCACGATGTGACAGTGCTCATGAAATATTTCCGCCAAATTGGGGTACATATAGGAGTGAGATTTCCACCAAACTAATGGCGAAGAATCGCGCGGAAGCACTGGTTCATTAATAAACATTTCTAGCTCGTTCTCAGCGTTGGTGGTTATGTCTGTACGTATTACACATAATCATTCAGTAAAAATTATAAGTATTTGTTGGATAAAAAACTAAAAATGTGCTCTAAATTTAATTGTTGTTTCTAATTTAAAATTATTTCTAAACAATATTTCTAAGAATCCGAAATCATGCTACTCGAAATAAATAAACTCCCCAATTTACTGATCAACGGTATTAACTGAAAATTGTATTTTGTTGAATAAAAAATCAATAAAAACATCAGTACGAAAATGTATACGGAAAATGCGAGTAACGAAATGCATTCGTGAGTAACGTTTCGGTACTCGATACTAGATGGCGTACCCGTTACTCAATAACGAATACATACAGTTTGCTACAGCTCTAGATTTCACCAAGTTGTGATTTGTAGCAGCCACTATGAATTTAAGTAGCAGGTGTGACGTATGATTATGCATTTCACGTGATTTTTCACTTGCTACTCGTGAAATGTTCCATCCCTATTTGTCAGTTGCCATCTGTCAATGTCACTTTATGTGAAAAAGACAAAAGTATTACCTACTATAACATATATTTTTCGCGAAATTGCCGAAGTAAACTATGCCTAAATGGCAAACCTAGGACCCACTGAAAAAAAAATAGAATTGAATTATTCATGAATTATGTATAATAACCATTCGGAAACGTACGTACGTATATTTATAGAAGAATATTAATTACCACATTAACAGACTTAATTATTTTTGAATTCGAAATTATACATATTTTATGATATAATATTATGATGATGCTGTGCTAATAATTAATATTGAAACTATTTACATGCTCTTTGAATATGATATTCCATCCCATAGACATAGTGAACTGTTTCTTTGGTTGTCAGCTGTCAGCTAAAAATGGCGAGACAGAGACAAAATGAATGTGCGGCCAGAAGTCTTCTGTATTAATTGAAATACGATTATTGGAGATAGATATTTATAACCATTCCATTATCTATACTAATATTAGGAAGAATGCATTTTTTATTAACTTAGAAAAAAAACACGATTTCCAAAAATAGCACTAAAATATAAAAAATAATTGTTTGGTAATCAGATATTTTGGAAGTCGGTGTTGGAAGTTGGTGCCAGAAAAATCAAAGCACACCGTCGGTTTTTATTTTATTTTTTAAAGTTTTTATTATGTCAGTTGTAAAGTAAGAAGAAAGTATTTTTTAATTTCAGTAGGTAAAAAATAAATCACCTCTATTTTCTACACTTCTTTCTACACTTTGTCATTTATTTTTTTTATTATATCAAAACATTGTCATCTTACAATTGGAATTAGCTTTTTAGTCTGAGTGAATAAAAAGTATCGTAGTCAATTACGTCGTTAACTTTTGCGACTCTATGATATACATTGTATATATTATAGTATGTTAGTTTGTAAAAGGTAAAGTATATCTTTTTTAATTCTATTATTTTCAGATTTTTGGAGGAGCGTCTAACATTTACTGAATATGAGAAATGAATTGGTTAATTCCATTCGACAAGCAATGTCGTCATAGCATGCACTATCGTCGTATATGTCGTTATCGCTTTAAAAGCTAAATTTCGACTGCAATGAGAACGCTACCAAACACTGCGGTAGACAGAACCGCGAAATATTATACGAAAATATCATTGCACGTATAATTTATTCGCTTATGAATACCTAATATATTTATTAGGTACCTATCTATAATTAATTTGAAACTTCTTAGGCGAATCCCCACTTACAATTAATGATTTTTAATTTATCCACTACACATTACAAAAATGTTTTTTACTGGACTGTGGCGAAGCTAGAAGAAACGTTTGTGTTTGACCTTTATGTATCTATGTAGGTACATATTTCGTATTTTTGGAATTTCTTTTTCTTCGAAATCTGTGTGTGAGGTATTGTAGGATTCCTAATAAAACTTCGAGATATTCCTTGCTTATATTCTCATATTCAGTACCTTTATGATCGCCAGTGAGTTACATAATTTATATTTTATAACTATAATTTTTAGTACTACAAACATGAAACAATTCGTGACTAGTCACTACGTCACTGCCCACCTGAGCCTAAAGTGCAGTATTAGACATTTTGGTCGGTTTTGAGTTAAATATATATTCTAAATCCCCATTTTAGTAGCTATCAGTCAAATTAATTCTTTTTTCTGTAGCGCTAATAAAAGTATTTTATTTTAATGTTTTTTCGGAAGGTGTAACAGCAAAAATATCACAAATCTGTTAAAATATTCCATGTTTACCAGCTAAACCGCAGTACAATTAATACTGCACAAGATTTTTCTCTGTTTCCTAACTAAACTGCAGTGTTTTATCATATTTTGTGGCACTTAAAATAGTAGTTTGTTCTAGGAGATTCAAGAAAAAACTTATAAAAATGCAGTATTATTCGACTCTATACAAATTGATTATACTGCAAAGGTAAAGAAAAAATATTTTTTATTTATATTCCTAATTAAAGTGCAGTATTAACATTCCATACTGCACATTAACTTGTGGGGGATTTTGTAATAACTTTACTGCAGTTTAACTTGTAGGATGTTTTGTAGTTGCTTGTAAAAGACCATTTAGTTTACAATATTTATAAATTTTACTGCATATTAGTTAGTTTGCTTCATCCAATTCATACTACCTAAAATACTTAAAGTCAAATACTATTCCCTAATATTGCGTTTTAATAGGTAA
Source organism: Brenthis ino (assembly GCA_921882275.1). Taxonomy (NCBI): domain Eukaryota; kingdom Metazoa; phylum Arthropoda; class Insecta; order Lepidoptera; family Nymphalidae; genus Brenthis; species Brenthis ino. Next base: position 18,495,376 of record OV170222.1, read on the forward strand.
AATTATTAAAATATTAAAACACAGGACAGGCAATATCGCGGTTTGAGGCAGTCTCCTTAATCTGTGGCTTAAGGCAGACTTGACGTGCCATGCTGTGTCTGTACCAAAGAGATATGGAGGGTAGAACTAAGGAGAACTATTTCTTGTATAAAAAGTGACCGCTGACAAGCATTAAATTGGTGGCGCCACAGAAAACAAGTATATGAATCTATACATCTATACAGATAAATAAAATTGTAGTGTCTGTTTGTAATGTCAAAATAAACCTTTTTACAAAATGCATATGAAATTATATACGGTACTTATAAGAAAAACTAATTTTTAAAATTTTTTGTCTGTCTGTTTGTTCCGAATAATCTCTGAAACGGCTGGACTGTTTTTGACGGACTTTCAGTGGAAGGTAACTGATGTTATAGGGAGTAATATAGGCTACTTTTATTTAAAAAAAAGAATTAGAGTTCCGCTCAAAAAAAAGTATCCAGGGACGAACCCGAGTGAGGCGAGGGTGAGTCGCTAGTTTAAAACATAAAGTCATAAAAGTAAGAAGGTGAATTAAACAAGGAAAGAAAGATTTCCGCTTTGCTGTGGCGCACTTTTCTAAATAGTTCTAGCATAGGCAAACAGCAATATAATTATATATTATTTTCAAGTAATAATAATTCAGCACACTTCACTCCGTTAAAAACTACTAACTTCACATCACATCTACTTGCTACGCTAGTGCTGTAAAGCCTAGTTCGCATTAAGCTAGTATTTTAGTCTAGTAGCGAGTAATTTAGTAGCTAAATTACTCGCTACTCACCAAAACTCGTTCGCACTTTGGTCGAGTACAGTTTACAAGTGAGTGGTGTTTTGAAAGATGAACAGCCTACAACGCAATAAAGTAAATAAACTGATTAAGCTGATCGTAACGGCTATTTTAGAAGAGATGGATGAGGAAATTTGTGTGATTAATAAAAAGAAGCTATGGGTACGAAAATGGATCGAAAGACAAGATAAAGTAGGAGCTACTAATTGTCTTCTGAAGGAATTAGCATTGGAAGATCCCAAAGAATACTTCGATAGTTGTGTAAATTTAGAGAATGTCCGAAAGTTGTGTAAATTTTCTGTTAATGGATGTTATGGCGGCAACTAATGAACTCGACTAATTCGACAGGTTCGTACTTGTTTAGCCGGTGAACCAGTGAGCTCGGACGCGTGGTGGGGGCTGCTACTCGCCCAAAAAAATAGAATAAAATGGATTGACTCGACTAAATTACTTACTAAACTAATCGACTAAATTTTTAGTGTTCAGACACGTTTAGTTACTAAATTACTCGCTACTAGACTAAAATACTAGCTTAATGCGAACTAGGCTTAACGGTGAGTTTCTGAGCTATAATTTGCTGCTCACTACTGGACACTTTTTCAACCTGTTTCCCATATAAGTTAATTCTCCTTAGTTCTCCCTTCCATAATCTTTTCAGACTATTATTTATGTAAGACAAGAATATTCATTTAGTAATTAGTTATGTTCAGAAGAAAGATTTTATGTAAATTTTATTGATCCATGTTTTATGGTGGATTAACTAGTTAAGATTATCAACATCTTGTATAGATTGTTATATTGTTAGTCATATAAAACAATTTACACTATTAGATTATAATGTACAATGTTTTGATGAAGTTTTAATAGCATAGTCATAAATGTATGTCCAGTTTTGTTTAAGAAATTACATATTTTTATCAAAATTAAAGGTAATTTTATATTACTATAAGTGTAGAATATCAGTGTTTTGTTCAAAAAAACAGATTAAATAGCAGTATTTTCATAATATTACTGCACTTTAGTTAGTAACAATCATGGAAGAAATGTCTAAAATGCAGTAATAACAGGATTTACTGCATTTAAAACAGTTTTTGAAAAGATTATACAAATAAAGTGTGTGTAGTAATAGGGGCTAAAAAATTAAAATTGCCATAATTATAGTTTTTTATAAAAAAACTAACGTAACAATGTTTAGTATTTTAGTTTGGTACATATTCTTTCACTTTCCATTCAAGGTTTTATCGAAAAGTCTCTTTTTGATATATTTTTATGGATTCTAAACTTTAAGCGCGTTTTTCTCGAATTCGTGTTTTTGCTGTTACTGCACTTTAGGTTCGGGAGGGCAGGTCAGGTAGTACCGACTACCGACACCTCTGTCCAAAAGCGCGGGAAAACAAATGAATATCCGCGCCCTTTTTTTTTTAAAACACATTCCTATCGGCCAAGGTCACATAAGTAAATGCCTTATCCATAAATCATTACAAAATATATTATTTTCTATTAAAACACTCAATATATAAAAATGCAACCTTACAGTAGGTATGTATGTATATATGCACGCGTATGTACTAAACGGCTTAACCGATTTTGATTATTTATACGTCGATAGATTCGTCTTGATAGCACGAGTATAAACTATGTATAATTTTTTTTTTAACATAAAATGTTACATGCATAGAGATTGACAGAAAAATCGTTTTGTACGAAGTAAAATTAATTATAAAAAACAATAATGAGACTTGTTTCAAAATGAGGGCAGTATTAAAGCAAACTCGCATGTTTATACAATTGTATGTTACCTACAACGTCCAAAAGCAAATAATTGATTATTGTAAATTAAAAATGTCTTACATATAAAAGTAATATAATATTAATAGTTGAAAATAAATATTAAATAGTTCTAATATTATAACCGCGAAAGTTTGGTTGTTTGTACCTCATTGTCATAAAAACAGATGATTTATATTAATGAAAACTACCTACTATTAAAAAATTTTTAAACCGACTTAAAAAAACACGAAAAAGTAATAAATAACTGATTAGTAGTTTTGCATTTACCATATCGTTGTGCAGTGTGCTTTGATTTGTATCGGCTGGCGCCTGGCACCATTTTCTATTAAAAAAGTACAAAAAATGCAATTTATATTCTGGGACTATCCTCGATACACAAGAGATAAAACATATACCCAAATTGAGAGAACCTAATTTTTATGATGATGGTTAAAAATATCTACGTGACTAATGGAAGCAAATATTAACAGTATACTAATTACAGACAAAACAAATAAAATAAGATACATCGACATCTAATTAACTACGTACGCTAATGATATTTGTAAATACATTGATCGAGTTGAATTAGATTTAAGTTTTCCTTTTTATTGTAGCATAATTAAACTAATATTTTAATAAGATTTTTTGAACTGTTTTTTAAGAAACTACATCTTCTATTCTCTGACCACAATGCATGCTAAAAGCTCTACCAGTTTGAAAGGAAAGTAGTTCAATATCCACTAGAATTGGCGTAATTATGATGACTACAAGAAATTAAATTAAAAATTAAGTTAAAATAAAATATTAAATTAAAATTAGTTAATCCATTTGGGTGCTAAGATACCACAGACAGATATACAGACACACACGTTGATCTTAAAACACCACTTATACCCACCCTCACCCATGTCTCTCACTTTTAAAATTAGTTTAAAAGCAACATAATATTATTTATTTCCTTCGTTAATTTGTACCGTTTCTCCTTTTCCCCTAATCTTTTTAGTTCGGTTTTTACGCAATCGGTTTCCTTTTATTTTTATAATTTACTAGAGGTTCACCTATAGAAAAACAAAAACAAATCTATCCCATGGAAATCGAATATTTTTCCGAGTTAAAAAGTAGCCTATGTGCTACCTATTCCAAACTATAATCTATCTCTGTGCCAAATTTCGTCCAGATCCGTTTATTTAGACATTCTGGCGTGATAAATAAGCATCAATTCAAACATCTAAACTTTCACATTTTTAATATTAGTAAGATTTACTTAGCTTTTTAATATTGGCCATTTGAGTTTTTTTTTTTTTTTTTAAACTATTATAAAAATGTAATTTGTTATTGGCGCCTAATATCCGCCATTTTAAATTTCTGTTAAATATTTAAATTTTAACAGGCCATATAGCTTATAATACTCGTGCTACCAAGATGAATAGAATAGAAAAGATAACAATAGAAAAGTTTAGTAATTACACAGGAGCACAGGCCCGTACAATACATATACTCGTACAATACATATACAGGTCAAACACAATCCTTCTTTGCCGTAGTCGGGTAATAAAAAGGAAGTAACACACAATCTTCTGATACAAGAAATCGAACGAAGGAAGGGAAAAAGAAGAAATTTCTCGAAAGGAAAATTGAGCTAATAGGTTAAGTTGGATTTATAGATACATATAGTTCAATAATGATAGGTAAAATAAAATATATTATGTTCTTTAAAATTTAAATTAATCATTTCTAGAATATATACAAATTTATAGCTTTGATATACGAGTATATCAAATATATATAATTCTAGTACTATTACTGCTTGATATATTACTATACAAGGAATAGTAGGTATAGTGATTGTAAAATATCTACGAGTGACTTAAGATAGCTGCCTACTATTAATTCCACTATTTCCATTTTTGCTGGGAGTATATTTTTTAAGTAAATTTATGCTGATAAATTAAAAAAAAAACTTAAGTGGGAGTAAAAAAGTCTAAGTGGGAGTAAATTTATGCTGATAAATTTAAAAAAAAAATCTTAAGGGCGTATTAAAGTAACGCTGAGTCGTTAGTAAATGTTTAATGAAATATTTTATGTTACAATGGTATAATAACACTGAGTACACAGATTAGTAATAATATTATGTTGGAATGATCCCTCTCGCATTGAAGGGAGGCCCGTGCCCAGCAGTGGGACATTAAAAAGGGCTGCATGCTATTTAAATACTAATGCACAATATATCAAATAATTTTATAGATTAGAATAAATGTGTCATAAAATATTTTTTAATATTATTATTTTTTTTTTTGAAAATTGTTGTATTTTGCAATCGCTCATTAGTGTTGTTTGTAAAATACAATATTACCTAATATGAATACATATGACATCGATGTGATTAAGAGAAAAACGAGCGGTACCTATCCAAGTTACACTTACGCAGGAATTAGAACAAATATAGAAGACACTTGAACACACACCAAACCACATGAAGACAGGGCTGTACTTGTAGCCAAATGTTGTAGTAGAATATGTTATGTATATACAAAATCTAATTTGTAATGTTATTAAAAATGTGATCTCTTAGATAATTGTAAAATATATATAAAAAAGTGTGTATCAAATTCGACGTGTGATTTAGACGCTCATAGTAACAATATGAATTTTAGCTGATTTCTGCGAGCTAAAATAACAAATATTTTAAATCTAAAAACAAAAATATATTATGTAATCTTCAAATAATAATAAAGTTATATTTTTTAATCTTTATCAATATGTTAAGTCATACTAATCCACTTTTATATTTATGTTATACATAAAACGAGATGCAGTTCAGAATATTCCATTCGTTTATTTTAATTGACTCGCCCTTGCCTGGCTCTATACACCAAATTTTATACTTCATTTTATCGGGATAAAAACCTTGATTCTTTAGTCTACACTCACTCATCCATCCACATACTTCAACGGCAAACACGTTTGTTGCTGTATGAAAGACTGAAAAACAGACTTTTATAAACAATTTTTTTTAACTATATATGTATACATATATAGATCGCATACTGTAAAACCCTTTATATCAAATATCAATAAATTAAATTTATCAAATTCTTATGATTATGATTACCTTATTCCTGTTTAAGATTAAATATTAACCTATAAATACATCCCTGGTCGAAGGCTGTATTCACAAGACCTACATTGCCGAACCGCAGGCTCCTTCCAACTCAGTCCAGTCTCGATCACCTCCTGGATCAGAACTATTAGTTATAATTAAATTAATTGTTTCTATAATATTTCATAATAGTTTATTCATAATTATTCATAATATTACGCGTGGAACAACAAGTGTCAGGTAATATAATGTACGTTTTATATTCTTATATTTTTTATGCTGTAAGTTAATTACAAAAGTTACTACCTATTCAGTATTTAAAATCATATCAATTTTGAATCGATTGTACTAAGGACCAAACTTGAAGCCAAAGAATGCAAATCTGTATAAATAAACTCATATTATCTAATTATTCAAAAACTAAGCTTACCCTTGCTTAGCTCGGGTTCGCCTCTGGAAAAACAAAATCAAATCTGTCCCACGGAAACTATTCCGGGATAAAAAGTAGCCTATGTTTTATTCCTATGTATGAGCCATATTATTGCAAAGTTTCATTAAAATCCATTCAGTAGTTTTTGCGTGACAGAGTAACAAACATCCATACATCTAGACATCCACACACCCATTTGGATACGACAACGTCTGTCGTATGTTGTTATATCATTAATACAGTATTAATACATGTGTATGTAGGTAATATAATATTTACTTACAAACACGATTTCTTAAGATTAGGAGACTGGAGAAGAGATTGTACTTGAGATTCATGTTTTATTTTAAAGCAAAATAATCAAATAAATCTGCACTAACAAAGATTTACGTAGGTGATTGGTGGAACTTAAAATATTTTTTTAAGGTAAGCGTTTAAAATAAACAATTAAATTATATAGGTAATAATATTTCAAATAAATTTGGATAAATCTTAGATTTTTAAACTAACGTTTCATATTTTTTACAGTTTGCTGTAGTTTGTAATTATGGGTAATCCTAAATATGTACATGCAAATAAAATCTTATTAAGATCATAACTGTTGTTTATTTAATCATACTAAGTTTTTGATACGTTCATTGACTTTTAAAAAAGATAAATAAAATCCATTTCCGTCGATTAATATCCTACATAAGAAAAGGAAATAGAGTAGAAATAGCTATAAAAATATTACAAATATACCTAATGTTTCTACAGTTATAACTTTATCTAAAAAGGTTTAATACATTTTCTAAATTCGCAAACGTTTTTTTTTTAAATATATACGCCTTTGTTACGATTAGTTCTTAACCGCGCTCAACTTAGTATTTATTCTTCCCAGTCGTTACGTTCCTAGTCCTTTCAAACTGTTCGTGGTTATCATTTAGGTTTTGTAACCCTTTTGCAATTCGCCTCCACTCCTCTCTTTCTTCATTCTCCACTCTTCTTTTCCTTTCTCGCACATTCATGCAGTGGGATGTCTATACTGCCACTCTCACTTGTGTCGTCCACCTTTTGGATCTACCAGGCACTCTATCCTTCCTTGCGCCACTAAACGCGTCGATCCTCTTCTTCTAGCTCTCGTAGGGTCCACATCTCCAGTGCTTAGAGAAATATGGATAATAGGTAGGTACAAGTGCTCTAACTAGCTGGATTTTAATAACTTTGATTATTTTACGATTCCTTCATATTTTTTAAAGTTTGTTCATCGCTTATATTCCATTCATCCATCTCGTCCATTTACTATATTTATAGAATGTTGCGTTGTTGGTTCAATGCTTATCATGTAGGGCTATAGATTGTGGATTTGAATTGGAAATGAACTACATATTTTTGTAGTTACTGGATTATATTAGCCCTCTATGTGCATAAGTATCTAAAAGTAGGGTAGTTGGCAGCGATTGAACTTTTTTCATGGATGCGTCTTTAACACGCTTCGGCAACATGATGTAAATATTTATTATCGTCGGTTAATTATCAGAAAAGAGTAATAGAAGTCGAAAGCTAGACTAAACGAAAGAAATATTTTCCTTTGAAGAAACTACAGCCTATTTCTAAAATAGGAAAACCTAGCGAGATATTGGGTGTCTTCAATACGCCTTATCCTGAATAGTTATTAGGATTTCTCTGGATGGAATGGAGTAGCCATTGCAATAAATTACAAAAAAATAGTAAAACATTTTATCATATATTACACCTTACGTAATTATGACTAAGCAAGCAATTAAAACAAAACTAAATTAAAACACTTGTTTAAATATTAAGCATAATGCTTTTAATTTTAGGTATCTGGATATTTTTGTGAGTGAACTAAATATTGCAGTGTGTGTTATTGTTTTTTGACAAATTATTATTTTTAATACATAGATATGTAGAGTAGGTCCTCTATATTTTTTTTCTGGTAATTCCATCGCCATTATTTGAGGCACAATCATAATTTCTTACTTTTTATTATAAGTAATGAAAATTATAACTAATATAATCTACTCCAAAATGGATACTTATAAATTATATTATTGTTGTTTTTATATAAGTATTTTTTCCGGGATTTATTACAACTAAATAAGATTTTTTGCTTGCAGCTTTACTTGCACGGTGGATAAAAAATATCAGGGGTATTATACATAGCTTATGTTTATTAAACAGTAGCTTTTGACCGTGGCTTTGCTTACGTAGTGTGTAATATAATAAAAATGTCCTCCAGACCGATTTCAGCCACGACGGCTAATCTCATTGAAACTGGCCATCTGCACAGGAAATATTATAGTGCACAAGTGTGCGCGCAAGCACCAGTGAACTTTCTATTCCTGTCACTCTCATACTCCCGTGGGACGACACGAGACAAGGCACGAGGCTGAAACACCGCCAACTTTCCAACTCCGGGCTGTTACTGAGAATTTTTTGACAGAAATACCCAATAAATGAGTTTAGCCCGACCCAGGACTCGAACACAGGACGTCCATGACATGACACAACATGCTAGCCACTAGACTATCGAGGCAGTTGAATAGAGTACATAATACGTAGTGTACATATATGTGTGTAAATGTTGCACTCAATTTTATAAAATCAGTACCTATAGATAGATTATTGATCGACTTTTTGTTATCATTTCAGTAGATTTATAGATCTTATCAATATCCTATAAATAGCATTTATTTTTAGATCCCATAAATAGTCTTTACTTATTGGATGTTGATTAAAATTAAGCTTCGAATTCGTTCTCTTTGAGTGAATATACTTGAGAGTATATTTGAAAGGATACAGAGTTTTAAAGACTTACGTTATATAAAGGCCATATAATTTCCAAAAGGCATTCAAACTTCTTTAGATATAATACATAATTACTGTAAATGTTTATCTTAACGTACTTATTTGTTTTAATTTAAGACAAACTAGCAAACAAATTAACAAATTGTATTTACACTTCGCAGAGTATTACTTTAACATAATTAATAAATTGGTAAATCTTATTCATTATGTTATATATAATAAGGATTTGTTTTTAAAGAGTTTTGTTTACTAGATTTACTTGTAAAAGTGAATGTTTATCTAATAGTATTTCGAACGTAATGCTTTCTTTTAATTTAAATACATAATAAAAATAATCGATAAAAAAACGATTGTTTCTACATGGCTCTATTGTGTTAAAAAGATAATTCGTTTTTAACCGACTTACAAGAAGGAGGAGGTTCTCAATTCGTCGGGATCTTTTTTTTATGTATGTCACCGATTACTCGAAGACGCCTGAACCGATTTGGATTTTTTTTTGTTTCAAAGGGTGACTTCCCAGGTGGTCTTATATAAATTTTGGGAAAATCGGTCGAGCCGTTTTAAAAAATATCAACAATAAATATATTTCTTTAATAAATTGTTTAATCGAATATGTTATTAAAAAACTTTCTTCTTACAAATTACCTGCTTATTACGTATACACTAAAAATGAAAAAATAAAACTTAAAAAAAATAAGAACCGACCTCCTGTCACTAAAACGTAAAAATAACTAAACGGAGGTTTTCATTTAGAATAGATACCTAATTAGATATTTTCGAAGTCGGTGCCAGCCGACAATATTTTAAGATATGAATATCTTATAGGTAAATATGTATTTTACGTATCGAACTATATTAGATACACGGATAACCAGCTATCACCATACCAAATTTCACCAAAATCCCTCCAGTGGTATTTTTGTGATGAGGTAACAGACATACAGACCGACAAAAAATCTAAAGACTATAGATTCGGTCTCTGTATCTATAATATTGTCTATTTCTATAAGATTTTCTAAAAAATATTGAATGTACAGATTCGGCTCAGTTACAATTTTATTATACGAGTGTGTATAGATAATATAAATTATATTTTTAACATTTCAGGTCTCGCCTCAGTGGAAAATGGATGCGAATATTAACATTTTTTTTATATTTATATTGTTTTAGCTGTACAATAAGCATTGGCAATACTCGTATTAGTGAAAGCTCTATTTTTACGTTATTTTAAAGGTTATTTTAAAGTTATAAAGTTTATTTATCATGCTTTTAATATCATTTAGCATTAAGAATTTATGTATACTTCAAGTTAAATGTATGACGGTTGGACGTAGTAGTTAGTATCTGTCTTTAAGAAAGTTCCAGGTTCGAGTCCTTTCCCAGATTATTAGGTTTCATTGGTATTATTGGATATTTCATGTATTTTATAAGTCTTCGAAAGTACCTATTATTTGTTAGTAATTTGTCTTTAAAATAGTAAAACTACACGGTTTTGTATCTCAAAAAAGAAAAATCCTTACAGAATCTGTTTGCTGTTACGTCCTACTTTATGTAAATCTTCGTTGTTTGTTACATCTATCTATACTTATTATAAAAATAAGTCCCCCGGCCGCGTCTTTCTGTCCTCCTGTCTGTCCTCCTGTCTGTCTGTACGCGATAAACTCGAAAACTACTGAACGGATTTTTATACGGTTTTCAACAATAGAAAGAGTAATTCTTGAGGAAGGTTTAGGTATATAATTTATTATGCTTTTATGTAAATTAGCTGAAATACGGCGACAAATGTTGAAGAGGTCGCAAAAAATCTCGCCAAATGGGAACTTTCCACGCGAACGCCGCGTAAACTAGCAAAGATACAGTTAAGTAATGTACTAGAGAATTCAAAATCTATAAAAATGCTACAAAAAAGTCCGCGATAGCATATCTCTATCTCTTACGGTTGACTTACAATAACCACTTTTATGTTAACATTTTAATTAAAAACATTACGTTATTTTCAAAGTTATTTTCTTTAGTTCGGTATTAATCCTTATCCAAATGAATATTTTAGTTAGCTTAGTCATTTAATGCAGATTAAAATTGCTCTTTACACTAAATCAATCAGATGAATAGTTTTTGAGATATCGTTGTTAGAAGTAATTAGTAGCGAAACATTTTTAATGCTTGGCGAGCATTGAGATGCCTACGGCGAGTCCATCCCCTCTGCCCCGCATCGCTCGACCGCCTGCTCAAGCTATATAAACCGGGCGATGTAGCGCGCGATCCTAGGATACTTTTTACCGCGGGAAAATATCTTATTTCTGAGGAAAAATACAAAAACTGCAATGTAAGAGTATACTAATATGTAACACCTAAGAATTTAGTTTTTGGTCATCTGAACGCGGGCGGAGCCGCGGGCAATGCTAGTACTTATTATAAAAATAAGTCCCCCGGCCGCGTCTTTCTGTCCTCCTGTCTGTCCTCCTGTCTGTCTGTACGCGATAAACTCGAAAACTACTGAACGGATTTTTATACGGTTTTCAACAATAGAAAGAGTAATTCTTGAGGAAGGTTTAGGTATATAATTTATTATGCTTTTATGTAAATTAGCTGAAATACGGTGTTTCGGACGACCAGAACCAGGGTATGTCTAGTACCCGGAGGTCGACCTGGGACAATCTCCCAGACGTTCTTGGCGTACACGGCAGTATGTCCGTTCGCTGGTAATGTACGCCACCACGCACCCCTGAATGCGTAGCTTGGGTCCCGATCCACTAGGGTTTCTTCGTTGACAGGAGACTATACTTAGAGGCGATGAAATAAAACACAATTTTTCCTTTTTTCTCTCTTGGTTTCGGTTCTTCCTTTTCCTTTTAGTTGTTGCCTCTTCGGTGGCTGTCTTGCGACTGACTCGAATCGAGAAATGGCTCGCCTTTTATTTGGCCCGTTAATACCTTACAGAGAGCCGCGTACTTTGAGCTCATTTTTCGAATAAAATTTCCCTAAACCGAAACCTTGAGAGTCCTTTTATTTTATGTTTTCAGTAAAACACCTTACACATATTTATTTATTTACATGCCTTACATACTATTATACAATATTAAAACATAATATTCAATATATAATAATTAATTAAAAAAGTCTTAAAACAAAAATATCTAAATTTCTAGGTTGCTACATTTTTACTATACATTTTCCCTTATAACTTTTGAACGGATAGTCCTATCGACCTAATTCTTGTTTTATTATAAGTTTTATAATAAAATCTATTATTTAAAACATAAACTATTATGCTATTGCAAGAAACAAAAAATCTCGTTTTCAAGTTACGTAATTATATGCTAACATTTTACTTACGTACCTATTCCTTTCAAATTAATGTTAAATAGTCTTATATGATTCAAATAAGCAAAAAATACTCTAAACTAACCTTATTACACTAATTAGAACTTATTTTAACATAATAAATCTAATAAGAATGAGATTTCATATTTACAACAATTATTCATAATACGCTAAAATGACATTGTCCCTATATTAATACACACGTTACTCGAAGATAGGTTTTCCGTCGCCGACATTCTCCCCCTCGTGCTTTGCACCAACTCCTGGACTCGGCGACGCTCCCGGCACCAACAGCACCACTCTCGAACTGGGCCTCCGTAGAACACCTCCTCTGGTCTCGACGTCGACGACTCTGGTCCGCCCGTCTGGTCCAGGATACACATGCAGGATTCTTCCGCGGGGCCAGATGCATCTTGGTAGGCTGTGATCGACGATCAGTACGATGTCTCCGACTTGCAAATCTGTGGCGCTGACTCTTCCTTTGGTCTTCCTTGGTAGTAGAGTGGGCAAATACTCTCTCAGCCAACGTTGCCAGAAGTGATCGGCAAGTCGCTGCGTAGCCTTCCAGGTGTGTCTGCCCACAAGCTCGTTGTCCTCGAAGCTGCCGATTCTTGCTGCGCCACATGATCGCCCGATGAGAAAGTGGTTCGGTGTAAGTGCTTCTTCTTCAGGGTTCTCGGAGAGGTGGGTGAGGGGCCGAGAGTTGACTATGTGCTCGGCCTCTAACAGGAGGGTATGAAGTACCTCCTCTCGTGGTTGCCTTTCGTTGAGCGTGGCGTCCAGTGCGGTTTTAATGGATCGCACCAGACGCTCCCATGCACCTCCCATGTTTGGTGCACCAGGAGGTATGAACTTCCACTGCACGCCGATCTTCTCCGCTTCCGAGATAAGGTCTTCTTGCTTCATGGTGTCTAGTGCTTCTTTGAGTTCTTTGTTGGCGCCAACGAAGTTAGTGCCATTGTCGGTGTAGATTATCTTTGGCATTCCCCTTCTCGCGGCGAATCGTCGTAGTGCCATGATCATGCTGTCAGTGGAGAGTGAAGGAGTGAGCTCAATGTGTACAGCTCGTGTTGTTAAGCATGTGAATAGAGCACCCCATCTCTTCTCATGGCGTCTAGCTACGGTGATCGTCATAGGGCCGAAGTAATCTATTCCCGTGCACGTAAATGGAGGGTTTCCGTGCATCAGCCTCTCAGCAGGTAAGTTGCCCACTGTTTTGCACCACTGGCATTGATGTTGAATGGTCTTGATCGCTGACCTCAGTCCTAGCACCCAGAAGCGTTGTCTTACTTCGTTCATTACGGTCGCGTGATTCCCGTGATTGAAGCGGCAGTGAAATTCTTCTATGATGAGAAGTGTTGTCTTGTCCTTGCTGTCGAGTACGATGGGTCGTTTGTAGTCTCTGGTAACCCCTCGTATCGCGTCGATTCTTCCTTTCAGTCGCAGGAGACCTTCTTCTAGCACTACGTCGAGCCTTTTCAACTTGCTGCTGCCCTCTAATTGTTTTCCTTGCTGTAGGCACCTGATGTCCTCTTTGAAGCATTTCTCTTGACTTCTTCTTAACAACAGCGTTTCAGCTTGCTTTAGTAGACTTGTTTCCAATGGTATGTATTTCCTTTCTGACGTTTTTGAAGACAGATGTCGCTTCTCAACAATTTTCTTATTCCTTTTTGTAGTTTTCCAGGTAGGATCTTCTTTGCTGGCGTGGACCTTTTCCTTTCTTCTGCAGAGTTGTATGAACTGCAGTACTCTTGCTGTAGCTCGCCAAAGTCTTTTCCACGACGAGAACTTTTCGGGATCTGGTGATGGATAGGAGCTGCCTGCAGTCGCTACGATGTCCGCTGCCTTTTCTTCGCCAGTGGTTTCTTTCTTGAATGTTCTTGCCGCAGGCCAGTGAACTTCATCTCTTCTTAGAAACCCTGGTCCGGTGTACCATCGGTGTTGGCAGTCGAAGTGTTCTGGTACGTCACGTGTTGCATCATCTGCAGGGTTCTGCGCCGTCGGTACCCATCTCCAGTCCTGTGGTTTTGTGAGATCTTCTATCTCCGCCAAGCGATGAGCCACGAATGTCTTGAAGGTTCTCGGGTCCGTCTTGATCCATGATAGCACGATACTGGAGTCTGTCCAAAACGTCTTCTTTTCTATTTTCAGATCCATTTCTTCCTCGACCGAGTGTGCCAATCTGCTTCCTAGGAGGGCCGCTTGCAGCTCGAGTCTCGGGATTGACACCGGCTTCAACGGAGCGACTCTTACTTTTGCTGCTACTAAGCTGACGTCATAAGTCCCATTTTGATTTTCAGTTCTCCAATATACCGTAGCTGCATACGCCATTTCGCTTGCATCCGTGAACGTGTGCAGCTCCCCCTCGGTGCGACGTGGTGCCAGACATCTCGGGATCTGAAGGTCTTGGAGCAGCTTCATCTTCTCCAGGTAAGTCTTCCATGACTCGTACTCCTTTTCTTCTATCTCTTCATCCCAACCGACGCCACTTCGCCATATGTTCTGGAGCAGCCTTTTGCCTTGGATGAGAATTGGTGATGCTAGCCCTAGTGGATCGAAGGTCGACATCACGGCGCTGGTGACTTCTCTCTTCGTAGGTACCTTGAGTCCTTGTGCCACTTCATCTGGCGTGTTCCGAAGGTTCGCCCTAAAGCCTATGGAGTCCCTTTCTGTAAACCAGCGTAGTCCCAGTGTCTTCTCTTCCTTCTCACCAAGGTCCACCTCTGTCTTCTCAACTGACTCAGTCTTCACGTCTTGCAGCAGGTCGGAGTGGTTTGACGCCCATCCTCGGAGTTCGAAGCCCGCCTTTTTGTGAATGAAGTCCACCTGCGCTGTAATTCTCTTGAAGTCCTCTTCTGAATGGAAGCTGTGCAGGTAGTCATCCATGTAATGGTTCAGCTCGATTGCCTTTGCTGCCTCTGGGTACTGCTTCTTGTAGTCCGCCGCGTTCCGGTTCTTCACGTAGATCGCTGTGCTAGGAGATGATGTCGCGCCGAAGATGACTGATGTCATTCTGTACTCCTTCGGTGCTACGTCACGACGATCCCCTCGCCACAGGAACTTCAAGCTGTTTGTATCTTCTGGCCGGATGCGAACTTGCAGGAACATTTCCTTTATGTCGGCTGCCACTGCAAACGGGCCTTGCCGGAACCTCAGTAATACCCCGAAGAGCGATTGCAGTAGGTCTGGTCCCGGTAGTAAAGCGTCGTTGAGGCTTCTCCCTTTAGACTTGGCTGCAGCGTCGAAGACGATCCTTATTTTCTTCTTCAATGGATGTACCACGGAGAAATGAGGGAGGTACCATGTCTTCTTTGAATCTTCTTGTCCACCAGGTGCTTCTTCTGCATACTTGCTGTCGATTAGATGCTGGATCTGCTTATTGTATTCTGCCTTCAGCTGAGGGTCTTTGTCTATCTTCTTTTCAATGTTGAACAATCGGTTCTTGGCAGACGTGTAGCTTTCAGGCATCTGTTCATCTTCATTTTTCCATAGAAGTCCAGCTTCAAATCGACCATCTTCTAGTCTTCTGCAGGTCTTCTCTAGGATGGTGAGTGCTCTTCTTCTGAATCCGTAGTGGGTCTTCTTGGTAGTACTCCAAGTGCTTCGATTGCGAAGTGATCCTTGATGGCTTGATGCATCTCTTCTTCTGGCGTGCTGACATGTAGACACGTGTTTAAGAAGTGCACCACTTTCGCGCCTCCAGTGTCTGACCCGTGGAGCACCCATCCAAGTCCTGTTCTTGAAGCGACTGGTTGTCCTGGTTTCCCTCTTCTTACTTCTTGAGTCACGATTAGCTCCCAGTTGTCTTGACCGATGAGCAGCTGTGGTGACTCCCCCTTATAATATAGAGAGTCAGCAATCTTCTTCAAGTGTTGACACTCTTCTATCCTTTTCTTTTCTAGGAACTGCGGTGCAAGCTTCAACTCTTCGATGGTCCGGACTCTTCTCAAGGTCTTCTTGGTCTTCTGATGAATCCCCTTCACCGTAAGGTCAAGCATCTGAGAGTCTTCCTTCCTTATCAGCCTGCCTCCAACAGTCTCGATGACCAGTTCCTCCTTTCTTCCTTGAGCGCCGATTTCTTCTGCTACCTTCTGGTCTAGCAGCGACACTGTTGACCCTTCATCCATGAGGGCCAATATCTTCTTTGATCCTTTTGACCCGAAGATTTCTATCGGAATTATCTTCAGGTATGCCCTTGCGTTGTTGACCGCATTCACCGATGCCATGATGCTCGCCACTTCTTGTGGTTTGTTCTTCTGTTCTTCCGAGGAACTTTTCTCTGTCTCGACGTGCAGCAGATGATGATGCCACCTCTTGCATTCCTTGCACGACGGCTTCTTGCAGCTCTCCTTCCGATGTGTCCCTTGTAAACACTTGAAGCAAACGCGGCTTTTCTTCACTATTGCCCATCGATCTTGCACAGACGCCTTCAGGAACTTCTGACACCCGACGAGGAAGTGTTCACTCTCACACATGGGGCAAGTCTTCTCTGATCTTGAAACCTTTTCTTTGAAGTCCTTTTCCTTAGTTGAATGCGTTGCTTGTCGATGAGTCCGTCTGAACCCGCTCTTCTCTTCTGTTGATGCATAGGCTCCACACTTGTCTGCTTCTCTGTTCAGGAACTTGGACACCAGTGTTAGGTCGGAGAACTCGCCTTCTTCTGTTGTTTCAATGAAGTCGTACCATCGGAACTTGAGGATCGTAGGCATCTTCTCAATAATTTGTTTCACCATCTCAGGTGAATGCAGGTACTGTGGTTTCTTCAATCCTTTTATTGCCGCTACGCTGTTGCTGATCTGGCTCGCGAAGAGGCATATGTCCCTTGGGTTTTCAGAAATCTTCGGCAACGTTTTGACCTTGTCCAACTCTGCCAGCACCAGTGCATCTGGTCTTCCATATCTTCTTCTGAGGGCTTGAATCACTTCCATCGGAGAGGCTTCGGAGTACAGCAGACTCTTGATAGCTTCTCTTGCGTTGCCCTTCAGTGCTCTTCTTAGCCGAGCCATATTCTGGACGTTGTTGAACATCGGTGCTGTATCTTCATAGACAACCTTGAAGGCCATCCACTCGCTGCTGTTGCCGTCGAAGTAGGGTAACTCGTGAATGTAGGTTGGCTGTCCTGCTGGTCCTCGCGTGGTAAGAGCTTCCTTCAATGCTGCCGTCAGTGCTTGAATTTCAATCGTAGCTCCTCTCGTTGAGGAGTTCTCTTCAGGCTTCATCTTCTGTGGCTCTTCCAAGGGGTGTGGACCTCGCATCTCTGGTTGAACTTTGTTGCCATCCTCCAGCACAGACGTCTCGATCCAGTTCTGCACCTGTGCTGTTCTGTCTTCCAGGTCTTCATCCGCGGAGTCCTCTTCTTCACACTGTGCCATCTCCAATCTGACACGGGCTAGCTTAGTTTCAGCCTGTGCTTGCTTCAACTCCAGGCGTGCCAACTCTTCCTTTGCTTCTAGCTCGCGTCTTCTGGCCGAGGAACTCGTGGTCTTCGTGGACCTGGCGCGACGACTGACCCCCATCGGTTTCAGGGTCTTGGAGGAGCCTTGAACATCCTTTCCAGGTACATCTTCTTGGCTCTTCCTGGTCATCCTCTGTGCAGCATCTTCTTTGTTGCCTTCCATAGACGCCGCCGTAGTTGCAGTCGTAACCGTAGTCTCCGTCACTGTGGTGCCCTCCGTGGTCGTGGTACCCGAAGAAGTGTTCGATGTAGTTGCAGTTCCCGATGACGCCGACGCTGACGTGACCCCTTCTGATCCCGACGTTCCATCTGTCGCGTCCCTATCTGAAGGACGGGACCCGGGACGTGAGGGGGCATCCTTCTGCGACCTGGTTACCGGCATCTTGAACGCAATCTTCTGTTTCTTCTGAACTTCTTCTAGCAGGGATCCGGCTCGAAGGACCAACTGTTTCGGACGACCAGAACCAGGGTATGTCTAGTACCCGGAGGTCGACCTGGGACAATCTCCCAGACGTTCTTGGCGTACACGGCAGTATGTCCGTTCGCTGGTAATGTACGCCACCACGCACCCCTGAATGCGTAGCTTGGGTCCCGATCCACTAGGGTTTCTTCGTTGACAGGAGACTATACTTAGAGGCGATGAAATAAAACACAATTTTTCCTTTTTTTCTCTCTTGGTTTCGGTTCTTCCTTTTCCTTTTAGTTGTTGCCTCTTCGGTGGCTGTCTTGCGACTGACTCGAATCGAGAAATGGCTCGCCTTTTATTTGGCCCGTTAATACCTTACAGAGAGCCGCGTACTTTGAGCTCATTTTTCGAATAAAATTTCCCTAAACCGAAACCTTGAGAGTCCTTTTATTTTATGTTTTCAGTAAAACACCTTACACATATTTATTTATTTACATGCCTTACATACTATTATACAATATTAAAACATAATATTCAATATATAATAATTAATTAAAAAAGTCTTAAAACAAAAATATCTAAATTTCTAGGTTGCTACATTTTTACTATACATTTTCCCTTATAACTTTTGAACGGATAGTCCTATCGACCTAATTCTTGTTTTATTATAAGTTTTATAATAAAATCTATTATTTAAAACATAAACTATTATGCTATTGCAAGAAACAAAAAATCTCGTTTTCAAGTTACGTAATTATATGCTAACATTTTACTTACGTACCTATTCCTTTCAAATTAATGTTAAATAGTCTTATATGATTCAAATAAGCAAAAAATACTCTAAACTAACCTTATTACACTAATTAGAACTTATTTTAACATAATAAATCTAATAAGAATGAGATTTCATATTTACAACAATTATTCATAATACGCTAAAATGACATTGTCCCTATATTAATACACACGTTACTCGAAGATAGGTTTTCCGTCGCCGACATACGGCGACAAATGTTGAAGAGGTCGCAAAAAATCTCGCCAAATGGGAACTTTCCACGCGAACGCCGCGTAAACTAGCAAAGATACAGTTAAGTAATGTACTAGAGAATTCAAAATCTATAAAAATGCTACAAAAAAGTCCGCGATAGCATATCTCTATCTCTTACGGTTGACTTACAATAACCACTTTTATGTTAACATTTTTAATTAAAAACATTACGTTATTTTCAAAGTTATTTTCTTTAGTTCGGTATTAATCCTTATCCAAATGAATATTTTAGTTAGCTTAGTCATTTAATGCAGATTAAAATTGCTCTTTACACTAAATCAATCAGATGAATAGTTTTTGAGATATCGTTGTTAGAAGTAATTAGTAGCGAAACATTTTTAATGCTTGGCGAGCATTGAGATGCCTACGGCGAGTCCATCCCCTCTGCCCCGCATCGCTCGACCGCCTGCGCAAGCTATATAAACCGGGCGATGTAGCGCGCGATCCTAGGATACTTTTTACCGCGGGAAAATATCTTATTTCTGAGGAAAAATACAAAAACTGCAATGTAAGAGTATACTAATATGTAACACCTAAGAATTTAGTTTTTGGTCATCTGAACGCGGGCGGAGCCGCATGCAATGCTAGTATGTACCTATATATGTAGAGCCATTGGATTTTTTGGAGGGTTAATTTCGGGTACATACTGAAAAATTAAAAAGAATACAATATCAAATGAAAAAACTGAATTTAAAAACTAAAATTGTAAGCTTTTATTATTTAAAATCCATATTTAAGTCTAAGTTTACATATTTTAAGGATTTACATATGTATTTTTCACAGATGCTAATACAGAGTATGTTGTTATCATGCAATAGGTAATTTTACGCATAAAGAAGAACTTAGAAGATTGAAGAACGTTGAAGATACTGAAAGATGTGAAGAATTTTGTTAGCGAAGTTGGTTTGTGACCGTCACTAACGGGCAGTTGTGTGTTTGCTCGTTTTGACGATCGCAAAATGAACTCGCTTGACGTTAATACAACATATTTGAAGATTCCTTAGCAAGACTTATTACATGCACATTTTACTTATGTTTATAGGGCGGAGATAGAGTATTTGTTTTTTTTTATTAAAAAATGGTAAATAAGCCAGCAGCGTGCCTTCACTGCCTTAGCATTAAGCAATAAGTTTAGTCTGTAATATAATAAAAAATCTAAAAAGTTTTTAAGACTTGATATGTTGACTTAAATATGTACTAGGTTACTATAGCAATATAATAAAAAGTGTTATATACAATGATATGTGTTTTATTAATGTTCCTTTATTTTATACGTATCTTTTTAGAAAAGAATATATTCTGACACAATGAAAGAAAAAATAATTGTTTTCCGGTACTTCAGATGTAGAGTAGAAAAAATCTATTTTCATGGATTTTTTGTGACTTTAATTTTTGATTTTTTATTCTTATAGCGGGGAAAAAATATTTTACTAAACATGTTTCGTATAAATCCATGACACAGTATAATTTTCTCAGTAAGTGACAGCCACCAACTAAAGCTATTTAAGTTTAAAATTTGTTAAATATTTTTAATTGTATACAACGTTTTGTTAGGAAAGTAGAATATTTTAAAATGAAGCCTTTTGAGGATAAACTTTCGGAAAGAAAGTTTAAAAATGTAGATATCATACAAACTTTCATCACCTGTTAATATAAGTAGCATATGTCACTCTCCAGCCCTCCAACTATCTCCACACAAAAAATCACGCCAATCCGTCACTCTGTTTCAACGTGAAAGAAGGACAAGCAAAAACACTTACACATTAATTATAATATTGAGTATGGATTTTGTTAAGTTTATCATGTGACATCAAAATGAAATATCTTAAAAAACGTCGAAAACACTTAAACTTTAAACTCTTTTTTTCTTAAAGTTCAACCTTTTTCAGATTTGAGTGATTATAGAAAAATCTTGCCGAGAAATTGAAAGCTTTATTAAATAAAAACTTATTTTTTTATAATATATGTATACATATAAAATTTATTGTACATACATATGTATGCTTGCCTGTTTGTCAGTTTACTAAACAGTCTATTCTGAAAACGATTCACCAATAGGAAGCTACATTACTGCCGACTGCTACAGGCTATTTTTTATGTCTATAAAAATGGGTTTACTGTCAAAAATTAAATAACTTTAATTGAAAATGGAAGAAAAGTGGCTATTAAGTTGTTTTATTGGTGTGTTACCTAAACCGTTTAAAATAAAGGAATAGATAAAATGTACGACAAAAAGGCCCCTAGGGACGCGCCCCTATCATATTATACTGTAATTGCATTCTTCAATAATTCTACTCTTTTTGCACAAGTGATTTGCATCTAATAAACTATTTTTTTAATTACCTACTTAATTGAATTTATAAAAAATTTAAATTTTTTATTACTTAATATTTTTCTAATGAAAGCTTTCTTAAAATCGGTTTATTGTATAGCTTTTGAATACCAATAAATCCATTTTTTATAAAACTTTTATTTAAACGTGACAATTTGTATGTATTATTAGTGAAAGAAAAATATACCTTTGACCTATCTACTTATAACCAAAAATCGTAACGATAATTACTTAATGAGATAAAATAAATTACAAACAATATTTACAATAACAGGATATTCAAAACAAATACATTAGTATCCGTAGTAACATCTATTCATCCCTTAATGACTTAGTTTTGTATAAAAAGACATACGTTTTAATTTTTCATCAGTACAGCAATCTTGTGCGCTTGAGTTAGTTATACTTGTGTTTTAATTTAAAGTGTTCTAATAGTGTAATTCTAGTCTAACATATAAAGTGTATAGTGAAATTTATAATATTAGTGTTCGTCCAGTTGTTGAAATTCGACCATAGTCATTGTCAATATGTTGAGGAAAACATAAGAATAGAATTTACTTACGATATTTTTATTGATAACTTTTTTATTGATAACATAAAGCTTGTCAGTAGTAGGTACGAAACAAAAAAAGAAAATCGTTTGACAAACAGAGGAGAGAAAGCGAACATACATAGTTTTATATTTTAAAGCAAATAAAGCCATCAATCAGCAGGTATTTCTCTCATAATTGTAGTTTAACAATTTATAAGTACATACATGAAATTTTGCTGTGAATCTAAGTAGATTCCGTCCGGCTTGTCTCATATCAAGCCGAATGCGCTCTACTTTACTCCATACAAAATTATTCGACACTTTTTAGATATTACAAGATTGTCC
Organism: Brenthis ino; assembly: GCA_921882275.1. Classification (NCBI taxonomy): domain Eukaryota; kingdom Metazoa; phylum Arthropoda; class Insecta; order Lepidoptera; family Nymphalidae; genus Brenthis; species Brenthis ino. Next base: position 18,517,740 of record OV170222.1, read on the forward strand.
TATATTATCGTCATCGTATTTGATTCCCGCGTGAAGCTAATATTTATCGATATGTTTGTATTTGAGTTAGGATTAATTCAAGCCGATAAAAAAATATTCATCTATACAGATAATAAAAATTAATGTGCCTATTTCTAATGTTACAATAACAGATTTTTACTAAATGCATATGAAACTTTAAACAATACTTATAAGAAAAACACAATTCTTAAAACTTTTGTCTGTCTGTTTATTCCGACTAATTTCCAAAACGGCTGTACTGAGTTTGACAGGATTTTCACTGGTAGATAGTTGATGTTATAAGGAGTAACTTAGGTTATTTTTATTTTAGAAAAAGAATTAGGGTTCCACTCAAAAAAATTAAAACGTACATAGAATGGACGCACCCGAACGAAAATAAGTCGCTAGTACTATATAAGATAAGTAAAATGCAGGAGTTAAAATGTATCTACGACTCTAACGTACTGTGCTTAATACTATCTTACTAATATTATAAATGTGAAAGTTTAGACGGATGTTTGGATGCTTGTTACTCAATCACGCCTGAACGGATCGAGATGAAATTTGGCACAGAGATAGATTATTGTCTGGAATAGCACATACGTTTAAAAACCTATACCGAACCGGGACAAATCCCGGAAAAATGTACAGTTCCCGTGAGATAGATTAGTTTTCGTTTTCTTAGAGGTGAACCCGAGCGAAGCGAGGGTGAGCCGTTTGTACATACATAATAAATAATCGTTGTGAAGTTAAGTAGGATTCACTCAACTTGTGTTAGATTTCAAGTAGGGTCATTTCTACTTAACTCTACTTCAGTTAACACAACTAATAATGGAAACTGTGAAGCGCTACGTCCCTACTCATTTATATGGAACAGCTTGTTACTGTCTGGAGCACTAAATTGTCTAAAGATGACGCGTGGTATTTGGAAACGTTACTAATTTATAATTTGTCAGTGCATTCCGCTAAGAAAAGAGTGAGTGAACTTTTTTCCCCTCTATTTAACTGATCTCAAGGAAAAATAATTTTCTAATAACCTAATGCATAACAAATATGAAATCGTAACGAATTCTCAGTGAAAAATTATATTTTAGATGCTAAATTTTGTTTGTCTGAGAATTAATTTAAAACCAAAACTTTTATAATTTGTTATCTATGTATATTTATTTATCTATCTGAATATCTTCCATATTAGGTACTTATGTATACTTGAAAGCCGCTGGAAAAACATTCCTAAGTATCCTTTCATATCAGTCGGTCATCCAAATGTCAGGCATGAAATCTTAGTTACAACAGTTTTTATATAAATTGTGGGTATTTTTTGTTATTATAGATATAGAGAATAAATAAAAATAGAGAAGAAATAAAAAAAAAAATATTTTTATTTATTTATGATAGAAATAAACATTTAATAAACATAATGTGAAATAATGTGACTGATGTTTGCCACCTGTATAAGTAGACCATATCCGGCTTTATGACGAATAAGCCGAACTGCGTCTCCTTAGGTGGGTGTCAATAACTGGCGTCGGGTATGAGATGTACAAACCTAAAGATTGCTTGAAGAAAAATTGCTGTGAATCTAAGTAGGTTTAGTTCGACTTGTATCATATATCAAGTCGTTCTAAATATACTTATATTTGCAGCAGTCGTAAACATCACTGTAGAAACTCCAAAATAAACAACACGGTAAGTCCTTCGGAGAAAGAAGATTTTCGAATTCTTTGAGACGATATTTATTTTAATTGAGGATGTCTAACAGTCATTTTGTCTTTGATATAAGTAGGTTTTGTCCGATTTTTAACATATATAAAATCAGACGAAACCTATTTGTGTTAAAGTCAAAATTATCCGCGTTTGAAATATTGACAGAAGGAAGAAGAGTTAAATAAATTTTTTTATGTATTTTTGAATTTACCTAGATCTATTTTTTTTTTGAGCACAGACATAGATTATTTATTATTATTATTAATATATTAAGAATAAACAGTATATGTAATATATGGTCGTACATACATATCTATAAAGTTTTACAAAAATAAATCTTCCCGACCCCGCTAACTCTGACATACTCGTATATCTTTACATGCTCTGAAGTCTGAACGACAGCTCTTTATACAATTTGTATGTATTTGTGTAATTAAACAGTATCTATGTGTCTTTAATTATATATTTGACTTTCGATTGAAACGATTAGAAAATAAATATATGATAAATAGAGAACTTTGGTTATCCTTTTAAGTACGTTTCGACCGGCTATGTCTTATTTAGTCGCTCGATACTTACTTCACTTGATGGCCAAGCACTCACATCCAGATGGAAATCATAATTTTTATATTCACTTTATGAACATTTGTACAATTTATGATAAATGTATGTGCTTAAAGTGCTCATTTTTACTGTATCCTACTTCTTAATAATTTTATAAATGTGAACGATGTTTGGATGGGTTTTTGTTACTTAATCATTGCAGAACGGCTAAACGGATCTGGATGAAATTTGGCACAGAGATAGATTATAGTCTGGAATAGCACATAGGCTACTTTTTATCTCGGAAAATGTACAGTTCCCGTGGGAAAGATTCGATTTTGTTTTTTTAAAGGCGAACCCGAGCGAAGCGAGGGTGACCTGTTAGTTTGAAATTTTAATATAAATAAATAAAATTTTGTTCTTTAATTTTTGTTTTTATTTTTCTATAACCTTTAGCCATTAACTATAATTAATGTAGGTAAAGACAACATAAGTAAGCACTATATATTTCGAGAAAATAAATTATAGAATAGAAAATACTACTCTATTCTATAGTGGGCATTCTTAAAATATCAGTGGAAGTTATTCATATTCATAATAAGAATATTTTCAGCGTGTAATATATAGCTAGCTATATGTACAAATATTAGACCCTGATAATTTAAGACAACTCGCATAGTTGGCCAAAAATCAATATACAAAACTACAGTTTAGTAATATTGTGTAGCACATTTATTGACGCTTTTATTGAGAAATAGGCAACATTGGCTAAGAGTGTTTAAAAACTACTGGCCCAGAATTACTTCATCAAAAATAAAAAAGAACAAGATTTTCAAAGAAGGTTTAATTTTTTAAATAAATAAAATAAGGATACAGTCATTTACCCTAAAAACGTAAAAACAACATCCCTACTTATTTTCCAGGGTGACTCTACCCTTTAAATAGCTAGCAGTAATTTATATAAAATAACCAAATAATTACGTGAATCAAGGACAAGATTATTTTATTTATTATTTTATTGTAATTTTTTTTGTAATTTATTAATCACGTAAGTAATAAATGAAAAAAACTTTATAAATTACTGTACTTGCATAAATTAGGTCTGTCTCTTGATATTTAATCAATTGGTTAATTTAACATTATCTAAATATATATATATATATATATATATATATATATATAATATCTATTAACATTAAAATACGCGTGCGTGTGTGTGTGTGAGTGCGTGCGTTCGTGCGTGCGTGACTGCGTGCGTGCGTGTGTGCGTGCGTGCGTGCGTGCGTGCGTGCGTGCGTGTGTGTGTGTGTTCCACATAAGAAGTGATACTTCTTTGGTATAACAGAATAAAAATAGCTAAAGATTTCATCCCGTATGTCATAACTCTCTGTTTGTAAAAGGAATGCAGCTAACTTCATTATGTCATTTTTTGGCTGTCGGTGTGCGCGCGCATCGTAAAAATTTTACTCTCATATTTTTTCCAAACGTGCCAAAAGAAGTATAACTTCAAAAAGATGTATACTTAATCTTATGTATGTACATATATTTAGAAATAATAACCATGCCCAGATTAATACTTTCGTTTTATCCTTGTAGTTTTGGTTCAATTCCTGAGTCTCCCACCTGTGATATTTACATGTGCGAGTTATTTTTCAACATGATTACCACTTGTTTTACGGTGAAACAAAAAAAAATCGTGAATAAACCTGCATGACTGAGAGAACTAGCAAGTTTTAGAAAGACATGTGAAGTCCATAAACCCGCACTTGGCCAGCGTGGTGGACTCGTATTGTAGGGAGGCTCGTGCCCAGCACACTATAACTTGATATATGATAATTACACTTCGGTCAAATACCTTGGATATGTAGTTAAATGAAAAAGTGGAATTCGCGAATTTTAAGTTTTTTATAGAACCAGAAAAGTCGACATAACATAATATTATACATATATTCTACCTACGCTATCACTGATTGTTTGAAATCACAAAGGCGGTGCCATCAATGAGGAAGTACCACTTACCATCTATTAGAGTATGAAGATTACAATGCAGATACTTTGTGCAGTCATAAAAATAAAAACAAATTTATGTGACGACCATCTTGGAAGTTAGGATCGCTAATTTCTTTTTTTTACTGCATGAATAGCTTCATATCATCATACCTTTATTAAGAAAATTTTGGTTAAAAATATATACATAGGTATGTATATGGTTAGGTGAAGTCGCAGGTTTGATGGTTGGTCACAATTATCAAGTATAGTATTATGTACCTAATCTGTGCTGTATATTACTATTGATTTATCTGTGCTATACTCAAAACTCTATTGAAATTATCAAGTTTAAGTATATTTTCAAATTAAATGCCAAACTTTACTAAAAATGCAAAATAAATTCTAAATGAACTAATAAAATAAACAAAGAAGACAATAGTATAATTTTTAAATTTACATTTGTGCAAAAGAGTCAAAAATAATACGTCATATGCTAACGATGAAACAATTAAAATACGATATACGAATACGATTCATAACTAAACAACAGGATTTTTATCAAAAAAAAAATTCTTGTATTGCTTTTGGAACAACCTATATAAAGATTTTGTTCCTCCTTAAATAAGAATCTTTCGTGACACTATTATATATTGTCTGTACTTCTGATAATATTACGTAAATTTTCCTTACTTATTTATTAATACCTACTATTGCTCGCCTAGTGGTGGAAATTTGATCATATCCTCATCGCAAATTTGAGGAAAACCTATATTTACTCTCGGTTGTATGTTCATATATCTCTAACAATATACACTTTTATATGTATGTACTTAAGATACAATACAGTTCAGTACCAGTTTAATTAAATGGGACATGTAAAGACTTCGATCTATATATATAATAAAATTGTAACTAAGCCGAATCTGTACATTATATATTTTTTGGAAAATCTTATTGAAATAAAAGCCGAATCTATAGTTTTTAGAATTTTTGTCTGTCTGTCTGTCTGTTACCGCATCATGGTTATCCGGGTCAACATATAGGATACTTTTTACCGCGGGAAAATGTCTCATTTCTGAGAAAAACTACATAAACTGTAATGTAAGAGTATACTAATATGTAAAATCTAAGAATTTGGTTTTTGGTCATCTGAACGCGAGCGGAGCCGCGGGCAATGCTATTATATTATAAATGTGAAAATTTGTGACGATGGATAGATGTTTGTTACTTCACACATAGTTTTATGCTTATGTATGTACCTATATACGTTCATAAGCATAGAACTTAAAAAAATAAAAAATATATATCCCTTACTTGAGAAAAGATTGATTCCCCAAATAAATTTCCACCTACCTTATCACTCTCTTAATGGATTTCTGGGATAAAAACTATCCTACGTCCTCCCCAGGACCTCAAACTATCTTCATACCAAATTAAGCGTAGACAGATAACAGACAGACAGACACACCGACAGACAGAGTTACTTACGCATTTAATTAGTATCAACCTTGTAAAAATTGATTAGAGGCCCATAATATAAGACTTGTTACTAGTATAAAATAAAATTCTAGTAGCATTACAATTGCATTATATAAGAGGAAATAAAATAATAATGAACAATCGGATCGACATTCCAATATATCAAGCGTTGATTGAGAAATTCACTGGAAGCATCAATGGGGTTATGTGATAAGGCACGTATACCAGTGGTAAAGAGATTATTTCTATGATTTTTTTTGTTGTATAAAATATTCTATAGCCAACAATATATCTAATACTAATAAGCGAAAGTGAAATAATGATATCTCTCCGTATACCATTCAAGATTATTCGTCCACTCTTGACAGAGTGGTCGTGGTCATGTCTCGGTCGAGTGTTGCGCCACCGCTTCTCTCATAATGCGACGCCATGTATCTCCGTTTGGCGGCTTGGGTGTTATCGTTTGTTCTGGAGTGTGTCATAAATTTTATGAGGTCTGTCCATCGTGTTTGACAGCGCCCACGAGATCTTTTGCCCTCGACTTTCCCTTACACCACCAAACGTTCCATGGATTCCTCGTTACGGGTGATATGCCCGAAGAACTTGAGGATTCAAGATAAAAAAGTATAATTAACTGACTTCAAAAAACGCGGAGTTATTTAGTTTGGGTGTATGTGCGTTCGTTCATTAGTCACATACATTATGTTAAGTGATAATATTTTAATGAATATCTTTTTAAATGTTATATTTATTACAAACGCTACCTACCCACAAAATTAACATCAATTTATAAGAAAAGACAAATAGTATTTACTACTACCGACTTTAGTACATTAAAATTTAAAAATATAAAGCTTAGTTATGCCTAATATCGAGTGTGCATGGTATCCTATAGCGCATTTTAACGCGGCCAAACTGGGGTTAATTGAATTAAATTCTAACCAAGAATAAGCCATGGCCGGAAACGACACGCGCAACGAGGAAGTTCCGTTTTAATAAAATTTTAAATCCATGTACAGTGGCAGTCATTAGTAACGCTTTTATTGTCACATTCAATGTTTTAAATAATACATACATTAGGTGTATATCGAAAAGATAAAATATTGCGTCGAGCTAATGGGTTTTTCTGTTAAGATACTATTAATAACTTTTCGCAATTAAGATATTGGTGATCGAAAAATATGGAAAGACATTGGTAATGCATTTAATTTCTTAGATGGTTTGTCCCACCATACTACGAGAACAGTATGTCAGAATGCATGTCATAACTAGAAATTGACTAGAAGAATATCGTTGGTGGGGGAGAGCTTGTACTGGTTGGTAGTTGTGGAATGTGACACTGCACATGGTGATTACGAGTTTAATAATAAGTATAATGATTATTTGTTTGATCAATACATAATATTCTCCTGAAGGTGAATAGTGTATTCAGCCCTTTTTAATGTCCCACTGCTGGCACTGGCCTCCCTTCAATACGAGGGGGATCAGGCCATAGACCATCACGCTGGCCAAGTGCGGGTTGACAGAAGTGGACGAATAACAGACTACTGAATAAATGCCACCATTTACAACTGCATTCTTTATATGAAATAAAGAAGATAGAGAAACCTTTTCCTTTTGGGGAAAGCAAAGAGAATATAGTGGATTCTCTTTACTTACTTGTCACTGTGTTCTGGCTAACTCCATCTCGGTATTAGTGAACTATTACAATAGATTCGGATGTACTGCGATCAAAGCCGCTACCACCGATATATTTGCCCATGATAGCCTATTATATTATCTAATATATACATAACTATTATAATTGTAATAAGACCAAAGTTTTACATTCAATACTTTATTAAATATCCGTTTGTATGATGTAAATTATTAGTTTCAAGAATTATTTTTTGTTTGTCAGTCTAGCTGTCGCTTCCCTCTTGACCAACTAATCCATTTCAATGGATCATGTGTTTTGTTGTATAACTAATCTGACCTAAGTTAAAATAAATAAAACTTATTTAACTGGTCCCAACATCTAAAAATATTCTATGAATCCGCCATTCTACGCTCTACTACATATATAAAGTGAGGTCATGTGTAAAACTTAAATAATACCTACTGAGTACAGATAGCCGAAGACACTGGCAGGAGGCAGAGTGATAATATGAACAAATTATGACAGTAATAACATAATTTTGTATGGAGTAAAAGAAAAAGCCCCACAAAATGTTTACATTTTAAATTCGAAAAGGGGAAAAACAATACCTAATACGTATATGAAATATATTTATTTATTTATAGCGATATATATATATATATATATATATAAATATATTTCATATACTTATTAGGTACTGTTTTTCCCCTTTTCGAATTTAAAATGTAAATATATACCTTAATTAAATTACCTTTTCAAAGTTATAATATATATGTATTTAACTGCCTCGGTGGTGTAGTGTCTAGCATGTACGGCTGCACACCCGGAGGTCCTGGGTTCGAGTCCCGGGTCGGGCCAAGTTTAATTATTGAATCTTTCTGTAAAATAAGCCTCAGTAACAGTCCGAAGTTGGGAAGTTGCCGGTGTTTAACCTCCGTGCCTCGGAGAGCACGTAAAGCCGTCGGTCCTGCGCCTTAACTCTCACCGGTCGTGTCGAACAATCGTCCCACCGGAGTATGAGAGTGATAGGAATAGAGAGTGCACCTGTGTCTGCGCGTACACTTGTGCACTATAATATCTCCTGCGCAGTTGGCTAGTCTCAATGAGATTGGCCGCCGTGGCCGAAATCGGTCAGAAGAACATCATCATATATGTATTTAATATAATTTAATTACGTCACATAAGACTTTAAGAAATGAGTTACAGCAAAAAACTGTGTTTTTTGTGTATTAATATCATTTATATTGTATAGTGCTTAAAAAGTTCGCTTGAAAATGTTAAAAAATTACATAAAAATTGAATATACCGAATTATATATTTTTAGATACCAGATGTAGCGTCATCTAGAAGTTCCTAGGATCTCTACATATAGCTACACTATAATTAAAATAAGAAATAATAAAGAGAAGAAAAGAAGATACCTAATAAAAATTATAAAAAATATATATTTGTTTTTTGTCTATGTAAAGTAAGTGAGAAAAATATTATACTTTTTTCCCAATTCTTGTGTTTTTCTGTGGATACCATTACCTCAATTTATCTATTTGTAACTATCAAAAAAAAAATACGAGACAAAAATTGAACTTAGTAATTACTTAAAGAATAGAAGATATAAAATGTTAACATAGGTCTTTAGAATTCATTTTGAGCAATTATAACAAGCATCCTAAGGGTGAAAGGAAAGAGATAGTGTCAATTGCATTAATTTTTGAGTCGTATAGCTCTAAAATGACAAAATGCAATAAAAGTCAATAATAAATTCAACGGCGTTTTTATAATTATAAATCGGCTACATCAAATTGATCACTACTCAAAATGGATATTCGATTGTGACAAGAATTAAAATTAATAGGCATCATTCTAGTGAAATATAGTTTATTAAAGATAAGCATTATGCTAAACTTTCAATATTTGTAAACTTAACTTTATTATATATGTAAATTAACTAACTACGACACGTTTGGCTCAGTTTATACTGACCCTACTTGCTGTGCCAACAGTAGCGGGTTCGAGTCCCGCTGGGGGCATTCATTTGAGTGATGAGCACGAATATTTGTACTGCAGTCATGGGTGTTTATATTTATAATATGTATGTATTTAAAGTTATTTATGTGTAGCGTACCAATTATCTGGTATCCATAACACAAGCCTCGTAGCTTACCATGGAACTAGATGGTGGTGTGTGTTGATATCTCAACATATTTATTATTTATTTAAGCTCACAAATATTGAAAAAAAAAACTATACATAAATACCAAATTTTTATTGATAAATACAGACTTTATTTGTCAATATACATTTTTTATATAATATAATTAACAAAAAGAAAATTACAAATATATTTAATTACATATACAAAACAAATGTACACTTAATTATATTACTGTACAAAGCATGTCAAGTGGTAGGTATCCATGGCAGTGATAGTCCAAAGGTAACGCGTTCGCTTGGGAAACCAAGTGAAGCAGGTTCAAATCCCGGGTCTCACACCTCTGATATTTTCATGTGTGAATCATTTCTATAATGATTACCACTTGCCTTACGGTGAGGGAAAACATCGTGAGGAAACCTGTATGTCTGAGAGAACCTAGCAAGTTTTCAAAATTTAAATCTTCAATTTTTCCGAGGACGATGTGCGTGCCTTGTGTAGCGCTTGCACGCACACCGCCTGGAAGGGTCACCATTTAATGCGGGAACTTAATGAGACAACTGTTTGGCTCCAAGGTTCGTTTAATACTCTCTTAATTATAACAGGTCGTACAATATATAGGTATCGGGTGGCTTATATACACACTACATGAAGCCCGCCAATCCGCACTTGATCAGCGTGGTGGACGATGGCCTGATCCCTCTCGTTTTGAAGGTAGGACCGTGCCCAGCAGTAGGGCGTTAAAAATGGCTAAATACAAGTTATGTCCGCGTGGAATAGTAGCAAGAATGCTAGTCGCATTACTCCGCTGAATAACAATGCCGAGTCTGGGCGAAAAATGAGTCAGCTCTCCTGTAACTAGTAGAGACGATAAGACGAGGTGTTATGTCTTTTAAGAAGTGTTTAGCACTTTGACTCTATGGTCCAAGGGTTTCTACAGCAAATGGTATAGGAACATAATTTTGACTAAGATAGGCGTATTTACGTAATTATAATATAACAATGAATAACATAATATACGTACCTACATATTATGCTTTATACCTAATATAACTAACGTTTGACTCATATTACACTCATGTTTCATCTAATTGTACGTCATACCGTCTGTATAATACGTAAAAGACGACGGTTTAATTGTCTATATTGAGTTCTCATGACTTCGGCTTCATTCTTAGGAAATTAATTAAAAAAATAATTATAGTACTTATTCATTAGCTTTTAAATTACCGAATGAAAATAGTATGAAAGTTATTTATACGAAATCAATAGAGCTTTCTTTTTCTAAAATATTTTTTGTCTCAGGACCTTGGAGTCTTTTGAGTTTTTCATTTCTTATTTCATATTTCCCTTTAAACTATTTTCGAATTTCGAGTCTACATGAGTGATCATATTTGATCAGTCAACTTATACAAGCGTAATAACACAGTCCCAGGGTATTCAATGAAATAAGTAGATAATGTGGGCACCACTATTTAAAGCTAATCAAACTTTGTTAAGGAGCAGTATAACGTGCGCGGGCGACGGACGGCCATGTTCAGTTATAGTTCAAATATGAGACGCGTCGGTCGTTTTGTGATACAATGTAACATGGTCTGTGCGATCTGTCATGTCTTAAATCATTGACATTTTAGTTATTCATATCACCGTCCCTGTCTAATTGCAAGCAAAATTGCAGCTGTTTCTGTCGCTCCCACCAAATGGTCGCGATGAGATCGCACAGTACGATTTGCATGTTTTTGATGTTAACCAGTGACAGTTGTTGGATGCGTTTTTTTGACTTTCGAACGGTGAGTTTTTCTTTTTATTTTTCATTTCTTTTCAGCCAGATGTTTATGTAATGCTCGTGTATATATACCTTTTCTCAATATTAATTGGCTATTCTCGCTCAGAGACTTTATTTAAATAGCAGACAAATTATCTACCATTTTAGGGGCTGAAATAAGCGAAACAGTAAATAAGGATAAAATAATTCATTCAGTCACAACAATTACATTAGCATGACGTTATTTCGGTATTTAGACCGGCAGACATATTGTGAATCATTAATCAATTCACTGCTAACTGGTCATAAATTCCTAGCATCTATATGCCTATTAATGGGTAGGAATTTTTATACTGTTTCACACTTAGGTTAAGCGCAATATTTAAGGGCTTTAATTAACCCCTATATTTCAATTTAAATAAATTACACGTATCCTACATCCTGAGGGGAAAATTGTTTAAATTATCATGAGCACATTTATTTATTATATGTATATTTGTTATATGTATAAGTTTTTTAATTCTCAATTATTAATGATATATTAGTAGGTAAAGCAAAAACTTTTTAAGATAAAATCTTTTAAAATATTATTAAAGACATGTATGGACTTCTATCAGAAATATTCTACACATGGTAATGTTAATGTTTGAGTGGATTGTTTGTGTATATGTATATGTCTGCAGTTCAATAGCTCTTTAATAAAGAATGTGCTTTTGACACGGGTGCATTTATCATAAACCTACGTTATAGGAGTTCTTTACAAAAAACCTAACTTTTTTCAAACTGATTATGATAGATTGTTTTTTTGTTAATTCATAATGATTTGTTAAGTTATGTAAAATTATGTCTGAGCTTCTATATTTAATAAACTTAGTTTAACTAAATGATATTTAATAAATTTATAACGTCTCTACAATTTAATTAGCAATTTATAACCCTGTTTCCAACCTAAAGTTAAAACAATTTCATTATTCTAAATTTAAATTATCCGCACAACTGTCAATGAACAAATAACTTTGAAGAAACGGTGTGTTTACAGGGCGTAAAAGATAACGACGCCCCGAGATAAAGGGGGCAAAAGTTAAAGATGAATAGATAGCTAGTGTGATGAACTTTAAACAGCGTGTATTGTCTAGACTTGGCCTTAAATAACTTGTTTATGAATAATTTACTCTATTAATGCCTATTTATTAACTTCGTGGGCTGACTTCACTTACATTATGCTACTGTAGATATAAGAAAAGTAGATTTTTTTCTTTATCATTTATTGGCTATGGCTATATTTACATATTAAATAGATAGCTTTATTAATATTATAAATGCCAAGTATATTTATATCTATACTAATATTATAAAGAGGTAAAGTTTGTGAGTTTGTGAGTTTGTTACGTTGTAGGGGGTAATCTCTGGATCTACTGAACCGATTTAGATGATATTTGGTAAAAAGATAGTTGGAGACCCTGGGAAGGACATAGGATACTTTTTATCCTGGAAATCACCCCTTAACGGTGTGAAAATGGGGATGAAAGTTTGTATTGGGAAGCAAACCAGGGACAAATCCGAGCGATGCGAGGGTGAGTCGTTAGTATACTAAATATATTTATTGATTTGCTCTTATTTCAAGCAGTAGCGAATGAGCAACGTATTTTCCATTTAAATAGTTTTTATCCTAAAAATGGCATAGAATTTTTTATATTGGGAATGTTAAGGGACTCATCCTTACAGTATTGTTATATTGAAAGTTTGAAAAGTCAAGCATTTTCGATGCAATGTGGATGGCATAAGAGGAAGTACCTACGAGAGCATTTAGTTAGAGAAGGCATAGCGAGATAAGTAGGAATTACTATCTTTTTTTGTCTTGCCCACTACTTTAAGCTTTTTTTTGTTTGATATACACCCAAGTAAAAGTTTTATATAGCAAGTAGTTATTTATACTTACTTCTTTCAAGTTTCAATAGATGTATAAGTCTTTATAAAACATTTAGAGTAGAAAAGAACTTCAGTGATCACTGCGAATATCCTAAATGATATGTCGTTCACCAATGCTTATCAAAAGCTGGCTAGATTGTGAATATGCAGGCTAGAGTATTTCTTGAGTTATAAGCGTACAAATGAACGGACGGAGAGGCATTGTATGGTATTATATATGTATGCATGTTTAAGGATGTTTTCGTTTTCCCTGCTGTAAAATTACCGCACTGTTTAAACCATAAAAGTTTATTTTTGCGTATCTGATGAGTAACTCAATGATAATTAAAGGCTGATATGCATTAGCGACTTTGTTCCATTTTTCATTCTAAAATTATTTCAATACTGAATATTATTTTTAATATACCTATTATAATTATTATATCATAAGCAGAAGTTTTTTTTCTTTGAACGCGCTTAATCTTTGGAATTGAACTCAACAAAAATGGCCCGACTTTGCCAATGTATCCCGTTTTTTATTGAAAATATATATTTTAATTCAAATATAATTTTAAAACAATCATATATTTAAAAAAATAAGTCTTCCAAAAGGAGACTACAATAATATTAAGTTCTTGAGTTTGTCAACATATACACTTACGTATATCATGTAAAAAAGGATTCAAACAGGCGGTCTCCAAAGCCGGCCATTCATCCCGCCGCCAGATGGTAGAGCACGATCGTCACACTATTAGAAGTGACACGTGTATTTGCATTAAGTTAGAAATTATTTAGTAGGTCAGTCAATGTCAAGTTAAGGTGACTTTTAGTATATTTAGGCCAGATTTTTGAATCTTTAATAATTAAATAATCAAAATATATTATAGCGGCTCTAATAGTTCCTATTAGATAATTATAGGAACTATTAGAGCCGCTATAATATATTTTAATTATTTAATTATTAAAGATTCAAAAATCTGGCCTATAACATATATATGGCCTGCCTATAATATGCATAACTATAACAATAAGATTATTGTTATAGTTATGCACCTTCATATGATAGAGTTGTGATGGTATCAAAATTATACAGTAAATTTATTTTATTTTCATTATCTTTCGACGAATGTTTGGAAGAAATTTATATTTTAATCGTACATTATGAAATTTACAGACATTATGGTGTTGTTTTTTTTTTCATTTTTCTGTGGCTTATGACCAAAATTAGCAATTTTCTGATTGTTTGAAGATTTACGGAGGTTTTTGATTACGTTTTTAATAATCCCTCTTAAGAAACTTATATACAGATGTATTTTTATATATTACATGTACACATGTAATAACTGCACTATTGGTTAATTTGGTGGTATATCAATCTTATCATAAACCTTTATAGGTAATTTAATGTTAAAATTAAAAATAAAATATATGTACTAAGTACTATACGTAGTAGCCGCATCATTTGAGAACTCATTTACTTAGAAAAGTTGCCCGGAAAATAGGAAATTCAGATACTATTTATACATTTTATATATAATCTCAAATGAAATCGCCGGATCTGCTAATAAATGAAATAATATTGAATGCATTCCGTGCAAGAATATGACAGTGACACTTCCACTGTTCGGAATGTCACGGTTGTATTAATTTCAGTAGTAACGGCACTTCTAAGGGTTTTAATTATCAAAGACAAGCTATGTTGCCGCATGTACGTAGGTTAACGCTTAGTGGCGGTTAAATCTAATAATTCCGTGCTTTGAAGAGCATATTAAGTCATTGGATTCAGTTTTTATCAATCGATAGTGTCGATAAACTTTATTAGGGATCTTTTGGCAGTCAGACAAATTATGACTTAAAATTAAAGCAGTTACATGAATAAATTAAATATTTATGTAATTAATCGAATTTAATTGTGATGTCTACAGCTCTATTGCTATATTCCGAGCTTCGCCTATGGTATATCTATACATACTACAGGCAAAGCTTGGAAAAGCATATAGTTTATATAGAAATTATTATAAACTAATCATTTAGTTCATTCATTCTTCTTATACGCAGAAGCGGATCAACATATCCACACATACATACGTTACTTTTTTTTAAATATGCGTACATAGTTAAAATTAAAATGGAAGTTCTAAAGCCTGAAGCCGAAAATTGATAAATTTATATAAATTAGAACAATCAGAGTAGTACTTAAATCACGACTATTATTAAATAAATGAACGTTTAAAGTTTAATCCGGATATGTCAGTTCTATACATTCTTTGGTCTACGGATGTTAGCAATTGAGATATTAACAAGATGTTATGCTGTACGCTTAGGGGCTCAAAATTATTTTTGAGAGCTACCATTTAATGTCTATGTTATAATTTAATTTATTTCAGGAGTATTTATCTTTATTAATTTAAATTTTAAATGGTATAATGTGTGAAATATAATGTGAGTGTGAATGAGTGCCTGGCATTTATATCTAACAATATTTGTAAGGGGAAAAATAGAATTATTAAATGTTAAAGAAAAAATTATGTTTTTTTTGTTTATTGTCTTTAAAAAAACACAATTTAATGTGTCTTTAGCATATATGTATAGCAATAACGAACTTAAAATAAAATGTTTTAAAAACAACCGTCGCAGAGTAACATCTTATGTATTTCTCTAGCAAAATTATCATTATCAAGTGACCTTAGGTGCTTTTACTATTTATAATATTATTTACAGGCAACGCCATCTTTTTTTAAATTTAATTACTAACAGTAGGTTTAGTTGTAGTATATTTTACAAGCTTTTATAATAGAAAAATACCAATCAAAATATTGTTCTAAGGTCTTAGTAAGCTAAGTAAGTTAAGAACTTAATAATAGGGGTTTGATTGGGTCTAAAAATTACTACAAAAGCAAAAATATTTTAAAATTGTATCGTCTTTGTGCTACGGACGTAAGCAATTGTGTCAATTAACAATGTTCATGTTTGGGGAATGCTTGTAGAGCGTTTGTTAGCTTTTAATTTGTTTAAAGTGTATAACCACGTGTTGTAAGTGTATAAGAAGCTCTTATTTAACCGACATTAAATAGCAGGAGGTATTCAATATGGTGGTTTCTTTTTTTTAGTTTAAGTAAAATTATCTTTTCAAATTTTGTCGCGGTTTTATGCCATATTTTTGTTCCCGACGATTCAGTCACTCCAGTGAACATGTTTTCCGTAAAACATTCGGAACATCGGAAACAAAAATATATAATCTAATATATAAAATTTCGATGTCACAATGTTTGTTACCATACTCCTCCGAAACGGCTTTGCCGATTTGCGTATTCAGTAGGTCTGATAATCGGCTACTATCTATTTTCCATACCCCTAAGTGATAAGGATAAGGGTGGTCCTCCCAGACCCCACCCCAGGGACGAACCCGAGCGGAGCGAGGGTGAGTCGCTAGTATATAATAAAACTCTAAGTCAAATCTGTACATTAAATATTTTTTAGAAAATCTTATTGAAATAGATATTATTATCGATACACAGGCCGAATCTATAATTTTTTGAATTTTTGTCTATCTGTCTGTCTGTCTGTTACCGCATCACAGAAAAACTACTGGACGGATTTTGATGAAATTTGGTATGGTCATAGCTGATTATCCGGGTCAACATATAGGATACTTTTTAGTGCAGAAAAATATCTCATATCTGAGAAAAAATACAAAAACTGGTTAGAATAAAAAACGATGATACTATATAGATTTTAGCAAGTTAACTTACTAAATATGTCAAAAACTATTAATTTTTAATAAATAAAATAGCTAATCTTGAAAAAGTATATCAATAGCACTATTTTATTCATTAAAAAAATATTTTAATGAAATTAATTTTTGTATTATTTAGATATTTGTCAATAGATGTCGCTATGTGTCTTTCAATACGTAGTTATAATTTCAAAAAATTGAATTTACATATTCGACTTTTCTATGATTTTATTAGAACTACTACTAAATTACCCGCGGCCTCGCCCGTGTTTAAATGATCAAAAAACAATCTTTTTGGCTTTATAAATTAGTTACATCTATAGATACATAAAATTTAATGAAGCAGTATCTGTGCTTTAAATATTTTTTGGAAAATTTTATTGAAATACACATTATTATCGCTAACAGAGGCCGAACCTATAGTTTTAAGAATTTTTGTGGGTCTGTCTGTCTGTGACCGCATCACAGAAAAATCACTGGAGGGATTTTGAAGAAATTTGGTATGGTTATAGCTGGTTTCCGGGTCAACTAATATACTAATACGAGTATACTAATATATAAAACCTAAGAATTTGGTTTTGGTCATATTAACGCGGGCGGAGCCGCGGGCAATGCTATATATAATAAAACCGTGACAAAATCTGAAAAAATAATTTCATTTAAAATGACAAATATTCGCGTGAGAGGGGTGGCGGCTTGTTTGGAACCTGTAGAACGTAGTCTAAATCAAACGTAATTAATTTTATTTTTTATTTTTTGTTCATTCGTTTTATTTTTGTTCTGTCGTGAAAATCTGTAATACCTACTTTATTTTTAGTGCTATCTTAAAAGCAATGTCACACTTAACTAAATTCAGTGCTCAAAATTTAGACATTAGCACGCATTTTTATTTTTCTAAAAAGGTGCACCGCACCGTCTTTAAAACCACCTTAAAAGTACCTACATTTGTCAATATTAGGGAAAGAATATTTATGAAACCATCCGTGAGTTAAAATAACTTATTAGGTACTGTAAACAACCATGAAAATCAGTTCATAATTTATTAATTTTAGTTTTAACAATAATTTCCTTCCTTTTAAAAACAAGTAATTTGAGTAACGAACATTTTGAATATTTTTTTATTTCTATAGAATAATGACTAATATTCTGAGTAAATTATTAGTTATTTCCTCGTCAAAACACATTTAATATTGCCATTTTTAAGGAAAAGCTGTAGCTATTTGTACTTAAAATAAGGAGGAATAAAAAATAAATATGCGTACTCTAATAAGACGAATAATAATAAATAAAGGAGGTTGTTGCTTGCGTCCGTCTATTGTCGGTTTGGACGAAACTTATTCTTTAAAATCCCAACAACTTTTAAGTTCAAGAGCTTTCAAGGAAAAAGAAAATATTTTTGGATACAGAAGTTTCCGTGTGCAAAAAAAAAAAAGCTTAACTTACCGAGCTGAGCCGATCTACTCATTTTACTTATTTATTAGTCTATTCGCCCTTCCTTATAATTTTTATGTTTCATAAAGGACTAATAATTTTATTTGTCCTATTAAAGACAATAACTTTTATACACTTGAAAAACTGAATAAAAAATAATCATTACAAGAATTATTAATTTTATCGATTGACATATAACTAAATTCAGTTATTTATCTATTATACAAAATAGTGTTTTTTTTTTCATGCATTTTTTTTATAAATGGTTTATAAATACAAACATATTATGTAAATGAACAAGCTGTGGTCTCCTATAAATATTGCGATTCAACTTTCGATACGTGCTGAAGACGATGAACCCGCAACAATCGAGAATAGCGAAGCGAAGAAGATTGCGCTAAATACTGTGCATTGTATGTGGATTAGGCCTACTGGGGATACCATGATAAAAAAACGCGCCACTAACTCTAAAATGGTGGTGTGGAAATGAGTGTTTTGGCTTAAACGCGTGTAGAGTCGATTTTGCAACGCACGTACGCTAAAACTATGCATTTTACAAAAAAAGGTTATTAGGTACTTATTACATAAATTATAAGAACATTTTATTAGTTTAATTTATTATATACCTAACTATATTCATCGTTGAATGAGTAGGATAAGAGCTATGGTCAAAAAACTGTTTCTAGGCGCCATTTTTCCAATATGGCAAAGACGAGGTGGCAAAGTAGAAATTCGGAAAGCTCCCGGAAAACTTTTCAGGTAAAACTACGAAATGACTGGCTAACATATTGCATTTTTTTCAAACGTGCCAAAAGAAGTATAGCTTCAAAAACTTTCGATTTTTTTTTAACACTAAAGCTCGTCAATAGTTAGTAAATAAAAAAATACTGAACAGTTTTGTCTTTGCGTGAGTCTAAAAATGTTTACCTCTTAAAATCTTAACTAAAAATCTAGTTTATTAACTTATTTCTCACTGCTACACCGAGTTATTGTGGATGCGTAGATATACATATGTATACATACATAGAATATACGTGAAATAATTGTGAAACCAGACACACTTAATTGGTTGTCGTCATCGTGTAGGTCTTACCATGCTATTATGTTAGAATTTAATAAAATATTTTACTACAATATTTTTTTTAAATGGCCAAATTCTAAATTTAAACTTTTTATCTATTTGTTAAGTTATATGTAGGTACATACCGTTTATAATTTTCATTCTTTTATGTATGTAAAATTCGTCACACGAAAACGCCAATAAATATGTATATGTACTTATTTAGATTTAATATTACAAGAATAGAGACCCTGACCACTACGTTAAGCGGTAATCCATATTAAATCAAATTTTGGAAATCGTCACATGAAATTAAAATCATTATAAACATAATTTACTATAGTAAATTATTTTTTTGTAAAAATAAGTAACTACAAATTTAAACACTTTAAATATTGAATTTTGTGATCTCTACATTATTACTCTTTAAAAGATTGTATTGTAATTTTAAAGTAACACTGGAAAACATTTAAATATTATTTCATATTTATAATGTTATGGTAGAAATAATTATTAATTTATGCAGTAAAGAAGATTTATGAAGAAAAGAAAAAAGAAGAAAGCTAAATCATGTTCCTAAGTACTAGTGCCGCAGGAGTGCTTTTCTCATATCTCCTGCTGCTTAAGTGCTTATCAATAGATTTAGTGCTTCTACAGTCTAGAAGAAAGAAGTGTAAATGAGAAATATTATAAAGGCTATTGCCATGTAAATCAAATTGTGAAGAATTAAAGATAATCATTTGATAATTAATAATTAATTAATATAAATATGTTGGGACATTAAGACACAGCACCATCTAGTTCCATGGTAAGCTATGAGACCTGTGTTATGGATACCAGATAGTTGATACACTACACATATACAACTCTAAATACATAAATATTATAAATATAAACACCCATGACTGGAGTACAAACATTCGTGCTCATCACACAAATGAATGCCCCCAGCGGGACTCGAACCCGCGACCGCTGGCATAGCAAGTAGGGTCACAAACTGAGCCAAACAATCAAACATGTCGTCATAATTGTAAGGACTTTTAAACAAATACATATGTCTGCTTATCTGTGTATCCTCATACTATAATGGATATTTTTTTTATTTATTGGCCTTTTATATGTTTCTATATAATTCATTTCATTACTACGTTTACGAGTACGCTATGTGGCATGCACATAAATCATCCATCATCGTGCTATAGGTAGCGCGCGAGTGTCGAATAATATTTAAATTTTGTTGGTCTAAATATAACTAATACTACCAACAAAAACACGTAGATAGAGTGGGCTTCTAGTAATTTGTATAGAAAAAAGGAAAATTGTATGGAGAAAATCTGTTTGTTTGAAAGAGTAAGAAGCACGTGTATATTACTACTTCATGCTGAAATGGTTAGATGGATTTGGATGATATTTAATATACAGAGTGTCACATAAGCTACTGTTAGTAATACGATTTGCTAAAAGGTGATGCTATATGAATATAATACTAGCGACACACCCCGGTATCGCTCGGTTTCGTCTGTTTTAACGGTTAGTTTGGATATCCCACGGGAACCGTACAGTATTCCGGAATAAAAAGTAATCTATCTGCTATTCCAATCTCTGTGCCAAATTTCATCCAGATCCGTTCAGCCGTTCTAACGTGATTGAATAACAAAAATCGATCCAAACTTTAGGATTTATAATATTTATGGGATTAAAAATAAAAAGTGAAGCGAGGGTAAGTAGCTAGTTAGAAATATATATATCTTTCAAAAATGTATTTAGTAAATGCGTACTAATCAAACATATTTTAAATAAAAGCTCTTATTGAACATAACGTATATTTTTGCAGTATCCATAAAATAGCTTCTTCTCTAATTCAACCATTGTAAGCTTTTTAGACTTAAATTTATAAGGACACCTTCATTTAGTATTTTAGTTGTACAAAAATATTCAAATTATTATTTACTAGTCGCCTCGTGGTCAAAATTTGACCATAATCGTTATAGAAAATTTAGGCAAAACCTACCTATATAAAAACTCGTAAAAATTCACTGTTTTCAATTTTTTATTGGTATCACTAAAGCTTGTATTAGCTACTTTAAACAAGAAAGTAAAGAAAATCGGTTGGCACAAAGAGGAGAAAAAGGTACAGACCTGTTTTGTTTTTGCCTATTTATATGTACAATTTAGTGCTTGTTAAACGAGAATGTTTTGTACAAATTAAAGACTATACAACTTCTTGTATAGTCTTTAAATTGCCTTCCTTACCTCTCGTTCAATTTTACTCTCATAGTGCTAAAATTAATAAATATGATTACAAAAAATAAAAATTAATAAACAATAATATAAGCCGCAGTTGAGGAAAATAATAGATTTTATGTAACTGGTTGATATTGCTTAAACCACCCGAGTTTCTTTGCAAATACTTCGTATATTTACGCGAGCATTCGAGTTTTTAAATGAAAAAAAACCATCACTGCATAATTTTGTTGGTAGGTACTGTCTGCAACAACTAGTAGAACTCGCTTAATACGATCACGCTTAATACGATTTTTCGCATAATACGCCATTTTAGCTAGTCCCTGCAACTTGAGACATGTTTTCATACATTTCATAACGCTTAATACGATTCGTCATCCCGTTTAATACGCCTAATATGCCAACAACCTAATACCTATTATCTATTGTTCCTTGTGGCATATGGCATCGGGTAACGGTCTCTGACCGAGCCGAGCTCGAATGCCGAACGCAAGCCCCCCTGCTGGCTCGCCCGCACCGCCCGTGCGCCGTTTAACCAGTCCACTGTCCAGTCCTCATTTGTTGACTTACATGTTGTCACGTGCGCGTTCTGACTCTTTTGTAATAGTGCATCATTTGTTTGTTACAAAATGACTACAATTAAGCGAAAGGCATGTCACTTCAAGAAAAAATTGAGATATTGAAAGTTTTTGATGAAAAATCACAAACAACAAATCAAACTCAGTTAGCTGCTGAGCTTCAGTTACCAGTTTCTACGTTACGTACCATTTTAAAAAATAGAGTAGAAATCAAAGAAAAATACAGATTGGGTGGTGTGCAGAGAAAAAAGCAAAAGATCGGAAAGTTTGATAAATTAGAAAAAGTTTTAGTGGAATGGCTTCATCAAGCACGAGCTTTAAAACTGCCCATAAGTGGCCCCATAATATGTGAGAAAGCGCGTAAAATTGCTGAAAGCTTACACATTACTGATTTTAACGCTTCAAATGGCTGGATAGATCGTTTTAAAAATCGCAACGGCATTGTGTACCGTCAAATTAGTGGGGAATCGGAGACAGTGGCACAACAAGATGTTGATACATGGATGGCAAGACTTCCCGAATTGTTGCAAAATTACGAACCGCGAGACATTTTTAACGCAGATGAATTCGGTTTATTTTTTAAATTGATGCCAAATAAATCTTATGTTTTTAAGGGAGAAACTTGTCATGGCGGTAAAGCAAATAAAGAGAGACTGACTGTTCTGGCCTGTGCCAATTCTGATGGCTCAGAAAAGTTACGTTTGCTAGTGATTGGTAAGGCGAAAATTCCACGTTGTTTCAAAAACGTAAGATCGCTCCCTGTAACATATGATGCACAATCTCGAGCTTGGATGACCGGCATTCGTTTCATCGACTGGTTAAAAGCTGTAGACGATCACTTCCAGATTAAATGTAGACGCATAATTCTATTCATTGACAACTGCCCCGCTCACCCTAAAGGTGTTGAATTAAAGAATATCAAGCTTGTTTACTTACCACCAAATGCGACAAGCAAATTACAACCAATGGATCAGGGAATTATAAAGGTCCTTAAGCAAGGTTACAGGACAAGACTAATACATCGCTATCTTCGAGAAATGGAAGACCCTGATAGCAAACGACCCTTAACTGTGCATGATGCGATTTTGAACATTGCAGCGGCATGGGAAGCAATTAAGCCTGAAACCATTCAAAATTGTTTCAAGAAAGCAGGTTTCAGAAATAACGTGGTTGACGTCGTGTTGGAAGAAGAAGGAGAACCCTTGATACTGCAAGGTTTTCCTGGATATTCTTCCATTGACGACAATGTGGCACCGTACGAAATCCAATCAATTGAAGATCTTATTGAGAATGTGAATAATACACAAAAAGAGGCCCTAAGTGATAATGATGAAGACGAAGATGAGTCAACTCCGATTTTGTCAAACGCCCAGGCATTATCAGCTGTTAATGATTTAAGACGCTATGTAGCTTCTTTAAATCAAAGCGAAGACGCACTGCAAAAGCTAAATTATATTGAAAATCTTGTGATAGCTAATGCATCTTTCAATCAAACTAAAATAAGTGATTACTTTAAATAACGTAATTATTATTAGACTATGTTTTTAATATAATTTAGAAATGTATAATTTAATAAATACATAATTACATATACAAATTAGAACATAATATACAATAATATGTAGTACGTTTTATTTTCCCTATCCCGCATAATACGCTTTCTCGCTTAAGACGCGTTTTTCGTTGGGTCCCTGTGAAATCGTTTTAAACGGGTTTTACTATGACTTTGAGACGTCTAAAACCTTAGTCTCTTCGGTGACGTTGTCTGCTGTAAAGCAATCCGAAAAAAGTATCCGAAACAATGGAAACCAAAAATCAAAATAAATCCGCCAGTTCTTCTCTAGAATGAGGCTTTTTCTTTTTGAAATGGTGGCAGACTCATGGTATATAGTAAAAAAAGTTAATAATTTAATTCTGAAAAAATAATAATAATTGTTTTTATTGTTAATAAACAAAAACACTTACCATGCTCTGCTCTTCATAGTCTATCTTTTAAAATTATTAGAGAGTATAATATACGAGAGTATAAGTATGATAGAGATGGTTGTTCGGGTCTGCTAACGTCAATGAGATGGGTCGAAAATCTCGTATACAACCATATATGTATGTAATATGTATATGAAAATTGAAGGGTTAGAAAAGCAAAATGAAGGAATTCGACTACTCTATCTACCTTCCATGACTGAGATAGCTCTCTGACAATTATAATGAGGCCAAATCTTTTCTTGCAAATGTTGCTTAAATAATACTTAGAAATAAAAAATGTATACTTTTCATTAGTTTTCATATAGACATGATCGAGTTCTTATTAAATTTCTGTTTCCCATATTATAATACCTGAATATAAAGCCCAATAAAAGCCCAGATTCAAACACCTGCTTTTACTGCTTCAGAATAAATTATTCATTTCTCTGTCCATATTTTTTTTAACATGGAAATGTCAAATATTTTCATGTAATAAGATTTTTTTTATAGAAATCTTTTTTACCGATTGTGGCGAAATTCAAAGGAGGTGTATGTGTTTGACCTGTAACTTCTTTAATGCTGAACCGATATTGATGATATATACGACGTAAGATTCGTCTTAATAACGTGAATGCCGAAGAGAATATAAAAATTAAATGGCAAACAAATAAATAAATATAAAGATATATCATAATTTAGGTTACGCTGGCAAAGATATATCATAATTTAGGAAAGGCCACACGCTTACGGAATTATCTTCCAATAGACATCAGGCGTGCCAAAATATTTGATAATTTTTAGGTACAGTTAAAATCATATTATTTGTCTCTATAGTGTCTTATATTGAACTTTTTATATTTTTTTTATACTTTTGTTTATATCTACTTTTTGTATATTTCTTTGTGGTGTACAATAAAGCATCTATCTATCATCTATCTATCTAGGATACAAAATTTTAAAATAAAAACCAAATTGTACAAATAATCAAAATTAAAAAGCTTAAATAAAAAGAATAAATTACCAAGAAAAAGCCAGACTTCGTAAAATTCGAAGTAAAAAGATAAAAACAAAATACGTTCTTAGATTTACGCGAATACTTGACATTTTAAATAAAACTACACATCTTTTCGGATTTTTTCGCGAATTTATTTTGATTTTTGGTTTCCGACGTTCCGAATGCTTTACAGCAATCATGGTCACAGGAGACACTGAGGTGTTAGATGTCTCTAAGGTATTATATAGTTGTTACAGACAGCCTACCCACAAATAACAGAATGAATTCAAAAAATTGAAAAATGGCACCAAAGTACCTACCTTACAATATTTTTAAACTTTAAACATTTTATAATTTTAATTAGTTTTATAATTGGATATGGAATAATATTTATCTAATTTGAGCTGTTATTATTATAATTATTACAATTCTAAAAATGTTAGTATGAACAATTCTGATCATAATGGTTAAAAAAAATTTTTAGGCTACCTTTCTTACGCTACAATTCCAATGGCTGGTACGAAGAATTTAAAGTGTGCATGTGTCATCATCATCATAATCAACCTGCTTTTGTTTACTGCTGGACATAGGCCTCTCCTATGCCACGTCACTGATCTCGATCTTCAGCTCTATGCATTAAACAGCTGCCGGCTGTTTTACGTACATCGTACATATAATATCGTCACTCCACCCAGCTGGAGGACGTCCTACACTTCGCATGTATGTCTTTGATTAATTGTTTATTAAATATGTAAAAGTTTATTTATATGCGTGTATGTTTGTTGGTCCTTCACGCTGAAACAGCTAGGCTTTGAATGACATTTAGTACACATACAGACTGTGGCCTGGACTAACAAAGATAAAAGGCGACTGATTCGCACCTAGAGCACGTGAGTGAAGCGAGGGTAAGTCGCTACTACTTCTATAATAAATAAATTATGTTTTAAAGTACCTATAGTGTATACATATTTTTGTATCAGTATAATATTTGTGTATAAGTATTTATAGCATTGATTGTTTGTTGACATTTATTTCTTCCTGTAGTAATCTTTTTTTTTCATAAAATAAAATTATATTAGTCTAATACTTTCGTGTAGAATAGCACACATTGTACAGGCAGTGTTTGGGGATATTGCAACTGACAGAAGTATGTTGATTTGATTATTTTGTATGAATTATTATTATATTGTATGAGTTGCCGATTTTATGACAATTTTCTACAGCAGCATTGGTCCAATTACAAGCACGTTGGGCTATAAATCTTGAGGTCCTTGGTTTAAGCCACAAGTTGGGCCAAATTGCACTTTTCTGCTAAAAGTTCCATCCTCATGTTCAAGCAGAATACGTTAAACTGCTATTCTTTCTTCTCTTCTACCAATCGTATCGAATTGTCACCCCAATGGACTTTGAGAGTGAATTTGTGTTTACAGATATATTTATAAACTATAAATAATTTTCTTGTGCAATTGGCGAATGTTAGTAACGCAGGCTACTGATACTATAATCAGGATAATATAACGTTTTCTTTATCTATTGAAATGTTTCAGCTCTGTGCTTCACATAGTGTCTCGGAATAACAGATTGAATAGAATCTTATTACTGGCCATGGCTATTTGCACCTGATTTTGAAATACATAATGTATGACATGACAATAGGTATTTTTTTATATATTATTTCAAACAAGACTACTTCACTTTCAGTGTAACTAAAATAATCTTTATAATATGTTTAAAAATTGTTATTTTTATTTTCAAGAAAACGATATATCTCCTGTCACCTGCGGGGCACCAAGTCTGTATTTTATTATCCAACTGCGGCGAAGCCAAAGAGAGTTACGTGTTTGAGCTGTATGTTTGTATCACTTATATACACCCTATATTCCCTCGTAATTTGTGTCTTGTTTTTTTTCTTTTAAGTCTGAGTGGTGTATCAAAATGAAGGTTTTTAAGAGGTAATCATAAAAATATATAAGCAACCTATATGTTTAAAAGTAATTTGGGATAAGAAATAATAAATAAAACTCCAAATGCTAACTAAAAAGCTGTAAAGAAAAAATATATTATAAAAATTTAAAAAAAAGCGTCTGCGTAAAGCAAAAAAAGACATAGGTAATGTGTTACTATGTTACTTGCTGCGAATTTTACTAGGTGTATATCTCCGACTACAGAATAGGTACTATGTTATTTCTACAACTTGTTTCCATCTTTTTTTTAGACTTTTTTTTACGCAGTCGGGTTTATTATTTTTATAATTTATAATAAGTATTTTTACTAAGTTAAATTTTCAATTTAATATTTATAGTAAAAAGAAATAGAAATACATAAATAATTATCCAATATTTCTAAGAAAAGTCACAACCTAATTTACATTTTGCTTCTACCTTAAAAATAAATATGTAAATTAGTGTGTTGTAGCCTGTAACTATGACTCGTATATGCTATTCTCTTGTTGATGATTCAATATTAGTGTTAATCTAGTCCTTGGATAGCAATAAAATTTTATTATCAACAAGGGTGATTACGTGCTAACATCCACAAATTTTTTCTGAATAGGCTTAAATCACTTCAAGGGGTCCTCTTGGGCAATTGATATATGAATGCACAAATCACTTGCACAATACACAAATTGCACCAATGGATCTCAATAACAAAATTGCTTGAAATCTATTCACAACGACAAACATCCGCCGAGAATAGACAAATTTAGAATCTGCGGGTAGATGCGAAACCGTTTTATCATGATCTCTTTGTCATATTAGTTGTGAAAGCGCGAGGGGTCGAGGGGTACTGGTCGCCCGTATCACTTATGTTAATAAAAGTCCCCTTGATATTAAATTTAATAGAGTATGAAAGGGAGGTCTTAAACGGTTCTTCCTGTAGCCAACGGAAGACGGCGATTGGCTCAATTGAGTGGGCTATTCTCCAATCAGCGACAAGATACTATGATAGTTGCACAACACGATACCAATTCTGAATCTTGATTATCTAATATAACTGGCTTTTCATATTTTTTACATACATACATATATGTAATCAAATATGGTTTTATTTAAGCTCATCCTCGCTTCGCTCGGGTTCGTCGTTAGGTACGTTTTAAATAGATTAAATAGTTATTAGCCAGTGTTAGCCATATAAATTCTATTTTTCGTTAATTTTTCATTTTTTCTATTTATTAAAACCTTCCGTGGACCTTAAAGAACATACGAAAAAAAAACTTAGCCGAATTGGTCCAGCCATTCTTGAGTTATGCGCTTACCAACATTCATTTTTATTTATATAGATTAGTAATTTACTAATCAACAATTACAAAACTTATTTATGATTGAAATTATTAAATAAATGTATATTTTATTTCATTTAATTATTTGATCCTGCATTACAAAAATCTGGACAGAATTTTCTTGAAAACTATAAATTCTAGATAACAATTAAATCTTATAGTCGGAATGAAAATATGCCGTTAAACATAATTACTTTTTATATAAATAAATATAATTATGATATGACCTGAAAAAAATATAGTAAGATAGACTGTTAAAGAGATAATTTCAAGATATTTCATTGGATTCAGGACAAGAGAGAGAGGATTCAGTCAGGTATGGTAATACCTACCATTTACTCTCACTACTTCGGTGGTGCAGAGGCTCGCACGTACGGCTGCACATCAGAAGGCCCTGAGTTCGAGTCCCGGGTCGGGTCAAGTATAGTTATTGAGTCTTTCTATTTAAAAAGTCTCAGTAATAGCCCGGAGTTGGGATGTTGGTGGTGTTTCACCCGTGCCTCGGAGAGCACGTAGGTAAAGCTGTTGGTCCTGCGCCTTAACTCTCACTGGTCGTGTCGAGTGGTCGTCCCACAAAAAATCACTCGTTCAAAATCACTTCAAAGAGTTGTAATTATTCTACCCTTAGCGAAAACTTCTTTGGAAATTAATAAACGACCACAGTTGATGGTACCTATCAAGCGAATATATCGCGTAACGTAAATGTAAAATACATTCGAATTTGCTTCTTTATTTTTGAAGTCTAAAAGTGTTATCCTTGGTTTCGTTATTAAATACCTATTACCAAATGCAAAAAAAATATTAATTGACTTTCGACCTTCTTTCACAGCAATCAATGTGATTTTTTTGTATTGAGATACTCTATATACCAGAGAGTGACATAGCCTTTTTTATCCTGGTAAGTATCTACTTCAGAGGAAAACATCGTGAGGAAACCTGCATGTCTGAGAGAGCCTATCAAGTTATCAAAAGACATGTGGAGTCCGTCATCCCGCACTTGGCCAGCTTGATGGACTATTGATAAAAAATTACTTTGGGACTAGTCTGATCGAAGTCGGTCACAATTTCTCCTATGCTTTTGTTTAGACTAGACTTTTTTAAATTTTATTGTGAATAATATCTTCTGCTTTCAGATATACCGGCGGAAAGCAATAAGTACATAGTGTCTACGATTAATTCTCCAGGTAATAATGTTATTACCCCGAAAAAATTAGAACTTGTTCTTAAAAATCTTTAAATAAATTAAAAAAATATGTGAAAACTTTAATAATATAAATGTAAGTTTATGATATTAATTTTTTAGGTATTTTTCACCGATATATCACCGTTACATTAATGTTCTTGTTCGCAACTAAATAAAAAGAGTAAGTAGCTATTATCATCTTTTGTCTATAAGAATCAGTCAAGTGCGAGTCCAACTTGCACACCAAGATACATATTTTTGTAAGGATATAAATGATTTACTAATAATACATTAGGTTCGATCAGTTAAGTAAGGAATAAAAATTATTTACTTATTTTTATTTCAGGAAAAGCTGTGTAATCTGTTTCCTTATCTGATGCCCGCTCAAACAACAGTAATATTTTTGAACCTTTCTTGCTTTTTTGATTACTCATTCGTTTTATAGCATGTGTAATAAATATTTTTTCTATTCTCGTCTATTTTTTTCTCTAAATTGTAGTATTCATACTAAGTTATTACTCTTTGTGCATTTTCAGATGGCGTGCATTTTTTTAAATGCTCCAGTAAACACCAGTCTTTTTTTGCGTTTTAACTTTCAACATCTTGGTCCCGATTCTAGTTTATAACTTAGATGTTATATAAAAACCCTAATTTAATGCGTAAGTACTTGGACATTTTTATAGAAGCACACCTTAATAACACATTGTTTGGAATTTTTATTAAACTTAATGGGGTTCATATTCAGTGTGTAAATCCTACTAATATTATAAATGTGAAAGTTTGTGAGGATTTATGGATATCTGGATGTATCTATAGATGTTTGTTACTCTTTGACGCAAAAACTACTGAATATAGCTCACACGTCAGAATAACACATAGGCTACTTTTTCTTCCTGAAAAATGTACCGTTCCCGTGGGATAGATTTGTTTGTTTTTCTAGAGGTGAACCCGAGCAAAGCGAGGTTGAGCAGCTAGTACACTCATATATCGATCCGATATCATTTATATTAATATTATTTGTTTAAAAGCGTGTTTGTTTGTCTCTTCTTGTTAGGATTTTTTGTATAGGGATAAATGGAGGGCTGGAGAGTGACATGAGCTTCTCTTTCAAGAAAACATCTCATTCCCACGCGAAAACATGTATACCTTACTTAACGTTAAAAATAAAAAAGGTACCTAGGATAGCTGTCTTTCTCTAGTTTTATGTTTTATTTTATTCTGATTTTGAATGTTACTAAACTATGTATCGAAAGAAAGTCTAGTGCGCGAAGGGTCTAGTAGTTGTTACAGTTATGTCATATTTCGGAATAAAAACAAAAAACATTTTTAAACAATATTTTTTTTTAATATTTATACAATATACATGTTATAATAAAATATAATACAAATTATTGAAATATTTCTTTTTCTCTTAACATTTTAGCTTAGAATTTCTCAACTTTAGTTTCTAAGACACCAATATTTTGAATTTCGCTGTGAACAACATCGCCTGGTTTCAGATATTCCGGCGGAGAGCGATACATCCCAACGCCCCCGGGTGTACCTGTAAGGATTATATCCCCGGGCAATAGCGTCATTACCCTGGAAAAAGTTAACAAAATGTTAAAATAAAAAAAAAGCTGTAATGAAAATTTTGTAATTTATATGAACATTATTGGGTTTTTTTGAGAATTTCCTTTCGATATTATTGGTTATAGTAGGGGAGCCGAAGAGGGGATTTTCTGTAGTTACTCGAGCGCGGCAGATTAATATACAGGGGGATACTTTGTACCCGGTTAAGTACCTCCACAAAACATGAGGCCCATATATAAGGCCGCCCGTGAAGGATACAGGATCAGATTAGTAAAAAAAAATTGACCACCAGAAATTCTCGAGCGCGTCAGATTAAGGTAGGGTGAGTTAATTACATCCTAAAAAGTGTATATTCCACTAATCTGACAATTTGAGAGTGACGTAAAAAAAGGGGAGGGCAACAAAGTTGTAAAAAAAAACGTCATTTCGACATTCTCGAGCGTAGCTAAATTTTTTTTATTTTGAAGGAAATAATGCAAGCATAATGAAAAATATATAATCTGACGATTTCCGCAAGCCGAAATAACAAAAATTCGTCGATAAAGTTAAATGCGTGCAGCTGCGTGATGGCTACATTTCCTTCTCCGCGTTTCTATTCCTCTCTCACTCTTTCTCTATCTATTACTCTCTCACTCCGTCCCCACTCTGGTTTCTGCCGCCATGACACCATCACAGCTGATCATAAAGAGTCTAGGGGTGTGCGAACATCGTTCGAATCGAATCGAATATCAATATTTGTTCGAAATTCGAAAAATTTCGAATAATTCGTAAAAATTTCGAATAATTCGAAAGTTTTCGAATAATTCGCGAATTAATGAAATATCTCTGGATCTTCAATTGTATCCATTTAAATTCCTTCAAATCGTGTGTCAAAATAGTCTACTTACGAATAATATACTTTTCGTTTAAAAATAAATTACCCAGAGAAAACAATTGCTCATTTTTTAAATTTGCAATATATGTTCGAATTATTCGAAATTTTTCGAATTATTCGGGAACTTTCGAATAATTCGAATTTTCGAATTATTCAAAAGTTATTGCAATTTGAAAATTCCAAAAATAGTGTTCTATGAAACTTCTATCAGACTTTCGAGCTGGGAGAGCTCAAATGCATAGAAATATTATTTCTTTGAACTCTGCGAGCTCAAAATATCACATAAATTATATTTTAAGCTCAAAAATGCCATAAGTACAATTTTAAGCGCACAGGAATGGAATTAGCGGGAAGTTGCAGGTATGGCCTTTAAGGTGAACCGTTTTTCTAATTTTTTTTTGTCAGATCAGGCGAATCCCTCTAGATAATCGTCAGATTATGAGACAGTACGTTTAGAACATAAAGATGAACCATATATATCTTAATCTGACGCGCTTGAGTATTTCAAAATGGCGATTTTTTTTTGCACATTATGAAAATGGCCGCGAGTTTGCGTCCCATCGAAATCGTCAGATTAGTGAATGAGAGCTTTTTTTTGGTGCACTTAACACTCCCTTAGAAAATCTGACGCGCTCGATTAAATTTTTTTTTTTTCATTTTCAACCCTTAAATACAACCAGCCGCATCATGCAAACGATCAGATTAACATACGTACATTATTAAAAATACGTAGGGCATTTATGCTATCAATATCTGACGCGCTCGAGGATGTCTATGCAACAGTTTTTTTTTACATATTTAAAAATCTATAGACGCTTCCCCCACCGATGTAAAGGTATATATCATATAACATTTTTTTCTTCTTATCATCTAAGCTTTGCATCCCAATAGGTCTCTACGACGCTCGAGTAAATCCCCATTTAGCTTCGTGGGCTCCCCTACCATTATATGAGATTAAAACATTCAACGGTAAACCTAAATATGTTTAACCAAAATAAAAAAAAGTATTACTGTATTCTTTATATAAGGTTAATTATTAAATCAGTCAAGTGCGAGTCGCACTTACACATATTTATTATAAAAAAATAATATAAGACAATACAATGTATGTGACCCACTCATACGGTCGTTTAAGAGCTATTGTAGTATTAAACACACATACAAACACATATAACCTTTTAATTTTGAATTTGGTTAAAAATATACTCACGAACTCAATCTCTCGATGACATCAGGTATTTTGTGTACCAATTGTTTAGTGTTACTTGTTTGTTTCAAAACGCCGTTCACACTACACTTTATGTCCAGATTCTGCGGATCGCCGATCTCATCACTTGTCGTGATACACGGTCCGATCGGACAGAACGTATCCATGGACTGGAACACATACATAAATCCTATTATTATAGATCAAAACTTGTGAATATATTTGAATTAGAAATAAAGAGTGCACTTGTGTCTGTGCGCATACTTGTGCATTATATTATATTCTATGCACATGGCTAGTCTCAGTGAGATTTGTCACAGTGGCCTAAACCGTTCAGGAGGATATTGTTATTATTAATTTTGTAAATTAAAAATGTCAAATGTTCTATATTATACACCATTTCCATAAAGACAAAACGCTGGAAATCAAGCTAAAATATGGTACTATAGGCGGCCTTATCGCTGAGTGAGGTGTCTCTTCCAGACCATCTTAGGGTTGAAGACAAATGTAAGAGAGAAAAAAGGTAGGAGTGCACTCGCTTCAACATAACTAATAATAAATACACGCACATACATACATTTATAAATATATGTAAATATCTAAATATAATTTTAATAATTTATGTTACTCATTTCATTACTCAATTATGCGTAAACGAAGAATAATATCATGTTTTCTAATAAAATATATACAATAATGCTTTTTAAATTTCATAAGGTGTTTCCGTGAGATAAAAGATCAACTTTAATATGTTATAACTATATTTTAGACTAGCAGTGCTCGCGTAGCATTTTACATATTAGTATACTCTTACATTGCAGTTTTTGTATATTTTCTCAGAAATGAGATATTTTTTCGCGGTAAAAAGTATCCTATATGTTGACCCGGATAACCAGCTATCACCATACCAAATTTCATCAAAATCCCTCCAGTGGTTTTTCTGTGATGTGGTAACAGACAGACATACAAAAATTCTAAAAACTATAGATTCGTCCTTTGTATCGATAATAATGTTTATTTAAGTAAGATTTTCCAAAAAATATTTAATGTACAGAATCGGCTTAGTTAGAATTTTATTATATGTATAGATTAAGAGATGGCGCTGCTTCAACACGTCGAAAAAGACAGAAAACACTTTTGTCGCAGGAAAAGACGCGACCGGAAGCCGAAAAGTAGGTATAAGTTATAAATAAGATTTATATAGGTAATAAAATCATACTGCGCGGGATTTAAGCATTTCGCAGGTACAAACTAGAACCTTAGACCACTAAGTTAGATCGTCTAACATTAGGGGTAAATTATTATGTTTTAAGTTTATTCCTTGATTTATCCCATCAATATTATAAATGCGAAATTTGGATAGATAGATGTTTGTTACTCAATCACGCCAGAACGGCTGAACAGATATGATGTAAGGCGATTCTGGAATAGCACATAGGTTAATTTTTATTCCAGAAAAATGTACGGTTCCCGTGGGATAGATTTGTTTATGTTTTTCACAGAACAAGGAATCGACTATCTATTCCATACTAACCGTCAAAACGTACCTAGGGAAGAACCCGAGCGAAGCGATTGTGAGTCGCTAGTATACCTATGTATAAAATATAAATCAAAATGAACTGCTGTTTGTGGGTATGCTTAGATATCTACGCTATGATAGCCACTAGATCAGATAATATTTAATATAATATTCATAATTCAACTCTTAAATGTACGCAGTGATGGACGGATCGAGTAAATCGATAGGAGCCTATCAGTAATTAAAAACGCGAGCAAAAAAATTGATAATATTCCAAATAAAAAAATTTAAGCTCCTATTTATAAGCTACATATATAAGCTACTTGATAACAGCTGGTCCGACTAAGCTAATTTGTTATTTTTAATAAAGTTTTTAGATGGAAAAAACTACAAAAGTTCACCGAAAATTTGATGAATCTAGGAAACATTGTAAGCGCCATTTCTATAGGATTTTTGTATGAACTGAAAGATAACAATCAAGTTTATATAACGTCTGTCGGGTCAACTAGTTAAAAATATATAAAATATATATCTTACACTCCACTTTATTCTTCTCCGCATTTTTTGATTTATTTAAAATCTTGACTTTTAATAAATTTGGCCGAGTAAGTTTAGGAATACAGAATGCTATGGGATCCTATTACGATTTGCGAATGAACATTAATAGATTTACACACGAATTATTGAAATGTTACATAATCACATGAAAAAAATATGAAAAGCAAATGCATCGAATGTGATTTTTATCTGATTGACATTGAACCTAGATAAGGTCGACATAAGAGTGTCTCGATTAGATAATAACAAGACATAAATAGTCATATGCATATCCGCCCGCGTTCAGATGACCAAAAACCAAATTCTTAGGGTTTACATATTAGTCTTATATACTCTTATTAGTTGACCCAGATAACCAGCTATCACCATACCAAATTTCATCAAAATCACTCCAGTGGTTTTTCTGTGATGTGGTAACAGACAGACCGACAGACAGAAAAAATTGTAAAAACTATAGATTCGGCCTCTGTATCGATAATAATGTTTATTTCAATGAAATTTTCCCAAAAATATTTAATATACAGATTCGGTTTAGTAACAATTTTATTATATGTATTAACTAATATCGATCAATAAGTTATCAACTGGCGTTCTTATAAGACTTGTTTCACGTCCTACGATCACGTTCAAGCTTCATAAATAAACCAATTCCATGGTGTCTAACATGTTGTGGTAAATGCTTAGAAAATGGTTTTAACATTTTGAAAAGGAAAGACTAACTAACACACGTTCGAACAATGCATAACAAACAAAAGCTTGTTATATGCAAACCTTGATATTATCACATAACATCCATACTAATATTATAAATGTAAAAGTGTGTTCGTTTGTTTGTCTTTCCTTCACGTCAAAACAGAGTAACGGATTGGCGTGATATTTTATGTGGCGATAGTTGAAAGGCTGGAGAGTGACATAGGGTACTTTGTACCGCGGATATCATCTCATTCCCACGGAAAAACACGTTATAATACAACCCAAAAAAATATTTATGATCAGAATTACTTAAAACTTGGTATTAATACTCTTCAATAGAATTAAATAAATACGTGTTTTAGCATTTTTTGAAATTCATCCCATAAGGGGGTAAAATAGGGGATGAAAGTTTGTATGAAACCTACCAATTTATAGTTATTTTTTGTAGTTTTAGCGCGAGCGAAGTCGCGAGTCCTGCTAGTTGAAAATCTAACTGGTTTTGGGAAGATATGTAAAGCCCGCCAACCCGCACTTGGACAGCGTGGTGGACTATGTACTGATCCCCTCGTACTGAAGGGAGGCCCATGCACAGCAATGTAACATTAAAAAAGGGCCAAATTATGATTAATTATTAAGAAGTCAAAAGGCGAATATAATTTGCAACAGCAAATCCTTACGTCATCGTGTCAACGAACTGTATTCCTTAATTGGGACAAAATTAACTTTGTAGACTAACAATAAGTTAATTATTGTGAACAAAGATTATAATTGACATTGAAGTAAAACTGGAAAAAGTAATGAAATGAGACATTTTATAAAGTTTAAGAAAAATATCTAATGTGTACAAAAATAGTGCGAGAAATAGGAATGCCTACTAATTTTTTAAAGTCGGTTGCAGGCTCCAGAAATTCATATAACTTGTTATATGAATTGCTGGAGAAGAAATAGAGAGATATATTAAGAAATATATTAAGAAATTATCACTGTTCCCGTACAAAAACGTTACTACAATGAATTACACATAGTGTGTATAACCTTTGTGTGTGTGTGTGTGTGTGTAACCTTTTGTGTTTTCTAAGTAAAACGATACTTAAAGCCAATAAAAAATATTGCAATATGATAAAAAATATTGAACTGTTTCTGAAAAGTATTCGGAAATGCTTATATTTGAATATTTGACTTTTTAAAGTCCCCCGATGCGGTGACGCTCATCATCAAATTATTTACAGGTACTTTTAATGAAGTTAAAAGGCCAAGAGAGAATTTTTTTTTTACTTTTTAGAGTTTTTTTTGTGTCGGGGGTCTACTTAAAATTTTTAATTTTAGTTTTTGTACATTTGTTTGGGGTAGTGACAATAAAAAGATTTGGTAATTTTTAAACGCTCACCTTTCCAAGTAAGAACTGTCCTCCGTTTCTCGACTTCTGCCAATCTCTAGCACTTATGTCTTGGGCTACAGTGTACCCAAGAACATAGTCAAATGCGTTGGCAGCTTTCACGTTGCTTGCTTTTTTACCTATTACCACTGTTAGTTCCACTTCCCAGTCTACTTTCTGTGAACAAAAATAGTTTTTTATCTACAAATACATACATATTTTTATAATAAGTACTATGAAAATCGCCGGTTATTAGTAATTTTATGACATTGTTATTTTAACAATTAACTGGCTCGGTGGTCTAGTGGCTCGCAAGTACGGCTCCATATCCGGAGTCCTTTCCTGGGTTCGAGTCCCAGATCGGCCCAAGTTTAGTTATCGAGTATTTCTGTCAAGAAATTCTCAGTAAAAGTTAAGAAGTAAGTCTCAGTAAGTTCAGAAGTGTTTCATCCCTCGTCTCGGAGAGCACTTAAAGCCGTCGGTTACTACGCCATATCTCTCACTGGTCGTATCGAGTAGTCGTCCCATCGGAGTATGGGAGTGATAGAAATAGAGAGTGCACTTGTGTTTGTGCACTATAATATTTCCAATTAGAGGACATTATTATTATTTTAACAAGTCCGGAGAGGGGGACGATATGATCCAAATCATCTGTTTTGTAGGACAACATTTTTTTCTTCTTTTATGCTGGTTTATCCCAAGATTAAATTGTAAAACATCCTGTTAGTAATTTTTAGACAATCACCGTTTCGACATGTTCCGTATCATGCCACAATTGCACTATTAAATTTTGCTAAAAAGAAAACTTGGGCGTCTCGTCAAAACGAAGCTCGTGAAGTTTGGAAAAGTATGTGGTGTACTGTAGACTATAACTTTTGATTTTAGTATAAATTATTATTAGAGTATGTAAAGTAAACGATTTACATTCATACAGAAAATACGAAGACTACGTATTACTTATTGTAATTAATGATGTTTTAATTTCCATTGTAAATTACAACGAATTTCGCTATAGTTATACATTTTAAGTGTAACAATTTCCTTTAAAAAATAGAATATGTAATCATCACGTAGCACGCATTATTT
Organism: Brenthis ino; assembly: GCA_921882275.1. Classification (NCBI taxonomy): domain Eukaryota; kingdom Metazoa; phylum Arthropoda; class Insecta; order Lepidoptera; family Nymphalidae; genus Brenthis; species Brenthis ino. The sequence continues at coordinate 18,556,274 of OV170222.1, forward strand.
CATCTGTCGCTACCTACGCACTATGAATTACGGGCACAATTTGTTTCAATAATTGACCCCAATTGTGTACTGAGGTCATTGCAGACCTCTGAATCACTGAATTTCGACCACACCTTTACTAGTGGCGGTTAAGAAAGTGTTTCTATTAAGCACTTAACTAATAAATTTTATTAACGTAAATCTATTTTATTACTAGCGACTTACCGCTTTCGCTTATCGCTTTTCGCTATTATAATCGCTCGTGTACGTTCTTGTACACATATGGCCAAACAGTATTCTATGTTTTAAATAATCTACCTATCTTTTCGGATTTTCCTCCCGTGACCATGATTGCTGTAAAACATTCGAAACGGCGGACACCAAAAATCAAAATATATATCCGCGAAAAAATCCGAAGACATTTTTATTTAAAATGTTAAATTATCATCATTTCCCTGCCATGCCTCAAATTACTTGCGTTGGACGTCCATACTGCTTAATGGTTTTAGCAAAGGTTTTTAAAAAAAAAAGATATTAGCGTATATCTAAGAGTGTATTACTAAGAAAGTATTAGTATCCTATGTGTCAGTCATATAAATATTACTCTAGGTTATATTCAATCTGTGTACTTTATTTCATTCAAATCCGTCCAGTAGCTTCAGTGTGAAGAGTAACGAACATACACAGATACAAACTTTTGTATTAATTATAGTAATATTCATACATATGTATGAATCTCGTTCATTCATACTTACCCTAAATAAAATTTTGATAACAATTTTTTAATAAGTTATGTCCACTTGTTCGGTTTCTATCATGTTACGTGCGTGCATGTAACTACAAGCATCCTTCACCTCGCCACTTGTTTTTATTGCTAATAAATATTTTTTCTCATACAAATTTTGCTACCCCATTTTACGTCTTGGTGATCAAAATGACATATTATAGTAAAAGGCAGTCAACATTTTCGCAGTTTATTTCCAACAATTTTGTCTGTACGTTGGTGCTCAGTCAGCATGAGTAATTTTATAAATTACATAAAATAATGTGGAAGGATAATAGAACTAGGTCAGTATGAATTTAGTTTCAAACAAATTCTTACATTCAAGCAAAGCCGCGGGAAACATAGTATTCAGTATTCTCAAAGACTGTCAACTTAACAACGAGTCCTTGAGCATTAAGATAATATGACGACAAGATAACTCAGTGTGGTATGACCTGATAATAAATAGTGTTTGGTGCTATGTCTCAATTCAAGTTGCGAGTATTATTGAAATATAGAGACGAAAACATCCATACTAATATTATAAATGTGAAAGTGTGTTTGCTTGTCCTTCTTTCATGTCGAAACGAAGAGAGGGATTAGCGTAATTTTTTGTGTAGAGATAGTTGGGAGGGCTGGAGAGTGACATAGGGTACTTTTTACCGCGGGAGATTCCCACGGGAAAACATGTTATATAATAAATAGTTTATCTATTCCATACTAATCGTTAAAACATACCTGGGGACAAACCCAAGCGAAGCGAGGGTGAGCCGCTAGTGAGAGCTAGAGTAGCATACATATTTTGAAACATGTATATCTCTGATATTTGGAATAGATAAAGAATCTCTGATATTTAGTATAATCTATACTTCTATACAAATATTTATTATCTAAATAAATGTGTGACATTGTAGGGGGTAATCTCTGGATCTATTGAACCAATTTAGATGAAACTTGGTAAGAAAATAGTTTGAGACCCTGGGAAGGACATAGGATACTTTTTATCCCGGAAATCATCCTTTAAGGGGGTGAAAATGGGGATGAAAGTCTGTATGGGGAATCAAGTGAGGGACAATCCCGAGCGAAGCAAGGGTGAGTCGCTAGTAACCTACACAAATAAATAAAATTGAAGTGTCTTTTTGTAATGTCAAAATAACAGCTTTTTACTAAATGCATATGAAAGAATACACAGTACATATAAGAAAAAAACAATTTGTATAATTTAAGTTATAATTTTAATAAAGTCACTACTTAGTATAAAATAAATATAAATTTATTTTATTAAATTTAAATGTTTCTGTGACAGTGGTAGGCTCAGTGGAAATACATATAAGACTTGTAAGATCTGCCCACTGCAGCAGTTTGCCAGCCTGGAGGATTATGGCATTGTGTGGTGGGAACTATACATAGTTTTTTAATAATAAATAATAACTTACATTTGTCACATCAGTCCTTAGTTTTACTGCATCTTTTTGACCAACTATAGAGCTTGAAAACTTGCTAAATATTATTGGCACTTCCGGTGGAGTCAAGTTTTGTTCCTCACAATGGTCTTTATAGTTAAGACCTATACAAAGAACTTTATCATTCCCAGTAATTGGGGCGGCAAGTTTTACAGATGATAAAGGAATGGATGCTGGCTTTGATGACTTTAGTCTAAAAAGAAACAATATTTAAAAAAATATGAATACCAATTATGTACCATACTTAAATTTGTAAAACATATCCCAAATAATATTTATTATATACATACAATTTTTTGTCACATATTTTAATAGTTGTTTGTTAGTATAGAAGGTATATTTTTAAGGTATATTTTGAAAAACATCTTCAAAATATTTGTTGTTTACATTAAGTTGCAAATTAAGTTTTGGATTTCTACTTCCTATATTATTTTAAATTACATGATACATTATTATTTTGTATATGCTATAGTTTCATTTATTTTAAAAATAAATAACAAAACATTGAATATCAGCCAGATATTAATTTATTTTTTAAAATTAATTTGTCTAGATACAATTCCAACATTGACAATATATTATTGGATTAAATGAATTCAATTTACATTTTAAATCTGCAATTAATTATATAGGTTCTGATCATTCTTAGTGAATAAACAATTTTTTATAATGACTTACTTTTTAACTTTTTCAATGCCACCATTTTTCAAAATATCTATCAAAGTACTTGCTAAACTGGAGTCGGCTTTATTAATATCGACAACTTTATCTCCTTCGAGGTATCCAACTCGAATTTCATTAGGTTTTTCATTATAAACAAACTGTACAAGTTTCATGTTTTTACAAGAAGTGACGGATAACTTTCTAGTAGAGTCACTAAAATTATTATAAACTTTTTTAGCAGAAACGTGAGTTTTTATAGACGTTATCGCGCGTCGAGCAATCAACATTGTGGTATTCATAGCTGAAGTGGTTCACGTCACACCTAAACGAATTCAAATACAGAAAAATTACGTAATAAGCACAATAATTCTCAATTATTTATATCATTTATATTTAAAACTACACATTTTAAAAATGCAAAGATATCGTCTTTGCAGTCTTTATGATTAAAATCTTAAAATAATAAAGCACAATCTTCACTAAAGTAATAAAATGTTCAAACTTCAAAATAATGTTGGGAAATATTAAAAATTAAAGTAGGTAAACAAATTTTTACGTTGGCTATCAAATAATTGTTTGACAATCAAAGTTATGAAACATTAAACAATAAAGCACTCTATTTTGTAGCTGTTAAAATCTTTTTTGCTATACTATTATAATTACAATAGTTGGTCCAGAAATCCAACGGCTCCAACTCGTTTATGTAATGTCAAATCTGTAGTCTGTACCGTGTAGGTACGTCAAAATTCCCAGATGACCTCAGACGACCTATCGTTCAGTATTTTACGGTCTACGACTTAAAAATTTATATCATAAAATAATTTAAAGCCAACTTTAAAAATTGAGAAAACAAGATGCAACTTATAACTAAATATCAGTATGGTGTATATATTTTTGATATATTTAACATAGCATTAATTAATTTAGTATAATATTTTCCTTATTCCACAAAAGTAAAGTTTAGAACCCGCTTAACGCTTTACAGGAAGGAGACTGTTTCCTCCTTAGAGTATACATATAGCTTAAAACTTAAACCCAAATAATAACGGTTAATGGTTATTCTTCGAGAAAGATTGGATTTTGGTTTTGGGAATTCAGGATTTCGAAATAAACCGGTTAATTCATTTATAAGTAAGAAACGTCCATGCATTCTTCTACTAAGACATTTACAATTAGCAAAGACGCGCCAAATGTAAACACAAAAACTCATTTTAACCGGTTAATTTTGTTCATGGAACCTAATGCGTCAAAAACCGTTCTCCCGGATTTAACCGGTTAAATAACGTAACCGAAAAGCCTTTCGTTTGGGGCAAATGACCCAAACCGGTTTAAAAATTGAACGGATTTCCCAGCCCTTTTTTCTAACGTTGGAAAATGCATTTACGCACGAGGTGTGCGACTCACCGGCAAAGCCAATACAACCCACTAAAACCCAACAAAACCTTCCCCCGTCTTAATGGGGCGTTGCAGGATTGCTTACGCATTCAACTACGACAAGGGTGGTTCCGAGTCCTGCAATAAGTATAAAACGAATATAAAAAATCCAAATCAAGTTCATGAAATTTATACCTATTAAAAGTTTGAGACAAACAACTCATATTCTGTTGCGGTCCCTAAACAGTTAAGTTTCAATTAATAATATAATATAGAATACTAATTAATAATATAATGTAAAAGACAAATAATAATTAGGTAAAATATAGGTAGGTACTGTAAACACACTTTCAATTTAGACATTTGCATATGACATTGAGAGTTTCGCCAGAGTATTTTTTTTTAAATAAGATTTTACCCTGAGATGTTTGGTTAAATCTTCTTCCTCTCCCTGCCCATTTCCCAATCACTTGGGGTCGGCGCAGTACATCTTCTGTAATCTGTACTGCTGAAAGGATTATTAAGATTTTTGGTTAAATAACACTCCAAATTTACACAATATTAATATATTATAGGTACATATATAACATATAATTTTTTCAAATCCGTAACAATTTTATTTAAAATTTTACATTATTTCTTTCTTAATCTATCTTCTAAAGTAATTAAGTGACCAGTAACAGGTTTTAGTAGCACGTCAAGTTTTAACACCATTTTTGTGTGATCTCCATGTAACTTGTAGCGTCGCAGAAGATGACTGAGTAGCACTTTTATTGACATCATGGCATAAGTTTTACCTGAAAGGCATGAAAAAAATTATAATATAGCTAGTAATTTTAATTTAATAATTATAATAATTTTAATATGAATACATTCATAAAACTGTATAATTATTATTTTTGTAAATTAATTAGCGTAATTAATCCATATAGTGAATGAAATTATGCCAAGGTCAATGCATAAATAATTAAAATATCTGAACTTTGGGCGGCTGTTATTGTCTTTGTAGTTTGCTGATTAAGTTTAATTTTCCATTTCTTTTATTATATCATTTATTACACATACCTATGTAAAAAAAGGTTTTTTTCTAAAATATGATTTTATCGATAGATATAATCATATTTTAGAAAATTGTATAAGTTATATACTTACCTAAATTTTACTTATTATATAAGTTCTTAAATCTTAAATAATAAATTTATAACAACCTTAATGAGAGTCAAAATGGATTATTGAGTGTCGGTTTGTCCAGATAGTTTTTTTATACTAAGCCGCAATCTTGATTGTCCAAGTACCTTCCATAAGGCAATATTCGGGAAGCTGTGCTAATAATATATCGATATTTTTAAGTTGTCGATCCCAAAGTCCCTAAAGACCAGGTTGTACAAATGGTGTATCTTTCAAATTTTTCCAACCCTTATAAAAATGTCGAATTCACGTTTAATTCATTCGTTCTCATATAATAACTATAATTATAAACCCTTCATGATTTTTAAAGTATACTTACAATTATCGATGATATCGCATAACATATACAAAAAACATAGTAGAATAATACAATACTTTTATAGTTTTATAAAAGCGAAAGTTTATATGAGCGTGTGTTAATTGTTACTGCTTCACACTGAAACTGCTGGGCAGCTGGACGAATTTGGATAAAATTTAGTACACAGATAGACAATGACCTAGGGTAGCACATTAGTTCCCCCCCAACGTGCGTTCACCTTGTCGTGGTGGGGGGGCTCAGTAGTGCCCGGCAACCCAACCGGGCGCGAAGCCAAGAAACGCACAGGGAGGTGGCCCACTTCGGTGGGCGGTGGGAGGTGGCCCTCTTCGGAGGGCGGTGTACCATGCGGGTTGCTCCTGGTACTTCTCTGATAGCAGAGTGGACCTTGGAGCAACCCCGTGGTTGTTGTGGTCTGCTTTGGCAGACCTGCCGTCGGGGCGTCGTAGTTGAATGCGTAAGCGATCCTGCGACGCCCCATTAAGACGGGGGAAGGCTTTGTTGGGTTTTAGTGGGTAGTACTGGCTTTGCCGGTGAGTCCCACACCTCGTGCGTAAATGCATTTCCCAACGTTAAAAAAAAAAAGGGTAGCACATTAGTTACTTATAGTGATAAAATTTGCTGAAAGATGGCACCACTAAATATAATATCAGGGCAACTACTACCTACTGGTATATTTTTTAAGGACTTAAATACCTATACAATTCCTTTTTCCCGTACTAAAGCCGACAAACATGTTGGGGTTTTTGGGCATCGTAGCGGGATCTAGCCATCTCTCGGGCTTAAATTCGTTTACATCTGGCCCCCAAAGTGGATTGCGATGGATTCCATACATCATAAAGAGGCAGTTATAACCAGGTTTCAATGTGCAGTTCCCTGATAGATAGAAACTTCATTACTTCAAAGATTTATATGATTAAAGTATTATTTGTTATCTATACTAATATTATTAATTTTATTATTTTTTGTTAGTTTGTTTGTTTGTACCGAATAAGCTCCGAAACTACTGCACTGATTTAGATGTAATTTGGTAAGAAGCTAGTTTAAGACCTTAGGAAGGATATAGGATAGCTTTTATCCCGGAAATCATCTCTTAAGGGGGTGAAAATGGGGATGACAGTTTGTATGGGGAATCGACCTAGGGTCGAACCCGAATGAAGCGAGGGTGAGTCGCCAGTAATGTAAACGTTTAAAAAGTGCATATATCTTAGGTAATTATAATGAGATTTAGGTACTTACTTAATTTAACTTCGCGATCTATAAATCTGCCAACAAAAGGTGCCATAACGTAATATCGCATAGTCTCTTTAAGTACAGCCTCCAAGTATACTAATCTTGATAGATCTTGTTTCTCTACATCATCTTTATCTCCTAATACTTCTTGTAATCTAAAAATAACGATTTTAATTATTAGGTCCTCATCACTAATAATGCCAAAATAAATACGAATTAATTTACGTAAATATAAGAAAGCATATACTTAATATTAACTGTATTTAGCCCTTTTTTAACGCTCATCACGGGAATCAAACCATACTACCACATTGGCCAAGCGGATTGGCGGACTTCAAATGTCTGTCGAAAACTGCTTAGGTTTTATCAGATATGTAACTTTTCTTACGATGTGTTACCTTCGTAAGGGAATTATATTGAAAATAATTCACTCATGATAATTTTTAAACTCGTCAAATCCCAGGTCTCGCACCTCTGATATTTTTCTTTTTCTTCCCTTGGTTTTCAAGCGAGCGGCTCACAATATACGAATCATATACAAATACTTAATATATATAAAAAAAGAAAAAAAATTATTTCATACTAACTCTTTGTAGATACGTTCTTGAACTTCAGGATATGATCCAATTAATAGTAATGCGAAAATAGTAACATTCGCTGAAGTATCGTGCCCTGCCATTATTATAGTATTTATCTCATCTTTTATCTCCTGGTCAGTTAAAACTTCTCCATCGAGATCCATCATCAAATCCATAAAGACTTTTATTTTAGGAACTGTTGGAAAAATATTATATTTACTCTATGGTTCATACAAAAACCTAGTATAATAATAATAATGTCCTCCCGACCGATTTCTGCCATGGCGGCAAATCTCATTGAGACTAGCCAACTGCACAGGAGATATTATAGTGTACAAGTGTACGCGCAGACACAAGTGCACTCTCTATTCCTGTCACTCTCATACTCTAACAGGTCGATGAGATACGACCGGTGAGAGAGGCGCAGGGCCGACGCGTCGGTCGGCAACGGCATTACGTGCTCTCTGAGGCACAGGGGTGAAAGACCGCCAACTCCTCAATTCCGGGTTGTTAGCCCAGAATAGAATATATGTATTATATGACATAAATTTACAAAAAAGGATGGGCTAATCACTTTTTTTGAGAATAATTGGGAATATTTTTAAAAGTTATATTTAAGTTTTAGAAAAAAAACAATATTTGAATTCTACAAATGATAACATTTTAAATATACTGAAACCACATACCTGTTTCATTATTAATTTTTTGAATACCGTTGTTCCTTAAAGCCCTCTTTTTCTTGAGCACCTGTTAAGTATTGTAAAATTATTAGAGACAAAGAAGCTGATAAAAGTCCTAAAATAATTTATTAAAATGAATATAACTAATTAAATCATTTATTTAAAGAAAAATCTTACCGAATCTGACATTTCTGTTAAAAATTTACTGTTTTCGTCCAGTTGCTTTTTTATATTACTAAACTTGAATATGAAATCTGAATGTAACCAGAACTTTATAAATCTAGATATATTTAAATTAAGATAGGCTTCAAACGATTGGACATATTTTATAGCGTCTTCTTCAGAGACAGCATTATCTATTGCTGTTACTAAAAGGAAAGAAAAAATTAAAAACCTGAAAATAAACCTATAAAAAATCTGTAAACGACATGATGGAATAGTAACAAATGATTCTATTCTAAACTAAAATCCATATTGTCTCTCTGTCTGTTACATTTTTACGCTTAAAGCGCTGAACAGATTTTGATGAAATTTGGAAAGGCCATCATTGTTTACAGGGATAGGACAGAAGCTTACCCTTGATCCCCACCCCGCTTATCATGCGAGCGTTATGAATTTTTGTATAAAGAATAGCGAATAAATTTTGCATAATTTTTATAAACAATAAATATAATAGGTACCTCCACACATTTGATTTACGAAATTCATATACGATATAATATAATAATCATTGTTTCAAGTAAAAAAATATCTTAACATAAATAATTTTACTCGTTCAAAATCGTCGTTATCCTCATAACTATCATTTTTCTATCTTTTTATGTTATTTACCTGCTGAATGTGTAATTCTCAGTTACAAACAGACAGGTGAACTACTTTTCATGGCTTTATTATCAAATCATTATTTCAGGCACATCTTTCGAAAGTATGAATAATTGTAAAAATTTCAACAGATTTTCTCTTATATAAATAAACTATAAAGCTATGTGTATAAAGTTCTTAAATTATCTAAACTAGCACTAGACTTTGCTGAAAAAACTAGCAAAATGATATAATAAATGTTGATATGGATGGATGAAGAAATACATCGAATCCTGACGAATCCTATTATTTTTGTTTGTCCTATTACTTACCTATATAAGTCTACCAACTTTTCAACTAGAGGTTGCTACCAAGAAGTTCCGGTGGGCAGTGTTACAACCAACCCGAGGTTGCTCCTGGTACTTCCCAGTAGGTACAGTAGAACTTTTACAACCCTCTGTTAGTGTGGTCTGCTTCGGCAGGCCTGCCGTCGGGGACTCGGGGCGTCGTGGTTGACAGCTTAAGCGATCCTACGACGCCCCATTAAGACGGGGGAGTTTCTATTGGGTTTTAGTAGGTAGTACTGGCTTTTCTAGCCAGTGAATCCCACATAACAACCTGTATGTATACACCACCACATCCTACATGTATGTATACAGGTGGTGTGGGTGAATGCATTTCCGAACATGAAAAAAAGTCTAGACAATACTTCCCTTTATTTAAAAAGTCTAGACTCTTGGATAGCAGGTGGTCACAAACTTACAGCATATTGTCTCCATGAAGTTCTGTCGTACATAAGTTGAGTGATCGAAAGGGCCTTTATCTACTTCCACCTTCAATCTCGTTACCAAAAGTTTGGATTGACTGTTGAATATACCCATAAAATTGTCAAGAATTTGTTGGTTAAAGGCCGGATTTATTAATTTTCGATGTTTTTTCCATGTTGGTACTAAAAAATAAATAATTGGATCATTTCTAAATTAAAAATATTTTTTTTAATTAAAATGATTAAATTAAAAAAAATCTTTCAAGTTTTTACTGTCATATGGAATGAGTAATTGAAATAGAAAAGGATGACTAAAATCGAAAATTTATAAATTAACTAAAATATGAAATCTCTTTTTGAAATATCCATTTTCCTAAAAGATGATCAAACTCTTGGTAGTGATCAAAATTAAGTTTTATTAATTTAAATTTTAAATAAAATAAAAAAAGGCCAAATAAGTTACCATGTGAGAAAAGTAATCCGTCGCCAAGTAAATCCTTGGTGAATTTATAACTGAAATTATCCTTTTGAAAACAAACATTTGATACCTTGTTTATGTCATCGGGATCCGTTAAAACTAAAAAATAATATAAAATATAGAAACTCAACTGGATCACTAGGATGAGTTTTCGTCTACTTCCCTTCAGAGAAAGAGATTCTTCATCTTCATAGTGCCAAATTATAGTATCGTCATCTAAATTAACATTTTAATTCGTCCTCCTAGATTTGTTTATATATTAACTAAAATTAAACCCAATAAATCATGTGTGTGTGTTTTTTTGCTTGCTTGCCAAAAACGTCCATAAGATGGCATTGAATTTTGTTAAAGTGTTTTATGCTCGTGAAGGCTCCTGACATAATTGCGACAACGTACGATAGATGGTGCTCAGGTTGAATATATGTATTTTTTTAAGTTAATGAAGATTATAATTAGGATACACCTAATATTTTGTTATTGAACGTAATTCTGTCATTGAACTTTAATCCCGGAACATATACCTAATCATTATAAATGCGGACAGAGACATAAGCGTTTTACTTATTTATTACACGCACTTAAATCCTTAAAAGTCTCCAAGACGATCAGCGATATGCTATTGGAGATGTTTACACTAATTAATGGCATAAGAAACAATATTGGCATCACTGAGCGTCAATTACATACTAAAATATTCAAATATCATCATCATAAATCGCAAATGTCCATCTTGGGAATGTCATATTTTCATTTTAAATAATACATATAAAATTACGTTCATCAAATAAATATATATAATACTTAAGCGACTTACCGTAGAATTTGACAGGTCCCATGAAAAAGTGAGTTGCGTGACCCATTTCCATGGATTTCTCGGATAAAGTTTTAATTACTTTCCAAAAATCTATAAAATTACAAAAAAATCATCTCACTACTATTATAAATGCGAAAGTTGATGTGTGTATGTATGTTTGTTACTCCTTTACACCAAGACCGCTGGACGTGTTTGGATAAAATTTTGTAGGTATGGATAGATTACGTGTTACTAGGAGTAACAACTAACACTAGAGTTTACTTTTAGTAATAAATTTGTCAGAAAGCGCTTATACCTGTGTATATATAAAAACAGGTAGGTACATCTCTGGTAGGCAGGCAACTTTTTTTGACGTTGGGGATGCCTTTACGCATACTAGTTGCATAGGCATTAATACAAACAGGTGGTTTATTGTTATGTGCGCAGTGCGACCCATCGGCTAGAAAAGACAGTACCTATTACCCACTAAAACCCAATGGAACCTAACGAGTCTAAATGGGATGCCGCAGGATCGCTTATGGTCTCAACTATGACGCCCCGACGGCGAGCCTGTCAAAGCACACCACAACAACCAAGGAGTTACTCCCATAGTCCACTGCGCTATCAAAGAATTACCAGGAGTAACCCACATGGTACACCGCCCACCAAGGTGGGCCACCTACCAATGTCTCATGGCTTCACATCTGGCTGGATTACCTATAGACGAACCCGACAAAACGAGGGTGAGTAGCTAGTATATAATATGTAATTGTTTCAATTATTACTTACTTAATGTATTACCAAAGAAGAAATGGGCATGTCCAAGCACAGGCCAACCACCCGGGAATATTGGAGGCTCATCCGGATCTTTTCTAGTATACCATTTCCACAGAAAAATAATAAATATAAAGAAAGTTACTAACAGAAACATGTTTTGTTGACTTAAACCAAAATTTATAAACTTTCTGTAATGTAACTTGTAGTGTACATTTAAAAGACAAAAATAAAATGCCTAATAATATTTATACAAGTGACCTATATACCACAGATCATAAAATACTATACGTACTACCTACAGTAATAATATCAATTAAAATATAAATATTCATTAGTCATTACCTTTAAAATAAATTGTGTGATAAAAAAGTTGTCAGCGGCTTCACACTCAATTGCTTTTGTTTTTGGTAAAGATTTATTATATCAGGTGCTAATTCTCAACAGTTTCAAGATCAATTTCACATCTCGGTTTCAGTAGAATGGCCGAGATGTGGTCTTTGATGCTATATTTTTAATAAAAAAAAATATTTTTTTATGTTTTAAACATTAAGATTTGGTACTATAGATTCGAAAATTAAATTGTGAGTGGGTACTTTTGTTTCATTTCCACGCCGCTATGGCTTTTTTTTGCGTTAAAACATACCTAAAAGAACCTAAAAGAACCTAACCTTGAAGATTAAACACTTACAAGTTACATAGAGCAAGTTTCAAATGAATCGACCAGGAAATATACTAATTAAAAATATACGAAAAATGCTTGTTTTTATAAAAACATATACCTATTTAAATGCTCTAAAAAGAAGAAAGTGAACTTTAAATCTAATCAAACTCAACAATTTATTGAATTACACAATTTATAAGATTTACCTATTTTAAATATTATATTCTTGTTTATCTACACAGGTCTTACTAGGTACATAGGTATAACTAACTATTTATATAAGATTTTCCAAAAAATATTTAATGTACAGATTCGGCTCAGTTACAATTTTATTAGTTACCTAGGTATATGTATAGATTTCATCCTAAAATCTTAACATTTAATTCAAGACATTTTTTAGAATTCCCATCAGACAAGATCATGACAATCTACAAATTAGTTATGAATTATGATGATATTAACAATACATACCTAAGCCCTAAAAATAGCACAGGAAGCACAACCATTAATTTCCTTTGCTTTGCTTTTACTCCCAGCTTTACTCATCGGGTTAAAAGGCTACTTTCGTAACTTATCATCCATCATATCCTAAATAGCAACTGTTTACCGACTTCGATAAATTTAATAAAATAGTAAATATAACGGTGGAGGTTTTAGTTACTTTTTCTGCAAGAATGTAAAACCTTTTTGTTTAAAGTCACTATATTATTTAGTTTAGTTTTTATTGCTTTTGAAGATTTTAAATTTAGGGCAGAGACTACGTCATGAGCAGTTGAGACGCCATCATGTCCTTCATTGGAGTTACGTGGCTTAGTAACGTTGGTTGATATGTTAACGCAACTATAAGCCATTATGAAAAAAAAGTTGTTTGATCATGGTGGATTATAGAGAAATATGCTTTGGCCTTTTATATTATATTTGAAAGTCATTGATCGGTATCGAGAACCCGCTTGCTCTAAATCATTAGAATTATCGTTTCAAGTTTATAACATTGTGATTTCTGTGATGAAATTGTGTATTTAGTATTGAATTCTTCATTATTTGAGCCCTGATAACGCCCACAAGATTAGTAACCACTAAACATTAGAAACACTATAAATACTTCTCCATATTACTTTAATATTGGCTCTAAAACTAACATACAGGCACACAAGTTTTACATAATTAGCTTAAAGCTTTAATCCATTCGTATTATTCTTCAGAATATGAATTAATATTTTTCATGTCTTATAAATGTGTGTTCGTATTTACTAACGAACTTGTTCTCGCTATGTTTATGCCCTGACTATATAATAAATCAAGTAACTTTTTGTTACATATTAGTATCTTATGAGAAAATAGAATGTAGCCTCTTTGTTTATGATATCTGTACATAAAAACTTCTTATCTGTGTACGAGTATAGTTTCACATAACAAAAACAGTCTAAAAGACCCATTTTCGCATTTATAATTTAAGAAAGGATATTTTATAATTATCAACCGGCTTAAAAATAAGGAGATTATCAATTCGACACCTATGTACTCGTATGTAATATTATTGGAACTGCAAAATATTTACATACATAATATGATAATCTATTCGGGCTTCCAAGCAAATACCTATACAAAATTTTACAAGTTTAGGCCTGATCCCCCTCGTATTAAAGGAGGCCTGCTTGCTCAGCTGTGGGACTTTAAGAAGGGCTGAATACAAAATACAAATACTTACATGTATATATGAATGTATGTTTGTATGTAAGTATGTATGTATGTTTGACCACGCATTTCTTCGAAACTAGTTATCGGATTTTTAGATTTTTTACATTTAGATTTTTTATTTGTTTACATTTATTTCAACAAAGGGGAATAGTAAAGATTTCCTGAAAATCGGTGCAGTAGTTTTTATGATATGAACTAAAACGTCTGTAAAACTGAAATAGTTTGTATTTACAAGTAGTAAATCTATTACAATAAAATATTTGTTTTTACTTAAAACTAAAAATTACAAAATAAAAATGTAATTAAAAAAAACCCTTTTAGTATACCTATTTTCGGTCGGTTAAAAATTAAAATTAATGAAAAGTTACGAATATTGTGACCAGGCAATATTTTTTTAATTAAAAATTAATTATTAACCCTTTTGTCATTTCAATTAAATTTTTTACATTAAAAGTTCAAGTGATAAGTGATACAATATGATAATATAATAATAAGACAGTGGTAACCCAGTGGTAACGCGCTCGCTTGGGAAATCGAGTGAAGCGGGTTGAAATGCCGTGTCTCGCACCTCTTATATTTTCATGTGCGAATCATTTCTAACATGATTACCACTTGCCTTACGATGGTGTGCAGTCCGAATGACCTACGTTAACACTATTGTGCACACTGTGCGGCGGCGGGTCGTTTGGCAGCCTCTCGGAGGACCGCCGTTCGGGTCGGCGAGCCACGGTGTCGCGGTGTCAGGGTGTCCGAACTATGAACCCGAGTGGCAAAGAGTATAGTTCATAGAGTATATTGCTATATAGTTATAAACTTGCCGAGTGGAGCGAGCGAGAATCACTCGTATAGTTATAGTTTTTGAAAAAAGAACTCTTTGAAAACTTTTTTTTTCGTAACCTGTCAGACTGGCAGTGCCAGTTTGCTTCCTGCATTATCTTATGTAGTAAGTATGCATTAAACCTATTTACAAGATATTCAAACAGCGATTTTAAGTTTAGTTCGAATACGAATTTCCGCTCGCTTCCCTTGTGATCAATTTATTTTTCAGTTTCTTTAAAAGAAGTGTTATGCATTGTTGGAGAGCTCAAAAAACGGTTATATTTTTCAAATATCCGTTCCATAACATTTTTTTGTTTTTAAGGCGTTTTAGTGGAAAAAAAATTCAAAAAGATATTGAAATAATTCCGTTTTTCGTGTCACATTTTTAAATTTGGACCAATAAGTGTTGTTTTAATATTAATAAATAACAAGTGTTTAATCATTTTTATATACCTATCAGAAGAAAAAAATAGATTAAAATTGGTACTTTTTCATAAAAAAATTTTGTTATTGCATTTTTGACTTATTTTGAAAAAAGCTAAAAACCATAACTCAAAAATGGTTCACTTTTGCATAATGCATATGGGGGTTAAAATGATAGCCCTATCACCTCCTAACGGGAATACGTTGAATTACCAATAATCTTGTATATTATATACCTATTCTACGAATAAATAATAAGTCTGTAAGTCTAATTCGGAACCAATTTCGCACAAAAAATGGTCCTACTTCAAACCAAAACGACGTATGATTCAAACTGCAAATCACTTCTGAGGTTTACGAACAGACATATTTGGTGATTGGTTTAAATTCAAAACAAAAGCAGGTTTTTTTTTGCACGTGTACTGCAATGTCTGCTATGACAGCTAAGTCAGCGGCGTCGAGAATGTTATACAATAAGGGAATCGGACCAAGTGAATAATAAAACAATGGTTTATGTATTACAATGTATTATTTTAATAAAATATTTGTATTCTTTATGTATTCAGCCCTTTTTAACGTCCCACTGCTGGGCACGGGCCTCCCTTCAATACGAGGGGGATCAGGCCATAGTCCACCACGCTGGCCGAGTGCGGGTTGGCGGACTTCACATGTCTTTTGAAAACTTAGTAGGTTCTCCCAGAAATGCAGGTTTCCTCACGATGTTTTCCTTCACCGTTAAGACGGGTGGTAATCATGTTGGAAATGATTCGCACATGAAAATATCAGAGGTGCGAGACCTTTGAACCCGCTTCACTCGGTTTCCCAAGCGAGCGCGTTACCACTGGGCTACCACTGCCTCATACAATGTTTTAAAAAACAATATTATTCTACAATGTTTTTTTATTCCATATTTTGGGTTACTTTTTACAATTCAATGAACTCTATGTGCCGCAAAATATAATTAAATTATTAAGTTTTTGTCTAGAAGACATTAAAAGAGAATCTTCGCAATGTAATAAAGACGGATTCTGAAGTTAAACTAAAAGAAAACAAATTTATTTTTCATTTTTATTTACATTTTAATATTTTATCAAGAAAAAAAAACCGTCTAAATTAGGTCAAAAATTGACTGACTTCATTATGCATAATATTGGCAATCTCGGTTTGACAACGTAGGTATTTGCCATTTGAACATCTTTGAATATAATTATTATAATTTTGCTATAACTTACAAGTGAAAAGTGATCTCCCTAGAGTAAATATTATGTTCCTTGCTGATGACGCGCTGAACACGACTTTTGTTGGGTTATTTTTTTTAACACCATTTTTGATTTCTGAATCTAGAAAGTTGAAACTGTCATCCATGGTTGAAACCATAGAGCATAGACCAAGAACAACAGTCAACAAGTTGAAACCTTTAACATCCACGGTTGAAACTGAAAATTGATTTATTTGACAAATTCGAGATAAGATAGGGATTTTTAATCTGTTTCCGCCGGTGTGTTATTCGGAATAAACCTACTGTAATTTGTGAAAATTTTTAGGAATAACAAAACCAAAGAGTATAGTTATATACTGGGAACAAAACAAATTAGGTTATTCCTTCAGTTCATCTATCGTCCTGGTTTCACCATGGATGTAAAATCGTATCTGTATTCGTGGGCAGCGAAAAAAGGGATTACACCACTCTTTGATATACGGGCTACTGGTAAGAATGCTTTAAAACATTTAAAATTGTTTACAGAAATTTTAATTTGTATTATGATGTGAAACTTTGTATTATTTCCATACTAGGCCCAAAACATCGCCAAAGATTTCTCTGTGAAGTGCGTTTGGAAGGCTACTCTTACGTCGCAGCCGGTAATTCTGTGACTAAAAAGGAAGCACAGAAAAATGCCTCGAGAGATTTCCTTAATTTTCTCGTGAGATCTGGTGAGCTCTCAGCTAGTGATGTACCTGAAGATGTTGTTATTAAAACTGAAAATGAACAACAAAACGAAGGGAATGTTGAAGTACCACAACAAAACAAACCCGTTTTCCAAGTAAGAAACATTATATTTGTACTAATTCAGTAACTAGCCAGCTAACGTGTGTATACATACATATATACGCATGTAAGAGTTATACTTCTTTGCTTAGTAACAAAACAAAAATAGCTAAAGATTTAATCCCTTATGTCACAACTCTCTGTAAAAGGAATTAGTTAACATCATTATGTCACTTTCAGCTAACTTCATCATGTTGCTTTTTGGCTGTGTGCATGTGCATCATAAAAATGTTACTCTCATATTTTTTTCCAAATGTGCCAAAAGAAATATAATTTAAAAAGAAAACATAATATCAAGAATTTAACATTCAAATATATTATGATATACATACATTTATAACATGAATGTGATATAGAATGTTAATTAATTTAATTAATACTTTTATTTGAGTAGTAAGATTACACTACTTTATTGTTGTTTGATTATCTTTTAATATATTTTTAAAGGATGGTATGGGACCAGAAAGTATGGGACCCGCTTACCAAGCTTATGGTGGGGAGAGAGAAAACTTTACATATATGGACCGTCTCCAACAACAAAAAAATGTTGAAGATGCTGAAGATTTGGATGTAAATGCCAGCCTTCATGGAAATTGGACTATGGAAAATGCTAAGTCCAAATTACATCAATTCATGCAAATTAACAAAATCAATGCTGACTATGTATACAAAGCTGTAGGACCTGATCATACCAGGTGAGTGCTATCTGTTGTTTATTTTTTTCTGTTCATTATTATCTTATTTTTCATGCCATAAGAGCTAGATTTAGAATACTGGCACATTTTTCTTGTTTTCCTTGGCTTCTATCTAAAAATTTTAGAAAATTAAGCATTCTTGTGTCATTTTAACATAGATATAGTTAGTGGTCCTTAATTTTATTGCTTTATAAATGCTGTGCTTTTGTTCATGTAAAAATCCTATTTCACTTTTTATTATATATTGCTTCCTTTACATTAATTATCTTATTTTCCTTAGAGGATTTAGTAAAAGAAAGTAGTTCTTCACCAAAGTTATAATATCTGAACTATTTTATAAAAAAAAATTATTCTTCCATTTGCTCATTTGTTTAATTTATAGCATTATTACATTTCTAGATTTTATATATTAATAGTGATATAAGCCACTGATTGTTCATGAGTTTTGAAAAATCAATGGCGAGAGTATTCTTGTACAAGTTGGGAGTGAGGCAATCATTTGACGACTAGTTGTAAGCTTGTATGGAGTTTTAAAGAAGTTAATAATATGCAGATTATAATTAACTTCTAATTAGTTTCTGTTATTGCAAATAAATGAAATTTAATTGATTTTTTTTATGAAATATATATACTTGCTTACAATGAGTTACAATGAAAGAATTGTATTTGTGTGAAGCAACATTTGCAAGTAGAATGCAAAGCTTGCTTCAAAATGACTAACATACAGTCACTTTGGAGAATAATGCCACAAAAAAATACAAAAACAAGATCTAAGACAATGTGGAATTTCATAAATCAATTATTAAAGTTTCTGGTGTTATTTAAATGTATAAAAAAACACCTGAAACTAAATATGATCTTAAAAGGTATTTTTAAATGAGTAAGATTAATGTCTTAGATCATTTTCAATACAGGTTCTCATTCTCTAAGGTGACTGTATTTATGGCCTCACTCCTAGCACAATGTTGCACTGGCCCTCAACATGTTTGGGTAAGTAGTAGATATTTTTTTTTAAATAATTGTTGATTGGATACAATATTCTCTTTTGCATAATTTAAAGCCCAATCATACAGCAATAATATAAAATCAACTGCTAAATAGGTAAGAAAGTGTGTTATGTATTAAGTTTTTGTTTTTAAATAATTTGAAATAAATTATTATTTCAATGTTTTAATATATTTATTTTTTATTAGGAGTTTTTGCTGTGAGATGTCTATATACGTTCGCCAATTAGGACGTAATGTGACAGGACGTGAAACAGCATCTAACAAACAAACTGCAAGTAAATCTTGTGCATTGTCATTAGTGAGGCAGTTGTACCATCTTGGTGTTATTGAAGCGTTTAGTGGCACATTGAAAAAGGACAGGTATGTATCTCACAAATATTATGTGAATAGAGTGAGTGTTTTAGTTATTACTTTATTTATTTATTTTATTAATTTAATACTTTATTACACGTATTATACTTTATAAGCACTAAGACTAACTAATGTCATGTCAATCTACTATAATTTATATATAATTTTATATTTTCCTTCTTACTAATATTTACATATTTGATAGTAAAGCAATATAAATTTAAATTTATTTTTAGGTCATCTGAAGGTATTATGAAACCATATAAGGTGGCGATTAGTCCAGAACTAGAAAAGCAACTTGAGGATACTTTACAATGTAAGATTTTGTTATTATTTTTATATAGTTACAGTTTATAATTATAATATACTTAAAAATTCAACTTTGCCTAGGATTTGAAGGTATTTAAATAAATCCAGACTTAACATTTCTAGTTATTTACTATACTAAATTAGTAATCCAACTATCCCATTAATATTATAAATGCAAAAGTTCGGATGTTTGTTACATATCACTCAAGAATGAATAAATAGTTCTGAATGAAGTTTGGCATAGAGATAGATTATAGTCTGGAATAGCATATAGGTTATATTTTATCCTTCATAACGCGGGATAGATTTGTTTTTGTTTTTCAAGAGTCTTTCTATTTCATACTAACTGTTAAAACATACTTAGGGATGAACCCGAGCGAGGTAAGGGTGAGTCGCTATCTAGTTATATTTTATAAAAATTATATGATAAATGTCTAATTTTTAATTGACTCATTGTGTGTGACTGGCTGAGATTATTTATAGAAAAATAAAATAATATCCTAATGTACAAAATATATAATCATTGTACTTATTTACATTTCAGCACTAGACATAACACCAGTGGATGTGAATGCACCTCAAGAGACGAATGCTGAGGGGCAAGGAGTAACATTGTTGCAAGTAGACAGAGCGAAAGCTATGAGGGAAGCTCGTCCAACGCCATCTGGTGTTGTCTCTTGGTCACCACCGCAGGCCAATTGGAATGCTTGGACTGGATGTAATATTGGTGAGTTGTTATATGCGCATAGTTTCCTTTATTTGTTTGCCCTATAACTTTAGCCAATTACCAAGCAATTCGTTTTCAAACTTTTTAACCCCCAACACAAAACAACGGGGTGTTATTAGTTTCACGTATCTGTGTGTGTCTGTCTGTGGCATCGTAGCTCCCAAATGGATGAACCGATTTTGATTTTGTTTTTTTTTGTTTGAAAGGTAAATTAGTTGGGAGTGTTCTTAGCTGTTTGATGAAAATCGGTCCAAGATGGTCGGGGGTTTTTTAAATTTATAATCTATCATTAGCACACTTTAATTAGCTTTTGCTAATAAAGGTATAAATTAAAAATTTAAAAAAACGTTAAAACTGACTTACCTGATAAAAATCAGCTAAGTCAGTTTTAACCTACTTGTAATTGTCGTATCGAAATAAAACTTTGTATGTACGTGTAGTTCGGATGGCAGTACTATAATTTGGTATCTTGGAGCTGATCTGATGATGCAGCCAGATGGTGGAAGTGGAGGTGGAACTCTTTAGTGGCTAGTAGTAAACCCAACAGTTTTGGCTCATATGATTCGTCTTCAAAAATCCCAAACATTCTAATTCATCAAAAGATAATGTTTTAGTATTTTAAAATAATTATTCAAGCAAAAATAATGTTTGGTCGACATCAAGTTCTGGTATATGATCTTATTTTGTTATATGTCACTGTAGTGATACATAAATTAAGAACAGATTTTTATGATTATTTCACCAAATTTGCCATAGTAATTACTTTCAATATATAAGAAATAAGGTGGAAAAATGTTATTTATGCCATTTATTAAGCAAAATCACTTTTATATACAGATGAGGGTCCCTTGGCTACTACCAGCTTAGACGATATTAGTGCAGATTTGGAAAAACATCATCGGGATGTTTGCCAAAATAGTACTCTTTACCAGGTACAGTATTTATATACATAATTTTGTGCAATATTAACTTATTTTATAATTAGGTCGATAATTAATGATATATAATTAATTAGTGATATCGATTTTAATTATGCCTTTTTTTTATTTATTATCATTAAAAGTTTTACATATATTATAACATAAAAAATCACTGAAATTTATGTAATGCTACATTTCGGTACTAAATATTTTACCTACTAGATATTATACGAGTATAATATGTATTTCTATTTAAGTACAGAAAAAAATTCTAATTTTGACTTAATGTTGCCATTAGTAATTTTGTTAATTAAATCAATGGGTAAATTATTTATGTGTACCTTTATGATCAAAATAAAGTTTATTGTTGCAATGTTATAAATTCAGTCATCTTATTATATTTTTATAACATTTTATTTCACTTTATAGATTTTTATTTACTTAGTGTGGTTACATTTTTTATATTTTATTTTATACTAATATTTAATTTATTTTAGGAAAGTGTCCATGAAAGAGAACAGTTGCCAGTGCATGCGATGCGCTCGCAAATAATGGAAGCTATTAACGACAATCCCGTAATTATTATACGCGGCAACACTGGGTGCGGTAAAACTACTCAGGTAATAGCTAATTTTGATTTTTAATTATTCGGTCCTTATGTTCGCAGCATGTATAGATAGCCTTACTCAATTAATCTAATACTTTAAAAGAGTAATTCTTGTATACTGAGCGAAGCTCGGTCGCCCAGGTACTAAGCTATAAAATTAAAAAAGAATCAAATCAGTCTGGTAGTTTTAGAGATTTAATACATACAAACAAATAGATTGTTCATTCTAATATAAGTACAAGCGACTCACCCTTGCTTCGCTCACGTGCGGCGTCCTTACGTGCCTAACAGTAGCTTAAGTGTCTTTGAGCGACAATACTACTAGATAACGTGTCACATACTAAATTGAAGCTAAATTCTGTCCGCGCGAATATGTACCTATACAGCTATAACTCGCGTCATCTAAAAAGAACGCTGGAAGAAAGTGGAGAGGGTATGTTTGCGCATACATATATACATATATACCCAATACTCGCGCACAAAAGTACTAAGCCTATTATTTTATTTTTCATAGAATTTCGCTCGTGGCTTCATATATTAATTATTGTTAGGGACATTGAAAAATATATTATATAAAAATATTATTCTTTTATTTTATTTTAAATAGAATCATCATCCTTTGTCATTAAATAGAATTAAAAACAAACTACAACAAATTAAACTAAGGTTGTAACTCCTTCCATTAAATCGTCGTGGGTGACGTGAAAGCTAGATGAGGACGCAGTGTTGAATATATTAGATAGTATATCATTAGATAGAATTCTATTCATTATTAAAATATGTTTGATTCAGTGTAGAATGTTTAATCTACTTACAAAAAATTAAATTAATACGTTTAATACATTTTTTTAAATTATTACCTGCATTATTATCAGACTCTCTCTTTATAAAACAATATACGTCAAAAATAATTTTTCTCTCTTTTCTATATATAATTTCCATTTCGTAATTAAAATTTTTGTGTGCGCGATGGTATTTCGAACTGATGAACCAATAGCGCGCCGGCAAGCATGCGGCGCGTGCCTCGCCGCCCCGAGCCGCTCCGCGCCCCGCTTCTTACCACCAATTTGACCGATAAATCGCTTCTAGGCAGCTTGACAGCCAGCGTTCTTTTTAGATGACGCGAGTTATACATTTATATACTAACGTACCAAGATAAAGTCTTATAATTGTTTTATTTTCAACCTTATCAACACCATAAAGCCTTGTAATAAAGTCACAAATCTTCAATTTATCATCATACACGTACGATAATTTCTAAAGTTTTATAATATTTATTTTAAAATCAACCTTTTATTAAAAAACATAAAGCATTTTTTCCCGTTGTTGCTTTATGAGCTAAATCGTTATGTTTTGTTTCTGTTTGCTACTTTAAATTTCCTAGCCAAACGTTCCTAGCGGATTTAAAATTGTTCAAAATTTCATTTTTATTTAATTTCGTAGGTTAAATTTTTAGATATTGACTTAATCTACATGTACTTACCGATAAAATAAGACACTCCGTATGTAAATTGGAACTGCCGAATCTGTTGCTGCAACAGACGTTGATCAATGTTGACCATACAACATTGTTGAAAAGTGTTGCATACGACAATCCGTTGCTCCAGTTGTTGAACAGATGTAAATGCACCTTAAAGAATTTTTACTTGAAGAAGTGTTGTGTTGTGCGCAGGTGTGCCAGTTCATCCTGGACGACTACGTGGCGAGCGGGCAGGGTGCGTGGGCCAACGTGTGCGTCACGCAGCCGCGCCGCATCTCCGCCGTCAGCGTCGCCGAGCGCGTCGCCAGCGAGCGCTGCGAGCAGCTCGGTGAGAGTGTGGGGTGAGCGCACTACTCTACTGTTCCACACACTCGTCTGGCGAAGGCAATGTCGTGTCACAGTGTACTAGATCATACAGTCGTCTAATGAAGGAAATGTCGAGCCACAGTCTACTAGTCCATACAGTCCTCTAACGAAGGCATGTCAAGCTACAGTCTACTTGTCCATGCAGTAGTCCAAACGAAGGCAATGTCGAGCGACAGATTGCTAGTCCATACAATAGTCTAACAAAGACGTCTGGATATACGTAGTTTTATATGACATTCTAGAGACGGCTTTGGGTTGATGTATATTCATACCTGTAATTTTACACGAGATGACACGAGTGCTTAAGATCCGTACTTAATAAAAAAAATTTTTTTGACAAAACGTGCATTTAAGGTCATTTTCATTAAGATCATTGTGTGATTTTATACTATGCTACTCTATATAAATCGGCATCAAAGACAAAGCTAACTTAAAGGTAGATATCAACTGTCATATGAAAGTAAATATGTCAGTTTGATGCACCTCAACCTCACGATCCGCACGATAGTTCTAGATAGAATCAGACTTTATGGACTTTAATTCGTAAATTGCTAAATGAAATCCTTTACATATCGTTTTTTTAGGTACTCTGTGAGATTCGAGTCGGTGCTGCCACGTCCGTATGGGTCCATACTGTTCTGCACTGTGGGAGTGTTGCTGCGGAAACTTGAAGGCGGATTGAGGGGGGTCAGCCATGTTTTAGTAGACGAGGTTAATATATATATTTTTTATTGGATTTTTTTAATTTTATAGGTACACTAGCATTGCCCGCGGCTCCGTCCGCGTTCAGGTGACCAAAAACAAAATTTAACATATTAGTATACTCTTACATTGTAGTTTTTGTATTTTTTCTTAGAAATGAGACATTTTTCCGCAGTAACAAGTATCCTATATGTTGACCCGGATAACCAGCTATGACCTTACCAAATTTCATCAAAATCCCTCCAGTAGTTTTTCAGTGATGCGGTAACAGACAGACAGACAGACAAAAATTCTAAAAACTATAGATTCGGCCTCTGTAATAAATGTCTATTTCAATAAGAGTTTCCGAAAAATATTTAATGTTCAGATTCGACTCAGAATTTTATTATATGTATAGGTTACTCTGTCTCGACAACCTTGTCTGTTTGCCCTTTGTTGGCAAAGGCCTCCAATTTCCTCCATAACTGTTTATCTCTAGCTAGTCTGGTCCAAATTTGTGCCGCCTACCGCAGCCATTAGGTCATCATCGCATCTTTGGAATGGTCTACCGTCTATCCCTTTTTCTCTTCATGTGTATACCAGTTCATTAGTGTCTTACTCCATTTTTCTGGACGTAAAGAATCCAAATTAATTTGTGTCTCTTCCAGGTCCACGAACGTGACGCGGATACTGATTTCGCTTTGATCCTGCTAAGGGACATGGCTCACACATATCCCGATCTAAGAATCATCCTTATGTCGGCTACTGTGGATACTACACTGTTTGTCAACTATTTCGGAAACTGTCCAGTTATAGAGGTATGTAATGAATTATGAATGTATGTATTTATAGAGTATTGCAACATCGATTTTTTTTACCGACTTCCAAAAAGGAGGAGGTTCGCAATTTGTCGAAATCTTTTTTTTTTATGTATGTTCGCCGATTACTCGAATACGCTTGAATCGATTTGGATTTTTTGTTTCAAAGGGTATACTTTCCAGTCCCATTTAAATTTTATAGAAAAGGGTCAAGCGGTTTTTTTTTAAATCTACTTTTTTTTATATAATTTGCTTAAAAGATTATTTTATTTCATATTTGTTTTTTTTTATTAGTTAATTTTTGTTTGGTATCATGTCAATATGAAAATAGGCAGTGAAAATTTTAAATCACGTTTGATATGATCGTATATTTTAAATAGATGCTGATTTTAACTTGTTATTCACATGTTTTAAGAGTAACTAAATTTTGAAAACAGTCTGTGAAACACTTGTATTTAGATTTTTTAAACCTTAAAATAATTAGGTTAGAAGTAATAAATTTACTCCCATTTATTAATAATAACTATAATTACATAAATAGATATTAAAAATGTATAGTAGCACTAATATTTTTCACTTTATTTAATACAATAAACTTCAAGGTCCCCGGACGCACATACCCAGTGAAACAATACTTCTTAGAAGACTGCGTAGAACTCACGAACTTCATGCCTCCACCCGACTCAAGGAAGAGGAAGTCGTCCGGAAAGAAAGCCAGTAGAGATGATGATGAGGATGAGGATGAAGGTAGTTGTAATTTCATAAAAACGTGTGTGTGTACTTAGGTCTGTAGGCACGTAAGAAGTTATACTTCTTTGGCGCAACAGAACAAAAATAGCTAAAGATTTCATCTCATATGTCTTAACTCTCTGTTTGTAAAAGGAATGCAGCTAACTTCATCATGTCGCGTTTAGGCTGTCGATGTGTGCAGGCATCGTAAAAAATTGACTCATAATTTTTTCTAAACGGGCCAAAAGAAATATAACTTCAATAAGTTTAATCAACTCATCACTGCACAGGCAAATAAAAAAAAAGAAAGTCTCAATTACACCCCCCTCTAAACTTACTAATATATCTTATCTTATAGTATTAAATCATCATCTCCCTGCAAATTTCCCAATCTATTATCAATTTAAATAAACAATTCTTGCATATATGGATGTATATGTAAATTTATTTCGTGTATTTTGGAAACGGCTCTAACGATTTGAATCCAATGTATTTATAAAATAAAGCTTTGCTTTTTAAGTTTATTTATATAGGTGTGTCCCTTCTGAAAAAACTCTCAATTTTATATCATTTCCGCCCAAGTCTAGTTAATAATGTTTGAATATTCACACTTTTAGAATGAAGCAATTTTGCATATTATTATGTTATATAGGATACATTGCAAATAATATGTTTCCAATTTTTATTATCCATTTACCCTCATTTCTTCGCACCACGTATCATTGAAATTCAAAAAACTTAAATCTCGCGGGAAACCTACCCATTTCCTTCTAGCTAGACCATAGTAAGAGAAAGTCTTCGGGATAGAAAGCCAGTAGATATTATGGTGAGGATGACGATGAACCTAGTTGTAAATTTCTATGCTGGACATTGGTCTGTTTTTAGAGTATTAATAATATATTCCGGTTTAATTGCAATCCATATACATGCTAATATTATAAATGTAAAAGTTTGTGAGGATGGATGGATGTTTGTAACTCTTTCACGCCAGAACGGCTGAACGGATTTGGATGAAATTTGACACAGAGATAGATTATGGAATTATGTCTGGAATAACACATAGGTTACTTTTTATCCCGGAATAAAGAGGTATTATATAGTTGTTACAGACAGCCTACCCAGAAATAACAAAATGAATTCAAAAAATTGAAAAATGGCACCAAAGTACCTTACAATATTTTTAACTTTAAACATTTTTATTATTTAAAAAAAAGTAAGTTTAAAGTTAAAAATATTGTAAGCTACTTTGGTGCCATTTTTCATATTTTTGATTTTTTTGAATTCATTTTGTTAATTGTGGGTAGGCTGTCTGTAACAACTATATAATATCTTAAAGACATCTAACACCTCAGTCTCTCCCGTGACCATGATTGTTGTAAAGCATTCGAAATGTCGGTAACCAAAAATCAAAATATATTCGCGAAAAAATCCGAAAAGATAGTTTTATTTATAATGTCAAGTATTCGCGTAAATCTAAGAAAGTATTAAGTTAAATGTAAATTATACATCTTTTACAGCTTAAATGATGTATTCATAACTTTTATATCTATTTTGTTCAGGTTTGGGTGTTGATGAAGAGGAAGATTTAAATATGCACGCGGGATTAGGAGACAATTATTCACCAAAAACCATGGAAGCCATGTCGAAATTGTCGGAAAAAGATGTAAGTTCATTTATTATAATGTTTATCTATTGGTTACATGACATTTTATTACTACAGTCCAAGACTCTATTTCTTAGATATTTTTATCTTTATATATATAATTCTTCTGTGAGTGTGTATGTCACTGAACTTCTCTCAAACGACTGGACCGATTTTGATGAAATTTTTTGTGTGTGTTCAAGGGGATCTGGGAATGGTTTAGATTCACAATTTGAATAATAATTTTCATCAAAAAAAATATTAAAAAAAGTTTGAAATTTTCAAATTAAAAACGTGTAGATAGGACAACGTCTGTCGGGTCCGCTAGTATAAGTACTAAAATTGTCAAACTTTGAATCTGTAATTGAATGTATTTTAACTTCCCACTGCTGGGGGTGGGCCTCCCTTTAATACGAGGGGGATCAGGCCATAGTCCACCACGCTGGCCAAGTGCGGGCGGACTGAGAATGTCTTTTGAAAACTCGCGGTTTCCCAAGCGACCGCGTTAATACTGGGCTACCACTGCCTTAAATTAATGTCATTATACATACGTTTATATATTAAATAAAATATACATACATACATTAAATAAAATATTTCCAGCTAAGTTTCGAGTTAATTGAAGCAATCCTCCTATACATAGAGAATCTAGGCAACGAGGGTGCCGTGCTAGTGTTCCTGCCAGGGTGGAATCTGATATTTGCGCTAATGAAACATTTGTCGCAAAGCAAAACATTTGGTAATACCGAAAAATACATCATCTTACCTCTGCACAGTCAAATCCCGAGGGATGATCAGAAGAAAGTCTTCATTACACCCCCGCCTGGACTCACTAAGGTATAATTAGTAGTGTAAATATTCCTACTTTAAGAATGGAGAAATTTTGCGTGTTTTTGGATCGTGATTTGTGATGCATTGGAAATAATTTACTAATTATATGTATTTACTAGCAACTCACGTTACGTTACGTTTCAATGTTTAGTATAGATTTCTCAAAGATGAGTTATTTTCCCGCAGTAAAACTATCCTATATGTTGACCCGGATAACCAGCTACCATCATACCAATTTTCATCAAAAACTCTCCAGTGGTTTTTCCGTGATGTGGTAACAAACAGACAGATACACAAAAATTCTAAAACTATAGATTCGGCCTCTGTATCATACTAATGTCTATTTCAATAAAATTTTCAAAAAAAGATTTAATGTACAGATTCGGCTTGCTTACAATTTTATTATATGTGTAGGTTATTATCGATGTACTCTCACATCATTTATCTGTACAATATGCATTATTTAAAAAAATCATAAAACAAATCTGTCAGGAGGAAGCCTATCCTTTACCAGATATTCAAATCAGTGCGTGTCGCTTTAAATTTTGTACACAAATGAAAATGACACTTTATGTGAAAGTACTAGATACACAATTACCGAAGGAGCGCTCATTTGAATATTTGAGCGCCCCTTTTTTTGTCTCCTCACCCTCGCTTCGCTTGGGTTCGCCTCTAGGAAAACAAAAACAAACATATCCTACGGGAACCTTACATTATTCCGGTATAAAAAGTAACCTATGTGTTATTTCAGACTGTAATCTATCTCTGTGCCAAATTTCATCCAGATCCATTCAGCCGTTCTGATGTGAAAGAGTAACAAACATCCATACTTACAAATTTCACATTTATAATATTAATACGGATTATAACTCTATACCGACATGGATGATGATGAATTTAACCCGTAAGTGGTCTTTTTGTGGTACATTAATATTTTAAAATTACTGTTTTTTGTAGATCATCTTATCAACAAACATAGCGGAGACATCGATTACGATCAACGATGTGGTATACGTAATAGATTCGTGCAAAGCCAAAATTAAGTTATTTACATCTCACAACAATATGACGTCATACGCCACTGTTTGGGCAAGTCGGACTAATCTAGAACAGGTAAATTTAAAAAATTCTTTGTTTGTTTTTTAAATTACTTTATAAACATCAGGTTTATTTTTAACTGAATGAAGTTAACAGAAACTTTTTATGTATGTATGTAAGTATATATTGTGCTGTTTGATGGTATATGAAGAGCATTTTTTGCCCTTCATTCGTAGAGTTTGATAGCAACTATGCTTAAAGCGATTTTTAAAGAACGCTGTAATATATAAAGAAATCATTTAAAATATTTATGATTAGTAAAAATCAATAAAATTATACTTTCGCCATAATTAAATAAGAATTAGTTATTTTTTTGATTATGACATCCGCATTTCCTTTAAAATCGATGGTGGTCGACTACTATATGGATTTTTATACTCTTATTTAGTTGTATAAAGCTTACTAAACTGGTAATCATTTTGAAAATGATTCGCAAATGAAAATGTCAAGGGAGCGAGACCCGGGATTTGAACCCGCTTCACTTAGTCACCAATAGGCTACCACAAGAGGAAGTAAAAAATATATAATATTGCATGTTATTATAGCGTAAAGGCAGAGCGGGTCGCGTGCGGCCGGGCGTGTGCTTCACGCTGTGCTCGCGCGCGCGCTTCGACCGCCTCGACGAGCACCAGACGGCGGAGATGTTCCGCACGCCGCTGCACGAGCTCGCTTTGAGGTAAACTAACTATATAGATACTAGCGTGAAAATTTAGGTTTGTATGTATTTTTTATGCCGAATCATAAAAAAATTAACATAAAAAAAATTGTCAAAAAAAATGTGTTGAACCACTACCACCATCACTTAGGGGTATGAAAAATAGTTTATGTCCTATTCTCAGACCTACTGAATATACACACAAAATTTCATAAGAGTAGGCCAAGCGGTTTCGGAGGAGTTTTGTTACTGACACTGTGACACGAGAAATTTTACTAATACTATCGGATTTAAGTTCATTTATTTTGTAAAGTAAATACTTGTACGATGCCAATAGGGAATATGCGTATTTTTTTACACAATAGCTTACTGAAAGAAAGAAAACAAAAAATTATTTAAAAATATAAAGTTCTTTACATTAATGGCTTTAATGCGTGCCAGTTAAGCACAAATTATTTCGCCAATGTCACGTTGAAGCCGGTGATATTTTGAGTTATTCCACTAAGAGACTGGATTAATAGTATTAAAACATATAGTACTTATAAGGATACTTTAAACGTCAACCATTTTAGCTCGCTTGACGTGACGACAGTCAGTTTGTGTCTACATTGCAATTGACCAATGAACAGGTCTAGATTAGTTCCAAAAATAGGTTAGTGTCATTCGCAAACACCAAACAACAGCGCTTTATTATAATAGACTGACGTCACAATCGGGCTGACCAATAGCGTTGCGTTTCAACGACTTTGAATTTCCCACCTATTTTTACACTTTTTTATATTCATTTTCTTAATCAAAAAGAAATTACATTAAAAATATTGATATAGAAAATATTGATATATGTACTTAATTTAGAAGCAATAAAGATTATAAAATAATTTCCTATTCTTATTTTTCCAAAATAATCAATAACAAATAGCTATGTTAACATGATAATGTTAACCTGGATATGTTGACACGGATATTTTAGTACCGAAATCTTATGAAGTTGATATAATTTTACAATTTGAAAATATTTCATTTGGGTCACTATTATTTTGACGTTTATAATTTACTCTTACACTTGCTGTGTAAAAAGAAATATGTAAATATCGTAATACATAATAACAATAATAGTATACATTTTTTTTAATTATTCCATTAAACAAGCAAGAGTATTTATTATTATTTATAAATTATTATTAAATTTGAATATAGTATATTAGATTTTATGTAATTATACGATTTGACCTATATTTGTCATTAATTGTAACTTTAGAAATTGTCGCACAATAACATATTATGTTATGTATGTCTAAATATATCATTAAATGTATGTATATTTTTCAGTATAAAACTCCTACGTCTCGGTAACATAGGCCACTTCCTCTCCAAAGCTCCTGAACCTCCTCCACTAGACGCAGTCATCGAAGCCGAAGCACTTCTTCGGGAACTTGGCTGTTTGGACAACAACGACGACTCACTCACACCATTAGGAACTATACTCGCTAAACTGCCTATAGGTGAGCCTCTTTGTTTGGCCTCTTTGTTTGGTTTCCTGGTACTTAAAGTTTATAATTAATGTCAAACTGATTTTTCTGTATGTATTCCCTTTTTAACGCCCCACAGTTGGCCACAGGCCTATCGCCTCAGGGGATATATATCCCACAGGGGAGCTATCGATAGCATTAACCAATAATTTCAAAACACAACTTCTCTAATTAAGAGTTCCTTTTAGCCCCAATAACCTTGAGTAGCTTGAAATCGATAAAAGCCCTTTTTTACTGTTGGGCAAGAACCCCGTCCCCCCATACCCCATCCCCCCTCCATACCCCACCCCCCTCCATACCCCATCCCCCCTCCATACCCCATCCCCCCTCCATACCCCATCCCCCCTCCATACCCCATCCCCCCTCCATACCCCATCCCCCCTCCATACCCCATCCCCCCTCCATACCCCCTCACCGCCACATCAGGGGCTGGCAAAGAAAAGTCCTAGAGCTATCTATATATGTACATTCAAACGTATTTCCAGAACCCCGTCTTGGTAAGATGATGGTACTAGGCTTCGTCCTGGGCGTAGGGGACGCTCTAACAACCATGGCAGCAAACTCCACGACATTCCCAGAGATATTCACCATAGAAGGCAGGCGGAGGCTCAGCGGCCACCAACGGGCGCTGGCGGGCGAGCGCGCTTCAGATCATGTCGCTATGTTGAATGCTTTTCAGGTATTGTAATGTTGTCTTTACAGTTAAATAAAATTGGAGTGTCTGTTTGTAATGTCGTAATAACAGGTTTTTATTAAATGTATATGGAATTATATAAGCAAAACACAATCTTAAATTTTTTAACGGCTGGACCGTAGTTAACGGGACTTTTATTGGCAGATGAGTCATTCCATAATATAAAATCGTCTGTTTGGCAATGTCAACTAATTTTAGATTTTGTTCTAATTTTGAGGGACTGTTTCTTAGGATCCCAAAAAACTAAAACGCTTAATTGATTTTTACATACGCCCGTTGCCGCCTATCCGAATTTAGACTTACAAGAAATGTCATTTTTATGCTTCATCAATTTTAGCTGTAAAATTTTTACTATTGAAGATATCTATACGTTTGAGAGGGCATTTTGAAGGGGAAAGCTAATATTCTTTATGTGTCCGATAAAAATTCGATTAGTGAATACCTGTCATTAATGATAGAGTTTTGAAAATATGTGTTTTTTTTTCAATTCTTGCGTTTTTTAACAGACCTCCAGTGTCTCGATTGCTTTATGTTATGTTGTTTTTATGTTACACGATATCTTGACCAATTTAATGCCAATTTTCATGATTTTTTTTTAATGAACGCCTTATACCTAAATGGTTTTTACTACCTTTTATATTAAAACGTAATTAAATAATTACCAACCCTTTAATAGATGTGGGAGCGTGAGCGTGCGAAGGGTGAGGACGCGGAGATGCAGTGGTGCGAGTGGAAGGGCGTGCAGCAAACCACTCTGCGTGTTACCTACGAGGCGAAGTACCAACTTATCAGTATGTTGTTTGTTGATTTTATTTTTTGTTTTTTTTTTTGGGATGGACATAGGATAATGTTTATCCCTGAAATCATCCCTTTGTTAAAATAGGGATGAAAGTCTGTATGGGGAATCGACCTAGGGATGTACCTGAGCGAAGGGAGGGTGAGTCTCTAGTCAGTTATAAAGAAATTGATTTTTTGATTTGTTTCATTAAACTATTGTAACCGATTAATATGTTATATGGATATTGTACAGAACAGTTGTTGGTACAAGAAGTGGAAATCGTGACAGGAAATATAGATGACTAAAAAATAATAAGATCAAAATTAATTGAAATCGCTTATTATTATTAGTGGAATGTATATATTTTTGTTATTTCAGACATATTAACAACAACAATAGGTTTCCCAGAAGAGTGTTGTATCCCACAACGATGGAACCCCAATGTACCAGATCCGGTGCTGGACCTGGTCATAGCTTTGCTATGTATGGGGTTGTATCCTAATGTCTGCTTGCATCAGGGAAAACGTAAGGTAAATAAAAAAAGTAGCCTATGTCTTATTTCAGATTATAATTTATCTCTGCGCCAAATTTCATCAAGATCCGTTTAGCCGTTCTGACGTGAAAGAGTAACAAACATTAATATAGACTCACAAACTTTAACATTTATAATATTATATATAATACGGATTAATTATAAAAATGAATATTTATTACTAATAATTTTATAATGGAATATTATATTTATATTTTGATTTGTTTTAATTTAATTGCTATATCTGCCACAGCGTCAAAGAAGTTCTACTTCAACCGCGCGTAAAGGTCACACGCGCTAATTTTTTCATTTACAGCATTTTAGTTTTGGTCAGTTGCACATTTTTATTTAACGATTTCTTATCATAAATTATTTTTAAACACATAAATTGTGTAATATTTATATAATATAATCGCCTCTTAAAAATCTATACTTTGCTAAATCAAATCCAGGTGCTAACAACGGAAGGAAAGCCCGCCCTCATCCACAAGACGTCGGTGAACTGCTCAAACCAGGAGCAGCGCTTCCCGTCGCCGATGTTCGTGTTCGGGGAGAAGGTGCGCACGCGCGCCATCAGCTGCAAGCAGACCAGCATGGTGGCGCCGCTGCACCTGCTGCTGTTCGCCAGCAGGAAGGTGGAGTGGGTATGTGGACTTGCTGACTTGTACATATTGCTAGATGTTTTCCAGATGCTGTTTTGTTTTGGATCTTTCTGGAATGAACTGCTTGAAATAACCTCTTTTCAAGTGATAAAAATAGTTACAGTGAGTGTACCTTAGGAGATAGACTAGACACATATTATTGCAAACTTTTCTGTAAGCCTCTTTAAGACCTAAATTTTTTTGGCACATTGTTTTGATGTATCTCTTAAGGTTTAGCTACCGTTAGCCGTGTAAACGTAACAAATCAGTTTTTTGACAAAACGCCGGCATAGTTCAGCTATTCTGAACAAAGTATATTTTATATATTATATTATACACAAAGGCAGTGATAGATCAGTGTGAACGTGCTCGCTGGAAAACCGAATAAATCGGGTTCAATCCTGAGTCTCGCGTTTTCATGTGCGAATCATTCTTCATCATCATTCATCATTATAACTAGCGACTTAGCCTCGGCCGTCCCTAGGTACGTTTTAATTTAAACCCTAATTCTTTTTCTAAAATGAAAGTAGCTGTAAGTAACTCCTTATAACATAGCTATCTGCCAGTGAAAGTCCCGTCAAAATCAGTCCAGCCAATCGGGGATTAGCCGGAGCATATATACAGACACAAAAAATAATGATTTTCGTATAAGTACCGTATGCATATCAAATGCATTTAGTAAAAAGCTGTTATTTTGACATTACAGACAGACACTTCAATGTTATTTATCTGTATACATAACGTAGAAAGTATAATTTTTATATAAAACTAGCGGCTCACCCTCGCTTCGCTCGGGTTCGCCTCTAGAAAAACACTAATAAAAATCTATTAGTTCCCTCGGGAACCGTTCATTTTTCCCGGATGAAAAGTAACCGGTTGTTTGACCGGCAATATAAGGTATCAGAATGTTAAATTTTACTAAATTAGGTGCATAAGTTGTATAAGTTATAATAGTTTTTTAACTATCCCACGAGAACCATTATATTTTCCGGGATAAAAAATATCTAAGACGTTGTCCGGGGATATAAGGTACCACCATGCAAAATTTCATTTAAATCGGTCCAATAGATTCGGAGATAGGAGTAATATTATTTGCGATTTATTAAAGATAGAAAATAAGTCAATTTTTTTTTTTTATTGAATTTATTATAAATAATATATTTATTATAATCTTATTTTAGGACTAGTATATCATTTAAAAATACTATAATATAATAACTTTGGTTTATATTAAAGGCGTTTAGCCCTTAGCGATGACGGCTGCTTGGCCGACAACTTGTACTGCAGGTCCCGCTTTGATGAGACCATTGCGGACGTTTCTTCCGATTTTTTCCTGTAAAAAAATATATAATAAATAATCGGAATAAATAGCATTATCAAGAGAATAGTGGTTGGTAGTAATGGCACTATATGCATGTGCATCTGTCCAACTGTCTGTTATGCTCTTGTTATAGGGTATCATGGGCGGAGTTAAAGTTATACTTTAAAAAAAGATTATCAATTTTTTAAAATTAAATATACTCAGGACAATAAGCTTTAATTTAATTTTTTTTTATAAAGAATAAAAATCCTGGTCTGAATATTACTGACACTCTATTCCCTAATGCTTTTTAAAATAGTAATTAAATATTTTTTATAAATATAAAAAAAACTGAAAATTTTTAATGGTAAATCATAAAATCAAAGTGCGCGTGCCTATTTCATTAGATTTCTTAAGCGGCTATATTTTTATTATTCGAACCGATAAAAAAAAACTTGACTAATTAGATAAAATTATCTTTTCTAATTTTTTCGCGGATTCATTTTGATTTTTGGTTCTTGACGTTTCCAATACTTTACAGCCATCATGGACACGGAAGAGCCTTTTTGACATCTCAAAGGCATTAGTTGTTACAGACAGCCTGCCTACCCACAAAATAACAAAATGAATACAAAAATGGTACCAAAGTATCTAACAATATGTGTTAACTTTAATTTTAAACATTTTCTAATTTTATTAATTTTTAAAATTGAATATGGATTATTATATATTTAATTTTAGCTGTTATTATTATAATTATTTTTTTATTAAAAAACCTTATTAACTAGTGATCTTATTTACTATTATTAAAAAAAGGGCTGATCATATTTAGTGTCGCTATTAAAAAAAGAAGAAAAATCCGAAAAGATTATTTTATTTAAAATGTCAAATATTTGCGTAAATCTAAGAAAACATTATACTTGGCAACATTTAATATTAGCTAAATATTAAAAAAAATTATATACTTACAATTCTTTTAAAAAGCTTTCACTTGGGGCTGGGAGCTCCAGAAACTGTGCTCAAAGCCAAAATGCAGGCGACGAAAAAGAACAAAATTTTTGCAAAATTCATTTTTAGTTTATTAAAGCTGGTTTTTTCGAAGTAATCAATGAGATTCGAGTGACTCTGAAGGTATACTGCTCCTTGCAATATAGTTCCCTTATATAGACCCAGTTGTGTGAATAGACTAACTTATATTTACAATTGACAAAACTATACCATGTTAAATTGAACTTTATTACGTTGTAGTTAAGAGTGTGTTTATTATTAACTGTAATTTATAACAGCACGATAAGTTTGTGCTAGTAAAGTCATCTCCGGTTAAACCCGGAACGTTTAAAGATACGGGGATTCCTTTTGAAACGGTGCTTCGGGACTTATTTGATATCGGTATTTGGTTTTGTTTTTCATGAATATCTCATAATTGGTATTTATAATAATAGCTACATTAATTAAAAGAGTTTTCGTATAAGGAAAACGTTTAAAGAATAGATTTTACACTTTTTTGTTCTAAAGCTTAGCTTATCTAGCAATGATGAAAGTTGCAGGTTCGATTCCGCGCAATTTTTTGTATGAGCCATACAAATTTGCGTAAATAAACTGAGTTATTTATGAAATAATAATATTAAATATTTAGTGATACGCGAATAAATTTGGTTTTATTAACTAAACTAAGTTACTATTTTAGTCATAATGTTAAGCCATTATAGTTTAAATAACCATACCGTTCGTTTTATTGTTTCAATTACGGAGTCATAAAAATATGTTAAAGTAGCGGCTCACTCTCGCTTCGTTGCCCCTAGAAAAACAAAAACACAACTATCCCACGGGAACCATACATTTTTCCGGGTTGAAAAGTAGCGTATGTGCTATTCCAGACTATGATCTATTTCTGCACCAAATTCCTTCCAGATTCGTTTAGCCGTTCTGGCGTAATTAACAAACATCCAAACATCTAAACTTTCACATTTATAATATTAGTAAGATGAAAAGAGTTAACGTATAATTTAAAGATATTTTACACAAAAGTTTTGCTGTACCTATATCAGTTTTGTGCACTATATCTTATCCATAAATATTATAATTTATGAAAATCGGTAACTTTTGAGTGTTCTTTTGTTATAGCTTTACGCAGTAACATAATAAATTTAAGTTAAGACCGAATGGATATAGCTATTTCCGAGATGGACATAATAGGCAACCTCTTCTCCATATACCTGTCTAATGTCTACGTAAAATATATAGGTACGGTAAATGAAAAATGTTTAATCATTATTACATTATTTTTTAGTAAATAGGCCATTGACCATATTTTATTAATAAAACTCATCTGTTATATATTATATTTATATAAAATACTCCTTATCTCGTAAGTAGATAACCGAAGACGAACTTACTTCGGATATTTAGACCAATAATATCGATTCCTATTACTACATATTATAAAATAAAGTCCCCCGCAGCGCCTGTCTGTCTGAACGCGATAAACTCAAAAACTACCGAACAGATTTTTATACGGTTTTCACCAATAGATGAAGTGATTCATGAGGAAGGTTATGAGTGCGGCTGACCTCAGAATGTTTTTTTTTATTTATCAGTTCGTACAAAAAAATGTAACGTAGTTGTAAAATTTGTAAAGCCATTTAAGTTTATCCCGCATTACGAAATTTCTAATATTTTATTAAATATTATATAATATTTTTCCAATTTTTCCCCTAAAACCGTATACGGAGTATTTTAAAATTGGTCGAATCGGTTCAGTTCCATTCTCAAGTGACACGTTTACAAACAAACAATATTTATTTTTTTTATTCTTAAAATGCGAAAATGTGTGCGTTAATTTATTCTTCTTTTTGAAGAAGATCAGAAATAACGTGTTTTTTATTTAGAAATAACTTGAAGGCGTAGGTTTGTATAGATACAATGCTCTGCCGACTTTCCGATTCATAAGTAAAAACTAAATACATCTAATGGTCTGTAATTTACTTTTATTATTAGGTTTTATTATATTAATTACAGAGTTTATTTAAAATGTCAAATATTTGCAAATGTAAATCTAAGAAAGTATTCAAATACTTTTTTAATTAAACAATTCTCTCGCCTCGCTCGCTCGCTCGCTTGCGTGTGCGATAGAAAACATGGTACGATCTTACTGCTTTATGTTGGTATTTTATTTACATCTACCGACCACGGTTTATTTTTCTTTGTTTAAAATTATGATATAAATCTAATCGTTTTTCTAAAGCTTACATACTTTAAATGATATACCTACTGTTCAATAATTAATAGATAATAATTATTTATATGCACATGTAACGTTTTGCTTTAAGTGTTATATAAGTCTGTGTACCTACTTGTTAAACAAATATAATAGTATATAATATGTACTTCTAGGATTAAATTAACACTAGAAATGTACTTAATTTAATGATTTATGTTGATGAAATAAAGTTTTTTTAAAATAAATTAAATAATTATCGTTATTTCTCTCCCGTAGATCGACAATGTAGTACGTCTAGACAACTGGCTCAACTTCGACATGTCGCCGCGCACCGCCGCTCTGGTGACGGCCCTACGACCGGCCATAGAGAAGATAGTAGAACGAGCTGCCGGTGAACCAGATGGCGCTTTGATCTTCTCACCCGATGAACAGAAGGTTATAGTGATGTTGTTTTATTAATTATTATTTATGATTCCGTACCGCGAAAGAACAAAACGGAACTCTTAAAGGGTCACTTTGGTTTTCGCCCGTCTGTCTGTCTGTCAAAGCCTTTTTTTAGGAACGCTTGAAGGTATCAAGTTAAGATTGATATCAAATACTCAGGTCTGCAAATCCTTGGAGCTGTAAAAAATCCAACTTCTAAGTTAACGCAATCAAAAGATACGGCAGTGTATCCCGTATATATTAGCATTCCAAACTGAATCAAAACCTATAGGATACTTCTTGATAAAGCACAAGTAAAGGGGAAAACCCGGAAACCGTACATTTGTAGTTACATTACACACAAAAGAAATATATTTTTCTTGCGATTATAAAATTATTAAAATTTATAGCGAGACTAATGTAGACATTAACCTAACTTACTACTAACTTAGATCGTCTTCGATCGATAAAAAAAAACAAGAAAGAAGGTTTTAATTCTTTCATTATTTGTTTTTAATTCCAGGTACTCGATTGCGTTAAAGCACTGTGCGTAATAGACGCAGGTGACCACGGAATACAGCGTGAAGCACCAACGTTTTCCTTCCGACCCGACGGGCCAAAGCGAGGTAACTTCAGAGGATGGGGAACCAATGGTCCGAGAGGCGGATTCGGTAATCAAGGCGGGTTTGGTAATCAAGGCGGATTCGGTAATCGGGGCGGATTTGGTAGTCAAGGCGGGTTCGGCAATCGAGGCGGATTCGCTAATCAAGGTGGTTTTGCCAGTAGAGGTGGATTTGCAAATAGAAGAGGATTCGGAAACGGTGGAGGATTTAGAGGTAGAGGTGGTTTTGGAAATCGAGGCCGCGGTTATGGAAATAATTTTGGAAACTAATTTAAATGATTCATTCCATTATTTATTGACAATTAATAAAAAGGTTTCCTGTATTTGTTGTTTTATTATATCTAAAATTATAACAACACAATAGATAATTTCTCTTGTAATAGCATTAAAATAATATGTATTCATTAAATGGCGAGATACATGTACAAACTATAAATAAATATCTGTTTATTATTCAAGAAACCATAAGTTATTAAGATTTAAGACTAATCAAAGGTCCCATAAACGAGATCTTAATATTATTTTAACATTATAAAGTAACTTAATTAACCAATAACGTTAAAACAGTAACAAAATAAAAATATATAAATGGCCTAACGCCAAAAGCCTTCGTCAGTCAGCTGGACTTTGAACCACAATTAGTATGAAATCTTTATCTGGTGCTACCAATACTTCACTTTTCTTGCTTCGTATACGTAGAAATGTCAAATCATTCGTAGGATCAAGATCTCTTACTACAGCCTTAGCTTTATCTACTAAAGCACTCATCAAGCCCGCGTATTGGACTGAGACATGGTTATCTAATGTTGTTTTTATAGGAATGCCTTCCCCATTAACAACTATCACACCAACTACTCCTTTATGCATAGATAGTGTACGTACAGTCTCTTCCGCCTCATTTGCCATATTTCTAAAGTTCTAATGTAATTTTTGAATGTTTGAATTGTAAATTTTCGTTCGCTGTTATACAGTTTTTCTTTGTGTCAATAATTTTTTGCTTTGTCATTTGATTTTGGAATAAAATATAAAAGAGGTGTAATAGTGGCTTAGGTGCATTTAAATGGATTTTTTTTCGAGCGAAAAAATGTTAATAATCGCCACGCGATTATCACATATAAGTCGAGAAATCGTACTTCGCAGCAACATGTGGTACTAGGGTTGGTTGTCTTTAATTTAATCCATTTATTTATTTATAAGTAATATTTTTATAGATAGAGAACGAAAAAGTTAAGGTCTTATCATTGGAGAAATGCATTTACGCATATTGCCTACATATAAACTCGTTATATGGAAACTCACCGGCTAGAAAAACCAGTAGTCAATTATATTACCCACTAAAACCCAACGGAACCTTCCCAGTCATAAAGGGGCGTCGCAACTCGCAGTATCGCTTATCAACTACGACACTCAGGTGGCCGAAGGATTATTTATTGCTTTTGAACCCCCGACACAAAAACGACTGGGTGTTATAAATTTGACGTGTCTGTGTGTATGTCTGCCTGTGGCATCATAGCTCTCGAACGGATGAACAGTTTTTATTTTATATTTTTTCTTTGAAAGGCGATTTAGTCGGGAGTGTTCTTAGCTATGTTTGATTGAAAATCGGTATAAGATGGTCGGGGTTTTTTAAATTTATGACTTTTAACGAAAAATATATGTACATCGAATGAATCTTAAGGAGACTTTTGAAGAGAACTATGAAAATCGATTTACAATTTTAATTAGCACTAGCGCCTTCACCCTCGCTTCGGTCGAGTGCGTTGTTTTGATTTTTTTAGCGGAATCCTAATTCTTAAATAAAAGTAGCTTTAAGTTACTTCTTATAACATCAGCTATCTACCCGTGAAAAGTCCCGTCCAAATCTGTCTAGCCGCGTCGTGGATTAGCCGGAACAAACGGACAAAATTTTTAGAAATTATGTTTTTATAAGTATCATATATAATTCCATATGCATTTAGTAAAAAGCTGTTATTTTGATATTACAAACAGACACTTCAATTTTATTTAGCTATATGGATTAAAAGGTAACAATATTCCTTAACATATGTATACATACAAAAAACTAACAGTAAAAATGTCAAATGCATTGCTTTATTCCATATATTAAGGATGACTGCATAAAAGCTTAGTTTTTATTGTAATATTTTTATTTCTCTACGATAACATAAACCCATGTTTATGTGATCACAGAAAAGACATTGGCCGCAAAAGTATGTTCTAAGGGTAGCTAGGTGGTATAAGTATTAAAAAATATTTATAAGGTAATTGACAACAACTATTTAAAAACGGTGTAAAATTTTTATTTAAAAGCTATTTTAAAAAAATGTGGTAAATTGGTTAATTAAATATATCTCATATAAAATTATGATAATACTATTCTGGTTTAATTATTGCTTGCTGTTTCTTAGATTCTAATTGTAAATATAATGGTGTCCTGCCACTTCTTAACTTTTCTCTCTTATGAACTTTAAGCTGATGTTTCATCATCTGTTTTCGATAACCAAATGCTTTACCACATTCACTGCATACATGATCTTTTATGCCAGTATGGTCAACTTTAAAATGTAAATCTAAGTCTCTTTTAGTGTAAAATCCTCGACCACAAGACTCGCATTTAAAATCATGATCTCCTTTATGAGTCAAAATATGCTTATTTAAATTACTCTTGTTAACAAATTTTCCTGGACATTGACTACAATGGTATGGCTTTTCACCAGTGTGAGAACGCATATGCATTTTCAATGACTCCTTAAATCGACCTCTGTAAGGACAAAGAGAGCATTTAAATGGCAGATTGTAAAAATGAGTCATCCTATGTCTCGCAAACTGACCTTGTACTATAAATTTTTTTCCACATATATCACACATGTACGAGGTGTCTAGTTTATGTAAAGATA
This sequence comes from Brenthis ino, assembly GCA_921882275.1. Classification (NCBI taxonomy): domain Eukaryota; kingdom Metazoa; phylum Arthropoda; class Insecta; order Lepidoptera; family Nymphalidae; genus Brenthis; species Brenthis ino. The sequence continues at coordinate 18,599,326 of OV170222.1, forward strand.
AATGTCGTTTAAAATAAAGTGTTGCATATGATTTATTACAAATCGGGCATGTCTGTCTCATATTTTCATGTTCTTCTGAAAGTCTATGTTCACTATATTCTTTAAATGTTTTAAAGCTTAAGGCACATTTTTTGCAATGGTAATCGTTAATTTGTTCTTTAAATGATTCAACATTATAAGTATCAAAATTATTATCTGTATCTAAATTATCCTCATTATCAGTGATATCTTCATGACGTTGTTGTAGCAGTATATCAGATTGTTGGGCGGTTTTCCTTAGTAATATAGCGCCTTGGAGAAGAGAATAGCATGATTGACAAAGAAACTTAGGATGATTATCATGAGGGCTAATTTCAATGGCACTAAAGGAACTAAGAGGTTCAGAAATATCTTCCGATACTTCATTACCATAAATTGGAATGTCTCCTTCTTTTAAACAAACTCTACATGTGTATTGAACATCATCAAAATCATTAATTTCTTTTTTAATCGATGATGTTTCTGTCCCGTTTAATGTTTCAGATAAGTATGTTCTTTTATTTCTTAGAATCTTCTTGCGCTTATGCAATTTGCAGTGTAACATTTTTAATAACATCAGATGACCTACCATAACGATACTAAAGAATATAAAATATTTTTTAATTCATAAATTATATAAATAATAATCACGTAAACCGTGAGACTTCCCACTAATAAGTTTCAGTTTGACAGTTGACATTGAAACAAAAACATAAAATTTCTAGTTCTTGAACGTTTACGTTATTATATTTTTCGCTAAATTTATAAATAATACTTTTTCTATGTATATATTTTAATTGAAGCTTAGCTTTTCATAGAAAATTTGTAAAAAAAAATCATTACTTGTTTATTTTACCAGTGTATTTTTATTTTTGCTAATAATGTGATAACGAGACTTCAAGTATTTAAAATGCATTATATGCACACAAAATATATAATAACCACGAGTAAACTAGTAAAATTAATCAAATATTTCTAGCGTTTCTATATTATATCAGTTTTAAATAGATATTTTACACGTTGAATGAATTATATAAATCTGTAAACTAAACATGTATAATCTGTATAGCTATTGATGTTTCATAGATAATAGATATTTTATTAATAAAAATACAAACGTTAAAATGGTGCAAATTGTAATAATTTAAAGCGATAGGTTAAGTTTTGCCGAAAGTATAATAAATAATTGATGTCAAATCATTAACAAGAAAATTGAATGAATAATTATTATTAATTAACTAATTGCTAACCCAAAAAATTATAACAAAATGAACGTAATCAGAGTTAGTATTATCGGTGTACAACTAAGATAAAACAAGAATATTTTAAATAAAATCCAAAATGCCTTATTTTTATTGCAGAGTTTGTGCCGTTCTTCACCATTAATAAGAAATATTATTAGCACTCACACATTGGTAAGACCTCTGACCACCGCGACAATCACACCTATAAAACCTATAGAAGCAGTTCCAACAACTGTAGAATTAGATAAATTATATAAACGAGTTGAACTTGAAATGAGAGGCATAGACCCAGCCGTATTATTAAGTTATTCTTGGTTTTGTATTGCTGCAGCCTCTCACTTAGGCATTGAAGTTACTAAAAGGTAATTTTGTTGTACATTTTTAATTTTCTTAAACAGACATTTTCATTTTTAAAATAGTTCGTTTACATTTTGTACCTAATGCAATTATAATTGTAGCATTTGCCTTAAAATTTTATTATATCTCAGCTTTTACCATTTTTATTTCAATTGTTTACAGCTGGGCCTTAAGAAAAGCAGAAAAAGAGCGCCATACACTATTAAGATGTGTCCATATCTATAAGAAGCATAGAGTTCAATATGAAATAAGAACATATTTTAGATTTGTACATTTACAAAGACTCACAGGTTCAACATGTGACACATACTTGGAGTATATTGAAAGGAACCTACCAGAAGGATGTGCTCTTAAAGTAACAAAAGTAGAATGCCAAAAGATACCAGATCACATTACACCACCAAAATAAGAATAAATAGATTTTAAGTATTGTAGAAATAGAATAAAATACAATGTGCAAAAAGTTTTACTTTCTTTTATTACTAAACATTAGGAATACGAGAACAATTACTTATATAATAAGGACGAATATGAGATTAATGTTATGGCCATTAAATTCTTACTTTTCTATGATATTTAACCACAATATATTATAGCCTACAACAATAATTAACAGTCATTTAATATAACATCTAATTTCAAATATTGAGCGAACACTAAGCTATAAAAGCATTATAGTATCAAATATCTATCTAGAAAAATAGTCACTACATCAAAGTCTTTTGTTCAAGTACTCTCCTCAATTTCTTATCAGAAATTTTATATCTAAAATATCAATAACCAATACAATCAGTTTGGCAATTAGTATTTATTTGGCAAGGAGGTACTTTTAAACCTATTCTATTCAAATTGTTGGTTTTTACAAACAGTGAAAATAAATAAAATGGCAAATGTAAGTTCTAAAGCATGGAACATGAGCATAACAGCACACCAAATATATTCTAGCCTTAAAATATAAGTCTGATAAATGAGGAAATAGCACACACCAACTGCACAGGGTATGGTTAGTACCACTGAGAAAAACACTGGAATTTCTGAAAGAAAAATATGATATAAAGCGTTGTGTTTATTATGATTATTAAAAGAACTCATGAATGCCTTCATTCACAAAAAAATTCCATGTATAAACCTGCTTTAAAATTTTTTTCAATTAGACTTTTTTGCCATTCTTGTTGTTACTTACTTTTGCTAGCTAAGTTTCCACGTCTTCCTAGAAAAATTCGAATTACTTCGACGAGGCACAGTGCACAAAATATTCCGGCCTCAGTAAGTAGAGCATTTTCTGGATATGAAACATTTATCGCCTTTAATATCCCCATAGCGATCTCACAAACGAAAAACATTCCTAAATAAAACGAATTTAGATAGAGTAATATTTCATATGCCAAGCTCGAGTTCACATTCGTCATTTTAGACATTTAAATGATTAATGCTATTTGTTTTGGTTTCAATAATTCCGTGACGTTTTCGTTAGCTGGACGGCGGAAGTAAATATATTATATAGGGGAGGGATCGATGGCGCGAAACAAAAAGTCAAACGACCCTCTAGATTCGTGAGGAGCGCATAATCAATATTCAATACTTGGTTTTCTATTTTTTGTTGTATAACTTGTCAAATAGATAAATATTATCGTTTTGATATTTCCATTTTAAAGTATATTTAAATAGATAATTTTAAACTGATTATATAATACACGTCATTCGGCGCAACTGCAACTCGCAAATGTCGTTTTGCGACTGAAAGCTAAAAGCTTGGAATTGCAAACCTTTGCGGTTTTTGCAAATTACGTAGCTATTACTTGCCTTATATAAGCTTTCCTTCATAAATAGTAGCACTGCGTTGTCACTTTCTTGATATTTTTTACCTTATAGATCTTCATCTTATTTGTTAAAGTAATGCCACATGTATCACATTTTCTTCTCAAAAAAAAACATTATTCGCTAGCCGCTAGGTTTTATAACTAAAACGGTTGGACGGATTTGGATTTCATTTCGGGCACTGGAGTAACACAGGTTACTGTTAGGTTAGTAGCTATTTAATAATTTATAATATTGGTCGTGCTTATGAGATATAATATGTGCTATGAAAAACTTATTAAAGAAAACTAAAGTTTTTTTTAATGTTGGTAAATGCATTTACGCATACCACCTGTACATATACAGGTTATGTGGTGGGACTCACTGGCTACAAAACCAGTACTACATACTAAAACCCAACAGAACCTCCCCCGATCTGATGATGATGGGGCGACGACGCCAAGTCTGCTGAAGCAGACCACCCGACCAAGGGGTTGCTACTACGGTCCTCTCTGCTATCAGAGAAGTACCAGGAGCAAACCGCATGGTACACCGCCCACCGAGGTGGGCCACCTCCCTATCTCTTGGCTTCGCGCCCTGCTGGGTTGCCGGACGCTAATGAGCCCCCCAATACACATCAGCGTGCCTAAACGTAGGCTTACATAGAAATGTAAGCCTTATTTTAGGCACCTTAGTCTAAACAAAAGTTTTCACTTACAACAGGTTGGTATTATTATTCATGTTCATATAGGTATTGAATGTCTATTCAAATATTATATAAAATATAGAAAATCCGATATGCGGAGATATATAAATTAAGTGCATAATAGGGTATTGCACTCGCAATGAAGGCATAGCAATACTTGTTGGACAGGAAGTAGTCGCGGAAGCAAACTTATTTTATACAGGGGGCTAGTAAAAATATAACCTTTTTGTCATATTAATATAAAAGAAAATCAATATAAAAAGAAACTCTTGTTTTTTATAATAATACTTATTGTTCTAACAAGCCCTTAAAATTAGGAGAAATTAAATAATTATGCAATTTAACATGTGTAAGTATTAATCGCGTGCTGAAGTAAAAGGAAAAGTTTATGATGAAAGAAATGTGACGAACAATATGTACTTACTTCTTATTTATATAAAATACCGCGATCAATGTTCATAGCTCCTAGGAAATACGAAAGTGAACACTCCTGTACAGAGAGAGTTGAGGAATACGGTGCATAGCACGATGCACGCGATCATTGCAATTTTCTAGCTGCAAGGAATTAGACGTGTTTTCCGCTAAAAAAAGGAATTGTATTATTAGAAAAATTATATTCTCTTCTATTTCCGTAATCAAATGTGTTAAGAGACTGAATAATTTTTGAAATTCAAACGTAACAATGAGGACGAAACCTAATTTGACCTTTTCGAAGCTAGATAAGGAGACTGGAGATAAATTAGATCGCATGTTCGAAAAAGAAGATTGCATGGTCGAAATAAATCCTGGACGTGTAATATTGCCAGCTGATTATATGAATATTGGGCAAGATATTTTAGATATGGAGGTGTTAGAGGACGATGTTTGGATGTGTTCTTATCCTAGAACTGGTAAGTAAAATTTATTATTATTTTTAATTCCAATTTCCTTAAAGAGGATAATAATAATATTCCAGATTTATTTATTTAATAATATTTTACCATCTGAAATAGTGGTAAAATAAATAATTACTTGCTAAAATAGAGTCTAAGAAATGTTTACATAATAAAACTCTTTAGAACGTAATAAATAATTATTTTTCAGGTAATTATTTAAATACATAATATATAGAGATAGATAATACATAGAGATAGATAATACATAGAGATAGATAATACATAGAGAATACTAGCTTTTAAGCCAGAGTTTACATATTCATATTGACTGTGAGCGGATTCCCTATTCAGAGTATCTTTTACTGATAAAGCCATTGTCATTGCCAACCCATTTGGAATATATTTATTGACATTTTTAATTTGATGTAAAATACTTTTCATCCATTAACCAGCGCGGTTAAGGTCGTTTTATACTGGGATCCTATACTATTAAGATGGCCAGCAATCTTTGTTTAGGACTCAAAATATTTCTTTAGGGTTATTTGAAGATTAAAACTATATAAGTCCACAAGCAGCCTGCCCCATATTCGTCTGGCATTCGTTATACTTTATCGCTTCAAAAATTTGAATATGTCAATGTGTATCGTTAGTTTTTTTTAAATTAATAATAATTAATTAGATTTTTTCCTTACTTTTCAAGTAATATTTAAATTTCTTTATTAGTAATCTTTTGTTTAGGATCAACATGGGCACAAGAAATGGTTTGGCTTATCGGCCACGACTTGGACTATGAAGGTGCAAAATCCTTACAACAGGTAGTTTTGATCTAAATAATGCTAATATGAAAATGTAAAGTGTAGTTCCTACAGTAGATATGAACCGAAAAACTAAGGTCAATTAAAATATATGTGTAATATACGTGTTTATGTACATGCAGTACATAAAAATATAATATGCAATAAAATGAAGTTAAAAACAATACACTTATGACTTAATAACTTTGCCATTTCAATGCTCCTATTGCACATATAACTTGTAATAATACGGAAATGCGTACTTACCTAGTACTTGTAACTGCGTGTACCTACTTACATATGTTTAACGAACATTGGAAAGTAGTTTCTTATTAATAAATATCATATTATAGCTAAATGAAGCATAACTAAATAGATATCTATGTACTCGCAGTGTTATATAGATATTACCTACATGCTACATATGTGTATATGTTAGGATATCTTTTACGATATTTAGAAATATGTAATGATTTTTTCATTATTATCTAATCTTTTTGGAACAGTGTTTTTTTTAAATCTATACATATAATAAAATTCTTAACGTAGTCGAATCTGTTAAATATTTTTTGGAAAATCTTATTGAAATAGTTATTATTATATTCGGTACAGAGACAGAATCTATAGTTTTTAGAATTTTTGTCTGTCTGAGAAAGCGCCACTTGAAAACCGCTTGACAGATTTTGATGAAATTTGGTATGTTGATAACTATTAGCTGGTTATCCGGGTAAATATTAGGATACTTTTTACTACGTGAAAATATCTCATCTCTGAGAAATTTATACTAGCCTTAAAAGGTAGGGTCGAACCCGAGCGGAACGAGAGTGAGTCGTTAGTTGAGTAATAAGTATTAATAATTAACTGCCTCGGTGGTGTAGTGGCTAGCATGTACGGCTGCACACCCGGAGGTCCTGGGTTCGAGTCCCGGGTCGGGCCAAGTTTAGTTATTGAGTCTTCCTGTATAGTAAGTCTCAGTAACAGCCCGGAGTTGGGAAGTTGGCGGTGTTTCACCCCCGTGCCTCGGAGAGCACGTAAAGCCGTCGGTCCTGCGCCTTAACTCTCACCGGTCGTGTCGAGTGGTCGTCCCACCGGAGTATGGGAGTGATAGGAATAGAGAGTGCACTTGTGTCTGCGCGTACACTTGAGCACTATAATATCTCCTGCGCAGTTGGCTAATCTCATTGAGATTGGCCGCCGTGGCCGGAATCGGCTAGGAGAACATCATCATCATTAATAATTAAAACAGATTATAAAATATATAACTAAACAGGCGAGCGTTAACAATCTCATATGTTTTACTTTTATTTATGTAAGAAATACTTATTAGGTACTGATAATATTTTTATTTATTTATCTTAGATTCGGTGTCCGTTAGTGGAACTCTCATGTATAATGGTAGATGGTCACGCGGAGTGGCACGATGAGTCTGTTCGAGGTACTTCAGTGGACCTTGTAAAGTATCGTTTGGCTCATCCCCGCTATATCCGTAGTCACCTGCCTTGGGACCTACTGCCAATTGATATATTAAAAGAGGATGGATCTGTTAAACCAAAAGTAAGTTGGAAATCTGAGAAATAAATTATGTTTTTAGGCATAAGTTGGTAGTTTTATGAATGTATATTAGCGCAACTTAGTTATTTTAAAGTTGTTTTGGTTTCGCACCAATAACAACTTATTGAAGATAAATTCCAGAAAATATTATTTTTAAGCATACCGGTTTTAATAAGCACTTATTAGTGTCTACTGTCTATACAGACACTTTCCTATTATATTATTTATTTACCAGGTTATATATACATCCCGCAATCCAAAAGACATGGTGGTTTCTTACTATCACTACTGTACGCTGGTGCACGGACTCAAAGGAACGTTTGAGGACTTCTGTGACCTCTTCATACGGGATCGAGCTCCATTCGGACCGGTTTGGAATCATATACTTGGTGAGATTTGATATATAGATGTCTAATTTAGGAATATGTGATATTTTAAATTACTAAGTGCAATAGAAAATATATTCACATATATTTATTCACAGGTTTTTGGAAAAGACGCGATGACCCGAACATCCTCTTCATCAAATTCGAAGAAATGAAACGCGACCTACCAGAAGTCGTGAGGAAAACGGCAAAATTTTTGAACAAAAGCTTAAGCGACGAGGAAGTTTTTAAATTGTGCGATCATTTGTCGTTCCAAAATATGAAAACCAATAGAGCGGTCAATCTAGAAGCGGTCCTGGAAAAATCTTTTGGTAAAAATTATTTAGAGCAAACTTCGCTCAGATTTATAAGAAAAGGTGAGATCGGTGACTGGAAAAATTTCATGTCGGACGATTTGTCGCGACGTTTCGATAATTGGGCCGAGGAAAATTTAAAAGGTACAGAATTGAGCTTTGAGTAATTATCATAAACTCAGAATTTAATTGCTTCTTTTATAGCAGAATTTTGTTAAGTTTTGATTTGTACGTTTTAAGAGACAAGTTACTGTATTGTTAGACGTAATTAAATAATATTATATAAGTTTTATATGTTTTATATTAAGTGCGATTTAATTCTATTTAAGCAATTTTTATTAATTTTAATCTCCCATTGAAAAATGTATTAGGCATATTTAAGAGTATAACGATTAGATAACATTTCTTTGGTGATAGTAACTTAATATTTGTCACAAAAGGAAAGAATCCGTAATGGTATAAATATTATGATTTATTTTTTAGCGAAATTTTATTTTTATAACAAATTATGTAATTTCCACTTATTAATATAAATAAAGATAAATAAAATAAATCAAATGTAGCTCCAACGTCTTTTATTTTCACAATAGTGAGAACGACAGTGTAACAAAGATTCCAAATTCACGAGTTTGTATATGAGAGGGCTTAATGTATAATTTCATGAACATATTAAACACTTTGGCTTTACTATAAAAGCTGCGATAAGGAATTAAAAACAAAATCTCGTTTAAGCTTGCACGTAGAAAAAGAGAGCGCATTCGTGGGAGTTTGCATATTAGATCGTGAACAAAATATTTACATTTATTATTAATTAAAAATTGTAAAGACCCATTGTCATTTCTTGGAAATCTTAAATCTGACTCCATATAGAACAAATATCTAAGATAACATTCGATATTCAAAGTACTTACATATATTACCAATAAGTTTAATAAATTAGCAGATATTATGAACATTCACAAAAATAGCGCGCAGTCCAATTATAACAGATTTATTAACAATATTTAAATAGAATTAAGTACAACTCAAACACAAAGACAAAAAGTACAAAGTCTACTTTCATTATGTAATCTCAAAACGACTAGAATTCATAATTGACCCACAACAAACGCGATGATCGTGACTTACCTACGTGAATAATGAGTATAGAACATTCAAACATACATATCTAAGAAGTATACAGCAGTTTCTTACTTATAAATATGTAATACTAGCGGCTCACCCTCGCTTCACTCGGGTTCGTCCCTAGAAAAACAAACACAAATCTATCCCACGGCAACCGTACGTTTTTCCGGGATAAAAATGCCTATGTGCTATTCCAGACTATAATCTATCTCTGTGCCAAATTTCATCCAGATCCGTTCAGCCGTTCTGGCGTGATTGATTAACAAACATTCAAACAGCCAAACATCTAAGCTTTCACATTTATAATATTAGTCTAGATAACTTTTTTTTACATGAACTCGGAAAACGTACTCTTATTAATCATTTTAAAATATGTTTTATTAAATTTACTAGATTTTCTTTACTAACCCTAAAAAGTAGAAACATTAAGTTTTTAGGGACTTTGGAATCATGGGTGCACGGCAGTGCACTATAAAAGTTCTACTAATATAATTATATGAATATTTTACAATAATTTTTGGGTTTATTTAACAAGATTAATATTATTTTTCATTTTTAATAATTTATATAAGATTCATATACCACTGTCATACAGTGCTCATGTTACAACAAATATATTTAGATTTATTTATTTATCTATTGTCACTTGTGAAGCTCATCTTAAATTAATTCTGTACGAACTAACACAGAATTTACAGTTTATATTGTTACGTACACCTAAAACATCTTAATATGTAAACATTGATATAAAATTTACACATTTTTGGATTTTGGATATAACCTTGCAGGTTTGTAATATCTAACTTAATAAATTACTATCTCAAAAACACTATATTGTACATATTTTTTATTTAAAAAAAATAATTACAGGACGATATGTTACAAAAATACTGCTTGTATTGTTTATTTAATGTTAAAAAATCATTTTAAAGACTAGTTAGCATGTAGGTAACAAAATCACATTTGAATTACAAAATGTACAATAATTTCTAAATAAAAATTATAATTATTTATGAAGGATGGATAACTATATACGGAATAAATTATTATTTAAAAAAATACTTTTAAATAAACAATTGCTAATAAGAAGACATTATAATATTACCTAAATAACAGAATGATTAATAATTTCATTATTTAAAATATTGAGTTATTTTTATACACTAGAATAGCAGTGTAATAAAGCCAATAAATACATCAAGTTTGTACAAGTGTTTGTACAAAAATATTTTGTCTAGTTCTTATATTTCCTACAATTTCAAGATTCACAACAAATATAACCTTTTAGGCCGAATTAGAAACATTAATACAGTGAATATGTGCCTAGTGACATTTTATAAATATATTAATATAAAGACGATAAAAGTTATTAAAATTACTAGATCTCAAATTTGACAAAAATAAATATTACATACTAAATAATATTGAAATATAAATTAAACGATGCAGAATAAACGAACATAATAATACTTCTATGAATCAAACAAATTATAATTTCAATATAAAATTTAAAATAATACTTTAATATTAGTAACAAAAAGAAAAAAAACAGATTTACTTATGACTCTCTAAAGTATTTTTTATAATTTCAGTAATAAATGCTAAACTTTGTGAAAGATATGCATTGAAAGTATCTGAAATGTATTGTAGGCTAATATAATTCAAAAGCCTTTACCCGTAATGCGATAAGATAGCTATTTCTATCTACACATATGAATTTATATTAAATGACAGTTAGAATTACTTGTCTTATGTCTTACATGAGGGTTTCCAAAAGCTCCACAGCATTGGTGGTGGTTAACATTTTTCGTATGATGATGTCCATGCGGCTGAACGTTGTTACCTGGTATTTGTTTTGACTTCATAGAATCTTTATTAGTTTGTTTTACAGATGTACTTGATTTATGATGCCCTGGTGCTATTCGAGCCCTAAATCTGCCTACTTTGCCTTGTTTGGGAGGTTCAACGTTTTCCGGCTCAGCGCAAATGTGGCCGACGTCTGTGTGTGCATCTTGATATTCCGTGTCAGTTTCTGAAATTATAACCAATGTATATTAATATATAGAAATATTATGTGGATGATAACATTTAACAACATTTAATAGCGTTGGTTAGAATTTACACACAAAAAGTGCTTTTTTACATTTTAGTAGTGTACCTATCTGTCTTAGTGTACATATAGTTACATATTTTTTGTGAATTACATACACAAATCGAGATTGTAAATTAGATTTACGCGAATATTTGACATTTTAAATAAAAATACGTTATTTTGGTTTCAAATATCGTTATTATCGAATATTTAGGTTTGTCGAATGTCGATATCAGGAACCAAAAATTAAACTAAGTCCGCAAAAATTGGAAAAGATAGTTTAGTTAAAAATAACTAGTAAAATTCTAACTAGTTCATACAAATAAATACATATAACAAAAAACATGGAAACACAAACAACAAACACACATTACAATGCTAGGTACCGATATCATCGATGCTTTGTCGCGGCGCCGGCGAGGCAGTGCGCGGGCGCTCCGGCGCAGTGGCCGGGGCAGAGTGTGCGGGCGAAGTTCGTGCTACGCACTGATAATGTTTTAAGTTTATATCTACCCTAATTACTATTAACAATTTAGAAATGCTTGTGCTCCTAAATCCTACAGATAAATAAACGCGAAAGTTTGTAAGTATGTATATATGGATGTATGGATGCATGTTTGTTAGTCTTTCACGCAAAAACTACTGAATGGATTTTGATGAAACTTTACAATAATATAGCTCATATATCAGAATAATACATAGACTACTTTTTATCCGGCAAAATGTATGGTTCCCGTGGGATAGATTTGTTTTTGTTAGAGGCGAACCTGAGTGAAGCGATGGTGAGCCGATAGTATTTCAATATATTTCATTAAGTATTGACACACCTTCGCTTTGTTTTAGCACAATTCTTAAGAAATATTTTGCAACAATCTAATAAAAATTGTTCTGAAATATAACGTATATTATGTATGAAAATTGCCACAAGAAAGTAGGACATACGAAAACATTTATAATAAAAATTAAAGACTATGGAACAATGTGATGAATGCATACATGTAGATATGATAAAAATGCGATAAATTATTTTTTATATATGTGGTGTAAACACCATTGTTTGTTTAAATTTTTAAAGTTTAAAAGTGTACAGAATGATTTTAAAAGAATTTTCATGACGTTAATTTCAATGATGTCTCTAATTCGTCTGTAATATTGCATAAAACTTACCACTGATTCGGTAAAGAAGTCATTATCGTGGTCTTTAGATGCTGGCGCGGTTCCGGCTCTGCAAGGGGACGTCGAACTGTAACTTGAGATTTACAAAGATTATTTATTTAAAGTAGCCGAACTTGGTTTCTTGTTATGTTTCATATTTCTAATTCGTTGCTATATTACCTTATGTTTAAGAATTTAAATATTTGATATGTATTTCTAAATTGCTACAGTATACATATAATCTTCAAGTTAAGAATTCATAAAATGTTTATAAGAGTGTTTGTTTATGAGTACCAGAAAGACGAATTTAAACTGTCAAGAGTTCTTTGTGGTTCCAAGGACTCAGCGTCCGTCCACGCTCCGCCCACACTTGCCGAAGTTGATCTCGACTCTGGAAATGGCCGAATATCTTTTCAAACAATTAAATTGCTCTTTGATATAAACATATACTTATCTGATTATTATATAAAAAATGATATGAATAATGCCTACAATAATATCATTATTTAAATATTTTCACGATAAGGATGCACGGCTGGGCAATGACAAGTTCTTCAAATTTTATATGATAATCAGACTTGAATTTTTTTTACATTAATTATTAAATAAGTACCTTTGTCTTTTTCAGTTCTATTGGGTGAATTCGCGATACTTCGTCTAGCGACATCTTGGAATGTGACGGGAGAATACATCCGTCTCTCTTCCGCAGGTGACGTCATAGCACTTTGATTCTTCATAGTTGGCGATGGGAATGTTATTTGATTTGGAACGTTATTGTTTAAGGAATTAGGTCCAGAATTGATGGAGTTAGGATGATAATAGTTTAATTCTTTATTTAGATTAAGTTCTTTATTATTTGTGTTGTCTTTGTTTAGATTTTGTGCTGAATGCTCAGCAATACTGTCCCTGACGTCGGCCGCTCTTTCCCACTCTAACTCAGAAACTGGTTGTATCTGTTTGGATATCACTTTTGTAAGGGAAGGTCGTGATTCTCGATCTTCTAGCCAGTATGTTTTCATTGCGCCTGTAATAAACATTTGACTACTACAAAATTACATGATAATAGTTTTTTTTGCCAGCTCTTTTTAGGACCGAGGGAGAACACTGATTATTTTTTTATAGAAAGCAACAATAAATTACTATTACATTTGAACATAATATTGTGATAGTCGTCATGATGCACTTTGGCCTGTCTGAATGGTGCTGTCTGCATCGAAATAAGACGCGAGTTCCTTTTTCGTAAAGTAAATGCTTGTCATGAATGAAGTAATACAGAAATTTAAATATTTAAAACACATTATCGCATATATGAATTTTATGGATAATAATCGAATGAAGTTCATACATATCTTATATGTATCTTTGATCCTCCTAATATCCTACAAGAGAAATACGATGAGATTATACATCTATTTACAAAAGAAAATTTTAAAATTAAAGTAAAAGTTCAGAGCTAGTTATTTGCTAGAGATACAACCAATATCTCATAAAATCATCATGATGAAACGTAGTCTATGTCACTTTCCAGCGAATAAAGAGTCTCTATGTAATGCAATCCCGCTGAATCATAATTTTGTTGCTCCATGGAGGACAAAATTAAAAAAAAAACACACAAATATACTTTTACCAGCGAATCACCCTCGCTTCGCTCAGGGTTGTCCTTAGATACTTACATTTTGACGCTTAGTATGGAATAGTTGTCTTTTTCTAATTTTTTTGAGTGAATTTTTCCGATGTTTTAATAGTTATTCTGCTATTCGGACAAATTTAACAAAACAAAAATCATAAAAATCGATCCGGCAGTTCTCGAGTTATAAGTGTTGTAAAAAGCCCGAAATTAAAAATATTTTTTTTTGGGTGAACCACCCTTATCAATCAGGGCTATAAAAAATAGTATACGTCCTATTCTCAGACCTACTGAATAAACACACAAAGTTTCATAAGAATCTGTCAAGACGTTTCGAAAGAATTTTGTTGCAAGCACTATGACACGAGAATTTTATATATTTGAGATAAGATATATAGATAAATACTTAAATAATTAAAGAATTACAATATAGTACTTAATTCTTTTTACCTCTCACTTTTCTTGAATTACCTTTGCCTTTGACCTGTATTTCGCCTCGTTCAGTGACAATATACGATGGTGAGAGCAATTCTTGTGTTGTTTGTGAGATATGGATCCTCATGGCTTCAGACGTGGACTCCATTCGGGATGCTGTGTTTACAGAGTCTCCGAAGAGGCAGTAGCGAGGCATTTTCAAGCCAACTATACCGGCGACTACTGCCCCGGAATGTACCCCTACTCTGATTGATAAATGGGACCCTGGAAATGAAATAAAAATCGTTCTAATTATTATATTTTGCCCCTTTGTAGGGACGTTATAATTCTTGCGCGTTAGTCTCAAGTCGATTTAAGGCATCTGATGTTTCATAAAAAAAAGAATTAGTTATACTTACTAAGTTTAGCTAAGAGTCAAGCAACGCGGCTTTTTCCCGCTAACATTTAATTTTAACTTAGCTTAGAACAAGACGAGAGAATAAAGCAACTTAAAACTTTTTTAATGATGTAATTTATTTTTACCAGTGCTAGGATCTTTGAGGTCAGTAATCGCTTCAACCATATCGAGAGCCATGTCGCAAACTTTTTCAGCATGATTGTCTTCCTTTTCCGGTGCGCCAGATACTACCATGTATGCATCACCTATTGTCTCTACCTGTAAAAAATTATATTAACACCTCCAGGTAAATTTCTAAGAAATTAATTAAATTTCTAAGAAATCTATTGTTAACTGTAACGCCGGCGTGTCCACGGTCGTGGAGGGATTAAGTTATAAAGATTTTTATGTAAATTCGGCTAACCCTAAGTTAAAGGTCGATTTACTAATACATTCCAACTCAAAACTGGAATAAACCATTTTTACTCGTAATGTGTTAGGTAATTTCATAACTATTCTAACGACATAAGTTATATATACAGCTCCAATACAAAGCTTTAGAGATATCCTCATTTTAATTCGGATAATCCGATTACAGGGGATCGGATTATTACAAAGTGGCCTTTTAACAGATTTCCTACCTTTATAAAAAATACCCCGCCATCTGAAGGGAACATAGCTGAAATAACAGCAAAAAATCGATTTATCACTAATACCTTCTGATATTTTTATCAAAATCGATTTTTAGATAAAAAAATTACTCAGCCCTAGTGTTTTCAAAGAAGGCATAAATACGAAACATCTATAGTAAAGTTTTAGTTTTACGATGCCAAAGGCCAAGAGTCATGCAAATACTATAAAAAATAGTTTTGGACTAGAAGCAAACTTTTCTTTTATTTGTCCATTTGCTTGTAATTATTTTATTAAAAAACTTTCTTAAGTTTATCTGAAAATTTGTTATTTAATATTTCTTACCCAATCAAATTATACAATATCTACCATATATAACTAATAACTATAGTCAATAATATTTAAAACAAAATATGACTTTACCTTGTACACACGGTTTCTCTCAGTGAGGGTGTCGAATATAGAGTACATGGCGTTTAGCATCGAGACCACTTCCATCGGAGTGATCCTTGAGCATATCTCCGTGAAGGTCACCACGTCCGAGAATAAGATTGAAACGCTGTCGAACATCTGTAAGATATGACGTCCTTGTATTTGGTTTTTAGATTAGAGGCAAACAATATTTTATTGTTTTGGATATTTTTAGCCTCAAAAGCGTATATTTTGAACTAGCACTTTCCTCCGACTCCGCTCGCGTAATTCAATTATCTATACTTAATATAATAAAGAGTTAAAGTTTGTGAGGTTGTGACGTTGTAGGGGGTAATTTCTGGATCTACTGAACCGATTTAAATGAAATTTGGTAAGAAGATAGTTTGAGACCCTGAGAAGGACATAGGATACTTTTTATCCCGGAAATCGTCCCTTAAGGGGGTGAAAATGGGGATGAAATTTTAATGGGAATCAAGCTAGGGGCGACCCCGAGCGAAGCGAGAGTCAGTCGCTAGTAATATACATATGTATCCTATGTTCTTATCCTTCATCCTTGCTATACCTATTACTGTAAATTTTCATCAAAATCCTTTTCGCAGTATTTGCTTGAAGGAGTAACATATATACATTCTCCCTATATATACCTCTGAATGGCTGAAACCATTATCGATTTCTGCAGCGCTAGGTACATGCATTATTATCGAGCAAAGATCGAAAAAACTTGTTAGGTTAGCACGATACAAAGTCATGTCGACTAGACTTTATAATATAAGGCAATGTTATGGATTAATCTAAAACTTTTGTATAAGCCATGAAGGAGGATAATTAAGTAGATTTGTATCTAATGAGATTCAAAAAGGGTTAAAGCTTTATTTAAACCTTTCATACAATTTACTAAATTAACTTCTCGCGATATTCATGAACATAATTTATGTTAATTAATCTTGAGTAGATACCTAATTAATATTATACTTATGGGCTATTCTAGTTATTTAACAGATAGCGACTCACCCTCACTTCGCTCGGGTTCGTCCCTAGGTTGATTTCCCAAACAAACATTCATCCGCATTTTCTACTCTTTAAAGGGATGATTTCCGGGAAAAAACTATGTTATTCCCAGGGTCTCAAACTATATTCTTACCATATTTTATCTAAATCGGTCCAGAAGTTTTTGAGATTATTCGTTACAAACATACAAAAATACATATCTTTCGTGTTTATAATATTCGTGTAGATGTAGATATCTAAGATAATGGCCACTTCTAATAATTATATTTTTAATATAATAACAGTATCACAAACAATAGAGTTAAATAAACCTTGTAAAAGCCCATTTGTAACAATTACAAAAAATTTACGTCTTAATTATATTATTATTATATGAGGTTAGCTTTCGTAGCGGCGCGGCAGCAGAAGGGCCCTTTTATAGGAAAGGCAATACCCGTAGTTAAAATTATAATTAGGAATTTTATACTTTAATAATCACAATATTTTTAGATTATATTATAATAAAAAAACATTATTATTAGTATTTGTAATTAGTATAAATAAAACCGACAAGATCTTTGGTACTTAAGGCGAAGATAGAATAAAACAAACCTACCTCTTTCATAGATTTTTATCACCAGTGTGTGTATATTAGTGATGTAACGAATATTCGCATTCGCGAATATTCGCATATTTTTTGACATTCGCATTCACAAGAAACGATGCGAGTGCTTGGCGAATGTATTTGACAAACAAAAAGGAAATTATATAAGGAATGAACGGACAAATGAAAAATGCAACTGTGCTTAACTCATAGTTTTACATCACTTTGCCAATTTGACTAGGTGTTACTTAAATTTGACAAATGCAACAATATACTAAACTAACCTCACGTCACAAAAAATCTTTTCGAACGAACTCTATGAGACTAACTTCGTTCATTCGACCTATGTTCGGTTTAAACATAGCCGACACGAAATGTCAAACCTGTCTGTTTGACATTTTGCGCGCGCTTTGTTTGAAAATCAACATTGGCATTCGTATTTGCGAATATTGGAGATGAATATTCGCATTCGCGAATGTGAAAAAGCGAACATTCGTTACATCACTAGTATAATATTAATTTAATTAGAATTAAATATATACCTGGTTTTTATAACTAAATAGTTTATATCATCGAACAGTATTCACTAAAAACATGTGATTAATTTAAACTTTTTTTTTAATTTAACCTCTGCGTGCGACTAAAATAACCTCTAGTTTAATTCGCGTAAAGTTAGTTAAAAGCGGCATTAATTTTTCCAGGTTCTTGGTACGTAATTATCGAAATATATATAAAAAAAATCAATATTGATTCAAAGGTAAAAGCTTGATAGTACAGTTTTTATTCATAATAGTAACATAATATATTATGTGACATTAACACGCAGCACCATCTAGTTCCATGGTAAGCTACGAGGCTTGTGTTATGGATACCAGATAGTTGATACACTACACATAACACATGAATATAACTTTGAATACATACATATAAATATAATATACTCATGACTGAAGTACAAACATTCTTGCTCGTTACTACAAACTGAGCCAAGCGTGTCGTCAATATATAGCTCATACCTCGCATGTATCGATAGGATTTTCTCCATTACGTAATCTGTCAGCAACTTGCTTTGGTATCATCTGATATAACAGTTCGTCTGTCCTTTTCATCTCTTCATCCAACTTCCGCATAGACTCTTCTAACTTCTTACTCTTCTGTTGTTCTTGATCTAATGCTAGCTTCAGTTCCACAGACTGCTGAGTTCCGGCCAGCATGAGATCCCTGGAAAAAGTATATAGGTTTAATGCTTTATTGATATTAAATAACATTTATTGTTTTTACAAAAATCCTTTTCGTAACCGTAATGTGTCTAAAATAACTTTTATACATAAACATTATATTAATAAAAGTTGGATAGTGGTAAATAAATGATTGAAGATTTATCATTTATGATTCAAGAAATAAAAGTACCTATAATATTTGCTTAGATTTACGCTAATATTTAACATTTAAAATAAAAGTATATTTAATAAATATTTTTTATAGTAGCTACTAAAATATTGTTGTCTTCAATATTGGATATGGTTAAGATTTTTTAAACTTTATTAACCTGCTGAAGTCATGCATGGATAGATCATTGATGTAAAGGCCAGTGGAGACCAGTGCAGCGAGGTCCGGCATCACAGGAGTGCCCAGGTACATCATCATACGCCAGTTATCCATATATATCATTTGACCTGTACACAAATAGGAGAATATACAACTATTTTAATTAGGCAATTACTACTTACAAGTCACAAAGTTATGTAGTAACTAGAGAAGGACTACTAACTAGGAAAACAAATGCAAACCTATCCCATTTTCCGAGATAAAAAGTAGCCTATATGTTATTCCAACCTATAATCTATCACTGTGCCAAATTTCATCCAGATCCGTTCAGCCGTTCTGGCGTGAAAGAGTAACAAACATCCATACTCACAAACTTTCAGATTTATAATATGAATACGGATTAATAGTTAGTAAGATTTCTAAATAAAATGTTATTTAACATTAATTTGTCTTTTACAGGTGCTATGTTACTTACCTACTATTATTCTTGTCTTCCAACTGTATATATAGTACATAGTAATTATATAATAATAGCAGCATATAATAATTATTAGGTATATGCTATATTAAACGGTAATTTCATAATGACATTTGGCAAAATAGGTACCTACAATATTATATATGTATATTATTTAATTAACCATAAATAGTAACATTATTAACATAGAGCAAATCAATTTCCTATAGGAAAATCAGTAGAGTCACATGTAACATATAAATAATACCTGCCACGTGTAGTATATATAATATCTCTATTTCTATCTTTCCCACCACGTTCACAAACTCTTTCCGACGAATTAAAATCTCTAAAATACAAAATCTGTAAGTCATTGCAACGTCAGATATATTATGTACTAGCGACTCACCCTCGCTCCGCTCGGGTTCGTCCCTAGATGTAAAATTGACGTAACTTTTTTATTTATGAACCGATTGAAATAAAACAAATACTAAATGTTAAGTGAAACTTACCATAATATATTAGTGAAAACCGCATCCTAATCGGTTAAGCCGTTTCTGAGATTAGCGCGCACAAACGCACAGACAAACAGACAAAAATTCAAAAACTCATTGTTTTGTGTTCTATTGCGTAAATAAAGACCCCCATCCCCAAGATAGTTTTTCTCAAATATTTTCCATGTACAGACAGCGATCAGTTACACTTTTATTATATGTATAGATGTATAAAATAAACTCGTAGATCCCTAATTAATTTTAAAAAATTATTATTATCAAGTTGAAACTGAAACAACTGAAAATCTTTTTCTTTACGAAAATTATAGATAGTGGTAGCTAATAGAGGGTACAGGTGTAATAAATGCCGTGGGTGATTAACGTTAAGAATAATGTTTTTGAAAAAAGGACAATATATGTACATTAAAAAACTTTCTAATTAAACTTGTCAAATTGTTCATTAGCTTGAAACTTAAGTACTTGCTTTGGGACACCCAAAAGTTTGTCAGTGATAAGTGACAACTCTATTTCTAGCTTTATGTTTAAAAGTGCAAAGTGCGGATTTTGTAATAACGTAAGCTATACTTAGGAAATATAACACACGATAATACTTTCTTAGATATAGGTACGCCTATATTTTGTGATTTTAAATAAAACTATTTTTTCGTTATTTTATTTTGCTTTTGGTTCTCGACGTTTCGAATGCTTTACAGCAAACACAACAGTAATATATGGTCACGGGAAAAAATCTCAATCTCAGATATCAATCTCTCAAATCTGAAATAGCAGTTTTATTTATAATAGGTACATGATTTTATGATTTTTTAAAAATAAAACTATCTTTTTGAATTTTTAGTGAATTTATTTTGATTTTTGATTCCCAACGTTTCGAATGCTTTACTGCAATCATGGTCACAGGAGAGACTAGGGTTTAACCTTAAATTTCTGTAAAGCATTCGAAACGTCGGGGATGAAAAATCAAAATAAATCCGCGAAAGAATCCGAAAATATAGTTTTATTTAAAATGTCAAATATTTGTGTAAATCTAAGAAAGTATTACGATTTTAAGGTATTTGTTTGTGTAATTTCTATAATATTTCTACTTAGTGTATATCTACCGTGTTGACTACGCACAGAAGTACATAAGTGAGGAAAACGAAAGATACTATACGTTATACAGAAATACCTTTGAGATGTAAATTTATAACATCAGGTAATTTTCTTCCATCGTACGCAAAACGTTTCTTTGGAGTTCCGCCTGAAAATGTTTATGCAAAAGGTATCTTTTCTTTTCTTTTTTTGGAACAAATTCAATTACGTATGTATTTGACGTTTTTAGTCGAGGGTACGAAAACATAGCCAAGGGCTTACGCAGTTGTGTTGTAACCTTTCCATTTGTTCTTATTATTTGTTAATAAATATGCCTTAAGCTCAAAATACTTCGCATTTACCGCTTAGCATGGAGAAGACATATACAATTTTATTAATTTTTGTTTACTCTAAAAATCAGAAGATGCCTGACTGACTCTATTTACTACTATCGCGGATTAGAATCCTTTATTTGTTCTTTATACTTTATTGTAAATTTCCATGCCAGATATGTCTTTCGAATGTTAGAGGAACGTAGTAAAATTTTACGAAAAATACACGATTGGTATAAAAAAAGTGCAAAAAGTGAATAGAAATCGGAAAACAGAGTGAAAAGTCATTTCTTCTCTGTGCCTCTACAAAGAAATCTAGTGTATAAATAGACTGTAGATGATAAAAAATAACATATTTTATGACACCTCATATTTCAGGAAAAATTGGCTATAAAATTTATATAGGTACGTTCACCTTTAATTAATAAAGTTTAAGGTAGGAAGTACTCGTAGTAGGAAAATTATATTATTTATTGTATATTTTTTTATATTAGATAAAGGTCTTCTAATAAAACTTCATGCCCTCGTCAATTTGATAAGGGTCAGTAGTTTCACCGGAAATGAAAGCTTATAAGAAAATAGATACGATGTCTATTCTAGTTCCATTACATTTATGACGATCAGAAAGTTTATATTTTTTTGACTATACAGTTATTCGTCCCGGTGCCCTAACACATCGTGACATAAACTACAAAAAATAATATCTAAAAAGGTAGGTTTTATACCAACTTTCATCCCTTATTTTACCCCCTTACGTGTTTGTTTGTATTGTATTTATTTAATTGTATTGAAGAGCATTAATATCAAATTTCAAGTAATTCTGATCATAAATATATTTTTTTGGGTTGTTATATTATAACGAGTTTTCTCGTGGGAATGAGAAAATCTCTCGTGGTAAAGGTAAAGAGTAGCCCATGTCACTCTCCAACTACCTCCATACAAAAAATTAAGCCAATCTGTCACTCTGTTTCGACGTGAAAAGAAGACAAACTAACAAACACGCTTTCACATTTATAATATTAGTATAGATACTAGTACTTATACAGCCTCTTTGTCTAAGTGTTAAAAAGGTTTAAATTAAACACAATGCTTTTCATTATTTTTAACCGATTTCCAAAAAGAAGGAGGTTCGTCTGTATGTACGTTTTTTGTATCGTAAGCCCCACGGTTAGTAAGTAAACGAAAACTATTAATCATATGATAAAAATTAGTATCATAAATCGATATTGCCATAATCGTCCTCGATGTGGATTTTAGGTAAAACAATAGAAAAAGAATCCTATTAGGTAGGTACACTGTTCCATAGCTTCCTTTCTATTAGAATATTTAAAATTAGTACCTTCTATATACACCCACATTGTAAACTGATATGTGACTCAATCAATAACCATCAGATATTGTTTTTGATTTAATAAAAGAAATGGATATTCTGTTTAATTTTTAAAAGTAAATCGATTATAGTTTTTGTCTGCTTACGTAAATAAAACTAAGGAGGATAAAAAAAATAATTGTTTGTACATTTAAAGAATATTCATAAATAATTTTTACTTAATAATAAAAATGTTATTTTACTTAAAACTTACCTTTTAATCTTAAATTCTTTTCAGTGGTGCAATCGGACTCATCTGAGAGTCGGATTAGCTCATTTCTTTTGTCTGGCGCTTTGTCATGCATAACAGCTTCTACTGTTACAAGCTCGAAGATGTTGTTGGTACGGTTTAAGATCTATGGAGAAAAATAAAGCTTAATATTTTATAGTTATTTTACATGTAGTAGATACATTAGATTTTTTTTCTCTATGACGAATAGTTATCAATCACTCTATGGAAAATAAAATGTGTTCTAAGTACATGCTTTGAAGTGATGAATGTTATATTTTAAAGTTTACGGCATTTTGTTTTGGATTTATTCTGTTTATATATTCAAAATAAGTTCGATTAATTTATCTAAGATAAACTTTAAAGGACAATATTTACATAATCACTTTATCATAATAATTATCTAAATTGGCAGATAGCTGAAACTAGAAACTAAGTTTTGTCAGACAATTTCTGTGAATTTTGAAAGGGTTTAATGTCGTTCCAGAAGTGGAATAAATATCTATCTATTATTATAATAGGATAGTTACAAAATTTAAAAATGTTTTAAATAGAAATAATAATTCTTCATACTAAGTATTAGAAGATATCTACATTCTATACAGAATTATTATAAAGAAAGTTTGTAAGTTTGTTGGGTAATCTCTCAAACTATTGATCAGATTTTGAAAATTCTTTTACTAACAGGACAGGACTGGACATTACTGCCGAGTGTTATAGATAGGCTAATGGCTATTTATATTCCGATAAAAATGTTTTTATAGTTGGAAATTATAATAACTTTTACTGAGGTGAAGTGAGGTGAGTGGCAGTGGTAGCCCAGTGGTAACGCGATCGCTTGGGAAACCGAGTGAAGCGGGTTCAAATCCCGGGTCTCGCACCTCTGATATTTCAATGTGCGAATCATTTCTAACATGATTACCACTTGCCTTACGGTGAAGGAAAACATCGTGAGGAAACCTGCATTTCTGAGTGAACTTAGCAAGTTTTCGAAAGACATGTGAAGTCCGCCAACCCACACTTGGCCAGCGTGGTGGACTATGGCCTGATCCCCCTCGTATTGAAGGGAGGCCCCTGCCTAGTAGTGGGACTTTAAAAAGGGCTGAATACATTACTGAGGTTGGATAAAAATGACCGCTGAGTTCCTTTAACAGCTACTGTCAGGCACCTAGGGACACACCCGAGCGAAGCGAGAGTTGGTCGCTAGTATAAAGATAGCGTAACATATAATGAGTTTCATATAAAAGATCTATCTCTGAGTCTTCCGAGTTTCTGTCGCCAGTTTTTCTCGGAACTGACACTATTCTTACTGAACTAGTGGTAGAGTTATTACAGTATAATTTGCATTTATAAAAAAATCGAATATTAATTAGGTATACTAAGGTTTAGCGGGAAAATATTGTTGTAAAATTATACTTGCCGTTTGAAATTTAAATGCAATGAGTGGTCGCACTAAATCAAACCAATTGGTAATCTTCTTCCCAACCAAGTCTGGTAAAATGACCATAAGGGAGTTGCCGATACTTCGAACCACCATGTCGGAACTGTAATAAGGACATAATTTACAATTTATGTACTTCGGTAAAATGTTAATAGTATCACAGATCATATAATACTATACTAGATAGTATAAAAGTTCTTATATTAGACTAGCGAATCACCCTCGCTCTGCTCGGGTTCGTCTCAACTTACGTTTTAACGTTTAGTAAGTATAGATTTCTCAGAGATGAGATATTTTACCGCAGTAAAAAGTATCCTATAATATGTTGACCCGGATGACTAAAAGATAAAATTTGATGCGGTAACAGACAGATAGGCAAAAATTGAAATAAAACAAATTAAATGTTAAGTAAAGCTTACCACAAAACATTAATGAAAACCGCACCCAAATCGGTTAAGCCGTTTCTGAGATTAGCGCTCACAAACGCACAAACAAACAGACAAAATTTCTAAAAATCATTGTTTTGGATTCTATTTCGTTAATAAAGACCCCCCAATAAAAGTTTTTCTGAAATATCTTCCATGTACAGACTACAGAGAGCGATCAGTTACAATTTTATCATACGTATAGATTGATGTATAGACTATAAGTTCCTTACCCAAAAACAATACAAAAGGGAAATATTTCAAATAGTACAGATGCACTGATAGGTAGGTGTTTTTCTTCCCTCGTCATAGCCAGCGAAGCTAATGTGAAGGCACGGTTGTCAAAGGTCAACTGGAAGGTCACGTGCACAGTGTCGAAGAGTAACTCCTCTCGAAGTAACTCTATTCGCATCTCCTTGTGATAGAAATGTCGAGCGACCTACAATAGAATAAAAGTACCATAAAAATAAGTTTTTTTTTTATTAACAGCTAGTAGTATAGTTCAATGAGGAGTTCCTACGTTTACCTTGGTTTCATGGTCAGATCAATTCTATATTATTGCAAAAAAATAAAAAAATAAATGAAAATAAAAATATTTTATTTGCATAATGAGATTAATTAGGTAATATTGATATAATTAATAATCATTATTATTAATAATTATTATGATTAATATTAATTGTCAACAAGTGATGGAAAAATTGATTATTCATATAAATAATTATTTTTAGCTAGAAAATCACAATAATGAAACAAAGCTAGTTCAATTTAAAAGCTTTTAAAATAAAATTCGGTATTGTAATTATTTTTATCACTTAGAAGATTTCTTTATTTAAATAACTTTTATATTTTGCACGAAGTTCGAATTGCGAATAAGAATATGTTAGGATTTATTTTATACTGCCATCTAGTGGCATAAGTACTGTGTCATCTTAAAAAAGGAATTGCATTTATGCAGACTACTAGCGCCATCTAGTTAAAAAGTGTCATAAAAATAATTGTTATATAATTATGTACAATAATACAAGAAATTTCAGCTTGTAATTCAACGGGGGCGTAGCTCAGATGGTAGAGCGCTCGCTTAGCATGCGAGAGGTACCGGGATCGATACCCGGCGCCTCCAAACACCCCACCAAATCAGATTGTTTTGTGATTTTAATTAGTCCAATTGCTTTTTATAATATATGTTTTTTTACAGTAAATTGTATTTCTTTTTGTACTTTTTAATATGCATATTAAATGTTTAGATATACAAAAATGATTTATAAAGTATATAATTATTGTTATATATGTTACTGTGAAATATTTAATTCGTTAAAAATTACACTGAAAAACCTCAACATATAATTTATCGCTTACGTTTGAACGTTCCTGTCATGTTATTTACAGTTAACGATAAAACTATTTCATGATTCATCATTATATAATAATGTTATTATTTATTCGTAGGCTATCTAACTGACACGGGAAGCCTATCTTGAAATTTGAAGTACGATTTTTGATGATAATTATTATAATATTTTTAAGTTTTATTAAAAACTTATATAAAATTTTTATTAAAAATATTTTTAATGATTTATATTATACTAGTGACTCGCGCTCGCTTCGCTCGGGCTTGTGCCTAGGTACGTTTTAAGTTTTAACGGTAAGTATTGGTATCTCACGGAAATCGTACATTTTTTCCGCGATAAATAGTAACCTATGTGCTAATCAAAACTATAATCTATCTCTGTGCCAAATTTCATCCAGATCCGCTCAGCCGTTCTAGCGTGATTGAGTAACAAACATCCATCCATCTAAACTTTTGCATTTATAATATTAAAATGGGATTATTATTATAGGATTATGGGATTATATATACAAGAAAACCAAAATATTGTACACTTTTTTCGAACTTACCTCTCTTATTTGTCCCATAGCGTAAAATACGAATCCACGCCTCTTCGATCTATAATGCAATGTTAATCCTTGACGAGTTTCATTTTCACAAATAAAACTAGGCGCTCTCATTCTAGGGTAACTGAACTTCAGGTACTCGTGTAAATTGTCTAATCCATTTAAGAAATCTCTCATATGACGGCCCAAAACTGATAAAACTCTGTCATAGCCATATTGTGAGACAAAGCCCACAAAGTACACTCCCATTTGATCCATGAATTCGCGTTCTGATATTCCTAGGACCTGGAAACAGTTATTTATTATAGAATACAGTTAACATAATTAATACCTAATACATATTTTTTAGAATTATGAACGTAAGTAGGTAATACGCTTTATAATTTCACACTGTTACTTATCGGGGGTGTAACTCAGTGGTAGAGTGTCTGCTTCGCATGCTGAAAGTCCTGGGTTCAAATCCCAGCACCTCCAAAGTCTTTTTTTATTTTTCTTTATTCTTTTTTTAAATTACGATTAAATAACAAGTAATATTTTTATAAATTACCACAAAAAATATAATTTTTAATTTATCATGTTCATAATATTTTATAGCAAGTTGAAGTATGTATAGTATTATGTCATCGGTGGTTGAATTATAGAGACATTCTTTTTTTCAGGGACGTAATTTATTTTATATCTTTATTATTGTTATTAAATAAAAAAAAAACATTTAAAAAAAAAAACCAAAATATTACATGGCCCATGAGGGGATCGAACCCGCGACCTTCGCGTTATTAGCACGACGCTCTAACCAACTGAGCTAATGGGCCGATGTGTAAAAAAAATAATCCAAAATATTACATGGCCCATGAGGGGATCGAACCCGCGACCTTCGCGTTATTAGCACGACGCTCTAACCAACTGAGCTAATGGGCCGATGTGTATGATGGCAAAATACATTATCACATTATTATGACATACTAGCATTTTCTAGCGTCGCGGTCATTTAATTTTCGACCGACTTGAAAAAAAGGAAGTTCTCAATATGGTTGATTGTTTTTGTAGAATTATTTTTCTTAGGTCGTAGTGTGATATCGAAAAGCCTATAACTTTACTCAATAAATAAGTGATAAAACGCAAAAAGATTTCTTAAATTGGAGCAGTAGAGAGTAGCGTGTTCAAACACTCTTCAGTTTTATGTATATTATATTTATATTGATGACTATTTTAATAATATACTTTGATACTGATAATAATGAATCTTTGATATCAAATTATTTTTTTGTTTCATAAACCGTAATAAAAATATTTCTCATTCATAAGTGGACGAACACTTTCATAGAATTTTAAATTCGATTTGAAGTGTTTTTTAAGGAAATCATTCTTCTACTAGCGATTCAGCCTCGCTTTGCTCGGGGTCGTCCCTACCTTGCTTCCTTCCCCATACAAGATTTCATCCCCATTCTCACACCCTTAAGGAATGACTTCCGGTATAAAAACTGTTTCACTCACTCACTTTTCATATCATGAGATTTAAAAAATCTTATTTTAGTAAAAATAAATTCTTTTAATTTTCCTGACAATAACAAACACAAAAAAAAGAATTTTAAATAAAACTATCTTTTCGGATTTTATCGCGGATTTATTTGGATTTTTGTGTCCCGACGTTTTGAATGCTTTACAGCATTCATGGTCACGGGAGAGACTGAGGTGTTACATGTCTTGAAGGTATAGTTGTTACAGAGAGCCTACCCACAAATAACAAAATGAAAATTTCACCAATTACCTTACAATATTTTTAACTTTAAACATTTTAAACATTTTTATAATTTAAAAAAAAAACCTATATCATTCCCAGGGTCTCTAACTATCTTCTTTTTCGTCTAAATCGGTTCAGTAGATCCAGAGATTACCCCCTACAACGTCACAAACTCACAATATCACAAACTCACAAATTTTACCTCTTTATAATATTAGTATAGATTAAGACAGAATCATTCAATTTTATCAAAAAGCTATTTGAAATGAATAAAGCAAATTAATATAAAAGAATGATGCGTTAAGTCTCTTTTACCGTCTAGAATTTAAGAATTAGGTTGTTAAGTTACTTAAGTATACCTTTTTATTTTATGATTCTCACGTCCTTTGTGACGCTAGTTTATGAAAAATGTGCTAGGAAAGCTGATAGAAATACTAAAGACTAGCGGACCCGAAAGACGTTGTCCTGTCTACACGCCTTTAATTTGAAAATTTCAAACTTTTTTTAATAATTTTTTTGATGAAAATTATTATTCAAATTGTGAATCTAAACCATTCCCAGATCCCCTTGAACACACACAAAAAATTTCATCAAAATCGGTCCAGTCGTTTGAGAGAAGTTCAGTGACATACACACTCACAGAAGAATTATATATATAAAGATGTGGTGAGTAGGTACTATTTTAGTATTCACCACAGTTATTTTATACATAAAATAAAATTGTACTTAAGCCGCATCTGTACCTTAAATATTTTTTAGAAAATCTTATAAAACAGACATTTTTATTGATACAGAGGCCGAATCTATAGTTCTTACAATTTTTGTCTGTCTGTCTGTTTATGACAGCATCACGGGAACCCACTGGACTGATTTTAATGAAATTTGGTATGATGATAGCTGATTATCCGGGTCAACATATAGGGTATTTTTTACTGCCGGAAAGTATCTCATCTTTGAGAAGTCTGTACTAACTGATAAAACGTATCGAAGGAATAAACAAAAAATAAATTATGATATTCATAAAATGCGAAAGAATTAGCATTGCCCGCGGCTCCGCCCGCGTTCAGATGACCAAAAACCTAATTCTTAGGTTTTACATATTAGTATACTCTTACGTTGCAGTTTTTGTATTTTTTCTCAGAAATGAGACTTTTTCCGCGGTGAAAAGTATCCTATATGTTTACCCGGATAACCAGCTATCACCATACCAAATTTAATCAAAATCCCTCCAGTGGATTTTCTGTGATGCGGTAACAGGCAGACAGACAGACAGACAAAAATTCTAAAAACTATAGAATCAGCCTTTGTATCGATAATAATGTTTATTTCAATAAGATTTTCCAAAAAATATTTAATGTACAGATTCGGCTTAGTTACAATTTTATTATATGTATAGAAAAGTAAAAAATAAATATATTTGTATTCAATACTTATAAATAAATTCAAGGATATGTTTGTTACTTTAAAATGACTACCTAATCGGTATTGAGCTCATAACAGCATAATTTTTTATGCCTGTGTTTTACCTTTTTGATCCCAGTTTCAAGTTGAGTCTCAATACGATAAAATGTCGGGCAATAGTAATGTAATCTACGTTTACTTATAAGAAGGTAATATGTTATTTCACCAATATTAGGCGAGTTTCACTGGCGATAACTTTGAATTTAAGTAATATGTAGTATCTTTATTATATAGTATATTTATTGTACCAGCGGCGCTGGTTCGAGTCCCGCTAGGGGCATTCATTTGTGTTCAGTCATGGGTGTTTATATTTATAATATGTATGTATTTAAAGTTATATATATGTAGTGTATCAAATATCTGGTATCCATAACACAAGCCTCGTACCTTACTATGGAACTAGATGGTGCTGTGTATGAATGTCCCAATATATTTATTTTAATATATTTATAAGTATAGTAAGGTATATTTTAGCATAAACATGGTAGTGATATTTAATTTTATTCTTGTAGGCATAATAACTTTGCATTATTAATAATAATTATATAATATTAAAAAATTACACCAGTGCAGTCAAAAAGGACATAGGGTAAACCTCGGAATAAAAAATAATGGGGTAAAAAACTGTGTAAACCTTTGTTTTGGTATTTTATAAGTTAACTTAAGAAGTTTATATAATCTCGTGTACGGGTCACTGGATGTTAGAGGTCAAAGAACACGAAAATCGGTTTTTTGTTGTAGTAAAAAACCTTTTTTCTTTGCTCAAAATGACAGCTGAAGTTATTACAGAAGTTATAGAACATAAAATTATGTACAATTTAATCTGAGGCAATATTTCATATAATCAATACTTTTTATTAAGTTATTTATTTACATAACTAGCGGCCTACCCTCGCTTCGCTCGGGTTCGTCGCTAGGTACGTTTTAAATAGATATAAATAGTTATTAGCCAGCGTTAGCCATATAATTTTTTTTTGTTAATAATGTTGACAAATGTTGACATTAATATTTATACGATACTAACGTCACTCAATTGTTTGCCTTCCTGGAACTTCTCCACTAACACTTAAACTTTATTGTATGGTATTAAAGTTCAAATTGACTTTTAAGTATTATTAAGAATCTTTTGTATGGGAGTATAGAAAAGTGTTCTTTTTAGACTTATTCAGGCAATTTTTTAAAATTTTTCTCTGCGTAAGAACCATCATCGTACTTCAAGGAATATTCTAAAAAAAAGAATTAGCGAAAACGGTTCAGTTGCTCTCGAGGTTTGCGCTTACCAACACATTCAGCGATTCATTTTTATATTATAGACTAGCATTGCCCGCGGCTCCGCCCGCGTTTAGATGACCAAAAACCTAATTCTTAGGTTTTACATATTAGTATACACTTACAATGCAGTTTTTGTGTTTTTGTGTTTTTTCTCAGAAATGAGATATTTTCCCGCGGTAAAAAGTAGCCTATATGGTGACCCGGATAACCAGCTATCATCATACCAAATTTCATCAAAATCTGTCCAGTGGTTTTCTCGTGATGCGGTAACAGACAGACAGATAGATAGACAGACAAACAGACAGACAGACAAAAATTCTAAAAACTATAGATTCGGACTCTGTATCGATAATAATGTCTATTTCATAATACTTTCTTAGATTTACGCGAATATTTGACATTTTAAATAAAACTATCTTTTCGGATTTTGTCGCGGATTTATTTGCATTTTTGTTTCCCGACGTTTCGAATGCTTTACAGCATCCATGGTCACGGGAGAGACTGAGGTGTTACATGTCTTGAATGTATAGTTGTTACAGACAGCCTACCCACAATTAACAAAATGAAAATTGCACCAATTACATTACAATATTTTTTAACTTTAAACATTTTTATAATTTTAATTATAATTGAATATGGAAAATTATTTATTTAATTTTTGCTATTATTTTTATAATTATTACAATTTTAAAATATTAATTAGTAATCTATATTTAGTGTTGCCATTATTATATTTATAACCATAAAGAAAAATATAAAATATAGTATTAATTATTTAAGCCATATAATTGTTCTATGTGTAATTTAAAAAGTTAAAATTAATTAAGGATAATAATTTTAATTTAGTTTGCTATTATTTAAAAACAACTTACTAAGCAACACTATTAATATATACTTTTACAAATGAAAAATGAAAAATATTAATCTGATAAGCTGTCATTTTGATCTACACAGTATGAACTTACTACATCTGCCTGTCTGTTATGTTTATATTTATTATTTGATTTTATTATATTAATAACAGGATCCCATGACGATGGTAGTACCCAGCCATCTTCCCTATTGAAATTAGGATGTTTTTTAATTTCTATGGCTTCTAGAATCATTCTAGGGCGATATCGGTTTTCTTTCGCCAGGATTTGAGGTCTATCGAAGCGAATATAATGGCTTGGGCGGTCCTGACTATGTTTGCAGACAGCAGATGTTGTATTGCGACGGTGCTTCACATCAGCTATGTGTTCTTTGACCCGGGTTCTAATGGATCTCTTTGTTTGTCCGATGTAAGAGAGCCCACAATCACAATCAAGCTTGTAAACTCCTGCATCTTGTAGAGGGATGTGGCACTTGACAGGTGGTAGAAACTGACTAATTTTCTTTGGCGGCTTGAAGTAAGTTTTAATTGAAGCTCGCTTTAGAATGTCGCCAATCTTGTCAGTGACGCCTCTCATGTAAGGTAGGACTGCAGGGACGCGCTCGACTGTGGCTGGTTTCACTCGGTCCCTGTGACGTAGGCGCGGCACTTGCAGCTTGTTGTCTCGCAGAACTTGCTTGACATGTTGCAGCTCTCCGGCCAGGTGTTGCTCGTCACAGATCCCGCGTGCCCTCTGAAACAAAGATTTTCCCACGGTAGCTAACTGTGAAGGGTGGTGGTGAGATTCACCATTCAAGTACCTATCAGTATGGGTCTTCTTTCGATACACAGTATGACTCAAGGTGTTATCTGGGTTACGTATAACTAATACATCTAAGAAAGCTAAAGAATTATTAGACTCCAATTCCATTGTAAATTGTATTTTAGGGTTTATGGAGTTAAGATGTTCTAAGAATACAGATATTTTATCAGATGGTAATATTGTGAAAGTGTCATCTACATACCGCTTGTAGAAACGAGGGATCACAGGTGATGTATTTAGGGCGGTCTCCTCGAAGGCCTCCATGAAGATGTCAGCTACAACGGGAGAGACCGGCGAACCTATTGCCACTCCATCCACTTGCTTGTAGAATTCATCATTCCACAATAGATAGCCAGATGTAAGGCAATGTTTCAAAAGTTCAGTGTATTCTTCTTGCATACTATTATCCCGTAGCTTTCTTGATACTATTTTGACACAGTCCTCTACTGGTAGGCTGGTGAATAGAGACTGTACATCAAAACTGACCATAGTTTCATTGTCCATGAGTTGTAGGTGTTTTATCTCATTGACAAAATGGTACGAGTCCCTTGTGAACGCTGATGTTTGTCCTCTGAGTGTTGAGAGTACTTTCGCTACTAGTTGGGCCAATTTATAAGTCGTATAAGACCTTGATGTCAAAAATCTTGTTCCATCTTGTGCAAAGCCGCCTAAACTGTATGGACTTCCAAAGATACACAAACCTAACGCTCCGCTACGTCCAATTGTGAGTCAAATCGACACACCGACTTATAAATTGACCCAACTAGTAGCGAAAGTACTCTCAACACTCAGAGGACAAACATCAGCGTTCACAAGGGACTCATACCATTTTGTCAATGAGATAAAACACCTACAACTCATGGACAATGAAACTATGGTCAGTTTTGATGTACAGTCTCTATTCACCAGCCTACCAGTAGAGGACTGTGTCAAAATAGTATCAAGAAAGCTACGGGATAATAGTATGCAAGAAGAATACACTGAACTTTTGAAACACTGCCTTACATCTGGCTATCTATTGTGGAATGATGAATTCTACAAGCAAGTGGATGGAGTGGCAATGGGTTCGCCGGTCTCTCCCGTTGTAGCTGACATCTTCATGGAGGCCTTCGAGGACACCGCCCTAAACACATCACCTGTGACCCCTCGTTTCTACAAGCGGTATGTAGATGACACCTTCACAATATTACCATCTGATAAAATATCTGTATTCTTAGAACATCTTAACTCCATAAACCCTAAAATACAATTTACAATGGAATTGGAGTCTAATAATTCTTTAGCTTTCTTAGATGTATTAGTTATACGTAACCCAGATAACACCTTGAGTCATACTGTGTATCGAAAGAAGACCCATACTGATAGGTACTTGAATGGTGAATCTCACCACCACCCTTCACAGTTAGCTACCGTGGGAAAATCTTTGTTTCAGAGGGCACGCGGGATCTGTGACGAGCAACACCTGGCCGGAGAGCTGCAACATGTCAAGCAAGTTCTGCGAGACAACAAGCTGCAAGTGCCGCGCCTACGTCACAGGGACCGAGTGAAACCAGCCACAGTCGAGCGCGTCCCTGCAGTCCTACCTTACATGAGAGGCGTCACTGACAAGATTGGCGACATTCTAAAGCGAGCTTCAATTAAAACTTACTTCAAGCCGCCAAAGAAAATTAGTCAGTTTCTACCACCTGTCAAGTGCCACATCCCTCTACAAGATGCAGGAGTTTACAAGCTTGATTGTGATTGTGGGCTCTCTTACATCGGACAAACAAAGAGATCCATTAGAACCCGGGTCAAAGAACACATAGCTGATGTGAAGCACCGTCGCAATACAACATCTGCTGTCTGCAAACATAGTCAGGACCGCCCAAGCCATTATATTCGCTTCGATAGACCTCAAATTCTGGCGAAAGAAAACCGATATCGCCCTAGAATGATTCTAGAAGCCATAGAAATTAAAAAACATCCTAATTTCAATAGGGAAGATGGCTGGGTACTACCATCGTCATGGGATCCTGTTATTAATATAATAAAATCAAATAATAAATATAAACATAACAGACAGGCAGATGTAGTAAGTTCATACTGTGTAGATCAAAATGACAGCTTATCAGATTAATATTTTTCATTTTTCATTTGTAAAAGTATATATTAATAGTGTTGCTTAGTAAGTTGTTTTTAAATAATAGCAAACTAAATTAAAATTATTATCCTTAATTAATTTTAACTTTTTAAATTACACATAGAACAATTATATGGCTTAAATAATTAATACTATATTTTATATTTTTCTTTATGGTTATAAATATAATAATGGCAACACTAAATATAGATTACTAATTAATATTTTAAAATTGTAATAATTATAAAAATAATAGCAAAAATTAAATAAATAATTTTCCATATTCAATTATAATTAAAATTATAAAAATGTTTAAAGTTAAAAAATATTGTAATGTAATTGGTGCAATTTTCATTTTGTTAATTGTGGGTAGGCTGTCTGTAACAACTATACATTCAAGACATGTAACACCTCAGTCTCTCCCGTGACCATGGATGCTGTAAAGCATTCGAAACGTCGGAAACAAAAATGCAAATAAATCCGCGACAAAATCCGAAAAGATAGTTTTATTTAAAATGTCTATTTCAATTAGATTTCTCAAAAAATATTTAATGTACAGATTTGACTTAGTTAGAATTTTATTATATGTATAGATAAATGAGCTTACATATTTGACAGGACTATTCTGGGATTTATAACCTCATATATGTACATTATGTGGGTGTTTTAACTTTCAATGGAGCAGAGGGAATTATTGCTATTTAATGCCATGCACTCGTAGTAGTGACTTGTGAATTTGACAAAATATTTTTACGTTCTATGAGTTCGGGGATCGGAAATTAAACCACGTCTTTTGCACTACGGATGTTTTATTGCTCTTGGTTGACAAGAGTGATTTATAGAAATTCACCAACATGGACAATCTGGATGACATTTGGTATACACTATACAGGTTTTACGACTTTATAGAATATTTTTTTCGTCGGATATTTTTGATTGGATTTATTTTATTGGATTGGGGCTACTTCCTTCAAAAAGGGGATAAAAAGGGGTAAAAAAGGGGCTACTGGATATATTCACCTTATGAGAACCGATTTCGATGATTTTTTTTTTATTTCAAAGGCGTGATAAACAGAATATCTCCTCAAAATGTAGTTAGTGCTCGCGAGGTCCACTGTTTGCAGAACTACTATACCTATAGTTTGAACCTGTTTCAGTTACTTCGAATATTCAACTAAGATGTTGCACTTGTCAATAGGGCTGGGCCAAAAGTGATTGATTCTGCGCAACTTAAGATTCCAAACGGTGATAAACGGAGCAAGCAAAGAAACGCACTTTCACGTTTACAATATTACTTATTAGTATAATAATACTGCGACTGCGATGCTGCGTATGCGACTTACTTTCGATCCGCTTGTGTGCATCCTTAGCAAGTAATCTGCAAGTGTCAAATCTGCCAAGTCTCCTTAAAATCGCTTTAACTGTTTCGGAGATTAGCCGGAACAAGCAGGCAGACAGATAGACAAGCAAACATTTTCAAAATTATCTATATGCTTTTATATATATTTACTAAAAAGGTGTTATTTTAACGTTCCAAACACATTTTAATATAATTTTATTCATATGTGCTTATAGATTACTTACTTCTTGTGCCTTTTTAGCCAATCGCGTAATCAAGTTCTCTGGGTACACTTGATGTACTGAAAACGATGGCTGTTCGACGCCAGCCTGCCTTCTGATATCTTCCCACCTCTCTTCCCCGTACGTCTGGCGGATGTACTCCGCCATATTTTCTAGTAATAACCCGTACATGGTGTCTGTAGAGAAAAATGTAATATTAAATTATATTTAACAAATGTTATTTTCAATTATTTAAAATGGTAGAGATTAATAGAAGATTAAGAAAAAACAAATAAAAGTTATCGTTCCTTAGTAATGTTATAAATGAAAAAGTTCGGTTTTCTCTGATCTGGATCCCGGAAACGGGAAGATATATAACAAGAATAGAACTGTCGATATGTAAATAAGAAAAAAGAACATGCTAATCATCTTATAATATCTATACGATATGTTTTGTTTTTATTTTTTGTTTGTTTTAATTCAACGCGGACAAACTTTATAATTTTGGTAAATAGAAATTTATTCATTATTCAACGTACATATTAAGCAATTAGCTGTAGTTACTAATGTCCCAACATATTTATGTATTTACTAGCAGAACCCGGGGCATCACTCGCGTTAATACTATAAAAAAAACTAAAAAAGTAGGTTTCATACAAATTTCCATCCCCTATTTTACCCCCTTATGGATGAATTGCGAAAAATTAAAAACATGTATTTATTTAATTGTATTGAAGAGCATTAATACCAAGTTTCAAGTAATTCTGATCACAAAATTTTTTTGTTGTATCATAACGATTTTTCCTGTGGGAATCTTATTATCTCCCGCGGTAAAAAGTAGCCATCATCATGTCACTCTCCATCCTTAAACTATCTTCACACAAAAAATTACGTCAATCCATCACTTCGTTTCAACGTGAAAGTAAGACAAACAAACAATCAAACAAATGAACAAACACACTTTCATATTTATAATATTAGTATGGATGTCGGTTTACCAATTCCATTTCATATTACTTTATAAATAAATATAATCAAGAGTGGTATAACATCATATATCAAAATTTGATTAAGAAATGCGTATCTTATTTGCAAATTACCCTCAAGGATTCTAAATGCCTTGGGGATATGTCACAAGAACGCCAAGAGTGGAAATATATTTATTAATTTACCTATTTATGAATAAGGCTATTCATAACACTTTGGCGTTAAATAAATTCGAGATAAAAAGATTTAAAAAGTAGGTAGTACAATAAATTTATAGTAATGTTACGCAGTTTTGTAATAGTTCGTAGAAATGTACTAATGACATTATTATCTATACACTAGCGACTCACCCTCGCTCCGCTCGGGTTCGTCCCTGGAGTGGGGTCTGGGAGGACCACCCTTATCCTTATCACTTAGGGGTATGGAAAATAGATAGTAGCCGATTCTCAAACCTACTGAATACGCATATAAAATTTGGTAAAAATCGGTAAAGCCGTTTCGGAGGAGTACGGTAACTAACATTGTGACATGGAAATTTTATATATAAGATTATAGGTACAATGTTCTATCCAGTATCCCAATAATGAAATGGTAGATTCCTCACGGACTGACTACACTGACATTTAATTTAAATTTAAAATGTAAAAATGACGATTCAAAAGAGATTGTAAAAGTTTATATGAAAAAAAATATTTTGATTTGATTTGAAAAAAAAAAAATATTATAATTTCTTATGGGACAGTAAATTCTATGATAAATAATGACTTAGCTAAAGACTAAAAATAATTTTGCTAATATATAATATATATTAAAACGTATAGGTACCTACGGTAATGTTCGCGTAATAACAGAAACATATCCTATAAGTAATTTTAGTGAAATAAAAATAAGCCATCGTCACTTAGGATCATATCCTACCCCTGGACTGGATGTCACTATGCCCGGGATACATACTACTCTCTAAACCTTCGAGTCAGTACAAGTAACCGCTTTAGGATCATTTCACACTATAGTGCCACGTTGCTAAAGTGTGATTCCACCAGAACTTGACTCTTACTGATGGTGTGAATGCATTCATTGTTTCTTGTATAAAAATACTTTACCAGACCAATACCGGACCAAAAACGGACTGTAATCGGGAATATAGTGTGGAGCTACCCTTAATTATATAGATACGGAAATAGAGCAGCCCAAGTAAATGAGTGCGGTCAAATTGGGTAATTGATAACGGGTCAGATTCTACAATTAATCTTGCAAGGTGACACTTATACGCACTGGAATTTACTTACGGGATATCCAATAAGGCATTAAGCTTAGGAACATCAGCTAAAGATTAAACAGCTTTCCTTCTGAATATCCTCCTTTATAGTAATAATTTATTACTTTTTTGTATAGTAAGACTCTTTCATGAGTAGGTATATGTAGCTTTTAATATTATTATTGCTAGATATATTAGCTGACTTTAAAACGAGTAGGTATTTAAAATTAAATATTTTTTACCCACATCAAAAAGGTAAGTGCTCGGTCAGGGTGTATGTATTAATAATCATATTAGCTCAATATATGGAAACTACTTAAAAATTATACACACACATACACACACACACACATATATATATATATATATATATAGACTAACGACTCATCCTCACTTACTTCTTACTTAGATTTCTCAGAGATTTTTCTCAGATATTTTCCCGCAGTGAAAAGTATCCTACATGTTGACCCGGTTATCCAACCAGCTATTATCATACCAAATTTCATAAAAATTGGTTCAGTAGTTTTCTCGTGATGTGTTCCCAGAATGACAGACAGGCAAAAATACTAAAAATTATAGATTCGGCCTCTGCACTGTATCGATAATAATTACTATTTCAATAAGATTTTTCAAACAATATTTAATGTACAGATTCGACTCAGAATTTTATTGTATATATAGAAGTTAATAGACACTAGGCGCTTGTTTTTTATTTATTAATTTAGACACACACAGATTTCCAAGTTTACTTTTTTACAATTAATTTTGTATGGCCCTATAATAATTTGTTTTATTAGGTATTAAAAGTTCTAATATTTCATACTAACTGCTATCCGACGAACATAAATAACAAGTAGCATCAAAATCCTTTTAAGTTAAAATTCAAAAGTAATAGAAAATAATTTAAACATTAATATGCCATATTATATTGTGATAAAGGTTAAAATAGCATGTCCATTTTCTGTTTAAGATGCAATGTAATGGTCCATACTTTACGGCTTAGTGGTATCGTAAACCGTTTGTGCGTTGCGGGGTGTGGAATAAAATGTAACAATAGTATTGGAAAATCTTTCTTTGATTTTGATTGAACAGATTCTATGGCGATTTGAAGTAACCTGTTGATTTGGCAGTTTTGCCACAATATATTGTGTCTCTTTGTAGTACTTCTCTTTTATTTTCAACCGACTTCAAAAAGGAGGAGGTTCTCAATTCGACTGTATTTTTTTTTATGTTTGTTACCTCAGAACTCCGTCATTTATTAACCGATTTGGACAATTTTTGTGTTGTTTGAAAGGGTATACTTCCAGATTGGTTCCCATACCATCCCTAAGGGTGGAAAAATAGCTAATGATGAATTTAACCTACTTCTAATTGTCATATTAACTTTAAATTTGCAAGTGTTTCTATTTCCGTTGATAGTACAGTGGTTCGGTGTTGTTGACCTGATCTGATGGCAAGGCCAGAAGGTGGATAGGTGGAACTCTTTAACGGCTAATAGTAGATACTTTGAGTTTGGGCTTATTTTGTTTGATTTGACAAGCCTAACACGTTAGAATCCTTTCTTTGCTACTACTGTCTACACTAAAAAGGGAAAAATAAAAACTTTTTAACAAAAAAATAAAAACCGACTTCAAACAAAAGCACTAAAAAGTGAAAAATAACTGATTGGTAGTTTTCATTTACTATACATACCTAATCAAATATTTTCGAAGTCGGTGTGCTTTGGCTAAGTAATTAAAGCCTACCTATTAAATACATACCTAATCAAATATTTTCGAATCAGAAAAACAAAACAAAAATTGTCCAAAACAGTTAATAAATGACGAAGTTCTGAGGTAACAAACATAAAAAAAACATTCGAATTGAGAACCTCCTCCTTTTTGAAGTCGGTTGAAAAGTTGAGTGCTAACCATCTTAAATGCTTTGCTTTTATTAATACAACTTTAAATGATTTAAAAAAATTTGCTAGCCCGTCGACATGAGCTTTTTTAAATTCATTTTCGATTACCTAAAGAGTCACCTGCCGCTTGAAATAATTATTCGATTTTTACACTTGAACGAGAATTAATTAAGCCTTCAGAAAAAGTTCTTTAAAGTTAATTTTAAATCTTTTGTTGAACAACTTAAACAGTCTGAACGTTGTATAATAACGACGAAGTGACGTCAATCGATTGCGAAGATTTAAAGATACAGCTGGTGTGTCGTCCTTGATGGAAGTTCGAAAGAGCGCAATACCGCGGGCAAAACTAAGTCTACAGCTTTCTTCTTATGTAATTTAATCCAAAAATATATATTATATACTATATACTATATATATATATATATATATATATATATATATATCTAATATACATATAAAAAATGTAGGTTTGTTTTCGTGTAAGAATTCTTAGAACATCCATGCAATTGCGATGGCACTTTGATAAATTGTTACATTTTGTTTCTAGCATACATCAACGTACCATAGGAAACGCCCGAGTTTTATCGGAATTCGGATAGTTCGAAACTATTAGTCTGCCTAGAATAGGTCTAACTAGTAAATAATCTATACATATAATAAAATTGTAACTAAGCCGAATGTGTACATTAAATATTGTTTGGAAAATCTTATTGAAATAGACATTATTATCGATACAGAGGCCGAATCTATAGTTTTTAGAATTACTGTCTGTCTGTCTATCTGTCTGTTACATCATCACAGAAAAACCACTGGAGGGATTTTGATGAAATTTGGTATGGTGATAGCTGATTATCCAGGTCAACATATAGGATACTTTTCACCGTGGAAAAATGTCTCATTTCTGAGAAAAAATACAAAAACTGAAATGTAATAGTATACTAATAATTAAAACCTAAGTATTTGGGTTTTGGTCATTTGAACGCGGGTGGAGCCGTGGGAAATGCTAGTATATTATAATTGTTAATATAGAATTTTACAGCCGAGTGGAATAAGAGTAGGTTGCTTGTAAATAAAAAGTATCACGATTTTCATAACCAAGAAGAATTTACTTATGACGTTATATAAGTGGATACTTAATTCGCAATATATTTTTGTCAGACACTAATAACCTTATAAATTTCAAAGCCTACGTGATCAGACAGGTAGAAAATTTAAAATAAATCAATAAAAATTCGATACGCGTAATATACTTACTTTAAAAGCCTCTATGACGTAACAGAACAATCGTTTAAACGAATTGCGACCGATAAATGAACGATTGTGCGCCAAAGTTGATTGAACACAAGCTATACTAGTTTTGTAGTTTTATGAGTACAAATGTTGACATGTATGGGTTTCATTAATTGTACAATCTAGTCGAAGAAGCTTGTGATTGAAAGATATGATAGCCGAAACGATATTTATTAATACTTTCTTAGATTTACGCGAATGTTTGACATTTTTAAATAAAACTATCTTTTCGGATTATTTCGCGGATTTATTTTGATTTTTGGTTCCCGACGTTTCGAATACTCCCGTGACCATGGATGCTGTAAAGCATTCGAAACTTCGGGAACCAAAAATCAAAACAAATCCGCTAAATAATCCGATACTTATTAATTTAATTTTAAAAACAAATAATAACCATATTCCAACGCTATATACAGAATCAATCAAAAACTTGACTTGAAAACTTTTTATCAATATATATTAAAACAAAATATTTATATAAAAAAAGCAATATTAAAATATTAATCACTTAACACAAAATAGTACTTAAGGTCGTTCTGAAAACCAATTATCCTCCTAAAGGATTTTAGTAAATAGTGTGATAAATTCGGCGATCCAATCCAAGCCAAGAGGCGCTGGGAGGTGGCCCACTTCGGTGGGCAGTGTACGATGCGGGTTGCTGCTTTTACTTCTCTGATAGCAGAGTGGACCGTGGGAGCAATTCCTTGGTTATTGTGATCTCCTTTGGCAGACCTTCCACCGGTGCGATGAGGTTGAGTGCGTTAACAATCCTGCGACGCCCCATTAAGACGGGGAAGGACCACTAAACTGTTGGATTTTAGTGGGCAGTACTACTAACTTTTCTAGTCGGTGAGTCCCACATAACCACCTGTATGTACTCACATTAAAAAAAGAGGAGCTCCCGTATTCTATATTTAAAAGAATTTAATAAAAGCTTGATTTTGTCCCTATCTACTTAGCACCTCATAAATCTTCCGTCGGTGAGTTATAGATAAAATGTACGAGCTCGCTTACTATAAAGTAATAAGATTTCTACTTTAAGCATAGGTTTTATGGTAATTAAAGAAATTCGTTTCGTTATTCCAGAACATTTTGCACTTTGGTAAATAAAATTATGATATTTGTAAGGTAAAATTAAAATTTGTAATATCTCCTATTGGAGTCCTAAGCTACTTATGTGTAAGGAGTTATCAATATTTT
Source organism: Brenthis ino (assembly GCA_921882275.1). Taxonomy (NCBI): domain Eukaryota; kingdom Metazoa; phylum Arthropoda; class Insecta; order Lepidoptera; family Nymphalidae; genus Brenthis; species Brenthis ino. The sequence continues at coordinate 18,642,551 of OV170222.1, forward strand.
CCAAAATATGTTCTATTATCGATATGTCCGGAACTTTGTCTGTTTACTTTCTTTTATATGAAAATTAATATTTTCCAACCTTTAAACGGTGAATATCTTAAAAAGGCTTTAAAATGTTAGATCCCCTTAGTTTCAGCAGTCATCTACTACTAATTCTAAGTAACTTTAATTGAATTCTCAATATGTTCATATCCAAACAATATTATATTAATTTAAAGATTAATTACACGAGTGATGAGTCCGTTCTAACTTTTAATGGCGTACTGCTTAATTTCATTATCTGAATTAAGCTAGAAGTGGTGTAAATTTTGTACTTTGTTAGAGTTGTAATTTGTAGAGAGAGTTCCTTAGATTTACTACAAAGATTCATCACTTTCAATTATAGCATACTAGCGACTTAGCCTTGCTTCGCTCGGCTCTTTGTTGACCACGCGTCAGGTTGATCGTAGAAGTCCGATAACTTCCAGCATTAATTATTAAGAGAAATATGAATTTTGTTATCAATTAATATATATTTTTTCTTTAATTGTTAAAAATATGTAATGCTAGCTTTTGCCAAAAGCTTAGGCTGCATAATTTATTTATGTATTAGTCAAAGCGCGTCGCCGTTCGGGTAGGTCTGGAGTTTCAAGCTTTATTTCTTTCCAGGTCTTCCTTTATTGTTTTCGCTTTAGTAATGATTGAGCGTCACGACGTTTGCTTAGGACGATCAGGCTTACGGTTTTCCTAGGGACCCCAATCTACTAAGGCTTGTATCTGTATGTAAACAGGGTCTCTTCGGAGCGTGTGGCCAATCCAGTTCCAAACACTACATATGACTATAAAATTTTCGTCGATTTGACTTCGTTTACATGCCAAAAATAGTCCAAATACAACAAATATCTACAAAACTTATATATTTCATGTGCAAAGAGTACTTCATAGTATTGTTTTATCTATTTTAAAGAAACTGGATTTCATATGAGTATATATACTTAAAATTCATCAGTTTCTACTGCTGAACAGTAAAATCTGCTAAGGATTTAATCTTTCCCACCCCGCCGAAAGTTAAACCAGAGAAGTAACTAAATTACAAACTAATCTAAGGATGAATCAGAACGGAATAACAATTAACATATTAGAAGCGAAAATCTCTAGATAAGGGACTGTTGATCGATAGATTCATTGTTGAAGTGTGATATGATGGAACGAGCGGTAAAAGCACAAGTATAAAAATTTATGCTAACATTATATGTCAGAATCTGCGTTAAAACACGTAATTTTACCAAACTATCTCTGACACCCCTTGTTAACTTCTTAGTTTTAAATTAATTTTCCACGTTCTTACGATATTAAAAAGATCTACAGGGTTTGAGTTCAGTATGTGAAAAATGTAAAGTCTAAATATGTTAATATGATTTTCTACCAGTTTTGTAGCACCGTGGACTTATGCAATACTTTATATTTTTGAACTTGTTAAATTCAATTTTTTTTAATTTTCATATAAAAGCTCCAAAATTAGTTTTTATCTATAATAAACCACGAAACTAAAGAATTTCATGATATCATTAGGGCTTAAGGTCATTAAAAGTTATAATAATTAGCCCCAAAGTTCAGAAATTTATTTTGGGAGAACTGTAACTAACGAAATGAGAAACTTTGTACACATTATAATAGTAGCTTTTCAAAGTCAATTGCTAAAACAGTTAACCGTTATTAATTGAATACTAACTTCTACCTGTTCCTTTGTCTACATTTATTTGTAGTAGGATTTTTTAAAATATAAAAATATTTACAGAATATAAGTCCATTTGCGTGTTTAATTGCACATATCTCGAGAACATTTCGATGAATTTCAATTTCAATAGATTATTATAACCTATGTGTCATTCCAGACTATAATCTATCTGTGTGCCAAATTTCATCGAGATCCGTTCTGGCGTGAAAGAGTAACAAACATCCATACATACTCACAAACTTTCTCATTTATAATATTTATACAGATATTTCTCCTGTAGTTTTTATGCAGTTTGCAAAAATAGTCATAAAAATCGAGCGAAGCGACAGGCATTAGTTAGTCTACATTTAAACTGTAATAAAGTAAGCTTTGACAGAGATTAACCTTGTTCCACAGAAGACATCAAAAGGAATAAGTCAACGGCGCTTAGCAACAGTAATCACTGTATAAAACAATGGTATCTAATATTAGCAACTATTGTTACATTGTACCAAATCGGTCGCCAAAAGCTTAACAAATATGGCGCTCGTAAAAATTAATTCGCGATTGTACTTATAAGTTTCCGTGTCACTAATGTATTGTAGTTTTATTTAGACATTGATATGGTACATAAGCTACGAGTATGCTTTTGGTGAATTTGGGAAAATGTACTTTTGTGGAAGCAGTAGTAATAGGTTAAATTTTATTGGCTGCGTCTACCCACAAAAATAAATAAAAAATGGTGAATATCTACTTCTTATTTTGGTTACTACAAAATAATACCCATAGGTCAACCCGCACTTGGCCAGCGTGGTGGATTATGGCCTATGACCCCTCGTATTGATGGGAGGCCCGTGCCCAGCAGTGGGACGTTAAAAAGGGCTGCATACTATACTCATAGAAATTATATAAAATTGCTATTATAAAAATATAAAAATATATTATATAAAATTGATTAAGTGAATTTTATACATTGTTAAAAAAATCTTCTGGGTTTTCTGGTGTTAGCTTCTTATTCTCTGAAGAATTTACTTCTTTAATAAATTGAATATTTGGCTAATGAAGTAATGGTCAATAAAAAAAAAGAAACAAACAAATATTTTATTAATAAACTAAAAATATATTGATATTAGTGAGAGTATTAATATTACGCAGCAGGTAAGTCATTAACCCAACATCGTTACAGTTTTATCTGAAACCTCTCAGGGTCTTATTATCATAGATATTGATTATCACTTTTGACGTCGTTTTGTTCCTGTAAAATGACTAATTTTCGTGCCCTGACGATGAATATTTTAGAATAGTTGCCTATATTTTCTAGTAATTAAATTTAAATATTTTTTAGGCTTGTACTAAAAAAATTACTACCATTTCACAATAACGAGGTATAAAGGATTAGCCTTAATACGTTGAGTTTATACATTTTGTACACAAGTATATTACCAAATACTAACATCCATTTGACAATTCGATATTCTGCAACCGTTGCGAAAACAATGGCGGGCCCAAAAATCTGAAAAACATATTTTCTATCACACAAAAGCCTCACGTGCTGTACCCTTTTTGGTACAATAGTGTTACGGAATAATAAGCAGTATTCCGAGGTCAAGTCTAAAAATACCCCAGGGACAGCGGATAACGGTCTATGTTATTTAATTTGGTATTCGATATCGACAATATGCTATTACACAATTGGATGAATTTTATTGGGGACGAATTTCTATTTCCAAATAGAAACTATGATGTTAGAATTTTTTTATTTGTTTCTAGCTTGCCCGTGGCATTGATTGCGTTTTCCGGTCCTCGATCTTGGGAAATGCCGTCTAAAATTAGTTTAGAACTAAAATAAGGCAAAGGCACCCAATTTCGAGGGGTTCTAAAAATGGCTCCATATTCCGAGGTATTTAGAAAAACCGCGTTTTCAAGCAATTTACCATTTCTTTTTATCTGTAAGATCATCTTATTCGATTAATAATTTATCTGTTCGTGTTTATATGAGCAAAAGGGTGCTTTAGTGTGTGTACGTTTTAAAATAATCGGTTATATGTACGTCAGCAGCTGACTCGAACGCGCACTTCATACATTTTGGACCTCATGCACGTGAATACTATGTTTTTCTAAATAGTGTTTTAGATAAGTTTCATACTGTGTGAGTATTTGTTTAGGTAGAAAATTTGGAAGGTTTATACTATTTTGTATCGAGAATACTTAAAACATGTGTATTTTTCTTCACAAATTAAGGAGAAAATAAGTTTTTAAAATACCACGGCATTAGGTGCCAAATATTAGTAATTAGGTTCCTAAATGCCGATGTATACACGGAATTGCAATTTCATAGACATTATCTTTTTTTTTAATTTTGAAGGCAGTTTTATAATGCCCAACTTATTATATTTTGTTTTGATTACTTAAATAGCCAATAAATATAAAAATCTATTACCGAGGCACACTTTGGCGTCGCATTTACTAATAATAGCATATCAAAGATTATAATATATATCGATGTAATTCTGATTGTGTTCTATATATTTTTTCGAAGATATCACAATTAAGCATTACTTTATTAATATAATATTAAAAAATCTTTTACTTTTTAATATTCCAAATTAGAGAACGGGATTTAGTATTATTAAATGCAATTCCGATGTATGTAGGTCGGAATAAGATTCTATGAGCACATAATACTGTGGTATTGACATAAGTTAAATACAGAGTGTTCATTTTATCTTACGCATAACTATAATAACTTTAATAATCCAATATACTTAGATATTTAGTACAGATGGGCTGACTATGAGTTTTGCCGACTAGCCGACTAATCGGTTGGAAAAAGGCAGAGTAATCGGCCGACTAGTCGGTCTAGCCGATCATTGCTTTCCGCGATGTTTGTCGCGCTTCCCATCCCTTGCGTCGCGCGTGCGGACATTTACTTTTTAGATTTTTTTTATTTTCATTTATTTTTTAGATTTTTGTTTACTTTGCATTTTGTTATTTGTGTTTTTTTTTATAAAAATATACGACAGTCAGTGATTTGTATAGCTAAGACAGTTTGTTTTATAGTAAAAGTACCTACATAATAGAAATTAAATCATGTCATACTTTCTAAGATTTACGCGAATATTTGACATCTATAAAGATTAATTTTATTTAAATTAAATATAAACACGCATGCCTGGACTACAAACATTCGTGCTCATCACACAAATGAATGCCCCCGGCGGGACTCGAACCCGCGACCGCTAGCACAGCAAGTAGGACTACTGCAAAGTGAGCCAAACGTGTCGTCAATGTAAAGTTTATCTTACACTTGCGATATATAATAATATACATACACAGATATGATGAGTTATTGTCGGTTATATTATAACGTGTTTTCCCGTGGGAATGAGATAATTTCCCGAGGTAAAAAGTAGCCTATGTCACTCTAGAGCCCTCCGACTATCTCCACACAAAAAATCACGCTAATCCGTCACCCCGTTTCGACGTGAAAGAAGGACAAATAAACAAACACACTTTCACATTTATAATATTAGTATGGATATGGAAGTATGGATATAAGAAAGCACAAGTTATTACGTGCAGCTCAGTCCACGTGGCAGGAACGTCAATAAAAGTAGTCTGCGAATTTCTCTCAAATCCTTTTAGCTGTTATAACAGCATTACGAAGTATCAAATACACACTCATTTACTTATAAACTTTCGAGTTTATTATATTAATGTTTTGCGTACTGACAATAATTATTAATGAAGAAAATTAGGTGATGTCTTAGTTAATTTAAATAGTATTCAAGCGAAATACTCTGCTGACAACCAAAATTACCTTTCTCCGTGAAATATCACCTGTTGCCAAATTGGGAATTTAGTAAATTATTGTCATTATGTTTCTTGGTGGACCGGTTTCCCAATTTAAACAACTAGATATAACAATAAATAACACATTTAAACACAAAACCCACATGAATGTGGGTGGGATTTAAAACGTTGTGGTCTTCTTGAAATCTATGATTTTATTAACCCCCGACGCAAAAAGAGGGGTGTTATAAGTTTAACGTCGATGTCAGTCTGTGTGTGTGTGTGTGTGTCTGTTTGTCTGTGGCATCGTAGCTCTGAAACGGATGGACCGATTTCGATGCGGTTTTTTTTTATTTGAAAGCTAGTTTCCTTGCGGTGGTTCTTAGCTATGTTTGGTTAATATTGGTCCAGCAGTGTAAGAGTATCAGCTCTTTTCTAAAGGTATTTTGGCGTATGATTACTCGATTGAGTGCTTCACGCGTGCGGGTGTAATCGTTCAATAATGAAAATTTGCTTAGGGGTTTTTTTTTAATTTTTAATGTATAATAAACAAAATATTTCGAGCTTTTCGCAAATCTCTTATCAGATTTATTTAAGCATGCTCGTTTCACTTATTAGAATAGACATACAAGTTGTATGATATGATACAACATTATAGATAAGTAAATGTTTAACTTTATGTTATTCCCTTGAAACTTCATTCCGTTCTTTTTTATTTACTAGCGATTTACCCTCGCTTCGCGTGCGTCCCTAGATACGTTTGAAATGGTTATAAATAGTTCGAATAGACGAATCGATAGAGTCCCGTGGGAATGAAAGATTTTCCTGTAGTAAAAGGCATCCTAAATGTTGACCCCAGTAAAAATTTCGTTTAAGAGTAATGAAACGCGCACACACAGACAAAATTTTTAATAACTATTATTTTGGGCTCTATATTCTGTACACAATACGGTACATTCATTGTTTTTTAAAAAATACTTCGTATACAGATTTCGCTAAGTTGCTATTTTATTAAATGTATAGATGTGGAGAAGTTAGAATACAATTCTTCTCATAACATAGGTATTGATAGGGATCTGGTATCGTGTGTACATGCATAGAAAAAGAAGATAAAGTGCAGTGTAGTGTTTATGACATTATGAAAATATATCGAATTGATGAATGTTTTTTTAAAGACTAGTGGCTTACCTTTACCTAGCTTGGGTGTGTCCCTAGATGCCCTTCGCATTTATAATATTAGGGAAGTTCTCAAAAGGAATGATTTTTCTCCTTCTATACCATACTTCTTTATATCCTTCCTATCCTTTTCCTATTGATAAAAACCGTATGAAAATCCATACAGTAGCTTATAAGATTAGCCCTAAAAAACACATAGGTGTAAGGAGAATTAAGCTGTGCAATTTCAAAAATTACTAAATACAAACAAATAAACTGGATGTTAAACAAATACTACTAGAAAACAATTTATTCTAATAGACGATCGAAGTTCGAATCACAATGTGTTAAGCTTTCTCTTTAATATTTTTTATTCGTGTGTTTTGAATCGTAAATAAATAAAATACAATTAAGCATTTTAAATTTCATAGAGACAAATGAGCCCAAATAGCTAAAGATAGCGATGATCGATTTCAGTTCAGAAGTTATATCTATACTAATAAATGGAGAGCCGATTTTTTTGTTCGGTTATACTGCAATAACCACTGAACCGATCAGAATAATACTCATACCATAAGACGCAGCTTGTTTCGGAGATTTTAGTATGTACTATGTTGGTGATTAATGTACTATGCGGGCGGAGCCGCTGGAAAACGCTAGTTACAAATAAGAGAAAGTGCCATGCTAGTCTTTTAAGGGACATTTTTAAGACTTTTTTCTTCTTTTTTATTGTTAACCAGTAGGCTTAGGAAAACATGTAAAACTTGCAATTTATTCATGAGTACACGTGAAAAGGTTTCTTATAAAAGTTTTTGAAATTATCTCATCATGGTCACGTAAGACCCATAACTTACCTACACATTTGCATTTTCACACAGTTCTTGTGGTACAAGAGTTTTACATATAAAATGCTTATGCGTTCTATCAAAACGAACTTAATGATGTAGGCATATTTTGTTTAAATAAAATTAATATCGTTCGGGTGCGTCCTAGATGCTTCCCCATACAAACTTTCATCCTCATTTAACCCCCTTTAAGGGATGATTTCCGGGATAAAAACTATTTCACTCACTCAATTTTCATATCAAGGGATTTAAAAAAAATCTTATTTTAGTAAAAAACATTTTTCCCTTCTAATCTTCTTCTATACAACGCTTGTCCTGACAATAACAAACACAAAAAAAAAGAATTATCCAATTTGGTGCAGTCGATCGGAAGTTATGTGCGTACATACATTTCGGTGATTCATTTTTATTTATATACATTGATAAACAATATATAGATTAATAAAGATATAAGTAAAACTACAGTTAAACCAAATTAAAGATACAGACATGGATCGGGTATTTTCGATATGATTTTATTTGTATTTTGCTGAACAATAGAAGCTTTTATGTACCAGTATTTGTTTTTAATTCCTGTACAAGTATAATCCTATAATAAGTTAATATCCGTTCCTCTATACATGCTTATGTTACTATCAATTCACAAGTAATAATTATCAGTCAATAAAGTTATTTAATATTATCTAAATTTAGATAAAATCTTTTAATAGAATCATGTAAAAGTGGCTTAAATTATAATATAGAATTAATGTTATCCATTAGTTTATTATTGTAACTAATGGGGTCATAACAACAATTAAGGCTAATTTTGTTAGTTGAATAAATTTAGCTTAAAATACCATTTAGTAATTAATATTCAGTTAATTTTTAGTTTTCCTTGTCATATACCTACAGTATACTTTAAATTAAATAGTGTATTTGTTTAATCTTCCGTACTAATTGGCTTTAGCGAAGCTGTCATTCATTTGTTATTATAATATAGTAGTACTGTCAGAATATTATAGAAATATTATCTTACTAGCATTGCCCACGGCTCCGCCCGCGTTCAGACGACCAAAAACCAAATTCTTAGGTTTTACATATTAGTATACTCTTACATTGCAGTTTTTGTATTTTTCTCAGAAATGAGACATTTTCCCGCGGTAAAAAGTATCCTTTAAATTGATAGGAATAACCAGCTGTCACCATACAAAATTTCGTCAAAATCCCTTCAGTGGTTTTTCTGTGATGCGATAACAGACAGACAGACAAAATTTCTAAAAACTGTAGATTCGGCCTCTGTTTCGATAATAATTTTTATTTCAATAACATTTCCCCAAAAATATTTAATGTACAGATTAGGCTTACTTACTATTTTATTATATGTATAGATTTCACGCCCTAAATCTGCAATAAGGGACGAATGTAGGGCAGTAATCGACTAAAATGAGCCTTTTTATTACTTAAATCATAAATTAATATAGGGTGCTCGCATCACTACAAAACCGTGACCGTTTGGGTTGAGAACATGTTTAATTTAGTTTCATTGTGGATATTACAATTTAATAAGTACCTATTGATAACTTAAGAATCGATATTAAATCAGCTTTTAAAATAATTAAATAATAATAATTGGCCTGAAGAAGAACGTGAGAAGCGAAAGTCTTTAGATATAATACAAAAATATCTGTATGTTCCGTCTTTAAGAAAAGTACAAATATGAAAATGGTTGGTAATATGTATTACGTATATATACAATACAATAAAAATATTTATTTAAATCCATCCATCCATTTCAGCAAAAGAAGCAACAAATAGGAAAATAGTACTCCGGTTATATGAATACTGAATTATAATGATGTTCTTTTCAGGTTTCGACCTCTATTATAGAAAATTTTCGATTATATTTTTCCAAGTAAGAATTAGTGAGTGTAAGAAACTGCATTATATATTATTGTACACATAATAAAATTCTGAGTCGAATCTGTGCATTAAATATTTTTTGGAAAATCATATTGATATAGTCTTTATTATGGATACAGAGGCCGAATCTACAGTTAGTTATTAGAATTTTTGTCTGTCTGTCTGTCTGTCTGTCTGTCTGTCTGTCTGTCTGTCTGTCTGTCTGTCTGTCTGTCTGTCTGTCTGTCTGTCTGTCTGTCTGTCTGTCTGTCTGTCTGTCTGTCTGTCTGTCTGTCTGTCTGTCTGTCTGTCTGTCTGTCTGTCTGTCTGTCTGGGAACGCATCACGAGAAAACCACTGGACAGATTTTGATAAAAAATTTTATGATGATATCTTGTTCTCTGGGTAAACATATAGGATACTTTTTAGTGCGGGAAAATATCTCAAAAATCTATTCTAAACGTAAAAAAGTAACTAAGGACGAACCCGAGCGGTGCGAGGGTGAGTCTCTAGTAATAACCTATATTTAATATTTTAATGTAAAAGTGAACGGAATCCCTACTGCTCTTATTTTTCTTTTATATGAATCATAAAGCATTACGTCTTTCTTGTAGTTCATACACAAAGAATTTTCTTTCATTATACTTTTCCATTTTTTTATATTAAATAGCAACTGGTAATATTTGCCTATATTTTTATTTGCATTAGATTATTATTGATATGATTATAATAAAATAATTATATACATAACGTCCAATATATTATGTATGTATGTAATATAAAAACTATGGCGCCTGTAGATCCTAATCCTGGAAGAACCTATTTGCCTTCTAGGATAAGCAATGTTTTAGTTAAGCAAATGGTTGGCTATTAAAGAAAAATAATATTAAAAAATAATAGCGTTGATTTACACAACAATCTATCAAATAGTTTAAACAAGGCAACCAATTTTATATGGAAAATATACTGTCCCCCATTTACTAAATTGAAAGACTTTTTTTAAATAATGATAATATCATCCCAATTTACTACAAAATTAATTTTGTAATATAACACATTTTTTTTTCTTAAAATCACAAAAGTATCTACTTATAGGTATATTGCGTAATGAATGGAAAACATTGTACAAAATTTGCGCAAATAATAACGAAATTTATCTTATTTAATTGCCATATAACATAATAAAATATGAGCAGAAACACAGACAGACATATTTATGTCTATATTAGTACCTACTGAAATCTAGAAACATTTTTTAACCAATTGTAGAGGGTAAGATTCGTCATAGAGAATCAAATAAGCTTAAATTCCTAGCTTTTATTAGATGTAATTATTGAGAATTCCAATATACGTACATTCTCAGATTCTATCATTTGATTAGTTTCTTGGTAGTAAATTTTTGTATTGTTATTTAAACTTCATATTACAAAGTTCAATTAGACTATAAGAAGGTTAAAATCAAATTAAATTTGATTATATATGTAAGTAGATACAATAAAAGCGTACCAAAAATAAGTATTTAAAGCACAGACTTGACTTTTCCAATTTTATCATACCTATATATTATGTATATTATATATGTATATTATGTAGATTAAGTGAATAAATTAGTTTATATGTAGCCTTAAATCTGTTTTACAAGTATAATTTAAGGCCAATTAGTGTATTTTTTTATTTTTGGAGCACATTGTAATAATTTTTTTGGAACAAAATAGAAAGGAATTTTATTATCACACTAGCGACTCACCCTTGATTTGCCTCTAGAAGAACGAAAACTAATCTATCCTTCAGGAACCGTACATTTTTCTGGAATAAAAAGTATGCCAAAATTCATTCAGATCCGTTCGGCCGTTCTGGCGCGGTAGAGTAACAAACATCCATCTAAACTTTCACATTTATAATATTTGTAAGATTATCTGAGTACTATTATAAATAGGAAAGTGTATGTGTATCTTTGTTTGTTACTCCTTCACGCTGAAAAGATATAACGGATTTGGATGTTCACATTTAGACTTGGAGTAACACTGAACACATACATAATAATGTAGATTACTGTTAGACATTCTGTGAGACACCCGAATGAAGCAAGGGAAAGCCAAGTTGGACGATAGTACATATTATTATAAATCATTGTTACTATCGAAAACTGGGGTTACACACCCAATTTAACACCATTTTTAACGCCAATTTAATTTCACGCCTCCATTGTAACAAAAAAAGGCTCGATTTTCTCTCCTGAAAAATCAGCATTACAATTCTGCAAGATAATGCAGCTATCATTTTCGCCCTTTTTCCATACGGTTATAACTTATACAATAGGTAATAATTATTAAGTATAACTTTGTTTCGTTAATTAATATCTTTGAGTGCTTTAAGTTAATTGCTATTAATATATGTTAATTAAAATACAAAAATGTCTGATCATTTTTATATGTTTCATCTGTACATATGTATGTATATAAAGTACAATAAAAATATTAATAGAATATATAATTAAGTATATTTGTAATTTAATCAATTGTATTGAATAAACACATTTACACAATAAACTAATATAATAAACCGACTTCCGAAAAGGAGGACGATACCAAACAAGATATAAGTATCACCAAACAATATTATAGGAAAATTTGGGACAATTTGAATACCATTTTGTTTGTAAACTGAGTAAATTGACATACCGCATAAGTATAAATGAAAATCGAAATAAAACAATACTGATGTGGTGCTAATGTGAAATTAATGTCCTCTTTCGTATAGGCTCGAATCCATTTGTGGAGCTTTTATGGCTTACGTAAAAGCATCGCAAACTCGACATCCTTATTTTATTATATATGTTTTCAAAAAGTAATGTATTATTCATAAATATAAAATCATATCGTATTTATTTGTTTTTACAAAATTATGACTAGACACAAGTAATATTTATTAAATGTAATAATTATTATTACATACTTACAAAAATGTTCGACAAAATGTACGCTCGGAAAATTACATCTACTCGTATATATATAATAAAGTTCTAAGTCGAATCTGTAAATTAAATATTTTTTGGAAAATCTTATTGCGATAGACATTATTATCGATATACAGGACGAATCACTACTTTTTAGAAATTTTGTCTGTCTGTCTGTCTATCTGTCTACCGGTTACCGCATCACGAAAAAACCACTGAAGTGATTTTGATGAAATTTGGTAAGGTAATAGCTGGTTATCCGGGTTAACATATAGAATACTTTTTACTGCAGGAAAATATCTCATTTCTGAGAAAAAATACAAAAACTGCAACGTAAAAGTATACTTATTTGTAAAACCTAAGAATTTGGTTTTTGGTCATCTGAACGCGGGCGGAGCCGCGGGCAACGCTAGTCTAAAATAATTTTGTAATTAATTTTAAAATAATAAAAAGAAATCATTTTTATATTGGAAATCAAATAAAGTTAAAATTTAGTATCTGTCTAGGGATTCGTACTTACTTCACTTTAATTTTTAGTTTCCAAAAGTTTTTGTTTTAGTTTGAATGAAAATTCACTTACTAAATTTTCTATTTCAGATCTAATTAGAATATGTTTAATTTCTCATAGAATAACTTGTTATTATTCTATTAAGTTTGTTTGGCTGGTTAATGGACCTTTGGGACGGAACGTAATAAACCAATAAAAGTGAGTACCCAGTAGCTAGATAGAGCAGAGTAAGGGGTTCCCTCACCACGAATCATGTGACACAATCTAAAAATAATAGAAAGTCTTCAAGTTACATTCAATAAAATAAGCTGGAAAATATTCAGTTTAAATTATAACCACTCATTCAACGATCACCTTTTATTGAATTTCTAAAAATGGCATGCTTTGATCTGTCTAATGCTATATTAATACATTCATTGCGGTTTAATTATGCACTAATAGCAATTAACATTAAGTATTTTATTGTTTAATTTTCTCATTATGATTCTGTGCTACGTCATTAAAAATTTTAAGTACCTACTACTCTTAACTAGTCTTAAATAAAAAAATATAAGAATATTTTTTTTCAATAAAGCTAATGTAATCGAAGCTCACATTAACTCATTTACATTGTAAATACGCATTTTATAAAATCTCACGTCAGATTAGGGGAGGGGTTAAGCAAAATCTCACGAAATCTCACGTAGAAAATAGTTACCAATATTAACCAAACTTAATGTCAATGAGAGCTATCGTTTCTGGTGGCACCAACTGGCAAGTAAGGTCCTATCACTGTCGTTAAAAAAGTGTTTATGAGTGCGGCAAGGCCATAAACCTATACATATAATAAAATTAACTGAGTTGAGAAAAAACTGAGTCGAATCTATACGTTAAATATTTTTTTTGAAAATCTTATTAAAATAGTACTTATTATCGATTCAGAGGCTGAATCTATAGTTTTTAGAATTTTTGTCTATCTATCTGTCTGCTGTCTGTCTGGGAACGCGTCACGAGAAAACACTGAACAGATTTTGATGAAATTTGGTATGATGATAACTGGTTATCCGGGTCAACATATATTTATTATATTTAACTCTCATATTTTTTCCAAACTTCCCAAAAGAAGTATAATTTCAAAAAAAAACAGTACAAAAATATATACACCTGAAATGAGTAGGCACTTTTTAGAAAACAGAACAAAATAAAAACATCATGTTTTTTCATGCTTAACAATTGTTAACTTTTAACGACAAACCACATGAGTCGTGTTAATTTTAAAACGTGCTGCCCTTATTGAGTTTGAGTTATCTTTTGTAATTGTAATTTGTACATACGTTATGAGCCACATATGTATATGAATTGTTGAAAATTTATTATAAAGAAAAAATATAAATAAATTATACGTGGTGGTAAAATATAAATAATAATATGGTAATTTCTTTAAAATATTCATAAAAATATTAACAAATTTAAAATTAATGAATAAGAGAATACATAAAAAAGTAGTCTAAAAATATCATCAGCAGAAATTTTAGTGGTGGATTTAATTTTAGTACACTCATTATTCAGTAGTACATTTCAGGTTTTTTTGAGACATTTGTACACAGCATCATCTAGTTCCAATATGGTAAGCTACGAGGCTTGTGTTATGGATACCAGATAGTTGATAGACTACACACATATAACTTTAAATAAATACATATTATAAATATAAACAGCCATTACTGGAGTACAAACATTCGTGCTCATCACACAAATGAATGCCCCCAGCGGGACTTGAACCCGTGACCGCTGGCATAGCAAGTAGGATCACTACAAACTGAGCCAAACGTGTCGTCAAATTGGGATTTCCCTCCCAAATCTCCGAAACGACCCAACAAAATAAGACCTACATATAAGGGTGTATCTATTCAACCGTAAAAGATACCGCGACTAACATTTTTTTTTGACTAAGCTTACATTATTTTACTTTTTTTTATTTTCCCTAAGTAAAACGTTATTTATACAGTCAATTTCAACGTTTACTTTAATTGATAATCGAATCACAACCTCAGTCACAAGGGGACGTGCCAAACATGTACCTACGTGTGACACTTATTTTAAATGTAATATTAACAAGAAATACATAACTATAAATAAAAATAATTCCTTCCACAATTTCAGAATCGGTCTCGTTAAGACAACGCCTTGTTAGTATCAAGTCAAATAAAATGAAAGGGCCGCCCTCTAAATCCATTCACTGCCGCACTTTGACAGTAAACGATAAAAAAGATGATATAAAGGTTTTAAATTAGTTTAGTCATAAAGTTCCAGAGATTATTGTCTACATTCGTATATATAACAAAAATCATATTTTAGCAGTGAAACTAGCAAAAACTAGATTTATTTAATTTTAAATTAAATATACTTACCTATTCAATTTGAAATAGAATTTTTAGCATTTCTTATTCCAAATGCCATTTAAAAATATAAGTTTTATATATTTTTAAGCTATTTATCAAACCTTATAATAATATACATACCTACAAACAACCGAAAAACATAACCCTCCTGCCGCATTCGGGTAAAAAACCGACTCTGTAAAAAATTGACTAAATAAGAGAATAAGTTGTAGAAATAACATAGTATAATGCAGTCGGAGACAAATATATTTTACTTGCTGCAAGTCTTGCTACGAAGTTGGATTTTTTTATTTTTATAATTTATTTTTTAATTACATCTTTTTTAGGAGTTTTATATGGCCATTACTTATTCGAAATTCCTTATATAGGTACATACAAGTTGTATATATTTTTGTGATCGCCTCTTCAAAACCGTTATTTCGATATCCCACTCAATAGGTTTGGGAGAAAAAAAATCAAGAAACAAATCGGTGCCTGATATAATATCCGCCGTACTTTTTTTACCGTTATTTTTTTATGTGACTTCATAAAATGTTTTTACTACTACTACTACTGCTGCTGCAGTAAGTTTTAAATTTCCAAATAAGTTCTTATGAAGCGCCTCTTGTAAAGTTGCCTCATAAGAAGAAATGTGTTTAAATTGAAGAAGGATTTTATGCCGCTCCATTGTATTGTAGGGATTAATATGATTAAGGTTACCTATATCTTTCGTTATAAACATGTCACCTATTTATTTTATTTATTTTTATTTAATACTTTATTACACCAGAAAAGAAGTTTTAAAACAATTTTAAAACACATATTATAAAAAAAAATCAGTGTAAAGGCGGCCTTATCACTTAAAGTGATCTCTTCCAGGCAACCCATAAACCTATAAAGGAACTCTTAAGGTAGAATGGATAGGGGTTGGCGCAAAAAAAAACCAATATAACATACTTATACGGTACATACTATAAATTACACATAAGTTTACATAAATAACAATAAAGAGATACATAAATATATATTACATAATATATAAGTTTAGACAGTATACGTATATATTCCACAATAAACTTACATAAACAGGATGTACATAAATATATATAGACTTACAGGGATAAATAATAGTCTTTAAGACGACGTTTAAAAACTTGCACTGATTTTGACTGGCGAATATTATGTGGTAAAGCATTCCATAATATTGCGGCTTTGACTGTATATGAGTCACCATAGCTTTGGGCGCGACTGACGGGCAATGCTAATTTACTGTCAGCTTGCGATCGAAGGTTTAGGGAATGGCCAGAATCAAGGAAACTATAACCTTGTTTTAAGGTAAGGAGGAGTGTGGGAGTGAAAAAGGATGGTGTATAGGAGAGTGAGGATATGCAAGTTACGACGCTGCTTGACGGTGAGCCATTTGAGTTGAGCTCGATATTGAGAGATGTGGTCAAATTTTCTCAAACCGTAAACAAATCGGATTGCCATATTTTGTAGACGTTCCAATTTATTGAGGTGAATCTGCGACAAGTCAGGATAGCATGTATCGGCATAATCAAGTAAGGGAAGGAGAAGGGTTTGTGCTAGGGATACTTTGGTTTTTATTGGTAAAAATTTTTTCCACCTCCTCAAACGACTAATTACAGCGAAGAACCTCCTACTTACTTCAGAAATCTGGGGCGCCCATGATAAGGAATTATCCATTATAAGGCCTAGATTTTTAACAGAGCTGCGAATTTGCAGTATAGTGCCGTCGAATAAAATAGGTGAAAGGGATGATATATTAATTTTGGATACTATCTGACGAGAACCAAATAGGGATACCTGCGACTTACTCGGGTATACAAATAACCCAAACGATTTACTCCACGTACTTACAGTATTGAGATTAGAATTGAGTTTGGCTATGGCATCATGAAGACCGTCTATGGGTGTTGTTACATAGATTTGCAGGTCATCAGCATAAAGGTGAAAAGGCAATGATAGAAGTTTAGTTATGGAGTTGATGAAGATAGAAAAAAGGAGAGGAGATAGGACACCGCCTTGAGGGACACCCGCTTTCAGGTAACAGAAGGATGAGTGCTTGTCCTCGACACGAATGCATTGCTTACGATCATAGAGATAGGAGCGGAACCAGTCAACAGCATTCGACGATATATTCATTGTCTGTAGGATTGCTAGGAGAATGTCAAAGTCTACAGTGTTAAAAGCATTTGAGAAGTCTAATAACGCAATTATGGTAACTTGCTTATTGTCAATCCCGTTCCTTATATCATCGCAGATTTTAATCAGAGCAGTGGTCGTGCTATGTCCAGGTCGAAATCCGGATTGGTAGGGGCTGAGCAAGTTATACGTTGAAAGGTGTAATGAAAGTTGGCTGTGGACTACACGTTCAAGCACCTTAGAAAGAAAAGGAAGAATTGAAATTGGTCTATAGTGACAAAACGATGAGGGATTGGAAGTTTTTGGAATGGGAATAACATGAGCTGAACGCCAGCATCTTGGAAAGGTATTTGAAGAGAGAGAATGATTAAAGATGTGGCAGAGAACTGTAAGAATGTGATTGAGAGCTAAGAGAATCATCTTACGACTCACTCCATCGCTACCAATGGCGTTAGATTTTATAACCATTATATGCATCTTAACATCCTTAGGAGTGATAGGTGAAAAATTAAAGAGCGAAGAATTAGGCTTAGGGTCAAGGGCAAGAGAATAAAGAGTATTAGCTTTTATTGTATGTTCTATTAAGGGAACAGTAGCAAAATGCCTATTAAGGGCTTCCACGTCTATATTACCAGTCATGAGAGAGGTTTTACGATCCTTACCAATACCCATAGCATCTAAGAATTTCCAAACACTAGCAGAATCTTTATTTTCCACTGAGGCATGGACATATTCGCGCTGAGCATCTCGGCAGATTCTATTGCATTTGTTACGTAAGTACTTAAATTTAAGCAAATTATCGGTTGTGGGGTTAATTTTATATTTGGATCTAGCTCTATTTCGTTTGGTCATTAGCACTCTAATTTCATGTGTTAACCTAGGTGCCGTGAGATGCTTGATTTTAATCGGCCTGAGTGGAGCATGTATGTCAAACAGATCCGTAAGTATGGAATTAAATATATGCAACTTACATTCAGTAGAATACATACATACTTCATTTTGTTTTTAAATCAACAACAAAATTGAAATATATTTTTAAAACATACATATTAAAAGTAAATGGACAATATCTTCACAACCTACGTGTTTATTACTAGTGACTAGAAATAGACTATATAAACAAGATGCGCAATAGTGTCTCAAGGCACGTTTAGTCTAATCACGCTTATTCCTAAGTTTATAATTAACTAGAAACACGTACACACTTCACTTCAGCCTTAACCAAACGGCATAATTCTATTAAAATCTCGTCTTATGTCCCACATGTAACTTTTATGATTGCCAGCTTAAAAACTAACATAATATGTTCATTTTTAATTCCCAGTTTTCCGGTAGTAAAAGTTCCCTTAGATTGGAGTAAAAGTTTTTACCCGACTGCGACCAAACTCAAAAGGAACGTTATGTGTTCGACCTCTGTGTATGTATGTATGTTGTGAATAAAATACAAAAATAATAAAACCAAACTATCTGTAAAGATAATCCAAATCTAGCAAGAGTTACAGCAAGAATATACCGTGTATGTCTCTGCCTGCATAATACTATGTCTACGTTAAATTGTCTCCATCTTTTAACGCAGTCGGGTTTTATTATTTTTGTCATTTATTTTGATGTGAAACATCTATATATATTATGTAATTATTATTATTATTAAAATAATAAGAAATATAAATAGATTTTTTTTATTAATAAAACTCTATTTTTTCCTTATTTACTCGATATTTCATTTTATTAATTAATAATTAATTCTAATACTAATATAGATGCTTCGCATCTGCTGGGTGTGCCGCGACAGCTAACTTTTTTTAATATTTTATATCGTTTGACATGTGAACCTTTTTTGTATTTCAGGATAAAATGTAGCCCATGTCCTCGATTGGATCCTCTATCCGTTCGTCTAGTTAAAATCAGATTTTCCCGGGTTGGGTGGGTGGTTTGTTTGAAGTTTGGTATCACGAAAATAAGCATGATGTAATTCACTATTTGATAGCTATTTCTAAAATATTTATAAGTAGATAGATATTTATAAGTAGATAGATAGGTAGTTTAGTTTTCTTGTAAAATATATTTTTTATCTTACTCAAAGTAAAAATCGCGAGCGTTCAAGATTAAATAAATAACTTTACTGAGAATAGCTCTGATCTCCTAACTCGTTTGTTAGTTCAAATTATTTTCTTTTTTTTGCTGACGACGTTGATAAGTGAAACCATTTACATATTTTATGAAATGTGTTCAAAAAAGATATTTTTAAAAAAAATTATCATATTTTTTATTATCTCACGTATTTAATTAGAAGGCATAGGTAGCCCAGTGGTAGCGCGCTTACTTGGGAAACCGAGTGAAGTGGGTTCAGATCCCGGGTCTCCCACATATTGTTTTCATGTGCTAATCATTTCCAACATGATTAGAACTTGTCTTACGGTGAAAGAAAACATCAAGTTTTCGAAAGACATGTGAAGTCCGCCAACCCGCACTTGGCCAGCGTGGTGGACTAAGGGGTAAGGCATGATTCCACCTCGTATTGAAGGGAGGCCTGTGCCCAGCAGTGAGACGTTAAAAGGGCTAAATACAATACAATTTAGTTAGTACCAACTTATTTATGGCGGATTTTAGGGTGTTTTAGTTATAATAACTTTTCATAGAAAAGAACACCCATTTCGAAATTACAATTGTTCCACCTAACCTTGATGCCTGTGGAGCTCCAGGTTATAATTTTTTGTGTTCTAAATTTCACCCAAATCCGTCTAGCCGTTTTAGCGCGAAAGAGTAACAAACTAACAAACATGCACACCTATACAAACCTTCGCTGTTGTTATAATAGTAGTCCAATATATTTGTTAAAATTCAATTTATTATATTATATAACCATAAAGCGCTCGGGATGCCGATGCAATATTCGTGCATACCACAAATGCCGGTATACATAA
Source organism: Brenthis ino (assembly GCA_921882275.1). Lineage (NCBI taxonomy): Eukaryota > Metazoa > Arthropoda > Insecta > Lepidoptera > Nymphalidae > Brenthis > Brenthis ino. The sequence goes on from OV170222.1 coordinate 18,662,830, forward strand.
ATGTTTGAATAGTTTTATAGGTATCGGTTTTCGATAAAGTTATTATTGATAAAATGAAAGTTAATAATTGTTATATTTATTACTGGCGACCTAAGTATATTTTTTAAAGAATAAAACCACGGTAATTATGTAATATTACCGTGATAAAACATATTTAAAAATACGAACCAGGAGGGTTGTCAGTTGTCACCAAAAATTTGCTACAGGCTATTATTAATAAAATAATTTTTATAGACTTTTTTAAACTAGAAAAACTCTTTTACTGTGACAACTTACTCGTAGTATCAATGGAAATTAAAAGACTTTTAGAAAATGCCATCATAAGGTTGGCGGCTTTTTTCGAATGCACATTACCTAACATTCGAGTATAAACAGGTAAATTGAAGCAGTTAATTGCTCGTATCAGATCGTATTTTCCGGAACCAACGAAGTATAAAACTTTAATGATATAGGATTGTTATACCAAAACATCAACAGATTAGATGTTTTTATATAAATATGATAAAAAATAGCCTGAAGTAGACTTTTGGTGACCACCCTGGTCGTATTTTTTTATGTGTTTTATGGTCAAAAAATATATTTCGCCTTAAAAAGTGTGAGGGATCCACCATATATATCGGGATCTCAGACTGTAAGCTATATAACCAAATGACACATCGTAAGCGGCATTTATGGCTGAAGTATATCTCTTGCATATTTCGCAGGAGTTTGGACTCGCAATTAGCCACTAATGTAATAAACTAGTTTGAGTCGGACTCGCGCACTGAGGGTTCCTTAGCAACATATAGTGAGGTACTCGTATTACGTTTTAATTTACATAATTTATTAGATAAAAATAATAAAAAAAAAACAACCGACTGCGACTCAACTTATTTTTATTTTTTTAATTCGCTTTTTACGGAATCGAGGTGTTTATTTTTGTAAATATTTTTTTCATATCTTGTTCTTTAGCATTTCTCATTCCAAATTACATTTAAACATATAAGTTGTATATATATTTTTGTAAGCCATTTATAAAACCCTTTATAATGATACGGCACTCTATAGATTTTGAGGATTTTTTTAAGATATAAAAAAATCGGCCACTGTCACAATTAAGACGAACTAGCGACACCTCTCAAGCTAAAATCCATTAAGCCGTTTAGTCTGCCAAGCGAGCAAAGGAATATACACACATACACTCGAAAAAATAACCCTCCTTCTGGCGCAGTCGGGTAAAAATTAAAATAAAATATTTAAGTACGAGGAAGTATAGAACTAGTTTGTGTATTAATACTGAAAGTATCCCATACATATGTATATCTTCAAAAACGATAATACTATCATCTCGCTAGTAGGTATATCATATTAATAAAACAAAAAAAAACCTATCCCACGGAAACGTACATTTTTCCGGGATAAAAAGTAGCCTATATGTTATTCCAGACTATAATCTACCTTTGTGCCAAATTTCATTCAGATCCGTTAAGCCGTTCTGTCGTGAAAGAGTAACAAAAATCTATACTCACAAACTTTCACATTTATATTATTAATTAGCATCGCCCGCGGCTCCGCTCGCGTTCAGATGACCAAAACCAAATTCTTAGGTTTTACATATTATTATATCCTTACATTGCAGTTTTTGTATTTTTTTTCTCATAAATGAGATATTTTCCCGCGGTAAAAAGTATCCTATATGTTAACCCGGATAACCCGGATTTCTACTGGTGACAGGAGGGCTGGCGCATTTTTCGCCCAAAGAATCGGCATTGCCATTCAACGGGGGAATGCGGCTAGCATTCTTGCCACTATTCCACGCGGACATGACTTGTACAGTAATAACTAAGTGTACATTTGTTTTGTATATATAATTAAGTATATTTGTAATTTTCTTTTTTGTAAACCCGGATAACCAGATATCGCCATACCAAATTTCATCAAAATCCCTCTAGTGGTTTTTCTGTGATGCGGTAACAGACAGACAGATAGACAGACAAAAATTCTAAAACCTATAGATTCGGCCTCTGTATAGATAATAATGTCTATTTCAATACGACTTTCCAAAAAAATATTTAATGTACAGATTCGGCTTAGTTACAATTTTACTGTGTATAGATTAATACGGATTCATACATTACACTATTAATATAGTGTAATGTATGAACTTAGGCATTTATAATAAATGCCTAAGTTTTTATGTGTGTTTGTTTGTTACTCCTTCGCTCTTAATCGGTGGAATCACTGTTAATGTTGCATTTAATTTATTTCTAATATAATAATACAATTAAGAATTCTTCGTCGCACGAACGAACGAGAGGGAACTAATTTTCGCAACATCCGTCATATTTATTTGCGTCGCTTCAGAGGCGGTGCCATAGTAAATAATAAATATTGACTCGCTATTGATGTAAGTGATGAGTGCTACTCATTAGTTATTACGATTTACTCGAGCTCAATACGTAGACAGTGTGGATCGTTATATGTATATGGCTTTTATTTTTAAATCGCTTCAAAATTGGGGTTAGATTTTTGTATGAGATAGTCATATTTAGAGTAAGTCAGAAGTATTTAAATTATATTTATTACATACTAGCAGAACCCGCGGCTTCGCTCGCGCTAAAACTACAAAACAATTTCTAAAAAGGTAGTTTTTTTCAAAATGCATCCCATATTTTACCCCCTTATAGGATAAATTTCGGAAAATGCTAAAACACTATTTATTTAATTTTATTGAAGAGCATTAATACTAAGTTTCAATTCTAATTCTGATCATAAATATTTTTTTGTATTGTATTAAAACGTGTTTTCCCGTGGGAATTAGATAATCTCCCACGGTAAAAAGTATGCTTATGTCACTCTCCAGCCCTCCAACTATCTCCCCACAGAAAGTCACGCCAATCCGTCACTCTGTTTCGATGTGAAAGAAGGACAAACCAACACACTTTCACATTTATAATATTAATATAGATATTTTATAACAGAACAAATACATACTATGTACTCGTCTATACTAATATATTTTAAAGAAGAAAACTAATATTTGAAGATTATTTTGTTTTTTGTTTGTTTGAACGCGCTAATGCCCGGGAGCTACAAGTGGATTTGAAAAATTCTTCTTGCTTTTTATCTTATTTAAGAAGGTTATTTCAAGTTAGATACGCTAAAACCCTTAGGAGCAGAGTGACACACACATAAATAAATTAAAATTCAAAACCTTCAAATGTAATTTTGGTAAACTATTTTGGCATCGCGAAACGCGTGCTCACGTACGGTACGTTACGGGTTCGATTTCAATGGGATATTTTTTTGTTACAACTCCCTATTCCGTTTCCGTAAAAATAAATTAATAGCATAATAAATTAAGTACATACAGAATTTACACTCAATATTATTATTAGTAGTTAAAATGTGTTATCTACTATTATAATACAAATGCGAAAGTTTAGACGGATGGATGTTTGTTACTCAATCACGCTAGAACGGCTAAACAGATCTAGATGAAAGGCACAGAGATATATTATACTCGTAGTCTGGAATAGAACATACGCTAATTTTTATCCTGTAAAATATACGGTTCTTGTGGGATAGATTTGTTTTTATTTTTCGACTTCAAACTACGAGTACTAAAACTTTCAAACGACTTCGCTTCGCTCGGGTTTGTCCCTACGTTGATTCCCCATACAAGCTTTCATCCCCATTTTCACCCCTTTAAGGGATGATTTCCGGTATCCTATGTCCTTCCCAGGGTATCAAACTATCTTTTTACCAAATTACATCTAAATCGATTCAGTAGTTCCAGAGATTATCCCCAACAACGTCACAAACTCACAAACTTTACCTCTTTATAATATTAGTATAGATTAGCGACGAACCCGAGCGTAGCGAGTGTGAGCCACTAGTTTGTTATAATTACATAATTTTTTGATGTTAATATAACACTAAATGAATATTTATGAATAACTCCTGTATAAATGTCTCCTGTGGGAATCAAATCTTTGTCATCGAGCTATTAAACAGATCTCGGTTAAATTATAGACTGTACATAAATATAATTATGATTAGGTATACACTATTATAGTATTATGTGATCTGTGGTGTATTATTTATCCCAAAATGTTAATTAGACTGTGCCGAAAATTTAAAAAAGGATAATATACAATATTTTTTCTTTTTAAGGATGTCTTTTAAATAGGTATTAATAGAAAATGTAAGTATAATGGAAGACGACACATACAATGAGGTGAGGTATTAATAATATTTTATTAAATGAAATAGCAATTAAGTTCTTTAAATTAAATCTGTAGGATAAAATTTAAAAGTCAATTAAAAAAAACGTATGTGTGTAGTTATGTACGCACGTTGAGAAGTTATACTTCTTTGGCATAACAGAACAAAAATAGCTAAAGATTTCATCCCATATGTCACAACTCTCCGTTTGTAAAAGGAATGCAGCTTACTTCATCATGTCGCTTTTTGGTTGTCGTTGTGCGCACGCATCGTAAAAATTTTACTCTCATAATTTTCAAGTATAACTTCAAAAAAAAATTAAAACGTTTAAATATTTTTCACTATTTCACGTTCAAATGGCTGGATGGAATTGGATAAAATTTTGTACAGAAATAGACTATGAGCTGGAGTAACGCGAGTAACTCGAGTAAGTTAATAATACTCTACATACTGTAAAATAAGTACACATACGAACTGATTAACAATGAAATGTCTTCTCAAGGCAATTCAAAATTCATTTTTTTTATGATGATAGTTTTTTTTTTTATATTTTCATATATAACAGAAGCGTATTCAGTATTTACAAGCTACATTTTACTCTATTATTGAAGGAAAATTTGAAAAAGCATTTTAAGTTAAGAGGGGACTGGTAGGTAATTTTCTTTAGCTCTTTGGGAGTATATTCTATCTGTATTTAGTTAATTAACATAATACGAAGATATAAATGTTAAGTAAATCAAGAAAATTTAAAAGTCGAATTAAAAAAAAGCGAATTAATAGTACGGCGACATTTCTAATTTTAGCACACAATTTCTGAGTTCTTTTCAATTTATGATGATAGAAGCATAAAAAATAACGAAGAATTGAATTAATAAGAACTGAAGTCATATAACACACAAATAAAAAATATGGCGCTTAAATGACAAGCCTATTTAGATAGAGAGGCTATTTAATGTTACATAACAAGAAATACAGTAGAGGTAAATAACAAAGAAACTAATTGAGAATGGAATTTTCTATTACAGATAAAAAAGCAATTAACTATTAAAACTAGTGTGAATTGGGACCAAACGTCACTGGTGAATGCTTTATTTACTAGATATTCTCATTACTTGACCACCATTTTGAAAGAGTTACGACTTTTATCACTTTGTATATATTCAAAACTACTACGTAATGTTGGAAAATGTTATCCATACTAGTAGACGAAGTTGGTATGTTAGCCAAGAAGTTATCTAATAAGAAGGTGTTTTAAATATTTTGAATATTCCATATTCAATCATAAAGCTAATTAAAATTATATAAAAATGTTTAAAGTTAAAAGTTAAAATATTGTAAGGTACTTTAGTGCCATTTTTAAATTTTTTGAATTCATTTTGTTAATTGTGGGTAGGCTGTCTGTAACAACTATATAATACCTTCAAGACATGTAACACCTCAGTCTCTCCCGTGACCATGGATGCTGTAAAGCATTCGAAACGTCGGGAACCAAAAATCAAAATTAATTCTTAAAAAAAATCCGAAAAGATAGTTTTATTTAAAATGTCAAGTATTCGCGTAAATTTAAGAAAGTATTAAGAAGAAGGTGTTTCATCACCACACATCACATAAGACGGGGGAGGATTTTTTGGGTTTTAGTGGGTAGTACTGGCTTTTGTAGCCGGTGAGTCTCACATAACCACCTGTAATAACAGATGGTATACGTAACTGAATTTAACAATACTAAAAAAACGGTGTTTTATTTCCATGTCTCGGAGAGTACGTGTCGTGTCGCTCCTGCACCTGATCACTTACTAATTGTTACTTAATTGTTGTCCCACCGGAGTGAAAGAGTGACAGAAAACTTTTTATTAACTTCTATGCTCTTACTACCCTCGCTTCGCTCGGGTTCGTCCCTAGGTACGTTTTAACGGTTAGTATGGAATAAATAGACCATATTAAAATATACTAGCGAGTCACCCTCACTCCGCTTGGGTTCGTCCCTAGAGGTACGTTTTAAAGTTTAACAGTAGGTAAGTCTGAATCTCTCAGAAAATATTTCCTGCAATAAAAAGTATCTTGTATGTTGACCCGGATAACCAGCTATCATCATACCAAATTTCATCAAAATCTGTTCAGTGGTTTTCTTGTGATGCATTCCCAGACAGACAGACAGACAAAAATTGTAAAAACTGTAGATTCGGCCTCTGTATCAATAATAATGACTATTTCAATAAGATGTACCTACAGATTTGATTCAGTTATAATTTTGTAATAATAGAGATGATGCCTAGATTCTAGAACCTTCCTCAATAAACGGGCTATCTAATGCAAAAAGAATTTTTCAAATCGGATTAGTAGTTCCCGAGAGTAACGCGTTCAAACAAAAAAATAAACAAACAAAAAAACAAACTCTACCTGTATAATATTAGTATAGATGATAAAAAACGTGTATCTTAATGAAATATCCTTTTTTCACACAGCAACACACAAACGGATCGACGTGATTTTTTGCACAGGGACCATTTATGAGCCAGAACGCGGCATATTGTCATTTTATAAAACTAATGAATATTTTATGAAAACCGACAGGAATTCATTTCACTAACATTTGACTAAAAGCCGAGCTATGTACATCTAATACTTTACATAGATTTAGTCTTTATTAATAAAATTGCTTACAGTGACCGACATAAGTACTAATTTTGATATCATTATTTTAAGATTGCTTTATTATTTCATTACGTTAAAGGTATACGATGTCGACTTTTATTACTCTACTTTTTGTCTTCATAAAATTCGCCCAAATTGATCTTTCAACCTTGGAAGAGCTTGCGGCGTTAGTCCGGAGTAATAACTAGAAAACTTCTTAACAACAACAAAACTCTATTTTTACGAGAGTCTACGGAATTTGTGTAAAATAAATACATTTAGAAGTTATTGTAAATGTCAGCAAATAACATTAATTCGGTTGTTTAAATAATCAAAAAATAAATATTATTGCAAACGCATATCATTTTATTACATAAACGCTAGAATAGAAAAATAATATCTAGATTTGATATACATAATATTTACATTGCGTATAGATTACATACTTCTTTTCACGACTCTACAGTACTTTTCTGACTCTACATCTCATCTCTACTGCAGATTGCACACAGTTTACCTCGTGCTTTTATGTGTATGACATTATTTTAGAGCTTCCATCATCTTAGAAATTATGAGCACTATCTATCTATTCAGCCCTTTTTAACGTCCCATTGCTGGGCACGGGCCTCCCTTTAATGTAAGGGGGATCAGGCTATAGTCCAACACGATGGTCACGTGCGAATTGGCGGACTGCACATCTCTTTCGAAAGCTTATTAGGTTCTCTCTGACATACAGGTTTCCTCACGATGTTTTCCTTCACCGTAAGACAAGTGGTAATCATGTTAGAAATGGTTCGCACATTAAAATATCAGAGGTGCGAGACCCGGCATTTGAACCCGCTTCACTCGGTTTCCCAAGCGAGCGCGATACCACTGGGCTACCATAAGCACTATATTAATAGCTAACTACATTTTTAGTATAATTACACATATTATTAAAGGTAGCGCAAGCTATATTTAAATAAAGGAACATAAAGTAAATGAGATAAAATAGTATACAAATGACTTTTTTCATTCTAATGTAATGTATTTTTTAATTGCTTTCAAAATAAGAACACTAATAATTTATAAAACATTAAGTAATAACTAACATAAAGATATTAAAACTGTAAATAAATATCAACTCTAAAGATAGATTATTTATATTTTTTTAAACTGACTCTGTTTGAAAATTATAAATGACTTGCCTTTATTTAGTAACTTCCTAAATTGTTATAATTATAAAATATTTTGTTTATTTCACTTGTAATTTTGTAATTGGCTAATGCTATATTTAAATGGCAAAGAAATAGACATATATACTTATGGGCATACGATGGGTTTGAGTGCCAGGTTGGGCCGAGTATATCTGTTGGGTATTTCTATCTAAAGTGGTTGTGAAGTCGGCATTGTGAAACAACGTGGCCGTAATCGGTTGGGAGGACATTATCATACACTTTAAAACCCCACTGCATCAAGCACTTGTGAGTTACGTAAAAACAAAATATTCACCGACAACTTTAGATTCTGTTTAATTTTGAAGTAAAACTTCTTTACGCACGCTTGACTTGGGGAGTAAGCTGGTGAATGTGTGACGAGAGCATTACGAAAAGTGTAATCGGGTGAAGCGAACGTTTGTTGCCATGGTAACCGTTGTTATTGTCTGACAAATGAAATATAATTTTATATTCTTTCTTTAAATTATATTCTATAAATATATGATTGTAATATGCCTAATATGCTTTATTTAACTATTTTTATTAAAATTTATCATTCCTTTTACAAATAGAGAGTTGTGACATACGGGATGAAATCTTTAGCTATTTTTGTTCTGTTACGCCAAAGAAGTATAACTTCTTACGTGCGTACATAAGTATCCACACACGTTTTTTTAAATCTCACCTATCCTAATTATTTAAAACATAAATTGAATTTCATAAAGAGTACCGATAACCTATAGAAGTTTTACTTCTTGCGCGTACACATTCATACTCATTCGCAATCTTTAATTTTTTTTATTTTGTTTCTTTTATATTTGGTTTCTAAGGTCTACTCGTAAGTATAATAAAGTAAAAACGTTGAAACGTACATTTACTTTTCCTAAATTATTTCGCTTTTCTATTTTATAAAGACAACAGATCGAAATCGAAAATAAATTAACATCGATCTTTCAATAGTTTCTTTAAACGATTAGTTTCAACTTCCTAGTGCATTTTCAACGATTTGTTTACATTTTATAAATCGCCCGTGACCCCGTTCTGTGTCTATTCAAATGTTATTTTGTGAGTTCGAAGAATTTAACGTTGAAAAATATAGGATCTTCTCATTCGAATTAAAATTGATGCAATTTTTCCTTTTCTTCTGCGCCCTTTATATTCTAGACATTTAGATAAATCTTTAATACAAAATGAATCGCTGAATGTGTTGGTAAGCGCAAATCTCGAGAGCAGCTGAACCAATTTCGCTATTCGCAATTCTTTTTTTAGAACATTCCTTGAAGTACGAGAATGGTTCTTACGGAGAGAAAAATTTAAAAAATTGCCTGAAAAAGTCTAAAAACAACACTTTTGTATACTCCCATACAAAAGATACGTAATAATACTTAAAAGTCAATTTGAACTTTAATACCATACAATAAAGTTTAAGTGTTAGTGGAGAGGTTCCGGGAAGGCAAAACAATTGAGTGACGTTAGTATCGTATAAATATTAATGTCAATATATTTTGTTAATATTATTAACAAAAAAAAATTTATATGGCTAACGCTGGTTAATAACTATTTATACCCGAGCGAAGCGAGGGTGAGCCGCTAGTAATATTAAACTATTAAAATTCTTAAGGGAAACAGTTCATGTGTATTGTACCCTACTGACAGACAGACAGACCGAAAAAATAATTAAGGCATAGATTATATATCCTTGAAATAACTGTAGGTGCTAAAAGTAGACACTTCAAATGTATCGATTTGTCGATCGAGACAACACGTTTGGCACAGTTTGTAGTGACTCTACTTGCTTGTCAGCGGTTACAGGTTCGAGTCCCGCTGGGGGCATTCATTTGTGTGGTGAGTACTATTGTTTGTACTCCAGTCATGGGTGTTTACATTTATTTATTTATAATTTATATGTATTTAAAGTAATATATTTGAATGTATCAACTATCTGGTATCCATAACACAAACCTCGCAGCTTACCCTGGAGCTAGATAGTGCTGTGTTTATGTCCCAATATATCTATTTTTTTTATTGATACTTTAATTGAAAAAAAAAACAGTATTTAAAACTTTTATTAATACGTCCTTAGACCTAGGTATAAATGTCGTAACAAGAAATCGACAAAAAAAGTAAGAAGCAAAAAAACCGACTACAAACAAAAGCACTTAAAAGTAAAAAATAACTGATTGGTAGTTTTCATTTACTATACATACCTAATCAAATATTTTCGAAGTCGGTGTGCTTTGCTTTATATGGGCTGGCACCGATTTCGAAAATATTTGATTAGGTATGTATTTAATAGGTAGGCTTTATCCACCTTCTAGCCTTACCATCAGATCCGGTCAACAATACCGAACCACTGTAGTATTAACGGAAATAGAAACACTTGCAAAGTTTCAAGTCAATATGACAATTAGAAGTAGGTTAAATTCATCATTAGCTATTTTTCCACCCTTAGGGGTGGTATTTTTTTTTTTAATTTAAATGAGACCAATCTGGAAGTATACCCTTTCAAAAAACACAAAAATTGTCCGAATCGGTTAATAAATGACGGAGTTCTGAGGTAACAAACATAAAAAAATACAGTCGAATTGAGAACCTCCTCCTTTTTGAAGTCGGTTGAAAAAAAACTTTAACAAAAATTACTCTTATATAGAATTATATGTATAAATGAAACAAGTTATATTTAAACGTCAAAAAATCCATTGAGAGATATCGAGTAATATTTGAAATTCGTTGGCAAATAATCCAATAACCTCGCAAATTTACAACATCTTGAGATTCCGATTTCCGATTCATCCGCGCAACGAAGGTTTAACTTAAAAGTATTATAAGATAAGAATTATGTAAATAAAGCAATATAAATGTATATTTTCAAAAATATAGTTAGTCTCGTAAAACTCAAAAACGGCTGGACCAATTTGTATTATTCATTCATTTCTTTTATTGGGGGTGTGTCAGGGATGGTTTAAGTATAAAAAAATGGGGAAAACCACAAAAAAAAGACAGCTGGAAAATCTAAAAGTTCATAACTCTAGTTTATTTTATACCTATGTATATACCTACCAATACATATAATAAAAATGTAACTAAGCCAATCTGTAAATTAAATATTTTTTGGAAAATCTTATTGAAATAGACATTATAATCGATATAAAGGCCGAATCTATAGTTTTTAGAATTTTTGTCTGTCTGTCTTTCTGTCTGTCTGTCTGTTACCGCATGACGGAAAAACCACTGGAGGGATTTTGATGAAATTTGGTATGATGATAGCTAGTAATCCGGGTATATAGGATACTTTTTATTGCGGGAAAATATCTCATCTTTGAGAAATCTATACTAAACGTTATAACGTAAGTAGGGACGAACCTGAGCGGAAAGAGGGTGAATCGCTAGTATATTGATAAAATTGCATTTTCTTCACTCCTGATATTGTTTCTTCTATAGGTCTTCCCCAGGTGGGGATGTAAAAAGCTTATTAAGAATTTAGTGGCTCTTCACACAGTCCTAGTTTTTCAAATCTAAAGTCAAAAAAAAAAATAAAAAAATAAAATACAATATCTTCAAGGTTTTATGTGCCACACTACCAAGTCGGCAAATAGTGACGGTCTTATCTGAATATTGTTATTGTGTTGCCTTTGAATCCTTGTTCAGTAAATATACTATAATAATAATTAAAATAATATAAAAAAAGTATATTATCCCATTATATTATTATAATTTTGACGAGGTACGAGTAATAAACAAAAAGCATTCATAAATAGCACTCTCCTCTCCTCATTGTTGAAGTTGATTAAAAACTGCAGACATATCTGTGGAGTATATAGTATAGAAATCCTACGAATAATACGAGTATATATTATATGCTTCTATATTTGTGGCGAAATGCAATATCTGTATGTACTGTGTGTGTATAATATGAATTAATCGGGACCATGTGGTGCCATTATTAGGGACAAATGGCAAAATGATGTAGGTATATCTTACTAATACCTTTATACATACATATATGTAGATTTTTTTGTAATAAAGCACTGCTCAGACAATGAGATTAAGCAATAATTTAATGAATCGTTAATGCATAATACTTATATTATTTAATTTATATATATTATATGACTTAATTTATTAATCTTTATTATTTAGTGATCTAGTAAACAAATAATGGTATAATGCTTTGGTGAACTTCCTGTTTTGACAGATCGGATAGTTTAATAATAGCTGGACTATATTTTATGTGTAATGTGTATATGTATGTATGTATGTTTCTTTATAAACATAACATTAAATAAAAACTTAAATAAACCGACTTCCAGGCACTAAAATGTAAAAAAAATTTCGAAGCCGGTGCCAGCCGATGCAAAGCAAATCTAATATATTTCGATACGTAAAATACATATTTACCTATTAGATATTCATATCTTAAAATATTGTAGGCTGGCACCGACTTCGAAAATATCTGATTAGTATAGTAGTTGATAGTAATATAGATTAGTATCTATTCTAAATGAAAACCTCCTTTTAGTTATTTTTTACATTTTAGTGCCTGGAAATGGTTTTTTTATATGTTTTTATTTTTCCATTTTTAGGGTAGACATAATAAACAGGTAATTTGTAAGAAGAAAGTTTTTTAATAACATATTCGATTAAACAATTTATTTAAAAAATGTATATATTGTTGATTTATAAACTTACTTAAATGTATATGGGACCACCTGGGAAGTATACCCTTTGAAACAAAAAAATAATAATTTCCGAATCGGTCCAGGCATCTTCGAGTAATCGGTGAACTTATATAAAAAAAAGATTCCGACGAATTGAGAACCTCCTCCATTTTGGAAGTCGGTTAAAAACATAATATGGACACAATAATATGATACAGCATACAGCACAATATTATTTTAACTCTACCCTATATCCTTCCCTTGAGACAAGTACATAGAAAGTAATGCCTGGCCACACCTTTCACCTTTTCCCGCAGCACTTAGTACGTGTGCGGGGCATTCGTTATATATAGATATGAGAATAGAACCTCGGTCTTAAACTTTAAAGCTTTTAAAGTTTTCAATTACTAATGAAAGCAAAACAATAGGAAATAATTTTATAATTTTTATATACTTACATATACATATGTTAAACATTTGCCAAGAAATAAGATGAGATGAATCTCTTTATTATATTTACTAAGGCCGTTTATTTGTTTTATCATATTAAAGGAGTATGGTTATGCCTTTTGTTATGTAATTTACCCCTAACAAATCTGACTTGATATAAGTTGAATAAAGAATCTAGTTATTTTGTGTCTCTTGAAAGGGAAAAAATCGTTTCATATTACTTTGTCAACAAAACATATTAGATGCTAACGTCAGTCAGTCTTGATATTTTAGGGTTGTTATATACATGTTTCAATAATAGAATATATTTAGAACTTGTTTGGAACTATGAGAAATATTTTTGAGTGATAATAAAATACTTTAATCTTTTAGGAATCCAAAAATTGATAATTGGTTTTACATTGAGCTTGTGGTAGGGTTAGATATACCCCCCCCCCCGGGGGAGAAGCTAACTCCTACCGGGCGCGTCCCCAGGTGGCGGATAGGGGAATGCCACCCGCTTAGGGCGGCGGGTGGTACCGGAGAAATCCGGCGCGGACCAAATGGCTTGGATGGGGCCGCTCGTCTAGGCCTCGAGCCGAAGACGTTGCGGCCACCGGTGGTGGGACCGCTTGGTCCCACAACCGGATGATGGGTGCCGGTTGCGGGACTGTGGTCGCAGGCCCGCATCCGGCGGAGGAGTAGGCCGCGGCGGGAGAGGAGTGCCGGTATTTCGGTGCGCCGTTCTCCCTACCTTCCGCGGCCTAGACGGGGCCGCCACCGTTCGATGGCGGACGCGGTGGGGCTGCAGGGGAAGAGGAGTGTCGGTGTTTCGTTGCCGCTCTCCCTGTCCTCTGCAGCCGATTGGAGGTGGCCCACTTCGGTGGGCGGTGGTTAGGTTTAATGGGGCTGCTCCGGGTACCTCTCTGGCGTAGCAGAGTTGACTGTGGAGCAGCCCCATTGGTTTGGTGGTCTGCCTTTTTAGGCAGACCTGCCGCCGGGGCGCCGTAGTAGTTATGCGCAAGCGATCCTGCGGCGTCCCATTAAGGCGGAGGGGAGGGGAATGTCGGGTTTTAGTGGGTAGTACCGGCTCTTCTAGCCGGTGAGCCCCACATCACCACCTGGGGGATCAGGTGGTATGCGTAAATGCATTTCCCGACATAAAAAAAAAAAAAAAAAAAAAGGGTTAGATATACCCCCCCCCCCCCAACGTGCGTTCACCTTGTCGTGGTGGGGGGGCTCAGTAGTAGTAGCGAAGCTAAGAAACGCACAGGGAGGTTGCCCACTTCGGTGGGCGGTGGGAGGTGGCCCTCTTCGGGGGGGCGGTGTACCTTGCGGGTTGCTCCTGGTACTTCTCTGATAGCAGAGTGGACCTTGGAGCAACCCCGTGGTTGTTGTGGTCTGCTTCGGCAGACCTGCCGTCGGGGCGTCGTAGTTGAATGCGTAAGCGATCCTGCGACGCCCCATTAAGACGGGGGAAGGTTTTGTTGTGTTTTAGTGGGTAGTACTAACTTTGCCGGTGAGTCCCACACCTCGTGCGTAAATGCATTTCTCTACGTTAAAAAAAAGGGTTAGATATACCCACTTACTAAATTTCTCTTTAATGTTTTATTATGAATATATTACGTTCTAAGATTATATTTGATGATATTAAGGCTTTCTCTAAATCTATCTACTTTTTGCAGATAAGCTATTTTTGTAAGAGGTATATATGCATATTGTAACTCATTATGAGGCTCAAATATTTTCTAATATGCTTCTTCCATTTTCTAAAGGTAAACTTAGCTTCTTTGGCCTGTTTTTTATGTATTCTGGGTTTAATCTTGAACTTGAACATAACATACAGCACTGAGTCTGAGCTCAACAAAAAACTAAATAGTAGGCTAAGGTGAGTCAAATATTTTACATTGAATGATCTTTTTTTTATTAGACGTTCAAACAATACTTTCTTAGATTTACGCGAATATTTGAAGTTGTAAAGCATTCGAAACGTCCGGAACCAAAAATCAAAATAAATTAACGAAAAATACCGAAACGATAGTTTTATTTAAAATAGACGTTTAAATTTAAAAAATAATTTTAGTAACTTATTATTCTTAACTTCAAAATTGTATTTACTAATTACGTTAATAAACACAATAATTTCATCTCCTTAAAATTATATAGATTATATAGGAATACTTCCTTTACAATGAAGACAGAAAAAATTATATGAACGTAATAGTATTTATTTAAAAAAAGTTTCACTTACTGTGTTAAATAGTTGGATAAGATATTTATTAAAGCTGTGTGTAAAGAACCCTTAGGAATTAGAGAATAAATTAAAACGTTTAACTTGTAAATTGATGTTTTTGATAGTTTTTTAATCTCATATTTCAGCTTTTAACTTCATAATGAAGGAGCTTTTTCTAACAAATCCAAACTTTATTACGAGTAAATTAGTTTTGCAAATAACATAATTATACCTAAGTATTCTTTTATTTTTTTTTTATTTTAAAGCCTTTTATTTCAAAAATATGCCAGCCCTATCATACCTTAATCTACATAGTTACATAAACCGAGTCCTAACAAAATTCTTTACCATTTTGGTCTCCTCAGAAGTAGTAACGGACAAAATGGTGTTAAAATTATCTATATCGAAACGATTCAGATTCAATGCTCTAATTCCTTTGTTGCTGGTACCGAACACATTTTATTAATAAATGATAAACATCTTCATATACTCCACATACATCACAGTTTGGAGAGCGTGATTTTTTCAAGAAATAGAAAATTATTTAATGGTAGGTGTCCGGAACGCAATCTATGTACTATTGTAATTTCTTTTATTAATAAAGATAAACTTATAAGAAAGAACTATAAGGTAATAATTTGACCCTTAGGTGACATTTTTTTTTAAATTTGACAGTTCTCAGTTAGTTCATCCTCGAGGTAATATTAAACCCAAACATTTATTAAAAATGAAATATGAAAATCGAGTAACAATTGGCTAGGGACACACAAAATTTGGGTAACACACAAAAAACACAACTTTCTCCTCCCTTTCAAATTAGGTCAAAAAATTGTTTTTTACTTTTACCCTTCGTTCAATTACGTAACTAAATTCAATATAAGTTCAGCATTCACGACGTCATTACTTGCAAAGAGACGGTTTATGAGTCAAAGAGTTATAAAACTGATCTCTTTTTCGTCTGGATAGTGGTAGGTAAATGAGTAAAGTGAGCCATACAAAAATAAATCTGGTTGTTGGTCTGGTTGTTTTGAAATATATTATACAATTTCTCGTTACCTTAGTATATAATATTTAAAGAGTATAATAGACTGAGTAAAAGTAATGTACTATGACTGAGTAAAAGTGCAAAAGTTTAATCCACTTAAGCTCTTACATTGCTTTTTATGGTATTTCGAAACGCGACAACGGCCTGGGAAAAGGTGAACGTAATTATGTATCTATATACGACAGATTATATATAAATTAAGGAACAATAGATATTAAAAAAAATAGAACATAAAAAGCCTTTTTTTTTAATTTACTTTTTACAAATTATAATCACGTCATTTAAGTACAATATAGTGCCACTTCAATATACACAATGTAATATCACTTCAATTATCTACGAGATGAATCTCATTCGTGTCTTCCTCACAAAACGTGACACTGGTAGAATGTATTACGTCATGCGTGTGTGTTCATACACAACTATAAGCCATTAAAGAAAAAAAAACAGGTATCTACGAGATAAAATTATTTCAGGTTTCGTTTTAAAATCATTAAAGTCAAGTAAAATTACTATTTTAATTTTAGTTAAAATGAACTTAATTCAATTTTATTAAAGAAATAATTTAAACAAATAATAATTATTAAATAAAACTATCTTTTCGGATTATTTCGCGGATTTATTTTGATTTTTGGTTCCCGAAGTTTCGAATGCTTTACAGCATCCATGGTCACGGGAGAGACTGAGGTGTTACATGTCTTGAATGTATAGTTGTTACAGACAGCCTACCCAAAATTAACAAAATGAAAATTGCACCAATTACATTACAATATTTTTTAACTTTAAACATTTTTATAATTTTAATTATAATTGAATATGGAAAATTATTTATTTAATTTTTGCTATTATTTTTATAATTATTACAATTTTAAAATATTAATTAGTAATCACTAAATATAGATATGTATAATATTGTAATGTAATTGGTGCAATTTTCATTTTGTTAATTGTGGGTAGGCTGTCTGTAACAATTATACAATCAAGACATGTAACACCTCAGTCTCTCCCGTGACCATGGATGCTGTAAAGCATTCGAAACGTCGGGAACCAAAAATCAAAATAAATCCGCGAAATAATCCGAAAAGATAGTTTTATTTAATAATGTCAAACATTCGCGTAAATCTAAGAAAGTATTAAATAATAATTACCTACTTTATTTTATGAGTTTTTGAGAGCTTTTTTTACTGACTTTACTTTTTACATCATTTATATTAATGTACAATTAATTAACTATTTTGCACTTTAAATAACACACAGATAGAGAGAGAGAGACCGTTAAAATAGCAAAATTCTTAAGTATCAATTATTAAGTAGATAAAATACAGATTCCACAGGAATCCTACGAACTATCATCTAGAACACGTTTGCGTAATGATAAAAACGTTTCATTTATAATAAGAGACTTCATTTATTTATGACTTCGGTAATTTATTTTATATTATTACTGTTGGTTGCAGATTTCTTAACAAAGAAACTGAGAAAATGATATGCTATTGTAATAAGCATTACATAAAACTATTATCTCATTATATTGAAATATAAATAAGTATTAAGTAGTCTCTATAGCCAAATTAACAGAACTGTGGCAAGTAAATAACAAAAAGAAGAAAAATACTTGGCTGACTAGAAAAGTAGCTTTTAAATGAATACCTTTGCCATGATGGTGTGAAAAAACTTTTACAGATTAAAAAGCTTACAAAGTAGAATTTTTCTGTTCCTTTTGTCCCAAGATAAAAGATAGGATTTCTTTGCCGAAATGCACTCTCAATGTAGGATCCGTTGTATGTATGTTAATAAAAATAATATTATTTTAATAATAACTACTTTCATGTATTGGTTATTTATGTTATTTAAAAGCAAATCTATCCCACGGGAACCGTACATTTTTCCGGGATAAAAATTAGCATATGTGCTATACCAGACTATAATCTATCTCTGTGTCAAATTTCGTTTCAATTCCAGATCCGTTTAGCCGTTCTGGCGTGATTGAGTAACACACATCCATCCAAACATCTAAACTTTCACATTTATAGCATTGGTAAGATTCTTTATTTTGATTAATTCTTAGTTAGAAGGTATTATCAAGAACTTGGGTTTTTAGATTGGAAATTAAAGCTAATCATTTGTCATATAGATGTTTTAATGATTATAAAATATTCGAGTAACAACATTTAATAGAAATCTCAAAAATATTTTAGTGTTTTAGGAATTAGGTACTAATATATTCTCGTATTTTTTTAAAATATACTAGTAACGACGATTTCGTTGTGGAGAGTTTCCTGTATTAACTCTCCCTCATGAATTGTCAACTATCTTAATAATTTTGGTAAAGTCTGACTTCTTGTGGAAAGGCAGTGGTGTTCAGTCATAAAGCAGGCTCTTGGAAACTAAGTGAAGCTTATATCTCGTTTCTCGCACCTCTAATATTGTCATGTGCGAATCATTTTCTACGTGATTACCACTTGCCTTGCGGTGAAACAACATTGTGAGGAAAAAAGCAAGTTTTCCCGGCCCGTCCATGTCCAGCAATACGTTAAAAAAGGGCTTTATACTTTATTTGAAAAAACGATGTTGGGTTGAGTGGGATTTAATTGTAATAGAAGTATTTTATTGTAATAAGGAACTATTTTTTAGGGGATTTGAGTAGCTTTTACGGTTCGTGGATTAAAATATTAATATCTTAATATAATATTATAATAAATTAATATTATTTATCAGCAGTTACAGTATGCAGTATAGCTGAGAGGTGATATGCAGATTAAAAACTGTGATAGTAAAAAAATCCTTAATACTTGCTTAGATTTACGCGAATATTTGACACTAGCGACTCACCCTCGCTTCGCTTAGGTTCGTCTCTATCTTTCTTCTCAAGACAAACTTTTAAACCCCATTTTCAACCACTTAAGAAATAATTTCCGGGATAAGAAGTATCCTATGTCCTTTCCAGGGTCTCAAACTGTTAATCTAAATCGGTTCAGTAGATCCAGAGATTATCCCCTATGTCACAAACTCACAAACTTTACCTCTTTATAATATTAGTATAGATTTAAAAAAAACAATATGTTTTTTTGGATATTTTCGCGGATTTATTCTGATTTTGGGTTCCCGGCGTTTCAAATGCTTTACAGAAACCATGGTCAAGGGAAAGATAAAGATCCGAAACTATAGTTTTATTTAAAAGGAAGTCCTTGTACTACTACAGACGATACCACTTACAACCACCCCGTCCCACGCTCCCTAGCCATACCATTGATAATAAGAGTACCTATGTAATTAGATATATATGACTCAACGAGAGTCCGTACCAAATATTATTGATATTAATACAATGTGTGTGTTTGTTAGGTAGAAAGACAGTATACATTATACAGAGATAGAGAGAGATATATACAGAGAGAGATAAGTATACAGGGTAATAATGTCGTATACACGTGTTACCGACTCGCGCCGAAAAGCACCCCATTTATTATTTTTGTTTGTCCTCTTCGACAATCCTTAATCCTTATTTTATTGCTACAATTTTATGAGTTATTGTTATTTCAAAGCAAAACTTTTTTTTATTATTAGTTTATAAAAAAGGAAAAGGTCAAATTGACCACAAAATGTTTTCAATTTACTCGATAATGAGTATCGTTTGTTAAACTATTTTTGGTGTGACTAATCGATTCTTAATCGATATCGGTTATGAATGATAATGATTTATTGTAAGTGATATCATTTTATTAATTAAAGCGTAGAAAATGATGCCAATGTTCGAAATATAAGAATTATTTATTTCTTATTTTAATCGATTTTTAAGTTAAAGTTAAATTTAATATTTGGCCGAAAATCCGATTTACGTGACGACAGATTTATAATGATTGATTATTATTTATTACATACTAGCAGAACGCACGGCTTCGCTCGCGCTAAAACTACAAAAAACTCTAAAAAGGTAGTTTTTATACAAACTTTCATCCGTTATTATATGCCCTTATGGGATGAATTTAGAAAAATGCTAAAAAACGAATTTATTTAATTATATTGAAAAGAGCATTAATACCAAGTTTCAAGTAATTCTGGTCATAAATAATTTTTGGATTATATTATAATGTGTTTTCCTCTGGGAATCAAATAATCTCCCGCGGTAAAAAGAATCTCCAACTACCTCCACATAAAAAATCACGCACATCCGTGAATCCGTTTCGACGTGAAAGAAGGACAAACAAACACACTTTGACGTTTATAATATTAGTATGGATTAATACTGATTGTAGTCAATTATTTCTATTGCATAGACTACAGATCAATGCCAAGAAAGAAAAACAAATTATATGTTTGTATAAAAATTACTAACTACATATATTAAAGAAATAAGTAAAGATAGATAAATTCCATACTGAACTGATTACAAATTATTTAGTAGGTACTTAGTTTTGGCTACGATATTAGTTTATTTCATTAATTAAACTAAACATAATATTGATATAATGGTAGATAAAGCAAAATCGCTTTGTTCGTGTAAACCATAAATCTTCACAATATGTACAAATACCTATTTGATATTATCTAGGTACTTGTATGTAGAATGAAACGAGATGATTAGTTGATTGCTTATTCGGGAAGAAAATAAATAAACATTTTCTGAAACTTACATTTAATAAGTATCTATAACTTAAAAATATTAGTTAAAAATTTTTTGCTGTTTAAGGTTATTTTATAATATATATTTAATTTATAATTTGGTTTAGGCTGTATATTTCAAAAGTTCGACATACTACGCTACTCTTCGCTCGAAATAACAGACCAATCAATGGTGTAGCAAGAAAAACGCGCATCCTTTATTCTTTCTCCCATTGTCATTAATAATAAATTTTAGTAATAATTATTATATTAGTAAAAGATATATAGAGAATTTGTCGTTGTCTTTTGTAGAAAGGTTGAAAAGGGTCCATATTTACTGTGTCTCTAGGCCTTGGCGTCTAGATACTGAAAAGTAAAAACGATAACAATAAAAAAGTTGATAAAAATGATGACACTTTTTTATATATTTAGATACTTCTTAATTCGATTCGATTTCCAAATAAACTTTTTGTGACCATAAAATTATTAGACGTAGATGCACTAAATCAAATATTTGTATAGATGACCTAATTGATATAAAGTGTCTAAAAATCCTTGTTTTATGAAAAGATATGTACTTCTTAAAACTATATTTATGAAAAATTTATGATTGCAACTCACAAGATTCAATTCAATTCAATTTTCTTGTTAATGGCTTTAAACCCAACTCAATAGTTATTACGTTATCCATACCACATATTTTAAAAAAATACGCAAAATTTTCTTTTGCTCGATATAAAGCAAACAACTAAACTTATAAAAATGGTGATGTTTATATATTTTTGTAAAAACAGTTCAATATTTACCAACAGCTAGGAATATGATAATTAGGTGTTGTCTACCACACAATCAAATGTTACAGTTTGTCAGAAAGCTCTTTTTTTATCAGTGCCTAAGAAAAAACTTGTTTGTTGAGACCAAATAAACGACTTCTTGCCAACTCTCTCTTACCAGATAGCTCATGATGTTTTTTGGTCGTAAAAATATAATCTACCTTTGCTAAGCTCAGTTGAAACTCTATATTTAAACAAAGAACACGCTAAACTATACACTACATTGGTACTATTATATGTATACAGCACTCTGTATAGCATAAGTCATAACAATCATTCCCTATATAATGTATACCAATCTATGGTATATTTACTAGTAATCTGTAATAGGTCTATGTAAAACTAGCAACTTACCCTCTTACGGATTTTTTGAGCGGAACCCTAATTCTTTTTCTAAAATAAAAGTTGCCTAAATTACTCTTTATAATATCAGTTATATACGGGAATTTAGCTGGAACCAACAAACAGACAGACAGACAGACAGACAGACGGACGGACTAAATATGTATTTAGTAAAAAGCTGTTATTTCAACATGACAAACAGACACTTCAATTTTATTTATCTGTATACATTAATGGATAAACATAAGATATCGGTATGAATATTACTCACAACCGAAATTTAAAGATAACACACACTTTTTTGTACACTTCACGTCAATGCGTTTTTTAAGTTTTGCTACAGTTTCGAATGTATAACATTTCAAAAATAAATGAATGTTGCAAACACCCGATACTGTGATCTGCTAAAACCCTAGGGTTTCGTGTATCCCCTTAACTCGTTCGCTGCGGCTGTGATTTTTCTATACTTTCCATTCCTGCGGTACAAGATCTTTGCACCTGGTAATAAAACTTCCATTGTGACGGCACAAGGTTTATAGACCCTGTAACATTTAAGAAACTGAAATCCTTTTTTTGGCTTTATGCCAAAATATATTTGATTTTTTTGCTTTGAATATTAATAATAATGAACTAATTGACATACACCTGAAACCGTTCGTTAACAACTTATTTAGTTTAAAAATTATAGCTATATTTAAAATACGGGGTTTATGCACCCTGTGCCGCACTGAATATGGGAAATCTGGTGCGTATTTTAGGGATATGAAATAAAAATATCGAGTCTTAATTAAGTTTTATAAAATGAAAAAAAAAAACAAAAATGAATTAATGTTTTTCAATAAAACACGGATATTAAAAGTTTTTTTTACATTGGACACATTCTGTTAAATTTTTTTAACTTTTTTATCAGCTTGGCGGCTTGTTAAAAAGGTTCGGAGTTTCTCGTAGCATCTGACACAATTTCTCTTCTTAACACCTTTTATTAAGTACCGTCGAACCGTCGACGCATTGTCGACCGGTTGATTGAACTGGTTCGTTTATTCGATCACTAGATCCGAAGATCGATCTGCCATAGGCACGGCTCGGCGATGACGTCATCAATCGAACGATTGAACGGGTCGAACGAACCGGGTCATTTTCTGAACTGATCAGTATTGATCTAGATCTTTTAAATTAAACGATTGACACATATTTAGTTTGGGGAAAACTGCACAGTTAAGTTTGTCATTTACAACATAATCGGCAAAAACGAAAAAGTTCTCAAAGACTTGATTCGGTAAACTTTACAGGGTTAGTCAGTACGGAGCCCACGATGCGCGTGTCCGACTCGCACTTGACCGTTTTTTGTAAACTTACATACGCACAAAATGCTACTTTTTTATAATAAAACAGAGAACAAAACCCACGGGAAACGTAATTAGGTAAATAAAATAAATAGTAATGATGACTTACCTGTCTTTGATCAATCAATCTATGTATAACCCCATCACTGTCCTCACAAGCCCCGTGGATTATTTTTTTTCGGCACCTTTTTGTTGATCTTGACGCCATGTCGATGCGTACGTTTCTCGCGAATGCAAGCCAACACTAGCCGCGCTTAGCTTCGCGCGGGGTGCGGTACCAGGTGCGCGGGGTACAAGGCGCTTCGACCTGGTTTCGCACTGTGATGAAATTTTATTTCTTCTGTGCGGTCCCAGGTTTATAAACCCGGTATTAAGGTAGGTACACCATTGGATTCTATTTAACAATACATCTTAGATATATAATCATCTCTTTCCTACACCGAACCAAATTGAAGTTATGCCTTCCGCACGACAGGGAAGTCTATACTTTTCTTAGCCGCACTGTACACGAGGCGGTATACAAGATGTTTACACCTGGTATCGCACTCAACGTGTTAAAAACGTATAGTGCAACGGGTAGTCTCTAAAAGCACCCTTATGGCACTGTAAATTATGGGTATCTGATAGGAAATTCTAACCTAGTAAACCGGGTTAGGACACCAATTGTGTCGTGGTGGGACAGGAAGTTCAACTATGTTAGCCCATATATTTGTGGAGTACATCTCTTGTTATTGCGTGCATTGTTGCCGTTTCTAGAACATTACTAACAAAGCAAGTTTACACGTAAAATATAAATATAATTCAAAATTTATTCTTTTAGTAAAGTTTGGTCTATTGATGATTATGTATAATCAAAAAGAAATAAAAAAGGATATAAGCAAGCAAATGAAGAGTGAGATAGATTAAAAATATAACGTTACATAATATTGTACTTGATAGTTTAATATTTGTTACAATTAAATTATAATATAATCATTTATATCACGTAATGATATGATAAATTATTTAATATAATAATAATCGTTATCACAATTAAAAATATTACTTACTAAACTTTATTTCCATTAGTTAACATAAAAATATGTATTTTTATATAGAGATAGAAAATGTATTGAAAATAGAGAAGAATTTTAAAGTAAGTCGTACTTTTATACGGTTTACGATCAAGAAGCTCTTTTTACGCGTCGTGAATAAGAATTGGCTCTATCTTATTTAAATTCACTTTTCCTGTCAATTTCTTGTTAATACTGATTAAATTGAAAATAAAGTTATAGAAAGTTTCAAAGAAAAATCGAATGACAGCAATAATATAAATTGGTATGTATAATTTGTGCGTATAATATGTTTTTCACTTCTTTACGCTGTAACAGCTAAATGGATAGAGTGAAAACCGAAATGAAGGTAGGTTCTGGATTGACAGAAAGCCAATTTTTTTACAAAACTAGTATACGATCGGAGCTACGAAGAAGGACAAAAATAGTAAATTGAAGTGCTATTAATACTGAAAAAGTTTGTGTGTGCGTCCGTGTGTGTGTGTATAATTTAATCTGTATACGGGATTTACTACATACGTACTATTATAATCTATATTCATATCCATACTTCAAATACTAATATTATAAATGTGAAAGTGTGTTTGTTTGTTTGTTTGTCCTTCTTTCACGTCGAAACGGAGTGACGGATTCGGGTGATTTTTTGTGTGGGGATAGTTGGAGGTCTAGAGAGTGACATAGGCTACTTTGTACCCCGGGAGTTTGCCGAATTCCCACGGAAAAACACTTTATGATAGAATCCAAAAAAATATTTTTGATCAGAATTACTTGAAACTTTATATTAATGCTCTTCAATAAAATTAAATAAATACATATTTTAGCATTTTCCAAAATTCATCCTGTAAGGGGGTAAAATAGAGGATGAAACTACCTTTTTAGAGTTTTTTTTATAGTTTTAGCGCGAGCAAAGCCGCGGGTTCTGCTAGTAATATATAAAACAAAGTCGGGTTTATTACATCACATATAACTCCAGAACTGCTGGACCTATTTCCAAGGTTTTTAATTTGTTGGATTTGTCTCCACCCCGAAAAGCAAAATAACTAAATTATCGGAAAAAATCACAAAAAACTTATGGCTAACGTTGTCTAATAACTACTTATTTAAAACGTACCTAGGGACGGACTCGAGCCAAGCGAGGGTGACCCGCTAGTCTGGTAGACTGCAACATATACGAGTATATGTATGTATTGACTTAATTATTTTTATCATAGATAAGGATTAATTATATTATGGAATTACTATTATAAATGTGTGGTAGCCCAGTGGTAACGCGCTCGCTTGGGAAACCGAGTAAAGCGGGATCAAATCCCGAGTCTCGCACATCTGATATTTTCATGTACGAATCATTTCTAACAAGATTACCACTTGCCTTACGGTGAAGGAAAACATCGTGAGGAAACCTGCATATCTGAGAAAACCTAGCAAGTTTTCAAAAGACATGTGAAGTCCGCCAACCCGCACTTGGCCAGCGTGGTGGACTATGGCCTGATCCCCCTCGTCTTGAAGGTAGTCCTGTGCCCAGCAGTGGGTCGTTAAAAAGGGCTGAATACATACTATTATAAATACGGAAGTTTAAATGTGTGTGTGTATATGTTTGTTACATCTTCACGCCGAAATGTATAGGCACCTAAAGCGCACCTGACCGAAGTGAGGGTTAGTCGCTAATTTAACATTACACGTAATAATAATCGACTATTTTAAATTAATAAATATTTGCAAATATTTTTATTGTCCTGAGACAAAAGACAACTAATTTTACAGAATTGGTTTTACAAAACCTCAATAAATCATTATTTCATTCAAATAAGGGAAAACACGATCAAAGCCGCAGGCTAACATTTAATTATTCGTGACAATAAATTAAATTCAATAATATAATAAACAAAATTTATATTCACGTTGCATATAAAAGGAATCTTCTTAAAAAGCGTAGCATTACACCTCGTAGTATTTGCATCGTAGCATTCCGTAGCAACGTATGTTATGTCTACAAATGTCATCTACGTAAATTACTGTAAACGAAACTCAAAGGAAAATAAACGATATTTAATTTTTTTTTCTAACTGCTTATAAATAATTATCTTTTAAAATGTTGATAAGAAGATAATCTATTTATTATCTTTGCCATAAATATAGTATTTGATTTTATTTAATAATATAAACTAAACCACACCATTTTATTAAATAAAAAAAATTGTACATCGTAGAGTCTAAAATAATATAATTTATGTCCACTCGACCATAATACTTTATTAGATTTACGCAAATATTTCACATTTTCAGATAATTTCTCGGATTTATTTTGATTTTTGGTTCCCGACGTTTCGTATGCTTTACAGCAATGATGGTCACGGGAGAGACTAAGGTTTTGACATCTCAAAAGTGTTATATATAGTTTTATTCTACTCGACCAATAAAAAAACTTGAATTCAGTCCTTTTTAACGGGTCAGTCACCCTTCAAAACTAAGGAGATCAGGCCACAACCTACGCTGGCCAAGTGTTGGTTGGCGGGCTTCACATGTTTTTCGAAAACATGCTAGGTTGTCTCAGACATGCAGGATTCTTCACGATGTTTTCCTTCGCCATAAGAAAAGTGATAATTATGTTGAAGATTATTCGCATATGAGAATAATGTCACCCTGACCGATTCCGGCCACGGCGGCCAATCTCATTGAAACTAGCCAATAGCCGACTAGGCAAATGCGCAGGAGATATTATAGTGCACAAGTGTACGCGCAGACTCAAATGCACTCTCTATTCCTATTACTCTCATACTCCCATGGGACGACTGTACGAGACGACCGGTGAGAGTTAAGGCGCAGGACCATCGGCTTTACGTGCTCTCCGAGGCACGGGGTTGAAACACCGCCATCTTCCCAACTTCGGGCTGTTACTGAGGCTTAATATACAGACTAAGACTAGACTCAATAACTAAACTCGGCCCGACCCGGGACTCGATCCCAGGACCTCTGGGGGTGCAGCCGTACATGCTAGCCACTACACCACCAAGGCAGTTGAGATATGAGAATAACAGAAATGTGAGACCAGGACGTGAACATATTTGGCTTAACAAGAGAGCTCGCCACTGGGCTACTCCTGGCTAATAATAATAAATATTGTTCATATAAGAGTATAAACGTCAGCAAGTAAATCCATTTCCATATATATAGGTATTAGTGTTCGCGTAGTGGTCGAAATTTGGTCAAAATCATTTTTTTAATTGAAACTTAAGAAAAAAGAAACTAAAGCTCGTCAATATTAAATAAAAAAAGAAGAAAAATGTACTAAATTGTTTTTAACCGACTTCCAATAAGGAGGAGGTTCTCAATTCGTCGGAATCTTTTTTTTGTCTTTACCTATTTATATAAAACCATTTTTTTTAATAATAACGAATACTACATAGTTAATTAGCAATCAGTAATTTTAGAATAACAATAATATAATTTATATGTAACATAACCTAAATTACAGCTCTTCGAAATCAAAACCCGTACACAACGTCGAGTTCCAAACAAACATTTAATTAATCATTTCAATAAATCCCTTGACATCAAGTGTTCAAACAAATCCAAGTGTAAAACACGGAAGCGTATTTACTTGTCGCGAAGTATTTATACTATTTAATTATTTATAATGTTCAGATGAACTGGCACGTTTTGAAGCCGAACAAGAAAATTGAATTGAACTGAAATGAATTGATTGTCTTAGATATTTCTGTTTAAACTTAAAGTAGGTAGTAATTATTATATTAAATTGTGGTATGTTTTGGACATTTCTACTTTCAAGAGCTTTTATGTAATAAAAGTATAAGAATATAAGAGTATTTATATAATTCTAAAAGAAAGCTCTTTTAATGTTTTGATCACGCCAAGTGATTTGTAATTTTTGACCTCAAAAATATACTAAAGCTATTCTTGAAAAGAACACTACCAGGAAATCGATGACAAGTAATAACATCATTAACGTATAGGATCAAGCATATTATTCATTTCCATATAATATCTTTGTTAAATCATTACAAAAGTTATGTTGTGATTTAAATTAAATATTTGAATTATATACTGCGGGACTAATATTCAGTATATCTAGTAGTTTGCTGCCTTTTTGGTCTAGTAGCACAAGCATATACGATACCTGAGACCCTGGGTCCTTCTCGAGGCCCGTGGGCTATACACGGGAAATATATTAAATATATTATTATTGAGCTTTTCTTTTAAGAAACTCAGCAACAGGTTCCGTTCATATGCGTGTTCTATAATATTATCTCCTAAACCATGGCTTGTCTCAATGAGATTAGTCGCCGTAAAAGAAAAACGCACCATATTTATTCTGACCTAAAAAGCGAACCCCGTACCTTCAGATAATTAGCTGTACATACTAGCTAACTAGGTGACTAAACTAACGAAGTAGTTAAAATTCACTATAGAAGCACCGGAATCGTCGACGACACCGACCCGAACTCTGGGAAACAAAATATATATATAGAACAGTCGCCGGTCAGAGGGAAATCACGCCATATATTTCATGAAACGGTGATTTGCTTCAAACATTCATATAATGTGTTCACTGCTGAAGGCTTTTATGTTCAAAATGCCACGTTGTTACAGTCATAGATAGTCACGAATAAGCCTATATGACTTCTTATATTAAAAAGCGACCATAGATAATCTAAATAAAAAAATCGTGTGTTTTCTGTTATATATTTCTTAATTACAGTAAGAATTGATTCAAAATATCGTTTACTTGAACATCTCTTAATATAGTAAAACAAACCAAAATTATTTTACTTTCTGTAACGATTACTTAATATAATCATTTTATATATTGTATCTAATAATACATAATACAGAAAAAATAACAAAAAAGGATAAATACATCATTGTAATTAATATCAGTCTAACTTGTGAGAATGAAAATCCAACATTTAACATCTGTACATATTAATATAAACACCAGGAATATTGTTTATAGTTAACAAAACAGCAATACTGTTACGAATTCAATACCAAACAATTTGAGTTAAAAATCTTTTATATTTATACAAAAAATAAACTTACATAATTTAGTACGTCTCATTAGGTTAAAAGTAATGTTTTTCACGATAATATATTTAATTGAAAATTTATTAATAAAGCTCTTACATGGTACGTTCCTGATTGCTTTTTTAAAGTCTTTTTTTTCTACTTCATTCTGTTTACATTCTTTAGACACCACATATCTTATAGCTATAAGCTTTTATAAGGTAAATTAAAAATATATATGGGTCACTAAAATGTATTTGAAACATATTTCATATACATTAGGCGTTAGAGTTAACAATAGATTTCTTAGAAATTTAATTAATTTCTTAGAAATTTATCTGGAGGTGTTAATAATTATTATAATCATAATAATATCGTCTACTACTGAGACTAGCCATATGCATAGCACATAATACGAGTATAGTGTATAAATATGCACGTAAACACAAGCGCACTCTTTCTATCTTTCATTCTCAAAGTCTGATGGGACGATACTTAGGCACGACCCGTGAAAGCTATGGCGCAAAACCAACGTCTTTACGTGCTCTCTGAGGCAAGGGGGTGTAAACCGTCAACTTTAAAATTCAGGTCTACTAAGAAATTGTTAACAAAAAACTACCATACTAATAGTTAAACTTGGCCCGACATGGGAGTCGAACCAAGGATCTAAACCTGCTAGCCACTAGACCACCGAGACAGTTTTATATTTAAAGTTCTTTTTATAAAGCCAAGGGATAAAATTATACCATTATCCTAGTCAATATCCGTAAAGTCAAAGATAACACAAATAACCTCTCTCCGATTTAATCTCGGGAATATCGTATGATATTATTCTATGCCTTGCACGTATTATGAGTCTAACATACTTGTAACATCTCTTTATGCCCACAAAATCATTTTAAGATCTTAGTATCAATAACCAGGTTATGTCTACGGTTTCACATAAAATATAATTACTTGATGAGTATAATACTAGAACGCATAAAATTTGGCATACTTAAATAAAATGTTACTTAGAATATAAGCTATTTAATAGAAAAATAAATAACATACGTTCACAGCCGTTTTTAAGTGACCAAAACGAAAAACTTAAAAAAAAATAGTTTATATAACTAAACAAGTTCCTCAACACAAAAAGAAGACTTGAACACTGATGGTTTAATTGATTCACTATTTTATTTAGTTTTACTTACTAGTTCTAAGATAGTTTAAATTCTATGTTATGTTCTTTAAAAGATCAGTTCCAGAAAGAAGCAGTGGCTCGATCACTTCTCTGCAAAGAAGAACCGAGAAGATGGATACTAACTAGAGGGAAGATCAAGGCTCGATATGCGGTGTTGGACCAGGTAGGTGAAGCGCCCCAACGTGCGTTCACCTTGTCTGGGTGGGGGGGGCTCAGTAGTGCCCGGCAACCCAACCGGGCGCGAAGCCAAGAAACGCGCAGGGAGGTGGCCCACCTCGGTGGGCAGTGGGAGATGGCCCTCTTCGGAGGGCAGTGTACCATGCGGGTTGCTCCTGGTACTTCTCTGATAGCAGAGTGGACTGTGGAGCAACCCCGTGGTTGTTGTGGTCTGCTTCGGCAGACCTGCCGTCGGGGCGTCGTAGTTGAATGCGTAAGCGATCCTGCGACGCCCCATTAAGACGGGGGAAGGTTTCGTTGGGTTTTAGTGGGTAGTATTGGCTTTGCCGGTGAGTCCCACACCTCGTGCGTAAATGCATTTCCCAACGTTAAAAAAAAAAAAAAAGGTAGGTGAAGCGACCCCCAACGTGCGTTCACCTTGTCGTGGTGGGGGGGCTCAGTAGTGCCCGGCAACCCAACCGGGCGCGAAGCCAAGAAACGCACAGGGAGGTGGCCCACTTCGGTGGGCGGTGGGAGGCGGCCCTCTTCGGAGGGCGGTGTACCATGCGGGTTGCTCCTGGTACTTCTCTGATAGCAGAGTGGACCTTGGAGCAACCCCGTGGTTGTTGTGGTCTGCTTCGGCAGACCTGCCGTCGGGGCGTCGTAGTTGAATGCGTAAGCGATCCTGCGACGCCCCATTAAGACGGGGGAAGGCTTTGTTGGGTTTTAGTGGGTAGTACTGGCTTTGCCGGTGAGTCCCAACACCTCGTGCGTAAATGCATTTCCCAACGTTAAAAAAAAAGGTAGGTGAAGCGATCAAATATTTTTTCTATTTATAAATTTAATCTTATAATATAGTATTCAAATATAATAACATTAATTAGTATTCAAATTTCATATATACCTATCTTGTGTTGATGATGTTAGATATACCTGTGTTGACACATTGATGGATCTCAATAAAAGCTATATCCAAGCCATCTACCGCCATCAATCATCGATGTACAACAAAAGTAGAACCAAACAATTTAATATGATAAGGAATAGCTCTTTTCATAAAATATGCATGGAAAATTGCATATTTCTACAAGTTTTTTATACGAATAATAAAATATAATAATTAGTATTAAGGTCAACCACTCATTTATTAATATTTTTTTAAAACATAAAAATTATTAAAAGAATACATGCAATTATTAAAATCATATATTATATTCAAAAACCTAAACGTTTTAATATTTGTTCAATGAAAAAAAAAAAAGAAATATTGTATTTTACGACAAAAGCTTCGCTTTTACCAACCTCACGAGAATTATATCTCGTAGTAGTATATTACCATTAATTCTATATCAAAACTAGACTCTTCTCAAATGGACAAACAGTTTGATAGATAAGTGCGTGGACTGAAACGGATTTTGGTTTTAGAAATAATATAATATATAATGTTCATATATATGTATATAAAGTGGGTGGACCATGCTCTTTGTAAGGCCGATTATTAAAAAGTCGTAGTTATTGCCATGCGATGACAAATTACTTCTACTCAGACTAGCACCCATCGAACTCAAGCACTCAGACGCAGCGGCAAGTCGCTGGCGCTACTGGTTTGTCAATGCGATCCGTCGCTTTGTTGACTTCTTTCGTCAACGCTAAAATTATAATACGCGCTCACAACAAATCGTTAGTTTTCAAGTAAATAAAATATTATTTTCTTTATTTTTTTGACCTGAATTAATATATACGGAGTTGCTATTGTACTATTATTTTTTATACTATCCTGAATTAGTGCTTGACTACGTTCCATCTGATGGTAAGTGGTAACGCAGTCGTAGATGGTAAGTGGCACTGATTCAATAGCCACCTAGTCACTCTTGCCTTGACCCATGTTGTAATCAAACTTAAACACCGTATTGTACTAAAGAAAAAATATATCGGTAGAGTTCCTAGAAAAGCAAATAGTTCCTTGTAAGGCCGAAAAAAGATCATCAAAAATTGATAGCCAACTATCGATTACAAGGATCTTGCTAGGAATATTTAGGAATCACGAGAATGTAAATATTTAGTTTTTAGTTGTAAATCGGGAAATGTAAAACAAAGTATAAGTTCATAATATTATTCCTTATAATCATGCTTTAAATAATGTTATTTTAAAACTTCTTTTGGCCTTATAAACTTTTTTAACTTACAATTTTTTTTAATATTGTTATTAAAAAAATTAATCTTATAATTATCCTACTCCTGATATTATATATATTGATCTCATTCTCTCGCAAGTTACTTTTCTGAAGTTTTACTTCTACTTTATGTGAATTGTACACAAACGCACTTTTTTTTTGTTTAAGCACATAAAAGTCGTAGTTATTAATGACTAATCTAAAATAGTTGGACGAATAATCATTTTATTATTAATCCGAATTTCGTATAATATAACACCTTTATCTCCACCGTTTGTTAACCGATATTATTTTTTATTGTTTTTAGTTGCTACTGACGAGCGATGATGATGATGATGTTCTCCTAGCCGATTCCGGCCACGACGGCAATCTCATTGAGAGTAGCCAACTGCGCAGGAGATATTATAGTGCACAAGTATACGCACAGACACAAGTAAAAACATATTTTTTTTATTTAGATAGATAAATTTTATTAAAATTTCAACTACCTACTCGGTGAACACTAATAGTAACATATAAGCTTAGTTAAAGTTCACTAAAAGGAGAAATAAAAAGCACAGCAATAACTATGATTACCTACAAACATATAAAAAGAAAAAAAAATTAATACATTTCATCGTACACACAAATACGTTTTACTACCAACATGAGTACATCGCCTCATTACTATTTCAACCGTAAAATACCTATCTACGAGATTTGGATTAGGAAACATCTGTAGGTAATGATGTATATAGGTTTATAGAATATGAGAACCTTCAATCTATATTGATCCGATGTCAAGCTCATGCTTAGTCATGTATGCAAAGTATGTTTACCGAGTAAAATAATAATGTAAATATATTTAAAAAAATATATTTTTTCGGAATTTTTCGCGAATTTATTTTGATTTTTGGTTCCCGACGTTTCGAATGCTTTACAGCAATCATGGTCACGTGAGAGATTTAGGTTTTAGACGTCTTAAAGGTCATGTCAAATATGTCAAATATTCGCGTAAATCCAAGAAAGTACAATGTAAATATAGTTTTTTTTCATATTTAAGCATTTTTCCATGTAGACTTGTCGACAAAATAGATTTTTACGAGAGATAGAGTCTTGACCGATTTTATCAAACTCACTGGGATACTTAGAGTAAGTGACAAAGGTTTATTTAATGCTGAGTTATCTTGTTGTTGTATTTATACTAAGTAAAATATGTAGGAGCTTATTTTTTTTTATTTCCGTAGTTGAAGAAATAAATTTTCTAAGCGTTATCAGCTACTATTGTGTACGTGCAAATTATTATATTCTTTATTGCACTTAAAATATGTTACAGAAAAAAAATAACAAAGTAAACATAGTTCACAAAGGTGGACTTATCTCTAAAAGAGATCTCTTCCAGTCAACCCCTGGTTGTGGAAGAAGATGTCAGCGGGCAATATAGTGCAAAAAAAATATTACTAAATATATACTAGAAATAAAGGTAATAATATTCACTTATACATACATACATACATACATACATATATACATATATTACATATAAAAATATATAATACTATACATATATAATACCTAATGTAAGGACTACTTATACATACATATGTACATATACATAGTTAATATATAAAATATGAAAATAGAGAGAGGTACTGATTGATACTGTCTACATTTGTGATAATAAATAATTTTTTAATTTACATTTAAAGAGATGAATAGATGGGCTCTCATGGATGGTTTTGGGCAGTTTGTTCCATAGTACTGCGGCATGGACAGACAAATTAAATGTTTAGTTTTAGGGTTATAGTTGATTAATATAATTAATAATTTGTTAATCTATGTTAGAACCCAGAAGCCTTGTGTTTTGTCTGCGTCTAGCCTTACACAAAAAAAAAGATGTAAAAAGTGTATGTATTCAGCCCTTTTTAAGGTTCCACTGCTGGGCACTAACCTCCCTTCAATGTGAGGGGGATCAGGCTATAGTCCAACAGATTATGGAAACGCGGGTCTAATTATACTAACCAAATACAATAGCGAACAAAGAGGTAGAATCAAAAGCCAATTAAATGAAATATTAATATAAATTATAATTAAATTGCCTTTGAAAATCCTATTAATTTAACGCATTCTCATTTTCGTTTACAGACATGATTGATTTTCACTTATCTTTTTTCCTCCTGAGAGCATTTGACTGATACATCCAGTGAAGCTGTACACTTTCTCCCGAAAATCCATTTAATATATCCATTTAATATATTACTTTAAGTAACACAAGTACATAAACTTATGTAATTACACGTATAATTTCTGTTATTATAACATAATTTACTCTTGAGTAAAAAAGTATATCTTAAAATTTAGTAGAAAGGTTTTTTTTAAATAAAACTATGCTTGCTATACTTGTTACAGACAGTATATAATAGCCTTTGAGACGTCTAAAGTCTTAGTCTCTTCCGTGACCATGATTGGTCGGATTGGTCCATGATTGGTCATTCGAAACGTCGGGAACCAAGAATCAAAATAAATCTGCAATAAAACCGAAAAGATAGGTAGTTTTATTTAAAACTAGCAAACCCCACCGCTGCACTCGCGCTAAAACTACAAAAAAAAACAATAAAAAGGTAGGTTTCATACAAACTTTGATCCCCTATTTTACCTCCTTATGGAATAGATTTCGAAAAATGCTAAAACACGTATTTATTTAATTGTGTTGAACATCATTAGTACCAAGTTTCAAGTAATACTGATCATAATTAGTTTTTGGATATTAAATCCTGTTTTAAAATTAAAGCCGTGGCAATGAGATAATTTCTCGCGGTAAAAAGTAGCCTATATCACTCTCCAGCTCTCCAACTATCTCCATACAAAAAATCATGTCAATCCGTCACTCTGTTTCGAAGTGTAAAAAGGACAAACAAACGAACACACTTTCACATGTATGTATGTATAAAAAATGCTATAGTCATGTTATCTAGTTAAGATTCTTATTCTCTTGGGATAAAATATGGGGTGAAAGTTTGTATGAAATCTTACTTTTTAGAGTTTTCTTGTAGTTTTAGCGCGAGTGAAGCCGCGTTCTCCTAGTTGTATAAAAATCTATATGATAGGAAATTGCCTCCATGACAAGGAAAACGCCGTCAAAAATTCAGCATTATTTCGGGTCAAGTATTTGTCTTGAGCATTGATATCAGTAAGTTAGAATATTATGTAATTTTATATATTATGTATATACTCGTATATATACTTACTAATAATTTTAATTTTTTAATAACACTTATACGTACACCAAAAATGGCGAAATTAATACTGAAAATACCATATGTATAAGTAAGTAAATTTCATAAGCGGTTTACGATATACATACCTACAAAGTTATTAACGAGAGTGAGCGAGTTAAGGATAATCCTTTTATCCCAACAACGCAGTTGTAGGCTTACATTTACACGAACGGAGTAAAGTAACAATATATTATACATTTACAGGAAAAGTCTTTCGACATTCCTTTTGTTAACATCGTTTATAATATGCCAGTAGTAATACGGCTACAGCCTTGGTAAATTATTTCTAAAGTAATATATACGAGATAATATATGTAAATGCGAAAGTTTGTGAGTGTTCCTCCTTCACATTTGATCTAATGACTTAGTAAAATTCGGAATGGGCATACGATCATAGGATAAAAGCTAGTAGGTACCTAAGAAAAAAACTTTTTAGCTGTGTCATTTTATACTTAGACTTGACTATAGTTACCTTAAGCCTACCTACAGCTTTGTACTTGTAGTTCCAATCTGTTTGATATGAAAATTTCTAATCGAACTTTTGAAATGATACTTATCGTACCTTAATTAAAATTTTTTAAGAATGTTGTATAAGCAATAAAAATTACTAAAATTAACAATATTGTTTATGCAATAAATTGGGAGAAGTGTGAGCAAATTCTAAAATTCTAAAATTGCTGATTTGACTTTTATTTTTTCGGTGCCAGCCGATGCAAAGCAAATCATACGTAAAATACATATTTAGCTATTAGATATTCATATCTTAAAATGTTGGCTGGCACCGACTTCGTAAATATCTGATTAGGTATCTATTCTAAATGAAAACCCCCGTTTAGTTATTTTTACATTTTAGTGCCTGGAAGTCGGTTTTGTTTAAGTATTTATTTTCCCATTTTTAATGTAGACATAATAAGCAGGTAATTATAAAACAGAAGAAAGTTTTATAATAACATATTTGATTAAAAAATTTATTTAAAAAATATATTTATTGTTGATTTTTAAAAAAACCGCTCGACCGATTTCGATAAAATTAATATGGGACCACCTGGGAAGTATACCCTTTGAAACAAAAAAATCCAAATCGATTCAGGCATCTTGGAGTAATCGGTGAACATACATAAAAAATATTCCAACTAATTGAGAACCTCCTCCTTTTTGGAAGTCGGTTAATAATATTAAAAAGAATGAAAGTTCTGAAAGAAAAACAAAATATTTTCAGCCTACCTACTATGTAGGTAAATTGAGGGTTTGAAATGCTAAACGATTACATGAATATGTAAAATTGATACATAAGAGAGGGGTATGAGTTCAATAAAGGTATTTTTTTTATTTTAATTCAGAATTTATTTATAATTTACTGTTAGAATCAAAAACAAGAGTAAAAAAACAATTGCTTCTATCAATAAGGCAAACTAATGAAGACAGCAAATAATGATACGTAGGTACGAAACAAAATTCTGGAATATTTTACTTACCTAATCCACAATATCTTAAAAAATTTCAAGCTGCTTAATATGAAATGAAATTAGTACAAAGAACTTGTAAGTTCCATTAAAAACTTTCTGCAAACTTAATCTATAAAATGCTCCTACTAAGAGCTATGTCGTCAGTTTTGAGCTAGCGACTTTATTATATTAAA
The DNA here is from genome assembly GCA_921882275.1 of Brenthis ino. Lineage (NCBI taxonomy): Eukaryota > Metazoa > Arthropoda > Insecta > Lepidoptera > Nymphalidae > Brenthis > Brenthis ino. The sequence goes on from OV170222.1 coordinate 18,700,831, forward strand.
TTACTAGCAGAACCCGCAATTCACTCTCGCTAAAACTACAAAAAAAATCTCTAAAAAGGTAATTTCATATATACTTCCATCCCCTATTTTACCCCCCCTATAGGATGAATTTCGAAAAATGCTAAAACATGTGTTTATTTAATTTTATTGAAGAGCATTAATACCGAGTTTCAAGTAATTCTGATCATAAATATTTTTTTGGGTTGTATTTTAAAGTGTTTTCCGTGGGCATTGGATTTCCCGCGGTAAAAAGTAGCCTTTGTCACTTTTCAGCTCTCCAACCATCTACACACAAAAAATAACGCCAATCCGTTTCGACGTGAAAGAAAGACAAACAAACAAAGAAACATACTTTCACATTTATAATATTAAGTATGGATTTTGATTATTTGCACGATAACAAAGCCTTGGTACTACTTAATGTTATTTAATTTAACGTAACCTTTGTTTATTTGTCCCATCTTATCTCTGGAATTCCTAACCGATTTAATGTGACTTTTACACCTGAGTAACGGAACGGCCTGAAAGGCTACATTATAATAGAAAGAGAATGTTAACATGTTAAATAAAATAAAATGTAAATGTTACATTCATTTTTACATCATACATACGTAAGATAAGACAGAACTAACAAAAATTTCATTCTCGTAATCCTCAAGACTAGATGTCGGATATCGATGTTTCTACTTCGTTTGATTTTCTCAATAGCATTATATTTTGTACCTGTAGTTCCTCTCGCGAGTACATGAGATGAAAGTAAACAAAGGGATAATAGCTGCTCATTGACCGTCTGCGACCCAGATCGTTTAGGTTTACCTTAGATATGGTAATATGGTTTGGAAAGCCAATAAACAAGGTAGATGCCTACCTACAATTTATTCATGTAACTTTGCATGCTAGCATATATTACGAAACATATTTCAAAGTTAGTGAAGCTGTTCTAGTTAAAGATTTTTTCATATTAAAATTTAACTAAATAAAATACAAATATTATTTTTTTATTATTTTATAATTTACTTACTTATTACTTACTAATAATCGTTTCAGGTTTAATAAATAAAATTTTAAGTAGAGAAATTAAAAGAAGTAAAGTTATTTTACTACTAGCATTGCCCACGGCTCCGCCCGCGTTCAGATGACCAAAAACCAAATTCTTAGGTTTTACACATAATCATCCTTTTACAGTACAGTTTTTGTATTTTTTCTCAGAAATGAGACATTTGTCCGCTGTAAAAAGTATCCTATATGTTGACTTGGATAACCAGCTATCACCATACCAAATTTCATCAAAATCCCTCTAGTGGTTTATCTGTGATGCGGTAACAGACAGACAGACAAAAATTCTAAAAACTATAGATTCGGCCTCTGTGATAATGTTTATTTCAATAAAATTTTCCAAAAAATATTTAATGTACAGATTCGGCTTAGTTACAATTTTATTATATGTAATAGATTTTATAGTTACAGAACTAATTAGAAGTTTGATAAATATTTTTTGTAATCTGTTTATGTAATGTTCACAATTCATTTTATTGTCTTATTTTTCACCTTTTAGATGTACAACTTTTCATACTTTTATTTTTAGAAAAAAACAACATATGCTAAAAAAAATTAAAGTCTGTTTGCCATGAAAAAAAATATATAAAAATCCTTAGAAAATCTAAAACTTTCAAAGGTATACTCATCTATTTTACTTATTCGAATAGCTATAAAATACAATTTTCTCTACACGAATGACCGAACAAGTAGCATTAAGCCTGATCCGCTTTTAAGAGATCGATAAACGCCAAGTTATTATAGGGATTAACGGAAAAACAAGTTTTTCACAACTTATTTCACTTTGTCCTCTTCGACAGTTGCAATACTTAAAAGTCTTTTAAAAATATAATTTAGCTTTCGGTAATATTATATGTAGGAAACTTAGTAGAAAACTTTAAAATATACATACTTTATTCAATAAAACTCTTAATAAAGGGTTGTCGCATTAGTATAACCATTAAACTTTCTTGAAGCCCTTATAAAGCTCAAAAAAAAAAAAAGAAAAAGAAGCAAAAGATATCATATATTTTCCGTTTTAAATCAGATAGAGATTAACATTGTTTCTCCTAGTAATACTATGAAATATAAGCTTATTTATGCCATCAATAAATAATATAGTAGATGGGTAAAAATTATTATGTTAAAACATAACATAAATTTAATATTGCATGCTACAAGAATGTGTGAATCAGAATCACATTTGTCCAATTTTTATATCCATTTAATTTTATAATCTGCGTTCAAGTTCTTTTCGTTTTCACTTTCCCGTACTTTGCGGTACCGTCCCTTTGTACGCTACTTAAGATATTATGAGATTACTTATAACATGTATTTGCGATGCGACTAAACTAGTGCCGATACTTATGTTTTTAATTTAATGAGCTTGTAAATATTTACTGAAACATAATACAACATTACACATGTTCAGTGACTGTGAAATTAGCTAATGGAAATTGTTTGGTTAATGGAAAGTGTTTTAACCGACTTCCAAAAATAAAGGAGGTTCTCAATTTGTCGGAACCTTTTTTTTATGTATGTTCACCGATTACTCGAAGACGCCTGAACCGATTTGGAAATATTGTTTTTGTTTCGAAGGGTATAAAAAAAAGGCTACCCAGGGGAAGACCATTTGAATTTTATCGAAATCGGTCGAGCGGTTTTTAAAAAAAATCAACAATATATTTTTTTAAATAAATGGTTTAATCGAATATATTATTAAAAAACTTCCTTCTTAAAAATTACCTGCTTATTAAATTTACAATAAAATGGAAAACTAAAAACAAAAAAAAAGACCGACTTGTAGACACTAAAATGTAATAAATAAGTAAACGGGGGTTTTCATTTAGAGTAGGTACCTACAATTTATACACCTGTGTACGTTGAGTATTTGCCATATAATGCCCTAGTGAGATATATCTCGGAAACGGCTCCAACGATTTTCATGAAATTTAGTATACAGGAGTTTCGGTGGCGATAAATCGATCTAGATTAGTCTTATGTCTGAGAAAACACACGTGTTTTAGAGTTTTCATGCAGTTTTTTTTTTGCATTATTCTACGCAAAATATGGTCGGTAATTTGCACGCTCTAGCATAAGCATCGTGGTCATGAGGCCAAGGTGCAAGATCAACAATAACAGATGTCAAACTTCGAATCTCGGTCGCGTACAATATTTTACTTTTTTTTTAAATATTTATTCAAGTTTCTAGTTTTAAATAAAAGAGAAAATTGTACTTTAGGTCAAAAACTATGAGTGAAGCTCGGTAGCCCAGGTAATAAGTATATATATAAGTAACTTATATAGTCGATCTTGAACCATGCTCGAAGATTCTGACAATACAATTTACAATAAAAACTTTAAAAAAAATTAAAACTGGACTACCTGGACTAAAATGTAAAAAATAACTTTTCATTTAGAATAGATACCTAATCAGATATTTCCAGAGTCGGTGCCAGCCGACAATATTTTAAGATATAGAATAAATGCCGCAAAGAGTATCCAATTACCTAGTGAGTGGTGACTAAACTAGAATTTATATTAGAACAAATAGCAATTCGTACGCTTATTTTTACTTGCTAATCACGCCACAAATTTAAAGCTTAATTATAAAATCCAGCATTTTCTAAAATATCTTTAGTTTTATTCGTAACTAGCAACTTGACCTCACTTCGCTCGGGTGCGTGCTTCCCTAGGTACGTTTTAAATATAAGTACATAAATAGTTATTGCGAGTGTATCTTAGGAGATCCATACTTGATATTGCGGGCTGTTAAACCTAACATGTTTAGCCAGAGTTAGCTATGTTAATTTCGAAGGATGGCTCGAACCAGTTATTGTGTTTCCTGTGAAAACGAAAGATTTTTCTGTAGTAAAAGATATTCTAATTGTTGACCCGAGTAATACGTTACCACTACCCAAGATTTACTTAAAATCGGTCCAGTGCTTTTTGCGTGAAACGCGCACACATAAACAAACAGACAAAAAATTTAATAACTATTGTATTTGGGTCTATATTCTGAACACGATACGTTACAGTCATTGTTTTAAAAAAATATTTCATGTACAGATTTCGCTAAGTTACTGTTTTATTATATGTACGTATAGATATTAAAATTATTTTAAAGGCGTCTCTTGTTATCATATACATAGCTATACGATATATATCCGGAGCGCTTCTGTTCGGAATTCTTCTCCTTTTAAACGGCTCAACCGATTTTGACGAAATTATTTTTGTGCACTTGTGTAGACGGTGCTTAGCTATTATTATATCCGGTAGATGACGCTGTTATTAAACGAGGTCTGTGGTTAAAACGTATGCCTACGGGTCCACTAGTTAATATATACCTAATACAAATAATCCTTATGTCACTATATCAATCATCATGTATCAAAGATAACTGGACCAAAAAATGTCAATAACTTATTGGTAGGTAGGTAATTCGGTTAATACACATCACGCGGTGAATCCTCGCAGGCGGTAAAATAGCAACCGTCTAATTGGGAACGAACTAATTAACTAGTTATCTCAGGCAAACAGTTACCTAATCTTCTATGATATAAAAATGAATCGTTGAATGTGTTGGTAAGCGCAAACCTCGAGAGCAGCTGAACCGATTTCGCTAATTCTTTTTTTTAGAATATTCTTTGAAGTGCGAGAATGGTTCTTACGGAGAGAAAAATTTAAACAATTGCCTGAAAAAGTCTAAATAACAACACTTTTCTATACTCCCATACAAAAGATTCGTAATAATACTTAAAAGTCAATTTGAACTTTAATACCATACCATAAAGTTTAAGTGTTAGTGGAGAGGTTCCGGGAAGGCAAAACAATTGAGTGACGTTAGTATCGTATAAATATTAATGTCAATATTTGTCAATATTGTTAACAAAAAAAATATTATATGGTTAACGCTGGCTAATAACTATTTATATCTATTTAAAACGTACCTAGCGACAAACCCGAGCGAAGCGAGGGTGAGCCGCTAGTACATAATAATTAAAATGTAAGCAGGCAACTAACTCATCCTCGCTTCGCTTGGGACTTGCCTGCTTACATTTTCAACCGACTTCAAAAAGGAGGAGGTTCTCAATTCGACTGTATGTTTTTTTTTTTTTTTATGTTTGTTACCTCAGAACTCCGTCATTTATTAACCGATTCGGACAATTTTTGTGTCGTTTGAAAGGGTATGCTTCCAGATTGGTCCCATTTAAATTTCAAAAAAAAATACCACCCCTAAGGGTGGAAAAACAACTAATGATGAATTTAACCTACTTCTAATTGTCATATTGACTTGAAACTTTGCAAGTATTTCTATTTCCGTTGATAGTACAGTGGTTCGGTGTTGTTGACCTGATCTGATGGCAAGGCCAGAAGGTGGATAGGTGGAACTCTTCAACGGCTAATAGTAGATACTTTGAGTTGGGGCTTATTTTGTTTGATTTGACAAGCCTAACACGTTAGAATCCTTACTTTTCTATTACTGTCTACACTAAAAAGGGAAAAATAAAAACTTTTTAACAAAAAAATAAAAACCGACTACAAACAAAAGCACTAAAAAGTAAAAAATAACTGATTGGTAGTTTTCATTTACAATACATACCTAATCAAATATTTTCGAAGTCGGTGTGCTTTGGCTAAGTAATTAAAGTCTACCTATTAAATACATACCAAATCAAATATTTTCGAAATCGGTGCCAGCCCATACAAAGCAAAGCACACCGACTTCGAAAATATTTGATTAGGTATGTATTGTAAATGAAAACTACCAATCAGTTATTTTTCAACCGACTTCAAAAAGGAGGAGGTTCTCAATTCGACTGTATGTTTTTTTTTTTTATGTTTGTTACCTCAGAACTCCGTCATTTATTAACCGATTTGGACAATTTTTGTTTTGTTTGAAAGGGTATACTTCCAGATTGGTCCCATTTAAATTTCAAAAAAAAATACCACCTTTAAGGATGGAAAAACAACTAATAATGAATTTAACCTACTTCTAATTGTCATATTGACTTGAAACTTTGCAAGTATTTCTATTTTCGTTGATAGTACAGTGGTTCGGTGTTGTTGACCTGATCTGATGGCAAGGCCAGAAGGTGGATAGGTGGAACTCTTTAACGGCTAATAGTAGATACTTTGAGTTTGGGCTTATTTTGTTTGATTTGACAAGCCTAACACGTTAGAATCCTTTCTTTGCTACTACTGTCTACACTAAAAAGGGAAAAATAAAAACTTTTTAACAAAAAAATAAAAACCGACTTCAAACAAAAGCACTAAAAAGTGAAAAATAACTGATTGGTAGTTTTCATTTACTATACATACCTAATCAAATATTTTCGAAGTCGGTGTGCTTTGGCTAAGTAATTAAAGCCTACCTATTAAATACATACCTAATCAAATATTTTCGAAATCGATGCCAGCCCATACAAAGCAAAGCACACCGACTTCGAAAATATTTGATTAGGTATGTATAGTAAATGAAAACTACCAATCAGTTATTTTTCACTTTTTAGTGCTTTTGTTTGAAGTCGGTTTTTATTTTTTTGTTAAAAAGTTTTTATTACTTTTTAGTGCTTTTGTTTGAAATCGGTTTTTATTTTTTTGTTAAAAAGTTTTTATAAGGTTTAGAATACATTTCTCAGAGATTAGATGATTTCTTGCAGTAAGAAGGATCCGGATGACCAGTTATCATCATATTATATTTCATCAAAATCCCTCGGGTTTTCCGTGATGCGGTCACAGACAGACAGACAGACAAAAATTCTATAAACTATAGATTTGGCCTCAGTATCGATAATGATGTCAATACTTGTAAATACATAAATACTTGTTTTAGCATTTTTCGATATTTATCCCATAGGGGGGTAAAGGTAAAATATGGGATGAAAGTTTGTATGAAACCTACCTTTTTAGAGTTTTTTTGTAGTTTTACCGCGAGCGAAGCCGCGGGTTCTACTAGTATAATATATATATTTATTAGCCAGCTTTCCTTTTCTAAGTTTTCAGAAGATCTGTGAAGTCCACTAACTAGCATTTGGCCAGCGTGGTAGACTATGACCTGTCGATTTCCATCATGTAGGGACTGGCGATGCTGCACTTCACCTGTCCTTGTAATTGCCACTCTGTTCTTTAATACATATATACTCGTAGCTTATAGATATTGTGCAGGAGAAAATGAGGTGGTTGAAACGTTGATCGCTTAAATAAAAAAGTTGAAAATACTTTCAGGAACCAGAGCCTTGTTGTATGTATTTTAAAAACCTCCCGCACTCCACGTGGAAATGTGCATTCTCGTCGGAAAATTTCAAAGGTTTCATATCAAAAAGCAATAATAACAAGTTTTAAATAAATAATTTAATACTTACCAATACAAATTACACTCCTTTTCTTTGTTAAGAAGTTATATTAAAATAAAATTCGCACATAATTTGTTTTCCTTTTTGTTTTTAAGTTCTTTGCCCTTCAAAGATTGAATTTTTAAAAACGTTAATACATAAATATTGCTGAAAAGAGCAAATATCAGTGTGAAGTTTTAATCAGAGATATGTTTACCAAAATATTATAATTCCTTGCTATCTCATTATACTCGTAGCTTGAATTCAAATACTTTCATGTTTATCCATGTCAACAAAATGAATTGAAATGAAATTTTCTATTTCATCAACACTTTTGAAATATGGAGCCTGTTGAAACCCTTGAAACCCAACGATTTGATTTGCTTATATTTCAGTATTTATATTCATATACATATTATACATATTTTGGTTTCTATATTAGTTATGGTTTCTATATTTAGTTAGTTTATTAATCGTTTTAGAGTGAATATAAAATAAACAAACACGAATCATGTTTGGCCAAAAATCTATACATAGGTATAATAAAATTGTCACTGAGCCGAATCTGTACATTAAATATTTTTTGGAAAATGTTATTGAAACAAACATTATTATTGATGCAGAGGCCGACTCTATAGTTTTTATAATTTTTGTCTATTACCGCATCACAGAAAAACTACTGGAGGGATTTTTATGAAATTTGGTATGGTGATAGCTGGTTATCTAGGTCAACATATACATAGGATACGTTTTACCGCGGGAAAACGTCTCATTTCTGAGAAAAATTAATACAAAAACTGCAATGTAAGAGTGTACTAATATGTAAACCTAAGAATTTGGTTTTTGGTCATCTGAACGCGGGCGGAGCCGCGGGCAATGCTAGTTTTAAATAATAGCGAATCAAACTATCTATTTACCTGTAATATTGATTCTACTGGACAATTTTATTCCATGAAATTTCTATTTGATGAAATATATACTAGAGATACGCCGAATGTGTCCAACCAAATACCAATATTCTGCTGAATATACAGTTAATATTTACCGAATTGAATACTCAGTTGAATTATTCGTTTTACTATTGTGCAGTAAACTGGTTAATAAAAGTTAAATTATGTCGACTATTTAACTTATATTAATTTTAAAATATTACTAATAACTTTTTAAATATTCGGTAAATTAACCATTCATTCGGCGGTTGAATACAAGCATAAATATATCCGCCGAATATACCGAATACGAACATTCAGCTCCTCTCTAATAGCTACAGTAGCTATATATCTGTTACCCCAATATTAAAGAAAATTAATATTTAATATGTGTTTTACATATAATAATAAGCCTGTGGGCTTGGGCGTGGGCAGGTATAGTAAGTACTTGGCTTAAATAACAATGCCAAGTTTTTACTTAGGTAAAAGAAAAAAATCTATATTCAATAAAATCCTTTATAAAAATACAAGAGAAATTTTATGAAAATTCTGTAAGTATTTGAAACCTACTAGATAGATTGGTACGCTACATTTATCTTTGAACAACAAAGAGTCTAGAGGAATAAAAGATTTTAATTTATATAGTAAATTCAATCGGATCAAATGTTGAATCGTTGCTTTAGAATTTTTGAATTACTTTTAAAATTATTTTTATTTAAAAGCAAAGGTTTTCACGGGACTAGAACTAGAAAAGGATGAAAATGTACATACTTTGAAGAATTTTTCATAGTATTTGAGTAATTTACTATCACGAAGAAATTAAGTCTACATGGGTGATAATATGTACAAACTGGAAATAAATAAAGTAGCCACTAGGAAGCTTAATGACAAAATTAGTTGCCATTATTTAGTATTTTTCTTATTTTTTTCAACATCTTAGACTACTTTTTGAAGTAATGTGAGATATTGCCGCCCCGACACATAAAACTAAGGTATTATCTTTTAAGTTGAAGATGTTATTATATGCAATGTTTATGTCAACTCTAAGTAAGATTGGTTTATATTAGACACTAAACAGCATATGTACAAAGTGACTACAAAGTATAGTAAGGAAAATATTATAACAGCTTTAAATCTAATATAGATATATTTTCTATGTATACATATAATAAAGTAACAAAGTTAAATCTTTACATATAATATTTTTTAAAACAATGAATGTATTGTGTACAGAATGTAGACTTCAAAACCATAGTTGTTAAAATTTTCGTCTGTTTTTTTGTATGTCTGTTTTCATGCATGTGTACTTACTGAAGGAATTACCACTAAATTGTGTGCAGTAATAACGATAACTTATTGTTCGGGTCAACATTTTGGATACCTTTTAATACAGGAAAATTTTGAATTCCTACGGGAAAAAACATTAACTGATCTGGCGGAGTTATCCTTTATACAAAAATTCAACGATTTATTACAAACAAACTATTAGTAGTAGGGTTAGGGTAGGTCTCTCAAAATGCAAAATTTAGCTCATCTATGTATATCTATTTAGAACAAAGTCGATGTCCGCTTCTGTCTGTTTCTTCTTTAACTCCTTTTAACCCACGCGCGGGCAACGAATTTTAATATGGTTTTCACTAATAGAAAAAGCGATAAACGAGGAAGGTTTGTGTGTATAATTTGTAAATATTTTGCATAAAATGGCTTAACTACGACGGTGTCAAAAAAACTTTTTTCGCCCTGGTATGGTGAACGCTGTCTAAACCATTAGTAAAAAAAAATGTAGGTCTTAAAAGGCCTACAGAAAAGTCCACAAAAGAATAACTGCATCTCCTAAGGTATGTACTCAAAATGCATCCGAGCGAAGCTCTCTCGTATTATATAAGATAAAATTCTATATTTTTAACTTAGAAATTATTTAAAACACCTTAGAATGATATTCTCTAGCTGTAAAAGAAAATTGGTTTTCATATAAAACCTGTCTTCAGTCTTTGGTAGGTATGTTTAAAATTTTCAATGTACATAATTAAATTTGATCTAATTGCACACGAAAATATTTTAAATCATTATCAACCATAAAATGAATTACCTGTCCTGTCTGTATAATATTGTTATAAAAAAATAGAAAATGAAATGAAACCCAACTTATAAATTATGTGAGAGAAATTACCTATTATTAAAAGATACCTTTTAATCACAATATATATATATATATATATATATATATATATATATATATATATATATAAAATAGAGGAAATAATAACACAATTAGGCTTACATTAATAATATTATTGCATTTTTCCTATAAAATTACCTCTATCATATATATAATATGTATTAAACATTTCTATTGTAAACTTAGCCTCGCATATTATGACTTACCGGAAGTGACTACACGTGACTTTGTACATAAATAAACTCTATACAGTGATGAGCGTCACATTCAATATACTAGCTACTAAGTACTACTTATCATACAAACCAATGTATACAAATCGCGCGTTGTCTATTTTCAGTATACTAAAATATGATTAATTTCTATAGGAAAAACATAAAATTTATACATTCATATTTCAGAACGCATAATTTTAATATATTTATATCTATATAGATATTTTTTTTGAAAAAAACTTACCTTACAATTTCTTTCCGCTAATAATAACCGGGAATAAAACAACACTCACTCAACACTAAAATAAACGAATCAAAAGGTTATGCAAATGCATATGTACTTATATCGTTAAAAATTATATTTTTTTGTTTATTATCACTGAAATAATTTCAGAACGTCACCTAAACGTCACTGGTATTGCGCGGAAAAATGTATATTTTTTATTCTGTAGCGCGTCATTTCACGCGCGACGCGGTTTGTGTCGGGGGCGCGACTAAATCAACTGAATGGAAACGCTCAGCTCAGATCAGATGCTTGACGCATTGGACCAATATGACCAACCCCCGAATGCAAAGCAAATATTATTAAATTAATATTAATAATATAATATTTATAGTAAAAAGAGATGGCTCACCATTTCATTTTCTGCTTTCTAGTATATTTTAGTCTGGTTTTTTTTTATTAGTGTTTACAGATTTATGATTTATTTATTCATATTTAAATAAATGTCGAAAATTCCAAAGCCTTCGCTATTTTTGTATTAATACAAATCATGAATTTTTAGATTTTTTTCTACTCTCACTTTCCTTGAAAAAATATCCTATCAACTTAGACTTAAAAAATATCATTCTTTTGGACAGAACCAAATAGTTGTTGGCCCATTATGCAGAAAGACCAGCTAACGTTCCACGGTTGGCATCCAACTTATCTTGAAAATACGAAATTGAGCGAAATTTATAGATTTACCGTTTGCACCAAATGTTACAAATTTTAATTAAAAAGTTGATTGAGTTGTAATATAATTTAATTGATAAAAATATCTTAGGTAATATAATTTAATTGATAAAAATATCTGTTAAATGTTTTAAATTGTGAGTATGAGAGATAATATTTTAAAATTGGACTTTAAACTGAAATTTTCTTCTTTTTATTACTAGAATAAGTTTTTATTAGATAAAGGATTTTATATCGTTCTGATAAATGCTCATAAAATGCCAATATTACGACTTCGTGAAAAGTTAAAAGGGGTTATAAATCGATTTTGCAGACTTACGATTATATAGTAATGTCTCATTTCTATGCAGAGGCTTGTCCATTTTGTATCCTAAAATAGACTGTAAATCTTGTTTTTCAATTTATAACGAAATATATGTCTCAATCCCGAATATATTTTCAAGCAATACATCTGATGCCACAATTGCTAAACCTTTAGATACGTCTTACTTTAAATTCCTTTTCTCTACTGTCTATGGATCACACTAACAACCCACGTTTTGTTTTTATTACATTCGATACGAACTGTTCACGATTTTAAATAAAATAATAACTTACCAAAAATATTTTCTGAACTTTTAATAACACTGTCAAAGATAATAAGATAAAGCTCCAAGTTCGTTATTCTGACACTCATAAATTAAGGTTCTTGCCTTTTGGCTACGGAACCATGAAGGTGGCGGACTTAGGCCTGCGTTTGCGAGACATAGAAAAGCGGCATATTAAAACGGACCTTTCACACCATCACAATGAAATTCGTCGAAAAACTGACGCTTTCGCTTTCCTAAAATAATTAATTTGCTCCCCACATTTTTTACATTTAAATGTGAAAGACAAATTACATTTAATTATAAAATGGACAGAAAGACAGCTCTGTTAATGATATACTTAAATCAAAAATTCTATTTTATTTGATTAGGACTTACTTCTGTTTACTTAAAGAAATGTATATTCTAATTATTAAGACTGTAATTGCCATTTCTAACATGGTTATCACTTGCCTTATGGTGAAGGAAAACATCGTGAGGAAACCTGCATATCTGACAGAACCGAGCAAGTTTTCGAAAGACATGTGAAGTCCGCCAACGCGCACTTGGCAAGCGTGGCGGGCTATGGCCTAATCCCCCTCGTATTGAAGGGAGACCCGTGCCCAGACGTTAAAAAAAATAAAAAGGGCTGAACATTGCCAAAAACTCATTAAATTTCTATATAAGTAAGTAGTCTATATCGTTTTCGACCATATCATCTACCCATCATATCCGGGAGTCCCGTTATAATCGACTTTGTTGGGATAAAAAGCTTATAATATTTCCTTCTCGTTTAAATTCTCTATCCGCCATTGAAAGCACCGTTTACAAAGGGTTTGGCCATTTTAAAGGTTAGGAGGTAAAAGGAACAATTGATACATGACAAAACTTTTTTGTTGTTTGGACTTTTATATTCGACAATAAACCTTATAAAATAAAATTCAAATGATTTTTTTTTTAAGTATAGATTTTTGCTGATGTGCGAATCTTTGTTTTATAAATACTAAAATTCTTTAAATAACGTTGTTAATACATTTTTCATAATATAAAAATATCATACTATTTAGGTACGTGTCCTTCGTATCTATTTCTCATTGTTTATAATAACTGCCGAAAATCCTTACGAATTGGATTAATTGGTAGAGCAGTAACATAATATTAAATCTAATGGTAAGCCTCGTAATTATGTTATATTGACATCGTCTCTATACGTTTGCAGTAGTGTGTGGATCGTTAATATCCTACAAGGATGCAATACAATTGTTTCATTTTAGGCGATACTTAATCGACTGTAGATACGCACGCAAGCAGTGAGGTACGCGCACACTAGCAATAAATGAACACTATTTGAGTAATAAATAAATTTATGCTTAGAATATAAAATAATTATAAGTAATAAATAAATAAGAAAAATGAAGATAGATATATACAAAGTGTAGTTACACCACAAAAATAAATATTTAAATATTTACTTACGCTTTCGTCGTTTTGAATAAATATTAACATTTAGAAAATAAATAATTTTCTTATTTATATTGTACATCCATTTTTTATTGACCCTACAATAGAAATGCGAATTTTTCAGACTAAATATTTTATTAGTGGCAAAATGGAACTTTTTTTGAAACTTTTCGTTTTTGTGCTATTTTTGTATTTGCACAGATCACATAATACTAGTATTAGTAAAGTACTAAATACTTCAATACCATTCTTACTCGATTAATCTATATATTTATACATATATTAAAATTCAGATTGAGTCGACCCTATACATTAAATATTTTTTGGAAAATCTTATTGAAATAGTCCTTATTATCGATACAGAGGCCGAATTTATAGTTTTTAGATTTTTTGTCTGTCTGTCTGTCTAGAAACGCATGACGAGAAAAACACTGGATAGATTTTAATGATACTGCTGGAAAATATCTCATCTCTGAGAAATCTATACTAAACGTTAAAACGTAACTATGGACTCTCGCTAGTATACTATAAATATGAAACTCACTCCTAACTGAAATGATGCTGTTTTCTGCTTTTTAGAGTACAGATCTACGGTATACAGTTTCCTAAATGAAAATTAGACACAACTTTCTACGAACTACGATATCAGAAATTCAAATAAATTGTTTATACGTAATTATAAAACTACATACGTACGAGCTTTGAAAGTTACAATGAAATAAGTAGGTATTTCATGAAAGTTATTAATGAATTTCTATTGAAAGATGATACTTGCATGTGTTCATTAAAAAATAAGTTATAATACAGGTTTATATATAAAATTATTACAACATGTTCAAATTTTCTAATAAAAAGTGAAAAATCCGCAATTATAAGACAATGAGACAAGGCGCGAGTTATAGTGTCTGGAACCCTGGACTGATTGGATCGATTCAATAAAGTTTAACTGCTTGCCCGCTCCGATGCTGTAATTTATGGTTTATACGACAATAAGATATTTATATAGCTATCTTGTTAAGAAGATTTTATTATATTTATAATTTCAAGAGAGTACAAAGTCACAGTTATCGTCATAGTTTGTTTTTAGTGACCCGTACCTCAAAAGGAAAAAAAACGGAACCCTTATAGGATCACTTTGTTGTCCGTCCGTATGTCCGTCTGTCTGTCTGTCTGTGAAGATGCTTAATCTCGGGAACACGTGGAGGTATCGAGTTGAAATTAAAACGATATACTGAAGTCTACAGTTTGTTAAAGCTGTGAAAAAATCAAACTTCTAAGTTAGCGTAAAAAAAAGATACGGCTGTTTATGCCGCAAAAAAGTATATTTCGACACCCTCAAGGTAATCATTTATAAGATATTTTCCGTTGACCTAGAACTATCAAATTTGACATGTAATACCATCTTATACTACAATATAGGGAAAAATCTGAAAAGTATACATTTGTAATTAAATCATAAAAAAACAGGGTCTTTATGCCAGGAATGGCGCGACATGATAGTCCAAATATTGAATTGAGTTAACCGTGTCATGTGGGATATCGTATGAAAGGGCTTTATTGGCATAAGCTTAAACAATATTTTTTTATGCAATGTCTGATGATTCAATCTTTTAATATTTATAGGAATTGAACTACTAGTGAACCTTGAAGAAATCAACACTGATAATAACACATTGACTATATTTATTTAAAAGCTACAAACTAGTGATATTAGCAATTACGATTTACGAGTTAATCTATAAAAAACCTTTTTTCATCATCATCTTCATGATAACCAGCCTGCGTAAGTCCACTGCCTTCATGACACTGTATTTTTTTATCTTGCCACTTAAATTAAAAATCAATAGATAGATATTTTTATCTCTTATGCATAAATATATTGATATCAATCCTATTTTTTTTTAATTTATTATTAAATACTACGTACTAAGTTACTTTTAGTACAGCTCCCTACTCATTTTTTCGTTATGGGATAGATAGGTTTTCGTTTTTTTAATTGAGTCGTCAGACAGCTATCGTAAAACTCGTAGTGTGCAGACGATTTTAATACTCAGGGTTGATTAAGGAAGTCGTTAGATATAATTGAGTGGACAGAACAATGGGATCAGCTTGCTAAGTAAACTATCCTCAAATATTCAGTGTTACCTTTGATGGAACGTGTTCACTTAATACTCCTAACGGGTGAAAATATTGATATATAGAACTGTTATACCATACTAAAACAAAGTACTTATAGCTATATTTTCCGCACTTTAGCTGGCGATTTTTAGAAATAAAATGTCTTATGTTGTTAAAACCCCGTCCACGTTTTGTATAATGAAATAAGGAATTATGTTATATCACTATAAGATAATCGCTTGTTTGGGAAATCGAGTAAAGCGGGTTCAAATCCCGGGTCTTGCACTGATATTTTCATATGCGAACCATTTTAAACATGATTACCACTTGTCTTACCTTGAAGGAAAACATCTTGTTTAGAACCTAGCAAATTTTCGAAACACGTAAAATCCGTCAACCCGCCAGCCAGCGTGGTTGACTATGGTCGAATCCCCCTTGTTATAAAGGGAGACCCCTTACCAATAGTTAGACGTTTAAAAAGGGCTGAATACGATACGAATATTATAAGACATTCTATTTTCTCTAATGTTTTAAATTCGACTACTGTTAGTAGTTGAATAGGTATACATTTTTTATTAGATATTTGAAAGCTAATTTAATCGGGATAATTTTCGCTATCAAATACTCCTGTTAAATTTTTTCTAGCATCAATATATCGTTCGTAATTATCGTACATTTAAATTAGGTAATTAACGTAAACATCCCACATTGTATCTACATGTCACACTATAAAAATATTACATAATGTGTCAATTCTGAAAAGGAAGCCATATATTATACATAATAATATACTAGCGACTCACCCTCGCTCCGCTCGGTTTCGTCCCTAAATAATATGTTTTAACGCGATAAAAAGTATCCTATATGTTAAACCGGATAATAAGCTATCATCATACCAAATTTCAT
The DNA here is from genome assembly GCA_921882275.1 of Brenthis ino. Lineage (NCBI taxonomy): Eukaryota > Metazoa > Arthropoda > Insecta > Lepidoptera > Nymphalidae > Brenthis > Brenthis ino. The sequence goes on from OV170222.1 coordinate 18,717,530, forward strand.
CAAAATCCCTCCAGTGGTTTTTCCGTGATGCGGTCACAGAGACACAAACAGACAGACAGACAAAAATTCAAAAAATTATTATTGAAATTCAAAAAATAATTATATAAATTCAAATTATTCAGCCTCTGTATCGAATAAATCGACAATAATGTCTATTTTAATGAGATTTTCCAAAAAATATTTAATGTACAGATTGACTTAGTTACAATTTTATTATATGTATAGATATGTACAGTACAGATGCCTGCCTCAATGGTGTAGTGGCTAACTTGTACGGCTGCATATCCAGAGTTCCTGGGTTCGAGTTCCGTGTCGGACCATTTTGCTGCACTGCATAATATTAACACAACTTGTTCTCATCTTTTTAGTTAGCTTTTTAAGTAGTCGGTTTTTTTAAATATTTTTTTTTATTTTATAAAAGCAAGCAGTAGGTATATGAGCTAATAATGATATCTTATTTTCTCTCTAGGTACTTTAGTTGACTTGCATTGTTGCGGTATTTATGTAAAAAGAAATTATGTTATGACCTAGATTTATCCTCAACGATAATCTAATTTAAAAGCTTGGAAGAACATGAAAAATAATCTTAGCTTGTAAGTGTACCAGTAAATAGCATTTGCTGTAAGAAATTGTAGGCAATTTTGCATGCCAAATTAATTTTCTTTGGTTATGCTTTGCGAGTGGCTTTACCCGAATTATGTATAATTAATACATAAGACCTGAAAAGTTTGTTTGCTTGTTTTGAACACAGTAATCTCTAGATCTACTAAGCCGATTTCAAAAACACTTTTTGCGTTTTATAACTTATTTACAGAGAAAAGTATAGGCTAGTTTACATTATACTAGATCTACAAAAGCGGAAGAATTCTTTAAAACTTAATGTGGCGGGCAGATCCGTAAGAAAACGCTATATAAATATCTTCTTCTTAGTCGTTACAATCTTGACAGACTGGTCGTGATCATCATATAGGTCTTGTAACCCGTTCGACTATTCGCCTCCACTCCTCTCTATTATTTGCGTGTCTCGCGCATTCATGCAGTGGGATATATAAATATAGGTATACTAATACTAGCCGTCACCCTTTCACTGCGCTGGGCGTACGTAAATGTTTATTTTGGTCTTCAGAGCCCTTAATGTATATTTAGGTTTTTTTGCATATAAATTAAATATTTACCTTATATAAAAAACAATGAATAAAAAGTGTAAACATCTTTGGTCTTTATGGGACAGAAAAAAACATGAAAATAAATAAATACAACGATGAAGAGTGTATAGAATAAAAAAATAAATAGCCTTAAACCATCTACATATGTGGCATAATCCATACATACATGATTACCGAATTTGCAATAAATGGGTATGGTTGAAATTAGGCTCAGTAATTGCCTCGCACATGTTTTGGCAGTAACATACAAGCGATTCTTAGTATTTAAATATTTTCATTTTCCTTGCTTCTACCTGTTAAGTAAAAGAACGTTATATTGCTTCTTCTGTCTTCAACTGTCGTCCATTGCGTTCCAACGAAAACCTAATTTTGGACATTCCTTTGTTTAAAGTAATACTTTGTGACATTTACTCTACTATACCTACCTGAAAAATGTTTTTTTCTCAAAAAGGCCTAACTTATATTACACATTTGTTACTTATATTTAAAAAAAAAACATATTTTTCACGATATCTATACTAATATTATAAAGAAGAAAGATTTGTTTGTTTGATTGTTTGTTTGTCTGTTTGCTTGTGCCGAATAGGCTCCGAAACTACTGAACCGATTTAGATGAAATTCGGTAACAAGATAGTTTGAGACTTTGGGAAGGACATAGGATAGTTTTATCCCGGAAATTATCCTTCAAGGAGGTGAAAATGGGGATAAAAATTTGTGTGGGGAAGAAACCTAGGGATAAACCCGAGCGAAGCGAGGGTGAGTCGCTAGTTATAGTATATGAAAAAAACAGTCCTATTAATAAATATTATGAAAAATTGGAGTTGGCCAAAAGTTTTAGGAAAAAATTAATTCTGCATTCTTTTGCTATCCGCTGTTAGTAGGTAAAATATTTGAACATTTTTATTTAATTGTAAAAGTTATCTCACAATCATAAAACATTTTGCTGAAAAATATTCAACACCACAAAACGTCATTGCAAAATTAATGTCATTATTACACAAATTAATTAACACACCAACTAATAATATACTTTTGTATTTTTAATACAATACATAAAGTATTTTTAATACAAAATACAAAGATTTTTAATATTAGGGAGCAGTTATAAAAGAATTCTTTTATAGGTATAAATATATCACAATTGACCAAAACCGGTACTCTATAGCCATAAAAAAATAGGTAGAGGTATTATGAAATATTTAATAAAAATATTTTCTATATTGAAACGAAGCTTACAATTTCTTTTTTTTCACTGTGTCTGTTACACTAAAAGTGAATAAAATGAGAAAAACAGAGTTGTTTTCATCTGATTATTAAAAATGTTGATCACGTGACAAATCACTACGCTGCGATGGATTTTTCTTGTAGTGACCGTCAGTCATTTGCATTTGTGTTTTAGCGTCAGTTATACCACTGAATATAGAATCTAAGCTTGATTTATATTTTAAACAAAAGATATTTAACAACAAAATGTTTTTAGTTTTCCATTTTGTTAATTTTGGAATCTTTTTTTTAATCTTATTATATATTCGGCGGGTAGATGTGTTAAGAAGTCTTAGCGCAGCTCCCTAAATAAAATACGATTTAATAGTTAAAAGTATATAATAGTGATAATATTTCCGTTTTAAAACCCTTCTATATCGCTGATAATGAAGTTATAGTGTTATCTCAGTATTTGATTACATTATTTTCTAAACAGTCTAAAGTATTATATGGTATACTTATTATGCATTTTACGATCTAAATTGGTGCCGACTGTGTTCACAATGGTGTATAACGTATTTATAGAAAAACAATAGTATTAATCAAAAACGTTTTATAAAAAAATAAGTGCGTGGAGGGTTATCTATTTGAACATTTATTTGCCTATCACTACACAAAAATCATCACTGCGCTAGAACAATACAGTAATTTCGCTATTACATCTAGTTGAGTCGTAGCGCAGGAAGCTATAGACAGAATTGCAATAGAATTTACCGACAGAACCAAGTTCGCGTCTCAGTAGCTGGCTAAAGATTTTTTGATTTATTAAAATTTAATTTTCAACTCGTAAAAGATGTCTACAATATCAAGTACCGTTTGTGCGGGATGAAATAACACTCTGCCTAGAAAAGAATATCTTACTTGTGCTATCTGCAAAGCAAAATATGATAACGAATGTGGCAATGTTCCTTTGCGACAGTTTCAACAGATGGATTCGCAACACAAAAGCAATTGGAAGTGCCCAGAATGTTTAAATAAACAACCCAAAATGGGAAACATTCATACACCTGTAAGGTCCGCTGTAGTTAGTGGCGAAAACAAAATTTGTACTGATACCTCCGAAGTGTCATACGTAACAACACGCAAGAAACCAAGTAAGTCGCCGCCTCATATCACTTCAAAATGTAAGGACAATGATTTCGATTTAACGGAAAGCAAATTGCGTGACATCATTCAACAAGAGTTAGCTTCTACAATACAAAAATTAGTTTCTAGCCAGCTCAATACCATTAATAATCAGATATCTGGTTTTTGTGAGTCAATAAATTTTATTAATGCACAATATGAAGAAATGAAATCCAAACTGGAAGAAAAGTCGAATATGGTGGATCAATTAAGAAAAGAGAACGATCAACTTAAGACTTCTATTAAAGATTTTGCATCGAGATTAAATAATGTTGAAGTACATATGAGAGAAAGCAACATTGAGATCAATGGCATACCAGAAAATAGAAGTGAAAATTTAGCCAATACAGTAGTGCAACTAAGTCAGATTATTAATTGTCCAATGACGACAGACGAGATACTTCATGCAAATAGAGTAGCCTTAACAGGAATGCGGAAAAACCACGCTCTGTCATTGTTAAGCTACGTAGCTCTAGGCATCGTGATGCCGTCCTAGCAGCCGTCGTCCAATTCAACAAAAAAAATCCCAATGAGAAGCTGAACTCCCACCATCTCGGGATTGGCGGAGCATGTAAACCCATTTACGTATCAGAGCATTTAACACCAGCAAGCAAATCACTCCATGCTGCCGCTCGCATTAAAGCTAAAGAAATGAATTATCGCTTCACCTGGATAAGAAACGGCAAAATTTTTGTACGCAAGGATGAATTCAGTCAAGCCAAACTAATTAAAAACGAAGATAGTCTCAAACTTATAAATTAAATCTCTTAGTTACAAAAAAAGTTACGGTAGTTTCATAGATACAATGTTAGATATATACTATCAAAATGTTAGAGGCTTAAGAACAAAAACTAATGATGTGTTTAAAAATATACTTAATTCGGATTATAAAATTATTGCACTCACGGAAACTTGGCTGAACTCGACGATTTCTAGTAATGAAATATTCGACTCCCGTTACGTTGTGTACAGGAAGGATCGTGCGTGTTCAGAGAACTCAAAAAAAGATGGTGGTGGTGTGCTAATTGCTGTATCTCGTGACATTTCATCGTACCGAATGACTCACTGGGAAAGTGATGACGAAAACATATGGATTGTAGTGGACGTTACTGGTAATCGATCTATTAAAAAAATTGGCCTTTGTGTTGTTTACATGTCACCACCTGTTAAAATAGAAAAATTGGTAAAGTATCTTGAAACAGTGGATATAGTGACTAACCAAGTCGATGATGTTGTTATAGTAGGAGATTTTAACATGAGTTTTATAAACTGGAATAATAGTGATAGTTGTACGTATATGACTCCATCTAATTATAATAACGTACTTGGTTACTCATTAATAGATTTCCTGTCGACAAATGAACTCTATCAATATAATAACATTAAAAATTGCAACAATGGTCTTTTGGACTTGGTCATCACCAACATAGCAAATACATGCGTAACTAGACCACTCGATACATTAAGCAAATTAGATTTGTATCATCCAAATTTATTAATAAATATCTCGTACCCTAATATATCTTACCTGCGTCCGAAGGCTTGTAATAGTTATAACTTCTATAAAGCTGATTACGAACCCATTTTGTGTGAACTTAAGAAAATTGATTGGTGTCGTAAATTTATTAATTGTGAAAATGTCAATGCTATGGTCGAAATATTTTATAATGTACTGTTCGAAGTAATAGACCGACTTGTTCCAAAGCGTAAGAAATACAATTCTAAGTACCCTATTTGGTTTAAACACAACCTCATCAAATTATTAAAAGCTAAAGATAGAATGCATGCTAAATATCGTAAATATGGAAATCCACGTGATAAATTAGAATTCCAACTTTTGCGCAGTCGTTGTCATCATCTGTTTGATGTTTATTACAGCGAATACAAAAAAAACATCGAAAATAACATCTCAAAAAATCCAACCTCTTTTTGGAATTTCTATAAAAACAAAAGACAAGTTAAGTCTTCGTTGCCTGTTTCTATGGTCTTAGATAGCAAAGTAGGTAATACGGGAAATGACATAGCTAATCTTTTCGCAAGTCATTTCTCTTCTGTTTACACCGAAGATACCTCTAGCGTCCCACTGGAAGAAATTAATGTTAAGGTTCTTGGCATGGAGAAATTAAAATTCCAAGAAACAGAAGTCCTTAAAAAAATTAAATCCTTAGACCCCCTAAAAGGTGCAGGCCCGGACGGAATTCCCCCTCATTTTGTTAAAAGATGCGGCTCTGCCTTGGCTCTTCCTTTGTCGCAAATTTTCAATCGCTCCATAAAGGAAAGTATCTTTCCAGATGAATGGAAAAAGACGCGTATTGTACCAGTCCATAAAAAAGGAGATCGATCAGACATTAAAAATTACCGCCCTATATCCATTTTGTCATGTTTCTCAAAGGTGTTTGAAAGTTTAATATATCCCAAACTTGCTAAATACTTCAATAATATCTTCATTAGTTTACAGCATGGGTTTAGAACTGGGTTATCAACCCAAACAAACCTAGTCGTGTTGGTTTCTGACTTGGCGTTAGCGATGGATAAGGGGGAACAAATTGATGCCATATACACTGATTTTAGTAGTGCCTTCGACAAAGTGGACCATAAAATACTTCTTGATAAGCTATATCAGTATGGACTGGGGATTTCTTTAGTTAAATGGTTTAAATCATATCTTACTCAAAGACCATTAACCGCCAATGTCACAGGATTTGAATCGGAAACATATTTTGCTAAAAGTGGGGTGCCGCAAGGTTCACATTTGGGACCTCTATTGTTTCTTGTTTTTATAAACGATATAACCGAAAATATTAAGTACTGTAAATGCTCATTATTTGCGGACGATCTTAAATTATATAAAACGATCACATCAAGTGATGACATAAATTTGATCCAGGATGACCTTAATAATATCACCGAATGGTGCCGCCATAATCATATGACTCTTAATGTTAGCAAATGTTTTCACATTAAATTTACTCGAAAAAAAAAACCACTTGTGTCTAAATATACTATCGGAAACGAATTAGTGAAAGAAGTATCTGAGATCAAAGATTTAGGAGTCACTATTGACAGCCGTTTAACTTTTATCTCGCATATTGATAAAACTATCCATAAAGCCGCACAAATTCTAGGTTTTATCAAGCGGAATGCACATGGTTTCAGTAGGGCAACAAAAATTGTTTTATTCAACGCATTGGTACGCAGTTGTCTTGAATACGCTAGTGTGGTTTGGAATCCTTTGTATAGTGTTCATTCCCAACGCATTGAGAGCATCCAACGCACTTTTACAAGATATCTTGCATTCTATGAAGAGAATCTCTCTCACAGACAGCCTTATCGCGAAAGATTGGATAAGTTCAATATTCTATCTCTCCGTGATAGGCGCGAAATTCTTGACTTAAGATTTTTACATAACATTATACACAATCAAGTTCTGAGCCCAGATTTAATGGAAAGTATTTCAATATCTGTCCCCTCCAGAAATCCTAGGAACAAGGTCCATCATATATTTTTCATACCTAGAGTGAGATCTAACCTGGGTAGCCAAGCCCCTGTTTTACGTATCTGTGCTAAATATAATAACCTTCAGAAATCGATACCAAGCATTGACATTTTTCACGATTCACCCTCTGTTTTTAGACGTAGGCTATTAGATTACTTTAATAAAAAAAATACATAATAATTTAAATTTAGGTAGTAATTAATTTTTCACTTTTCTTACTTTTAACTATTGTTTACAGTGAACGCTATGTACACTTGTTATAGATATACATATCAGGTAGTTAATTTATATTACTAATAAGATTATCAGAAATGTTTTATATGTGTATTGTTAGTGTGCTTTATAAATAAAATAAAAAAAAATAAAAAAAGTACAATTTATATTAATATTGCAGTTTTTAGTATTAATTATTATAGTCTGCCTGATAATAAGCAATAATCATATCATGCCATAAAATGTCATCGCTAAGGTCATCTATAAGGGATGTACGGAAAGGAAATGACTCTACATTCCGGCTCACACCAGCAAGGCTCTACGACACAAAATCCTTTTCGAGCCATTTATTTTTTTAAGAAAATTAAAATGAACACATCCGATGAGTTTTTTTATAAAGAAAACCTAGTATGTAGATCTCTCTACTAACGTAGTTATTTAGCTAAATAATTTATTAATATGAGGGGGGTGTATGAAAAACCGTTCACTACATAGGCCAAATCCCAAAAAAGACGTTATGTGAAGTCCGGGTTTAAGCCTAGCAAGTTTTCGTAAGATCTAGCAATCCTTCCTCCTCCTCGATCCTTAAACATGCAGGTTTCCTTACAATTTTTTCCTTCATCTTTCTGCTACATACTCGTAGGTATAATAAAATTAATTTGACTTACTGTTCCGTAATATTCTAAACACAGATTGTAATTAAAAATTGCATGGTAAGATGATGATATAATACCTTTCCTCTCCTCAGGAAAACGTAGACCCCGACATTTTGTAGTATACTAATATGTATAAACCATTTAGAACGATATGTCCTGATAAAAGTTTTTATCAAGCAAATTTTTTTAATATCTTTGTAGTGGTTATTTTTAAGTGACTTCATAAAGGATTCCTTTGGTTGTTTTTTTTTGCCTTGCGCAATAACTTTGCCAGTTACTCAAATATTTTAATAAAAATATATTGAATACGCTGCCTTGAATTGAGTGATCTCATTTAAATTTGAAGTTATGTAGTTAGTTTTAATTTCTAAAACTTTCTTAATATTTTAGTTCTTACTCTATGTGGTGTAACTGTAGGTTAACAAAGCCATTTATATTATTGCGACGTTTATGAGTAAAACTTTATAATATGTAGATAATATTTTATGCAATAACAAAAAAAACTTTTTTCTGTGATTTATTTTATTAGAGCTCGGCCTTTATTATATTTACAATAACTAGTAATTAGGTTGTGAATATAAATGAAGGTATAGGTAAGTAAGTTCGTAAAATTGTAATATAATAAAATAGACGTTCATTTTATGAAATTATCCTTTGGATGAAATAACTTACTGGAAACCTATTTGCTGTAGTAGATTTAAGTTATACCACAATGTAATCAAATAGCTACGAAACACTATTACCATAGCATGTGTGAAGTTTCGCTATTTTAATCTATACATATAATAAAATTGTAATTAAGCCGAATCTGTACATTAAATATTTTTTGGAAAATCCTATTGAAATTAACATTATTATCGATACAGAGGCCGAATCTATAGTTTTTAGGATTTTTGTCTGTCTGTCTGTTACCGCAGCACAGAAAAACCAGTTGAGGGATTTTGATGAAATTTAGTAGGGTGATAGCTGGTTATCCGGGTCAACATATAGGATACTTTTTACCGCGGGAAAATGTTTCATTTCTGAGAAAAAATACAAAATCTGCAATGTATGAGTATACTAATATGTAAAACCTAAGAATTTGGTTTTTGGTCATCTGAATGCGGGCGGAGCCGCGGGCAGTGCTAGTGTTATAATAAAACAGTAATTAATTGATTATACTGGCTACTTTGACGACGCGAATGTGCAAATTACAGATACCTTTATAAATCCAGGCAGTTAAAAATTGCGAAATGGGCTGGCCGTAAAAAAAAGAAATAAAAAAAATAGGTACAAATTAAAATGGAAAATATTGGAAAAAACGGAAGGAGATTGATCGGCGGGGAGTTGTGACGGATGGGATGCCTTTTGATATTTTTAGCTGAAGGAAAGATATAAAAAATTGTTGTGGTTAAGGGTTTATTAATAGACTGTAATTGATACTGAAATTTTATAGTGAAATTTATATTGTTCATCCAAACCGTCTTCACGCTTAATGTATTATAGTGCACCTATATTATTGAAATATGTACGAGTATGAATATATAACTTTATTTTTAAGAAACGTTAGTTCTAGGAATGGATTTTTATTTTAATAATTTTATACAGCACGGATGTAACTGTGTAAAGATTTGAAGAAAATAAAATAAAAATAAATAAGTAACACTAATAATAGTTATGAAATCTAATTATTGAATCACGCTATTTTGAATAGAAAAGATAATTTGGTTTAATTTTATTTATTATTTTGTTATGTTAGAATTAATTTAGAAATACAGTAGACATAATTAAATATTATTGTTTATTTTTGAACAAGGTACTACTATATTCATTTATTACAAAGGGTATTAAAATCTGTTCCCTTGGAGAATTAAGATTTATTTCACAAGATAATTATTTATTTTCTTTTCTCGTCTCATTGTGTAGTAACATTAATATTAATTATTTTGTTTACTAGAGAGTAAACAAAAGAAAGAGTTCCGAGAATTAGGATGGCGATGGACGGCGATAGCGCACTTCGTCGGAGTTTAGACACTCCTCGACGAGAACGCTCATGTTCCGGTCGCAAACAATTCGGTATGCGCTCGAGAAGTAGAAGTTCGAGTCACAGCTGCTGCCTGCTGGAGAAGGAGCAGGCTCGATTGTGAAAGCAGGAGCGGGTTCGTCGAATGGAGATGGACCTACAAAAGGAATGTGACCACGGTCAAAGTCGGCGCACAACAGGACCGTTTTGGATTCTTTAACGGCACAAAATCTTAATGCAGATGAAAAGAAATGGGACAATCAGTTAGGCAGAATACAGTGGGGCTTGAATAATACCATCCAAAAGTCGCTAGGTAGGTCTACCTCGGAAATCAGGTTTGCACTGTCATGAATAGCGAGTTCAATGCAGCACTATATGAGATAACAGAACAAACACTTAAGGCGATTGTGTCCCCAATGGCCTTGAGTGTTTGAGCGGTCTTAGCGCGCTGCACCCGCGCACCCCGCAAGAAAGCATCAAACAATCCACGCACTATTATACTAGAACACCGATCAAAGGATACGCCACATAGGCGCGCGTCATAGTTTACTGCCTACGAGCGATAAAATCAGAAAAGAGTTAAAGAGATGTAATGCTAAAATTATCGTACTATACAATATAATTAATTATAATCCTACTAATAATCTAAAATACGTGAATGATTGCAAGTTTGTTAATCACGCGTAAAATAAACGGCTAAACCGATTTTCATGAAATTTGGCAAATAATAAATAAATATCATTGTAGGTAGTTTCTCTGTTATGCGGTAACAGACTGACTGACAGACAGACAGGCAGACACAAAAATTCTAAAAACTATAGATTTGGCCTCTGTATCGATAATAATTTCTATTTCAATAAGATTTTCCAAAAAATATTTAATGTACAGATTCGGCTTAGTTACAATTTTATTATATGTATTGGTGGTTGATCCATAGATGTTTATGAAAGAAAATATCAATCAATCAATCAATCAGCCTATCGCCCACTGCTGAACAAAGGCCTCCTCCAATGAGCGCCAACCATCCCGGTCCTGGGCAGAAAAAAAATATATAAAATAAAAATTCTTATAAGTTTATATCAGAGTTATTTTCGAAGGAATTGACATGTATAGCTATGGGATTGATCGGCGGGAGTTATGACGGACGGATGGATGCCTTTCGATATTTTTAGCTGAAGGAAAGATATAAGAAATTGTTGTTGTTAAGGGTTTCTTTATAGATTGTATTTGAAACTGATAAATATAACAGTTTGAGAGTTGATGCTGGTTTTCTCTGAAATATATTATACATATAACAACAAAGGTGAAATAAATATGTAAGTACATAATAATCAGATGTAGTTATGATAAATGTATAAGTTACTACTTTAGAATATCAAAAATGAAAGTATATAGGTATACATTTATATATTACTAGCGACTCACCCTCGCTTCGCTCGGGTTCATCCCTAGCTTGCTTCCCAATTCAAATTTTCATCCCCATTTTTATTCTCTTACGGGATGATTTCCGGGATGAAAAGTATCTTATGTCCTTAACAGGGTCTCAAACTATCTTCTTACCAAATTTCATCTAAATCGGTTCAGTAGATCCAGAGATAGCCCCCTACAACGTCACAAACTCACAAAATTAGAAACTTTAGCTCTTTATAATATTAGTATAGATAGATAATATTATAATCATACATTTATGTAACCTTACCTAATTTTTAATTTACCTACTTGAGATAATTTTATTACTGTATAAAAGTACAAGACTTTCTGAATAGCCACGAATTCCCCAAGGATAGTGGATGAAAATTTGCTTTAGAATTTGCTTTACATATTAGCTATTCGCACTTAAAGAAAGTTAGGTCAAACAGCTGAGGATCCCCGGCGGGCGAGTACGTCGAAGAAATCATGGCGCTCAGCACTTTGTTCTGTCTAATCTATCTACCTACATAATGTTTTTTGAGTCAGTACAAGATAAAAAATATTTATTAAAATATAAAATTATATTAATTAAGTACTTAAATTCCTTACTACTGCATGTTATTAAGTAGGTGCCTACTAAATTCAGTTATCCACCATATTACAAAGAAGTAAAATGCAACGAACACACAACAGAATATACATTTTTTTTATTCTAAACTAGCGAACACAAAAACAAATCTATCCCACGGGAATTTCACATTTTTCGGGATAAAAAGTAACCTATGTACTATTCCAGACAATAATCTTACTCTGTGCCAAATTTCTCCTGATCCGTTCAGCCGTTCTGGCGTAATGAAATAACAAACATCCAAAAATCCATCTAAACTTTCACATTTAAAATATTATAGTAAGATTTAAAAATAAAAGTAAGATTTCGTCCGAAAAAATATAATGTGAATTATTTTTCTTCATAACATTTCGTACAAATTCATTTCTTAACTAAAGATACGTTAGAATTTACAAAGCACATACCGTTTGTTAAAGTTGGTTAGCAATTATACTTCTATCGCTTTAGATATACATAATAAATATTGTGACTATAATAAAAGGGATTTAATTACATACTCAATTGTGTGGAACAAACATTTTAAATATTTGAAAAGTTCATTTTAATAGTTGTGCCTCATGCATGTTACAAAATCAGAGGTACTCAAATATCTCAATTGCAATTTTAGTGTTACTTTTTAAATAATTTTTGTGTGAGTGTGAACTTAAAATATACAAGTATATTAGGTACATTAAAACCGATACAAGCGGACTTATGGCCGATTTCACCAACGTCACCTAAGTTTAAGGGATCCCCCAAGCATGGTTAGGGGGCTGTTAGGGGACAGTTTCTGTTTCACCGACAGTTAGGGGTCACCTAAATGTTAAAATGCCACCTAAATATAGGTAAAACGAAATTTAATTTAGGGGCTAGTTCAGGGGAACCTTTAAGCTAGGGATCCCATACGTAGGTGGTAGTTTATCGGATATTAGTGAAATCGGGCATTGGAGTCGCAGGAAGCGCGATATAAATAATAGGCAATTATCAGCATTTTAAAGTTGTACTTGTTTAAGGTTTTGATTACAAATTATAACGGACTACCCTCACTTCGCTCAGGGGCGCCCATAGAAAAAGTCATTTTTTGGAAAATTAGAAAATAATTCAAATTTAATTGACAAATCCCATAATAAATATTATAAATGCGAAAGTTTGGATGGATGTTTGGATGTTTGTTACTCAATCAAGCCGGATAAACGGATCTCGATGTTTAGCACAGATATAGATTCACAGTCTCGATTAGCACATAAGTTACTATTTAACCCGTACAAATGTATGGTTCTCGTGGGATAGGTTTGTTTTTGTTTTTCATAGAGCAAGGGATCGATTATATATTCCATACTAACCGTTAAAACGTAAATAGAGACGAAGTTGAGTCGCTAGTATGATCATATTTTCAAAATGCTTACAAATGTACACTTGTAAAGTTGTACCGTAAGATTAACCCTAAAAACGTACCCGGCGGCAGGGGACGTTAGTTTATAGAACAAAAATCTTTAATAACTATAGTTTTGGAATCTATATTCTGTACATCACACGTGTGAGTCATTGTATTTCATGGACATATTTCATTGGTTTACTATTTCATTTATTACTAGACCCCTACTACTACTACTACACCCTCTACTACACCCTCGCTCGGGTTCGTCCTACTTACGTTTTAACGGGTAGTATCGCTTTCTCAGAAATGAGATATTTTCTCGCTGTAAAAAGTATCCTATATGTTGACCCGGATAACCAGATATCATCATACCAAATTACATCAAAATCCCTCCAGTGGTTTTTCCGTGATTCAGTAACAGACTCGGCCTAACCTAACGGACTCGGCGGACAGATTCGGCCTCTGTATCGATAATAATGCCTATTCCAATAAGATTTTGTAAAAAATATTTAATGTTCAGATTCAGCTTAGTTACAGTTTTATTATATGTATAGATATGTACAGATATGTAGTAGTATATATGATTTAGTAATTATATATAAAACTTTTTATAAAAAAATTAAGCTTATACTAAAATAACGATTAACATGTTATCTTTTATAAGGAAAAGTAATCATGTGTCCAACTGATTGCAGTAGGACTTAACATTGGGTAAAAATAATTAGAACAATCAAAATTGAATATAGCCAACAGATGTCACAGAAAATATCTAGTATGTTTTGTAGGGTAACATTTCAAGACTTTAATTGGGCCGAAAATTGTCACTTACTTATTCTTATTAATCTTGCGCTTTGTGAAGTTGAAATTAACGCAATTATGTTATATTTTATGTAAATTCAGTGAGCTAGAGTTATTTACTGCTTCGCTTAGTCTCCCATTTTAAGTAGGATACAACGGCCGTATTCAATATCTTTGAGAGTAATAAAATAATGTTAATAAGTTTATTTTAAAATAATAATTATGTCAGTATAAATAAGATAATTCGTAAATAGTAGATTACTTAATTGTAGCTTTAATGAAAATAAAAGTTTACAATATATAATAATTGTTAAATACAATAATGCAATACTTAATTTAATAAGCATGAGTGCTAATAGAAAATGTTGTAATAAATAGTTTTAACAGTAATTTAAAAATAAGCAATAAAAATATTTTTACTTTATTTTGCACTTTTTTACAGCTTTAACTTATCTACTATGCATTCATGCAAAACACTGTAGCCAACAGTAATTATGCAACAATAATTCTTACATTTTTAATCTGAGCTTTCTCACGGTATTCGTATAAAAGCATGAAAAAGAAATACAATTTATGCAAAGTGAAAATAAGCAAAATGTCACACGCAAAACAGTTATCAAGCAAGAAAGTCGTCGATATCGAAGAACATGAAAAGGTTGTACTAAAATAAAGTTAAAATAACAAATGGAAATCTACTAATAAAGTAAAAAAATAAGTATATGATGGCCACCGCCTACTTTGCCGAGGATCTGGGGTTCCATTTCTGCAAAAGATTAATATATTTCTATTACATAGTTATTTGCTGGCCTCTCCATCTTTTATAATATTGTTATACATTATACTTCATTATTTTTATAAGTTCCTTATTGCTTTTTGATACCTATTTATATTTTTAGGTCTATGAAGGTAATGTAAACGATTATGATGCAACTTACGCACTTCCTAAAAAGATTTTAAAAACGGTTGGATTTCGCATTCTTATTAATGATACAAATATAGCGAGGTATGTATTATATATACGTTACTAATAAATAGATAAATTTTACGTTAGTTAACCAAATTAATTTGTTGGCAATTCTTTTTTAGCATCTGCTGGAACTTGTATTTCTGGTTCAATCTTATCAACGTTCTCTTAGCGACGATTTTGGAAAGTATCAATATGTTCTTGATGGCTTCAGTAGGGACTTTTCTTGATCTTTTCACTATGATGCCTTGTGTCGGCTACCTGCTTGTAGGTTTGTATAAGTTTGTAATATAGAAAAAATATTGTTATAAGTACTATGCCTACAGTGTACTAACGACTCCGCCTACTTTTTTATTCTGCTAAATATATTTATATTCTACGGAAATCCACCACCTCGCGACATAAAGCAGCTTATTTTCTTCCATGTTATCCGGTAAGTGTCCAACATGGTAGGTGTACCGCATGAGGTGACAAATAAATCAGTTTAAATCTGATTTATTGTAATTGCTGTAGATATAAATAGACATGAGATTTGAGAGGGAATAATCTTCAAGAAAGAAAAATAACACGTCAATGTCAGGCGGATGAGCTACCAAATGCTTCAAGATATAAATGCTAAATCGAAAGAAATCTTTATGCTTTTTATAATATACTAGCGGCTTACCTTCGATTCACTCGGGTTTTTGCCATCCATTTTTTTGCTTTATTTCAAACTGTTTACTCAACGCACGCCAATAAAGCTTCAATTAAAGTTATAAACAAAAACAAACCTATCCCACGGGAACTGTACATTTTCCGGGATAAAAAGTAGCCTATGTGTTATCCCAGACTATAATTTATCTCTGTGCTATAAATTTTATCCAGATCCGTTCAGCCGTTCTGGCGTGAAATAGTAACAAATACTGAAATAGTAACAAAATAACAAAAACTCACAAACTTTCACATTTCTAATATTAATACTTATTCTGACAGTAAAATTCGTGCTCATTACACAAACGAATGCCCCCAGCGGGACTCGAACCCGTCACCCTTGGCACAGCAAGTAGAGTCACTACAAACCAAGCCAAACGTGTCATCAATGTGTTTATGTCGTTTAAAGTGATTTTAAAAGCGAAAATACTTACCACATTCTAATTTGTCTAAAATAAAGCATTTTTTTCAGCCACCGCCAAAGCTTACAAGATAAAACGTTATCGGTCTGTATACGAAAACCTGGTGTACGAGCTAAGAGATATGTGGCCAAGTGGCCGCATCACTGAAGAAGAGCATAAGATTATAAACGAAGCTCTCATTCGCCTACGCTTTGTAGTGAAAGGTAAGACAAAGGCAGGTAAAGTTATTTGAATCAGGTTTTAGCTAATCTTCTAGTTATTTGTACGAAAGTTAATATTTTAAAGAAAAAATAAGAATGGTTCAAATATCAATATTTTTTAAACAATTATTTGATTATCTTGTTTGTTTTTTTAAACGAATAAAGCTTATAGCAGTTTTAAACAGAACTGCTTTCTTATAAATGTTAAATATACCTACTAGCGACGCCCCTTAGGTTCGACTCTAGTTAAACGTAAGTATTTGTACCTTGAATTATATGATGTTCTTCTGACCGATTACGCCCACGGCGGCCAATCTCATTGAGGCTTAAT
Organism: Brenthis ino; assembly: GCA_921882275.1. Classification (NCBI taxonomy): domain Eukaryota; kingdom Metazoa; phylum Arthropoda; class Insecta; order Lepidoptera; family Nymphalidae; genus Brenthis; species Brenthis ino. The sequence goes on from OV170222.1 coordinate 18,734,251, forward strand.
ATACAGAAAGACTCAATAACTAAACTTGGCCCGACCCGGGACTCAAACCCAGGACTTCCGGGTGTGCAGCCGTACATGCTACCTACTACACCATCGAGGCAGTTAAATTGAATTATAATACCTAATACTTCAAATAAAACATTTTCTCGTAGTGAAAAATAACTTATGTGACTCTACAAGACTCCAACAAAAAGTAGTAGTGTCTCTATACAAAGAGTCACATAAATACACCGGTCCGTTGCGACGGACAAGTAAATGAAGGAAGCACAAATAATGGAACAAACACACGATTAAATTATTAATCAAATCATCAAATCAATCAAAGAGTTGATGATACCTAAATCTTATTTACGTTTTCTATTTTTGTGTTTTAATTTTTGAAATATTCAGCATACTTCAGCTGCAACATGACACTCGGCTCTATCTTCACTGTACCACCTTTCATTTCGTATATTAGAAACAAAGCAGGTTTTGGCGATGAAATAATGTTGCCTTTCTTCTACTGGTTACCTTACGATCCGTGCATAGGAAATCGTTTTGAAATAACAATGTTTCTTCAAACTTGTCATTGTAAGTGCTTAAATATACATATTCAATTAAAAGTAGTATAGTGTAAATAATTTTTTTTGTAAAATACATAATAATAGCATTTTATTTATGTGAAAGAAATATTGAATTACAAACTTTTCAATTTATATAGTTTAGCCCCACATTTACATTTTTTAAATTAAAATTGTGTTGCATATCGGTAGGTATCTGATGTAATGGCTGAGTGTAACTTGTATGCTTTCTATCTAGACATATAATTAAAATATTTCTCAAATGTTAACATTTTTGTAATGAAATATTTTCAGGCTTTCTCGCAGCTGGCTTTATGTTATCAGGAGATCTGTTATTCTGTACCTTTCTAAGCCATATAACTACACAGTTTGCTTTGCTCGCTGTACGAATTAATAAATTAATATATGTCCCTATTGATGATCAACTCATCGAATCTTATCCCTTAGGTAAGTGTACAAAATAACCCAAAAGGAAAGACAAAGATAAAATGACATATACCGTGGCATACTTCAACATTAATAGAATAGTTGAGTGCAGTAGTCAATTGACTGGCTTGTGCATTAATATTCAAAGATTTGATTTTCTCTTGAGTCAAGAGTACCTACTTACCTACCTACTTACTGTAAGGGGATCCGTATAAGTGTTTTATTAATTAAGTTTACTCAAATAATAATATTTCCAACCGTTGATTAATGAATGTTGTCAAAGATACAGCTAGATAATTTTAAAATCTACAATTTTGATGTTGTATACCAACTATATTTTTACCTACTTAAATAAGCGGTAAAGTAGGCTATGGAAATGTTTATGGAATTCGGGTATAGGATGATTTTAATGCATGGTACTCGATATCTTCGCCAATTACTATTGATTGGTTTTAATAATCATATTTTTACTAAATCGATTTAAAAATCGGTTATTTTATATAAAATATATTATTTAAAATAAAAACATAAAATACATAAATCACAAAAAGGAAATAATTACACTTAAAGTGATTTTAAAGTCTGTGAAAGTTTTTAAACAACAAAAGCCTTTTAAAAATTGTAAACCGATTTCAAGGCATTTTTAAGTAACAAATAACTCATGGGATGTTTAATTTATGTATAAAGATATATTTATATGTATGGTACCTACATAATCAGATGTTTTTGGAGTCGACCTGTTCATTTTTGTTTGCCAGCCGATGCAATGTAAACAAAAATGAACGATTTGTATCTATGTGTAACTCTATTTATTACCGTCATAATATATTTTAAGGAATGTACAGTAAACTACATTTAACATATGGACAAATGAATGATGAAGAAAAAGGAAAGAAACTTAATGCAGAACTTATATCTATAATTTTAAGACATCGTGCTTTAATAAGGTAACATCATATATACATATATTATGTATGTTGACGGCAATTTATATATAAGAAGAATATAATATGGACTATCACTAATATTTATAATAATATTTTAGATTATCAAGCGATGTGGAGAACATGTATTCGTTTTCTCTTCTCGTAAACTTCTTAAATAGTTCGATTATCATCTGTTTCTGCTTATTCTGCTGCGCAGTGAGTATAAAATTTATAAAAAAATATAAAAAATCTTTTTATTCAAATATATAATGGGTATAAATTGATAAAAAAAAACCTTTGGGTTTCGGCACAGTCGGGTATTCTGAATACGAAATAGCACGCCTCTACGCTACGTGTAAATGCGATGTAATTTATTTACTTCCTAACCAAACCTTTTACAACCACTCCTTTTACGATTGAGCTCAAGTTTTTGAGATTTACAGATTCACTCAAACAATTGGATTTATTAGTACTTTTAAATCAGATACTAAAATATATAATAATAAAAAAAACGAATGCGTAAAAAGCGAACTAAAAACATGAAATTAAGTTGATGAAGAAACATAGGACTATATATTTTTTTTTAGTAGGTAGGTATACCTATTATTGTTTCGGATTTGTTTGCCACAAAAATGCTATAGAAAAAACTCTTTCAGTTTTTCTTGAATTTTCCATTTTTATTAGGTAACTTTAAATTATTTTTTTCTATAAGTCGTATTCGAGTTATTACGAACATATTAAGAAAAAAAATGGCCAAGCCATTCACAACTGACACGTTTACCAACGAAAAGCTTTTTATTTTATAAAAAAATTAACAGAAAGTGTCTAGTTGTGTCGAAGAACATTAATAAATAATTTAAGATTAGAATTAAATGTCACTTAATATAATGGCTGAAGTGATTACGAATAATATAAGTATTATTAGTAGGTATTTATATTATAAAAAATAGAACGCCCTAATATTAAATAAACTGTATGTTTTTCTTCTAGTTTGTCGAAAAATGGAATGGGTTTCTATATAAAATGTTTTTCATAACAGCAATTTTGCAAATATGGATGCTTTGTTGGTACGGGCAGAAATTACTCGATACGGTGGGTATATCAATATTACATTAATTACATTATAAATAATTAAATATATTGGGACATTGACACACAGCACTATCTAGTTCCACAGTAAGCTACGAGGCGTGTGTTATGGAGACCAAATAGTTGATACAATACACATACATAATTTAAATACAAACACATTTAAATATTATAAATATAAACACCCATGACTGGAGTACAAAAAACATTCGTGCTCATCATACAAATGAATGCCCCCAGTGAGACTGGAACCCGCGAACGCTGGCAGAGCAACTAGGGTCACTACAAACTGAGCCAAACGTATCATCAAATTAAATATACAAAACAAATGTACACTTAATTATTATTGTACAAGTCATTTACGTATGCGTGGAATTGTTTTATTAAGCCGCATTCCTCCGCTATAAGACAATGCCGATTCTTTAGGCAAAAACGAAACGAGCCAGCCCTCTTGTCACCAGAAGAGGTGATAAGAAAAGATGTTATATTTTTGATAAATTTTCTCTCATTGATATTAAAAACCTTAAAATTTTAAATGAGCAATTCTTTTATATTTGATTTCGTGTATCTTGGAAACAGCTCCAATGATTTTCATAAAATTTTGTATTTAGATAAAGTATTGCTTTTTAAGTTGGTCTATATAAGTGCCTTTTAAGAAAAAAATCAATTTTTATATATTTTCCGAAAAATACAATACTAAAAACGTTGAACAAAGCTCGGACACCTAGGTACTACATAAAAAAAGGATAACATTTTTATTTTAGAGTACAGGAGTAGCAAACGCTCTGTATAACAGCGGTTGGTATTTGACTTCAAACAAGATGAAGAAATCTATTGTTATTATAATACACAGGTAAGTTCATTATAGTTAGATATATCTTAAAATAAAAGTACTACGTTGGATTTTTACGAGGATTTATTTTGATTTTTGCTTCCCTACGTTTCGAATGCTTTACAGCAATCATGGTCACGGGTGACGAGGAAACTAAGGTCGTAGACGTCTCAAAGATCTTGTCTCCCTGGCTATAATATGATTACAGACAGTATCTACCTACCGGCAAAATTGTACAATTATTTCAAAAAAATAAATAGAAAAATCTTACAATATTAATTTAATTTTATTAATTATAGTTAGAGATGTATATCTTAAATAAATGTTAAGGGGGTGGTCATATTTTTATTATTTATGTAAGTTTTTGTCTTAGTATAGTGCAAAGGCTACTTTAAAAATCCAATCGGTATGTCTGTGACAGTCTTGATATGAGTTCTCGGTCAGTGGCAACACGGTGGATTTGAATTCTCCAGGAAAAAACCTTATATACTACCCCCAGTCGCCGCCCACCTTCTTTGGCTACCTATCTAGAGTAGGAGTTTATAAATTCTTAAAACTATGTTAATATTTTTTATAAGTATATTAAAAGATGTTAATATTTAAAAAAATCAATTTACAGATCACAAAAACACGTATACGTTACAACTTATGGATTTTCGATAATTTCTTTGGAGAGTTATTCCACTGTAATTATTATGTTCTATATTTTTATTAATTATAAAATCTTAGCTGATTCATAACTAAATATTTTTTATCATTTACAGATTCTTAAAACATCATGGTCTTATTTCACCCTCTTAATAAATATGTATAAAGGATAAAGCTACATATTATAGAAAAGTGATAAAATAAGAGATAAGATATTATACGACATAACACTAAATTTTATAATCAAGCACTATATATTATACCTATTCATTAAAAAAAATTGCGATTTTAATTATTTAAACTATAGTATGGAATGCAAATGAAAATTAGATATCGCGTATACCTACTGCATGAAAAAATATTCCTTTTCTAAAGCCGCGTTGTCACGATCAATGTCTACTTTGACAAAGTAGTTTTGATGATATTTGAGCATGTAAACGAGCAATCAAAGCGCACTTTGATGTGGACGTTAATCAAAGTAGACTTGGACCGTGTTCTACTTTTCTCAAAGCCTGCTTTGACAAAGTAGTTTTGATTACTCCTTTGATTGTGTAAACGAGAAATCAAAGCGCACTTTAACGTCGGCGTTCATTCAAAGTGGTTCTTGGAGCCGTGATTATCATAGTAAACTTCGTTTCAAAGCTTTTTGTCAAAGCAGACATTGAGCGTGTCAACAGGTATCCAAGTAAACTATGATTAAAGCTACTTTGTCAAAGCAGACTTTGATCGTGTCAACGCGACTTAAATAAAGAACATCACGCTTAGCGGTAGTTATTATAATAATAATTAATATTATCTTTAGTGGCGTATTTTAAAAATTCGCGCCCGAACCGATAAAATTACAAAGTGGGCAACTTTTGGGCATTATTTCAGTCCCACCAATCTAGAAGTACAGAGACATAATATACTAGACATTACATAAGGAGTAAGGACACATACACATTGCACATGCACATTTACGAAATATATATTTATTATGCTGAAAAATACGAATCATAATTCATAAATGTTGTAATATTTCATATGGCAACTCTAAGCAAAAATGTGATCTGTAGTCTGTAGTCTGTACGTGTAGTTGTCAGTTTATTATTATTGTCAAAATTGTTTGTCTTGAACTGTGAACTGTGAAGTTTTTTATTCGTATTATTCGTATTGTGTAGCGGCAGAATTTACATTTAAACAATATGTCGAATAAAAGAAACAAAGAAATAGAAAAACAAGAAAGCGAAAGTGAAGAAGATCAAGATTCGGGGAGTGAAAAAGACTCGGACTTTGATTCTGATGGAAATTTCGTTGGGGACAAGGTTAGACAAAAACATAACCTAAATAACACATGGCGGATATTAATATAGCCGATTTCAATTATTTACGTTTTTTTTAATTATTACTTTAACTTATTATTTTCAAAATATATACATATTGTATGTAAGTGAATTTTATTTAACATCATGTATTCATGTTTCATAATAATTTGTAAAGAAAGATATATGCAAGCTCGTATTACAGTCAACAACATGACGATGATTGCCTGGTCTCATTAATTACCTATTGTTACCTTACTGAAGAATTTAATTTACGTACAATGTTTCAGGAACTACAAGCAGACTTTGAAGGCAGAAATCCTGAAGATTGTGATTTTCATGGAATTAAACAACTTTTACGACAACTGTTTCTAAAATCAAATGTTGATTTAGGAGGGCTAGCACAAATAATAATTTGTAAGCTAGATTAAAACCAATATTATTATTTAATATTTATGCTTTTAAATATTTATGATAACTTTTTGCTTTTAGCACAAAATTATGTTGGTAGTGTTGTAAAGCAGTGTTTGGATGATGGACAAGATGAAGATGATGATGAAGATGATGGCAGTGATGGGGTGTTTGGTATCACAACTGTATTAAACATTACCAAAAGAAAAGTATGTTGTAATAAAAACTGCATTTTTTTCTATTATTATTTATTGTAAAATGTGCAAATACTAGCTCAAATGATTTTTTTTACAGTAGTAAAGCAGAGTACTGCTTTATTTTTGTATTAACATAATAAAAAAAAACTACATATTTATTTAAAAGTTGAAAATTAATATACTAACATTGCTTGTTTACCAAATTTTCACACATTTATTTATTTCGTAATTTAAGGAAGAAAATTGTATAAAGCAAATCAGAACTTTGCTAACCACACTGGCCAATGATAATGCAGATGATAGAACGAAGGGGCTTGTTAGTAAAATATTGTCAGATGAGGCCAATCATGTAGGGCTAGTTATTAATGAAAGGTAAATCAAAATTCTATAGAACTATATTTATCTATATATTTGTATATTGATAAAAAATTACATGCAACATTTCTAATTTCCTTATACCAAGGCCTTCCCACTTGTCATGTTTCATCAACATTTTTATGGTAGTGTTCACCATGCAGTGGTCAAATTTGACCATAATCATTATTGTAAATTTGAGAAAATCATATGTGATTACAATTTACCTATCTAAATAACAAAACTGATTCCAAATTTTATATTTTTTGTTATTTTATAAAACTAAAACAAGTCAATAGTTACTAAAGGTATTAGAATTAAAAAGGTTGACAAACAGGAGAATAAGCTTACATATATTTACACAATATAATTATTTAAATTGGTGTTATAATGTTAATTTTTTTTAGAATACTCAACATTCCGGCAGCGATCAGTGTACCTCTGTTCTCATCACTACAAAGTGAATTAGACAAAGCTTTAAAGAAAAATATGCCTTACAACTTCCAATACCTAATATGGATCTGCAAAACATACAAAACTGGAGGTAAATATTTTTATTTAATGTAATATATTTTTTAAACCTTTTCATATATTTAGATATGGAAGGCTGTAAATAACTATGTAACAAAAATTTATGTCACATATTATATTTTCTGATGATATTTTTATTCACAGATGATGAATCAGACATACTCTTTGCAAATCAAGAAGAGAAACCATTAGCAGAAGAGTCACTGGCTAGCTTTGATGTTGATGTGACAGAACAGGCAGATTTATCTCAATGGGACTATGATGGTGGTGCTATGACTCCATGTAGAAAGGTTACTTTTATTTATTATAAATATTTGCTAGTGATTCCAAACTTTTTTCTGTAGTAACTAAGTTTCCTTTTTGAAATAAAAAAACATTAGATTTGATTTTGTTAACTAATTGGTTTTTATACTAGCAACTCTCCCTACCTTCGTTAGGTATGTTTTGACGGTTAGTATGGAATAGATAAACTATATTTCATACATATACATAGGTATGATGAGATGTTGTGGGTTGCATTATTACGTGCTTTCCCATGGTATAAAGTAGCCTATGTCACTCTCCAGCCCTCCCAACGTTAGCGTAAACGCGTAAAGCGTTATTTTTTGTGTTTAGATAACACACAAAAAATAACGCCAAATCCATCACTCAGTTTTGATGTGAAATAAGGACAAACAAAAAAACACAATTTCACATTTATAATAGTATGGATTTCTAAACATTCTTCATCATAATATGAACCTATTAATTAAAAAAATAATAGTATATTCCTTTTCTATTTGCAGATACTAATATTTGAAGGCAAAAAATTCAATCATCTAATAAGACTTCTCAAGGAAGAAGTGGAAAGTGTTTAACATATTGCTTTTATTTACACATAACCATCATCTTATGCCATTATTACAACATGTAATTCCTATTTATAACTATAAGAATAATAAAATGTATGAGAGCTAAGCTTTACAATTTTGAATTTTTATTTCGACACCAATCTTTAACATTTATAGATGAACAAAGATGAAAAAAGGTAGCTCATTGTTTATATTATAAAACAATTGTTGTTGTTTATTTGTTGTTTTATTGTATAACAGTTTGAACGATTTATCTCGATTTTTACATAATAAATATTATGTACTGCTAAAAATATTATATATTAAAAAAATATATAACATTATGCTATTTGCAAATGTTAATTAGTGATTGTCAACATTTATTTTTAATTATTTCAAAGGAAATGATATAAAACGAAGCAATTAACGATGTCCTGATCGATTTTGGTTATGGCAGCAAATCTTACTGAAAATAAACATCTGCTATAGTACAATGAGTGCACTATTAATGTTACTTTAAAAGTACTACATGAATTAATTCCTCCATCCCCTTTCCATCATCGGACAACCCGACGAACGGCTGGTCTCCATGTCGAGGACATTACACCCGTCCGCACGAAGCTTTGCGCTACGTCATTTATTATACGTACGGCTAAGGATTGGAAGTTCCAATCCTCAATCTGTTCCAATTTGGAACAGACTGCCTGCGTCGGTGTTTCCGTCCGATTATAATATGGGTGTCTTCAAGGCAAGAGTGAATAGGTGGCTACTGAATTAGTGCGACTTACCATCTACGACTGCGTTACCACTTACCATCAGGTAGAACGTGAAATCGCGGACCGGACCAAACCCAGGACTTGTACCTAACCATACCCATCTACTTGACAAAATAAAGCAAAATATTCTTTATTGTTCATTTCGTTATAAAAAAAAACGTAGGGATGCAATTGTTTTAAATAATAAGTATATAATAAAAAAATTGTTCAACAGTTTGTGGATCAACGCCATCTATCGTCAAACGAGAAAATAAAAATAGCCTGAGGTCCAAATTCTTTGTATTATATTATAGGACCTGCATGAGTGTAATCTGTGCACATACATACACGCTCATAAGCATTAATAAAAAGATAAATAATTCTAATCACTGACAATCATTACAAGTAAAAGCCTATACCTACTATAGAAGCAGTCAAAGCAATAAACTATTAACTGGCAGTTGTGATCTTCGATTACGTACATTATTGAAAAGGCACTTCAAGATTTTCCTGAATTTCTCAATTTTCCAGATAAAATTTTCTATTTCAGCTAAAAACCGTATTCAGACCATTGAGTTTCATCAGTAATTAAAATTAATTCAAATAAATATCAATAGATGGAATTATTGAAGATTGTGTATAATCAACAAAAGATAATAAATTGATCCCCGGCCGTATATTATGGTTTTAAATAGTAATTTAAGTAAAAACAATCGGACGGAAACACCGACGCAGGCAGTCTGTTCCAAATTGGAACAGATTGAGGATTGGAACTTCCAATCCTTAGCAAACGAATAAAGCGCTTGCTAATTAAGTTTGCGTAATTTTACTGATTCTTGAAAAACAACAGATAATGGGTTTTTATTTTGTAGTGTATATTCATAAATGGCGCTTTCATTTTTTATGAGTCGTTTACTTTTTGTTCTTGATTAAAAACTGTTAGTCACAGAACGTTCAAGTAAATGCAGAATGAATTTAGTAATATTTAACATAATATATTTGTTTACACATACTTCAGCAGTTCGCGGACCAACGACATCTATTATCGTATAAAAACAAATAAATATAGCTCAAAAATTAACTAGTATAGTATTATGTCATTTTGTTTTTGACTATAACGAAAAATATGATAAATATCATTATTTTTTGTCAATTATGGCGGATCTAAGAAAAGAAGGCGAAAGTTTTTAAGTTGGACTAGAATATATCATTCCATATCTAATCCCATTATTTTAATTCAATATTAAATTAAACAATAATATAATAAATGATGATAATCTTTATTCGACCAATACATATGACATAATATTCCAATGACCCTTAAAAATACTCAAGTGCTCTTATAAATAGCTAATGCGTCCCTCATCATAAAGTCCCGGAGAGCGCACAGTCCTTTTAGAACCTTTGTAGTTTGATCCATTTTTTGTATGTCTGTTTCAGATAAATTCTTATCTTGCTGCAAGTAGCCATTGACAGCCTCCTCAGTAATCCAATGAGATGGTAATTTGTGTATGTTAAAGTGTGAAGGGTCGGGGTTAGCTGGCATCGGTGTCAGAGATTTCTCCCACGGTGTGATATACTTTTGCTCAGAGTGAAGCCCTTCAATGTACCTGTAAATAATATAATGCAATGAAAACTCGATTTTAATTTTATTCTTTAGGCAGAATTCAAAGTAACTAAAAATCTAATGTTAACAATTAATTAAAAATCAATAGTGTTTTTTTAATCTCTATTTTTATTTAGGGACTTTTATCCTTTTCGGACATGTCAGTCCCATCGTAATAGTGTTTTTTTAGGGTAGTGGTAGCTCAGATGTATCTCTCTTTGTGCCAAATTTCACCTAAATCCGTTCAGCCGTACTGGCGTGAAAGAGTAACAAACATCCATACTCACAAACTTTCACATTTGTATAATATTAATACGGATATTTATTTAAACTGAAGCCCAAGCAAGTCAGTAAACGCACTTGGAGGTGGCGCACTTCGGTGGGCGGTGTGCCATGCGGGTTGCTCCTAGTACTTCTCTGATGGCAGAGTTGATCGAGGAGCAAGCCCATAGTTATTGTGGTCTGCTTCGGCAGACCTACCGTCTGGGCGTCGTAGTTGAATGCGTAAGCGATCCTGCGACGCCCCATTAAGACGGGGGAAGGTTTTGTTAGGTTTTAATGGGTAGTACTGGCTTTTCGAGCCGGTGAGTCCCATATAACCACCTGTACGTCTGTCAACATAAAAAAAAGAAAAAAAAGTTGCCTCTACTGGCAGGTCTGCTCACCGTATGTACGCCTCGGAGTGCGTGACGCGCTGCGCGCGCGGCGGCGCGTGCACGAACAGCGGCTCGAGGCCGGCGCGCGCCGCCAGCGCGCCCGGCGCCGCGCCCTCGCCCGGCGACGGCGTGTTGCGCGCCATCGGGGACATGCCTGCCGGGCGATTCACATACATACATACATACATACAATACATACAGTAACCGGCGGTAAATGTTAATAATGGACATCGAGCTAAAAAGGGAGACAATCGGCTGATTTCAGTTTTGTAGAGCGTCGTCTCAGACACACAGTACATTATGTCAAGTTCGCAGTAGATACCGGACTGTTAGTGCGACAGAGACGACGCTCTACGAAGCCGAAAGTAACCCATTGTCTCCCTCTTTAGCTCGATGTGCATTATTTACCTCCGGTTACTGTACATATTGTTTATTGAAGTTTTGTTTTATTATATGGTGTGTACGTCGTGAACACTAAATCTAAATAAAACACTTGAAATTAATTTAAAAAATCATGCAGTATAATTCAAAAAGATTATAAAATGAATCGTGTCCGATTTTAGATACAAATATATATTAATATATAAAATTTTATAATACCTCCAGGTGACATTAGACCGCTTCGGAAACTAGTCGAGTACACCTTAGGCGGCTTCTTAGACGACGGTACAAAATTCCTGAAACGATATTAATTATAATGAATTATAATAATTATAACTGTTTAACTTAGGGGCCGTTCATAAAATACGTTCGCATACAAGGGGAGGGGAGGGTCTGGCTGAGTGTGACAAGATGTGACAAGGGGGGACGGGGGGTATACGGCAACGTGACGTTCGCCGTTTATTATTTTTTGACATGAGCGCGAGCTCTGTGGCGCGACTCTAGCGGCGTTGCGATCCATCACAACTGTTTCTTTGTTTTTCCAATACTTGAGAGAGTAACGTTTCCACGTACCCTGCGGTCTCGAATCAGTAACAAATGAAAATACTGTTTCTCATGTATTTATTATTATTTTATTCCTTCATTCGCCATTTAGCAGTGAACTAATACAGAGGCTTTATTCATCTTCTCAATTTAATACTCTTCAGTTAATTACTTTATACTCTTTATTGCCGAAATTTGTCACTTCTGATTTTAATAGTTAAGATACATATAAGAAAACAATGACATCGATAAGAGGTGAACTCTATCAAAAATTATTTAACACTTATAAAAAGTGTTATCCGGATAAAAAATCCAAGATCGTACAAGAAAATGTCAATAAGATTTGGAACGATCTCAAGCAAGAGTACAAAAGTGATGACAAGCAATTTGAAGTGAATATTCAAAATAATATTGAATCTTTAAATCAAAAGATAACCCAGAACATCTTTGGACTTCTGAATAATAGAAATATTATTTATTATTTATATGTTCGTTATGAAAGATATTTATTAATTTATTTAAATTTTAGTATAATAACTAAATATTTTTAATTTTCAGAATTTGTGTACTATCATTTAGAATTTATCATACTCAGTAAGGGGGGGTCTTAGTTTTTGTGACGAAATATTTCTAGGGGGGTCACAGAAAGTGTGACACAGCGTGACAATAGGGGGGGGGGGGGGGTAGGGGTTCAAAAAAAGCTGATTTTAGTGTGACATATTTTATGAACGGCCCCTAATAACTTTACTAGCGACTTACCTTTGCTGCGGTCAGTTGCATCTCTAGGTACTTAAATAGCCTTTCTGTCACTACAGGTCATAAGTCTATGTGTACATACTAAATTTCGTTCAAATTCGTTTAGCCGTTTAAGCCTAAAGAAGTAATAAATATACACAAACACTATCAGACTATAATATAACAGTAATAACATATTTTTAATGTCCTACTACTGGGCATGGGCTTCCCTTCAGTGGGATCAGGCCATAGACCACCACGCTCGCTACGGCATTTGGCATATTTCTATAACTTGTTAGGTTTCGCCACACAGTGGTAATCATGACAGGATGAAATTAATTAGCACATAAAGATATCAGAATAAGACCCTGAATTTGAACCCGCATCACTGTTTTCCACCAAAATTCGTTATCACTAGGCAAAAAATGTATAATCAGATAAAAACAATATAAATATGGGACATGAACACACAGCACCATCTAGTTCCATGGTAAGCTACGAGGCTTGTGTTATACCAGATAGTGATACAATACACATACATATTATAGGTATAACATTAAATACATACATATTATAAATATAAACACCCATGACTGTAATATAAACATTCGTGCTCATCATACAAATGAATGCCCCCAGCGGGTCTCGAACCCGCGACCGCTGGCACAGCAAGTAGGGTCACTACAAGCTGAGCCAAACGTGTCGTCAAAACACAAAACATATCCAAATAAAAAATAATACCTGGACCGTTCATGCACCGCCATGATCCTTCCGTTGCCCTTATTGACGTGCAAGTCTCGCACGTGCCGCATTAGCCTCGGCAGGTTAGGGAAGGGCGCTTGCCCCTTGCGCACGCGCGCGCAGCTGCGCCACAGGCAGGGGAACTCGTTGCCCCCCGACCCCCCGGCGCCTCCAGACCCCCCGGCACCGCCTGACCCCCCAGCACCCCCCGAGCCGCGATAGTGCTGCTGCACGTGGCCCGCTGCCACCACGCATGTAATTAAATGGAGAAATTTCTTATACATATCTATATTAAGGTGCTTCACTAATGGCTTTTGTATTTGCTCGTGTATTACTATAGACTCACCCTTGCTAAGCTCAGGTTCTTCCGTAGCCCCTAGGTACGATTTAACGGTTAGTGATTCCCATACGAAATAAACAGTTCTGAACTATTCGATTTTTCAGCTGTTCTTATGCGTTTTTCCATTTTTTTCAATACTTAAAGCACCCCTGACACACCCCCAACAAACAAAAAAATAATCATTCATATCGGTCCAGTCGTTTTTGAGTTTTAGCGAGACTAGCGGACAGCAATTGATTTTTACATATATACACCATCGACTCACCATAGCTTCGCTCAGGTTCGTCTCTAATACGTACGTTTTAACGGTTAGTATGGAATAGACTATCCATACTTATTATATTATAATAAAATATGTAAAAGTGTGTTTGTTTGTTTGTCTTGTCTCACGTCAAATAGTGAGGGATTCGCATGATTTTTTGTTAGATAGTTGAAGGAGAATGACATAGGCTACTTTTTACCGCGGGAGATTATCTCATTCCCACGGGAAAATACGTAGTAATAGAACCCGCAATAGCTCATCATATCTATGTATATATATTAGGGTGGAGGGAAAAAAAAAATCGTTTTTTTTTCTTAGCATGGAGTAGAACTTAGTTAATAGTAAATGTAGAAGGTAGTTTATAAAACAAACAAAATATTTGAAATAAAAAAGAACTACATTTTGAGGTGGCCCACTGATTCTTAAAATAATTAATTTTAATTTTTGAATTGAATGGCAATTTTTTTTCTACTGATCATCTATGAGAACATTCAATATTTGACGAATATAGTCATTTTGTACCCAACGTACACTGTAATATTGCAATTTTCCAATTTAAAAAAAAATTGAAACAACATGTTACTTTTTTTGTGTATTACAGGTTCGTTCCGACTTTCACTGAAATAATGAAGCGAGGATGTTCGCTAATATATTATTTATCTATACATATACAATTTTTTATTTAGGGGCCGTTCATTAAATAAGTTCGCATACAAGGGGAGGCGAGGGGTCTGGCTGAGTGTGACAAGATGTGACAAGGGGGGACGGGGGGTATACGGCAACGTGACGTTCGCCGTTTATTATTTTTTGACATGGGCGTGAGCTCTGTGGCGCGACTCTAGCGGCGTTGCGATCCGTCACAACTGTTTCTTTGTTTTTCCAATACTTGAGAGAGTAACGTTTCCACGTACCCTGCGGTCTCGATTCAGTAACAAATGAAAATACTGTTTCTCATGTATTTATAATTTTTTTATTCCTTCGAAAGTGTGACACAGCGTGACAATAGGGGGGGAGGGGGTCAAAAAAAGCTGATTTTAGTGTGACGTATTTTATGAACGGCCCCTTATTTAACTTAGCCGAATCTGTACATTAAATATTTTTTAGAAAATCTTATTAAAATAAACATTATTATCGATACAGAGGCCGAATCTATAGTTTTTAGAATTTTTGTCTGTCTGTCTGTTACCGCATCACAGAAAAACCACTGGAGGGATTTTGATGAAATTTGTTATGGTGATAGCTGGTTATCGGGTCAACATAATATATGATACGTTTTACCACGGAAAAATGTCTTATTTCTGAGAAAAAAATACAAAAACTGCTATGTAAGAGTATGCTAACATGTAAAACCTAAGAATTTGGTCTTTTTGGTCACCTGAACGCGGTCGAAGCCGCGGGCAATGCTAGTTAATTATAATACATAAACAATAATACACTTCAAGATACTCACGCTCTAGCTTACTCTTCTTGGTCTCAATAAACGTTCCAATCACTAGCAGCGTTAAAATAAACGACATAACATCAAAAACACTGCAGATAAAACTAGTCATATACAAAATATTTTTATCTACTTAGCAATAAATAAGGCAACTCGACTAATTTTACTATGATAAGAATTATTCTTAGTACGAATTTCATAATGAAATGTAACTCAACTATTGCTATTTTCGAAACATTTTTTAGCAGCACCTCTAATAAAAAATATCGCATATCAAAATCAACAGTACTAATAAAGCTCGATTATAAAACAAACTTGTACTGAGGGCCCAAGTGTATTAATTATATTACTTACCCCACATTCCCTTGGGTTCCTAATAATAGCTATGTGTTACTCCAGAATCCAGGCCATAATATATAGTAATGCTCGGAAACCGTTTCAACTTTTAAAGCGGTTCAGGTCATTGACCCAAAAACCGAATGACTTTTCGGTTTAAGTACTCGGTTACGTTGTTTAACCGGTTAAAACATGAAAAACGGTTTTTCACCAATTTAAAAAAAATAACCAGTAAGAATGTGTATTTGTGCGCTTACATTTCGTAAATCTTTGCTAATGGTGAATTGCTTAGTAAAAAATACTAAGGTACTTAGTTATAAATCAATTAACCGGTTTATTTCGGTATCAAAACCTAAGTCTAACCATTCTCTAAGAATAACCGTTAACCATTATTATTTCGGTTAACTAAACCATTCGATTTATTTATCGGTTAATGAATTATATTAGCGAAATTAACCGTTTTTTTAAACCGGTTCCGAGCTCTGGTATATACATAATGTTATACAAATCCGTTCAACCATTTTAGCGTGACGAAGGAACAAACATACACACACAAAAAACTTGCGCTTTAAAATTATTAATCAGACAATATTTACACGAGTACATTTCTCAACTACGCTATACATACTGTTGCCACCATCTCCTATGCAGTGCTCCATACAGTCGGCCAGATCTTCGAACTGGTAGTCGCATGTGTCCCACGCGCACTCGTATGTCATCTCCATTGGAGTCTGCGATAAAGATATTATTTATATTCATTTTATTATTGGGAAATACATTTACTAATACCACTTATTTATTATACACTAGCGACTCACCCTCGCTTCGCTCGAGTTCTCCATACAATTTTGTGAATAAATTTTTGATTCCCCATACAAACTTTCATCCCCATCTTCACCCCCTTGAGGGATGATTTCCGGGATAAAAAGTATCCCGTCCTTCCCAGGATCTCAAACTATCTTCTTACCTTTCATCTAAATCGATTCAGTAGATCAAGAGATTACTTTCTACAACGTCACAAACTTTATCTCTTTATAATATTAGCATAGATTACCACTTGACCTGACGACACGTATGGCTCAGTTTGTAGTGACCCTACTTGCCGTGCCAGCGGTCGCGGGTTCGAGTCCCGCTGGGACTTGGATTCGTGCTTTTAACACAAATGAATTCCCCCGCTGGGGGAATTCATTTGTGCGAAGAGCGCGAATGTTTGTATTCCAGTCACGGGTGTTTATGTTTATAATATGTATGTATTCGCTGTATTCTCTTTGTTCGAATTACTCTACTATTTGCCCACAAGACAGCCGAAGACAGTACTAATAACGTTACCCGTTCGAGATATACATGAGTATGTTTACATATGTGTATACATGTGTGTGTGATGTGAGTATACTCGCGTGACCGTGCGTGCATGTGTGTATGTGTGTGTATACGCACATGCTGCGACAGCTCGCGCATCTCCTCGGCGAGGCGGGCGGAGGTCTCCTCGTTGCAGCGCGCGGCGCGCTCCTCCCAGCTCTGCTTGGTGGAGGCGGGCAGCGACCGCCACTCGTTGCCCACTATGCGGGAGATCTCACCTACACGCACACACACAAACAAATGTAAATACATAATATTATACTACTAGCGGCTCACCCTCGCTTCGTTCGGGTTTGCCTCTATAAAAACAAAAACAAATCGATCTCTCGGGACCCATATATTTTTCCGGGATAAAAAGTAGCCTATTTCAAACTATAATCTATCTCTGTGCCAAATTTCATTTAGATCCGTTCAGCCGTTCTGGCGTGAAAGAGTTACAAACATCCATACTCACAATCTTTCACATTTATAATGTTAGTATAGGTTTGATGTCACACATACAGACAAATAGCATCCTTCGAGGAAGTAAATTAAAAAAAGACTTCTAGTAAAGGTTATTTATTTCTTTATACAAATAGGTTGTCTTCTATACTAATATTATAAAGAGGTAAAGTTTGTGAATTTGTGAGTTTGTGACGTTGTAGGGGGTAATCTCTGGACATACTGAACCGATTTTCAAAATTCTTTTACCAATAGAAAGCCACGTTCTTTCTGAGTGTCATAGGCTATATATTAACCCGAAAAATGAAAAGGCTTTTTCGTGGTAGTCGGATTTGCAAAGTAAGTCGGTGAAAAAACGGTCGAACGAAAACGTTTCTTACGAACGCTGCCTTAACGATGAGAGATATATGATTATGTTCTAGAGAAAAGTTGTAGAGCTTAATAATGCCTACAAAAAAGTCAGCGACAGCATATGTCTAACTTTTATATTTAAGTCACAAAAAGTAGTTTTTTATATTAAAAAAATAATTTAAATCGGTAGGTCATGTTTATTGGTCATATTATCAACAATTATGAATTTTTGTCAAAATAAGTAAACTTATCGTCTAAAATGTTTAAAATAAAAGACTTTTCCCTTTTACTGCATATAATTTGGACAAATGGTTAAAGAGATAATACAACATTTTCGTATGTATGGACGAACCCGAGCGAGCTGTTTATCTGTTTTTCTCTTTGTACGGGCTAATCTCCGGATCTATTGGACCTATTTAAATGAAATTTTGCATGGTGGTACCTTATATCCCCGGGCAACATCTTAGATACTTTCCCGGAAAATTAAAGAATTCTCGTGGGATAGTTAAAAAACTATAAGAACTTATACAGCTTAGTACACAAAAACTACTGATTGGATTTTAATGAAACTTTACAATAATATAGTTCATACATGACAAAAACAAATCAGCTACTTTTCATTCCGGAAAATTAAAGAGTTCCCGTGGGATAGTTAAAAAATTATAGTAACTTATACAGCTCAGTACACAACAACTCATGCACCTAATTTAGTAAAATTTGGCATGCTGATACCTTATATTGCAGGTCAAACAACAGGTTACTTATTTTATTTATTTTATTTTTATCTCGGAAAAATGAACGGTTCCCGTGGGATAGATCTGTTTGTGCTTTTCTAGAGGTGAACCCGAGCGAAGCGAGGGTGAGCCGCTAGTAATTAATAATTTTATAGAACTTTATTTAATCATCCAGAGAGATATAATAAACCTTCGAAATATATAAATAATGCTTTTGCATCAATAACATTCGACATACATAGATTGTAAGAGCCGTGATATTATAATTTTACTTTACATTATAATTCCTCTGGGTACATTCAGAGATATCAAAGACTTTTTGAAAATTCATCTAAATGAAAAGCACCGTTAAATTGTAAAACGGTCACTGGATTGGTCAGCTTTGAACATCTGGTTTACATTTCAACATTAACTATTATAGTAATATAAAGAAATTCTCCTTACCAAAGGTAGACTCGGGATTGTTCGCAACAATGGCCCTCCTCACTTCGCTAGAATACAGAATGTATCCGGTGACAATCTTCTGCTTCTGATCCTTCTTCTTCTTGCCGCTGGCGGGCGTCGACGTCGTCTGGTTGCTGGACCGCTCTTGGTTGGAAGATGAAGTCATTGATGGGTTGTACGGGTTGCTGTTACCACCTGATTATGAGGAATATATTTGGTTAGAAAAGTTATCGATGGGTTGTATAGATTGCTGTTACAACCTGATTTTGAGGTATATAATATGATTTTTGATCAAAAATATCTTCTCTTATATAAGTAATCATTGTAGAATATAAGTCGCCTAAGTGTTTATTTGTTCAAACTACTAATACTTGTACTTTACAGGATATGAGGATGATGAGTTCTCTAAGATTTATTTATATACGATATATTAAAATTTTTGGTTCCGTATTTTTCTAATGCTCTACATAAATCATAGTCACGGGAGGTACTCGTATTTTTATTCGTATTTATATATTAGTATGTTAGAAGGAAAAAAAAATCTATCTACCTATAGACAGAGGCGTGGCCGGTGAGGCGAGTGAAGAGTCATCGAGTGAATTTTCTAGAATCATTTCAACATCTTGACTGCCAATTGTGGTATTAATGAGATTCGTGAACTGAGGTTTGCCATCCTGTAATACAATAAATATAAAAAGTTAAATAAATTACTTTAGTTAAAATCTGAAGAAATAATGCCCAGCTGTTAGGTTGAGAAACAATGAAGGCACAAGTGTTCCTTATAATCTTCCCTTATTTTTTCTTCAATTGCGCTGGACATAGGACTTATATTATAATTGCGAAAGTAGGTATCTGTGCGTGTTTGTTTGTTTCTCCTCCGCACTGAAACTACTGAACGTATTTAGATGAAATTTAGCATACAGATAGACACATAACGACGCACCCTATTTTAGTAAATAGTACTAGCAATGATGACCAAAAACCAAATTCTTAGGTTTTACATATTAGTAAGAGACATTGCAGTCTTTGTATTTTTTCTCAGAAATGAGACATTTTCATATCCTATAATATGTTGACCCTGATAATCAGCTATCACCATACCAAATTTCAGCAAAATCCATCAAGTGGTTTTTCTGTGATGCGGTAACAGACAGACAAATTATTTTATTTTTAATATGTATTCAAGTTTTTAGTTTTTTTTTTAAAAAAAGCGCAAGATTGACAGTCATAGGTGTCCGGGATCGAGTCCCAGTCGGATACAAAGATATAATTTATTTTTGTTTTTTTTTTTTATATTTATTCAAGTTTTTAGTTTTTTTTTTGTAAAGAAAATTGTACTTTTTAACCAAAAACTCCGAGCAAAGCTCGGTGGCCCAGGTACTGTAGATTAAGTAGGAAAATAACGCCGGCCCCTAATTAATAAATTATTTTTAATAAATATTTTAAATCATTTTAATTTTAAATTAAAAAATATGAAAGAAGAATAAATAATTCGAATATAAACAAATATAATAATTAATCTGGTTATAATAAAAATAAAAGAAATAATATAAAAACTATTGTAAATTAAATAATTGATAATTAATCATCATACCAAAGAATCAGCATTGACATTTGGATTGAAAGGCTTCTGTGTAAAGGCGCTAGAAGAAGACTGTACGTCCTGAGGAGACGCGAGCGCGGGCGGGCCCAACGTCTTTGGGAAGTAGTAGATCTAAAAATACAATAATAGGTTTTTGAAGAGAAAACTTCTATAGGCAGGGATTTGGATGGGGGGTAAATTCATGTAAGTCGTCATCGACATGGTCACGTGACGACGTGTTGACGCTAACACTCAGAGTGCCGATAGACGTCAAAACCAGATATGTAAATGTGAACAGTTTTAAATTACAAGTTTTTATTTAATATGAAACTATTAATTTGAATATCCAAAAACAACAACTGTTTGTTTATATGTAGTTTTAAGTTTTACTTATCAGCATCCGCGCATAAAAATCTAAGCCCATGAAATTGTACCCGAGCGAAGTATAAGTATATTAAATAAGTATCTCTAAACAAAATAATGTGTTATTTTGCTAAACAATCATCAACCCATTAAAAATGTTTTCCAATCAACACAAAAATCACATCAATCAAACACAAACCTCGTCCACAGTGACGTCCTTAGTGTGCTCGAACTTGCGCAAGCCGGCCTTCAGTTTCCTGGCGATCCTATTTGATTCATCGTATACCGATTCGCACACGTATACGTCGCTTTCTGCTATTTCTGTTGGCCGACCTGGAAAATAATAAGTTTACTAGGTTTTGCTTCCGGCTTCGTTTACGTTCTATATACGGAATCTATACTGATACATTTAACAAAGAGGTAAAGTTGGTAAATTTTTATGTCGAGGGTAGTCTCAGAAACTCCTGATGAGATTTAGAAAATTCTTTCACTAATAGGAAACTATATTACCACCGCTAAGGACAATTCCTTTCTTATTGTTAGGCACCCGAGCGAATTAATTTTGAAATATTGTATTTAAATTAACGAATTTGTAAAGTACAGTCAACATACTACTGTTAATCTAAATATTAGGATTTATATAATACTAGCGACTCACTCGCTTCGCTCGGGTTCGTCCCTAAGTGCCCCTAATTGCCCATACAAACGTTAATCCCCATTTTCACCTCCTTAAGGGATAATTTCCGGGATAAAAACGATCCTATGTCCTTCTCAGGGTCTTAAACTATCTTCTTAACAAATTTTGTCTAAATCGGTTCGGTAGATCCTGAGATTACTCCCTACAACGTCACAAACTCACAAACTTTATCTCTTTATAATATTAGTGTAGACAAACTAACTTACATTTTAGATAATCATCATAGTCGAGCACGGAGCACTTGCCGACGATGCCCACTAGGGGGCTTGTGTCGTGCATCGTTGTCAGAAGTACCTCTTGTTTGTAAAAGGGCTGTAATATTTACATATATGACATACACGAGTCATACTAAAAAAAATTTAAATTAATTAAAATAAACGTATGTTCGTTTTAAGCTATTAATAAGGAAAAATAATTTAATTACATATTAAAAATAGATACAAACCTTGTTTATTATATTGGCCACTTCAGACGGGAAGATCAGAAAAGGACCCCGGAAATAGCATTTGTTACTGAAAAAAATATATAATATAGTAACACTTGTCTTTAATACATAATCATCATTTTTAAAGGGCATGTTAATTGAATTATTGTTTTCAAAAATTTTACTAAATTCGTCACAGTCAAAACACCGTGTTCATTTCTTGCAATAATAGTAAATGTATGTCTATCAATAAATATTTCTAACTTCATTCGGGTAATGTGCGTAATCCGGGTAATGTGCGTGTGCGGGCAATGTGCGTGTGCGGGTAATATGCGAAGTGCGGGTAAAGTACGCAGTGTAGCTAAGTCACTGGGTCACTAATTGACTAAGTCACTTAGCGTCGTGTCACGTCAATTGTAAGGTGTAAGTGTAAATTGTAAGTGATCCAGTCACTTAGTGACCCAGTGACTTAGTGCCCCAATCAATTAGTGACCTTTTACTAAGGCATTGACAATAGTTTCCGTCATTCGCGCGTCTGACAGCAGTGAAAACAATGAAACAAACACCTAGAAGCCAAGAAATAAAAAAAATGAATTTAAGCATACCGAGCGCGAGCACATTGTAAAATGATATCAATCGCACTTCAATTACAATTTACAATACCGTAGCACATTGACAATTGTTATTGATCGTGTCGGGTACGTTTAATAAAAGACTAGAAGTCCACTCACTCGCCAGTCTCCCATATGGTGTCGACCTGCGCTATGAGCTGCTTGCCGCCGTCCGTCACCACATACACGTAGTCGCCCGTCTTGATGACGCCGGAGCACACCGTGTTGTACTGCTCGTAGTAGGTGTTCTCGTCGTCAGTGCCGAGCGGGTTGTACATTACAACGTCCTGGAAACATTATTACGGTTATTTGACAAATCTTCGTCTCAGTGTTTATTTGCCGAAAGAGTTTTTAATATAGAATTATTGACTTTTAAATGTCAATTCTATTGGTCTTAATAATATATTTTACTTTAGTAAAACCGAAAAAATGTATTTTATCTAAATATGTACATATATATAAATCTTATAACTTTTAAAATTATCTCGTTTTATAATTATACAATAATTACACTACGGGACTAAAACGCGTGAATTCGTAAGTGGCTATATACCTTATTCCCGACGTTTCGACTGAGTTGCACTAGCCGTGGTCACGGGACAGTCTGCACGTCTGCCCGAACGGAGTGAAAAATCGATCTAGATTAGTCTTATGTTTGGGAAATCACGTGTTTTTGAGTTTTCATGCGGTTTTCTTTAGCATTGTACCACGCAAAATATGGTCGTTAATTTCGCACGCTCGTGCATAAACATATTGGTCAAGCGGTCAAGGCGCAAGATTGACCATCACAGGTGTCTGGGTTCGAATCCCGGTCTGATTTAAAGTTTATACTTTTGTTTTTTTGTACTTATTCAAGTTTTTAACTTAAAAAAAATATTTTCGGCCAAAAACTACGAGCGACGCTCGGTCGCCCAAGTACTAAAAGTAAATTGAACGAGGTTTCAAATCGCTCATGAAAGTATTAGTTATAAGTAAAAGTAATAAAAGATAAACAAAAAAATAACAATAACTTACAGGCCTCTCTTTCTCTTGAACATTTTCCAGTACTTCGAGTTCAGCGAGTTCGTCTTTGTGTTTCTCGACGCGTTCGCGGAACACTGACACAGTTCTGTTAGGCTCTAGCGGTACCTAAATTGATGGAAAAGTATACGTGATTAGATTACATTTACATATCTATATTAGAACAAAAAAAAAACGATTTGTTTGTATGTGTGATGATTTGTTAATTTACAAAAAATAAAAATACCTGATTGCGTTAAAAGCCAACTAAAAAGATAGGAACAAGTTGATTACACAGTCGGACATAGAATTACACAGTCGGAGATTTACGTACATGGTTTTATATTTGCTGCGAGTCTTGTATCGTGTCTGGTATGAAATAGCACCTTCAAAATAACCTTAAAATTATCTAACTCTTTGTGATGAATATTTTATTTTGAAATACAATCGAGACAACTCCACTCATTAAAAAAATCGATTCATCAAAAAGTACACCTAAATCGAGGATCTCTTCCGTCGTTGAAAATGGATATAGTATTTTTTCCAAATTCACTTATTAAGAGTAAAAAATTACAGAAAAATGTTCATAAATGGGATTGCGATAGAAAAATAAAACGTTACTAACATCTCTAGGTATAAGTGTAGCTTCTTTCTCAGCGCCTTCCCACACTTTGATCTTCTTGAACAAACGATTCTTAGTGTGATAACGACTTTCACACACATAGACGTCCTTGTCTAAATAGCCTGTAAAAAAATTACATTGTGGAGACGTTTATACCATGTTAAGTACATTAAGACTTTGAGTTTAAAAATTATTATAACTTAATAAAATGCACTTTTACTCTTACCATTTGGAACGAAAAATTAAGCCATTATTTTGCAGAGGTGAGAATTTATGAAGAACTGGCAAATATTAATTTTGCTTTTTCATTTCTTGTATTACAAGTATGCAATATGGATATTATTTCATAGACTAACATTCAATCAATAAACTGATAACAAATTAATTGTATTCAGCCCTTTTAACGTCCCACTGCTGGGGGTGGGCCTCCCTTCAATACGAGGGGGATCAGGCTATAGTCCACCACGCTGGCCAAATGCGGATTGGCGGACTTCACATAATGGCATGTCTTTCGAAAACTTGCTAGGGTTTATCAGACATGCAGGTTTACTAACAATATTTTACTTCACAGTAAGACAAGTGGTAATCATGTCTGAAAATGATTCGCACATGAAAATATCAGAGGTACGAGACTCGGGATTTGAACCTGCTTTACTCGGTTTGCAGCGATCGCGTTACCACTGGGCTACCACTGTTCTAAAATAAGTATAATATAGTTATTTTTACCTTCAGGTCTAAACTTGAAGTATTCCTTAACATTCATCACGTAACACCTTCCAATGACATGTTCTAGTGGCATAGTGCGGTGCGTCTCCGTTTTAAACACCTCTTGTTGCAGGAACTTGCGCGTGCGCACATGGAATGTTTCGTGTGGTCTGTGGACGATTTTGTTTAGTATAAGTATTATTTATAAATATTTATTGTACTCACAAACATAGCTTATACAAAAAAAGAAAATAATTGAGTTTCTTTTTCTTCATCAATATTTTTTCCATCTCTCTTTTACAGCTACCTCTTGGTAAGGCGATTTCTTGACACCTATTATTTTATTTATTTATAAGTTCATTATATACTTAAAATTATAAACTTAGTAAGACAAGCTATTTTAATATTCGTAATTTAGTGTTTTTTCACGTGAAATGATAAATATATTATGTTAATAAATTTAATTTCTATAGCCTGAGTATTAATTTTAATAGCACAACCTTAAACAATAACTAACTAAGAACTAGTCACTAATCATAAACTCCAAATACTAACCTAAAGTAAACATTAGTGTATATCATAGGGACATTATCAGAGTTAGTCCATACACGTTCCACTTGTACTATTGCGGGCTCCTTGTTGCCTTTCTCCGGCTGTACGTACACGAAGTCCCCCTTGCCGTACTGCGTCTGAGGCGGTGCCCCACCCGATGCCATAGATTCATCTGTGCTAGATCTGGAAGCATTTGATGTTTGTTTGAACGCGCTAATCTCAGGAACTACCAATCCGATTTGAAAAATTCTTTTTGCATTACATAGCCTGTTTATTGAAGAAGGACAAAAATTGCCGTCCTATTATCAAAATTTTGCATAAAATGCATAAAGTTTCGATAAATGATTTTTATTATTATTATTTTTTTTTGAAAAATTGCCCTTAGTGTAAATCCAGCGCTGGCTATAGGCTATATATCATCCCGTAAAAAAACCCGTGGGATAGATTTGTTTTCGTCTAGGGCTTAGTATTAACCAATAATGACGCGTACCTGGTCTCATCCTCGTCATCGTTCTCCTGCAGCATCTTGCACTGCTTGATGAGCTCTACGCTGGTGGCGACCGTGTCGCGCGTGTACACGAGCGCGGGCGACGACAGCGCGCCGCGGCACAGAGCGTCGCGCTGTCGTATAAAGTACGTTTGCAGCTCCACCGAGTCCTCGAATATCTGGCTGTCCGTGCGGGAGAGGCGGCGTGCTCTGAAATTATCGAGACACTGTTTTATATGCGACAATTTCTATGTGTGTGTGCATGTGTACATGTGCGTGTGTACGTTTGCGCGTCTACACTAAACACACTTAGTACCCTAGATACTTTTAGTGGTAATTTATACCGGCCGGCATTAAATCGACTCTAGTTTAAGTCATAAGTATCGAATACTATTTTATAGCTCGTGTGACATAAACCTGCTATAATCCAAACATCTAACTTTGGTAGATTGGTAACGTCTTCATATTCGTTGAATGAAGTTAAATTAAACAATAAAATGATTATACAGTAAATCAAAATAACAAATGGTAAAATTTTGTGTATACCGTTCAAATACAGCGAACATATCCTGCTGGAAGTGATCTAATCGCTTGTACAGACCCTTATCCAGTCTGCGCTTCACTAAATCAAGAGATATCGCACGCACTTTTTCCCCGTTGGCAGCTTCGTCATGTTCTGGCAATTCGGCCATACTATCTGAGTAGCATCTACGAAAATAAATAATTTTGCTAAAATAATTTTTAATATTTCAATGAATAATTGCATTTCATCATATATTTTTTACAAGAAGGAAAACAAAAACAAAAACCATACATTTTTCGGGGAAAAAAGTAGCCTATGTGTTATTCCAGACTACAATCTATCTCTGCGAAATTTCATCCAGATCCGTTCAACCGTTCTGGCATGAAAGAGTAACAAACATCCATACACACAAACTTTCACATTCATAATAATAGTAAGTATAGATTGTATTTTTTTCTTTAAATTCTCTTATAGATTTACTCATGAACAACTTATTACTAACAGTGTAAACAAATTTTACTAAATTCAAATATCATGTTTCTTAATACACTGCATAAATATTTATCAACACAATCTCACATAACATATTAAAAGCCAAGATTATATTAAAAAAAAGAAAAAAGAATCCATACCGTCCTTCCTCATCTTGATGATTATAGACAGTAGTAAACAAATTGAGTAATAAATCCTGCACCGCTGCTGGTACATCAGGTACTGCATCATCATCTTCCCTGTGATCAAAAAAAAAATATTCTATAATAAGAATCGAAAAAAAAACAAAAAAAATATATTCATATCTTAAAATATTGTAGGCTGGCATAATAAGAATCGATTAAATGTTATTTAAAAATCATTTTAAAAATTAAGGCTATCAAGTAATTTCACCATTAGCAAACATTCGCCTAATATAAACGCACCGAAAACTCATTTTAACTGATTAATCGATTTAGATATTTTTCTGGGTTTCATTTAACCGGTTAAAGAACTTAACCAAAACCTTAAGGCGAAAAGCCTTTCGGTTTAGGATCAATAACCAAAACCGACAATGAGGGTGAATCTGAATGGGTACATTAAATCTTATATTTAATACTAGCCTTTTATCCGTCACCGCGAAGTGCCTTCTTGTCGAATGTTAAACACATGAACTATTTATAATAGTAACATGGATAACATGACTTGTCAAGACGATGTTTACATTGGATAATAATTTTTGGACTATAAAAGTTTTTGATAAATTTGGACTTTGAAGGATAGTTTACAATATGATCACTTTTTAAAACATATTTGAAATGTCGGTAAAAATAAAATATATAACACCATATCCATATTATATAATTATTATTGCAAAAATCACATTTACCCACCTTAAAAGCTGTTTCGTTTGCAAGCAAACTCTCTGTAGTATCAACGCGTCTTTATATATCTGCGAATCTGGTTCATTGTACTTGCAAGCGTTGTCGAACATTAGTATGAAATCCGAGGCAAGTTCATTAACTGTTGTGTATATTCCATTTTTAAGTTTATGTGCTATCTTTTCCATGTCTATTGGGTTTTTGATTAATTCATAATAATCCGGATATTCCATTTTGCTTGGTAGCTTCATGAAGATCAGAGCTAGTTGACGGTTCACTAAAAATGTAATTGATTATTAATATTCGATGTAGACTATCGAATATAAAATAAACAAACAAAGTAGTTGTTATTTGTGTATACATATGTCTTTTAATATTTTTTTTATTATAGGCCCTTATGAATCGTCAATATAATTTAAAGAGCGTCAGTGTAGTCAGTCCGTGAGAAAGCTACCACCGGCTTGGAAAGCAGTTCTGCTGAGAAGAGCCCAGGAGAAACTCACCAGTTGCTCTTTTAGATATCGAAGTTATATTTTATTTACTTTACACATGACATAACTAGATAGCCCGCATGTGAGTCAATATTTCTCAATTCCATATATTTCCATCAATAAGAAACTTTTGAACAGAGTAATATGCTTTACTCAATAAAATATTTTTAATTTTATCTTTAAATTGTTGAAAAGGTAATTACGATTAATCAGACAGGCCAAGCAACTTTTAAAAAGAATTTTCAAAGTCGTAAGGATTTTTTTTTATAAAATAATATTGTTCATTACAAACCTTTAGGATCCCTATAATCTCTGATGGCATCATACAACGTGCGTAGCTTCTGTTCGAACGGTGTCAGTTGTTTCGATTTAGATGATTTTATGGTTTTAACTGGCGTTTTTCTTTCATAATTACTATTAACTTCTTTCAACTTTTCATTCATAACACGTTCTAGAAGATTCGCATCTTCGTAAATCATTGAGCCTTCTTCGTTGAATTGACGACAGTTTGAGAACATCAGACGGAAGTCAGAGACCATTTCCTCCATACTACTGTAGCGGTCATTCTATAATACAATTTAAATAAATTATAAAACTAGTTTATTGGATTTTTTTGCAGATTTATTTTGATTTTGGTTCCCGACGTTTCGTATGCTTTACAGCAATTATGGTCACGGGAGAGACTAAGGTTTGAGACGTCTCAAAGGTAGTATAGATAATTGTTATAGACAGTACCTACCCACAAAATTACAAAATTATTTTAAAAACACACAAAAATATATAATAGTTTATATGACACGTATTTTTTAAAAAAATTAGTTTTATAACACAAAAAAATATCATAAATGAGAATGATTTTCTACGTTTTTTGGAAATTCTAACAACTCAGAATAATAAGTACACATAAGACAAACAAAATTAAATACCTTAATATTAGCTTCAATGGTCAACATATCAATGGGTCGGTCTATCACATTGTAGTACTCTGGATATAATTTCTTGCTCGGTTTCTCCATGAAGAGCAACATCGGCTGTCTGCCGTCTGAGCATGTGAATTCCACTAGCTGTTTCGATATGTAGTGTAATTTCTTTTTCAGTGGCAAGTTAGATTTCGGTATAATTGGCGACGGGGATGGTGATGGTGCTGATGACGGGTTTGGATTTAGACGTGGTCGACCTGAAAATTTTAATTTACTTTAAATAAATATAAACAGAATATAAAGAACATCTTGTGTTTAGCTCTTTTTAACGTCCCACTGCTGGGCACGGGCCTCCATTCGATACAAGGGAGATCAGGTATAGCCTACCACGTCATATATTCTATTTGAATATAAAGAATATGGTTTCCGCCAGTAGCGTAACTAGCCTCTTTGGGCTCAATGCAAACAAAAATGTAAGTGTCCACCTTTGCTTATTTTAAAAACGAATGACAGTTTTCAAATTTCTCACTTTTTTAAACCGGTCTCACGGAAGAACAGGTAGATTAAAATTTTGCTAAAAAAGCTGAGCTTAGAGGACCATCCATTGTTTTATAGAACATAAAAAATAATATATGGAAATAGGGGGCGCCATGCAACCAAATTGGTTGAATTGACATAGCTACGCCACTGATTTCCGCTACCATCACAACAGAATTTAAAATTGCTATTGATTGATGGAAGTTTACCCTTCCACCATCTACCCCTAAAGAAACTGTATACACTCTTATGTCTGATGATCTTAATTACGCTCATATTCATTCCAAGAACCTATTAAACTAAATACATATAGCAGTAGTATAATGGCTTTAAAAACGAAAAAAATAGTTTCTTCAACAATAAGATGTTTACAATCTTATTTTAATTTCATATATTTGTCATTGTTTTTCATATATGTATTTAAGTTAATATATAAATAGTTACTATATAGATTCTTGGAATGAAATACGTATAGCAGTAGTATAATAGCTTTAAAAAATTTAAAAAATAAGGTTATTTTAACAAAAAGATGCTTACAAGCTTATTTTAGTTGCATATATTTATCATTGTTTTTCATATATAAATTACAAGTATAAATAGTTACTATATAAAATCATATTACCTCTGGGCCGCGGGGTATTCGCTTGTGCTTGATTTTTGACAGACGACAAACTTTCATCATCACTCGAAGAACTTTGAACGATATCCAACAGTTCTTGGACGCGTTGTTGCATCAATCTATACATATAATAATAGCATTAAATATTTTTTTTAAATGTTTCAAAAAAAACCTACAGAAAAGTCCGAATAACATGTGTCTTTCTACTAACTACTGTACACTCGCAATTACTATTTTCAAAACGTAGCTAAGGACGCACCCGAGCGAAGCGAGGGTAGGTCACTAGTCTTAATATAAATTAATAAATTACGTGCTAGCTAGAAAATCAAAAACAAATCTATCCCTTGGAACCGCATATTTTTCCAGGATAAAACATATGTATTATACCAGACTATAATCTATCTCTGTGCCAAATTTCATCCAGATCCTTTCTGGCGTGAAAGAGTAACGCTCATCCATACATACTCACAAACTTACACATATTTAAAAAGATTATACAGATTATACTGATAAGAATAGTAATACTAAAAAAAAGTTTCCATAATATTGTGTAAAACAATAAAAGATTTTCTATTGAATTGATGTATTTCTTTAAGGAGTTATACATCACCACTGTAATATCCATTACCTTTGCAATTTCACAGCATCCCTGTACAATCTGGAAGTTGGTTGGTTATATTGTTTCGCGTTCTCGAACATAATGTTCATGTCTCCGGCCACTTCAGACAGCGTGCCATAATTACCTCGTCTTATTTTGTTCTTTATTTGATTTAAGGACACGGGATTTTTTATTGCTTTGTAATAATCTGGATATTCGCGTCGCGATGGAAGCTTCCAGAACGGATCGGCTAGCGGTGAGCCTGTGGGGAAATTGTCTCTGTTAAATATGTTAGTGACAATTTATATTTGTTACGTGAAATTCCGATAAGAATTAATGCATTAGCAACTAAAAGTATAAAAAACTATATTTATAAACTTTTTATTACTTTTATAGAATTTTCTCTTCCTGAGATTACCTTCTACTTTCAAACAACAGATTTTTACTATAAAAATTGCATATATATGGAAGTTTACATGGTACTTAACGAAGAAAATAATTAAAAAAAATTGTATGTCTGTCTGTTTGTTCCAGCTATTGTTCTAAACGGCTGGAACGATTTTGACAGGACTTTCACTGGCAGATAGCTGATGTTATAAGGAGTAACTTAGTATACTTTTATTTTGGAAAAAGAATAGGATTCCGCGCAAAAAAATTAAAACCCTTTAAATTGTGAACAAAATCCGTGTACCCAGCGCACCCCAGGGAAGCGAGGGTAAGTCGATAGTCTCTTTATAACATTAATGTGTTACAAGACGTATTTGTTAAATAAAAAAAAACTCAAAGGATAGTGTGTTATTTACCACTTGGTCCCAAATGATTTTTAACGGCATCTAGAAGTTTCCATTGAGGTGAGTCTTCATCACCTTTATCTTCATCACTATCTCCACTATCTTCAGAATGCTGTAGACAAATTATATTTTTATAAATGTACATATAGTTACAAAGCGAAATCTGTACATAAAATATTTGTTGACAAAAAAAAATGGCTGTTACATATTGTGTACAAAATATAGATCCCTAAACAATGGTTGTTGAAAATTTTATCTATTTGTCTGTATATTCGTTTGCTTTTAACACAAAAAATACTTACTTATCCGATTTTAACAACATTTTGTGTAGTGATGACTCGGGTCAACATTTAGCATAATTTTTACCACCTTTAACTGACTACACACATATGTACACACCAACCAACGCCAAATAGAGAAGCACATATATAATGAATCCATTCAACGACAGGCTACTTCAATTTTATAGAAATATTGTAATTTATAATTTAACTTAATAAAAAAAGATAATGAAATAATATTACTTCCGCTGAATTTCTTTCACCAGTTCTTCTCAGATCTGAGGCTTCTCCCTTCAGAACTGGTAGACTCATGACGTTCAGTAAAAAATTGTAATAATTTAATGCTGAATTTATTTTGAAACAAAAACAAATCTATCCCACGGGAACCGTACATTTTTCCGGGATAAAAAGTAGCCTATTTATTATTCTGATGTATGAACTATATTATTTTAAAGTTTCATTAAAATCTAATCAGTAGTTTTTGTGTACTAAGCTGTATAAGTTACAATCGTTTTTTAACTATCCCACGGGAACTCTTTAATTTTCCGGGATGAAAAGTATCTAAAATGTTGACCGGGGATATAAGGTACCAGCATGCAAAATTTCATTTAAATCGGTCCTACAGTTTCGGAGATTAGCCCGTACAAACAGACAAACAGAGAAACAAAAAAATTGAAAAAAAAACTGGATAAATTGTTCTATTTCTCTCCTTACGTCCCCCATTTTTTTTCTATGTACAGAAATTCGACCTCTACAGTTTTATTATATTGTATTGATTTGAATTTGAACATAATAACAAAGTGGGGGCACCTTAACATCCGGCTCTGTGTCAGAGCCGGGCGGCTCCATGATGGCGAGCGCGCGGCTGCTGGGCGCGGGGCCCACGCGCGACGTGCGCTTGCTGCGGATGCGCTCCGACGTCTTGGCCGGCCCCGACCGCCCGTGCTGCTCTATCTCCTGCTTGCGTACTTGTATCACCTGGTCACGGTAATGTTACATACAGTATTCCATCTTCATACAAGCGATCGGAAATCGAGTTATACCTACGCGCCCCGCGTTCGGTATACATTCGGTAGACAACCGTGCCAGATCGTATAATTGGATACAAAAATAAATATTTTATTCCTCCCGTAACTTCGCTAATGTCAAACAAAAAAGTATCAAGACATCGTATGTTTAAAAAAAAATTTATAACTTATATTCAAAATAAAAATTAAAGTATTTTTAATTAAACTTTTTGTCCGAATGCGGATTTTTTATACTATTTAATTTATCAATAAAGCTATTCGTACGTCTCAGTCGGGGCGAAAATATTTTTCAATTAGTAGATTTAATTTAAAAATCTCAAAATAAGGGTCACACACCACCCTTATAATTTTTTAATTAAATGTACTAATAATATGTTTTAAATAAAAAATTTAATATTTGCAATTACAAAACTAGAAACTCAATTTGTAGATGAAATTAAAATACTATAGGCGGGCAGCCCTGTCGCGTGGTTACGTACCGCGCGGCTGTAGACAATTATTTCAAGGACAGGGCCGAGTTACAATACTGTATGTATAACATTACCGTGACTTGGCGGTGGAAGGAAATATTATCTATCTATAATATAAAAGGCAAAAGTGATTGACTGATATATCAACGCACAGCCAACCTAACCCAAATCCTTAGGCTAGAAAATTGAAATTTCACACACGTATTTATCATATGACGAAGGCATCCTACTAAGGAAGGATCTTTCAAAATTCAATCCCTTGGGGATTGAATTTTGAAATATCCTTGAACATATTTATGAAATTTCGTATGAATTGAGTACGGGAAAAATAATGAGTTGCGTATTTCAGCGTTTTCTAAAATTCAACCCCTAAGAGGGCAAAATAAGGGCGAGCGAAGCCACGGGTTTTGCTAGTTATTATAAAAAATATATTAATAAAAAGCAGTCATGAGGGCTGCCGACAGAAGTAAAAACTTAAAACTATAAACAAACAGTTGTTATTTTTGGATATTCAAATTAGTTTCTTGATCTTAAATTAAAAAGATAGATATCAACATATCCTAATTTTATTGTAATAAGAGTTTTTACTTACCTTCTTCAATGTTTTTGCATCCTTGTATATTTGACTGCCCGGCTCATTGAATAGACAAGCATTTCTAACCATAAGCAATAGATCCCTCTCCAAATCATTCAAATTCGTGTATTCACCACCTTGTATCTTTTGTGCAATTATCTTTAGATCTATTGGAGAATCAATTACATTAAAATATTCTGGATAACGTCGTTTAGATGGAAGAAATTGGAAGGCTGGGTAGATTGGTCTACCATCAGAATTTGCTGTCATAACCTAAAATAAACAATATAGAATGTCAACGTAGTAAAGAAAGTTATTTACTTACAACAATAAAATTAGTGTCTTAAAAGATACAGCCTAGGTGTTGTATAATTTTATTGAAATTTATTTATAAATCTTAAATTGTTGGATAAAAAAGAATCTTTAAGTGTGTAAAAAAATAATATTAAAAATTTAAAACTTACAGCATTAAATAATTCCTCAAAAATATTATCATCTTCATTATTAGTGGATGTCTCGGACATATCCTCTGCAACATCTGACCTTCTACTTGAAGAACCATTCCGAGACAATTTTGGTGTCTTGACTTCATCACCTGAGTTTAAATTTTGTTTTAGAACTTGAGGTTTAACTTAAACATATTATAAGCTAAACATAAATGAACTTTAATTAATCCAAAGATGAAAAAAAAAATTCTACATAGAGTACATTTATTGTTGGTTTTAATTGATAAAATATATCGATTTGTTAAAGTTGTGTTAAATTAACAACAGATTAAAAAATAGACCCCAGAAAGGTGTATTATTGTTTAAAAAAAATATTCTAAGTGAAGGGAAACGAAATAATGCGCTCGTAAATCAAATTTGCGTAATTTTACTGATTATTGAAATATCAGCAATCAGTTGACGGGTTTGTAGTGTATATTCACAGATGGCACTTTTACTTTTTATGAATTGTTTATCACAGTTAAAAGTGGTTAAAATCACCATTTGTTATTCAAATGCAGGATGAATTTGACAATATTTAACATATGTTAGTTTGCACATGTTTATAAAATAAAACAGTTTAACTATTTGCGAATCAACAATATCTAATATCAATTCAAGCAAACAAAAAAAGCCCGAAGAATAGCCCTGAATTAGCACTGTCCAATTTCTTTGTATGGGATGAGGTATCTATACTAGAATAGTATTAACTGATCTGTGGTACCAATGAATGCACTGTGAAGAGAATTTAGATCCTGTTCAAAATTAAAAAGAAACATAATTGCAAGGTAAGGGTGGATTCCTTAGATGGAAAGTGTACAGTAAAAGCTCCTTATTCGCGGTTTCATTATTCGCGGAAGAAAAATTTGAGACCCACTTCCTGTATTCGCGGCTGAATATTTCGTTTTTCGCGGATACGTAACTTACGATTATGTATAAGTACAATTTAAAAAGATACCGTTCACTGTTAAATATTAAATGTTTTCAACAAAACAACACCATTGCATAAAAGTTGGACTAAGTAACAAAACACGAGTTTCATCGAAATCAAGGAATTTGTTAAAACTTGATGAATGTGCTATGAAAATTCTTTTATTTAGAGTAAATAATCGTATAAGATCGTAAAACTTGACTTTATTCTTCTTCAATCTTTTGTTTCTATGAAAACAGATGTGCTTCCAAACTTTTTGAAGGTAGTGTATGTCAATCACTTCAGTTAAAAAAAATGACCCGTCTTTGGATAAAAGCCTTTGTTTTTAAAAGGAAAGATTGATGAAGCCTCAGCTGTATATGAAGCGGAATAAAAAAAAACCCTTTTTAAAGCCAAGCCAAGATTTATTGCCACCCAACACCTGCTTTTATAAGATCTACAAAATTTCAATTGTGTTTCAAGCAGAAATAGTGCAGCCCAAGTTATAGGTATCAAGTAGTTTGATGCTAAAAGGTATCCTGTAAATTTTGCAATCAACATGTCATGTCAGTTTTGCTATCAATAATATGTCACAAGCTTACCATTTTCAAGAGCCATTCTATGCTTAGAATAAAGCTTCCAAAGCTCAATTGCATCTCTATATTCTTCTGAATCATGTTTGTAAAAAGCTTTGGCATTATTTACCAGTAACTCAATATCTGCTGAAAGCTCCTCAATATCTTCATAGGTGTCTGTTTTTAATTTTTGTTGTACCTATAACATTTTTATATTTATATAAAAAAAATAAGTATAAGATGCAACTACAGGTATTACCTATAGTTGCATCTTATACTTATTTTAAATATATATTAATATACCATATTAATTTGACAAGAATTTTAATATTCTATTATGTAGGGAACATTTCCAGAATAAATCAATATCAAAATATTTATAATATAATATATACATATAAATCTATACAACTCTGTTATTTAATGTACTTACTCTTAACAAATCAATTGGTTGAGAGACAACTTCATAATACTGTGGCTCTTGACGCCTCTTTGGAGCCCTTATGAATGAATCACATAGCAAACTGCCATCTTCTTTCTTATAAGTCCGAATTATATCATATAGTTGCTGACATATTTCACTCTAAAAAATACTTAAAAGATGATTGTAAATTCTTTAAGGACTGTGGCTTAATTTTGAACTCCACTATAGTCTATAAAAAACTTCTATGATAAGCTAAATGCTAATATTTATATCACTAGGGCGTTCTGTTTATTTACATTAAGATAGAAAGTTTAAATAGTAGTTTATACTCACAGGTTCCAACTTTTTCTTTTTTCGTGCTGGAGGCGGACCAGGGTTACTTAGTTCTACTCCATCATCACTATCATCGCCGTCAGCACCTCGGCTTGCAACCGAAGATGCGCGGCGTCTTTTACTCATGATTTATTCACAAAGTATTACATATAATACTCTCTGTTAAATGTATATCGTCTAGTACATTCCTAGAAACACAAAATCAATAAAAGATGAATATTATGTTTTATAAATCTAATTTCAATAGAAATAGGACAAGAATAAATATTGTACCTACAATAAAATTATGATTTATTTTGAAGGGAAGCTAACAGTGCTGCCAGTTTCTTTGCACATAGAGCTGCAGATAATAAATATTACTTATGTCAGATTAAACTATCCATACAAAGGATTAAATATATGAACACGTAAACCTATTATCAATAATAATAATTAAGTCTTTAATAGAAATTAGAATTGTCGTGGGATGCCTGGCAGATGATTTTTATGACTGCATAAAAAGTAGAGTAAAAAGATGTTAACAAGTTGATGAAGTAACATAATATTATGTAGTTTTTAATATTATAATGAATAAATTTATTTATTTATCTATTTATTGGAGTAGCAATACTTTAAGCAGCTCTGCTAGTTGACGGGTAAATTACCCGAAAAGCGGGTAATTTTAGGCGATTTTTGATGGCGGGTAATTTTGACGGGTATTTTAGTAGAAAGTAAGTATTTTAGTTTAGCTAATTAATTTGATATTATAGATTTTTTTATTTATTAATTTAAAGCTGTTTAATTGAGAACTGATAACAATTACTTCTTTTTCTATCATTAATACTTTCTTTAATTCTATATAAAACACGAATAAATTACTTTAAAAAACTATTTTTGAGTATTCTGCTCATGGTTTGCGCCGCGCCGGCGAGATAAACCGGGTATTTTGAGGTTTATTGGTCGGGTAAATCAACGACTGTTATCTGGCAGCCCTGACTTTAAGTAATGTCAAATTTAGAGTTCATTTGACAATTGACATTACCTACATTTTCTTCTGTTTTAAATTTAAACGGTTTACGGTAAATTGACAAGAAATAAAATATAAAAAGAATATAAAGAAGTTTAATATAAAATAAACCCGGCTGAAGAGTCAAGGCATCTACTTAACTATTGAATTGCAACATTAAACATTAAGTAGATATTATGTTATTTTAACCAATATTCTACTACCGTCAACTGTTCGTATTTTCGTAAAAATACTTTTATAATTCATTAGTAGTCTAGGTGTATATTTTCGAACATGGAGAAATATTATAAAAATTTTATACTTTGCGGTGAAGCTGATTATTATTGTCTTATATGTCAAGAGGCATTTAGTATTAACGAGGAGGTAGATAAGCATTTACGATGGGAAAATCATAGAAAGAATATCAAACATCATGAATATGTTCCAAAATTTAGAAAAAATTTTATCTACAAGGTAAGGAACTGGAGTGGTAAGTAATCTATAGAAGGTTTCGGCTGATACTGACCACTCTCCCCTGTTAGTATTTTCTCATATCAAAAAGTGTAAATAATTTAAATATGTTACAAGTTATTACATTTTATAATTACAGATTTCTGATTGCTTCTACTGTGAAATATGTAATGTAGTTATGAAATCTGCTGTTGAGCATATTAATGAGGATCACCATCAAGCTCTTAAATCATCTAATGATATATCAAATAAGCCATCAGTTATTAGGCGCGCAAGTAATGGTGCTATAAAAATAAATGAGATAAAACTAACTAAGCATCAGTGGCATTCAATCATAGATGGTTTGTGTTTATTATGTGATGAACCTGTTATAAATGCTTTTACTCATTTTTCTCTATTCAACCATATGGTTAAATTAATACAAAGTGAAACAATATGTAAGGACAATCAGTATTATAGAAAGGTACTATAAAAACAAGTTTATAATTTTAATTATATTCAAAATGTATATGAATTTAATTTAATAACAAAATACTATTTTCAGTTAGGAAAAGATAAGTATTTCTGTTTCACATGTTTTAAAACAAATAATTCATTAGAAACACACACTGCTGCCCATATAAAGGAAATAACTCCAGATGACAAAAGTTCTAACAAAACTGAATCAAATACAAGATCACAAGATAATAATAACAATGAAGGTTCTGATATTATGAAAATACTCATGGACACAAATATTGATTATTTTGTTTTTGATGTAAAAAATGATACAGCTACATGTCGAGAATGTGAAGAAATAGTAAAAGCAGACTCCAACTCTATATCTAAACACAAAGCTTTACATAATTCATGTGTTTATATTTATAAAGATAGTGGAAAGAGAAGAGCTGAGTTAAAAATATATGGAAAACAAAATTTCATAAGGTTAAATGAGGGTGGCAGTAAAGGTTGTTGTTCTCTATGTAATATTCATTTATCTGCTCATATGAAGGTTTTTAAACAGCATGTTGAAGGTGCAATTCATAGAGGGCACTTAGAATTAAAAGGATTAATATCAGATAAACAACATGACAAACCAAAGCATAAAACTATACTCATTAAAGATTTCTTGGAAAGCAAGTTTGGTCCATTTCATGTTGACGAGTATACCTTGATTGTTATTAATGATGGTATTTGTATGGAACAAATTAGTTTTACATTTATCAGAAT
The DNA here is from genome assembly GCA_921882275.1 of Brenthis ino. Classification (NCBI taxonomy): domain Eukaryota; kingdom Metazoa; phylum Arthropoda; class Insecta; order Lepidoptera; family Nymphalidae; genus Brenthis; species Brenthis ino. Next base: position 18,774,096 of record OV170222.1, read on the forward strand.
GGTTGATTATTTCAACAGTCTTAAAGGGAAGTGTTTTGTTTGTGATGTCATAATGGATATTACTAAAATACCAGAGCATACTAAAAGTAAGCAACACATTAATTTATTCTCAGCCAGTAGGGTCTTTCGGATTAAAACTAAAGGAGATGAGGAATTCGTTAGACAGGTATAAACTTTTGTTTGTAACTTTAAATAAGGATAAAAAATATAAATTATTGTCAATTGCTGCTATTAACATTTCAGATAAGACCTGGACTGTATCATTGTGGGTATTGTAACAAAGTATTTCCATATTGGGAGAACATACAAAGACATTTAAAAAGTTTTACTCATGAAGTGCAAAGAAATAAAAAGAAGTTATTGAGCATTATCTGTGCTAAAGTATACTTGAATCCGTTGCTTCCTTTGGATGCAATAGAGGAATATATTACTTTGAGGAAATTAGATGGGATTGATTAAGTAATGCATTTTTTCAAGTGTTGTTTTTTTAACTGTTTTTAATATTTAGAAGGTTTTTTTTGTTTTTGTTCAAGTTACAAGATGATTGAAGTTAAGAAATAAATTGGTTTTTTTTATATACTTACTTTTTTATTCAAATTTTGCCCTATTTTAAAATGAATTGTACTAACATAGTTTTGCTTACAACTCTGGTTAGTAACATTATGTATGTACATATATTTTATTTAAATTTTACAATAAATACTGTAGATAACAAATTATGTAAAATTTCTAACATACTAAAAGTTAAAATTAAAACAATATTATATTGTAACAGATTGTCTGTAAATATAATACTACATTTTTCAATTAATTAAAATAAAAACTATACCAATGAGGAAAATGTGAAAGCAACATGATTAAATCAGTCTCAGACTCGTCATTTAAAATTTTCAAATATTTCCGAGTGTTCTGAACATAGTTTTGTCTTAAAGTGAGCGGTAATTCATCTAAATTGATATCTAATAAAGTTACTATATGATTTAAATGTGTTGGGTACAATATAGATATTGTTACTTTACAAGCTAATTTGACATTTGTAACAAATGAACAAATTAACTTTTGAACTGATAATTGTAGATTGGTTTTTATGAAAATACAATTTAATATACCTATACACATTTGAAAACATCCAGCTGAGACTGAACAATATTTAATTAAAGTGCTGTAGTTACTGTTAGAAAGAATTAAATCATCAACATTAAAACTGTTATCTTCAAGTACATTATATAAAATTTCAAGTAACCATCTTTCAATTTCTGATTTGATCTTTATTGAGGTATCATCAAATCTGCTATTTTTGTCACAATTAGCTTCATCTATTTTATTTCTATTCCATATGTCTTTAAGTACTTTTAAATATTTTCTGTCATGTTGATTCCAGTGAATTATATCTCCTATTAATGTGCTTTTGAAATCAATTTTTTCATCTAAATTTAGTAATGCTTGTGCTACTTCAGGATTTACATTAGATTTAAAGGATGTGTTAAGATTTGTTTCTTTCCATTTTCTAATTAAAAAAGCATCGAGCTGTTTATTAACATCTAAAGCTTGAGTATAGTTTATATTTCCTATTTGTTGTTCATAAAAGTTTGTTAAGATTTCAGTTACATCTTCATTAACTTTCACATGTCCTTCTGGTTCGATTTTACATACTTTTCGGATATTTTCCAACACTGTGTGTCTTAAATTATTGTTTTCGTTAATATTATCCTTAGATATATTTAGAAGTTTCACGAAGCTCTTTGATAGTGATTTTGTTACATTTTTATCAAGAAGTGGGTTGGAATAAGTGAATTCACAGAAATTTCCATCATTGCATAATATAATTTTTTCTATTAATTGGTTGTTCATTATTATTTATTACTCGTAAACAATGATGTGATATCTATATTTCAGCACTTGATTGTAAATTATATATAAACTAATTTTACATCAAATTAATTTATGTTCAATCGTACTATTTAAAAAACATTCGAAAGAAGTAATATAAATGGTACCATCGTTTTACGTAAATAAACATAAATAGTAAATTTTAAGTTGTAAAACTTAAACTATTATACTACACAAATGACATTAAAATGATTGATGACAGTGATAGTTACACTTACCGTTCAATAACATAAAAAAATTTATAAAGTAACAGGAAAAGAAATAATATCCATTGTTCGTTTTATATATACATAGTAATAATATAATAACAATTCAAAAACTCACTATTATGTATTAAATTCAATAGATGATATTATAAAAAGTACATAAGTTTGATAGTTTAGTGTGATTAAATAATGCCATCTATTGACGAGTAGATGTAACTATATAATAATTATCATCATTGTAAGATGTCGCTTTTATACTAATTCGTTTTATAAGTAATATTTTTATCAAGTACACATAAGAATTATATTTTAAATATGAAATATAAAATTATATCCAATATTTTTACTATCTACTTTAGAATTGAATAATAAGATTATAATATAAAACATTACTTCTTAATTTTTTGTTGATATAAATAGGTACTTTTAGTTTGGAAAAAGTTATTATAACTAGAACATAGATATTAATATCAAATAATTACGAATTTCTACTACATTAAAACATTCTAACAAATGATTATTCCGTGTTCGCCCTAGTAATTTTATCACGTTAGGATTTAAACGGCCATTAAATTAGAAAATTACAAGGCATGCACTTTGACACTAATGTCCATTAGCTTTCTCAAACATTAGAAATCACGAAGACGCCATAAACATTTAGTAAACGTAACGCTACAATTTCACAAGACTAATATTATGATCGAGAGTTTCTAAATCGTGCACCAATGAAACAAAACATGGTAACATACATTTTATTAGAACATTGATAACATAATTAGTTTGAATTTGCAGCGTTACATAGCATTACTAATAATTCATACGGTTATTTTTTGAGTGGTGTTTCGAAACTTGTATTTGTGGGGCCCATTAATAAATTACTTTCGGGACCTCACATAGAGAGGTCTAAATACGTAGGCATCGCCGTGTGGAGCCCCGCCCGCGAGAGAGACGGGGCTATCTCCTGTACCGGTATGTTTGTAACATTGTATATGAACTGCAGTGTAAATGTTTGTTTGCTTGAGAGGTTTTTGTTGTAATTCTGTGTAAATAAGTTATGAGTTTGCCCAAAGAAGCCTTTTATTCGTTTTATGATTCTGTAAAATTAGGAATACCTACAGGCTACATTCAAGTTATATGCTACATACTGCCTACTATTAATATATTTAATTAAGAAGGTATGTACAATATCTGTATATGTATAGACATATTAAAATATTTTCAATTGTATAAATTACACTTGTCTTAATTTAGTACTTAGTTGTAACAATTATTTTTTTTTGTAATAAAAGGACGTTTTGATTTTTCTTCGAAACGTCCAATATTACCAATTTAATTTTTCGACTAAAATTTACTACATAATATTTATGCAGGTACCTAGCTACGCAACACAATATTTAAATGCTGCAATTTTTCCTTCAAACTTTGATCTTAGAGATTGAACCTTCAATCAGGATTCATGAATCAAGATGTGCAAATTATTAAACTATCCTAGAATGTCAACAGGCCGCAGAAGTGACAACAGGTAAATAATACATGTACCTTGTAACTTGTAATTTGTTCAAATTTCACAGTAGGCATCCTACGAGGATTCGTTTCAGTATTTTTTAATTTAATTAGATATAAGTGTGACGAGCGACTTTTGCAATTTCATGGGTAGCCTAAATTAGTCTTTATTACATTAGCTAGACAATGAAAGTCCTGTTAAAATCGGTCCAGCCGTTTCGAAGATAAGATTTCGAGACAAACTGATAGCCAAAAATTTTAAAAATAGTTTTTGATGTGATCATCTATTACCGCGCCTTGGCAGTAAAACCGACTCATACCTATGCCGTGACGGTAAACGGCATGACGCTGTCATGCCATCATGCCCCTTCTACGCCGCCGCTCTCGACTCCCTTATGTGCGCGCGCGAGTATATCTATTATACAGGCTCCATTGTAAAACAGTCACCAGTAAAAATTCTTACAGCAGACTCTGCAAACGGGGAGTCTGCCCGCGACCACGGCTGGTGCAACCCAGTCGGGAACAAGGTACCTATATAGCCACTTACGAAGTCACGCGTTAAGTCCCGTAGTGTAATTATTACTTAATTATGAAACGCGATAATTTAAAAAGTAATTAACACACTACTTTTTCCGAGATAAATTATTTAACAAGATAAAGAGATTGAAAAATTTACAAGGCAAAAAAAGTCCAATATTGCCTATTTATTAAAAGGTAATCTATAAATATTTACATTATAATATAATTTTGTCCATTGACCTTTCACATTGGGTCATCTCGGAACAGTTCGCACGTTTTGCAAGTCATTGAGGACATGTAATGGCAGTTTTGTGAAGACGTAGGGTATCAATCATTCCGACATCTATCAATAAGTTTTATGTTCGTGCTCAACACTATACGCCTTATGAGGAAATAGAGAATTTTCAAGAATTATTTCAGTTGTTGAAATGATATTTTTATCCATTAGGTATTCAACATACATACATACATCGATCACCTACCAACTTACCTATAGGTACCTACTGCTAAAAATAAGTCGTTGAAATAGCTTAAGATAACAAGCGTCTTGAGTCTTGATCTCCAAGAGGTATTTAAATGTTTGAGTTTCATAATCATTTTTAGGGCTTTGTAATTATCTATAGAATAGGTATTTACCCGAAGTCTAGGAAGTTACCGTTTTACAATACTGGCCATTTGAAACGTAATTTATGAATGGCCGGCAATAAATTCTAAATTCAACTGAATCTTATTTTAAAGTACCCATGTAGTTCTATTTATTTATCAATATGGAATACGATTTTTATCGCGTAGCAATGCCGTACAAACGGCTCGCAACATTAATGACGTGTACAGAGTGAACACTACAAACGAACGCGCGACTCGTTATAAGTTTGAACGCTTCTGACATGGAAATTTTGATGTAAAAATGAACCGCGTGGTCACCCGGAAACTAAAATCAACAACGACGAATTAAAAGCGACAGTGGAAGTTGACGATACTCAATCTACGGCTGAGTTAGCAGCTTAGCAGCTTTCAACGCTAGCATCAAAACAATATTGGTCCATTTTCGTCAAATTAGCAAATTAAAAAAACTCGACGCGCGACGAACTCGTTGAAGCAGTAGCGGATTTAGGCTTAGGCCCGTAAGGCCCGGACCTATGGCGGCAAATTTCAGGGGCGCTAAAATTTTTAAGACGACTAAAATTAAAAATCGATTGGGACTAAATTTTAAAGTTTATTTTCTTGTATTCAGCCCTTCTTAACGTCCCACTGCTGAGCACGGGCCTCCCTTCAATATGAGGGGGATCAGGCCTATTTTCTTGCGCCCTTATAATCTAAAATGTCATAGGTAAAGAACTAATATTATAACATATTAGATAAGTAATTATGATTTCGAGCACAAAAGTAGTTGGGTATTAAACCACATTGCAGTGTTTTTTTTAAATGAGCTAAGTGTCTACTAAGCAAGGCAGTGGTCGTCTTGTGGCAAAGCGCTCGCTTGGGAAACCGATTGGAGCGTGTTCAAATCTCGGGTTTCGCACCTCTGATATTTTCGTGTGCGAATCATTTCCAACATGATTATGATTGTGATTGATAATGATTGATGATTAATATTATTATGTCTTAACGGTGAAGGAAAACATCGTGAGGAATCTGCATGTCTGAGAGAACCTAGCAAGTTTTCAAAAGACATGTGAAGTTCGCCAATCCGCACTTGGCCAGAGTGGTGAACTATGGTCTGGTCCCCCTCGTACTGAAGGGAGGCCCGTGCCCAGCAGTGGGACGTTAAAAAAGGCTGAATACATACATATACTAAGCTAAATGTTGCAGGATTCAGGAGATAATTCGTAGTGATACTACTAGTATATATTACTGCGATTTGTGGAGTTTGGCTGAATGTGACGTATTCGTAAACCCAAAAAAATCGGTGGTAGGACTCTGTCAAGCCTGAGGAATCCGACTGGATGGGTACCACACCACTATCTATTTCTCCCGCCAAGCAACAATGATTACATTGTTGTGTTCCGGTTTAAAGGATAAGGTAGCCAGCGCAATTATAGGCAAGAGGCATATCATCTTAGTCCTCACAGTGAAAACGCACCTACAGTTCTGTATTTTTGTAAGATAAAACCTAAGTGCATGAACCGTAGGTGTTATGGGCGACAGGTACCGCTTCCCGTAAGGTGGGTTGTCTGCTCCTTTGTCACTGAATACCATAAAAAAATGGCAAGTGGAAGAGTGCACCGATTGTGTACCAAAAATATCCATTATGAAAATTTTTTATTACACCCTTATATAAGCTAAGGTGTTATATATACAATTATGTATGTAAGACGATCCTCCTTTTTTACGACAGACTTCAAAAGAAATGAGGTATTTACTAAGTTCAGTTGTACTTCAGTTGTATTTTTTGTGTACAATACTCGATATTTTCGCGAATTGGGAATCGGTAGAAAATAAATTCGAAAATACATACTTTTTAAATATATATTTTTTTTCATTTCCTTATAATATATACCTTTATAGAAGAAATCCTTAGCTTTTGAAGCTTAAGTTCTAAATACTTACTTCTTAAAAGACATGCCTACATGATCTCACCTCGTCCATCGCCTCTACGGATGTCAGGAAAGTTGGCTGGGTTGTTGTTTTTCGCTCAAAGAAACGGAATTGATTTTCAACGGAGGAATGCAGCCAGCCTTTTCTAGCATTCTAGCCACAATTCCACGCGGATCTGACTTGTACAGTGATAAAAAAAATAAAAAGTAGGTACATTTGTTTTGCATATATAATTAAGTATATTTGGAATTTCATTGTAGGAACTTATTTTTTCTTGTTAATAAACCAATTTTAAATAAATCACTTTCAGATGGTAGAATTTTGTTAGTAAAAAGTATTTTGCCTACTGTATGGATAATTAGGTTTGACATGCTCTAATGACGTTACGAAATCAAGAAAATCGTTAAAGTTTCTAAAATGACAAAGGAACAGACATAATACTCATTTTAACTTATACTTAGTAACTCAATTATACTTTAACTTAATACATATAAAGTGATACAATATTGTTTGTGATACCATTTGCCATTTTTGCACTGGGCAAATGGTTTGTATTGACCATAATATAGATCCCTGATCTATAGTTACAAAAACCACGCAGGATAAAAAACAACTCTTCCGTGGTTAAAATAAAGCGCGAGAGAACCACTTCTAAGTACGAAATGTACATCTAGTAGGTATATATTTTAGCACATATTTTTTCCTTTTATTTTAATTTTATAAAGTAAGTTGCTTATAATCATCGACCAAAAAACCATAAGGCAATTACTGTCCACTGCTGAACATAAGGCTCTCCTAAAAATTGCCGGCCATCTCGGTCATGAACATCCCAAAATCTTTCTATGGGATGTATGGCGGGGCCATGGCACATCCTCTTTAATAAAGGAGGAGGTTTTACCGACTGACTTCGGAATATTCACATACAATCTGGATTTACAAATGGTAGTTTTTATTTATCCATCAGTGAAAAATCCCAGAAACTGCGGTCACCAACCAAACCTAAAAGTAAAATGACTCAATAAGTAAAATTGCTTATACAGATATAAATACTAATCAATTTTATAGCCGTTTAACTCCCTTTAGTCTTTAGTTTACTATTGAAGATTATTGGTTATAAAAATAAAATATGTTAAAAATAACCTTGTTATTTCTTTTAAATAAGTTTTTGCCCGTTTACAAAAAAAAGTTTTAACGAAACATTATTACAAATCAAAACTGAAAATTTACTACATACATAATCGATTTATGTTTCATCGAGTGATTAATCGTCCATCGCACGCATCGATATCGGAGAAGATCGAATTAATGCAATTTTAATTCCATCTCATCGATTACAAGTACAGTTAGCGAGAAAGGTTTCGTTGTTAAGACCATGTAATAAAATAAAAAAGAATAATATTTAAATCATTATGATTTGGTAAATTATTCAATACTAGCATTGCCCGCGGCTCCGCCCGCGTTCAGAATACCAAAAACTAAATTCTTAAATTTTACATATTAGTATACACTTACAAAGCAGTTTTTGTATTTTTCTCGGAAATGAGATATTTTCCCGCGGTAAAAAGTACTATATATGTTGATCCGGATAATCAGCTATCACTATACCAAATTGCATGAAAATCCCTCCAGTGGTTTTAACGTGATGCGGTAACAGACAGACAGACAGATATAAATTCTAAAAACTATAGATTCGGCCTCTATATCGATAATAATGTCTATTTCAATAAGATTTTCCAAAAAATATTTAATGTACAGATTCGACTAATCCGACTAATTTTAGTCAAAAGATAAAGGTAAGTTTCAGCCAACATAAATAGGAATTGGCTAATTATTATTATAGCAGGGTTCGGCAAATTTTGGCTCTTATCAATTAGGTACAACCTTCAAATTTCTCTAACATATTAAAATCTAAATTAGAAAGATATTTTTAATTTGAAAATTTTGTGAACCAATACGAATGTGTGTAGTAGGTACTTACATATAATCTACTCGAGTATGTATTGAGTAGGTACCTATGTACCTAGTAAATGTGATAAAATTGTAAAAGTCCTATAAAAGTGATATTTTATATTTTAATGAATTTGAATGTAGTTGATTAAATATCAAATTATAATAAGAAGTCTAGAACAAGTCTTTATTTTTTATATACATACATATTTATCAGAATATTTTTCCATAGGTACGTCTGAATAGATTTGAAAAGAACTTTTTATTTTACAAAGTACCTAGTAGTCTGAATTTTATTCAATTGGTCAAGCAAACCCAAGCGTATAACTTAGTATTTTTTAAGATAATAGAAATGAACACACGCGCAAAGCCTGAGGAAGCAATTTTGAAATAAAATATAAACTTCTCCTTCTAATTAATTAAACCGATGTTTTTAATATTACTGACTTTGACTTAAAAATTAGCCGAGTTTATTTGTAGAGGCTTAAAGATTTGCCGAATTCCTTTGCAGTAGTTTCAACTGGAAAATACTCTCTGGAGATATTTAGCATACGAATTGTAATGTTAAATATAGGTATAACTATTAACACATATTTCGTATATGTTTACTTACAATTGAAAATTAGAAAATGTAAACCAATATAAAAGTATACCTAGGTAATTTACTTTTGTTGTAAGCTGTATGCGTGAGCGTGTGTGTACAATAATGATGCCTATTTGTCTTTACATTATGGTTATAATGCCATAAAGAGATTTATGTGTCATCGTTAAATTTATTATAAATAGACTTGAGGTAAACCCGTAAAAATTGATCCAAATATTGCGTCCTTGTTTGGTTTTGCTTAAGAATAATGAGTTAGATAGAGACAGTATGCGTCCTGGGTGGCCGCAGCGCTGTCAGGCAGATCTAGATGTATAGATTTTAGCAGCGTCTTATGATTAGTATTACTATCCACGGCTAATTTTATTTAAATTTTAATAATTAACAAAATATTTTTTTTAATTAATTAATCCCAAATTAGATAAGTAGGTATCTGCGGTAAAAATTACAGGCTAATCAGGCGTATTATTATCATAAAAAACTAAAATAGAGTAACTGCACGCGATTAGGTACTCACTTTCGTTCCAGTATAATTGCCTTGGTAAGAAAAAAAAAATCCTATACCTAAATATATTCCTCCTGTAAATACTTATAAATATTAATAATATCGACAAACATGAAACTATTTAAGGTACTTGCAACATTTCTGTACTGAGGGTACTAGGTACATAGCTATTTGCACCGGATTGCATGGTAATTCGCTGTCTACAACCGATAGGCGTTAATTACGAAATTTATTTTTTAGCATTATCGTTGAAAAGTTTCATCCTAATTGGGACATAAAATTAAGATAATATTAATAATTATTATTAATTATGTAAAACAAAATACTCAGTACCTATATAAAATACTAGCGAGTCACCATCGTTTCGCTTAGGTTCGTCCCAAGCTTGCTTCCCAATATCAACTTTCATCCCCATTTTCACCCTCTTAAAGGATGATTTCCAGGATAAAAAGTATCCTATGTCCTTCCCAGGGTCTCAAACTATCTTCTTACCAAATTTTGTCTAAATCTGTTCAGTACATCCAGAGATTACCTCCTACAACGTCACAAACTCACAAACCTTACCTCTTTATAATATTAGTATAGATAAATAAATAAAACTAGGTAAACATTTAAATACATGACACCTATATTTTGTATTTATTTACCTTTATTCGCAGACGGTTAATAATGGTGCCACCAAAGAAGAACTATTTGTTCCGTGCAAAGGAGGCTGAAATTAACTTGTCAGAGCGTAAGTTAAAAAAGCGAGTTTCACCGAAGTACGTGTGTTAATAATTCCATCTCGGTAATCGGCAAGTTTAAGACAAAATGTTTAATAATCGGAATACTCCCTGTTCGACCTATATTTTTTTAAGGTATTGAAAGAATTATTAAGCTACTATTTAATTTGTAAGCGTATATTATTTTAATTTTTATATTGGACATATATAGTCTTGATTATTAATTATATTATTAAAATAATAGAAATTTATAATTACCTAATAGAATTTTTAGAATTTTAGTCTGTCTATAATACGAGTACCTACCTATTAGAAGTGCACGCCGGCTAAAATATTCTAAGTTACTTTTTTGCTGTATCTGTCTAAGGAATCCATCCATTCAGATAGGTAATTGAAATAAAAAACATGTACCTAACAGCTATTTACATTTTTCAACCGACTTCAAAAAGGAGGAGGTTCTCAATTCGACTGTGTTTTTTTTTATGTTTGTTACCTCAGAACTCCGTCATTTATTAACCGATTTGGACAAATTTTATTTTGTTTGAAAGGGTATACTTCCAGATTAGTCCCATTTAAATTTCAAAAAAAAAATACCACCCCTAAGGGTGGAAAAACAACTAATGATGAATTTAACCTACTTCTAATTGTCATATTGACTTGAAACTTTGCAAGTATTTCTATTTCCGTTGATAGTACAGTGGTTCGGTGTTGTTGACCTGATCTGATGGCAAGGCCAGAAGGTGGATAGGTGCAACTCTTCAACGACTAATAGTAGATACTTTGAGTTTGGGCTTATTTTGTTTGATTTGACAAGCCTAACACTTTAGAATCCTTACTTTGCTACTACTGTCTACACTAAAAAGGGAAAAATAAAAACTTTTTAACAAAAAAATAAAAACCGACTTCAAACAAAAGCACTAAAAAGTAAAAAATAACTGATTGGTAGTTTTCATTTACTATACATATCTAATCAAATATTTTCGAAGTCGGTGTACTTTGGCTAAGTAATTAAAGCCTACCTATTAAATACATACCTAATCAAATATTTTCGAAATCGGTGCCAGACCATACAAAGCAAAGCACACCGACTTCGAAAATATTTGATTAGGTAAGTATAGTAAATGAAAACTACCAATCAGTTATTTTTTACTTTTTAGTGCTTTTGTTTAAAGTCGGTTTTTATTTTTTTGTTAAAAAGTTTTTATTCTATTTATTAATTTATTAAAAAGGGGTCTATACACAAAATGAAAATTGCTTATTAACTAATGGGTTCGTCTCTAGGTACGATTTAATTTTTTTGAACGGGACCCTAATTGTTATTCTAAAATAAAAGTAGTCTAAGTCCTTGTAACATCAGCTATCTGCCAGTGAAAGTCCCATAAAAATCAGTCTAGCCGTTTCAGAGATTAATCAGAACAAACAGACATACAGACAGACAGATAGAGAAAAAGTTAAAACATTATGTTTTTCTTATAAGTACCGTTCCTAAATAATTTTATACGCGTTTAGTAAAAAACTGTTGTTTTGTAATTACCTACAAACAGACACTTCGATTTTATTTATCCGTACCTATAGATTAACAAAATAAATTCAATTAAACTTTAAGGTAGAGTTATTAAATATAACATTAAAGATAAACTCTGTGGATAATTCTCCCATTTTATCTCCGTGTGGGGAAAACACTTTGCTATTTTAGACAATGCCATCGAGTTAAAGATTTACTGCACTATAACGTTCATCAAGGTATAAAATTATTCCAAAATTGTTATAAGTCTGATGGGAAACACACCATTAACTGTTTACTACCGACGCAGTGTGAGGTATCGCAGTATTCTTAGTAAATCGATGGGATTGCGAAGATTTTTAAAGAAAACATGAAAAAAACGCGTAGAGTGTAATACGCCATTTTTACGATGGCTCAACACGCGATTATTAAATGAGTTGATTGTTTACTAAGCAAATAATTATATAGTTGGAAGCGAGATGTATAAAGAATTGGAAAATAAGTAACTTGTATCTAATTGAAATATGTACCTATAGCGTGTACGATGCATAGGTAATATTATTGTTTATATATAGGTACATGTAATAAAATTCTGAGTCAAATCTAATATTTTTTGGAAAATCTTATTGAAATGATCATTATTATCGATACAGAGGCCAAATCTTTAGTTTTTAGATTTTTTGTCTGTCACGAGAATACCACTGGACAGATTTTGATGAAATTTGGTATAATGATAGCTGGTTATACGGGTCAACCAACATAGGTATATCAAAAGGAAAATATCTCATCTCTGAGAAATCTATAATAAGCGTTAAAACGTATCAAGGGGCGAACCCGAGCGGAGCGAGGGTGAGTCGATAGTTTATAAATAAATCTTTGGACAGTAGTGTGATTGGAATCATATACAAAGGCATCAGAAAGGCAAACGAAATCTTTTTTAACGTGTAAGGTGACATAAGGAACTACCACTAATAAAAATAACTGAACAAGGTCGTACTACATTCGTATATATTTTACAAATTGTGTGACAAAAGGAAAAGAAAAATATAAATATATCTTTTTAAAAAGTTGAATAATTATTTATAAAAACTAGGTTTTTTGGTTTTTAGGGAGCGGCTATGTTTTATCAGGATTCTCTGAAGACTAATTAGATAAAGTAATATTTAAATACAAAAACAAGAATTTGAGATTTTTATAACGAAAAAATTACGTATTAAACCAAAACACAAATGTTTTAAATAATATTTAAAGTGTACCTTTACAGGTTTTTATTATAAGTAGGTACCTATGTGTTGAAATATTACTTTTTACTTTTTGTATAAACGAGTAAATTTTAATCTTAAGAAAGGTTACAAATAAGCTTGTACTCGTCGCCATCATTTTAAATCAATCCAGCAAATACAGCATGACCTAATTCCTCTCCCCGTGCGGTCTCATTTAGGGACATAATAAAACCTCTTTTTGACATATCCGTGGCAAAATGCCTAACCGATATGACCCTTTACTCCGCTAAGGTGTTAAGAAAAGTGCTTAGATTTTTCCTAAAATATACTTTAATAGAGTATGTTTAGGGTAAATTTTTGTATAGTTTGTAGAGCTCATTTATTAGAGCACAAAGGCGCCGATCGCCGCGGCGATCCCTTTGATCCGACCGCCTGTAATTACGTAAGTGTGTTCAGAATGCATTGCCTCTTAGTGGATTTCTAGAGTTTAAGTTTGAAACGTACTTAAAGATATTGTAGGTATGGAAATTAGATTTAAGTTGTTTCAGGAAAATATATTTGTTCATTTCCTGTGTTCCGGTAGTAGAGTTAATAAATAATATCAGAAGTGAAATAATAATTAGATATTTTGTTATAATCCAATTTATCCAATCCAAGTCTAATAAATCTTTGTGTGTTATTTTATCTTAAATTTCATTTTTATTCGGCATCTACGTACCTTATGTAACAGAAATAAAACTTAATGATAATATTTGTTGTAATACTATAGATAATGTTTAATTCAAAATAATAACAAACAAAAAATAAAAATACTTTAAAAATAATCACGTTTAAACACAATTAACATATAAAACTATAAAAGTAACTTGAATTATCTAAAACTTTACATATACAGCGTATACTTCAAATGTACATTATGAATAGGTATATTACCTAAAGTCTAAACCAATAGATAAGTAAAAACATGTGAACTCTATACGTCTGTACCTATTATGCTAAAAACTGCATAAAAAGTATTCTTGCTTAAATTAGCTAAAATAATAATACTTACATTTAAGTTTTAAAGTTACCTATTCTTGTATAAAACGAATAAATATGATAGAGGTTTTTAAAGTTAAACAAAAATGTAATAACAAGGAAAAAATATATACACCAATATTAAAGTAATTAAAATCCAATGTTAAAAATATACACACTAAAGATATTGAACTTAATGTAACTTAACAATAGAGACAGTTAATAGGGAAATATTTTTCTCACGACTCGAAATCTTATTACGATCGTTTAATTACTTCATTAACTTATTAAAAGATTCAATAAGATGGTCTTATTGGATACCTGACTATGTCACTTTCACTGTATTTGTCTGTGCACGTTTCCGTTTGCAATTAAAGCATTGTCATTAGTGTGACGAATTAACTATAGGGCGGCGGGCGGCGCGGGGGGCGTGGCCTAAACTTCAAAGAAACCGCCGCAACAACACATCGGTGCTTGTTATTGATGTGCGAGCAAGATGCAGCATACGTGCTTACATGTGAGGAAAAGAGATTGATACATGTGTGCGTGTAGTAGTGACGTACGAACGGGTTGATTCAAGATCGCCAGAATGGCGGATAGTGGTTGTGATTTGCGTTGTCGATAAAGTGAATAGGGTTTGCTGTTGGGCCAACGTAGAGATTACATTTGTAAGTTTATAGTATCTAATTGTAGAGTAATAATATTTTTTTTTATATTTAATACTTATCCGATTTTATAAATATAGACTGGCAATAGTTTCACAAAACTAGAAATAAACTATCATAGAATTTATTCCGTTATTAATAATTCATCTATTAATTATGACTCTATATTGTGTATGGCTTTTTTGAGTTTTGCTATTTATTTTAAAACATTATTAACAATTTTGAATATACAATAATGTTTTAAAATAAATAGCAAAACCCAATATATATATATATATATATATATATATATATATATATATATATATATATATATATATTTGTCAAATTTAGAAATATTAGATAGATAAGTAATGTGCTCAATTAATTGCTCATATTTTATATATAAAGAGACCTCAGTGTGAATATCTCTTTTTTAACCGGTTCATATCTTATCTACACCGTGTCTTCACCATTCTACACGACATTGTCGAAGTAATCTGTGCCCAACTGGCACGTCTAAAAGCCAAACAAAAAAGACTTGATTTGAAGAAAATATGTTGTAATAAATTTTAAATCGACAGTCGATATCGATAAAACTAATTACATGCGCATGCGCAGCTCTAGCGATAAATCTATGCAGCTAAAGAAGCTTACGTCATTGACGTATTGTTTATAATTCAGACGCCGGGTTGAGCTCCCAAGTACTCTAGCAGTTTAAAAATCTACAAATACTAATTAAAAAGCACATTGATGTGTATTTCTAAAAACCTTTTCTTGTATTAAAAGAAATCGACTAGAACTGGAACGAAATAGCTTTAATGCATTATATCAGCTATAACTTCTTATGGTTTTAATACACCTTTTATTGAATTTTTATAGGTACTTAATTTGTGAGAACAGTAGCTGAGTAAAATTTATATTTTTCTAAACTTTATCGATCAAAATATGAAAATATTTATATGTACAAAAGACACGTTTATTACAGTATTTCTTAACAGCCCATCTAGCTGAGTAAAAATCATACTTTGTTAGAGTGCAAATGAGAAACCCTTTTGAATAAAGTAATATATATAAAGATATCAATAACTGAATGCAATAAAAATAAAAATATTTTAATATAAGTCTAAACATACAGGTAAGTATGTAAATATATACAGTAAACATGTGTATACATAAAAATATATATAAATTGCCAATAAAAATAATTCACGTCTATGATATTTTAAAGAAAGAGACCTGAAAGATTTAATGAACCGCATGAGGGAGATCCCTTGATCGACTAAGACAAATTATGCAATTGTCTAACTCCATTAAATAAATC
This sequence comes from Brenthis ino, assembly GCA_921882275.1. Classification (NCBI taxonomy): domain Eukaryota; kingdom Metazoa; phylum Arthropoda; class Insecta; order Lepidoptera; family Nymphalidae; genus Brenthis; species Brenthis ino. The sequence goes on from OV170222.1 coordinate 18,790,239, forward strand.
GATTAACTGTGTACGACATAAAATTAGATTAATAAGAGGGAATAGAGGGCGATAGAGTTTCAAGGAGCGCTACTGTTTCTCGTAAAAGGAAGACAACTAAGAAGATAAATGCAAGAATTACCGTCAAATTAAATAGAATAAATACACATGTAAAAAGTAGTCTGCTTGTCTAAGACGATCATTAACGAAGATCATATATAAAACCTACGCATTTAGTACCTAGTCCTTTTCAACGTATTAGGTTTCATAATTCTATTTGAGTAGAGCAAACTAAGTACTTACTAATAAAATAAACAAATAGATATGTATGTAAATTGGATAATAATAATAATATAATATTAGGAGCCTACTCTATGTCTAAGCAAGAATTTAAAAATTGAAAAAATATAATATTTACATAGTTTCGAATTGCGGTTTTAGTTTTAAGAATAGTTTTGGTTTTTTATTGTCTATCTACTTAAAATATTTCACTACAGCCTTATTGCTAAAAAATATATAATAACTATAATAGATAATACTGCGTAGGTACGTATCTGTTCTATGTTTAATAAAGACATTAAACTGGCTTTCATTTATAATTTCTAATGCCTAAAAATGTACGTTTAAAATCACAAAATTCGAGCGACGTCCTTAATTCGATAATTTCGGGGTTGCAGCCATTAAATCGAATTATCTATGACACGTTCACTCAGAAGAGAAAAGCTAACTACTCATTAAGCATAATATGACCAAAATAAATAGAGCTGTGACGTCTCGAACAAAATTATATCTTATTATTGAACACAAAGTGCTGAAGGAGATGAAACAGGCCTGCATAAAATGGTAGCGCGTTAATAGAAAGATTGCTGACTCATCCAGGTAGACATCTCAGATTTTATATGAAGTATTTCAAATGAGTATTCCCACGATCGCCAATCTGATAACATGCTTTTCAAAGATAAGAAGTTCTCATAATTCTAAAATATACCTTTAAGTTAGACATAATGCACAACATTACTTTGCAGAATTCGGGAATGATTAATTACGACATACAATTACGAAATTAATGTTCATTTTTGTACTTTAAGGCGTGACAAGAGCAGTCATCATACAAGCCACACCTAACATTATATATACATATAATAAAATTGTAACAAAGTCGAATTTGTACATTAAATATTTTTTGGAAAATCTAATTGAAATAGACATTATTATCGATACAGAGTCCGAATCTATAGTTTTTAGAATTTTTGTCTGTCTGTCTGTCTTTCTGTCTGTCTGCCTGTTACCGCATCACAAGAAAACCACTGAACAGATTTTAATGAAATTTGGTATGATGATAGCTGGTTATCCGGGTCAACATATAGGATACTTTTTACCGCGGAAATATCTCATTTCTGAGAAAAAATACAAAAACTTCATTGTAAGAGTATAACCAATATGTAAAGCCTAAGAATTTGGTTTTTGGTCATCTGAACGCGGGCGGAGCCACGGGCTATGCTAGTTATATTAAATAAACAATGTGCCATTACTTAATTCACACGATCATTTTGTAAAACGTTTTGGAACTTATATACCAAATCTTTTATATTTTTTCCAGAACGTTTGCTAAATGGGCAATAAAATTTTCAAGAGTCTTATTAGAGTATGATTAAGTTTTGCAAATGATTGTGCTGCTTTTTTCCTTAACATCAATAAAATATTTTAAATAAAAAACTCTTAATGTGACTAAATAATTTGTAATGTTTAGATTTACTTTTTTTTAATTCATCATAATTTCTACAAAGATACAATCTAACTTCAGATATTAAAATATAGTTTTCTATACCATGACTTTATTAACTGAAATTTTGGCATGTTTTGGTTAATATTCGGAAATTTGGAGAGCGAAAATCATTATGAGTTTTAACTACCTGTTTTATTTTATTTATCATCTGTAAATACTACTCAAATGAGGTAAGTTCGATTTAAGTAAATCCGATGTTTATATGCAGGATAGACGTTATAGTTGCATAGATTATACAGTTATAGTTGAATTAAAGAAAACTTTTAGCTATTAAATAGCCAACAGTTGCAATGTGAGGACCATTAGATACCACGTACAGCCACGCCCTCTGGCACTCTGGCAGCCGTTGGGCAATTAGCGATCATTTATCTTTACGCCTCTGTCAAAACTATGTCGCTCTGTCCGAAAACATTCTAAAATACGCCATAATTAGGGACCACTTGATTAATTTGACCAGTCGAAAACTTTTGTACGTCAAAATTGGGTTCTTTAAGGTGTGAATTAGACGATTTTTCTCGTTGATAAAGGTTGACGCGGGAACTGTAGCTTTGTTGCTAATTATTCACGGTTATCTGTTAAATTTATTTAATTATATGATTAGCCTCGATGTCAGAGTCAGATGTTCCGAACGTTTTCAAGCGTGATTGATGAGATGATCATTTTTTACCATATTTTATTATATTGGTCGTATAGTTTTGGCGGATTGTGCGACCTTGCAGATTATGTCTTTAATCTGTCTCACCTTGACCGTCATTTATTAGGCGATTTCCCCAAGGTTGATCACCCCATTAGTTAATTACAGGTAGATTTACGTTAAATTTTATTTTTGTGATTCATCAAAGGATACACAAATGGTCTAATTAGTTCTAGTATGGTAATAAAAAAGTGAATACAGAATATTTATTAGTATACTTGTTTCTAATTACCGTTCATAAAGTTATAAGAACAAAACGCAGTGGCAATAAAAATGGATGAATAATTATACAATTTGAATTTGTCCGGATGTGACTAAAAATTATTTTAATCAAACAGTGGAATCTAAAGTTCCAGTCATTAAGAGCAGGACCTAAAATTAACCAAACTTTAGTATTCACTCGAAGTAAAGGGGTTGCCCAAATTATTCAAACAACAATGCCTTTGCTTCCAAACCTGTAATTTCCTTTTTGTGCTTACACAATCGGCTACAGCTATTGTTAGTGGGATGTACATTGGAAATGCCCTAAGTGGCTATACTTAGAGCGTTCTTTAGGTATGAAAGAAACATTGACATTGAATTTTTTACATTTTATGGACTACTTAAATTTTAATTTAAATAAAACTTCACTCTTCGACGATTTATGTTTTATTTTGTTATGCCATTTAGTGTTCTTATATCAAATATAATCACAATTACTCAATAAATAATACCTTAATAGCAATTATCAATGATTTCTAATTACTATCTAAAGAGAGTGGCTCGTTGAATCACTAAGCTCGACCAAAATGACACTTGAATCGTGTTCAAGCAAGTAATCGCTATTAAACCGCCTTGTCAATTTATATTGTCTCGTAAGTAATTTCACATTCCCGACTCGATTGTGAGGCGTTATAATGACAGGAGGATGACGTATGGATTTGTCGCTTACGGCGTTTGGAGGCGCGCGCCGGCGGCCACATCAAAGAGGTGGGCTCCTTTGATGTTGCCGCGGTGCCGCAGCCAGTGATGTAGTGTATGGGATACCTACTGTTTTATCGACAGATCCTATTTCGTATGTAATGAAATTTTTTTCACAATTTACTTTAGTGTTTTAGTATTTTTTTTTTAAGGCAGTGATATCCCAGTGGTAACTCGCTCGCTTGGGAAAACCGAGTGAACCGAGTTCAAATTCCGGGTCTCGCACCTCTGATATTTTCATGTGCGAATCATTTCCAGCATGATTACCACTTTTTTTTTTTTTTTTTAAGTCGGGAAATGCATTTACGCATACCACCTGATCCCCAGGTGGTGATGTGGGGATCACCGGCTAGAAGAGCCGGTACTACCCACTAAAACCCGACATTCCCCTCCCTTCCGCCTTAATGGGGCGCCGCAGGATCGCTTGCTATAACTACTACGGCGCCCCGGCGGCAGGTCTGCCTAAACGCAAGGCCGACCACCACACCAATGGGGCTGCTCCACAGTCAACTCTGCTACGCCAGAGAGGTACCCGGAGCAGCCCCATTAAACATAACCACCACCCACCGAAGTGGGCCACCTCCAATCGGCTGCAGAGGACAGGGAGAGCGGCAACGAAACACCGACACTCCTCTTCCCCTGCAGCCCCACCGCGTCCGCCATCAAACGGTGGCGGCCCCGTCTAGGCCGCGGAAGGTAGGGAGAACGGCGCACCGAAATACCGGCACTCCTCTCTCGCCGCGGCCTACCCCTCCGCCGGATGCGGGCCTGCGACCACAGTCCCGCAACCGGCACCCATCATCCGGTTGTGGGACCAAGCGGTCCCACCACCGGTGGCCGCAACGTCTTCGGCTCGAGTCCTAGACGAGCGGCCCCACCCAAGCCATTTGGTCCGCGCCGGATTTCTCCGGTACCACCCGCCGCCCTAAGCGGGTGGCATTCCCCTATCCGCCACCTGGGGACGCGCCCGGTAGGAGTTGGCTTCTCCCCCGGGAGCATGATTACCACTTGTCTTAACGGTGAAGGAAAACATCGTGAGGAAACCTGCATGTCTGAGAGAACCTGGCAAGTTTTCAAAAGACATGTGAAGTCCGTCAACCCGCACTTGGCCAGCGTGGTGGACTACGGCCTGATCCCCCTCGCATTGAAGGGAGGCCCGTGCCCAGCAGTGGGACGTTAAAAAGGGCTGAATACATTAGTATTTTTATTCGTTTTTCGCGCGGTTACACGTTGTTTTAAGTGAAATTTTAAACATTTTTCATATTAATTTTAACTATAAAATATGATGTGTGCATTTATTGGTCCATTAATTTAATAAAATATAAAGATTACTTTAAATTAAAAATAAATCATAAAAATAAATAAAAAATAAAAAAATCGTGTGTACATCTGTGTTCTTATGTACGCACGTAAGAAGGCTTATATATAATATTATATAATAATACTTCTTTGGCGTAATAGAACAAAAATAGCTAAAGATTCCATCCCATATGTTACAACTGTCTATTTGTAAAAGGAATACAGCTAACTTCATCATGTCGCTTTCAGCTAATTTTATCATGTCGCTTTTTGGCTGTCGGTGTGCGCGCGCATCGTAAAAATTTTACACTCACATTTCTTTCCAAACGTGCCAAAAGAAGTATAACTTCAAAAAGATACACCAATAAACAAACAAATTAACATGTATACTTAAATATAAAGACATACAAATAACAACATCATTAATTTTATGCCATTACTTATTACCGAAAAACTATATTCTCGATAAGAATATCGATATCGATGGTCCATTTGAGCACTCGTCACGCGGCAATAAAGCGAATGGAGCACGTATTTTGACGTGGAGCGGCGCTTCTGGTCATCCGTCCCTTTCATACAAATATCGCCATCTCGAGGTGTCTGGGAGGCTATTATAACGTTATAGCTTACGCTTCGCTATAAATTATGCTGCAATGGTATTATACCTATTCTTTTAGAACTTCGGTTAGAGTTAAGCGAAACGGACAGATTCATTTTCTTAGTTTCGATTTTCTGAATACTTACTATGTTAGATTGAATATTAGATACAAATTGTTAGTATCGCATATTGCAATGATGATCCGAGTGATGAGGATGTGGGAATATCTTATGGTTATTGGTTTTATGCATTAAGTTTTCCTGCTATCTGCGGTTTATTTTAGTACAACCATTATATCCTCAATAATTATTTTAGAAAAACTAAATAACAGTAAATTGAATATTTTTTTATCCTACGTATTCTTTAGTCTATAGGTATTAAGTTAAATATTATTGTTTAAAATTGCAAGCGAGAATTATGATGTAGAGATGAAAAATATTTCACATATATAAATAAAATAATAGGTAGGTACTTTCCGCATTTATAAGCAATACTAGCGACTTACCGTTATTCGCTCGGGTGCGTACATAGGTACGCTTTAATTATCTTGTGTGATGCGGAACCTTAATTCTTTTTCTAAAATTAAAGTAGTCTAAGTTACTCCTTGTAACATCAGCTATCTGCTAGTGAAAGTTCGGTCAAAATCAGTCCAGCGGTTTCAGAGATTAGCCGGATCAAACAGACAGACAGACAGACAGACAGACAGACAGACAGACAGACAGACAAAAAATGTAGGTAGGTAGGTAGGTACCGTAAATAATTTTATGTGTACCTATTTAGTAAAATACTGTTATGTTAATATTAAAAGCAGACACTTCAATTTTATTTATCTGTATAGATGTAGGTATAGATTAACTACGCATTTAGAAAGATTCATATTTCTTATATATCTAGAAACACTGTATGCACCTAAATCCTAGAGACACACAACACAAACATCGCCTAGAAATTATATTCGGAAGGTTCAAATTGACCTATCGTATATTGTTTACTTAAAAACTTAGGAAAAAAGGGGTCAATAAATACAACGGAAGGCTCTTTGTCGGCGCTCCGTGGTCATAAAAATGGCCATTAGGTGTCCTATTAACGCCTATTTCGACATAATTAGGAGCAATTCACTACATCGAGTTATATTATTGTTTATGTTTTATGTCTGCCTAATACTTAGTAGTGGATGATCTCAAAGGATAAAAGGTTAAAAGGCAGTGCCAGTACCTAACTATCTTTAGACTTCAAAGAGTAAATGCAGATACTTATGTAAGATAAATTCTGCTATTTTTACAAAGTATAAAAAAACACGTAACAACAGCACTAATAATACTCTTTTATATTTATTTAATTTTATTTATTTAATATACGAGTAATATAGAGAGGTAAATATAGAATATGTAAATTTTTGGAATAAATGCTAAATAATTAAGTAAATAGCAAAAATACAAAGAAAATTTTAGTTTAGTATTGTTAATGGTTATTTCTGGTTTTTGATACATGATATTTGCTGCTAATACATTATCTACGTAAAGTTACTAGTGGAATCACTAAAATCGCCTACAGGGATATGATTGTGCTATTGAAGTTTCGCTATAAATGCATTGCACATTGTTTTTATTTGCTTGTAAATTGTAAAAATTAAAAAATAATAGTAATATAGATATAATTATTTTACAGAATATAAAATTTATTGCGCGGTAGACCTAGACACAGCTAGAGGGACGATCTGGATACCTTTGAAAAAGGTTAGCAATTTATCACCGGAAATGGAGCAGAGCGGAAGGAAAAGAGGCCCTTGCCCAGCATTGTGGCAGTAACAGCTGAAAAAAAATCATTTAGTTGTTTTGATACGTGAAAGTAATGATTTTATAAATGAGCACAAAATTTCCATTTTATAAATACTTATAATAAATAACAAATATTGTTTTATTGCTTGTATCGTAAAATGTAAATGCTAGTTGCTTCACAATTTCACTGTTAATACGCAGACTCTTTAAATAAGTATGGATATAAGGTAATAATGAAACTTGTGATAAGGAGAAAAGCAATTACCAAGATACTTAATAATTGCGAAGCCAACACGTTACAAGAAACTCAAAGCTTAAAGCAATACAGACTACCAGTTTTGTAAAAAATAAAAAGTCAGTGCATCGGCGCCACCATGAAACCGATCTGTAATCTATTACGTATCGCCATCAACGTGATTGGCAATGGCTATAAATAAACAAGCAAAAAACCAGCCTTCGATACTGAGAAAAACATCTTTTTATATAAAGTATTTTCGATGCGTACTTAACTTTCATAAGTATTTAATCATCTGACAGACTTGGGGACTGAAACAGCATTAAAAACTTTTACATGATACTAAAGTCTCAGGTATTTTACAAACAAACATTTTAAGCACTGTCTAGGGTGTCAGAGATTACGGATTTGATTTTGTGATAGAGGCCTCATTGGTGGATTTAATAGCCGTCAGGTAAAAATGGTGGAAAGGCGCGACAGAGACAAAACTAACGTTCGGTCAGAAGTCTTTTGTGTTAATTGATATACGATTAATGAAGGTAGATATTTAGAACTATGTATTTAACATTCCATTATTATATTTTAATTTTCAATAATATTATACTTTTTACATTCCATTTATAAATTCCAATTGGAATAATAGACAGGTATTAGCCGCATGTTCGCTTTCTCTCTTTCTAAAGAGCAGCATTACTCAGTCCATTCTCCATGTCTATGATTAAAATTAACTATATCAAACTGACAGAGAGCTCACAGCTTAAACCGCTGTCTCTAGAATGAAATTTTGCACATCACTTCCTTAACTAATAGCTACTCAGCACCTAGGAAATATTCTCAAAAGTTCGCTAAAATCTAGAGGCTTTAAATGGAGAATGAAAGTGTATTGTGACGTTTGTCATGTATGAACTTAGAAATATGAAAATCGTAATCTAATTGAATTCACAGAATGGATTAATTTATAGATAACCTATGCCATTCTCGTATGCTGATACTAAGTACCTTAAGAATGAATGTTTAGTTTTAACTATCATGTCTCTAATTTTTTCACCCTTAAAGTCCGATTAGATGATACTTCTATAACACCGGTGAGAGTTAAAAGACTTTACGTGCTCTACGAGACATAGGGGCGTCACACCGCCAAGTTCCCAAATCCGAGCTGCTACTTAACTAAGCTGAAAATTCCTTAACAGAAAAACCCGAATGCAGGACCTCTGGATCTGTGACCATACATGCTAGCCACTAGACCACAGAGGCAGATGACGTTATATACTTAGTAGGTAATAGGTATACTGCCTAAGCAATACATGTAGGCTTTAACACAGTTATACATACCTACACACATGAAATACGAATATAAGTGTATTTAATTCTTGCAGTTATTGTTTGTATTTATTCAGCCCTCATTTTTAACGTCCCACTGGTGGGTACGGGCCTCCCTTCAATGCGAGGAGGATCAGATCATAGTCCATCACGCTGGCCAGGTGTGGGTTGGCGGAATTCACATGTCTGTCGAAAACTTGCTAGATTCTTTCAGACATGCAGATTTCCTCATGTTAGAAATGATTTGCTCGTGAAATTATCAGAGGTGTGAGACTTGGGATTCGAACCCGCTTCATTCGGTTTCCCAAGTGAGCGCGTTAGTACTGGGCAACTACTGCCTATTTATGATATACTATTATTATTATAGGTAATTAAATTTTAATACTGATTAATTCACTCAGGAAATGATAGAAATACCATAAAGCGTTATTTATCTTACAAATAATAAAGTAAACTGTAAAGCATAAAGGCGCGGAGTGATTTATCAAAGCCGTCGGTCGCGGCTGTTTACTCCGGTAATTAATTTCAAACGAAATATTATAATCGTAGTTTTATGCCCCCTTTGATGTGAACTGTTTGTTAGTCAAGAGTTGGGAAGAAACTAGGAAGATAGCCGAGGAGCTAACGCCATCAAGGTTATGGTAATTAAAAACACGCAATTCTGGAATAGTCTTTTTATTTTTCAATTATATTACTTGGTAAATTTATATAAAATAATATCTGTATTATTGTAAGACTAGCGACATTCCCTGGTTTCGCTCATAAAATCCAGCCGTTTTAAAATGAAGGAGTAAGAAATACAAAACTAATAAAATTATATTTATGACTAGCGACTCACCCTCGCTTCGCCCGGGTTCGTCCCTAGGTATGTTTTAATTGCTTTTTGAGCGGAACCCAAATTCTTTTTCTAACATAAAAGTAGCCTATGTTACTTACTTCTTACAACATCTTTAACTGAAAGTCCCGTCAAAGTCAGTCCAGCTGTTTCAGAGATTATCTGGAACAAACAGAAAGAGAGAATTGTGTTTTTCTTATAAGTACCGTATATATTTTCATATGCTTTTAGTAAAACGCATATGAAATTAATTTTGACATTACAAACAGACACTTCAATTTTATTTATCTGTATAAAGTATAGATGTATAAATAAATATTTGTTTAGTTTTCAATTATAGTATATAAAGAAATATTTGTTTTATTTTTAATATTTTATTCTAATCATTTCGGTGCATAAGTTAAAAGTAGGTACTTGGCGAGTACATATACGTACACTCTAGCTCTAGAAGTCAGTACATTTGTCACATTAAATATAAATTAACGAGTAAAGACACTATTTTATGCACTTCCATCACAAATAGTAGATATCTCTTACAGTATAATAATCTTGATTAGTTCAGTAAATGTGAAATAACGCAGATTTACTTGTATCTACGTTTACGAGCTTTAATCTCTTTGAAAGGCATCCGTCACAAAAACATCCTTTCTGATGAATTGCCGTTAATATTTTATAGTGTGATTATAAGTAGATAGTGGATTGAATGCATTATGCGATAGTTATAAGATTTGAATTCAAAGATAAAATTATTAATTTAAGTAGGTATAATACTTTCTTAGATTTACGCGAATACATGACATTTCAAATAAAACTATCTTTTCGGATTTTTTTGCGAATTTATTTTGATTTTAATTTGATTTTCGATTGCTTTACAGCAATCATGGTCACGGGAGAGACGGTTTCTAGAAACGGAGTTTAGAATGCGACGTTTCATATTGCATTGTATTGCATTCAGCCCTTTTTAACGTCCCACAGCTGAGCACGGGCCTCCATTCATTTTCAACATTTGTTTTTCATTTGTATGTAACTTGATAAGTTTTTATCACAGTTTAGAAGTTTCATAGTGAAATAATACATCTAGATATGTCCTTTAATTATGTAGTACCTACTAGCGACTCACCCTCGCTCCGCTCGGGTTCGTCCCTACTTACGTTTTAACGTTTAGTACAGATTTCTAAGAGATGAGATATGTTCCTGAAGTAAAAGGTATTCTATATGTTGACCTGGATCGGGCTACCATCATACCAAATTTTATCAAAATCCCTCCAGTGGTTTTTCCGTAATGCGGTAACAGATAGACAGACAGACAAAAATTCTAAAAACTATAGATTCGGCCTCTGTATCGATAATAATGACTATTTCAATAAGATTTTTCAAAAAATATTTAATGTACAGATTCGGCTTAGTTACAATTTTATTATATGTACCTATAGATTATTATGCAGTTACTGTAATTACCTATGTACAATTTAATTTTGTTGCTTGAAATCGTGACAGTTGAGTACAGATTACTTCGCTTATGTCACGTAGAATAGAGAAGACCCGAAAGAGTTTGATAGGTAAAATAAGATTATTTAGTATACCTTTTAAGATAAGTCAGATTATAAATAAACCTTTAATTATTAACCTGAATGTTAAATGTTATGACAACAACAGAGATACAGTAATGGATTTCCAATGAAAATGAGTAAATTTCTAACTGCATATAAGCATAATACTAATACCTATATAAAATTTAAGCTTTTACTTCTACTTCTACGTAAATGATGACAGTAACATAATATATTTATTTGTAGATATGTATTTGTAGGCATTCGAGTAACTAAGTCGAGCTTTCAAACTCAAAGCGGCATACAATTTGTTTTCAAACATATAGTTAAACCCCTACTTAAGACACGAATATCAATTTCACGTCAAGCAGCATCAATGGAGCCGACAAGCTAAGCTAACGAGCACACCAAAGATGCCGGTGTATTGTTGACCCGTCTAGTTTGCTACATCCTTGACAACTCTTTAATCTTCCACTTCTGGGACTTAAATATGCATGGAATAAGGGTCGTATTAAAATTAACTTATTAAATGATAAAAACTTTTTAACAAAAAAATAAAAACCAACTTCAAACAAAAGCACTAAAAAGTTAAAAATAACTGATTGGTAGTTTTCATTTACTATACATACCTAATCAAATATTTTCGAAGTCGGTGTGCTTTGCTTTGTATGGGCTGGCACCGATTTCGAAAATATTTGATTAGGTATGTATTTAATAGGTAGGCTTTAATTACTTAGCCAAAGCACACCGACTTCGAAAATATTTGATTAGGTATGTATAGTAAATGAAAACTACCAATCAGTTATTTTTAACTTTTTAGTGCTTTTGTTTGAAGTCGGTTTTTATTTTTTTGTTAAAAAGTTTTTATTTTTCCCTTTTTAGTGTAGACAGTAGTAGCAAAGTAAGAATTCTAACGTGTTAGGCTTGTCAAATCAAACAAAATAAGCCCAAACTCAAAGTATCTACTATTAGCCGTTGAAGAGTTGCACCTATCCACCTTCTGGCCTTGCCATCAGATCAGGTCAACAACACCGAACTACTGTACTATCAACGGAAATAGAAATACTTGCAAAGTTTCAAGTCAATATGACAATTAGAAGTAGGTTAAATTCATCATTACTTGTTTTTCCACCCTTAGAGGTGGTATTTTTTTTTTTGAAATTTAAATGGGACCAATCTGGAAGTATACCCTTTCAAACAAAACAAAAATTGTCCAAATCGGTTAATAAATGACGGAGTTCTGAGGTAACAAACATAAAAAAAAAACATACAGTCGAATTGAGAACCTCCTCCTTTTTGAAGTCGGTTGAAAATCAAGAGAAAAGATCTATTGTGAATAGTATTTATTTTGGAAATTTTATTTGATTAAAATGTTTTTTTAAGCGCATTATTTTAGCGCATTTAAAAAAAACGGTACTTATGTACCACGTAAGAAGTTATACTTCTTTGGCGTAGGTAACAGAACAAAAATAGCTAAAGATTTCATCCCGAATGTTGTTATTTATTTGAGTAAGTCTAACACCCGCTAGACATACTCGTACCTACATCCGTGCCTTTTTTTGAGCATTTTTATATTTTGTTGTTATTTTTATTTTATTTTATTTAAGATGGATTGGTGACAAGTCTCTTTTGTAAAAAGAATGAAGCTAACTTCATCATGTCGCTTTTTGGTTGTCGGTGCGCGCGCGCATCGTCAAAATTTTACCCTCATAATTTTTTCCAAACGTGCCGAAAGAAGTATAACTTCAACAAAGTAAAAAAAGTGACATATTCGATTTATAAAAAAAAGTATTTTATCATAATTGTCCCTTTGTGGATATGAATAAAAGTTAAAAATAGATACATAAAGAATATTCATAATATATAGGTACTTTAGGGTCATATAATTGACATTAAATAATATTTTAATATTATGTATTAATTAATAATTATTGTTGTCAGTTGCTGATTTAACTATCATACTTAAGAGGGTTAAACAACATTTCCTCTTTGTAACCTCGGGTAGCTTGACGCATTAAGCATGCTAATAGTGTTTAAGGCGAGCAATAACATTTTAAAAATAAACAAAACGCAAAAGAAATATTTAAAGAAGACATGTTGTTCATCCATTCAGCAATAAGTACAAATTATTAATTAAATATTTTGATTGCTGTTATATTAAATTAATATTATATTAATTAAAATAAAACTACATGATAGCTTAAGAATTCATCTTATAATGTCATCATTTTATGTTTCCTCTAATTTATAGTAACATCATAAAGTTTGTATATGTCTTATAAAATTATAAAATAAACTAATACAACATCTCCCTTTTTAAACTAAATTAAACAGCATGTTAAAAACATAAACAAAAAACAACATTAAATAAGTAACTCTAGTATATGGAAACATAATTAAATTAATTAGGATATCTTACTGGCGGACGAACAGTACGGCCATAAGACGTTGTATAGAAACCCTCTTCTCTATTACTAGTTGTTGGGGCATTCAAGTCTACATCATTTGAAGGACAAGTACTGTATTCGGATTCAGAACTATCGTCAGAATCATAATTACAAGGTTTAATATAAAACCTATTTCTTATAAAAAACTTATCATTACTCTTTATCCTATACGTTCTACTGTTTAATATATCCTTTATCACTCCTTTCCTCCAGAATCTCCCTACCTTAAATAAAACTATCTCTCCATAAGCTAATTTTCTTAATTGAGTTTTGTTCCTATTATAGTAATATTTATCGTTTTCTTGTCGTGTCTGTAAATTTTTTCTTAAGTTTTTATTAACTTTTGGAAAGAACATGTTTTTGTTCATAGGAATAATACCTCTAAGTTTCCTATGAAATAAATTTTCGGCTGGTGAAGGAATGATATTCGAAATTGGAGTATTACGAAACTCTAACAAAACTAAATACGGATCTCTACCATCATGTAATGCTTTCTTAAGAAGTTTTTTTATAGTTTGGATTTCTCGTTCAACCAAACCGTTTGACTGTGGGTACCCTGGACTAGATCGAATATGTTCAAAATGATAATCTCGAGAAAATTTATTAAAAATGTCACTGGTGAATTGTGGGCCCCCGTCACTCATTACCTGTTTGGGTATACCAAACCGACTAAAAATTTGCTTCAATTTATTAATGATTTCATCACTTGTAGTGGATTTCAAGAGGGCAACTTCTGGAAATTTGGATAAATAATCTATTACTAGTATATAAGTATGACCATTCCATTCAAACAGATCAATTCCAACTTTTTCCCAACATAATTCTGGCACCGGATGCGGTATTAGTGTTTCTCTTTTATTATTGTTACTAAAAAGTTTACATGTTTCACATCGAGATATCAAGTCTGTTATTTCATGAATCATACCAGGCCAATACATAGCGTCATTTGCCCTTAATAGAGTTTTTGTAATACCTAAATGAGGATAGTGTAAACGTCTTAACATTTCTTTTCTTAATTCATAAGGTACTACTATACAATCACCTTTAAATATAAGGTTGGATTTATATGTTAAACTATCTCTAACATGCCAATATTGTCTGATATCTTCAGGTAAAGAATTTTTATGATCAGGCCACCCATTAACAATGACATTCTTAAGTAATCTCATTTCATTATTACTTTCAGTCAAATTCTGAAAGTCACCTAATTGACTCTGACTAATATTTAAAGTAGAAATCATCATATTAATATTAGCCTCAATATTCTTTTCATCTAGATCAATTTCTAGCATTTCATTTTCGTTAAATGACCTTGATAAAGTATCTGCTATATATAACTCTTTACCACGCTTATACACTAAATCAAATTCATATTTAAGTAATTTTATTAACATACGTTGAATTCGCGGTGAGCAAGAATTTAATGGTTTTTTAACAATGCCTATTAAAGGATTGTGATCCGTTTCAATGATTATTTTCCTGCCAAAAATGAACTGGTTAAACTTTTCACAACCAAATAAAATTGCAAGCAATTCTTTTTCTATTTGTGCGTAACGCTTTTGGCAATCGTTTAATGCTTTTGAAGCATAAGCTACCGGTAAACCATTTTGCATTAAAACAGCACCAAGACCATCTTTTGAAGCATCCACGGACAAAACAACCGGGAGCTTTTCATTAAAAAATTGCAATACTGGTTTATTAATTAATTTATTTTTCAACTCATTAAAAATTTTGTCATGTTCGTGTAGCCACTCAAATTCAACATCTTTTTTAAGTAAATTTCTTAAAGGTGAAGTTATAGCTGCGAAATTTTTAATAAATTTTGAGACATAATTTACTACTCCTAGAAATCGTTCTAGTTCTTTCCTATCCCTAGGCCGTTTCATTGATATAATCGAAGTAATTCTACTATTGTCTAAAGTTATACCATTTTTATTTATTATATGACCTAAATATTTTAACTCAGGGACGTTAATTTTACATTTTTCTTTATTGAGTTTTACATTTTCCCTTCTAAGTCTATCAAATACCTTTCTTAATCTAATATCATGTTCTTCTTTCGTCTTACCCCAAATAAGTATGTCATCAATATATACTTCTACGCCTTCTAAATCTTCTAATATTTGACGCATTCTATGCTGATAAACTTCTGAAGCACTACATAGCCCAAAGGGCATTCTCAGAAACTTATATCGACCAAATGGTGTATTAAAACAACATAAATCAGAACTTTCTGGTGTTAATTTTATGTTCCAAAAGCCATTTTTAACATCTAAAGTACTAAAAAATGACGCACCTGACAGTTTGCTAGTAATTTCGTCTAACGTTGGTAATTCAAAATGTTGTCTTTGTATTGCATTATTCAGATCTTTAGGATCTAGACAAAGTCTTAAATCACCATTAGGTTTGTAAACAATGACCAAGGAGTTTACCCAATCAGTTGGATGCGTCACTTTACGTATGACATCTAAGTTCTGTAATTCATCTAATTTATTTTTTAAAAGAGGCTTTATTGCAAGTGGAACTCTTCTACTCGCATGTACAACAGGTGAGGCATTAGGTTTCAATTTTATATCATATTCACCTTTCATACAACCTAAGCCATGAAATAAATCGTCATACTTTAAAGCGAAATTAGATTCATTAATTTTGTATATAGGATTAACTAATCCCATTTTAGTAGCAGATTCTAAACCTAAAATATTGCATGCTTTATTCGCATTCACGACAAAAAGTCAAGTGAGTAATTTTTACCTTCGAATTTTATACGCAGGGAGCACTTGCCTATGCATTTGATTGGCTCACCTGTATATGTTGCAAGTCTAGCTTTTGACTGAATAAGATTATTTTGATCTAAACCTAAAACAGATAAATTACTAGCTAATAAGATATTTGCTTGAGCTCCTGTATCTACTTTAAGTGTAAGAGGTATATTATTTACTCCTACTGGTACAGTCCAGTCTCTTGAACTTCTATCAACTGAACTTACAAAAATCTTTTCAAAATGCAAAATATTTACTTGCTCCTCTTCATTATCTTTATCTTCTTCTACTTCACGTAAATAATGATTATTACATTGGCTTGCAAAATGATTATATTTATTACAGCGGACGCATTTCTTCCCGAATGCTGGACATCTATTTCTTAAGTGTTGGTAACCACATCTTTTACAATTTATTTTATATTTTTCTTTATTTTTGTCATGATCTTTATTAATATTTAAGTTTTTTGCCGGTTTTATATCATACGAATTTTTATTTTTGTTTAATTTACTAATAACATTTTTAACATTTTCATAATTATAGGAATTCTCTGATCTACTAGAATTACCGGAATGTATTTCTTCGAGCTGTTTTTTAGTTTCTTGTGAAGTTCTACATACATCTATTGCTTTATTAAGTGTCAATTCCTTAATTTGTAAAAGACGATCTACAACAGAAATGTCTAAAATTCCACAAACCAGCTTATCTTTGATGAGACTTTCTGTAAGAACTCCAAATTCACATGAAGCACTCAAATCTCTTAACTCAATTATGTAATCTTCATACGATTCCCCTTGTTTTTGACTCCTAGTAAAAAATTTGTATCTTTCGTATGTAACATTTCTTTCCGGATTAAAATGTTCTTCAAATTTCGCTATAACTTTATTAAAATTATTCTTGTCCTCAGGTTTATCAAATACAAAACTATTGAATAGCTTTAATCCACGGTCACCAATCGTATTCAGAAGTAGCGCTATTTTAGTTGAAGAATCTTTCTCTACATTACCAGACGCTACAATAAATATTTCATATTTTTGTTTAAATAACTTCCAGTTTTCTGCCATTGACCCCAACCAGCACATTTCTGTAGGTATTCGGACTGCCGACATATTCATCTGACCATTCATAATTCGTCTCTATCAATATATTATATTTTCTATTCTTTACATTAAATATTGTAAACTTACTTTATTTTATTATTTATATTAGGTAAATTTCAGTACCGACTGCGCCATGTTATATTAAATTAATATTATATTAATTAAAATAAAACTACATGATAGCTTAAGAATTCATCTTATAATGTCATCATTTTATGTTTCCTCTAATTTATAGTAACATCATAAAGTTTGTATATGTCTTATAAAATTATAAAATAAACTAATACAACAATTGCAACCCTCAATTTGACACTCCCACCATACTTTCATATCAGTGTAGTATTAACATTTGTACAGGTATGTATGTCGGCGTATCAATTGATTTTTATGAGAAATTAATGAGACACTGTTCCTTTTGATTTGAGAGTAATCTCCGGTCGAGTGACAGATTTAGTTATATTTATGTAAAGCCTTTCAAATATAACCTTTATTTAAATATGTTTAAGGTCATATTTCGATTGATGTTATAGTGGATAGGAATTAGCCTGAAGTAAGCTGATAATAAAATTATTCTTATCTGTTTAATATTCAAGCCTGTCAAGTAAGTGTCAATTGTATTTAGTTGATCCATTTGACATTTTGTCTCTTTGCTTTGATAGTAAGAAACTAATGATAATGTTTTGGTAGATACTGATTTATTTGTCTTTATTAAGCAATGCAAATAAAACCTTACGTAATAAATAATTATATTTCTCAAATTCTACGCTTAGGGTTATAGTGTACAAATGGTACATGCTCTTATTTTAATTTTTGTTCAATACTTATTAAATGTATATATGTATCTGTAAGGTGGGATTAATAAAACTTCGAGATATTTCTTGCGTATTATATTCAGTACTTTTGCAAGAATCAGATTAATTATTTTATGATCGTCAATTAAGGTACGTCTGTCCGTATGGAGGCTACCACCGGCTCGGAAAGCAATACTGCTGAGAGCAGCCGGCGAGAAACTCAACAGTTGCTCTTTTCAAGGTGGTACCGACATCTTTGTGCAAAAACGCGAAAAAGCAAATAAATATCCGTGTCCTTATTTTTGAAATACATTCCTATCGGCCAAGGTCACATCACTAAATGCCTTATACAAAAATCATTACAAATTAATCAAATATATTATTTTTCATTAAAACGCTCATATCATAAAGTACCTATAATTAAATCTAAAACAGGTCTCTATAATACTCGTATATTTTCTTCCGAAATAATTTTCATGACCTGATTTGCAAAAATTAAACTTATATTCAAGTTTTTTTTTATTATAAGCTTAACAAGCAGTTAACTGAAATGACCGATATTATTGAGATATGTTATCGGTGAAAAAATATAAAAGTATTGTGAGGATATAAATAGAAAAAAGGAGGGTCTATATTGAGAGATTTAGCTTCATGTACTGCTATAAAATTATAATCAGGTAGATACTTGCCTCCCAAGATAAAGCCTCCAAATACACATATAATAAAAACTTAACACTAGAAGTGGATTGTTTAAATCGTTGCATTTGCCCTCATTTAACTTTGACTGATTGAAAATTAAGAAAAGTGAGCTCACATCATGCGCTGCAGTCGTTCGTAGTAAGCAGTCTGTTTCAGGCTAGCGGCACTAATGTTTTTTTTAAATGGACTATCCATGAGCGATAAAATTCAAGAAAATAAAAAAAATAAACAATATGTATGTTTATTTGTCATATCTACCATTTTACAAAAATAATTGAGATTTCTATAATGTCTTTTAATTTCCATCGCAGAGAGAAATAACATTTTCGTGATAGAGAAACAATGGTGTATCTACAATTATTCTCTATAAGAGTGAGCGAGGCAGATTATATTTAGTACCTACTCAGATGTCATTGTAACCATATTGCAACACATTCACATACATAAATGAAAACGTGTACGTTACATCTAATGATATTTTTTTTTATTTCAACGTCGTCCGTTGCGGGCACTTTTAAAACTTATACTTTTTGTATGGCATTACCATTGAAATTATTAGCAGATTAGCTTATTTTTTATTACAGGTTCTTTTATAATTGATTAGATTTCAATCACTATAATGGAAATTTTATAATACCTTAGTATTCAAAAATATCTCACAAAAACATTCGACGAAAGGACAAAACGAAGTCGTAAAATTTAAAAGTGAAAAGAAATAACTCTTTATCATTAACTAACGCTAGCCAAACCTGGAAGTTTACGTATCGAACAAAAATGGAAATTAGTGAATGTCAAGGAAGTATGGAAAGAAATATATCAAAACTTAAAATAAATTCATAAAATAACTACAAAAGTATTAGAAAATAGAGAAATATTTCTAATGCTCTATGTCACTGTAAGAAGCTAAAGTGGCGCTTGGCTGGTCATATAGCTCGTCTGAGAGACAACCTATTGATTCATATCTTGGAGTGGGTAACATCGGACACTAGAAAGAGAAGCTGACCAATAGCCCGGTGGGTAGACGACAATACATGGCTGGCGAGCAATGGATGAAATCTTTAGAGGAGGCCTTGCTTTAGTATGTGGGACACAGCCCATAGAGAAGTGACTGGTATTTTTGGATAGAGTGATAGGGAGTCCAAATATATAAAATTTATTTTGAGGAAACGAAGGAGTCAAAAGTTATGGAGAGTTAAAATTACAACATTTCCATACATTTCTATACCTATTTACAGAACAATTAAGGTTTTAATTGTATTTATATTTTAATAATTTCACTAAAAGGAAAATTATCTTAAAATTTTGACAAAACTGTCAATTTTTGCTTTATATACCGCTCCCCTATCCAAAAATACTACCCACTCCTCCAGGTGCCGCGTCCCATATACTAAACTGCAGCCATTTTTAAACCTTCCCAATAAGTAGGTGATAGGTATGCTTCTAAACTAAACTTTCATTTGACGCTGACGCCAACACAAGCTAGGTAACGTAGCTTAGTTTAGGAACTTAGCTTTTGTACGGTATAGTTCGACATTTCATCATGAAAAGACTCACTGCGTCTCCACGTTATTTACATGAATTATAAAAATCTATATTCTACAAGAAAAAGGTTTTGTGTGCTTAGAGCAACTTATGGTGCATAGGTATACCTAATTATAATCGGCCTTCTGAACACACCATTCGATTTTGTGCGTTACGACGTTCTACTACAGTTTTGAAATTATAGTGTTGTCTAGTTTGTTTCTTTTTAAATTAAATATATTTTGTTTTTATTAGACACTTACTAGATATAAAATATCGATGATCCAATAGTCCACACCGTTATAAGCGATGTCCAAAGCAGTACTGTAACGAATTTTCAAGAGAATTCAGCAAATATCATGCTGTATTGCAAACGGTTATTTAATACCGAGTCTAAATTCGATGAACATTAAGTTTTTTCTCATCCCTCGGGACGAGCCTGGGCGAAAGCCTCTGTGACGAATTAACAAGAGAATTCAGTGATATGATGAATTGTTCCGCAGATTTGTTACTCTATTATTATTGGAAAGCAGACAAAAGTATCATACTAGATAGTAAGGTTGACAACAAACTGATATTTAACTAAGAAACATACTTGATCGTATAAATAACTAGCGACTCACCCTCGCTTCGCTTGGGTTCGTCCCTAGGTACATTTTACTTTTTTGAGCGGAACCCTAATTCTTTTACTGAAATAAAAATAGCCTAAGTTACTCCTTATAACATCAACTACCTGCCAGTGAAAGTAACGTCAAAATCGGTCCATCCGTTTCGGACATTAGCCGGAACAAAAAGACAGACAGACAGACCGACAGATAGATAGAGAAAAATTAAAAAAATTGAGTTTTTCTTATATTATATATATAATTCCATAATAGTCAAAATATTTTTTAAGACATTAGATACATAATAAAGATTTTGTTCTGGCAATATTTAAGTTATGTTAATAATACGAACTTAAAACGTTTTAGTTTGTAAAAGCCCTAATTCATAAATGTAGGCTTCCAGAGCTGCACAGAACAAGAGATTTTATATAAAGTAAAGCAACCGAATTTTATAAAGCCATATGACAACAATAGATCGTAATGAAGTGTTTTTTTTTCTTGTGTGGGCCCTATTAAAGCACAATTATGATATAAATGGGCGTTTATTGAGCGATTAGCGTGGAGCATGTCGAAACTGGCCTTTCGAAATGTACTGTCGCCTACACAATTGTAATTATTGTTTGATCACTCGAAAGTAGGTAGTGTAGAAGTGAACTATAGTTAAATATAATTTACACATATGTGTATCGTTAATTCAAAATA
The DNA here is from genome assembly GCA_921882275.1 of Brenthis ino. Taxonomy (NCBI): domain Eukaryota; kingdom Metazoa; phylum Arthropoda; class Insecta; order Lepidoptera; family Nymphalidae; genus Brenthis; species Brenthis ino. The sequence goes on from OV170222.1 coordinate 18,811,900, forward strand.
ACATGTGTCAATGTTTTTCAATCTGAAAAACCAACAGGAAATAACGGTTGCTTTTTTAAAATATGAACTTTTTTTATTTTATAGTACATATATCGTATAGGCAAACGTTTTGCAAAACATGTTTGTTTGTTTTTGATTTTCTGTTGATTTTGGAAAATATTATTTATTGTTCATTAGCAAATTAATAGCAATCATATCAGTAAGAAGTACCTAGTAAAAATAGATTTAAGTACAAATATCATATTTTCCACTAAATTCCAATCTGTTTTAAAGTTCATAAACATCTAAAAATTTGACAAGCAAATGAAGACTAGCCTATGTTTAAATTGTGCAATTTAATTACCAACTAAATTATAAGTATTGCCATTAAAAGTTTGCGTATATAGTCATATAACATTTGTGATTTGTCGTATTTTCGAGCGCAAATTGCCCTAACTCAATAGATAATGATGTAGTAATAAAATTTGTGAAAGGAACCACTTAGTGCCCGTCCTCTTTGCAATTACGTATTGCCATCATATTGTACGCAATTTAGGAGTAACGTGACAAGAAACATAATCATTAAAATGTATCGTCAGATTTATAATTTAAGTTTAAGTACAGGTGTTATCTCTAAGATAATAGTTGTAGCGTTAACGTAGATGCTTAGTTCTCTATCTCTCAAGTTTCTCTATGTTTTAAATTAAGTATTACGATATTTACGGTTTTCGGTCATTTTATAACGGTGAAGGAAAACATCGTGAGGAAACCTGCACGTCTGAGAGAACCTATCAAGTTTTCAAAAGACATGTGAAGTCCGCCAACCCGCACTTGGCCAGCGTAGTCGACTGTGGCCTGATACCCCTCGCACTGAAGGGAGGCCCGTGCCCAGCAGTGGGACGTTAAAAAGGGCTGAATACATACATAGGATATATTATGATATACAATAGTATAAGCGGCACAGTTTATAAGTTTGAATGTAGGGAGTGATCCCTGAAATTACTGAAAATTCTTGAATTAATAGGCTTGCATTACCTACCTGCATTACCATTAAGCACTATTGACAACTTATTGCGATAAAAATGTATTTACTATCAGAAATCATATTAATTTTAATTGAAGTAGGAAAAATATTGGCCGTCAAGTTGCTTTATTGGCGTGCGCTGCCTAAACGGTTTGAAATGAAGCAATATACCTATGGCAAGAAAACATCTAGAGACGCACTCGAGTATAACAAGAGTAAGTATATGTATAAAATTAATAGTTATTAACACCTATGTTTTCAGCCCTTTTTAGTTTAACGTCCCACTGCTGGACACGGGTCTCCCTTCAATACGAGGGGGATCAGGCCATAGTGCGGTTGGCCGACTTTACATATCTTTCGAAAACATGCTAGGTTCTCTCAGACATGCAGGTTTCCTCACGATATTTTCCTTCACCATAAGGCGAGTAGTAATCATGTTAGAAATGATTTGCACATGAAAATATCAAAGGTGCGAGACATGGGATTTGAACCCTCTTCACTAGGTTTCCCAAGTAAGTGCGTTACCACTGGGCTACCACTGCCTATTACTATAGAAACCTATATTTAAACTTGATTAAAAGTTATATTTAACTTAAATTACCTCACTGTATAAAACTTTTTGAGCTACTTTGACTAAAAATACAAGACAGAGTTTTTGGCACCAAATTGAAATACCTACTTTTCTATAAAATAAGCAATAATTAAAAATATTAAATTTTTTTACGGTATTTATTTTAATGTTTAACATTTGGTTAAGTATTACAAATGTAAGTTGCACAAGATAGCCAACTGCTGCGCCCGCGGCAGCGCGTGCCGTCTAATTAATTATGACGCCACTTTTATTATAAACTGTAATCGAGTTTTCATTAATGACTTTAACTGATGTTTTATTTGAATTTATGTTCTGTGTATATTGAATTAAGCTATGTATTAATTTTGTTTTTAAAATAAGTTAGGCAAATGTAGGTAAGTCCTATATTATTAAAAAAAATTAATTTTGACGACATGTGTGGCTCAGTTTGTAGTGACCCTACTTGCTGTGCCAGCGGTCGCGGGTTCGAGTCCCGCTGGGGGCATTCATTTGATAAGCACGAATGTTTGTACTCTAGTCATGGGTGTTTATATTTATAATGTAATATTTATAATGGGTGTTTATATTTATAATAATATGTATTTAAATTTATATGTGTGTAGTGTATCAACTATCTGGTATCCATAACATATGTCTCGTAGCTTGCGTGTGTTAATGTCCCAACATATTCAATTCTCCCAACATATTTATGTAATCATGTACATATTATGAGTACATTATAATATTATAATCACAAGTAATAAAACCGTATGTTTAAGAATACATAGTGATTAATAAAATTTCCGTTAATTAAAAAAAATCAACATTGACCTATTAATTTAAATAATTTGGTTTTAAAGTGACATTATAATAGAGCTGTTTAACAAAATACACATATTATTCAAGTATAAACATAAAGAGTAAATTGCAACAATTTACTTATTTAACGTTAAATATTAACCGTTTAAAATTTGTGTATTTATTTAAAAAATTCTAAAGGCTGTACAAATAAGTTAAATGGAATATTGAATGACATTCATATTGAAATAATATAGGTAGATGCCTAATTATCTAAATTATATTTAATATTTTAATAATGCGACGGTAATTTTCAAGTCTTGCAACACCTCAAGCCGCCATTCATTACAGTTTTAAAAACAAATGGAACATAATAACATCCTATGATTGTACTTCGTAATAATTATATCCAATTGCTACATTCGAAATCAACAACTGTTTTATAATACCACTGCATTAAAGTTACCGTCTTACTTGGGTTTGCTAAAAGATGAGTCTAGAGGCGCATCACCAAACATAGTATTAAGTTTGGAAAACATTATCCAAAAAACAACTTTATAACACTGAAATATAAGGTTAAAATTGCTTACATAGTTTCGTGTGAATTTTAACTTTTGCCTTCACATATCGCTGAAGGGCGTAGTTATATTGGTCACATTTTACAAAGCAACGTAACGGCCCGCCATCACGCGTGCTGACCTCAAAATTATAGTATTAAAGTTCGAAGAAAGACACCGAAAGCATTTTTTAAATTTGAAATTTAAAAATGGGACTCGCGAAATCAACATGGCCAGTTCTAATTGTTATAGAACACAAATTAACAGGTCTTGGCTGTGTAATTTTTTTTCAAACAACTTAATAGTTTAATTTCTTTGCGGTTTCTTTTGCTTATACGTAATTATGTTTGTACAAAGCCGTGTTTTCTCGCGTAAAATGTATAATTAGCTTTCTCTATTCAAGATAAAAAATTAAAGACGTTTAAATATAGTGACAATTAAATTAATTATTAGATCAATTAATGATATTAAAAACACATTTTATCACTTTTATCTGGTAGGTACATGAATTTAAAAACATTTATGTAATTAGAATTTGGTAATATTGGGCTGATTTGATGATGATGAATGTGGAACTTATAAGTATGGAAAAAAACAAAAAAGACAATAAAAATCCTATATATAATATCTAAATAACAATTTTTTGCTTGCTGTGCCTTATTATATTTACAATATTAACATCAAATCATAATAATGCATGTAATATCATGCAGCAAGCAGAGGTTTTAGTAGTAAAATTTTTTGTGACTTTTAATGAAATTTAAGAACGTAGGAAAATATAGGTATAATATCAGGTTCAAAAGGTTTGTGCGACAGTAAAAATGCCACTATTGGTAAAATTATGAAAAAACATATTGGAAAATACAATATACTAAAGATAGACGTAAAAGAAGTAATTTCTCTGCGTCATTCTAGATGGCGCTGCATGTTTGCAGGTGCAGTTCTTGAGATATTTCTTTCAAAAATAATTCATAGGTTAATTCTTTCCCTTTCATTTTCACATCTCTAAGGATAGTATTGCGAAAAAATTAAGTGGCCCATTTCTAATAGGTATGGTTAAATTTAGAACTTTTTCTGTCTATAATTTGCAAAATGAATTGAATTTTCAAAATGCGGATATTTAAAATATATTTAAATTTACTAATGCCGGATGCTTTATGAGCAGTATTGTGTTTATTAGTCGGATAAAATAAAGGGGCTTTTTAAAGACGCCAATTTTCCAACGTGATTCGACGAAAAAAATAAAAATAAATCGCGTCTTGTGCAGAAAGTTATTACAGGGACGCGCCTGAACAAAGCTAGGGCGGATCGCTATTAGTTGTATTTTGCTAAAAACTCAAAATAAATAAATAAATATTTATAATTGACGCGCACACGTGTTTTATTTTAATAAACGTGTTATAGAGCATTATATAAAACAAAGGAAAGGAGTTGTTTTCAGTATTTATCGAAGCAATTATTTATTGTTCATGGTTCATAACGTTTAAAGGTACTGACTATAGTTAACGCTTTAACAACTTCCAATAAATATTATAAATATTTAAAAGTGACCGAAACGCCATATTCGTGTCAAGTTTCCAGCTATTTTAACAAGACCTATATTTGAAGTATGTTTAAACGCAATAGGAGCTTAGCTTTTAATGGTTAGAGCGCTATCTTGTGACCAATTAACGAATAACAAACTTTGGCCGTAACCAATTCTCGTACAGTTTTAACAATTTGAATTTTGAAATTTCATGTAAATTGATATAAGGGTAGATTTACACTTTACTGAATATATTTGCCCAGGTTTTTGCACCCAGAACTATTATATATATCGAAGCAGCATTAATTTTCTCTATTATTTTCCATTATTTTATCATGACTTATACTGTGGGCGTTATATGGGAAGTGTTGGTTCAAATGAAAATCGATGCAATCACAGTTGTATTTTAAATTAACAATAATCACTTTGTACATAGTTAAACAGCACTTCACTACACAACCATATACCACTTCACTATTACCACGTATAGACAATACGGAACGCAAGACAGTTCCTAGTGGAGCGGTCCTAAGCTTGGCTCAGCTCGAAGGCAAGTGTCCAGCCCTCTTAGCACCCCTCCCTTAGCTAGGTTCCGTCGTAGCACGAAGCTCGCCGAGTGTTGGCGATAATACCGAAGGTGCTGCCATCACTCAGGCATCGTGCCGCGCTTCGTTTAGCGACCGTATTGATGACCGTCTCCGACACGGCCATCCTGCGTGCACACGCCCTCGTGTGTTAGCCGTGTGTTACCCTGCAACCAAATAATCAACGAAAATACTTGCTCGACTCGGTCAATCCTGACCAGATAAAACTTAACTTTGAATCTGAATCATCTTTATTCTAATGAAAAGCTTTAACGCTAACACCTTCGTTTTTTTTTAACTCTGAGTCACTGTAACTATCTTTAATCTAACTAATAACATTAGTCATCCAGAGCCATGTACCAACATCATTCAACACTTCAGCAATCAAACTAATTTTCAAATTTACTAGCACCTCTGTAAACCACTCTTAGGCCACGGCTTTACAAGCCAACCTGCAATCACAATTGCTCCACAATCCAGGTGCATCCACTACGGGATAACCGTGTGTATCATCCTCTCGATGACTACACACTATGGTCATAACAGACCCCGACCTCCGCCAGAACTAAACGCACATCACACACCCACGGTCTATATAGTTTGAGCTTCCTCAAAAGACCGACTTTTACTAGGCTATGACTACGTAATAGTTACTAGTACGGCCGACACATCCACTACAGGATCATCGTATCACCCTCTCGGTGACTACACACTATGGTCATAACAGACCCCGACCTCCGCCAGAACTAAACGCACATCACACACCCACGGTCTATTTAGTTTGAGCTTCCTCAAAAGACCGACTTTTACTAGGCTATGACTACGTAATAGTTACTAGTACGGTCGACACTACTACGGCCGTCAGAATGCTTACATCGGTTTCCATCGACTTCATTAAAACATTTGCTTGGCATGATGATCATTATTTACATCAACCTCTATTGGTACATGACCTACTAGAATTTTTGTGTAAAGAATTTATAGACGTCATGTTAATAGAAAACCTTTCAATATCTCATGTTCTATCATGATACCATTTTGTAACTAATAATTAGGCAAAACATAATATTTCAAAAGATTTCAAGAGAATGACCGTTAATCGTTACAAAACAAATTTTACTCTGTGCGGAATATTCCGTTTTGATCAATACTAGAAATTGCAAGGACAAAATCGTTAACCACACAATTTGACTGCTAAATGTTATCTTACTAACGAATATTCAGCACCATGATTATAACAAAAGCAATACAGATTACCTCTATGCCATTGAGCATTCGAAGATGGTTGTACAACACATACATCCACGCGTCGTTCCGTTCGTGTTGCACCCATATTGCTGCCGTCCACTTGACTGGCACTACTTATGCACCGGAGCCTGATGTGACCAGGCTTGCCACATTTGAAGCACACCAGAGACTTCATGGCAGGCTGCAATGCCGTTGCTGTCATCGAAGGTCGTTCCACACTGTCATTTACTTTGCTTCTACACTCCGACCGCTTAAGACTCACTTTTTTTGCGTTTCAAATGTGAGAATGCGTGCAATCCCTGCTGCAGTCGATCTCGCGAAGCAGTTTTCGTAGTAAAGGCCAATCGTTGTAATTTCGAATTAAACTGACATAAGTGAGCAAGGACAGTCGCAATTGCTATCCGATTCTTGCTAGCGTCTTTCCAATGATTAGTCAGTGACGTCATCAGGCGATTTGCGTACGTAACGAGTTTCTTTTTTTCATTTGGTTTGTCACTGTTAAAATTAATTAGCATACCAGCCAATGTCTCGGTGGAAATAAATCTCGCCTTGAAAATCACCTTGAACTCTTCCTATGTTATTCTCTGGTATACAAATTGTGATAGCCACGTCGACCCTTATCCTTTTAATTCCTTACTGACTGTTAAAATAAGCTAGCCGCCGTATGGAGGGTATTCGGAAAAACACAAATCTACAGTCGCAAATGAAGATCTTGCGTCCGTATCCATATTGTCAGGGTCAAACTCGCGTAACTTGACGTTCTTCTTCATCTGAGGCATTTGCAAGGCCTCGATAAGAGATCACATAATGACATTTTGTTGTTCAAACATTGCACGCCATTGTTCACTCACAGTTAGTTCTTTTTGCAATTGAACCAACACTGATCCCGCTTCTGATATCGAAGCAGCATTAATTTTCTCTATTATTTTCCATTATTTTATCATGACTTATACTGTGGGCGTTATATGGGAAGTGTTGGTTCAAATGAAAATCGATGCAATCACAGTTGTATTTTAAATTAACAATAATCACTTTGTACATAGTTAAACAGCACTTCACTACACAACCATATACCACTTCACTATTACCACGTATAGACAATACGGAACGCAAGACAGTTCCTAGTGGAGCGGTCCTAAGCTTGGCTCAGCTCGAAGGCAAGTGTCCAGCCCTCTTAGCACCCCTCCCTTAGCTAGGTTCCGTCGTAGCACGAAGCTCGCCGAGTGTTGGCGATAATACCGAAGGTGCTGCCATCACTCAGGCATCGTGCCGCGCTTCGTTTAGCGACCGTATTGATGACCGTCTCCGACATATACTTAAGTATATTTGTAAGTTTCTGAATTGAAATTTGATTAGTATAAAATTAGTGATTTAAGGAAATCAGATTGATGCTAATTGTTCAGATTGATGAAATTTCTAGACTTATAGGTAGTATAGTTTATGCCAGCTACTGCGTTCCATGATATTATAATAGTGCAATTTTAATGACAATACAGCAATAATTTAGATTTGAACTTACCAATAAACCCGGCTATCAGAGAAGTTTAAAATATAGTTTAATACGCTTAGTGAGAGTATAGTACCCACAAGTCTGTCTTACCTCTATAATTACAGTATAAAAACTCATACAGTAGGCACCACCTACTGTCACCTCTGATTTTAACGGAAATGCTGTCAATTGCAAGGATTATCAGAAAATACGATTTTAATGGCGAACAATTTCACTGGCGAAAAAGCGAAGTTAAAGCACTATACTATTATCTCGTAGCAAATTATAGTTAGGTATACTTCTCAACTCCGAAGCCGTTTCCTAACATATAAATTTATGTATGGGAGTCGCATGGGTCTCACATATCATTCATGTGTGTGACTCCCCACTCGTCCCGCACGATTGTCCTGTCTAGATGCCTTCGTTAGACGAGTAGGTATATGAACTAGTAGACTATGCTACTATCCAGATAGAAATAGTTGAACAAGTGCTTTCAATCTATACATATAATAAAACTGTAGAGGTCGAATGTCTGTACATAGAAAAAAATGCTAAAAACCGATTAAGAAGAGATATAGAACAAATCCAGATTTTTGTCAAATTTTTGTTTCTCTGTTTGTCTGTTTGTACGGGCTAATCTCAGAAACTGTTGGACTGATTTGAATGAATTTTTGCATGGTGGTACCTTATATCCCCGGTCAACATTTTAGATAGGTACTTTTCATCACGGAAAATTAAAGAGTTCCCGAGGGATAGTTAAAAAACTATAGTAACTTATACAGCGTAGTACACAAAAACTACTGATTGGATTTTAATAAAACGTTACAATAATATAGTTCATATATTAGAATAACAAATAGGCTACTTTTTATCCCAGAAGAATGTACGTTCCCGTGGGATAGATTTGTTTTTGTTTGACTCTTTTTATATAAATGTAATCCACTAAACTATGTAAGCTTATCTATTTTTCTTGTGTGCCGCGCCCCTTACAGCACGCCAGCTCGGCACGCGACGCGGACATCAAACACTGCTGTACAAACACGTTGGTTTCGATGTAGCGAATGGATTTCACACGATAATTCCCAAATACTAGCGGTATTTGGTTCTTCATTCAGTTTACTTACATACAACTAGGAGACGTTTTAAATTTTAATATTATTGTTATTGCAGATGACTTTTAAAAAATAAATAAACGCTATGTGGTCTATACTAAAATAAAAAAAACTCTTTGCAAGTATCATCTCCATTTTTTGTTGCGTATTAACCAAACTAACACTTTATTATTTATATATAGTACACTAGCATCGCGGCTCCGCTCGCGTTCAGATGACCAAAAACCAAATTCTTAGGTTTTACATATTAGTATACTCTTATATTGCATTTTTTTCTCAGAAATGAGACATTTTCCCGCGGTAAAATGTATCCTCTACTTATGTTGACCCGGATAACCAGCTACCACCATACCAAATTTCATCAAAATCCCTCCAGTGGTTTTTCTGTGATTCGTTAACAGACAGACAGATAGACAAGCAAAAATTCTGAAACCTATAGATTCAGCCTCTGTATCGATAATAATGTTAATTTCAATTAGATTTTCCAAAAAAAAATTAATGTACAGATTCGTCTTAGTTCCAATTTTATTATATATATACCTATTTATATTAATCTATACTAATATTATAAAGAGGTAAAGTTTGTGATCTTGTGAGTTTGTGAGTTTGTGGGTTTGTGAGTTTGTGAGCTTGTGACGTTGTAGGGGGTAATCTCTGGATCTACTGAACCGATTTTCAAAATTCTTTTACCAATAGAAAGCCACGTTCTTTCTGAGTGTCATAGGCTATATATTAACCCGAAAAATGAAAAGGGTTTTTCGTGGTAGTCGGATTTGCAAAGTAAGTCGGAGAAAAAACGGTCGAACGGAAACGTTTCTTACGAACGCTGCCTTAACGATGAGAGATATATGATTATGTTCTAGAGAAAAGTTGTAGAGCTTAATAATGCCTATAAAAAAGTCAGCGACAGCATATGTCTAACTTTTATATTTAAGTCACAAAAAGTAGTTTTTTATATTAAAAAAATCATTTAAATCGAAATTTATCGTCTAAAATGCTTAAAATAAAAGACTTTTCCCTTTTACTGCATATAATTTGGACAAATGGTTAAAGAGATAATACAACATATTCGTATGTATGGACGAACCCGAGCGAGCTGTTTATCTGTTTTTCGCTTTGTACGGGCTAATCTCCGGATCTATTGAACCTATTTAAATAAAATTTTGCATAGTGGTACCTTATATCCCCGGGCAACATCTTAGATACTTTTCATCCTGGAAAATTAAAGGGTTCCCGTGGGATAGTTAAAAAACTATAACAACTTATACATCTTAGTATACGAAAACTACTGATTGGATTTTAATGAAACTTTACAATAATATAGTTCATACGTAACAAAAACAAATCAGCTACTTTTTATCCCGGAATATTAAAGGGTTTCCGTGGGAGAGTCAAAAAACTATAGTAACTTATACAGCTTAGTACACAAATACCACTGATTGGATTTTGATGAAACTTTACAATAATATAGTTCATACATCAGAATAACAAATAGGTAACTTTTTATCCCGGAAAAACGTACTTTTCCCGTGGGATAGATGTTTTTGTTTATTTGTAACGTATTATGTACACGACATAGACCCCAAAACAATAGTTATTAAAAAAATTGTCTGTTTGTTTGTTTGCCTGTATGTCTGTTTGTCTGTTTTTGTGTGCGCGTTTCACGCGAAAAGTAATGTACCAATTTCAACGAAATTTGGTGAAGTGATAAATTATTACTCGAGTCAACATTTAGGGTACCTTTTGTATGTATGTATGTATGTATGTATGTATGTATGTATGTATGTATGTATGTATGTATGTATGTATGTATGTATGTTGTATTCAGCCCTTTTTAACACACGCACGGGCCTCCTTTCAGTACGAGGTAGATCAGGCCATAGTCCACCACGCTGGCCAATATCAGAGGTGCTAGACCCGGGATTTGAACTTGCTACACTCGGTTTCCCAAGCGAGCGCGTTACCACTGGGATACCACTGCCTAGATACCTTATACTTAAAGAAAATTTTCTTTCCCACGGGAAAATATAATAACTGGTTTTATCGAGTCCTCCCTAGAAACCTTCCTCTGGCTAAGCCTTAAGACATACATCGAAACAATATACTAAAAAATTGTAGGTCTTGAAAAGTCCTACAGAAAAGTTCTGAATAGTATATGTCTATCTCCTAAGTTACACTCGCAATATTTATTCTTATCTATACCTATAATAAAACTTAGTCAAATCGATGTGCGCGTTTCACGCAAAAAGTACTCAACCGATTTTAACTTCATTTTGTATAGTGATAAAACTTAGTGCTCGGGTCAACATTTAAAATACTTTTTACGACAGGCAAATTATTCTTCCCACGGGAAAATACAATAACTGGTTCTATTGAATTGTCCTTAGAAATTTATACGGCTAACGTTGGCTCAACCTTAAGAGATAGATCAAAACATTGTACAAGAAAATTGTAAGTCTTAAAAAGGTCTATAGAAAAGTTCTACATAGTATATGTCTATCTCCTAAGGTACACTCGCTATAACTATTTTCATTATTATATATTTCTGTTTTATTATATGTTATTTATTCTATCTGAATATAGGTACATATATGAATAATAAAACTGTAGAGGTCGAATGTCTGTCTGTACATAGATGGTAGAAAAAATTGCTAAAAAACGAGTCAGTTCTCTTCTTTCATACCGTAAGGAGAGAAATAGAACAAATCCAGATTTTTTCAAATTTTTTGTTTCTTTGTCTGTTCGTAGGGGCTAATCTCCGATACTATTGAACCTATTTAAATGAAATTTGATACTTTTCATTCCGGAAAATTAAAGAGTTCCCGTGGGATAGTTAAAAAATTATAGTAACTTATACAGCTCAGTACACAACAACTTATGCACCTAATTTAGTAAAATTTGGCATGCTGATACCTTATATTGCAGGTCGAACAACAGGTTACTTATTTTTATCCCGGAAAAATGAATGGTTCCCGTGGGATAGATCTGTTTGTGCTTTCCTAGAGGTGAACCCGAGCGAAGCGAGGGTGAGCCGCTAGTACATAATAAATAAGTTTCCGTGCACCATCGATATATTTTGTCACATATCGCAGCTTTGATTTTGCTAACTAGCGGTTTTTTTCGAAGTCTAGTCTCCTGACTTCTAGGCTATTGATATATGTACTGTTAATTAGGGCATGTTTATTATTTTTTTCATTTTTATATATAAATATATAAAAATACGTAATATATAAAAATGCGAAATCGATAGCCTCGATTTGGAGATAATGCAAATTATGTTGCAATTATCAATGTTATCAAGTTATTATTAAAATTTTTAATTATTATGAATGGACAAGGAGTTTTCTTTGCTTGTGTGTGTTCGTAGATGCCAACAAGTATTTTATGTGTCACTTCAGGTCATATTCTCTTTGTGTACTGAATTTTATCAAAATTCATCCAGCAGTTTCAGCGTGAAGGAATAAAAAAAATAACATACAGAAGTAAACCTAAACTGCAGAAGTAAAAAACTAATATAACTTAAACCTCATATGACAACCGTCGGGAGGTTTGTAGCAGTAGCGATCTCGCCAGAGCTCTCCTTTTTTAGTTCCTCTTAGAAGAACTATTTAATGGTAAATTGTGACTATAAATTCTGTAATGCAATAATAAAGAAATGCGTGATAAGGATAGAATTGGATTGAACTGGTTTGAAAGTGTACGGATAGAAAATGAAGCAATGGAGTAAATAATTTATTCTTGGAAAAAGGTTTCTCGTCTAGTTTCAATAAGTTTGGTTATTTTAATGAATATGTAAATAAGCAATGCTTATTACAAAGATAAGTTTGCTAGTTTCTCTCAGTGAAATTATAAATGTGAAAGTTTGTGAGTAGGATGTATGGATGTTTGTTACTCTTTCACACCAGAATCCCTGAACGGATCTGGATGAAATTTGGCACAAAGATAGATTATAGTCTGGAATAGCACATAGATTACTTTTTATCCCGGAAAAATAAGCGGTTCCCGAGGGATAGATTTGTTTTTTCTAGAGTCGAACCCGAGCGAAGCATTGTCGTTAATAAATTTGCAAACCCAAGCTTTAAATTTATATTCAGTGCTTTTTAACGTCCCACTGCTGGGCACGGGCTTCTCTTCAATACGAGAGGGAATCATAGTCCCACCCGCTGACCAAGTGGAGGTTGGCAGGTTTCACATGTCTTTTAAAAACTTCTTAAGGTCTCACAGAGAGGCATATTTCCTCACAATGTTTTTCTTCACCGTGAGACAAGTGGTAATCTAATGTGTGATTTTTAATGCGTTTGATACAGGGTTCTGGAAAATCTTATTTCAATAATGACTATTATTATCGATACAGAGGCCGAAACTAGTCTTTAGAATTTTCACTCTGTAAATCGGGCTCTGACTATACATGTAGGTACTGTTATAGCTTGGAATGGAAAACAACTGCATACTTTGCATCCAGGTTCATTTAGCTATACATTTATAATTAAAGTAATTACTATGACAGTCTTCTGTACTGTATTCTGTTCGATCCCTGTACCCCACCCTACCTAAAGGAGCGTTTCCAATTTCTTGGCAATTCACATTCTCGCTGTCTTCGCTCTGATATATAAACCTATCCTTAAAATCCCTTCTAACTCCTCTTCCTTCTATAGCAATTCATTCACTGTAACAGCCCCACGTCTTTGGAACTCTGTTCCCCTTAATATCAGACGTGCGAAGTCACTAACGATATTTAAAAAACTGCTAAAAGAATACTTTCTTAGTTTTTGACTTTACATACACTTTACATACGAGTATTATAATTGTTATTTTTTTAACTTATCTTTCTTTGTAAGCTGTCTTGCCTTGCCTTTTGTTTTGTTTTTTTTTTTATTATATTTTATTATATATAGGTATGTGTATCTGTGTAAGTATATGTATATGTATCTATTAGTATAAACATATATACTTATGCATTTTACTAGTCAACTTTTTTTTTATATATTGTGATATACATATTTACTCTATTATTTACACCCCTTCCCTCTTGCAGTTTGCTATCTCCTACACCTAAAGGTTGCCTGGAAGAGATCGCTGTTTTAGCGATAAGGCCGCCTCTTGTACATTTCTACTCTGTGATTATTTATTTTTCTTTTATTCTTGGTGTACAATAAAGAGTTTATTATTATGACAAATTAAACCAATTTTAAATAAATCTATCTTATCGGATTTTTTCGCGAATTTATTTAGATTTTTGATTCCCGACGTTTCGAATGCTTTACAGTAATCATGGTCACGGGAGAGACAAAAAAAAACCAATGTTGTAAGTTGAAATTATAAAAAACACCTTTTTAAAAGCCAATTTTGTTTTTTTGCCAAAAATAATAAATGTTTGTGAATTTGCCACATCTTAAATAGTCATAGATATAATAGATACTGTTCTTGTTTTGATTTTATCTAAAATAATTAATAATTATACTTAATTATGTTTAAAGAATATATTATATGGTTTTATTGACTCATACAATATTATATAACAACATTTATAATTTTAAGTTATTTATTTTAATAGATTTTTGATTAATTTAACATTAATATATATTAAGGATTATTCAAGGGTATAAAACAAACAAATATTAGAACACATAAATTTATTATTTATTTACATAAAGTAATATTCACATACTTAGTTTGCAAAAGCACACATATTGTGCGGCTATTGTGTTACTCTTTAACATTAAGTATCTATAGTAGGAACAAGATAACTTTTATATATAGCCTGTTTTGCCATTTCAAAAAATTATAAAATAATTCAAAGTTACTCTTTCAAATTATTTTGAAAATTTAGGATGGAAATGGTTTTAATGTTTTAATATTTTTACTAAAAATTTAGTCTCGTTTACATACACTTTATTGTAAATTTTTATCTATTACCTACTAAGAAAATATAAAAGTTTTGTACCTATAATATATAAAAAGCAATATTTTTAAATGGTAAAACAGCCCATATATACAATAAATATTTACAAAATAGCCCGTTGTTAATCCAAGTAATAAAAGTTAAAAAAGAGAATCTTGTCAATAAACATGGTAATCAGTAAATAACATTTAAGTAACTTAGTCAAATCAATTTATATGGTACAATCTACCGCCCAAATCTATCCATTAACATCCATTTTTAGTGCTAAGATTTTAGACTTTAATGACATTAGAAGGCTAGAACGAATTTCGATATTTTTAAAATAAATAAATATGTAGCTAATAAAAAGAATTATGTTACGAATTCTTGTGGTTATCGAATGTTATTAAAAATCCTAGGAAACATTAGTGTCAACATTGCTTGAACTCATATTATATTCTTTTAAATATTTGTTTAAAAAATATGCAAATCGTTTTTTTCTTTGACGCAACATAATGAGGAATTTTTATTTATTAAAAAGTTTTATTATACATAATTACAACATACCAATATCATTTATTTAGAAATAATAATATTTATTTTTGACTGACATTAAGAAAGAGAAGGAGGAGATGTACTAAATTCAGTTTAATGTTTCAATCATCGCCAATTGTGAGTAGATTTAAAAAAAATCATTAAAAATCTACCTATGAGGTATGATTATTTTTAAATGATTAGACCGAAGTACTTCTTTTTAGTTAAAAAGTAATGTCAATTATTATGAATAGAAAAATGTATACTTCTCATGATAATATAGGTACATATATACTATACCAATCTTCGCGTGTTGATTTATGATAGAGTATTCAAATTTTCTTCATAAAACTCACTATTCCGTATATCGTGACCAGTTATAATATTATATGTTTGTATAACTTTTGCGTGACTGAGCTGTTAACTGATTGTATTATATAAGGTTATACTAATAATTTAAAGTGTTGTTTGTTTTTTCATTTACGTGGTTAAATTAAAAAAGTGCTGTATCAGCCATGTTTAATAAGTAGACGTATTTTATTATTTAAAATCCTAAGTAAATATATTTGTATATAAGTAATATGACACAAAACGATGTAGCTCTTTTTATACATATAATCAAGCACTATAAAATGAATATACATTTGCGAAGTAAATAAGAATAAGTACATAAGTATTGGAACAATGGCGGTAGATTGTTTAATTTAACTAAGCAAACTAATACAATCAGTAACGGTTCGCTATTTAAAATTACTTTTATATTAGCCGCTCTACGCTCTAATAAATCTGTATTCATTTACTAAAAACTACAAAATAACATTAATATCAATAACTATACATGAAATAATATTTACACCTAGGTATCATCACTGGCGAATGGGTAATAAAGTTACTATTTCTTTATATTGCACACTGACAGAATTTTATAATAACATTTTATTGGTAAACTTCGTACACTTTTAAATATTGCTTTTCTAAATGCCAGTCGATATAACCCACAATAAATAATTTAGGAATATATTCTATAAAATATTAAGTACTTAAATAGAAACTATCACATTTATTCGAACGAAGCTTTGTACAATCGAACTAATCTATTTACAGTATTAAATAGTGAAGTACATTAGCTAGATTAGTGGAAATAGAGTAACGTCACTAGGTCCATTTAAACACATTGTCGATTAAAGTCTGTATCGATTGTATCGATGATGCCGATTAATAATCGAGTAGTCGTCGATCGTAGGCATCTGGCGCGATAGAACGCGCCATCTCGTTTCATTTCGACGCATTCACTACGAGATTTGTCGCAGCTTCCTCACTCGCGCCTATGCTCATAGCTTTTTTCTTTAGAATTCCCAAATCTGTGACGTTTTCAAGGAAGCTTTTATGGGCGGATAGTACTTTAGCACTTTCGACATCTTTTTTTAGTTCCTCCATATCTCGCTTGAGTTTTGCTCGCCTATTTTGGAACCATGTGATGACCTGAGCGTTAGACAGTCCAAGAGAGCTCGCTATCTCGTCTCTATCCGCTGGAGACAGGTACTTCTGATAAAGAAATCGTTTCTCAAGTTCAAAGATTTGATGATTTGTGAATGCTGTTCTTGATTTTCGTTTCTTTTTCGGTTGCGGCCGCGAATTAAAGAGGTTTAGGTGATTTGACTGACCATCTGAAACAAAGAAAATGCTATGTTTAATTTTCATAACTCATTTACACTTTCATTAAATACAGTAATACTGTAATTCTATGTAAAGTGTAATATTAATTAAATTAAACGCCTAGAATTAGTTTAATTAAAAGTACCTATAATAAAACGATAGTAAAAAAGTAGGTTTTATGTCTATATTGTATGAAAGTACGTATGTGTGTAGAAGAAACGTTCTAACTCGTTATCAGATACTAAAACATTATTTGAGTCTATGGCACTGTAATAAAGTGCCCGCAGCGCTAAAATGTAACTCTTCCGTCGTAAAAACGTATAATAAAAACACCAGGACTCGTTGCATTTTAACGAGCTAACAATAATATACGGGCTCTTCGTCAGATCTTTAGAAAGAAAGCAATCAGTTACATTGTTGAAAAATGCCATTGGAATAATTATTTTGGTTATTATCTAAGTTTAGAATAGCGGGTGTAAAGCACGTTGCAACGTATGTACATATGTAGGTACTCGTAGGTACTGCAACGGAAATGAACTACCAAACAATAAGTAACTTATCGCAAGCTGTCCTATTTCTATCGTTATCTACGTAATTTCGCTATGCACTGAAATCGTGTTATTGGTGTAATTGTTTTTTGTAATTAACTTGTTAATGTTTATGTTTACGGCGTTTCATACTGAATGCAATAGGAATGCACAATATTTCGTTGTCGATTGCTTAGAATAATAACAAATATGAATAAGTATTATAATTTTTATTTATATCCTAGATTGTAATTAATATGTACGATTTTATGTACTAATAGATTTTTTAGTTAGAGCCAATATTTTCCTTTCTTTTTAATATGATTTATAATCTGTGCTACACAATTTAATAAGCAGTAAGAATTAAAAAAGCTGAATACGTATTACAACCACCATGAAGTTCTTATTTCGTGAGATCACTTAGGCCGCGGTGAACCACAGATATTAATAAAATAATAAAATAACATTTACGTCCAACATGGTGTCGTTAAGTCTAACTGCCTATGCACTGTCAGACAATCGGAATTCTCTTTAAAATCGTAGCATACAATTACTTGAACCACATTCACGAGGAATTTTTAAAGTTCATATTATATTTATTACTACTTTAAAATATTGCAAATTATTTTATTACAACACTATATAAAAACAAAAAAGTTAAAAACTTTAATAAATTTTTATATGAATCCTTTGAATTCAATTCTCAATTCATTGTCGAATTCAAAATCTATACATTTATAAAAAAATATATTGAGTGGCCATTATGTTCATTTATATTCATATTATAATTGCAGATAGACATAATATGACTAACACAAATCATTATCCTTTATCGCAGGTACCCAAACATTTCAGTGATATAAAAGATGTTGCAAATAAAAAAAAAAACAAATCTAATCATTAATTACGTTGCAATTCCATTCGTTGGAAATCACATCCAATTTTATAAATGTCGAAATAAAGAGAACAATTTATTTAAAATCGGTCCTAAGCAATCGGCAAAGCTAAATCGGTTTTATTAATCACGGGCTAATCGCATCCTTAGCGAATTCGGAGCTCAATTAGGACTGAATAAAACACCTAAAGTACTAAAAAAGAGCTAAGTCAAAATACGACCTTAAAGTGTGCTCTACATCTGGTGCTAGAGATGGTTTGATATATTTTTTATGTATCACTATAAACCTAGAAAAATTATATTCAAATATAAAATTAAAAATATATAATTTAAATATGTAAATAAATATGTTATTTTAAAAATTTATTTCCATTTTTAAACAAGGTCCGTCTCCTAAATGGAAGCATTATATCGCGCTATATATTCAGTGGCCACGAAGCACAACTTGGTCGCAAAAAATACTCAATCAGTCATGGCACATTGTTAACGTTTGATCGCAGCTGATGTGATTTTTGTATATGAAATGTTCTAATGTTATATTAATCGGAGGAAATATTTAGTGGAATTCGCTTAATATCAAACCTTCAATTAATATCTAAATAATAATCGGAAAAGATTTATAAATCAGTTTCGTTTTTTGTATTCAAAATAATAGCTGTTATGAAAACAAGTCATTAATAAAAATTGACCATCGTCCTTCTTTTCGAATGAGGTCTTTTGTAAAGGAGGCAATTATCAAAAAAGTTACTTTAGTTTTGCACTTGAATTAATTTTAATCGGGTTAAGTTAAACATATAAAAAAGTAATAAACATGACATTGAAAATTATTTAAATAAATATATATTTTTTTAATTTAAAAGATAATATTTCGCGTTAGATAATGTATGATTACTGTGGTATATACCTTTTTATAATACAAATATGCCATCACTATTTTATAACATGATAAATATATCAGATTCATATAGTTTTTTTGAAAAAGGACTGGAATTGGAATGTACTGCCACCTTTCTGTACAAGTCACATACCAGGCATTCTCGATTTCGCCCGCCCGTCATGATTACCTTATTGATTTCCCTCCAGCCTTCTCTTTTTAACTTGTCACGATCGTCGTACTTAATTAATTTCTCAATAACATCACGTACTTGAGTGTTTGTGCGAGTCGAACATCTGACCCGGGTACCCTTGCACGTATAAATCTAATTACTTCATTTCAACACTTCTTTCTATAAGCATAGTATTTGAAATTGATAGAGATATTCAGAAGTTTAAAGTACAATGTCCTATAGGTAAGGAGTCCTTATCTATAGCACATTGTACTCTAAATCTTACTAAGGACAGAAATATGTTTGTTGTTTTACCCAACTACATTAAAACCAAAAGGAAGGGCTATATTTTAAGCAGTCTATGTATGTTCCCGCCAAGCAACAATGATCACATTGTTGTGTTCCGGTTTGAAGGATAAGGTAGCCAGCGCAATTACAAGCAAGAGGCATATCATCTTAGTCCTCACAGTGACAACGCACCTGCGGTTCTGCATTTTTGTTACATAAAACCTAAGTGCATGAACCGTAAGTCTTATGGACGACAGGTACTTCTTTGCATCAGGTGGTCTGTCTGTTCTTTTTTCACTGAACCCCATAAAAAATGTTTGTTTGTATCGACTCGTTTTCACGTATGTTCCACCTCCACGCAGTCTATGTACGCTCATTCAATTTCGATAAATGAGATATCAATCAATTCGTTATCGTTTCCGGGTGATATAGGCTATATTTTTTTGCCAATATGTTTAGTTTAAATTATTTACTCTTCTATCGGGTAATGGATTTTTCTCTTTAATTATATTTGTATTTTTTTCGTTGTAAGATTACAGTTTTTATATTTTACATCGATAAGTATAGAGTAGGGCTGTGAAGTGACGAAAAGTAGAAGCAATCAATAGTAATTCTGTATCTCGTTACTTGGTAATGTTTTGTCGATGACTCAATGGCCTTGTAGCGATCGATACGCACGAAGTAGGTTTATAAAGTGTTATTTTATTGTATGTGAATGAATGTAACTGCATTTTATGCAGTATACTAAGTTGACAGTTAATCTGTTTAATCTATATATTTGTTCGGTAAGAGACTCCGAGTTATTGATGGTTAGATAGAATTATAGAGTGCACTAATGAAAACTTCATGATTTATTATTTATGTAAATAACGTACAAGCATTAGTCGGCGTTTTATATATACAAAAAAAATACTATAAAACTTAAAAAAAATATTATTTTAACATTTTAATTAAAAGAAAGCCAGCGCTATGTGTTTATAACCTTATAAACTCTTTAAAAAAAGTAAGGGTACACCTGAGCAAGATTGATAAAATAGAATTGATAATTAACCATACATTTATACCTCAACGGCAATAAATTGAATATCCTGCCACGAACCACACAAGAAATGATACGGTGAAGAAAAAGCTATTTAGTGAAGCTTTAGCCACGTTCTAGTGTGGCGAAAAAAGCGTGGCGAAACAGAACTTACGTGTGATTCATTGGGTTTTTGTGGATGGAAGAAACGCGGATAGCGATTTAACAGTTGAATAATTCAGAATCTTAGACTTAAACCAAAGTTACATATGGATTATTACTTACAAAATAACTAGCTTTTTAATAAGTTTATATTATATCCAAGGACACGTAAAAGAATAAATAGTACGTATTAAATATTAACACTGAATATGTATGTATATCTCTACACCAAAACATCGATCAGGTAAATAAAGTAAGCAACGGACAAACACCTTTACGTATTAATAATATAAGTAATATAGGTAGGTATCTAATATCTATAATGAATAATATTAAGACCTGATGGGCCTTAACATTGAAGAGATATGTAAGTAAGTATCAAAATTGGTTATTTAATATGCACATCAATGTTTTTTCATTATTAATAAGTATCAAAACATTAGTTGATGGATCAGGTATAATAATAGGTGTAAAATATCAGTTCTCTAATCATAATGTAATAAGTAGTACCTAATAACAGCGTACAAAAAGATCGCATGCATATGAATGATCGCACCGATATTAATGACTGTAATTCTTTACTTGTTATTCATAGCAGCGTTTTTTCAACGTTTGTTAAAGTGTTTTTTTCTAAATGAATATCGTTATTCAGAAGTCCGTGAAGTTTGTTGCAAACCTATGATTGGAAGTGGGGATTTTTAATTGTTAGTCTCAGTGTTTTGTAAGTCTGTTTGTTTTGTTTTAAATGTTAATATTGTAATGTATATTTAGTTATCTGAATTGAAGACCTATTTATTATATATAATATTGAACATGCTAGTATTTTTTATCTTTATCAAATATTATTAAAAATAATTATTAAGAGATAATTAAAATATTGATTAGAATTATGTATTTTTTCATCACGGTTATTATTTTATACTCTACATGTAGATATATAGCTTTTTTTACGCTGTGCCATATGAAAATATGTTAAGTAGGTACATCTGTACTAAATAGTAAAAAAATTATGCTACCGCACTACTATTATATATGCAAAAGTTTTTATTTGTGCGCGTGTGTAAGTATGTTATTCGTTCACGCTGAAACGGCTGGACGGTTTTGGATAAAATTTAGTACACATATAGAGATTGATCTGGTGAATAGGCAGTTGCTAAGCATTAAGACTATTGCTAGGCATTAAGGAATGCACCCAAGCGAGAGTCAGCCGATAGTTTGCTATATACCTAAGTACTTGTTAATTCCATAATACAAGTTTTTAGTATTAAGTCACTCGATTGGACCATACAATATTTCTTTTTTTTATTATATAAAATGATCTAAAAACAGATAAGCTCAAGGCATAATTGATAAGCACTATAACCTTACAGACTCTGTTTTAAAATTACCTGAGCGTAAGTTAGGAAAAAAATTATTCATGGTATTTAATCACACTGTAACCTATAGACTATAGATAATATTTAGCATTATTTTATCAAGCGGCATTATCAAAACAGTTACAAAGCGGCGTCTCAGCTGAACGGTTGGTTTATCTCCATGGCCGATTGACGCTGTCTCGACATACGTCTTATTAACTGCTCATAGTCATATTTTTGTTATCCTCATTATTATCTTAACTTGTACTTATACCAAAGACTAGCGATTTAATAAATATTTACAACAATTTAATCATATTTTTTAATGTATTAAATTATATAATGTTTCAATTAATCGATTTTCAATCATCTCACGTCTCTTATAATAAAATTCTGAGTCGAATCTGTACATTAAATATTTTTTGAAAACCTTATCAAAATAGTCATTATTGTCGATACAGAGGCCGAAAATATAGTTTTTAGAATTTTTGACTGTCTGTCTATCTGGAAACGCATCACGAGAAAACCACTGGACAGATTTTGATGTAATGTTGTATGATCATAACTGGTTATCCGGGTCAACGTGTAGGATACTTTTAACTGTGGGAAAATATCTCATCTCTGAGAAATATATACTAAACGCTAAAATGTAACTAGGGACGAATCAGAACGAAGCGAGGGTGGGTCACTAGTCTATACATTATTATAATAAAATTGTGACTAAGTCGAATCTGTACATTAAATATTTTTTGGAAAATTTTATTGAAATAGACATTATTATCGATACAGAGGCCAAATCTATAGTTTTTTGAATTTTTGTCTGTCTGTCTGTTACCGCATCACGAAAAAACCACTGGAGGGATTTTGATGAAATTTGGCACGATGGTAGCTGGTTATCCGGGGCAAAATATAGGATACTTTTTACCACGGGAAGATGTCTCATTTCTGAAAAAAAATGAAGAAACTGCAATGTAAGAATATACCTACTAATATGTAAAACTTAAGAATTTGGTATTTGGTCATCTGAACGCGGACGGAGCCGCGGGCAATGCTACTGTTATATTAGTTTTGACTATGTTTATAAAAGAATAAGATACATATTTACCCGATTCCTAACGCGGATAATAAACTATCGAAAAATATTTTAGTAATTCTTGTTTTCGCACAGGTGTAAAGTAACACATACATACATGTATGTACATATATACATACTACCATTTAATATACTGGTCCGAGGCGTACTTACTTTATATAAAAAATAAAAAATATTTATGGCATCCCATAATAGCATAGAAGCGCATATAATATATAGCATTATTACCATTTATTGGGATGTTTGGCTGCTATATACATAAAATACATATTATTTAATGTATTTTTCATGTATATAATAGCAAAAAACGTAACAAATATAATGTGTGCAATACAGGATTACTTCAAATGCGCATGACATTTTAGTCACTCTTAAAAGTCACTTTAACATTGTGTCACTGTCACAGGTGGTAGTTTTAGTTTATTGTGGCAGTTGATGAACGCTCCGTCTTTCCGTCTCAATACACATGTTTTATTAGATATGCATACGTTAGGTATTAACGAGGATACTATTTTCATATTACATTACTCATTTATTCATAGTACAATGCATTAGCAGTAGAGTGCCAAGGTATTGGCTTCCCATAGGACTCTATCATTAAAGTTAAACTACAAAAAATACATTATTAAACAAATTAATATATAATGTATAGTATAATTAATTAGAACATATAGTTATACTTGGTTTTTTTTTTCTGTCATGGCAAGTTTATATTACCAGTGGTACGTAGAAAATAGTTATTTAAAATTCTATAAATATATTACGAATATAAAAATAAGTAATATTATTAGTCATATTTCTTTCATTAAAAGAATTAGTATTGTAAGTAATCAAGCGGCATCACAACACTTTGAAGCGGCGTCGCAGATGAACGGCTGGTTTAGTGCTACGGCCGATTGATGCTCTACCGACAGACAACCGAATGAGTAGTAATGGCTCGTGACAATGTTTCTGTTTTTGCCTCTTAATTAGGATAAGTATCCGGTTAAATAGTTTTTTTTAATAATTTCGGCAGATTTAGACTCTGATAAAATCAATGAGGAATATAAAATAATTGTCATTTTCTTGCTTTAGTAGAAAGTTTGTGTTATTTATTCCAACAGCTTTTTTCTAGTTTAAACAAAAGAACTGTTAATTTAACACATTAACTATGGGATAAACTGCCAAAATGATACAAAATCATGGGTAAACCACATTCTCACGGCGGCAGTTCACACGGCGTTCTAGCTCCTTCTGGTTTTACGCCCCGTTGACCGCCACCAACAGTTTTTATAATGTTATCGATTCGTGAATTACTTCAATGCGGTTTATTTTTTATAATGTAATGGCTACGGAGTTGGGAATTCGATTTGTCGGCCAGTTACATTTTGAATATTTTTTGTGGCTGAATTTTGGACGTTTTGGTCGCAATCGATATTATAATTTTAAACAAATTAATGTGTGGTACCTATGGCACGATGAGAAAGATTTTTATAAAACTGCGTGTTTTATCAATGATAATAATTACATCCATAGTACAGACCTATTATTATTTCAAAACCAAATTATAGAATGATTTGGTTATTCATTGTATCCAAACGATTTATATAAAAAATAGTTAGACATTTTCAATCTTATATCCAGAATGCGTTTTCGTGATAGGTAAAAAAGGCGGCATTGTGCGTCAAAGTGGGCGCCAAAATGCTAAAGCAAATTTGGTATTCGAACATACATAAATTAAAGGCGCTTAATGAACTTTCCAATGTTTCTGTTCACGAAATTCAAATTAGAAATATTTTGAAAAAAGAACGCAGTTATGTAAAAAGGTTGCACGCGTGGAGTACCGCGGCAGTTAGTGCAGGGGCCGTGACAGAGTAACGACCGATGTTTATCGTTTGAAGCTCGTTTAATGATGTCGACTGTCTAGTTCTAGTAATGCTAATGAATAGTTCTCATCCAATCGTTTACACGAGCTTGTTTTAGATGTAAATTGTAATGAAAGGTTGAGTGAAGTATTTAATTAGTAAATGTAGGTAATGTTATAAAAACCTACTATATATTATAAGTTGTGTCAATGAGTGATGAAGAATTAATTTTGTTCAGGAATTCACTTTAATTGAAGATTTTAGACAACTAAAAATCTTCAAAGATAAATATGAAATTGTATAATGTCAAGGTAAAAAGTAATCAAATCTAACAATTATTTACGCTCTTTATTAAGCAGTGTTTTTCGGAGACTTTGAAGCTATGGTTAGAGATAATTTTTTACCACCTCTTCAGGCATAAGTAGTCAAAACAAACCATTTGAGGCCCTTTTAAGTTCCCACTTGAACCATTTATTTTTATGCTTTATTTATATGACGTTTTAAAAATCCAAACAAGACAAGTGTTTAGAGAATTATTTAGCTTTTTATTCTTTTAAATGACATTTATGGAAACGAATATTACTGCATGTGGTGAACTCATTGGAAGTTATAAGAAATAGGTATTATTTCGAAAGTAAGGAAAAGCTCTTTAGACTTATTGAAGTTCATCTGATCTTAGATGATCAGAGATAGTCATTATTTTTGAAGACGAAATAAAAGGAAAAATTTATGAAATCAGCAAGTAAAGTAGAATCGGATTTATATCGTTTTAGTACATTTAAAATTATACTTTATTTACAGTTAAAATTACACTATACTAGTTACTATACATTGCCTCGTAATTAATTACAAATATTCTAACAATGAAGGTTAATTTAAATATTTGGATAGTAAGTATTTAGAATAATAAGAATGTATTATGGAAAAGAACTGTTTTAAATTCGAGGAAACGTTCGAAAAATCTTGAAAAACCGTCCAAACGATCAAAATCGGCCAAAATGTATTCTTTTACTTCTAAGCAAAGTGCACAAGAAGTGAAAGAATAGGTAGGTACGTACTTTAAGCCGCGAGAGTTATTATTTATTTTATTTTTGTATTTAAATTATGGTATAAAACTAAGTAATTAAGAGAGCGAGTAATCTATACATACATAATAAAATTGTAACTAAGCCGAATCTGTAGGTACATTAAATATTTTTTGGAAAATCTTATTGAAATAAACATTATTATCGATACAGAGGCCGAATCTACAGTTTTTAGAATTTTTGTCTGTCTGTCTGTTACCGCATCACAGAAAAACCACTGTAGGGATTTTGATGAAATTTGGTATGATGATAGCTGGTTATCTGGGTCAACATATAGGATACTTTTTACTACGGGAAAATATCTAATTTCTGAAAAAAAATACAAAAACTGCATTGTAAGAGTATATTAACATGTAAAACCTAAGAATTTGGTTTTTGGACATCTGAACACGGGTAGAGCCGCGGGCAATGCTAGTTAAATATACTTAGGTATCCTAGCCATAATGGTGATACCATAAGTTTTACCACTGTCAATTTTCGTGTTTTATGGAGAAAAAAATTAAAAATCCATCTTTATTATTATAAACTTTAAGTGTACGTTTTAAATAAAAAAGATTTGAAATTATTATAATAAAGAAAAATAAAAGGCTTAAATTGCTTAAAATAAATGATAATTTTATTGTAGGTATAGGACCTACTCAAATATGTTAATAAAAAAATATTATCTTTGTTAAAATATAACATATTTAAACACAAAATTCAACTATGTAAAATACGTATTGGTCAAAATATACATTTCATTACGCATATTATGAATAATGATGTACGATAAAATTAAGAAAAGACTAATCTAATGATAATTTCAGATACAAAAACGTTCATATACATTCAAATAAAATCGGTAGCGGTAGTAAATCACTATAAAGCAATAATGTGGGCCGTGTGCCCCGGGGGATCGCACGGTGTACAAAACTTCCTTTTGTCGGTTCGTCACATAATTGCTTAAATTGTTATTAGCCGGAATAAAGACATATGACTCGGAGGGTGAATGGATATTTATAGCAAATGAAAGATGCCCTTTTAATAGTGTTCTATGGAGTGTTTAAGAGACATTTGGTAAGGAATTTTGAGAGATTTACGGATGTTAAAATTTTACATTTTTTATATTACCTATACATATCTATAATTAGTAAAAAAACTTTATTAGTAAAAAGTTAAAATTTGTTTATACACTAATAATTCTTGAACTGATGATTTTATCAAAAAGACTTCCCTAGCCGACTTTTTTTAGTAAGAAGTTTGAGTTTATTTAAATTACCTGCTGACGTAAAGTTAATTATAAATAATTCATGTAATGATATGATTCGAAATTTATCAAAAAATAAAAGTAAACATATTATGTAGTTCTTAATACATTTACGAGGCAATTACTGTAAACTTTTAAAACTATAACATTTACGTCGTCGGCTAATAACGATATTTTGTGTGGTCCGTAACGCCAAGTGGTGTCAAAACCGAAAACAAAACGCCTCCTTGACAGATATATTGGCAACACTAGTCTTAAAAAAACACAACATTTGTTCACCCCACAACAATAGTATTTAATGGACTTTCATCTTTATGTTAAAGCAGGAGAGTTTGAAAATAATTTAAGCGGGGGCAACTCAAGGTATGTTAAGACGACAGATTTACTCGATAGTAGTGACAATTGTTAGAAATGTTACTATTAAACTTAAAGTGTTGAAGTAATAGGAAAATGTTTCTTATGATGTCATTAAATCTCTGCATTTATTTTGTGTAGAGCAGTTTTAGTGCTAAAATGAATTAATATTAAATAGATTTTAATTCTTTTGACTTCGTGAAAGATATCTTACCTCTTACATATATCTCCCTTATTTAAGGTAGGTATAAAAGACTATACCTATGCACAAAAGCTTACAAAAATATAAGATATGATACACATTTACTTTTTTTATTACCTACAATACAAGTATACGAGTATCTACATTTTTTAAACATTTTTATTTGTTGAATATCGTGAGTAGGTATATATTACCTTAACATGAAAGGAAATCTATTTTAAATTCCTAATCCATTACCTCAATGCAGAATACATTCTTAAAACTAAACATTTAAGCATTTGAATTTTTTGCTACTTTTTTTGACGGAAATTATAAATTGCGTCATGTCTAGCGGTTTAGCGTAGGTATACTTGATGAAAGAAGTATGGTTTTCAAATGGGCGTGATATTAACGTTGTGTGGTCTCGAACCATTTACGTACTGTCTAAATAATCATAATTAAATTCGATTTATTTCACTTAGAAAATGATTATTTTATTTATAACTAGCTTTTTTATTCATTGCAAATAGTATTTGAGTAACATAATGGTAGAGCAAAGTTGTGTGCAAATGTTAATACTGCATAAACATGTCAATATAAAAATTCAAATAAAGACAAAGATATGTCTTAATAACATTAAACTTATTAGGTATAAAAACGTATTAATGGTCTATTTTCAAATTGCTAGTAATATTTCAATGAGCTATAATACTTTTATGCCGTTAGCTAATTCGGTAGCCCATCATTTGTCAAAACGTCACTAATTGAGACCTATTTGTCTCTTTCCACAGACGTTATATTCGTATGTATAAGTTATTTCTGCTTTTTGTGTGGAAATCGTTGAATCTCAGCTGTTGACTTACCTGGAGAAGAGATATTTATAATATAGTATGATAGCAAAGAATTAGATAATACATCACTAAAATATCGATAATAACACGTATTTTTAAGTCACGTTGTGACCTAAGCCCGAAATCGATTTCATAAAATGCCAAATAGATATCTATTAAATAAATATCGAAAATTTTCCGAGATAACAATAGATTCCAGAAAACAGTGGGGAACAATTGTGGTGTTGCGACAATCAAAATGTCAGCGGCGATTCAGATTTATTCCCGAGACTCGATTTATTGCTAGTGCGGGGACACGCTGAGATCGCGGATTACATCGCTATCCCGGGGCGGCGATTTGTCTATATTCACATGATTTGATGTAACACGGACCACGGTAAATTAAAATTAAAGAGGGACCGTCTATGAATGCTACTTATATATTTTTATTAGGTTCTCAATTATTATATGTAGTACTGAACTGTTTTTTAAAATTTTAGTAACATTAGTTAGAATAGTTTTTATACATATTTTTAAATATATATTTTTTAATATAAATTTTTATTAACAGTAAAATTTCTGTTCTAGTCTTTTGATGATATAAGTAGGTATATTAATTGAAAATACATTGGTATATGGCATAGATGCTTCTTTATGCCATAAACAGAATCTTTTCTTTTTAAAAGTACTATCAAACTTATCGCTTTAACATGAAAGTCACGTAGCGATGTCGATTTCGGGATACCCTTACCAAACAAATAGCGGTCCTGGATTAGGGCGACAACTTAAAGGGATGTTGGCACTTGAGTAAGCACCTTCGATTTGATACAATTACCTACCAGTTCACAACTATAGTAATTCGTTTCAATTAATCGCGCTTACAAATAGTAGTTGTTATTAAAAAAAAATGTAAAATTGAATAAGTTGAATATCTATATTAAAAAATGAATAAGTTTTTATATTTAGCAATCTTTAGACCAATATAAAAAATATAGGTAGGTACCTACTAGGTAATCGTATTACTTAAATAAACTTTAAAGATATTATGATTTCTTGTTGAGTTGTTGAACCCAAAATTAAAGTAAAAGTACGTATATTAAAATTGCCACATAATTTCGCTTCAGTAAAATTAACACAAGTTGTTTCGGTCTTTTAAGCATATCATAGAGTACAGTTTGCACTCGAACAATTTTCGTTAGCAATTGAGGGGTTGGGGGGTTTGTCACCAGTGGGGCGTTTTCCATTTCACGCTCCGTTCGCCACTGATGACACCGCATTCCAGCCAGCAAATGGCTCGACAAATGAAGAGGGCGAGGCACGCCCAGTGTCATAACTGTCACGTAGGGGCGCTAGTTGGAGGCACTGAATTCATTCGATTAAACTTGTGTCGTCTATTTTTGTAAAAGTTTAAATTTATTTGTTATACAATACCCTATTATTGCGCAATAGTAAACGGTAAATACATAATATATCGGGTGAATACATGAGGGTTGTATTTCATATATAATTGATGTTACAAAGTGTATGAGAAAGGCTACTCATTTCAGCGTTAGTAATTATAACACATAATATACGCTATCTCTAACGACAAATAGTTGAATGTTTTTAATTGTTAATTGGTAATTGTAAACAATGGATGTCGTGCGTGTTATTTACTATGTTGCTTTTCTACCTATTTGTGCCGCTACCGCATAGTTATTAGTCTAACGACAATTTTACAATTTTATTTAATTGCGATCAGTCAGTACACAAATTATAACATTGTATCTTGTATTTATGATAATAAAATCGTGAGCATTTAAACTGTATGACATTTTAGAATAATTATTAGGTATTACTTAGTTACATTAGTGCCCTCGTAATAGCAAAACATAAAACAATCTAATAAGCAAAATAGCTATAGTGATGGTTAAAAAATAAAAATACTTAATTACAATAGCATATTTTTATAAAATAGTGTTTTATATATTTTTATGTTATTAAATTTTAGATTTTATATTATTTTTCTAAAATTTTATAGACTTAAAATTTAAGACAACTTCTCTCAATTATTATTTGTCCATATCGAAACGTTCCTCGGTACTATACAATTGTTACAGCTTTTTTATCTGTCCACCTTGCGATGCGACAGATAAAAAAATGTACTTATTGTCCACCTGAGCTATTAACTGCGCGTGCTTCTGTTTATAGTCTATTCCGAGAACTCGTTTATCGGTAAGTACATATCGATTCAATTTTTTTGCGGCTCGTAGTTATATTGTTACGATATTATTGAGTCTTTTGTAACAAGCTCGTACTTTGCTTTCGATATTTCTTTTATTTATATAAAGCAAGTTAACGACATGACAATACTATTTGTATATTTTTAAAACATTATTCCGATGGGTCCTTTTTCATTTTTAATGCTTGACATTATAAACAATAATCAAGAAAGGCAGAATTAATGTACCTAATTCAATTAATTTTTATTAATAAATATTTCTATGTACAATGTTTGTATATGTAACTACATACACATCATATATAAACTTGCTTGATGAATTATCAAAAATAAAATATTAAAATTAAGTAAAATGTTTCTCTCTCATAATATTTATAAGTAGTATTGTTATAAAGAATAAAATACAAGTGTTTTTTCCACCTACGCGGTAAGTATTGTAGAAAGACGTCGATTATAATACCGATGTAGTTTAATCGATTTAAGTCCCGACAGGGTATCTCAGATAGTTAAAGCTTACAGGTTGGCATTTGAAAATGGAACGAAACTTGTCAATTCAGCTTTTTTTATCACATTCGAAACGCTCGCCTTTTGTTGCTTTCCTGTTTAATATCTTTCATTTAAGGACTAACTTTTACTTACGTTTAACTTTAAATATAGTTTCCTACTGATATTTAAACTTAAGCAATATTAATAGTAGTTAAGTGATCTGTTTAATCGAAATAATAATCTTTGTTTTATATCGCAGCAAGAAAAGTTAACAAAGTGTACCGAGATGAAAGAATGTCTGTTTAAACGTAATTTGTACAGGAGACAGGATAAGAGTT
The DNA here is from genome assembly GCA_921882275.1 of Brenthis ino. Classification (NCBI taxonomy): domain Eukaryota; kingdom Metazoa; phylum Arthropoda; class Insecta; order Lepidoptera; family Nymphalidae; genus Brenthis; species Brenthis ino. Next base: position 18,843,827 of record OV170222.1, read on the forward strand.
TGAAAAATATATCTTTTGCCGCTCTCATTTGTTAGCCGTTGGCGCGAGTGACGTCTAGTTAATTGTCACACATTATAAACGCCGCGCTGTCATTTTGATTGTTCGAGTCCCGCCAAATGTTTTCAAATAATGTTATAGTAAATTCAAATTTAGAAGTAAAAAATGTCTCATTATGTTTTTATAGAGCAATGAATGTGATTTTATTACTAAACACTCTAATTCATTATTATCACATTTAAGGTTTGTATAAACCAAACATTTTTGAAGTTATACGAGTACCTACTTCTTTTTCCACGTTTGAAAAAAAAATTATGAGGGTAAAATTTTTACAATGCGCGCGCACACCGACAGCCAAAAAGCGATATCCATATGATGAAGTGAAGTTAGTAGAAAGCGACATGATTAAGTTAGATGCATTCCTTTTACAAACAGAGAGTTGTGACATACGGGATGAAATCTATAGCTATTTTTGTTCTGTTACGCCAAAGAAGTTCTTACGTGCGTACCTACATAAGTACACACATGCGTTTTTTATATAGGTATATACCTACCGACATAATGATACTATACTTGGTTTCTAACGAATTTTAGGCCAGGTATTAAGGTAGTTTATAAAAACAGTACGCCTAAAGAAGAATTAAAAAGAAGTACCTGTCTTTAAAACTTATAATTGTTAGCTTCCTTCATTTTAATATTAAATGAATTAACTTTGAAGTGCTAAATATAGAGTGAAGTGCTATTCGTACATATTATATCACAGCACCAAAAGAGCGTGTAATAGTATAAAAACTATACGTGTGAAAAACAAGGGAAAAAATAATATATTCAATGTTATCTATAAAGCAAAGCATGGTCCGATGCATTCGCAGTAATCAGAGATCTTCGTAGTTTATTAGTTTGCAAATTGTATCTTTGTTGCTACTATGAATAACCAAATTGTATATAAGTATTTAGCATATTTTGAAATCATTTGCATATATTCAATAAATTTGCACGAGTTTATAGCCATGAGGAGGTGGATAAAATCTTGCAGGTACGTGAATACTAAACTGTTTCAGTACATAACATAAAATTAATGAACTGGGATTGCGGAGAATTCTGTGCCAAAATATTAGGTAATATAAATATGTAGAGACGTGTATTTATTTATTATTATTTTATTTAAGCAAATGTTAATATCTATTTACTCGTATCTTATCGATAAGTATGTATTCAGTACAAGACTACAGTAAGTATACAAAGTAGGCAATTAATTAAACATGGTTGCCTGGCACTCTGCCAGAGATGTTAAGAGATGAGGTTTAATGTATTGCCGTCTGTAGATTGCTTTCCAGATTCTCTTAGTGCATTTAATTTAGATTGGCTAAATGAAAGCTTAAACTAAGCAATGTTAATAGAAAATGAAAAATTAGTCTCATTATTATATTACATACTATTTTCATTTTTATGGCTTGATATTTTTGAAAGTAAATATGTAATTTTAAATTTACGTAAAATAAAAATAAAATGTTTGGTACATGGACCCGTATGTAAGTTCTTCTTTTATTTAAATTCACTAAAGGAGAATAGTTCATTCTCCGCTTTAAAATAAAAAGTTTTGATTCCGCTAAAATTCGAACGCTATTTGCTAATTTTAAAATAGATAATAGTATGCAGGTGTCAAATCGTACGACAAAATTGCCCCACATGTGTGTAGCGAACATAATCACACGACCGAATAACCAAACGCGTAATAGAAATATATAAATGTTCACGTTTATTTATGGCGGAAATTCTAATATATTTTATAGCTTTTTTGTCACCTGCTTACGGACATAATGTGTAAATTTAATTAATTTATATGGATTGATATATTAGTTTATAGGAGCGAAAGCTCAATATTTAAAAAAGTAATAAAAGTTTAGATTGAGTTGCTTTGTTACTTTTTTCCTTTATATGCGTACATTACTATATAAGTATATTATTGTTATTATTGCTAAAACTGTTAGGATTTTAAAAACGCGTACTTTTTTCAAATTTCAAAACACACATTTTTCTAAGTACTACCTACCTAATCCATGTATTTATATGTACCTACGTACTTTCTAATAAATTAATAATATTAGTTAAACATTATTAAGTTATATTATATTAAAATATAATCTTTTGTTGAAAAGTAACAAAAAAGCTAACAAAATAATCACAAATCGTTCGTATAAATATAAAAGGCGCAGGGGTGTAAAATACTGGTGTCGAACAATCGCAAGCGGTGGCGATGTTATTCTATCATTTTCCGCGCCCCTTCACGGGTATATTGCGTCTTTTATTCCTGCTCATCCGTTCTGCTGCGTCTTCACAATATCAGTTTCGCTCGTCTATTGTAGGTTTGCGCGTTATTTGGTGTTTTATTAACTAGCAACCCGACTTCAAATTCTTTACTGAAAGCATTTTTTTTAAATATAGACAGCCTATTTGTTTTTATTTCAATTTTTGACTCATTAGAATTATTTTTAAGCATCCAATACTTTTTAAGTAGCTATAAACGAAATCGTCAATCCTTCCACGACCGTGGACACGCCGGCGTGTCAGTTAACAATAGATTTCTTAGAATTTTAATTAATTTCTTAGAAATTTACCCGGAGGTGGTAAGTAAAAGGTTTAGCCAATAATATCTTTAAAAATATCAAGCGACCTTTTTGTAGACCAGAAAAGTAACAATAACCTGATGTTTTGTGTTCTCGCATCACTACGCGATAATAATATTGAGCTTTTTATAATTTGTAAATACTGAGTCTTTAAAGCTAATATTTCGTTTTCGTAGCAATAATGCTCTTTATGGTAAAATAGCAAATTGTTGATGTTTTTATTTGAACTAAAGGAAAATAAACAGGGTCGGTAAGTAATGGATAATTTTAGGTGTCACAAAAATCGAAGTTTTTCTATGGTAGTAGATATAAATATATGATCTATTTTTATTTGACGCGAAAACTGTTTACATTAAAAGTAATACCTAGGTAAGGACTATAAACCTAAATGAAATTTTATACATTTTGTCATTTTCATCAATTGCAAAACAATCTTTAAGATTTTAGTTAATTATTGAATTTTATTTTCTTTTTTATTTAGTCAACCCCTTTTTAAGAAACCTATTTAAACCAGTCGCTGTGTCTAATCGAATTTCACAAATGTGCAATCATTTTGAGGCGTAGCAAATCACCCTCTGTTAGCTATAAAACATTAGCAACAGATTAGGCGGCTTTGTTTAAAACCCGCCTAATATAAACTGTGTAAGCTTCCTAAGAAAATTACAGTTAAGGATTAGAGAAGCATATTGACAGAATCACAACAATTTTAACAAGTTTAGCTATCTGAACAAAAACAGCATTATCTGTAAAATGATTCTTAGAATAAATAATAATGATATATGTACCTACTTAAGTGAGTTTATTTTTATATTTTTATTGTACTGACTAGATAGTACTGTAATAATCTTTGAATTTATTTGTATTAGAATATATTTTGTAAATATGATTTCAATTGTTTCAATATGTAGGTACCTATTTAGAAGTGAGAAATTTTGAAGGTAAAAAAAACATGCGAATTATTTTAATCCTAAAACGGAGACTTAAAAATATTGAAAAAACTTCACATAAAAGATTATTAATTTCCCATGTTAGGTATATGTATAATCGTGTGCCATCTAATTATTTAATTTATTTAATATAATAAATTGTAGGTACCTACCATTCTTAAATACCAGGATGAAACAATAAAATGCAAAGTAAATGTATAAAGCAGAGAATAATTAACCCACATACATAAAATATCCCACGGGAACCGTACATTTTCCGGGATAAAAGTCGCCTATATATTATTCTGATATATTAGTTATATTATTGTAAAGTTTCATTAAAACCAATTCAGTAGTTTTTGCGGTAAAGAGTAACAAACATCTATACATCTAGACGTCCAGACATACAGACATCCTCACAAACCTTCGCATTTATAATATCAGTAGGATTAAGTAGTCTCGCCATTTAAATATTGTGTAATTGAAAATAATATTGCAGTAATGCAAACTTAAACGTAACCTAACCGTAATATTATTTTAAGAGAGAAAGGTATCATTGTCACTTTTATTTACATTCTTTATATTAAACAAACATATTAAACAACGTGTATTACATTTATAAATTGAAATCTTTGTTGCTAATTCATTTATTCCATACATTATTATTCACTAACCGTATAATTGAATCGGCCCTCTCGCACAAGTGTCTTTTGTAAGTTCTAATTGAATAAAAACATCGTTACTTCCGCTTTAACAGTTTTGCTGAATATGTTGCATTAGACTTTTCCCTTATTTATTTGATCTATAATTAAAAGATCTTGTATTTATGTACGACTAGCATTGCCCGCGGCTCCGTCCACGTTCAGATGACCAAAAACCAAATTCTTAGGTTTTACATATTAGTAGACTTTTACAATTTAGTTTTTGTATTTTTTCTCAGAAATGAGATATTTTCCCGCGGTAAAAAGTATCCTATATGTTGACCCGGATAACCAGCTATTATCACAACAAATTTCATCAAAATCTGTCCAGCGGTTTTCTCGTGACGCGGTAACTGACAGACAGACAGACAGACAAAAATTCTAAAAACTATAGATTCGAACTCTGTATCGATTCAATTAGATTTCCCAAAAAATATTTAATGTACAGATTCGACTTAGAATTTTATTATATGTATAGATTACAAGAATTGTCAATTTGCGTGTTCATGTCGTAATATGATGTTAATAATTCTCAGAAAATCTGTGTAAGTATATATTGTTTAATTATGTTCCCATACAGCTACTAAGCTATGATACAACATTTATTATGAAGATTATAATGTTTATTATAAACAATATTTAAATGACTTCTTTTAACATTCTAGTCTATTAATAGTTATTAAAAATCTATTCTTATATACATGAATTTTTAAACTGACATGATTATAAAGCTTTAAACTGACTAAATGAGATAAACTTAAAAAGTACAGCCGATTTGAGAAACTTCTCCTTTTTGAAGTCGGTTGATAAGCAGAAAAATAGTTTAATCTTGGAGAGTATTAAATATCATTAGCACTTTTAACGTTCAAAATGTCACTGCACCTACAAACTTACCTTACACAATACTATTGTCATTATAATATTATGACGCCTTTCAAGTTAGCTTTAAAAGGTTATTTTATTCACGCTACTTTAGTATTTAAGCCTTGTTGTTAAGGACTATATTTACGTTAATGTATAATTCTAAGCAAAATACGAGCATGCATAAGCTTGCGTGTATATCAGAGTAAAATCACGACTACACGAAACTACGACAAATCACTGGAATTACGAACTAAGGCTCATTAGCGGCGATATTTCAAAGGAAAATAGAAATGAACGAATTGCTAAAATACTTGGTAAAGTTTTATTTCGGACAGGAATTGACGAACTAGTAGATGATTTTTTTTATATTTTTCCCGGTTCCCAAATGAGTTTTTTTCCTGTAATGTGCCCATTTTTATGTTCGGGCCTACAAGTCGCACAGTAATTAAAGCACGATGGCAATAAACGAAACAACAGTAGATGTGCACCTCCTACTGCACACAAATCGACTTTTTTCGTCCGTCCTACTCAAATATTAGGCTGGACACACACAGACGGGTGAAAAAGTTAAGATAACGAGTCGCTACCGGTCAAAGCCGTTCGTGCCGCTAAAGAAACATGGGCGGGGCACGTCACGCACTAAACAAACGATAGCGACAAGTGTAACTGGGACGCACATAATGAACCATCACGAGATAGAACGGGACAGAAATAGACCGGTGCTCAAAACACGACTAATTTAAAACTGGATAATAATTGATGGTGAGCTCAAAACAAACAGATATGGCTGACAAAAAAGGACGGCACCATACGAAATCTTCATTAGCGAGAGAGTAGCGATCGCGCCGGGCGCCGGCGGATGGTCCTAATTTAAAAATTGAAAGCAATCGCGACGGTGAGTCGACGGTTATACGAAACTGGGACGTTTGTTTTAGATACCTCAATGGTATGGTAATTAGTAAAAAACTCATTTCTAATTTATTTACGGAGATGATTTTTCATAAAACAAAACAAAAGGGAATGACAGAGCGAAATTGGTTAGCGGTAATGAATGAGTGCCGGTTATTAGCAAATTGTGACCGTTAAATTTAAATTAGCTCGCGGTAGCGTCGGCTTGTATCTAATTAATGGCGTAATAAATCTTGGCAATCGAGTGAAGAATTAAACTTACCTAAAATATAATTGATACACATGTTTTAATTTTTTCGATTTACTACAATAGTTAATTTAAATGATTACATATGATGCTCGTTAGAGGACGTGATAATATACTTATTAATTTAACCTATTTAATTAAGTCCGACTAATAGATCTACAATGTATTCTTTAATATTAAAAATGTTTTTCAAATTTGCTTTTCAACTACAACGTTAGCATTACAAGAAATCTTTTCAAAATGAAACGGATTTGGAAGATTAAAAAGTGTCCATGGCGCCACAATACGACCTGCATCGGCAACACTAAACAGATTTAGACACAATATTTTGACATATTGCTAAGTGAAGAGATAACAAACCTTTACGGCGAGGTTCTCGTTTGCCTTTGCTATCAAAAAAAGTAATTTATGATGTAGCTTTTACTTTAAAAATCATAGGTATAAAGATTTTCTATTAGTATTTACTTTCGAAGTCTTAAAATTACTTTGTAATGTTGTAATCTGCTAATTGGGTGGTTTATGCGATACATATGTTAGACATGTAATAAAAATCGATATTAAGAAAAAAATAACACCGGTTGTTAACGTCAACTTATTGCGTAACCATGTTTATTTTGTAAAACAAAAGAGATTGGGCCACACAGCTTGCTCAAGATGTCTTGACTCTTGGAAATAATTTTGTACCCAGCTGTGATTTCTAGTTAAAATGGAACTAAATTGTTAATCTTTGTTTACTTTAAACAAACGCATAGCCGAATGAAAAATTGGACACAATATGACATATTTCACTTTTAACTCTAAGCAAAACACTTTGTCAGGTTGTAGTTTGTTTGCTGCATATGAAAACAAATTATATTAATTGTTTATCGAACCTAGAATTATATATTATTATTAATACAAAAATATATATTTCAAAACTGTATTTTTTATATAATTTAAACAATTTCTTACCTATTTTAAGTTAAATAATACCTTGCCTTATTTTTTTTTACCGATTTTAGAGGAAAAACTATTCATGTTAGAAGAAAAAATGCTTATCAATTGGTGCAACGTTATACAAAGTCTAAAAGATATTCCATACCATAATTAAATCTTTGATAACGTATAAGTTTATTTTCATTTAATTTAATAGCTTCTAATATACCGTGCATTAAATGTAAGACACGTGTGTGTGAGGTTAATGGCTGGCGGGTCGCATCTCGTTACACATTTACAAATTGGTAATACGAGCACACGAAATAACGAAATGCTGTACAATAAACTAACTAACAATAAGTAGAAATTGTTATTTTTCTTTTGCTGTGTGAATATAATAATGTAAAAATACTTTCATGTAGAACACTCGATTAGTTATAGTATAGGTATCTATTTTAAATAAATATTATAATAAGGAAAATAAAATTATGTAGATTTATACATATTAATTCACTATTACATGAAGTATTAGTTAATTCAACTATGTTATTTTTTTAACAAGAACGTGTTGGTAATAAAATATTTATTAAAAGCTTGCTAACGTAATCACTTACGTAAATATTTGAAAATTTCCAGTTGAATTCGTAAAATTCTTTTTAATAAATATCATTAATAAAATTATAAGAAATTCTGAAAATAGATATGGCAAAGCCCACATAGGTAAGAACTAAGAAGGCGAACAATTAGTGCGTTGCTCAAGTAATGGCGGTACAACTCGTCCGTGTAATAAGATATAATATGAGCCTTCATAACGTTCTGGGGAGTGTGGTCTTTGTTAGAAGCGTTTAATGCTTTTAGATATAGCTTCGGACTACTATTGTAAATGAGAAAGTTTGTGTGCATGTATATTGTATGTGTATAATATGTTTTATCACGTGAATCGACTCTAAAAATCCGTTCGGAAGTACTTGGAGTAATACATACCTAAACTACTTTTATACTATTAGGCAGCCAGGAACGCAGTCAATCGAAGAGAGGATAAATCGCTAGTAACAAATAATTTCTAATAAATGTTGTTACTCTATAAAAACTCTATAAAATACATATTCAATTCAATTATTTTAATTCTTGGCTTCTAGGAGTGCCAGTTGGGCACTACGTACATATTTATACTATACTACACACATATTGCCACTGATGAGTGTTATTATTATGGGCTATAATTACCATAATCACAAAATACTATACTAGTACAGATGCCTCATTCCATACAAAGAAATTAGCTAGGACTAATTCGGTCCATTTTTCGGGCTATTTTTGTTTGCTTGAATAGATAATAGATATCGTTGATTCGCAAATAGTTTAACTATTTTATATACTAACTAACGTATTTTAAAATTCAAAAAAATCTGTGATTTTAATAATTTTTGACCGTGTTGAACAATTAATAAAAAGTAAAAGCGCCATCTGTGAATATATACTACAAACCCATCAACTGATTGCTGATATTTTAATATTAGTAAAATTATGCAAATTTAGCTTTCGGACGCATTATTTCGTTTCTCTTTACTTAAAATATTTATGATATTAGGAACTATTTTTTTATCTTTTGTTAATGATATTACTCATATTTCGATATTATTATTTTTGTCGTCGAGAAATAAAGCTATAAACTATAGCTTTATAAACATACCTTAATATATATATTTTATGTGTATATTTTATATATATATATATATATATATATATACATAAAAATAATATATATATTTTTAATTAATTTTAATTTATAATTTTAAAGACTACTGAACAAATTTACTTAACTACTGTAAGTAATAAAGAGTAATATTTAAAGACCTTGTAATTAATAACACGTTACATTCTATAAGTACTTATATATAATCTGTTGTTAAATAATATGAAAATTAATTAAAGAATATATAAAAATATAAGACCTGTATTTTAAAATTTCATAATAATAATTTAAAAATATTTAATTTATAAACGCTTCTACTTCTCAGTTTAAGCCATCTCATGTAATAATACGTTTCTCCGAGGTTACCGCGTCAAACGATAAGGGTTGGTTCACATTGTTAGTGTGTTGTCTTACTCCACAAATTAGTTTTGTTATTCGTTGTATCATCGCATTGTAACTACGTGTATTATTAATGAATATAGAAGATATTGAATAACTTCTACAATTTTTGACCTACAACATTTTTCGCAAAATTACAGCTTGGGAATATAAAATAAATAAATAAATACATACAGAACATCTAGTTCCATGATAAGCTATAGGCTTGTATTATGGATACTAGATATTTAATACACTACACAATATATATAATATATATAAATTTAAATACATACATATTATAACAAATATAAACACTCATGACTGGAGTACAAATATGCTCATCACACAAATGGATGCCCCCAGCGGGATTCGAACCCGCGACCGCTGGCACAGCAAGTAGGTTCGCTACACACTGAGCCAAACGCGTCGTCGTGTATTAAAAATGTATAAAATTTTAACTAAAATCTATAGTAATACTTTAGCGCAATGGATGACAATTCAAATTCAGTGTTTTATAATTGCCTTAGACTATATCTTCATTCTCTCACACATTAAAACTTCATGATATGAATAAGACGTTAGCTTTTGATTTAATTTGATTGTAAATCTAATACAGAATTAATGCTCGGTGTTGAGTAAGTACCATCAAAAATCGATATGAAGAGTCAATCTTTACTACTAGATTTGGAAGAAAAATATTTTGCAGTTAACGAAACAGTTACAATAAAAAACTTTACAACTAAAACTATTGTGGAGAATATTCTCCATTATGAACTTAGAACAAGATTTCAAAAGCACCTACCAAAAGTAGGTAGCTACATATAAAAAACTAATTAAATTGTCCATTTTATAATTCAACTTGTGAACTAAAATGCAATAAATCCTTAAAGTTTGGAGTTTATTTAAAAAGTAAAAAACATAACTAACCTACCTAGGAGTTTGAAAATTGTCCTTTTTATAACAGTGTAGTAAAATAAAACGATTCATTCATTTTAAATCATTCGCGTAAATAGTATGGGACTCGTGTAGCTACCACTTAAATTTGACATTTGCATACATGGAGTGCTTATTAATAACGTTTAAGTTTTTTTATTTTATGACTTCAATACGATAACAACGGCATTTAAGGAAAAATAAAACTCAATTCTCGTTACGGGATGAAGGAGCTAGTTAATTTTAATAGCTAGGTAGGTACATTAATTACAAACTGTTATATTAAATAAAATTGCAAATTTATTATTCATATTAACAATAATTATAGTCTATCAAAGTTTTATTATAAATAAGCTGTCTTATAGAACATTACTCTTTGTGAAAAATTCCAACGCTTCATATAACTTTATTAATTTATTTTTACTAATTTATTCAGATTCAATAGTAATGAAGATGCACTTCTATTATAAAATTGAAATTATGTTATATACTATTTTATATGGCCATAAGAATCATTAGATGATTTATTAAAAAAATATTTACGAATTTAAATATTAGGTTGTACCTGCTCAATTTGGAGTAAAGGGAAAAATACAGTACTTGTAATATGTTAGTGTAAGGCTTTAAAAGTAGAAAGCACACACTACTTGTACATAAATATCTTTCAAAAAGGAATGAAGGTTGAATATTTTTATATTCAAGCTTTAAAAGGTTTTTTTTTTATCTATACAACAATATATTTTATCTAACTTTATAAACAAACAAATTATTTTAATTAGTTTATATCTTTACATTATACATATTTTGAGATGATTAATTATAAATATTTATTGGTGTGATAATTGTAACCTGTAGTGCTATTATGTAAGAGCTTTTATGTCGTTCGACAGCTTAATCCGTGAACACTGAACAACCTTCAAGTACTCTTATATTGTTCGAAGTACATTCGCGGATTCTGTCGTCGATTTAAGTAACAGTTTTAACAGAATGACACTGTTGCAGTATTAATATGCTAATTAATAACTCATTAATTTCCATAAAAAGTCTGCTAAATGATAGGAATATTTATAATTTCAACTAAAATTAAACTGGTAATAAGTATAATATTTATAATATTTCATTATATAAAAATTTGTCACTATATAAAAGTGATTTTAAGGATAAAAAGTTTCCTAGTTCCTACATTATCTATATAATGTGCGCAAAGTTACATCAAAATCATTCTGAGCGCTGTGCGTAAAGAAAGAACAAGAAAAATCATACAAACGCACAAACTTTCGCATTTATATTAGTGTGATTTAGATCTGATAGGCACGATATTAAGTTGTTATATTTTATATATAATTAAAAATACCGGATGTGTTGTTGAGAATAGTAATTAGTAAAGTTTATTGTCGTATTGTGATGCCTGGGTAGCATGCGATGGATTGTTTTTATAGAGTAGTAAGTTATTAGACCGATATGTGTGGTATATTGTAAAATGAACGGGTAAGCATTACTTAAATAATAATGTAGTTTATTATAGTCATAAATATATTTTTATTATTTCTTGAAATTTTCCCCTTAAACAGGAAAAACATATTCTGTATATTTATCAAAATGTTATAATTCTTTAGCTACGTATAATAAAAGGCTAACTGAGCCGAATCTGAAAAAACATTAAATATTTTTTAGAAAATCTTATTAAAATAGTCATTATTATAGATATAGAGGCCGATTCTATAAGTTTTAGAATTTTTGTCTGTCTGTCTGTCTTTCTGTCTAGGAACGTATCCCGAGAAAACTACTGGATGGACTTTGATGAAATTTGGTATGATGATAGCTGGTTATCCGGGTCAACATATAGGATACTTTTCACTGCGGGAAAGTATCTCATCTCTGAGAAATCTGTACTAAACGTTAAAAAATCTGTACTTAACTAGGGACGAACCCGAGCGAAGCAAGGGGAAGTCGCTAGTTGGCTTTATAATATTGCATGTTTATTAACTTTTGCACGTCTAATAAAAAAACTTTCTCGCTATAGCTAAAAGAAAGGAAAATTATTGAAATTGTAAATGTGTGTAACTTTTAAGTTTTAAGTTTTTTACGTTGGACTAAAATCTATCCAATAGAGTGATATAGATAGATAGAAAGATACCTGCAAAGTTAAATAATCTTTTTTTCTTTTTTATTTAAGTTTTTGTATGTCTTTCGTAATGTAAAGTTAAAATACATAGTTGCTATAAAAATAGCTTTAGGTACATTTTTGCACTTGTACAATAGATGATAAATTATTTCTAGTAAATTGTAGCAAAGCAAGGTAAAGTGCCAATTTGATGTGATTATAAGATCAAATGTCAAATAAATTTATATGTAAATTTTTTTCAATGTAATTTTATTACAATGTATTCCTCCCTGACCTATGATTATATCTAATGTTCTAAATACATTGTTAGTATAAACACGTGTAAATAAGTTAAAACGAGGTCGGATTTATAAATCAAATATTTAAAAAAAATGTTTTTTTTAATTATGCTAATAAAATTTTCTTAGTTTCTTAAGAAAATCCTTACTTATGATATATGTAAATGCAAAGATGTACCTACCTAAGTGGGTTTGTCAGATAATTGATTTTTACATAGAGATAGTTTAAGCTCCGGAGAGTGGCATGGGTTTGTTTGTGGCTTTTGGGGATATTAATCATTTGCAAAAAGTACCCTAAAGAAAGTAGCACCTAGATTAGACGAAGCCAGGGCTTGTCACTAGTATATATATGATCGAGACTTCCTTTTCAATCTTTTAAATAGTTTTAAGTTTTAAATATAACAATTTTCACATTACTATAATTATGATATCACAGGCATCTTAAAAACTGATTCCGTATCTAACGCTGATCGATCGTAACAAGTTCGCAAATAGCGTTATCTGAGAACAAGATCGAGATCGCCTGAGGCATGTTATTAAAGCGAGTTAAGTGTATAATTGCTTCAAGTTGCCGGTAATGCATGATATTGAATAATTAGCAACTTATCCGAGTGGGAAACGATTGAGTATTATTTTTTTATCATACTTTACCGTTCTAAAAGACGCGAATAACAAAATATCTACGAAGAAAACTATAAATATGTAATTAATATAGATATATTTTGTTTAAAACTAGCCATTTGTAATAACAAATACACGGTATACCTATGCTTTATATTTTATGAAGAGATTTGTAGATCATAATTTTAATCATTTACTATTATATGTAATCATTTACTATTGCATATTGTGTTACAATAATTTCTATGTTTTTAGCATAGATAATATTAAATATGATCTATATATCTCCTTTATATTGTTTTATAAAAAAATATGAATTATAACTATACAATTAAAAAAGTATCCGGGATAGGTGATTCTAGTTTTATTACTCCCTTGAAAGTGCTCCCTCTTTTTTGAAGTGAAAACTTGTATACCTATACCTTGTATGTCTGTTACCGCATCACGGAAAAACCACTGGAGGGATTTTGATGAAATTTGGTATGATGGTAGCTGGTTATCTGGGTCAACATATAGGATATTTTTTATCGCGGGAAAATATCTCATTTCGGAGAAAAAATACAAATACTGCATTATAAGCCGGTTTGGATGGAGAGTAAATTCATGTAAGTCGTCATCGACATGGTCACGTGACGTGTTAACGCTAACACTCAGAGCGCCGATAGATGTCAAAACCAGATAAATGTAAAAAGTTTTAATTTAAGATCAAACAATTAATTTGAAAATCCAAAAATAACAACTGTTTGTTATTATTATTATATAGTTTTAAGTTTTTACTTCTGCCGGCAGTCCTCGTGACTGCTTTTTTTACAAAATATAACAAAACAAAGAACCTGTTAATTTTTAATGTTTGTATTTATTATATTCATGGCCAAAATGTGCTAATGTATTTTAAATTTTCAATAACATCATACAATATATTTACACAAACGGCATTCGTTACAGAGTGCATTCATAAATATAGAAACTAGTAGACTCAAGTATCAAGACTACTCCAAGATTGTTTATTGTACTATTTTTAGGTGTCTTTATCGATTGAATCATTTATCAATCTGTTTGATTGATGAAGTATTTCACATAAATAATATAAATCTGCATTTGAAGTATTGAATAAATTAATTAGATACATTCATATTTTGATACGCTTGACTTTTGAATTGCTATACAGTATACAGTAGGTATTAGGTATGCGGTGATTTTATCAATTTTGGAAGTCAATTCTAAGTATGATTACATTTTAATGGAATCTATTCAGATTCTTTATGGTAATTGTTTAGGAAATCTCCCTAGATGTTTAATCGACTGTAGATTGCTAAATGTTATATAGAACTAAGAAACCTGTATTACGACTAAAAACGTTAATCTCTCAAAAATGAAGTTATAAATAAATTTATAAAAGTTTTAAATAAAACTATCTTTTCGGATTTTGTCGCGGATTTATTTGTATTTTTGTTTCCCGACGATTCGAATGCTTTACAGCATCCATGGTCACGGGAGAGACTGAGGTGTTACATGTCTTAAAGATATAGTTGTTACAGACAGCCTACCCACAATTAACAAAATGAAAATTGCACCAATTACATTACAATATTTTAACTTTAAATATTTTTATAGTTTTAATTATAATTGAATATGGAAAATTATTTATTTAATTTTTGCTATTATTTCTATAATTATTACAATTTTAAAATATTAATTAGCAATCTATATTTAGTGTTGCCATTATTATATTTATAACCATAAGAAAAATATAAAATATAGTATTAATTATTTAAGCCACAATTGATCTATGTGTAATTTGAAAAAGTTAAGATTAATTAAAAAATAATAATTTTAATTTAAATTTGATATTATTTAAAAACAAATTATTAAGCAACACATTACTACATACATTTACAAATGAAGAAGTGAAAAAATATTATTAATCAGAAATGCTATCATTTTGATCTACACAAGTAAGAACTTACTACATCTACCTGTCTGTTATGTTTAGATTTATTATTAGATTTTATTATATTAATAACAGGATCCCATGACGATGGTAGTACCCAGCCATCTTCCCTATTGAAATTAGGATGTTTTTTAATTTCTATGGCTTCTCGAATCATTCTAGGGCGATATCGGTTTTCTTTCGCCAGGATTTGAGGCCTCTCGAAGCGAATATAACGGCTTGGGCGGTCCTGACTGTGTTTGCAGACAGCAGATGTTGTATTGCGACGGTGCTTCACATCAGCTATGTGTTCTTTGACCCGGGTTCTAATGGATCTCTTTGTTTGTCCGATGTAAGAGAGCCCACAATCACAATCAAGCTTGTAAACTCCTGCATCTTGTAGAGGGATGTGGCACTTGACAGGTGGTAGAAACTGACTAATTTTCTTTGGCGGCTTGAAGTAAGTTTTAATTGAAGCTCGCTTTAGAATGTAGCCAATCTTGTCAGTGACGCCTCTCATGTAAGGTAGGACTGCAGGGACGCGCTCGACTGTGGCTGGTTTCACTCGGTCCCTGTGACGTAGGCGCGGCACTTGCAGCTTGTTGTCTCGCAGAACTTGCTTGACATGTTGCAGTTCTCCGGCCAGGTGTTGCTCGTCACAGATCCCGCGTGCCCTGACGATCCCGTCACAGATCCCGCGTGCCCTGAGAGGGCACGCGGGATCTGTGACGAGCAACACCTGGCCGGAGAACTGCAACATGTCAAGCAAGTTCTGCGAGACAACAAGCTGCAAGTGCCGCGCCTACGTCACAGGGACCGAGTGAAACCAGCCACAGTCGAGCGCGTCCCTGCAGTCCTACCTTACATGAGAGGCGTCACTGACAAGATTGGCTACATTCTAAAGCGAGCTTCAATTAAAACTTACTTCAAGCCGCCAAAGAAAATTAGTCAGTTTCTACCACCTGTCAAGTGCCACATCCCTCTACAAGATGCAGGAGTTTACAAGCTTGATTGTGATTGTGGGCTCTCTTACATCGGACAAACAAAGAGATCCATTAGAACCCGGGTCAAAGAACACATAGCTGATGTGAAGCACCGTCGCAATACAACATCTGCTGTCTGCAAACACAGTCAGGACCGCCCAAGCCATTATATTAGCTTCGATAGGCCTCAAATCCTGGCGAAAGAAAACCGATATCGCCCTAGAATGATTCGAGAAGCCATAGAAATTAAAAAACATCCTAATTTCAATAGGGAAGATGGCTGGGTACTACCATCGTCATGGGATCCTGTTATTAATATAATAAAATCTAATAATAAATCTAAACATAACAGACAGGTAGATGTAGTAAGTTCTTACTGTGTAGATCAAAATGATAGCATTTCTGATTAATAATATTTTTTCACTTCTTCATTTGTAAATGTATGTAGGAATGTGTTGCTTAATAATTTGTTTTTAAATAATAGCAAATTTAAATTAAAATTATTATTTTTTAATTAATCTTAACTTTTTCAAATTACACATAGATCAATTGTGGCTTAAATAATTAATACTATATTTTATATTTTTCTTATGGTTATAAATATAATAATGGCAACACTAAATATAGATTGCTAATTAATATTTTAAAATTGTAATAATTATAGAAATAATAGCAAAAATTAAATAAATAATTTTCCATATTCAATTATAATTAAAACTATAAAAATATTTAAAGTTAAAATATTGTAATGTAATTGGTGCAATTTTCATTTTGTTAATTGTGGGTAGGCTGTCTGTAACAACTATATCTTTAAGACATGTAACACCTCAGTCTCTCCCGTGACCATGGATGCTGTAAAGCATTCGAAACGTCGGGAAACAAAAATACAAATAAATCCGCGACAAAATCCGAAAAGATAGTTTTATTTAAAATGTCAAATATTCGCGTAAATCTAAGAAAGTATTATTTTATAAAAGTTAGCATAAAATCGAAATGATTCATGTGATATCTTACAATTCATTCAGATAGAATTCGATCATATAGAATCAATTCAATATATTGTGAATGTACAGTAGACAAACGATAAAAGGCGAGGTTAGTTTCGTGTAATAATGAATTAAAATCAATGAGTGCTCATAAAGTGTAATAAATGAAGATTTATTAATTATATGTTATTCACAAACTCACAAAATATATTTGCGTACATACAATTATATTTAGATTATAGAAATGTTAAATTTTAGAATCGTACTGTATGGTTGCGTGTGTTTCTATTTATCTAACAACCACTAAACATGATCTCTATTTTGTACCGGAGTGCATGGAAACGAAAGCTCAAATATCATCTACAAATCTATTTAAATAAAATAAATGTGATATGTACTAATTTTAAATGTATTTATTACCTTTTAGGTTTTAGTACCTATTTGTGCTTTAAATCAAGGATTATTCCTTAAAATAATGAATTTTCCTCGAAGTTTTACACGCCAATGCTCAAATATTCAATGTATATAGGTCCTATAATAATAGTTTGATATATGAATATTAGAACAATAGCCAATTCATTATGATTGTTTGTAGGTCTTTAGGTAGAAGTTAATAATGACTGATAGTTCATACATTGCGTAGGACCTTCATTCAAGTGTAATGAGGAGAAACTTAAACAAAGATATGGTTATATACTCATTATGTAGTGAAATAAAAGGATAGATTGATTTTATGGAAATTGTACTATTATCTTTATAGGTCAATGATTTTTTTGTTAAAATGGGGCCAAAGACTGCAATACGTTTTGTACTTTTGTAGAGTATTTACTAGAGTTTTTTCCTAGAGTAGTATTAGCACGGTAATGTTACATATACATTACCGTGGTATTAGTGTCCCCTAATTTCGTTTTAAATATTCGATAGCATTGAAATATTGTGATTTGAGCGCTGTTAAGCGTCTTTTACCTTTAAGAGAAAAAAATATTTCTATGCTAATAAATTAATATAGAAAATTAAAAGGATATTAATTGATTTTTTCTTTATTATACAAATATATAATAATTAAATATATTTTATTCTAAATACAACAAACTACAACTAACAACAACAATAAAAACTTTCCATTTTACGATTTATTTTAGCGTTTGTTAGTTTGCGGGCAAGGGATAGTAAAGGCTACATTTTCTTTGTAATATAATTGATTTCTGTAAGATATCTACTAATATATTATGTATAATGAATCAGTTACAAAAATTTAAGTGGATTGTAAAAACACAACATAAAAGCGCGCTGCGTTTTGAGTGAGAGCTTGAAAGAAGCTAGACAAGACTACGAGTATCAGAACAAAAGTTACTATAAACCTAAAATAAAATGAATAAAATCTCATTTGCTGTAATACGTAAGCGGCAGCCTTATAACACTGCGATACGGCATGATACGGCTGGGTTGAGATGAAAATTATCGTTTTTAAACTAGCTTCAATCACGGTGTAATGTTTTTTAAATCTTTTAAATATACTGTCGCTGTCGGTGTCTTTGATTCGACAGCAACATTGTTTTAACTTACATTTAGGTTTTGGATGTAATTTGACTGGAATAAAGACATTGATTCCATAACACATGATCTTTCGAAAGATTTTTTAAGTTATTATACGTATAAAACATGTTAATACATTAACAAAAGTTTATATTTTAAGGCAAAAGCTAAGTTAAATAGAATTGTAAATCTTATAAAGATTAATCAAATATTTAATGCCATACTTTTTAACATACGCAGCGTTTACCACATCAATTCTCTTACAAAACCAGTTCTAAGACACTAAACAGCGTAATTTTCTCCACTAATAAAAACATCAATCTATCGCGTCGATTAGGACCATCTCCAAAACCAATAGCTAAGGTCTTGTGCACACTAAGCTGACTTTAGGAAAAGCTAATACTTAATAAGTATTATATGTATTTTTAAAGTTATATTTCTTTTGGCACGCTTGGAGAAAATTATGAGAGACACCGACAGCCAAAAAGCGACATGATGAAGTTAGCTGCATTCCTTTTACAAGTAGAGAGTTGTGACATACGGAATGAAATCTTTAGCTATTTTTGTTCTCTTACGTGCGTACATAAGTACAGACACACGTTTTTTTTTAATATTTTGCATATTAACGAATCTTTAACAACTATTTTCGATTGAATTGAAAAAAAGAATGTTGTACTCATAATAATCTGTTAGATTTAGGCGAACATTTGAAATTTGAAATAAAACTATCTTTTCCGATTTTTTCGCAGAATTATTTAATTTTTGGTTCTCGACGACGACGTTTCTAATGCATTACAGTAATTATTTCTATGGGAGGGACTAATGTAACTTTAAATAATTTTATTTCAAAGGTGGTACATACTCAATTCGAGTGTACAGTATGTGGTACAACGGAATAAAAATGATAAGAAATTAAAAAGAAGTACACGTGTAAAACCGCGGGCAAGGGCTAGTTGAAAATATAACCATAGGAATAATATTAAGAATGCCGCTAACGCAATATTTCTTATAAGGTCGTGAGCATTGTTATTTTCTAATAGAATTTCTGATTTATTATTTTGATAAGCAACTAAGCATTGTATTGGTAATAGCATTTTCCTAAATAGAAAAGTTTGTTGTTAGGTAGCGCTAACAAGAGTGGCAGCAAGGCGTTATAATTCATTGAACACTCATTTCCAAGCACATAACTTAAGCTTATAATAATAAATAATAATTTATTAGCTGTCGCTTTAGCAAAATTCCCATTTGCGAAATCTTATTATGATGCATAATATTAAAATTGGTCTCTAAAACTGACACTCATTTCTTTTCATGTTTTGGGGTTCCTCCATATACAACTTCATATATGTAATACCTAATACAGAAATAAATGTGAAAATAACTTTGTATATCTAGTTCGTTAAAATAATGTCAAAATAATTAAAAAAAGCAATCATAAGGACTGCCGACAGAAGTGAAAACTTAAAACTATAAACAAACAGTTGTTATATTTAGATATTCAAGTTAATTGTTTCATCTTAAATTAAAATTTATAAATTAAAACTGTTTACATTTATCTGGTTTGACATCTATCGGTGCTCTGAGTGTTAGCGCTAACACGTCACGTGACCATGTCGATGACGACTTACATGAATTTATTCCCCATCCAAACCAGCCTATAGAAGTGTTTACTTCAAAAAGATTAGATTATCTAGTGTTACATAATGTAATTACTTATTGTGTAAATATTTTCATTTTTCGTCTTTTAGCATAAAGTTAGAACTGTAGCACTACTAATAATAAATAAACTTAAAATATGAAAATTGGTATCAGAATGCTATAATTAATCAGTTAAATATCTCCTCTCACTTGACAGTATAAATCAAGATAATGCAAATGAAGTCAAATTTAATCAACGACTTTAGAAATTTCTGTATTCTACTTACATATGTATTATCGGTGTTTTATACTATTATCGATATTGTTTTATTATCTTAATAAGATTAATTTTAATAGGTATTGTTAGATTGCTTAGATACTGTCCTAATATATATGGCATATTAGGTGAATATATTATGTATGTAATATGTAAATATTAATATGTGAATATCGAAATCTGTCCTACATTTTTTAATATTAATTTTAAAGTTTAAAGTTGTGAGATGTCTACTATATACTCGTAAAACCACATATTCACGTTGTTTTTAAACTAATATACTCATATAGTAAAAAAATACGATTCCTTCCAATAAAAGAATAATAAACTTAAAATTTTGAACAAACTGCAAAATACACTAGTATATTAAGTAATCAGTATAAGTAGGTACACATTTTTGAGGTATGTGATTTTTGAAATGTCTCCAATTGGTATCCACTTTCAGTCACTATAGTGGGTAATGTAGAAAAAAATATATTTGTCACAATTTAAGTTTAAATCAATTTTCTTGTTAATATGTTTAAATATATTAAGATAAAACATTTTAAGTTAGATTATAAAAATAAATAAAAAGGTATAATTTTATTTAGTGTATAACAGTAGGTATAACGAATATCAAAATATATACGCTTCGAATTTGTCAGGATCTATGAACATTAGCCTTTGCCTATTCTTCGAAATATGTATAATCTAGATCTAATTTCGCATACCACGGACAATTCATAAATATACCATGAGATAGAGAAACATTTCTATGAATTCATATTGTAAATTCCAGCGATTTGTAATACTTGTTCAATTGTACTTATGCGTTTCGTACATACATATGTCATTACAAAAAATAAATACGTAACAAAGTCATCAGAAATACTAAATTCTTTATAATCAATACCAGTCAGTCTATAGACAGTGAGTCGAATATGTAGGTACATTAAATATTTTTTGGAAAATCTTATTGAAATAGTCTGTATTATCGATACAGAGACCGAATCTATAGTTTTTAGAATTTTTGCCTATCTACATGTCTGTCTGTCTAGGAACGCATCAGGACAAAACACCGCACAGATTTTGATGAGGTTTGGTATGATGATAGCTGGTTATCCGGATCACCATACCTATAGTATACTTTTTACTGCGAGATAATCTCATCTCTGAGAAATCTATACAAAATATTTCTGATAGGAAAAATGATTATACAATGTGTCTTTCTGTGTGTCTTGATATAAAAAATCATTTTATCTTCAAGCAACCCAATGCATTTGAAATTAATTAGATTTAAGTAACTAGTTAGGTAACTAATATCTATTTAAAGTAACCATAACGACTTAAAAATAACATCAGAAAATGTCGCTAGCAAGAACTAGATGACCTATATCAGTATTAGTATCCATTCGTCGAACTCAAAGGTAACAAGAATGAGCAGTTCAATTTTAGATAGTTGTAAAATCGAAAGTGGGAGCCGCTTCGTCTCGGGGGCCGCTTAATCGCACTTTAATAGCTGCGGCGTTTTACAAAGAGCCTGGGTTTCTCCAATGGTAACTATCGTGTCGGAATTCGGAAGCGTTTGCGACAACGACACAAATATATTTTATAATCTTATTAATTTTATATTGATTTACTTTTTTGTGGATTAATGAATGGTATTTTATTATTACTTATTTTCTTATATGTATGTATCATGTGTTGTACATAATATATTGGTAATAATAAGAGTAATTGACTAGGTCTTATTCTAAATATTGAAATTTACGCAGAAAACACATTTTACAATTATTACTATTGCTAATAAAAAAATCAAAAATATGTCAACATCACATATTTTACGTCATGGATACGTCACTTGGATATATTTATAAATTTCTATTAGCGATACCGATATTAAAAACACAAACTGTAACTGTAAAGGGTGTGTCGGCACCAATGAAAACCGCTAGAATGTGAATGGCAGTATTATGGCAGAGCTCGTTCTCTAATCTCTTGCTTTTATTTTCATTTAAAATATATGATATTTTTAATATTATATAATATTATAAATGATAATACCTATATCTTTTATATTTAAATAAAATCCAGATAAAAACAAAATGTATAAAAAACTCTTTAAAAAAACTCTACAATTTACAATAGAAATTTGGTATTTTTTTCAATTCATTAAGAAACAACAGAATTAGAACAGTAACAAACTACAGAATTTTGTTTTGAAATAATAATAGTACCTACCTACATCAAATGATTTGATAATATGTTTGTTTGTTTTATTTACAAAAAAACAGCAATTCGCTATTTATGTATTATATACCTTATCTATATTTATTAAATAGCAGTACAATGTAAGTTTTGTTTTAATTTTAATTTAGTATTGTTTTCGAATTTTGAAAACGTTATTTTTCATAATTTGTGTCCATGTAATAAGAAATTACATATCTACTACAGATTTTATTGAATGGCATTGGCAGCAGACAATACTAAATACACTGGGATTAATCTAATTTACGTTACTCCTTCAAATTTAAATCCTATTCAATTCCTTTTTTGAAACTCATCTAGTATAATTTTTAATTTCCTTGCTAAGGCGACTAACACCCGCTGGTCGTCATAACCAGCCAGTACGTGACCGCGGCTTCTTTGATGTACAACCTTTTTTTCTCTTACCTTTAACGTTTTTTACTTTTTTCTTTAATTTATTTTTGTTATTGGTTACAATATCATCAGGCGGCTACCGGGCGATCCAAAGGGTTAATTTGGTTTTATTTATGCAAAATAAGTGTAAGATTTATTGGTAACGGGGTGGCCCGCTTAAAGTGTTATGATCTCGTAATAACAGTTATTTTTCCGCCTTAATCTTGCTAATATTATATTAAACGGTAACCTAATGTTGATAAATTTCATACAGTTTTATTTTTCTTTTTAGTAATTTATTGCCAGCATTCAGTTTCAAAAATTCAGGTTTCAAATGCTTACAATATACTGTGAATTTAGTCAAAAAAATGAAATAAATACAAAATTTTTGTTATAGATTTGTATGCTGAAAACTATTGATTATTATATGAAATCAAATAAAATAATACTTAACTAATAAATGCCTATTGTACTCTACTACTCTACGATAATATTTTATACTTTTTAATAGGACTTTGAAACATTTACAATATGTACCTACTTATATTACTGTACTATTATTTTGCAGGTAGGTATATTAGTGAGCAGTGGTTCTTAGACATAGCTTAGAAGTTATAATAAATTCACGCAAGGCTAACCCGCGCGTCGTCGCTTCATTCATAAATTCTTGTCCTATGATACATTCAATTTTTTTGAACTAATAATGAGATTTTGTTGATGTGATTTAACAAATTATTTATTGTAGCAAATTATTATGCGCCTAAATAAAAAAAAATATCTTTTCAGTAAACGTATGGATTTGAATATGAAATAAGTAAGTAGGTAGCTACTGAATTTCCATGAGAAAAGGCGAAAAAGTATCATTAAATGTTATTGTAAACTATTTTATTAATTTAGGAAAGCAATTATTATTTTACTAAAAAGTCGTTTTAAAAATCTCTTAAATATAAATTTAAGGAATAAATAATCAACAAAAATAATTTGTCTATTTTCATATATTGTTTGTAAGTGAACAGTGAGAGAAGTTAACAGTTTTACAAATACCATAAAAAAGATACTTAATTCTCGTGGCTTCAAATGCTAATTATATGCTAAACTTCGTTCTAAATTCAAGAAACTTTCCACTAACAATTCAAAAGTGGTCTATGAGCCGGAGAATAATTCTTTCATCACATCCAAATTTCTTACACCGATAAAGATCTTTACGTGTGTGAACTTAACACTATACATTACATTACGACACGTTTAAAGCCTACCGCGATGGCACCCATGGAGGCTTAGAGAGAGAGGGCTGAAGCGGGATAGAGACAGAGTGCATCTGAAAGGCGGCTGACGCCAAAGGCGGCGGCGAACGCTAATTGGAGAGTACTGCGACTTCAAAGCGCGCCGACTACAACGTTTATATTAGGCAGGTACGGTCGGCCACAGGTATAACACAATTCATATATAACATTTTAGCATTTATTAACATAATCATAAGGGTTATAGTTAAAGAATTGAATATTATGGTTCACTCTTGCGCAGATTGATTAATTTCACCGATCCGCGCTAGGCAATTAGTACGCCTTTGTTGAGGTCACCGTAGACAATTTGTGTGGTATGGCCTTTTGATAGGTCTTATAGGATATAGATATGGATAAATTAACTAGCCAATTTAAGCAAGTTGAAAATTAAAATTAAGGTTTCGTTCCAAATATTTCTTTAAGGCCATTTCAATATATTAAGGGCGAGACGAATATCTTCGTGTTATTAATTACCACACTGAAAACATACTTATTTTGTGTATTATTTATTAATTTTAGCCTTTGATTCCGCTCTAAATTCGCTCTATTAGCTGTTTTTACTCTAAATCTCTCACTAATCTGTTAAATTTTTTAATGAAAAGAAGTAACAAAACATACTCAATAACTTACAAACTTTTACACTCAAAATGTTAGTATAATAAACAATTATTATAAGTTTGACTTAAAATAGAAATATTTTTTTTACATATACGTTGTTGGTATAAAATATGAATATTAAAATGTTGCCATTCTATTTTGATACGTTCTCTTATGCTATTAACTTAATTATTAAACCAAAGAACGATCGTCAAAAAGCGTGTAACTCTGCTCTAAACAACAAAGAGATGACCGCATTGTGTCTACCTTCCATTACCATTTACAGCCATCACCCGTGAAGTGTTGACACTAAGTCCCGATTTCCTACGCATTCGTCTCGCCATCCCTTAGTCTATTCACAAAATTACTATTTGCTACTTAGATAGCATCTAAGTCAATGGAATAGGTTTCAAATTAATTAATTTTAATCTAATTAATAGTGTTTTTGAACAAGTTTATACTAACAGTTCGCGTGATTCTTAAGAAAAGGAGCTAAAGTTAAAGCTGTTTCGTACACTACATGAATAAATTTGTAGATATGCAGACCAAATTTTATTTACAGCTTATAAAATTCTTATTCGGTCGGAATAAAGTTTAAAACGTTACTTAAATATAGCATTAACATGCCGTAATACGATCTGTGATAGGATTAGAAGGTTTGGTATTAAAGACCCTGGTAATTGGATTACAGCAATAAGATAAAAATCTTTAGTGTAAAGAGCGTGGGCGGTTAAGTCACAAAACGTTTGTAAAATGTTTAAGCTTATAAAGCAATCGACATTAGACTTTAAAATTTACAATTAACATGAGGATAAAATTCTTAAAAGATGTTTATATGTGTCATCGATATGCCATACTTAATGAATGTAAGTAAAAATTAAAATAAAATATTGATCAGATTTTTACGATCCAAAAATTTGATTTAAAAATTAAATCCTATGATTTAAAAAAAAGTGGATTTTAAATTTCGCACTTAGCCGCATTTTTGCTCTAAAGCGGTTCTAATTCATAATGAGAGGTTGTCTGTAGCGTGTATCAAAATAAGTAACAATAAGATGCGATAGATAGCATCGTACCTCGGGCTGCGATGAAATGGCTCAATCTCGGGGCTCGGCCGTGAAACATTTATTTTAATTTTAATTGTTTACTACTGACCGCTTGTGGCATCTTTTAAAGATATGGAATTTTAAAATATTAAATTTCTAATAAAAATTAAGAGAAAGAAAATAAAAACATTTAAGAGCTTTATGTAAAAGTAAAAATTTATGTAAAAAAATTAGGTATAGGTGCCTTTTGTGTTTATCCATACTAATATTATAAATGTTAAAGTTTGTAAAGATAGAGGGATGGATGTTTTTACTCTTTTATGCCAGAACGGCTAAACGGAACTGGATTAAAGGCACATAGATAGATTATACTTAGTCTGGAATAGTTATAATAGTTAATAATACTTTTTATCCAGGAAAAATGTACGGTTCCCGTGGGATAGATATACCTAGAAACTTTCGAATTTATAATACATAGTAGTGGGACGTGCTTAATATACCTAATATAAAATTAACGTTTTTATTTAGTTATTGAGAAGTAAAAAAATAAACTGTAAACGGTACGGTACGTTAAAAAGCGTAACGAGCGTTAGAATATGCTAATAATATAAGTAATGCATATTCATAATATATAATGTATTTTAATTTTAACCAAACTAGGCAAGTAATACAATGTAAATAACAATGAATAAATGTATCTAATTAAAATACCTAACCTTTAAGACGTTTAAAGTATTTAGAATAATTAATTATTCTTATTTGTTGTCAACAAGTAAAGAAAACTTTAAGAATCTACATGTACCTACATAATACATAGAGCGTAGCGCGAGAATAATTAGCACATAGCAATTTTTTTTAACTATACTATAACAAAGGTGTACAATCGGAATTTATACCTCTTGAAGATCACATCAAAGGGTTTATATTCAGCGGGTTATGATTCAGGTTTTCTAAAAGCTTATGGGAAAATAAAATGTGTTTTCTGGAATAAAAGGGTTTCTGGTAGAGATCTCTTAAAGAGATAAGTCATCCTTTGTACACGTGGTATCTGTTTTCACTTGTATGTTTTTTTTCTGGCACATAATTAAATAAATAAATAAAAAGCAAGAAAATTCAAATTATTTGACACATTAAACATTGTTTTTCTGATCAATTCCTGATACGGTACCATTAATGTCTGCACATATCCGTTGGTTTAAGGGAAGTAGGATTAACGGGGATCCTTATCCCAAACTTTCAGTAAAAACTAAAGTCTAGAGACTTTATTCTAGAATAGAACTAGAGATGTGATAAAAAGAGCTGACCTGACCATACATTTTCAACGTTTTTCACTTTGTGTAGAAATTTCGAAACGCTGTACATATATACAGAAACATAGACTCTCCTGAGTGGGTGGTACTAACAGGACTGCCACGAATTCTTTTTAAATTCACACTTCATTCTGCGAAACATCGCATATAACCGGTTTTACACATGTTACACCGTCGGTGGTCGCTCAAACATGGCTCAAACTAATTGTAAGGCATTAACCTTATAAGCTTACAATAATGAATAAGTAGTTTTTTTGTACTACTATTTAAGCAGTAAGTGTGTCGGGGCTAGATGTTATCCGTGGATGGAAATTGTTTTACATTGCCGTCTTGAGATGTAATTGACAAATATTAAAATGCAAGTAGCAACCGGAGGATATTTTTTTACTCTCATAGCTGTTATATTATTAGTAAGAATTTGTATTTTTTAATAACATAAAATCATGATTATTTTACAGTTGTTTATATAGTATCTATTTGTTTTACCGGAAACAAAAAAAAGACTTAACAGACTTAGATACTAAAATATATAGATTTTTGGAACTCCTCAAATAGAAAAAAGGAATTACTAATAAAAGTTATGCGCTACCTTTAAAATTTCTTTAAAGACATTAAAAATATGTACCTACATATACATAGACAACCTGCATAGAATCAATTAATCAATCAATTTTTAACTTTGTAATTTATAAAGTATTTTGTTTCTATGATAACTTAGATAATACAATACAATGAATGCACAGAAAAATAATACTAATAAATTACTTAATTTAGAAATACGAAATATTATATTTATGTAAACAACGTGCAATTCAATAGTAGTCATTACAATTTTTTATACAATCTAGAAAGAAAAAGCTTTCATATTGTATTCAATAAATAATTCAAAGTAGTAGGTATTCTAAGAAATATAACTTCGATCTTATTGGCAACAAAGCTCGACAAAATTTACTAAATACGCCACATTCAATCACAACCCGCGTCGCTTTAATTACGACTTTCATTACTGCTAGCCACTGATTACCCCGTCTAAAGGGCTCTACACACGAGCGGTAGTTTTTCAAGAAGTTAAAGGAAACAAACAATTAATGTTGTTCATATGTACATATTCATTGTTATGCATCAATATAATATTCATATATAATGTAATTTATTCGTTACTATTTATATAGTACATATTTTCCTTTATTTTTATATTCTACTGGCAAACTTAAAAAGGTTGGATTAAATTAAAAAATATACTAACTAATATAAAATAATAATCAATAAAGTAATATTTTATTGATACTTTTATATTATGTTTTGTGATGATTTGATATTTTTAGATATGGAGATTTAAATAAATACTTACTTTCTGTTATAACACCTATTATTTCTTACTCTGGATACAAAATCGTTTTTTCAATTGTAGTAGTTCAATGGACTATTTAAAAAAAATCGATTATAGGTACTTAACCATCGAATATCATACCTAAATTAAAAAAAAAACATTTAAAATCGATAAGTATCGAAAGAAAAATCAAATAATGGGACTTAACAAAATATCTATAATCTATACGTATATAATGTAATCAGTAGTGGCGTCCCTAGCGCAAGTCGATTAGCCCCAACTGGGGATTTGATCAACAATGGAGTATATTTATAGCAAGTAGCAGCTTATTGTGTTGAGCAAATCGACGCGTTATTGTGCTTCCATCGACGTATCGTATTAATAGTTTCCATTAGAAATAAAGTTCAGATGTTTTAGTGTTGCTATGTTTGTGTGCTTGAGTTCCTTATTTAGTGACTGGATTTATGCTTTCATTAACGCAACTAGCAACTCTCGTGATTTTTTCTGTGTTGTTAATATTATACGAAATTCATATTCACGAAATTCATTCATAAAGGCTAACGCCTAACATATTCTTTATATTCATTGGTTTTGTTGATAAAAACTATAAGCGGTCAAGACGCAAAAGCGTGACAGTCTTAGACATTATTGAATAAATATTAAATGACATCTGAAGGTGTCTTTATATTTATATTTAATATTTATTCGTGTGCATTATCAGTTCACGTATGAAAATGATTTTTTTATTGAAAAAGTTAAATTAGGTTACCTTTTTTTGCAACCTGCAACCTTATAAGTATCTACTGAATTTACAAAATTGAGCTATCACCCAAATTAGTTTGTAAATCTGTCAAATATTTAAATTACACCGCGGCTTCCTCGTCTTAAATTGAAATGCTGTTGCGGTTTTCAATTTGAGACGACGCAACACTAGCAGGCCTATGGGTTGCCAGCTACAACCACAGACTGCTTTGTGCCATCAAACGCCTTCAAAATGACTTTATTTGTGCAACATTTGCAACACAGTGTCATTTCTGTATGAGAGATAAATTGTATTTAATTTAAATGACGCTCAAAATGATATTTTAATAGGTATAAAGTATAAATATGAATAAGTCGATCGTTACTTCATCACTGCATGAAAGAAGGACAAATCAATAAGCACACTTTCACGTAGGTAATAATTTTAGTATGGAATACTTACTTAAAGATGATTAACTTTTGATTTTATTTAATCAATATAAAATAGCAATTATCCTTAATTGGTCTCTTTGCTCTACTGTTGTTGTTGTCTTGTGATTCGATAGCGTCTTTAATGGCTTTTGACCTTCAATTGATTCTTAATGTCAATATTGAACTTTTTTTTTTAAACAAGTTGTCAACTTGGTCTATAGAAATAAAATAGGTACTTCTCTTAATTTTAGGTCCATAAACTTACTGTCCGTATAACCGTTGACACTAGCTAGTATAGATGGCTGCAAATCCATAGGTTTTAACTAGTTTCCAAGTCAGGCCAAGTATAATTATTAGGGATTTTCTACGAACAAAATCTGAGTAACAGCACAGATCAAATAATACTATACTAGTGCAACAGTAACAACCCAGAGTTAGGAAGTTGGCGGTGTTACAGGCCCGGGCCCCGTACATATTGGTAAAGCCGGTGGCCCTGCGCCTCAATTCTTAACGGTTGTGCCGAATTGTTGTCTCATTAGATTTGGAGACTGAAAAGTACTATGAATGTACTTATGTCGGCGCACATACTTGTACACTATTATATCTGTAAACATGTGTATGAATACGGCTGGTCACAAAGATTGGTCGTCATGGCCGAAATTGGTGAAGAGGATATTATCTTTTCTCTCTATGAAAAATATCACATCATCGCGTTACTCCGTTTATCTATACCTACTAATATTATAAAGTGATAAAGTTTGTGAGTTTGTGAGTTTTTGACGTTGTAGGGTAATCTCTGGATCCACTGACCCGATTTAGATGAAATTTGGTAAGAAGATAGTTTGAGACCCTGGGAAGGACATAGGATACTTTTTATCCCGGAAATCATCCCGTAAGAGGGTGAAAATGGGGATGAAAGTTTGTATTGGGAAGCAAGCTAGGGACGAACCCGAGCGAAGCAAGGGTGAGTCGCTATAAATAAATAAAAAATCAGATCCAGATATTTTTTTCTCTTTTTTATCGGTCCTTTCATATATAACGTGTCTTCTCCATTTTACGTGACATTGGCGAAGTAAATTGTGCCAACACATCACTCCTAGAAGCCACTACACAAATAAACTGAATTGAATAAAAGAACCAACTAATACTTATACAATTACAAATTTCACTTACCAATACCTACGATTTTTTTACTAATCACTACTGAAATCTAGTACCTTAAGAATCTTTATCCTGCAGTAGATATTATTGAACCAATCACCGGTCCGGAAGTTTTGTAAACATAATTTAATTACGTGATTTACTCCCTTATCTCTTATCGCCATGGCCAACCAATGAACTGCGTTATGCTGCATTATGAAGTATAAAAAATGTATTGAAAAAAGATTCGTAATCGTAGCGTTTCTGTATTAAACTTTCTAGATATTAAAACAATAGAGCTTTTGAGGTATTTATTATGTATATCAATATATTGAATTGAATATGAAGTTAATATGTAAATGTAAGAAAAAATATTTTTTAATAGAACCTAATGTGTATATACCTACTTACCTATAATAAAATATGTAGATAGCATTCAAATATTTGAGAAACAAAGTATAGATGTATTAGAAAAGAATTAGTCCTTTTCGTATACTTTTAACTCTGACTAAACTTTTAATTTGTTTATTGATTTGAAGGCAATTGTAACAAGTACAATGATTTAAAAAGCATTGAAAGAAAAATGTAACAATCAATATCAACCGCCATACGGATCGGTGGGTCGTAATCTAATAGGTGTATAATAAAATTCTAAATCTATAGTTTTTATAATTTTTGTCTGTCGTCTGTCTGTCTGGGAACGCATCCCGGGATAACCACTGGACAGATTTTGATGAAATTTGGTACGATGATAGCTAGTTATCCACTTTTCACTGCGGGAAAATATCTCATCTCTGAGAAATCTATACTAAGCGCTAAAACGTAAACGTCAATTTAATTTTAACTGATACAAAATTATAATGTTTACAATAACATACGTATATTATTTCATACATCATTGTTTTCTACGAGTATATCAATTATATAATCTAATTTAAATGAACGTTTAATAGTTTATACCTATTTGAACTTAATTTTAAAAGATCTCCATCTCTTCGCTCTATGCTATGGAGACAAGTCAAAACAATAATTTAAATTCGAGTAGGTAAGTAGGTACGCCAGACGATGACTCGATATCAATTCAATTGAAGCAACTTTTGTCAGATTCATAATGCATTCCTTTATTAAAAGCTATTTTCTCAAACAATCGCGCCAATAAGAAAATAATTCGACGCGCGATCTTTAGTACGCTGAACTTACATATTGTGCCATCTGCTTTTATTCATACAAGCGAATGTAGCCTCTATTGTATGAATATAGGGCGCAGATTTTTGTGAAGGAATTATAAAGATACAAAAGAACTTTGTGACCTATATTGAAATCTATATTCAATGAAAAATGGTTTGCGTGTTTTAATAATGGAGAATATAAGTCGTGACGATGTTAAAAAAGACTCGTAATTTTTGGAAAGTTGATGATCAAAGGACTATAGAAACTTCTGAACAAACTTCTACAGTCCTTTGATCATCTTCGATTTTTTAAGAAATCTTACTTTAAGCGTATATTTTAATAAAATAATTACAATACGAGGATCGATTTTATAATAACTTTCTTTATACGCGCAGATGTGTTAAATATTTTTTGCTTATAACATTGTTCGTTTAAAACAATTAAATGTAATTTTGATGTAGGTATCTTTTTATACATTTTCTTTTGTGAATATTTTATATAAAGTATATACTTATGACAAAAAGATTTATCCCATTACGAAATATTAATAACAGATTGTTTTTGAGAGTGAGACAAAAGAAACTCTAAGAATACCTATGTAAATACAGTTTAATATACATGTAGGTAGGTAATATAATCTTTATATATATAATTCTTCTGTCAGTGTGTATGTCACTGAACTTCTCTCAAACGACTGGACCGATTTTGATGAAATTTTCTTGTGTGTATTCAAGGGGATCTGGGAATGGTTTAGATTCACAATTTGAATAATAATTTTCATCAAAAAAATTATTAAAAAAGTTTGAAATTTTCAAATTAAAGACGTGTAGACAGGACAACGTCTGTCGGGTCCGCTAGTATATTATATACATTTACGATAAGTGAGAAACCTTATACTTATATTTTCATATAATATTATGTATCTACACAGTTAATCAACGCCCACATAATGAAGGGGAAGAAATAATTCTTTCAGAAAAACTTATAAAGCCACTAAACGTTACTACATGCACATAATTACCGAATGGTTTTGGTAAAAAATAAATCGATAGAGATCTATTATCTAAATCAATATCAGAAGTAGAAAGGTGTAAAACTTAATGGGTCTTTTTTAAAGGTTTATCTTTTGATTTCTGCCACGAATCTACAGTTAAATTAAAATAACAAGCAAGTCTGCAAAGCTTTAATTTTTTTTTAAATTTATTTAGAAAATACTGAGTAATTCTTTTTACCCTCCGCAATAAAACCTAATTCTTTTTTATTTATTAATTTAGTCACTACATACAAAATTGAAAATACGTTTAACTAAAATATTATGTCATATCTCTTTCTAACAAACGAAAAGTGCACGATAGAGCCAAAGGCTGCCAAACGTCTTCTAAAGGTTAACTAATAAGTATTGAGGTAAGGAGAACTATCTCTGAGTTGAAAAAGTGTCCGTCAAAAAGAATCGAATTATGGTGGCGGTGTGGTAGCAAGTGCGTACATTTTGAAAAAAGCGCCAAAAGTATTAAAAGTTCACAGAAAACTACTACTCAAGTCACCCAAAATATTAAATTTTTCAACTCAGAACACTTCACTTCGTTTACAACTGCTAAATTCATATCATATCCCCTTGCTACGCTAGTGCCATTTTGATGGGTTTTTGAACTTTAATTTACCGCTTACAGATGGATACTTTTTCAACTTGTCTCCCAAATAAGATGGTTTTCCTTACCTCTACCCTCTATACTAATAAGATATTGCACGTGGTATGTGCACTGTGCATATGGGCATATGCACATGGGCATATGCACATGGGCATATGCACATGGGCACATAACACTACAATATATTATGTAGCTAAAATAAAATACAGATAAAGCAGCATATAATCTACATCTGAAAAGAGTAGGTCTATGGAACTATAATATATTTGAACGAACGGAAATTGCATTGAAATCTCATCTTTTATCGTAATTTTCGTAATATATTTTGTACTAGATTATAATGACTCATGAAACCTAGTTTTAAAATCAAATTGTGAAGTATCTATGGAGTTTCTTTATAACGTTGTATAAAAAAACTTCCCACCTCCCCTATTTATCGCTCATCCAATAGAACAACGACGTAATTACCAAAAAGTTGAAAATGACTTTTGATTGTCATAAGTTCTTATTTCGAAAGTTCTATCTATGACAAAAACGGCATAATTATATTTACGGTAGTTTTCGATAGATGGAGTGAATGACATTAGGGAATTGACGTATTTTTCAAAAGGATACTCGGAAACATCGACATATTTGTCACTCGTGCGGGGCGCCTCGCGAAGTGAGACCGTGTCGGGAGTTAGTGCGACACAAATGTAAGTTATGACAAACTATGTCAATTTTATTGGTAGAACAATGACGCAATTGACAATTATGTCATTATGTCAATAAAACTGCATTAAATCGTTTCATTATATGACACAATTGCCAAATACGTTCCTGTTCTGACAAATAACATATAAAAAGGTAGGTACATAATTATTTTCAAGTGCATACTTATTTTAAATATGTATAAGTATATTATGTTATTTGATATTCTTATTGACTCGCATATTGAAAATACTGATAAATTACTTAATATTAAACTATGATTAACGTATTATCATTAATACGTTAATTATACTTTCTTTTTGATCATACCTACATGATAAATGCTATTCTATGTATTCAATTTTTATGTCTTTTTTTGTTATCAAGAAGATTCTAAAAGTTTTGTGGTACTTTATTTATTTAATAAAAATGGTGTTGTTTTAGGCCATAAATATAAATAATATGTTTAGGCCAAAAAGAATCAAGCAGATGGTAAAGTTGGGTAAAGACGGACATGTACCTCAACCTTTTTCTTATAACATCCAGACAGAATTGACAGCAATGAATAATCCTATAAAATTGAAACGTAAGACTATTATTTTCTTCCTTTTTAATTTTCCTACTTGAAATGACCCAGTTCTCAGAAAAGTCTGTGTTTTAGCTGAAATTGAAGGTCAAAGTGGAACTCAGAAAAGGAATCTGTCGTCAGATATGGAAGAAGAATATATCAAAACAACTGAAAAATTCTGGAAAAGAATACATTTCCCACACCGGAAAAAAGATTGCAAGTAAACTAATAATACCGCCATGCGACTGTAGATTACAATGTAGGAACAAGTTTTCAGAGGATCAAAGAAAGGAGATATTTAAAAGTTATTGGAATTTGGCATCTCTTCAAAGACAGAGAAATTTTTTATGCACGTGTATAGAACCTATAAATATTTCATGTCGTCGTATAAAGAACCTAGACAAACCTAGAACACCTAATTGCTTATTTTCATTATTAAATAACGGTCAATGTTTTAAAGTACGCAAAAATTTTTTGTTAAACACTCGGAATTACTGAGAGAACACTAAGAACTGTAATCGAGACCAGAAATTATAATGCTGGCATGGCCCCTAAAGATAACAGAGTTAAACATGGGAATCATAAAAAAAAGAGATCCAGAACTTGTACAATCTGTTAAAGACCATATTAATTCAGTGCCACGGATTGAATCGCATTATTTAAGAGCTAACACGTCTAGAGAATTTATAGATGGTGGTCCAATTGCTGAATTACATCGTAATTACAAGACACAACGTTCTTCTCTACAGAAAGAAGCAGTAACTTACGACGTCTACGCAAAAATTTTTAAAACTAATTTTAATATATCTTTTTTTTCCAAAGAAAGATCAGTGCGATCTGTGTGAATCTTACAAAAATGCCGTAGGTGAAGGCAAAGACAACTTGCTCCTAGAATATGAGTTACATCAAAGAGAAAAACAATTAAGTCGTAATGAAAAATCCAAAGATATAGAGACCTGTAACGAAGCCAACAGTAATACCCTAGTCTTTATTTATGATTTGCAGGCAGTAATGCCAAAACCAATAGGTGAATCGTCTGCTTTCTACTACAAGTCAAAACTCAACTGCTTAAATTTTACTGTAAGTTATTATTAAAGTCTTAAATTTAATTTCATTATATACAGTTATCTTAATAATTATAAATGGCATTATTACTTTTATATTTCAGATATCTGATTAAAAGAATAAAATAACTGATAGTTATTTTTGGCATGAGGGATTGGGCAATCGTGGTGCAATTAAAATAGGTTCATGTGTTTTTAAATTTTTAGAAAAGATTGCCCTTGAAAGTCCCAACATAAATATTATCTTCTATTCTGATAATTGCTGTTGTCAGTAAAGGAATAGGTAGGTTTTAAGTGCACGGAATGAATTCTGATATCAACATTAGTCAATACTGTTATTAATCGATATTTGAATGTTTATATTTTCAGATACTAAGCATGTATGCGTATGCAGCAAGAACATTGGCAATTAATTCAATTACCCATAAGTTTTTAGTGAGAGGTCATACCCAAAATGAAGGAGACAACGTTCACTCCATTATTGAAAAGACCATTAAAAATGCCAAAAAGTCAGGCTCCATATACGTTCCCGATCAATATATTCAATTAATAAGAAACGCTAAAAGAAAAGGCAAACCTTACGTCGTCCATGAATTGAATTTTTCAGATTTTATTGATTGGAAGGATTTAACTGATCAATTATCTATCAATTTCAACAAAAATCTTAATGGAGATATTGTCAAGTTGTCGGACATTCGACTAATTAAATTTATTAAGGGATCTGATGTTTATTTATACAAGAGATCATACGACGATACAGCAGAATAGATTCAATGTGGTATGAACATAGGATCTAAAAGACGAAATTCGCCGAAATTCGCCTGAAAAACGCATATAGTGCTAAACTTTGTATTTCAGATCGTAAAAAAGCTGATTTGTCGCGTTTAATAAATACTAATATCATACCAAAATATTATGAGGCTTTTTATAATTCTATTTTGTAACAAGTTTAATTTTGAGTTAAATGTCTATTTTCTTGTTTAATTATTTTTTAAGCAATTGTGATATTATTTTATGTTCCTACTTGATTTTATGCTTTTTAAAATTATATAAATATAAGGTTTATAAATATAAAACTGCATTGATTATTTTGTTGTTTAAATTCATGTTTTATTCCCATTTCATAACATAGTTTATGTCATAATTGTTAAATTTCATTTATAAAATGGCATAAGTGTACGTCAGGTTTGTTATAATTGGTATTTTTAAAAATTTTCTTGAGTTTTCTAAGGAAGTTATTATACATTTTTATTGACAGTTAGAGTAACATTCATAAATATTAAAAAAAATCATTAGAATGATTTAATACACATTTTATTTTAAGCTTCAAACTTTCAAAACGTTCTCCTGAAAAATAGCTAAAACGTAATTACGTCATTGTTCTATTGGATGAGCGTTATGTTTATCACACAAGTATTAACATTTACAATGGCAAATAAATGTAATTTATCTCTTACATAATTTTACATGCGCGATTCACACTTCAACTTTTATTCTAATAATTAGCTTATTACATTTTATGCGAATTCACATCTTTAGAAACTGTATATTTTTAATAACGTGATACCTACTTAACGGCTCGATTCCGGCTTGCCTGTAAAGGGGACATGTAGAGAGAGGACACAATATATGTACATTTTTTATTTATTTAGATACAGAATTTAACATCATTTTACTATTTCGGTTTCTCTATATAAAGAATGTGGAAGTGCGTGCTTCTTTTGTAACTATATATTTTAGGTTTATATAAGTTTATCCGTGCCATATTGTTGAAGGTGATGGAAAACTATAACAAAGATATTAATGTCTCTTTTTATATCTATACATATAATAAAATTGTAACTGAGCCGAATCTGTACATTAAATATTTTTTGGAAAATCTTATTGAAATAAACATTATTATCGTTAAAGAGGCCGAATCTATAGTTTTTAGATATTTTGTCTGTCTGTCTGTTACCGCATAACATAAAAACCACTGGAGGGATTTTGATGAAATTTGGTATGATGGTAGCTGGTTATCCGGGTCAACATATAAGAAAAATTAAATAAATTAGGCAAAATATCTCATTTCTGATAAAAATACAAAAAAACTGCATTGTAAGAGTATACTGATATGTAAAACCTAAGAATTTGGTTTTTCGTCATCTGAACGCGGGCGGAGCCGCGGGCAATGCTAGTTTATTATAAAAAAATATCTAACCATAAACGCTTCTAAACATACTATGTCTGCCTATATTTCAAAAATAGGTTTTTCCTCGAACATTGATAATATGACTATTTACATGAGACTAAAGGCAAATTAACCATTAAAAAATATTCTTCATCTGTCTGTTTATTCACCCGCGTAAATCTTCGAAGCTTCAATAATATGTTCATACTAGTGGATAGTTTTTTGAGTTGTTTTCACTATCGTAACACGCGAGCGCAGCCACGGGTCAAAACTAGGTTGTAATTAAATAAAACAATGCTTAAATTCACTCGAGATAAACGTCGGTGTTTTACAAAGCCGGCGGTTTATTTACAAACGGCTGTAATTCCGCCCGGGTGTCCAAATGTGGGGTTATTAAATAATGCCCGGCAATAATATAATGCAATACGATTGCTACACGATGGTGCGACTAATTTTATAATTTAAATTATCTCATAATTACCTATCTCTTTTTATTAAAGGTATTTAGTAATTTAATTCTTAGAAGTGATCGACAAATTCGTGCCTTAATTTTCTTCTTTTTTGTAATTTTTACGTAAGTATAATATTCTTTATTTACCACGAAAAATATTGTTAGATACTCTATAAATAATACTGAAGGATGGATAACATTTGTTGTCATATAATATTAATTGCTAATTGGACACAATTTGATATTTTATAACAAAAAAGTACCAGCGTATTGCAAGTCATAATCAAAAAATGCTGCCAACGTATTTTAACGGAAAAACAAAAACGTGCACCCTATTTGGTCAAACAGTCTATGCCATCATATCACAGATGGACAAGATAGCAGTCGATGAAGGTGTACCCAAATAATATAATTAAATTAATCGAATACACCTGCATCACTCCTACTATGGAAGTAAGAGCGAGACACCTTGCCTTTATGCCTTCATAGTGATTTGTACAAATTGTCCTTTTGGCCTTATTGAGGGAATTAGAATAATCTTATTATAATTATTTCTAAGTATAGTGAAGGATAATGTTGTCACACCAACCAATTTTAACGTTAAAGTTTTACTTAGGCATAAAAATATTTTTGCTTTTGTTTCTTATTTTACTTTGTTATTATTTTTTTACTTTTAATTAATTATATTTTTTTGCTTACCCATACAAATCAAATATTCGGTACAAAAATTATTAAGGTACCTAGGATAATTATATTAACCTCATATAACTTGGAAAAAAGTGTACAAAAAATTATTATAGCTTTCAACGTTTTTCATGCACCTATCGTTTTCCAATTAAATAAAACCATTCACAATCAATTAGTCAGCGAATTCTAAACGTATTATTGGCTAAAAGCACCCTGTACTTTAATGGTGGGAGCGACTTTTTGCTTCTCTTTTTTCTTTTCATAATAGAGGCAATACAAACGTGCCGGTTCTG
Source organism: Brenthis ino (assembly GCA_921882275.1). Lineage (NCBI taxonomy): Eukaryota > Metazoa > Arthropoda > Insecta > Lepidoptera > Nymphalidae > Brenthis > Brenthis ino. The sequence continues at coordinate 18,883,637 of OV170222.1, forward strand.
ACACCTTTGGACCCCACAGGAGGTTGAAGAACAATTTGTGGGGTAATAAAATATAATAATCCTGGGCTCGCGCTTGACGACCATAGACAAAATGAGTCAACTAATGTGTATTTCTTAAGGGTTGAAGCTGAGAGATGTTATATTAATATTAATCTAATAATAAAACTACATAATTACAATATGGTTTGCGAATTTATTATGTTAACGTTGTCATTACTCAGTTTACTAAATGTTGTATTAATTATCATGTTAATTACTTATTTAAAATTTAATAATAAATCGTATTTTAAATTATTAATCTTCTAGATTACGGAAATTATGATTATTGTTTTTAAAACTAGCGACTCACCCTCGCTTTGCTCGGGTTCGTCCCTAGGCGATTCTTTAAATTGATAAACCTTTTTATTTATAAACCGATTGAAATAAAACAAATACTAAATGTTAAGTGCAGCTTACCACAATACATTAGCGAAAAACGCACCTAAATCGGTTCAGCCGTTTCTGAGATTAGCGCGCACAAACGCACAGGCAAACACACAAAAATACTAAAAATCATTGTTTTGGGTTCTATTGCGTTAATAGAGACCACTAATAATTTTTCTCAAATATTTTCCATGCACAGACGGCGATTAGTTTTTAAATACTTTTATAATAGGTATATATGTAGATATAGATAATAATTTAGGTACTTATAAATATTTTCTATGTTCAGTCTAGAAAATTAAGCAAATAGTGCACAAATAGCACGTTCATTACGAATCATTACAGCGATTGCATCGTAACTACACATAATGTGTTAGTTAGATGTTAGATGGTGACATACATGTTCATGTAAGTATTTAGCCTTCTAGTACAAACTAATGCTATACAGTAGAAGACATATTTTTGCTCCAATTACGTTTGAATAATCTATTCATACAAAGTTTAAAATTGAAAGAATAAATATATTATTATATCAAGGTAACATATAATTTATATTTTAACATGGCATGTTTGGCACTGGCGATTTTTATTTACTTCTATTTCATAAATTACATCATTCACTTACACTCTCCAATTTTTATGTGAGCCCAATGTATAATTAAGTCACAAAAAACGGTTATTCCTCTCCCCATTTAAATTTAAACCTTTCTAAACATATAAAAACTACATACATTATCATTTATTGTACTCATCTAACGCTCTAGTAATGATATAGATATCACAATCACAATAATGTAACGCCGAGGGGGATGTTAAAAAAATATTATTTCCGTTGGCAAGATGACTTCCTCAATCAAGCCGCCAATGACAAATTACTTTACTTTTTAATATGTTAATCTCGTAGCATATGGAGCATAGACAATTCCCGCCTTTCCTTTTGACGTACGTTCGAATTTGGAGCCATTGTTAGCGTTGATGTCTTCTTTTGTGGCGGTAACAATGGATTTTTTGCAATGTCCGTTTAAATTACGCTTATATAGTCAATTTGTGTTTTTTGAATGGTTCAATGCGTGTAAATTTTGGAACCTTTGAGAGCTCATTGATTTGCACTGTCATTTAAAAGTGGTTCATTTTTATCGTCATTGAGTATATTTAAAACTAATTTGTTGACGTCATTTCTATCTTTCTGCATTTTGTTGCCACTATCATTTTACTCTAATGTTATTCAGTTGTAAAAGGGACTTGCGTCATATGCTTAAATATTTAAAGGCTATCAACAAATTGATCATTAAATCCTGATTACAATGTAGAAATTATCCTATATAATAAAATCGCTTACGAATTGATCGAAATGATTTCATCAAACATAATACATCCGTACTATACAATGACTGCCAAAATCATCGTTGACAATTTAAAAAACACGCACATATAATAACAGAGCGCAAAGGCAGATGCGTTCAACCACGTTTCAATTACAAGCGCCGCTCTGTAATCATGGCATAATCGCCTATTCGATGCAGGTATTACAAATGTTAACATACCTGGTCGATAACCAATAAGTATTATCACGCGGTCGGTAATCGGCCATACAATGGCTACATTGTTTCAACGGTCGTTTGTTTCATGTTACAAAATAAAAATAAATTATATTTTGAATATAGACTACCTACCTATCGTTTACAGACTGGATATGTATAAATATACATATAATCTTTCTACTGTCTCTTTATTTGGTATTCGCGCCCGTTCTATCTTAGTACTATTTACTACACACCTAAAAGTTGCCTGGAAGAAATCGCTATTTTAGCGATAAGGCCGCCTCCTGTATCTTCTTCTATATTATATTGTATATTTTCTTTTTCTCTTTTTGGGTGTACAATAAAGAGTAATTCATTCATTTATTCATTATTTATCCTTTTAGTATTCAGTCCTTTTTAACGTCCCAATGGTGGGCACGGACCTCCCTTCAATCGAGGGGGATCAAGTTGAAGTACACCACGCTGGCCAAGCGCGAGCGGACTATGTCTTTCGTAAACTTTTTAGGTTCTCTCAGACATTCAGGGTTCCTCACGATGTTTTTCCTTCACTGTAAGGCAATCTTAAATATTTAACTTATATTTAGACAAAGATATATATTGCATCAAATTATATGGGTATTGCATCAAATTATAAGGTTAATTAAGCATATTGCCTGTAGCATAGGCGAGAAAATGTAGATTTTCATTATCCGACTTTTCACCATTTGCTTATTATTACTCATGTAACCGTTTGTACCATAAAGAAAAAAATTTAAATACAAATGATAGAGTCAGTCGACCGCATGCTGCTACATTACGACGGCTGGTATTTTGTATAGGTATTTGTGGCAAATAAAATTAGAAAGAAATACCTATTACATAAAAGCTCTATATAATCATATATCAGAATCTGATAAATTTAGAGTTCATAGTTATTACATTAGGTGTCTATTTACATTATTTATTGTCGAAAAAATAATTAATCAGTAACAGTTTGATGTAGCACGTACAGTTTTTTTTAAATGTAGCAAAATTAAATAAGGTGCGGGTCCCGCACCTTTAACAAATGGACGTATATAATTCGTGTTTAATACAAAAATATCACTTTTATAAATATAAGTTAACAGTTTCGTAATATATACATAGTTATTGTTCTTCTAATTAAATGCAAAATTATTTATCAATAAATATAATTATTAAAATAATTACTAGGTAAATATAATTGCAACCGAAAACGGATAGGTTATGTGAAATATTTTTTTCTGTTAGCGGTGCGTTTTAGTTAAATATTACATTATTTTCTAATCCGTATTATTAATGATATAATATTGTAAATGTGAAAGTTTGTGAGTATGCATGAATGTTTGTTACTCTTTCACGCCAGAACGGCTGAATGGATCTGGACGAAATTTGGCACAGAGATAGATTATAGTCTGGAATAGACTACTTTTTATAACGGAAAAATGTACGGTTCCTGTGGGATAGGTTTGTTTTGGTTTTGTAAAGAAATTCTAATTAAAATGCATTCAAAGATGTAGGATGTAGTAGGTCATCACGTTTCGGAACGATGAAGACTTATTGTTATTAATTAGTCAATGTTTATTTTTCATCGATTCATTTCTTTTTTATTGTAATGCTAGAGTTAACTTATCCGCGCCCCGCTCGGGTGCGCTTCTGGACAGTCAATTTTTCCGGTTTGATTCATAAATATCATCATACCGGTAAAAGTTTTATAATTGATAGACTCTAATCTTTCCAAATAATTCCTCCTTCGATTGGTGAAAACTGAAAACCTGAAAAAAAATCGGGCCAGTATTTTCCGAGGTTAGTGCGAATAAACGCAAACTGAACGGAACGTCAATTTATAAAAGATATACCTACCTATGGTGAGATATTTTTTCAAATAGATCCCAAAGCTATGTAAAAAATTAAGAAATTTATAAAGAAACTAGCATTGCCCGCAGCTCCGCCCGCGTTCAGATGACCAAAAACCAAATTCTTAGGTTTTACATAGTATTAGTACAGTACGCTTACATTGCAGTTTTAGTATTTTTTCTCAGAAATGAGATATTTTCCCGCGGTAAAAAGTATTCTATATGTTGACCCGGATAACTAGCTATCACCATACCAAATTTCGTCAAATTCCCTTCAGTGGTTTTTCCGTGATGCAGTAACAGACAGACAGACAGACAGACAGACAAAAATTCAAAAAAATATTGTTTCGGCCTCTGTATCGAAAATAATGTATATTTTAATAAGATTTTCCAAAAAAAATTTATGTACAGATTCGGCTTAATTAAAATTTTATTATATGTACCTATAGATTAATTAGTTTTAAAAGTGTAATTTTACTGACAAATACATTAAATACTCATAACTGTGAGTAGTTAATTAATATTAACCAAGAGAAAACTTAACTTGCAAAATTATAATGCCTTCTAATGCCTGCGTAACACATAATATTTTATATTTAGATAATGAGAAGTCTCATATGGCGTTAGTAACATTATTTTGTGACTTCTCCCATACGGACCACACAGTGAATAAGCTAAAAAGCATTTACATATAAATCTATCAAGTAATTGCGTACCTATACGTTCACATTAATACTGTAATGAACGTCGGCGGTTAAACGACATCTATAAACTAGTGGGACGTTAGTCGCTTTATGTGAATATAATAGCTAAATCATTAGCTCATATATAAATATTATATATAGACAGTCCTTCAACAAAATATTTAAGTTCATTTTTTATAAGTAATGAATAATTTGCACGCAATTTTCTTTAATAGGATATATATATATATATATATATATATATATATATATATATATATAAGCAGAAGAATAGGTACCTATAGGATATTAATTTATAAAAAAGTCTATATGGAGCTGTTCTAAAATGAAACTTATATTTTTCATGTATAAATATATTTCTTTAGATTACGTCTTATTTTTGACGACAAGTTTGGCTCAGTTTGTAGCGACCCTACTTGCAGTGCCAGTGGTCGCGGGTTCGAGTCACGCTAGGGGCATTTATTTGTGTGATGAGCACGAATGTTTGTACTCCAGTCATGGGTGTTTATATTTATAATATGTATGTATTTAAAGTTAAATATGTGTAGCGTATGAACTATCTGGTATCCATAACACAGGCCTCGTAGCTTACCATGGAACTAGATGCCGTGTGTCTATGTCCTAACATATTTATTTATTAATTCCTCGTACTTTTTATATATACTTATAGTAATGTATATATTCTTTTTTTAACGTTTTCTCTTAATTTAAACACTATTTATTTATTTTTAAATATACAACCTATTTTTAATTTTTAATAGTTAGCTTAGTTTATAGCTTTAAATTGCATCGAGTTAGCCGTTTGTGTACCTATATAAATTACATTGCTATATATATTCAATTTCAATAGGTACTAAAATATAATATTTAATACTTACATTTAATTAGATCTATTTTATTAATTTCTTTATCTAAATTACCATAAACATTCAAACAAACATAATATGTATATTACCGTAAAATGTCTTAAACGATGATCACTTTAATTATAATATCTTCAAATTAGAATTTTATGTGCAACTGATATGTACGCTACAATGTTATTTTCTTTTGGACGATAAAACCTCTTATTGCTAGAAAGTTAATTGAGTTTGAGATATATTTTACATTACAAATGCATCCTAAACTATATTAAACATTGTACAAATAGAATTTTATCATATAATAATATCATTGTAGAAATAAAATTAGAAAACTAATTTTCTTGTGTTTCATGTACATCCTTTTATGTAGGTATCAACTAATTTTAAAAGTACAATTCAATTAGGTACCTATATATTTATCACTAATTAAGAAAGCTACTATAGGTATTTGTGAGTGTTTTTTTTTATATTATTAAATAGGTAAACATTAAAACAAATGTAATTTAATTCTTTAAAGCCAGATAGACGCTATAGGTATATATATACCTAGATACTGCTGTTTATGCCACACTAGAATTAAGCTATATCATAATTTCCCTTCCACAATAAAAACTTAATAGTTAAAGAGCTGTAAGAAGCATTTGCTAATGTCGTATAACCGTAGTACTGGCAATTATTTTGCAAAACTATTATTTAACTTTAATAACACTGATATTAATACTGAACGGCAAACAACATTAAGCGTTTGATAGAAGTCATCAAATTCGTATTACTGCTTATCAGTTGTGTAGGTAAATACTAAATGGACATTGCTAACTATATGCTAGCATCGATGGACCTAAATTACATTCATGGAACTTTATAACCAAATCTGACTGTATCGTTAATACTGTTATATAGACATGTCGAGACATACTTTACCTTACCCGAGACAAATATCTTATACTTACATGTTATTAGGTGTATGATATTAAATCAATTAGACACCGTCGATTATTTCCGCAAGGTAAGCCATTTTAAAGTAGATATCTCTATTTTATACGCTTATTAGATAAAAGATATTTTGTTGGCGTGTCTCTAAACTGTAATTGTAGGTACTGTGTCTGACTCGGCTAGAGTCAGTTTTTGTATTCTATATTACTATTAAATTATTAAAATGTTTGTATACTATTTTATCATGATGACACGTTTGGCTCAGTTTAGTGACCCTACTTGCTGTAAAAGCGGTCGCAGGTTCAAGTCCCGCTGGGGGAATTCATTTGTGTGATGAGCACGAATGTTTGTATTCCAGTCATGAGTGTTTATATTTATAGTATGTATGTATTTAAAGTTGTATATGTGTAGTGTATCAACTATCTGGTATCTATAACACAAGCCTCGTGGCTTACTATGAAATTAGATTGTTCTGTGTGTTAATGTCCCGACATATTTATTTGTTACTAGCGGCTCACCCTCGCTTCTCTCGGGTTCTCCTCTAGAAAAACACTGATAGAGATCTATTGGTTCCCACGGGAACCATTCATTTTTCCGGGATGAAAAGTAACCTGTTGTTTGACCAGCAATATAAGGTATCAGAATGTTAAATTTTATTAAATTAGGTGCATAAGTTGTTGTGTACTAAGCTGTATAAGTATACCACAGGAACCATTTAATTTTCTGGGATAAAAAATATCTAAGATGTTGCCCGGGGGTATAAGGTACCACCATGCAAAATTTCATTTAAATCGGTCTAATAGATGCGGAGATTAGCCCGTACAAACAGACAAACAGCAGAGAAACAAAAAATTGAAAATAATCTGGATTTGTTCTATTTCTCTTCTTACATCCCCCTGACTCGGTTTTTAGCATTTTTTTGATATGTACCTACAGACATTCGACCTCTACTGTTTTATTATAGTATAGATATTATCGTCAGAATAAAATTTAAAGTAGGTACCAATCTAATTTTGTATTTAAAGTGTCATAGTTCCTATAAAATAATCTAATTAATAAAGAAGTAAATAAAAATTCCGCTTAAATAAACTTCCTGAAATCTCCACACCGAAAGAATTTCTTAATAAATCCAATCCCCGAGAGCGGGAATTCTATTCTTTTCCAGGCTTAAAACTAGTCTCACAATTTAAACAATGTTCTTTTTACAATTCTCACTAAAATCGGTCCAGAGATTTCCAAGATAAGGCAGAAAAAAAGAGAGAATCAATCATTTTTAAGTTAGCGCATAGAGTATCTACCTACTGTAAGCTTAGAAATTGCAGTGCTTTTGAATTATATAGCTACAAACTTTTTCGTTGTGTGTATGAAAAGTTTAAGTTTTTTTAAAATAAGATGTAGAGAAGAATATGTATTTACGACAATAGATAGGTATATATATATTTATTATGGCACAAGTTTAGTATATGGGACGCGGCCCCTGACGGAGTGGGTGGTATTTTTGGATAGGATAAGTGACAGGGAGCCCAAATATATAAAAAATATTTTGAGGAAACGGAGGAGTAAAAAGTTATTGAGACTTAAAGTTACAACATTTCCAAGTAGATATTAAATTAGAATTAGATACTGATGGATGAATCTAATTGTTACTTATCCTGCTTTATACTTTTTTAATTTAAAAAAAAGGAATAAATAACATGACACTAAACACTTACCTCCACTGTCAGCATTATTTGCTTCGAAAGTTTTACTGGTCATATGGAATAGTGCATCTAAGGGCGTATGAGGAGCATTAGGCCCTTGCGGCGCTCGTCTAGGTTCTGAACAGCAATCGGAAGCAGATGATGACCTTTCTGATACAGAATCACAGCATTCCGCTGGCGCCATTTCTCTTGGCCTTAAGAGTCCCAAAGCCGCTAACCTCCAGCGCTCACCATCTAACAAAGCAGCACCGGCCAAGCGCTGCAACCGCTGCAATCTCTCAAACCCTGAAGCATCCCAAGGCCGCACTATACGAGGAGGAGTGCGCGGACTATGCGACAAAATGTCCAATATCGAGAAACTCTTTACACCTTCTCCGCGACGTTCCTCCATCGGTTCGGAAGCCATCTTCAGTCGTTTTAGTGGTCTAAAATAGTCCTGTGGCGACGGTGACCGGGAAGGCGCCGGCGACGGCCGACCAACGCTGATATCGTCCTCAGAACAGCTGTGTCCGGACATCGACTCCTCCTCCATTGTTCAATTCACATCCATCACACGTTCACAGACACCGGAGGCTGTTTAACAACACGAGATACGGCTGACGGTTCGACGCGCATCGGTCAACTGACGTGGCGTGTGACAGCCCTGGCTCGGGCGGCGATAGGAGGCGTGTCGAGATTAACATCGACCAATGGTAGATAAGCATTTTACTCTTGTTGCCCTCTGATTGGTCGGGAGTAGCGGCTTGGACGATCGGGGCTTTCACACTCGGCGCTCCAATAAAACTTTTTAATCGGACCCGGATTGGGGGGCGAGATTCGTAGTGTGATTAATTTAGCCGCGGGGGGAGGGAGCCGTTTAATTACCGGGATGAAGACGCGGCTCTAACTACGGCTCTCCATTATTTAGCGTCGACGGACTGACGTTTGTCACTTAGAAATTGCTACTTTACTTCATTTATAGTTCATCGGTTAATTGCCTGAATTCAATGCGATGGCTTTCGTGTTTATGTCAGACAGTTATTAGAGATATTTATAAGGCCCCACAAACGGGCGATGATAGCAATTAATTAAGTTGATTATGTTTTTGTTACTGTCGTTGTCAAGAACATAATTTAAAAAATAGGTGCTAAGTATATTATAAAGCTATTTTAAATTCCATTCTTTACTTCACAATCAGCATTTTCGTTCTATAAATATTTTCTACGCCAAGTCATTTTTATTAAAAGACTAATTTGGTTATTAGAAAAGCTTAAGAAACAAGTACATGTTAAGTACCTACTTTTATTTTAATTATTAAATATTTATGTGCCTTTTTGAATTTTACATGAGAGTTTTACTGAGACTTTTACTAAATAAAACTAAAAAATGTAGAGTTAAAAATTGTTTCTTCGCATATCTACCTTCTGTCTGGATCCCATTTCGAATATCCTAGTATTATATTTCAAACTTTATGAAAAACCTACTTACTTGTTTATGTGGGTACCTATGTGACAAAATTAACTTGACTTCAATTAAATTTACCTATACATATTTAGTTGTTTTATGACGTTTTATTTACATTATATATTTTATTAGTTTTTATTAAAATTACAGTCAATTTTGATTAAATAACCTCGATTTTTGTAAGCGATTGTGTAATATTTCAGATTTACCTATCTGTTTATCTACCTGGTAGTGTGGCAATAATCAATCTATCATTTTCTATTAAAATATTTGTCGTAGGTAGGTATCTATTTCTTGTATTTTTCATATATTATGTATTTATTTATTTATTTATTTATTTGGGATAGATTTGATTTTGTTTTCCATATACTAGGGGTAGGTAGGTATTACATATACCTACTAAGGGGAGTCCCCCTAATACCGGACACAAGGTTTTTAATAAACAAAAAATTGAATAATTATGTTTTAAATAAATAATATTTTTATTTAAACAATCATATTAGAGATTAAAATAAATTAACAAAGATTAATATTAGGTATATCCTAAGTGTTTTTTAATTACTCAAAATGGATCCAATTATTGGTTTAGTTTTTGGTTTCATTGACATTTGGCACCTAGTACCGGACAATTAGGTATACATAAATTTAAATGTTTAAGACCGGACAGGACCAGGCTTGCAGGCTTACAAAAAGTTAAAGTCACACAATATAAATAAATTAAATAAAAATAAATAATAATAATAATCGCTTTACGTTGATACAATAAAGGCGCTGAACCACATAATTATTATAAATATCCAAATATTTCAACAAAAGTAAATATAAATGACAAATCTTTTAACTACGGATAAGCTTTTAAGAAAATAATTCTCGATATTTAAGCATAAAGCTACCAGAATTAATTATCGCGATAATAATAGCCTCAAGAAAGTTTTAAAAATATTGATAACGATCAGAAACATAAACGTCTGAACACTGGGATATCCGCACAGGCTTCAAAAGCCCATCCTTTACACTCTTCACACTGGATCCAGTCCTCTTTGTAGTCTTCGCAACAAACCACACAATAATACTTATCCAGCTTCTTTTCAATAGGTTTTACTTTAGTTTTATCAAAAAAAAATGCTTTTTGGTACTTTAAAACGCTCGGAAGCTTCTCTTATAGTCATCTTCTAGTTGAAAAACATTATCAATTGCTAATTTTAAGTTATTTGAGTCCCAGATACCTATTTTCTTCGTCTTCATTAGGTATATCAAACGATCTAAAAAGATAAATCATAATTATAAGATTATATAGAATAGAACAAGCACATTATTTTGTCAGAATATACTTACTTGTCCGGTACTAGGCAATCTGTTACGTTTATTAATAAATCCGCCAAAAAATGAGTACCTATCAATGTAAAGCGGCCTTAACAATTATTGAAACAAAAGCACTACAGACAATTCATCTATACTTATAATAAAATTGTAATTAAGCCGAATCTGTAAATTAAATATTTTTTGGAAAATCTAATTGAAATAGATATTACAATCGATACAGAGTCCCAATCTATAGTCTTTAGAATTTTTGTCTGTCTGTCTGTCTGTCTGTCTGTCTGTCTGTCTGTCTGTCTGTCTGTCTGTCTGTCTGACTGTTTGACTGTCTGGCTGTTACCGCATCACAAGAAAACCACTGGACACATTTTGATGAAATTTGGTATGATGATAGCTGGTTGGTTATCCGGGTCAACATATAGGATGCTTTTTACCGCTAGAAAATATCTCATTTCTCAGAAAAAATACAAAAACTGCATTGTAAGAGTAGACTAATATGTAAACCTAAGAATTTGGTTTTTGGTCATCTCAACGCGGGCGGAGCCGCGGGCAATGCTAGTTCACTCTAAATACAACATTATTATGACGTTCTGAATATTACTCGACGCAACGAATACCTGCGCAATTTTTTTTTTTGACACTATACCTATTTGTTAACTTTTATTCAAATAATACACTGTATTTTAGGGGAGTTGTTGTATGTTACGGGTTCTCTGTTGTAACCCTGGAGGAACACTGCTGTAAAGTATTCCAAACAGGACGAACAAAAAATCAAAATAAATCCAAAAAGATTTTCAATTTATAAAGGTGATCATAGTACTTTCTTAGATTTCTATTTAGATATTTCTTAGATTTAAATAATACTTTCTTAGATTTCTATTTATTTAAAATTATAAAGGTTATTTTAAGTTTATAAGTATGTATTCCACTTAATATGCTTATGTCTTACTTTGTTTGTTTTTTAAATTATTCATCAGACATCCCTTTTTAAAATAATTACTTAGAATTATAGGTCATATTAATTTATTTTTTTGTATGTCAGCAGATAATTATATATCAATTCTCTATAAAAAGAGAGCATAATTATTGTATTACAAAAGGCAATGTTTTGACGTAAATTTAAATTGACGTTCGGCCATCTTGTATTCCGTTATTTACTTTCGGTAACTTCACGCTTTGTGGTTTTAGGGTGAGCGTGGAAATGTAATCTAATTTGACATTCAGGCCTTTACAGGGGGAATGACTTATGGGATTTGCTTTTGTAATTGTCATACTTAAGTATTTCATACTGGTTTTGTTTTTAAAATTATCTATTAACATTGGCAAGTGGTTAGGTCCGATAGGAGGTCTATGAATGGGTACCTGTAGGCTATTTATATCTAGGATGACTTTTATTTTTTACTTTATAATTCTTATCGCACATTATATTATATAAGATTATGTTAGAATACATTTTACAAATTATATAAAAATAGAATTTAAAGTAAACATGTTTACAATTTATATAAAACGATCTTTTTAGATTATTTCGCGGATTTAATTTGATTTTTTTTTGTTCCCGACGTTTCGAATGCTTTACAACAATCATGGTCAAGAGAGAGATCCTTTACATTCGAAACGTCGGGAACCAAAAAACAAAATTAATCCGCGAAAAAATCCGAAAAGATCGTTTTATTTAAAATGTCAAATATTCGCGTAAATCTAAGAAAGTATTATATATTATATTAAGTATTATAGTATGTTTACAATTTGTTAATTAATGCCATCAAAAGATTTATTAAATTTAAATTGTTTGTTACTTTATTTATAAAAATAAAAACCTACTACTAGTTTCATTATAAAAGTGAACAAAACACAATTAACATTGAAGTAATTCAATATTTCAGTACAATCTCGGTACCTAGGTAGGTAATTATAAAGAATTTTCCAAAAAGCTTCCATTCTCTATCTCACGAACCTTTTCTGTTATAAAGATGATTTTTTAATCTTGTACTGTGCAAATAACATTTTATGAGCATAATAAGAGCTAAATTCGATTTCTAAATCGAACATTACCTATACTCGTATGTATATATAACGACATATGTGCCAGTGTACTTTATATCAACCATTTTATGACAGTAAAGTAAATTCGTTCTCTACTGTACCTGCAATATTTAGCGATAAAAGTAGGTAATAGTGTATGGACAAGAAATTTTACTCTGTACTCAACCATGATATCTATCAATTAAAAATCTTAGTGCCATTTAATTGTACGTCTTCCATAAATAATAAAAATATAAAGTGCTTATAAAATATCTATTACATGTTTTATAGTCTATGTTATTACAACTTTAGTATTATTACCGGACGCCATATTGTTTTACTTTAGCGCCATGATTGTATTCCCAATATAAACTCGTGAAATATAGAGGTACCTACTCATTAATATTTTACGAATAAAAATAATTCACATACTTATATAGAATTTAGTAGTATCTAATAATAAAGAATTAATATATTATCATTTTGATATTAAATTTTACCTTGTCAAAATGGAGTGGATTGGCGTGATTTTTTGTGTGGAGATAGTTAGGGAGCTGGAGAGTGACATAGGCTACTTTTACTGCAGGAGATTTTATCATTCCTACGGTAAAACAGTTATAATATAATATATAGTTTATCTATTCCATACTAATTGTTAAAACGTACCTGGGGGACGAACCCGAGCGAAGCGAGGGTGAGCCGCTAGTATAGTTATAAAACTGATGTGCCTGTCTATAATTTGAGAATTGCTACCTCAAATTAAGCTCATATATATAGGTATACCTATGTATATGAATATGTAGCTATTTGCCTGATAACTAAGATAAGAAAATTCATTAAATAATGTGTCTGTCTGCGCATTGTAACACAAACCGGTAGAGCTGAATCGATTTTAACTGGGCTTTTACAATTACTTGTAATTAGAGGAATAACACTACTATCATATATGTATGTATGTGTTTTGACATATTTAAGTACACAGATAAATTATTGTTAGACCCCTAGGGACGCATTTAAAGAGTATGAAGTTCCTATGAGATAAAGTATAATATTTCGGGGAATAGAGTATTTGGTCGAAAGAGGCATAGGCTTTTTATATCACTAAAATACAAAATGTTCGCTGGATATAGATATTTGAAGTGAAACTTCTTTATCGTTGTAATTTAAAACGCGATGAAACGAAAATACATCACGACAAAGAGACAAACAAATAAATATAAAGGATTAAGCCGGCGAGAGAATGAGATAGAATACATTACACAGGAAGTGAAAAATAATACTGAATAATATGTAATGTAATATATGTTAAATAAAATGTAAAATACCTAACATTAAAACTTGGTAAAAATATTATTAAAAAAATAAACCTTATAATTATCCTACTCCTGATACTCTATATTCATCTTATTCTATCGTAGGTTACTTTTATTATTTTATTTATTTTATTTCACTTCTACCGTGTGTAAATTGCACAGACACACTTTTTTAATAGTATTTTGGCAGAAAATGGGGGGAAATCCGAAGCAGAGGGATGGATGCTAGTAACTTACATCTACCTATATAAGTATCTTCTATTATTGTGCCATGACATATATTTATAGTTGTCTATTCTCTGATGTCAATAAAACGACTAGAAAGTCAACAAAGAGCATGGTAGGTACCTACCCTATATGTTCCGCTCGCATGGTAAGCGGGGCGTAACTAAGAGATAGCTTATATCCATCTCTATGCTGCTATCTATCTTATTGCCGAATTTCATTGGATCTGTTGAGTGTTTAAAGCGTAAAAACGTAAGAACAAGAAGGATACGTAAGGTTAGAGGTACTTTCATATTTTTAATATTAGAATGGTTTAATTATTTGATTGTTTATTTAATTTTGCATGTTATATCTGATACCTACATGTGATTTAACAATATAAAATAATTTTGTTTTATTAATATAAAAAATCCAAAAGGTGCATACTGAATATTTTAATATAGCTTTTTAAAAATGTATTAGAGTCTGTGCGGAAAGATAACCGTCATAAGATTTGATGTCGCAGCTTTGTTTAATTACCGTATTTGTTATGTTAACAACACTATAGTGCGACGGTAACATCTTGATACTTTGAAGCTATGTTAGAATAAATGTTTTCAGATTCCGTCTTAATAATTGTTTTAAGGAATGATTTTAATGATAACTATTAAAGATAGTTCTGAATGAATGTCATGTGCATTTTAAATCAATTTTGTAAGTAGTATTACGTTCAATGAGTTCGGGGATCAGAAATAAAGGACGTATTCTGCACTACAATTGTTTTAATGTTTTCGCTTAAAAATTGTGATTTATGACCGAACCGAAATTTATTCACAAACACACGCACGTCTTTCTTTACGTTTTTTCCCTGGCGTGCACCACATGCCGTTATTTATGGAACTTTCTTTTTTTTATTTTAGATACTGTATCATTACTCAATCCTGAAAAAGTAGAAAAAATATTATAATTTAAGACTAACTTTACTAACGCGCTTAGACAAGCGCATTATAAATTAAAAGTATCAACACTCTTTTTACCAGCTATCAAAAATATTGGTTGGAACAAAATAAACAAATATTATCATATTTCTAAATGAATTCCTTTTAATTTATACATATTATGAGATGTCAGGGACCGCGGGTTACTTAGGATATCTATCAACATTCAAATAAAACTGTTACACACCGGACATATCTGCCACACATTCCGTGACTTTATTTAGGTAAATAATGGTGTGTTTTGCTGCTTTTTCTCCTTGGCAGAATTGTTTAATATTAAATATTTTTTCCCTTGTCGAACTATGTAAAGTTTTACCCCTTTTCGGCATGATTTAAAATAAAAATCACATTATAACATCACAATAAACACGAAATAAAGTTTGACATTTGACAGATGGCTAGACTGGGTAGCCATATAAAAATCATAATGTTAGTTCCATTTTATGCCACAACGGTTCTCTTTCCGCACAGACTCTAGTAGGTGTTATTATACAATAAGGTTTTCCTTGGAATATTTTTCATATTTAAATTTAAAATAAATTACCGTTACAGTGATCATCAACACTGTCCATTCTATTTATTTATTAAGTAAATCTATGTCACATCTCTTAAATAACTTTCATCGTTTTCTTACAGGAAAGCGAACATTATAATGTAAAAGATCATCAACGATTTCCTATACACCGCCTCTTCCTGAATTTGAGGCCTAGATCTAATTATTTTAGTGACAGTAATATCTATAGACTACTGCCATCAAATGTGAAAGTCAATAAAATAATTCACAGTGATATGTTATTACAGCTAAGAAATTACTGCACATATTTATATTAGACTAGCGACTCTCCCTCGCTTAGCTACGGGTTCGTCCCTAGACAAAGACAAATGTATCCCACGGGAACCGTACATATTTCCGAGATAAAAAGTAACCTATGTGCTATTCCAGACTATAATCTACCTCTGTGCCAAATTTCATCCAGATCTTATATTTATCTATCGTCACAAACTTTCACATTTGTAATAATAGTATGGATGCATAATTTAAAAAATAGAGATAGTCTCGTCTTATTTATTCCATTGCTGACAAGACATTGATATTTAGCAGTGGAATGGGGCTAGCATTCTTGCCACAATTCAATGTAGATCTGACTTATACAGTTACTAGCAGAACCCGCGGCTTCGCTCGCGCTAAAACTATAAAAAAATCTCTAAAAAGGTAGTTACATAAGTTTCATACAAATTTTCATCCCCTATTCTACTCCCTTATAGCATGAATTTTGAAAAATGCTAAGACATGTATTTATTTAATTTTATTGAATATAAATTATTATATTAAATATATACCAAGTTTCAAGTAATTCTGATATAATAGTTTATATATTATCAATAAATATTTTTTGGATTGTATTATAAAGTGTTTTCCCGTGTACTAAGTAATCTCCCGCTATAAAAAGTAGCCTATATCACTTTCCAGCCCTCCAACTATCTCTACACAAAAAACCACGCCAACCCGTTACTCCGTTTCGACGTGAAAGAAGGACACAAATAAACACACTTTCACATTTATAACATTAGTATGGGTAATTAATTATGTGTACATACTCAACTAGTAGGTATTTTATTATTTCAATCCATTTTCTTTTCTTGTACATAAATGTAACATCTTGATTTAAAGAATAAGCATAGCTTTTTAATAATTATGGAATACATAAGCTTTTTCTATAAGTATATGTAAATTTTGTACAAAATATGTATAATTTCCTTAATTTTGATAGCAACAACGGCAAATAACAAATGTGAACTGTATTAGAACAGAGGGCGATATAATCGGTAGTCAAAATAATAAATGTAAAGGTGCCCGTACAAATTACGTTAACGCCCTTTGGGTTCTTGATTTCCGCTACAATCATCATTATTCTTGCAACATCTTAATTCACTGTTATATTGCTAGGTTTTTTTTAATATTTAATTATAGATAAGTGTGCGATTTCAAATTAACAACAATTTTCACCATTTTTGAATTTATTTTTATCTATGTTACATAAAATATATATTTGCATCATACTCACATCATACATAGGTACAATAAGTACCTAACATATAGAACTTAAAAGTGATCTCAGTTGTTTTTTATCTATGTACGTTAATTTCATATGCAAATTAATATTGTCTATAGGTTTATAGATTCACTAGCGACTCACCCTCGCTTCGCTTGGGTTCGTCTCTACTTACGTTTCGACGTTTATAATTAATTTGTAACCAAGCCGAATCTGTACATTAAATATTTTTTGGAAAATCTTATTGAAATAGACATTATTATCGATACAGAGGCCGAATTTATAGTTTTTAGAATTTTTGTCTGTCTGTCACCGCGTCACAGAAAAACCACTGGAGGGATTTTGATGAAATTTGATATGGTGATAGCTGGTTGTCCGGGTCAACATATAGGATACCGCGGGAAAATGTCTCATTTCTGAGAAAAAAATACAAAAACTGCAATGTAAGAGTATACTATGTATAGTATGTAATAGTAAAGAGTATGTAAAACCTAATAATTTGGTTTTTAGTCATCTGAACGCGGGCGGAGTCGCGGGCAATGCTAGTGCTTGAATAAATCTAATAGAATAAAGTAAATTTTGTAATTTTGAAATTTTAAAGCATTACTAACGTTATCTTATTATTATGAGTAATGTATGCGTCCCACGCTTGGCGCTGCCCACACGCATCTGCTTATTATAGTTTATGTGTTAAAACTAAATTGAGATGTGTTATAATGACTGGGCCCCGAATTATTAGTGCGGTTAGACGACCTCCAGTTGTGGCAGGTTTGTTAGCACCAGATATTTCAAATTTAGTTTTGTTTAAACATTTTGAAATTTTAAAGTGTTACTTACGTAATCTTAATTATTTAAACGTTTAGATATTATACAAAATACTTTTGTGATATTTAGCATAAAATAGGAAACTTACACACTAAATGATCGTCTAACTAATAATCGTACTAACCTGGTGGTCCGTGGTTCGCCTTTGTTCTAAGGTACTACTCTATATTCGTATGACAGTCGTAAAGATTACTGTATATGCCTATGCAAAATTTTATCTGGCGACGAGAAGAAATTAATTTTCTCAATAACTCTTTATATTTTATTAAACATCAAATTTTCCTAAAAATGTTTACTGTATATCTAAAACATACAAAGAAAACCTATAAAATAAATTATGTTAATGAATTTAAAGATTAATCTACATCTTAAAGCATCGAATACACCATTCATACCGCGCGTCCACCCTGCCGTGCACCCGGGCACTAGACACTGTAAATGACTTCTACAGTCTAACTTCCGTTTATAAAACACCAAATATCGCTAAATATAGGGTGTGAGTCGGAAATATAGATGTTATTTGTCATTCTTTTGCTAATATTGCAGCAGATTGTCAAAAATGTGAGCATTAAGCCATGGTGGTCCACCGGAAAATATTGTGGTTGGAGAGGTGTGATAATCATTTAGGACAGTTTATCTAATGTTATTTTTTATCGGTAATTACAATTTTTGTTTAACTTTAAGTTTTTCTATATTAATAGTTAAAAAATGAGGGATTCATAAATATTTCGATTAAGTCAAACATTGTATTTCATATAATGTCAATGATTAAAATACAATTATATTCTACACTTAGTAAAATAATCTTTTTAAAAAAGTAAGTAGGTATAATAACAAAATTTTGCTTTAAAATATAAGCCATGTTTAAATATTTTCAATGTTTTTAATATTAATCTATACATATAATAAAATTCTTACTGACTCGACTCTGTATGTTTAATTATTTTTTGAAAAATCTTATTGAAATAGTCATCATTATCGATACAGAGGCGGAATCCATATTTTTTAGAATTTTTGTCTGTCTGTCTGGGAACGCGTCACGAGAAAACTACTAGACAGGTTTTGATGAAATTTTGTATGTTGATAGCCGGTTATCCGGGTTAACATATAGGATACTTTTTACTGCGGGAAAATATTTCTTCGTCAAGAAATCTATACTAAACATTAAAACGTAACTAGGGACGAACCGGACGAACCCTCAATATATTTTATTCATAAGTCGCTAGTAATGGTATATAAAAATATACTAGTCTAAAGAAATATAGTAGATACTAGATATGCTAATATATAACTATATAATAACTACCATAACAAATATTCTTAAGATAAATATTTTAATTAGTACCTAAAGCAATTTATTATACAATTCATACAGGTTTGAATATTTACACACATAACATTTCTCCTACAAGTACTTAGGGTGACGACTGTATAATCATAGGCAATATCAGTTTCATAAGACAGAATAAAATCTGTCTTAGTAAAATATTTGTATAACTAAATATTTTTAAAATAAAATAATATCATAGACAAACACTAATAAATAAATAAAAAATAACAAAAAAATTATTTTCATATTTAAAATTGGAAGCAGTACTGAACTTGCATTAATTTTTAAATCTAAATTAGTAAATAATATGATGTATGTACATATTTTTTCCTTTGATTTCATTTCTGAATCCAAAATTGCCAAATTTTAATCAACTTAGAGCATAGAAAATATATTTTTTAAATAAAAAAAATCTGACAACATCGTATTCATTGATGGGCTATCCCATGAACGAATTGTGGCTGATTCGTTCATGGGCTATCCCTACCGTTGAATACGAGTGTCACCGCGACATCACAAGTGACAATGAAGTCATCCGACATGGCTAATCACTTGGTATTGTGACGCTGCAGATGTTATATATTATTGTGACCACATTATTTGAAACTCTAATCATACTATGACACTATTTAAAAAATAACTATGTATCAATAATACTGAATATTTAAAATGAAGTTAATTTCATTTTACTGATTATTACAAAAGTGAATATTACGTAATGAAAAGGGACATAGGTATTAGTATAGTATTAGTATTAGTACGAGTACATATGTATGTATCTTCTTCTTCTTCTACCTGCCCATTTCCCAATCACTTGGGGTCGGAGCAGTACATCTTCTGTAGGCTGCTGATAGGATTTGGCAAAAGTTTTACGACCCTCCTTGGGAATGCTATTGTCTCTCTTTGTCTGAATGGTGTTGCGGAAGTCTTGTAACATACACATACACTAGCGGACCCGACAGACGTTGTCCTGTCTACACGTCTTTAATTTGAAAATTTCAAACTTTTTTTAATAATTTTTTTGATGAAAATTATTATTCAAATTGTGAATCTAAACCATTCCCAGATCCCCTTGAACACACACAAAAATTTCATCAAAATCGGTCCAGTCGTTTGAGAGAAGTTCAGTGACATACACACTCACAGAAGAATTATATATATAAAGATAAACAATTTATTATACATATATTAACAATTATAAATATATATATATATATATATATATATATATATATATATATATATATATTTATAATTGTTAATTGTGGGTGTCTGTAACAACTATACCTTCAAGACATGTAACACCTCAGTCTCTCCCGTGACCATGGATGCTGTAAAGCATTCGAAACGTCGGGAACCAAAAATCAAAATAAATCCGCGAAATAATCAGAAAAGATAGTTTTATTTAGTTCTTTTATAAATGAGAAAGTTTATGAGTGTGTATGTTTGTTACTATTAGGTACACGCTGTAAATTGTAATGGATCAACGGACATCGAAATAAAGATAAATTAATTATTATTAGTTGTATCCTAAATTAACAGTAGGCTACTTTTGCTTTTATAGACCTACCGTAAGCGAAGTCACGAGCAAAACCTAGTATTTCAAATACCAATATAACAAATTAACTGAGCTTCATTTTACAATAGTAAATTTTTTGTCCTAATTCGCAAATAAAACTTGTGGTATCCCTACAAAAAAACATGCCCATTTAATTACCCGTGACCGATGTACTTGAGGTTATTTAGTGTCACCATTCAGGTCCCGATGATGGATAGATGATAATCGGATGCTGATTCAGACCTATATTACTATTTTCGATTTTGCTGGCAAAACAAATGAAATTTTAATTAATTTTTATTATTTCCATAATATCAAGCTTATGAAGCTTAAGATTGAAAATATGTAAAAAAAATCTTATAGAAAATATATGTATGTATATGGGTATTTCTCGGAGATTGCGTTCTTCATCTGATTTACCTGGTCAAAAATTATTTTCATTTTTGGCTCTATTCAACATACTCTTTTTATGTTTATGATTAAAGACATGCCAAATAATATTTGTGTAATGTAAAAAAACATATAATACTTATGATATACCTACCTACGTATTATCTTATTAAAAAAACAGTGTAAGCATTAAAACAATGAATCATCTGCTTCACAAAGCTCCCTTTATTTAACTAACAACAGTTTGGTTTAAATTAAATATTCTACATGCTAATTTTCACAGTCACTTAAAAAAAAATTTCAGCCAAATGTCTTTATCTCACAGTCAACAGACACGTCACTTCAAATAAATATATTTTAAAGTACCTTTTAGCGCCTCCGTATTTAGACCTGATTTCGAACCCTTTACAATAAAAAATACAAACTTCTTTTATAAATTTATTTGACTTTATGTCGAAAGGTTTAAAGTTCAAAATGTGTGGATCTGGCAGCAAATAAAAAGTAGTCTTTTAAATCATCTGTCATCAACGGGTGTCACATTATAGGTCTTTTATGGTAGAAAGAATTCGGGTACCTTTTTAATCAACAAGTCTATTCATTACTTGTATTGAAAACTCTTCTCGATCCATTACCACATTTTTATCTTTGAATTTTAACTACCACTGTAAATATTTTTCAATGTATAACGATTTTAAATGTGTGAAGATGTAATGTCATAATGCACCAATCTGTAATCTGTAACTAATATTATAAAGAGGTAAAGTTTGTGAGTTCGTGACGTTGTAAAGGGTAATCTCTGGATCTACAGAACCAATTTAGATGAATTTTGGTAAGAAGATAGTTTGAGACCCTGGAAAGGACATAGGATACCTTTTATCCCGGAAATCATCCCTTAAGGGGGTGGAAATTGGGATGAAAATAAAATGTATTATTTTAATTAATTTTTATTTTGTTCTATTTAATAATTTTATAAAAGCTACCTATACATTTTTAATAAGTTAATATATAATCGGAATAATTAATATTCAAATATTTTTTTCACATCACATTATTAGGATTATTTCTCTTATCTGATCTGATTGAAATTTATGTCTCAGTACATTTTTCGTTATAGTTTATCTAATACTGTAAATGCGGATTTTTGTGAATGAATAAGTGTATTTGTTTCTTCTTCACACTGTAAAGTATAGCAGAGATATCTAATAAAAAGTATTTTAGCACTAATTTCCAAATACATGAGTTAACTGGAAAATATCTGTTTTAGACACAAGCCAACCATTCGTCCATGTCATTTTCTATGTATTTTTTTACAATATTTATGCAATAAAAAAGACTTCCTATAAAAAATGTGTGTGTGTACTTATGTATGCATGTAAAAAGTTATACTTCTTTGGCGTAACAGAACAAAAATAGCTTAAGATTTTATCCCGTATGTCACAACCCTCTGTTTGTAAAAGGAATGATAAATTAATGAAAAAAATATCGCATTTAAATTAAAACAAATCAATAATTAAATAAGGCATATTACAATCATATATTTATAGAATATCATTTTAGAAAAGAGTATAATATTAGGTAGGTATAGATATATCATTTGTCAGACAATAACAACGGTTACCACTGTTAGCAGCTAACTCCAGCATGTCGGTGTGCGCGCGCATCGTAAAAATTTTACTCTCATATTTTTCCTAAACGTCCCAAAAAAAGTATAACTTCAAAAATATGATTGTGTAGGTACTACTATATTCTACATACATACCTTTTATCGATGTACCTACTGCAAATGTGGGTGGAACCTCTTGTAAAAACTATGTAGTACATAAATCATAATTTCATTGTATATAAATTCAAAATTGGTACATTTCGGCATAATCTCGTCCTCTTTTAAATAGATTCTTCAAAATACGATCAATAATCATTTGGACATCTTAAAAATGGTCATGAGGTGTAAATTGACAACCAAACAGAATACAATCGAGATGCGCTTGTAAATGTGACGTGTGACATTTTTCCCAATGCTCAGCATAATGTACAGACATTTGTTATCTTTTATGATAGTGGTGTAGAAAGGTCATGTTTGTCAATCTCAATTCCAAAAGAGTTTAGAATCAAGAAAAGAAAATCGAATACATATTAATATGAAAGTAACTGTTTTTCTACCTTTTATATTATCACGTTTAAACAGCTAAACAGATTTTTATGAATTTTTATGAAAGGCAAGGACTTAGATCGTACCTGAACGAAACTGCGGACAGTAACTTATATGTTATATGTAGTATGTAGATATGATTTTTCTACATAAGTATATAAGTAGTTTATAGACTATGAATGGTAATATGTTACGAATTCTATTTTATATTTCAGTACATGTAATGCTCCATAATCCATACTAATATTATAAATGTGAAAGTGTGTTTGTTTGTTTGTTCGTTTGTTTGTTTGTCTGTGTGTCTGTCTGTCTGTCTGTCTGTCTGTTTTCTGTTTGTTTGTTTGTTTGTTTGTTTGTTTGTTTGTTTGTTTGTTTGTCCTTCTTTCACGTCGAAATACAGTGACTGGCTGGAGAGTGACATAGGCTACTTTTTATCGCGTTAGATAATCTCATTCCCACGGGATAACACGATATAATACAACCCAAAAAAATATGTATAATCAGAATTATTTGAAACTTTGTCTTAATGCTTTTCAATAAAATTAAAAGTTTTAAGATTTTTCGAAATTCATTCCATAAGGAGGTAGAAAAAGGGATGAAGGCTTGTATAAAATCTACCTTTTTAGAGATTTTTGTAGTCTAAGCGCGAGCGGAGCCGTGGGTTCTGCTAGTTTTAGGATATTATCCTAAAATTAGGAAGCAGTTGAGTAAGGAATTACTTTTTAACTAGAAATGTACATACAGTTTAAAATCACATCAAATGTTTCATTCACCGCTCTTAGGGATGGATTTTTTTTCAAAGACTATCCTTTATATACCTACCTACGGGCCCTTGAGGTATAATCAATCGATATTAAAAAAAGAATTACAAAGATACATTATACCTATACCTACATGTAATAATTCCGAATATGTATTACATACCTAAGAATGATTGAAGTAAAAACCGATTTTTTATTTAACCAATTAAATTCAAAATTTTAAATGTTTTATTCAGCATTAAATTATTACACTTTTTACTGAACGTCATGAGTCTACTAAAGTTCGGAAAGAAGAAGCCTGAGACCTGAGAAGAACTGGCGAAAGAAAATTATAACCTTGTTGAATATTAAAGAGAAATAAATGGTTAAATTATTTTATTCAAACGACTCTTTATTTTATTTATTTGTTATCCTACTAGCGATTTATCCTCGCTTCTCTCGGGTGCAACCCTAGGTACCATTTTGTTCACAATTTCATGGGTTTTAATTTCGTTGCGCGGAACTTTGATTTTTTTTCTAAAATAAAAGTAGCCTAAGCGTATACCATTAGCTATCTCCCAATGAAAGTACCATCAAAACCGGTCTAGCCGTTTTGGAGATTAGCTGGAACAAACAAACAGACTGACGACAGACATACAGAGAGATAGACAGATAAAAATCCTTTTTGATTTTTTTTTCTTATTATTACAGTGGCTACACTAAACTTTCATATTCATTTAGTAAAAAAGCTATTATTTTGACTTTACAAACAGACACTTCAATTTTATTTATCTGTATAGATGAGCTAAGCCAGTCTAATGTCGATTAAAAAATGATTAAAACAGCGATCTACGTATTAAGCTGCAATCTCATGGAATTCCGACCAGTAGCTGCGTGATGACTAATCATAAGATCATTATAAAATTGTATCTCTCTTATATACCTATATCTCTTTAACCCTCACTTTAAAACGATTCATCAATACTATTATGTTATAAACTACTAATTTACATATGTGATCAATAGCTAAAAATTATTTAAATAAAGTAAAAATTGTAGAGCAATGACATTCTTGAAATGACATTTTTTTAAGATCACCACTTATTATCTAAAGTAATAACTTATACCAATCTTATATATTTAAACGAGCTATTCTTGTATATATATATATATATCAATATATAATCTGAATCTCGGAAACGGCTCCAACGATTTTCATGAAATTTAGCACGTAGGAGGTTTCGGGGGCGATAAATCGATCTAGATTAGTCTTATTTCTGGGAAAACGCGAGTTTTCGAATTTTCATGTGATTTTCTTTTGCATTTTCACAATTTTTGCATTGTCAGTTGTCAGTTATCACTTCTGGTGGGTGGGAGGCGCCACTGTGCAACTGTCAACATCGTGTCCGTATTTACATCAAGTAAAAAATATTTAAGTGGAAAAAATCTAAATAAAAATAGTAAATTATATTAATCGATAAAATCAATATGTAAACTTCACCAAGTCTTGATGTGTTGAAGAACAAATGAGCTTTTAAAAATTCACCTACCAAACAAATACAAAAGTGACAAACATAACTCAAAGATACTATCAGTGCAAAACCATCTTTTCTGTGTGTGATGACAATAAAACAAAATAATTTGTGAAGTGAAAGCGTAAAATATTAAAACATAAGTTTATAACCTCAAAGACTAATACTCGGTATAAAATTGATATTCAACTAGGAAGGTATATATATAATTGATGCTCTTTTTCGATCAGCTTTTCTACTTCCAACTTCACACTTAAGATTGAGGACATAAAAAAGTTGTTAATAAACATGCAACAAGAAATAAAACAGCAGAAAACAGAAATGTTAGAAATGAAAGAAGACATTAAAAATAGAATCAACAATAATATACTTAAATGAGAGATTTAAACACTTAGAAATAAAAATTGAAGTTCTTGAGAAAAAAATCCAGGAACAAAGTACCTTAATAAATAATTTAGAAAGACATATTAGGCGCAAGAACTTGGTTATGTTCAGAGTAGAAGAAGGTGAAAAATCCTATCATGAACTAGAGGAAAAAATAGTCTTAAACAAACGCAAGGAGTTACAAGCCCAACTGAAGATAAAGAAAAAGACCTAGGCAAAACAGCTTTCTTAAAATATGACAAACTAATTATTGTGGATAATAATAAGAACACTTCTCACCAATACTCAAATATAAGAAATCTGCCTGTATCTCCAGAAACGCCTTACCTCAATTATAAACAAAAACTAACAAATAAACAACATACAAAGAAAACCATACCTGGTAATATTAAAGACTTTATATTATAAAATCCAAAATTAACTTTCAACCACACAAATGATAACCAGGAACAACTAAAAACAACACTGCAAGATACAGTTTATTAAATACAGTAGGAACCTCCTCATCTTTATCCCCCAGTACGGCCGGTCATTGTGGGGAGTTCGACCACAACCCTCCAAAGAAAAACAGACATACAATGACAAAGGTATACATATCTTCACCAGAAAAACTTTTAGAATTAAAAGCAGTATTTCCTACAACAAATCAAAAGAACACAAAGGTAAAATTATAAACTTGATAGGCATATCAGAAACAAATTATATATTGGAAACAAAATTTGAAAAGAAACCCTTTGCAATCATACAAGCATAATCTCCAACGGAGAGCTCTATGCAGGACTACTTTGGAGTTAACCGAGAGGGGTCTATACATGAAAAAGACATTTACTAAATAAATACATTTAAATATGAAATTAAATACCTAATTTATAACTATTGTCAGAGTTAATGTATGGAAAGAAATTTTATTTATATGTATTATTGTGAAATGTTTAGTATTTACTCAATTGAATTATTTAATTTACTGTCATTGTTTATTTATTTGTTAATGATAATTTATATATATACAATATAATTTCAAATAATATTAATTTTTTTTAAATAATTTAATTCCAGATTACAAAATTATTAGTTAAAAAATTATAAGTTAATAAATAGTCACTAAATTATATAATTTTATATTTCAGCAATGTGATATAGACATTTTTTCTGATAGTTAAATTTATTTACAAAGAAAGTGTATTTAAATATTTAGATTAGTTTTTTTTTCTTCTTTTGTTTATTGTACAACTAAAATGGCTCCTTATATACTCTTAACCAAATAAAATTTTAATGGAATACTTTTATAAAAAGCTGTGCATACTTTTAAATTAAATTTTGCAATTCAAATAGGTAAAATTATAATGTTAAATAAATGTTTTTATGTAAGTTTAGTTAGTAAGCCTTTATAATAAATAAATGAATAAATAAATAGAGCTTTATTATTATTATGATTTGTTTTGCATTATTTCAATAAATTAATAATTAATAATTCCACGCAATATATTATGTTCGATAATTTCGCATGCTCAGATATAAGCATCGTGGTCAAGCGGCCAATGCGTAAGTTTGACAACCATAGGTGTCTGGGTTCGTATCCCGGTCGGACACAAAGTTTTTAATTTTGTTCTTTTTTTGTATTTATTCAAATTCTTAGTTTGTTTTTTTTTAATGTTTTTTTTGGCCAAAAACTCCGAGCAAGGCTCGGTCGCCCAGGTACTATAACTTTAAATAATATAATTATAATTTCAAAGTTAATGAACTTTTTGAATGAAGGTACAAAAAAATAACTTTTTCATAGAAATTATGTAGGTATACCTTATAAATTTTACTCTTTTGAGTTCTGATCTTCAACTACTATCTAGTGCTTAAATCTAAAAAGCTCAACAATTCTTCCATGAAAAAGTTTATTTATATAAATCAAAATCGCGGCAAGTCGTGGGCAAAAAACCTTTAGTATTGTAAAAGCTAAAGTTAACTAAAAGTTACTATGAGTCTGTTATACATTATGTTTAAGCAATCGTTTATGTAGGTACTTCTAGCGCTAATTTTCATTGTTAAAATATTTATTTTTTCTTGATTTAACAGTTAGGTGGTATTTCAAATGTAATGCGAGCATTATGTCGTACTATACAGTGAGATAAGATTTCTAAGCGCATCCAGCGTTCATGATTCCTGCTTTCAAGTTCATCTCATTTCGGTCTAAACGCCGCAAGATACCGACTAAAATGTTACTAACGGACATAATATTAGGGTCTTGTTACAAACTAGTGTCAGCCTCCGGTTACGCCCACGGTCCGGCCCACGAGAAAATTATTTTCGACATTTTTTAATGGCAACGTTAATTATTAAAAGTTTAGAATAAAGTATTGTTAAAACAACATTCAAATTAAACTATAATCTCACGGGGACAGCGTCGAGGGCTAGGACAAAAAGTATCATATATGTTAGTCTAAGCTATATGTACCCTAATTGTGCATGTTTCATATAAATTCTTACTTCTTACTTCTTACCCTTAACCGATGTTGAAAATGACTAATGAAATTATCTAAGCCAAATAAGTATCTTCTTTGAATTCGACAGATTTTACCATACCAACACACAATACATACTATCTCATAAGATAACGAAATCTCAGTACAACAACAATGAAAAACTAAAAAAAAATTCAAAATAAATAACGAAAAGAATAAAACATATGAACTAAACTAATTTTTCCATTTGCATTCCGAGCGCCGTTTTAGGGGCCGAATCGGACGATTAGCGGTGGCTGTGTCGCTTCTCTCATTACGGGGCCCTAATTGCGCGGCAATACACATCTCAAACGCGCCGACGGCTTTCATCTCGCCGACCGGCGTCTGAGGGCGATGTGAGTGAGAGAGCGATCGAATTCATTTTTTATTTAAACCTATAAGAAATCGTTGTGTAAAAGCGTTTCCTAATTTAAAAAGAAGTAATAATATTTAAAAAATATATTTTGTTCCAAATAATCAATCGTTTGGCTATTTACTTCAATAATTAAATAAATTTGTGATATACGTTCTTTTAAGTTCTTTATGTTTGGCTTAGACTCTTTAAGAAGATTTTCATAAAAAAATATTGGGGACTATTAGAAATTAACAAGTATGTATGTAGATATAGATAATTAATTCATCTTTACTTGTTTTTCCTTAAATACCTATTAAAAATACAAATAGAGACAATACAAATACTGCAGTAGGTACATAGATATTACTCTAAATGTAACTGGTAGGTATCCTCGCTATTTGTAGCGCTGTGAACAGACCTTATATCGCCAACACAATGTTTTAGTAAACTTCATCCTGTTAATTTTTAACCTGAACACCATTAGTATAAGAGTTAATATTGAACCAAAATATAAGTTTAAAATTGTTTAAACCGAATAGATAAAGTTGTCGATATTTTAGTAATTGTTTTTATACATTTATTACTCTCCATATAGCCTGAAAGGTGATTTTAATGGGCTCTCTATTAGTAAAGCGAGCCTTATCATCGAGTTATAGGATTGTACTAATTTTATTACCGCTTTTAGCTTTATTAGTTCGATAGTTGAGTTTAAAATTAATTTATTTCGGTCAGGATATCCTGGTTTATTTGAAATAATTGA
The DNA here is from genome assembly GCA_921882275.1 of Brenthis ino. NCBI lineage: Eukaryota > Metazoa > Arthropoda > Insecta > Lepidoptera > Nymphalidae > Brenthis > Brenthis ino. The sequence goes on from OV170222.1 coordinate 18,913,523, forward strand.
TATGGGGTTTTAAACTATATTTAATGTCTAACTGTACGTTGTTAATGTCAAAATAGTATAATAAATAAAAAAGTTAATAAAATGGTAGCATCATAAAAAAATGTTTTTCCTTTTACTAAACTAATTGTTTAACCTCGAGAGTACAAAGTGGATATTTTTTTGACAATAACTGAAATTCGTGTTTAATAAAAACTAGAAATAAAGAATTAAGACCATCAAAGTTAATAATATCGTAAATACACAAATTAGTCTAGAGATCACGAGAAAGTTCATATAATGAGTACTCACATCGATACCTAGTATCTACTAAATGAAAGTATAGTGTAATTTCGTATTTTATTGCCAAAATCTATTGAAGTCTCTCGCATAAGCTTAATGCTCAGTTAGGGACCACCGCGAAGCATTGTGATCGTGATGCGATACTAACATTACGCGATGTACAGTGGACTATATATTATTTCGAAAATATATTTAACTCTACTTTCTCGCAGCAAAAGAACAACGAATAGACATCATTTTTTTAGGAATATGATTTGTGAGCAATACTTAATAACACAAGCTCTCATTGATACCCATTCATTACGTGATAATCGTAAATAATTGTGTTTAAATATAATAATTGTATGTCTACTGTAAAATTAATGCCAATATATGAATTCTTAGTAATTGTGGTATAACTGCTATAGATACTTTAAAGTTACTGTGATGTTTATATCCTAGTCTTGCATCAATATTGTATAGTATAATAGTTTTTATAATTTCTTTTTAACATGTAGGTAGACTTCTTGTGAAGACTTTAGTCTACTTCTCATATTTTGACTACTAGACTAATATTTACTGTACATACCTATATGTTGCATATGTATACTGTTGATGTTCCTGTTAATTAAATAAATAATTTTAGTAGTATGTAAGAACTAGCGACTCAACCTCGCTTCGCTCAGGTTAAACAAAAACAGACCTATTCCACGAGAACCGTATATTTTTTCGGGATAAAAAGTAGTCTATGTGTTATTCCAGACTATAATCTATCTCTGTGCCAAATTTCATCCAGATCCGTTCAGCTATTTTAACTTGAAAGAGTAACAAACATCCATATATACTCACAATCTTCCATATTAATAATAAAATATCAATAAAACGGATAAATATTCTTTTTTAATTTAAAAAATATAACAAGTATTCACTACTAATATAGTGTAAAGTCACAAAGTTAAATATTTTAAATGTGTTAGACCAATATGTAGCCACCTGTACAAAATATGAGTAGTAGAGGCTTTCATTATAACTGTGAGTGGTTTCGATGTGAGAAAACTGTGGGTGGTATTTTGAGTCCCAGGGATCGGTGATGGCTGTTGAATCCTTGAATAACCGTAGCGTAGTTATTCAAGAAAAATATCTGCGTAAACTATGTACGAGTACATATGTGTGAATAGTACTTATCTATCACATTGCATAGCATAAGTAGAATTATATTGCATATCTGAAATATTATATTATTTTGTTTTATGTAATATTAGCGGAACCCGCGGTTTCGCTCGCGCTAAAACTGCAAAAAAAACTAAAATGGTAGGATTCCTACAAACTTTCATCCGCTATTTTACCCCCTTATGGGATGAATTTCGAAAAATGCTAAAACACGTATTTAATTAATTGTATTGAAGAGTATTTATACCAAGTTTCAAGTAATTCTATCATAAATATTTTTTGAATTGTCTTATAACGTGTTTTCCCTTGGGAATTAGGTAGACTCCCGCGGTAAAAAGTAGCCTATGTCACTCTCCACACAAAAAATCACCCCAATCCGTCACTCCGTTTCGACGTGACAGAAGTACAAACAAACAAATAAACACACTTTCACATTTATAATATTAGTATGGATGTTCTATTTTTATCATATTCTGTACTATTATTTCACCTTGAGAGTACAAGTAAAGCTATTTAAACATTTTTTTAACCACACATGCATCTTTTGGAAAACGTACAGTGGTTTTACATAGTTTTAAACAACCCATTTTGTGGTCACGAGTAAATTATAATTAAATGTACAAAATAAAAGGTACTTAGATGTTTTAGGAACTCGCAATATCGCTTATTATCCAAACTAGCGACTCACACTCTCCCTAGATCATACGTTTTAACGGTTAGTATAGATTTCTCAGAGATGAGATATTTTCCCGCAATTTGACAAAAAATGTAAAAACTATAGATTCGGCCTCTGTATCAATAATAATGACTATTTCAATAAGATTTTCCAAAAAATATTTAATGTACAGATTCGACTCAGATAGTTTTTTATATGTACCTGTAGATAATATATACTCATAATTTTTTTGCAATTTTAATGTATTAATAAAATCAACGACGATTTCTTCAAAATTAGACGATGGCTTCAATATTTTCGCTTACATACACAAATACTGTCTAGTTCAAATGAACTAGACAATATTTGTGTATGATCACTTCAAAGGAGAAGCCAGTAAAAATATCTTAATATGAACAACATTGGAATTAAATTTAATTAGTTGATAATACTACCAAAAGAATACTCGCATAGTACTGTAAAAGTCTATATATTAAGCTTTTTCAAACACTTTGAAGCTCGTCTCCCACAAAGCCGCCGTACTAATTGTATGAATGGACCACACAGCATCTTATGATGGATGTTCTATTATCACTTTTATAATTCAGGTGTTTCACGTCGAATGTTACGTAGAGGTGGTAGAAATAAAAGTTACTAGCCCTATAATACATATTTTATTATATTTTGAATATATTTACATTCCAAGTAGTAAATCTAGCTAAATTATAGTAAATGTGAACATGTGTTGGTTTATCTATCTTTAATGCAACAAAAGAATAATGTGTTTTTTATGTATAGTTATAAAATAAAAAAATAGACGCCAGAGTAATTTTTGTTATTTTCGATTATTTTTCTTCAAGTTTTTCTCACTTACACACTCACTCAAAGTAAGTACATATTATTATATAAGCGTTAACTATCCATCGAATTTATATATATAATAAATCCGCGAAATAATCCCAAAAGATAGTTTTATTTAATATATATATATATATATATATATATATATATGTATACATATATAGATGTACACCTTGTAATATGTATATACCTTGGCTACTATAAGGAAAAAGTTATAACTATAGTCCTACGAAAGGTATTCGGAACAAAATTCAGGAGATGAGGAAATACTCTGAAAATGTCTAATAATAATAATTACAAAAGCTCTGAGTATATATATATTTTTAATATACAATGCTTAAATATCGATGAAGGCTAAATTTAAACAACATTTAAAAACATATCTTTAACACACTCAAATATAAAGCTTTAATCTACAATTCAAATAAATTCAACCATCACTTAAAATAGAGCCATTCCATTTTATTGATTAGAAGCGATCGTTTTCAATTCTAATAGGCACTAACGAAATAGGAACAAAGCACTACCAATTTGGACTGATATTTCAAAACTACTAATAGATATATAATAGCAAACTGGTATATGACTAAATAACTTAATAATTCTAACCAACTTTGAAGACCCCCGACGTTAAACCGTAACTCCCCTATGAATGATTAACACAAACTCTTATTTTTAATTTTCGTACAAAAACAAATCTGATACCATTGAAATAGAGCTCATTGGTAAAATTTGATTCGCATTTAGAAGTTTGTAAACATTTCCATACAAAAGGCACGGTGGTTCATGCAAAAGTGGTTACAATCATCAAATAATTTCCATTAACGATTCTTTTCCATTATACTCAACTAATGCTATTAAAATCGTCCCGACGAATAGACGGCATTTATCTTGATAATCTTTATAGTTTATTTATACTTACATACTAGAAATCTACCCTAGCTTGGATTGAGGCTTTTGTCTCATTTAATCATAATCTCTTTAGTCCTTTTAAATCCTTAATACGAGGGGATGCAAGTTGGCGGATACACAAAAAGTTGCATTTTGACGTCTATCGAAAATTAGGTAAGTTCTCTTAGACTTACAGGTTTTCTCACGACTTTTTCTTTAACGTAAAGCGAAAATATCATAGGTGCGAGATCTGGGATTTGATCCGGGATTTCCCGCTCTATGTTGTTTTCCAGGCGAGCGTGTTACCACTGAGGTGCCTGTCTCTGCCTCCTGCTAATATAGATAGGTGTTTTAGTAAAATTTTGTAATATATCGAAAACGCATAGTATATTAGCATAGAAAATTACCGTTCATATATTTTCCCGTTTCTTTTTTCTTCATTTGAAAGAAGGGCAAAGTAACAAACATACATTATGATAAGGATCGAAGATTTATATCTCTAGATGTGTCCTGCCCCGTCTAAATATTATATTGTCATGTTTTCGTGATTCGTTTATTTATACGTTACCATGGTAACGCTCATTCACATTATTCTTTGCCAAAATAACGCTAATCTATCTTTTAATAATCTATCTCTATTATTTTTTTACAATAATAAAAAATTGAAAATATTGTATGAATCCTAATCTATACTAATATTATAAAGAGGCAAAGTTTGTGAGTTTGTGGCGTTGTAGGGTAATCTCTGGATCTACTGAACCGATTTGGATGAAATTTGGTAAGAAGATAGTTTGAGACCCTGGCAAGGACAGTTTAGTTTTTATCCCAAAAATCATTCCTTAAGGGGGTGAAATTGGGATAAATATTTGTATGGGGAATCAAGCTAGGGACGAAACCGAGTGAAGCGAGGGTGAGTCGCTAGTTACTATTATAAACGTATGACAAGTAACAGATTTGGTTTTCGAAATTCTTGAAAATTAAGTATCTCCTTAAGATACAACTGGCCATTTCATTGCACATTTGTAATTGTCAATTTTATAAAAACAACGAACAGTCATAAGCGAGTGTGCCACATTGTTATTTAAGAGCAACTGTTTAGATTAATAATCTCAATATACCTATTAAATAAAATTGCAAGCGCACTAAGAATGGTAAAAGCTAATCTATGAATTTAAATTTATTATTATTATTTAATTGGTTAGTATATACCTCTATGAAACGAAATAAAATAACACTTTAAGTATTCCTAATATTGAGGCAACGCTGAGCGTTAATAACATAATCAGAAATAAATAAATACCTATCTGGAAATGGCACAGGACTACTTTCCAATATATGTTTATTCTTCTTCTTCTTCTCCCTGCCCATTTCCCAATCACTTGGGGTCGGCCCAGTACATCTTCTGTACTGCTGAAAGGATGTTTATTATAGTACATAAATAAATGGGATTGCTATCTTTATAAATATAATTCTTCTGTGAGTGTGTATGTCACTGAACTTGTCTCAAACGACTGGACCGATTTTGATGAAATTTTTTGTGTGTGTTCAAGGGGATCTGGGAATGGTTTAGATTCACAATTTGAATAATAATTTTCATCAAAAAAAAAATTAAAAAAAGTTTGAAATTTTCAAATTAAAGACGTGTAGACAGGACAACGTCTGTCGGGTCCGCTAGTAGTTATATAATATGCAGATTTTAAAAATATTTAAAGTGTGTTGCTGCCACCACTACGATAATATTACATAACATTATCGTGTTATAACTTAATTTTCTATTTAAAAACTTCTTGATTATCTCGGTGTATAGTGGAATCGTACTAGAAGCCTATTACTGCAATGATATTACCCACAATTTCGTATCATATCAGTGCATGTACGCTACGCCATCATTAATGGTGCCAGCCCACTAGGTAGATACCATCTATGCATATAAATTATATGACGTCTGTCTGTGATTTAAACTTTTCACCTATTCTAATATCTTACGTGCAATAGTAATTACTAAAAAAACAACTTTCGATGAGTATTTTTAATTTTTGATGAACATTTCTGAACTATGAAAAACATATAACTTGTAAGTTAGCAATAAATTACTTAAAAAGTCACGTTGATCAGCTAGTATAGTATAAAAAGCGATATCATATTAATTATATTATGCTCCACGTTTTTGTGGTTTGGTTTGTTTATTAACTTTTTTGCTTGTACTTCCAGTTGTTGAAGAAAAACTTTAGGTTTCATGTCGTAACGAGGACTAATGCTAGATGAATAACAGGTTGATACCTGATAGGTCGATACCTAGTTAATGATATTTTTAATGGCTCTATTAATTTATATTTAAAATTGTTATTCGTCCTTTAGTCACGAGTAATAATTAGAAATATCCATATTATTTATTAAACTGCAAGAAGTGAAAAATGTATGACGAAGTTTAAGTGTTGGTGTTTATTGTGGTTAAACGATATAGTGTAAGAATTTGTCGTATTTTCCGAAGTTACTAAAAAACAATTAAGCTGCCATTAGATTTAGTGTAATTGATATTTAAAAAATCCCGTCGAAAACGTAAATGTGAAAATGGGAGCCAAGTTCAATATTAAGAATATGCGTGGTTGTCAACTTCACTGACAAAAGAATTGAGATCTAAATGGGTGCCAAGTTTTGTAGATAATCCTGAAATTTTTTCATCAATCATTCAAGAAAATCTGATAGAATATTTATTCTTTGTCAAAAAGGTAACATATCTATGTCTGAGGAATCATATATTTATTACAGTTATTAGCAGTTACATTTTTGTTAAATAAAAAAACTCGATTAAAAAATGGGGGGTGGAGGTAGGAAGGTGAAAAATACTTTACGACTGCTTCACATACCTACCAAATATACAAAAAAAAACATTAAAATCGGTCGAGCCATTTCGGAGGAGTGCGACATGAGACATTTAGGTAGGTATATCTTAGATTAGAAACGAGTTAAGATTTTCGAGTTCATTCGCTGTCTGGCGTAAATTGTAGTCACACTACGATTAGGAAACCAGTTGCAATAAATAACCACAATAACAATGTATTCATTAATATTAATATTAAACTAGCACTGCCCGCGGCTCCGCCCGCGTTCAGGTGACCAAAAACCAAATTCTTAGGTTTTACATATTAGTATATTCTTACATTGTAGTTTTTTTAATTTGTCTCAGAAATGAGATAGTTTCCCGCGGTAAAAAATATCCTATATGTTGCCCCGGATAACCAGCTATCACCATACCAAATTTCATAAAAATGCCTCCAGTAGTTATTCTGTGATGCGGTAACAGACAGTCAGATAGACATACAGACAGTCAGATAGACATACACACAGACAAAAATTTAAAAACTATAGATTCGGCCTCTGTATCGATAATAATGTCTATTTCAATAAGATTTTCCAAAAAATATTTAATACATGCATAATGTACAGATTCGGCTAAGTTACAATTTTATTATATGTATAGATAACAAATCCAAGTGTTTATAAGTCATGCGGCACATCAATATTTTATAATTTACCAAGTAACCATAAATAATTGCTATGTAAAACATGGTTATTTGCAATTTTATTTATACCATATAGTCAATAGTGTATAGTAAAAATCTATAATTCAATTTAAAAGCATATATTTTTAAAATATACCTATGTAGGTAGTTTTTTAATAATCTGATTATTAATTCTGGGTATATGGAAAAGTTTAGGTACATGTACAAGCAGTCATCAAGAAAAAGGTCTACAAAGTACATGCGTTACCTTTGTTTCCGGTTACATTAGTTTTATATTAATAATACAGTTCCCACAGGAAGCTATACATTTCTCATTTATTTATCAATATGATAAAATTAAAGAAATAAGTTGACAATGGATACAAGTCAATAACACAATGGAAAGGATCTTGTTGATTTTAGCATTCGGAGAAAGAGCACTTGTAAGACATTGTGATTATATATCGAAAATTTTAACATTTTTTATCGAAAAAAAATACAATTTCAATACGTCATAAATATTAAATAGTGTCAAAAATAAGCCAGCTATGAGTACTCTTTCTCCAATTCATTAGTTTGTAGTTTTTTACTTTGCTTTGCCGAACTTGTGTTTTTTTTTACTGTAGCCTAAAACTACCGTTCTAAACCCAGTCTTAATCCTGATAAAAGGGGTATAATATATTTTTAAATATAATATATTTTTAAAATATTATGTAAACTAATTAAAAATTAAAATAAATTTAAACTAACAAACAATCTCTTTATAATACATTACTATTCGTAACATACGATGTTACGTTGTTGGGCGGTCGTAAATCAGCGCGCACGCATGGCTGCCGCTTGATGTGCGATAGTCACTAAACTGTACACTTTGATTGAGCACTGGTATGCACTTAGTAAGTATAGCAAGGGACTCCATACCGTCAACATAAAATATTTTAACATTTATTTTGTATACTAGATAAGTTATTAGATGAATATTATAAATGATCTTTATACATAACTAGCCGAACCCGCGGCTTTGCTCGAGCTAAAACTACAAAAAAACCTCTAAAATGATAGGTTTCATACGTACTTTCATCCCCTTTTTTTTTTTTTTAACGTTGGGAAATGCATTTACGCACGAGGTGTGGGACTCACCAGCAAAGCCAGTACTACCCACTAAAACCCAACAAAGCCTTCCCCCGTCTTAATGGGGCGTCGCAGGATCGCTTACGCATTCAACTACGACGCCCCGAAAACTTTCATCCCCTATTTTACCCCCTTATAGGATTAATTTCGAAAAATTTATTTAATTTTATTGAAGAGCATTAATACCAAGTTTCAAGTAATTCTGATCATATATATTTTTTTGAATTGTATTATATTGTGTTTTCCAGTGGGAATTAGATAATCTCACGCGGTAAATAGTAGCCTATGTCACTCTTCAACCCTCCAACTATCTTCACACAAAAAATCAGGCCAATCCGTCACTCCGTATCGACATGAAAGAAGGACAAACAAACAAACAAACAAACAAACACACTTTCACATTTATAATATTAGTATGGATATACCTACACATGTTTAATAAAATTGGCGGAGAAAAAGGTGAAACTGTATCTAATATTTTTCATTTCTTCTGTCTTCTTAAATAGTCACTGAAAAATGGTTATATTGTGGTTGTTGTTTTATTTAAGGCAAGCTACCTGGTAATGGCTATACTTAGATAAAAAATATAAATGAATTGACTCTACCTTTGCTTCTTTGAATTTGGTCAAAACCTTTCCAAAACTTATAAAATTAATTGTAAACTTGTATTTAAATATATGTATGTAGATAGTAATAGAAAAGTTAGATTTATTATATGGATGGAGTCCGGTAGATTAAATGAATCCAGACATACAAAGGTAAAGTTTTCAGAGCTCTTGTGAATTTAGGTACCTATTAGATACGCGGCTGTTCGTAAAAAATACTATTCTTTATAATTTCCTATTTTTAATTGTTCCATCTTTCTCTTGACAAAAAAGAAAAAAAAGAATTTGAAGCATTTTTAGCACAAGGATATTATTATTGACTAGCATTGCCCGCGGCTCCGCCCGCGTTCAGATGACCAAAAACCAAATTCTTAGGTTTTACATATTAGTATACTCTTACATTTTTTGTATTTTTGTATGTAGTTTTTGTATTTTTTTCTCAAAAATGAGATATTTTCCTGCGGTAAAAAGTATCCTATATGTTGACCCGGATAATCAGCTACCACCATACCAAATTTCATCAAAAAATCCCTCCAGTTGTTTTTCTGTGATGCGGTAACAGACAGACAAAAATTCTAAAAACTATAGATTCGGCCTCTGTATCCATAATAATGTTTATTTCATTAAGATTTTTCAAAAAAATATCTAATGTACAGATTCGGCTTAGTTACAATTTTATTTGTCTAATGTTTTAGAAAAGAATGTTAAAATCGATAGGTACATATAGATTTTAACATTCTTTTCTAACACTAGTTACAACTAGTTACGAAATACTGATAACCAAGTGGTATTATTTAATATATCATATCTACGAGTATTTAAAAATATTATATGTTTTAGATTTCCGCAATTGTTACAATAATGCTGGCCCTACTAAAAGTTGGCAACAGACGCGCAGACGTTCGTCGTTATCTACATCTCTTCCAGTTAGAGCTTGTACTGAGCGGCAATTACTTTACATATAAACATAGCATTACTGTGCGATGTAAGTAAACGTGTTTATTTGAATGTATTTTTACATATGGTAAAGATTTTTTTAGTTTTTTGAATAAATGAGTATTTGGCATTTATTTAAAATGAAGCCAAATTATCTATTGTTTCTTTTGCTTTCATAGAGTAAAACTAAAATGGACTACTAGACTAGACTACTAATAAGTATTTTATTTAATAATTGTATGTCAGAAATATATTTATAAGTTTGTTAAAAACCTTATTTATTGGTATTTAATATACGTAATGAGGACAAGTAATCGTATTAGGTATTTTAAATAATATTCTTGGCTTTTTCATAGTTCTAATTCCTTGATAGATACAGTTTAAATTATTTGATTGGATTTGTATACTTTGCTTAGGTCTATACCTCTATAAAATATATTATAGACAGATTGACTAGATATTGAATTTATTGACTCAATATATAAAATCGATATATCTCCTTACCACTAATATAATTGGAACCCTTTTACGTGTGATATTTAATTTAACTAATATGGACGATTCCAATAACATACCATGGTAATTTATTGACCATCAAACTATTGCAATAGATTATTTAATAGTTGCTATTACACAATTAAAAAATTAAATCAAATAAAAAAGATTTTATATTTTGCCTTGTATACGTAAAGTAATTGTGAATACACCTAATAAGCCCCAAGAAAAAAATATCAAAGATGCAAGAAACAAGCATTAATATCTTGCTTTTTCTAACAAACATACAAACATCTGTCACATGTAATAAATATTAATTCATCCGCCATCACAAGGTTTTCAACCTTTAATTATTGCTCGGATCAAATTAGGGGACATTTATTTTAGTTCTTCTAATTAGTAATTAGTTGGCGGCGTTCACTCGAGCGAGCATAACTGGTGCAAATGTAGTGAAGCTGATTTATAATGTACACTGAACTAAGTGATGTTGACAGAAAAAAACGGATGATCCTAAAATTACATATACATTTTTATAAAAAATATCTTTTCTTACTGCATTATTAGTAGGTAAATTTCAATAAAAAATCTTTATCTTCATCTCATAGTCTAAACCTAAGACCCTTACCGAGTATTCAAAGATTCGCCGAAATTAATGAAACCATTTCTTCTATACTTATGTATCGCACGGTCATACTTTTCTTTTTCTGTATCAAAAGTATGGGTCAAACAACCATAATACGAGCTCCGCCAACCCGCACTTGGCCAGCGTGGTGGACTATTGCTTGATCCCCCTTGTACGGAAGGGAGGCCCGTGCCCAGCAGTGGGATGTTAAAAAGAGGCTGAATACAATATGAGCTCATAACATTGTAGGTACTTACTATACGGGCTTTAGTCTATACATATAATAAAATTGTAATTAATTGTCATCTGTACATTAAATATTTTTTGGAAAGTCTTATTGAAATAGACATCGATATCGATACAGAGGCCGAATCTATATCTTTTATAATTTTTGTGACCGCATCACGGAAAAACCACTAGACAGATTTTAATGAATGATCAAATGAATGAATTTTTTGGTATGATGATAGCCGGTTATCTGGGTCAACATATAGGATACTTTTTACTGCGGGAAAATACTATCTCATATAGAGAAACCTATACCAAACGTTAAAACGTAAGCAGGGACGAACCCGAAAAAGCGAGGGTGAGTCGCTAGTTTTATTTATAAAATATAAGTATAGATAATAAATTGATATTATCTTACAATTGAAACAGCCCTTACTAAGATAAAGCTCTTTTATTACAATTCACTATATTAAATTAATTATTTAATAAGCCGGCGGTTGAATTTACAGATGTATAAAGACGTTAAGATAAAATAAGATTAAGATTATCTACACAAGAATTTTTTATACGTTTCGATGGAGGGGAAAATGCAGACAGTGCCAGCTATTAATACGCAGCAGACTTTTTAACTTAGAGATCATTTAACTTTGATTTAAAAAAACAATATTTCGTTTTTCTTATTTAGTTTTTTTTGTCACTAGGTACTTACAAATGCAAAATTAACTCTGTTTGTCTGTTTGTTTGTCAAATTTTTAGGTCTAAACCGCTGAACCAATTTTGATTAACTTTAATATAGAGATAGATTAGAACTTGAAAAATGACTTTTGTTGTGAAAATTAAGCTTGGCTTTAAGTGGAAAATAGAGAACCAAAATTTGTATGGCATACTCATCATTCACCCATCTCAAGTTGGAGACTTGGAAATTCATATTTATGTTTTTGGTAAGAAATTAAGTGTTTCAGTGTTTTTGAAATATCATCCCTGAAGGCGGGGATGTTTTCATTTATCTACTTATTTCTATATTGACCGCATCCCCCTTATGGAAGTTATCGTAACTTTATATGAAAGTCCTAGGTATATTGTTGCTGCTCTCTACGCAAAAATGAGTTATTCTGGTATATTATTATGTTTATTGTTTACAGAAAGTAAAGAAACGTTAAGATATTTTGGCATTAACAAAGAACAAAGGAAGGAAGGAAAAGTCATCAAAGCGATTGTGGGTTGCAATAGTACTTTGGTATAAATAGAACAGGCCGAGGCCTAAATGCTAACCCGAGATAGATACAGGAATCCCATAAGTCTCCTATGTTTTGATGTCTTATAAAACTACGGTGTTCGGCAATCATGCAACTTCTACAACAATTAGGTAATATTATTTTTCCTACTTGAATAGGTCATGCGTAAGTGTATTCTTTTAGACTTAGTTAGGTTAATTTATTTTTTATGTGCGTCAAAAATATTCTTCATATTTTTGGTTGCAGCATTCGAAATTTTTGAGTTATAAGTAGCTAACTAGGGAAATTGAAAAGGATTTTTATAGACATTTTTATGGGATTTAGTGTATATGTAGATAGATTATTTCAAAAAAAATTTTTTTAAATCGATTCATATTTTTTAAAAATATCGCGTAAAGTACCTACACTCATAAAAACCGAAATAATTAACACAACTTTTTTGAAACTATTAACATTTTATTTACTTCATTGTACACTAGTGCCATCTATTAAAGAGTAGAAAAATTATTTGTAGCATCAAATGCCATCTCGTAAGAAATACTAAAATTACTTATACGTAATAAATGCCATCTAGCGTGAAATAGCTAAAGCTTTATGTAAGTATATGTGTCAAAAAATGGAATTATAATCCGACAAAATTTTAGATGTACCGTGAAGTTTTAAAATCAAACCATGTAGTATATAGAATTGTCAAATGTATAGGTGTTCTTAAAATAGAAGCGTAGCCTTTATTCGATGAGTTTCTGACATTACTGAATAGTCATAACTTGCCGCTGTCAAAGCGGGAATGTGGAAATCTGGTTTGTTGATTCCAAGTGATTGTAACTGAACGATTCGCGGCCTTATAAAATAATTTCACAGCCACAATGCCACCGAGTAGCCTTCGAGTCGTGTACGCGTTCGCCAGAGAAATGCATCCTAAAACAACCGACGTTTTTATACAATACGGCACCGCCGGATTCCGAACCAAGTAAGTAAAGCCCATATATGTATAAATTATTAATTTAGGGATTTCCTGAGTCTAATATGGAATTCTAGCCATAAAAAACAAAACCAATCAAATAATTTTTACTTTCACACCCATTTCTATTGTCACGTAAGCAAAATTTGCTAAGGATGCTATTATCCTTTTACGATTCATTGCATCGGATAGATCATGAGTCACTTATAGTGTAATTTATAACGGGAAGTAAACGATATTATGGTCAATGACTTCTTGTATCAAAACAAATTGTAACCATTTTTTCGAATTCGTGTTGTATCATATTGTATATAATTTTTGAGGTAACGTAAAGCGTATAAAAATAATATTATAAAAAGCATATCATTAGCATAGCTGCATCTGACATTGAATTTAATTAAGGAATTATGTTTTATAATTACCTAACATAATATATTATATGCATCGGTACCTACCTATAATTTCATAAACTCCATATAATTTTAAGTCATAAAAATGCTTTTTTCATGATATATTTGCCTAATGTCAAATATTTCTTGTAAAAGAAAAAAGTTATTCAACTAAATAGCTATTTCATTATACTTTGTAAGTTTGTAGTGATGTAATTCAAAAAGTAGGATAGTATGCAATACACAATTGCAATTTGTTCTTGTTAGTGTGTCTAAAACATGCTGGCATTCAGCCAAGTACTTAAGTTATTTGGGTTCATAGGAACTCCTCATGTAAACTCTTTTATTTATCTGAAATTATATTTATGGTGATGCGGATATCATGAACAGAAATACTTTGGCACAAATTCAGAATTGGGGACTTGGCCCCTAGCGGAGTGGGTGGTATTTCTGGATAAGGGACGTGATAGGGAGTCGAAATGTTAAATAAATTTTTTAATACAACAAAAGATTCAAAAGTTATTGAGACTTAAAGTTACAACATTTCCATACATTTTCATATATTTCTTTACCACCATTCGGAGTGGGTGGTATTTTTAGATAGGGGAGGTGACAGAGAGTCAAAATATATTAAAAATATTTGGAGGAAACGTACGACTAAAAAGTTATTGAGACTTAAAGTTATAACATATCTTACACATTTCCATACATTTCTTTACCTAAATAAGTGATTACAACAGATAAACATACCTTTAACGAATAGTACGCATCCTTTTTTATGTACATTACACATTTTCACAACAATTAATGCTTTATTGTATTTAATATTTTAATAATTTCACAACACAAACAAAATGATCTTACATTTTGACAAAAGCAAAACTGACACTTTGTTTTATATTACCGCTTAAATGACAACAGATTATATTTGATTATTTTTGCTTTTTCTGTTGGTAAAATATTAATATTAATAAATAAATAAATAAAAAGAAAAATATTATTTTCACTTTATAAATACATTTATAACTTTTTATTTGATTTATGTAAAATATATTGTTTTACAATTGTACATTTAGTAAAAAAAATCATTTTTTTATCTGTGAATATTTTTAATTATTTATTTATTATTCGTCATATCTGGGTTAGGTTAGGTTAGAACATTTAAGATTATTTATTTATTATTCCTCATATCTGGGTTAGGTTAGGTTAGAACATTTAAGATTATTTATTAATTATTCGTCATATCTTGGTTAGGTTAGGTTAGAACATTTAAGATTATTTATTTATTATTCCTCATATCTGGGTTAGGTTAGGTTAGAACATTTAAGATTATTTATTTATTATTCCTCATATCTGGGTTAGGTTAGGTTAGAACATTTAAGATTATTTATTAATTATTCGTCATATCTTGGTTAGGTTAGGTTAGAACAGTTGCCACAACGCACGAGCCGAGCGAGCGAAGCGAGCGTGCCGCGGTAGCGGCCGGCGAGTGCCATAAATGACTAGAAAACTAGAAAATTCGAATTTCACGCAAAGTACAAATAAAGACAATCATCTGGAGATCATTTTGACAATTGAAAGTGACGTTTTGACTCCAAGTGTCTAAATGGTAGTAATGTCAAAATAATGTATGGAAATGTTATAACTTTAAGTCTCAATAACTTTTGACTCTTTTGTTGTATTAAAAAATTTATTTAACATTTCGACTCCCTATCACGTGCCTTATCCAGAAATACCACCCACTCCGCTAGGGGCCAAGTCCCCAATTCTAAACGGCCGCCAATACTTTACTCACCTTTACATGTAATTGGAGATATAGTGTGGGGCAGCTAAAAATATTTATATGAGAGAAGAAACTATATTTAAATGTTTTGCACTTGCGTAGGTATTTTTTATTCTTTTTTGTATTTATCTTACATTTTATTTCTAAGGCTTGACAAATAGTCAAGTAGTTACCAACTAAACTCAATATTTACTAAAAACCACTCTTTTGAGTGATTTAAATAATTAAAATGTTATTCGCTTATTAATTTTAATATAATTAATTTTTCTGTAAAAAATTGTTCAACTTTAATTATGCCAACAACTATAATCACTGGTTTCACAATCACTTGATCTAATTGCACTTTATTATCATTATCAGTAAATTTATTGTTTTAGATTTTTATCAGTGTGATTACAAATACATGAAATGGTTTTAATCTGCTATTGACATATTAGAAGTATTTAAAATTCCTTTAGTCATGTTTAATTCGAAAATAAAGCAGATAAGCAATGACTGTAGTATGGGTTTAAAGAAAACTGCCATACCTTTTATATAAATTCCTAATTTATGATTTTGTATTGCTTTTGCTATGTGTAAAACTAATGGATGTATTATGTAGGATACTCTAAAGACTTATATAGATGGAGCCCTCTAAAAATAATTTTAAAGTCAAATATGGTAGTGTAATTTACTGTTTATGCTACTATTTTTGCCATACATATTGTTACTTTTTTAAAGATAAAGGAAAATGTTATATTGGTTAGTCATTAATTAACAATATTTGAGAAGGAATATAGGAATCATTAATAATAATGAATACTAAAAGTTATACTATACATTTTGTAAGAGTTTTTAAAGCATTGGTTCTCTTCGTCTTTAAAGAGAAATAGCATAATAGTGGCTGATTTCAATTTTTTCTTTATTATAATAAAATCCCTTAACTGTTGGTCATCAGTAATGAGTATTCTATTAATATTTGTATACTATTTTTAAACATTATGCAATATAGTGTGGTATCTTATTTTGCAAAACATATAATGGGAGGTACCTAATACTGTTTGAATTGTCCATTACTTAGTATTGATAAAAACTTTTTATATTAACTATAATTGTTCTAAATCCCAAAAATATTATAAATACGAAAGTTTGGATAGATGGATGGATATTTGTTAACAGATCCGAATTAAAGTTGACACACAGAAAGATTATAGTCTCAAATAGCACATAACTTACACCTTATCTAGGAAAAATGTATGGTTCCCGTGGGATAGATATGTTTTTGTTTTCCACTAGGGCAAACCCGAATGAAGCAAGGGTGAGTCACTAGTATTATTATATGTTCAGGTGCTATTCTGGAAAAGAACATTAGACATTCTGTGCCTATTGATCATATTAACCTTTACAATGTTAATAGTTAGATGTTTTACATTGCAATTTTAATTGTAAATTCGCATTGAATTGTTAGAATTTAAAGGGAAGTTGAAATTAATGTTGTTTTATAATTAATGATATCATATAATACAAATTGAATCATTTAAACTGTAATAATGAGGCCTAAATATAGAAAGTGAAAGATAAAGTTTAAAATTTATGACAAAAATTAATATAACGTTCTCTGTATTCTTAGAGCGAGTCTTCTCGAACATGTGGTATACCGCATGGGTCTGCTCGCAGTAATTCGCTCTCGCTGTAAAAATGGTATGTATTCAATTTTTTATTTTCATTTTCAGGAATAGAAATTGCAAAGGTTTTTTCAGTCGTTGCGTCAATAGGCCATTAGGGCGGGTCCGAACCTACGACCTTGCGACCCATGACACGCCTGTTGGCACTAATGACTCTATAAAACTATAAAACCGTAGGATATTGTTGCCTTAAAATATAAATATATATTCCTAGATACCATAAAATCTGTGGTTTTACTAAATATTTATACTTTTAGTTTTTTTACATAAGAATAAACATCACTTAGGAGATTTAAAAAGAAAATTCCATGATATATTGTATAATTTATAGGTCAAGCCAATTAACTTGCGATGTAATCGAATTAAGTTTTTAGAATATCTTGAAATGTATCGATTTTTCAATGTTTTCTACTGTAACCTTATTGTTAGAACTGCTAATCAATCGAAAAAATTCAATGAGCTAAGGAAGAAAGGTATTTGTATTCTGAGAATGCTATGCTAAAATGGGTGTGTGGACCACGTAAAAAATAGTTTAATTAAACAATAAGTAGGTACGTTATTATTTTTAGATTCATAAAGTATAAATATAAAAAATCGATCAAGTGCGAGTCGAATTCGCACACGAAGGGTTCCGTACCATCGAACATGACAGTACTTTTTATTAATATGACTTTTGCTGTGTGTATATTGAGGTCATACTATTAAAACGACGAAACTAACGCTCAAAAAGCGGCTCAACCGATTTTAACTGGGCTTTCATTTATGGATATAAGATATAATATAAACGAAAATGCCATGGATTAAGGTTTCGATAGAACTTTCATCTATACTAATATTATAAAGAGGTACAGTTTGTTTTTTTTTTGTCTAAACACGCTAATCTCAGGAACTAGTAATCCGATATGTAAAAATATTTTTGCATTAGATAGCCCGTTTATTGAGGAAGGCTTTGTACTAGATATCATATAGTTTATAGTCTATCTATTCCATACTAACCATTAAAACGTACCCAGGGACAAACCCGAGCGAAGTCACGGTGAGACGCTAGTAAAATCTACCTAACGGTAGTACGTCCTATGGATGGATCGACGAATAGCAAATGTTAATTGATTCTTAAAACTACAGATGACACAACATTATGAAATGATCCACTATTTAGAAATGGACCCATGATCTGCAGATAATAAGGTTGCGTTAAAATGTTATATTCACCGTACTATATACATACATAACTAGTTGGGCAATCAACAGGAGTGTTTCACTCCTATATTGTCACCCGGGGCCACCGAAGCTGATTCTCTATTTAGGTACCTTCGGTAGAATTTTCCTGTCCACAATTCCCTATACAGTTTTTCATATTCTTAGTCCCATTTTTTTAATTTCTCTTTTGCGGCTATTTCGTGTCACTGCGACCATTTCTGGTCTATTGTGATCGCCGCTTTTTATACTAGAGTGAATCACTAAACCCGGCAGATGTTAAGAACTGCAGGATTTTCTTAGAGTTACACTCTTTTCTTAGTCCCATACAAACTATCTTCCCATATTTTCATAATCCAAGTTTCATTGATGCGCTAAAGGTCCTCTATCATTATACGAAAATTCATAAATCAGCTACTTAGGCGTTGAAATGTAACAAACAAACGAACAAAGAGACAAACAGAGTTAGTCTGTAGTATTTATAATATTCAGCTGATATTCCAGGCTTTAAATTAAAATTGAGCTGGTAAACAGTGGTTTTAAAGAGGTAAATTAAAAATATCAAATTTAAAGTGTATAGTAACTCATTAATATTAAAGACTAGCGGGTCAACTTTGCTTTGCTCGGGTTCACCTCTAAAAAAACAAAAGCAAATCTATCCCACGGGAACCGTACATTTTTCCGGGATAAAAACTAGCCTATGTGCTGTTCCTGATTATAATCTATCTCTGTGCCGAATTTCATCCAGATCCTTTCAGCCGTTCTGGCGTGATTGAGTAAGAAACAAACAAACATCCATCCAAATTCTAAACTTTCACATTTATAATATTAGTAAGATTTTATAATATTAGTAAGAAGTAATGTTATAGTTTAGTTATTATTTTAACTTATTATTCAACCATACATATTTAAATCTATGAAACCATACGCATGTTTTTAAAGATATAAATATTTCTTTTTATCATTAATAGGTCGCGCAATAGGAATAATGATAACCGCGTCCCACAACTTGGAACCAGACAATGGTGTCAAGCTAATCGACCCAGACGGTGAAATGCTCGATGAGAGCTGGGAAGAAATCGCAACGAGGCTAGCTAATGTCAGGTCAGTAGAATGTATACCGCAGGGAATGGTCTTCACGGGATTTATATGTACATATATAGGTCATCGAATATTTCATATTAATGTACTGGTACTTTGATAATGAGTAAATAGGGCTAGAAGTCTGTCTGTTACATTTTACAGGTAGGTACTTTGCATATTTTCTGACACCTTCAAATGAAGAAAATTGGAATTGGGGTGCTTCCATATTTTTTTTCATTGAGGCCCAAAAAGGCTAGTTACGCCAATGGCTGCAGCACAATTTTTTCCAAGCCAATTTGTAATAAAAAAGAAAATATGCGCAAAGCTATTTTAAATAGTTGATATAGGGTTAGTAAAGCTATTAGGGGAAAACCCTAGCCTTGATTAGGCAGCTCTATACCGTTAAGGCCCCGGTGTCCTTCGCTTTAGTGATGGCATTGTGTTGTATAATCGATATTGCACGTAGCTTATTGGACTGTTATCGTTGAGTGTAATTGAAAATTATAGGATGCCACTTACGTTTTTTCAAATATAATTTGAACTTATTGTTACTGCCTAAACTTTGAAAATTACTCATTAAAAAAGTAAATAGTTATAAAATAAGTAAGTACTTTATTAATTAGTAATTCTAAGTGTTATCACAGATCATATATTACTATACTAGTATTTGGTGTTATTCATAATCCCTAGAGAACTAATGATATATATTCATATTAGGTATGTGTTGCTAGATCGGATTTCACTTGCATATGTTTCCGATTGTTGAAGTCGATTATTCGAATAATTTATATGAAGCCTAGTTATTAGCCTTATCGATTTTTTGAAGTAATAACAATTCTTTGACAACGTATCGTAGTAATAATAACATGACATGACAGGAACATGGGTATCATTTTTATATTTTGTACTGTAATTATGCCGCCGTATATAAATAAATATTGATTACTAGCGACTCACCCTTGCTTCGTTCGGGTTCTTCCCTAGGTTGCTTCCCCATACAAACTTACATCCTCATTTTCAACCCCTTAAGGAATGATTTCCGGAATAAAAACTATCCCATCATCCAGATGGGAAGGATCCAAAGGGATTCAAACTTCTTACCAAATTTCATCTAAATCGGTTTAGTAATTTCGGAGCCTATTCAGTACAAACAAACAATTTTTTTCCTCTTTATAATATTAGTATAGATATTTCCTACAGTATATACAAAGCCAATTAGGTAGAAGGTCCAAGGTCAAAGTTTGTATCCACTAAGTGACTAGATACTAAACAAGTAGTACTATTACGGCTTAGACACTCACCTTCTAACATACATATTTATCTTTTCTTAGCCTCGACTAAGTTTATTTTAAGGAATCATGAGATAACCCGCTTAATGTGGCCTCAGTCTAAAGGAAGTTTCATGTAAGTGTTGTATGGACGGTTTGTCACAGATGATCAAGCTAAGCTTTTCAAGTTTTTGAGATTCGAAAATAATTTTTACATACAAATTGCCGTTTTGGTTACATATCTGCATTTGCAACGTATTTCGGATTGGTACGGTTATTATTCATACGTGTGTAGGCGCCTTAATTAAAATGGAAATATGGATACCTACTGTATATTCGCAGACACAAAATTTAAATGTAACTATGGATTTTGTAGCGTTGAACGTTGTTTGCATAAAACTATAAACATTTAAGAAGGTAATTTTCAAGCTTGTAAATTATTTGAATTGTTATGCGATTATAATAAAATTTTAACGGCTCAAATTCTAATTGAATTTTATAACTTCAACGTAATATAAAAGCGCAACAGAAATCAGAATTCCCCTTTCCTTTAGAATAATAACTACATATAGCTAAGTAGGTACTTACTTATATATATCTATACATAAATAGACAGATAAAACAAATCAGTAACTACCCTTTTCTCTGTTTGTAAACCGATTATCACTTTCATTATCTATTCATATACATAACTAGCGACTCACTCTCGCTTCGCTCGGGTTCGTCCCTAGCTTGCTTCCCAATACAAACTTTCACCCCCTTAATCCCTCCACGACCGCGGACACCCCGAGGTGTTAGTTAACAATAGATTACTTAGAATTTTAATTAATTTGTTAGAAATTTACCTGGAGGGATTAAACGATGATTTCCGTCATAAAAAGTATCCTATGTTCTTCCAGGGTCTCAAACTATCTTCTTACCAAATTTCATCTAAATCGCTTCAGTAGATCCAGAGATTACCCCCCTACAACTTTTAAAACTCACAAACTTTATCTCTTTATAATATTAGTATAGATATGTTTTTTCTCAAAATGTCAATAACGATTATGACCGAATTTCGAGTAATAGGCGAACACTAGTTTTCATTAAAAAAATATTTTTGTGACTTACAAATTACAATGCATATATGTTACATATACAATATTCAGGTAGTATTTCAAGCTGCTATATTATATGAGCAGAGCTATTTTACTAATTATCAAGTGTGATTATCCCCATTTTGTAAATTTAAAGGTTTGTTTGTATTAGATAATTATAATCATACGTTTTATATTCTACTTTTGCGAACTCTGCATTGGAAAACCTTTACTAAATTAATACCAAACTAGTACATGATTTTTTGGATATAGATTAATTAATAGATTAGAGATAAACAGACTCTTATCGAGTGTTTCACGTGAGATACTAAAATATTAATAAAATACAATACTAAAAGGACAAACGGTAGTTAGGTGCGCTAGTAGCAAGATAAAGTGAATGCAAAACCTATATTTAGCCATACGAAAAGTACATAACTCCGCCGGATATATCTAGTCTATAGTAGCATCTTGTCTGCCCGCTTCATACTATTATTCAATTGACACATTTACTGTGGGAATTTACATTTCTATACAAGTAGTATGTAAATATTTAAGATAGAACACAAAGGCAGAGATAGCCTTTCTTTTACACAAACGTTTAATTAGCATTCAAAAAAATAAAAAAATTTGGTGACTTAATTATAATAATATTTTGGGATATGAATTGTGAACCGCCTTTAAATTTGAATGTACCATATTTGAACCATAGTTGTACTTACGCGATACTTTTATGTATCGTTATAATAATAAAAACGATCGTACCGTTCTTTTAACGTTCACTTACATAATAAGGAACCTGCGATACCATGTTTTCATAATGGCTTTATTTCCAAGTTAGGTTCCTAGTGCATATTTATTATTTATGTTAAAAACTGATTTCCTCGTCCTTCGTCCAAAGGGAGGATTAATGAAAAAAAAAAACCTTTAATAGGTTTTTTCTTTCTTACATTTACGCCAATATTTGACATTTTAAATTAAACTTATCTTTTCGGGTTTTGTGGCAGTTTTACTTTATATTCGTTAACCAAAATATAAAATAAAATTGCAGGGTCACATCATATTTTTCTATTATTATTTGTATGTATTTTATATGTAAATAAAGTTTCTATAACTGTACTTTGTTTTTTTTTAGTGACAATGACTTAGAATCAACAACGGAGCAAGTGATCAAGGAAGTCAACGCCGACATGACACTCAAAGTCAGTGTTTTCATTGGCATGGACACAAGGTAACACGCAATATATATGTATACATCCATATATAAATATGTACATATAAACAAATATTTTATGCAATATTTATGGAGAGAAAGATACTATGTTGTTTATAAGTACTATTTAATCAAAAAAACGTGTGTGTGTACTTATTTACGCACGTAAGAAGTTATACTTCGTTGGCGTAACAGAACAAAAATAGCTATAGATTTCATCCCGCATGTCCTAACTCTCTGTTTGTAAAAGGAATGCAGCTAACTTCATCATGTCGCTTTTTGGCTGTCGGTGTGCGCGCGCATCGTAAAAATTTTACTCTCATATTTTTTTTCCAAACGTGACAAAAGAAATATAACTTCAAAAGAATTATTATTATTATTTTTAATAAATAGCCCTTTTTAAGATATACGAGTCCTCGCCTAGCAGCGGCCGCAGTGCACGGGGTCATGGCTTTAAAAGGAACGCCAAAGGAATTTGGTATTGTCACTACACCTATCCTACACTACTGCGTGAAATGTCGCAATGATAACACTTACGGAATACCCACAGAAGAAGGTGATTTGATTTTTATTATTAACTATTCGCTCGGGTTCGTACCTAGCTTGCTTCCCAATAAAAAGTGTCCTATATCCTTCTCAGGGTCACAAACTATCTTCTTACCAAATTTCATTTACAACGTCACAAACTCACAAACTATACCTCTTTATAATATTAGTATAGAATAGCGACTCACCCTGCTTCGCTCAGGTTCATCCCTAAGTACATACGTTTTGACGTTTGGTATGGAATAGATTTTTTTAAAATTTTTTTTTCGTGATATTTTTCTATGTTTTCGGGGTAAGACATAACCAACAAAACAAAGATCATGAAAATCGGTCCATCAGTTCTCGAGTTATAAGTGTTGTAACAAACCCGCCTTTGTTTTATATATATATAGATATTTATTATTTTATAATGATAATAATGTACAAATAGTTTTTACTTTCACATAAGTACCATAATTAGTGCGTGACAAAACTATTGCAATTGTTTTATATTAGATCGCATTTTTTATTTTACATAACAATGTATTTTTTGCTAAATTAAATTAACTTAATATATTTAAATAGTTTTGCTCAAGGCTTTGTGTGCAGCTTATTTCTTTAGAATTACTCTTGAAAAAAAGGATTTTTCAAATCGCGCTGTTATATCTAGAGATTAGCGCCTTTATACAGGGTCATTTTTAATTTACTGAAAACCTTTTGGGAATATACTATTTACATCATAACAATCTGTAAGAAAAAAAAATATTTCTTAAATTTTACATATATATATTTTACATATAAAAATATTTTTATTGCACCTTCTAAACGGTAATAGTCCAGCGTTTGCACAAAAAAGCGCGTGACAGGTGGAGGGGGAGGGGTGGAGGAAGCGGCCCTTACTCATTTAAACTTGGCCAAATGTTTGAATTTTACCATGTAGAAGGTGCAATATTTTTATTTTTTTATTTTTGTATGAAAATTAAAATTTAAGAAATATTATTTTTCCTTGTTACAGATGTTATTTTTATGATGTAAATAGTATATTCCCAAAAAGTTTTCAGTAAATTAAAAATGACCCTGTATACGGACAAACAAACGAAAAAAAAATTCATTAAAAAAATGTATTAGTACAGGTTACAGGTAAATTAGTTGCTAAGTTTTCTTTATATTTTAGGTTATTACGATAAAATCGTCGGTGCCTTCAAGAATATTCGTCAAAAGCTACCAGTAACTGGTAACTACAACTCAACTCTGTACGTGGATGGCGCTAATGGCGTCGGAGGGAAAAAGTTAAATATCATCAAAAAAACTTTAGACGGAGAACTAGATTTAGTTCTGTTCAATTTGGGCGGTAATGGAGGGAAGTTGAATTTAAATGTAAGTTATATGTCAATATTTCTAGTCATATTTTTATAGTTATTGCTTTTTAGGGTCATATATAGAATTTCAATAGTTTATAACAAAAATATTTTAGAGTACATTCAAATGATGTATATAAATAAAATTGAAATTTTATTCGTTTATAAGCAAATCATTGAGAGCGATTTGACAAAATTTTTTTAAACTTTTTTTTAAACTTATAATAGTCCGTATATTAAGATTTTTCAGAATAAAAGTTGAAAAAAGAACCAAAATTTAGGAAAAACATACTGCTTTATCAAGAATTTTTGTATTAACTTAAGGATCACAAACAAGTATATCGAAACATCAACAGGATTGCGTCTGTGGTTTGAGCAAATTTAAAATATAATAAAATATTTTAAATAAAACTACCTTTTCGGATTTTTTCGCGGATTTATTTTGATTTTTGGTTTCCGACGTTTCGAATGCTTTACAGCAATCATGGTTACTGAAGAGACTAAGGTTTTAGACTAATCTATATAGATAACTAAAATTGAAGTGTCTGTTTGTAATGTCAAAATAACAGCTTTTTACTAAATGCATATGGAATTATATACGGTATTTATAAAAAACACACATTTTTTAATTTATTTGTCTGTCTGTTTGTTTTGGCTAGTCTCCGAAACGGCTGGGCCTATTTTGACGGGACTTTCACTGGCAGTTAGTTGATGTTATAAGGAGTAATTTTAGCTACATTTATTTCAGTAAAAGAATTAGGGTTCCGCTCAAAAAAAATGTATCTAAAGATGAACCCGAGCGAAGCGAGGGTGAGTCGCTAATATTATAATAAAATATAATAACTCTTATTCCCAGTGTGGGGCAGATTTCGTGAAAGTATCACAAAAGCCGCCGGTGGGAGTGGAACACGTGCCCTTCCAGCGGGTGGCGTCGTTGGATGGCGACGGCGACCGAATTGTGTATTATTATTTGGATGATGAGTAAGTTTTAAATACATATTATAAATGTATATACCCATGACTGGAGTACAAACATTCGTGCTCATCACACACACATTACACAAATGAATGCCCCCAGCGGGACTCGAACCCGCGACCGCTGGTACAGCAAATAGGATCACTAAAAAGTACAAACTGAGCCAAGCGTGTCGTCGACTAGTGATGCGCTTTATCATCCGAAAGAAAAAATAATATTGAAATATACTCTGCCCTTTTTTTTAACGTCCCACTGCTGGACACGGGTCTCCCTTTAATACGAGGGGGATCAGGCCATGCTCCATCACGCTGGTTAAGTGCGGGTTGGTGGACTTCTAAGTCTTTCGAAAACTTGCTATTTTCTCTCAGACTTGCAGGTTTCTCACAATGTCTTCCTTTACCGTTAAGACAAACTCTTAAAACAATTATTGGAATGGCTAATTTAAATCATTATATAGTATAAAACAAAGTCGCTTCTCGCTGTCTGTCAGTCCCTATGTATGCTTAGATCTTTAAAACTACGCAACGGATTTTGATGCGGTTTTTTTTATAGATAGAGTGACTCAAGAGGAAGATTTATATGTATAATACATGCATAATATAGGTAGAGAAACACTGATAACTTTAGAGGTTTATATTGTGATTTCGTAAATAAACACATTTTTTGCGCTTATATTCCAAACGCTGGCTGAACCCTAGATCAAAATAATGTACTACAGAATTGTACACCATAAAAAGGTCTACAAAAAAGTCCACGGTGGCATATGCCTATCTCTTAAGGATAACATACTATATTCATTATAGTATGAATATAAATTGTCAACAGCAACAAAATGCACCTGCTAGATGGTGACCGCATAGCAACCCTTCTAGCGAGCTACATCTCCCAACTCCTGACCGCGTGTGACGCAACTCTCAACGTCGGCCTCGTACAGACCGCGTACGCTAATGGCGCCTCCACGAAGTACATTACTGAAGAATTGGTAATTAGATATTACTATCAAATTATTTTTCACAGCTTGGGGTATAGTAGATTACGTGTTACGTCTTGGTCTATCTGGGTACTGAATTTCGTCAAAATCGAAACATATACCAATACGAAATATTGTATTACTAAGAAACTGATAATTAAATATTACTAGCAAAATGCTTTAAACCTTTTTAAACCCAGTCGCCTATGTGTTGCATGTTATGGTCTATCTCAGTGCTAAGTTTCATCCAAATATGTCCAGCCGCTTTAGAGTGAAGGCGTAACAGACATACATATTACACACATACAAAGTTTCACATTTATAATAGTCTGATTTTGTAATGATATCACTCAAAGCCTACTTTTTACCTAAGAAGTTCAAGGAGGTCCCAATGGTATATTAATGTATAACATAAATTACTTTTATCCCATTAATCCATGAATAATAAATTAAAATTTTCTAAAACTAAGAATTATTCACACACAATGACATTTAACTTTTTTTTAGAAAATGCCAGTCAGTTGTGTCAGAACAGGTGTAAAACATCTCCACCACGCCGCGTTATCTTACGACATGGGAATCTACTTCGAAGCGAACGGACACGGCACCGTAGTGTATAGTAAAGAAGCGAAAAATACTATTAGGAAAATTGCCGAAGAAGGGTAAGTTTGATAAGGTTCTATCTCATAAGGTACTTCAAATACATACATATTATAAATATATTATAAGCAGTACCCGCGGCTTCAGCCGCGTCCAAACTTCAGATCGCTACCAAATTTCACAGGATTACCCGTTGGGCTAACCTAAATATTGCCTGAAAATTTCATCTATCCCGCTGTTTTGGAGTCCACAAGGAATATACATCATACACAATCAAAACACAAACAACAATAATTTAAATGTATTTATTGCACGGAAAATGGAATCTTAAATGAAAATTTTAATACACACCGACTGCAGCTCCACTTACCGGGTCCAATTATTTTTTAAAACCATCCAGGAACCCATCGAAATATACACAAAAAAATCTACCAAATCGGTCCAGCCGTTTAGGATTAGGTGACTTATACACGTACAGAAGAATTTTATATATTAAGATAATATATATTTATACTATGTATGTATTTAAAGTCCCAATATATATATTAATATATTTCCAGCGAGGCAGAGCAACGTAAAGCAGCCCAACTATTCTTGAACTTCATAGACATGACGAATGAGACGGTGGGAGACGCTATATCGGACCTATTCCTGGTGGAGACTGTGCTGTGTGCGCGCGGCATCGACGTGCGGGAGTGGATGTCCTCGTACCGGGACTTGCCTTGTCGACAGCTGAAGGTCACTGTGAAGGTTAGTACATATTTATATCAAAACGACTACCCTCGTCCCCTCACCTACCACTCCACCTCCCTCTCCGACCACCCAAACCGGTG
Organism: Brenthis ino; assembly: GCA_921882275.1. Lineage (NCBI taxonomy): Eukaryota > Metazoa > Arthropoda > Insecta > Lepidoptera > Nymphalidae > Brenthis > Brenthis ino. The sequence goes on from OV170222.1 coordinate 18,942,009, forward strand.
GTAGGACTCTGTCCAGCCTGACGAGTCCGACTGGATGGGTACCACCCCGTTATCTATTTCTCCCGCCAAGCAACAATGATTACATTGTTGTGTTCCGGTTTGAAGGATAAGGTAGCCAGCGCAATTACATGCAAGAGGCATATTATCATCTTATTAGTCCTTACAGTGACCTACGGTTCTGCATTTTTGTTACATGAACCGTAGGTGCTATGGGCGACAGGTACTACTTTCCATCAGGTGGTCTGTCTGCTCGTTTGTTACTGAACACCATAAAAAAATTAAATAAATAGCACCCCTACCTCTGCATCACTCCTCCCACACCTCTCTCTCTCCCTTCTCCCCCATAGATTCACCCTCGTGCCTCAGAAAACTCATACTAGGTCCTGGGTCTGATCGTGACCTCTCCGATCAGTCATGACGCATCTGTCACACTGACACGTGTCAGTATATGTCTTCCCACCGAAATGTCAGAGATAGGAATAAAAAGTTCACGTTGTGTCTATACTCGGCGCGGCGAACCTTGATCCATGACAGTTCGTGTTAGTGATGGGTCGTGTCTTTGGTCGTGTCGATAATTTGCTCATGTGGCGCTTGCCCATACAAATCACAAAAAAAAATTTTTCGCTTTCAGCGCTGAGTACTTTCACTGTAAACTATATAACCCTAAAGTATTATCACTTACTTTTGTTACACCCTTGATCCTGTGTATGTAAATAAATAATTATTAAACAGATTTTGTTTCATTTCATTTTGTCCTATAGCTGTTATTTTTTAATTTTCTTGGGTATAATATAATCATGTATGTATGAATGGTATGATCGTAATATTCTGTTCCATTCCATAATATATGAACTAAAATGTAAGTATGAAAAAAACTGTGCATTCGTTTCCATTACGGACATTTTTTTATCGATACTTGCCGCCCTAGTCGATAAACGTCACACGACGTAAGTTTTGCAGGACGTAAACATAAATTCAGATTGAGATAACTTCTTGTAAATGTTAAGAATTGTTAAAAATATCAACGGAATATCATTACTAATGGTATAAAGCTACGTAAAATTTATAAATGGCATTTTTAGACGCCCCCAATATGATCCCAATTTAATGGTGACGCCACTACAATGTTATATGATGACATTAGCTGTCAGTGTCATAGGGATCAAGGTTCGCCGCGCCGAGTATAGAGTTAGATGTTTAGTATAAAGATAGTCTATGACTTTTTGTCAGTTGACCGAGTGAGTGAGCGTGTTTATTACTTATTCACGCAGCGGCTCAACGGATTCGCGTGAAATTTGAAATTAGTATTAGTTATATATTAGTCAAACGCTACACAAACTATATAGAAAAGTGCTTACTTTTCTTATATTACACTAAACCATTTCATTCCAGGACCGTAACGCAATATCGACAGCGGACGCGGAACGTCAGTGTACAGCACCAGAAGGTCTTCAGACCAAGATCAATGAACTAGTCTCTAAATATACCAGTGGTCGATCGTTTGTCCGTCCGTCCGGTACTGAGGATGTGGTGCGTGTCTACGCAGAGGCCGACACGCAACAGGTATAGTATTTAGTAGTACTTACCGAACTGCGAAGCCCAAAGGAGTAGACCCGTAGTTGATCTATAGTATGCACATATTATATGTTATGTTTAAGCTGTGTGTATGTTTGACTCTAAATTCCCTTGTTTCGGATTAGCTGATTTTTATAATTTATACGAGGATGTGCTTAAATTCGTCTTAATTATGTCGACTTGGAAGTGGTAATTATGTTGGAAATTCAAATCCGCTTCGCTTTCCCAAGTCATTGCGTTTTCAAGAAACTAGACTGCTTTTAATAGGGAATATGTGTGATTTTTTTAATTTTTTTATACAATATCTATCGTCGTTATATAATTGTAAAAAATATCCAGCTCCAGAAAACTAAAATTTAGTATATTCTCTTTTTTTTAAATATCATACCGATATGGATACTTTAAACGCCCGCCATTTCGCGAGCTTAGCGTGACGTCACAGTATCATACATAGAAAAATGACGACTAGTTTGTAGCGTCGCTAATCGCTGTTATGATAATACTTTGACGTCATATTCGGTCTGACCAATGGCGTGCGTTTCGACCACTATGAATTTCCCACCTATATTTGCACTTTTTAATAATAATTAATCAAAAAGAAATTACATTAAAAGTATTGATATAGGCTTAATTGAAAAGCAAAAAAGATTACAAAATTTTTTTACGTTTATTTAATTACATTCCCTATTATAATGAAAATAAATGTATATTTTGTCGCAGATAACACAATTTTTTTGTTACAGTCAGCAGATAAGTTAGCCGCTGAAGTAGCACAAGCTGTGTACGATTTGGCGGATGGAGTCGGCGATAGACCTGTGTTACCTGAATAAATGATATCATAAATAAAAGATCTGAATATTAAATATCTATTACCAACAACTTGATTGGCATTGTACTTTGAGACCATTTTTTTTAAATTCACTGATATAGGCACAAATCTAACGATTTTATATTTAATTGTTAAAGATGTTAGAATGATGTGAAACGAATATATTATTCATCTTTTTCTTTTATTTTGAGCGCATATGCTGAGTGGAAAAAATATAAAAAATTACTGTTAAGTAGAAAAAAATATATTAATAATACTTTTCACACTCACAGGTTTTTTTTTGTTTAAACATGTCACATATATTTTTTCACTCACACAAATATAATATACTGAATATAGTTTTATTATTTTATATGTGACAAATTCTCTTAACATCGCTCTTACTGAAATGCTGTCCACTTGTTTAAAAAGAGGTCTAGACTCCAGAAAAAAAGACATGTTACAATTTAAAAATTAACCACAGGATTAGTCTACAAATGATTGTTTGTAGATTGCCTGAATTAGAAAAATAATGTAAAGCTACATTTACAATTACAAATTTAATTATAAGTGGAATTAAAAAACAACAAACATGTATTATTATTTTGACAAGTCATTAAAAATGGCGGTAAATGTAGTTTTTTCTGACTTTTTCACCGTCCAGTTTGTATCTATAAAATCTTAAAAATTAAAGAGCACTGTTGAGTGAAATCACATACAAATAACTATAGATATCTAATAAGTCGTTTGTCCTTGTCACAGAGTAAAAATAATAACTGTTTAACAAAATGGTGGAATCGTTATGATTTTTATATTTATAATTTGAATTCAATTTAATTAATGCAAAGTAATCTATTAATGTAAAATAAACTAACATAGGTAACGAGTCCGAAAATCGATAGCTCTAAGATTAAATAATATAACAATTTTTTAGTGTAATATACAGAGTAAACTATTGAAATAACTCAATATGAAGAAGTTCAAAATTATATCAAACCTTGTAAATTTAAGAAGTTTAAATAAGCATTGTATAAACTCTTGAAAAATGACTAAAAATTCTGGTTTTTAAAGTGTCTATACAATTTAATTCTTCCATATTGAATAATTTCAATGGTTTTTCTGTATTGGCAGTGATTATATTTCCCTATTGGCTATTCGTGGAGATAACGAGATCAGTTAACAGTACTACTTTGTCAATGAATACAAACTGAGCTTTTATAAACTAAAAGTATTGTATGACGACACGTTTGGCTTAGTTTGTAGTGAACCTATTTGTTGTGCCAGTGGTGGCGGGTTTGAGTCCCGCTGGCGCCATTCATTTTTATGATGAGCACTAATGTTTGTACTCCAATCATGGGTATATATATTTACAATATGTATGTATTTAAAGTTACATATGTGTAGTGTATCTAGTGTCTGGTGTCCATAACATAGGCCTCGTAGCTTACCATGGAACTAGATGATGCTGTGTGTCAATGTCCCAATATATTTATTATTACAGATTAAATTGTGACTATCTTAATAAATCATATATGTAATAATATTTAATCATTATCTGTCGAAGTTAGTTCTGAATCTTGCCGGTAGGGAATCTGGTCATCGCCAATAACTAGTCCTTAGTCATTATAACAGTACAACGCTTAACTAGTCGCAAAATTTTACGTTTTTTTTTTCAATGACATGCGTGTACTCTGTTTGAAGAATTCTTGATATATTCTGAAATTTTTTTCATACTTTTTTAAAATAATATTTTGAAGCGTATTTATAATAAAATAAAAACAGGTGAGATTATTTTATTTTATCAGTAACATATTGAAGAGAAGTATAAGAGAATATATATATATATATATGTATATATATATATATATATATATATATATATATATGTATAGGAATACAAATGGTCCTTCTCAAGCATATTATGTAATAGTGTATAAAGTTGAGTTTTTTTAACAAAGAAAGATTTGTCTCTGGTTGGGCTCAAGCTGCATCTAATTGTTATGGCTACGTTTACGTGATGTTTATTTATGCGTTGCCATGGTAACGCATCCTTTAAGTACCGATTAGTGTAGCTCGCCTTACCAATTAGTGTGACTCGAAAATGCCATTTTTATTTGCAGTTGAAATTTGATAATATATCAGTAAACATTGTAGTTTTTTTTTAATTTTATATAATGAATAATGACATTTTTAGTGTTACTGAAAATTTTGAATTATTGAAGTACTTATAGTATAGCGTGGCATTATGTCGCTTGTTTATAGTCAATTTTACAAAAAACAAAATAGGTTCATAAGCCTGTCTAACGGAGACTCCACCTGTTTGTCGTTCTTTTTACTTTAACTAGGAATTTTATATAACTTGTATAGAGTTTGTCTCAAATTTCTAAATCTAATAAGGAAAACGACGGATAGGTTATTGGGCTCCGCAAGAAGAGTGTCAGAAAGGACACTTAGGTTTTAGTCCCTTTAAGTATGGTGAGGGCTCACCTGTGGATTTTATCTTTGATATTTTAACAAATTTATGTTTACACTGAATAGAAGAAATGTAGTTATTAAACTTAAAATAACAATAATACTTTCTTAGTTACGCGAATATTTGACATTTTAAATAAAACTATCTTTTCTGATTATTTCTGTCTCCCGTGACCATGATCGCTGTAAAGCATTCGACGTCGGGAACCAAAAATCTAAATCCGCGAAATAATCCGAAAAGATAGTTTTATTTAAAAATTGTGATTATTTCGAATGAATTTACTTAAATAGAATGTTAACAATAATGCTTAAATCAAAATTAGCTTAACACGGTTATTGGGAACATTTCATTTAAATATCATTTTGTTCAAAACAACTAATATTTCATTGTCAATTTTAATTATTTTATTCAATCTTCCGTAATTAAATATAAAATTAAATGTACATTAGGTAATCTTAGTTTTAAGTCTTAACACTGCCACCTTTAAAGGTGTAACTACACAATCTAGTTATTCTATTTGCATCCTCCATTTTATTTTATATTCTATAATTCTGAAATTTTACTTTATAATTAATTAATGTGTATTTTTGGCAGCTTGTTTTTTTTTAAATCTAAAAATAGGACAGGAGTACCAAAGGGAAAGATACAATATAAAAAATATATCAAAATTAGAATATTATTTTGAAATTGTATGTTAATTTTTTTTTGTTGTATGGTTAATTTTATATGAAGAACAATCTAGAATACCTAATTATTATTAAAATTATTTATATTATAAACTTTAAAACGGCTTGATATATTTATCATGTAATTCCAAATTGCATTTGACTATTGATTAGTATAGATGAATAAATGTTTATATTGAAACGTGCTAAACGCATGAGTCAAAATCAGCAAAATCAGACAAAAAATAAGAAATGTAAGCGTATAGAACAATTAAAGTGAAGCCAAACTTCTGGATCGCACTGGGAGAAATGGTCATCTTTAAACATATACAAATATTCTTCTTATTATTTTAGTCTGAACAGCAAACAAACGTCTTGAACTGAAAAGGCTAGATGGGAAAATGCATGAGCCTATTGGTCAACCAAACTTGCGCACTTTAGACATTCTTACATAAAAATACCTATAAATTGTATATTTCGAGGTGTTTTCACTTTTCTAGGGTATTTCCACCGATATTGTATAATCGAAAATTTGCGATAAATATTGATATCACTTGAATCTTTTATCTATTTGTCTGTTTTGATCTAGGTGTGGCTATCTAAATGATAAATTCAATGTTTTTTTTTTGCTCTTAAATATAATTTACGTGTTTCTTGCATCTTTTTTAATGTTTACAAATTTTAATTAAGTTTTTTTTTATTGATGATGAAGATTTTTCCATAAATGTATTTTCTAAAATCAGTTAATTTATTGATTTAATTAATACTTTTTAATTATTGTCTTGTCTAGGTGCTATAATGCCTTGTTATTGTGAAAGTGATGTGAAAATCTATTTTTGAAATTCTATTTAATATTTATGTGAATTATGATAAATCTATACTTAATATTATAAAGAGGCAGAGTTTGTTGGTTTGAACGCGCTAATCTCAGGAACTACTAATCTGATTTGAAAAATTCTTTTTGCATTACATAACCCGTTCAATGAGGAAGAATTTAACATGTAATTTATAGTCTATATATTCCATACTAACCGTTAAAACGTACCTAGGGACGAACCCGAGCTAAGCTAGGGCGAATCGCTAGTTCAATATATGTATGTGTAGCTGTATTCGAATCATTCAGTTTATGATTTATGTTAATTTTTAATAAACCATTAAATTATAATTAATTAAATATTTATTGTTTTATTATTATTCACCTTATCAAATTCTTCTCAAAATTACACTTCTGTATCTTGTACGTTTGTTTCTCTTTTACGGCGAAACGGCTGGGCAGATTTAGATGTAATTTAGTACCTACTCATTGTCGAATAGGCTCAGTAGTGGATTTAGGATCGATGGCGCCCTAGGCCCAAATTGAAATTGCGCCCTTTTCCTTTGGTAACAGTATAATATACTATACATAGATTAATTATAATTTTAACAAAAAAAGTTTACAGAAAACCCAATCGATTTTTAATTTGTTGGTTTAAAAATTTTATTGCCTCTCAAAATGTGCCGCCCGGGCCTCACGGGCCTTAGCCTAAACCTGCTACTGAATAGGCTATGGCCTGGACACAATTACACATACATACAACCTTTCTCAGCATATATAATAATAGTACAATTATAAATACAAAAGGTACACAGGTACAGCAGGTATACATTCAAGTGAAGCAAGTAGATTTAATATAATCATTTAAATAAATGTTATCGTGGCATTTGTCCAACTCGTTCTGCTAAATGCCAAAAGTCTAAACCTTAAGTTTAGAAAGTAAAATAAACAGAGACGACAAGAAAACTATTATTGGTAACAAATTTCAAGATTTTATTTAACAAATTTTATCAATACGTAATGTATTTTTAAAACAAACTTATAACTATGAAAATAGCTTATCTATCTTACAACGTAATACTACTGCATAATTGTTTGTAGATTTTAAACTTGACTGTAAAATTTTAATCATATAGAGATCAGGTCAATATTTTCTATATTACATTCTTTTTACAAAACCAATAATGTTAAAACTGCATTAAAGTTGATAAATATTTTAATTAAAAATTGGAATGTAATGCTAGAGACAAAAAAAAATTCATGATAATAGATGAGATAAAATTTTTAAATTGAGATATGTGAGTTAAATCTAGAAAAAAGATAGTTTTAAATTACAAAGACTAATTTTATTAAAATGTTTTGAAAATTGTAGTCATAAAACCGTAGTTAGATATTTATATAAGCACAAAAGCATGCATTTTAGAAAGTATTTTAAAAGAAATTTATATTTAAAATTTGTTTTGTGATGTATAATATAAAGATTTCACTATCTTTTCCTTTTTTTTTTCTGTTTCACATATCATAGTTAAGAACATAATATTGTAACTGTTCCACTTTGAAATATTATGTTGTAAATGTTTCCTTATTATTAGTAATATTTTAACCAACAACTGTTTGTATATCCAATTAGCATTACTTGGAATAAAAACTTTTATCAAGCCAAGTTTCAGAGTGCCATAGTAAATAAAAGCATATACAACACTCGTAACTATGAGTGTTGCTTTTATTTACTATATTTGAGCAGTCAGTCACATTGAACATCGTCAGTTATAAAGGTCTTTGAACAATTAAATTTTAACAAAAGTTGCATTACAACTAGTCTCTATAATACTTAAATTGGAAGATGAAGTTGCACTAAATCTATAGGTTTTTTAACTCAATAAGTTTAAACTTAACTACTGTCTATATACAATTATATAAATTGAATTAACAGCTTGTAATGAAAGTGAATCAGCTTAAATATCAACATATTAATTAATTCTAAGACATTTTTGGTGTTTTAAGTTTTAATATTGGTAATAAATAGATTTACTTAAGAGTAACATATTTGTTGTATATCATTTTAATATAATAAACACAGTATAAGGTAGGTATATTAAAGTATACATTTAATTATTGATACATACATTAAAATAAGGTTGGGTCGAGTATAAATTATCTTCGTACTTGATTCAATCGAGCTAAATAGCATAAAAAAATTTAGTCAATATTGGTAACTCATCAAATGAATATTAAATTTTATATTTTCAAACACCAAAACTGGTACATATGTTATGCCAGCTAAATATCTTATAGGCAATAATATTTAAAAGGCACAAAATTATTTGCACTAGATGTTTCATTATATCAGTTTATATCATCGTGAGAGATCATTAAATTAATCTTTGCTTCGTAAGTCCATAATTAACAAACCCAATATATGTACATTATACATACATACATATTTGCATTTTACTATATAAAAATTTTACAAGTTCGAATTAACTTTACAAATCTTTAAAAACATTTGATATTCAAGCATTTGTAGTATTTACGAACTCCTGGTAACTACCATGTATTATATCTAGCTTTCTAATACATCTAAATGTTATACAAGTACTGGCCCCAAGTAAGGTGCTTGATCACAATAAAAACATTCTGGCACATTTCTTTCTTGTAATTCAACAACATTGCTACTGATTTCGTTGGCTACATAATAATATCTACATCTTCTCGGTCCTACTTCTTCTATCAGTGTATCATAAGGTGGAGATAAAATATCGAAAAAGGCAGCAGGCATATCTAAAGCTTCTATTTCATGGTAATTTGATATCACTGGCGTTAAAATACATGTCTCTGAATTAGCCACGCACACGCTATCTTGTGATATTTTACCGAAAAATCTTCTCTTTTTATGAATACCTTGAGCTAGACGTGCCGCTTCGTGTTTAGCGCGAACGGCAAAATCTAAAGAATTCACTATTTCTTTTAAAGGATATTCGGTAAAGCTTCTTATCCGAACTGCTCCTGAAATAACTTTTAAAAGTCCATGCATGTGCGGGTGATCATGTAAAGGCATCACAAACCCGGGCTTCAAGACAAATATGCTCATGTTAACTAAACGATTTTGAAACACTTCGATATATGTACAAGGCGCTTTGTTAGCTTTTCTCCATGTGGCTGGATCATTTAAATTTTGGTCGAAACCTAAGTCATCGGCTTTTAATTTGTCCATCATGTTTTTTAACTTATTCAAGTTGGCCGTAAAATCATTTTTGAATTTTTCGTCGAAAGTATGCAGTGCTTGCCGGTAAGTTGAAATAATTGGTGGTATGTTAACGATTTCCATTGGTGATTTTGCTGCATCTCTATTATCCATATGAAATTTGCTTATGATGGCCAACGATATACTTTTCTTTGATGAAATTGTTGAAATTATTCGGCACGATAACAAAGCGAAACTGTCGATAAACGTCATTTTCCGTCCATGATTTTGTATCTTTCCTAGTGTCATATATTCGGATACACTTCCAAGTTCCAACTCTCCGACTCCTATTGTTTTTCAATATCTAAACTAAAAAAAAAGCATTTAAAATAAGAAAAAAATGTTATTTAAAAAAATTAAAAGTTTTCCGAAGTATTATTTTTATTGGAAATATTATTGCATTAGCTAATAAACATTGCAAACGAAGTTATTTGTAGATGGCGCTTTTACGCGTATTTCATACACTATAGCCGAAAATACACAAAAACTAGTTTATCGGTAGATGTCGCTAGTTGCACTGTCATATTTGTATTTTGTAAGCATAAAACAAAATGAATTATGAATATCTCAAACTCTGACTTCTGAGAGACGGCAAAAGTTAAGGGCATCCAGAGAAATATACATTATAAATTATAATATAATATAGGTACATAATATAATTGTTTAAAAATATTTTTGTGATTTACCTAAGTCTTTAAACTTTTATGATAATTAATTTAAAAAAAAAGGTAAAAATGGATTTGTATCATATTTTTGTTTTGATTTATGAGTTTCCGAGCTTTCGGCATTGTTACAAGCCACATTCACGAGTACATTCAGCTTACTATTATAGCTTATCTAACTAACCGCTTTACATAATAAATGTAATTATTTTTATAGTTTTATTGTCAGATTATGTTTACAACGTAAATTTTTAGTGAAACGATTCATTTTTCTCTTGAGATATATCTAACCAAAGCAAAAGAAGAAACCTCTCAGGTTGTAACTATTAATACAGATGACAATTTTAATACCATGTAACTCTATATAGTTTTGTATGTAGAGTAGGCAATAATGTCACCCTGATCAAAAGTAAACTCTGGATGCCGACAGTCCTTTCGAAAAGATCTTTAAAATTATTATTGCTATTTGTATAAAGATCGCATTTAAAAAGCCATATGCTAAATGCAACAGAAAAACTAACTCTTGTTAAGTTCGTTTCGTATGATCGAAGACTAAATACGAAATAAAAACAATTGTTTCGCTTGAGAATTGTTTACCTTACACCCGATCCGACAATTAAACACCCACAGAACCCAATAAAATAAATATAAAGGCGTTAAGTAGGTAGTTACAGTAAATATATTTGGAGGTCAATTTTAATGTGTGGTCTTCAGAAATAGTTACCCGCGGGTGGTGAGTTGTAAACCACTTAAATAAATAAGTTGCTCAACCTAACAGTTAAATTCGATTTTATTGTTTGGAGTTACACTGTTTTATCGTAATGTTATAAACTTACCGATTAACGGTTCTAAACATAGATAAATTTATCAACAGGTACAGCTAATAAGACAGCGAACTATTTTACATAGAAATCGGTTTATATGTTTCTTGCTAATCAGTTGTAATGTATCTATAGATTACTAAATTTTCTCCGATCTACGTATTTTATAGTTAGCACTAATTGTTCTCCAAATGATTTTGAATAACTAAATACATATATTTGATTCAATTATAATTGTTCTTAAATATAACTACGCAGTAATTTTAATTAAAATAAAACTCCTGTCATGACAATTAGGTACATACATATATAGGATGTATAGTCGTAGCAATACCAGTATACACTTAATCTACATGTAGGTACACAGATCTCATATATCTTATATTTAGGTGAATATTATTTGTTACATTAAACTTTTAGTTTCTTGTTTTCTTAATAAATATCACTATTTCTTATGGTGTAGGTACCTCATTTCATTTTGTACTTACGTATTATTAGATAATGGGTTCGGATGAAAAACAATTCATATAAGTACACGAGTACTAACTATACTATATATCTAACTACTTACCTCTTGAAATAAAAAAAATGTAAATATTTTAAAAACTACCCTACCTAAATTACTTATTATTCAGTACAAAGTTGCCTGCCTTCGTCATACCCGACTATGCTGTGAAAAGCTGAACAAGTATAGGTACGCATAGGCATATTATTTACTTCTCTTCTACGAAGTGCGCTAAGGGTGTAGCGTAAAGCTACCGTGTTCTGGCGTTCGTCTGTTTGTTTGTCAGGTGCGTGGGTGGGCTTCTCAGAACTACTGAACTTCAAGGCTTGCAGGTGGAATTATAAATTAATGAGACAAAGTCATTCGGTTTTCAATTTTTATTTAAATAAATTAATTTTAATTTTTTTATAACTAAAAATAAACTGTTGCTACTTGCTTTTGCTAATATTATAAATGTGAAAGTGTGTTCGTTTGTTTGTCCGTCTTTCACGTTGAAACAGATCGACGGATTAGCGTGATTTTTTGTGTGGAGATAGTTAAAGGGCTGAAGAGAGACATAGGCTATTTTATACTGCGAGAGATTATCTTATTGCAGGTATAGTCAGGTTCAACGGATTTCTGTACAACTACACGTATAGGTAGGATTATTAATGGGAATAAAAATATAACAAGGTTCCAAACGGTCTATTAGATCTATAGTTACAACCCCAGATCACCGTTCTGCGCTATCCTAAGTAAAGAGGGTCACAATGCAGGATTAACTATAAGTACCTATAGATAAAGCTCTCATGTAGGTAGGTACATATTTATATGCGGACTGCGGCGAACATTGCTACGTAAAATACCGAGAAATCGCAAGGAACCCGCAAAAAATGAAATTACTTATATATTGTTTATACTTTATACTTATATATAAGCTACTTTATATCCCGGAAAAATGTACGTGACACAGATTGTGAGATAGATTTATACCTATTTGTTTTTCTAGAGGCGAACCCGAGCGATGCGAGGGTGAGCCGCTAGTAATGACTATTTCAATAAGATTTTCTAAAAAATATTTAAGATTTCAGATACGACTCAGCAATTTATTATACCTATGTATAGATTAAGTATTGTACATTGATGCCATGATTAGACACGAATTTAAATTTCTACTACCCTATCCATGGTCCATTAGATTTTAGAAAATTAGATATTAGGTAGATACTTATAATAAAGAAAAAGAATTAAAATACGTTTTATGAAATTCGAAACCGAATTTTAAATAAAATGAAATTTGAATTTAAAAAGAAAACTTTATAATACTTTCTTAGATTTACGCGAATATTTGACATTTTAAATAAAACTATCTTTTCGGATTATTTCGCGGATATTGTGGGTAGACTGTCTGTAACAACTATACCTTTTTTTTTGTTGGGAAATGCATTTACGCATACCACCTGATCCCCCAGGTGGTGATGTGGGGCTCACCGGCTATAAGAGCCGGTACTACCCACTAAAACCCGACATTCCCCTCCCCTCCGCCTTAATGGGACACCGCAGGATCGCTTGCGCATAACTACTACGGCGCCCCGGCAGCAGGTCTGCCAACGGCTGACCACCACACCGATGGGGCTGCTCCACAGTCAACTCTGCTACACCAGAGAGGTACCCGGAGCTCCATAAAACCGAACCTCCGCCCACCGAAGTGAGCCACCTCCAATCGGCTGCAGAGGACAGGGAGAGCGGCAACGAAACACCGACACTCCTCTTCCCCTGCAGCCCCACCGCGTCCGCCATCAAACGGTGGCGGCCCCGTCTAGGCCGCGAAAGGTAGGGAGAACGGCGCACCGAAATACCGTCACTCCTCTCCCGCCGCGGCTTACCCCTCCGCCGGATGCGGGCCTGCGACCACAGTCCCGCAACCGGCACCCATCATCCGGTTGTGGGACCAAGCGGTCCCACCACCGGTGGCCGCAACGTCTTCGGCTCGAGGCCTAGACGAGCGGCCCCATCCAAGCCATTTGGTCCGCGCCGGATTTTTCCGGTACCACCCGCCGCCCTAAGCGGTTGGCATTCCCCTATCCGCCACCTGGGGACGCGCCCGGTAGGAGTTGGCTTCTCCCCCGGGGTAACAATTATACCTTCGAGACATCTAAGACCTCAGTCTCTCCCGTGACCATGATTGATGTAAAGCATTCGAAACATCGGGAACCAAAAATCAAAATAAATCCGCGAAATAATCCGAAAATATAGCTTTATTTAAAAGAAAACTTTAAAGAATGTTTCTATATATTCTTAAAGTAAATCAATCAATTTTCTAATATGTATTCTGAACACATTAGTTATCACGTGGGCTCTAAAGTCTACATGTCAGTTTGAACAGCTATCATTAAACAATTTCGCCAGAATTTATTTAAAATAATTTATTTTAGTTTGACACGAAATATGCAATCACATGTTAGCTCGAATTACGCGATGGCTGAATGGATTTATGCAATAACACACAATGAGTTTGAGTTTAAAAGATATTAGCTGTCATTTATTATTAAGTTTCATAATTTATACCTTAAATCGAATTGTAATAAAAAATAATTAATTAATTAGTATTTAAGGATATTAAAATATTTAACACTTGCTACTCTTTTTTTAAAACATTCAATAGCCAGAATACTAAGTAGGTGTCTACTAACCACAAAATCTAATAAAATCTCTCCTATCTTAGTGAGATGATGTGGATTTTTTTAAATCGTCACTCCTTAAAGGGTAATGTTTAATAAGATTATCTTCTTCCATGTCCATAGTTATCGGACTACTCTTATGGCAAAAAGGATGTTTATTTTAGTTTTAAGTCTTCTCTTAAGTGTGACTTGGCTTTATTTCTTACATAGACGAATAAATTTTTTGCTTCCTTGTTACATAATACTTTTATTGTTAAGACTAACATTCAGGAAAAGAGTAGTCTATTAATATTTAACATTAGTGAAGCTTTAATCTAGAAGATGATTTGCTTTTTATAATTACTTTAGTTGCCGAATTATTAAGTTACACATATTGAATTTCAGTTAAAAGAGGTCAGACAGTAACATTAATAATATTTTATTATATTATGGCACAGATAATACATTCAAAATAAATATTAAACACAGGAAATAATTAGGTGATTATTATATTTGGCAGTAAAAAATATTGATGCTGTTAGACTACTATAATACATTATTCCCTGACAGTTCGATGTGTCGTCAATTTGACATGATCAAGGAAAGGTGATGTATAGGAATAACACAATAGGAAGAGGAAATAGAATCTAGTAATTTCCTTAATTTCTTAGTTAATATCTAACACTAGCTGATTTAGTATAGGTACATAAGTTTATTATCAGGAAGACATACACGAGTGATATATTAAACGATTATATAGGGTTGACCCTATATTATTGTGTTGTACTGGTAAGCTACGAGGTATATTGTTAATTAAAATGTCACCTATTACTTATTATTTTCATATACATATATTTTTTCAATTTTTATGACTAATAAGGTTTTATATTTTTTTAATTTCATAATAAATACATTCAACATTGTCTATCTCCTAATTTCCATTTTCGCCAACTGTCTAACTTTTTCTGGACTAAAATATAACAGAAATAACAACAAAAAATCTCAATTTTCTCTTCTTACTGTTGTGTTGTGTTTTTTTTCGATAAAATCCGTTCCTCAAAACAAAACAATTATTCTGACCTTCTTTTGCATTGTTTTCAGAACGATATAGCGATATACATTGAACATAATATGTTGTATTTCATAATTGCAAGAATGATTAGGTTAAGTCAAAGTTCTCAAAATTCTCGAAAAATCTTTATTATAATATGGAAGTTAAAATATATTTAATACATATCAAAACTGACCAGTAGTAGTAAGGATATCCAAATGCCTCAGTTATGAAAGGAACTAACGACAGAAACGCAATGACAACAACTATAGATCTAACATTTTCAATTCCGCTCAGAAAATAACCTGGGCAGACCAGAGGCAGCCCTAACTTCTATGGAAATAGTCGGCTATTCGCGAATGGCATCAAACAGAGCAGCTATTATTCCGACTACAAAGCTAGAATGACTCGAAAATTGTATATCAAAGCATTTAAATAAACACAATGAAAACTAGCGTTCAAGCGCGTTAAAAGTTCGTCAGTCACAAGTGCGTAGGAGTGTGCTACGTATCACGATATAGGTATGATTGCGTTTTGATAGGTTACTTTTAGAGATCTGACACTAATATAAAAAAGTCTATAATAATATAACTATTAAAATAAAATATATATATATCGTCTATTAATGTATATAGTCTATAATAATAATAAACAGCAGTGGCGAAGGGTGAAATTTTAGCAGAGGTAAGCCGTTCTAAAAATATACCTACAATTTTTATATACGTATTAATGCAGCGGAAATAAAGCTATTATTATATATACCTATATAATTCCAAAAGAACATTTATACATTTAAAACAATAAATGTATGTAAAACTATAGCAATATAATTTTAAGGTAAGACGTCTTGTATGGACCCTTCGCCACTGATAAACTGAATTTTTGTATATTGTATTTGTCATTTTAATTCATTAATCTTAATTTCGATAATATCTTATTTTGTTTCAAATCCGTAAATGATGTAGACGTGTATGAAACATACTTATAGAAATTATTTGCTTAGTATTATTATTTATTAAATTATATTTTGTTAATAATATATTTGTATAGTTTAGTGGTTCTCTTTAAGTAGTTCCGTCAGCGGAAGTTCAATCAAAACACCGCTTAGTTTCATTATAAAATCTTTTTGGCACGCGGTTGTATACCTACCAATTTATTCGGGTGTATTTTAGTATTAAATATATTATTTATTATTCATAGTAAAAAAAATAGAAATTTCAAGTTAGAAATGAGATATCAGTCATCAATAAAAATAACGACAACAATAACAGACGAGAGCAAGTTTATCAAATACAATCCCACCTTTCATTTCAAAGAAATCCTAATAAATAATCAATTCAAAAAAATGAGCGATCATATCAAAAGCTACAAAGCTAATTGATACGGAAATTTCACAATACAACACTAGTGGCGACTACCTGACAGACGGACAGACATCAAGGCGTTTCCGCCCTGTGTTTACGTACCGTAAACCGTTTATACCACGAGCGCTACTAAGAACACTACATTACGCGATGGGGTGTAGTGTACTGAAACAATAGAGTTGCTCTACTTGCTAAATATATTAAAAAGTTCGTACCACATACATGATTTGTTTGTATTACTAATATATGCCAAATAAGATTTCTTTTTATTTGTTGAATAGTTGAATCGAGATTTATTTTCACATTATAATTAATTGTTAAAAAAATAATGAGTTAAATATCAAATGCGAAAAAATGTTTGTCGATTTATGAGTTTGTGTTTCTTTCATGCAGCATGTTTTTTTATTACTTTAAGTACGACTCTAATAGTACTTTTTATATCGGTACTCTTTAATCTGGTACGCCAAATAATATGACAAAGAGAGTGATGCACTGCCACCATTTCTGGTCTATTGTCACCACGGATACTAGTATCTAATATCTGTGTTATAAATACTCTCGTACAAATGATCTGGAATAGGTATAATAGTTTACTTATTTACTCTGTACTAAATAGAATTCAAGTTTTGGCAAATTTCCAGGTTTAGTTATAGACAATTAATTATCCTAATAAATGAGTATTTGGTAATCATATTTGAGGCACAAACACTATAGGCTCTGAGATCTTCTGGAAAAAAACTTTCCTTTGCCTTTGGCTTTGCGTATCTTAAAAGACTGTCTAATATTACATCTTCCAAAATGTGGACTCATCTCAAATTGAAAGTTCAACCAATACCGAATATAGAGTCGATATTCATGTAATCTTTATGAATAAATATAAAGTCTGTTTATAGTATAGTAATATTTCAAATATGATGTATGTGGGAAATTATTTGTAAAACCTTAATATGACATAATTTATTTGGTCGGAAAATCGACGGATTCCATTAAAAGTTAAGACAAATTAATATAACTTGTATCACTCTATTTATTACTTAATAAGTTTAAATATGACATAAATACAATACATATATGTATCTATCTAACAATAGTTTTTATTCTCTTAAATATTTAGAGAGTTCTTATAAGTATAAAAAATATAATTACCTACTAATGAAATAACGATTTTCATTTTTACCGTCCACATTATTTACTATAGACAGTAAATAACATTATATTATAAAAAAATCTAACCGATATATTATTTCTAGTTGTTTCAATCATTTACAAATCAATTACGATAGGTAAATATAGTATTTTTGGTCCTTACTTCCAAGATATAGCTTTTAGTTCGTTCTGTTATACGGTAATTAAAAATTCAGTTTTAAAAAAGAAAAACTTGTTGCACTGAAATTGTTTATTTTAAATTAAAACATTTGAAATAGAATTTAAAACATTTGAAATAAAATTTTAAACATTTGAAGTAGAAATACACTTGAAAAAGGACTTAGAAGATGATAACGAGTCAAATGTTGGATTGGATCTGACTAAACTATGCTAAAGAGATATTACACTAAATCCAAAGGGGGCTCAGTCAGCAATCTGAACTAAGCATTCCTTTATACAATAAACAACATATAACAGTGCGTCCGTCTGTTTAATGGAGTGATTAACAGAACGTTAAAAGCTCTTTAATTTTTAAAATAATAATTAATAAAATTATTATTTACCTATAATAGTAAATTTATAATAATAATAATTATTATTATTAAAAAATGGACTATATTACATTTTGATACAGTGATAGCACATAAATAACACATTTTAAATCTGGACAAAGTTGAGGTGGATCGTGAGTATGTAATTAAAAACAATAGTTGATATATTAGCTCTCGTTTTTAGAACCGGAAGCTGATAACCAAAACAATCCATAAATACCTCGCAGTAATCATTAAAAGTGCCCACAAAACCTTGTACACTTTCGAAAATTAAGACACTATATCTATTTATAGAGCGATCTTAAACAGGCCATTATTTACGAATATTTAAAATGTTACTTGTTCATGAAAAACATAACTAAACAATTAAATTTTTGGAAGCTCAGTAATTGACTGAATGAGACTGATTATTTTTGGCAAAATGTATGGTTTGGTTTACTTTTGACATGAACTATTATTATGTATTTATAAGAAAAGTATCTAATGACTTTTTGTTTATTTTTGAAGTTATAGTTCCTTTGGAACGTTTAGAAAAATATATGAAACTAAAATTTTTACGATACGCGCGCACACCGACAGCCAAAAAGCGACATGATGAAGTAAGTTGAAAGCGACATGATGAAGTTAGCTGCATTCCTTTTACAAACAGAGATCTTTAGCTATTTTTGTTCTGTTACGCCAAAGAAGTATAACTTCTTACGTGCGTACATAAGTACACACACACGTTTTTTTGTCACTCAACTCATTTAAGCATTTCCAGTTTTTTAATATCTGCGATCATAATTGAGATTGTAGTACACCAGTAGGTACATATCTAAAAGTTTTGGAGAGAAATTTTGAACAATTATCTTGTTAAAAATAGAGGACATATAATAACTCATCACAATTTTTTACTTTTTATCAATTTTATTATAACTTTTGAATCTCAATAAATACACATTTTTAAATAAGTAATCGTATTATTATTTATAGATTGTGAAACACGTCAAAGATTTCCCATATTTCTTTCCTGCTCTTCATTTTAAACGTTTAAACTATAAAATAGCCCAAACTACTCACGTGTACATATTACATAAACATTGTCTTAGTTGAAGCGACAAAAAATGTTTAAATAAAATTAATAGTGAACTAGAAGCTGTGGCGTTCTCGGAAACTAGTTAATTATGTGTTGTAAACTATAAACTAATAAAATGTAATATTACGCTCACTCGTTTATAATGTTTGGAGTTTGGTGAACACGTCGCGGAAGGGGTTGGCTGCGTTCTAAATAATAGAAGCACACAAATAGGTGACTGTTTTAGTACTTTTTTTATAGTTATAATAATATACATAAAAATATAATTTAATACTTCTTTGACGCATTTTTGATAAAATAAAAAAAAACCAAATACCAGATATTACAGAATAAAATAACCTGTATAAATATTTTAATTGATTGTCTTTAGTATACTATATGCTTCCTTGGTAAGTTAAAAATACCTTCAAATTGTATTTTCTTATGGACAGAGTGTCATACAAAGTATTTTCTTTATTGATACAATAAAACTAGCACTTTCCAACTCCGGTAGGATGACTATTCTACATAACCGGTGAGAGATCAGGCGCAGGATCGAAGAATTTACTTGTTTTTTTCAATTTCACCACTCACTCTACGTAAGACCCAAAATAAACAATAAAAATGTTCCTATATAATATAGGTATCGAATAGAATTTTATAGATACATACACATCTTCCAATACACAAAATCATATTATATGCTGTACAAACTCCCTTAACTTAAACTATGAACATTAAGAGTAAATAGATTGCAGATAATAATGCGAGTTAATAAGCAAAATGAGGGTGATTAAAATAGTATTTGTTTTCGATGCATCAAGTCATTCGTTAACACATTTACATTCGGTAGCGTAAACTCAGCTTCCCTTACCTATCTACTGGCTCGGAAGTGCTGAAGGTGTGTTTGAATGAGGCCAGTAACGGCTTACTGGAAGTACACACGTTTATTGCGCAACAGTCGTAAATTATTGAAGATAATAAAATTTTGATTTCTTAAATATTTAAGTATGAAAAGATTAAAATTTCCTAATAAGGAAAAGAATCTTTACAACTAATAAAAATAAAATTATTTATGTTATTAATATTAATATTAGCTTTTTAAATCAGTGTAGATATATTATATTGTGGTTACCGTAGTAACCAATTAGAAGAGTTTAAAACAGTAGTACCTAGGTATTTCTTTTCATTAAACAGTCCATATAACTGAGCTGAGCAAGTGAACTTGCAGCAATAAATTTCTAATCTACATGTCTTAAACGCACTCTTCATTTCAAGAAGCGAAGCGGTTCGTCTATGGGTAGTTTTATTTTTATTCAAACACGTGTGGAGTTGGCGGTTAAATCGGTCCGCTTTGTGGTCATCTAATTGACTGTACCTCAGAACTAAGTGTTGGAAATGGTATATATTGCCAATTTTTTATATTTTATATTGTTATATAACTTTTAAAATACACTTATTTTTTTCGTTAGGTACTAATAATGTGTTTTTTGCTTAAATATTATAATCTGATACAAACTAAGTTTGTATATTTTTTTATAATAAAAAGCTTTATCCATTATATACATATATACGTGTCATTTCCAATTTTTTACATAGATACCTACTTATTTGGATATTATTATAAATATCGATTAATTAATTTATGATTGAAAAAAATATAGGTTTTTTTCCTAAATAAAACTTTCTTTGCAAGAAAAAGTATCGGTACCTATCCGTAATGTTTTGTTCTGTGGTTAGCAGTGGTTATGAATGCATTGTTAGATATCTAATTGCCATCAGCTTGATTGAG
This sequence comes from Brenthis ino, assembly GCA_921882275.1. Classification (NCBI taxonomy): domain Eukaryota; kingdom Metazoa; phylum Arthropoda; class Insecta; order Lepidoptera; family Nymphalidae; genus Brenthis; species Brenthis ino. Next base: position 18,963,173 of record OV170222.1, read on the forward strand.
TCATTGGGATAAAATTAGACTATTATTTCACAGTTTCCTGAGTTACTTTTTGGGTCTTTTCTTGATAATTATTAACGAGTATTTTTCCATTTGTTTCATTAATTTGCACGTATATAAATATACGATATAACTATATGTGCTAAATATATAGAATATTATCACTACAGGAAAATAAAGAAATCAGCAAGGAGGTTTTTGTTCGTAGTATCAAAAAATGTAAATAAGCTATTTTTAAAAATTTGAAAGTGTAAAGTTAATTAACGCACATATTACTCGGTATTCGACGCAATCTCTGCGGGTTTTATAAAATGAATCGCTCATAAAATTTAATCATCGCTATTTCTTGACTACAATGGGTTTGTTCTTTTTTGATCTTTTTAAAAGTAAAGCAACTAATACAATAAAGAGTTTTGTACGCAAGTGTTATTTTCAAAACAGCAACTATCAGGAGTTTTAAAAAAAAACGAGCTTTTGATGATTTTGATTTCTTTTCATATTTCATGTAGATGCGAGCAGACAGAAGTCCAGGTTCAATAAATCACTATTACTGATTTTCTGTTAATAAATACACCTTTATATACTTTTATATATAAAGGTAGATATAACATTCGTATTAATATTAATATCATTACCGGCAAGATTTCTAAAACTTGTAAATATTACAAAATATTTTGACTAAAGATCGAAATGAAACATAGCTAATTTTTAGCGCGTAATTGCAGCACACGACCAGTAAGATTTGTTTACTTGTCTACTACATCTGCTCTATCCCAATTTAATGGCGACTCCAGTTCAACTATATCAACATTATAATCTGTTGGACTTCTATCATTTAACTACAAGATCAGAATAGATATATTTAATTTGGAAAGTTTGATAAATAATCTAGATTTTATTTTAATTGTTTTGAGTTTTCAATTATCTTTCTTTGAAATATTAGCAAATAAGCTCTGACCTAATTGTTACTATAATATGACAATTTAATCTTGCACTTATAATAATTGAATCTGCGACCTATGGTAGTATATCACTACCACTCCACTACTACATAGTTATTTTTATAGATTTTTAATGTTTATATTTGAACTTTTTAAAATATCAGACAATCCAGAACAACTCTGTTATTTTTTATTACCGAAATAGTAACCTGAAGACCATTTAAAATACAATTTATTTTTTTGTCAGTCCACATGTGTGTAATGTTTATTTGTACGGGAATGTGTGCGTGTCACTAAAAAGTTTTTATTGTTTTACGACATATACACATTCTCGCTGCGGCCGCTCATAATTGCTTGTAATTAAAAATCTGTGTATTATCTGTTCTGACTACCTACGTTTGTTTGTTCATTAATCACGCAAAAACTTCTGAACTTATGACTATGTTTTTTAGAATTCCGTATTTTATTCTTATTTTGCACTTCTTTTTCCGCTATTATCTTTTATTATAAAATATAAAATATTGGGTTGATAGTTTTAATCTTTATCGTCGAAGAAATTATAGAAGTATCCGTAATTTAAGCATCCTTACAATTGTTTTCTTTTTGTTTAAATTTGTTTGTTTTCAAAGTGCATAGATGGCACAATACCCACTGTACTAGCAAATTGTTAGCGATTTCTATGAGTTTTTCTTCAGTATAGACTCAGGTTATCAAGACATTAAGGTCACAAGTCAAGACCATTAAGTGATCAGAATTTCATGAGTTGTATATAAATTGCATATAATTATATTATAAGCTAAATTTCCCCTCCTTGAATAATTCCTGTTCTTTTTACCTACTTGTATAATAAGTAATATAAAATCTAAAACAGTTGATAGGCAGGTTTATAACGCAATGTTTACACACGTTGTGAAAGTGAAATATTATTTGTTTTGCTTTTAGTTTACTGCTGCTGTCTTCCGTCGCTACCGCAGCATTGTTCATAGTGGTAGATAGTAGTAACACAAAAATGGTCTAAGTATTTTTTTGTTAATATAATAAAATTATAAATACAAAAAAATCGTCTTTAGTATTAATCCCAGTAGATTATGTCAATTTTTATTAATATACAACAGAATATTTATAAAGTACCTACTGTAATTTATTTTTAATTGATTAAAATATTATTAAAGTAACGAAACCTTTCAAGCAATATTTTTTTTAGTTTTAGTAATAAATTCTGAAAGAGCTTTTAGGTCATTAAGAAAAAATGTACCTATTTTAAGATTGCCCCTTTTAGTTTAAAAATCTATATCAAAAACTAGATAAGAAGTAAACTTTTGGACGTTGATCCGTGAATGTTATGTTTGAACAATTAAAAAAATTAGATTTAGGACACGACGCTTCAACTGACTTCAACAACTAACACACTGGCGTTTATTGGAAACTGCGATTTTTATGATAATTACTCTATTTTTCATCCACTATCGAAAATGTTCGCTAATTTCTATTACCTATTTGAAAATTTAGAATTTCACTTGTGTTCATACGAGATAATATATGTTGACAATAATAAAATAATAACGACGTGTTACATAAAAACAGAGAAGAAATGGTAATGGATCGAAGTATTTAAAGTGTTTTTAATCTATAAATAGGTAAATATTTATACGCGAGCGTGTGTTAACATGAAAATATTTAGATTAATAAACAGTAACTATTAACAAGAACTGCCAAAACAAAATTTAAAAGGTGAAAATCAAAACATTTCACGGGCTACTTGAAGCCATCATTCCCAGATTGTTTATATTTGATTTTCTAAACGATAGACCTATTGTGTGGTCGATTCGTTGATTGAAAGCCACACATTGATGGATAAATAACCGAAATGTCGATCATAGATAAAAAAATGTGATCGACGTGTGATTGTTACATGAAATTGTTGGATGGTTGAAAAGCACCTACATACGAGTGTGTATGTATGTCACTTACCTAATGTTTTTTTATGCCAAAATTAAAATGAAATTGGTAGACTTTTTAATAATATAATTTTTCATTTCATCATTTTTGTTTTTTTTTTATTTAAGTGTTTACTCTATTTACAAAAAATAAAATTACAAATATACTTAATTATATATACAAAACAAATTTACATTTAGTTATTACTGTACAAGTTATGTCCGCGTGGAATAGTGACAAGAATGCTAGCCACATTCCCCCGTTGAATGGCAATGCCGATTCTTTGGGCGAAAAATGCACCAGCGCTCCTGTCACCAGTATAGGTGATACGACGGGGTGTTATGTCTTTTAAGAAGATCTTAGCACTTCGTTTAGTTCTTTTTTAGTCATTATTGTTAATTTGTTGTTATTTATTCTATATGGAATATAGAGATATATACCTACCCCATAAATATTATAACTTGCCATAAACAAGAAAATTAAATAGCTAATTATATCTCTCTTAATACTCTTTTTTGGGTGCGTGTTATGTGTGGCCTAGGTAGCCATGAAACAGCTAAATACATAATCCTCATCAAGTAGCTTTGGAAAATATTAAATACACTATTTCTTCCTTTGAAATAATTTCTATTCAAACAAATATAGTTATAAACCGTAGCTAGCTTCTTACGTAAGGGTAACATAATGTCAGTAGTTAGTCTGGGGTCACGTCGGTGTGCTCGATCGAAGCACCAACAAATAAAAAGCTCAGCTAGAACATACTTTGTCTCAGCACTAACTTTTATATAGGTATAGGGTGATTTCTATTGCATATGTCCCCTGGATTTGTCGTTTATTTTCCGAGTATGAATTCGTTTGGTAATAGATTAAATTAGTATAGTGTCAGCAGGTCAACATTATTTTTACCTGATAAAATTTTCTGAAAATAATTAATCAGATCAAGCCCAACACGTCTTTAAATGAATTAGTAAATTCAATTTTATCTATATAGTTAATTAATAATTTAATACACACATGAAGAGATTAAATGTGCATACCAATTATACAATTTTAAAAATTCTGATAGATATAGACGCTATCAACCATATAAATAATACCTATGCTTGTCTTGTTTGTATTTTTGTTAACTTACGAAAAATGACTGATTTTTTACCTACAGTAGGGGAGCGGGGGGCAGGTTGTTACAATTTTTAGATAACTGTCAATATGACAAAAGCTATCAAATAATTTATACATTTGATTTCTTTTATCGTTAGTATGTCTATGCAGCTATTAAAATATGATTGAAAAGTTATTAAAATGTATGTATTTTTTTCACAATCGACAATTTAACCAAAAAAGTCGATTTAAACAACTTACCCCCCATTTGAGGCTAGTTGTTACATCTTTGGGGCACGACGTTACGGTAGATAAATAAACAAAATCATCAATTATAAATCATTTTTTGTTATTATTTCAAAACGTTATAAACAATAGAGATCACTTTAAACAGTTTTCTAACAAATATGTGTAATTATAATATCTATATCGTAATTTTTTAAAGATTTTTTTTTTGTAGAAAAAAAACATTACTTTTTCAGTAACTTTTTAAATCTTATATAAAAATACAGAAACTTCGTCCGCAAATAACAACTTGTAGTAAATTATTTATACTTATTAGTCATTTTAATAAACTTTTAGCAAACTAAAATATTTTGGATTCTAGCATTTTTTAAGGCACTTATATTATAGAAAAATAGTATAATATAGTTATTTATATAGAGGTAGGTAACCATATCACAAACTAATATTAAATTAGTCTTCACCAGAATTGCAATGAATGCAAATTAATGAGTGAACGTTTCCCGTTACACATTTGACATGGGCCCACATTTTGCATTCTAAACATTCTACCCAATCTTCTTTTTTAGAGGTGCTGTAAATTTCGCTACACAATAACAAAACCATTCATCAGTATATGAATCGGAAACCAAAAAAATTTTTCTTTACTTTATCTTTACCGTCTTCGCTCATTTTCGAGGACTTCCCTTTACCTTTTCCTTTATTTTTGTCGCACGTTGTCTAATTCTGAAAAAAAACATCATATAATAATGTTATAATATTTAGAATTATTAAAAAATGAAGACGAACAGTAATTGGTAGTTACCAAGGTATTGTAATTTTTTGTTACATGTAACAACTTACCCCAAAAAATTGTAACTATGCCGATAGTATAGCCCATGGCACGTTTTTTAATATAAATTGAAGTCACCATTAATGGATATCGATAGTAGAAGAAAAGAATATTGCAAGGTTAAAAGTTTTGAGAAAATAAAAAAAATAGATTTCAGGAATCAAAAATTTCGTAAAGTATTTTTTTACTTACTTGGTTGAAATCGAGACACATGCACACAACCTAGCAGCTTGGCGCTTGGCGGGTCACTGATCGTTTTTATGTAATGTACGATGTTATAAGAAAACAAATGAGTCCAATTATGTCCACCAAAGAGTTCAAAATCCCGGTAAAAAAGGCATGTAACTTCTTACCCCTGCAACAACGTGCCTCCCACTCCCCTACATTTAAAAATCAAAGAAATAGCCATTGAAAACTCTTTAGAACATTTTGCTAGATATTTTTAAAATATAAATTTGTTAATACCTACTTATTTGACTAGGTTTTACTAAAAAAAATGCATTGTAGTTTAATACAAAGTGCTGCCAGCCCTCAAATCGCCTCAGGGATTTGGCTATGCGATCATATATTAAAAACACTGTATTGGTGGACATTGGCAGAGTAAGCACGTTCCATTTTTTTAATTTCAATGGTGAATTAATTACAAATGAAATTTATCATATATTCTTTTCTTTATTTTCAATGTTTCACAATTTTAACTGAGAAACAATGTTCTATAATACACAACCAATCGGTACACTAATTTAATCAATATAGTATACAATAAACAATGAATTCTTTCAGAATTTTGCATTTATCGCTTGTTATCGCAAAGTCTAAGATAAAACTTGATGAAAAAAAATATACGTAAAATAAGCATACTGTATATAAAGCTTAGCCAATAGCCAATAAGTCGTTCGGTCAGGTGTGAGAGGCCCAGTGCCGGGAGGGGAGGACAATCGTCCCCTAATGAGTCTCTAATAATAATTATCCACCTACACTTTCTGCTGTGAAGCGACGATTCTTTTGTAAGGGTTGTAATCTGTTTAAAATTGTGTAGACTTTTATATATTTATATTGAACTATATTTTACAATATAACAAGTATGTTGAAAATGACTGATGATTTCTAATTTATTATTTAAAAAACCATGAATATTTTTATTAAGTTCAAATATATTGTTTAGTAATAAAATGTAGATGATTTAGACATAATTAGAGGATACAATTACATAATTCATTTAAATAAGTACGCTTAGAAAGGTTTGCATAGATAGTTGAAGCAGAGAAATTTATCACGTAGAATTATTATTGCACGATATAATTTATGCACCTACATATAATGTAGAGCAAGTTAATAACAGCATCCCGGCTTTTTGAATGTGAATCAACTACTGGACATAATTAGATCAAAATATAAAAACATATAAACTACGCCATTATAGTCGTTACATTCTATGCTTAGACATTTATTATTATGTTCTCTGTATGTCTCATCACAGCCCTATTCGCCAATAATAGGAAATTTGTTTTCCGGTTCGGTAGCGGACTCCAATTACGGGATTAACGAATTATTTCCACTTTTTTCCACCCTGCCCGTAATGTCGGTTTCCGCCTATTGAATCTCTTTTGATTAGCCGTCTTTCCCGTTTGACTCCAAATTGATTTTACTCCGTCACGTCCGAAGCTTCTTTTAAGACATTCGCGCGTTTCAGAATTGCTCGTTTTTGTCAGTCAATTTTCCGTATTTGATTAGGCGATCATATACAAGCGATTGTGATGTTTTTGATCGTGCGAGTAAAAATTTTCTCAATATACTTTTCTATAGTTAGCTTTTGATAACTAATACAAGTCTATTACTGTAATATCTACTGCACTGCGTTTTCAGTTACTTAAAAATTAAAATTAATATTATTGAAAAATTATAATGTGATATTATATAGTCCTATACACCTTTATCAATAAACGGGTTAAAAGATCTTTTAAATTGCATTAGTTATTGTCTACAGAGTCTGTACTGAGTCGAGTTTTTTTTTAATAATATAATTTTATATTTTTAATACCACTATTATAACTCTTATTTTCCGCAGATGACGTAACAATGATGTCTTCGCTAGCTGTATGTATGTTCCACCATTAACCCGAATGGAAACTAAATGTGCCTCTAAAAGACCACTTGAGTTTCGCTTGCCCAATTCAGCGCCACTTCTTATGGTACCGTCGCGTGCATAAGTGTGTAAGTTTGGACTTTTGAAGCTAACTTTTGGTAATATTTGTTTTGTTTTTAATTATATATGAGAATGTAACAATGAACATCGTTTTTAATATTTATTTACGTTATTTTTTAATTATTTTGAGTATATATTTTATGGATAAATTTTTTTATAAAAGGGTATTCTTTGTTCTAAATGAAATTTATTTAAAATGCAGGAAAAAGTATTGTACTCAGTTTAAGACTATTGTTAGAACTAAGAACATTATTGATGAACATATGAGATTTTAAAGAATGTTTATAAATTTTACATTACATTCCAGACATTTTATAACTTAACCGCAAGAGTATACTTTGCTGATTCTTTTGGCAACCGCAGAGAAGCTCGTACTTATGAGTTTTTCCGCCGCACTCACATTGTCGTTATCGTAAATCATTCAAAATCGGACCAGCCAGCGATTACGCTCGATTTGGATCACTTGTTCCGAGCAATAAAATGTAGAGTTCATCTAAATACAATTTCACTATAATTTTGACGATTCTATATTATTTTAGCTTGCATAAGTTTAAAGTATCAACAAGAAATAAAGTAAAAATAGTCTATAAGTTATGGTTACTTTTCGATACCCTTTTCTATCACCATGTGGCATGTATATAATTATGAATTGGTTATGCTTTATATGCTATGAAGAAGTTATGCTTTTATTTATATTATTAAAGATTTTCATGTATTACGAATAAGTAATAATTATCAACAATGTTATTACTACTATTCTAAATATTATAAATGCGAAAGTTTTGGAGTGACATTTGAGCGAAATTTAGAGTTATACTTACAAATGGTTATTCTAAGTCGTTAATTGTTTTCCGACGCCCCCTTAATAGTTTCCTTTAGATGAACACGAGGTACCTTTTTTATTAAAAACAACACGTGCTGCAAGACAATTTGAATTATTTTTTTGGTAAAATCATTTCTCGTTAAATATGCAATTATAATATATTTCATAATTGAATGTTATTAACAATGTAATATTATTATTATCATTATTTTCATCAATAAATGAAAAATTATTTTTAATGACCAATCTAATAAATAAACTACTTTTCATCGACCTACCAAGTGGGTGGTGATGGGAATAAAACTTATAGTTGACTAAACCCGATCATACACTAGTACAAGCTTGTTGTTTGCTATAATCAAAAACTCATGCCAATCTATACATATGTATAATAAAATTGTAACTAAGCCGAATCTGTGCATTAATTATGATTTGGAAAATCTTATCTTATCTTAATTTCATAAACATTATTATCGATACAGAAGCCGAATCTATAGTTTTTAGAATTTTTGTCTGTCGGTCTGTTTGTTAACGCATCACAGAAAATCCACTGGAGGGATTTTGATGAAATTGAATGTGATGATAGCTGGTTATCCGGGTCAACATAAAAGATTTATATTTTTACCGCGGGAAAATATCTCATTTTTGAGAAAAAATACAAAAACTGCAATGTAAGAGTACCTATACTAATATGTAAAACCTAAGAATTTGGTTTTTGGTCATTTGTACGCGGGCGGAGCAGCGGGCAATGCTAGTTAAAATACAAGACAAGTGACATGAAAGTAGCCTAGAGCAATAGATTTTTTCAACCAGTAACTTTGTTTTGTTTTTTAAAATACATAAGTAGGTATATCAGTGACATACAAAACAACTTAATCGATAACAGAAGCATCTATTTCGCCGACTCCTGCGTATCGTCACGCAGATAATGAAACATAAATAACAGGTGAAGTGCTCTTCACACAACTTATGAGTGAAGTGCGTATTCCATTTGACAGGCGTTAGTGATGGGAAAATTGAATCGATTGTAGTTATCTATACATCTATACAGATAAATAAAATTGAAGTTTGTAATGTCAAAATAACAGCGTTTTACTAAATGCTTATGAAATGATATACTTATAAGAAAAACACATTTTTTTTTATTTAGTCTGTTTGTTCCGGATAATCTCTGAAACAGCTGGACTTATTTGGACGGGACTTAAACTGGAAGATAGCTGATGCTATAGAGAGTAGCATAGGCTACTTTACTTTTATTTTAGAAAAAGTATTAGGGTTCCGCTCAAAAAAAAAAAGAAAACGTACCTACTGACGTACCCAAGCGAAGCGACGGTGAGTCGCTAGTAGACTACATATTTTTAATATATTTACATAATCACTTCTATATTTTACATTAGAAATGTATTGGTATATTTAAAAGTCTATAAAACAAAACATCAATTAAAAAAATATACATTGGGCTCGTCCGGGATTTGAACCCGGGACCTCTCGCACCCTAAGCGAAAATCATACCCCTAGACCAACGAGCCAACTGCGTAGACGTTAAAAATATTCTGTTTTAACACACAGACGAAGTAAAGACGTTCATGATAATATTAATAAACTAACTTTTACAAACGATATCAGGTCAAACACACTTTTTTATCTTTAATCAATACGTTTTATAAATCAAAGTCGATTTCATATATTCGGGCTGATCTTAAACATGGACGCACTTTCATATGAAGAAAGTTCTAGGCCATAACTTTTTTAAATTTTGCAAAATCTACCGGTATGACGGTATTTATGAATTAAGTAAAAAAGAAACGTCTCTTCTGTATCGGAGCAACGAGGGGCGAGGGAACGAGGTTAAATCACGAGTTAAACATATAAATATACCTAAACATATTTCTCTCATAATAATCATCCATTTAAAGGACAAATAATATATTGATTATATTTTAATTATTTAAAGTATCGATATGAAACCTATTTACAACACTACACCAGTAACCCTTAAGTGGCGTGTATAACCCATTGGTGGTTATCTGGTACTGCTTGTTTCTTGTCTGTTTACATCTTACTCGTAATAGACTGCCTTACATGACATGCTTGCTACTAGCTAGAGCTGTACTCTCTGAGAAGTGGAGTTCGGCAAATTTTTTGAAACGCATGACAATTTGGATTGAATTAAATAATTTATTTACCATTATTTACTTGTATATGAAAAATAGTAGAAGAGTTCGTATATTTTTTTAATAATATATAAGCAAAAACGACTAAATGTAATATGTTAATAATTAGGCCAATTTTTTTTATATTATAAGCTATAATAAATTAATACTGAGGTCTGAATACGCATTATTATGTAAATAAAATAAATAACACCAATTAAGGAACGTTACTATAATCATGTTTATCGTAAATGTAATAATGTTAAAATATATTTTATAGACGCGGCACAAGTGTTTTGAAATCATTGCTATTAGAGTCCGGTTTTATAGCTCTTACCTATTTGCGTTACGCAAGTAATGCCAAATTATACAATTGTACTCGAGATCATTTGAGTGTTGCTTATCTTATGGTACTTCACACGAACATTGGAATTTTGACGGGAAAACATAATTAACATCTAAATTATATTAGTTTTTTGTATTAATATTATCTAAGTCTGGATATAAATGTATGTTCGTTGTTTGGCCCTTCTTTCCCGAACCAACGTAGCAACGAATTGAATTCCTACATGTGAAGGTTGCTCACTAACATCTTTGTAGGTACAGCTTTTAATGTCGATACATGATGTAGTCCTTATTTGATGTAAATATTAAAAAGTTAATATTGTATATATTATTTTAATTATTTTTCATCCTAATTAGTCTGTGAAATCATATTGTTTTTTTCTTTCGCTATAAATAATAAATATAAGTCGTTATATTATTTCCATTGCGTTGTTTCGTATGGTGTGGCGGTACTTTAAGTCTAGACTCAAATTGTTAGTGATAGGGAATGGAAAATTGGATGAACGTTCTCGTTAATGGATGCAAATTAGAGTTGAACGAGGGAGTGAGAGCCAGGTGCATGTGTTTATTATAACTAATCTCGCTTCGTTCGATTCACGATAAAGTTTAAGTTACACATATTAATATGCATAGGTTATTATGAAAACATAAGTAATAAGTATACCTATGTGATTAAAAGTTAAATAAATTCAATTTTAGAACGTAACGATGTTACATAAATCTTTTTGAGTTTTTTTCCGGATTTATTTTGATTTTTGGTTCCTGACGTTTTGAATTGGTACTTTACAACAATCATGGTTTGTCCCGTTTTATTTAAAGCTAGCGACTCACCCTCGCTCCGCTCGGGTTCTTCCCTAGTTATGTTTTAACGTTTAGTATAGATTTCTCAGAGATGAGATATTTTTCCGCAGTAAAATGTATCTATCTTTTATGTTGACAAATTTAATCAAAAGTTATCTAGTTGTTTTCTTGTGATGCGTTTCCAGACTGATAAAAATTCTATTATCGATATAGATTCTGCCTCTGTATCGATAATAATGATTATTTCAATAAGATTTTCGAAAAAAATATTTAATGTACAGATACGACTAAAAATTTTATTATTAGTTGAGTGCAATTAGTCATTATAAATGAAAAACGACGGAACCCAGTTATAATGAATGGATTTGAATGATTTCTTTTTTTGGGGTTTTTATACCATAAACTGAAAAGTTTACCCGTTAAAAATTACCGCTGTTTATAAAATCAGTAAATAAAAAAAAATATCTAGAAATCTCCACAAAAAATACAATTATCGGAATTTTTAAATATTTATTTTAAGAAAATAATAATGGTTTTAGTTTTTGAAGTTGTTTATATGTACAACATTTCTTATAAAAAAACGTTTCATAACTGACAAGGTTCTATCAAGTCATCCTTAGAAATTTATTTGGCTAACGCTGCTTAAAAGATACTTCAAAACAATGTACCTACTAGAAAATTGTAGGACTTAATAAGGCTTACAGAAAAATCTGCAAAAGCATCTCATCATAGTCTCTCGTCTAAGGTACACTCGCAATAACTATTCATACTAAACAGATGTGTTCATATTCAGTATAAAAAATCACAACTATGCAATGGATATAATACTTTCGAGAAATTATATTGCTGCAAATAAATAATAATACCTACCATACAGAATATAACAGTCCTCTAAAATATAGTGTTTATAAGTAGTGTTAGTATAGTATGTACAGTGGGTATAATAATATCTACATAAAGGTTATTTATTCAAAACCTTATTATGCTTTTAAGATATGAGTATATTTTAAGTCTATGTCGTACTCATATTTTATTATAATATGAACAGAAAACTCTCAAGATTCTTCATTTTAAATATCGTGGGAGACGTTGTCAATGCATCTTTGTTTTACACTTGACCATAACGTAACTCCTTGAGCCTCATGTCCTTATCTCTACGATTAGTAGGCAATTTGAAACATTATATGTAAGTATAGTTGGTAATGGCCTAATTGAGCTGCCATCCAAATTTTATTAAATATTTTGGAAGAATAAAGTTAAAAGACCTTTTTTGGACGAAACCCTAATTCTTTTTCTAAAATAGAAGTAGCCTATGTAACTCCTTATAACATCAGCTATCTTCCAGGGAAAGTCCCGTCAAAATCAGTCCAGCCGTTTCAGAGATTATTCGGAACAAAGAGACAGACGTTATTAAATAAAACTATCTTTTCGGATTATTTCGCGGATTTATTTTGATTTTTGGTTCCCGACGTTTCGAATGCTTTACAGCATCCATGGTCACGGGAGAGACTGAGGTGTTACATGTCTTACAGATATAGTTGTTACAGACAGCCTACCCACAATCAACAAAATGAACATTGCACCAATTACATTACAATATTTTAACTTTAAACATTTTTATAATTTTAATTATAATTGAATATGGAAAATTATTTATTTAATTTTTGCTATTATTTTTATAATTATTACAATTTTAAAAATATTAATTAGTAGTCTATATTTAGTGTTGCCATTATTATATTTATAACCATAAAGAAAAATATAAAATATAGTATTAATTATTTAAGCCATATAATTGTTCAATGTGTAATTTAAAAAAGTTAAAATTAATTAAGGATTATAATTTTATTTTTTAAAATAAATCCGCGAAATAATCCGAAAAGATAGTTTTATTTAATAATGTCAAACATTCGCGTAAATCTAAGAAAGTATTAAAGAGACAGACGGACAAACATTTCTAAAATTCTGTTTTCTTATAAGTACCGTAATTTCATATGCACTTAGTAAAACGCTGTTATTTTGACATTACAAACAGACACTTCAATTTTATTTATCTGTATAGATAATAAATATTACTATAAGTTTACGCCTATATTTATTAACTTAATTAACTACAATTAAATGTTTTCTTTGGGAATCGAGTCTACGTCCGTAGAATACATACAGCGTTAATTTGCAGAATTATAGTTTATTAATTACCTTTAAAAATAGTTTTTATATTTAATTTTAAATATTATATCGTAATATTTCCACTAAGACTTACGAATCTAATATCGATCTTAGGAGTATCTACATATCATATACCTAATAAAATTGTAACCAAGCCGAATCTGTACATTAAATATTTTTTTGAAAAATCTTATTGAAATAGACATTATTATCGATACAGAGGCCGAATCTATAGTTTTTAGAATTTTTGGTCTGTCTGTCTGTCTGTTACCGCATCACAGAAAAACCATTTGAGGGATTTTGATGAAATTTGGTATGATGATAGCTGGTTATCCGGGTCAACATACCTATAGGATACTTTTTACCGCGGGAAAATATCTCATTTCTGAGAAAAAATACAAAAACTGCATTGTAAGAGTATACTAATATGTAAAACCTTAGAATTTGGTTTTTGGTCATCTGAACGCGGGTGGAGCCGCGGGCAATACTAGTATTATATATATACGTGTACTATGTACATACATTCTCCACCGTGGGAGACGTTGGCGCTGATTATTACGACTGTAAAGTATTAAATCATTCGGTATAAAAATCTGTCGAGCGCGCTTATTAAATCAACTGTCAAAATACAAAGCAGATTGTGCCATCTTTATGTACGAGTACATTTGTATATTGTGATAGAGAATCGAAAGTAAAAAAATATTTTAGGTTTTATCTCTAGGTTCTTAAAGTTGGTACACACTAGACAGTGTAAATAAAGTTTTATGATCTCGTTTCACATTTATGAAATGAATTGACGTAATGGAGATCAAGTGGTCCAGATAGCATAAGATGAGTAAATTAGTGTTCGGTATAGATTATGGGACTTGTGAAGATAATTACTTACTGAGTGGAGTGTCAATCTGTTTTAGCTTCTGTACTCTGTGTTTTGATTTTACTACACATTTTTATCATAAAGATGTATTTCATTAATTTGTTGCAATAGTTTTTATTCTAGGCATAAAGAAATTTAGACAACAGAATAAATACATATAACGGCTATAAGAAAAAGTTTCACCTAATTAATTACATATTTGGGACATTATAGTAATTATATTTAGTATTTTTTTTTGTTTAATGGTGAATAAATTGGGATTTGAGAAAAACACGATGGACGGATTTTAATGAAACTAGTTTTACCGTTAATAATCTTACACACTCATAATAATTCAATAGATCTAAAGATTGATTACATCTACACAATTATAACAGACTTGCAGAACCCGCGGCTTCGTTCGCGCTAAAACTACAAAAAAACTCTGAAATGGTAGGTTTCATACAAACTTTCATCCCCTATTTTAGCCTCTTATTAGATGGATATCGAAAAATGTTTAAACACTTATTTATTTAATTGTATTGAAAAGCATTAATACCAAGTTTTAAGTAATTCTGAATCATAAATATGTTTTTGGGTTGTATTATAACATGTTTTCCCATGGTAATGAGATAATCTCCCGCGGTAAAAAGTAGTTGTCAATGTCATTCTCTAGCCTTCTATCTCCACACAAAAAATCAAGCCAATCTGTCATTTTTTTGACGTAATAGAAGGACAAACAAACCGTTAAAAAACTGTTAAGCAGACTGTTGAACAAACTGCTAAACAAACTGTGATCTCTGGAACTACTGATCCGATTCTAAAAATAATTAAAAAATTAATAAATAAAGCAGCAGAAGGAAAAGAAAGGAAAGGTGTGTAGTAGCTAGTTTATAATATAAAGATGAAGGATCTCTCTTCTGTCCCAGCCCACAGGCAGTAATTCGTAATAACTAATAATAATATTTTATTTTCTCTCTTTCTTTACAGACTATACGTACCTACGTAGGTACTATATATTGTACGGTAGTAAAGATTATTAAGTATCAAATTAGATAGTTAAAATTGTTAAGTAGTATTTTAGTCTTATGCGTTCAAGTTAATTTCGTTTGATAAAGGCAAAGAAATGTTAAAAAATCTCGTAGCTCTAAAATTTTTAATACAAATATTTACAATATTATCCTCATAAAATCAATGTAACTGATATGATAGGCAAAATTTAATGTTCAACAGCCCTTAAAAGCAGAACCGGGATCAAGTGATTGTTGTGGGGAGGTAAATCTGTGTACACAGCTATAAAGTAATCCATCACTACGATTCATATAGTCTAAGAGATGGTAGAGCTTTGCACAGTATTTAAAAGAACTTGTTAATGTTAAAGTGTATTTTTAAAAATGTAATATTTAATTATGATAAACATATTAACATATTTGCCAGAATAGTTTGTGTACCGTTCCAGTTAGAACAGTACAGTATAGTTGTTTGGAGTGCACAAGTTAAAATAGTTATTAGTTTAAAGTACTTTAATTACTGAAGTTACAGTATAAGTTTGACGACTCTAACTGGCCACGTCTGTTCGGCTCAGTGTCTTTGAATGCACTCGTATTTAAATGTAGCGATGCATCGACTCGAAAAGGTATCGCGTAAAGTAAGCTAAACTAAAAATGTACGTGAAACCGTACTGTTTATTTATTTAATATATAAGACACCTCCCTTCCAAATTTTACTTAAAGCTTAAGAAGTAAAAAATACACAAACTTTTACATTTTATAAAACTAAATTAAGCTTATGATGTTTTTTTTATTTAAATAAGATAATCTAAGTGCTATTATTATTATACTGTTATTATTAATTGATAAGTAAGAAAACTAAACAAAACATTGGATAGCTACCGTCTCTTTGAGTATATCTATCAAGTTCGTTGATTTGGCTCCCACTTTATTTTGCAATACAACACTTTAATGTGCTTACTCTCCTTTTATGTCTTTTAAATGCTTACTTCCAGAACTAATATAAATTCGTAGGACGGATATATTTGTTGTATTAATCTACTACTTGCGTTGTTAGATAATTATTAAACAAAAATAGGTAACATGATGGCCAGTAGGTAGAATAAAGAGCCATTTCACTATATATATATATATATATATATATATGTATGTATATATATATATATATATATATATATCTTCAAATATGATCGATCCTAAACTGCAATTTATACACTGTTTACTGACTGACTGACTTTGAAGCCGATTGGTGCATTGACGTAGGAAATAGTTTTACCATATTTATGTGACTGCAAAAATATACTAAAACACATTAAATTCGCTATAAAAATATTGACGTTGGTACTCTGCACAAATGATATGATGCGAAGCGCTGAAACGTAATAAATAGTTTCTGCTCTTACAGTTTAACATAATATGACTTCCTAGGACAAAAAATCATCTGAATAAAGGATAAAATAATTCTATAAACCCGATGTCATTGTGTACGTCATAATTTGGGAGCTTACAGATACTTTGCGATACAACAATAGTACATCTTATAGGATGGGTCAATATTTGTCTGTTTGTGTGATCATAATATAGATATATACATACTACGATTGGTAGCCGACGCCTAATGCGAGCTAGAGGTGAGTGGAGAGCATGGCGGGTGGACCTGAGACTAATAAATATATATGTAGATATTGTTTATGTTGATTTTTTTATACGTAAAAAATTTAAAATTTTGTCGCTATATCATTGAAGTTACCCCATGTGCCTGTTTGTTTAACTCAATTTTAGTGTCACGTTACAAGTCAGAAAAAATCTGCGTGACACTGACAAAACAATGTTTTTCAAAGTGTTGTTATAGGTCCACTTTTAAATTGGTTCAATTTCCAATGTAGTAGTTAAACAGAAATAAGATCAATACATTTTTTTTTCATTGAATATTATGTTGTATACCTATATCGTTGGCTCACTATTACAAGGTTCTATATTAATTTTAATAAAGTTTAGTAATTTTTACATAGAACTTCGTTATTTTGTTATCGTAAAAAAAAACAACATAGAACTATGTAAAATTGAATAGTTTGTAGTTTAAGTGCCGTTATCTAGTGGTTTGTTTTTGCAAAACTGTAGCTAATGACATATAGAACCTTGTAGCATTAATTACTAAATAAGTACTAAAATTGTAACATAGGACCTTGTAATTGTGAGCCAACGATATGTAAATACCATATAAATAATAAAAAAGTGAAGGAAAGTAATGTACATATGCTAATTTCTAGTTACTTCCACCGGTATAATGAGTTTGAGTCAATTACTTTTATTTAAAATGCTGGAGACCTAACTAGGAAGACAATAAAAAAACAAACTTTCGCATTAATGTTATTTTAGTGAAGATTGGCCTTTTTAAATAAAACTACCTTTTCGGATTTTTTCGCGGATGTATTTTGATTTTTGGTGCCCGTTTCGAATGCTTATAGATATTATGGTCATGGGAGAGATTATAAAAATCATAAAAAAAACGTGTGCGTGTACTTAGATACGAATGTAAGAAGTTATACTTCTTTGGCGTAACACAACAAAAATAGTTAAAGATTCTATCCCGTATGTCACAAATCTCTGTTTGTAAAAGCACTGCAGCTAACTTCATCATGTCGCTTTTTGGGTGTCGGTGTGCGTGCATCGTAAAAATTTTACTCTCATTTTTTCCAAACATGCCAAAAGAAGTAGGTATAACTCCAAAAATGAGATATTTACCCTAGCGAAAAATCACAAATCCATTAGGCATTATATGCTAATTTTAGTCTTAATTGATTGTTTATTTTTACTGAAAATAATCGTTTTTGTTTATAAGGGTTGACAAGGTTAGAAGAATAGCGCGACACGAACTATTAAGTAATAGCGCTCTTCACCGGATGATCCACGTAAATATTTTAATTAAAAATATTTTTTCGGATTGCTGTAAAGCATTTGAAATGTCGGATACAAAAAGTCAAAATGAATCTGCCAAAAATCCGAAAAGATAGTTTTTATATTATTTATTAAGAAAGTATCATGTAAATATTATTTGCACTCTACACGTTATAGAAAACTGAGAAAACAAAAAACAGGTAACCTTTTATATAGATTTTACCTACGTCTCCGCTTGATAAGCAAGACGGGCAAAAGGTCCATGATGCAATCCCATCTTTAGCAACAGCCCGTAGTTGGGAAGTTGGCGGTGTTTTACCCGCGTGCCTCAAAGTACGTAAAACCGTCGGTCCTACACCCTAAGACTTTCTAGTTCTGACAAGTAGTTGTCTCACCGGAGTATGAGAGTAACAGGAATAGAGAGTGTAGGTACTTGTGTTTCCGCGCATATTTGTGCAATATGTACTACTAGCATTTAATGTACAAATTCGGCTTAGTTACAATTTTATTATATGTAGGTATAGATGATATCTCCTGCGCAGATGGCTAGTGACTAATTTCAGTGAGATTTACCGCCGTGGCTGTGTAAATCGGCCAGGCGGACATTATAAAATTGTCTTTTTATGGTAATATTTTATGTTACTATGAATTCCAACATTTCTTTCTCCAAAGATTGTTAAATAGATAACATTATGGGTTTCATGCCCATCTCTGTAAATCCAATAAAAAATATATTAATGAAATTATGAAATATAATACCGTATTTAATACATAATTAGTTTAATTTCCTCTCACGAAATAGAAGAAGCAGTCGTATTCGAGATTCCTCATAGCACAATAATATATATGAAAGTAAATTCCACATTTGTTTTAATTTTTTTTACAAATTTTCTTAAGTAGACGACCGTGTCATTAGTCCTTAATTTAATTTAATAGAACAGTTTTTTTGTTTCAAATAAAAATAAAGAACAACTAATATTTTATATTATGATATAAAGTCTAAAACACCAAAGTTGTGTTTAATTCAAACATCTATTTGTGTTATAATAAAAGAGCGTCTCAACTACTTTCTACTTCCGCTTTACAAACACCAATAAATTAATTAGAACTACATCAAAGTCGTTAATAGCTTGCTCATAAATTGCTACCATCATACAGCATCCTCCATGTGATTATATTTTGACAAACAATTTTGATCTTTATGATCTGCCGCTATCATTTTATTAGAAAATTCGGCACACCGTTTACGCGGTACACTAAAAATTAATGTAAACATACTACTATTTTTGAACTTTTTAAAATATAAATGAGCCTCATTGAGGACGGTGCGTTCAATAAGATTAAAAAAAAAAGTAAAAATAGTGTTAATGGACTCACGGAACCATTTTATGGAGTATTACCAAGAGGAAGTGCCTCACAACCTTTTTATCTGGAAGTTTTACGACGAAAGAGGTTTTATATCCATAATTACGCGTTTTTAATGTTAGTAAAGGAGAACGGACAATTCGATGCAAGTGCACGTGTACAAAATAGTAAATGTAGTTGTTTAAACTTTTACAACCCTCTGGTTTGCGGAATACTGTTTGAAGCATTAAAAACAGGATAGTCAAACATAAAATTTTACAACTCGGTAAACGACTTTTATAAGAATTTCCACCTACATGCTCTTTGCTGTCTACTGAAAAACAGTTTAAAAAGTAAAGTGAAAAACAGATTAATGTTAATTATCCAGCAAGTAATATTAAAGTTTTTAAATCGTTTAAAAGTTAAAAGAGCTGGTGTATTTTTTAATTATTCATTTTTTGCATTTTACTAAAATTAGTTAATAGTGAATTTTTTTGTAATAACAATTTTATGTTGAAGTTTTTATGTTTTTATGAAATCTAACATTTACCTAAATTTAATACCAGCTTTTACTTTTAAACTTACGTCAATAATTTTTCATTCATTAGGCTCTCCAATTGTTATCAAATGAGACCACCAACTAACAACCCTTGAAAGACGCCTACAGGGCGCTGTGAAATGACCATGGGGTGGCCGACGCCGTCTCCAAATACCCGTACTATTTGTAACTATAATATCTATATATTGCTTGTAAGTGTTTGTTTGTTTTTGATGGGTGAAAAAGTTGTGAATATATTTTTTTATGAGTGAGAACTTTGTATTGTACTTAGATAATATATTATTAATATATGAATTCTTACAAGATTTAAGATATATGAACATTTTAAAACTGTTTTTGATTTTATTAAAATGATACCAATAGCCTATCTACATACCTATCTATTTTTTTAATTTATAATTTTTATATATAGCTAGCAACTCACCTTTGCTTTGCTCGGATTCATCCCTATGTACGTTTTGGCGGTTAGTATGGAATAGATCGACCAGAAAGTTATGATGAGTTTCATATTCTTACTTGAGAAATGATTGATTCTCCTTAAAAAATTTTATCCCCCCCTTTTCAATTTCTTAAGGAAAATTTCCAGGATAAAACTATCCTATGTACTTCTCAAGTTCTTAAACTATTTTCATACCAAATTTCATCTAAATCGGTTCAGCGAATTAAGCGTGAAAAGGTAAAGACAGAGTTACTTTCGCATTTACAATATTTGTATGGATTTATGTTCAAACAAAATTGAAATCTTGAAATCTTCTTACTTATTAATAAATATTTCAAAATATAAATTTTAGTTTTAATTTAATATTTTGTTTAAATACACATAGTAGGGGTAACCACTTGCGTAAATATGGTATGATTTTTTTGACGTCGCGACTCCTTTTAAGATGTTTTGCCTATTCGTTAAGTGGCATGGCGAATTCTATACTAATTTGCTTTTTCACACGACCATTTTTGTATTTTTTTGTTTAAAGGGGTATAGTTAAAAGGTTTACTCATATTGAGTAAATTCTATTAGCGTATAGACGATTTATGGTTTTTAGATAAATGTTTAACTGCGCTTTCTTAGCAGAGCTCAGTAGAGCAGATTATAATTATTTAAAGATGATTTTGGATACCATAATCATTAATCACTTATACTAAGTAATAATATTTTTTGGTTTCAAGTAATAAATTCGCATCTCCTACAATTTTAAATACCTACTATCTTAGTTTAAATTATATCTTTAATCAATACTAGCGACTCACCCTGGCTTCGCTCGGTACGTGTCAACTGTTAGTACGGAATAGACTATACCTATAAGGAGAAAGGAAAATGAGGTTTTTACGTTTACGGTGAAATTTTTCTAACTTTTCTCTTTATAAGAAACATCCTCGGTTCTAGAACTTCTACGCCAAACTGAATAAATAATGTAAAAATCTTCGTCATATTATACGGTAATAATTCGCTTTAACGTAAGAAAATAATTAAAACATGTAACTAATTAATACTTAATCATTTGTTTTAGCCCATGGCGAAGGTAATGATTAAACATTTTATTAATATTTTATTAGATAATCCTGGATAGTATACTCAATATTTTTGTGCAATACGAAATAAAAGTTATTAAAGATATGTTCGGATGTTACTTCCTCAACCTCTGTTAACCGTTGAGTAGATTAACATGAAACGGAACACGTACTTAGTTCATATCCAGGGAGTGTTGCCATGTTAAAAGTAGAATGGTATAAAAGTTCAATTAGGGACGGACAATCTGTATAATTAATATTATAAATGTGAAAGTTTGTGAGTATGTATGGATGTTTGTTACTCTTTCACGCCAGAACGACTGAACGGATCTAGATGAAATTTGGCACAGAGATAGATTATAGTCTGGTATAACATATAGGTTTTTTATCCCGGAAAAATATACGTTTCCCGAGGGATAGATTTGTATTTGTTTAAGATAAAATTAACATTTGAAGTAGGTATGCGACCAGTTTTCGAAGCACTTACTCGTATCTACTCTTATGACTCCAGCGTGGGTATTTATCTAAAATTGTGGTAGATACTGTTTTCATAATCATACAATACCCACTTCTTTAAATTATATTACAACGTAAAATAAAACCATAAATAATACATATTAGCAAATTAATGACCTGTACACATTTGCAGTGCATTAAAAAGCCATGTAATCGATGAGAACCGAGATATTCGTACCAAATGTGCAACGTAAACACAATGATGGGAAGCGCCATTACGAGAGTAATCAAAACCATTGCAATTGCATTACGATTAGCATCTGTAGTTGATTTACTTGTGTGATTCTATCCTTGATTTGCTTCCTGCGCTTAAGTTATAAAGTGCTTGCGACCTGTCTTTGCTGGTATAGAGAAATGATTTATTTACACATCATACATACCTGTACACATGTTTTTGTATAACTAGCGACTCACCCTCGCTTCGCTCGGGTTCGTTCCTAGCTTTGCTTCCCAATACAAACTTTCATCCCTGTTTTCACCCCCTTAAGGGATGATTTTCAGGATAAAAAGTATCATATATCCTTTCCAGGGTCTCAAATTCTCTTCTCTCAAACTATCTTCTTACTAAATTTCATGTAAATCGGTTCAGTAGATCCTGAGATTACCCCCTACAACGTCACAAACTCACAAGCTCAAACTTTACCTCTTTATAATATTATTTATGTATAATATACATGGTAATGTAATATATAAATAAATTAGGTGTACAAGTACAGTATACTATATATAAGCAACGCAAAGATGTGCTCCGATTTATCTATACATATAGTAAATTTGTAACTAAGCCATATCTGTACATTAAATATTTTTTGGAAAATCTTATTGAAATAGACATTATTACATTCAATATAATAATACATTATTATATACAAAAGTCGAATCTATAATTTTTAGAATTTTTTTGTCTGTCTTACTGTCTTTCTGTGACCGCATCACGGAAAACCCAATCGAGGGATTTTGATGAAATTTGGTATGATGATAGCTGGTTATGTGGTTCAACATATGTATAGGATACTTTTTACTGCGGGAAAATATCTCATGTGTGAGAAATTTATTTTAAACCTTAAAACGGTAGTAGGATCGAACCCGAGCGGAGCGAAGGTGAGTCTCTAGTCAATTATAATTCCGTCATTAACTATTAAAATATTAGATACTATTGAGTAGGAACTCATAGTTTTGCAGTACCTAAATATTTCATCGATCCATTACGCAGGTGTTTGTAAAATAGCAACAACACACACGTGTTTTATTTAAATGTACTTACATGTACTTGTACAATTCAATTTGTAATATTGAAACGTCAGAATTTTCGCAGGTGTTTTAACAAAAAATCACCAAAGTTTCATTGCAATAGGATAAATATAATGCAAGCCGTAGAGTTAACGTAAAAACATCTTTTATACTATTAATACTGAAATGAGTAAAAATATTTATTCCAATATTCCTGTTTTTATTAAATGTTATTATGGAGGTTCTAATTTTAGATATTTCATCTTAATATAAGCTCTACTTTGATTTAAATAAACAAATCTAAGTTTCACTACAATCATGCAATACAATATACACACTTAATAGGTATTATTTGCAACTTTATATAGTTAATAAGTAAATTAAACTTGTACCTAAATAAATAGTCTAAAGCAACATCTAGTCATTAACTAAATTAGTGTTGTACTAAATACGAATGAGACAGTTAAACGCCGCTGTTAACCCATCCGTAGTGATGCGTATTTGTTTACCTGACGACATTTCCGGCGCACGTGCTTGTAACTTGATGCAGTGGATGCTAATGCAGTACTGTCGAGAGGGATGAGTTTTGATTTATCGACAGTATTTTCTTCCTCAATTATAAAAAATATAAAAACTATCAAATTAACCTCGCTTCACTCGGGTTCGTCCCGAAATGCTTACATTACACTTAATTCACAAATATCGTCAACCCTGTAGATTATTTTTGCCTAAATGTTTATCTATAAATTATAACTTTCGTAGATAATCGCTCTTTCTATTGGTAAGAGCTGTATGAAAATTCATATTAGAGATTAGCCCAAACAAACTAAACTCAACTTTAATTTATAATAGGTACGTAGTGGTTTTAAAGTTTATTATCTTATTTGTATAGTATTAGAGGAAAATACCTTATTTGTATAGTATAGTAATAGATGAGATTTTTCATCATTTTTATACTGAAAAATATATTGGTTTAATAGAGTCAAATCAAAGCCGGAGAAATTTTCACTCAATAGGTTTCCCTGTTTTTATCGATATCGATGAAATCGCAGCACTCATAGTGAGAAGATGAGCGGTAATGCAGTTAGCTGTTTACTATAATGGCCCGATATCTGTAATTATCGACTAATTCCTCCTCAGGCTCAGGAAGTGAACATTAGTAGAGACGTACTTTGATGACTGATTTTGATTGTGTAATAGAGAGAATAAGATTAGTTATCGAAGTCTAATTTTACAGCCTTGTGGCTTATTAGGCTTTTAATATTACCTAATTAGGCATATCTACCCAACTGGCCTTACAGACGAAGTTGCGATATGCTGCCCTTTGCGATAGGTAGGTATCTATATACATAGTTACCTATTTATTAATTTTGCTCCAGATAAAACAATTTTCTTAATTGGCACTAAAAGTTTTTAATACTATCTCTCCAACTCACTTACGTTGACTGGAAGAGATCTCTTCTAGAGATAAGTCCACCTTTGCTAACTAATTTTATTGTTTGTTAATCTCTGTATTTTACATAGGTACAAGTGCAATAAAAAATAGTATATGAAACAAAGAGCTTGACTAAAACGAACCCATCTTATTAATTCTATCTTAATAAGACAAATAACTAACCATAACAACCTATCACAATGTAGGCATACATATATACTCGTATTGTTTAAATATAAATTCAATCGGTCATCAAGTCGTTCAGAATTTTTCGATCACTAACACTAAGAAAGGCATCAAGCTTTACCTAATATAAAGTATTATAAAGATTATCATTGGACTTTTATACATGCTTTAACCGACTTCTAAAAAGGAGAAAGTACGGTATTAGGTTATTAAAAGATAAAGCTTGTGTAAAATAGGTACCTAAGTTTTATATAATGATACCGTTCTTACCAACAGAGTAAAAGAGATAGAATAAGTTTCAATTCAATATATTTTATAACGAAATTTTAAAGAAAATATTGCATTTGAAGTAAAAGAGCAATTTAAAGTTGACACGCGTAGAGTGCAAGCGAAGCGTCACTCGCTCGAGTCTTAGAAAATTCTTCGCGCGGAAACGCCGCTCGGGATTTTCATAATGTCGCCTTACGACGTATTCATATGATAATCTGCAAGAACACGACTACTTTGTATAGATACAGACTTTCATTTTTATTTTTTTAATATTTTATAATGCATTTTACACGCAACACACATTTATTTGTTTTAAAATTTAGCATGATGCTTCTAAAACGCTAAATGGATGTAGGAAAGGAATATCAAATTCAATAATATAATTTTGTATCGACTTTTCTTTTGCTTCGTAACTATTTTTCAGTAAATTGTATGTATTTGTTGCGTGTAATTTATCGTTGATTAATTAGAGCCGAAAGTCTAAATCATACAATCTTAATTCTTGTTAAACTTTACTGTGGACTTTAATATACAAAAACAATCAGACTTCTGTAATAAATACGAAAGTTTGTATGTCTGTAGGCATATGTTAGTCTCTCCTTTACACTTAAACGGCTGGACTTAGATAAAATTTAGTATGTACAAGTATAGACTGTGTACAAGTAAAATTTTAGCAGAGGTAAGCCGTTCCAAAAATATACAAATATATATATATATATATATATATATATATATATATTTATATATATATATTTATTTATATGTAATGTATGTATGTATGTATTTTAAGATTACACGTCTTGTATGGACCCTTCGCCACTGCTGTATAGGTATACTCGAAGTAATACATAGGCAATCTAGTACACACCCGAGTGAAGGTAGAGTAAGTCTATAGTATATTTATAAATAAATCTGCATTCCTGTTATCTCTGAAAGCCCATTCCATATTCGCCAGCAGTCGGCACATGCAATTTGCAAGGCGGTGATTTCGCGAGCATTCTTCACTTTCCCGGACTTGAGGTCGTAAATTACTGATCGGCGACTCTTACATCTTTGAGGGTGCAAAGTTTAATTTCTATGAGAAGGTACAAATTCTACTTCAAATTCTTTATTTTCCTTTTATAACTAATAGTAATAATTATTAATTTGAATACGTTTTATTCCATAACTGAGTGAATAAATTGTATAGTAGAGAAAGTTATGACTCCTACGTATAATTTGGATTAAGGCAGAGAGAGGTAAATAAAACGTTTCTAGTTTAAAGATTATATGCTTTATATTATCCGTATTAATATTAAAAATGTGAAAGTTTGTTAGTATGGATGTTTATTACTCTTTCACGCCAGAACGGCTGAACGGATCGGGATGAAATTTGGCACAGAGATAGATTATAGTCTGGAATACACAGACTGACGGACAGACACATAAAAATTCTAAAAACTATAGATTCGGCCTCTGTAACGATAATAATGCTATTTCAATAAGATTTTCCAAAAAATATTTAATGTACAGATTCGGCTTAGTTACAATATAATAAATATTAAATGGAACGAGATTTGAAAGAGAAGATCTAGAGTACATTTTCATACTTTTCATACATATTTATTTCTGAAAAGTTAATTTACTGTTTGTACCTATTAACTCTTTTTATGTCCAATCACAGAACTAAGAAAGTTCTGCGAGTACTACCTACCTAAAAGTATTAAGTGTATTGAAGTTTCATATTAAATAGTGTAGCTATATTATTTTAACCACGATAATGTAATATTACCGTGTTTTAACTGTGAATTAAGTCGCTTATTATCTTGGAAGCCGATAATTGTTTCATTTTGGCGGAAAAATATAAAAAGTAAAGTATGCCAAGATAAACACGTTTGATTTTCACCAAAGCATCTTTATATATACATATATGATTTAGTTTTCGGATCATTACTTAACGTACAGGCCTAAAACATATTTTACGGATATTTAATAAGAGCTTGAATTGACAGCAGCAAGCAATAATACCTACAGGCTACAATAAACTTTATTATATATCATATTCACGTTGAACCGTCCTTTTCGTTGCACTTTTTTATTAAAACACAGTTGAAGTTACAAGTACTATTATAGTACTTTTAAATACCTACTAGCTTTTGCCCGCGGCTTCGCTTGCTTGGTAAGTGGGGTTGAGATGGCGTCCCCAGGTGCAATCCTTACCAATTTTAATCGAAATCTATTCATGGTTTAAGCGTGAAAATTAACACACAGTGCTAACTATACATACGCAAAAATTACAAAATATTAATGATTACTCATGTTTATTATATCTCGTTTTAATTGAATATTTTCTTTTACTAAAATTAGTCTTTGATATGTTATTTAACAAACTTATTTACTATTATTATCATAAACAAAAAACAATAGTTGGTACATAACTAACTAGAGACCTCGCTGCTCCCGGGTGCGTCCCTAGGTACGCGGATTTTCGGAGATTAGCTGGAACAACAACGAACAGAACGGAACAGATAGACAGACAAAGACTTTTAAAATCTGCCAGTTAAAGGCCCGTCAAAATCAACCCAGCCGTTTCGGAGATAGCCGGAACAGTCAGACAGACAAAAAAAATGTGTTTTTTACTATAAGTACCGTATGTACCGACCGTACCGACTGTATTTGCTAAATAGCTGTTATTTTTACATTTTGTACACATTATTTATTCTTAAAGACGTCTGCATTAAATATACCTATGTAGGTATAAGTAAGTGCTTTATAGGCTGTAGCATTCCACAACAAAACAAAATCATACATACTTTTAGGGCTGGAAAGTAATAAATATTAGGTACTTTTGACTGCGTGAAAATTTTCATTTCCATGAAAAAATACCTTTTAATACGTAACCGAATAAGCAGTTATGGGAGCATCATACCTAATGATATTCTTAGGCATCTAGAGACAGTGGGTAACTAGTGATTAAATAAATAAATGTTTTATATTAAGTGACTTTAATGTCTTTGTAAAACATTTATTATATATAACTTTATAAGAGATACATTGAAAAATAACTTTAGTCACCTTTTGAGAAAGACGTTACTAGTATTTCCACAATTTTTCTAATATGAAGAAAGTTCTCTGGAACATAAATAATCTTAATACTTTTATGTTAAAAGACCTACACAATCACTCAAACTGTATAAAAATTGGATGTATCTGGTAGCTGATAACAAAGTAAAATTGATTCGATATTTTAATCTAACCTAGAAATAGCTAACTTAACTACTATGAACCTGCTATCAACGTTTAGCTACAGTAGGTCAAGCAAACCTCGACATTTCAAAGAATATGTAAGCTCAAAGATATTCTAAGCTAATTTTTGTTATTGTCTGATATAACATAATAAATAAAAAAATTAATGAGACATAATTATATATGATAAAGAATAGCTTAGAGAACATGGTAGAGTGTAGTACTTATAGCGTTGCTATTTTATCTATACTAATATTATTAAGAGGTAAAGTTTGTGAGTTAATGACGTTGTAGGGGTTAATCTCTGGATCTACTGAACCGATTTTAATGAAATTTGGTATAAAGATAGTTTGCGACCCTGTGAAGGATGTAGGATACTTTTTATCCCGGAAAGCATCCCTTAAGAAAGTGAAAATGAGGACGAAAGTTTGTATTGGGAAGCAAGCTATATTAAAAATATGATAAACTGGTTTTTGCCCGTGGCTATGCCGTTATACGCTATTATAAGTTGGTATTACAGGTTGGTGATAAAAATCCCCATGATGCAATCTATGTTCTTCCCAAATTTCATCAAAATCAGTTCAATGGTTTTAGAGCAAAAAAGCCTCTGATAAACAGACACAGGAAGTTACTTTCACATTTATAATATGAACATACCTGAGCGACCCAGCTTCGTTTGATTTTTTTTTGGAAAAGATATAAAAAATACATTTTTTTCTTAAAAGACATCTATATAATCTTAATAAGGAAAACATTATCTAAATAATAAATTTGATCAAAATTCTTAGAGCAGTTTCTGAGATACACGAGATAAATTTATAGGTACTTAAACAAGAATTGCTCATTTAATATTAGGTATAAGATATTGCGTGTCCTATTTTAAAAATGAAACAAATAAATATCAACGGTATTGCACCTTTATTAAACTTTGATATTTAATCGAAAATCTTGTACTATTTACAAACGTGCCAACTACAAACATCTTATAACAAGAAACATATTTACATACTAAAATTATTATTAATATTAACATTTAATAAACGATTGCTTAAATATGAATCTTTGGTTTATTTTACAGTTCTTTGGTATAAACTAAATATTTTTAAATTCCTACATAATGTGGCCATTATTTAAACAGATATTTCAATATTTTTGACAAAGGCCTAAAAGTACACATCTTTAAGTTTGTTGTTGTAAAAAGTTTGATTTTTCTAGATTTTTTTTGAAACGAAAGAGAGTTTGAAAGTGAATTTTACCTATAAATCAATTATTATTAAATGTCCACACTTAGGTTGTGTCTAAAACTTCACACAAATGTCATTTCCTACATTAATTTTATTTAACAATTTTGTGTCAACTAGCGATTCATTGTGATTTAATTTTCTATTTCAATATTACTAGCCATACTTTCGTTACTATTTTCGTTTACATCAATATGAGGTTTGGGTTTATCGATTTTGTCGTCTTTCATAGAACTTTCGCCAAATTCCTTAACATTTTCGCTACTTTCACCATGACTTCTGTCCACTTCACATGGGATAGGCATTCCGAAGGGATGACCGGGATAGTACATATAGGGAATGGGTAAATTGGGGTAGTTTACCCCTAAGTGTGGGCCATAAAGACTCTGCAGCATAGCTTGGTTATAAGATTCTTGTAACAAAACCTTATATTCTGGATTCTTTGCAAAATCAACACCATACACTCCAGCGAAATGCTTCAAAATTGGAGATCCTTCTAGAATATTCGGGCCGAAAGGGTTCATTGTTTTGCCAATAGCCTGGTATTTGAAATCTGGTAAATTAGGTCCGTTGTTATTTACTAGAACTTTTACTGCGACCTTCCTAGCATTAGCCGCGGCAGCTGCTAGCATTCCGCTTTCTTGCATCTGCAATTGCTTTCGTTTTGTTTTGTACCGGCGGTTCTGGAACCATATTTTTACTTGGGTTTCTGTTAACTTCAAGCTAACAGCCAGGTCAGCCCGCTCTGGTCCCGACAAGTATCTTTGTTGGCTGAAACGTCGTTCGAGTTCGTATACTTGTGCGTGGGAGAAGGCCGCTCTCGATCTCTTTTTCCTTCCGTTTGTTTGTGAGTATTCTATTGGAGTGTAGTTCATGGTGCGGTCAGGAGGGGGCGTGGTACACTTTCTCTCGTAATGTAAGTTAAACGGTTTGTAGCTTATTTCTGAATTTGGGGATGAGTTGCTTCGTCGTACCGGAGAGCCGGTGTTTGAGGACCGCGAGTCGTAGTCGTCTGCAACAATTTTATATTATAAATACAAATTTAATAAATAGTATACCTATTTATTTTTAACAATAATATTTAACTAGAAATAATTTAATTTTATTTTTTGTTATTTTAAATTAGATTAAGCAATTTAGCAATTTAGATTAATAATTAACTGTAAATATAAAAATATTTAGGTACATATGTATGTATATCTCAATTATATTTATTATTATCGGTAGGTATATTACTATGATATCTAATTTCATGAACTTAGAAATATTATTAGACTGAATATTTGTTACGGTCACGCCATTCGTGTATAAAGCAGCTTTTACAATGGATCCATTACGCAAATTGTCGCCGATCATTAGGAGAATAAGTTGAATAGATCTAACAGTATTTTTGCGTGCGATGCAAACCTTTTGTTGAAAGTTAGATTACTCTATTCGTACAAAAAACTTGGTAAATTAATCTGCTTTTCAAAAAAAAATACAAGTAAATGATAACTATAATGATTTGTTTAGATACATTTTTCTAGGATAAAAAGTAGCCTATTTGTTATTCTGATGTACGAACTATATTATTGTAAAGTTTCATTTAAATCCAATCAAGAGTTTTTTTTATACTAAGCTATATAAGTTATTATAGTTTTTTAACTATCCCACGAGAACTCTTTAATTTTCCGGAATAAAAAGTATCTCAAATGTTGACCGGTGATATAAGGTAGGTACTACCATGCGAAATTTCATTTAAATCAGTATAACAGTTACGGAGATTAGCCCGTACATACAGACAAACAAACAGAGAAACAAAAAAAAACTGGATTTATTCTATTTCTCTTCCTACATCCCCCTGGCTCGGTTTTTAGCATTTTTTTTCTATGTACAGACATTCGACAGTATTATTATATGTATAAATTAGAGTATTATAAAAAATAACCTTTGTAAAATATTAACATACACATATTAAAAAAGCTTACAAGACTACATATCATGTGCTAAATAAAATAAAAGCTTTTAAAAATGTCCATATTGTGCTTACAAAAATCAATATTCAAACAATGCGGCATATTTGAAAGTTAATTCATTGGCACGTGGCACCATCCTAGTAATTACTTGATTGAACGCTTTAGTGCTTTAAGCGTCACTTACAATAATGAGGCGTAATAGCAAGTGTGACGTCGCAGGGTGACACCAGTGTAGACGCCCCATTATCTACGCATTGTCAAAGGTCTATATTTAGAATGCCCTTTTAGAGCTTTAAAAGAGAATCGTTTATAATTAATTTAATTTATTCTTATAATATTAATCTTATAATATATTATTTATTTTATTACATAAAATAAAAAAGTAAGCAATGGTATAATATTCTCAATAAGATTATTTAAAACTACGATTTAGCGTTTAGTATAGATTTCTCAGAGGTAACATATTTTCCCGTATAAAAAAGTATCCTATATGTTGACCCGGATAACCAGCTATTATCATAACAAATTTAAACAAAATCTGTCCAGCGGTTTTCTCATGATGTGTTCCAAGACAGATAGACAAGAATTCTAAAAACTATAGATTCGGTCTCTGTATCGATAATAAAGAATATTTCAATAAGATTTTCCAAAAAAATATTTAATGTACAGATTCGACTCAGAATTTTATTATGTATATGTATAGATTAAAAACATAGGTAGGTACTCTCTTTTTAATTACTTTGATATAAAAGAAGGAAAAATTCTTTTAATGTTATTCAACTAATCAAAATGTAGTCATATTTACTGTAGGTATGTTTTCTTTATTAGATATTTAAAGAATTTATAGCTTTTTGTCTTATTAAAACTTGTTCAGTTAATATCTATTCTCAACCCTCCAAAGTTACATATATTAATTACGTGATGGGTTAGGTACTTATTCGTATTCAATTGAAAATTTGCATACTGCTAAGGTACCTACTCATTGTGGTGGGTAGATTCAAATGTGTGCAATATCATGCTAAATCAAAGCTTGCAATTAGGCAATAATAGTGCTTATAGTATGTACCTATACGATTTTATTTTTGTAGTGAAACTTATTCAGGCGCGCCATGAGATGGTAAAAAAGGATTGGCGTTACGATTAAATAGTCAATTAAAAAGTATTTAAACTATTTTATGAATATTTAAAAGAATAAATTAAAAAAAAAATTGATACCTATTTATAAAAAAATATTTCTGTCATTTATTTTTTAATGAACGATATATCAAATGGATACTGTTAAAAAAATAGGTATTTTATAGGCATTATAAATATTTTTCACAAAAAAATTTGCATTCCTGTATTATTATTTATTTTATTGGAGTATATATTTTATTAAATCTTACAACATTTGATTGAAAATTAAATTTTATCTTAGCATCATTTGATATTATTCACAAAAAATAAAATATTGTTTTCCTTTTTAAATTGATAAAAAAATATTTTTTAGTATCTCTCCTTTTTAGTATATATCCTAAATATTTAATTATTTAAAACATAAATTGAATTTCATTAAAGTTCCTACCGATAACTAAAAGAAGTTTCACTTCATGCGCGTATAGGTACACATTCAAACACGCATATTAATATTATTAAGCCAAGAAATTGTTTATCCTTAATCTTATCAGTCCTGTTTCCGAAATTCGTTTGCATTTCATATCACGGAAGCGAAGCAATTATACTCCAATAACTATGCGAGCGGAGCCGCGTGTAAAAGAAACGAGTAGTAAAACTGTATTTATACCACAGCCGAATTCAGAAATGAGGTTCTCCTAGTCAATTAAGGATAAGGTCTTTATAATGTTTTATAAAAATTAAAGAAGTTACTCTTGCATAATGTTTTTTTTATTTTATAAAATTTATAAACGTAGTTAGCAAACATAACTCATGAAAAATACTAATAAAGCAAGAGGCTAAGCAAATCAAGTGGTTTACTAACTGGCTAACTAACTAGGTAGATACTACTACTTTACTGTCTGTATGATACCTACTAATATTGTCATGACATAATATTGGTTCCGGTAAAATTCAGCACTGGGCACTATGTCTATTTTTTATCAACGTATGTAGGTACCATGTGAGGAAACACTCATTATGAATAAATAATTTCTATAGGCATTCAATAGGTGATAACAAACCTTTCTGTCTATTACTAATAAGCTCTACATAGAGTCGTTTTTTCTATATTTTTTTTAAACAGAATCGTTAAACTGCATAAAGCGACTCTTTTTAAAATATTGAATGTATATTGATGCCTAACTTATTAATAAAAGCTTTCATTTAAAACTTACCCGATAGTTCTGTTACGGGAAAATTATTTTTCCTCGACATATCCAAAGCACCGTCATCCGAAAAATCACGAAAATTACAATCATCGTAGTACTTCATACTCTTTTCTAAAACCTCCTTTTTATAGCCATCTTGTGCCGGTTTATTTAAAAAATTAATCTTCCCGCCGAATTCTGAGAACATTCCATTTTCAAAACACTTTGTTTCATTTTCTTTTGTCAATATATCGTTTATCGAAAATGGCGTTGTTAAATTTAGTGTAGGTTTTTCACAGTCTTGTAAGGTAATTGAATCTTTAAATTTTAGTTTCGACTCCATTTTTGCTTCGAACACATTAATTTTAAAATTATTCCACGACGCGTTCAGACCGCAAAGCGATCCTCAAACGAATAAACTTTAGGTGATGAATTGCCCGCCTGTTTAACAAGAGAGCCTCAGAAAGAGATAGAAATAAAGTACTCTTCATATTAATAGTGGGTGTGAGATAGGGATGACAATATATCGGGGCGGTCGTTTTTTAAAAATATTTTAAGTAGCGTAAGTAGTGGGGATCGTTGAGTTTTTCTTGAAGATGTTTACGTGAAATACATTTGATCGCTTTGGTCGTAACCAAATTATATCGTTGTTGTGAATTGGTTGTTTGAGTTAAATTAGAAAGTTTGATATTTTATGACTTAAAAATTTAATTACATTTCAACTGTCCTCTATCCACATGATAAAATTACAAGAGTTTAAAAGACTTTAAAGATTCTTTAAAATTCACTTTCATAAAATATTTGTATTATTGTATCTACATATTTGTATTTTAGTCAATACAGTATTTAAAAAAACAACTTTTTTACATTCGAACCTAATATCTAACACAGTTAGGTACACATACTTTACGCATTAGCATGCTCATATCTACAATGATGATTTTATAAATGAGTCTTTTTATAGACTTATTATTTGTATTCATATTTTACAAAAGATTATTTTTAAATATGCCAATTCTCAATGATACCTTGTTGAAACTGGCACGTAGGAAGCATCTAGCTTCGGGCGTCCTCCGTTAACACGTTGCGTTATCATAAGTACTCGACAAGTGTCTATCTGTCTCACTTCCACATAGCGCACTTAGCCTTTGCCCTTTACTCGTTGTCCCTTTTCATCATTAGTTCGACATTTAAATAGACCAATCAGGTGAATTGAGGGATTGCGGTCGGCCAATAAAAATTGCAAGTAAATGGAAATGTCACATTAAATTTTCTTCATAATACTGTAACGGGATTTATCCCGTTACAGTATTATGAATTAAACTAAAAAAATAATTATGTTAGTCTTTAGACTGCGGATCAATTCGTAGCATAGTTTTTTTTACAATTGTTTTTTTTATTTAAAATTTATTTTTCATATAGGTAGTAATTGTTATGAAGTAATTCTGGATTCTGTTTTTTATAACCTTGTTTGTAGGCAGGCACCTAGAATAATCGATACATCAAGAAAAGATAGAGAAAATACTATAAAATGAAGACATGTTTGCAACCTTAATAGTATAAATAGGTTTTAATTTTAACAGCCTCCATGGTCTAGTGACTAGCGTGTATGGCCGCAGAATCGGAGGTCCTGGGTTCGAGTCCCAGATCAGGCCAAGCTCAGTTTCTGCCAAGAAATTTTCAGCAACAGCCCAGAGTTGGGAAGTTTGCGGTGTGTTACTCCCGTGCCTCCGAGGCACGTAAAGCCGTCGGTCCTGCGCCTTAACTCTCACTGGTCGTGTCGAGCAGTCGTCCCATCGGAGTATGAGAGTGTCAGGAATAGAAAGTGCACTTGTGTTTTCGCGCATAGGTAGGTACATGTGCACTATAAGTATTGCCCGCCGTGGCTGAAATCGGTCGAGAGGACAATATTAATATAAACAGTAGGTGCCTATTTATTATAAATGCTAAATTATGTTTGTTGTGCAAAAATCATTTTATTTAATTATATCAAATTATCAAAGATCCTAGAGAACACTACCTACCTAATTTATATTATTTGAGTCAATACATATGAAATACTAGCGACTCACCCTCGTTTAGCTCGGATTCGTCTCTAGGTACGTTTAAAGTATGGAATAGAAAAACTCTTTGAAAAACAAAAATAAATCTATCACACGGGAACCGTACATTTTTTCGGGATAAAAAGTAACATGTGCTATTCCAGACTATAATCTATCTATCTGTGCCAAACATCCAGATCCATTCACCCTTTCTGGCCTGATTAAGTAACAAAAATCTATATCCATCCAAACTTTTGCATTTTTGTTGTATGTTGCATTTATGTGTTGTTAATGCGATTTTGATCATATTGTAAACACATAGACATTTTATTTTACTTGCTGTTTAATGTTTATATTAAAACAGACACATTATTTTTTATTTAAAAAGTGGATATAGGGTAGTATGTAGTTTGACTGGTTCTGTGGGTTTTGATAAGCTGATAGGTATTATGTAAACGTTATCACTGGTAGAAGACTAAAAAATGTATGGAATTGACATAGGTATAAAAATGACATATCAAAGTATAGGTACCTAACGTCATTTCCATATGTTCTTAAGTTTTTTATAACCGGTATTGAAGTGACAAAATATTAGGTATTACACGGGTTATAATTAATACAGCTACCTTACCTACCTATCTAACTTATAAAAAGAATCAAATAGAAGTTGAGGAATTTCTTTTTGAAACAATAACCTCTGAAAAAAAACAAAATGTAAATACCTACTAGATACCTAGTACCTATACTATACTAGTAGGTACCTAGTTACCAGAATGTAGGTAGGTACATTTAGTTTTTTTTTAATTATAATATTATTATGATATTGCATTATTTTGTTGATCTAGGTACCTAGGATATATAAATCACGGCTCACTAAAGGTAAACTATCAAAACTTAGACGTAACAATAGGTAACACGTTTTTATTTCTACCCTTCTTTTGTACATGTATAGGTAGGGACGTACGTATAATAAAATTAAAACCGAGTCGAACCTGTACATTATTTTTTTTCAGCTATTTTCACTATTTTCTTATTTTCAAATAAATATTATTTATATATTAAATTAAATTACTTTTTTATTTTACTTATTGGATTTAAATATGTAAAACAGTCAATTTATATCTACATTTTTTTAATTTTTATTTGAAAAAAGTAGAGATTTTGAAACCAGATGAGATTACTTAAGCAGCCAGTCACTTTTATAAACGCAAGTACTAAATCCTACTACTTAATCTAATTATAATTATGATTCTTCGCAATACAAAGCGCTTTATGAATGTTTTATATTACGTTTAGATGATGTTCGTTTGAGATGAGTGGTTATCTGATGCGGGCAAGTGGTTTGCTACAGACCTCAGAAGACCTATAGAAAAGACACAACTCGTTCTTGTAATAAATGTTATATTACAAGATTACAATAATTATTATTAGGTATATGAAGAAGCAATTTAAAAGGCCTTTAACGTGTACGCCAATGCTATTCTTTCCAGACTAGGTACTACTCAGAGGACCTCGTTCGAGAAAATTTGCATCTGTACAAATTAGCCACTACACGAACTTACATACCTAGTAGATATTTTTAGTTTTTACCTAATAAAAATACGAAAACAGTAACCTTATCATTCTGCTCTATTAAGTGCTATTGTTCGAATATTAAAGAGAGTTAAATAAAGTACCCTGGTTGATTGGATAATGGATATAGGTACCTATCTAATCTCAGGGTTATCATTTTTATACCTAATATTATAATAAAATATTCTAATAACATAATAATATTTCATAGAAGTTCGTGAATACGTAGGCTAAATACCTATATTACGTGATATTGTGATAAACTGAAATTTACAATTTGATGATTAAATAACAAAGGAAACCTTTAACATATTTACCCCGTATTTTATAGTTTACAGTGTTCTAAGTAATTATAGGTACAGTAAATATGTATCATCAAACCAATAAATTAATTTCTAATAAAAATGTGTCATGTCTGTTATTAAGTTATCTGTGGACTTTGTAAGTGTTAGGCGAGTGATCATAAGCGGAGTGTTTGCTGCGGTCACCGCTCCGCCTCGTAACATAGGTATCGATTTCATTTTATTGATTTCTATCAATTATGCTAAAGATATTATTATTTTTATTAGTTGTAGTTATTATATATCTATACATATACTAAAGCAGCAACTTAGTGCAATCTGTACAAGAAATATTTTTAAAAACAATGACTAACGTAT
The DNA here is from genome assembly GCA_921882275.1 of Brenthis ino. Classification (NCBI taxonomy): domain Eukaryota; kingdom Metazoa; phylum Arthropoda; class Insecta; order Lepidoptera; family Nymphalidae; genus Brenthis; species Brenthis ino. The sequence continues at coordinate 19,001,523 of OV170222.1, forward strand.
TGGGTGGGTACCTACAGGATATAGACCGCAAAACAATAGTTATTTATTTTGTATGTTTGTCTATAGGTACACATATCTGTTTCCTATATGTCTGTTTCTCTGTTTGTCTGTTCGGGTGTTCGCCTTTCACGCAAAAAGTACTGAACCGATTTTAACTAAATTTTGTGTAGTGATAACTTATTACTCGGGTCAACATTTAGGATACTTTTTACTACAGGAAACTTTTTCATGCCCACGGAAAAACACAATAACTGGATCTATCGAGTCGTCCTTAGAAATTTATATGGCTAACGTTGGCTCAACCTTAAGAGTACCTACCTACATCAAAACAATGTACTAGTAAAATTGTAGGTCTTAAAAAGGCCTACAGAAAAGTTTATTATAGCATAAAGGTACTTTCTCTATTATGTTACATATAATTTTTCTATTATTCATTTAAAAAAAACAGTAAAAACAAATCCGTACATTGGCGCCATCCATTGATATTTATTTTCGACATTAAGGTAGGTTGGTTATATTTTCCCATCGTAAATACATTTTAAGTATTTTAATGAAATTAAATTAGGGTATAGGTATAAGTAATATGGTTGATATATGTAGATATAAACTATAAACAATTGTCTATAGGTTTCTTGAGATACCAAAAGAACCATGAAAATATTTTACTGACATTCAGTTAATAAATATCGAAGACAGCTGATCTATTAGGTTAACTAATTATTATCCATAATGTAGTTACCTATATGGGGCATTCCACGCCAAATCAGACGGTTTAAAAAAAATGTTTTTGATTTTCTTAATATTTTGGTGTTTTTTAGTAGGCTCAAAAGAGGCTTCCTGGTAAATTTTGAGATTTTTTTTGATCACTGGTTCAAAACCTCTCTTTTTTTTGTTTGTTTTTTGTTCATAACTTTCTTAATAATGGTGGAAAGTCAACTTTCTTTTTCCAAATTTTTGATTTTGGATGACCTTTACAAAAAATATATAAAAATATATTTAAAATGTTTTTAATCGAGATTTTTTAATTTTTAGTTTTCAATCGTGTTTTTAAAGTTATGTGTAATGTGTTGCATCCTTCGGTTTTTTTTATTTTTTTTATCTTCTAACTCTTAAACCCAGTCTGGTAGTGGGCATTCCATAATTACTATTTTTTTCGAATTTTAAAAATGAAAAAAAAACATTAATTTTTGAAAATCGAAAAAAGAAATAGTCATTAATAATTATAGAAGGCTGTGAAGTGGCCGTTAACTAATTCAACAGGTTACATTAAAAGTATTTAATTAATTAAAGTAACTCATTAATTTCTTTTAAAGTTTTTAATTAAATTAATACATAGACATATACCTATATGCCCAGTGATTACGCGCTTGCTTAAAAAACCAAGGGAAGTAGGTTCCAATCCTCGTCTCTCTTATTATATTCTCTTATATTGATCATGAGGAAACCTGCATGTCTTAAAGAACCTAATTAGCTTTCAAAAGACGTGTAAAGTCTGTCGACATTTATTTAACCAATTTGGTGGAATATAGCCCGAGGCCTCTCGCATTGACGGTAGGTTCGTGCCCAACAGTGGGAAGTTACCAGGGCTAAAGAAAAAATAAAACAATTAGAACAGCCAGTTAGTTTTTAAAATTAAATAACATCTCATTAGATACTAGCCTATTACGAAATTATAAATATTTTTTCACTAGAAGCAGTAAAATATTTTTTATCTGTTAACGTAATACTACATTGATCAAACAAATCACAAAATTTACCTAGGAAGTCCCTTGAGAGGTACTAAAAATACCAAAATATTAAGAATATCAAAAATAAAGTTTTTGAAACCGTCAGATTTGGCGTGGAATGCCCCATATAAAGGAACTACTATTTCGTTCTTTTTAACATGATATTGATAACAAGTTTTTGAAGTTATAGGTACTTCTTTTGGCAGGTTTGGAAAAAATATAAGAGTAAAATTTTTACGATGCGCGCGCACACCGACAGCCAAAAAGCGACATTATGAAGTTAGCTGCATTCCTTTTAGAAAGAGAGAGAGTTGTGATATACGGGATGAAATCTTTAGCTATTTTTGTTCTGTTACGTCAAAGAAGTAGGTATAACTTCTTACGTGCGTACATAAATAAGTATACACTCACGATTTTTTTCTCGAAGTAGGTAATTTTACTGTAGATAAACTCTTAATCAACATGTTTAACTAAAATTAATTTAGTTTCATTTTTCTTTGTTTATAAATGGTTATAATAAAACTTTGCAAGGTAAGTAGTAAGTATTTAATTATGATAGTCGCGGCCCCAAATCTCTGAAAACAGCGGCAGGTTCGTTATTATAAACAACTAGGTAACTACTTAAATTACAATAATAACATTTTAAGCTGAAGTATTTTTTCTTTGAGCTGACCTAATATCAACTATAAAAGTAGAACTGATCACTTTGAGACGTAATTATAATTACTGTTAAAATGTATTTTAAAAGTATAAAATTATAAAACTCCAAGTAGGTATATAAACTAAATAATTCACATAGTAAGTGTATAAACTTGTAAAACTGTAAACATGACAAATTAGTAGTTACTGGTACTGTATAATATGCTATTTATGCATCCATCAAAAAAGTACTAGATACACAATCAGCGACAAAAAATGTCCTCACCGAATGAGCGCTCATTTGAACATTTGAGTGCACTTTTTTTTTGTGAAAACAACTTTAAGCATTGCAGTTAAGGTTGAATTTATATTGTTGTATATTTATTTCAACTAAAATAATGACCTAAACACAATTGGTGACAGTTTTAAGAGAACCTTTGCATGGGATTGTGCAGCTAGTACTTTTTAATCGATGTATTTATGTTTCTAAATATAGGCAGCTAAAATTACCACTATTAGTCACTTTGATCAATGCACAAATTATCTCTGTCTCCTAACATCAATCGTTTTGCTTCAAAATCAATTATTGATCATCACAAAATGCTTATTGAAAAATAAAAGAGTACTTCGATTAGCGATCGATTACAAATATCAAAGAGTAGATAAGTGTTCAGTGTAAAGGGGTTTTATCGACATGTTTGTTTAAACAATGAAGTACGATATGCCGTTAATGTGATAGCTTTTATGAGCTTATTAGTCATCTGTAAAAAATGTTTTTGTTTTCTGCGATTTGAACTGTTTTTATACACTGTAAGAAAACAGGGTGATAAGGAGCCCATTAAAAAAAATATTTTAATAGAGAAGGAAGTGTAAAGGTAGAGTTATAATACATAGGTCTATAAAATCATCAATACAAAATAAAATATCCTGGCTTTATTATTCGGCTGTATTAATATAACATTTAAAATAATGTGAAGTTACCGGAGGGTATTAGTTTCATATTTTTATTTGACGGACTTCAAAAAAAAACTTACTTTTCTTGTGTAAAATTAAATGTTGAGCGCCATCTAGTGAGCGAGTTCTTATTTGCTTAACAGTTTAATATATAGATGGCGCTAATTATCCATAACAGGTTTTACTACTTACTACTAGATGTCACTAAGAGATAGTGAAATGAAATATTACACAATATTACTATTACAAAAGGTGTTTTAATTAAATATTAAAAAAAAACATGTAACGAAGTTTGATGTTAGTCATATTTATTTTATATTAACAATTCTTAGTTAAAGAAATCAAATTTCAGAGGTCTTGTTATCAACAACTAAATCTTTACTTTTCCTATTAATCAAGAGATGTCGCTAACAACAAAAACAAACTAATATGTTTGTAATTTTGAAATTAAATATTTAAAAAATATAATCCATTTTAATTAAACTGTCTATTTCTTACACATTGACGCTTAAACGGTTACACAATTTTCATATAAATTTGGCAAAAATATAGGTTGCATCGTGGGAGCAGGCATAGCCCCGCTTCGATCACGGTGCCAATAGAGATTAGAGGCAAGAGCCGCGATAAAACCAATTCAATATAGAAATATCTTATTTTTTTACTTATATTTTTCTAACTTTAGCCCACTTTCCCTTTTTAAACCAAGGACAATATTATGATGATATATTTCGATCTCCGCGATACAACAGTGTAAAAGCTAACACAGCAAATCTTAGAACATTTAATCTATACAGATAAATAAAATTGAAGTGTCTGTTTTTATTAAATGCATATGAAATTATTTATGGTACTTATACGAAAAACACTATGTTTAATAATTTTATGTCTGTCCGTCAGCCCCGTCGGCCGGCACCGACTTCGAAAATATCTGATTAGGTATCTATTCTAAATGAAAACCCCCGTTTAGTTATTTTTCACATTCTAGTGCCTGGAAGTCGGTTTTATTATTTTTTAAAGTTTTTATGGGTGAAACCACAGTAATCCATGGGATATTCACAATTCACAATTCTGACATTATGGGAAAATTAGTCAGAATTAAAGAGAATAATAAGTTAAAGAAGTAAATGCACACACTAAGGGCCCTTATTACGTAAGCATAAACTATATTCATCAGAGTACAATAGAGTCACAAGTCGAGACATTTATTATACCTATTCATCGTAAACTGGATTCAAACTCACGGGTTCCGGTATAGTTCCTAAAAAGTTCCTAGTAAAATTGTTATAGTGAGGTAAATATTAATAGGTATTGAATAATCGATTTGTGTATTAGGTCATTTTATTATGCTAAAAAAATTACAAGAAAAGGTTGCATACCTAGGTACATACCTACATTTATTTATTTGCTTTTTTTAATCAAAATGTTATCTGCCAACATTACTTTGCTATATACCTGCATATGTATTTACATATAAGGTTGCTAAATTATGTGCATGAATTAGCAACTAAATTGTGCAATACTTAAATAATAAAAAAAAAAACTGTATTTCTTACAGAATTAAATGTTACACAATGCTTATGAAATATGATATTACTAAAAATTAAAAAATTAAGTCTAGAGTGTTAGTAACTTTTATATTATTTTTCTCGTATATAGGTTAATTCTAACTGTTTAATTCTAATTTATAATGTAAATTTTTAATTCTAACTTAAAATTATCTATGGTAAAGGGGTTCTTGTGCAATACTTATTAAATCCTTAATCTTCAAAGGAATAAAATAAATCCGTACTAAAGTAATATTAGAGCACAAAACAAATAAAATGCATCGATTAACTCCCGACACTAACCACATGCACGTCATGTAACTGATACGTGATACTTTAATACCCTCGTTTTGTACTGATTTCATATTTTTGGGGTTGCTTGGGTTTCTCTCATTTACTATTTATTCGTGACTTTCCTTAACTAAAAGCTTAATTTATTAAAAACTTAAGTTACTTTTTAAAGCTTTTATTTCAAACGTAATTTTTTTTGCAAATTACTTAGATATATTGAAATTTTTTTGATAAGCATTTTCTTCTATAATGTAATTAATTTTCAGAGTTTCATTTTGTTACTAATAGTGTAATATCTTTCATATTATCACTTTAATAAGGAGATTTAATGATTTTAGTCAAGTGACTCTACATTTCCAACAAGATTATGAAAACATCGTGAGGAAACCTACATGTCTGACAGAATCTAGCAAGTTTTCGAAAGACATGTGAAGTCTACCAACACGCACTTACATGGGCAGCGTGGTGGATTATGCCCAGATCCCCCTAGTATTAAAGGGAGGCCCACGCCCAGCTGTGGGGCGTTAAAAAAGTTAAATATATTGAAATATAAAAACATACAATATTAAAATGCATACCATATTTGATCTTACACGAATCCTGTTAAAAGCAAAGGTTTTAAAAATACCACTTTTTTACAACCTGAACTTATAACGGGTAAAAACGGTTTTGTAGTAAAAGCGCTGTAGTACTTTTTGGCGAGTTACAGTTTTGTACCTCGTCTTCTTAGTGCTTATTTGTTCAAACCATCAATACTTGTGCTTTACAGTGGAGAGTTTTTTCCTCTATTATTTATACTTCTTCATAAATTGTGTGAAATGTGATTTAATAAATTGTAAAAAATTAAATAAGCTTCAGCTAAGCTGAGCTAATCGTAAACAAAAAAGTACTTATATAAACTAGTCCGACCAAAAAGAATGTCGCCCATGGAGGAGTATTTTGGTAATAAATTCTTATGACTTCTAACTATTAAATATACTTACCTTCGGAAGTTCTCTAGACTAATTATTATGTAATTGACACTTTTAAATAAACATATTTAATATTTTCATCGACTGTCGGCTCATGACGGCTTTGTGACGTCATTCCTCTAAATAAATACGTCATGTACATCGTCGGCCACTTGAAATGCCTTGTCGGTACGTAAATGTGTATAGAAATTGAAAACACAAGGCGTAATATTTTGCCTGAAATAAAAAATATAAAATATGATGATCATATTATAAATGAACGGGTTTCAGGATGCTTTTAAAATAAAAAAAACGTGTGTGTGTACTTATGAACGCACGTAAGAAGTTATACTTCCTTGGCTTAACAGAACAAAAATAACTAAAGATTTCATCCCGTATGTCACAACTCTATATTTATAAAAGTAATGCAGCTAACTTCATTATGTCGCTTTTTGGCTGTCGGTGTGCGCGCGCATCCTAAAAAGTTTACTCCCATATTTTTTTCCAAACATGCCAAAAGAAGTATAACTTCAAAATTAGCTTTAATCAATTAGACTTCACGGCACTTATATTTTTTTAAATATTATTTTTATTATTTGTATGACTTATACATATGTGTAAATAAATGGGACTTTGTATAAAACATATTTACGATGACTAAACTAAATATTAATGTATATTTTTAAGAATTTATTTTCCTTTATTAGTCTATTTATTTAGAGTCGTAAACTGAATTGAGAATAATTACAGTGAAGAACTAAGAATAATAAAACAAAAAATATATTTTTTAGGAATTGACATAATTTACGTTACCTAATTGCTTTTGTCGGAAGAAAATTGCATTTAAATGATACGAACTACTTCTACGTGTGTTTCTCAATGCTACACAAGGTTTTGAGAATAAAGTCTATAGAAGACTAAAAATAAAACATTATTTATTAATAATGTAACATAGGTTTTACATAAAAGCGTATTCCTTTATTGATAACTTAGATATCCACTATGATTTTTTAATTCAATGAGAATTCACTTCCAGACAGACAATAAAAATGTTTAAACCGAAAAGATTGTTCGAAGAAAGACTAGTCGCTTATATAGTTAATAAAGCATATTTTTTTATTGATTAATATTATTTTTAGTCGTTAAATAATATCCTTATTGTCTTTTTAATTTGTTAAAGTGTAAATGCAAACTTGCTTCTTAGAATGTTTTTTTTTTAATTCTAACGGTGTTTTTAAAGGTTAAAAAGTTTAAAGTACGAAAGTGAAATCTTATCAATGGCTGACAAAGCTCAGGTCACGTCAGTCAGTAGGGTTGCGCAAAAAATAAGATCTGCGCCGGCGCCGCTCTGCCAATAAATTATGTATATATTGTTGTCAATACGACCAGCCCTGCCTTAGTTTTAAAAAATGTTTGAGTGCTATACTAATTTCAAGCCACTAATTTCAATTTTTTATGTATATTTTAAAAGAATAATGTATAAATTATCCCCCGTACGTATACATATAAACATACAAACATAATTTACCACTTATTAAGTAAACAGTAGAAAAGTGATTTACCAGTAGGTAATTTTATGCAATAGCATAAGTTATAAAAAAAATGTATAGTTGCAATATACAACAAGTTTTTAATCTTTAGATAATCTACAATCAATTTTTAACTGTTTAAAAATAGTAAAAGGTAGGTACCTATTAAGTATTAATACAAGCGCTTATAACATGTCCTCGCGTCGCTCGTCTAGCCTATGTGCTTTATTTAGATTTTTGGTCCCCGACGGTTCGAATGTCTGTCCCGTGATCATGAATGCTGTAAAGCATTCGAAACGTCGGGAACCAAAAATCAAAATAAATCCGCGAAATATCCGAAAATATAGTTTGTTTAAATTAAAATGTCAAGTATTCGCATAAATCTATTATGTGTACTAATTTTCATCCTAATCCGTCCAGCAATTTAAACTTTTAAGAGTTATGAACGTACTCAGTACACACAAAAATGACATACAAAATTTTGTATTAATGTACCTTTTATAGGTTGTTAATTTAATGGATGATTTTTGTCACACAAAAAAGTTTAAAATGAAGGGTCAGGTGTTGTGTCAAAATAAAACCGTGGGTCAGTGTGGACGGGAGTCCCCGTGGCGTTGTGGCTTGTCATTGAGTTATTGCTACCATTTGGGCGAGTAGTATCGATGGCGCCACTGAAAATTAAAATTGAACAAAAATATGTGTTTTTATAGGAATATTATGTGTCAAGGCGCAAAAAATATATTCTCATGCAATTTTTTCTTTACTAGGTATTGTTTTTTACTAACTAATATATTTATTCGTTTTGTTAAAATTTTAATGTCAATTTTAAATGTTAATTTTCACATTCGACAGACACATACATATACTAGCAATAAAGTAATTCTCAAATTAAAAGAAATCTTTCACCATTTAAAATGTTATTGTTATAAAAAACCTTTCACTGATTGGTAGCTAAGTAGCTTTTAGATTACTAAAATAATAAAGGCTATTTTAATCGATTAATGTGGATATAACTGCTAACTAAACTAATAATTATTATAAATAAAAAATAAAAAAAAACCCTACGCAAATTAATTGTAACGATTACAGTGGCACGCGTGAAGCACTTAATCGAGTAATCATACGCCAAAATGCCTTACATAATTTTGGAAAAGAGCTGATATTCTTACACTGCTGGACCGATATGAACCAAACATAGCTAAAAACCACCGCAAGGAAACTGGATTTCAAATGAAAAAACTGCATCGAAATCGGTCCATCAACGCCACAAACAGACACACACAAACACACACAGACAGACAGATATCGACGTCAAACTTATAACACCCCTCTTTTTGCGTCGGGGGTTAAAAAATAAAGGTAAGCTTAAATACATATTTCATCTTGTTAAAACGTTGAATGGGAGGTCAATTTTCATTTCGTAAAGTGTTTCTATAAGTTATGGGTTCTATCCGGGTTTCAGGCGAAATGGCGCCGTACAACTAAAATTATACGCTCTATTTGTAAAAGATCTTGCCGTGACATCTGTTACTTTCTGCATTTGAATTATTGGTAGAAAAAATGTCGACTCCGTGCGGTTTTAGTCATCGTGTTTAAATTTTAAGCGTATGGATTTTTTTGTTTTAGTAGAAATATACGAAAATAGGTATATATTTAAATACGTATAATATGTAGGTACGTAGGTAGTAAATTCTTGACCTAAACGTAATTATGAATAACTGCTGTTATATGTATCTTTGGGTGAAAAAACTAGGTATTTTTAAATTCATACTGAAACCTAAAATACTAAAAAAATTTCGTTAAAATACCTAAACTGACAAAAAGACAAAATCTATAAAAAACCTTTTAAATTATTATTTTCGAAATAGATATCCCTAATTTGTTTTTAAATGCTTAATATTTCTACTTGCACCCAATATATACCCACATATTATATAAGTATTATGTATAGATATTAGTTGTAAACAAAAAAATATAAATAATAATTTATACTTAGTTGGCTATAAGTTAAGAAAGATTAGATTTAATTTATATTTAATGATTTTTATCATTAGAAAATTTAATGATTTTTCCGTGCGTTTTTGCGTTTTGTGCTTGCGCACAGCTGAACGTTATTTTAATGAAAGGATCTGAATTTGATAAGTAATGAAATGATGCACTAAGGAACAGGTTGTATATTGAATTTGTTTTAATCTAAACTCCAAAGAAATATCTTAATTAAAAAAAGTGAGAAAACCAGACACTATTAAATTGCTAAATTATATTAGCCTATTTTTTGTCAACAATGATTTTTGCATTTATATTTGACTTTTGAGAGTAAAGATTCCTAGAAGCCATGAAATAAGCGGATTGAATTGAATTAAAAGTAAATATAGAATTATTATTTTTCCTTAACATATATAAAAAGTTAGATAGCATTTCGAGATATTGTTCATGTTGTGTAATAACTTAAAGAATGATTAATATTAACTATAATTTATTGCAGGGTAATATTCAAAGGAGACGAAATGCAAATACACAAAAAAGGATGTAGGCTAATTGATTTCCGTTTCTATACGCTTCGTAATATCCGGTAGTTGCTCACGAGTTCTTAGTACTATTCATCATTTAATGTGACTAACCGTGCATTTATGAATACTATGTTCTTCGAGTGGTCGAAATTCCACCATTATCAATATTGAAAATTTGAGGATAACATAATATATGAATAGAATTTATCTATATATATACAAAAGAACTACATATTTTCGATTTTTCTTATATTTTTTTTATATTCAATAACTATTAACTACTAAACAAAAAAATTGACAAACTCTTGTTTGCCAGTTTAGAACCTTTTTCAGGAGAAAAAGGTTTTAAACTAACTGGTTTTCATAATACTTTCTTAGATTTACGCGAATGTTTGACATTATTAAATAAAACTATCTTTTCGGATTATTTCGCGGATTTATTTTGATTTTTGGTTCCCGACGTTTCGAATGCTTTACAGCATCCATGGTCACGGGAGAGACTGAGGTGTTACATGTCTTAAAGATATAGTTGTTACAGACAGCCTACCCACAATTAACAAAATGAAAATTGCACCAATTACATTACAATATTTTTAACTTTAAACATTTTTTATAATTTTAATTATAATTGAATATGGAAAATTATTTATTTAATTTTTGCTATTATTTTTATAATTACTTTTGTAAACCAAACATAACAGACAGGCAGATGTAGTAAGTTCATACTGTGTAGATCAAAATGACAGCTTATCAGATTAATATTTTTCATTTGTAAAAGTATATTTTAATAGTGTTGCTTAGTAAGTTGTTTTTAAATAATAGCAAACTAAATTAAAATGATTATCCGTAATTAATTTTAACTTTTTAAATTACACATAGAACAATTATATGGCTTTAATAATTAATACTATATTTTTATATTTTTATTTATGGTTATAAATATAATAATGGCAACACTAAATATAGATTACTAATTAATATTTTTAAAATTGTAGTAATTATAAAAATAATAGCAAAAATTAAATAAATAATTTTCCATATTCAATTATAATTAAAATTATAAAAAATGTTTAAAGTTAAAAATATTGTAATGTAATTGGTGCAATTTTCATTTTGTTAATTGTGGGTAGGCTGTCTGTAACAACTATATCTTTAAGACATGTAACACCTCAGTCTCTCCCGTGACCATGGATGCTGTAAAGCATTCGAAACGTCGGGAACCAAAAATCAAAATAAATCCGCGAAATAATCCTAACTGGTTTTGTTATTTATTTTATTTTGTACTGTATTGCCTATTTATATTGATTATAAATCTATTTATTTATATATATTATTACTCATTGCTAGTGTTTTCTTACGGCTCTAAACGCGTTGTTTATTTACGTATCTATAATTGATTTGGTCCGAAGAGTTGGTTAATAAATACGCTTTACTGTTTTTAGTGCGTTTAATCTTTACACAATGTCTAAGGCGGCATTATAGTGTATTACTACTATATACTCAAGTTCTTAGTTTACTTAACAATCGGATTTGAAGTGTAACGTTTGCGCAAGACTTCATTTGAAGTTCTCTTCAAACACCTCGAGATTTTCATTAAAAACTACCAAAGCTTTAGTTGTAAAAAGAATAGAAATTTTACAAACAAGTAGGTATTGATATCTTTTATAACTAATTTGCCATTTTATGAAACTTTCAAATTTACGTACATAACTTACATCTACAATGCACCATTACTGGAACGAATCTTCAAGAAAATCCAATATATATAGCTTCTACACTATAATAAATACATATTATTCATTCAAATTAAATCCTATTAGCGTTGACCTGACCTGGCCTTATTGATTTGAAAACGATATTAGGCACATCAATAGTAATATAATAAATAAAATGGTAGTAATTTTATCTCGCCGGGCTGGCGAGGCATCAGCAATTAATCGTGCAACAGAATGAGAACATTAGCTGTGCACATGTACTGAACACTGATAACACTGAGAAAGATCTTCTCTGCACCGCAGGACATGAATATATTTCTATATTACATTGCTTATTTACTTATTATTTCTTACTAGAGGCTCCCCCTCGCTTCGCTCGGGTTCGTCCCTAGGTATATTTTAACTATTAATATGGAATAGGTAGACTGTATATTATATATGTACAATGTACATAGGTATGATGAGTTGTTGTGGGTTGTATTAAAATTTAAAACGTGTTTTCTCGTGGGAACAAGATTTCTTCCGCAGCAAAGAAACATGCAAACAAACACACAAACAAAAACACACTTTTACATTTATAATATTAGTATGGATATGGCTATTTATATTTCAAGCGTTTATAGATTAGTTTAATTGGGAATTTATTTACATTACTTTTCCAAGCGCGTTAAACATTTTTTTAAGAGTTTGAAGGCATTGCAAGTGTAAAGAAACAACGCTGTTAGTGACACAAAATATTATTATCGCCGCTATATTATCACATTAATATTATAAATTTGAAAATTTGTATGTGTGTTTATTTATATTTGTTACTTGTTCACGTTTTGGACGTCTACGGTACGAAACAATTGGACCGATTTGGATGACACTTTGTACACAGATAGATTTGTGACCTGGAGTACCTAATACCTTTTTTTTTTTAACGTTGGGAAATGCATTTGCGCACGACGTGTGGGACTCACCGGCGTAATACAGCCAGTACTACCCACTAAAACCCAACAAACCTTCCCCCGTCTTAATGGGGCGTCGCAGGATCGCTTACGCATTCAACTACGACGCCCCGACGGCAGGTCTGCCAAAGCAGACCACCACAACCATGGGGTTGCTCCAAGGTCCACTCTGCTATCAGAGAAGTACCAGGAGCAACCCGCAAGGTACACCGCCCCCCGAAGAGGGCTACCTCCCACCGCCCACCGAAGTGGGCAACCTCCCTGTGCGTTTCTTAGCTTCGCTACTACTACTGAGCCCCCCCACCACGACAAGGTGAACGAACGTTGGGGGGGAGGAGTACCTAATACCTAGGTTATCGTAAGTAATAAAATAGGCTTACCCTCGCTTCGCTGGGGTGCGTCCCTAGGCAGATATATATATGTATATATATATATAGCGGCGCTACAGTTAAATAGATAATTTTAAGGAGAATAATCTCGTAATTTATACACATAAACCTTCCTCCTGAATCACTCCATCTATTGGTGAAAACCGTATGAAAATCTGTTTGGTAATTTTTGAGCTTATCGCGTTCAGACTGACAGACAGACGCGTCGGGGAACTTTATTTTTTTATAATATGTAGTGATGTAGTGATAATAATTAAGTGTACATTTGTTTTGTATATATAATTAGGTATATTTATAATTTTCTTTTTTTATATAAAAATAAAATATTTCATAAACCTATATTATACAACTTTCCAACATTTGTAAGATTGTATGTGAATCAAAACTGATGTTCAATGTGAAGCCATTAACCAAATTCAATAGAATAACAGTAAAATTACTACTTCCTTATATAATAAATCAAAATAAATATAGTAAGTATATCGATATTGTATTACTGTTAAATGATTACTCATGGCCGACAGTGTAACTGCTACAGGAGTCCGGCGTCCAAATAAAAGCTAACGAGCGCTGTACGGGGGCTTAGTAATGGAGTACAGGCGAAAGAGAATTTGGTACACTAAAATGAAGTATTTTTGCAATTTATTTTTTGTAAACTATCATTTTCACTGTAAACAGTTGTAATAATCTACTTTAGTAGTACCTAGTATGAGTTTAGTTTTATTTTATCATTAAAGCATTTAACCACGACGGCCCGATGGATGCCTTCTACTGTAAACTATAATAACTAGGGGGTTGCTCCTACGATCGGGCCACTCTGCTATTAGAGAAGTACCAGCAGCAACCCACCATGTTCCAGTGCGTCTCTTAGATTAACACCCGACTGAATTGCCGAACGAGATGAGGAGACCCCACACCAAGACCAGCCAAGGTCAAAACAGTCAGGGGGAACTATGACCTGGACCACTAATTGTACTACTATTAATTAATGTGTCGACAGTTCAAAGCATGTTGAATATCATCCAGGGCAATATGTAGATATTTGATAAGTTAGGTATTCTGATAAACCCATTTAAAGTAATCTTGTTCGATGGAATATGACCCCACCTCAACATCAATAACATGAACACAAGCATATTATGTTCTTCCTATTTTGTCAAACCCTGGGTTAAGAGATACATATATTTAGATTTAAGAGGCTCACTCTGTAACGTCCTATACAAAATGTTACGAGTGTATAACAGTACCAAACATCGTTTATAAGCTACCGCTCGCGCTTGTCAAAATGCTCAAAACTTGTCAGCAAGAAATCAATTTCAAATAAATTACAATAATAAATATTGATAAACGTTTTATCATTTATAATAACACAATAACCTAGTTAATAACAAAAAAAATATTTTTTAGGTATACAAAATAATATTAGTTACACAATCCCCTGTGCCTGTACGGCCGGGTGGCATGGCATCGGTCTATCGGGCCAGATCACCTTCCACACAGCGATAACCTTAAAAGCACTACGATATTAATACATCAAACACCCACGTGCGCGTACATCATACAAACCGACCAATGATTCAAATCAGGGAATACGAAAGTCGAAACGGATAGATTTTCACGGCGAACGGCGATTTTCAAACAAAACCTCGTACATATACCTACCTAGTAGTATTTTACTTTCAAAATTCCTAAGTAAACAAATATTAATAAAGTAAATGTAATAAATTTATTTTTTTATTAATCTGTATTGATGATTTGATTTTCATATTTTTAAATTATATTTTCTTCGAAAAACATAAACAGAATTTTTTGGAACCCATATTTTAAGCCCTAAATAGTAAATACTGTTTCTCTACCTTTCTAACATATCTCTAAGAGTTTAGGTTGTAGCTGTTTAGTGTTTGCTAAATACTGTACAAAAAGCACAATCAAATGAGATTAGATCAGGTAGATAAACTAGTAATAAAATCTTTAATGTTGTGTTCTGTCATCTATAGTTGTAGTCTAGGAGATAGGCAGTACCAAGCAAACTCATGCTTTATGGCACTAACAATAAGCTAGTGGTATAAGAATATTTTATCATCATTAAGATACTAAAATATATTCAGTACATTTTTTTCACAAAACAAATCTGTTTTCCTACGTATTTGAAAAAAAAACAATAAAAAAACTAAGTACAAGAACATAAAAAATAATAAAAAAAACTAAGTACCTATAAGTTGTATCTTAGAAAATATAGTATGTAACGTGTCTAATGCCTATGACCCTGCTACTTAAAGTTATTGTGCAATAAATCCTTAGATTATTAATATGTAATAATCTAAGAATAAATCATTGATATTTTTGTATAAGGACCAATGAATGAATGAAAGAATGGGAATAAAAGAATGAAAGATGGCATTAAAAGATTTTCCTGTATCTATATTTCCGGTATCCTACATGTTAACCTGAGACTGATACAGATTTCGCTTAGTTATTATTTTATTATGTATATAGATAGTCAAAGGTGTATTATAAAATATAATATATTAAGTTTTTTTTTTAATTTTGCATCAATAACAGCTTAATTTACTTCAAAGATAATCTCTTAAGATGTTATTAGGGCCCAATTTGACAATCAAACAATTCTAAACTTTCTGTTTTACTATAAAAAAATCCGAAAAGATAGTTTTATTTAAAATATCAAGTATTCGCGTAGATCTAAGAAAGTACCTATTATATAAACAAAGGTTTACATTAAAGATTTTATAAATCAATTATAACCGTAACTATTGCACATAAAGTATTATCCTAAACATTAAACATACAAGCACCATAAAAAATGACTTTAAAACTTTTATTGCCCGAAAAAGCTCGCACGCTTACCTCGTAAAGCTTTTAAACACAGGTGCAGAGTTTCCCAAGCCCGGGACGCGGCCGCAGGTTGCGTACATCAATGGTTATCTTGGCGCCGGCGCTTTAGGGATGGGATACAGTAGACAAGCGGCTTAACCGCCGCGTTTATTTATTTAGAATCAATATAAGATATGTATATTATTTTATTCATCACCGTTTGCCTTTATGACATTCAACAATAATAATAATAATATCTACAAAATGAATATAATTTGAGAAATTGCCTTATTTATACAGAATATAAGGATAATTAAATTTAAGCGACTATAGAAATATTTTTACCTTTAAAAGTATTAATTGTTAAAACATTGCAAATTAAGGAAAGTTTGTATTTTCATATTAAATATTATTTAAAATTGATATTGATATTAAATTAATTAAGTATTCTGTGTTTATTACATTATTTTTAAGAAAATTCGGGAATCCAAGCAAGAAAACAAAACCTGAAAGTACGTTGTTTTTGAATGCTAAAAAAATTACCATTATATATATTATCTATCTGAGCAGGTATTGATTAAAAATTGCTCGGCTGTTGCGTACAACCCTCAATCGATGTGGTATGGTAGCAATTCAGATAAGAGCAATCCTTACAAATTGAACCAAAAAACTAAAACGAAGCGACAAGTCATATGTGATTTTCTTTTTTTTTTTAGTATTTAACGAATTTAAATAGATTATATATTATAACATTTAAAAACAATTGCTTATGTAAGAGTATTTACTTTTTAAAATGAATTTTGTAGTTACAAGTAGTTCATATATTGGTGAGGGGCTATCTAGCAATTAGAACGACTTATTATTTTTTACATTTTTCATATGCAACAACACCTATAAAATGTAGTTATTAGTACTCTGACATCAATGTTATTTATATCATGTCATAATGTTAGATTATGTTTTTAAAATAAAAATTTAACTATAGATTTTTTAAATATAAATTTATTATCTTCTTTTGCAAAATTTTAGCTTTTTAGAGAAGGTAGGTACATTAATAATAAATATGTAAAATAATTAGAATTTAAAGGAAAATATATAAGTTTATGTCCTAGAGGTTTCATTTATAAACGAATAAAGTTAATTCAGTCTTTTGCATTTATTTAAAAACATAAAAAATTATTACTAATACTTTGGCATACAGCAATTCACAAATATTTATAATTGGCACAAGCACACAATAATAATCTTAAAAAAATAACAAAATAAAACTCTTTGGCAGTCAGTCTAATACGGCATGGGTTCTTAATAATAATAATTAAAAAAAACTATCAACAAACATATGTAACTGGGAAGTATTTTTTCATTTCCGTATCCTTGTATAAATCTTCTCTAACACTCGCTTCTGTTGAATATATGTCAGTCATATTCGAAGTGCCTACATTTTGGTCTAAATTTTTTGGGAAATATTTTTCAGGGTTATTTTCCTCATAAGAAAGACTTTCGTCGAAGTAATTTATAGATGTGGATAAGTTATCACTATCAACAATATTGTCGACTTTATATGCTTCGTATGGGGGTGGTAAGTCTTTATTTTCCGTTCTATACAATTTTCTTCCCAAATTCTTTGTTGGTTTTACATCAGTTGATGTAGATACTTCGGGTGATTTGATTCGTTTACTTTTGTACCGTCGATTTTGAAACCATATTTTGACCTGGGTTGGCGATAAATTGAGGGTTTTTGCAAGTTGCTCTCTTTCCGGCGCTGTCAAGTAACGTTGTGCTCGGAAACGCACTTCTAAGGCGTGGACTTGAGTTTGTGAAAACAGGATTCGTGGTTTCCGTTTAATATTTTTCTCTTTTCTATCTTGCTTGCTGCTGCATGGAGATGGCTCTGGAAACAAAAAAATAGTGAGATCATGCAGTTATTGTAAAAGAGCTTGATTGCATATGGCTATACGATTAAAAAGACTAAACTTTATGAAAATATAATTATCATTGATACAAGTAATTGATGTTTGATTGATTCAATTACAAAAAATATTCCTCCGAAGTTTTTATTTTTATATTATTAGTGTTTCTTTACAGATTTCTTTCTATTTTGTGTAAGTAATGGTGGGTCGTTAGGTCTTCTTTGACATAATAAAAGCTTACAAACCATACTTACTTGGAAGTTTTTTAGTCATCGTTGGAAATTTTTGTAGCGTTTCTGAGTAAGTAGAATGTTCTGGTCCTAATTGCTGGATGCTTTTTTCCATCACTCTTACTCCTAACCCAGATGTTTGAGATAGAACTTCATTGTTATTCTCTAGTTTTACTGATACATTCATGTTATGAGATGGCAAGTCAGAATATTCATGATTTTGATGGTATAAGTTATGACTATATGGATTATAATTATAGTATTCTTCCATGGCCTCATGATACATGTCTGGATTCCAATAAGGTTCGTTGTGTACCGGTATGTTTGTGTACACTTGGCTGAAATATTCTGGACAATATTGACTTTGATGGTATAAGGTTTCATATTCGGAGCTCCGTCTATCGTTCGGCTTCCACACATCGCTCCGTTCATGATATGGGGTCTGGTTTATGTTTAGTATATCTTTGACAGAAAACGGCGTACTTAAATTCGCGTGATTCATTTGTTCGTCTAGTTTCATTCTATAATTTTTTTCATAATAGTCTTTCTCGAGTTTTTGTCGGACATCGTACTCGTAGAAATCGTTTTTGCATTCATTGAAGTTGTGCTTCATATTGTTATTGTTGTAAGATGTAGACACCTCGTTATGTTGTTCGTAGTTGTCCATTTTCACGCAATCACTTTCATAACTCACTGTGTCTAATTGTACGCTTAATTAAGTTGTGGCTCTAATGACTTGCAATGGAAGACTGATGGTGTCAGAGATTGGGCCCCGAAGCCAATCCACGATGCTTACAGTGTTTTGGGCGGAGCCATGGTGTTTATACTCGTCCTTTTCTCACTTATAGAGGACTTTCTCTACCCGTCTCTGTCAGACTTTAGGGCTGTAGTGTAAATAGTTAAATACACGGATGATTTCATCCTGTCAGAGTTTGATCTCTTTATCGCTAATGAGTTTTGTATTGACGCAAATAAGTTTTTTTTTCATGGCGCTAAGCGAAAGTGATTTGGTTAATAAATTGAGTTGGAGCATGTGAATTTTATTTTGGTACTGCTATATATAAAAATAAAGTATACATTTAACATTTCAAAATTGGATAACAAATATGGAGTTCTGTCATTTTCTAATATGTTAATTTATGCATTATAGTTTGTATTTCTTATTAAAATAGTTGAATTTGAACATAATAAAAAGAGATTGAAGTTGCTTAAATATTAAAAAAATACATACGGTAGGTATGCGGTAGGTAAGTACTTTCCAGATGTTTTCGGCGGACTTCGAAAAGTAAGAGGTACTCAATTAGAGTTTGTGTATTTGCATATGTTAGACGATACCTTGGCCAAATGTTAGTCGATTTAAATGATTGTATATTATGTATTTAATAGGTTTATTTATTTCAAATAAAGATCTAGAAAGACCGTAGAATGGTGTTAAAAGTAAATTGCTTTTAACCTGACTTTATACAACTAAAAGTAATGATAAAAAATATAGAGTCATTTTATTCTCACTATAATAGTAAGATTTTGTAATTACCGATGTAAAAGAAAACAAATTATAATTAATAGAAATGTTTATATTCATTAAGATGTTTTAACTTTTTAGCAGATATAAGACTGGACTAATAATTTCGATTATGTGGGACTAGCGACTCAACCCCACTTCGCTCGGGTTCGTGCCTACGTTGCTTCCCCATACAAACTTTCATCCCCATTTTCAGGCCTTTAAGGGATGATTTCCGGAAAAAATCTATCCTATGTCCTTCCCAGTGTGTCAAACTATCTTCTTACCAAATTCCATCTAAATTGGTTTAGTAGTTACGGTCAGTAGTATTCGATACAAACAAACATATAAAAAATATTTTTTTCCTTTTGTATAATATTAGTATAGATTACTAACATACGATTCAAACTTAGTAATTAGTAATCGTTTTGTTTACTCCCGATATGACTTGAGAAGTTTCACTTGACTTGTTTATTTATGTTGTCATGTGAAGTGTGAATTGGTAGCGGCGAATTATAATAACAAATCACATAAGATGATATTAAAATAGAAGAGAATATTAAGATTAAATTAACTGAAATAGAGTCCATATTAGTTTTTATATTACATCAATAATAATTAAGACGTATAACTTTTTATATTTATTTTATTTTATAAAGGTATATATTCATTTTCTGCTGGGCCCGGATCTCCCTTTAATACGAATCTATACCGCTGGTTAAGTGCGGGTTGGCGGACTTCACATGTCTTTTGAAAACTTGCTAAGTTCTCCCAAACATGCAGGTTTCCTCACGATGTTTTCCTTCATCGTAAGATAAATGGTAATCGTGTTGATATTTATTTACCACATGATAATGTAAGAGATCGAAATCCGGGATTTGAACTCAAACCTGATTTCGTAAGCAAGTGCAATATCACTGGGCTACCACTGCCTATATTTTATATAATCATTTATTAAACTATAACAAGTTTTTATATAAATTTTCACAAAGAATTAGATATTTACACGAATACAATATATATACAATAATTTATGTAATACACCTACTTACATATATCTACCTGATTTCACGAAAGCTATGATATTCATTTAAGCGACTTGAACAATGATAAGAATGTTACGACTAGGTATATAAAGAAAAATACATAAGGAGAAAGTTAATTCCAAATTCTTTGGATAAAGTGATATGATATGTTTAAAATATACTTTTAACTTATTTTAGTTTTAGTATTTTTGTTCTATTCATGGTTCATAGACCTAAGAATATTATTTCATAACTAGCGACTTACCCTCGCTCCGCTCGGGTTTGCCCCTAGTTACGTTTTAACGTTTAGTAAAGATTTCTTAGAAATGACATATTTTTCCGTAGTAAAAAGTATCCTATATTTTATTGACCTGGAGAACCAACTATCATTATTCCAAATTTCATCAAATTCTGTTCAGTGGTTTTCTCGCGATACGTTTCCAGACAGACAGACAAACAGACAAAAATTCTAAAAACTATAGATTCGGCCTCTGTATCGATAATGATGAATATTTCGATAAGATTTCCAAAAATTAAAAAAAAAATAATGTACAGATCCGACTCAGTTAGGGTTTTATTATACATATAGAATGTGAATCTACTATTTAAGTAAGTACCTATATAATATTTTTTTCAATTATATTGCAAATCATTTTTTATATTGAAACCAAAATTATACCGACTTTGTTTAATATATCATTGGATACATGGAATATATCATGGAATATATCATTGGATACATGGATACTTTGTTTAATATATATTGGATACATTGGATTTTCTAGTCACGAGTCAGGATTTTATAGCGGATATAGATATGAGGGCGAGTAAGACCGAGGGCTGAAGCATTATCGTGTTTGAATTCATGTGACTTAAAATAACGACTAAAGTTTCATTGAAATAAAAAATTGAAAAAAAATATATTTAGTATACGTTTTTTGTACGCACGTGGTTTTCGTTTTATTAAAAGCTTTTATTCCTTTATACGTCTCACGGTAAACTAATAACTAAGTACTTAGAGCTTACCATCATACTGGCTTCGATTTTTAAATCGATTATATGCTTTATTTAAGTCGCTGTGTTGACTTTTAAGTCAAAGGAAAGTCGGAAAGAAAAATCATACTTTAATAGTTCTATCGATTTTTATTTAGTCTGTATAGTTATTAGGTATATATTCCCATAATGGAGCCCTGGAAATTGATAATTTTGAATGTTCTGGGCAATTATAATGTTTTTTAATTACATATATTATATTTTGTAATAAAAAAGTTTGTGTTTTGATTTTTTTTCACAAAAATTATTATCAACAAAGCTATTACGTAAATGGACAATAAAATCGCTATTTTATGGCAAAACAAATACCTTCACGTCATACAAGTGATTTTAACAGATCGTTAAGAGTTATTTACGACTAAAATATGTTGAAGTGGGCATAATTAAGATGAAGTCTTTAGAAAACCTTTAACTTAAAAATCAAAATTCATATTAGGGAGGTATTGAGTACTGTGTGAATTTAGTTGGTACTTATTTGAGTTTTAACATTTGTTATTTGATTGTTTTTATTAAAATTATAGTATCCAAAAAACTAAAAAGACTTTCTTATTAGATTTACCCGAATTTGACATTTAAAATAAAACTGTCTTTCCGGTTTTGTCACGGATTTGTTTTGATGACGATAGTTCCTGTCGTGACCATGACTGCTGTAAAACATTCGAACCAAAAATAAAATAAATCCAAAAAAATAGTTTTCTTTAAAACTAAAAAAAAGACGCTGTCGAAAAGAATCAAATGAGCCCAAACTTGTAGGTTAATAAATATATGTTACGATTTTAGCAATATTTTTACATAATTTTTTTTACCATTTGGTAGGTACTTTCGTTAGTGAAAGTTTTAATTAGGTAATAATTAAGAAAATCATATTTTCCTTTTAAAGTAATACTACCATTGCGGTTGCAGTTTTTACTGATTGCAAATATTTTATCAATGTCACTTGAGAGAGAGAGAGAGCTTTTAAATAGAAAGGGGAAGTAGTTAATATCCATACTAATAATATAAATGTGAAAGTGTGTTTGTTTGTTTGTTTGTTTGTTTGTCCTTCTTTCACGTCAAAACGGAGTGATGGATTGGCGTGATTTTTTTGGTGGAGATAGTTGGAGGGCTGGATAGTGACATAGGCTACTTTTATCCGGAGATTATCTCTTTCCCACGGGGAAACACGTTATAATACAATCTAAAAAAATATTCATGATCAGAATTACTTCAAAATTGGTATTAATGTTCTTCAATAAAATTAAATAAATATGTGTTTTAGCATTTTTCGAAATTCATTCCATAAGTGGTAAAATTCGGGATGAAAGTTTGTATGAAACTACCCGTTTAGAGGTTTTTTGTAGTTTTAGTGCGAGTGAAGCTGCGGGTTCTGCTAGTTAAAAATAAAACATTAACATTATATTATTTTTAATATTATTAACTACCCGTGGCATTGCTCTCCTAAATATCTTTTGAATTCTTTGCCTTTTTGGCCTTCCGCATTGATACCATTTACCAATACCTATTACACTTTATTATGATAAAATGTATGTATGTAAAAAAAACTACGGTATGTTTTAGTCTCAACGGTTAATATGGAATAGATATATTATATTACTTGGGTAGTAGCATGATTAATGATTATATTTGGCCTAGCCTTCCTCAATAAACAGGGTATCTAATGCAAAAATAATTCTACAAATTGAATTAGTGGTTCTAGAGATTAGCGCGTTCAAACAAACGAACGAACAAACAAACAAGCTCTGCCTTTTTATAATATTAGTATAGATAACTAATCTAACATTAAGAAAATTATAATTAACGTATATTAGTACTTTGAAATAAAACAATTGTTATTCAATACAGTGTAAAGCTGCAGATTCACTTCGAGGAGGCACGGGCTCGGCATGAGCTACGCGTCTCAAGTTACGGAAGGAATGGAAAAAATTAAGAGATCATAAAATCAATTCCGGAAGGCGTCAGCCCTATTTTATTATTTTGTAGAAAACCTCATCATTTTAATGTCCGCTCTTGTTGAAATAACACACTTTTACTTATCTAAATTTTACGACTTGGTAGGATTATTATATAATGTGCGCAAGAATATTAATTATTCTAAAAGCAAGTAAAATATAGTGATATAACTGCAATTTTTTAGGCATGTGGCATTTTGTTCTAGAAAGTTTTATTAAAGTTCTATTAAATTCTCATAATATAATAGTCTACATATATAGATAGATAGTCCCTACATTTCACATTCAATTATTAATTATTATTACTCAAATTGGCATAGCATACCTATGTCAAACGTTGACGTAAAGCGTCCTATATAATGTACAAAATATGTGGTAGGTATATACATTGATTACGAATATCGTCTATACTTCGTCAGCTTGTTCCCATCTTTTTTGTTCACTTTTACGCAGCCAAGCTTTTTACTTTTGTGAATATATTTTTTATTTACAACTTTTTAGTTTTGGCCAGTTAGACGTTTGGAGTTTCATTTAACTATGTCTTATCCAAAATTACTTTTAAAGACATAAGTTGTAAGCAATTTTGCGGTCATCTCTTAAAAACCTTTATTTTGATACCTCACTTAATAGGTTTAAACTTTTTTTAAAGATACACAAAAAGGCGTCTGAAATCGGCCATTTTGATTTTTAATTATTTCTATATACATATTCCTGTGACTGTGTGATCAAGACGAATCTAATGAAGTATGAATCAATAAAATCGGTTAAGCTGGAGTCAGTAAGAGTCGGATCGGACGAACATACAATGTAGGTATGCCATACATAAAAACATACATACCTCCTTTGGCGTCGCCGCAATCGGTTAAAAAGTAGCTAATGTAACTTCTTCAAAATAATTTTTGTCGAAAGTATTTTGGAAGTTCTATTCTCTTAAAATATTAGAATCTTAAATATTCATAGAATAGCAAGTTTAAATAAATGTCATATAAAGAATGAAGAAAGAATGGTGAAGATATAGGTACATATTATGTATATCGTGGAAAGTGATTAAAAACAGTAGTATTGGGAGATCTCGGTGGACTTTTGAAGACCAAGTGCTTTTGATATTTAAACAATGTCCAGTCCAAAGTGAATGATAACGATGGAAGGAGCGAAAGAGGAATGTAGAGCTCGTAGCTCTTGGCTCTCTATTTCCTCTGCCTGTTCCAAAAAAGATATCGAAAAGTTGTGTATGTGTGTAAATATTTATTTTAGTGTTGTTAAATACGCATTTATATCCGCACATATTTCTAATTAACGTTAGATTCCGAATACGCTTAATATTCATTAAACTCTATGTACCTATTTATTTATTAATACACTAACAAGATACAAAATAATTATGAATGATGATGTATATCAATAAGAAGTGTAGATAAATGATGATATGTAGACAGATGTCAGATAATACTCAAAATTTTTGCTTATATCTAAAAATAAAACTAACTTAGAAATAAAAAGAAACTAAAAGAAACTTCAAGTGATCAGTGATTTTCTTTTTATAAATAGCAAACAAATGTGGAATATGTTTAATAAACCCATAATATCTAGTAGAACAATTCAATATTGTTTTGAAATATGTAAATAAAAGAGGATATATTGATCGAAATAATTGAAATTTTTATTAACAACTAGTGACGCTCAGTGTTCAGTAGCTGTACTAGTTTGTATCATTTTTTTCATATTACAATGTAGTTTAACTGCTACTCGAGAGATGGCGCTTAGTGTAGCGATTTCGTTTATGTCAAACTTAATAGATGGCACCATATGCGTTTTTTTTTATAATTAAATACAGCTTACGACGCTAGATGGCGTAATATATAAATATATATACAATAAGTAGAAAAATAATAAACAACTTTTCTAACTACATATTTAGTTTTGTGATGATTCAATATTATGCTTCTTCTTCTTCAAAAGAAGAACATTATGCTGCTTTACTTTTATTTTTACTCAAAAGTTTAAAAAAAATGTATTCTTGGTTTGGTTTTAAAAACGGATACAAGATGGCGTTGCTACTGTATTTGTCATTAATAGATTAAAAAACTAATTACAGTACACACTTAAAACTTTTCGTGCTTATACCGTTTATACTATATTGTTCTTAATGTTTCAAGTTTAAGATTATAAATTTATTTTACGATACTGAAGTGATTGCGATAGTGAAGACTGAGTATGAACAAAAATCGACAACAACGCGTTTAAACTATATTTAGTTGAAGATTGATGTTAAAGAAAATTGTGTATAAATTATAGATATTTCGTGTAAAAAGCTTCATTTTCTATTATTTGTATTATAGACAACCTTCCCCTTAGATAATTCGTAACATTGATAAAATAAACGCGGTTGTAAGCTGGAGTAGCATCATTCAAGATAAGCCTTTTTTTAAACGCTTTTTATTAATGTTAGAAAATACGTTTAAGGCGCATTATTTATAATAATATCGACGGGTGAAAGGCTATTTGGTCTAAGCGACATTTTCTTAATTTTACAGGAGAGTCAATTTAATGAATATTTGTTCAAAAAAAATTGTAATTTACTTGTTAAAAACGAAAAGTTATACTTACTTATTGAAAAACTGAACGTACCTACAATTTTTCTAATAAATAGACATAATTTATATTCATATATTAATCTATAACGAAGCTTCTTATTGCTAAAATAAACGATAAAAACAACAAATTCTTGATAATTAAAATTGGCCACGCCACATAATTATGTGATCTGTGATATCAATTAGCTGTCTATGATTGCGTGTGCTCATTAAATCGTATCTCTTCCAGATTAATAAAACACATTAAGATCTATTAAGAAAAATATTGTGTCTCCTCTCTATCAAAAATAAATCAGATACAAATTGCTATCTGATTAATTATCTGATAATTGACTAATCATGCCCGCTGCGGTGCTGGCAGTTGTGTGAAAGTAGCGATGTGATAAAAAAGTAAAAACTGCTCTATCTGCTAACAAATTATCTCTGTGATAAAAAATAAACTATTTAATATTTATGAATAATTTATATACTTAATTATTAATATTATAGTGTATGTTTATTAACCATAAAAAACCTTTTATAGTCTATGGATTGTAGGTATTTTATGTTAAAAATAAATATTTTTGGTAAATAATATATTTATTTTCTTATATTTACAAGGTATTTACCATGTAATACTTTATTTAATTTATTTAAGCTAATGATTAAACTAGAATATTATTATGTTTTTAAAATCTTCATAATTGTGAAAACGAACACTAGGATATGCAAGTTGTGTTTGCTTTTAAATGGTCATGCATAATTGTGAATTTTTAGTTATTTAACTTAAATCATTTCGTGTAAAACATGTAATAACCACTAGCAAACCTTATTAAGATAAATAAATAATACCTACTATTTTTAGTCAGACAAAGTTACTGTAATGTCTATTAGTGAAAAAGTGCTGTGTCATCTGTCCATATCTCAAAGTCGGATCGATACTATTCATCCCATAAGATAATAAAATAAACCGATTGTTCTAAGTGACCGTCGCTCTGTGTGGCCGCATCGGTGATTAGCGGAAGATAATTATGTATCACGTTTAACCTTATTGTAGATAATACGGTTTAAAAATTAAGATTCTATGATTTTGTTTAAATCATTACATGTAACTGGCGACTTCCTTCGCTTATTTCGGGTGCATCTCTACTTGCCTATAGTCTCTGTATTACTCTAGGTCATTTTCTTTCGGTGTACTTAATATTATCCAAATCTGTCCAGCCGTTTACATGTAAAGACGAAACAATCATACATACACACATACATTTTCAAAATTACAATTGTAGTCCGATTCTCATCTGTATGAACGTAAAGGACGTCGATAATCACAGCACTAAAACGCATTGTTGTATTTTTATAGATACAAATGCCTTCTGCATTCTGCAAGCAAAAATAAAAACTGGGTGTATTAGAGAAGGCAGGCACATTTATTAACGCTTTAAAGTTGTTCTAATTAATTATAATTTGTTCAAGTTTAGAAACTTTAATAACAAGACAATTCTAAGAAGATTAATGAATGATAACTTATTAGAATACAAAATTGTCTATGTTCTATCAAATAAAAAGAATATAAAAAACTTAAAATTGTCAATGTGTCAAACCAACAAAATTTATGATGACTATATTAACAAAAGTTCTGCATCTAAAAACTCAATTCCCGCTCGTCCGGGGAATGATATCGTACGCGATTATTTGGCCGACCTGCAGCATAGTGCAAGAATACATAGAGTACGGCAACTTAGATACCGTTAATTGGGCTAGAGCCGCTCGATTTGGAATTTTCGGCACATTTTTCATGGCGCCCGTATTTTACGGCTGGATGAAGTATACGAGCAGGTTCTTTAAAAAGAAAGATTTAAAAACTGCTGTAACTAGAGCCTTATTGGAGCAAGTTTCATATTCTCCTGTAGCGATGGCATATTTTTTCTTCGGGATGAGTCTTCTTGAAATTAAACCGCTGAAGTCTTGCATTAATGAAGTGAAGGAGAAGTTCTGGCCGACATACAAAGTGGGTGTGATCTTCTGGCCGACAGCTCAGACGGTGAATTTTTATTTTGTGTCTGAAAAAAATAGAATAGTTTTCGTCAGTCTGGCGAGTTTTGTGTGGACGATATTCATGGCGCATATGAAATCTAGGAAAATTCATATAAATAAGGACATAAAAGAAAATTGATCAAAATTCTTATAATTAATAAAATTAGAATGTATTAAATAATGAAGTGATTAACCACTTGTTATTAAATACCCAATAACTTTTAAAAACGGTAAGATGTTCTAGTGGATCCATATTCCACGACTAAATCGTACTCGGTTATATCGCCATTTCTTTCACTCGCTAAATATAATTACACATAACATAAAACAATGAGTTATGGCTGAAGTTATATCTATTACATTAATATAATCGTAATAAATATTACCAACATTTCAACACAGTGAAGGTGGCATTTCAACTGAATATAAAAACTTAACTTTATTGACTAAGAATAATTATTACCTTAGAAGTGGCCTATTTCTTAATTAACTTGATAAAAGTCAAAAATTATTTTATTATTTGTAAATATTTTAAATGTTTTGCTTGTTTTTTCTTGATTATGCGAAATTTTATTTAAGTAAAAATTCTAAAATTATATAACCTTTTCCGCCAAATGATAAATATCGTTGAAAATTCTTCCAAAAAGTTGAAGAAATCTTCTTTGATAAATTTTGATAAATGTACCTACCTATATATTTTTTCTATTATTCTATTTCTATTAAATTTCTTGTTCAAAGGCACAAGTTCATGTAATTTAATCGACGGGTCGGAATCTTCGAGTGTGGCTAACGATTTTATATAAAGGTAATATTAACAAAAACCCGGACATTCTTCATTTTTTACATATGAGAATTAATAATGGGAATGAATTTTTATGAAGTATATTTTTATTTGATCATTTATCATGTTTTGTCAACGCGACTCTTAATGTGTTTCGGTCGATTTCAATTTGAGTCGATATTTTTTATGGGCATTAAATCGATTCGTGTTTTATTATTTATGAATGCTACACACTTGATGTTCTGTATTAGGAAGTAGCACTTGGATAGATAATTTTTATGTTAAGTGTTTTATAAGATCGATCTTTCTTTCTTTTATTGAAGCATCAAACACATTATAAAATTCGGCCTTATTAACATCCCACTGCTGGGCACGAGGATCCCTTCAATACAAGGGGGATTAGGCAATATACCACCATGCTGATCAAGTGCGGGTTGGCGGACTTCACATGTCTCTCGAAAACTAGTGAGGTTGTCTCAGACTTGCAGATTTCCTCATGATATGTTTTACAACTGTTACCATTTTAAAAACAAATTAGAGAAGTAGATAATATGGTTTTACCATTCCACTCTTTTTATTCCCAGTCTCCGCCGATTTGACGGTTTCGAGTTGCCAAAGCGGTTAAATTAGTAGATTATTTAGATAGTTTAGGGAAAACGTCTTATTGATATGACTAACATAAAGTTATAGTCAAAGAAAGTTGTAAGTAACAAGAAACACAACCACACTTATACCACATGGTATTAATGTCTTTGAAAAGTGTTTTGTGCTACTTAGATTGGACACTAAGATGTCTAATTATAAAGTCTAAAAAAAAAATTGTTAAAACCTCGCTTGTATAGAATGTAAGCACTTAGCACTAAGACAAAATATTTGAGAAAAAGCAAAAATGTCATCATTATAAAAATTAAAATATGCTTTCATAGAATATGTAAATGCTTTAGGTGTGCCATGTGCAAGGTAAATTTATAATTATTATTGTTATTACATGGCTTCGTTATTAACGTTACGTATTATTACGTAAGCTTTAAAAACGTTTTATATGAACTTTGTCAGTAATTAAAAAAGTTGGACCTGAAAAAGTTTTTAAACAGATCTATATACAGTTTAAAGTTAAAGAGTTAATACTTAATATTATAAATGTGAATGTGTGTTTGTTTGTCCTTCTTTCACGTCGAAACGGAGTGATGGATCGACGTGATTTTTGTGTGAATATAGTTGAAGTACTGGAGAGTGACAGTAAAATAGGGGATGAGAGTTTGTATGCAACCTGCCTTTTTTTTAAGTTTTTTTTATAGTTTTGCGCGAGCGAAGCCGCGGGTCCTGCTAGTTTATATAATATTTATCGAAGATTTCTACGATTTATACACATTAAAAAAAATGGAACCAAAACAATTTTGACCACGTAGGAACCACAGTTCTTAAGAAATCTACTGAATCATTCTACAACACTATTACCTTAAGTTTTGTCAACCATTTAGATTTAAGCTATGTTCACAATATATTATAAAAAGGCTAGTCGATTAAGAAGTTTCAAAATCCGCTTGTGAAAACACATCGATTAATTAGCCTGATAATATGTAGTTGCCGCTACCGTCCGGATTTTAACATTTGGCCTACAAAAGGACCGAAACTGGTCCTTTTTCACTTAACGATCTCCACTCGTCGCTACCAAAAAAATCGGTAAAAATCCTCCTTTACCTGACCCCTGGCGATATGTTGTGAGGGGCTATTACCTTTTATATATGTATATTAATAATTTTGACAAAATAAAATTTTATAATTTTTTAAAGAAAATATAAATAATATTTTTAACTAATTATTTATTTTAATGTAGTATACTTGCATTTTTCTAAATTTATTTATATTAAGATTAATTTTTCGTTAAATAATAAAACAGAAAAAATCTGAATTCAGTATGTTTTATGTGGGAAGAGAGAGGTTGATTTAAATAAGTAGGTAAGTGTTTTCACTTTTGTAAACATTCATGTAATATCTATCAGATCCATACGGATCTTCTAGATTATTCGCTTTGCTTAAATTAAAATAAAAACCTTATATTATTAAAACAAAACAGAAATAGCAAATAATATATCAGCTCTTGTATTTACCTCAATGAACTATTTCACGCTGCTCCATAGAGTATATTTTGTTAAAAGATAACACTGACCAAATCACAAGACATAAAGATGTTTTTTGTTACGTACAAACACACAAAAGGGCCTATCCTCACCTGCTGCGCGACATTATTTATTATTATTTGATAACAAAAAGGTAAAAACGCCGATCCCGTCGAAAAGTAATTGATTTAATTTCTGACATTTTATAATTAGTGTAAAATATGGTACGATGGCGATCTTTTTTTGATATTTATTTCTGGGAATCTTCCTTGGAATTTTTCGTGATTGACCTTTTTTGTGCTACTCAAAGTTTTAGCTTAGTAAGTTTTAAATTTAGAAAGAAACTATGTATAGTTACTTAAGTTAACAATAACTTGGTTGATAGATACATAAATACATATTACATACATACATACATATGCCTATTAAAGGAAATAAAAATGTACTCCTTATTAAATGCGAGTAATAGTAATTATTGTTTACTCCAAATCTATACATATAATATAATAGTAACAAAGCGAAATGTGTGCAATAAATATTTAAAAAAAAACAATGGCTGTTACGTATCGTGTACAGAATTTATATAAGTACCCTAAAAGAATAATTGTTTAAATTTTTGTCTGTTTGTCTGTATATCTGTGTGTATTTAATTGAAAAGGCCTTAGAATTTTAATTAAACTCTGTGTAGTGATAACTTATTATATTTTACTATAGCTAGGTATAGAAAAAATATCATTCCCACGGGAAAACAATAACTGCTTCGGCCGAGCCGCAAAAACTATTAGTAGCAAGATTATAAATTAACATACATATTTAACAATTTCGTTCGGTAAATTCTTTCATTTTCTTGGGTATACAAAATTTTGTTCGCAAGTCGCTTATCTATATCTATACCTACATACATCTTACATAGTATATAACAAAGTCCCGGTCTGTCTGTTTGCTTTTCCGCTTCCTTCTTCTCAATCACGCAACGGATTTTGATACTGAAGTAACTAATAGAAAGAGCAACAAACTACACTCACAATAACTTTTTATATCTATTTAAAACATATCTAGACGACTAACCTAGGCATATTATGTTATTTACATGACAACAATACAAATAAAGTTAAATTAACCTATTTTAATAGGTAAATATTTCGCCAAAAATCAATTCTTTATATTATGTAAAATTATCAGTAGAAGTATCTACTCCAAACGAAGTCGAATGTAACAACTAGTGATTCATATAAAATGAACGTACAACGCGCTTTGGATGCAACCATTTCGCTGTTTTATGATCAATTTAGTAAATTTAAAGTATTAAAAAACGAACTCTGTAAACATACAACGATTATAATTTAACGATCTTAAGGCGATGTTTGTTCGAGTTGATTCAAAATAGAAAAAAAATTATAACATAAAATAAAAATCCTATTTAACTATAAGCTATAGTTAAATAGGATTTTTATTTTATGGTTTTCCACAAAGCAGGTCTTACGATTTCATTTACGATTAAATTAGCAATCCTGTACGGATTGCTAATTTCAATAAAATGTTGTATTTAAATAAAAAAAAACAAACATTTATAATTTATTGAAAAATATAATATGTATTTTGGTTTATAAATAATTAAATATGTTAATTTCTGAACACAAATTCGTATTAAAAATAGCTGAATTGTTTCATAATTAACTTAGCATTCTTATAATCAAAATGTTGAATTTTATCTAAAGAAAAAAGTAATGCATATTATATAAGATACAACACTAGAATAGTGATGTGTAAACATCGAATTTATTTTGTATACATTTTTAAGCATATTTCACCTTAAGCCGAATTACAAAGATTACCGTCGGCTCACACCAGAACAAAGAGGACCATTCTTCAAGATAAACCTTAAATCTCTCAATTAACCTTATTGATATCTCAATCACAGATAGTAGCAGTGCACAATTAACTTTATGTTACTGCTTTAATTGCTTTTTACGATATTACATGTTGAATCCATGTTATTTTATAGCTTTTACTAGCTACTGTCTTCGGCTTCACTCGTTTTGTATTTGTCACCCACTTACTAACACCACAACATTCACCACTGTGATTTTTAGTCTGAACTAGCTGCTTTCCCTTGCTTCACTCGGTGACTCGGCTGCATCCCTAAAGATGGACCATTTTGGAATCATAGTGTACAAACATATAGACAAAAATTGAATTTTTATTTAATTGATTTTATTTAAATAC
This sequence comes from Brenthis ino, assembly GCA_921882275.1. Classification (NCBI taxonomy): domain Eukaryota; kingdom Metazoa; phylum Arthropoda; class Insecta; order Lepidoptera; family Nymphalidae; genus Brenthis; species Brenthis ino. Next base: position 19,034,955 of record OV170222.1, read on the forward strand.
GTTTTTTGGGCCGTCGCGGGAGTACGTAGAATGACTCGCTAAAGTTTCATCGCAATCGGATAAATATTTTAGGAACGCATTAAGTACAAACTTACAAAGAAACATTCATTTTTATTATGATGAACTTGGGGCATTTTGTTTCATAGTTATAGTATATGTTAAAATTTAATTAGACGGCTACTTATCCGATCTTATCATAACGGCTGAATCATCTTTCCAAAAAAAAGTTCATGACCAGTAGACTGACCAGCGATTACGTCTTCGGAAAGTTTCTTTCACGAAAAGTTTATCTGAGTTTTACCTAGGTCCTAGGAGACTTCCGGGGCAGAGGCTGACTGCTACCGGACGCGTCCCCGGGTGGCGGATAGGGGAACACCACTCGCGCCTGTTTGGACCCAACAGGAGCTTGTGGTACCGGAGCAATCCGGCGCGGACCAACAGCCAGGAGGGGAGGTTGAGGGAGCGGCGTTAGAGGGCGCCGTCTCCTTCTTGGAGGTAGCGCGGTGTCTCCGGCCGTTTTGCGGTAGGAGGTGCTGCGCGGGCCACACTGCCGGGGCTAGCCCGTCGGTGCGGCGGCTGGAGCGGGGCCATTTCGATGGTCCTGCGTATGGCGAGGGATGTCGGCAGCCATTTTGGTCCGGAAGTGGGCCGACGGTAGGGGGGCCGCGGGGGAAGAGGAGTGTCGGTATGGCGATGCGCCGCTCGTCCCTATCTCCCGCGGCCTAGCGGGGCCACCACCGTTGATGGTGGACGCGGTGGGGCTGCAGGGGAAGAGGAGTTTCGGCGTTGTCGCATCCTCTTCTCCTGCAGCCGTTTGTGTGTGGGCTCATTCGCGAGTGTCTTTGGGGGGTTTGCCCAATTTGGGTGGGGTTTGTTATTTTTTGCAGGTTGCCCACTTCGGTGGGCGGTGTTTGTGTGGTGTGGGGCTGCTCCGGGTACTTCTCTGATCAGCAGAGTGGACTTAGGAGCGGCCTCACTTTTTTGGGTTGAGAGTCTTCCCATAATGGGGTTGTCCCGCTTGGGGCGGCCTCATGGTTGGTGGCTTCGGCCAACCGTCGGGTCGTCGCGGTTGTATGCGAGAGCGATCCCGTGGCGTCCCACATGGCGGCAGGGGGGGAAGTTGGGTTTTAGTGGGTATGCCGGTCTCATTAGCCGGAGAGTCTCCACATAACCATCCCGGGGGAAGTCGGGTGGTATCCGTAATAGGATTTCCCAACTATAAAAAAAAAAAAAAAGGTCCTAGGAGACTACGGATTCGATATCTGCTCTCAGTAAATGACCTTTCCTTTGTCGATATACATACATACATACATATGTACCTACCTACATATGTGCGCAATGTGATCAAATATAATATTTTTATTTGCAAATATTGTGTTTCAGGGCGTTATTTAGTGGTACCGTTATTTAGAGCTAGGCTTGATTAAAAGATTTTTCATTAGTAGTTTAATATTCCAAAGGTTATTATTACATATGTAGGTATTTACTATTAACATACATCAATGTAAAGATTGATGGTGTACGATATGAAAGCAAATTATTATTGTAATGACTGCTTGAATCGTCGAATGCGTCGTTTCAGAGCCCACGTTCTAGCCAACTTATCTTATCCTAATTAATTTTATCTTGTTTTTGTTTATATATAACAATTTAATAACTATAAAACTAAAAGGTTAATCAAATTCTTAAATTTATTTTACTACCCAGAATAAAGCATGAGATTTGGCAATAAAGTCGAATGTCTCAATTAAGTTTTTAATGGCGGCTGCAAATAATTGAATTGTAATTGTTTCAAGATTTTACGCATCATTTTATGTTAGGTACATTTATTTTGATTATTAAAGAATGTTATTAGCAAAAATTTTATAGGTTGAGCTTTAATGAATAATTATGAGTTTTACCGTTTTTTAAACTTTCTTTTTACTTATTAATAGGCGGATATAAAGAAAAAGTCAGTGGTAGATATTAGTACAAAAAATCTATTTAGTGTCATTCGATATTTATGCAACAGAAGATTTTAATTTTAGGTTAGATGGTCATAAAAAGTTTTCATTTCATTATAAAAACGTTAAAATTAACATGTTATCTGTGGGCGGTTCTAGCCATTATTACCTGACAAATAACCCGATTGTCTAAAACATAGTTAAACATTTACCTCAGATATAATATCTTCAACGATTTTGGTCTTTATGTGGTTAACAATAAGAGTTATATTAAGATAATTCAAAGTAAAGCTTAAATTGTAGATACCAAATGGTATTGTTATATGTTATTTTTTTAATTCCCAAACCTTAGAATTGACGTAAGCCTTAATTAAAAATAAAAATTATTGTGATTGGTTTTAGCAAATTGCAAATTGGATTTTAAAAACATGGGTTACCGACTTCATAAAAAGTACCTAAGCGTGTAAGGGATCGTTATATTTTTGTTAAGCATTAGATGAGATGTGGTTGCTGTATTAGGATGCTTTTGTCTTTAAATATTAATAATAATTCTCTTCCATAGCATTGAATATGACACTTGAAAAAAAAACTGTGATTTAAAATTATATCAAACTACATTTATGTGCAAAAGTCTAGCTAAGAACCTAGGTCACTAGATTAAATCTACCTAATTTAGTTCTTTTAAATGTTTAGAAGTGTTTAACCCAACAGAGGGTTAAATAAAAAAGATCTAGATTATCTCTTCTAACCTTGCATATACTTTTAAAATCTTTCAAATACTTTAGCTAGTTCGCCTACGGCTTACCCCTAATTAATCTCAAATTAATATAATATAATATCAAAAATCATTCACCAAGATTTACCAATATTATATATACCAATACTATTAAAGTAATATTTAATTATAATATTAATTAATTAAAGAGTTTTATTGATTTATAATATTAATTATACAATATGAGATCAGTCATCGGCATATCATAGCAAGTCGTTAAGAACAGGCGCCGGATAAAACAAGGCAAGTGTTTAGAGACAGGCATAAGCCATGTATGACGTGACAGTGTGACGATTAACACGTGTTTACGAGCGACAGTGTCGAAAAGCGGTAAAAGTCTAATTTACGGCGAAAATTAAGTCTAAATCATATATTATAAGAAATTGATAAGATGTCTTTAGTATGTTTTGAATATAGCTGAGAAAGAAATATTTATTATAATATTTATAGGTAGAGTCTTTTCAAGTCAAAATATGACGGGATATCCGAGAAGAATTTAGATAAGGCGTTCGGTTAAAGTGAATATATGCAAATCAAACTATATTTTTAAGTATACAATTTATAAAGTAAATGTAAAATTTACAAATAAAATTGATTACATCCCAGATATAAACTAGGATAAAAGTCGAGATAGTTCATTAGTAGATAAAAAGTAACATGCCATATTTATTCTGAGTTTGTAATAATCTTTAATATGAATGATCGTGATCATGAATGATAATGATCAATTGAGCAAAATTAACTGCACCAGTGTCACGTGGAATGAACAAGTTAAAGATAAGAATGATAGAGATATAAAAATAACAAGTTTTTACATATTTTAGTTAGTTTTTTTTTACGTACTATGAGCACGGTCTATTCTTGAGATATAAGCTTTTATTATTGAAGTGACGTGTGTCTTTGCATCCAAATAAGAAGAATCATAATACATTAAAAGATCATTAAAGAGGTTATAGTGCTAAACATAAAACTCAAACAAAGTAGTGCTAACCGTTAAGAGAATTGTAAATATAAAGCTAGTTAAGTAAAGTTACAAAGTAGAATACGGATAAACGATTTTTATAAGACGTATATAGAAATAATATTACTTATAATTTAACAGAAAAAATGCTTAATTGATATGATAAAGTAAAGAGATTGTTAAATTCATTTTTAGTTTAGTTCGAGTTTTAAATAGGTACTAAAGTTATGAAAAACTAGCGACCCTTATTTTTTTCCAAACCTAATTGTATAATTAAAAAAAACGAATTTGCATACGGGAATCACTGTACTGTACTAGGAATAAAAGTACTCTATAGGTATGACTTTCTTTCTCATAAACTATTTCTATGCAAAAAAACAACTCGATAGTTTTCTTTTATCATACTAGCAGAACCTGCGGCTTCGCTCGCGCTAAAACGACAAACAAATACCTAAAAAGGTAGTTTCATACAAACTTTCTTCCTATATTTTACACTCTTATAGAATAAATTTCGAAAAATGCTAAAACACGTATTTATTTTATTTTCTTGGAGAGTATTAATACCAAGTTTCAAATAATTCTGATCATATTTTTCTGGACTGTATTATAACGTATTTTCCTGTGGGAATTACATAATCTCCCGCGGTAAAAAGTAGCCTATGTCACTCTTCAGCCCTCCAACTATCTCCACACAAAAAATCAAGCTAATCCATCTCTCCGTTTCGACGTGAAAGAAGGACAAACAAACAAACACACTGTCACATTTATAATATTAGTATGGATTATCGTAGTATTTTCAAGAAGAGCTATAATAATATCATTTCGATATTTTGCCTCGCTTGAAGTGTGCTCTATTCGTATTGGGTACCAAATATAGGCGTCAAAGATAAGGCGCCACTTTGCTTTTTGTCACAACGGAAGACTATTTTAAGATGTTTCACTAATGCTGTTAGCGCTTTTTAATATACGCGCTGGAGTTACATAGAGCTAGTTTCTATATTGAGAATTGTAGATTTAAAAAAGAATCTAGATGTTTAGGATTTAAATAAATCTATCACTATGACACTGATGATCACTTTGGTCAATAGTTAGCAACTTTCTTAGACTCCTTTTCAAAATGCGCGATAAAATGTACCAAGAATTTGTCGAACTGGCTCGTTCAGAGATTATCGTGCTCAAACAAACAAACAAAAACAATCAATAATTTCAACTTTATGATGTTATATGTAGTACCTATAGATAAACCATTATTGCTCACTATCGTATTACGTTTAACTTACATATAAATATCAAATTACTTAAAAAATATTTCTCGAAAGAAGTTAAATTGTCTCCACTTAAATTACAATAACCCGAAAACATCTCAATAACATTAAACTTATCAAAAACAAGCAAAGATATTATAGTCAACCTTAATTATCATTTTAAGTTTTTTAATTGGACCTGACCATATAATACCACCGTTAGTAATAAGAGCAATACAACAGTAAATAAAATAAAAAGGCGTTTAAAAAACGCGGCGTGTTTAAAGCGTTAATTACCCGGTGGCGGAAACAGGGCGATTAGTGGCTTTTAGCTTCATTAATGGATCTTGGATTAAACCAGGGAAATATAAAAATGGCGTCAACCATACATTTATAATATAGATCAATATATTTAAATCACTAGAAAAAATATTGGTCCAGATTTAGGAATAATGATAATAATAGGTATATAATGAATAGTGCAATAATTATAGTGCGTATTGATTTATGATACCCATTTATTTCTTTTTTATTCATGTTGTATCTACAATAGAAAAAATATATTCAATATATATTTTGTTGTACCAAAATAATACACCTAGGTAGAATAACAAATTCAATAAGCTACTGTTACTTCTACTAATCTTTCTGTTCTAAGTTCGGAAATAATTTAAGCCGTTTTTAGCTAAGAGGTGCAGCATATTAAGAGTGCATCGTTCGATTATATATTGATGATTATTAGGTCTATGTGTAACAGCTACCGGAATTGAATTGATTAAACTTAAGATAACGATTTTTGATTTTATGTCTCAATGAAATATGGCGTAACTTGTTATTCTCTAGCACATTTTGTAAATATACGCTTGTTTAACACCTACTGTGTTTAAAAAGTTTAGTTAGTTATACAAAAAATGTTTTGATTTGTGTAGTTGCAGATATATCTATAGATATAACTCTATTGTCATGCAATAGTATTTGATAAAATAATACTAAAACATTTAAATCCTTTCAAGCTTTATTAAAGATCGGCGTCTGGATGTGTAAAAAAACTAAGTCGCCGCCTTAGAAAGTATCGGGAATGTAGGTACTTATTATTTTATTCGATCTACGATAATATTACATGTTTTGTGTAATTTTAGTTCATTCCTCGTATTAATAAATCGCTATTTTATTAACAATGTACATTTATCGCCAATTAATATTTTACTTAAAAGATTAAGGCAATTTTCAAAATGCAAATCTGATTAATCCATATAACCTAAGGAGGAAAAAAAACTAGTTAATCTTTCGTGATATTAAAGAATTTAAGTTCCAAATTCAAATGGAAGTGTTCATTCGTTCGTTTTTTTAGTTCTAAAATTTGAAAATAGAACGTGAATGCCTGGCTTTATGGCACTTTTCTAACGAGTGAAGGGAGAGTAAGGAGGGAGGGAGAGGGGAGGGAATCACGAAGCAGTTAATACCGGCTGATGTCTCAATACCTCCCAGTGTGTGAGCCTATTATTTCAGCCCACACGACGCGGATTGCAGGAATGTGTGGAGGTAGACTTTTTATGATAGTCTTTAATTTTATTTGTAATAATTAAAAAGTTACAATCATTATAATCATATAGTTAACACGATGAAAGTTTATTTTTGTGACTCATTTATATTTAGGAAAAATGTTTAGTTTTTTATTGCTATGTTTATATTTATGTGTTAAAGTGAAATTAAGCTTAAAATGAAATAAGAAATTATTTAGTTCTATTTTAAACGTTTTTTTAAATTTAATTTTAATTATCGGCATTGATGAATTGATAATAAATAATCTATACAGATAAATAAAACTGAAGAGACTGTTTGTAATGTCAAAATAACAACTTAAGAAAGTATATACGGTACACATAATATAATAAGAAAAACACAATTTTTAAAATTTGTCCGTCTGTTTGTTCCGCTTCGAAACGGCTGGACCGATTTTGACGGGACTTTCACTGGCAGATAGCTTACATACGGAGGACATAAGGAGTAACATAGGCTACTTTTATTTTAGAAAATGAATTAAAATTCTGCTCAAAAAATATTTGCGTAGGGACACACCTTTTTTTTTTAACGTTGGGAAATGCATTTACGCACGAGGTGTGGGACTCACCGGCAAAGCCAGTACTACCCACTAAAACCCAACAAAGCCTTCCCCCGTCTTAATGGGGCGTCGCAGGATCGCTTACGCATTCAACTACGACGCCCCGACGGCAGGTCTGCCGAAGCAGACCACAACAACCACGGGGTTGCTCCAAGGTCCACTCTGCTATCAGAGAAGTACCAGGAGCAACCCGCATGGTACACCGCCCTCCGAAGAGGGCCACCTCCCACCGCCCACCGAAGTGGGCCACCTCCCTGTGCGTTTCTTGGCTTCGCGCTTGGTTGGGTTGCCGGGCACTACTGAGCTCCCCCACCACACCAAGGTGAACGCACGTTGGGGGGGCGTAGGGACACACCTGAGCGAAGCTAGGACAAGTCGCTAGTCATTTATAAAATTATTCTGTATCATAATATTATCTTATTAAATGTAATGTAACTATCCTGAAAGCTGTTTCCATGACATCATATCCCCATTTAGGTCCTACAAAAGCGTGGTGCACTAACAGTGCAGTTTGTGTTGCTCTTCATGCATACATCTATTCATTCGAAAGCGATACGCGTATCGAATACTTCACACAATAATACACCCAATTTCCATGCCATTACGCCTATATTTCCCTGGATTTTGAACATTTTCATCACCTGACTACGGGGAAGTCTCAACATTACGATAAGTTATTTTAAGCTTTATTATTACAAAGTTAAGGTGTAATTTTATTCGATTTATTAAGTTTTTGAGCTGTTCTTCAAGAGAAATGATGATTTTATAATGGAGATTGTATGGTGTTTCTTTCATATCAACCTAAATTGATGGAGGTTGCTAGTTATTTTGGATCTTAGTTCTTAAGGTTTATGGTTTAATTTGGAATGATTATGGACGTATTCTAAGGTAGTAAGGTTAATTCGAATAGTGTGAGGTAAGGTGAATCGCGAAAGTAGCGCTATTTGCTACCGTATCGCGCGCCATCACAGTGTCATGGGTCAATAACTGTTGGTTTTGTTCAGAATAAATAGAAGGTTTGTGAAAATTGGTTAATTATTGTATATTAAATTTGTAGATTAAACAGTAAATTATAACTAAACTATGACTCTACTATGAGTATACTAATCAGTTATATTTTTTAGTTTCTTTTATTGGTTTGTCTGTTTATATTTAAGGTGCTACTTAATGTCTTTTTATAATTAGTTAATTATATTATGATAGACCTGGATTCTATTATATAACCTTTTTTTTTTTTTTTTAACGTTGGGAAATGCATTTACGCACGACGTGTGGGACTCACCGGCGTAATACAGCCAGTACTACCCACTAAAACCCAACAAAACCTTCCCCCGTCTTAATGGGGCGTCGCAGGATCGCTTACGCATTCAACTACGACGCCCCGACGGCAGGTCTGTCAAAGCAGACCACCACAACCTTGGGGTTGCTCCAAGGTCCACTCTGCTATCAGAGAAGTACCAGGAGCAACCCGCAAGGTACACCGCCCCCCGAAGAGGGCCACCTCCCACCGCCCACCGAAGTGGGCAACCTCCCTGTGCGTTTCTTAGCTTCGTACTACTACTACTGAGCCCCCCCCACCACGACAAGGTGAACGCACGTTGGGGGGGGGGGGGTATCTATTATATAACCTGGAGTAACCAGTGATGAACATTCGGTGTAGCGATAATAAATCGCTAGTTATAAATAAAATCAAAGAGAACCTTATTTATTATAATAAAATACGAGTGTTCATAATTGACAATGTGATTTGTTTTTTCACCCTATCAAATGATGATCAAGGGACAAATGTCATTTTATATCCTAACCTAGTATAAGGAGGAGTTCTCTTGAGATATTTGTTTTTTTAATGTAGAGTATAAACCATAGAATATACCTTACTATTACTAAAATTATATCAAGAAGACAACAAAATAGTCTTACTGGTATAAAGTTAAAAAGTTTCGTACCACTGTCAATGCACACGACATCATCTGCCATCCAATCAGCATTATATGTTAATAGCCCATTAGAATATATGCTGCCTACATCTCGACCACTCCAGTAACAAACATAACTTGACCTATCTTGTTTATTGAACGGCCTACACCTGCAGACACACTTACATTGGGTGTTTACGTAAAGGTATTACGTTAATTCATATATTGCTATGGTATATTTTAAACTTTAACTTATTTGATATAGAGGCTATTTTTCTGTAAAAAATATTTCCTACGGTGGCTTGTTAGATATTATAGTACGTAGGTACTTTTCGCACTTGTCTGCAGATTACTTTGTTTTACGAATAAAAGTAGAGTTTTACTTAAAGACTAAGAATGTTTAAGTACCTAAATGATGTGCATGTTTATATCTTTGTACTAAAAGTTGTTGTAATTAAAATAACAATTTTGTAATGAATTAACTGAAATGTTGGGGTAAATTATACTCTCCGAGTTTCAAAACTATACATTTGGATACAAAACACTGCATAATTAACTTCACGTTTAAATCTTCCAAAGCAGGTAAGGCATTTTAATTAAATCAATAATTTGTGTGGACATAGCTTAGAGACTTATTATGCCTAAATAAAAAAAAGGCAGTAAAAATTCTCAGAGTTCAAAAAGCCCGTCTCTGTCTTCGTTTAAGATAAGATCTTTTATAATGTTTCAATTAAACAGTAGCCGTATTTATAGGCGACATGGGTGTGTTCATTTACCTGCATCGAAAACACAAAATATATTTAGGTTCCGTAGACATGATGATATAAAATTAAAAAAATATATAAATACTGCCTTGTTTCTTTTTAATATTTTTAAATTTATGACTTATGACCATTATAAAATATTATTTAATATATTAATTATTCTGGTAAAAACTATCTAATGATAATGTCTAAATAAGGGTACTATACCTAGTTATAAATGCGAAAGTGAGTGCGAGAAAAATGTGTGAAGTTACACTTTTACGCTAAAACGACTGGGCGGATTTGGATGAAATCTGTCAAAGAGATAGACTTTGAGTTGCACATAGGTACCTATATATATAGGCACATAGCGACACAAAGTAAGTTAAATATATTGGTCAATTTTGTTCAAATAATAAAATAAAAAAATATCATGTTAATCAAAATTTTATTAAGTCGACTTATTAAATAACGAAATCATCATACATAAGGAATAACTAAGTATTGCAATATTTTAACCCTAATAATAAATCGTTTATAGTTATATGTATTTCGTAAGTGACCCCAAAAATGCAAAGGCGCGCCGCTGTTTTAAAGTTACGCCTGACGCGTGACGTTTCTTGGGATTTCGGTAATTGGCCCGCTTGTTTCATTCTTTTGTGACTTAATTAGCCATATAGTCAATTTATTCAAACGAATTATAATGACTACGATATTCTTCTAACATGCATTAAAAGTAGCTTATTTTTTTGAATATACATACATATTATATAGGGAGCTATTATTATTATATAATAATTTTTCATTTTACCTATTTGTATTTGCGTGTACGCTATTTATTTTGAACATTTAATTATACAGTAACATTGTATATGACTTCAAGCCTTCATATATATATTCTTCTTCTTCATATATATAAGGACTGGACCGATTTGGATGAAACTTTGTGTGTATATTTCAATGGGTTCCTGGATGGTTTGAAAATACAAATGGACCCAATAGATGGCGCTGAAGTCTGTGTGCCACTGATCATCTCCTAAACGGCAGAGACGATTTTAATGATATTTTTTGTGTTTGTCCGAGTGGGTCTCTGCAAGGTTTGAATTTGAATTGTGGCGCTGCAGTCGGTGTATCACTAAATTTCCATGAAAGACTCCATTTTCCGAGCAATAAATAAATTTAAATTGTTGATTAAATAAAATAAAAATCGATGCATGTTTCCTATAGACTCCAAAACAGCTGGAGCGATTTTGATGAAATATTTAGGTAATCTTTAGATTAGCCCAGCGGGTAATCCTGTCAATTTTGTTAGCAATAAACAATAGTAAGTTTGGACGCGGGCGAAGCCGCTGGAACTGCTAGTATTATATATAATTGTTCTTAACGCGCACACTCAGTGGTGTATGTATTTTTCGTCGAAAACATTCCTCTTTTGTATTGTTCGAATTAATTCAGGAGTAATTGAATTTATGGCGTCCTTCCGAACCTGTGTGGCTAATTATGCGATTGTATTTAAACCTTATTTATCTTTCACGAACTTTATTCGACATTTATTTGTGTTGTTTACTAAATCCGTATGAATTGTTAACTACGAAAATTAAGATATTCAATTAATTATTTATTAATGGCCAAAGTTGATAATTCAAAGCATAGGTATGGAAATATGGGTATCTGATACTTAGGGAAAGTCCCATTAATATGGAGTTCGAGCTAACTATTCATTATTTTGTTGTTATTCCGTTTGAATTTATTTTGAAACGGAATAAAAACAAAATTATAATCATATAGTAACAAAAAAAAATTATAAATAAAAAATAAAAAAAACCCTAGGTACTATTACTAAATTAATTGTCATTTAACGATTACACTGGCACGCGTGAAGCACTTAATCGAGTTACCATACGCCAAATGATATTAACCAAACATAGCTACGAACCACCGCAAGGAATCTGGCTTTCAAATGAAAAAAAAACCGCATCGAAATCAGTCCATCCGTTTAAGAGCTACGATGCCACAGACAGACACACACCCACAGACAGACACACACACACAGACAGACGTAAACGACGTCAAACTTATAACACCCCTCTTTTTGCGTCAGGGTTTAAAAAACATAATAAAACGGGGCAAAAAAAGTTTCTATTATTTTGAGTATTTTATTAATTTATTAACTTACCAATAATAATAATAATAATAACAGAGCCGAGGGCGTTATTGTATGAACGTAGCCTTATAGTACATTGTTACAGTAATTTAAAGTGAAAAGTATATTGCTAAAAAAGATATACAGAAAGCGTGAGAATAATCTATACGTTAGAACATCATAAATCTCAAGTCGATTTGGTCACATCGAAAGCATTTCTTTAAAGCTATTCAAACGCCGTTTTATAAAATATGTTTTATCTTCGCTTAAGGGCATACTGAGGGCAGGTTTTTCGTGACGGCGTACAAGAAAAAAAAATGTTAGGAAGCGCCATATCTCGTTATTATTTCGGAAAACAATAGCGCGAGCGTTGTCACATCCAGCGCGCCCCATGCAAATAATCATAAATAAATAAAAAATAAATATGAGCTGAACTGGACGTCTTATTTTGGTTCGTGGATTCACTATCTCGGATATTTTGGAACTGGAAGAATCAAATTTATTTCATTTTAAATATACTTTTTAAATTTTAATTTAAGTTCAATCTGTCGAGTAAATTGATATACCAATAATCTTGATCTAAATTAATGATAATTATTTAAGCCTATTAACGACTTTTAAGCGTTTTAGTCGGAATTAAAATAAAATCAATCTATACATATAATAAAATTGTAACTAAGCCGAATTTGTACATTAGATATTTTTTTGGAAAATCTTATTGAAATCGACATTGTTATCGATGCAGAGACCGAATCTATAGTTTTTAGAATTTTTGTCTGTCTGTCTGTCTCTTACCGCATCACGCAAAAACTGCTGGAGGGATTTTGATGAAATTCGGTATGATGATAGCAGGTTATTCGGGTCAACATATATGATACTATTTACTGCAAGAAAATATCTCATCTCTGAGAAATCTTCACTAAACCTTAAAACGTAAGTAGGGACGAACCTGAGCGGAGCAAGGGTGAGCAATAGTCGCTAGTAATATATAATATCATAGTAATTTAATTAGGAAGAACTGTTTCTGTATTTATTTCCCGGAAAAGGGGAAAAACTGATGTATGAGGTTATTTTACTTACGAGTATATGCATAGAGTTCTGATATATTTGATTGTTTTATTTTTATTAGTCTATGGCCTGGAGGCTTCTTTTTAACTTACACATCAAGAGGTTCCAACGGTAATGAATATGCTGAATAAAGTTGAATGGGGACGAAGCGAGGGTGCTCAGTAAAAGCTAATACTTACATATTATGCTACACTTACATGTAGGTATACGTATATGTATAACACAATTGTAGATTTGACTACTTAATAAATCGTTATTTTCTAAACAGATTATATTTTATAATTAGAGTTGTTTTTAGTTATTGTATATTAAAAAGTATTTTCTTATCTAGCCCTTTAACATCAATGTTAGTAACGAGTTCCATGCTGTCCAAACAAGGGCCCTCTGTCCGCCCGGCGCCATCTTGGATTTGTAACAAATGTCGCCATATTGAAAATAAAGACGTACGATTTGCAACCGACTATTTTAGTTAGGTAAGTTTATAATATAAATATATGTAGGTATACTGTTTAAGTACCTATATTATAAAATTGAAAGGTACAAGCACATGAAGTTGACTAGAATTTTATATTATGCTCATTAAGAATATTTACTCATAAAGATTTGTTCTTCTAACAAGTTTTTGATAAGTAGGTACAAGAAAGAACTAATCGTCATCAATAAATATAATAAAATTCTGACTGAGGCGAATCTGTACATCAAATATTTTTTGGAAAATCTTATTGAAATAGTATCTATATATATAAAAGAAAGTCGTGTTAGTTACTTCGCTTATAACTCAAGAACGGCTGAACCGATTTAGCTGAAAATTGGCAGGGAGGTAGTTTAGAGCCAGGAGAAGGACATAGGATACTTTTTATCCCGTTCGACCGCGTTCCAATTTTTATGATATTTTAATTTTTGGATTTCTCTTAGTCCGGAATAGGTAAGTATTAAAACATATAATTAAAATGTGAGAAAGAAAGATTTTTTCTTTTTATATCTATTTAAAACGTACCTAGCGACGAACCCGAGCGAAGCGAGGGTGAGCCGCTAGTTATCGATAAAGAGGCAGTTTTTTGAATTTTTGTTTATCCGTCTGGGAACGCATCACGAGATAACTACTGAACTGATTTAGATGAAATTTGGTTTCATGATAGCTGGTTATCTGGGTTAACATATAGGATACTTTTTACTTCGGGAAAATATCTCTGAGAAATCTACACTAACCGTTAAAGCGTACCTAGGGACGAACCCGAGCGGAGCGCTAGTTATTCTATAAAATAACAATTGCTGACCAATAATCTAAGAAGCTTTAAGCAGACCAAAATCAAAATAATGGCAATAACCCCTAATTTCATGAGAATAAAAAGAAATAGTTCATCTTAACCATACGATATCTTTAACACATCGAAAAATAAAATAAAATATTCTAAGTAAAAAAATATCTTTATCTAGCATTTTACCATGAAAATATAACAAACAAAAAGACTCTTAGAAGTGTAGATAAAGATTTAAAAAAAATCTCAAGTAGGTATGTCAATATCGACTAAGAGACTAAATGTGAACGACCAGACTTCCCGTTTTTAACTATTTTTATAGGGCTATTTTATTCAATTTATGGCAACCTGCCATAAAACGAATATTTTAGGTGTTTCTTATATAGTATAATTTAAGGTTGAAAATGGGATTCAATGTTTATAAGAGGCGAGTTTCTGCACGAAATTGTAAAAATATTCGCAGACTCACTAAGGGGAGGCAGGTTTCGCCAATTTGAATATAGATTAGAAAATGTGAAGCTGAGCTCTAATATGATTGTGTAGTGATGTACTTATTTATATAAATGCTTATCGATAATCTTTTTTAATATTATAAAAATGGGGTTAATGTTTTTTTAATTTTTATTGTAGTTATTCGATATAGCGACGGGGCAATAGATTGGCATGGTGATAGTAAGTATAGTAGGAGAATGAAAATTTTTTTAGAGATAATATAGAGTGATAGAATTTTGAAATTGTTACTAGAATAGCATTAATCGATAAAAAAGATAAAGTTTCTACAGATTTTAAAATATGTATCTTTATTAATATGTCCAGCATACAAAATTACTTTTCTGTAACATACTGTACTGTACTTTTGTGTGACATATTAATAAAGATACTAGAAAATATATCAACTTAGTTAAATACTCTATAAATATTTATATTATTAATTTGAATTAGTTATGACATATTTAAAATCATAATTAAAATTAGAAAATAAAAGGATACGTTTTTTTTTAAATAATATTTTACAGATCTGTTTTTAATTGTTTTAATTAAAAATCAAGCCTAGATAAAAAAACTGGTTTTCTACTCATAAAGTATACTTATTCAAATATTGTAATTTGTAGATGTAAAACCTACATATTATGAAATTATATATAACTAGCAGAACCCGCGGCGTCGCTCGGGCTAAAACTACAAAAAAACTCTAAAAAGGTAGGTTTCATAAAAACTTTTATTCCCTATTTTACCCCCTTATGGGATGAATTTCTAAAAGTGCTTAAACACGTATTTATTTAATTGGATTGAAAAAACCTACCTATTAATACCAAGTTTCAAGTAATTCTGATAATAAATATTTTTTTAGGTCCTATTATAACGCGTTTTTCCGTGGGGATGAGATAATCTCCCGCTGTAAAAAGTAGCCTATGTCACTCTCCAGCCCTCCAACTATCCCCACACAAAATATCACGCCAATCCGTCACTCTGTTTCCACGTGAAAGAAAGACAAAAAAACACACTTTCACGTTTATAATATTAGTAAGGATTATTTAATCATACATAATATCGTTTGCCATTACATCACTATAACACCCAAAGCTAGGTGTATTTCACTGGGTAATGGATTTCCTGTCCCCGCCCACCGCTATTTTTGTACGGGCAATAAAATTCTACCTATAATGATTTGAATATTAACCACGTGTTAAAACATCATTTATCTTTTAGGGGAGGATTTCAACTATGCAAAAACTTTTGTAAATAATAACGTTAAATAAACTGTGTAGGTTAGCTAGCAGTATCTGTTTATCTTATCTATACAGATAAATAACATTGAAGTACATATCTGTTTGTAATATGAAAATAACAACTTTTTACTAAATGCGTATGAAATAATATACGTTACTTATGTACCTATTAGAAAAAAATGTTAACATTTTTGTCTGTCTGTCAGTCTGTCTGTTTGTTCCACCTAATATTCGAAACGGCTGGACTGATTTTGACATGACTTTCACTGAAAGATATCTGATGTTATAGGGAGTAACATAGGCGACTTTTGTTTTAAAAAAAAATTAGGGTTCCGCTCAAAAAAATTAAAATGTACCTAGAGTTGCACACGAGCGAAGCGAGGGTAAGTCGCTAGTAAGAAATGTAAGGAATGGCTGTGTTTCATTTTTTAAATAGTTAATAAGGTTTTTATGTCTCGTTGTTGTTGTTGGCTAACACATACGGCTACAGATCAGAAGGTCTTAGGTTTGTATCCCGGATCGGGCCATGCATAGTCAACAGCCCAAGTAACACTGAGAAAAATCCAATAGATTTTTCGCATTGTTACTTGGGCTGTTGGTCGACTTTGGGAAGCACGTAGTACGTCGGCCCTGCCGTCTGCGCCTGTACTCTCACTGATCGTATCGAATAGTTACTTACCTCACCACAGTTTGAGAGTAAAAAAAAGAGATGGCGCCTACTTCTACGCGCATACTTATTTCCTATATATCTCTTTTCTTTGATAATAAATGTTTGTTTTCCAGTTATTTTGTATTATACATTTCTACGTATGTTTCAGGCGTTCATAGCTGTGGCAAAATACTTTTGTAGGTGGCATTTTTAAGTGAATATCATATATAAATAATTTCAAACGTTCACTTTGAAGCCAGAAAAGGCTTAGAGAATAAAATGACAAAATTGAAAACGTAAACTGTATTATATAAATTAATTGGAATTTATGTTGTCATATTAAATAGGTACTTTAGCGCTACATAGAAGGCTTTATTTAACTACTTCTATTTCAAAAAACTTAAGCAGTAATTATACCTATGTTTAGTATTATAAAAAATAGGTTTGGTATATTATAGAATTTATTTTTGTTTTCTTTAAAAACTTTTATATCAGGATATATGTATTCTTTCCATTGGCTAAAATAGATACAAAATATAACTTTAACATTTTTAGCGGAAACTATTCTGGTAAAAAGTCGATTGGTGTCAACGATCTGCCAAACAGATATAGTAAGTGTTCGGCAGCTTATTATCTCTTACTTAAGAAGTAATTTACAAACATCCGTTTAGTTGAGTGCACTCATTTCGATAATACCGTCGCGTCGGCATCTTTTACGTGTCTTACAAAAATGTTCACACTCTCACACTATTATAAAATTATATGTATATAATTAGGAGCTTTTGAAATTTTGTTATTATTTAATTTGATTTCAGATAGTTTGCCCAAATTGATTTTAATTAGCCATCAATTTGTATGCGATGCACTTATAAGAAGTGAATTTTGTAATTTAAGATTAAAATCAAGTCAAGTCAAGACTACAATATTTATCCAAATATATGACAGGCGACATTCATTTTGGTATCTCAGAAACCATTAAACATTTAAGGTTAGGTATATCAAAAATGTATAATGCCATCCCCTTCGTTTAGGACAAGTTAAGGAGTAACTAAATTAACGATGATTTCAAGTGTATTTTATTTGCAAATGATAAATAATTAAGTTAGTACTCAATTATTTGTCACTTGCAAATAAAATAGAAAATTATATTCTTAGTAAAATAACATTACTTTTTTGTAACATAAAAGAAACAATATCTTTCTAATCCAATGATTATTAAGATATTTTTTAATTAAAATATGGCAACATAATTAAAATTAAATAACATCTTTATAATTAATTTATTTTTATCCTAAAACAATGTTTTTTTTAACTTATCAACATGCCCTCCGCGTGACCTAGGCCCGCATGTTATTACTAGTCTTAATGATCATAAAACAATATGATTCAAATTAATAGTTAAGTATATAAAATGATGATGATGTTCTCCTGACCGATTCCGGCCACGGCGGCCAATCTCATTGAGACTAGCCAACTGCGCAGGAAATATTATAGTGCACAAGTGTACGCGCAGACACAAGGGCACTCTCTATTCCTATCACTCTCATACTCCGGTGGGACGACTACTCGACACGACCGGTGAGAGATAAGGAGCAGGACTGACGGCTTTACGTGCTCTCCGAAGCACGGGGGTGAAACACCGCCAACTTCCCAACTCCGGGCTGTTACTGAGGCTTACTATACAGAAAGACTCAATAACTAAACTTGGCCCGACCCGGGACCCGAACCCAGGACCTTCGGGTGTGCAGCCGTACATGCTAGGAAGTCGGTTATATCCAAAGCGAAGCATGAGCATCTTATATATAAATAAAATAAACATTCAGAAGCTTTAATAGCAATTTAAACAGATTTCGTTGGTGCTTATTTTGCACTTAAATTTCATTATCTTTTACGTGCGAACAAAATCACGTCTAGAGCCTCGAGCAAACAGTAAAACCTGCCTCTTAACTTTGCGAGTGCCGATTTTTTGCTACTACGATGACAGTTTACGACCTTTGTATCTAATTGTAAAAGCCGACATGTGAAAAGCCGGTTTATTTAGTAAGATAATAGCTCAAAAGATAATTTATTAGGAACTATTGAGTACAACATAATATCATTTAAAAAAATACGTAAAGATTTTAATACAAAAAAGTATAGTTGATATTTACGATATAAAATTATTTAAATATATAAATGATTAAAATATATAAGTGAGAAATTTTATTTTAAATAACTTGTAGTTTAAAAGTTAAAATGACTTTGCAGGAATTTCATATTATGTAACTAATGTACAGTAGGTATATTTAAACATGGATGCCTTATAACTTTGTCGTAATATCTAACGTGGGAAAGCAATATGTGGGATCTTATCTAAACATATTGTTAAGCCACTTTATTTTGCAAGCGTCATTATTTTTCTATTTTCTGCAATACAATTACAATTCTATTATTTTGAACACACTTAAATAATATTTTTTCTTATATAAATAACAAGTAAATTTTTATTTTCCAAAGACAAAATACTAAAATTTATAGATAAGTAGAGGAAATACTAATAAATGAGTATGAAATACTCATAAGTTAAAAATACTCAGCAAACTGTTCATATTATCCGCAACGTGGGTGCTCATTTTGACTCTTAGCGCCACTATTTATGTTTGGTCATGCCGACGGCTTAAAAACTATGGAGGAAGTTTAAAAGGTTAATATAATAAACTCTATTAGTATGACAAGTGTTGACGAAAATTAAAATTATGAAGATAATTATTGTCTATGTTTTTTTGTTAAATACGCAATTTTTCAAGATTTTCAAGAAAGCTTAAAGTACCGAAACGAATTTAGCTTGTGTTATAGATCTATTATATAATTATTGATAAGGCAAAATAAACAATTTTCAATAATATTTACAAATGTCATACTTATTTTACTGATGAAAACATCATATTTTTCTTTATATAATGAAAACTACATAAATACACTTATAGAAATTTTTGTAAAAATAACTTTTAAGGAGAATACACATAAATATTATAGTTTTAATATCCTAAATATATATATTAATATTAAATATAAAATTAAAATCTCCATACTTCTCTATCCCCCACTCAACAGCTGAATATTGAAACTCGACCCTTAAATTTCGCTTGAGATCGATTAGCTAAGCTTTCATTTCGCCGACACCTATACTAATATTTAATCACCTTTGTCCGAGTTATATGCGAATTTTCGATAGAAGTTAATAATATCATGAAACTTTGTTTAAGGATTAGTTTTTGCCTACTCCTTCACTTATTTCGAAATTATGATTTATTCATATACATAATTAAAGTTAACAGAAGAAAACGCTGTTTTTATTAAAGTTGTAGAATCCTATCTTATTATAGGTCTGTAGACTTATTACCTTTAAATTGGCTAAGTGCTTGTTAAAGTGTGACTAAAGTTTTATTACGTCTGCGTTAATAAAAAAAAATTGTCTGCAACTATGTATGCTGTTAAATGTACACTGTGATTATTTATTGTATTAGAAAATGGAAACTTTATATTATATAATAACGTATGAATTATTGTTATTACATAGAAATACAATGTATCTTTTCCCACAGCAAAGCGCCGTTATGTTTGAAATAGTATAACGTGTTTAATTGTTTTAAATTTAGCCAACTAGGGATGATTATGGACACAGCTGTAAGAGCATTGTGTAGAGTAAAATAAAGTAGAGATTCATATATCGAAGATATATAAGGTTTTCTTTATTTCATTGCTTGAATTCAAAATATTGCATGCAGGTAGAAAATATATATTTTATACAGTTTTTTTACGTTTGGAAGTTAGTTGCTAGCTTAAAATTATTTTTGATTAGGTATGATTAATTTATAAAAGTTAAACTTAAAAAAAGTCAAAGTATTTTTTTGTATACTTTGATTTTATTATGTTATTTTATGTCCTTTATATTTAACTTATAGTTTCTCCTTTTCTACTTATTACAATTAGAAATGTTTCCCAACTACATCTTCATTTATTCTTCTACTTAGCACTCTTTTAGTGTCACAATCTTCAAAAATATGGCATTTATACAGTAGAAATTTATAACTAAAATATTTATTACTCTCGGTTTACTCGGTAGTATCCCTAGATGTCTAACAGTAGTCTATGTGCTATACTAGGTCTATCTACTTTTCAGTCAAATCCGTCCAGCTATTTGAGAGTGAAGGAGCAAAACACATATGTACATATTAACATATATTTTCGCAATTGTAATAGTAAACTTCGCATTTATAATTGTAGTAAGATTTGTGTAAAATCTTTAAATACACATTTAATTACTCTATGGCTTTACCTATATTGAGTTCCCATCAATCAAAGGGGCGCTTAATCGCATCTCAAATATTTGAACATAGTCCTAAATGCGTTTAGCGCCACTCAACGTTTTTTGCTACAAGTTTTTACAATATTTTTTATTGTCTCTAAATAGTAACCTCCTTAGGGAAGAGTGTTTTTTTTTAATTTTACCTTTATAAGGAGTGTGATTTTAATTAAATTTTAACTAAATGAATTTAATTGAATACTTCTACAAGTAATTATATTACCGTAGATAATGTTTTATAATTTGTCGATATATTGCTCCTATTACTTGCTGCTATATGCATGTAATAATCTATTGAAGTCTACTTCAATAGATTTTTACATATTTTGTCTTTTAAGTAAAACTATCTTTTTACAGCAACCATTGTCACGGGAGAGACTGTTTGCTGTAAAGCATTCGAAACGTCGGGAATCAAAAGTCAAAATAAAGTCAAAAAAATCTGAAAAGATAATTTTATTTAAAATATCAAATATATCTGTAAATTTAAGAAAATATTATTATTTTATATCTAGAATAATAATACTTTCTTAGATTTACGCGATATTATTAAAGAGATATAATACTATGGATTTTTACATCCATACAGATTAATTATACTCCACAGCAATCAATTGTTTCTTTCTATTCAAAATAAATTATAAAATATTATTTTACATAAAGAATATAATTTTTCAATAAACGTACATCAATATTTAAAATTTATTTTAATACATATAAAGCCATAAATATACACGACGATACATTACACGACGATTAAGCCATAACGGCTTACATAAACGTATGTAGGGTTGCATTAGGGCGTACAGGGGGCGGCGAGGCAGTATATCAAGCGGGTGTAAGATACAACACTTGGCTGTTGACTCTTTTAAATATTAAGTAAGTTGCCAGTTTTAAAAATAGCTTTTGTACTATAAAATGCTATTTACGATATACTACAAAGAATATAAGTAAAATTGCTTTATTGTATCTACCACATGTCTGCTTGTATATCTGTATAATAAAAACAGAGACTATGGGAGTATCAAAGTGTTAATTCACTGGATAAAATACGTTGTTCTCATATATTTTTGTCATTTTTCTATTGACATTATTGATTATATTGTGAAATTTAGATAATATTGTGTAATATTAACTTCGACAACGGGGTAATTAATTTATGTACATAGTAATATATAAAAAAATCCAAATAATTGTTTTATACTGAAAAATAATTTAGCAACAAATATAAAATTTTCCAATGCAGCTACTTCGGCACCACTATATATTTAAGCGTTTATGTAATAATTGGTATACTTATTTGTATTAAATTCTATGGGAGAATGCTTAATCTTTATATATATAATTCTTCTGTGAGTGTGTATGTCACTGAACTTCTCTCAAACGACTGAACCGATTTTGATGAAATTTTTTGTGTGTGTTCAAGGGGATCTGGGAATGGTTTAGATTCACAATTTGAATAATAATTTTCATCAAAAAAATTATTAAAAAAAGTTTGAAATTTTCAAATTAAAGACGTGTAGACAGGACAACGTCTGTCGGGTCCGCTATTTTTCCAAATAATTAAACCTACTTACAGGATAAAAATTATTTACTATTCTTAGGAATTTGACAACGAGAAATATCATCTATGAATTCAAAGCAATATCTATAAAGCTTATGTAACGGAAAGCTATATTCTATTTTACATAATAAAACAGTAATTCCCGAGGAATCATTGGTAAAGCACAATAAACCGTATATTCGCGATATCCTATAAATGCCCACATAATGTACCCGTGCATACATATGACGAAATTATGCGAATAAGAACTGAACGTTTCCTAATACCGGTGTTCTTTATTTTGAATCTGCTTTATAAAGTGTAGTATAAATTGACGGAGATTTTTTCATTAAAGGAGAAATTCTATATATAATTAAAGTTATCATCTGTTTATTTTCTATCATCGTGAACATTTACTTATATTCATATTTTATTATTTATTTATACGGTATATATATATATATATATATATGTGTGCGTGCGTGCGTGCGTGCGTGCGTGCGTGCGTGCGTGCGTGCGTGCGTGTGTGTGTTGTGTTGTTGTATGTTTATACCGGCGGTGGTAAGACTCTGTCAAGCCTGAGGAGTCCGACTGGATGGGTACTATCTCCTTATCTATTTCTCCCGCCAAGCAACAATGATTTCATTGTTGTGTTCAGGCAAGAGGCATATCTTCTTAGTCCTCACAGTGACAACGCACCTACAGTTCTGTATTTGTGTTACATAAAACCTAAGTGCATGAACCGTAGGTGTTATGGGCGACAGGTACCGCTTTCCATCAGGTGGGCTGTCTGCTCATTTGTCACTGAATACCATAAAAAAACTTCAATACTGATAAATAGTATGCATTGATTAAAAAAACAAAATTGTATAGTATGTCTATAGAAATATTATCATTTTATTATATTAGCCTTATCCAGCCATAGCCATATCAAGTATTAGACTTAAAAGCATGGTATTTGCAATGTCTTCTTGTGCTTTAAATATTGCTATAAACTCACAAAGAAATCACAGTATCCAGTGTTTCAACAACAAAATTATTAGACCGTTTACATAATGTACGTTGAAAAGGTATAAACATAATCTTTTGTGTGCCGTTCGCAGCTTTATATTCAGATAATGGACTTCCTTGACAATAAAATTATACTGAGTGTCGAATCAGTACAGCGGTATGGATCAGATGCGTTTTTGTAGGAAGATAAAATAATGATATTTTGATATTTTTTTGATAAGCAGTCATCTAATAAAATTTTAACAAGCCGAATCTGTACATTAAATATTTGTTGGAAAATTTTATTCAAATAGACATTAATATAGATACAGAGGCCGAATCTATAGTTTTCATAATTTTTGTCTGTCTATCTGTCTGTCTGTCTGTCTGTAATATGCAGAAGTCAATGTATGTAGTACATGTAAAATTAATTATTATTGATGTTCCCCAATTATACTTTCTGCGCGGGACTAAAAATGCCCAAGAATGTCGATCTTTGCCTCTTTGATCGTTTTATTACCAAAAATGTGTGTAATTAGGTAGATAGATTATATTTCTTTCATTATTTTAAAAATTTTGGTCACAGTTTTGTATCTCAATTGTTAATATTTGATGACAATTTTTTTTAAGTGCAGGCAAGAGTCTCTTTGTTAAGAGACTTTTTCCCTTATTTTGTTGTTATCGAAACCAATTTTATTTTTATCGATTTTTTATTCTATTTATTTTTCCTTTACAATGCAAATCTAAACTTTTTATTACGAAAAACACCCGCCTTTGTGAAAGCATCCATTCAATTCACTGCTATAGAAGTTTCTTTGCAATAAAATCTTATACGTTTACGTCTGCTATGCAAAATGAAAGTACGTAACGAGCGGAAACCAACGGACGTATTTTGTAAATTTGAATTGAATTTAGAAGTAAAATTGTGTTTTTTCATTATTTTCATGTTACATATGTAATTATACAGTACAACTGCCTCGGTGGTGTAGTGGCTAGCATGTACGGCTGCACACCCGGAGGTCTTGGGTTCGAGTCCTCGGTCGGGCCAAGTTTAGTTATTGAGTCTCTCTGTATATTAAGCCTCAGTAACAGCCCGAAATTGGGAAGTTGGCGGTGTTTTACCCCCGTGCCTCGGAGAGCACGTAAAGCCGTCGGTCCTGCGCCTTAACTCTCACTGGTCGTGTCGAGTGGTCGTCTCACCGAAGTATGAGAGTGACAGGAATAGAGAGTGAATGTTGTGTCTGCGCGTACACTTGTGCACTATAATATCTCCTGCGCAGTAGGCTAATATCAATTAGATCGGCCGCCGTGGCCGTAATCGATATTATTATTATACAGTTTATTCCCGAATGTTTTATCATACATATTTAGGATATGAGAGACAATCGAGTTATATTATAATTTTAAATTGTATATAAAATAGTGAAAAAGTAAAAATCTAAAATTCTTGGCATTTCAGACATACATAAAATTCTACGCGCTGCTTCGAAAAAAATCCTAGAAATAAAATCCTCACAAGTCGTGGGGAAATAAACTGAGCTGGGCTACATATATGTTTTTAAATAAAATTAAAACTTTATTCGAAATTTAATTATTGTCACCCTGAATTTGATCACATCACTACCATGGCGGACTATCGTCTAGAAAATAATTTTATTTATAACAGGCCTTTAACACACATAGGTGCTTTATCATTTTTTTACTATATAATTATTGATATGGGCATAAATAGCTTTTTTCTGAAAAAAAATCATATAAATAGATAAAATTATGAATTTTCTTGTTCTCACGTTGATTACTTTGTTAATATAAGATTATTTGATAAGTTATATTTATCATCATAGCATGCCAATATCGGAAAATAATTTCATTTTTTTTTCTTCAACTAAAATAATGTATTTTATTTAACCGTTCAGAATACGCTCCCAAACCCTCAATAGTAAAGTCGATCGGAGTAAAAAGAGTTGATTTTCGATTTGGATACCTTTACCAGGGTGGCAATTTTCAAAGTACTTAGATTGAGCAGCTGATAGCCGATCGCCGGGGAAATCATAGTCAAATGCAAATTTAACGTGACTAAGAGTTATAGTATATACTAGAAATGACTGAAATATTTGAAAAATTCCGAAAATTTTAGTTAGTAGTGACCCTGCTTGCTGTGCCAGCGGTTGCGGGTCGAGTCCTGTTAGGGGCATTTATTTGTGTGATGAGCACGAATATTTGTACTCCAGTCATTGGTGTATATGTATGTATTTAAAGTTATATATGTGTAGTGTATCAACTATCTAGTATCCATAACACAAGCCTCGTGCTGTGTGTTAACGTCCCAACATAATTATTTATTTATTATTTATGATTATTATCTAATATAAAATGTTAATGTAAAGATCGCTTTTGTTAAACAAAAAAGGATGTCATTTAAAAAAAAATCCGATCTAGTAATATTTACTTGCTAGGTATGTTTTAATCTTTTATTCTATAAGCCCTTAAACGTTTCAATGAGAGTCAGATTACTTAATGGGATCGCCCTCTTTCAAAGATCTTTCAAGATAATTCTGAGATAAATTGATTTTTCAGTTTTTCTTTCTATTAAAACCGTGTTTAATCTTTGTAGCTAATAGTTGATTATCTGAAGGCCACTGGTTCGATTCCCTAGGCAAAATAATTAATTTTGTTCCTTTAATGAACCTACTTAAGAATTGTGCTTAAGAAAAGTTTGATGAAACGGTTCTGCAAGAAATTTAGTAGTTATGTATATAATTTAATGGTTATTATCACAATTATGTAATGTAATTACAATAATATAAAAAAAATATTTTGATACTTTGCAGTTACGCTTTTAATTTCAAAAACTAGTAAAAACTTAATTTTGAATGCACCCTCAACTATGTTTTGAAGCACATCTGATATCCATCTTTATGTTTGTCACTTAAACGTTGTAAATATGCGCAGACAACAATGACGACGTCACTAACTAATAAACACTACCAACTTTAATTGGGTAATTAAGATAAAGCTATAAGTAAAATAAAATTACCCCAGAAACTGTTCGGTAGCTTTTTCAAACGAAACCGAAATATGTAATTAATAAATATCCTGAATTTTAAAACACCCTTACTATTTACAACTCGAATTTAAAGATGAACTCAGAAAATTTTCTCTAAGTTATTTAAATCTTTAATGGCAGCCATGATTTTTAAGTAAAAATAACTTAAAATGAAAAAGAAATTAAAAGGAGATTAAAAGAAAGTTCCTAAAAGCAAAGCATTTCTATTAACAATACAAGATTTTAGGAATTAGACATGATTTCTATATGCAATAATCATTATCTAGCATTAAATAAAATTAATAAGCTTTCAAGCTCGCGTCGAGTAGAAGCTTTATTGTTATCAATTTACAATCACATTACGAATGACGATTGACAGGTCTCTAAAAATCTACACAGAAATGAGTAGTAATAACTCATGCTTAGCATAGACATAGAGGTTGCTTTCCATAGATACTGTTACGTTGAAAAAAAACATTATGTAATGTAAAATATTTATCTGCCTTTCGATAACTTCTAGTAGGGGCTAGACACAAAGCGAGGTGTAGACAACATAAATTCCAATTAAAGGAGGTGTCAGAAGATCACCGATGTTATCGTGATCGCATTAACCGCGTCTTGTTTATTGTTGTATGATACCATATGACGAGCCTTTGTGGTGCCGTCGAGCCGCGGCTAATCAAATATGGTAATATTGGACTCTGTGGATAACAGTTACAACTACTGGTAAGCTGGTAAATAGTTTTTTTCAATATATTCAATTATTGTGTAGGTCTTTTTCGTGGATAAGATCTGTATAAATTAAAATCTTATAGTGTAAGTAATATAATAATAGTAGTAAAGTAATAATATGAGAAAACCAAAAATTAAAATAAAATAAATTTAACAAAAAGTAACTTTGTAATTTGTCGGAAAGGAAGAAAATTTCATTTAATAGCGAGGTTTATTTTTTCCCAAAATATATGTAAGTAGACGAGGTAGAGTTGGTCAGTACTTCAAGATGTGAAGTGTTTGACGTACGTATTTTAGTAAGTATGATTTTTGCAGCTTAAAAATCAGGTCCCTGATAAATGAAAGAATTTAACGAAATTAAAGACGAAAATTGTATGATAATTGTATGAGTAATAAAATTACTAATTGTTATAGAAGAATATAGTTTGTGGTTGCAATTGCGGAAATCAGCTATTAAATAACAAATTATTAATTTAAAGTTAAAGATTTTGATACATTTCTATAGAAATTAATACGCAGTATAAAATCATAAAAATAAATTGTTGCCAACCTAACCTATTTACAAGTATGTCTGAATTAGAAATGCATACGCTGTAGCAGATACATGGCAGTTCAAAATATTTCATACTTGTAGAACCCGCGGCTTCGCTCGCGCTAAAACTACAAAAATCTATAAAACGGTACTTTCATACAAAATTTCATCCCCTATTTTACCCCCTTATAGGACGAATTGCGAAAAATGCTAAAACACGTATTTATTTAATTTTATGGAAGACCACTAATACCAAGTTACAAGTAATTCTGATGATAAATATTTTTTGGTTTGTATTATAACGTGTTTTTTCGTGGGAGTTATATAATCCCCCGCGGAAAAAAGTAGCCTAAGTATGTTACTCGCTAGTCCTCTATCTCCACACAAAAAAGACGCCAACCCGTCACGACGTGAAAGAAGGACAAAAAAAACAAACAAACCAACAAACACACTTTCACATTTATAATATTAGTATAGATTATTTGAATTCCCGGAATTTTCACACGAGATATTTATGTATATAGTTAATTTACGATATCATTCACGTACCTGTCGATGTCGAAATCACTAGATGCTACGTAGGTTCGGATACATGAAATGTCTACCTAGATTCACCAACACCTTTCCATATAAGATAAACCCGACCCATCAGTCCTTATATTAAATGTAAATTACCATATTTCTCCTTAAAAATAAGTAACTTTGCCTTATCAGGAATCATTAATTAGTCTTGAAATATGTACGTCCGTGCCATCTTTAAATTAAAATTCTAGAATTTATTTAGTTAATTAGTAAGCAAAACCGAACCCAAGTGGCATGTGTTCGTAATTGAGTTTTTATAACTTAAAAGCATATTGCTTATATTTTCGTATTAAGTGCTTTCTTTTTCTTTGAAGCTTTTGTCGGCCATAAATACTTCAACAGACACTGGTACTGTTTTCTATACTAAAGATATTCTCGATTCATAATCTATACATATAAATAAAATTGAAGTGTCTGTTTGTAATGACAAAATAACAGCGTTTTACTAAATGTATATGAAATTATATACGGTATTTATAAGAAAAACACATTTTTTTTAATTTTTGTCTGTCTCTCTATATATATATAAATAATCTTATATATGTAGATAGTCTCTGAAACGGCTGGACTATTTGGACGGGACTTTCACTGGAAGATAGCAGATGTTATAAGGAGTAACATAGGCTACTTTTATTTCAGAAAAAGAATTAGGGTTCCGCTCAAAAAAAATAAAACGTACCTAGGGACGAACACGAACGAAGCGAGGGTCGCTAGTATCTTATAAGTTTTGTACGTACAATTTTCATTTAAAAAATCTCATATCACTTAAGTCACAATGGTAAAAATTCAACATTTTTACCTTGTGACTTTGCTTTTACCAGTTGAGAATAACTAATGCTTAATTTCTATGAGGATTTACTCAGTTAATCTTAATTTTTATCGTAATATTTATAGGTATGGCCAAACAGCACGAATTATAATAATAATACGACTTGGTAACACCTTTAAATGCCTTCAAGTAATACATATAAGTGAATCCTTCAAAAATATTTCATTAAAATACAGTAGACCTCATTCTCAAAATATTGCAACAAAACAGCTCTTTCAATCTATTTCCAGCTATTATTTATATTATAATGTTTATAGTCCCTATTACTATGTAATATTAAACAAAGAAGACATTTCGCTAAACGCCTTTGATTTTGTTTTGCTCAATTAATGTCTTACCGTGAAATGCTATAAAACGAGTCAAGTCTAACGCCCCGCCCTCTACATTCGCACACACTGGTATGTAAATTTAATAATGTTTTAATCTTGTATTATAGTATTCTATAACAATCATATGGATTTATATATTTTTAATGAAAAGTAAAAGTGAACTTACGGAAATTACGGCAAGGACTGGTAAATTATAGAAGTTACTTTATAAAAATGTGTCGATTATTTCTCATATATATTCGATCACTCGTGTGACAATTTGTCTTTTCTCTATCACAGTTTATTTTGTACGAATTAAATATATTAAAAAAAGTTAAAATCAGGCTAAAACATTTCGAATTTGACCGCTCGAAGGTACAATATATTCCTGTAAATACAATATGAGCGGTAACTATGCGATGATTCGTGTTACTGTCGCGGGCGGGGCTTACAAAGAAATACTTGGCTTTATTCTTAGTAAAATTAACAAATTTTTATAGTAAACATTTGGCCTTAATTATATCCATAAAACCATAGATTTGAAAACTAGTATTATGACTGACTGACAATATTATTATTCAATTCAATTTTAATTTGGACAAAACTTCATTCCTGCATTTCAGCCTTAGCATTACGTCACAATGAAAATTTTTAATACCGAGATAAAAAGTAATCGGTTACTATTGGACCTATAAGCGAAAACCTATCTGAAAAATTTCATTACGATTTTTCTCCGATACAACAAGTCCATTGGAGGACAAAATAATACAAGTATCTACATAAAATCTACAATGTACAATAGTACTAATGTATTACATATTTTTTCTGTAATTTTGCTGGTGGAGAGCGTTAATAATTGCGACACAGTTTCTTAACTTCTGAAATTATTATTGTTATAACTGTTTTTGCTATATATGTACTGAAATTTCAATAAATAAATAAAATACATACATACAATTTCGCATTCATAATGTTGGTCTAGGCTAGTACAATAAAATAAATAAAATATTATTTTTCAAACTCGTTAATAGTATCGGTGCTAAAATAAAACAGAAGGAAATCGAAGAGCCGATTTTTCTCTTTATCTATTAGGTATATATTTAGTGAAGCGGAGAGTTGATACTGTAGAAAAATTATATCTTAACTCCATATTTCAAAATCGATAATAATGTTTCGGTGCGCAACTTATTTATTTCAGCTATAAAATTAAAATATTTCCTACCACATATGGTAATCTAATAAAGACTGAGAGAAAGAGAGAGAGAGAGAGAGAGAAAATACAAACAAAATTGATATTTATTTCCTACGTTTTTATAATAATATAGGAGTAGCTTTTTGTGTCTTTTTCACTTTTTACCTATTTTGAGTTAATTTACATAATTTATTTTAAATAAATAGGGTATATCAATGCACGATGCAGGGTGGTCACACATTTAAAAAAATATATAGCCCAGAGTAGGTACTTTCTAAGTCAGTTTAGAGCCGGTTTGCCATTCAGTCATAAAGTATTGTTGTAGAATTTTGTTAAGTTGGGAATATTAACGCTATACTTATTCTGTTACTTCTTACTGTATATAGTTTCGTTTATAATACACAATAAACATTTTGTGTAACAAGTATAAATTATAATAATTTAGTATAATTATAATATGTTTAAATTATTATAAAATATATAATTAACTAAGCACGTGAGATAGCAACACACTACTTTCCGAATTCATTTCACTTTTATTTGTGCTTAAATTGTAATAATATTATAATTTTTTTGGTAATTGAATATGTAAAAATAAATAGCAGTACATATATATAATATTAAAACAACTTTAAAGAAAACTTATTTTTATATTTACTATTTCCTTTCCTTAGCTTATAAATACGGAAAAGTTGACATGACTTTACGAATCGACGGTACAATTCCATATGAGCGGTCACTTTCAATAGTTCGCCTTACTGGTGGGCAGGGCGTTCCGGGAACTGCTCACTGTTAAAGGAATTGACGCTAATTTGGTTGCTGAACTGAAAATTTTATTATTTTTAAGTTAAAATTAAGTGTTAATATTAATTTTTTACATTACAGGTATTTATTTTTATTTATACGGCCTTAATAGCCAGAACCTTAACCAGAACATTTAAAGATTGACAGACAGATATACAGACAAAAAAATTCAAAATTGAGTTTTTCTTATAAGTACCGTATATAATTTTATATGCATTTAGTAAAAAGCTGTTATTTTGTCACAAACAAACAGACACTCCCAATTTTATTTATCTGTCTGTACCTATAGAAGTACTACACTGTATCCTACGAGTACAGAGGCTAATTACTCGAACATTGCGTACAAAATTAACACATAAATTAATGTAATAAGCAATCACTCAAAGATAACAACGTGGCATCGTTGCCGATTAATTGAGAAAGAAATTTCAGAATATATTACTACTTGCGCATTTGATTACTACAGTAATCTACCTATAATTTAGATGGTCGGTGCATCAGTATCTAGATTCCTAGTAAATACCGGCGAACATGGATTATGGACACTAATAGTGTTCTTATAAAACATCTGCATAGCAATGAAACATTACATGTTGATGTAATTACGCTGTTGTGTAATGTGGAACGGAAGGGTTTTTATAGATCTATTACGATTTTAGTTGCATTTATAAATATTATTTGTATGCTAGCATTATGATGGACAGATTAATAGGTTTATACCTACGTGTTTGATAATTAAACTACTATAATATAAATGCCTTATGTTTGAGATAGTGATCTGAATAAATTCAGATTTGTACTACGGGTCACAATCGCTTCGCTCGGGTTCGCCTCTAGGAAAACAAGAACATACCTATCCCACGGGAACCGTACATTTTTGCGGGATAAAATTAGCCTATGTGTTATTTCAGACTATAATCTATCTCTGTGCCAAATTTTATCCAGATCCGTTCAGCCGTTCTGGCGTGAAAGAGTAACTAACATCCATAGTCATAAACTTTCACATTAATAATATTACTAGCATTGCCCGCGGCTCTTACCAAATTCTTAGGTTTTAAATATTAGTATACTCTTACCTTGCAGTTTTTTGTATTTTTTCTCAGAAATGAGACATTTTGCCGCACATTTTCCCTCCAGTGGTTTTTCTGTGATGCGGTAACAGACAGACAAAGAGACAGATAAAAATTCTAAACACTATAGATTCGGCCTCTGTATCGATAATAATGTTTATTTCAATAAAAATTTCCAAATAATATCTAATGTACAGATTCGGCTTAGTTACAATTTTCTTATAGGTATGTATAGAATACAGATTATAAATATATTTTTTTTCTTAGTATTTATTTAGTTCAGTACATATAGAAAATTGTAAATTTTAATTAATTTTGTACTAGACTATTTGTAACAGTACAATTTTTATGAAAAATATATCTATAAAATATACAAACTACATCTAAGTCGTTACCACTTTATTATAGGTACTTCGAATACCTACAACTTATTTATCTATTTATCCATCCATTAAAGTTTATGAGCCGTGTGTAGATAATTTACGAAACATTGTAGACGTTTATGGGAGTATAGAAACACCCTATAATAGTTAGTAGGTATATTAAGAAATATAGAGGGTGGCTTCCTACACCATGTTGTTCTCACCTTATAAATTATCTTTTAAATATTTCAGTTTGGTTTAGGATTCAAATGTTACAATACCTTGATGTTTTTATTGGTATTTTTAGATTAAAACCTAAAATTGTTCAAGTCACAGCACTACGTTAGTAAAATATGTATTTAAAATAAAAACTCTCTCAAATAAAAATAGCAAATCGGCCTAAAGATAATTAATAATGAAAAAAACAGTCGTAAAATTTCAATTAAATATAATAATAACTTATCTTTAGGTAAAATAATGTAAGTAAGAATTTAATAAAAAATATAATTTATAAGTTTATATAGATAACAATTTATATATTTGGTTACTTAAATAATATAATTGAGGAAAATCATGAAGAATACGATTTTCCCCTGAGAGAGATGAGAAGATGTCCATTAGGTTTAGAAGAAAAGGAAGTTATTTTATAAGGGGACCAAATTCAAGTAAGGACAGTACAAACAACAATACCCAGTGTCCCCAACTGTCAGGCTATTCGTAAATTCCAATGGCTTTGCTACGACTGTGATAAAAAAATCAATTTCCGCCATTTTGCCGTTTCCACCCATCCATTATAACGAATTAAAATGGCTGTGAATAGTGGAGAAGCCTGTTTTATGAATTATTGAATGTCGTATTAAAATAAATGATAAAATTTAATAGAAGCAATCGCTAGAACATTTTTTTTATTTGAGCATTTTCAGCTGGATAGCAGAGAAAATATAAATTCTCTATATTTTTAACGTTTTCCTAATAATTGTTTAACGTGTAATAATCGAAACAATAATTAAATATTACCAATATTAATCATTCGAATTTAAACTATGTATTATTATAAAATAATTATATAAAAAAAAAACAATAAAGTGACTATTAGAATATTTATCTAATCTATGTAAATAGAACAGAAAATATACAATGGATGTTAACGAGAGTTTTTTTTGTTATTGTTAAAGAAGAGAAAAGAATTACTTTGATGTTATTCGCAAAAATATTGAATCAATGAGTGAGAAATAAAAATATATAAGTAAAGAAAATTGTAAAAATTATTCAATATCAATAGTACTAATAACTTTAAGAAGAATATGTGTCGAAATAGTATTTAATAGTTATGTTATACATATAGTATTTATTATGAATCCTCAAATATCTGTTCAAGTGTATGTATATTAAGAAAATTATGCCTCTACTGACTCTAATCCTTTGTGATTAAGTATGAGAATATTGTATTTCAAATATTTACTTACATTAAATAATACAAGATACTCCTATTACTTAAACAAAAGGCGTTAATTTAAATCTTACATCCATGGTGTAAATAAAAGAAATCGTGATGAATATCGAAACCTATCCCATTTATTTGGTACGATCCTATAAAAAAACTGAAAATGTCGCAGACAGGTTTTCACGTGTTTTTCAATTTCCAGCCCACCGTATCACATCCAGCTGAATGACTTGGCGGACATTTTACATTTTTTATTCTTTTGTCGCGTTATTGAAATGTGGGCAGGGATGTTATTAACATAGGTGTCGTTTCGTTTTGAAACGATTCTTCTCATAGTTATAAAACATATTTAAGATTTTTTTTAATTTTATTTAGGTACGTTTTAAATAGATATAAATATTAAATAGTTATTAGCCAGCGTTAGTCATATACATTTTAAGTATTTTCGTTAATTTTTTATTTTTTCTCTTTATTAAAATCTTCCGTGGACCTTAAGGAACATACAAAAAAATGTTTTGCCGAATTGGTCTAGCCATTCTTGAGTTATGCGCTTCCCAACATTCATTTTTATTTATTTAGATGATAGCTGCATGTGATAATAAAATAAATTATTGTACTGCTTCGATGCTAGAAATATAAGAATAGATTGAATAAAACGAGAACATTTAAATATGAATAAGTTAATAGAAGACACATTAATAAGATAATTATTAATTATGATTGCATTGTCGTACCTAATAAGATCAAACTTCATCTGGTCACGAGATTTTTAAAACATTGTAATTAAATAGTATGGTAATTAAACGTATACGTAATATTGTTACAGTGTAGACACAATGTCAAGAACGAGCGACTAATAATACTTTCCCACATAAGACATTTTACCTTTTATGCACATTATTTTGCATTGCATACGATGAATGTCTATACAGATATCACCTCCAGGTAAATTTCTAAGCAATTAATAAATTTTCTAATAAATTAATTAAATTTCTAAGAAATCTATTGTTAACTGTATCGCCGGCGTGTCCGCGGCCGTGGAGAGAATAAATAAAATTGAAGTGTCTGTTTGTAATGTCAAAATAACAGCGTTTTATTAAATGCATGCTATGAAATTATATACGGTACTTATAAGAAAAACAAAATTTGTAAATTTTTGTCTGTCTGTCTCTCTGTTTGTTCCGGATAATCTCTCAAATGGCTGAACTCATTTTGACGGGACTTTTACTGGAAGATAGCTGATATTACAGAAAGTAACGTACACTACTTTTATTTAAAAAAAAATTAAAACGTACCTAGGAACAAACCCAAGCGAAGCGAGAGTGAGTCGCTAGTTTAACAATAGGTATGTAATGTAACATAGGTCATCATTACATTCTAATATACATATAACCAATATGAATTTTTGCTTTTAATGGAAATTGGACTAACTTTATATCACTGACTGAAACATTTACCTACACTTCGTAGTTCTTATCATAATAATCCCCATCATCTAAATTGTCTAGTGGCCAACCGGAAGTCCTAGGTTCGAATTCCGGGTCGGGCCAAGTTTAAGGACTGAGTTTTTCTGTTAAGATACTCTCAGTAGAAGCCCGGAGTTGGGAAGTTGGCGGTATTGCACCCCCGTGCATCGGAGTTTTTAAGTTATTTAATTAGGTTCTTCTAACACACTGAAATCTAACTACTGACAGAGATCATATAATACTATACTACTGATGAAAATTAACAATTATATATTTTTTTCCAATTACAATATTGTAAGGATTATCTCTTAATATTTTTCTTAGTTTAATAAGCAACGTTGGGCTAGAAAGTTATATCCCTAAGCCATTAGTTCCCTAAGCAAACAGGCCACACCACACGACGCGCGACGCGATAAACAGTTGTAATTCACGATCGCATATCGCGTCGCCGCCCGATAATACGGGGCACGCGCCGGCTTATGATATTTGATGTCGTTACAACTAGAGAGTGAATGTAGATGTGCCTAATGGTTTAAGTGAGAATTTTATTTTTAATCTATTTATTTTTACCGACTCTATATCTCTTTTATCTTATATTTAATGTAGAAGCAAATGTAGAGAC
Organism: Brenthis ino; assembly: GCA_921882275.1. Classification (NCBI taxonomy): domain Eukaryota; kingdom Metazoa; phylum Arthropoda; class Insecta; order Lepidoptera; family Nymphalidae; genus Brenthis; species Brenthis ino. The sequence goes on from OV170222.1 coordinate 19,071,372, forward strand.
TACACGGTACACCTAAAAGTTATATGTATATATTTTTATTATAATTTTTAAGCCAATAGTGACATGTACGGTAAGTTGCCAAACAGCAACAACTCACGTTTTTTGTTTTAAGATATACGAATGCACCAATTAATTGATACAATAGAGCAGGAAGTAAAGGGATGTTACCTTGGATGCATAGTTGTTATTTTTACAGAGTTACTTTTTGGGTTAACTGCCAAGACAATTGTGTAGTAAATGGTAATATAATAAATCACACCATCGTTATTATAAATTAAAAATTAAAAAAAAAACCCTACGCAAATTAATTCTCATTGAACGATTACACTGGCACGCGTGAAGCACTTAATCGAGTAATCATACGCCAAAATGCCTTACATCATTTTGGAAAAGAGCTGATACTCTTACCCTGCTGGACCGATACTAACTAAACATAGCTAAGAACCGCCGCAATGAAACTGGCTTTCAAATGAAAAAAAAAACCATATCGAAATCGGTCCATTTCTTTGAGAGCTACGATGCCACAGACAGACACACACACACACACACACACACCAACACATCGACGTCACACTTATAACACCCCTCTTTTTGTGTCCGGGGTTAAAAACGAGCTTAGTTTTACTACATTCGTTTTGAACATACATCATACATCCGACTTTAAGTATACTATATATAAATGTGAAGGTATAGATGTATATAATTTTAAAGTTCAAATAAAATAACTTAGATAAAGATTGGTAAAAAAATTGTGTGTGTGCAATTCCAATTCACACATGGTAAGAGTGAAGTGAAACTTCAGAAAAGTAACCTACGAGAGAATGAGAATATCAGGAGTGGGATAATCATAAGGTTTATGGTTTTTATAATATTTTTGCCAAGTTTGAAAGTTATTTTACATTTTATTTGACATAAATATACATTACATATTATTCAGTAATTAATTTTATTATTTTTCACTTTCTGTGTAATATATTCTATATCAAATAATTAAATAAGGCATATTACAATCATATATTTATAGAATATAATACACGGAAAAAATATAATATTATATATTTGTCAGACAATAACAACGGTTACCATGGCAATGTATTCTATCTCATTCGATCGCTATCTTAATCCTTATATTTATGTGTTTGTCTTTTTTTTAGTGTCGCATTTCCGTTTCATCGAGTTTCAAATCACAAAGATTCTAAACAAGTTTTACTTTAACACTACAATCTGTTTATTATTTGCCTCAGTATTTAGATAGCATTATATTATTATATGGTTATAAAATTATAAATTAATACCATCCTAAAAAACTATACTTATTTAAATAATAAGACATCAGTATTTTTACCCAAATAGGTAAAAATGAAGCTAATACAGAAAACGTTTCTGCGTATTTCTTAATCTTTGACGCACCCCTCGTTAAGGGCACTACCCTTGTAAAAGTCAGCGTGAATAGCGCTAATCCTTATCACCGGCGAGGGTTAGAGTGAATCAATTAAAGATAAGCAAATATGCTCCATTGTTGCAGAATTGAATTGCTTGTGAGAGGAAATTAACTTTGCGATAAAGCGATCCGTCATGTGTGACATGCCCTTATATTGTTTTACTGATTTGTTTTACTGAGCTTTACAGTTTCGTGTGAACATTTTTAATTTTGTTTAAATTATAATTATCTATACATATAGTAAAATTGTAACTAAGCCAAATCTGTACAGTAAATATTTTAATACTTTCTTAGATTTACGCGAATATTTGACATTTTAAATAAAACTATCTTTTCGGATTATTTCGCGGATTTATTTTGATTTTTGGTTCCCGACGTTTCGAATGCTTTACAGCATTCATGGTCACGGGAGAGACTGAGGTGTTACATGTCTTGAAGGTATAGTTGTTACAGACAGCCTACCCACAATTAACAAAATGAAAATTGCAAAAATTACCTTACAATATTTTTTAACTTTAAGCATTTTTATAATTTTAATTAGTTTTATTATTGAATCTGAACACTAAATATAGATTACTTATTAATATTTTAAAAATTGTAATAATTATAATAATAATAGCAAAAATTAAATAAATAATATTCCAGATTCAATTATAAAACTAATTAAAATTATAAAAATGTTTAAAGTAAAAAAATATTGTAAGGTAATTTTTGCAATTTTCATTTTGTTAATTGTGTGTAAACTGTCTGTAACAACTATACCTTAAAGACATGTAACACCTCAGTCTCTCCCGTAACCATGGATGCTGTAAAGCATTCGAAACGTCGGGAACCAAAAATCAAAATAAATCCGCGAAAAGATAGTTTTATTTAAAATTAAATATTTTTTTGGAAAATCTTATTGAAATAAACATTATTATCGATACAGCAGCCGAATCTATAGTTTTTAGATTTTTTGTCTGTCTGTCTGTTACCGCATCACAGAAAAATCACTGGAGGAATTTTGTTAAAATTTGGTATGGTGATAGCTGGTTATCCGGGTTGACATATAGGATACTTTTTACTGCGGAAAAATATCTCAGTTCTGAGAAAAAATACAAATACTGCAATGTAAGAGTATTCTAATATGTAAAACCTAAGAATTTGGTTTTTAGTCATCTGAACGCGGGCGGAGCCGCGGGCAATGGTAGTATTATATAAAAACGATTTAATTAAAAATATTATTAAACGTACCTATTCATATCTCTTGTTTATCTTATCAATAACATATATTGTTTTTAAGACATTTTCTTGTTCAGAGCATAACAACATTTCTTATAGAGCTATCAACTTGTCTAATGTTAAAGTGATAATTGAATTTTATAAGCCGAGCATTAAACTAACAGACATACATTTTTACTCAATAAGTGTCATAATACCATATTTACTTAGATATAAACACAAAGAGACAATAAAAATATAATTTCCCACGTTATAATGGATAATGGAAAGAAATCATCAAAATTCCGTTCTTAATGTTACTAAATCTGAAAATCAAACTATTGACTTTTCACACAAGAGATTACATACCAACGTTCACGATTAAGTACACCCACCCACACAAGTTAAATCAAATTTTATGAGTTTTTTTAATGTGAGAAATCCAAACAATTTAAAGCTCGGATTACGGTTGTAAGCTGATTTGAATTTTTTATTAATGTTGTAATGTATAGTGCAATAAATGTGGGGGACGGTGTATTATTGTATTATATCGTTATTATTAATTTAGTTATGAATTATTCAGCGTGGGGTGCGAGAGTCGGCGAATTATTGTGGTCAGTGTGCGCTACTGTGATTTTAGCTCCCAATAACTGTTGTAAGAATGACCGTCTGATCCATGCATATTTCATTTTGTATTTCACAAGTCTCTATTTTTAATATTTAATTTCATTAATTTTAATTTAAGAACTAACTGCTTAAACAATTGCAGGTTAAGCTTTAAGCTCATAGTTGGGATAGCAAGATTATTCTTTTAAACTGTCTTCATTATCATTTAAATCACTTTCTCTCTGTTTATAATGTTGGCTTTTAAATTAATAAACATTTACTTTTACCGCGAGAGACAGAAAAAGTTTTTTTTTCCTTTATTGGATGGCGCCACACTACAATAGTCTATAATCTAAACTAATATTATAAAGAGGTAAAGTTTGTGAGTTTGTGACGTTGTAGGGGGTAATCTCTGTATCTACTGAACCGATTTAAATGAAATTTGGTAAGAGGATAGTTTGAGACCCTGGGAAGGATATAGGATATAATAATGACTATAGCAAATCATTTTCTTCATTTGCTAGTGAACCTTATATGTACATGAATTTAGGATCTCTAATGAAGTGACTTTGTGATTTTGTGTGCAACCTAAAATATACAGATAATGCATCTCTATAACATTGTTCTATGACTCAATTGTTTACCTAAGTATTTATCACTTGTATGCTTAAACAAAAATACTTAAAATTTTACCTTATTGTAATACTATGTAAAGAACAGCAATATCTACATATTTTTTATAACACCTCAAATGATAATTTCGTCATTAGTTTGACATTAGCGTAAGGACGCATTCAACCAAAATTGATAAAAGCCAATGCGTACATATCAGGACATTATTAACATTGACGCGGAAAAATCGCTAAGTATATTTATCGAAACGTGTTTCCATTGTCACACCTAAAACGAGAAAAATATAACCTCAATGAAGTAATTTTACATATATCTTGTATTTTTAAAAATAGTTAATAATATTGATATGGAAATTCATCTTCAGTTATGATTTTATTATAAATATTTTCATTTTCGTTATCATATTTAAGTAAATTACTTTACATATGCATAATACGAAGAGTAAAAATCTACGAAAATATATGTTAAGTACGAGTCATTCTGCTGAGGGCGCCTTAAATTTCCAAGCGTAGGGGAGCGGGGGGCACGTTGTTACAATTTTTAGATAAATGTCAATATGACAAAAGCTATCAAATAATTTATACATTTGATTGCTTTTATCGTTAGTATGTCTATTCAGCTATTAAAATATGATTGAAAAGTTATTAAAATTCATGTATTTTTTTCACAATCGACAATTTAATCAAAAAAGTCGTTTGTAACAACTTACCCCACATTTGGGATTAGTTGTTACATCTTCGGGGCACGATGTTACGATAGATAAATAAACAAAATCATCAATTATAAATCATTTTTATTATTATTTGATAACGTTATAAACAAAAGAGATCACTTTAAACAGTTTTCTAACATTTATGAGTAATTATAATATCTATATCGTAATTTTTGAAGATTTTTTTTTGTAGAAAAATAACATAACTATGTCACTTTTAGCAATGTCAAATGGAAGTGTAAGTGCAAATGGAAATAAACAATCTACAATATTTCTTCACACGTTACGTGCCGCGTTATAATAAATGATTATAACAGTACCTTGAGTGAGGTAATGACATGTGAGAGATTAGTACTTATTGACATTGAATGATTCGGAATTAAAATATTACGTGCTCGTACTTTGTTTTGTCATCTTCTTTATCTTTTATCATTACCGCATGACAAAAGGTTGAGTTCGATATATAGTTGGATGGATGGGAGTTCGGTATAGTAGATTTATCCCCTAGGTATTGCTACTTGGATAATGGATTTTAACAATTTTTATTGTTGTAAATTATATACTTTCTAAGAACATCCTCATTTCTTGTATTCAGCCCTTTTTAACGTGCCACTGCTGGGCACGGGCCTCCTTTCAATACGAAGGGGATCAGGCCATAGTCCACCACGCTGGCTAAGTGCGGGTTGGCGGACTACACATGTCTTTCGAAAATTTGCTAGTTTCTCTCAGACGTGCAGGTTTCCTCATGATCTTTCATGGTAAGGCAAGTGATACCTAATCATGTAAGAAATGATTCGCACATGAAAATATAGGAGGTGCGAGACCCGGGATTTGAATCCACTTCACTTGGTTTCCCAAGCTAACGCGATACCACTGGGCTACCACTGCTACCCTCATTTCTTAAAGACGTAATATTCAAAAGAGCAACAATGAAACAATTAAAATATTATTATCGTAATTTCCGTTTGTCATCGTTTGTGTCTATTATCGGTGGACGTATAAACGGTAATAAAATCGTAGCTTATACATTTATTTAATACTATTTATTAATTCACTTACTAGTTATTCGTATTTTATAAGTAAATAATAGTTATAACTATATTACCCGTATACATACTCACAAACTTTCACATTTATAATATTAATACGGATTAAAACGGATATCTCTGTTGGTGTCTAAATAGAAAAATAAGTACTATAAAAATTTGAATCCTTTTAGTCAAAAGTCAATGTTGTAAGTGCTTAATATTATATAATTTTTCATCAGTTATCCTACATATTGTCCAGTTCTGTTTACTTATCATCTTCGCTAATTTCACACGTTATAACCCATTTAGCTTGAACAAACGTTGTGTGTTATTGGGACCTCTAATGGGTTATGCACACTACAGGGGCCACCCGCGAAGTCAGATGGCTTAAAACTTACATTCACAGTAGGCAGGCTTTTTTTTCTCCCTGTACATGAATAAGTTAGTTTTTTCATTGACTTTACTGAGGATTGCTTATATAAGTAGAGAAATTTGTTTCTTATAGATCTTACTTGTGTATATTATTCCTGCGTATTCTTATTTCTATATAAATCTTTTAAAACAATTTACAGGATAATATATATCCATTAAAAATAACTACATATATCTATTAACAATTAAAACAAGATTAATTACTAACAGTAAAAATATGTACCTAATAGGAAGAAAACTCAACGAATAAGGTTTTGTTACAGGTTAAAGTAAAAAAAATGTAATAAAAGATAAAAGTTGATTTAAAATGGAAAAATGCATCCCATATGAAACAAAGAATCAATAAACAAGTAGCTGAAGTCTTGTGATTCTCCAATTAAAGGTAAATTGCCAGCAGTCACGCCACACATGCTAATGACGATCTAGCAAACATTGATTTAACAGTACACTTTACACGATTCTGTTTATATTGTATCTACACTTTTATTGAAACTTGATGATTAAAAGGTTTAAGCACCTGTTTAATGCCACTTCTTATTTCCTCGGTGGTGTAGTAGTCATGTACGGCTGCACACCCGGAGGTCCTGGGGTCGAGTCCCGGGTCGGGCCAAGTTTAGTTATTGAGTCTGTTTAGTAAGCCTTAGTAACAGCCCGGAGTTGGGAAGTTGACGGTGTTTCACCCCCGTGCCTCGGAGAGCACGTAAAGCCGTCGGTCCTGCGCCTTAACTCTCACTGGTCGTGTCGAGCCGTCGTCCCACCGGAGTATGAGAGTGACAGGAATGAATAGAGAGTGCCCTTGTGTCTGCGCGTACACTTGTGCACTATAATATCTCCTGCGCAGTTGGCTAGTCTCAATGAGATTGGCCGCCGTGGCCGGAATCGGTCAGGAGAACATCATCAATGCCACTTTACTCAAATTATTATTCGTTACTATTTCTTACTAATAGCTTGCCCGCACTTCGCTTAAGTTCGTCCTTGGGTCGTACGGGAGTAGGCGTACGGGAGGAGGTTCTATTGGGTTTTAGTGGGTTGTACTGGCTTTTCTAGCCGTAAGCCCCACTTAACTACCTGTATATATGTGTATATTGCAGGTATGCGTAAATGCATATCGCAACATTATACAGACAGCGCCAGCTTTTGCCTAAAATATTACTAACAGTAGCCTACGTGTCACTTCAGAACGTAGTCTATTTTGGTAGTAAACAAACAAATACACCACCACACGTTTCAGCGATCAAAGAGTAAAAATATATACAAACAGGTACACATATAAACTTTCGAATTTACTATAGTATTTCAATTATTCATAGTATTTCAGTAAATCCTTAAGTCTTCCAGTTAAGTTTATAATATCATTATTATTAGTATAAATCAAGTGCATCTATGATTATAATATTGAAACCATTCGGCGCATTCGCTACATACAAATCAACGTTACAATAAGAAAATCCGTTGACAATATCGCCTTTCAAAAACCGATACAATAAATTTAATTTCAATATAGACAAAGGGACCATAACATTAATACACGAACTCATATTTTCACAAAAGGCGTCTGAAAACAAGCTTATTCGGTTCGGCGTATAACATTGCATAGTAATGTGGGCTATACCTTCATGTCATAAATACGTACATATCGAACGATAAATATAAGAAACAAAGCACTACACACGTATAAAACGAGCCTACATCTCTTAATGATATGTAGATTCTCTGCATTAGTTACATGACTGTGTTCTCGGTGAAAACATCTCGCAAACTCAAGAAGTTTAATAAGTCCTTATAATAATATAATGTTTAAAGTAAACGGAATCTTATTATAGAAGTAAATGGTATATTTTTGTACGTATCGTATTATAAATTACGTCGTTTTGGTCCGCGGATCACACCGACTCATTAAACAAGACATAATTTAAGTCCATCCCTTGACGACATACAATTTAAAGTTGAAATCGAACGATCTAAGCTCCAATTTCGATTAACGTCCCTCGCTATTGTTGTTCCATTTCGGACTTAGCGTTGATACTTTGTGTATCTAAAATGTTAAACGAATATAAACCTTCAAATTGTACGCATAAGGTTTAAATTTATATAAATGAAAAGGGAAATTGAGACATTAGAAAACTCGGAGCGGCTATTACCGTGTTCTTATAACAAATGCACGACGGCGTACAGAGTAAGATGTAACTTGTGCCGGTCTGCATAAATAAGGGTCGAAGAAGTATCGGTTATTTTAGTACTGGGACCCCAGGTGGGCGTGGACCCGTCATATATCATCGACAACAATTATTAAATTATCTTTTTCGTTGACATTAAGTAATTGTTTTGGTTGGGCCGAGCTCATAACTAGCGCGCCGAGAGATGAAATATAGTTCTCGAGATATTCCTTTACGTGACCTTAAATTCCATCGTCAGAAAAATATTTATATTTTGTAAAATATGTATGTACGATGGTAATTCCATAGATTTAATAGTATTGAAAAACCATAAAAATAAAGTTAGTTCTGTAACTAATAACTAATAATAATTAAAGCGATTGTTTAGTTTAGACTAAATACACAAACTTGGTCTATACTATGTATTAAATAGCACAAAACCTATTACTACATTTAGTGGTCATTTATCATGCACTGCAGTGTAATCGGCCCGGCTGACGGGTGTTCGTGTAATGATTCAAAAGCAGTAATTAATTAGGCTAATAAAGCTATCGCAGCAAGTACCTAAATGATTATATTATGTTGGTAGATGTGTGACCTGACTTCGTATGAGTGAAAGGGAGTTTGCAATCACATGTTAGTCTAAATAGTACTTATTTTAACAATGTACATAGTTTTAAAAGAAGTAACTAATGATTAAATAGTCTATGGCACAGTGCTACTACTAGAGACTTACCTACCTCGCTTCGCTCGTGTGCGTTCTAAGGTCCGATTTAAATAGGTAAAATTGTTTATTAATATTGTGAGTGTTTTTTAGGAGATAGACATATGCTATCCCGGACTTAGTAGACATTTTTAACATCTAGATTTTAAGTACCTACATTTTATTGATGTATCTTTTAGGACTTAAGGCTTAGCCAGGGTTAGCCATTTAAATGGACGAGAACAGTTTTTTTTGACAAACGCCATCATAATTCAGAAAATATTTACAAATTATACATACAAACCTACCTCATGTACATATAGTTTTTTAGTTAAAACCGTATCAAAATCCGTTGCGTGGTTTAGCAAAAGTAAGCGTAGCGTAATTTTATTTTTCTTCATTCTTACCTACACAAGGTAGATAAAAAACTATTCTTCCAATATCCAAGAAACCAACTAAACATTGCATGACTGACCCGAGCTCATGCCATGCGAAAGCTTGCTGTCTTCTTTCTTCATGAGTGTAATTCGGATATATTTAAATAGGTTTTTTACGCAGATTTGAAGAATGGAATCAAAAATCATTTTATTCTCTACCTAGTAAGATAGGTAAGGAAAAGTATAACTAAGGACGATGAACCCACATAACATATTTATAATTTAACTTGTATTTTTTCTTCTAATGTACTATTCATATAACTTTTTCTCTCTCTCTCAATTCATGTAAAATTATCTATCAATAAATATGTTGTTAAATAAATAAATATATTGGGACATTAACACACAGCTCGGAAAGCTACGAGGCTTGTGTTATGGATACCAGATTTTTGAGACACTACACATATATATTATATAGCTTACATACATATTTATTACATACATATTAAAAATAAACACCCATGACTGGAGTACAAAAATTTATGTTCATCAAAAAATGAATGCCCCCAGTGAGACTCGAATCCGCGACCACTGACACAGCAAGTAGGTTCACTAGAAACTGAGCCAAACGTGTCATCGAATATAGATATAGCGAATGCCAAATGTATCTTTTATTATTTCAATACAGAAGATTATGTAAAGTTCCTCAATGCTTCAGCCTTATCGTATATTATTTATAAAGCTAGAATTAGCGATAAGAGCTGTCTGGCAATAACGATTGGCTATCTTAACTTCTCCTCAAGATAGGAGATATTACGCCGCAAACGAGCTTACAAATATTTATTTTCGCTTTATATTCTCGTTGACTGTAGTGGAGCAATCAGCCTGCAATTGCCAGCCAAAGATATATCAATTGGGATGCTGTTTCACTGAACACGTGCTGTAAATTTCTATACTTAAGTTTCATTTTGAAGGACCATATCTATACATATAATAAAATTGTAAGTAAGCCGAATCTGTATATCAAATATTTTTTGGAAAATCTTATTGAAATAGACACTATTATCGATACAGAGCCCGAATCTATAGTTTTTAGAATTTTTGTCTGTCTGTCTGTTACCGCATCACAGAAAATCCACAAGAGCGATTTTGATGAAATTTTGTTTGGTTATAGCTGGTTATCCAGGTCAACACATAGGATACTTGTAACCGCGGGAAAATATCTCAGTTCTGAGAAAAAATACAAAAACTGCAATGTAAGAGTTTACTAATTTGTAAAACCTAAGAATTTGGTTTTTGGTCATCTGAACGCGGGCGGAGCCGCGGGCAATGCTGGTTATAAATAAGTCTGCACATTTCCTGACATATTGCATGAAGACAAAATAATTTGTAACGAGAAATATTTTTTTTAACAATTAAGAACCTATTATTTACTTCCTGCTATGCTGAGACACTTATCGCTATTGCTTCGCTCTTGTAGTCAAAGAAAGACATTATCAACTTGATTGCGATAGTATCTAGCTAGACCACATTATTGTCTTAATTGATTCGTCTGTACCTCTCGCCTTTAGCGATTAAAGTGGTTTTTAAGGCTAATTTTACTCCCACTACGAATTTAAATGAGCTTTAACTGCTTTAAACAACAGTATGTTATTGTCTCCATCGTTAATTGATATAGTTAATTTCTGAGATTTAACTTATAGTTAATTTTCGTTCATTTTAAAGTACAGTATTTCCTGTTAATACATAACAGATTGATCAAATGAATGATTTATATTATTTTTTTATTCGTAGTAGAGTAGAAACCTACTACGTAAGGTGTATTTAAATTTTTAATACTTTAAGAATACCTACGAAGTAATTTTAATATTTTTACATAAACAGGGATTTCTGAACTATTAAACCATTATTTCACAAGTAATATACATATGTAATTTCGTCTTCGAAAAAACTTACTAAGCGCATTTGTATTTTATTAGTTTTAGAAAACTATATTAACACTGATAAGTAGCAGTTAAGTTGATCTACGATTACTGCATTTAAAGGCGAACTGAAACAAAGGGACCTGTGAGCATGTTACAATTCCTTACTATTTTATTTTAAACTAGTTTGTTGGTAAAACAAAATTCTATTTGTAATCATGTACATGATTTTCGTTCCACAATGACTCTCATTACATATGGAAAATGCAATGCAATGCAAAATTGTTATAATATGGCATGTGACATGAAGATATTCTGAACAGTACTTCTCCCTCCAATTCAAGCCCATTAACACATTTAAAAAAAAACAAAGCACCGATTCGGACCTTGTTACCATTTTATTTTATGTATAGAACACAAAATTTAAACACGACCAGTAGAAGTGGCGTCGGAGGCGCGTATATCATAAATTTGAATTCTGCAACAAAACAGGATAAAATACGGCCTTATTGTCAGTGGAGTGGAATAAATAAAAGAATTATCGTATTGGAACTACCAGACAGAGAGACTACTTGACAGGGAAATTATTTAGATATTATTTTGTGTAACAAAGGTATTATGACGATAGTGGTGCTATACATGCAGGTTCACCCTTCTAAAAAAGATGGCCCAATTCACGATCAAACTGTTCGTAATGTCTCTACCATGAACGAATTAACCACAATTCGTCCATGGTCTCTACGTGCGATATATAACGCTATGGTTAAAACACTACGTAGTCACCAGCTTATTAAATGGCTATATGACATCGATTTTATTTATTTATAAACGATGTTTTATATAAGAATAATGAAATGAATTTTTGTGGGCTTATTATTTATTCATGCGTTAACGGCTCGTTGAATTTAACTAAAAGGATTGGAGACATCTTATATCCCGTGACAGCACGACTTTTACATGAGTGGAGCTGCGGGATAAACTTACTCGTAGTTAGGTTAAATTGCACACCTTTTATCTGCTAATTTGTACCGGTTATTTAAAATTTAATATCGTAAAAATTACGGAGTGTATATAAATATGGAGAAATTATTTTAAGGTCATTTGAGGGGTTTAAGGTTATTTTTAAGCATAGATTAAGATTTTTAATTGTTCAATTCAATTCAATTCAATTCAATTGTTCAAATCAAATTCAATTCCATTCTTTGTTATTTGGCTTTTACGCCTGGTATATCTTTAACTTTAAAATAATTTTACATACAAACTATGACTTACAATAGGTAAGTAAAGATAAATAGCCTAAAAAAAAGAGTCAACAATTAAAAAAAAATACTTACTTTTGCTTTCTAATACAGGTTATTTTACGTGTAAATTTAAAAGTGTATGCGGTGTTTTTTTATCAAGGAATAATATTAAGGACTATCATATGGCGGTATGTACTCAATAGCCTATCTATCTGAACTTTCTCTTACTAGAGATAGAAATTTGACATAAGCTCCATAAAAATTATATGAAATTCTTATCGCTAGTAAGGAAAATCAAAGATAGATACCTACTGGGAATCGCCGATAAGCTACATCGCAGGAAATCGTGGTTATATGTAGTTACATTAGCAAAGGCAGGCAGCATCCTATATAAAATACCTAGCAGATCTTAAAGCAGAGTTAAAAAAAATATATGCAAATAATTTATATGCGATTTCTTATTTAAATTAAAATAAAATATCTTATAAAATTCTAACAATATATCTGTCTGTGGTTTTAAATTTTTACTGTCCTATAACTATATTAGAATCATGAAATTTGCCAAGAAGCAATGTCATAAAGCACCCACTACTAGTAATGTAGTAAAGGGAAATATCCGGAGACCGGTACTTACAAAAAAAATCCGATTGTTTCATGCTGCAGAGCCTAGTGTGCGAGTGATGTTAGCGCTTGTCCCATTTTTTTAATTATTTATATATATTATATCTTTAAGATAACTGAAGCTCTTACCTAGTTTTTAAAAGAAATACATATTATAATATGTTTAGGTAATTAATAAAATATTCTTCTTTCAATTACGATACCATTGAGTCACAAACTACGTATACGTCATACTAATCGGGGCTGATGAAGGGCGTCAGTTAAATATAATTAGTTTGTTTGTTATCTCGATTAGGCCATTTGCAATCTGGATTTGTATAGAGTTGTTCTGCCTCCTGCATAAATTTTGAGTTCACTAATAAATTATTATGATTATTTTTGAATTGTAGATATATCAATAGTAAAAATATTTTATAGAAAATTCTTGAAGAATCCGAATGTATTCTTACATTAAACCAAATATTTTCATTTTAAATTAACTAAGACAAACACTTTTTAATAGTGGTAAAAACAACTCTCCGAAATACGCCAAAATTCAGTTCTTATCAGATTTGCAATCATGGCGGGTAGATGTTTGATGAATGAACGTTTGTGATGTTAATACCCATATAGATAACAACTGTACAAGCAAATATGAACTTTATTACTAAAAAATAAATCTTTAATTCATTTGACTGCTGAAATTAGTGTATTTCTAAGGTAGCAGTCATAAACATTAATTGAATTTCGTGCTAGCAGCTATACCGAAGCTATTTTATCACGTAGAAAAACAAGGTATGCATTGATACAAGCAGAGTTTTAAAAATTCCTCATGCTTAATTGTTCTCATTACATGCGCCTTAATATAAATACGACTTGAATTGTTTTTATATAGGCAATGCACGCTATTTGCATTCACTAAAACATTCTATGCATTTGAAATATTTAGACGTTATTATAATTTTATGTATAAAATTTTAAGCTTATACCGTGATTTTTATTCGAGCGCTTTGTATATTTTTATGACTTTTTTAGTGGATGATATTGGAAATTTTGTTAGCGATCGGATTCATAATAGTATAGCATATAATCAGTACCATTTTACTGCTACACCCTTAGTCCTATTAAGTACACGTGCCCTTTGTAAAGATAAATCTGATTAGTTTAAGCGCTAAGCTCTTTGTGCTTTGTAGAGAATTTATAATCGCAAATCGTTTGTGAGTGATTTATTGCCGTCGTGTAATTGATTGCATCTTATTATGTTGTTTGTTTAGATTTAGAATTTTATGATAAATGATTGTTTGGAACAATGGATAATTAAGTAAATTTGAGGTTGATACAATAACTTTTGATAAATATTTGTCAAAAAACACATTTTAATTACGCTAGATGTGAAATATGAATGATTTCACAAAAATAATAATGAAAATATATGTATGTATTTTATACGAACATTTCATATTTTTTATGGAGTATTTAATATCTACGTATCTACTATTTTTCATAAAAAATGTACATGTAATTGTATAGTAAAATAGCGACTCACCCTCGCTTCGCTCGAGTTCGACCCTAGCTTGCTTCCTAATACAAACTTTCATCCCCGTTTTCACTCCCTTAAAGGATGATTTCCGGGATAAAAAGTATCCTATGTCCTTCGGTTTAGTAGATCCGGAGATTACTCCCTACAACGCGACGTCACAAACTCACAAACTTTACCTCTTTATAATATTAGTGTACATATTTATTATACAGTATTAGTATACATAGATATTATGTATAATTGTAAGTAAGTAGTGTTGTAAAAAATATTATGGCGTTACAAAACAAACAGATTAACAAAAACATATCTCGATAGATAACATAAAAACGATTAAGAATTTTATTCATGTTTTATATTATAAAATGTATAAATTGTAGCAATAATTACTAACTAACATCTGTCAAAGTCTGCTATAAATAATAATAAATAAGATAGTTTTTTATTTAGAAAATTTAATTAATATTATATTTACATGGCGAGCGGGAAATAATCTTTTTTTTTTAAAGTTATACTTGAGCAAATTAAAAATGTTATATCTTCAAATCGATTCCCCCTTGCTCATTAAATTAATCGGTTGAGACTTAATATTCGATTTTTATTTTTAATCATTTACTTTTATATAGGGGACTAACGAATTAGTTTCTCCAGGTTGCTTTTTTCTGTTTTCATTATACGAAATGGTAATGTTTTGCAAATAAATATTCCTCTTTGTCAATTTGCAACATGAAATTTTTAATTATACATAAAACAAATATATATATATATATATATATATATATATATATATTATATAATATATAATTTATATATATATATATATATATATATATGTAATATATAATTTATATATATATATATATATTATATAATATATAATTTATATATATATATATATATATAAATTTTGTTTATCTCTTCCTTAAGTTCTTATTAAATTAAAAATAATAATATTTTAAGTATTATATTTTATTCATTTATACTAAACGAATTATTAGATCAAACTTTAAAGCGTTAATTTGTTAAAGCAAAATCAATCAGCCAAAAAAATTGTTTTAAATGTTTTTGAATTCTCTATCTCTCTCTATCTGTAATTTCTGCAATAATATAATATTAATAGTTCTAAATATTTTCCTCAACTAAAATTTTATCAAATAAAATTACGTAATATTTTGTAGGTATATATATATATATATATATATATATATATATATATATAATATCTATCTAAAAAGTCGTAAAAGCAGCAAAGGCAGTGAAAATTAAACAGGTTATTAGTTGAAAATTACCGCTGTCGGGATAAAATGTCGCCGGCAATAAAGCCTGAATAGAAGATATAATTTTTCTAGATGGGACGATGAATGAATTTTTCCAATAATTTTATATTTTTTCTATCTATAGGTATATTAAAAAACTATAAAAGTCAGATATTTAATACATCCTCACCTACTTAACTTTATTAGGAAGAATAAGAGTACATATATGTGTATGTACTGAATTACCTAATTGAAAAAACAAAAGTTTAGTATTAGTAATAAAGGCAGTGGTAGCACAGTGGTAACGCGCTCGAAGCGGGTTCAAATCCCGGGTCTCGCACCTCCAGTATTTTCATGTTCGAATCATTTTCAACATGATTACCACTTGCTTTACAGTGAAGAAAAACATCGTGAGAAAACCTGCATGTCTGAGAGAACCTAGCAAGTTTTCGAATGACATGTGAAGTCCGTCAACCCGCACTTGGCCAGCGTGGTGGACTATGGCCCGATCCCCCTCGTACTGAAGGAGGCTCGTGCTCAGCAGTGGGACGTTAAAAAGTACCTGAATACATACTTACATACAATAAAGGCTAGCTTTAGCGTTTAATACGAGCGTAGAATAATTTATATAATAAATATTCATTTCAGATTAGTTATTATCCATAGTAACTATATGCATATGCCTCTGCTCTCTGGTTTTCACTGATTTTTACCACAACAAGTAATGGATGCAGGAGGCAACAAGTAAAGGATAACGAGATACGGGAAATATTTGAAAACTGCTTTGTACATAAAGCAATTTAATTTATTATCTTTATATCATGTAAATTGTATCTAATTGAAATAGTATATTAGTCCTAAATTGACCTTTAAAAGTCACGACTTCTGAGTTTGCTATAAATTAAGAGTATGTGTCAATCTTCTACTTCACTCTACAATTTATTATCCATTAACTCTATGCAATTTGTATAAATTTTAGCTAAAATTGGACAGCTAATATAACCAGTTTCAAAAGTTACTTGACAACTATTTAAAAAAAAAAGATGAGTTTCGTTTAGCATTTTTGTCACTTTATATAGGTATGTAGGTATGTACTTGAGACATTTTCTTTCACAATTGTTAGTCAACTTTTAGTAATTATGAAATTACTGTTTCTATGCTTTAGAATTATTTATTGAAGTATTTTTATATATTGAAATTCAACTTGGAATTTTAAAGTAGAGTCAAAAGTCAACGTAAAAGTAAAATTTTCTGTCCCTTTTAGTAATAGCATTTCCGTGTTAAACAGTATATAGAGTGTTGTGGGGTAAATCACCGCCCATCAGGGGAGTACCGAGGGCCTTAATTACCGCCGCTTTTATAGTTTTAATGAGTTCATTTCGGACCCGGACTAACAAGCGAATACCTATTTAAACCAATTTTGAAATTAATATTCTAAGGGATGCTCACATTTATCGATATTGTATACCGTACCTACTTCATTGTTTCATTCTTATATATACCTACTAGCAGAACTCGCGGCTTCGCTCGCGCTAAAACTACAAAAATCTCTAAAAAGGCAGTTTTCATATAAACTTTCATCCCCTATTTTATCCCCTTATGATGGGATGAATTCCGAAAAATGCTAAAACACGTATTTATTTAATTGTATTGAGGAGCATTTATACCAAGTTTCAAGTAATTCTGATCATAAATATTTTTTTAGGTTGTATTATAACGTGTTATCCCGTGGGAATGTGATAATCTCCCGCGGTAAAAAGTACTATGTTACCTATGTCACTCTTCAGCCCTCCAACTATCTCCACACAGAAAATCACGCCAAGCCGTCAATCGTTTCGATGTGAAAGAAAGACGAACAAACAAACACACTTTCACATTTATAATATTAGTATGGATATATCATTTATTCTAATATGTATCTTAAATTATTTGCACGCAATCATTATGATGATGACAGAATGACTATATTGTGTCTTTTTGTATATAATTTATAAGTAATAAAACCGTTAAAATTACTACCTTATATAAAATATTCAAACGTATTATTGAAAATTAATATTATTGTTACAATGCGATTATACTTGCAATAAAAATAGAGAGAGGTAAGAAATTAAGAAAACAATGTTAATGTTAAAAAAATATTTCTGTGAGTCATCGATCACGTCCCATCACTATTATGTTTATCAGCACGCTAGCGGTCTCTTCGACTATTTTGTCGATATTAATTAAAAAGGGGTCTGTACAAGTTAATATTAAAGAAAATTAAGCAATCTCCGCCCGCCAAGTTTCTAATGAATTTTCGCTTAACAAGAGCTGCCTTATGAAATAACTTTCTGACGAGTTGTTTTGCTTGTGCAGCGTTTTCACTTAATTAAAGGGTGTTTTTAAAGTAAGTTTTTTTGTTTATATTTTAGTACTGTACATTAAACTTATATAAATAAATATATTTTATATAAATAGTATGTCAAGAGAACAATATATGATCTGCTAAAATAACTCATATAAATGAGCAATATTTTTATTTACTACGTACATATGTTATGGTAATTATTATATGAAAAATTATATGAGTAAAATATTTACCGAACAAAAAAAAATCATATTATAATTTTTTTAAGATTTCTGAAACTATAAAAATTAATCCAATAAAATAAATAAAAATCTTATAGGATCACTATGTCAATATACACACACCATATCAATATGTCACTATCAAATGTTAGTGGAGAATAATTGGGTGGTTCTAACTAATATTAGCTAAGTAATAGATGTGGACATTGTATATGACTATTTTTAGGCTTAGTCTTTAGGTAATTATTACAATTTAAAGTTTCAGTTTGCTATAAATAGGTGTTAAACGAATTTTTAACATCTTATTAAAATTATATTCTATAATATATAAATATCCTTGAAATATTACAAAAATGCAACTGTTACTAAAAACGCTTGAAGTGTTATCCTGAACGAAGCAACGGCAGGGCACTAGTTATTGAAAAATAAAAAAATATTTAATTCAATCATATTTATATGTAGTCAAAGATATTGTTTTTAAGTATATTAGTTATGTTCTAGAAGTCTACTTATTAATAATACAATAAACTCAGTAAATGGCCTTATAACAGACCATTACGTTAAGAAAGTTGGGACCCCTCCTATAAAGAGGAGGGGAGCCTGGGGTGGCAATCGTCCCGCAATTATCGCTCTATTAAGTAGTTTAGAGGCGTTGAAGATATGGCCTGCTGGGGGCCACTAAAATGTTCGTTTATAGGTATAATAAACGTATATAACTAAATAAAATTGTTTGTTGGTTTTAAATAATATTTAGTTCATCTATTTTTTTAATATACTAGCGACTCACCCTTGCTTCGCTCGGGTTTGTCCGTAGGTAAATTTTTTCTAAAATAAAAGTAGGCTATTTTACTCCCTATAACATCAGCTATCTTCCAGTGAAAGTCCTGTCAAAATCAGTCCAGCCGTTTTAGAGACTACCCGGAACAAATAAACAGACAGACAGACAATAAAAAAATGTATTTTTCATATATGTACCGTATATAATTTCATATATTTAATTATAGAAAACGTTTTGCTTCTTCACTCTGCAAAGGTTCAGCGGATATGACCAGGATGCGAGCCTTTGCATCCTCGTTTACCACGCAAGTGCAGTGCAAGTGAGACGTGGCTTTTAGTGTTATCAATAAAAAAATTGGAAACAGTTGTTAGTTTTTTATATACCTAGATAGGTAAATTTTAGCCATATTTATTTTCCTAAAATTTTCAATAATGATTATGGGTTGTATTTCGATTATTGGTCTTGGCTTACACTAGTTACCTTAAATTAACCTCTATATCTAAAGTATCTGTTCCGATTAACCGTTTGTATAAAATTAATAAAGTGGATTTAACTTACACAGCACAAGAAAAAAATTTGTTTTATAATTTTCATGTCCTTCATATTACATAGCTATAGTCTTATTAATTTGGCAATAAGAGGTATGGTTCTATTGTTTTGAGTAGGTAGGTACTGTCTGTTTTACCCAACCGCGACAGAAAAAGTATAGATAAATTAATTTTTCTAGTTTAATTAATTTAAGATTAAAATGATAATATAAAATAAGTATACGTATCAGCTATTTTATGCTATTATAATTTTATTACATGTATAGATGAATAATATATTCATACATATAAAATTATAACTAAGCCAAATCTGTTTATTAAATATTTTTTGGAAAATCTTATTGGAATAAACATTATTAACGATACAGAGGCCGAATCTATAGTTTTTAGAATTTTTGTCTGTCTGTCTGTCTGTTACCGCATCACAGAAAAACCACTGAAAGAATTTTGATGAAATTTGGTATGGTGATAGCTGGTTATCCGGATCAACATATAGGATACTTTTTACCGCGGAAAAATATCTCATATCTGAGAAAAAATACAAAAACTGTAATGTAAGAGTTTGCTAATATGTAAACCCTAAGAATTTGGGTTTTGGTCATCTGAACGCGGGCGGAGCCGCAGGCAATGCTAGTTATAAATAAAAGGTCATTAGTAGATATTTCTACGCATACTATTGTTTTTCTTTTATTTTTTCATTATAAGATACCTACTGTACATAATTTACGGTGTAAAATTTCAAAATATCCAGAAAAAAATACGAATATATAACATTAGATGAACGTTTAAAAATGTAGCCACTCATGTGTTTAACGATATTTCGTATGTAACTATTTCTATAAAAGGCTTACATCTGCTATTATCCTATAAAAGTAAAGTCAATAAATTTTAAAGGCCTTACAAAGCCAACGTTTAAGAATACAATGTCTTTTTTCTTCCCCGTTTAAATCGTAAAAATTCCTCACATTTCTACTTACAAGCCACTTTAAATCAATATTTCAATGAAAATAAAAAGATCGTAGGAGCAAATGAAGTTATAACAATGGATCTGACTATTTACTGAGAAACGTGACATAACTTCCATGAAATAATTGAACAAAAGACCTAATCTCTTCAATAATAAAGTCGATAGTTAAATGGCGTTCGTTTCTCAGATTTAGTATGGAAATCGGTTTTGCATATCTGCATCTTTTTGTAATTCGCTAGAATCTTTAAAAGTCGTGATAGCCAATTGGTGAGAATACAAAGTTTCGTGCTTCGATGTTACATCTGAATTGAGACTAGAGAATCTATTCAAAATAATTTTTAAAAAGACAATGGTATGCTTTATTATGCAAAATGTAAGTGGTAAATTAAGAAGTTGAATATGTTTGTATCGAAATATTTTATGGACCAGCGATTGGCTCAACCTGAACTTTACCCTGATACATGAAGCCGAAAGAAGCGGTTTAGGATCTCTAATATATCGCTAATAGTAAGAACAGCCTCTGTTATATTATTGTAATAACAACATAAACAAATATTTTTAAACCTCATAAAGATTAGCCTTTTAATAATATAACCTACACGTTTCGGTGTACAGTAGGTAGGTACTTATATGAGAATTAACCCCTCAACGTCTTCTAATCGAGATAAAATCTGGCATTTCATCAGCCTTGATAAGGTCTAGTCTTATATACCATGGTTTCTATGGGATAATATTCAAATTACGAAAGGATGTATGCGACTTTTAAAAATTGCTAAAATATAGATAGCGCTGCCTGTATGTTCTATAACAATACAAACATACATAACAAATACAAAGGTATCTAATACTTCAATAAATGCTCAATACTTAAGATGATTTCCTCAATCATAATAATCTGAAACACAAATTTTTACCCAGTTCAGGTAGGTTCCAAATGGCATCATCCGTTGTCATTTATTTTGTAAACATTTTATAACTTTGTAAAAGTATTTGAATAAAATTATGAATTAAAAAAAACAATATGGCTCGTCCTGTTTATCGCTCGTGAATATTCGTCGTCTCGTCTTTTTGACCACATCTGAGTTTATCTTTTGAGCTATAATTCGTAGAGAAGGTACACAAAATACTTGTTATTACTTTGGATTTCTCAAATAATAATACAGGAGTAAATAAAGAAAAATATTAAAGCTTCACATACCAGAAACGTGCTTTATAAAATTTTCCTTTACATTTATGCTCTATCGTAAAAATAACAACAAAATAAACAGCAAAGTAACACATACAAGCGTCAAACTTGTTGTAACCATAGTAAAAATCTGAAAGTATAATAACTTGGTAATAAAAACTGGTCAAGTGTGTGTCGGACCTCTGCTAGGGGCTAATTTAATTCCATTGGTAGGTAAATGCGTTGCACGAATATATTGAGTCCAAT
Organism: Brenthis ino; assembly: GCA_921882275.1. Classification (NCBI taxonomy): domain Eukaryota; kingdom Metazoa; phylum Arthropoda; class Insecta; order Lepidoptera; family Nymphalidae; genus Brenthis; species Brenthis ino. The sequence goes on from OV170222.1 coordinate 19,093,512, forward strand.
TCGGACTTGACTAATTTTTCTAATTGGTTGCAGGAGCCTCGTACTGCATCAAATTTTGACACTTTTTACCACTCTCAGTTAAATATTATTACTTTATAATTGTTCACATTTTAATTTTAAAGATATATATATACATACATATACGAAATTGTTGTCGTACAGTCAAGGTTTTGTGGTAATAAAAATCTAGATAAATAAAATTTAATATGTCTCATATACTAAGTACGTTACAGTGTTTCTAAAGCTAGCTACATTAGCCACTTGGTGTCCCGGCGAGCAAAAATTGCGACCCAATTGGCCTCCCGCCGTTAAAATCACTACACATTCACTTATCAGTATATTGCCCTGTAATTTGTGTTTTTCATAAATATATATAATTTATTTAGTAATTTATCTATTTGAAATCATTTTTAATACATTATCTATATAATCAATCTTCGAAATCGACTTTAAATTATTTCTAAATTAATTGTCATTATTACAAGAAAATATGTATTGTAAAACTTTGCATAGTAAATGCCGATGATGATTTCCATTAACTTGATCTGATGGAGCCTGAATATGGATGAATAATAGAACTACAATGGATACATCTACAATGGATAAGTTAGTTAAATTCTTCGTTGTTAAAATCATTTTCTAAAATTTCAACAGCATATTACAGCCGCTGTTGGCCACTCGGTGTCCTGGAGAGCAAAAATTGCCACTCAATTGGCCTCCCGCGGCTGCAATCGCTACATTTAATCAGCTATGTATAGTTTCGGGTAATTTGCACGTGTGACATTTTGTAAATTTGCAAAGTTGAACTTCTTACCTAGACCAGGAGAAATTTGTATAACTATTTTTTTCTTAATTGATATAAATTTTCCTGTTTCCTATCCAATATCCAACGTTAACTTTAATAAATAAACTTACCTATATTTACACAAAAAAATGTGTATGTACATGCAAATGTTGTCAAATGATGCTAAAAAATTTATAGTAGAGTCAAAAATGCATTTTCTTTATATGTATTTACTTACCTACCTACAATGTAATCGAAATATATTTCAATTTCAATAAAATTTTGATTATAGTAGTTAGCATTCTAGAACTTTAGTTAGAACGGTAATTTTTCTTTACATTGCGAGGAAACCTGCATGTCTGAGAAAACCTAACTAGTTTTTCAAATAAATGTAATGTCCACCAATCCACAACAGGAAAGCGTGTTAGAATATAGCCTGATCCCCTGTATTATTCAATCTGAGGGAAGCCCGTGTTGTGAGGGCTGAATGAGATCTAAGAGTGAGAACTAGACGATAAATAGAGAAGATGTGAGAACGAAGATAATAACATACATATTATTTATCCTAATATTCAACAAGATTCTAAAAGCTTATGATTAAAGGAAACGTTCAAAGCTTCACGTCTCCGTCACTTTCCATTTTGTCACCTAATGAAGTAGGTACCTACCTAATAGTAATTGAAAAATAATATTTTTGTGTTGTTGATTATATTTGGGTAATGCTACCAGAATGACTTATGTCTTGTAAATTAGAACTAGTAATACTTGCTACTTACCCTCGTCTCGCTCAAGGGATGTCCTTAGGTATTTTTTATTATATTTACTAGGTACGTTTTAAATAGATATAAATAGTTATTAGCCAGCGTTAGCCATACAAATTTTAATTTTTTTTCTTTAATTTTTCTGATGTTTTAATACTTATTATCCTATTCCGGACTAAGAGATATCCAAAAAATCAAATATCATAAAAATTAGTCCAGCCGTTCTTGAGTTATAAATGGTGTAACTAGCACGACTTTGTTTTATATATTATATATTTACCTTATTTTATACATTTTCTCTTTATTAAAATTTTCCGTGTACCTTAAGGAACATACAAAAAAATAGCTGAATTGGTCGAGCCGCTCTCGAGTTTTGCGCTTAGCAACATTTATTTTTATTTATATAGATAGACAGATAAAACTTATTACAACAAGCAGCGCCACCTTTTGGCAAATTTTGTTACTAATAATATCGTGTTACTCCGAGCCATAATTCATATTCGTACTAAATTTTATCCGTCTTTACAGCGCGAAGGAGCAACGAACATACATACACATACAAACTTTCATTTTTATAACAGTATTGTGATACTGTAATCGCACTCTAACTCTAACTGTATTGCCACACAGGCGGTGTAGTGGATCAACAATATTTTATTAACCGTCAATAGGTCGATAATAACTGTTTAATAGACATCAATTTATCCTCAGTAAACTAACATAGGAAAGAACTCTACCACGAAAATATTGAACCTTATACGTTGGTATTAAGGAAATTATATGAAAAAACAAAGATGTAATTAAAATGGTTTGGACTACAAAAGGCATTTCGAAACGCGTGCCATGATTCGGCGTATTCTAAAGGACCACCAATCATAGCAGCTGATTAGTGTTGCCTTAATGATTATATAAATATCGATATTAGTTTAATGTAAAAAAAGAAAAGGATCCTAAGTGTAAAAATAAATGCATATTAAACTAAAAAATAAAATATTGTAAAAATAATTCTTTGCTAGAGGAACAAACGTAACTATGCGCATTACTTATTTAATTATATAAGTTATTATTCGATTTAATTAATGAATAAATAAATTAATCGTAAATATAAGAAAATATTACTTAACCAATTTTATATGTATAATTATTTCCCTTCTGTAGTAAAAGTTTTATAATTACCAACCATGATTTATGAATACCGATAGAATTCTAATTTTCATAGTCGAGTATTGATTATATTAATTAACCCATATTCATAAACAAAAATATTCGTCTTATCTGTATCTGGATTATCCGTATTATTAATATTAAAAATGTAAAAGTTTGTGAGTATGGATGTTTGTTACTCTTTCACGCCAGAATGGCTGAACGGATCTGGATGTAATTTGGCACAGAGATAGATTATAGTCTGGCAAAAGTTTGTATGTATGTATGTGTATGTTTGTTTTTCACGCTAAAACGGCTGGATGGATTTGGGTATACTATGTAGTATTTATGGCTTCTGTTATGTTTAATAGAATTCGCTAACGAGTGACGCTACCTCGTCGCTTTAGTGCTTATTACTTCAAATTACCAACCAATATTTGTGGTATCTCTTTTAAAAAGAAAACTTTATTTTCAATATTTATTTACATACATACAAATGTGTATTTTATACCAATAGAATTGACATTTATAAGTCAGTAATTGTGTAATAAAAGCTCTTTCGATAAACTGGTCGCTTAGACAAATAAGCACTTAGACGACGAACTTTACATATTTTTTTAATATACTAAGACACCGAGATGCTAACCCGAGCAAACCGAAGATTAGTCGCTAGAATAAAATATTTAAAAATAGTATTCAGCCCTTTATAACGTCCCACTGCTGGGCTTCCCTCAATACGAGGGGTATCGGGCCATAGTCCACCATGCTGGCCAAGTGCGGGTTGGTGGACTTCACATGTCTTTCGAAAACTTGCTAGGTTCTCTTAGATATGCAGAAAACAACGTGAGGAAACTCACGATGTTTTCCTTCATCGTAAGGCAAGTGGTAATCAAGTTAGAAATGATTTGCACATGAAAATATCAGAGGTGCGAGACCTGGGGTTTGAACCCGCTTCACTCGGTTTCCCAAGCGAGCGCGTTACCACTGGGCTACCAATGCCTTATTTAAAAATAGTAGAATATTATAAATTTCTAAATTAGTCAGTTATACGTTTCGCTGGCAGTTGAGTATCATTATATGACACATCACTTTTAATCACTAAAGGCATTCCCGACGCACAATCAGCACACATTGAATATTCTTTGTAGACCTGTGATTTATTGATTGCGTCTCTGTCAACACGGCCGGCTGACATTTGACACCTTAGAACATGTTAGAAGTGATATTATTTTATTTTTTCATAGCTTATATAACGTTAAAGAATTATTAAAACAGTATTTTAACCGACTTCAAAAAGGAGGAGGTCCTCAGCTCGATTGGTTTTTTTATGTATGTATGCCTTTAGTATAGATTTCTCAGATCGCGGCGAGTGTAGTTACCTACTATTACATTTGGCTCGGCACCGACTTCAAACCTATCTATAGGTAACACATACGAACTACAGTATTTTTATTAATATTAAAGGTATTAGGTTTGCATAAGAGGTGTACTAAATTTAATCTTTATTAAGTTATTTTATACTTTTTAGTTTTTGAAGTCAGTTATTTTAAACGTAGTTTATTTTGTATAATAAAATTAATTTATTAGAGTAATAATTACAGTTTGATAGTTTTTAAAAAGATATGTGAATACGAATCTTTCCCGCAGTTCCGCTCGTTTCACGAAGATTTTTTGTTATCTTTCCTTGTAGAGACTGCGTTCCCTGCTTCCCGCTTAAGTGTTAGTATGTAAGGTATAAGATGTTGCATGTTTATAATTTTTTTTGACATTATTATTATTTGGATGTTTAATAGAAATATTAGAGCCCGTGGCATATACAATGTAATTTAATCTAACTTCTTCCCTAGATTCATGCCTTCAACATCAACAATACCTTAAAGAACATATGTGGGAGACTCGAAAGCTTATATTCAATTCTAAATATACTCGCACTAGTAAAGAAGGACGAAAAAAGTAATATTATAAAGTAATAAAGATAAAGAGTAGGTAATAAAATTTATAGAGTAATTTGACCCGATGAATTTAGTTACTCCTGTGGTTTATCTTCGTCAAGCATCTCATCTTTAAGATATGATATGTCTATCAGAAGAGATTTTCATAGGTTAAGTCAACAGCTGGTATTTAAACATTTTTTTTAAGTAGTAACTCTAAAGTTAAGCACAGACAACATCCAATTTGTATTTAAACACAAGTACTACTGAAATGAATGAACTGAAATGAAACTTTTTCCAACAGACTTATTATAAGCACTTTTGAATCGTCAATTTTATTTAAAGAGCGTCAGTATAGTCCGTGAGGAAGCTACCCCCGTCTCGAAAGCAGTTCTGCTGAGAAGAACCAGCGAGAAATTCAACACTTGTCATTTTAAACATCGGGTTGCTCTTTTAAATATCGATCGATCGCTACTATTTTAGAATTAATTAAACAAATCAAACTAATATACCCTACTGTCATACTTTAAAAAATATATGGATGGCATTTCTGAAATCTTCTCAGTTCTGTAATCAATCTGGTCAATACTTCATTTGATCCGGATTTTTATCGATAATAAAAGGCGATTATGAATCACATCACTCGTTAAGTGTATTTAGTGTACAAATGATTGAGCTTGTCGGCCGCCTTTGCGTTTGATTGAGACCTTTGCTGAATAGAGCTTTGTGAATCGCATTTATATGCAATATAAAATACTAGGTGGTCGAACTAAAATTTTAAATATTATAAATGATAAATTAACATACATATAATTTTTACATATCATTAACAGTAATAGTATGTATTATTATAAGTATTGTGTTAAAGAAATAAGTATCGCTGTATTTCATTGCTGAAGAAAACTCGTGTCTAGATTCTACATGCTAATATTTGAAAACTACTTAAACTAACACTTAGTAAAAACGAAAGGCAGCCTAAATATCTGGGTGGCAGGTAAAAACGGCATGAAATTTTACACAAAACTTAACTGACATACGAAAGTGAGCGAATGATTATTTTCGAGAAATATTTTCTCTTAAAGAACTAAATATTGGATAGAAGTTTGTATAGAAGTGCCTTAAAAAAAATTAGAAATAAAATGAAAAATGATGTAGCTTCTGTTATATTGCCAGTAGGAAATACCATGAGGTGACGGCGTGTTTATTGTAAAAGTTTTATTTATCGTGGTAGAGTAAATGAAAAGATTTTACACATGAAAAATAGTGGTTTTAAGAGAAAATATTGAAAGCTTTACTTAGGAATTAGGGAGTGTCGGAATAAAAGACAAAAGGACTAGTTTGTGTAATGTTTATATACGAGTGTATGCATTTATCGGTTTATATACTTACACGTCAAGTAAATGAAGTCACGTAAAATCTATATCTAAATAGGTAAAGATAAAACAGTTCAGTACCTATTTTTTCTCTGTTTGACAACCGATTTTTTTTATTTTTTTTTATTTTGATTTTGTTTAGTAGTTATTTATGCAGTTTAATGTTATGAGTAAAGAATATTGAAAATAGTTTATATAGATAGGTATACTCTATTCATATAATATGTTTTCCTCAAATCAATAATGATTATAGTTGAATTTCGACCACAAGGTGAACACTATTATCATGAAATCTTAAAACAATTTTCTTTCGGAGCTATATTTATATAACGTACCTACACAACGATTTATGTCATTGCAATATATATATTTTTTATTTTTATTCTTATTATTGTTTAACGATTGTAGAAATACATATTTTCTAAGCATAGAAAAAGCTACAATAAAAGCTTTGAATATTAAGGAATATGCAAAATATTTGTGCTTAAAGCTTTATAAAGTTATATTATCTATATTTTTTACAGAACCTGTCTTTCATTTTGTATTGTATTGTGAAAGAACATTATAACATCGTTACTTGGTTCTCATTAATTTTTTTAAATTTAATTTGTACTAAGTACACAGGGGGAATTATTTAAATAAATTTATATTTTTTAATGATTTCTTGTATTTATAATAGTTAATATTTAATAATAAAAAGATACATATATTATTAAACGGTCACTTTTTAACATAAATTTTAATGACGTAGGGAAATTAACAATTTTATAAATTGAAGTTCATTAAGGAAAATAAAAAACTTCATTTGTAAATCTTATATTTTATATTATTTATTAGCATATGGGCATTAGTATGTAAATAATAAAATTAAATTAATTTCGTAAAAAAATCACAGTTCGTTATCGATGCATATATTAACCTGCAGTTACTAGAATCTTCTTACAATTGTTAATATTAAATTGAACTCTTCCCATAGTATTCATTATTCAAATTGAATTATCACAAATAACTATAAAGATTAAATTATTAGTTATATATTATTTGTATGTGGCTGGAGGTATAATAATTAGAGGTAGCCTATACATACAGGCTATATTAAAATAAAGACTAGCCTAGTTGTATTAAATCCACTCTTCAAATTGAAGCAATACAAATCCCATTTAAATTGGCCGAATTTTTACAATGTGCTATGTAGCGGCTAAAACAAAAATAATTCTATCTCTCGGGAACCGTATATTTTTCTGCGATAAAAATTATCTGTGTATTATTCCAGACTATAATCTATCTCTGTGACAAATTTCAACCAGATCCGTTCTGCCGTTCTGGCGTGAAAGAGTAACAAATATCCATACTCACAAACTTTCACATTTATAACATTTATACAGACTTTAAACACAAAATAAAATAAAATTTTAATATAAAGTATAGTATATTAATTTATTAAGAATTAATTTTAATTGTATTATTTTATTTTTAACTATAAGTACAACTAACAAGGTAACAATTAATCAACATAAAAAACACGAAAAAATTCACCATTCTTAGTGTTAATTTTCCGTTTAAAAAAACATAGGATATAATATAACATGGATAAATTAAAAATTGCAGTTGTATTAATAAAATAATTACATTTGTTAGTTTTCTAATCAGCCATGTTAATTATAATAAAATTTTGATAGAGTTTCATGTAATAATAATTGAAAAAAAAACAATTTTATTAAATAACCTCAGCAAAATCTTTAAGCGGAAGTAAACACCCGTGAGAATATTTTTTTCTATATCAAAAATTATTAGCACCTGTAGGATCATTTTACAAATACATACTTGTCACGTTTCTGAAGAATCCATCATTTTAAGGTTAAAATTTGTCTGCTTTTGTATAAAACCTGGAATAGGCCTTTTGTTATTCGACAGATAATGTAAAAATGATTGACTCCTCATTGTGTGCCCTTTGAGTGCAGTGTAGTAAGTCAAATCCTATTTTAGTTGTTAATTTAAGTGCGTCGGTGGACACAGCGTGCGGCAAAGTGGGGTAAATAAAATAAATGTCTATAATTTTAATTTAATTTTTTAAACAATATTTCATGTTAGATTGTTAAATAAATAATAAAAATCTTTATTTCTCACCACAAACCAAAATTAAATAACAGTACATACCTATGTCAATAAAAAATATATAATAATACCATATGGTGCTTAATTAATATGGTATTTTAGTTAAATATTCAAACACATAGAGACTTTTTTATAGAAGGACCATTTTGTATTGATGCAGAAGAAGCCATGTACAGATTTAGTCCTATTGATTTTTAATACTTGTGTGCCAAGTGCACATATAAGAGTACTAGTGGTTTAGAGTATATCAGGAAGTATAAATATTGTGAAATTATTAGGAGAATTAAATGAAGTACATGCAACATAAATGCAAACGATATCTAATCTACGTAAGTTACTTCTCCTTTAGACCACTAAAATTCGCTAAAATTTAAAATAATTCAGTTATCTGGCTTTGCTACTTGGACAACTTCAAAGTGTAACAAAAGTGCAAATTTCTATTGTTTACAAGCAAACCCATGCCTTGAGTGACAGCTCACGGGTGGGTGGGCCACAATGCTCCAATCAGAACAATAAACTTCAATGTCAGTTGACACAAACATTCCACTGCCAAATGCCTTCTATGTCCTAGTTTATAAATTTCGATCCATCTATTTATATATAAATAATAACATTAATTTTAAAACCCAATCAGCATTATCTGGAAATGTATTTGAATATACAGTATATTTTAAGCTTTATCATTAATATTTAAAATAGAAAAAAGCTCTCTACTCTATCCAACCACAATACAAAAAGAAATCCTCTTAGTTCTGCCAAATCAATTATACTAACAAAAGATTTAAAATTGGCTTACTTTTGTGCGAGGTGTGCTAATCTTGTAAACTTTTAGCTTAAACTGAATAAAATATTTTATTTGTTACTTTTTTATATAAACGAAAATTTTAGTTTTGTTTCCTTTTCTCGCCTTATTTTTTGCCTACTTGAGAACAGTTAATAATATATTTTCATGTGAGGTAAAAATTTGACTTGATATCCAATATTCGCAGAAATGGACCAAAATATGTGGTGAACATGTCTTTGATTTGTAATTTTAGAGTATGTACATACATTGTACAAATGCGCAATTTCACAACTGTACATAATCTGGTCAAACCATTAATGGCAAGAAAAAACATAAAAGAATTTTAATTGGTCAATAATACTAACGAAGACTAGAAAAATAAATAAAATACACAATAAAATCAATTTTTCTTGTTTTATACATCCGCTTTACAATAAAAAAAAATAGGGAACAGAAAGGTAATTTAAAGGTTATTGTAAGAAACATAAACATTGGCCCTATTCTTGGCTTTACTATAGAAATATAATGAATATCTTTCGCAATAAACATCACTTGCAATTCAAGAACAAATTATCCTTTTCATTGAGAGATCGCTAACGTCAAGCGATCACAAAAGAGCTTTTGCTGTATTGAGGTGTTCGCACAAAAGGATTAAAATTGACTTCGACACTTGTTGGTATAATCTTAAGCCATAAGAAGTGATCATAATAAAAAAGAAAACAAAAGGCAACAAAAAAATTTCAGTGATGATTTATTTGTAATGAAAAATTATTACTATTAATTTTTATTTGAATTTTTTTTTTTGTTAAGGGAATTAATTAGAATCGTTCCATATACGTCTTTTCTATAGTATTTTTTCCTTTAAAAATAAATTTGAGCATTTTTAGTTTATTGTCTTTGTCATGTACCTGGAAATTACACATTTTGTTACAATAAATAAGTGTCCAAATTTTTTTAGTAAGAATTACCATTGTACTCCAATGTGTGTAGCAAGTGAAAATACATAGACAAAAAATTAATTAAAATTATTAAATTAAAAACACTTCTAAGAAAAAAAAGTGCATACTTTTTTCAATATAAAACAGTTTTTGCGTAGATCTTTTTGTATGTTCTCCTCATCACTTTTACAACTCAACTTAAACTAAACTATGACAGTGCATTAATTCCAATAAGGGAAATGAACTATATAGCGACCTTTCGCTTAGTAGTTATTAACATTGTAACTGTAATATACTTTCTTTTAACAACAAAAAATGTATTTCTTTCATTGTACTTGTACACTGTTAGTGATATTATTATGATGCAAAAATAGCATTATACATATAATTTCGGTATATTCCAACTCTTATGGCCGTATCCTCCACGTATTGAAGGGAAGCCCGTGCCCAGCAGTGGGACGTTAAAAAGGGCTGAATACATACATACATTCCAACTCCGAATTCTACATACTATTATTTATAAACATTTTTTTATATATCTCGAATTCTTGTAGTCTATGGTATTGGTCAACAACGACAAATCCGAAGAACTTACCTAACGTAAGTGCCATTATACAGTGCTTTAATAAATAAAAAAAAATAAGTATATAAGAAAATATATAAATGAAAAAAATAGTAAATAGTTTATACTAAATCATATATTTTTATACAGGGTAAGAGAGACGTTATAAATATAAAACGTTTAAAATGAATGCCGTCGACGCCAAAGCCAGTTATTATATTAATTATTTTAATATGATTGGCTTAATAAGTAAATGAAATGAAGCGCGAACAGTTGCGTACTAGCGGCACTAAGTGGTACTTATTTACATAATGTATTCCTATACATATTTATATATAAGGTTAGTTAGGGATCGTCTAACAAAAGATCGATAATTTGATGATAATCGATCAACGATCCATTTTATCTATTCGTTATTAGTGATTACTTATTGACTAAATATGTACATATATCTATAGGATTGTCGCGGTTGACTTCATCCATTACATTGCTTTTATGTAAGTACTAGCAGGATCCGCGGCTTCGCTCGCGCTAAAACTACAAAAAAAATATCTATAAAATGGTAGGTGTCATACAAACTTTCATCCGTTATTTTACCTCCTTATGGGATGAATTTCGAAAAATGCTAAAACGTATTTAATTAATTGTATTGACTAGCATTAATACCAAGTTTCAAGTAATTCTGATCATAAATATTATTTTCGATTGTATTATGTGTTTTCCCGTAGGAAAGAGATAATCTCCCGTGGTAAAAAGTAGCCTATGTCACTCTCCAGCCCTCCAACTATCTCCACAGAAAAAAATACACGCCAATCCTCCAATTCGTTTCGACGTGAAAGAAAGACAAACAAACAAACATACAAACAAACAAACAAACAAACAAACAAACAAACAAACAAACAAATAAACAAACAAAACAACAAACAAACAAATAAACAAACAAACAAATAAACAAAAAACCAAACAAACAAATATACAAACAAACAAACATACAAACAAACAAACAAACTAACAAACAAACAAATAAACACACAAACAAACAAACAAAGAAACAAACAAACAAACAAACAAAGAAACAAACAAACAAACAAACAAACAAACACACAAACAAACAAACAAACAAACAAACAAACACACAAACAATCACACTTTCACATTTATTATATTATTATGGATATGAATATAAGTTTTGAAATGTCAAAAGTCATAATATTTTTTACAGTTTTTCAAAATATCTATTAATAACTAACTTCAAAGTTTAAGAATAGTTAGAATTAAGTAATTTATACTTAATTAAATTATTTATGTAGAAACTAGTTAAAGATAAATAATTCTAAGGTCCATCTAAAGTCGTTTGTATCTACTTACCTAAGTATGATATACATACGTGTAAGTATGATATATTTAAATCATAATAATAAATAATATAAAATTTAAGAAAATTGAATTTATTATATTACTACCAAAAATCTTTAAATCTTTCTTTGTTTTAATTGGTTTTTTATTATTTTATAATAATACTTCGATATTTTATTTTTCTGTAACGTTGTTTTCTTTTATCTCGTAAATGCAACAATTGAAGCGAAAAAATCAAATAATAATAAATTATATTAAAAACTTCGCCTGTCAAATGTCACTTGCCATAATAATAGTATATTTATTTTACACATTAGATATAATTATTAGTCTTCCAACTATTCAAGAAACGACTATAATTGCGCTAAGTGATTTTTTAACCACGCAATTACGCTCTCACAATTACTAACCCATTTGTTTTGATTACTGACGACCGTTTAGTTGTAAATTCTTTTAAAAGTTTTTGTAGAGATATCGCATTTGTACTGCGAATTGTTCTCACCGTTTAGATTTTATTAGATAACTAAAATGACACATATTGATCATAAATATATTTCAATTATCATGCAAGTTTGTTCAAAGGCGCTTTTAATTATTGTTCCTGTAAATATATTTCTATATGTAGATATTCATATAAATAAAACTGTTATTGCTACTTGCACTGCATTAAAAATGTTGCACATTTTGTGAAAAATATTTTCATAATATGCGAAATTATCAATTTTTTGATTTTACCACAGATTTTGTATGTTTGAGGAGTACTTTTGGATAGTTCAAGTCAGATCTATATTAAGAATTTCTGTGTTTTGTGAGGCAAACCAAATATCACTCACCAAGCATCACTCGTGGACGGTGGTACCGATATTAATGGGATTTTTTATTTTATACGTTGAAGTATGATTTACCTTATTATTAGTTTATTTATGATGCTGCATGAAAATAAACAATCAGACAAACAGATTCGCAAGCAATATCTAGTATATTAGGACAATTGACATGATATGAATATGCAAATATAATTGAAATTAAAAGAGTTTTATAATTTATTCAATATTTACCTGAGAAAGGGAACATGAATACGTATTTCATATTATAGATAGAACCCGCATTATCTTAATCAATTATTGTTTGCATATTTACAAATATGTAAAACTGATTGCATTAGTAAAATTAACATGTTAACGTATCGGTTGCACAAACCAGTCAATTGAAAAAACAACCTTAAAATACTTTTTCTTATATGAATATTTATTGAAGTTATACTTCTTGTGGCACGTTTGGAAAAATTGATGAGAGTAAAATTTTTACGATGCCGGCGCACACCGAGAGCCAAAAAGCGACATGATGAAGTTAGTTGCATTCCTTTTACAGAGTGTTGCGACATACGGGATGAAATCTTTAGCTATTTTTGTTCTGTTACACCAAATAAGTATAACTTCTTACGTAGGTACGTACATAAGTACACACAAGTTTTTTTTTGTTATATGTTAACGTTTCTAACAACTCACTGCTGGGTACGGGCTTCCTCTCAATGCGAGGATGATCATGCCGTAGTCCACCACTGCTAGACAAATGCAGATTGACGAAATCTCACGTTTTTCGAAAATCTGTATGGTTTCGCAAGTTGGTGTTGAACATTATTTGGTTTCTGACGCTTCGAATGCTTTACATCGACTAGGTATAGGCACGGGAGAGACTAAGGATTTAGAGGTCTCAAAAGTTATTATATATTTGTTACAGGTGGTATTTACCCCCACAGAAATAGAATTATGATTTCTTACAAATTATTAGGTATATACCTATTTCTGGCGTACTAATTCCAAACAAAAAAGTATATTTGATATATGTGTGGCTGTCTATCTGTACATCTGTTTGTCAGTATATTTTCGTGTCAGTTTGTAACCGCTAAGACTGAAAAAAAAAAATTAACGAGACTTTTTCTAGCGGATAGAGGATTCAGGTGAGAGTTACAAAAGCTATCTTTATAGATATTATTTTCTAGATAATTTTCATTGTATACAAGAGTATACAACGTAAAGTATGAACATTTTGTAAGTTAAAAGTTCTTTAAAAACAAATAAGTAAACTTTCAAAATTTTTATAAAAAGATAGAATACCATGACCAAAATTGGGGCTAATTGTACCACTGCTACCGAATTCATTTACAGTTAATTGCTTAGTGCGATAAGGATACACATAACATTATAGTCTATACAATAAAACGAGAGGAATGATTATACGGCATCGAAATAAAAAGTGGTTTATCCAGTGGCTCGTTAAGCTGCTGGTCCAACCCTTTAATGAGCATGTATATTATTTATAGGTACTTTACAAACAAACTAATTGTACAATTTAAATATCTATAATCGCATTCGTTGAACATTAGCATGCTCCATTTAATAATAGATACATAATAAACCTAATATGGAAAAAAATGATTACATATCGATTATTTCGTTTCTTAATCATTACTAATGTTTTAAATGCGATAGTGTGTTTGTTTGCCTGTCTTCTTTTACACAGTAATGGAACGAAATAATGCTGCTTACAGAAAGTTTATGGGCCGATGACTGCCATAGGCTATTTGCATCCTGTTATATGAAGTGGTACCCGTGGGATATTATATATTACAAAAAGGTAGTAAAGGTTGCGCGTATTACAGAAATCTGCATGAATTATAAGTAGGATCAGAGCAAAGTAAGTTTTTCAAAATATGGGTCAAAGTGCCGTTTAGTGATAGTGAAGTAGGATGCAGACATGACAGCTTTATATTTTGGTTCGTTAAGAAAAAAATATTCTCAATTAGCACGTCTATAAACTAAGATAAACATTAAATAAAATCATCAATTCCTAATAACTTCTATACAATACGTAAATTTTTATAATATTCAAGTTCAAATACAGAAAAAAATCCTTTAAAATATTTAATGATGAGTTACTAAAACTAAGTTCTTCGGTTTAAATTATATTATCGATTATGTTGTAGATATGCTTATAATTTTCTAAAAGATATATTTTTATTTATACGATATATTATAACTCCAAAAGGAGTTAATTTACAACTGAATTTATTGTGATGCGATAAGAATTAACCGTCAGTTACGCTGTTTTTTATCGACCGTAAAAATTAAAGCTAAAATGTTAGAGAATAATTTTTCAAAACATGTTCCGTAGTAAAAAGTTATATGATAAATTAGATATTAATTTAGGTATATGATCTCATGAAATTCTATGATCTCATTTTATCGACGATACGTTTGGCTTAGTTTGTAGTGACCCTACTTGCTGAGCCAGCGGTTGCGGGTTCGAGTCCCGCTGGGGACATTCATTTGTGTGATGAGCACGAATGTTTGTACTCCAGTCATGGGTGTTTATATTTATAATACTCGTATGTATGTATTTAAAGTTATATGTGTGTAGTGTATCAACTATCTGGTATCCATAACACAAGCCTCGTAGCTAACCATGGAACTAAATGGTGTTGTGTGTTAATGTCCCAACATATTTATATATTTATTATTTAATTAAATATATGTACTATATCCAGGATTATGTAAAGTAGAGGCAATATTATATAAAGAGACCATGGGTGAGGTTATTGAGTAAATCAGATCACCCAAGCACCACCGGCAAACAAACTGTACAACTTAGATATATACTGTTTACTGTTAAATATTTTTTCATATAGTTTAGCCAATATAATACCTTCTTAATATTTTCTTAGATTTACACGAATATTTGACATCTATACATATGATAAAACTCTAAGTCAAATCTGTTAATTAAATATTTTTTAGAAAATATTATTGAAATATTATCGATACAGAGGCCGAATCTATAGTTTTTAGAATTTTTGTCTGTCTGTCCGTCTATAACCGCATCACGAGATAACCACTGGACAGATTGTGATGAAATTTAGTGATGATAGCTGGTTATCCGGTCAACATAATATGGTATACTTTTTACTGCGCGAAAATATCTCGTCTCTGAGAAATCTATACTAAATGTTGAAAAGTAACTAGGGACGAACCCGAGCGGAGCTAGGGCGAGTCGCTAGTTTTGAATAAAACTATATTTTTGAATTTTTTCACGGATTTATTTAGATTTTTATTCCTAGACATTTTGAATGCTTTAGCATTCAAAATCAGCAATCATGGTAGAGACTAAGGTTAAATAAAATGTAGCGGTTATATTTATAAATAGGGATCCCTGCTAGAGGGGTCAGAGAATATACAGTGGGTGTTATCTTGAACTGGCCATAAAACTTAATTGTATGAGGTAATTGCAATTAAAATTGAAATTCAAAGCATAATATAGTCCATAAGGTCAGGGCGATTATACCAATATTCCAAAACAAAATTTTAAAACGAAACTGATAAAGTAAATGCTCGAAACAATCAAGTGTATAAATTGATAGCAAAAGACTAAATAAACTTAAATGGCACGGCGTTTATTTTTTGCACTAGGAATAATTACAATATTATAATATACAAAATATTAATTATCAGCAGGTGATTGAAAGATGATTGCAAATATAATAACTGATAAGTACTAATAGCTTACAATATAATAGAATATTCTTGACTCAATGCCTTTAATCCATTTGATAAAATTGTGTAATATTATTTTATTTATCATTAAATTACCTACGACTATTATATTGTGCTCTAGGTTATGAAGAATCAACAATAATTATTAACTACACCCTAATCTCAGCCCATAATAGAGGCCTAATGAAATAGCCTACAGATGAAGATTTCTCGTAACATAGTATATTTTTAATACAAACAAAACATATATTTTTGTAATTAGAAGGGCTTTTTTTCCTAAATTTTAAGTTATAATTTAATAATAAAAAGAAAAATGTTTATTATTAATAGAAGTGATAAAATTAAATATTTTATAATAAACTAATTAAAAAAGTACAAAACAAACTTTGCCATTTAAAATTTCGTTTCGATATCGTAATTGGAGTTCTAGTTCGAACACTTGAACAACATGAGTAATTTCATTTTAGAATCGGAAGAATCTGAAATATTAGTATTTTTGACCGATTCCGAAAAAGAAGGATGCAAAAAATGTATGTTTTGTAGTGCATGTTACGACATCTTCCTCAATTATCAACCGATTTTAGCAAATCTTTCTCAATGAGTAGGTTATACTTTTTCATGTAGGTAAAAGCAAAATAATTCGTTTTTTTTTCTCTTTTTGTCTTTATAGTTATTGGTTATGGAATAAATATAACAAAAATATTTGACATGACAAGTTTGTTATTTAAATAAGTATAATATGTGAACTTTTCTACTTCTTCATCGTATGCACACTGTACAGCTGCTTCGTAGAACTCGATACCTTATCGCAGGAGCTGGCTCGGCGGCGATTTCGATAATTGTGTTATTTATTGGGGACAGACTAATTATATTGCTACCTCATTTAGTAACGTTTTATTCCCATGGACTAAGTGATATTTTAATTTTCTTGATAAATGATAACACCTATATACATGTGCTTTATTATCTACTCTAACATTTTTCTTATATCAGTGCTACTTTGTTGACAGGCAGTGGTAGCCCAGTGGTAACGCGCTCGCTTGGGAAATCGAGTGAAGCGGGTTCAAATCCCGGGTTTCGCACCTCTGATATTTTCATATGCGAATCATTGTGAGGAAACCTAAATGTCTGAGAAAACCCAGTAAGTTTTCGAAAGACATATGTAGTCCACCAACCTGCACTTGGCCAGAGTGGTGGACTATGGCCTGATCCCCCACGTATTAAAGGGAGGCCTAAGCCCAGCAGTGGGACCTTAAAAATGGCTGAATATATACATACTTTCTTATAGATATACTCAAATACTCTAATAAATTTGTTTAGATGGATCTATGGACTATAAACTAATAGGCTTATTTTTACAGAGACTTAAAACACTTGGCAAATTTTGCTAAAAATGCCGACAATTAACCAAACAGTTAGTGTTTTATTTTATTTAGATAAATAATAGGTAATGGTACCTTATATAATTATTTGTACAGGTTTTTGACTGCGTCAGCTTAAAAAATTATCATTTCCTGATATTATTATAATGAGATATTTTTTTTTGTTTTTTGGGGATAATCTGAAATTACTACTTCAAAAGACTGCTACTTGCTACGCTAAATAACTACTAACGTTCAGTAAACTATGTATTTTTAAAGTAAACTATTTTTTTCGACACACCACACTAATAGAATTTTAGGGTTAGTCTATACATATAATAAAATTGTAACTAAGCCGGATCTGTACATTAAATATTTTTTGGAAAATTTTATTGAAATAAAAATTAGTATCGATATAGAAGCCAAATCTATAGTTTTTAGAATTTTTGTCTGTCTGTCTGTTACCGCATCACAAAAAACCACTGGAGGGATTTTGTTGAAATTTGGTATGATGATAGCTGGTTATCCGCGTCAACATATAAAATACTTTTTACTGCAGGAAAATATCTCATCTCTGAGGAATCTATACTAAACGCTAAAACGTGAGTAGGGACCAACCCGAGCGGAACGAGGGTGAGTCGCTTGTATAGAATAATATAGAAACGATTCATTACTACCGACTGCATTAAATATTGGTATTAATAAATAATTTTAAAAGTAAGAAATAATAATGTTAAATAGCCTGCGTCTTCATTAACTGATTACTTCCTCCTCAGTGCCTTAGGAAGTGAAATTTAAAAAACTAAATATGGTTTCAATAATTTTATTAACAAACATAAATATACAGTTTTAATAAAAAATCATCGAACACAAACATTAACTCTTTTTCCCCGAGAACTCTTTTTCATCTCATTACATTCAGTACTTCAGATATAGCATGTTTAGAATCTAAAATAACATTTAGTGTCTAAATTTATATGTACATAATTTACTAGAACTTAAGCACATAGATATAATAACTGGACCTCTAATTATTACTTATAACTTACTTTTAATTGAGTTAAATTCTTCCAGAATTAAATGCCAATTAAAATGGAATACTTTTCAACCAATACTTTATTATAGAAGTATTCATGGTAATTTTCGATAAATTAAAAAACAACCAGCTGCAGTTATTGGAATTATTCCATAGCATTATTTATAAACGAGAAATAAAAATATATCGCGAAACAATTTGTTAACAAAAAGCATTAATTGTGGAATTTATTGATTTTGGGGAATGAATTTCAATATAAAAATAATATATTTAACATACTTTGTTATGAATTATTATTTTATATCTATATCTATACATATAATAAAATTATAACCAAGCCGAATCTGTACATTAAATATGTTTTGGAATATCTTATTGAAATAAACATTATTATCGATACAGAGGCCGAATCTACAGTTTTTAGAATTTTATTCTGTCTGTCTGTATGGCTGTCTGTCTGCTACCGCATCACAGAAAAACCACTGGAGGGATTTTAATGAAATTTAGTATGGTGATAGCTGGTTATCCAGGTCAACATATAGGATATTTTACCTGGGGAAAATGTGTCATTTCTGAGAAAAAACACAAAAACTGCAATGTAAGAGTATATTAACATGTAAAATCTAAGAATTTGGTTTTTGGTCATCTGAACGCGGGCGTAGTCGCGGGCGATGCTAGTACTTAATAAATTAACGTGAATTTTTTGTGACATACCTATTCTATCAACATTGATTATTTAATTGATATTAACATCTACAATACCAACTATCTACAGTGCCTATTGATATAGGTATTGTATATAGTTTTCCATTTAATACTATTTTAAAAAGGTAATTAATATTAATTCGTGACACGGGTGTGTGGAAATGATCGTTGGCTACATTTATATCTTTCTTTTATGGATAGTGTAATTTACTTTTTTTTTTAATTGTATTTTTTTTTGTTTTCATATATAAAAGTAACTTTTAGTTGGCTTGTACTTAAATGTAAATGATGCTGCAACTATCTTTTATTTATATAAGCTTTTTATGTTGTTGCTTATTGTGTTTTTCAACCGACTTCATGTACGTTTATGTTGTTATTTCTTTAGGCTGACAGGATCGGCCATTTAAAAACAAAAATAATAAATATCTATACTAATATTAAAAAAGAGGCCGTGTTTGTTTGTTTGTTTGTTTGTTTGTTTGTTTGTTTGTTTGTTTGTACGTGCTAATCTTAGGAACTACTAATCCGATTTAAAAAAATCTTTTTGTATTAAATAGCCCGTTTATTGAGGAAGGATATAGGCTATATATCTTATGATAATCTATCTATTCCATACTAACCGTTAAACTATACCTAGAACGAACCTGACCGAAGCTATGGTGAGTCGCTAGTGTCAAAATAAAAAAAATATATATAAAGAATGTTAAAATAAAACTATCTGGTATCCATAACACAACCCTCGTATTTTACCATGGAACTAGTTGGCGCTGTGTGTTAATGTCCCAACATATTTATTTATTTATATTTATTCTTTTATAATATCTTGGTAGAAATTAGCATTTGGGGCGTACAAAGAAGACATAGTAAAGCATCTATTAGTCTGCTTTAAGCCCATACTGAAATTGCCGTTTAGCCGTCTGTTTAATATCACACTTATTTGCTTACAACGCTAATATCGAACTTACGTCCTTTGTAATAGTGTCCAAACATTTACCCCACCACGGTAGGTATATATTCATAAGTTTAACCCTTGCAGAACGAGGTTAATCATTAGTAGCTTATTTAAGTTTAAAGTAAAAGGTTTCAAGTATACTTAATCGGACCATATGAAAATAAATTATGTAAACGGCTTGGGTTTCGTTTACAAATTGAGCCCGGAGCGGCTTTATAGTTCATAAAACTAATGCGAGATGAACGTTTAAGTTTATATTCCACTAAATGTATAGCTATTAAAAATTAAAAAAATATATATTATTATTTTATTTTAATTGATAATTTATATATGTATTTAATTAAATCTATAAAGATTTTTATCCTTTACTGAACTTGTAATATAGTAAGTGTGCCGATCATAGATTAAAGTCTATAAAGCCTCATAGTTTTGAGTACCTACTTCGCAGCTATTTGCTACGTATCTACTACAAAATGAAATTATAGAAAAGGTTTCATATTATTTAATTATGTATATGTATTTTTACACCTGTATGTATGCAAGTGGTATTCGTAAATGTATTTCTCAATATTAAAAAAAAAACATTTTTAGGTGTAGTGTTATGTTTTGTAAATTTGAGGAAATTTTATTTAAAACAAGTCATGTGTTTCATAGAAAAGCTTTCTGAATAGTATCCTAGAATAATGGAAAGTGGTGCTATTAATATGTTTAATTACTAATTGTAGTTATTTCAAACTAAAAAGAAGAAGAATGCTTATTTCACTAAGACATACCTACCTTTATAAAATTAGTAGTACTAAATGCAAGATGAGCAATCATTATATATAGAACAATTAGTACTTTTGCAATTAAAATGTTTTGACATGTAATTTAACTAAAAAGTTTTAATATATATTGTTCTTAGAGTTTTAAGAGTACCATGGGCATAAGCTTCACTTAGAGCTTCTATATAGATACGGTACGGCTATTTTTTAAGCATCAGTGCTATACGAGATGGTCGATCAGCATTTATAATTTACATTAATGGACTTAAACTATTAACGGCTACCGGAAAACGTCAAATAGAGACATAAAAATAAATATGCAGATGAGTCGATAAAGGTTTATAGGGAATAAAACGTCACCACTTTCGGTGCCAGTTTTAAGAGGAAACACATATCTTTAGAATTTTTTAACATGACAAAATATATTACGTGGGAGTCTTATAAATATAACGCTAAATTCTTTTATTCACTAATAACGATAACATATTTATAATGTTCAAATTCTGATTAAAAAATTAAAATTTGCTACAATTAGCCACTCTGCATTTTTAGAATTAATTTAAAATTGACAATAGTCCGGTCAAATTACACAAAAATACTTTTTAGCACACATGGGATAGATGGGGATTTTTGGCACTTAATTTCTACTCGTGTACCCAAAGTCTCTACCAAAATTCAACTCTCTCGGAGTTTTTGTTATTTGAATTGTGTATTTTGACTGGTCTACAAAACTTGCTTGATTTTATATTTTTTAGCTATGAAACTTGAAGTTATCTTAATTGTATGCAAATAACGGTTGAAGATAATGCTAATGTATTAACAAAGATCTTCATTTCCATTATTATTCTATATAATATTTTGCTTAGTTTTTTCCATTATTATTTTAAAGAAGATATATGTATGTATATTCTTTGACGCTATAATATCCACCAATAATTTTGAAAATATTATTACTATAAGAAAATCAAATAATTTTTTGCCTTGTACAGCTCTGTCTATATACCTAATTTTTTTTTACATTATTTACTTTATTTTTTATTTACGTTATTACATTATTTACTAGAAGTACCTATTGCCTTTTAAGTGCATTAATTTTATTTTTTCCTGTTAACTTCTTCAAAATATGCTTGTTTTTGGCTATTTCTTCATATTTATCCTTAAATTACGAGTAATAAACACTTCCCCTTAAATCTCCCGCGTAGATAAGGCTTTCGGGAATACTCTCAAGTTAATTGGTATAACGAGCGCTGGAGAACATATTGCTTTGGGTGGGCAGAGCAGCGGTAGCACTACGATTTATACTGTTTTATAATTTTAATTGTATTGTATGATGAACGTTTAAACACCGAAATTACAATCTTTTAGATTGAAATTCAAAAAAATTGTTGCTTACGTAAAAATTTTAAACGTACCAGCATGAGGCAGCAGCATAAGCATGGTTTTGGTTAAGTATTTTGTGTTTATTGATAACATAAATTCACGTAAATAAAATGTCTTTTCTCATATCCAGAAGCTACAAAAAGACTGTGTTTAGTATTAAAAGATACTCACTTAAAAGACAACTTCCGACATGAATCACACCAATAAATTTTGAACCGACTTTAAGTGTACTTAATTTAAGGGTCCTAAAAATAATAATAAAATTTTACAAGCTACAAAATTACGTAAAAATGAGTATGTTAGCACCTAAGAATATATTTTCCGATAGAACGGTCAAAAAAATGTTAGATAGGAGTGACGAAGTTTTTAAACTGAAAGATATCTTCATAGATATTTGTGTTTTAAACAGACAGATAAATTAAACGTTTTATTAAGAGAGCTAGAAAAACATCAAGGTTTTACTAATAAAAGGCTGTAAGAAAATACACGCGATATAAAATTTTATTCATTTGGTTTTATAATCATAACATTGTTAGGTAATCATACGCACGAAGTCGTTTTCAGTTAGATAGAGTACTTATTCTACCTACCTATTTACTTAACTGACGATGAACCTATAATATAAAACTCAATTAATTAATAATACAATTTAAACCTAAGTTATAATTAAACGTACAGACGTAATGGAAATGACTTTTATATCAACGTCATTTAATACAAGAGTATTTTTTTATAGAGATAATGTAAGTTAGCACTAAGGATTACTATAAGTTCAACACATATAAGGGTAAAATAGGGGAAATAATGTAGAAAAGAAATGAGTTCCTTTAACTTAACTATAAAAATACTTAAGTATATGTACAAATACGAGTAACGGTTTCTACAATGTTTTTATATTGTTGGGTTACTAATTCTTGACCATTTCCGGTTTCATTCGTTAAGAAGTACTCTGCTGGTTTCATTCGTTAATAAATAAAGTATTCTGTGTTTTAATTTAAAATATAAGCTTTCATTTCGAATACCATTTAAATCCAATAAGCCGTTACAGGGTGAAGAAGTAACAAACACACACACACATACTTTCTCTTTTAAAGTAAATAAATTAGTAAATCAAATGACCCGAAACGAATGGGTATGTAATTAATTTTCATACTAGAATAAAAATTAATATGGTATATCGCAATTCAAATCGAACCCATTAACTATCTACATTCAGAAACTTCGGCGATTTGTGCTCCATTGTTGAAAGAGAAACAAATGAACTAGCATACTTTTGATTTTTAATATTAAAATGACTGTCATTTACAGTTTAGCGTGTCTGCGTTACTTTATTCTATGTTTAAAATCCAGCTCTCTGGTTTCCATAGTTCACGGCCACCACTAAATTGGTGCTCGTAAAATTTTACTATCCGTTTTTATGTTTGTTTGAGGTCCAGTATCGGTTTGACCCTCCAAAGCTTTGGTTGCTCGCTTATTGAGGTATAAGGACCCAGTTAGATCTGGAATCAGGTGAGATTTAGAAGATATCTGAAGGGTTTTTTGTAACTTTAGTTTAAACTTTGTTTATAGATTTTTTATATTTTAAAATAGATATAAATATTATATTACAAAACAATATGATTATGAACAGATTTTTATTAAGTCTTAGGGTTCATAATCATATGTAATACTTACCAAGACGCATAAACCCTAGAAAGCTATAAAATAATTTTATTTGACTAACTTTGTATAAACTTTTACTAATTCTAATTAATAAGTCTGAAAGTTGTTTCTTCGTAACGTCCGTATTCATATTCCAGCTCCTTATATCGCTTGCTATAAAACATCAGGTTCAAAAGTGACGCCGCCCGTCGACGAACACAAAGACGCCGAACAAATAATTGTCAGTATATATTAGTTCGTGCTAAGTTTTTTAATGTGAAACATTAAGTTTAAGCCCCGCTTAATGATGCTACCTTTATCTGAACAGAGGGTCTATTGGAAATGGCTTTATAATAAGAAAGATAAAAGATACTAGAAGAATATTTTAGTAGAGTAGCTGTATTCATATATTATTATTTAGTATTAACACGTGGTTTTGTATTATTAGACATTGCGTATACGATACACATTGCGGGAACCATTTTTCTTTTAATTTTAAATAAATATAGTACCGCCGGAGGGACGTTATGTAACATATTGACATCCTACGGTAATTGTTTTAAGAATCGGGATAAAAAAATCTTTTGTTTAAAGTCCCATCAATCCGTTATTCCATTGCTATAATAAGAAGTGTTAGTTTTTCCAAAAAAAAAACATATTCTAATTACTAATATTAAGATATATACAACAAACGTTGTCATAGAAATGGTAACATATTTATTATATTTTGTCATTTCCATTTGTTGTCATAGAAATGTCAAAATATTTATTATATTTTGTCATTTCTATGACAATATTTGTTCTTTGCGATTTATATTTTTATACGAGCTATTCAAAATACTCAGATCACGTAGCTTACTTACGAATTAATGTACTCAATTAATTAGCGGGCAGTTACTTTTATGATACTTGTTAATTGTGAACGGTAATATAGTAGTTATTTTGTAATATCCCTACATACAGTCCCTTGCAAAGTTGTTTTGTGCAGTTATATTAACTTAATGGCACTGTTATAACTTCTTGATAATTAGGTTGTACAATTCGATGGCTATCTGCATTATTAAGAACATCATTTATACTTTAATATTAATTCATATAGCCATCGTTGAATTGAATTGAGAAAATGGAGATGTGTGTATATATTTATATTATATAGCAAATATAGTTTACCTATAGAATAAATGTTTTTTTATATTATATATAGACGAGTGATTCAAGAACTTATTCATGGTTAACATGGCATTTTTTGCATGGCTTTTTTTTTATTTATACGCGATGTCTTTTATCTATAGTAATATTATAAAGAGCTAAAGTTTGTGAGGTTGTAGGGGGTAATCTCTGGATCTACTGAACCGATTTAGGTGAAATTTGGTTACAAGATAGTTTGAGACTCTAGGAAGGACATAGGATTTTTTATCCCGGAAATCATCCCGTAATTTCCACTACAAATGAGGATATAAGTTTGTATGGGGAATCAACCTACGCTATTAATTATATAAAAGATGATTTAGATGAAATTTAGCACACAAAGAGACTAAGTATGATCTGAAGTCCATTGGCTACTGTTAGCAGCCTAGGGACGCATTTTAGCGATGCAAATATATGGCCTAGAGACTGATATAAAAGTTAACAACACTTTTTCTTACAATTTTACATATTTTTAAGTTGTATCTGCTTAAACCAATGTATGTATGTAAGTTTCTAAGGAATTCTGTTTGCCATTAACATTCGCATTTAGTCGATTTTTTATAATGAAAAAATATATGTAGGATAATTGCATTGCATGATTTTACAGTATATTTTAAACTATTTATTGGTTATTACATCAAATTATTTGTTATTTATAATTTTTAATACTTTATACTGCTGCAAGTTTGTCCTTGATTTCATTTATCTTATTAATTTGTTAACATACTTCCAAACGAAGTGTTTCTTTCAATGTTAAGTTTATTTTTATTAGTTGTTTTCTTTTTGGTTTTTGAGATTTTGTGTATGCAATATTTTTTTTAATTCATCTATCGCACTTCGGTCAATATATTTAAGAGCTTTAGCGGTGGCAGTCCAACCAAGTCCGAGAAAACACTTGATTTCTTGCAGCAGCAAGTGTATGCACCTGTGACTCTTCTGAATTTTTCATTTGCAAATCTCGTTTTTATCACTATTTATTTTTACTTGCTAAATCAATAAACTAGGAATTACGAGGAAATTTGCAATTTGAGACAAATTAACTACTTTTCAGACAAGGCTGGCCTACATGGTGGACTATGAATCCTCCTCGAGCAGTGGTACTCGAAAAGGGTTGAATTATTAAATCTGCACCTGCGACTTCAAAGCAATAGGAAACGCCACTCAAATCTTATACTGAGTCTTACTAGATACTACAGCCACAGTACCGCGAAATATAGATCTCAATAGATATATACATCGAATCCTCTCAATCAAAATGTTGGTGAGACATTTGCAAATAGATATCTAATAGACACAGGAGCAATCATTCATTCCGAGTCATTCACTCGTTCATTCATTCTAAAATAGCTTTATCTGTATCGCACGGGAAGTCATAAAGCACTCAACTGGCCTGTATCACTCATTGACTTAATGTCAACTCTTTTGTTTAGTACATACGTCTTTGCATTACTTGGTCTATTGTAGTACTGGGGAAAGTAATGGTTACTGAATAAATATTTATGTTTTTAACCTAAGCTATTAATATAAAAATATTCTAATAACAATTATGTATACATATAATGGTTTTATAAACATTTCTAATTTATTTTTATTTAATCATTTATTTCAGGCAATATTTACAAAAAAATCTTAGATATGTAAACAGAGGCCCATAGCATAATATATACCTTAAAACTAACATACATATATATTAATTATAACCATTTAACACGTAGTCCAGACTAGTCTTATGATTCGTTCTGTCTGCTTTTCAAATTTTCTCATTAATATTATTATTTTAATTATTGTTAAAGTGATATTATAGTCAACTATATCATTTATTTATAATCCAAAAGTAATTTAAAGCGAATAAGATAAAAATGATTTATTGTAAAATGAAATACCTATCGAGAGTTATTATTCCCTTATCTGTTCGTGTTTCGAAAACACGCCAGAAATCATTATTAATAATAAAAATATATGCAATTAACATAAATATTTATGTCTATTCAAACCAAGATACGATAAGTTATCTAAATGTCTCTTTTACTGAACAATAATTGTTACATTATAATTATTATGATCGGACCAATAAATAATTGTCTGTCGTTAATTACCATCCGATTGAGGAACGCCTGACGCTTATGTGGAACGGACGTCGTGCTTTAATTTGTTGAAACACGAACTACTTAGGAACAGTGTACTCATCATCATTTCTCATTACTATATCTTTAATTTACGATTAAATTCTTTAAACCTTATCTGTTATGGAGAAAGTGCATGGCTTATGTACGATGCTACATAAGGAACCTCTAAGTAAAAGTAAATTATGTTACATTTATTATTTTTGCATTAACTATTAAAACCATGTAGAAATTTTTTCAGATCATACCTGACATGTTAAATATGTATAACTATAAAATTATTATATGTATGTCTATATAATTAAGGTTTTCATACCTGTTTTACTAATTTTGTTATAGTTTTTGTGTGAAAGTCGCTAGATAGCTCGACTGAAGTGATAGTCAGACCACGTGTACCAAGAAGAGAAGAAAATTTAGAAAAAGATAAGATAGGACTCGTTCTAAACTATGGATAAAGCTAAAGATAGAGACTAAAAAGCATATATCTCTGCAGAATCCTTTCACCCTCAACTAAAAGGAGTTCGTGCACGGTTTTTTTATACCATTTTATTATTAATTTATTTTACACAAAATTAATTGAAATCAATTGAATTTATTTATAATTGCATTATTTTTTGTGATGAAACTGTTATAAGTGATTTTATTTTATTTTTTATTACTGCATGAAAGTGTTAGATTACTTGTTTTTATTACTTAAAATGTAATTTTAGATTGCTGGAAATAAAAGTTTTATTTTATTGTATGCATCATTGAATACTATACGAGTAGGTATATCAGAGTATTAAAATTATGTAAATCAATACTTTCTCTTAACCTAAAAGTATTTAATACGTGTGACATTAAAAAAATGTTTTAAATTTTAATTGCCACTTTACTTTAAATTTGATAAACAAGGTGCCACTAATTAACATAATGGATAAGTAACTGCCCAATGTACTACAACATGTATCTATACAAATATAGCATACGTATGAATTATTATTGCAAAAAAATAAGATCTGTAAAAAATAAAAGTGACGGTGAAAGAGTAAAAGAATGACGATAGAGCTATCAAGAATATTTACTGTCGGAGAGTAATGCCCGATTTCACCAACGTCACCTAAGTTTAAGGTATCCCCTAAACATGGTTAGGGGGCTGTTAGGGGACAGTTTCTGTTTCACCGACAGTTAGGAGTCACCTAAATACTAAAAGTCCCGTAAATTTAGGTACTCGAAATATGGGCCTAAAGACGATCGTAAAACGAAATTTAATTTAGGGGCTAGTTTAGGGGACTTTTAAGCTAGGAATCCCATACGTAGGTGGTATCTTATGGGTTTTGGTGAAATCGGGCATATGTGGCCGGCAAAATAGTTGTAGAATACGAAAGGATCCCCCTACGAATGTGTAGAGAAAATGATGACAATAGAAACAGAGTTATATGGCATGAAACTCTGTTCTCTATAACTACTCCATGAAGTTTATAGCTATCGTGTTGTTTGTATAATATATATGTATGTATAATGTATATACATATACGAGTATATATGAATGTTGATGCATATTATGTATATCCATATATATAGTGACGTATATAAGGACGTTTGTACATTTACCTATGTATGTGTAAATATAATTCGGAAAGACCTAACAAAAAAAAACCCTTTGAAGTTGATCTTATTTTAAGTTCTACTCAAATTTCATCTTTCGTCATCATTTGTATTTCATCTTGCGCGGCCTTCAGTTATTAATTGCCTATAAATTATAGTTTTTTACAATAATGTGTAGGATTAGGTATAATAGGTAAATCACTAGTGAACTATGGAAATTCTTGCTAAAAAGGGCTTGTAAAAGTCTATTTGAATAAACTAAATTTTTATTTGACTTATGTAAATTATATAATATTCGAATTATTATAATATTGAAATATTATGTGTATATTTCTACTGATACAGCGCACACCACTGGCTCTTCTTAGAACCTGCACTCCAAAATAGCAGTCGTTTTCTCACGGACTTACAATGTCTAGTGATATATTTTAAATGAAATGTGTAAATTTAACAATTTAAACGAAATAGCGTGTAAAAATTTATTTAAATAAAATATTTTTTAGTTCATTCGTTATATTCTAAAGGTGTCGGCGAATGAAGTTATCATCGAGAGAGTGTCATATGGGTCTTAATGGGTCTTATGTACCTACTTCCCATGCATAACATATTTTCTGGATAACCTACCGTTATATTAATTTTGGATGTCGTGACGAGGGTTTCCAGGTTTTAGTGTAAAAGTGCAAGAAAAGTGTTAAATGGATATTACTTAAGATAAAGACTCTTGTTGCTGAAGAGTGAATATATAACCACCTGCATAAATGGAGGGAGGCAGCTGGTATGCGTAAATGCATTTCTCAGAGTTTTTCATAAAAAGTGTTTCAATTATTGATTCAATTATTCCTCTTATAAAATAATAGGTAGCTTTATTTTATATGCGGTATTTTAACGCAACCAAAGGAGAAACGACATATTTTTGTGTTTTATTTTAACACTAGCGACTCACCCTCGCTTCGCTCGGGTTCGTCCCTAGGTACGTTTTAAATTAAAATGGATATAGTATGTTATCCTTAAGAGATAGACATATGCCATCGCGGTCTTTTCTGTAGACCTATATAAGATACACAATTCCACCATACATTATTTTGTTATATCTCAAAGGGTTTAGGCAGCGTTTTCGTTGAAAGCTCCGAGACGTCTTATTTTTTCCGACACCTCCCACAAATATCGTTATATTTTAGCCAATATATACAAAAGCTTAACAAATTATATACTAAAACCTTCCTCTTGAATCACTCTATCTATTAAAAAACCGCATCAAAATCCGTTACGTAGTTTTAAAGATTTAAGCATATATAGGGATATAGGGACAGAGAAAGTGACTTTGTTTTATACTATGTAGTGATATTATGTAAGGATCTGCAAAAATTATAAAAGTATTATTTAAAAGAAAGAAAACATATTTATTTTTATAATAGAAAAGTAGTCTCTCACTGAAGTGTTACATCCATACTAATATTATAAATGTGAAAGTGTGTTTGTTTGTTTCTTTCACGTGAAAACGGAATGATGGATTGTTGTGACTTTTTGTGCGAATATAGTTGGCGGGCTGGAGAGTGACATAGGCTACTTTATGCAGCGGGAGACTATTTACTTCCCACGGGAAAACACGTTATAATACAGCCGAAAAAAATATGTATGATCAGAATTACTTGAAACTTGGTATTAATGCTCTTCAATACAATTAAATAAATACGTGTTTTAGCATTTTTCGAAATTCAACCCTTAAAGGGGGTAAAATAGAGCTTGAAAGTTTGTATGAAGCCTGCCTTTTTTAAGTTTTTTTGTACTTCTAGCGCGAGCGAAGCCGTGGGTTCTGCTAGTAATAAATAAATTATAGTGCAAGAAATCACTCATCTGCAGCGAAAGTAAATAGAACGATTAGGGACCAATTCGTCTCAGTCATTTGAATGAGGAATGGCGGACGAGATGACAGATCTCCTCTTTGGCTATACGATGAACGCTTGGATTGCAACTAATGAGCGTGCCACGCAGTACTTACACAGTATACGTTTTATACTGATGAAACAATTTTATTAATAATTATTTTTAATTTGCTTCTGGTAACTATTAAGACAGAATATTGTTTATTTTATTGTGGACAGGGTAATAAAGGCGGAATTTTACCATTTAAAGTAAATTAGTCAAACATGCTTCGGAAAGTTGAAAAGTGAAATTGGCTTTGGCGATTGTGGTTAGAGAAGGTATTTATGTTATCTGCTTGGTATATCTCTCAGTAGGTATTTGTATTATCTAGCATATTATGTTTTTCTTTCTTTTGGTTTTGTAGTTATTGAATGTCATTTATATATACGAAATTTTATCACATATTTAAGCATTCCGTGTCTAAGTAAATATTTAATATTTGGACCTTCCGTTATCGCTACAATTTTTTAGAAATCATTAGCGTATTAGCTATAAGTGAAACATAAAAAATGCATAATATAAATCTCATTTTTCTACATAGTGTGCATCCTCCCTTACATCAAGCGTTTCAGGCCAAACCGCCGATCTCGAGCACAAAGCACGCCTGTGGCCTGAAAATTAACAGGCATGCAACATTAATGTGATTAATTCGAGCAATTAAGAGCACCCGTTTTGAAATTAATAAGTTATTTTTAATTACGAGTAATTGCGAACACAGTTCGCCAGATTAATTAGCTCGAAGTGAAGCGATGAGTGTTTTACATTTGTGCTTAATGATACGTAAATGGAATTAGTTTTAAATGAAGAGCAGACAGTGTATTGCTGTGGTACATTTCTTCTCTGTTGTAGCGAGATGTTGCTGAGATATTGGTTCAATGTAAATAAGTGCTATGTTTAAAATAACTCCTATTACTACATATACTTAATGACGTTACTTTATAGTAATAACAGTGGGTTTTCTGTGATGCGGTAACAGACAGACAGACAGACAAAAATTCTAAAAACTATAGATTCGGTCTCTGTATCTTTAATAATGTTTATTTCAATTAGATTTTCCAAAAAATATTTAATTTACAGAATCGGCTTAGTTACAATTTTATTATATGTATAGATTAATTGTAAACTAAATTACCTTAATTGTCTTTAAGATATTTCACAGCCATCTGATATCCCATGAAACGAATTTAGACACTGTGTATAATAAATAATGCAAGAAGGATAAATTAACACATATTCGCATATATGATTTTAGTGATAAAAACAAAACAGTGTATAACTAGAACAAACGACTTCGATGTAGGTAATCCATTTGCCATAAACAGTGATAAAAAAATATATTAGGCTAAATATTATAATGTTATATTATACAGGATGATCCGCCAAACTTTAGGTCTTAATACACAAAATTTGAAGTCACAGTAATAAGTTAAAGAAACTTTTCTTACAATATTAGTTTTTTAATGGAAAACACTTCAAATGCAATTTTAATTGGATTGTTAGCCATTGTATATTTAATTTTGCATTGATTATACAAAAAAATGGAACACACTGTATCGCAATATCATAACATATTATTTAACCCGACCCCACTTGCTATCAGACAATTAACTTTAATAGGTTTATTTAAATTAGTGGTCTACGCTTATATGACAACATCATAACCGTTATCGGCAATCGTTAGCGATAATTCGAGTTAGTTGAAAAATCACGGATCACGCTGTAACAACGATAATTACGTCAGTTCCACGTTATCTCGACTCAATTAATATTCACTTAATGGTTTGTCCCGGATTTGTTCACTTTACGGTTGTACAAGCAACCTTGTTTTACTCTAAAGCTTAAAGCTTGTAAAGCCTGTAAATATAGGTAGTCTGATATCACAGCAAAAGCTTTTAGCTGCATGAAAGAACAAGCCAAAAATATAAAGCATACTTGCGACATACCTCAAACAGTCTAGTCAGACTAGATAAAGTCTAGTTTAGACTAGGTCTGTATGGGTAGGTACTAAATTTGATCCAAATCCCGCCGTTTCAGTGTGAAAGAGTAACAAACATACAGACATACAAACTTCCGTATTTGTAATTGTTAACTGTGAAATAGTTATAAACCTCTATCTTAAACATTTTTATATATATAATTTATTAGAAGGGTAAATACTTAAACTTTTGATAAGATCATCTTGCTAATGCCCCTTTCTATTAATATTTATTTTAAGGAAGCTACGATAATTATCAAATAATATTTTAATTTTACACCTTTGGTAATGTGGAACTACATTTTGAATAATTTATGCGTAGTCTGTAATATTTTTTTTGATACGTATGTATTTTTTAATCTCTTTTAATACATATATGAAATGGAAAATTATCAAAAAAATATTTTGTTTTCTCTGAAAACTACACAAAAAATTAGACTACCTACTCTTATTTTTATAATAAGCTGAAAAATCCTTTTTTGCGAAAAAACTTTTATTTGCCAACTCAGTAAATAAGAAAAAAATATTAAATACCATTTCTGTCTATTTAGTGTGTTATGTCTATTTAAATATTGATCTACTGTGCAATATTTATATATTTTTTTATTTAACAAAAATTTCCCGGCGGCTCCCCTCACCTGATAGATTCTCACCTATGTTGAACTCATAGAAATAGAGAATGGACTGAGTGTTTCTTTGCCAGCCGCTAGTTAAAAATGGCGGGAAAGCGCGACAAAGATAAAACGAATGTGCGGCCTGTCGTCGTCTGTATTAATAGAAATACGATTAACGAATTTAGATATTTATAACCATTTTACATTCTAGTTTATTAATATTATGTATTTATTTATTCAATTTAGAATAAAAGACAGGTATTGGCCGCAAGTTCGTTTTCTCTCGTTCTTGAGTGGTTAATTTCGTGAGAGTATTGCTGTCCATTCTCTACTAGGTTGATAGCCTTTTAAAAAGAACTAAGGATTATTAAAAGAGGTTTTCTTAATTCATCAGGTTTTAATATATTTATTACACAAATACAAATATTAATTTACAAGTAATTTCTATTTACAATATTGAAACAGTCCAAATTCTGAAAATTGGCGTAAGAATAATTTTGTACTAAAAATAAATTTTTACAATTCCTATATTTTGGTGCTATAATATTATGAAGTATTCATAGTTTAAATAATATAACAATCATATAGAATACGTTGCCTTAGAGTTATATTTACAAAATAATTTACATCGATTCACATTTCAAATTCTAACGAGACAGAGAAGAACACTAATATTGTTTCGAGACTACAGAAATTTCAATTAATTCATGTTTCGGTTAGTAAATTTTGAATATTTCATATATTTATATTATTAATAATCCTCCAAAATCATTAGCTAAGGTTTTTTAGAAGAATTTAGTTGCATAAAAGTCATATTCATTGGTTTTTGGTAGGTAAATATTACCAATACAAGTATATAAATAATACTATTTATGTACTTGTACAGTGGATTTATGTATTACAACGAAAGATTTGAATCTATAATTATATTTTGGTGGTTGCTCTTCACTAATAATTTTATTGTTGTCCGCTTGTTTGTGTGCTTGGCGACGGCGAACTTGGCACAGACTGCATTGCCAAGTGAGGTGGCATCATTGGTGGTAAAGGCCTTCCCATTAACGGATGGGGGAAGTACTGCTGTAGGGGATGAGGGTACATATGGTGATGGTGGCGAGAGAACTGAGCCATCTTGAGTTTTTCTATTTCAGCCTCTTGCACACGTTTCGCTTTCGCACGACGATTTTGAAACCAGATTTTTACCTGTAGACAAACACATTGTTATTATCATACAAAAAAATACACGTTTCGAATCAAAAATCCATTAATAAATTTAAAATTTAATTTCGATTGATTTTCATAAACCTAAATGATTATAAGTACTTTTAGAGTTATTTACATCAATATCATAAGTCATGCTGTTAAATAACACATGATAACTTAGTAGCTACATATTATTAATAATTAGCATAAAACTTTACTCATTATTTAATATTTATGACTTAGCGAAGGAAAGAACTGGTTTGTTAAAGGTGTAACGCGAGTTGAGCGTTAAAAGTTTTAATTGACTTTTCTCTACCGTAGCATTTTGTAACAAAGTAGTATCGGTATATTGATTATAATCACAATAATTATTACTAGTAATAAAGAAACCGTTGAAATAAAATAATTTTAAATCCATTTAACTAATAAGTTTCTCTCTAAACAGTTTATTTTATGTGAAAACTAAGTTTATTAAATTCGATGTTTAACAAAACAAAAGCAATGTTTAAAAGTTAGCTAAATAATAAAACATCGTGCAAATCGATTTGCTTACATTCATACAATACACGTGCAAATCAACAAACATAAAAAATCCAAACTAAAACGACATTTTTAATATGCCTAATTTTCTAATCATCAGATAAAAATGATTCATCATCTAAAGTATAGCCTAATCGGGCAACATTATGAATGCGAAAGTTTGTATGTGTGTTTGCTTGTTACACTTTCAAGCTCAAATGGCTAAACGGATTTGGATAAAACTTAGTACACAAATAGACAATTATTATGAGAGTATTTTTATATTTTATTCGAATTTTATGGTTAATACTGAAACCTTGAACAAAAACTATATTCAACGAACCTGTGTCTCTGATAAGCCAAGAGATGAAGAGAACTCAGCTCGCTCGGCTATGCTCAGGTACTGCTTGTCAACGAACTTGCTTTCTAGGGCACGTAGTTGTTGTGCAGTGAAGGGCGTTCTGGGCTTGCGGTTAGGTTTGTGCTTGCGCAAATTGCATTTCAGCTTGGGAGGCTCTCCGTTAGCATCTGGTAAAGAAAATATTATTTAGTACATTGAATAACTTGTTAGTTATTAATAATAGCAATAACAATCCTATACTTTATTTTTAATATATAAATATAAAATAAGTTAATATTTTTTTGTAATGTCTTATCTATACTAATATTTTAAAGTTTAAGAGTTATTTGTCAGCGCTAAAACGTAGAGATTAGTATTATTTATATTATAATAATGAGATTAGTATTATTTATATTATAATCAATTAGATTTATTAAGATAGGATTTCTTTTGTGCTAATGTAACATAACTATTGACGCTGGTATCAAGAATTCGATGCCGTTTAGAAGAAATCCTATCCTATTTGACAAATTATATCGCAAAGATAGTTGTAAATCTAACTGATTTTCTCTTAAAAATGGCGAGATTTATGGAAACTTATAGGTAAATACATATTTTAAAATAAAAAAATTACTTGATTAACCTGTAAATATAAGATTTATAGATATTATTAAAAATTCGCCTCAGGCATAATACAAATGGCGATTATCTCATATGTTATATCTTAACTATCACGAATTTAAAAAAAATAAATCACATCTAATTAAGTGAGTAGGATTATGTACAGTGAAAATGAACGAAAATATATAATAGAGTATAGAAATAGTATATTGAATTACAATTGATAAACAATTTATTTTCTTCTGTGCATTTATTTTAAATTATCAATGAAAAGGCTTTAGAAATCGATTTTAAAATCAATTTAATTTAAATCGATTTTAAAGTTATTAATATTGTTTCAACTACCTAATTGTTTTAAATTTTTCTCAAGTAGCCATTGTACCTATAACAAAATGATTTTTATCCTTTTAACTTAAGTCAATGTAGCCTCTAAAAGCCTTATATTACAACTCAATAACTAAAGGTCTCTATGGAATGCCGATCCATTCTCAATAAATCGTAAAAAAAACAACGAAGGAAACGAACCGCGATCCAAAGAAGATAACATCTATACAAAGTAATTTTAAATTATTTAACAATAAAGCAAGTATTAATACGCAAATTTGAAATTTTATTGCCGAGACCGGTTGACCGAGATTTCGAGTGTCGCCCACATACGAGATAACATATTATGAAAAGTAAAAAAATATTTGGGACCAATTTACCAACATAATGATTAAGTTAAACATGATTATATTAATACATGGTTAACACTAGTAATTCTGCACAATATCTATTATTGTTCAAACTGACCCCATATTGTGTATAGAGCCACAATCTGTAAAGTATGTAGAGATCAATACAGTAAAGGTCAATTCATTCGTTAAAAGGTTTACGCAAACGCATGAGAGCTATATTCCGAAACAAATATATGAAGTACTTTTCGCAATACAATCATACCGTATACATAGAGTATTCTTAATTTGTGAATATACCTAAGATGTGAAAGAGATATAATAACAAATATTTATGGTAACGATAAAATCTAAAGGTACGCAAAGGCT
Source organism: Brenthis ino (assembly GCA_921882275.1). Lineage (NCBI taxonomy): Eukaryota > Metazoa > Arthropoda > Insecta > Lepidoptera > Nymphalidae > Brenthis > Brenthis ino. Next base: position 19,130,781 of record OV170222.1, read on the forward strand.
AATTATATAATATTAATGCTTCTGCCCAACGCTTCTACAAGTAACATAATATTTAAGATAAAAAATAATGTTGTATTTTTAATTGGATTAAATTTAAAGCTCAACACTCATTACTACGACCGGTCGTGGCATAACGGGAAACAAATTGATAACACGAATCACTTAATCTTTATAAATTATTGTATTTTTAACTAATAACTGATAAAAGTCGTTTATAGCCCATATCAATACTAATTAATATGTAGGAACTAATTAACGTTTATGAGTTGATTGATCGATCGGGCGTTAGAAAGTCGATAGTTAATGGTCAGTGAGATAAGACGGCTTACGCAAATCTATTTGAGAGTGTATGTTGTCATTCATAATAATTGACGTGTACATATAATTAATTATAATAATAATATCGTAAATAAAAATATTTGCACTCAAATTACAATAAAAATATGTAGAAGGTCTTATTAATTAACGCGATTCAATTAAATATTCATACACAGGAAACTGGATGTCGTCGTGTAATAACAAATTGGTATACGCAATTATTTTTACATATATTACATAGTTAAATCGTCAAAATTAACATATTTTATTTAAAATCACTGCAAGTCTTGAATGCACATCGAGACTAGTTTAACTTTACCAGTCGATAGAAAATTGACTTGTAAGTAGTATTTGAGAATCATACTATATTTATGTTGACAGCGTTTACGATTTCAACATATTAATCCCGATGTCAAACACCACGACTCGCTTAATAGCTAATGGGCCCACAAGAAGCAGGAAAAAAGTAAATTATGTGACAGCCGAAAAAAAGTTCATGAGTATTAATGTCGTGTTAGACGTCAAAGCTGCCGGCGCTCTAAAATAAAAATAAGGCGAGATGTGCGCTTACGACGAAAATGTAGAGCTTTTGCGTGAAATTGTATTTCAAGGAGCTTTCATTAATTACATGTCTTTAAAAGTTTCTTTTTAAAATGAAGTAATTAACAAAAGCATATACATATCTATCTCTACTATAAGAAACATATTTTTATATTTAACTTACATAATATTACGTATGTATGTATATTCTAAAATATGTTTATTGTTGATTTTAATGATTGGTTGATTTTCAAATAAATAATATTAATATACGTAGGTACTTGTTCTTGGGAATTTACAAAATATATTCATTACAATATTTAAACTTGACTTCCAGTCACATAATAAAATAGACCAAGCTAGTAAGCAAAATAAAACCTCAAGCATCCATCGTCACATGTTAAACAGTCCTTAAATTGTCCGCATCTAAATTACGTCTTTAAAAATACATACACGAGAACCGTTCCTCTGTTAATTGTCTAAGAGATATCGAGTGCAGATGCTCATTGAGTTATACATGTCTTTAGCTCTGAAAGAAATACGACGTTTTAAAATTTAACTACATTTGCTTTTGTCTTGCATTATTATACTATCAAAAGAACAGCTTAAATTAAAAGCTTCACACAGCTTAAAATTTATAGCTTTAAATAGAAAATTAAAGAGTAAATATAATTTTGTATATAAGCAAGAAATTGAAATCGATTGTACAATTAAATTACTTACATTCATTATAAACTTGACATTTCGAAACTAAAATGTTAAAGCGTGTGTTATTTTTATATACCTCGACAAGTTACCCTGCTCAGGGATAGCATTAAATTACACAAATAACTAATTAATGTCATTAATATAATTTTCCTTAAATAATTATTTATGACAACGATACTGGTATCAATAAAAATGTTATATTACAATAATTATAATACAAATAGCTGTATGTTGTACGTGTGTCGCGAGCAAAGAAAGCAATCGATTACTTTTGAAAGCTTTAACGATGCAATAATATGCGGGGAGTTTAACGAAATCAATTTAAATTTCACATTCTGACCGTACTATTCCCGTGCTAAAAAGACAGTTGATATATTAATGAGAATGCTTGCTTTTTGTGCGAGCACTACCATTAATCGTGCGAGGCGTGGTATGTCATTCATTCCGATGTTTTAAACTGACGTTTTTGTTTCGTATACGAGAGTCGAGAATGCCGCGGTAACTGAAATTCTACTAATGAAGCATTAAAACTCTCTATACTACTAATGCTACTTTGCTACTTTTAATGGTAAGTTAGGTAAGTGAGCACTAGTTACGAGATATGCTCGATATAAATATTATGAACTTCGTTAGTTAACGTTTAAATTATTACCTTATATATACATATAAATACTACCTTATAAAACGAATTGTACAAAAATAGCAGGAAAATGTGCGTTAGATTTTCAATTAAAATTGCAGTAACTGCCTATTGGTTTAAAATCCAAGTGAAACCTGTTAAGCCTTTTTAAAGCGGAATTATTAAAAGCATTTTTAAAATAATTACCACTTCAGTATTAATAAAATTAGAGGATGTCTGCCATTCACAGGCATACCCTCAAATAGGCCTGTGCTCAGTAACGAGACCAATAAAAAGTTGAATTATTATGATTACGTTATAATATCAAGTCCTTTAAACTAATACTTTTGCTTTACAACATAATATATATATATATATATATATATACATATATACATATATAAGACATTTTTAGGAAGAAAGAAAATAATAAAATAATAAAAACCATTTTGAAGTGAATGTACTGTTGTCACTATTACACGTCACATAGAAACAAGATTATGTATAAAATTATAGACAAAAAGTAATCCTAGTGCCTATGCTTTTGTTTTTGTAGAAGCTACATGCTCTACAAAATCAAACAAAAAGGAAAAGAAAGAAAAATCAAATCAATAAATCTCAAAAACGTTAGAAACAAAGACTGCCATTAACAAGTCTTCCCGAATTCCAAAACTACACCCACAATATTTATCAGACGATCAAACGAAACTCCTTTGAACCATTCATCAGACTCGATCGTCATTTTCGATTGAGCCATAGAAAAGGCGGAAGATATTTGACAATGATCTCATTATTTAAATCGTCTAAAACATCATGTAATTTAACGTTTACATTTATTTATTTTAAAATTACTCTTTGTCGTTACACTAATCCATGCTAATTAATATTATATATGTCAAAGTTTGTGAGTATGGATAGATGGATGTTTGTCTTTTCATGCCAGAACGGCTGAACAGATCTGGATGAAATTTGGCACAGACATAGATTATAGTCTGGAATAGCATACAGGTTACTTTTATTCCCGGATAAATGTACGGCTCCCGTGGGATAGATTAGTTTGTGTCTATGGACGAACACGAAATGATGGTGAGTCGCTAGTATACTATAAATTTGAAGCGTATTTGTTATAGTTAAAGTTAAATATTGTAGAGATAGCACTACCTTTATGAATTACAATAATAGACCATCTATATACTGCAATTATCGTATTTAAGACATTTTAAAAATGGAGGAAGCTAGTTCACATCGATATTGTCTTAGGGATGATTTTTTTTTATTTAATTTTCAGTGTAATATGTATTATACTTTCTTGCCTAACATACCCACATAAAAATATATGTCAATTAGATTACTATTGTACTAAAATCATGAAGCTCTCTAACTAGGATCTTATCACAAGTACCAACTTCCGTATTAACAAAAGTTATTTCTATAAAGAGGAAGTGAATTGTTTTTTTTTAAATTATAATAAAACATACTAGAAGCTACTATCGAGCTAAAAGCATTCTCTAAAGACCAAGTAGGCATAGTTTATAATCGTTAGGAGATAAAAAATAAGATTTTTATTGAAGGTATACTTCTTTTGACACGTTTGGAAAAAAATATGAAAGTAAAATTTTTACGATGCGCGCGCATACCGACAGCCAAAAAGCGACATGACGAAGTTGGCTGAAAGCGACATGATGAAGTTGGCTGAAAGCGACATGATGAAGTTAGCTGTATTCCTTTTACAAACAAAGAGTTGTCATATACGGAATGAAATTTTTAGCTATTTTTGTTCTGTTACGCCAAAGAAGTATAACTACGTGCGTACACACACGCGTTTTTTTTTTGACATCTTTATCTTTATCCATTGTTACTTTAGAGCATAATATCAGAAGCTGGGAATATAAGGAACACATAAAGCGTATGTTATAAACGAATATAAGATTTATAATAAATATTGAATGTAGTATATTACATGACTTGCATGGCCCCGCTATTAACTGCCGCTACAGTTTAGACGACGTTACAAATAGCGCTATTCAATGGGGCATTAGTATTTTGGCGCGCGGCCAGCATTTGACACTTGATTGCTTGTTCAGTCTTAGGTACTTTGTGATTTTGCTCGAAATTACTTGATACATTTTGTTTGAGTTTTAGATAATTTTGGAATATGCAAAACTTTCTAATATTATTTTACTGACAAAACTAGATTTAACAATTGCATAATTTTTCTACAATTTTTTGCATTTTTCTTTTTTATCTAAAATACAATCTATGTTATAATTATTTAGTCATTTATGTCTGTCTGTTTAAAAAAATGTCACCTTTTTTCGATTTTTCAAAATTACTAAAGAATCCTAATGAAGTGGACGAAATGTGAATATAAGAACAAACTGTTGATAAATAGATAAGCTCTAATTGAATTTAATTAGCTTTTTTTATAAACAAACAGCAGACGATATCAAGAAGTATAAACATAGAGACAAAAAACATTATCCAACAAAAACAACAAACATACTGACAATGTTTCTTGTGTCTGTACAAATTTGGTTGTTTTGTTGCGTATAATTGATTGGGAATGGTTCTATAATTAGGAGCATGACATGGGTAATAGTTACTTGCAGTTAAGTGTATACGCTCACTTCACTTTTCACTTTTTACATTTTGACATCGAATGACCAACATTCGAATATTGTTAGACCCTAATAAACGCTATCGCTTGTAACTATTAATATTTCATTCAAATTAAAATAATTAAGACAAAGAAATCTTATTCTAGTGTCATGACCTCAGAATATGATAACCCAAATTTTAATATAAGTGATTGATTTTGTAACAATAAAACGATATTTTGATAAATTCTACAGTTTTAAACCAGCTTCATCGATTTAGTCTGTAAAGTTATTTTATCTGCATATGTTTTCTAAAATAGCCATTAAAAAATATTATAACAGCTTTAATATAATTAAAGGCATATCTTTATTATATTTTTATACAAACGACCATAAATTTTATTGCTCTCAATAAAATAAAATGTTTACACACTGAGTTTAGACATATTAATTAAAATATAATCAGAGGTACAAAGTTCATTGGTAGACTTTTATATTGTTTTTATAATTATGAATTATAATTCAACTAGCGGATCGAGTATGTTTTAGTAGTAGTACGACAGAAGCTATACATCTTAATAGTAATAGTGGAATAGTATCGTAATAGAGATTTATAAAGGAAATTGAAGAAAATAATTTTATAGGAGACTAGCAGCTCACCCTCGCTTCGCTCGTGTTTTTGCGCCAAATCTCATCCCAATCCGTTCAGCCGTTCTGGCGTGAAAGAGTAACAAACATCATACATACTCAAAAACTTTCACATTTATAATATTATATATAATACGGATCTGCCATTAATTTTTATTTATTTTATCAACCGACTTCAAAAAGGAGGAGGTTCTCAATTCGACTGTATTTTTTTAATGTTTTTTACCTCAGAACTCCGTCATTTATTAACCGATTTGGACAATTTTTGTGTTGTTTGAAAGTGTATACTTCCAGGTGTATACTTCCAGGTGTATACTTCTAAGGGTGGAAAAATAGCTAATGATGAATTTAACCTACTTCTAATTGTCATATTGACTTGAAACTTTGCAAGTGTTTCTATTTCCGTTGATAGTACAGTGGTTCGGTATTGTTGACCTGATCTGATGGTAAGGCCAGAAGGTGGATAGGTGGAACTCTTCAACGGCTAATAGTAGATACTTTGAGTTGAGGCTTGTTTTGTTTGACTTGACAAGTCTAATACGTTAGAATTCTTACTTTGCTACTACTGTCTACACTAAAAAGGGAAAAATAAAAACTTTTTAACAAAAAAATAAAAACCGACTTCAAACAAAAGCACTAAAAAGTAAAAAAATAACTGATTGGTAGTTAGTTTTCATTTACTATATATACCTAATCAAATATTATCGAAGTCGGTGTGCTTTAGCTAAGTAAATAAAGCCTACCTATTAAATACATACCTAATCAAATATTTTCGAAATCGGTGCCAGCCCATATAAAGCCCATATAAAGCATAATTTATTAATTAAATAAACTGTTTAATAATTTTACTGCCATATTAGACATATTGATTACTATGCAATTCCATAAAAAAATAAAATCGTAAATTTAAATTAAAGCCGATAAACTAAAAAAAATATAGCGTCAATAAAATTAATAAGATTTAATGGTAACAATGCAATAAAATATATTAAAAAATACTAATATCATAAACTACTCGGTATTAATAAATGGGTATGTTAATACGCGTGCGTCGCCTCACCGCAGGGCGCCCCGACTCCCACGCTGTTACTAGATAATCATGCAGTTTCTATTGACTAAAAAATAATCTAAACATGTTATACTAATGATCTTTCTTCACTTCATTCAAATGTTAAGCGATTATATTATTTCCACAAAATTTAATACTTGTGTAGTGATCTACTACTAGATAGAGCTAGTCGCTCTGTATATTAGTAACTAGCGACTCACCCTCGCTTCGCTCGGGTTCGTCCCTAGCTTGATTCCCCATACAAACTTTCATCCCCATTTTCACCCCTTTAAAGGATGATTTCAGGGATAAAAAGTATCCTATGTGCTTCTCAGAGTCTCAAACTATCTTCTTACCAAATATCATCTAAATCGGCTCAGTAGATCCAGATATAACCCCCTACAACCTCACAAACTTTACCTCTTTATATAGGTTTGAAAACGTCTTGATGAGCCAAAATAATAGAGAAAAAAGAATAAACTGATATACATACACTTTTGCATATTTGACACATCATTAAGGATTTAAAATGCATAAGTTAGGCTATGTGCACTGTTATACATACATACATATATACATATAAGCAGCAGAAATTACAATAAACTGCTATTTTTTAATGATTACATGAAATTATACCAATGTTAAAGTTCGATGAATGTTGTCAAATCTAGATAATATACATAATATATGTAAAGTATAAGTAAATTCGCATGAATTTGGTTACAACAAATTGAGTTATTTTAGAATTAGTTATATAAAAATATTTTAATGTTAGTAATTTTACTGCATGACATTGAATTAATTCGAAAAATAAAGTTTTATCAGCAACCGTGAAATAATAAATTGCTTTTGGTATCTTTAGCATACAAATAAAATACATAGAGAATAAAATATACATTTAATTTTAGTAGAAGCTTCGTAATAACATGAGAATATTTGCATGCATGCTAATAACTTTTTAATTTATTTATTAACAACACTCTTCGAAATGGCAGTATATTTTATTAAAACTCCAAACCACAAGAATGACGTCCGAGAAATATAACTTAAAAATCATAATTCGTGTTTTTTTTTTGTATATTTCTAATATAAGTTTCATGACATATCAAGGCGTGTCTAAAAATATTAGCTTTTATAAATTTTGCTTCCATTCTCTAAATGGATATTCAAATAATTTCCAAGAAGGTCGTTATTTATAGCTCTAACACAATGGAGCCGAAACTGATGACAAATTATCTAATTTGACACACTCAATTATTTTAATTAAAATATTATAAATCAAATATGTAGCGCTACGGTTATAACCATTATGATGACTTTATACAAAAATGCCAGACATTAATTAGTTTTTACGAATAAATTAGGAAAATGTTATTATTGGGAGAATAATATTTTTTTTTCTTATTGTATGATTTATTCAATTAAAATTAGTAGAAATTAATAACGTATGAACAAATGAGTGATGGTACAAAATATATTTGTTGACTTGTATTTTATTGATCGACTAGCATCGCCCGCGGCTCCACCCGCGTTCAGATGACCAAAAACCAAATTCTTAGGTTTTACATATTAGTATACTCTTACATTGAAGTTTTTGTATTTTTTCTCAGAAATATTTTCCTGCGGTAAAAAATATTCTATATGTTGACCCGGATAACCAGCTATCATCATACCAAATTTCATCGAAATCCCTCCAGTGGCTTTTCTGTGATGCAGTAACAGACAGACAAACAAAAATTCTAAAAATTATAGATTCGGCCTCTGTATCGATATAATGTTTATTTCAATCAGATTTTCCAAAAAATATTTAATGTACAGATTCGGCTTAGTTACAATTTTATTATACGAGTATGTATAGGTTTTAAAAGCGCGGATATCTCTATTTGGGTGTATATTTTTCGGTGTATGCAATATCTCGTTTTTGTAATATTAAGTTTTGTTTCTATATGTATACTGTGTCTGCATCTAGAAAAATGCAATCCTGTGTATTAATTTTGTAAGTAATCGTTATTTTATACGTCTTTGATTGTCATTTGTTTTGTGGACCAATAAAAATAAATTAATGAATACCTAAATATGTTCATGTAATTGATGTTTGTGTTCTTTGTGACGAATAGGTACTTCGAGGGTGGTAGTAAGATTTTTTTCCCATTCCGAATGGTGGAAAACTTATGTAATTTTAATTATTTAATTCTTCATTCCTTAACATGACCCATGTTTTGTATAGGAATGCAAGCAACGAAGAGTTCAAGCTAAATTTTTATATATCGTACTTTTATATCTTCTAGCTCGGCACAAGCAAATTCTTAAAAAAAATATTTAATATTATTATGCCTTTGACCCCATTATAAATTTATATTTTATAAAATATCTTATACTATAATAAAAATATAATAATATGTCGTATTATTATACCTAATACCCACCTTATCTATTCAATCTGATGACTTCTAAAACAGTAGTGAATTATAAAATACTGTAAAGAATTAAATAAAAACTACATTTACATACGTATTTTGAATTAATTGATTGTAAATTATTTGTTTGATATTTTGATAAAATTTAGACGGCAAATGCTTTATCGGAGAAATATAATTAGTAAAGACTGCTTTTGTAATCTATACAACTATCTAGTGTCTATATTATATAAACAAAATCGGGATCTGAAGAATACTAGCATTACCCGCGGCTCCGCCCGCGTTTAGATGACCAAAAACCAAATTCTTAGGTTTTACATATTAGTATACTTTTACATTGCAGTTTTTGTATTTTTTCTCAGAAATGACACATTTTCCCGCATGTTAAAAGTATCTTATAAGTTAACCCGGATAACCAGCTATCACCACACCAAATTTAATCAAAATCCTTCCAGTGGTTTTCCGTGATGCGGTAACAGACAGACAGACAAAAATTCTAAAAACTATAGATTCGGCCTCTGTATCGATAATAATGTTTATTTCAATAAGATTTTTCAACAAATATTTAATGTACAGATTCTGCTTAGTTACAATTTTATTACATGTAAAGATTGTATGGATCATACGTTTTTTCCTAATTCTGAAACTCTACACATTTGAGCACATTCCAAATGGGGTAAAGAATTATTACAACACTATTTTCTACGCTAAAAGAAAATCAATAAAGGCAAAATCATTTACATATAAAATAGAACAATCAGAACTTTTTATCGCAATAAATCCTACAACATTAAAAGGACCCAACCATAATTGGTTGCGAATTAGTTTCACTTAATGCTCATTACCGTACAGTAATATAACACCGACTGCGAGTGCAAAACCAACGATATATACGTCCATATTTGTCTATCAGGTAACTGTAAACTCTTATCGAGCCGACTCGTTAGCAGTTACCCGAAACCCCTTTTACTGCAACTCTCCCATTCTAAATAGACCTTAGCGCTTTATATTAAGTTGCTATATCAATTGAACGGCAAATAATTTTTTTTTCTTGCCCGTACTCGCACGATTGCTTCTCCTAATTGGCTCGCCATCTGTTTTAATTCATTTCGCGATAGTTTTACAAGTATTTTATTGACGCGTGGCTCCGCCTGGCGGACGGTAACCGAGCGATTAATCGATTCGTTTGCGTGCGAGTCGCCTGATTGAGTTACTGGATTGTGAGTTCAAATTATTCAATCTTAAAATAGTTTCATTAGAACTCTGTGATTATTTCGCTGACATTTTAGAACTTGAGATTTAAGTCGAGTTCAATCTAGATGTGGTTTTGTGTAATAAATTAATAATTCCACTATGGGCGGTCGGGTTATTATGATCGAATTGAAAATGTACTTTAATATTCAAATGTTACAGTTTAAAATTATGCATTTTAAAAAGATAAATCCAGTAGCGTCTTCAGTGATGCGTGCTGCCATCTCGCGGGCGATGACAGAGTATAATAAATCTTGAGATAACATCAGAAGTGAAGATTATACGGTGTTGGGATCCCCATCACGCCATCCGTACTTCCTGCACGAGCAAATTAGAGCTCGCAAACAATCAGGCTAATTGGACAACCCTTTGCTTTAAGCTCTAAGACATAAGGATCAGTTTCGCACGAATATTTCAATAGAAGTTGAAACTTTTAAGCGCATATATTTTTAGTTATTCGCAGAACAGCTAAGTTGACGCCGGTAACGACTTCAGACAATGAACAGAAGTACCATTTAAATCCTAAGTACGCTACTTAAAGGCGAGTAAAATTATAGGCAAAACGTTACCTTACTCTTTGACTATACACAAATGACGGAACCACACGCAATTCGTAGAACCCGACCATTTACTATTCTTAAAAGAAAATTTCATTGACGTGCAAAGTTTATTTACGGCATTCTGGGCGGTAAACTTTACTTTTTGTTGAAAACTGCATATCTAACGGTGAATGTTTTTGTGCAATTTAAAATTCTGCCCTCCACCTATGTGGTGACCAATTAGAGATGCCCATTAAAACACGCAGTCGTTTTCCCTTTTTTTCGCGAATTGCATTCTTTCACGAAACGAGGTAGGCGATTAAATACGTCAATTTGCACAAACAAGCAGGCTTTGGGCAGCGCCGGGTTTTTGACACTGCACAGTTCGAATGCAAACAGTGCTTTAAACTAATTTTTATTTCAAATTCTTATCACAAAAATTCATAATTGGTAAGGATATTCACCCAATTAAGTAGATTATAAAGTTTTTTATGGAACAGTGTGAAAGTAATTAACGTTTGAGGCGGTTATATTCATAAATCAGAACCGTATGGTCAATTGTTAGACGCATTGCTAGGCAATGACTATGAAATTAAAAAAGAGTAAGTTGTTTCAAATCATAATAAATTGATACACTATAACATTCATTTATGGTTTATTTGCTTAGGAAAGTGTATAAATAAACAAAACGTTTAGAACCTAATTTTTAATCAACAAACAATAAGTAGGTCTGGAAAAAAAATATTTCCTCATCAATTTTACTTCACGGTGCGCTTTTTGATTAGTAATTTAACTTAATAGTCTATTATGCTCGTAAACAAATAGGAAAATATGAAGTTATAGTCGTATTAACGCGTATTTAACTTGGCAAAGGTAAGAGGCCATTGTGCCGATAAGAAAACAAGTATTTTATAGTTTATTTTTCATCGTTTCTGCCGGATACAACACTAGAGTACGCATGCATATGCATGTGACGTCAACTCCGCACAAATTGAATAAAAGCTCTGTTTAAGCATAATTGAAATATTTAACATATGTCAATATAATTTGCATTTATATTTTTTATAATTGGATATAAATTTTAATTGGTTGCTGTTGCATTTTTCAAAGCTAAAAGTTTCCTTAATATATTCAGTCTTAATTGCCTTTGATATTTTTTTTATTTTGAATAGCTATCTAATAAGCAACAGCAATAATAAACTATTATAGAACATTTAGATATGTTATATACGTATTTATAAGGCATTCTTTACTTCCGAGTTCGTTTGTTATAAAAGATTAAAAACTTAGTTTATAACATTAGGTACTTAATTATATCCGGAATCATTTTTTACTCAGGAATTATTATCGTTTACTCTAATTTTATACAATACATATTAGATACATACATGAAAATGTAAGATGTATATATAACACTATAATTTTTTTTTATTTTGAAGTTACACAAGCACGATGCGTTTTTGTTACAAATGGTAATAGATATGACAGCTGAAATAGATTGCTAAATTAACTAAGTAACAAAAGAAAAATAATAAATTTCCATTATTGACGTTTTTTAATATCTGCTACTTTAAAGCTAAATTATAAAAAGCACAAATTTGATAGAACATTAAATATTTAAACCTAAATTATATTAACTAAGTGCAGTATAAAAATTTATACTCTAACAAATAATGCAAAAGTTCGTAAGTTCACTTAAATAAAGAAAACTAATGATTTATGATAGTGTAGAAATGCTCGACATATTTACGAGCGCACAATAGAGGCAAAAAAATTACACTTAATTAGTTTAAAACTGAAAATAAATTAAGTACCTAACGTGACAATGCGCCATTACAAGTGCATGCGAACGTTTATTTTTGCTGTTGGTATGCTTTCATTTGATAAGCAATAATCACATGTTCATCTAATATGTGCTTGAATTCAATAACGCTGAAATAAATACTAGAACTACCTTTGCTTCTGGAACTACGTATAGTAGTATACTTCAGAAATTATTTATAATTTATTATTCAGCCATTTTAATGGTCCACTGCTGGGCACAAACTTTTTTCACGCTGGCCAAGTGAGGTTTGGCGGACTGTCATGGTTGTCTTCCAAAAAACAGCTAAGTTCTCTTAAACATGCAGGTCATACCTTGTTGATTAATGTCTTATATTTTGTGATGAATTATAGCTTATGTCGCTTTCCGGTCTATAAACTAACTCATTGCAAAAGTGTACTTAGTCATGGGAAAGAAGGTCCAAATTCCAACCAACAGATACATTTTCGCATTTATGATATTTATAGTATGAGAACAAAATTACGACGAAAATTAAATTAACTTTAAGCAAATCATTGTAATAAATATTATTTAAAGGAAGACATTAATTTTTATGTCATAATTGAGCATTATTTTAGATACTTATCATAAAAGTGATTTTCAAAACATAGAGGCACTAAACTAAACTAAGAGAAAAAAGCTGTATCTAGTTGTTTTTTCATTTATACCTAATTTAATTTATTTAATTTACGTATGTTATAAAATTATAGGGATCTGTCCCTGCATTCTTGTACATTACCTTGCATATTAAATAATATATGTACGGGGCTATGAAGTGTATTTTTACATGCCAGCCATATTGCTACTCACTTAATGGCTACTCACTTTTAATATTGATAAGAAAACAATATATAATTTCAAAAACATGCCTACTCGTGTTCAGGCGCATTTGTGACCTATGTCACACGCCAAATGTGAACAAAACACGCCATAAAATGTAAACTACCCGTCGCACTTTACTGACTGCGTACTGTACAAATTCTAGACGATTATACTATAATATCTACATGTTTAATAAAACTAAAGTTTTTTATCTTTACGCTCTTTTGATTTTTTTTTTCAATACACCGTTATTGCAATCATTTGCACCTTTTTATAGCGACCACTTTTCGTCAGGACCTATCGAGATAATATGTGTCGGGTCGCGACCCCCAACGCCAAACTTTTTCTTCCTCTTATATATATATATATATATATATATATATATATATATATATATATATATATATAATTAAATATCTATAATGACATATATTCACAACTGTGCAGGACTTGAATCCTAGACATAGGTACGTGCGCGACGGCCCGCGAAATACATTCTAAAGCACGCTTCGCTGATCGAGAAAATAATGTTTAACAGGTTTTATTTTTCGATATCTCTCAAACATGCCTTTGACCTGTGCATAGAATAAAGTTTATTAATTTATTAAAAAATAAAATTAATTTTATTGTATTATAATGAACTGGTAATAAACAAGTGACTAGCACGCTATGATTGTGGAATGCTTCAAATTAATCTGTTCTCATAATGATTTATAATCACGCTAACATGTAATAAGACATGCTACAAGTAGGTTTAAGTATCCATCCTTAGGCTATCACAAAAACGGGAAAAAACATTTTTTTTTTGTAATATGTCTTTTTTTCTATGGTTTCTTCATTTTTTATAAACCTATTTCTGAGTCAACTCTAGGGCGGGCATATTTGATATATAAAAAATTATTTTAATTGGCTCTAAAGCTATTTACTTAAAATAAAGAATACCTATTTGTAAATAATATGATAGTACCCATCGAATTTATTAAAATCAAATCATTTAAGGAAATCCATCTTACGGGGAATCGTAAATTTTTCTGAGATTAAAAACCTATGTGCTATTCCAGACCATAATCTATCTCTGTGAAAAATTTCACCCAGATCCTTTCAGCCCTTCTGGCGTGATTGAGTAACAAACATTCATCCAAACATCCATACATCTAAACCATCCATCCATTTATAATCATAATTTTGTATAGACCATTATTATGAAGTTTAGTAGTTTCAGTCAATGTTACTGAACAGAGAAAGAATAGATAGATATAGATAGTTTAACAAATATTCGACGTGATTATTTAAATTGGCATAACTTTTTTATTTATGAACCGATTGACAAAAAACAAACACTAAATGTTAAGTGAAGCTTACCACAATATATAAATGAATATTACATCTAAATCAGATAAACCGTTTCTGAGATTAGCGTGCACAAGCGCACAGACAAACAGATAAACAGACAAAAATTCTAACAATCATTGTTTTGGGTGCAATTTGCGTTGATAAAGGTCCCAATAATATTTTTTCTCATTTATCTTCCATGTACAGACTGCGATCCGATACATTTTTATTATATGTATAGATAACTATACATTTAAGGTTATATCTAAAAGAAAAATTCCTTTCAAAACGACTAAGATAGTATAAAATATACTTAATACGTGAAACAAAAACATCAACATTGATTAGACGATTTTAACGTTACAGGTATTTTTTACATTAATTAAATTGCTGAGATATCGATGCACTTAAAAATAAAGATAACTTTGATAAAATCTAATATTTTTTGTGTTTTCATAATAAAGAGATATAAAATGTCAACTTATTAATCCTAACAAAAATAAAATTGTCAATTGAAGATACGAATTTATAAACAAATAATTATATTACATACTTATAAGCTAAGTTTCAATATTCTAAATTGCCGCAAATAAGACTTGAAATACTTCTTTTAAGGGGCCAATAAGAAGAATAAAAGGAAAATTTCTTTATCAGATGGCTAAAATCTGCAACCATTTGGGCATAATATGCAAAACGGCAGGCTGAGGCCGCCATCTTATCGTGGATATTGTTTTCGAGTTTCGACAGATCCGTTATTTATGTTTCGGCTTTGCCCTTTTGGTTGTTTGTTTTGGTAACCGGTTGAAAGGATTTTAAGGATTTTCGTATCGCGTCCCAATTGTTTGCCTTAAGGGTTTTCAAATCCTTCACGAATTTTTAGTGCTACTTTAGATGTACTTAGTATATTACATTACTTATCTACATACATATGTAAAGATTTATTATTAGTATTCTGTAAATATAATTTCTAATGAGACTACATTTATAAAATAATACCTATTACGCAAATCCACAAAAAGTAGTAGGAACAGAATCATTAGTTAGTTGCGGTAATTAAAATAAATTGCACAAGGTAAATGACTATCTAATTATACATAATATAATATGATTATAATAAATAATTATAAATTTTATTGTTAAATAATTTCCCTCAATTGATCATCTAATGATGAAGAGGATTTCATTTACTATAAATATATATATATATTTTTAATTATTCCTTATATTGTAACAATACCTATATAAAAATAACTTAGTATCCCTACTTTTTATAAAGCCAATAACTATAATATTATTTCCACATGAGAAAGTAGCAGTTAAATAAAAGTTAATAAACATAAAGAGGCAATCGATTAAAAGGCAACAAAAAAAGTGATGGATGAATGCGTAGACTTAGTAGAGGCGTTTCTTACGTAAATTATAGTTATTTTGGCCCAACCAATAAATCTCCGGCACCATAAAAATATTATATGCAGAAGTAAAGTAATTCCAAAACGAAGCTTAAGTTAAAAAAAAACATACAATTAATTAATTAAATAATATAAATTTCTTAAAATGCAAACTTATTAATAAGAAAGTATACATGCAATAATTTAAAGACTTACCTGTAATATGTCCAACTGGAAAATGTGATTGAAATAGGGGTCCGAATGACGGAACTACTGTTGGTGGTCCAGGCCAGCCCAGGCCATGGTATGCTGCTGCTGCCGCCGCTAATGCGCTGAACGGTGTCGGTCTGATCGGGCCTAATCGCTCCTTTTCATTTGGTGTTGAGGTCCTGTCGTCATCATCGCTCTGAACACCATTGTGCAAATCTTCCACATCAACTATAGAGTCTTCTTGATTAATAGAATCTTCGTATTCATCATCTGATGAAGATACCGTCGCTGAGGCATTTAGATTTAAAGGTGGGGTTTGGGACGACGGCCTCGGTGATAAGGACTTGCCGCCGGGTAACTCGGGTTGCGCTGCCGGTGATTGTCTCAACGGTGATTCAGGAATCGTGCGGTGATGTCTTATCATTTCAGCCGTTTCATCGACCTGATTCGCCTTAGTGTCCGCCAATATGGACGCGACACTAAAGCTGATCCGCGACGCCTTCGGTGGCTCAGTCGCCTCGGCCGGGCTGCTTGGGTACCTCGAAACACTCTGTATCGCCATGTTCACTTCCTTGTCCTCGTATCTTTGTTTCCTTAACATTGAACGCCGGTCAGTTCCATTTAGCACAGTTTCACACTTGTATCGCGATCGTGGGATCGTGTACGCATGCGGGCGCGGTCGGAGGTTGACTGGCCGGTGTAGAGCGGCGGAGACCCTCGCACCGGCTAGGAGGCGTGTCCACGGGTAGCCCCGCCCCCAAAATAGAGCCATCCCGCTCAGCCAATCGACCGTTCCGAGCCGAATTGATCCGAGCGGGGGCAAGGGGAGAGCGATTTAGCACGCTCTTATCTCGTTAGTCTCCTTTGTGATACTCAATTTTTTTGTAGGAATCAAAACATAATTACCTTTTGTAGGGGTTCGCGCGTTTTGATCGCGCACTTTATGTCCGCCACCAGAGGTATAAAGTATAAAAATATAATGAGCAGTCGTGAATGCCGCTTGTTAAATCCTTTTGAGAGATTCTCCGGCTGGTTCCCTTTATGAGATTAGTGCCGGGGGCAGCGTTTTGGTGAATTTCGGCGCGCTGTTTACGGATCCGTTTCAAATTAGCGCTCATGATTTACTACTGCTTTGCCGCCGTAGTGACATTCACTCGCTTGATTTATTTATTTATTTTTAGCCAATTAGACATTGATTTTTATAGTTGAATCTATAGTTATATTTTATTTTAAATTTTCAACAGTTTGCAGAGATAAATTTTATTCCTTTTTTCATTTTATTTACTGTGATTCTAATGTTTTTTTAGAGATTGAAGATTGGATTTCATACAAAACAAAAAACATACAGCGGAATTAAGAACCTCCTCTTTTTAAAGAAATCGGTTGACAATTAAGATTATTATTTAAATTATTAGGTACACAAAAACACTTCAAACGTTTAATTGTCAAAATTTATCACTATTAACTAAAAACTATGGGTACCCAAAAATTTCTGAAATACTTGTAGCTACCTACTAGGTACATGACTTAAAAATTTTAAAATACACCATACAAGTGAAATAAACAATTTCCTATCACTTCACACTCGGTTTCCCAAAATATCGTAGGGGTTGTTATATCATCTTTAACCGCCCTAATATTAACTCGTGCAAGCTTGGGGTGAACTCTATCGCCTCCCTTGCACATATAATAACTAATATATCCGTCTCTCTTCATAATAGTTTCTACTAAATAGGTATTTAGTATTCGGAAGGGAGACATAATTATATGGGCAGAAAAATACAGCTAAATTGTTTATTATCATAGACTTTATGCTATGAGCAATAAGGTTTTATTTTGTTAGCTTTTTTGTAACTGGAAGTTTTGTTCCTCGTATTAGAAATATGACGTTATTAATACCATATTGTTTATGATGTGAATTTATTTCTTCTATGATTAATAGACTAATATTATCGATATTATGTTCAGATTTAATTAATATTTGATGAACACACGAAACGAATGTCCAATTCAAAATAGGTATATACTGATCAATAATTATTTAATTATTAGATATTTTATGATGAATTGTAGTAGAAATGTTGTTGGCCCGATCAATGTTTAAAGGAAGGTGTTCACAGTATAAAATGTTTGTCCAATAAAGGGAAAAAATAGTGTTTACAATAAAGAATTTGTGAATGTGATGAATAAATATAAAAATAATGAAAATTATTATTCATTTACAAATCCTACTATTAATATAAACGGGAAACTTTGTGAGGATGTATGTTTGTAACCCTTTCACGCAAAAATTACGGAAATTACCGATTTTGATGAAACTTTACACTACAGTTTATAAGACTTAGTAAAAAGATAAAGTTACTCATTTTGCATTACGTGGCTGAAGCCGCAGGAAAACGCTAGTTATTCATATATTATTATTGAATATTTTACTTTTTTGCATCATGTTTTGTATAGGTACATACCTATTACATTTGCTTTAAATTTTGATATTGTATTTGAACCGAAATGCATCTAGATGTACCTATTTCCTCGTACATTGTAAATAAATTATACTCTTTACAAAACAAAAAAATAACTGATAGATAATATCTTAAGAAAAATAAAACATTAAATATTAATTTAAATTTAAATGTCTCAAATTCTCTTTCCAACAAAAACATCAATTAACAAACATGTAGGGATAGCAGAAAATCATACCACATGTTTAAGACTATTTTCACTACAAATGATGTGGTATCTTAACTGGCGTCCAAATATAATTAAGGCGCAAGAATGCGAAGAATGCTTACATATGATTTAGGGTCGCATATTTGTAATAGAAACAAAAAATAACAGGGAAAGTTGAGGTCTCCAAGAAGTCTGAATTTCCGGCAGTTGAATTAGCTTTTATGTTATATACATTTCTATAATATAGTGCTTTATAATTTGCTTAGGTTATTATCAATTTTAATATTATAAGGAGGAACATTTTGTTTTTTTTTTGTTTGTTGTATCGAGTAGGCTCCGAAACTGCTGAACCGATTTAGATGAAATTTGGTACGAAAATAGTTTAAGACCCTGGGAAGGACATAGGATCAGTCGTCCCTTAAGGGAGTGAAAATGGGGGTGAAAGTTTGTATGGGGAAGCAACCTAAAAATGAACCCGAGCGAAGCAAGGGTGAGTCGCCAGTATCTAAATAAAGTGATATTTGTATTGTATCTTTCGATATTCAGACTACATAGATATCAGAATTGTTATAAGTTCTGTGACAGTTTTTATACCAAGAATAATGAACATTGTTCCCAATTGGAAAATATCGTAAAAAATAAATTAAAAATAATAAACCCTCGGATCGAGTACCTCTTCCTTTTTTAAGTCAGTCAAAATAGTGGAAGCGCATGCTGAAAATAGCATAGCACACCTGTGGACGATTAACACAAATGTCAAAACGGAATTCCATACCAACGGTTCATACCTAACCAATCAAGCAGAGAATATACCCATAAATATTATGTAGTTCTTGTTGTGTAAGAAATAAGGTATATTTTGAAAAGATAAATTATACATGTTTTCAAACGCTAATTGATAAGGAAGTGTTCGTTTAAACTCAATAAGACAATTAGTGATGTTTTTTATCGATATTTTAGTAATATTTTCGAATGATTTTAAAAAGATTATATTTTAAAACTAATCAAATATAATGGTGCATTCGGCACTTGAAATAAAATGGACTGAACGGAGGGTTTTCTAATGTAATTTTTCTAAACGTACCTATATCTATTTCTAGTAGATACGTACATTATACAAGATTTGATAAGTGATATAGGTTGGTACAACCAGTGCCTGGCTGGCATTATCTGCTACGCCCGAGATACAAGTTCGATTTATGCGTAGGTAGAAAGTTTGTGTAGATGATATAGCTACATGTCTTAAAATATATAAAACTTTTATCAGATCTTAACTAACAAGCTGGAGACCTTTGACAACTTATGTAAATAACCGTAAAGGCCAAAAATAAACTGGGGAAAAATTGAAGTAATATATAGTTTATCGAAAATATCACAGCACTAGTCAGAATATGACATCGAGACATAGACAATTTGTAACCTCGTAACGAGTCGAGTTACACTAAACGTCATAAATCATAATTTTTTTCAATAACAAAAAACTGACGCGGCAAAACGTCTGCTAATTGACATATTCCTTCTTATATTTCTTTAATTAGATATGCGGAATGATTTATAGCCGTGAAATAATGAAAGATTCTATGTTAAAATCTTTCATATATTCTATTACCATTTTCTACCAAAAATACTTAGTAATAGCAATTTATCTAAAATTCATTCACTGACTAATGAAAATCGCTGTTAATAGAAGAATAAAATTATGAAGAAAATTGAAACGTACATAGAGACGCACCACAATAAAGAGAGAGTAGGTAGTGGTAGAGTAGTACCCAGTAAGTCGCTAGTGAACTATAAACTTTATGAATGTACTTGAATATATTATATCATAAATTATTATTAATGCACACTTATATAAATGAACTAGCATTACCCGCGGCTTCACCCGCGTCCAGATGACCAAAAACCAAATTCTTAGGTTTTACATATTAGTATACTCTTACATTGCAGTTTTTGTATTTTTTTTTTGTCAGAAATGAGACATATTCCTACGGTAAAAAGTATCCTATATGTTGACCCGGATAACCAGCTATTACCATACCAAATTTCATCAAAATCTCTCCAGTGGTTTTTCTGTGATGCCGTAACAGACAGACAGGCAGACAGACAGACAAAAATTCTAAAAACTATAGATTCAGCCTATGTATCGATAATTATTATTATTTCAATAAGATTTTCCAAAAAATATGTAATGTACAGATTTCGTATTTATATTTAAGATTTAGATTTAGTATTTATTATATTGTAGTAGGTACTTAGTTACAATTTTATTATATGTATAGAAGTATTAACCTTGCCCTTCGAGGTTTTAAACTCGCTCTTGCTTTGCGTCTGCTCTTCCTTCATCTCATGCTAAAAATAAAAAGCTCACAAATTTTCTATTCTTATATCGTGAGGACTCTTTTCATGCTAAATAGAAGTCTACCACTGTTGACCAAAGTACAGACCCATGCTTCTATTTCATATAGTAAGTATAATTTATATTTACTGCTTGAAGCTTTTTTCAAATACACGCGAACACGGGCGGAGCCGCGGGCAATGCTAGTAAATATATATAGTTACACTAATCACATTGGCTTTTTTCTAAGTCATGTTATAAATAATAAGAAACCGCTACTCTTCTTAATGCCACGTCAAAACAATTGGAACAATATATAAGTATAAATAATTCTTGTTACTTTCGAGCAAACGTATGTATCTAAAAATACTTGCGTATGCTGTGTCGTTTGATTTATTCATAAACTTTGATTTAGTGCTCGCCTTTAAATGATGTGGTTGATACTTTTATGTGCCACGCTTTTATTTAATGTAGCTATTTGTTAATATACATATGATTTAGTGAAGGCAATTATTTTATTAAATGTTCCTATATCAGATTACTAAATATCTACTCATATTTTTTTATATCTAAATTCTTTTATTTAAAACGTTCTATAAATAGCATACCTATTAGTGTTCCTAAGAAACGTATTGAAAAAAACAAATGTCCAAAAATATAGGAAATACTTAAAAGAATAAAATAGTATTTTCACTCTCCATCACCAAAACCATCTATTTATCTCAAAGAAGATAGAAACTCTGACTTTTCCCTAGTATAGTATTATATGATGTCATAAAACTAATAAGCAATTACAAGTAATATCTTTATTGTCACGTTTTTCTATACATTGATTTTGGTGCTGATACCGACTGCATCATTGTTATAGCTGCTTGAAGCTGGGCTCCGTTTTTTACTCTCATTTAGAAACATCTATATAGTTTATGGTCAATATAAATATTTCCTCGTGTCAGAGTGGAACTCGCAACCCAAAGGCTTAGTTAATTAGGGATGTGATGACAAGTTTTTTGCCTTCAAATTTTATACATGATACGCTCCATAGATATCCAAGTACCTACGCTCAAAGACCGAAATCACTCTAAGCAAATAAAGGGCGTTTTGAGCAAAGCAAATAAAATGCATTTTGACTAACCAACCCCAAAAAAAAACTTTTACGTAACTCGCATCATAGCTCTCATTATTTTTATCACAACGCACTCGTATTGTGGCTCGCAAAAAATGCCATGTCTTCGAGTCTAACATACTAATATTTAAACGCGAAATTAGCCTACTAATATTATAAACGCAAAAATTATTGACG
Source organism: Brenthis ino (assembly GCA_921882275.1). Classification (NCBI taxonomy): domain Eukaryota; kingdom Metazoa; phylum Arthropoda; class Insecta; order Lepidoptera; family Nymphalidae; genus Brenthis; species Brenthis ino. The sequence continues at coordinate 19,153,345 of OV170222.1, forward strand.
ATGCCTAGATAGATATATGTTTGTTTTTCTATCACGTAAAAAGTACTGAGTGGATTTTAATGAGACTTTACAGTAATATAGAGTAAAACAGAGGCGACAATTTATAAAGATATAATCTATATCTATACTAATATTATAAATGTGAAAGTTTGTGAGTATATATGGATGTTTGTTACTCTTTCGCGCCAGAACTGCTGAACGGATTTAGATGAAATTTGGCACAGATATAGATTATAGTCTGGAATAACACATAGGCTACTTTTTATCCCGAAAAAATATACGATTCCCGAGGGATAACATAATTTAACTACGCGGGCGAGACCGTGGGAAAACAGTGGTACTAACACAATTTGATCGTTTGGTCGTTATCTGATCATGTAACTTCGAAACGATTTCACCGATTAGGGTTATATTTACATGTTTTTGTTTAATATAATTTTGGATATCACTGGTATACATATTCCTTGCTTATGAACTTGTGTACTTACATATTTGCATAAGCAACGAACACTTACAGTATAATATTATTTTTAAAGTAGTTTGTTAAAAAATGTTAAATTTTAAAAGCAGGTAATATATTATGGAATGTTTTGTTTTTCTGATGGGTATATTTCAATAGGAATACAATATAACAGTTTTATTTTAGTTATTCGTCTATCGGCCTATTTCTTTACGCATCATTCGCAAACGGACGGAGAAACACTTTTCAATTGTTTTTATTATATTTATATTATACATCATTTACTGAGAACACATTTTCTATCGGTTGAGTAGATTCAAAGATTCAACTGGAACCACCGGTTTAGTTATGTATGGTTTTGACTTTTGGACTAAATAAAATTAAAAAAAATCCGGACACGTGCGAGTAGGACTCGGCAACTGAGGGTTCCGTACAATTTTGTAGGAAATCTGTTCAACATTAATTTACAACTTTTTTTTTGAATTTTTCCTTTATTTGTGCTGTAAGTAAGACCTTGCTTTTTGCCAAATTTCGTGATTCTAGGTCAACGGGAACTACCATATAGGTTTTCAACCCAAAACCTATAGAGTACTTCCGGTTGACCTAGAATTGTCAATTTTGGTTAAAACCAAGTCTTATAGCACAAGCATAGGGAAAATGCCGAAAAATAAAAAAAGTTTAAAATTAAGGCTAATTTTGCTACTTACAAGTTTTCACGAAAACATCATCTACGTCTTTATATCGTGTTGACTCAGGACCTTGATTTTTATAGACCAAATAGGGAGTATAGATCTCAGTATCTTTTATATTTTATATTATAAATTCAACTTCGAGAAAATCGGTGGTGACACAAGGACAGACAGACAGACGGACAAGAAAGTGATCTTATAAGGGTTCCTTTTTTTAACTTTTGAGGTACGGAACCCTAATAAGCAAACCTGGAAGTCGATAGTGCATTTTTATCATAAAAATCTACGTTTAAACTCGCTTAACAAATAATTTTAACATTTTTTATTATCAAAATTTATGGCAATCGATGATGATATCCGATATCCACGATGATGTACATATTACACTCTCATTCATCTATGACAGATCATAAGAACTACTTTTAACTCTATCTCCATATGGTATAATATTAAAACGGTAGTAGGTATATATAAAATCTTCCGAGCATATCATTTGTAATTGAACTTACTAAAGTTTTTACTGCTGCAAATTATCACACACGCGTCGGCCATATTGGTATCTGAGTTCTGAGGTGACAACACAGGCGTGCCCCAACAAAAAAGGTCCTATTTGTTCCATTTCAAAATGGAATTTTAATCGTCGCCAGATAAAACTTTTTACCGCCTCACGACCGCATTCCCTTAAAATATTCCACGAAAAACCTTCTTTTATCGTTCCAATTAAAATTGCGAACACAAAATGGCTTCCGATCCGCCATTTTGGCATCGTGTAAAAAGTAATACTTTAAAGTTTACCTTTTGCAAATAAAACTGTTATTCATTCCAAGAACGAAATAGGGACGCATCGGACCTTCTATGGAATATAATATGGAAAATATTATTACATAATTATTTTAAAAGAAATATATCCTGAATATCTTATTTTACCTTCTATAGGTATGTAATTTTTGTTTATAAATAATTAATGTTTTTTTAAACTGTAGGTATTTACTTAATAAAGGACATTTATCCCTTTAAAAGGCATTTCTATACAAAGGGGTTAGTTTTCAACATTTTATAGACCGTTGTCTTGTCTAATGCAATTTTCACAAGGTTTTCTTTACTTTAATGCATAACGTTATAAAAACAACATTTACATCCTATAACAGCATCATTAAGTATCACTAACAAGGAATTCGCAGACCCATGCTCGTTATCGCAGAATTACATAGACAAAGTAAAAGGAGGTTCTATCTATTTGCTTTCTTCTACTTATTGTGAATATGTTACCCTCACTAGAGCAAATTTATACCAGTCCTAGTCTTTCTGTTGATAGTATTATAATATTATTTAATATTATAATACACAAAATATCGAAAATTGACGAAAAATAAATGTGTGTTTATTTTAAAGTATCGTTTGTACTTTAATCCAATTACAATAAAACCTTCGAGTTACTATGCACGTATGAATTTTTTGACACTATACTTGTAATTTACCCTTATTAAAACGATAAAATATGTACGTACATTTCTTTAATGTTATTTATATTTTAGTATCAATTAATTAATTTTATAAGTGCACTGTATTTTTTTTTAATATTTAGTTTTAAGTTGCCAACTTAAAGTCTAAGTGCCGCAATGAAAATAATTATCATGTCGAGAGTTGCACACGTTTATTTCTATTGAATTCAAGCTTGACGAATTAAAATGTATTTGGTAAAAAAATTAATTGCCGTTCCAAACTCAAGCGGCATCAACAGAACAAAGGTTTGTAGGCGTGTTGGTCATTCATTAGAAACAAATTTGTCCATTGTATGCATTTATCCTTGAAAAGCCGCCTTAAAAATCCATAGTTGGGTAACTTAAATTTAGAATACGTATTAAGAGTTAGTGATAAAACAATGATATATAAAATGGACTGCTAAGTTATCTACTTCATATATATAGGTATGTTATACTAGTCTCTACATACGTACATATATACATACATTCATGTAATTATAAGTTAAAGTACTAAAGAAAATAGATATTTTGGTTTCATTTTAGTCATCACTTAATTATATTGTAAGTAGTTATTCAAGTCACACTTGAAATATCGACTTGATAAAAATCCTAAGTTCATTCATTTCATAATTATTCATCAGTAACTTCTTTAACTTCACCAACAATATCAAAAAATTAAAAATAAACGCCTAAATTCTAAATAATATGACTATATTTTTTGGAGTTAACTCTACATAAGATATTTACAAAATTTAGCTTCTGATCGTTGATCCAAATCAAAACTTCGAAATTGCAGTAGTTCGTACTCACGAGTAGGCTTATCTGAACTTTTCAAGTTACAAGGACCCTTAGTTTAATGACCGTCACATGGCGCTAACTGCGATACAAAAACTTTTTAACAAAAAAATAAAAACCGACTTCAAACAAAAGCACTAAAAAGTGAAAAATAACTGATTGGTAGTTTTCATTTACTATACATACCTAATCAAATATTTTCGAGGTCGGTGTGCTTTGCTTTGTATGGGCTGGCACCGATTTCGAAAATATTTGATTAGGTATGTATTTAATAGGTAGGCTTTAATTACTTAGCCAAAGCACACCGACTTCGAAAATATTTGATTAGGTATGTATAGTAAATGAAAACTACCAATCAGTTATTTTTCACTTTTTAGTGCTTTTGTTTGAAGTCGGTTTTTATTTTTTTGTTAAAAAGTTTTTATTTTTCCCTTTTTAGTGTAGACAGTAGTAGCAAAGTAAGGATTTAACACGTTAGAATCCATACATACATAGGCTTGTCAAATCAAACAAAATAAGCCCAAACTCAAAGTATCTATTATTAGCCGTTGAAGAGTTCCACCTATCCACCTTCTGGCCTTGCCATCAGATCAGGTCAACAACACCGAACCACTGTACTATCAACGAAAATAGAAATACTTGCAAAGTTTCAAGTCAATATGACAATTAGAAGTAGGTTAAATTCATTATTAGTTGTTTTTCCACCCTTAGGGGTGGTATTTTTTTTTGAAATTTAAATGGGACCAATCTGGAAGTATACCCTTTCAAACGACACAAAAATTGTCCAAATCGGTTAATAAATGACGGAGTTCTGAGGTAACAAACATAAAAAAAAAAAAAAAAAAAAAAAAAAAAAACATACAGTCGAATTGAGAACCTCCTCCTGTTTGAAGTCGGTTGAAAAATGAAATATAGCACATCCATTTCACGCCCCTGACATGATTATGTGGCTATTGGAAATCTATTGAAGGAGCAGCTGATTTCCTAAGACTTTATTGTTACCATTCTTTTCTTAAATTGTATACAATACAAAGAAAGGTACAATTTAATAACTTTTTTTAAGTAAATGATTTTAAATATTTTAGAATTACTAAAGTAGTTAAAATTTAACATAATTTGTTACAGTCAATATATCAATTCATATAACAATAAAAATAAAAAGTCCACGTGGAATAGTGGCAAGAACACCAGCTGCATTCTGCCGCTTATTCGCTATGCCGATTCTTCGGGCGAAAAACGAGTTGGCTTCCTTTTTTAGGTATCCCAAGTTTTTCAATCCTGATCACAAATATTTTGAGTTATGTTTTTATATAATTAATTATTATTAAAATACTTTAAAATAGCTAAATAAAAATAGTAACCCATTACAGTTGCAACATAAATATTAATTTCCATTATGTTTTGTATTATACAACTGAAATCTATTCATGGAATAATCACAGAAGTTGATGTTTTGGTAAATCTTCAAGGTGGTCTTATTATAAAGAAAAAGTATATTGTGGTCAAGAAAGCGACTCAAATTAGCTCCTTTTGTTAGTGAATGAATGTCCTTTAAAGTGAGCACGGGTCAGTTTTTGCTGCTTTTATATTGTAACTTAGTGGTATTTTACTCGCATACTTGAAACTTTAAAAATACAGACGCATCGAAATAAATGGTAATATCAGTCTAGCACTAGTTTTACTTAGCTGATAGCGTTAAAAATAACATTTTTTGAATAATTTACTAACATTTTTAGATATAAAAGCTATCGATAGCTAGCTCTCTCTATACTCAAAAATCTTCTCGACGTAATAGTTAATTAATAAGTATTTATTACTGTATTACCAATAAAAATTACAAAGGTAATAATAATGATAAAAGTAGTCATTGTAATAACACATCCGCTTTTAAACTTGCTTTGGTGGGCATGTCCCTTCTCTCAATATGGTGGGAATAGGACATAGTGCTAGCTAACTAGGTTGGCAGACTACACATGTCTTTCAAAAACTATGTTATTCTTTATCTTATTTTAGTGCATGTTTCCTTATGATGTTTTCCTTCACTGTATTAGCAATTGAAAATCATGTTGAAAATAATTACAATATGACAATCTCTGAAATAAGGGACCTTAGTAAGAACTTGATTCAGTCGACTTACCAAACGAGTGCGCTGTGAATGAACACTGTCGTAATTAATGCAAGAACACGTCCAAACTTTTAAGTAGTAGCTGATATAAAACGAAACTTTCTTCGATCACTTAAATTAAGTCACGGGTAACTATAAAACTACAGACCATTAGATCTCGTATGAAGCATCAGCGTTGAAACCGTAAAGCTATATATAACATATGTGACCACAGAGTGCGTGGGCGCCGATAAGCAAACAGCTTTGTGAGGCCGCCGCGGAAATTAGTCAAAGGCTGTCGTATTTGTTCTCACTAAACACTGCTACCGGGGTTCTTTGCCAGCATAATCTTTTAGTCGAGTTGTTTTGACATAGGAATGCCACTACGCCATGTATTTTAAGATATTTGCCGGAGGTTAAAAGTTGAGAAGTAAATGTTAGATACTGCGATTTTTTTGTTGTTGTAGCAATAATAATTGTTAAACTTCCAAGTCCGCGTGTTTCAAACATCAAACAAAAAACTTTTGAACTTTTGAATCTATTTTTATTAGTTTTTATTCACACTTGAATGTAATTACTTATAAATACGTAAATATTAAAATTACATATTTAATATTTAATACACAAAACATCATCCCGAGTCGCTAAAATTAATTAGGTACAATTTTTTTATTATCTATAAGGATACCGTTTCGTTTTATTTTAAGATTGAATAAATTACTACACACATATGTACATACATCGACAATTTTAATCGATATACTTGAAGATCTATTCTCCATTAGGTAAATAAAAAAAATACTTTATTTAAATTTTATTGCATTCCCATAATAATATTATCAAATAACGTACATATCTCATGGTCACATTATCGCTTAAGTGGTAGCGTGGATCACCATGCTTTCTGATACTAATTGCTGTGACCGAGCTAATATTTGATGGCCTTTAAACTGCTTCTTTGATTATTTCAAAGAAATTAAAAAAAGAAGTAATTCTATGCGTCTACACGCTATTATGCTAGTCAAATAAGTTCTAATATACTTTCACGTAGTAGCACATAGCATGTAAACTAACCATACACACCTTTTTTAAATTATTATTATTAGTACATTTTTTCGATGCACAGGGATATTTTATTATTTTAATTTTTATTTATTTAATTATATAAGAAAAACAAACCTATCCCTCGGGAACCGTTTATTTTTCCAGGATAAAAAGTAGCTTATGTATTACTCCAGACTATAATCTATCTCTGTGTCAAATTTCATCCAGATCCGTTCAGCCATTCAGGCGTGAAAGAGTAACAAACATCCAAACATCCATACTCACAAACTTTCACATTTATAATATTAGTAGCTATAGATTTAAAATTTTATAACACTAACATTAACTTAGTGCTCGTCTCGATGGTTTAGTGGCTAGCATTCGGCTGCAGATCCAGAGGTCCTACCTAGATTCTAGTCCCGAATCGGGCCAAGTATAGTTGTGTCAATAAATTCTGATTAAAAGCGCGGAGTTGGAGAGCTGGCAGAGTTAAAAAAAAACATTTTAGAGTCAGTTTACCTTTATACTTAAAAAATATTAAATTATTAAATTATCTATAGGTACATAATATAATAAAATTGTAACTAAGTCGAATCTGTACATTAGATATTTTTTGGAAAATATTATTGAAATAAAGATTATTATCGATAACAAGGCCGAATCTATAGTTTTTAGAATTTTTGTCTGTCTGTCTGTTACCGCATCACAGAAAACCCACTGGAGGGATTTTGATGAAATTTGGTATGGTGATAGCTGGTAATCCTGGTCAACATATAGGATACTTTTTACCGCATGAAAATATCTCATTTCTAAGAAAAATACAAAAATTGCAATGTAAGCGTATACTAATATGTAAAGCCTAAGAATTTGGTTTTTGGCCATCTGAACGCGGGCGGAGCCGCGGGCGATGCTAGTTCATTATAAAAATATTCTATTTCCATATTTTGAACCTACATTGTCCCACCAACGTATAGACAAGTGGCCGCGCGGGTCACGGTGTACTAAGCTTGTAATTGCCGTGACCACAAATATTTGACATCAATTAAAAATTCTTTAATTATACCGAACTAAAGGAATGTCAGGCGCCGGTCGATGATTGTTTAACTTCTATGAGCTTTTTGAAAAGTACAATGCACTCGGTTACTTGGTCACTGGGCAAGTTTAGGTAAGTGATTTTTAGTCTGTAGACATTCTGATCGCGACGTATATTTTTACTTTAGAATGACACATAATATCTAAAACTACATAATACACATTTTAAAAAAGATGCAGAAGGAATGTTAAAATGATATAAATTCAACCCTTTTTACCATCCCACAGCTGGGCAAGTCTCCCTTTACTACAAGGGAGATCAAGTAATAGACAACACGCTGGCAACAAGCCGCTGGCTGACAAGTTATAATCATGTTTAAAATGATTCGCACATGAAAATATCAGTACTGCGAGACCCGGGATTTGAACCCGCTTCAATCGGTTTCCCGAGCGAAAGCGTCACCCCTGGCTTAAAATGACATATACGTAAACATTTAAAAAGGAACATGATCTAAATGAAATGTATCCAGATTTTAACTGTTATTTTGGTAACAGTACAGTCGGATTGGGATATGGATATATGGAGTACAGTGTAGATAAAAAGAGAATATACCTCCTGAAAAAGGATTCGAACCCAGGACTCTAGAAATAAAAAAGGTGTCAGTCGGCCTGCCATTTAACGATGAAGGTCGGTCAGTCGGACGGTCTTTTAAACTTATTCAACCTACGATTCATTTATTTAGAGCTTATAACCAAGATGCAAATTAGACTAAAATATGTCAAAATGTATGTACATATATAACTACAGTGGCTTTATATTCAATAGAATTTTGAACGTTATAAAAGTTTTTGATGTAAGTTAAAAAGTGTGAATGTTATTAAATAAAGTTTAAAAGATTAAATTGACGGACAAACATTTTGATGGACAAACAACAAGAAAACAACTTTTAAACAACTTTACAATCTACTCAACACATGCTTTTAGTATTTTTATACTGTGCGTGTAAGGTTAAATTCATCTATACTTCTATTTTAGCGTGTAAAAAAACAAAACTATAAAGATAAATATTATTAAAAAATATACCTTCGGGTATTACTTTGTTGAAATTAAGTTCACTTCAACTTTTTTAAAGAATTTACTGTTGTTAAAATTTACATAATAATTTATATATTGACTAGCGACTCATCTTCGCTCCGCTCGAGCTCGTCCCTACTTACGTTTTAACGTTTAGTATAGATTTCTCACAGATGAGATAAGTATTTTCCCGCAGTAAAAAGTATCCTATATGTTGACCCAGATAACCAGCTACCATCATACCAAATTTCATCAAAATCCCTCCACAGATTTTTCCGTGATGCGGTAACAGACAGACAGACAGACAGACAAAAATTCTAAAAACTATAGATTCGACCTCTGTATCGATAATAAAGTCTATTCCAATAAGGCTTTCCAAAAAATATTTAATGTACAGATTCGGCTTAGTTACAATTTTATTATATGTATAGATGATACCTATGAAAGTCACCAAAACTAATTATGTATAACATGATAGCGGCAGTCTGAGTGTTTTAATCAAAACAATTAAGACATTTTCTGCGCCCGAGTCGTGTGCAATCAACTAAACGTGCCATTATCGCAATTATCTCTCCTTTCGTATTTATTCGAGATTGACTCTGCATTTTATTTCAGATGAGATTTTAGCTTTAATATATTTTTATTAACCAATTTAAATATGATTTTCATGTTTGTTTCCAAATACGGCGTTAATATTGATATCGATTTTAATTAAAATTAATGATATATTTATATGCATGTTTGTGCAATAATAAATATCAATTTTCGATTACATTCAATTATATAAAATTTAAAGATTTTTATTTCCTCAATTAACCGAATTATTTTGCTTAATTACAATCAAAATAAAATACAGATATTATTTTTACAATAAATTATAAAACAAGTTATATAATTATTTGAGCATTTCCTTTTAATTTAGTTGAAATAAACTTAATAGTGGAAGGTAGAATAGAAGTAAAGTTGTCAATAGATAAGATTGTTAAGTTGCTCTCGCCTCACCTTTGCATTAAACCCATTACAGCTTTCTTAGCGCTTTTACGAAAAGGATTATTCTGATGTTTCTTTATTATATTGATATAAAATTAATATTTTAATATATGTAATTAACAATTGCGATATAATTTAATTTGCAGTGTTTTTTAAGAAATTTAATTTAATTTTTTTCGAATGTAAAATGTAAATCCATTTAATTAACACAATAAATAAAATTAACCTTAATTATGATTGCAACATCGAAACAACTTTTATTTAAAAAAAATACATATATGTGATATACACATAAATATAGCACACGTAATTGTAAAAATGTATGAAAATATAAATGTTCTAACATAATCACCACTTACCTTACGGTGAAAGAAAACATCGTGAGGAAACCTGCATGTTTGAGAGAACCTAGCAAGTTTTCGAAAGATATGTGAGGTCCGCCAACCCGCACTTGGTCACCGTGGTGGACTATGGCCTGAAACCCCTCGTATTGAAGGGAGGCCCGTGCCCAGCAGTGGGACATGAAAAAAGGGCTGAATACAATGTAAATATGATGTGGTAAATAATAGAGATGACTAACATATCCTCTTCATTATTTATACCCTAATTCTAATTCAAAATAAAAATCTGTTTAATTTTTTATTCGATTTTCCTCAAAAGTTCCTTATATAACGAAGGTTAGCTATACGAAAGTTTTTTTTTAATTCAACGCCTAAGCGTATATAAGGGTGGTAAAGTAAGTATAGAAAAATATTTTCCAAATTCACTTAAACTAACGAGATAATTAACCCCTTTAGACTAGGATAGGCCGCTAGTACCTATATATAAAAACCGTGTGTGTGAAGTATGTACTTATGTACGCACGTATGAAGTTCTACTTCTTTGGCGTATCAGAACAAAAATAGCTAAATTTCATCCCGTATGTGACAACTCTCTGTTTGTACAAGGAATGGTAAATTAATAAAATAATTAAATAAGTCATGTTTGGCATATCTTTTATTTATAAAATATCATAAATACATAGAAAGGAAAGAATATGATATTATATATCATTTGTCAGACAATAACAACAAAATAAAACGAAAATAACTTCATCATGTCGCTTTTTGACTGTCGGTGTGCGCGCGCATCGTAAAAAACTTACTCTAATATTTTTTTCCAAACGTCGAGAAAAAAGTATAACTTTAAAAATCCTTACTAAATTTTAATACTTAATAAAATACGTGTTGACTCAGAATATTCCTCCGACTATCTCCTCAGCCATCATAGGGGCACGCGACTCGTTTTCTAATTTGTAATTACGCGAACTTCGTGCCTATTAACTTATTAACTGATCCACAATGTTAATAATATTGTATTGACTTTAAAATATAATTTATGCCATTTACACAAAAGTACATAATTATTTCGATTTGTTGTTTTTTAATCTTTTATGTATTTTATGATAAACAAGTGTTATCTGGACATAAAATCTTTGTAGTTTAAGGTATCATAATCTATAGGTACATACAATAAAACTATAACTAAGACGAATCTGTACATTCAATATTTTTTGGAAAATCTAATTGAAATAATCATTATTATCGATACCGAGGCCGAATCTATAGTTTTTAGAATTTTTGTCTGTCTGTCTGTCTGTTACCGTATCACGGAAAAACCACTGCAGGGATTTTGATGAAATTTGATATGATGGTAGCTGGTTATCCGGGTCAACATATAGGATACTTTTTACCGCGGCAAAATATCTCATTTTTGAGAAAAATACAAAAATGCAATGTAGGAGTATACTAATATGTAAAACCTAAGAATTTGGTTTTTTCGTTATCTGAACGCGGGCGGAGCCGCGGGCAATGCTAGTTTATAATATTAGTATGGATATGGATATCCTAACTAAACAATTGTACTATATTGCCCAATAAAAAATGTTATAATTTTATCTACTTATTTGAGTTATAATTAAACAAATAAGTATATTTAAAAGCTTCAAGCTATTAGCAATATACATGTATAAAAATACCTTTGCGTAATGCAATTTTATAATTATTATGTTTTATTACATTGTAAAATTACAAGTTAATTGTATAGGTTATTTATTTCATAAATTACTTACTGAAAGGTATTACAAAATATAATCTGAAAGCACTATAAATTTACATAGTCAAATGTAAATAAGTCAATCTAGCGTCTCGATAATTGGAACGCAAAATGCTCGTACTAGAATTATTCAAATAAACAAGTATCGAAATACCAGATGTGCTAACCTTTAGTAGTTAAAGGGCGAGACGGTTATCTAGGATCTACTAAAATAATTTCCTTAAATCCTGAGATATCATCACACTGGGCGTGCCTGCACCTACTTGCTTCGGCTTTACCACTTAACTATCAGTATTGTTCGTGATTCAATGCTAATGTCACAAATAGTGTAAGAAACTTACAAATAGTAAATATATTTAACTCTAGCGACTCACCCTAGCTTCGCTCAGGTTCTTCCCTACCTCGCTTTCCAATACAAACTTTCATCTGAGTACTTGTTATATGTGAACGACATGGTTAATATTATAAATGAGGGCACTGTATACCAGTTCGCGGACGACACATGTTTAGTGGTAGCTCAAAGAACGGTCAAACATGCCCAGGAAAAACTACAAAATAATTTTAATCAATTATGTAAATGGGCACACGATGTAGGTCTGATAATAAACGCAGACAAAACGAAGTTTATACATATTCACTCGTCGCACAATCAGACAGACATCAGACCTACCATCGTGGCTCACAACCACTCTTGTTTGCACTCTTCATGCAGTCTGAATTGTTCGTGTGTAGCTGTTGAACAAGTGAAAACACATATGTACATAGGCTTAATGATCGATGACAGATTTACCTGGGGCCCGCATACAGATCACGTTTGCTCAAAATTAAGATCATTATTAAGTAAACTAAGTATACTCAAAGCCAAATTACCATACCAGACACTAAGGCTCCTGTACGTGGCCTTGGGTGACTCGGTTATCGATTATGGTGTTAGTAGTTACGGCAGATCCTGCAAATCAAACTTGGAAAATATTTACAATTTACAGTTAAGATTATTAAAAACAATTGTACCTAAACGCATACTTAATAATTATAAGAACAACTATATTCAGCTATTTCGGCATTGTAATGTTATGAACATATATGATAAAGTTAAATTTTCTTTTCTAACTCAAATTAATAATACAACCTTGTTAAATGAAAAACTTAGACCTTTAGGCTTACGTCAACTTGATTTAAACCATAAATACCACTTACCAAAAACTAACAATAAGTATGGAAAGAGAACTGATAACTACTTAATACCTGAATATGTTAACGAACTGCCCAGAGAACTGCAAGAAATGTATAAAAGTACCACGAAAATCAAATCACTTTTTAAAAAATATTTTTTACAAAAACAAACCGAATAAACTTAATGACTCTCTGTACCCAGATAAACCCGCGAGGTTTTCGTGGTACTTAAATTGCAAATTATAATATATTTGTTATGTATTGGCCAATAAATAAAAAAAATCTATATTTTCACCCGATTAAGGGATGATTTTCATGATAAAAACTATCCTAAGTCCTTTCCAAAGTCTCAAACTATTTTTTAACAAATTTAATCTAAATCCGTTCAGTAGATCCAGAGATTACCTCCAACAACGTCACAAACTCACAATCTCGCAAACTCACCAACTTTACCTCTTTATAATATTAATACATTTAGATAAAAAAGCTATCAAATATTTAAAGTATCTGCTTTATTGAGTATTTGATTGAGAAAATAGATCAAATGTCAATATTTGGAACGAAACTCAACAATAATTCTGCTTAAATGTTTGTATAAAACTGTAAACAGAAAAAAATATTAGTGGGTGTTTAGTTTAGGACTCCTCTTACGAATTTATTTAAATTAATAGGTCCTATTTTCAAATCATATGAGTCGTAGTTCTCAAACATAAAACTTACATATGTTGATTTTATACACATTGTCACATAAAAGCTTGATTTCTTGAATCTGACCGCATTTTTTTCAGTAATAAAAGAATGATCATAAAGTTTACAATAAACTAGGTATAAGTGAAAGACATAACATGACTTTGCAGAAGGCGAGGCAAAGAGAAGACCTAGAAGGGCTTTTGAAGACTAAATATTTTAAATGATTTAGCCACGGCTTATACTCGTATCAAAAAACTAAAAAGCGCTTCAACTACTCTGAAAGAGAGATAGCTTGCGAGAGGTGACACCCGCAAATAAAATACTTTACTGCGACACTTGCCCACAGTATAATTACTTATTGAATAATACATTATTAATAGTCAAATGGTTAATTGGTAGCTCATTAATTTATTACATCTATTGTTAATCTAATATGACCTACGTTAAAATAACATAAAAAAGTTTGTATACGAGATACTCGTAAGTGCACTCATCATTATTATTAATCGATAATAACATTAATAAGTTCTCAACACATTAAATTAAAATTTACTAGACAATAATATAAAATATAAATAATTAATTATATACCTAAGTGTCAATTGTTTATTAAAACCACAAACACTAGGTATATAAGTACGTATATACTTTGTAATTAATTTTAAATGAGTTGTGGTGACTGTACATACTCTGTTTAAATTTATTTCCAGCAACATTATACTCTCTAAAAAAATATACTACATAGAAATAGTGCTATTGGTCTGTAAGTACAGCTTGGAATATTTCTGCTGAAAAGAACAAGCGATAAATTCAACAGTTGCTCTTTTTAACGTTGAAATAGTTTTTTTTAATAGCCGTTAAATTAGTTTATCGGCTATTGGTACAAACCCGACCAAAGCGATAGAAAGTTAGAAATTATCTTTAACCCCAGATTCATCAGATATCTAGGTGAGTCGTGAACCATCGACTACTACTTTAGTAATATAGCAACTCTATTATTATTCTTTGTCATGTACCTAATGCTAACGTTTTCATTTGATTCTATTCAAATATTTATTTAATTTATTACAGTATAAAATAAAAATTATTCGTAATTCGCCACAGTTACTCGTTTCGCCACAAAATCTAAATACTTTCAATAAACAACAATTTTTGTAGTAATTATAATGGCAAGCATTTTTCATTATTTACAATTAAAGATAATTTATTATCAATTAACATTATAAGATTGCTTGAATATTTTTTTATTCAAAACATATGCAAATGTGCTATAATATTTGCCTTGTATTATATCTTGTCGTAACAAAATGATCCAACCTACCAGCGCCGTTCAACTTGGCATGTAGCACGAATATTTTAGATGAAACTTGTCGGTATTACTATAAATGCAAATAGACAAAAGTTAAAAAAAGAAGGCAAAACTATTTTTTCAATCATTACATAATATGTATAAGTTAATTATAATATGTATGTATTAGAAATTATAATCTGACCGAACATAAATGTGAAACAATTGAACTATGTTGTTCATATCATACCAGTGTAATTTTTAAATTGAATACATTACTTAACAACTTATCCTGGCTATGCTCAGGATTTGCTCCCTAGCGCCACCTTTTGTCAATTTCTGTACCGTATACGTGGTGGACCGTGGAAGCAACCCTTTTGTTGAACATTATGGTCTGCTTCGGCAGGCCAGCCATTGTGATTAAGTGCATGCACGATTCTATGACGTCTCATTAAAACGGGGGAAGTTCTGTTGTGTTTAAGTGGGTATTACTGGTTTTTTTAGTCGCTGAGTTCCACATAACCACTTGTATGTATGCGTGGTATGCGTAAATGCAACGACATTAAAAAAATAAGATCTATACCTATCTGTGTACTTAATATCATCCATACCCAACCAGCCCTTTCAGTAACAAACAAACACAGGTAGTACAATATTCTATTTATTAATATCTTTTATCACGCACAAAGGTTCAATAATTTACAAACAAACAAACAAACAAACAAACAAACATGGGTAGTTATTGGCTGTATTTTAAAAGCCAACTCGCCTGTCCACTGTCTCGCCAAGTGCAGCGCGCAAGGGCGCATCGTGACTGTTCGCTTGACGCGCTCTAATGAAGTCGTAAGGTGCACCCGCTCTCCGACCCCGAGCTTATTTAATATAGAGAACACTTCTATAAAATAATATTCATGTATATAACTACAATAAAAATTAAACATTCACCGAAGCATTGTTTTTTTTTCCCAAATTCTAAATACATATTTTTCTACTCGATAAGTTTAAGCGATTTAGGATATACAGACAAAATGATAGACAGACACGCGAAGGATCCTGTAAGAGATTTTTATTTGGTTTATAAGTACGGAACCCTAACAATTAGTAAAAATTATCTACAAATCTCTCTAATCATAAACTACTCCTGAGTCTATTAATATACAATTTTAATGTATTAAATTAATTTAAAATAACACTTAATTTCCATATGAATTTGGTAATTTAGTATACGAAATTAATATTTTATTGATCAACTATTGCTATATTCTTGCAATATACATACAAATGTATATGAATAAAATCATTCTTAGTATATAAAGTAATTAGTGAACAGGCATTTTTAGGCAAAATCTAAATAATTATGCAAAACGGCTCGTTAACTACTTGGAATTATAATCAGCACTTCATTTAGCAAATTAGCAAATATTACACGTCTAATTTTCGTATGCTGCATCTAAGAGGTAAAGTTTTCATTAGCAGTTGAGAAATCTATTAAGTATAGGTACCTACATATTATAGGTATACCTACTTTTGTATAAAAACAAGTGTGTTAAAAATTGTTCCTATCATTTTCAACTTATTGTATGATAAAAATATATTATGACATTTCGACAAGTTATTGTAATTAACATAATGTTTATAATTTATTATAATAGTAAAAATATCAATAATTTTTTTTTCTTAAAGACTGACCAGACTTTAAATAAACTAAATAAGCCAATGAAGAGCTCACATGTTAACTATGTAAAACAAATCTGTCTCCATCCTAACATACCTGTAAGTATGGTCTTTGGGTGGTACTTAAGCACTTATTACAAGTGATTAGAGCGCGCGGACAGTCGCGAGCAGATGCAATTATGCTCTCGCCTCGTCTCACGCCACGACTCCTCTATGCAAGCAAGATATCTGGTATACCACTTTTGTTACACATTTTAGATAATGTAACTATTTAAATGTATACCTAAACGTAATTGTATTTATTTTATTTTACTCTATATTAGTAGTAATAGGTTTAGTTATATTATCCCACCGGAATTTCTTGATGTACTGGGACAAAATTATAATATACTATTGAATTAACCTCTCTTTGCTCGGGTGCGTCCCTGAGTGCCTTAGAGTAGCATATAGGTTATATCAATAAAAGTATCCCATATGTTGACCCGGATAACCAGCTATCACCATACCAAATTTCATCAAAATCCCTCCAGTGGTTTTTCTGTGATGCGGTAACAGACAGACAAAAATTCTAAAAATTATAGATTCGGTCTCTGTATCGATAATAATGTTTATTTCAATCAGATTTTCCAAAAAATATTTAATGTACAGATTCGGCTTAGTTACAATTTTATTATACGTATAGATTAAGTTATACTGATTGTTTGTTATTTTCTTAAAGGTTTTAATTTTTAGTATAGTACAACAATTATGCTGTAAGAAAAACCAGTTTAGAAAGTGAAGATTTATTTTTCTTATAAAAATGTATTATTTTATTTAAAAAGAAATGAATGAATGAATCTTAAAAGTATTCAGCCCTTTTTAACGTCCCACAGCTGGGCATGAGCCTCCCTTCAATACGAGGGGGATCAGGCCATAGTCCACCACGCTGGCCAAATGCGGGTTAGTGGACTACACATGTCTTTCGAATAAATTTTAAATACAGTTTGTATTTAAGATTGATCAAGATGTGTCGCTATTACAACGCCATTTTGTCTTCTCTGCCGCCTTCTTAGGTAGTTTACTGAGATGTGACGAGATGTTACCTTTTAAAACTAGCATACAGTACGAATTGCATAGTAAGTCTTGGGACATCTCCAATTGATTTCTTTTTCAGATTGATAATTATTGCCAATTAGCTGTTACTAAAAAGGCATCAAACTTACAGTTATTAAGAAAAGCTTCCCAAGCGAGTTCTCACATTCATACAATTTGCTAATGTAATTTCCTTACTTTTCTGTACCCACGGTCAGTGTTTACTTACTACTTACCGGCCAATAGGAAGTATTGCTCATTTATATAGGATGCTCTACCAGCAACATGAGTATAGTATATACTAGTAAAAGAATAGGTTAGTTAATAGCTTAAAACTTATACTTTATGAAGTATAACAAAATACTCGTACTTATGATTTAATAATGATAAAAAATGTCCATGCTTCGCTTAGTATGAGGAGGTATAAAGTTAAGTAACGCAAGCCTTTTCAAATCAAGCTTGGTACGAGAAAATTATTTTGTTCAAATCAAAACATCCATTTAAATTCATTTACTAAATAGAATTTCTTCAACACAAAAACTTTTAAAAAACCAAATAAATTGTGAACTTGTACCTTTTAAGTTACCCTTTATATGATATTATAGAGACAATATTTCCCACAGTGTGTTAACAGCGATAAGTAAGTTTATGCCTAAGAGAGCGTGTTGTGGCCACTATTAACGTCTGTTAGAGAAATTAGAACTATCTGGGAACATGTTATAGCTACCATCAACTCGATAACAAAATCACAATAGCTTAAACGCTTAAAAGCTAAGTTGAGTTTAAAAATCGATGAATTACAATTAAAAGTAAAACTAAAGCCCCTAGTACAATTACCAATAGGCAGAATTATATACTTAGCTTATAGTAATATATGTAGTCTTAGGGTTATCTTTATTGTAGATCATTTTAATACAGAAAAAAATGATTTTTTTACCAATTTGAACTCGCTTTCCTTGAAATTCGCTTTTAATCTGGTTCTAATTCTTGCATTGATTGGAAACGTTTTTATGTTTAATCCGCATGCAACAATTGCAACAACAATTGCAGCAATGCAACAATTTCACAAGATCAGGCTGATATATATGATAAATATATCAGGTGGAGAACTCTTCAAGGATTACTGGTTTTCCAAGTTCATGCTCATCTCATTGGTTAATCTAAATTTCTTATTTATCATAACACAAAGTTTGACATTATTATTATTACATTCACACTTTTTTTAATTTTTTTAAACTATACCTAATATTTTTTATATGCTAAGGTAATCTTAATTTACAACCTATTACGGTTCAAAATATAAAGCCTTTTAATTACGGTATCGGTGAATAGATATTTATTGGTTTTTTTGAATTAAATAATAAAATTTCAATCATCCTTATAAAAATACGAAATTGGCCTTATTTCACACAGTAATCCACTAGGGGTTACGAGAACTACATAGATATATTATATGGGTATAGACTTTTTATTTGTATAAATGTTAGTACTTATTACATTTAAGCATAGCAGTAAGATTTGCCCATTAGTAAGTAATGCCTACGTTCGTAAATCTTAAAAAACGCTAACGATATTAATAAAACATACATTATAATTAGATAAAAATAGGCATTATTTTACTTTTAAATATTGCACATGTATAAATTAGCTATACGCGAGTTCTGCAAAACACGATTTCCTTTCATTATCCTAAGCAGTACTAATTAACAAGTACCCAGTCGTGTAGGCAGGTTTTTCACGTTTTACTTCACGTCATTGTGTATACATCCGTATATCTTAGTTTGGTCATCGATGACTGTACGCGTAAATATTGAAATATCTATTAGAAATCACTTGTTATGATCTGCGATCTATTTTATAACTTCATATATTTTTGAGCCTAATTTAAAAACTTATTTTTATAACATAAAAGGCCATTTAAATTCAGGTGTGTTAAGATAGCAGTGAAAGGTTAGCAGAATCGTTCGAAACATATACGGTATTTTGTGGCTAATTTGTTGCTAATTAGTTGCTAAAACCCCGATTTTGTTGCTTGGTCCGATTTCGAAAAAAAAAGAGTTACTGCTATCTTAACGTTAAGCTAGCAGTAAACTCACCGGGACCGGCATGGATTTAATGCAATTATACATCAGTATTGGTTGCTAATTTGTTGCTGACAAATAGTGTAAAAAATTTGAAAAATCCCTAGTATTGGCTAGACCTGGAGACCTGTAGCCGTATCCATGCTATCTTAACATGCAGTTTTTATAACAAGACGATGGCATGGATTTTGTTGCTGGACGCAAATAACACCAGGATATCCCAGAGAGCCAGCAACAAAATAGAAACTAAAATTCTGCTACACCTGGAGACCTGTAGCCATGTCTATGCTACCTTAACATGCACTTTTCTTAACAAGACGGTGACATGCATTTTGTTGCTCATCGTAAATAACACCAGGAAACCCCAGAGAGCCAGCAACAAAATAGAAACTAAAAATCTGCTACACCTGGAAACCTGTAGCCGACTACAAGTGTTCATGCTAACTTAACGTGCAATTTTTTTAACAAGACGGTGGCATGGATTTTGTTGCTCATCGTAAATAACACCAGGATACCCCAGAGAGCCAGCAAAAAAATAGAAGCTAAAAATCTGCTACACCTGGAGACCTGTAGCCGTATCCATGCTAACTTAACATACACTTTTTTTAAAAAGACGGCGACATGGATTTTGTTGCTCATCGTAAATAACACCAAGACACCCCAGAGAGCCAGCAACAAAATAGAAACTAAAATTTTGCTACACCTGGAGACCTGTAGCCGTATTCATGCTATCTTAACATGCCCTTTTTTTATGAAAACGATGACATGGATTTTGTTGCTGGACGCAAATAACATCAGGACACCCCAGAGAGCCAGCAACAAAATATAAACTAAAAATCTGCTACACCTGGAGACCTGTAGCTTACTACAAGTGTCCCTGCTACATTAACATACACTTTTTTTAAAAAGACAGTGGCATGGATTTTGTTGCTATTCACAAATAACCTCAGGACACCCCAGATAGCCAGCAACAAAATAGAAACTAAAAATCTGCTACACCTGGAGGACTCAAGACATGTAACACCTCAGTCTCTCCCGTGACCATGGATGCTTTAAGCATTCGAAACGTCGGGAAACAAAAATGCAAATAAATCCGCGACAAAATCCGAAAAGATAGTTTTATTTAAAATGTCAAATATTCGCGTAAATCTAAGAAAGTAAAAATGTACATGTTAAGATAGCATGGATATGGCTACAGGTCTCTAGGTGTAGCAGATTTTTAGTTCATATTTAGTTGCTGGCTCTCTGGGGTGTCCTGGTGTTATTTACGATGAGCAACAAAATCCATGCCACCGTCTTGTTAAAAAAATTGCACGTTAAGTTAGCATAAACACTTGTAGACGGCTACAGGTTTCCAGGTGTAGCAGATTTTTAGTTTCTATTTTGTTGCTGGCTCTTTGAGGTGTTCTATTGCTATTTACGATGAGCAACAAAATCCATGTCATGGTTTTCATAAAAAAGGGCATGTTAAGATAGCATGAACACGGCTACAGGTCTCCAGGTGTAGCAGATTTTTAGCTTCTATTTTGTTGCTGGCTCCCTGGGGTGTCCTGGTGGGTGTAGCAGATTTTTAGTTTCTATTTTGTTGCTGGCTCTTTGAGGTGTTCTATTGCTATTTACGATGAGCAACAAAATCCATGCCACCGTCTTGTTAAGAAAAGTGCATGTTAAGGTAGCATGGACATGGCTACAGGTCTCCAGGTGTAGCAGAATTTTAGTTTCTATTTTGTTGCTGGCTCTCTGGGGTATCCTGGTGTTACTTACGATGAGCAACAAAAACCATGCCACCGTCTTGTTAAAAAAAGTGCACGTTAAGTTAGCATGAACACTTGTTGTCGGCTACAGGTTTCCAGGTGTAGCAGATTTTTAGTTTCTATTATACTACATATACTGATGTATAATTGCATATAATCCATGCCGGTCCCGGTGAGTTTACTGCTAGCTTAACGTTAAGATAGCAGTAACTCTTTTTTTTCGAAATCGGACAAAGCAACAAAATCGGGGTTTTAGCAACTAATTAGCAACAAATTAGCCACAAAATACCGTATATGTTTCAAACCATTCTGCTAACCTTTCACTGCTATCTTAACACACCTTTTAAATTCTACCCATGAAATAAAGTTCACTTCACATATTAGTAAACAATGTACATAAATAATAATGTCCTCCTGACCGATTTTGCCACGGCGGCATAATATCTCATTTAGACTAGCCTACTGCGCAGGAGATATTATAGTGCGCAAGTGTGCGCGCAGACACAAGTGCACTCTCTATTCCTGTCGCTCTCATACTCCGGTGGGACGACTGCTCGACACGACCAGTGAGAGTTAAGGCGCAGGACCGACGGCTTTACGTGCTCTCCGAGGCAAGGGGTTGAAACAATGCCAACTTCCCAACTTCGGGCTGTCACTGAGGCTCACTATACAGAAAGACTCAATAACTAAACTTGGCCCGACCCGGGACTCGAACTCTGGGTGTGCAGCAATACACGCTAGCCACTACCACCGAGGCAGTCAACATACATAGTTTACTTATATCGGATTACTAATATAAGTGCGAAAGTTTATTTCTATGATCGGGCTTATGTGTCTCTAGATAACTATTCTAACAGTAGCCTATGTGTTACTCTAAGCCTCAGTCTTTCTCATACTAAATTTTATTTGAATTCATTAGCCGTTTCAATATGAAGGAATAACAAACATACACACACATAAAAACTTTCATAATCATAATGGTAGTCCTATTCGTCATACCCTTTCTAATATACACCCGTCGGGAGTCCCCACAATATTTGCCCTCACGACATATAAAGATCCTATAATCCACTAAATTTACTTATTGCAAATATAGAGCCCTAACAATATTTATACGTACGAAACGCTCTACAATTTTTTCTTTACCCGTTAATAAACATCAATTTATATAAAGTATACTAACGACTTCGTCCCTACTTACATTTTTAACGTTTTGTATAGATTTCTCAAAGATGAAATATTTTCCCACAGTAAAAATGTTATATATATGTACCTATATGTTGACCCAAATAAACAGCTATCACCATACCAAATTTCATCAAAATCTGTCCAGTAGTTTCCTCGTGATGCGGTAACAGGCAGACAGACAAAAATTCTAAAAACTATGCATATATTCGGCCTCTGTATCAATAATAATGACTATTTCAATATGATTTTCCAAAAAATATTTAATGTACAGATTCGGCTTAGCTACAATTTTATTATATGTATAGATTTAAAAAAAAACGAAGAAATCGTTGTAAGCATACAAAAGAACAAACATATACATACGTTGGCTTTTATCCTATATTTATAAGGATAATAATTTTACCCGCGTTTCAAAAGTTATAAGTTCCATTCTAACGCGCCATTAACTAATGTTCAAACTAATCCCCCTAAATGCCAGTATAAGTTTAACTTCAACGCGTAATTTAAGTCCATAAATCCACAGTATAATATTTGTGAACGTGCTAAGGATATTAGCATACAACAATTAGCGATACACAGGCAACTGAATGTGCCTTTGTCTCAGTAATCTTTGACAATGACTCAAGGCCGACGGATGTAAATTGTATGTCAAAGGATGTCTTAAGACATACAAACACTGTTTGTTTGTTATGGTAATTTTAGATGCTTAACAAGTAATCTTTTAAGTGGAAGTGTCACAAAACTATAAAATTACCTAAAAACTCTT
Organism: Brenthis ino; assembly: GCA_921882275.1. NCBI lineage: Eukaryota > Metazoa > Arthropoda > Insecta > Lepidoptera > Nymphalidae > Brenthis > Brenthis ino. The sequence continues at coordinate 19,176,797 of OV170222.1, forward strand.
AAATATTACAATACACGTTTTATATGAACGCCCTTGCTGTACCTACTATGCGGTAGTCCAGAAAAAAATCCAGTCATACCCATCGTTCATTAATATAACCCCAACAAAGGCTCCTAATGCGCGGCACACTCCACAGACGGCAGCTAAAAAAGAAATTATTCTTAATTCAAAATAAATATCTCGGTATTCGATTTTCGTAAAGGCACCGTCAGTCACAATAGGATCGGCTTCACGAGTGGCCGTCTCGAGAGTCATTTAAAATATATTGAGTCGAACGACAAAGAAGCGATTGTGCAGATGGCTATAAACTCGACGTTTTTTCACGGTAAATTAGTGAGATTATATCCGAATACGGACTAATAAATCTTTAGTGTGTCCGAAGTCGAGTATCTATTGATTCTGTTGTAGGCGTGATCGGCGGTTGTAATCTTCATAAATTTTACGAGCGAATCTGAAAAGTGAAAGGCAAGACCTTTGGATGATGTATCATTGAGCTGACAAACAGTTAATGATCAACGTACGGTCCAATATGATGTTACTTTTAATAATAATGATTTTTTTTAATTTGTATACAATAATTAAATAAGTTTTTATACGTGAAAAGTCAAAAACAATGTCATTTGTCCACATGATTTCGGCCATGACACTGACATTAGCCATCCGCGCATTAGATATTGTAATGCAGAAGTAAGCGCGCAACAATAGTGCTCTTTCTATTCGTTCCACTCTCAAACTCGAGTAGGACCACAATTCGACTCGACTGGTGAGAGAGTCCGACTCGAAACTCGAATCCAAGACTGCTAGCCACTACACCAACGAGGCAATACCCTATGCCAGTCTTCAACTCATTAACTATCCGTAATTATATTAGCAATATGTGGAGAACAACAAATGAGCACCCTTAACATTTACTGACCGATTTCAAAATAGAAGGGTATACTTTGTTTGATGCTTTTCTTCATCAATTTATTAATAATTTATATCCGTCCAATATCATCTTCTTCGGTTACGTTTGAAGGGAAAGGTCTAATATAAATATCAGGACAAAAGAAAATGATCTTTAAGCCAGTGTACACTTAACTTAAAAAATAATTCATTATAATGTACCTAAGTATTGCATTTATGATTTATTGCATGAAATATAAAATACTTTCAGAAGAAAATGTTCATTAATTAATCTATACATATAATTAAATTGTAACTAAACCGAACCGGCACATTAAATATTTTTTGGAAAATCTGATTGAAATAGACATTATTATCGATACAGAGGCCGAATCTATAGTTTTTAGAATGTTTGTATGTCTGTCTGTCCGTCCATCCATCCGTCCTGGCTGCTCCCTGGTAGCTGTCCTAGTAGCTGGCTATCCGGGTCAACATATAGGATACTTTTTACCGTGGGAAAATATCTCATTTTTGAGAAAAAATACAAAAACTGCAATTTAAGACTATACTAATATGTAAAACCTAACAATTTGGTTTTTGGTCATCTGAACGCGGGCAGAGCCGCGGGCAATGCTAGTTTGTAATAATAACTTTCAAGATTTTATTCGATAAAGTAAGCGTAGTATTCATTCGATTAAGCTTCTGCAATCTTCATATCAGTACCAGTTAAAAATATAATGACCGCCATTCACTACTGTCTCATATCAGACGAGAATAAATCGAAGTAATATTTAACCGCTAATTAAGCAATTCTGCACTGAGCTTTTGCGACCACCGGCCGTATAACTTTGGCAAATTACTGAAAAATATTTTTTTGTAATTTTATAAGCTTGGAATTTTGAAACTAAAAAAGTTTTATTTGATGGATTTTAAAGGAGTATCTCAATAAAATTCCTTCTTTTAGATAGATAATAATATCAATAAAAGTTATTGTACCTACAGTTTGAAGTATAGTTAATTCAAACTACCCACGTAGTGACTGTCCGCCAAGTCAGTAGACGTTAGTATTTCTCAACGTCATAGCTTTTGTTATAAATTTTGTATATAATATTATGTTACAGATGTTGTGTATATGATGTTGTTGGATACGTATATATATATGTATTTAGTATAACGTTATCGCAAGTGCGGTACATTCGAGTGTTCGCATTTAAGTGAATTCACTCGCTCTACTGACTCATGTTATTTATTTTATCTATTGTCAAGTACTTTCTTCAACTACCCTCAAAATTACACATGACGTATCATATATGTGAACACAAATATTTATTATTAATTATTATTCTCTAACATATATATGTACATATAATAAAACTGTAGAGGTCGAATGTCTGTATATAGATTTTTTGCTAAAAACCGAATCAGAGGGATGTAAGAAGAGAAATAGAACAAATCCATATTTTTTTCCATTTTTTTTCTCTGTCTGTTTGTCTGTATGTTTGTTTGTTTGTATGGGCTAATCTTCGAAACTGTTGGACCAATTTATATTAAATTTTGCATGGTGTTACCTTATATCCCCAGTCAATATTTTAGGTAACTTTCATCCCGAAAAATTAGAGTTCCCGTGAGATAATTGAAAAACTATAATAACTTATATAGCTTAGTACACAACAACTTATGCAGTTGCACCTTTAGTAAAATTTAGCATGCTGCTACCTCATATTGCCGGTCAAACAACAGGCTACTTTTTATCTCGGAAAATGATCGGTTTCCGTGGAATAGATCTGTTTGTGTTTTTCTAGAGGCGAACCCGAGCGAAGCGAGGGTGAGCTGCTAGTATTATATATGTTGACGTTCCGTATTCCGTTACGGATAGGACCCGGAGGTAAGTAATAATAAAACATGAATAAAAATCAAAACAGTCTTCCAAACAAATTAACTACCAACCAGTTCATGATTAAATCTCACCTAAGTATAAAGTAGTGTGGATATGTAAATAGATTAAATACATTTCTAAATTAACCAATAGTTGTACCACAGTATATCGGTTTTCATGGCGAACGGTTTCGAAGTCAAAGCACTAATAGTCGTGCTATCAGCTTGGCAAATTACAATTATACCATCAACCCTAAGACCGAGTCCCAACTGTCACATAAAAGTAGTTATGATAGTCGGGTGCGCCTCATCCGCGTCTTCCTTCCGCATCTGACCCGCACGATGGCCATATGATGGTCTAGACGCCTTCCACAGACAGATGTATGGATTAGATTAGTGGGTAGTACCTCTTATATGTAGACATATAAAAATTAGCGCCATCTATGTTATATTAATAGGACTACGTTTGAAATCTTCACAGGCGTACACCCAAAATCTCTACAAAATTTCACCGCAATCGGATGAATAATATAGAAATAAAAAACTAAACATACATACCTACGTCTTTGCGTCTTTATATATAGTATTGTATATAGAATATAAATTGTCTAATTACCTAAATTCCCATAAAAACTCATCGAAACCCGCCACCTGTTTAAATGCCCATGTAAACACGAAATTGATTCCCATTATTTTCCCATATAAATGGCAGTAATTTCGAAGCGGCTCTAATTAAGCAATTCTTTACTTTAGTTTTCAAGACTTCCACTGATTGGGCAAGGAGGCGAATTAGCATAAAGTGTGGTGCGCTCAGACACCAACAAATGCGCTTATCTCGGGCACACGAGATTGCTTGAACACTGCGCTTAATTGGTCATCAATATTCTAACTAATAAGGCGGTGCGGTCGCTAGAACGTTTTATATAAATTAATTCGTAGGCAAATGCTGTAATTAAATATTTATTTTTTTAATTTGACGACTCTTCGACTCTTGCGCATCAAAAGTGTCATCTTAAAAGGAAATTAAACTATCGATCAGCACAAGTACATTCAATCAGAAAGAACACAACATTGTAATAGTTGCCGTCCTGTACATGCCTTTTTTACCCAAAATAAAAACTGACTAGATTTAAAAATGCACTTTATAAAATTTCTAAATAGATGGAGTACCTACATGTCTATATTTTAGGTGTAAGCTTGTAACATAAAAAAACCATTAAATGCCACATAAAAATGTAAGTTGAGCTTGACTCACGGGTTTATATTTTATATCCGAACCAAACTTTCTTGCTGCGTCGCATTGCACCGGCTCCTTAATTAAGATGTAGGCAGAACGCTGCGTATGTTCGCTAACGAGGAGCTAACATCTGCCCGCGGAACCCTATTTATACATTCAGCCTATGGAATAGAAGACAGATTAACAGATTTACAGAGATATTTTTGTATGAAATCTACTTTAACAAGTGCAATCGAGGCATTAAATGATGTCATTATTTAGATGCTTTTAATAAATTGCTGTAAGATAATTTATACCTAATTAAATTTATAATTTTTAATCTTAAAAAATATATGACTAGTATGACTTAGATTTACGTATGCTTTAAGTTATAACAAATCCTTATTACGTTCTCGTCCTTGTGTCTAGATAGTTCAAAATAGTCTATTTTTGTACAGCTAGTAATAATATGGAAGTTCAGTAAAATCTTATATTTTGAGACTATATTATATGTATAATCTTGAAATCTTTCTGACGTTGTGGCAGAAAGTGACTACCGAAGCAACTAGTGTTTATAAATGAAAAAACATTTTTAAAGAGATTTTTCGCTTTCTTTTAAATTTATAATGTTTCGTATTTATAAAAAAATTTTTATACGTTTCCTTGGTATGGAAAAGGAAAAGACCTCAATATATTAATATTACCCAAAGTAAGAATTTCATTTGATACAGCTAAACTCAAATTATAACCTTATAAAAATTCAGAGCACGATCGAACTGGGTAAGTGCCTACGAATTGGGATGAAGATATTTGTCTCGGACCTTTAAGAGTTAAGATCTATGCATGCTTTTAAGGATCGCCACCCAATAACTAAAATCAGACACTAAGGAACATTTAAGGGTAAAAAAGGATTTATTTAAACACCACAGATTCAATATTACATGTATAAAGTGAAGTTACATAAAAAACATAACATAATTTAAAAAAATTAAAAAAAACTTGATGAATGAAGGGAGGACTCTTTGACGTATCCTTTAGTTCCAAACCTTGTTAGTTCCGGATGTGAGAGTGGAGATGGCTAGCGAACCCAAATTTTGTTTTAAAGGTCCTGTTGCAGGGCGCACTGTGCAAAAAAGCAGACAGTTACCTACTAACTCTCTGTTCTCTCGGGTGCTTAGATGTAAAGCAGCAGTAAGTAGCCTGGGTTTTACTCCAGTTCATAATATATCTAAGAACTAAGTTTTATCCAAACCAGTCTAACCATTTGATCGAGGAACAAACAAATGAATATTTGATACACACATACAAACTTTCGCTAAATTAAATTAATGTTAATTAGATTTTTTCACTTATCATAATTATTAGTCTAGATAGGGTTTAACCTATGGTTTTACAATCAAAAGCTAACCATTTGGCCACGGAATACATAAATATTTATAAGTTCGATATAGAGTAAGTACGTAAAGGTTCAAGTTGAAATCGAGATTGCACGCCAGATAGTTTAATGAAGCCCACCTGATGATGCGACATTTTAATTTTTTAATTAGTTTTCAATAATAGCTGATCTTAAATTTGATAAATGTCATGTATTGTGATGTGATGGGGTTGCGCGTTTGAGTCCATCCAGCAAAAATATTTATATAACCTGTATTAGAAACTTATCTCATCTAATATATTTAAACGAGCAATTCTTGTATATATATAATCTAAATCTCGGAAACAAAAATATGGTCGGTAATTGCACGCTCGGGCATAAGCATCGTGGTCAAGCGGCCGAGGTGCAAGATCAACAATCACAGGTATCCAGGTTCGCATCTCGGTCGCATGCAAAGTTTTTACTTTTGTTTTTTTTAATATTTATTGAAGTTTTTAATTTTGTTTAAATTTGTATTTGTATAAAATTGTTTGAGATATTTTTTTCTGTCCCAGATATTTTTTTCACCCGAGCGTGAATTCTTTTCCTTTTCCGGAATAAAAAATATTTATATCTTCGCCTTGTCTGTCCGTCCGTAAATGAAAGTCCCGTTATAGTTTAGTTTAGTTTTTTCCGGAGAAGTACAAATAAGCAAACAAAAAACTACATAGAATTATTTGGCTCATATACCTAAAATTCAAACTGTTTTAGCTTTTAATAAATCACTATTTAAAATTAACTTATAAACAAATTAAAGTACCTACTAATTAAGTATGTATAGATTACAAAAAAATATTTATTATATAACAATATAAATTAATTTTACTTGTTCATTAGCAAAGCAAAGTTTCATAATTACACGTTCATCTCACATATATTTACTGAAGAATAATATAAAATTCGATTTGTTTACCATTAATCACATTATATCAAAGTCTATCACATCATGCTTATACACTTACAGTGTGGTCTTCTTAAAGAAAAAGGAAGTTCATAAACTCTAAGCAATAAGTGTTATTTTTCCATGTACTTGTATTTTAAAAGGCTTTTAGTCCACTTAATTTAGTGAATTGTGTTCACAGTGAGCGGAAACTTTTAATAATTTTATTAGGCACGCCGGAGGTCTTGTAGGCGTTGATTAATGAATTCTTAGGTGTTGCTTCCATATATTTACCAAAGATGAAAGAATATATAGAAATTTTATCGTAATGCCACACTATCAATCACTGCATATTTAAATTTTTTACGTTGCTTAAAGAATACAAATTTCACATTGTATTTTTACTTATTTGTTACACATGATGACATATTCTAAAGTCAAGTTTAATTGATAACGAAGTGCTAATAATCTAAAATTATCCATGAACTTTAATACTTATTTTTATTTTTTATTAATAAAATCTTTATATAGTTAGTAGGTAAAACTGACACAATATTGGCAGAAAGAAACATTTCATACCACTTCTAGTACATTTTACTCTGTTTTACCTACATAACATAGTAGGAAACAAAAGTTTAATTGAAGCGATACCTGTCAGATGTACACACGAGAGAAACCGGTAGTAAAACGCAACGGACGTCTCTTGCACGAACATAATATACTATGTATATAGCTTAATTTGGTTAACCTTTTATATCAAGAAGTCGATTTCTAATTATTCGAAAAATGCCCTTTAATTAAACAAAACGAGATTCTCATTTACTCTCATATATCTCAGTAAAAAAAAAAGTTAATTTAGTACATTGATTTCATGGCTTAGGAGCTTAATTAGAAATGCAAATATGGTATTCGGTACCTACATATTAGATTGACTTTCGATCCAAAGCTTCTAAATCTAAATAATAGAAATAAACCTTATTGAAGAGGGTAAACAGTACGAAAATAATAGTATGACAGATTACACATGAGCTTAGCAGGTATGCCTATTTTCGAAGTATTTTATCCTTCAATCTGCTATTTCTAAGTAATGAAACACAAATAAATAACTTATAATACAAATTTCTACAATCTATAAACCACATATTCTCATTATCTCTCATTAATATCCCGGAATCACTTAACAAGTCAAGATTAACCTTAACAAAGATAAAAAAATGTAATAAAAGATTTTAAAAAACCGCGGCCCGTGATCGTTAGCGAAAGGCGGTAACCCTTTTGTGTGCGAAATTAAATATCGAACACCATAAATATTACTGGAATATTAAGGCAATGTTTGGAGACGGCGAACGTCTTTTTTTTCATTTCAATGTGTGGTAGCTGGAATGTGAATTATTAGTTACTGAAATTAAAATTTTAATAATGAAGGTTTTACTACGTTTATAGATTTTTTTATGGAAAATATATTTTTTTTATAAGCAATTAATGAAAAAATCTAAATAGTAAATAGATCTATTATTGTTTACCAAAATGTATTAATATATGTATAAACAAAAAAAGGATGCATTTTAAAGCCGCCTAAAAATATTAGCCAAGTATTATGGCAACACCTTTGGGAATTTTTACTTTCTTTGCATAATCATAAATTTATCATACCGATTCAACGAATTTCATCGCGATATTTTAGTATTTTAGCATCTTCCTGCAAATGATTTATGTTATGTTGTGATTGTGTAAAATGAATTTTATTACTTTGAACGTTCCACGGTTTCTTTTAGGTTCTTCTTTTAGGTCATCTTATTTTGCTACAAATCTTTCTTTTCAAAACATTTATTAAAGAACTAGCGACTTACCCTCGCTTCGCTCGGGTGCGTCCTTAGGTGTGTTTGAGCTCGTTCGCAGGCGTCTTTGGGGGGTTCGCCCAATTTGGGTGGGGTTTATTATTTTTTGCAGGCTGCCCACTTCGGTGGGCGGTGTTTGTGTGTGGGGCTGCTCCGGGTACTTCTCTGATCAGCAGAGTGGATTAGGAGCGGCCTCACTTCTTGGGTTGAGAGTCTTCCCATAATGGGGTTGACCCGCTTGGGGCGGCCTCATGGTTGGTGGCTTCGGCCAACCGTCGGGGCGTCGCGGTTGTTTGCGAGAGCGATCCCGTGGCGTCCCACATGGCGGCAGGGGGGAAGTTGGGTTTTAGTGGGTATGCCGGTCTCATTAGCCGGAGAGTCCCCACATAACCACCCCGGGGGAAGTCGGGTGGTATCCGTAATAGGATTTCCCAGCTATAAAAAAAAAGGTGCGTCCTTAGGTAGGTACACGGATTTTGCAATTTCATAGGTTTTAATTTATTTTCTAGGAAACTCTTTTTCTAAAATAAAAGTAGCTTAATTATAACCTTATAAGTCTAACATTAGCTATCTATCAGTAGAAGTCCCGTCAAAATCGGCCCAGCCGTATTGAAGATTAGCCGGAAAAAAGAGAGAGACAAAAATTTTAAAAATAGTTTTTTTTCTTATAAGTGTACTTTCAAAGGCATTTAGTAAAAGTTACTATATCGACATTACAAACAGACACTTCTATTTTATTTATTTCTATAGGCTAGTTGCTAGCCGCAGCTTCGTCCTCCGTTAAAATAACGTTACAAATGCTACTTTAGTTGCAATTACTTAAGAATATTTTAAGTGTCGTTTAAGAAGCAATTAATTTGAACTACTATTCTACAAGCAAGTGACTATATGATTTTCCTTTGTGTAAATTCAAGAGTCAAAACACAGTATATCTGTGTACCAACGATAATTCAAATTTATACAATTACGATGGTACTTTACGTGATCTCCGAATCCAAGTGTTACACCGCTAAATTCCCAGCATCGGACTTAATCAGAAAACCCCAATAACTATATTTAGCTCCGCCCACCACCATGGATGGACAAACGAACTATTTCCTTCTTTATTTTGTTTCGTTCATGACAAATAAATTGAGAATAGCCATATAGTATAAACCAATTCGAAGAATGTCAGTAAACTAATCATCATTACTTTTTAACACTATATTTTATTCAATTAACTGGAATATTTTGCTAAATTTAAAAACTTTTTTTGCCTTCTTACATACTTGAGTCGGTACCTTTGCCATTCGATATGTCCTCACTACCTAAATATGCCCGATGCCCACACCGACACATTTCGTTACGGAATTATGGGACCCAAATTACAAATGCGTTGTTAAAACATTATATTTCAATCATTTTGCATCTATCGTGAAATTTTAATTTATTATTATTACTTTCCCACTAAGTTAATTTATATTAATTATGTGCATACCAGTAGATATGTACATGCCAATATCTAATAATTACTAAAAAAAAATATTTTCTCTTAAACCATAATTTCATCTTTCAACGCATCATTGAAAACTTTTACATAATGCTAGTACCTGCTTAGATAAGCTTTTGACCTTATCTTTCTGATTAGTGTCTTCTAAAAAATTGGATAAGTAATTTAAAAATATCATTCGTCTGTTACATAGACAATAACTATTGCCTAATTTATTATTTTATGTACATAATGTCCTCCCGACCGAGGAATTCTGATCATTAGGTACGATCCCACTGAGCCAACTGCGCAGCAGATATTATGGTGCACAAGTGTGCGGGCGCACACAACTTGCACTCTATTCCTGTTACTCTTATACTTCGGTGGGACGAAAATTCAACCGGGATGGTCGACAATACGATGAGAGATCAAGCGCAGCACCGACAACTTCCAAACTCACTGTTACTGAGAATTTCTTTACAGATAAACGTGGACTTGGAACCGACCTTTAGACTTGCACCCAGAAGTAACCCTCTACGTATTATGTATTTAAGTAAGTAATTTAAATGAGGGCTGGTCACCAGTTTTTAATAAAATGTACTATACATACATATAATATACATGTATACATACTTCGGATCTACACATGCATATCTATTCCCATTTATATACCATAGCAAGCAATAAACAAACCGCCTCGAAAACAGTGAAATTAAGTAATAAGTTTTCTATCCCATTCATAATCATTTAAACTTAACGATAATAACAAACTCGTAGAGCCGTTGGATAGCCGTAGGCCGTAAGGATATTATTCGCTAAATATATATTCTGGCTGATGTCAAACAAGCATTAAATCTCTAAATAACCGCAAAGCCCGACTCAAGCAGGATACCCCCGTTTCTGCTTCATTAGGAATCGGTACTATAAAATCCGTCTGAAGTTTCTGTATTATGGGCGGTTCTAGTGCAAGTGACCTGTGACACTTGGCGCCACTTTTTTAGTCAGTCTGGATATTGACGTCACAGATTAAAAATATATTGCAACAAAAAAGTAATTATTCGGTTTACTCTTAAACTTTGTTTTTCATTTATTTATTATAATGCAATTATAGTTCTGGATAAAAAATTCAAAATATTATATATATTCCATACCTATTACCTATATTTTTTCTATAAGCTAAATAAAATATTTTATTAAAAATTATTTTTAAATTAAAAAAAACCTAAATATTTAACCTAAATATTTTTTCCTTTTTCAAAATATAAAAATATATTTTGACTTATTGTGCCACTATTAAGTATATAGTAGTAATATAGTTTCAGGGCTGATTTTAATGACATTAAGTAAGTTCAAGAGCTGAAAAAAAAAATTATATAATTTAGAACGACCAAAGCTTATGTCAAAAAATCAAAAATTATATTATGGCCTCTCGCTAATAAAAATTGCTAATTTTTATTAAACACAACCACATGTCAAAATAATTAACAGGAATGAATAAAACGTTTCTTTAAATAATTAGGAGTATCGTTAAAAAGTTTTTGTCACTATTTTTTGTTTGGCGGAATTTGTTTGGAAGTGTCAAAGTACAATGACGCATAATTAGCAAAGGGACACATTTTTCTGATTATATTACAGTCAAGCCGCTGTCATAATTCATATTTATTGTTTTGGACATTTTTAGATCGGATTGTTTTTAGATATTTTTGAATTGAATTTGAAAGAATGTAAATATTAAATTTTAAAGCTTTGTTTTCGGCTGGTTAAAATATATTAAATATTAATATATTAATAAATTGTCTTTTATGTTGTTTAACCCAGACTTTGTTATTATTATTTTATATGATTATAGCATTGTGACCCAATTCCGCCAGGGTATTTGTATTTGTCATTTAACACCTGAAATATATTGATTAGCACTTAGCATTTAAAATTTAGCGAGCGGTCAGCCTTCAAATCCCAGCTTAATTTACCGGCCTTAAGTCCTAAATATAATATTATCCTACAAAAATTTAATGTGCGGTCAAATAGGTTTTAGAATAATACAGCTATTTGGTCTATAATTTATCTCTATGCATAATAAAGACGAATCGAGTCAAACTGAAAAACATTCTATTTATGCATATGCATTTAAAATATTAGCAAAGGCGTAAAAAAAATAAACAAAATAAAAGGACAATAACTACAATTAAATCCGAAAACTAGAAAGCAATCTAAGAACATTGTTAGGAGCTGGTCTCCCATACCTTCAGACCACCCCTACGAGTCTAAACTACAATAATTGTATAATAAATCTCATAAAGAATTACTCAAAACGTAACTGCACAGTGAATGTGAAGTCGAATGGTGGATCATTAAAATCAAATCCCGTAATAAATGTACATAAAATGATATAAAAACTCATTGTAACATAACCTTTAATACTCTAAAGTTATTTGTAATAAATTACAGAATAATTCGAGTGCAACAACAAATAAATCCTTAATAAGGTGTCGTTAAACTTTATTATTTAGTAACTGGCTCTACTTAGAGCTATTGTTGCCTTTTTCCCCCAAACATCTGTTGTGATACGGGTACGGGTAAATTTTTAGATTAAACTGCCATAGCCTATTCAAATTTTAATTTCTATCTTTTGAATGTAAGTTTAACTGCTTTATAAAACGATATTTTTGAACGTAATTAATAATATAATAAAAAAATTCTTACTATAGACGATTTAAGTTAAAAATTATAATTAGAACAGTCTTATATAATATAATTATACAACATATAAATATCGATTTATATATTTTGTTAAGATATTTTAATAAAAAAAAATTATCCAGTCTCTATCTTCATCTAAACTCTTAGTGTATTCTACAAAAAAACGACAATATTTATAGTTTATAGGCATCTATTATGCTACCGTAGAGTATTGTGATGCCTCTGTTGCCTCGTAACTTTTTATTATAAAAATTATTGCCGATATAATATCGAAAATGACTTATTGATTTTTAGATAATACATATAGAATATATTCCAGTTTTTAAATACGTAAATATAAAGAGTAGCAACACGAAAATTATTATCATAATATATATATATATATATATATATATATATATATATATATATATATATATATAAGTTATTTTTATTTCAGTGAAAATGTGGACTAAAATGGAAAACTTCCTACTTATAGTTATTTTATTAACTAACAGAACCCATCTCATCTCATTCCATCCGCTATTTTACCCCCCTATGGGATGAATTTCCGAAAATGCTAAAACACGTATTTAATTAATTGTATTGAAGAGCATTTATACCAAGTTTCAAGTAATTTTGATCATAAATATTTTTTGTATTGTATTGAAACGTGTTTTCCCATGGGAAAGAGATAATTGCCCGCGGTAAAAAGTAGCCTATGTCACTCTTCAGCCCTCCAACTATCTCCACACAAAAAATACGCCAATCCGCCAAGCCGTTTCAACGTGAAAGAAAGACAAACAAACAAACAAAAACAAACAAACAAATAAACAAACAAACAAAAACAAACAAACAAACAAACAAACAAACATACACACTTTCACATTTATTATATTAGTGGAGATTTCACTTTATGTACCTACTATAGTACATTTCGCTATATTTTTTTTCATATTACCTAAAATATGTTAATAAACATAAGTATGTCTTATCTAAAAAATTATCCAAATAATAAAATATTTAGATCAAGACTCTGCTATTCTAAGTACTCTAACATGAAGCAAGTTTCATGATTATTGGATGTGGCCTAAATATCGATAGATAAGAAAGAAGGCGCAACGCAGTCGAAAATATGAATAATACCTACTAGAAAATTTAAGGCAAATGTTAATAAAATTGTCATTATAACTAAAGTGTACAATTGTTACTTTTTATTTCTAATAAGTATAATAGCCTATAATTTCTAAATTATTATCCATCGAATATTTATACAATACTTTACAATTTCGGCTCTACAAAGAGCTTAAACATTACAGATTCGTATTACTTTTACATTGAAAAATAATTTCAAATTATAGTAAAATAGTGTGAAATTATGAATGGAGATCAAAAGAGAGCCTCATGGGATTTACACAAATCACTTACAAATCAATGAAAAATACCGTGTCATTATTCTCTAAACTAATGAAAGTAACTAAAATACCGGACACTAAATAATGATAGAGACATGCCGACGCCACTGACAGTGTTAAACGCTTTATACCTTAGTGCCATAATAATAGAGTTTAATTTATAGTTTAACTTTTTACTATCTAACACAACCCGTTCATTCAGCAAATTCTAAATGCAATTAATCTTCCAATTTTATCATTAAAATATAGTTGTGTTTACTCGTGCAATATCGCACCACTTCATTTTCTCTCCCTTTAAGTCTCATTTTAATGATAAATGATTGAAGAAATTAATGATTAATGACATTTTCCAATGATGAAAAGATGGTACAGCATGTGTGACGAGAAATTTGAAGTTACCGAAATGTCAGATGTTGGAATCTTTACAATTCAGGGAGTCATTCATAAGTTATTATTAATGGTTGGAGAATTATTTGGAAGTGTTAAATGAACTCAAATAACTTAGTAGCTCTATAATGATATTTATTTGGATATAATGATAGGCCACAGGAAAAAAAATGTACCAGCCATAAAAGTGATGGTTCTGAAGTTAATCTTGCCCTAGCAAAAAGTTGGAATTAATACGAATAATATGAATCTTATTATTATTAATAATGTTTCCTGATATAATTTATGGCATATATAATTATATCTCGACATGACAAAATACATCATGGACTTTTAAATTTAACTAAAATCTATACATATAATAAAAGTGTAACTGATCGCTGTCTGTACATGGAAGATATTTGAGAAAAACTATAATTGGGGTCTTTATTTACGCAACAGAACCCAAAGCAATAAATTTTAGAATTTTGTCTGATTGTATGTGCGTTTGTACGTGCTATACTTGGAAACGGCTTAACCGATTTGGATGCGGTTTTCACTAATATATTGTGGTAAGCTTTACTTAACATTAAATATTTGTTTTATTTCAATCGGTTCATAAATAAAAAAGTTACGTCATTTAAAGTATCACCTGGGTACAAACCCGAGTGGAGCGAGGGTGACTCACTAGTCTTATAATATGTCACGTACATTTTATACATTCAAGTTGATAGATATTTAAAGAAAACTATGTTAATACTCTAACTTACTCGTATATCTTAATTACAATTCGACTCTACTCTATAAAAGCAGCGATTGAGCATTCGCAAACGGTAATGGAGAGATAGTATCAAATTTCCTCCGAAAATAACACAATTATGATACGAGTACGACAAATACATTAATGAATTCAAACGCAAAGTCCCTTTATTGGATCAGTTGACTGCGTTAAACCAAGTTAAGCGGGGCTCATCCGACTGCAAGGAACGGTCTTATGTAGGATTCCAGTTAATCATCTATACATCCGTGCTTAATATCATAAATATAAAAGTGTGTTTGTTTGTTTGTTTGTCCTTATTTCACGTTGAGACTGAGTGACGGATTGGCGTAATTTGTGTAGAGATAGTTGGAGGGCTGGAAAGTGACATAGGCTACTTATTACCGCAGGAGATTATCTGATTCCATCGGGAAAACACGTTATAATACAACCCACAACAACTTTTCATACCTACGTATATATATAATATATAGTCTATCTATTCCATACTAGCCGTTACAACGTACCTACAGACGAACCCGAGCGAAGCGAGAATCAGTCACTAGTTTAGTCAATTAATATTATGTATATATAAGATAATTTATTAGTTCTAATATATATCGTTTCTATCGTCGTATATATGCAAATAATTGAATTTTATTGCAACTTTGTGTAGAATAAAATGGTGAAAACAATTGCTTTTATCCATTTTTATCATTTATTATAAAGTTAACACTCAATAAACTATATTGTGACTAATATCCTTCTGACCGATTTCAGCCTCGGCAGGTAATCTCCCTGAGACTAGGCTATGAACGCAAACCCAAGTGTACCCTTATTTTAATCCAACTCTAGTTCTAACCGGTGAGAGATGAGGCACAGGTGACAGGTCCGATGGCTTAACGTACTCTCCGAGGCACAGGACCAAGCCAGTAGCCTACCTAGACAGTTAAATATAATAATATTGTAATTATTATAATATTTACCAAAACATATCTTTGTATAAATTTTAACAATAGAAATATGTTAGTATTAAAATCACATTTACTATATTATATAACATCATCTCTTTCTATTTCCTTAATCACTATCGTTATGCCAAATTATATTTGAAATTAGCATTGCCCGCGGCCCCGCTTGCGTTAAGATGACCCAAAAAACCAAATTCTTAGGTTTTAAATAAAACTATCTTTTCGGATTTTGTCGCGGATTTATTTGTATTTTTGTTTCCCGACGTTTCGAATGCTTTACAGCATCCATGGTCACGGGAGAGACTGAGGTGTTACATGTCTTAAAGATATAGTTGTTACAGACAGCCTACCCACAATTAACAAAATGAAAATTGCACCAATTACATTACAATATTTTAACTTTAAATATTTTTATAATTTTAATTATAATTGAATATGGAAAATTATTATTCTTAATAATTAATATTCTTAGGTTTTACATATTAGTACTCTTACATTGCAATTTTTGTATTTTCCTCAGAAATGACATATTTTCCCCCGGTAAAAAGTATCCTATATGTTGACACAGATAACCAGCTACCACTACATATATCAAATTTCATCAAAATCCCTCCAGTGGTTTTTCTGTGATGCGGTAACAGGCAGACAGACAGACAGACAAAAATTCTAAAAACCATAGATTCGGCCTCTATATTGATCATAATGTTCCTTTCAATAAGATTTTCCAAAAAATATCTAATGTAGAGATTCGGCTTAGTTACAATTTTATTATATGTATAGATGAATTAATAACTGTAAGCAAGACTAATTACCTAAAAGTGTCAAAAAATAGATATTGACTATTCATTGCATAGTACCATTCTCATCTCCCCTCTCAATAGCATCCCCGCACAATGATATGGAAAAATATCGAATTTAATACCGACTAAACGCATTTAACGTTGCTAAGGGACGCACCCTCCCTAAGGGTCTATATTAAAATATGTCAACTGCTATACATAAACGCTTACTAAATCTGATTTGACTAAGCGATTGGTTTTATGCTTATTATTAAACGTATGTGAGATTGCTTTCTTGAGGGGAAATATATTAGTTTTTTGTTATTATGAGCCACGAATACATTTTTGTTTGTTTTAGGGATGATTTTTTATGAGATAACTAGCAGAACCAGCGGTTCAGCTTGCGCTAAAACTACAAACAAAGCTCTAAAAAGGTAGGTTTCTTAAAAACTTTCATCCCCTATTTTTCCCTCTTAGGGGTTGAATTTTGGAAAACGCTGAAATACTTAACTCATTATTTTTGCCGGACTCAATTCATACGAAATTTCATGCAAATATGCCCAAGGAATAAAAAGTTTCATACAAACTTTTATCCATTATTTCACCCCCTTGGGGGTTGAATTTTGAAAAATCCTTCCTTAGTGGATGCCTTTGTCATATGAGGAATACGTGTGCGAAATTTCAATTTTCTAGCCTTAAGGGTTTGGTCTGTGCGTTGATACATCAGTCAATCACTTTTGCCTTTTATATATATAGAAGTTATATAGAAAGTTATTCTCCAAATATTATAACCTAACTGATTATAAAATAGAATTTATTTTGCAAGTGTAATTTTAATTTAATATTTTCTTTTGAAAAATTAGCTTTAAATTAGCCCAAGAGAAGCATAGAGAACTGGCTCACTCTAAACACTGTTCAACATCTTTGTGATTTTATTTTATAATCGTTGCCATGTTATTTACTTAAATAAATACTATTTATTTAAGTATCTCTACTATTTAAGTACTATTTAAGTATCTGTAGAAAGTTTTCATTATATTTAACTACTATTATTATAATTAGTACCTACTAATGATTTTTAATTTAGATTTTTAAATTTATAATAGTCCGCCAACCCGCACTTGTCCGCCAACCCGCACTAGTCCGCCGACCCGCACTTGTCCAGCGTGGTGGACTATGGCCTGATCCCCCTCGTATTGAAGGGAGGCTCACCCCCAGCAGTGGGACGTTAAAAAAGGGCTGAATACATACATACAATGATTTTTAAGCATAATACTTAAATAGCAGAATAATTTAAACATATTTTTTACATTAAAAGCGTTAATTAAGAACAGCATTCATCTTAATATGGTATTGTACTTACGAAAATCGAATAATGAATACACGAAAATGATCTAACGGCTATTTCAATAGACATTCATATAAAGGAATCGAATTTGACTTATTACGTTCTCAGAATACTTCAAGTGTTAAGCAAATTAACCCCCTTAAACGTTTAGAATCACTGACACCCGTTTAAAATCATATCAACCCTATATAAATCTAAACAGTTTAATTCAATAAATTCACAGTGTTTCGTAATTGTTGAATCATTGAGCGTGTCTGTACGTTTATTTATATTTTCTACTCTAACACTGCGGGTCGTGAGGGGAAATAAGAAACTATTAGGGGAGATTGGGTACCATAATATGTTTGTGTATACGTGTTGCGGGGTTTTATTGACTTTTGTAGAATTTTATAGTCTTGTTGCTTTATTAAAATAGTTTTTGGAAAGTGGTGTACTTATTTTTTTAAGTCTTTTCTTATATTCTTGCAATATCTATACAGATAAATAAAATTGAAGTATATGTTTGTAATTTTAAAGTAATAGCTGTTGAAATTATTTACGATACTTATAAAAAAACACAATCTTTAAAATTTCTCTCTGTCTGTTTATTCCGGTTAATCTCCGAAACAGCTGGACTTATTTTGATAGGACTTTTACTGGCAAATAGCTGATGTTATAAAAAATAACTTACGCTTCTTTTATTTGAAAAAAGAAATAAAACGTACCTAGGGGTGCATTAAGTTAAAAGGAAATATGTTCTTCATAATTTTCCGTTTAAGTATTTATGGTAAATAAATCGTTATTCGAGCTACCCAAATTATGTCAAGTATATCTACGTAATATATCCTTAAGCATAATTACTCGTAGTAGTTGTCAGAAATGTAAAATAAGAGGAAAAATTAAGCTTTCGAGAGGAAATCTTATAATATTTGAGCAAACTATGTTTTAAAGTAAAATGCGATGAATTTTTCGATTAGGTAGTGTATTGATGTTTGAACTCAGTGTCTAAAATGCTGGTTATAATGAAGGTGCTAAAACAACCTCATTTCTATAATGCTTATATTTTGTTGTATATAATACTATCTGTACACCTACATAGATAATAAATATAATTAAAAAAGAACATCGTGTTGGGTCCTCTCTGGGAACGGCTTTCTCTTTATCAATCCTAGACAAGCAGTAAAAATACAAGTATTTGTATATACTTCAATGGTAAATAAATCGTCGAAATTGTCAAAAAAATAATACTAAATAAATTAACTTATTGTTACAAATAATATAATAATGGCGCCTATATATAATAACAAAGACTAATTTATCCATATATATAGGAACAGGAAACAATTTTATTTGATAACATTGATTAATGGAGGAAAATTAAATTTATATTTAACTAATTGGTCATTAATAACACTAATTAAACCTATAACAATGTTCATTGTGTAGTATTTTTAATGTTCTGATAGGATAGTGCAACGCTACCAAGTTTTTGGTAAACAGGAAAACCGCACAATTATAATACTTTATTATTATATACGATATTAAAATAAACACAATTGATTTTCCCTGAGAAATACAAACATACTTGTAAGTTGTAAGTGGTAACATAAGTCTATTTCAAGAAAAAATGACAAAATTTTGCTTATTCATGTAGGTACAATATGTGGTTAAAATTCATTGAAAGTTAAAATAAAACTATTATCAAACAATACAATGACGATATTAATTGTACTATTATAACTTTATGAAACACTGTGTATTTATTTATTATTTTTCCGCTTTTTCAAATAAAGTAGCGATATTTCAAAAATTCATATAGAAATTTAAAATGCTACCTTCGGTTTACCAAAAATGGTGGTCCGAGTACTGCTCTGTTTTTTGTTGGTTAAAAATGTGCATAAAAAGTTCCTAATCAATTACATATTTGAAAAATATGAAATCTTCATAGCGTGACTGTGAGTGACACTGCAGTGAATACCTACTACTAAAGTCATCAAAACTCTAATTCAAAATATCAAAAATTTACAAAATAAGACAACATCTAACATGAAAATTCTAACACCCATATCGATAAGTGAATGAATGATTGTTTAATGTAGCAGAAGTGAGCAAATTCGTTTTTAAACGGCTATCAGCCGGTCATTAAAACGGCTGTGAATGCGTCGTCTATACCGGGCCATTTTGGAGTTTAGGGTGACTATGATATTTATTTTAGACGTCAGACACTTTCTTATACACTTACACTTGCATTATATTAATTTTTTATTACATATAATCATATTTTTACTAATTTAACAAAAATTAAGTCACATTGACCAAACTCTGACATTTTATCACATTTAGCGATAAGTTAAAATTGTTCAATTAACATTAAGTAAGTACTAAAAGAAATAAGAACCGACTTCAAACAAAAGCACTAAAAAGTAAAAAATAACCACCGATTTCAAAAATATTTGATTATGTATATATTTAATAGGTAGGCTTTAATTACTTAGCCAAAGCACACCGACTTCGAAAATATTTGATTAGGTATGTATAGTAAATGAAAACTACCAATCAGTTATTTTTTACTTTTTAGTGCTTTTGTTTGAAGTCGGTTTATTTTTTTGATAAAAAGTTTTTATTTTTCCCTTTTTAGTGTAGACAGTAGTAGCAAAGTAAGAATTTTAACGTATTCGGCTTGTCAAATCAAACAAAACAAGCCCAAACTCAAAGTATCTACTATTAGCCGTTGAAGAGTTCCACCTATCCACCTTCTGGCCTTACCATCAGATCAGGTCAACAATACCGAACCACTGTAGTATCAACGGAAATAGAAACACTTGCAAAGTTTCAAGTCAATATGACAATTAGAAGTAGGTTAAATTCATCATTAGTTATTTTTCCACCCTTAGAAGTATACACCTGGAAGTATACACTTTCAAACAACACAAAAATTGTCCAAATCGGTTAATAAATGACGGAGTTCTGAGTTAACAAACATAAAAAAAACATACAGTCGAATTGAGAACCTCCTCCTTTTTGAAGTCGGTTGAAAAGGGAACATCTATGTATGTATAAAATTAAAATGGATTTTTATTTGAAAGAATATTATTTTAAAATTAAAAAATTACCTTTATATGTTATTTGATCCTGAAAACACCCAGATGTATTTGGAATTTATGGTCACCATTACTATGTGTATTAAGTATACACTCTCAATAATAGGACAGCACTACAATAGTTCGTATACATAAACGACACAACTATTGTTGCCTTCACATCTGGGGTCTAATATCGACTATTTACAGGGAACATCGTCTAATACTTTTTCATTCATTATAATATACTACTTCGTCATTTTTCAAATAGCTTCTGCGGTTTTGAACATTAACAAAGTGTCGCATAATTCTTAAGAAGTCTACTAATATCCGATTAACTTCCCTTTATAATATTTTTGAGAGTTCTATGCTTTATCTGTCACTATCTGAAAATGTTGAGTAATTTTTTTTTTATTTAAAAGTTGTATAAAAAAAGTATAAAAAGAAGTTGTTTTTTTATAAGCAACAAATTTAATAATTATAATTTAATGTGTAATGAAAGCTTGAATGAGATTTTAGCATTTTGTATATATATAAGACGGAGGAGGATTTAGTTACCTTTTTCTGTTATGAAACCTTATTATTGTTTAAAGTCACTATGTTCTTTAATTTACTTTTTATTGCTTTGATTTTGAACTTAGAGCAGAGATTTAGTCTCGAGCGGGGTCGAGACGCCATCACGACATTCTTTGGAGATATGTGGCTTAGTAACGTTGGTTATCATATCATGGTGAATCAGTTATGTTTGATATTGTAGTTGGAAGTCGATGATCGGTGACTGTGAACCCGCTAGCTCTAAATCATTACAATTACCGTTTCAAGTTTATAACATTGTGACTTCCCTGATTAAATTGTGTATTGAGCACTGAATACTTTATTATTTGAGCCCTGATAACGCCTGATAAATGATATAAAGATGAGTAACCACCAAAGATGATGTTCGTAGTATATGGATAACACGACATATATATATTACTAACTAGTGAAACAGACTAATATTCCTCGAGAAAAACTCTATGTAGCAGGATAAGAAAGCTATATCACTCTAAGATCTTTATTTTTTTTTAATAAAATTACGTCGTTTTTATTCTACGTAGAAGAATAACAAACAAACACACTTTCGCAATTATAATATTAAGTAAAGATGATATTTTTATGCCTTATTGGGTATTAGTAATTAGTCGATATAAGGTAAAATTACACAAATATATACCTACTTATACGTTTAACTTTAAAGGAAATAATTAAAAGTATTCGAATTAACTAAGTTTTATATATCTCATCAAAATGACTGACCTCTGTATACAGACAATACAGATTAAATAAAACGCATTTTTCATAGAACTAATAATGCTTTCTGTATCACCAAACATTGATACAATTACATTACCATTACTTAACACTGTTTGAACATTAAATCACGGTTTCCAACAATCAACATGGGTATTAAATTTGAACAAGTCGGTAATCTTACAAACACTTTAAAACCCCACCCTCCACCACTCGCCAACACACGTAGGCCCTTTAACAACGTATCATTTGATAGTAAATATTAAATACAGGAAGGTCAAGTTATACTGATGTAGGGTAAAGCTCCCCTATTAAGTGATGTAATTTAGAAATACATAAAGTACATAAGTAGGGTCCTTAACTTGCTAAATGAGGTGAAAACTGGGACGCTCACCCTGCTCGTAATGGGAGTTTGATATTACAGCCTTGATTATACGCAATTATGTGCCTAAATATGATTTTATTTTGTCACCTTGCCAATCTCCTACAGATTTTTAAATTTTGTTTATTGTTAACGACAAAACTATAATTTAATAACTATCGACCTCACTCAAAAATATAATAAGACATTTTGTTTTTCTTTATGAATTGTTTTTGAAATTCAGAAATGATTAAGTCTACTAAAAGTGAATATTCTACTAATGTCACTAAAAGCTTAACAAAACATTTCTATAAAATAATATCGAAGTCAAACCAAACTAAGAACCCTTTATATTTTTTATCAGATCCAGATCTTTGTTGTCCCAGAACAGATGTACGATTTTATTACTATTTAATCCCATAAATAATTTGATTAGTCTCGTATTTATCAACGTGAAACCATCGAATGGAAAAACGTCACCTATTCATTCATTCATTCACTCAAGGATGTTTTATAGAACCCATTCAATCTACCGGACAACCATTTAAAAGCCACTAATGTTATCTTAATATCTTAAACGAAATAAGATGTCATTTTTGACGTACAATGATCGAAAATTTAAAAAAAAACATTGAATTTTAAACCTTACTCCTCAAGCATAGGTATAATTATAATGGCTGTTAAAATATTATTGTTGTTTATTACCGTTTTTTCGCGTCACCTTTTCCTATTGATATCAAAAGGTTTTTGAGTTCTTTGAAATGGCACAAAAGATTTTGCACGTGTATATGAGCACGCGTTTAACATTCTGAGTGGATAAAGTCGAGTTAAAAAAATATTAACTTACAAAAAAACGATTGACGTTCTTCATGCTGCTGTATATGTACGTTTGATCTGCAGTGACTTCTTCGTTGGAGGTCATGGGTGCATTCGATTCTTTCCCGAATCTTTCACTAATCGAAAGTAATCTATACATAGGTATAATAAAATGGTAACTAAGCCGAATCTGTACATTAAATATTTTTTGGAAAATGTTATTGAAATATGTACTTAGACATTATTATTGATACAGAGGCCGAATCTACAGTTTTTAGAATTTTTGCCTGTCTGTCTGTCCGTTACCGCATCAAGGGAAAACCACCAGAGGGATTTTGATGAAATTTGGTATGGTGATAGCTGGTTATCCGGGCAACATAAAGTATACTGTAAGAGAATACTAATATGTAAAACCTGAGGATTTGGTTTTTGGTCATCTGAACGCGGGTGGAGCCGCGGGCAATGCTAGTAAATAGCTAAATATCGATAGCAGAAAATCGGATACACTTCTCTAGGCTTGCACGTAAACCACCAGGTAAGTGCATTAAGTTTAAAAAAACAATGCATTCATATTGTTAACTGACAAAGCTTAAACGTTAATTTGTAAAGACAACAATTTAAAAATGCGTCACAGATTAAAAAATGATCCACAGACCACACACGTTGTTTAACTTTTTAAAAGCAAAACAGTAAAAGGTGTTAATGCGAAAACACGCGTCCCATTTTTAAAGTGCAAACATTCTTAAAACCATAATCTGCTCTATGGCGCCTCCGTTTGAAATCCGAACTCGTTACAATTCCCTATTCTTAATTCAATTGTTACACGTTGTACCGTTTGTTTTGGGTATGATGCGTTTGAATTAAAATGGGCTTTACTTACAATGGATAGGGGAACGTGAGTGGGTCTACTTAAATTGGCCTCTTTAAGTGATGCTTAAGTGGGAGCGCGATGTTTGGTTGTTTTAGGACGGTGTTTGATTTTTAGCTTTACACGACCTGTCTTTAACAAGATTCGTTTTTACCTGCTTAACAGTGAACACACATCGGTTCTTACACATAATCTCTATGAAATAAAGTGACTGTCAAATAGGACTTAAGCTAGTTTCCGTTATGTAAAAAATATCTCTTGCTAAGTGCAACAAATATTTTTTTTTTGAAAAAAAAAGAATATCTACTACGAACTAATACTTATAGATATTATAATGACATATTAACTTGTGTAATTATTAAAAATACTTGGTAGATGTACGTTTATATTATAATTAAGAAAAAACAATAACGATATCACATGTTCAATAGAAATTAAGCACAGAACCAAAGAAAACCTAAATCACATTTACGTACCAATGTACCGTATATACCAATACGTAGATAGATAAATACTAAAAACGACAATATAACTATGAACAAAATGCTTTATATAACAATAACTATAATTTTAATTACCTTCTTAACAAATTATGAACGATAATTGTAAACGTCAATGTAAAATATTAAAACAACGATATTTTTCTAGGTCGTTTATAAAAAATCAAGATATTAAACGTAGGTATTCTAAATTTTTATTTGAAATTACATTACCTTATACGTTTAAGAGTAGAAATATAACGAGAAGTGGCAATTGCAGAATATTAAGGCGGGAAATGTTTTTACGATGACAGCGGTAGAGCGACACGTTTTATTACTTCACCGCTTTTCTATTGCCCCAAGAATACAGCATGATCTTAATCATCCGTAGCATCTTATAATTTCATTAATAATAAATTAAATGCATGTGCTCATATATTCATATTTTAATTATTGCTTTTATGGCTTATAGTCGTGCCATTTGAACACAATTCATTTAGCCAATATCATGTTGAATGGATATGCTTACCAATTATATTGTATTTTTTTATTTTACCATTAAATATGCATGAATTTTTTTACCATAAATATTGCAAATCTAAATAAACACCTTCATGCCATAATGTTCATTTGCATATGTATTGAATTTAATTGGATGATATTGCCTGTAGTGCACGTTACACAACATTACTGTAACAATCAATTAGACGCAAAAAATAAATGTCTTAAATAAAAAAACAAAATCGGATAAGGCAATTACCTATAAGCATCAATAATTTAACATTTTTAATTTAATTAGCGAATTTCTTATCTGAAAGATTTATTTATACAGTTGCAAATTAGTTACCTAAAGTTATATGTAGGTGCTAGTAACTTAACGTCTTTGACTGTCATTTGTATTCATAATATTATATACAGACTGTCACCTATGAACAAAATTACTAATGTGTTAATCCAGGTCATATCTGTGTACTAATTCCCATCCAAATCCGTCTAACCGTTACGGCGTGAAGGAGTAAACAAACATACATACACACAAACAAACTTTCACGCTTATAATAGTAGTACGAATATTAAAAATCAACTAATAAAATAAACATCCTGTAGCCGCTGAAAAAAGGCGCTAACTAAAAACTCATTTCGCGCTGTAATGGCCGAACGGTCCTCCACCCGGCTACCCCCAGTTTTTAATAAAAAAATACCTCATCTCCGCTAAATTGTCCTCACTCGGGAATATGAAAGTCGTTATTTAAAAAAAGATTGCCTTTTCGTATTATTTCGGTATAAATTTTCAGTTAAGCTGTTTTTCTTAAGAGCCTCTCGAGGGGAGTCTGGCTTATTGCTTTCTTTTTAATATAATTCATATTAACGCCATTTATTCTTAATTAAAAGTTGGCGAAATAAAAATGTGAATCTTTAATAACTCATTTACCCGATTCTTTCTTTTATTATAACTTTCCTACGCCTTCTCTTTTAATTTATTTGACCATAAATTATAAAGCGCTCAGTGCTTATAAAATGTTTTTACGAATTTAAGCAGATTTTAACGTACAAATACTTAAATCGAATTAACTAAATTATCTTACAATTTAGTCTTGAATTCAGTAAAAATTAACATAAATATGTATTATTTATAAAGGCTTTAATGCTAATTGACTTAAAGCTGTTGTGTTATCTTTTAAAAGTGTTATTATAGTAATAGGTTATACTTTTGTGCGACCTTCGCAATTTCCCACAATCGTTGATGCTGTAATCGGTATCGTATTTTTGACATAAAGCCGTATATTGTCATTACCCTCCTCCATTACAGCTGTAATCTGCCTGTACAATTAAATCACGTTAATTGGCTGTAAGGGGAGATAACAATGCTCTACGAATACAGCTTATTATATGGCCATAAAGTTCACTTTTGCGTGCCAATTTGAAGGGAAAGTCTTTTGTTAATATCCGCGAATTGATTCATCTTTCAATAGCAAATTGAACCTTATTTCAGTTAGATAGAGTGCCACAAATGATGTTTTTTGAGAGAAAGATCACAAAGAGATGGTATCGAAATAATACTATTAACGGTAAGTGACATAGCGCTAACGATTTGATTTCAAATAGGTTTTCTTTTGTAATCAGCTTAGATGTATTTATGTCTTTTTAATGGCTTCTACTTTCAAGTGAAATCGTTTGAGTATTACCTAAGGACTAATCTTATGTACCGTACAGAAAAAAGCTAACTAGTTACCTAATATTATAAAACTAATGGAACTTGATAGATATGTAGGTAAGTATTTAGTTTTACCAACCTATAAAATTATCGGCAAAAATTCTTATTTAATATGTAAAATTCTTAGAATGAGCCTTTTTGTAAGTTATTTCAGATCACATGGAAATCAAGGTCAACCTCCTAATATAGTTTTTGCTAACCTTTTCTCTTTTGGGTTGTCTATGGCAATTATTATACACTTATTAGGTATTGTTCTAAGGATAGAAAAGTTTTTGTTCTAAGCTACTGGTAAAAATCGTAGGGATCTTTCAAGAACATAGTGTTTAGTTGTTAACGCCGTCACCACTGTACGTTGAAAATATTTGAAAATAAGTGGAAATTAATTTAATAATAATATATTCGTTACAAATACACTAAGATAATTACTTTTGAATGTTTACATTTAAAAATTATATGTCAGTTTAGAAAAATTGTGCAAAATCGCCACCAGATTGGAACAAAGTTCTTCAAAAAACAGATATACCTACTTTAACGTATAAACTATAATTATTAGGTATAATAATACTACGATAATAATATAACTACAATATTTTGACGTACCCTATAGCCAAATCAATAAGAGAACAAAACTAATAATGTTAAAAAAACCTTGAATGTAAAAAGAAACTTACGAAGGCTATTATTAATAATTAAGACATACATAGGTAGGTATAGCAACTAAAGATGACTATTATATATAAGACTTTGCTTTATCATAGTCAAATCTTCATTTTCGCGTAAAGCATGCGGTTAGCTAATATAATGTAAATAACAATAAATGAAATACTTTATAGTATGAAAATAAATAAATAAAATACTCATAACCAATACCATATATGTATATAAAACAAAGTCAGGTTTGTTACACTTATAACTTGAGAACTGCTGGACCGATTATATTATACAAAACATCGGAAAAATTCACGAAAAATTTTGAAAAAAATATATATTTCATACTAAGCGTCAAAACGTACCTAGGGACGAACCTAAACGGAGCGAAGGTCGCTAGTGTACCTACTTATAAATAATATATTAGGAAATTTATATATTGGGTAATCCTACCTTTACCTACCCATTGAATTGTTCCAAATAGAGGTAGTAAAGCCATTTGCAAACGCTATTAGAATTTTATTATTTATCTTACTTACTTACATATAATAAAATTCTGAGCGGAATCTGTACCTGCTTACATAAAATATTTTTTTAGAAAATCTGAAATAGTCATTATTATCGATACAAAGGCCGAATCTATAGTTTTTAGAATTATTGTCTGTCTGTCTGCATAGCGAGAAAACCACTGGACTTGATGAAATTTAATCTAAATCTCTCATCTCATCTCTAACAAATCTGTACTTAACGTAAAAACGTATCTAGGGTAAATTTATCAACATTAAAAGTGCTTATTCTTCATTACACAAAAGTAAGCTGAAACACCTCAAACGAAAATAAAATAGCGAAAAGGAAGAGAAAGTTGCCCGTACACCTACAAGCGAACTAATAAAGATGTAAGTTGCTGGGAATTAATTCCAAGTTCCATTGAATCTGTGTTTCCGAGCTATTCAGTACAAAACGTTTCAGAAGCAGTAGCAGAAACGTCGCCCGCTTTGCACCTAGTCCGTGTCATAAACAAATCAAACATGGCTGCCCGAGATATTAATGAGACAATGAGACATTAGCTCGCTACAAAATGCCTCCGTATTCGCGAATAATTAAATCGTAAAGTCCCCTCTACGCCGCCTACGGCACCCGTCTATTTACTCCTTTTTCATTCAACACAATAGCCACTGCAATCTAACTAACGTACAACCGTAACAACTCTACTACAAACCTTTACACAACTAAAATGCGACCTTAGAATAAAAAAATAGAGTTTAAATTACGTTGATAGAGCTGACTGTTATAAGGCATATTCCACAGAGGCTATTAATTTGAGCGCGACGGTCCCCGCCTACCTAATATCGCGTTTCCACACATGTTGAATCGTATCGTGGTCTCGCTCACTCCGCGCCGCTTATTAAAATTCCTCGCCTCGTAGCTTCGTCTCTTTCGCAGAGGGAGGGAGGGCCGCGGGCTGCGCCAATGCTAGCGCGATATCCAACGCGCCTCCACGCGAATTACGCGGTCGCGAACGTATTTGCAAATTCATGTTACTGTAACAACCGATTTCAACGAGCACAACCAAAGTGTTATGTGATGTGATGAACCGACTCCGTTGCTTTGCTTGGTTTTACGTGATACTAGTCGGTTGAAAATTTGCAAAAATACTTTTATTACTAATTTATTCTCCAGTTTTCTTTTTAATTACTTTGATTCGATTTATTTATAGTGCAATACGGTATTGAACTTTATAATAAATCGTGAAAATATTAAATAAATGAAATGGCGACGTGAAAACCCGTCGCAGTGCTAATGGAAATGACATTGAGCAGATGAGATGAAGACGTCGCTTGAATGCGAGCGGTCGGAGGCCGCCGAGAGTAAGGGGAGAATATCGTTTAGTGTGGACTCCTTGTTAGGTAGCAAGCCGGAAACTAGAGATGCTATCGATGCACAAAGTAACGACGCTGAGAGTGTTGACACTGACGATAGTGAAGTAGATATTGAGGATATTGAATCGAATGTGGGAGATGAACGAGATGAACGGGAGAGTGCGAATGATCCAGATGAGAATGAAAGCAGAAAGGTGGTGGTGCCTCAGCCCTTACTGCCAAGACTCTACCAGGGCCCAGCGCCCGCACCTTGGCCATTTGGAGCGTTTCCCTGGATGGCCCCTAACCCGATGTTCCGAGCTGGATCCCCAAATGGTAATTATTATTCTTATTACTCATATTTAACATATACTATTATTATTGCTTTGTAATAGAATAATTATTTATGTATATATTAAATATAAAATCGTACTCTTATAAGAAAGATCTAAGTTAAGTAAATGTAAGATGATAAAAAATGTCAATAAAGAAATCATAATAAATACTATTTATTCATCGTTATTTTAAATTTTGAAACTTATATTATATATAATTATTATATTTATATAAAGTATAAACCTATAGGTAAAAACCAATTATATACGTAGTAGGTACCTACTAGTGAAGAGAAAAATAAATAGGTCAGTTATCTGCTTATATCCACACATATGTACATATATTAAGTAAAGCTGACTCATATCTTGTTGATCGTCACAAAACTTTTACCATAGACAAATGCAGAATAATGAGACATGACATCACTACATAGCATTAAACAAAGTCACTTCCCGCTGTCTGTCTGTCCCTATGTATGCTTAGATCTTTAAAACTACGCAACGGATTTTAATGCGGTTTTTTTAATAGATAGAGTGATTCAAGAGAAATATACTCGTACATGCATATGAAAAGCTGAGAAATTCAAAGATTTGTATTTCATAATAACGATTAAAACGTACCTAGGGACGAACCCGAGCGAAGCGTGATTCGATAGGTTCTAAGATAAAAACCATAAAAAAAATCTTTTTTTTATTATAGTCTATAATTATATTAATAATCACTAATAATGGCTAAGACCCGATCATATCTAATAAATGAAAGTTTCTGTACTAATATTATAAAGATGCAGAGTTTGTTTGTTTCTTTGTTTGTTTGAATGCGCTAATCTCAGGAACTACTAATCCGATATGAAAAAATATTTTCGCATTAGATAGTCTGTTTATCGAGGAAAGCTATATCATATAATATATAGTACGAGTATACCTATCTATTCCATACTAATCGTTAAAACATACCTAGGGACGAACCAGAGCGAAGCTAGGGTGAGTCTTCAGTCTCTAATAATGATAAAACCCAATGATATCTAATAAATGATTGTAAAATAATCATTAACCTGCTTAAAGAAATTCGTGACAAAATAATGTTAAAATGGCTTTGACATGCTTAAAAAAATATATTCGTTGATTTATTTGAAAACAAATTAACAATTAAAATTAAATAAATTGCAGTTTAAATAAACGACAATTATCATCATGAAAATTAGGTTCAATTATCTATCACGTGAATCATGTTAGTGTTTTATGATTAGGTATCTATACTTATATTATAAAGGGGAAAGATTTGATTTTTTGTTTGTTTGTTTGTACCGAATAAGCTCCAAAACCACAAAAACCGATTAAGATGAAATTTGGTAAGAAGATAGTTTGAGACCCTAAGAGGGACATAGGATAGTTTTTATCCCGAAAATCATCCCTTAAGGGGGTGAAAATGGAGATGAAATTTTGTATCTGGAATCAACCTATCTATTAATAAGTATTATTTATTTTTAACCTACTTGTAGTCTGTAGATTTTCGCATAGAAAGAAATGAAAAAATAATATAAACAAAAGAGAAAATAGATATTACTCCTCTTTTTTTAATTACATAAAACTCTACCTTGTTAACTTACTTTACATAATTATATATTATTACAAAAATATATCAATTACCTTATTTTAATTTCAAGTACGTAATAATTTGTCAACAAATATTAATTCCCCACTTACTGTCTACCTACTTCCTTCTTTCCTGTTTAGCACCGCTGTAGGTCGTGAGTTCTATTCTCGCATGAAGTAAATATTTTGGATAACCTTGAATATTAGTTTTGACTTAACATATCCTTAGTCTTAAAACTAATTCGCTGTATTTTGTTAAAATGAAAAGCAACTAGCAAAGAACAAATTAATCAATTAAACGATTTTTACGATTTTTGATTTATTAAAATTACAGGAATAAATATTAGGTATATTATTTAATTCCGGTTAAGGTAATTAATTCGTCCGTCTGCCCATAGAAACATACAAACTCTTGTAGCGATATTTCTTAGGTTCGCTATAGAATATTTAATTTTTACTTACAAAAATCGCTAATTTTAATCATTTACTAAACAAAAGTTTTTACCATTCGTTAAATTGCAATTTATACTTCGGCTCTTTAAGTCCCAATGCTAATAGTCCCAGTCCCAGGGCTGGCAGCCGGGCCTCCTCTCAATACAAGGGGGCTGGTCAAGTGTAGATGACGGCTTCAATTCGTCTTTCAAATCGTTAGGTTTTCTCAAAGATGCATGTTTCCTCAACATGTTATCCTTCACCGGAACACGAGTGTCAATCATGTTGAAAATGATTCGCACATGAAAATACCAGAAGGATGAGATCCTGGTTTTGAGCCCGATTTATTTATGTTTCCGAGCAAACGCGTTACCACTGATCTAATTGGGTTAGGTTTACAAAATAGTGAAACTTAATTAAATATATCATTTTTCCATTTATACTTGTACTATGTAAAAATAATAATCAATATAATAAAAATAAAATGTTACACTCTTATACACGTTGCAAATTAAAAGTTCGTTTCGTTACTCAATATCGTCTAATCCAAGATGGACAACATAAAATAGTAACAGGGTAGATATCCATTAAGTTAAGCCATATTGGTTTGAAAACTAGCAGCTTTAGCAAAAGCAAAAACAAATCTATCACACGGGAACCGTACATTTTTTCGGGATAAAAGAAGCCTATGTATTAATCTGATGTATGACCTATATTATTGTAAAATTTCATCAAAATCCATTTAGTAGTTTTTGCGTGAAAGAGTAACAAACCTCCATACATCTATCCAGACATACGTACATTCTCACAAACTTTCGCATTTATAATATTAGTAAGACTAGTTTTTGATCGTGGCTTCGGTCGCAGGGTAAGTGGGGAGAATATTAAACCGTCCCCAGGATACAATTTATGTTCTTGCCAAATTTGATTGAAATTTAGCGGCTTAACCATGAAAAGATAACAGGCAGTCACTTTCACGTTAGTATCGATACTTAATTATGATTACATAATATATATAATATGATCATCTCTATATAGCGATAATACCTATCGTACTTTATTATAAAGCGTTTCATCATAAGTGGCGGGTGTGATATTCAATATATGAGTTTGAAAAGAGATATTAAACCACACTACAGCTATTATGCTAGCGAAAGTTTGTATGTGTAAATATATTTTTTACTCCTTCGAATTAATTGTAATGAAATTTTGTAGACCTAGCCTATATGTTCAAGGCTACTGTTAGAAATAAAATATGCAAATAGACGGCGCTGCCTGTATACAATATTATAAATACAAAAGGAACCTAGAGAC
Source organism: Brenthis ino (assembly GCA_921882275.1). Taxonomy (NCBI): domain Eukaryota; kingdom Metazoa; phylum Arthropoda; class Insecta; order Lepidoptera; family Nymphalidae; genus Brenthis; species Brenthis ino. Next base: position 19,209,960 of record OV170222.1, read on the forward strand.
GTGCCCGAGCGAAGCTAGAGTAGTTTCTTATCTCTAGTAATCTTATTAAATCGACGTGCGTAAATGGAAATAGACAAAAAATATTATTTCTTCTTCTATTATTATATACTAGAGGCTCACTTCACCTCTAGAATAACAAAAACAAATCTATCCCTCGGGATCCGTATATTTTCAGGGATAAAAAGTAGCCTATATGTTATTCCAGACTATAGTCTATCTCTGTGCCAAATTTCATCCAGATCCATAAATCATAAATAATCCATAAATTTGGCACAGAGATAGATTATAGGTATATACTCGTAGTTTGGAATAGCACAAATGTTACTTTTTATCTCGGAAAAATGTACAGTTTCTATGGGATATCCATACTAACCATTAAGACGTACCTAACATATGAATTAGTTTTATAAATTTCTAAAAGCAAGCAACAATAAAGCAAATTTTGCGCATGCAGATTCTGAAATAAATATACTGAGTTAAGAGTCAATATACTGTTACTTATCTAAGTTTTACTTGACAGTAATTTCATTAAATTGAAAGTGAACCATTTGATTGATTAGAACAAACCTTAAAATGATTACTAATAGAAAAATTAAATATAATCGACAGCTTAAAAAGAAATGAAACAGAATATCGATATTTAAATATTACTTTACAACCCTACATATGTCAACACAGTTATAACTTATTTAGTGGCACTTTTGTTTTATTAGACACACATTCTCGTTTTCCTGGAATAAGAATTAACGAAAAAATAACAACAGTTTAATATTAAACTATTTGCGTATACAATTAAGCTATTTATTTCTGTTACTACCAGTTTGTATTTAAAAAAAATCCTATTTGGATATCAGAGCCTGGACAGAGGTCTGTCTAACCCTTAAGAGCGGAACAATCCATACTAATATTATAAATGCTAATATGTAAAAGTAACTCTGTCTGTCTGTTACATTTTCACGCTTAATGCGCTGAACCGATTTAGATGAAATTTCGTATGAAGATAGTTTGAGACCCTGGGAAGGACATAGGATAGTTTTTATCCCGGAAGTATTCTTTAAGGGGATGAAAAGGGGGTGGGAGTTTGTATGGGGAATCAAGTAAGAAATATGGAGCTCATCATACCTATGTATATTTATATACCTTGTCTATCTATTCCATACTGAGCGTCAACACGTAACTAGAGACGAACCCGAGCGAAATGAGGTCGAGTCGCTAGTTATACACAAATATAATGCACAGGGGCTGTGAACAACGCTTGTTTGTAATAAAGTTACATTCTAACATAGTGATGTGATCTAGTTTTACCATAAATTGTAACAAAACAATAAATACTTATTACCCTACGCTACTCAAATTATTTGTTTGGGAGTAAGTAACAAAACTAGAAGGGCTTTTCAACTAAACTGACGTTCTTTTAAAAGACTATGCCTTTTTTATTATGAGTCAAAGCAGGATTTTTAAAGATTTGAGAGAATAAAAATATTTTTAGGTATAACTTAAAACTTGTTATTTTTAAGTTAACTTCATCCTGAAAATATTTTTATCCTCTCACAATATAATTTTTTATTAATCTGATTTACGTATATCTTTATATTTTTGGAGCTGAATACCTAATTTTAGCAATAAAAATGGAAGCTTTTTTTTAACCAACTTTACCACCCCTTTCTGCTCCTTTAAGGTTAAGTTTCGTTTAGGTCGGTTATGTTATCAAAAAATTTAAAACTCGTGTTTATTTATTTCTTTCTGTACAATTGTTGAGCATTAATCAAGTTGAAAGTAATTCTGATCATAAACATTTTTTACATTTAAATATTTAATTTTTACCGCATATAATTATATATTATACCACATACCACCATCACACCACATTTTTCTTATTTTGTACTACTTTTCATACATTTCACATAAACTATGACAAAATTAAATGACGCCTACAGTATAAAATCATTATCCTCTCCAAAACTCAAACTTGTCATCATCTGCGGTTTGGGCTGGACTTTGTTGAGGCTGTCAGTCGCGACATTGCCTTTTAAATCCATGAAAGACGTAAAATGTCATGTACACAGTACACACTTATTTAGGATACACACTAATGTAAAGACGAATTTACGAATGTTCATTAAAATTTATCTCTATGCATATAATCGCAATATGTCTCTTGCAAATAATTGCGTATCTTGCCAATATTATACCTATTTACATATCTATTTACAAAATTAACACATTTAAATAATTTATTAGTCAAAACTGCCAGTCACGAATTTGATGTTTTCTAGAAATTCTAGTCTAGTACGTAAAAATATAAAGACAGGAAGTGCTAAATTCATTATGTGCATGAACGATTTACCGAATTCAAAAAGCAAGCATATTTTATACATTTGCATTATACAATTCGGCGGACTTTATTTAATGAATAGGTTATCTATGGGTACCTACATATAATAAAATTGTAACTAAGACGAATCTGTACATAAAATATTTTTTGGAAAATCTTATTGAAATAGTAATCACGTAATATCGTTACAGAGGCCGAAATAAACATTATTATCGATACAAAGGCCGAATCTATAGTTTTTAGAATTTTGTCTGTCTGTCTGTCTGTCTGTTACCGCATCACGAAAAAACCACTAGAGGGATCTTGATGAAATTTGGTACGATGATTGCTGGTTATCCGGGTCAACATATAGGGTACTTTTTACTACGGGGAAAATATCTCATCTCCGAGAAATCTATACTAAACGTTAAAACGTAAGTAGGGACGAATTCGAGCGGAGCGTGGGTGAGTCGCTAGTATTATCATAAGGGTCTTAACATACAAATATTAAAAATATTAAAAAACATATTAAAAAAACCAATAAATAAATAATCAATAAATCAGGTAAAATAAATAATAATAAATCAGGCCATACAAATATTAAACACCCCTAAAGGCAGAAAAAGTATTTTTAACAATTTTGCAATAAGTGCAAACTTTTTGTTAAAAGATAACTTATTGAAGTTACTATTTACCTGTGTATGTGTATTCAGCCCTTTTTAAAGTCCCACTCCTGGGCACAGGCCTTCCTTCAATACGAGGGGGATCAGGCCATAGTCCACCACGCTGACCAAGTGCGGGTTGGCGGACTACACATGTCTTTCGAAAACTTTCTACGTTCTCTCAGTCTTGCAGGTTTTCTTACGATGTTTTCCTTCACCGTAAAGCAAGTGGTAACTATTTACCTAATACCTATTTATACATTACCTACTACTAAAATATCTTTACCTATATAGATAAAGTTATGTAGACCAGAAAATTAAAATTTTAAATCATTTATGAGATTACTTTAAATTTTAACAAACTATAGTAAACTCATATAGTTATTTGTATAATATTCAAAGCTCAAACAACCGTTAAAATATTAATCTATCTGTTTGTACCACCAAATCCCCACAATGGCTGAACTGAAGCGTCTCTATTAATGCAATATTTTTAATGTTAAACAAAAAAAATCATTTGAAGAGAAAATCTGAAGAGGAAAATTCTTTTTAATTCGATAAAGCATACTTTTTCTTTAATATACATGATAGAACAAACGCTTATTTAATTAGAACGGGACTTTCAGATTTAGGGGATGTGTTCGAAAGTACCATCCCGCAAATTAGAAACAAGCGAGGATAGTAGGTAGGTACCTACTTTAAAACAAACGAACACACTTTCACATTTATAATATTAAGTATGGATATGAAAAAAATTTTTTGCCATAGGTATAGTATATAATTTAACGCAGCAATAAAGCATCGTATTAAAGAGATTTTGCCATACAATAATTATAGGTCTGAGTGCTATAAGCTACGTTTTATTTACTTCAAGTGATGTCCATGGTATATTATTATGCTGTAAAAATTAATGGACGCATGTCACAGTAGTAGCAGTCAATGTAGACGAGACTCTGGTATTCTCTTAGTTATAATATCTTTATTAACATCCATTGGAATAAAGAAATAATGGATGAGATTTTATTTCTTTCTGTCGGAATAAATTTATTAAATCGTATTTTTTAATTAAGCATCTGTTAATTTATGTATTTCATAACCATTGCTATAGATTGAGCCCTGTTTTATCTCCACACAAGTCTGGAATTGAATTACATTAATGAAAAGTAAAGTCAAAATTTTAAACTTATAAATAAACTAGCATTGCCCGCGGCTCCGCCCGCGTTCAGATGACTAAAGACCAAATGCTTAGGTTTTACATATTAGTATATACTCTTACATTACAGTTTTTGTATATTTTCTCAGAAATGAGACATTTTCCCGCGGTAAAAAGTATCCTATATGTTGACCCGGATTACCAGCTATCACCATACCAAATTTCATCAAAATCCCTCCAGCGGTTTTTCTGTGATGCGGTAACAGACAGACAGACAAAAATTCTAAAAACTATAGATTCGGCCTCTGTATCGATAATAATGTTTATTTCAATAAGGTTTTCCAAAAAATATTTAATGTACAGATTCGGCTTAGTTACAATTTTATTATATGTATAGATAATAATTTGTTCCGACTTTTCTTGAATATTACGTGGTACATGAATTCAACCCTTTATAATATCCCACTGCTGGGCACAGGCCTCCCGTCAATGTGAGGGGGTTCAGTCCATAGTCCACCACGCTGGCCAAGTGCGGGTTGGCAGACGAGCGATATATACCTACAAACGTATATATGCATACATACAAAATTAGTTTTAAACCAATTTGATATTCTAATGCTATAAGGCTATCGAATGAATTCGAGTCTGATATTTAAGTATCTGTATATGTTTAACCTTTTGACTGCATAATTAGTAAATGTTTTATTGACTTTACATCAAGACTTTGAAAAATTACAAATTAACTATTACACGATAACATTCTGCCATTGTTAAATTAACATGATACATATTGAATAAGGCAGTGGTAGCCCAGTGGTAACGCGCTCGCTTGGAAAACCGTGTGAACCGGGTTCAAATCCCGGGTCTTACATCTCTGATATTTCATGTGCGAATCATTTCCAATATGATTACCACTTGTCTTACGGTGAAGGTAAACATCGTGAGGAAACCTGCATGCCTGAGAGACATGTGAATTGCACCAACCCGCACTTGGTCAGCGTGGTGGACTATGGCCTGATCACCCTTGTATTGAAGGAAGGCCCGTGCCCAGCAGTAGGACGTTAAAAGGGACTGAATATTGAATGAAAATGAAGTGAAAAATTTTAATTTTATAACAAGAAATATCTGCAAAATTAAGTAACTAGCACCTCGCTTCATACGTATTTTTGATGATTTCTTAGTCAGGAAACGAGGTGCATACTTACTTTAAGAATAATTATTTTTGATCCGAGTAGAACTCAGACTAAAAGAAAATATAGACAGACGGTCATAGAACTATACCTATCTGAAGCCAAACAATAATGTTTTAAGATAATATATAATAAAATACTTATTATATACTGTAATAAGTTCATAAATATAATGTAAAAAAGAAAAAAGTAAGTTATTTCTTTTTACATTACAATTATTTTATACTAGCATGCCCGCGGCTCCGCCCGCGTGCAGATGACCAAAAACCAAATTCTTAGGTTTTACATATTAGAATAATCTTACATCGCAGTTTTTGTATTTTTTCTCAGAAATGAGATATTTTCCCGCGGTAAAAAGTAGCCTATATGTTGAACCGGATAACCAGCTATCACCATACCAAATTTCATCAAAATCCCTCCAGAGGCTTTTCTGTGATGCGGTAACAGCCACACAGACAGACAGACAGACAGACAGACAGACAGACAGACAGACAGACAGACAGACAGACAGACAGACAGACAAAAATCTAGTATAATAGCAGAAACGCCAAAATCACGCTACTATTTTCGACTTCAGCATAATTCTTTGGCGGGCTCTATCTATATAATTGAATGTTTAATGACTACTACACTAGGAAATTACCTACAATATTTACAATGCAGACACAAATGAATATACATTAGCAGGTTAAAAAGCCAAATCCAATTGTTTTGTTTTTTTATAATTTGTTTTTTTTAAAGATTGCACACGTAACGTCTTGCTATTCTATGTCGAAAGATTGTGAATAAATGAAACTACCATTGAAAGTCGAAAATTGCATATCTGTACGTTTGTTACTCATTCACGCTTTAGACGTCTAAGGTTTTGGATGTCTCAAAAGTCAATATATACATTATACATATTACAGACAATACTGTCTGTGTGTCTACCCACGCAATCAAAAGATAGTTTTATTTATAAACTAGCGACTTTATTTTCAGCAATAATCTTATTCTACTGAATAAAGGCTCGGAACCAACCTTCTTAAAAGCACGTACACAAACTATAATAGATCTGACGATGGCAACGACAGAAGTGCCACAATACATCCATAATGGCATGTGTCCAATGAACTTTCCTGCTCGGACCACAGATGGATTCGTTTCACCATCGACATGAACTTACCCAAACAAACACCGAGAAGAATACCTCAAAGGACAGATCAATCTAAGTTCACTAAGTTGATTAGTTCTGAGATAGGAAAACGGCTGACAACAACAAAAACCCTTAGTGTAACTGACATAGACAAATACGTGGCTAGTCTTACGTCACTACTCCTAGAGAGCTACGAGCAATCCTGTCCTCTCACCATACCACGATGGGGAGCGAAACAACACTGGTGGTGTCCCGAACTGGAAAGACACCGCCGGAAAGTCAGGAAGCTGTTCAACAGGGCTAAGCGAATACGCAATTATGGGAGCCATATGAAGAAAGGGTTACTAGCAGTCTAGACTGGAACGCAGCTAAAAACATTGTTAACGAAGAGAAAATAATATGGGCTAGAAACACCTTCCTCCCTTTCAAAGCTGCAGGCCTCGATGGAATCTTCCCAGGGCTGCTAAAATGGGGTTTGAACATCGTAGCAGAATACCTGGAGACGCTGTTCCAAGCCTGTATAGCACACCGCTATATACCGCTGAAGAGGAGAGAAGTAAAAATAATTTTCATACCCAAACCGGGCAGGGAGGATTACACCCTGGCTAAATCATTTAGACCTATTAGTCTCACCTCGTTCTTTCTAAAGACACTGGAGAGACTAGGGGATAGAGAAATTAGAAGTCAGTTATCCACCTGCAACCCATTATATCCAAACCAACATGCATATAGCATAGGAAAATCAACAGAATCTGCACTCCATAGTGTAGTCTCTCGCATAGGTGGCTCGTTAAATCTAAAACAACCAACCCTAGGTGCCCTTATAGACATGGAGGGAGCTTTCGATTAAACGAACTTCTTTAGCATCAGTAGAGCTCTGCACTCGAATGGGGTAGACCCAACACTCATAGAATAGATAAACAACATGTTAAAACAACGGGCTATACAGTTTACTGTTAACACCTCGACGCGTGGCATCGTAAGTAAAGGCTGCCCACAGGGCGGAGTTCTGTCTCCACTGCTGTGGAACCTTGTTGTTAACGAACTCATAACAGAGCTAAACAACAACAGCCTTTATACGGTGGGGTATGCTGACGATATAGCCATTCTAATATCAGGGAACTTTGAAAGCACCTTATGCGACCTAATGAGGAAAGCTTTCAAAATAACAGAGAACTGGTGCCTTAAACACGAACTCTCTGTCAATCCCTTGAAGACCGAATTGATAATGTTCACCAACCGAAGAGTACCCGGACCTCACAGACTCCCGAAACTCTTCAACACAGAACTAAAACTCAAGGACGCAGTCAAATACTTGGGTGTAATTCTAGATAGCAAATTGCTCTGGAATAAGCACCTTGACTATAAACTCAACAAATCCACTATTGCCTTTTATCAATGTAAAAAGATGCTAGGCCTTGGGGCCTTTCACCGAAAATAGCAATGTGGTTATACAATGCTGTATTAAGACCAATGCTAACCTGTGGGGCTCTGGTTTGGTGGACTAGAACAGAACTCCGGACTACAATCACCAAACTAGCTCGCTTTCAAAGGCTGGCACTGTCTGCTACCAGTGGATCCATGAAAACAACCCCCACAGCAGCAATAGAGGTTGCGCTCCAAACAACACCCCTGGACCTATTCATACAACTAGAAGCGACCATGTCTACTATAAGACTGATGCACTTAGGTCTATGGGGCAAAAACCACCATAGTCCACACACATCCATCCTGGATAGAGCAATAGGTCATGAACCACTTATGGCTGCCCCGTGTGACAGAACACACAATAAATATATATTTAACAAAAGATACAAAATAACTATGAGGGAAGAGGAACTAGACCACTCACCTGCCAATGAGCTACGTATTTATACGGATGGCTCTAAGACACGAGAAGGCTCAGGAGCTGGTCTATTTTCCCTTGATCTCAACATCAAAACACAAATACTATTACGTCATAACGGAAGCCGCAAGAACCGTGCACAGTCGTGGGGTAAAAAACTACAATATAAAAATACTCTCCGACAGTGCGGCAGTTCTGCAGGCGCTACATAACAAACAAACCAACAACAAACTAATAATTGAATGTCACAACGCCCTGGACTTGATATCAACAACAAATCAAGTCACCCTTCAATGAATCAGGGCACACAGTGGCTCACTTGGCAACAATGCAGCTGATGAACTTGCAAAGAGGGGGTCAAAACTAGAAGTGACTGGCCCATACCAGCTTCCCCCCATACCCTTTGCACAGATTCGCACCTGGATCCGCCAAAGATCCACGACATTACAAAACAACAGATGGTCGCAAACTGCAGACTGCAGACAATCTAGATCAACTCTGCCTGCAGTAAACCCACGACTAACAAAACGCCTACTAAACCTCAGTAGAACAAATCTTAAAATAATGATAGGGACGATAACGGGCCACTGTCCCTTGAACAAACACTTATATAACATCGGCGCAACGGACACCCCTCTGTGCAGAGGGTGCCTCGGCGCTGAAGAATTAGTTGCCCACGTAATCCTGGAATGCGTAGCGGTAACTTCCCAACGTGCATAAATCTTCGGACCAGTGAGGTCGCTCCGCGAAGCCTGTGAAGTTCCCAGGAGACTTCTGCGCTTCTGGGCGGAGCTCGACTGGCTAATAAAGCCAGGATTCGCACGCACAACGGACCAGAAGGGAGTCTAAGTGCGGAAAACGAGTCCACTACACATTAAATTACATTACAAACTAGCGACGTCTATCGTTCCGCTCTGGTTTGTCCCTAGTAACGTTTTAATGTTTAGTATAGATTTCTCAGAGATAAGATATTTTCCCGCAGTAAAAAGTTATCCTATATGTTGACCCGAATAACCAGCTATCATCATACCAAATTTCATCGAAATCTGTCTAGTGGTTTTCTCATCAGACAGACAAAAATTCTAAAAAACTATAGATTCGGCCTTTGTATCGATAATGATAACTATATTCAATAAGGTTTTCCAAAAACTATTTAATGTACAGATTTGAGTCGATTAGAATTTTATTATATGTTTAAATGTCAAATATCACATAAATCTAAGAAATAATAATATTATATTTAAAAAAAATACCTAGATATTTTAAGTAAATAAAATACCTACCTCACATTACAAAAACTCAATTATGAATTTTCGGTTTTATAAAGCATATAATTAAAATTTGTTGAAATAAATAAATGTAATTCTGTAGTAATTAGATATTTTATAATTAAAAAGATAATTTAGTTGCATTCTGCGTAACCCAGGTCGTCGTGACCGCTACCTCAAAGTCGACTACCAAAAAAGTTGAAGTGTTTTGAACTGGCTTCCTTGCAATGTTTAAGTAAACATATGTATATAAACAAATTCGCTGTATGTCTATCCGTGTATCACTCATCTGAAAATATAGTATTCTGTGAAAATTACAGCTTATGCAGCTAAATAGTTATAAAAAAAATGTAATAATATTTTTTTAAACAAACTTTTTTTTTAATTATTAATATAGGTGAAGAATTTCTATGGTCTACTCAGATATCATCAATCATCATCAAACCAACTCAATGGTACCATTAGGTATACCATATTATCCAAAGACTTCAATGCTTCTATCTTAACTTTAAAGTCTCACGAATAATTAAAAGACATGACCCGAACTCCCTCTTGTTGGAGTTACTTGAAAATGTAAAAACAAAAATAATTTTTCAGAGGAAGAATATCTATGTTTAAATGAGCAAAGACCAAACAGTTGAGTACCTTTTTCTCCTCTGTTTGTCAAACGATTCTTGGTTTTTAGGAGCTTAGATTGGCAAGCTTTAGTGGCGTATATAAAAACGTGGTCTAACTGCGATCACCGGTTGAAAACTAGATTTTCAAATATACAGGAGGCATAAATCGATTAACTGCAATTAGCGAACATATCGCTACATATATACGTTAAGACAAAATTACATACAGTTAAATCGAGTACCTCTTCTTATTTAAAGTCGGTCAACAAGCTAAATAGTGTGCTCATGTATTATAAGGACAATGACTGGTAATTTGACTTCTTTGTACTTGCGAATTAGCATAATTTTAAGGACAAAACAATCTTTCAAACCAATTTTTTTGCAGATATGAATATTATAACTTTAATTGTCTTTAAAAATAGGTACCTATACCTACCTGACTAAGAATATATTTGTTTGTTATGAAGAGAACAAAATTCATCTTCGATTACTCATTTTTAAGTAGTTATATACTCGTACTAATAGCGCTTTCGTTGTCGTCGTAGCGACTATCGATGTCGCTAGGTGCTTAAAAGTCTATCGATATATGTTACTTCAGATCATTTTCTATTAGTGTTCTAAATTTTATCCAAATCTGTCCAGTCGTTTTGCATGAAATAGTATCAAACATATAAACTTTCGCATTCATAATATACTGAATCAACCAAAACCTTATAGCTCTGATTGAGTGAAAACTGTTAGTGATTAGATATTCCCTAGTGGCTATTTTCGGAACTAACGACAGCATTTTAAAGCACCATTTACACATCAGTAACTGTTCTTTTTACTTTATTGTAAATACTTCAGTTTAGCTTTTAAAGACATTATACATTTAAATACATAAATGAGAAACATTATTTTCAAATTTGATTTCATTTGATTATTTTCGTACTTTAAAGGAAACAGGTTTTCATAGAAAATTTTGACTGGACTCCTTTTAACCCAATTTCCAAAAATCCAATTAAAAGCAGACACCTACCTCTTATAAGGAAGCAACCTACCAAATGGTGTTTATAGTATTTATACTTTCTGAGATTTCGTCGATTAATCAATAAGTGGTATTTTACTTTTATATATATAATTAAAAAATTATAGTAAAGATTAACTCTGGTCAATTTTCGCGATTTTATTTGCTAAAGATTGAATAACTTAATTACTCAGAAGTTGACCATTTATTATTAGCATGGGGAAATACTGTAGAGCTTTTAAAAAAAATACCATGATGGAAAAATATCACTGGGTATATAGACAGACATCTTTAATAATTTCAAGATGGTAAAAAAAGAGAAAATATATTACCTAAAATGATTGTACCTATTGTGGGAAATTAAGCTAAGTCTTAATAAGTGGATACAAAAACTGATAAATTTAAATGTTTATCATTCATCTTTGTTACTCAGACTTAAAAAAATACCAAAGTGCACAAAAACTTCTTCGTTAAAATTGAAGTTTACTTAAAATGCATTGACGTCATCGCTATCGCAATGCAACGGACACATGAAATAAATAATATGCACATGGTTTATCCTAAAGAATTTTCCAGTGGCTGTGAGTGTACAATTTTAAAGAAAATATCTTATTCCTATAAGTAACTAGCGACTTGCCCTTGCTTCGCTCGTGTACGTTTTAAATAGTTATAAATAGTTATTAGGCATGTAAATTTTATTTGTTTCTCGTGATTTCTTCTGGTGCTTTGATAGTTATTCGGAGACAAATCCAACAAATCAAAAATCATAAGTTCAGCTAGTTAAGGTCCAGCCGTTCTTGAGTTAGAAATGGTGTAACTAACCCGACTTTGCTATATACATATATATATATATAACGTTTCACATGTTTTCGTCATTCATCCAAAAAGTAAGTACATTTTTTTAATATTTTGCATGGCCAATACAAATAGGGAAATAAAAAGATGACGTTCAACAATCGCTATGGATATTAAAAAGTGTATGGAAATAACACATCTAAGCGTAGGTATATACGTGGTCCAAATATATCATCGTTTGTATATAAAAAGCTGTATTAACTATGAAATAACATTGATTAAGGTAATGTGATTCGGTTGTAAGTTGTCGAAAATATCATCAAAAATTATAGACTCAACTAAGTCAACGATTTCAGTCAATTAATTAATTAATTAATTACACTTTATTGTACACCAAGAAAAGGATACAAACAAAAATGCATAAACATATAAAGAAATGATGTACAGAAGGCGGCCTTATCGCTAAAAGCGACCTTAATAATAATGTATATTTTCATTTTCCTGTATATGTTCACTTTACATAGTCCTTTTTAGTTTATATAGGTAGTTCTTTTTAGTTAATAAGTCAATTTGTAAAGTGTTAGGGAGCTGAGTGAAGTCCCAAAAAATTAGTATCATATTGCCCCAATCTTGTGGGTCCAATGTTTTAAAGAGCTAGTTATATTGACTATTTTTTATTTAAAAAAACTATTAAGTTTTTTACAATTGTACCTTACAATAAATATAAAAAATTCGTGTTCTCTCGGGAAAATTAAAATTAATCCTTAGGCTTACTATAAGAATTTAGATGCAAAATGTAAATTGACGACACGTTTGGATCAGTTTTTAGAAACCCTTCTTGCTGCGACAGCGGTTGCGGGTTCGAGTCCCACTGGGGACATTCATTTGTGTGATGAGCACGAATGTTTGTACCTAGTAATGGTGTTTATATTTATAATATGATTTTGAAGTTATATATGTGTAGTGTATCTGGTATCCATAACACAAGCCATGAAACTTACCATGCTTTTTTACGCATGCTTACCATGAAACTAGATGGTGCTGTGTTTTATCCCAACATATATATTTTATATCTAGATTCAGTTTTTTAAGTTATGCATTGACTGTCAGTGTTAGAGTTTTTATAAGTAAATTAGAAAAACACGCTTAAAATAACAATAGCTTAAAAATCTATTATATCTACGTTATTTGAGTGCTAATACTGTCTATCGAGTAGATATATGCATACAATCAAAGCCATCGGTAGTTCATTATAAATACAATGTCGTTACATTGTTTAAAACTTACCGGAATTTAAGAATAATTACATACAAAATACGCATACATACGAAATGCATATAAAACTACATATATCAAAGGTTAATATTCATTTTGTATTTAAATATTTTTACTAGATCATAAAATTAACCTATTCAAATTAAAGATGTTAAGTCGTAATTTTGAAACGTATTTACAATTTAAATATACGAATGCTTACTTCAAGTTTTTCCTGGAACTGCGATTTTAATGCATAAATATGTTGGGACATTAACACACAGCACCATCTAGTTCAATGGTAAGCTACGAGGCCTGTGTTATGGATACCAGATAGTTGATACACTACACATATATAACTTTTAAACATACATATAATAAATATAAACACCCATGACTGAAGTACAAACATTCGTGCTCATGACACAAATGAATGCCCCCAGCGGGACTCAAACCCGCGACCTCTAGCACAGCAAGTACACTACACATTGAGCCAAACGTGTCGTCATGCATAGTTTTCTGTGTTTTTTCTTTAAGATAAAAAGACAATATGTAGAAGAAATTTATGAGCCCATGTTTTGTTCTCTACTTTTAGATTATTTTTATATATTTGTGCCTGAAGATACCAAAAATTGGACTATTTTCAGGTAAATGTACAGTATTTTAAGTGAGACAGTTTTTACATACAGATGAACAGAATAAAAGAACGAGGATTCCAATAATACCATTTGGCTAAAGAAAAATATAAATATGGTGAAGTGCGAATATTTTTTGCGAATTTTTTTTGTAGATTGAACGCGGGCGTAGCTGCGAGTTCTGCTAGTAGTAAAAATAAGGTTGTAATAAAATTTAAAAGAAAGGTGAAGTTGTTGTGAATATTTTATAATTAACAAATGGCACTTAGCAAAGCACCAAAGCGAAGTGGACATTAGTCCCTAATTATTCTTAAAGCAGTATAAAAAGATATATAAATCGCAACTAAGACCTATTTTCAACCGAATTCAAAAAGGAGGAGGTTCTCAATTCAACCGTATTTTTTTTTGTTTTTTTATGTTTGTTATCTCAGAACTTCGTCATTTATTAACCGATTTGGACAATTTTTGTTTTGTTTGAAAGGGTATACTTCCAGATTGGTCCCATTTAAATTTAAAAAAAATACCACCCCTAAGGGTGGAAAAATAGCTAATGATGAATTTAACCTGCTTCTAATTGTGATGTTGACTTGAAACTTTGCAAGTGTTTCTATTTCCATTGATAGTACAGTGGTTCGGTATTGTTGACCTGATCTGATGGTAAGGCCAGAAGGTGGATAGGTGGAACTCTTCAACAACTAATAGTAGATACTTTGAGTTTGGGCTTATTTTGTTTGATTTGACAAGCCTAACACTTTAGAATTCTTACTTTGCTACTACTGTCTACACTAAAAAGGGAAAATAAAAACTTCTTAACAAAAAAATAAAAACCGACTTCAAACAAATGCACTAAAAAGTAAAAAATAACTGATTGGTAGTTTTCATTTACTATACATACCTAATCAAATATTTTCGAAGTCGGTGTGCTTTGGCGAAGTAATTAAAGCCTACCTATTAAATACATACCTAATCAAATATTTTCGAAATCGGTGCCAGCCCATACAAAGCAAATATATAAATATTTTTTACTTTTGCAAATTTTTTTACTTTTTAGTGCATTTGTTTGAAGTCGGTTTTTATTTTTTTGTTAAAAAGTTTTTATATGGCTTCTAATATAATAAATAATAAATATTTAGTGTAATTAGATTTAAAAAAAAAATCATATATCAGTCATGCATTCGTTTCGAGTTCAACCGAGCGTGTTATATTAATTTATTCTGATAATCGATAAAAGTAACGAATTAACTCAAGCGTACTGATTTATTGTTTATGCTGCAATCGTATTAATATATTATTGTTTTGGTGGTTATGTTGTTTTAATACATGTTAATATCTTGTGTTGCAGTTTGTTCATTGATTATATGTTATAGGGTACAAAAATCGGTAACTTTAAAGGAAAAAAATATTGATGTTTAGCCAAAATTAAAAACCATATTATTACGATTTAAACTCTTTAAAAATATGTTATCTGTCAAAACATATCTCCGTTTCAAAACGAATTAAATGATTAAAAACATTAGAATTAGTTATTAAATTGATGTCAGTCACGCTTATATGGACTGAAATAATATAAGACTTTCTAGAATTTATATTCAAAAAGATCGAGTTATTTTTTGTGTGATACTATCGATTTTTTATACATTACAAATATTAGTAATAAATCATTCAATAATTGACATGTTTTTGTTTAAATTCGTATACCTACATGTAAGTAGTAGTAATGTAAAATATACTAATTGTGTGAAATTTACTACGAAAAATCCTTGCAACGATATACTAGCACAAACGCGCAGTTTCGGTTTTGTGCAATTAAGAAAAAGAAATAACTAGGTATGCCGTGTCTAACACATCGAACTTTTTAAGGCAAATATAAAAACATGTTTTTTTTTCTTGGTAAAAAGATGGCAAACAAGCATACGACCTGCTTGACATTAAAAAGTAACCGGGTCCATAAACACTTGAACCTTGAGAAAACCTTGGCTCTCTCACTTACCAGATATTATAACAACAACACAACAATTCTTCTTTACGTAAATAATAATGTGTGTCACACACGCCAGGTACTTTCCTAGTCATGCCAGTTCATTAATGTAATTACTATAGGCATGCACTATGCACAGTTAAGGAAACACATAAAATGAAGCCATTTCCATAGGAAACGTTAAATTTTATAGGGTTAAGAGTTGTTTTAACCATCTTATGTTTTCCAGCCCAATACTATAATAGTGCCCTATAATAGATTCACTATAAAACCTCACACGAGGAGTACTTACCAACTTAATTTCGCAATTGAAAACTTGATACTTATTATTAACTAGCGCTCCGCTCGAGTTTGTCCCTAGTTACGTTTTAACGTTTAGTATAGATTTCTCAGAAATGAGATATTTTCCCGCAGTAAAAAGTATCCTATATGTTGACCCGTATAACCAACTATCATCATACAGAATTTCATCAAAATCTATCAGTGGTTTTCTCGTGATGCGGTAACAGGCAGACAGACAGGCAAAAATTCTAAAAACTATAGATTCGGCGTCTGTATCGATAATAAAGTCTATTTCAATAAAATTTTCCAAAAAATATATAATGTACAGATTCGGCTTAGTTACAATTTAATTATATAGGAGAAGGACCGAATATGGAATACATAAACAAATTCTGAAAAAAAACCAGTACAAAAGTTTTATTTTAATCAGTTTAATGATTTACAATTAAATGCAGTAGTAATTACTCTTGAAAAGTAATAATGAAATCATCAAATAATAAACACTTTCCGTAATATTATTAACTAAAATAAATCAACCAAAAAATTGCTTCTCAAAAATGTGATCCTATTATGGAATACCCTATTCCATAATAGGATCACGTCTCGTTAATCAAAACAAAATATTAAATCAACCCTGCAAGCAAAAATCACAAATAAAATCTGCATGTTCTGATCCGGAACACGCAACGTGACACCACTGTGTAGACAGCCTGTAGAGGCAATGCACCGAATCCACTCTTCTCCCTTTTTGTCTTCACTGAGAAAAACAGAGCAATAAATGCACCCAGCGTCAGCATTTGGATCGTACAGTTGAGTAACTGCGGGCTTATCGTCACTATAATCATTAGATAAAGGTGGTATTTCTATCAGAAGATGATTCAGACTTCAACACTGGTTTCTACATTCGCTTGTTTTTCTGACTTATATGTTGTTATATGAAAGACATGTGCAGCTCTCTTATAACCCATTGTTTGGGTTTTCACCGCTTCAATAGCATTTTCCATATTGGTTTTGTTTCAGGCTTTTCGGTTTTTTACTGGCGGATCCATGTTGATCATGAATATATTTGTAAAAGAGAGAAATAGTAATAAGTCACCACATTAAACACTTACTTACGTTGAGATCCTAATATGGACTAGTATTCCATATTAGGAACTCGACGATATTCCATATTACGAACAATATGATGGCGAGAGGAAAAAAAATATAACTTTTTATTATTATTAAATATTCATAAAATAACAATACCATTTAAAAACTACATACTTCGATTAGATACTCACCAACTTTTATCGAAATATTCATGTAAGAATAATAAGAGAACATATACGTAAAGCTTACGTAAATATCCAATGGATGTTTCGTCAACAGTGTCGCGCACTCTTACTCGCATTTAGTGCTGCCAAAAGCCACACTCCCTCTGGCCGTCGAACGCGGGTAGCGAGAGGGATACTATGACATACGTCTAGAATATTCGTGGCGCTTAGTTTTAGAAATATTATGGTGTTCCATATTAGGAACGTATTCCATAATTGGTACTTTTCCTATATGTATAGATAATATTAAGAGGCTCTCAACTAACTAAATCAAGGATATCCTAAAGCCTACATAACTTTATGGAAAACTCCATTATAAGCCTAATAAGTCGGCTGTAGCAACTAATTACAACTAATCATTATCATATCCCAGTGTACATTCATCTGTCAATCATCGTCATTGAGTGATACACGAGAATTGAATGAAAGGATAAAAACAAAGGTAATGAAGTCTATATGACGTGTTTGATTGAAACTATATCTTTTTTAGCGAATTCTAGACAGATAATTAGTGTAAGGGCCCCACATTTTTAAAAACAACTTTAATTGATTGACTTTCTGGAAACATTGACGGAAGTTTCATAGCTATTTTTATGGTTTTAAAACAGGCTATTAAATTGGTACGCGCCCGGAGAATTTGTCAGAAAAATATTTTAAAAGCTTATTAAACCTTAAAAATGTCTGGGACACCATGGCATGTCATAAACTAAATATTTGTTATTTTTGTTATTATTTTTCAATTCAATAAGTATATTTTTGTTACATAGTTTTAAGTAAGCATGCTCCCAATAATACAAAGTCTTTTGGAAGCCTGCTAAAATTGCTTTTTTTCAGACTAAATACGTGAATTTTACTAATTTATTGGTCCAATTATTCTATCCTTGTTTTTACTATATTTCAAAGTAGTCATATACTATATTCCTATACGGTTTTTCTTATAAAGTTAAACTACCTAGGTAAACCGAAGTATGTGTGACACCCGGACAGATTTCTTCAGGTGTTCACTCCGGTTTGCTTGCGCAGTATTACTGTATATAGTATAAGCATTATAAAAAAAAACATAAAGCTACAGTACTAATCCTAACTATTAAGTTTTGGTCAGTAAGGATGCCTTTACCTCTTAACTCTTTACACTCCTGCCTGTTCATCTCCTGTGGTACACTCATAAATAGGCTATGGCTAGGTTATTGGTTAGGTGCGCATACGCAGTACGTAATTGGGAATTTTGTGATCGCCTCCAGGCTTGATTATTATAACTTATAATTTAACTATAAAAAAGATATATATATTTTTTTGAATAAAACTATTTTTTCGGATTTATTTGGATTTTTGGTTCCCGACGTTTCGTTTTATTTAAAATGTCAAATATTCGCGTAAATCTAAGAAAGTATTAGATTTAAAATAAAATTTATTCCCGACAAGTTTCTTTCGCCAATTTTTTTCA
This sequence comes from Brenthis ino, assembly GCA_921882275.1. Classification (NCBI taxonomy): domain Eukaryota; kingdom Metazoa; phylum Arthropoda; class Insecta; order Lepidoptera; family Nymphalidae; genus Brenthis; species Brenthis ino. The sequence continues at coordinate 19,228,855 of OV170222.1, forward strand.
GGTCTAAAACTTCTTCTTTCCGAACTGGTAGTAGATTCATGAGGTTCATTAAAAACATGTAATTTATTGCTGAATAAAATATTTTGAATTGGAATTTAAATTCAAATTGCTCGATAGTTCTCGAAATGTATAGGAAGGAGTACATGCGAAACTATTATTGTTTTGACATTAAACACAAATAAAATAAACACACGCCCTCCAACTGCTTTGCTTAGTCGGTATATAATAAAGAAATGCTTTCTTTAACAAAACATAGTTTAATAAGACCACCTTAATTAAATACAACGTACAGGTATTCTTTAACCACTTAAAAGATAACTCCCAGACTTTACATGGATTTATTTTTTCTCATGCATACATTAGCGTCTGCATGCTAATGACATTAAATTGTTTTCTTCTACTTACTGCTTAACCTAACCTGTGTAAAGTTCCGTTTTAGTTAGAGCTATGAGGCTCAATCTAAGCTAATGAACTTATCCTATATATATATATATATATAATCTGAATCTCGGAAACGGCTCCCACGGTTTTCATGAAATTTAGTATACAGGGGGTTTCGGGGTCGATAAATCGATCTAGATTCGTTTTATGTCTGGGAAAACGCGTGTTTTCTAGTTTTCATGTGGTTTTGTTTCGCATTATTCCACGCAAAATATGGTCGCTAATTCGCACGCTAGGACATAAGCATCGTGGCCAAGCGGCCAAGGCGTAAGTTTAACAACCACGGGTGTCTGGGTTCGTATCCCAGTCGGATACAAAGTTTTCCTTTTTTTAATATTTATTCAAGTTTTAAGAAAAAAAAATAGAAAATTGTACCTTAGGCCAAAAACTCCGAGCGAAACTCGGTAGCCCAGGTACTAATACTTAGTTAGATATTTGTATTGTTTTTTCCAGTAAAGAGGAATGTATTAAAGTTTTACTTTCTCTTTGCTTTTTTATCCTATTTGTTAATGCTTTGACCTACGTATGTCATAGTAGTCATATAAAAAGTACCTTATTTAATCTCAAGAAATGCACTTACGCGTACCACCTACAGGTAATATGGGCCTCACCGGCCAGAAAAACCAGTAGTACCTATCTACTATAACCCAAAGCGCTCAATCACGACTAAAAATACTTATGCCTAGATTGCCTCTGTGGTAATCCAAAAATTAAGCTATCTCTATTTCGAAAAGCACTCGAATTTGTTAAGTCATTACATCGTAAACAAGTAATACGCAAAAGTAAAATAATAAATTTAGTTTAACTTACCCGTCTTTAATTCGCCTAAAAACGTTCACACATTTTATACCTTAACATCGTACCACTTCATATACTAAGGCAAATATGTAGTCTCAACGAACATAAACTTTCTCTATGTAAAAAACAACATCCATCCATTGCTTCGTTGATGCGAGAAAAAAGACAAATCAAGTGAGTTGATGAAGAAAAACTCGTGCATTTACCAATTACCATTTTTGGAGTTTCCCAAAATGGTAATTAGTGAACGCTCAGTTTTTCCTACTTAATAAGTAATTTACTAAATTGCCTTAAAGTCGGTTCCCGCAAGCTTTATGTAAAGCTTTTTAGTTATGTACCTATAGATGATAACCATAATGTTTTATATTACCTCATCGTACTATAGATAAAAGCTCGGTAGTTACGCGCCATAGAGAAGATGACAAGTGACAACACTCATTTATGTGTTTGTTTTATGTTATAAGTTTTTGCTTTCCTATGATAGGTATAACAATAAAGTAATATATACTTTTTACTACTACTGCCCTGAGGGACGCTCCTTTTATCCTGCTCATATTTAACAGTCATTATTATCGATACAAAGGGCGAAAGGCCTGTCTGTCTGGGAACGCATCGCGAGAAACCCACTGGACAGATTTTGATGAAATTTGGTATGATGATAACTGGTTATTCCGGGTCAACATATAAAAATATAAAAATGTATATAAGAAAAAACGTGGAAAGCCAACTAGAAAATGTAAAACCTTCAAAGTATATATAATATTTTTTTCAATACCGTTACTCATAATACAATAAATAAAGCTTAGAAAAGACAAACACAGAAGTGTATTATTTCTTCAAATCACAAACCAGATCACATATACGTTTCCAATTACACTGATACAAATTATTTGCCAAGCACGCGAAACCTATTAAAGTTATTAGTAACCGATCCCAAGCCGTACCAGCTTCGCCTTTAAAGCTAACTAACAACGCTAGTTGCCTTTAGTATCGCAATTATGGTCACTTAAGTACAACTTTCCAGAATCTAGCCAATATGGAATCGGGATAACTATATAATCTGTGAGAAAATTAAACTCGAATATAAAGTCGTTTAAACGTACTTAGGTGAAGTAAAATAGTTTTATTATATAAATGATAAATGAACTCGCTAATAATTCCATTTTCTTTTATTGCTTTTTAGACAAGATAATTTCTTAAAAACTGTCGTTATGAACACGTTCAAGTTCAAGTTCAAGAAATTAGCATTTCTAATTTTAATTAATTTATGTAAAGACTAGCAACTAAGCCTCGCTTCACTCGGGTTCGTCCCTAGTAAATAAAACAAAAAAAATTGTCCCACGGGAAATGTACATTTTTGGCGGCCAATACGTAATCTATATGCTCTTCCAGACTATATATATACTCATCTAACTCTGTGCCAAATTTTATTCAGATCCGTTCAGCCGTTCTAGCGTGATTGAGTAACAAACATCCATCCAAACTCTCGCATTTATATTATTAAAAGACTGATGTTTTTTTTCATTTCATTTTTTTTCATTCGTAAATGTCATTATTTGTCGGTGATTTTTTTAAATTAAATATTTAGATTTAATTATATTAGTGACTAATATGTATTATACTCTTAGGACTGAATATTATATTCTTTTCAAATCGAATAAGGACTAATTTCGAACTATACTTACTCTATCCAATAAAAAAATCGGAGTAGGTACTGTGTAAAAAAATATTCGTCTGATATACTCATAAAATCTTTTTTGGTGAGTTAAAAATGTGTCTCTACTACACATTAAATACTTAGACTTTTTACAGTAACATAATTAATTAATTGAAGTAAACGTTATGTTTAAATAATAGATAGATAATTGTCCCACTAACTAGAAGTTATAATAAATAAAATTGTAAATATTTAGGATGGGTCTTAGATAAAACTTGTTGAACCATTTTAATTAAAGTCACTTTCATTAAAACGCTAAAACTCATAAATATAAAATTTTATGATTTCCTACGTGAGGAAATGGATGTAAAAACAGGTAAACTGCGAAGCCCTAATAATTTTTTTCTATAATAAAGTTGATGTCAAACATGTTCTGATTTATGTGTGTAAGATTTAATTGCTTAAAATACTAACAAAATCTAATAATTAAAATGGGAATTGAAATTGTTTCAATTATACTTACTACACGTTTATAATTTTCTTAATAATAATTTTTTTTATCTGATAACTTTAACTAAGACGTAGTAATTTCATATTAATTTCATTGTAATCGAAGGCACTCCACTAAATGTCTAGGTTAAAAAATTAAAAGACTCGACACATTTTGTAACAAATATTACTATTTACATAGTAAGCTAGCTTAATTCTTTTACAGAAAATCAATCATACACTTACAAAATCTAAGTTTAAAAGCGGTGACAATTAAAGTTTTGTAAATAAAAGGGGCTGGCTACCTCATCGAACAGTACATAAATCAGACTGACAGTCACCAAGCAGTCGCCAGACGAAGAGACCTCAGAGCTCTGAGGTCTATACGTAATCCGTTATTCTGAAGAAATCTTTTAAATCTTCATCTTGAAGAATTAAATTTAATTATCTAACGTTATTTCCATTGTACACATTATTCATTTTATATTAGACTAGCGACGTGCTTGGGCTACATTAAATTAAATATTTTTTATAAATTAACACTGTTAAAAAATATTACACATACATATTTTTTAACCCTTTTTACACTTAATAGGTAAATACCTCGGGGATTCTTTCAAAACAAAATTCCCATGAAAATTCTAAAAACACAAATTTTAGTAGTTCTGAAAATGAAGAGAAGATACATTATATACCTATAGGTATCAATATTTTAGTTAATTTGGCCACAAAAATAATATTACCCATATGAACTTTGCCACGTTTTACCCATTAGGGGTTGTTGAAAGTATGCTTTTTTAGCACTAATTACCAGGGCTGCCAGATCATATAATTGGATACGACAATTGTAAAATATGGTATTTTATGTATATTTTAAGTTAAATTAAGTATTTTATTGAAATTTTTTATTCGTCACAGGCTATTTCTCAACAGTTTTGTTAATTTGTATAATAAAATTAGATTTGGTATAATTTGAGTGACCCAGCGTCATAAGTCATAATCATAAGTTGGCTCTACTGGCAGCAGTTGTCTCTACTGGCAGCCCTGATCATAACAATACGATATAAAATTTCGGACCAAAAGGTTGATAATTTTATGTATATATTACGTACATTGCAGTTTTATATACCTTGATGTAGATAATGTTTATGTATTCGAAAAATTGTTAAACTAAAGAGTATGAAGACTTTTTTACAGAAATATTTTTTTTTAATTTAATATATAATAATATAATTAAAATGAAAATTCAATCGCAAATAAAATGGATTAAGTTTGATGCAATAAAGTGCATGTAAATAAATATACAATGTTTCTTTCCATATATAAAAATTAAAAAAAAAATCCTTACTCAAATAGAAAAAATTAATAAAACCAATTTTTTCCATTACTTAAATATATTATGTCAAATATAAATAACACAATCGCCTTAAGCCCTTAATTATTCTAAAATAAAATATATTATCTTTATTCTTATTTTCAGAACGCGTTTAGTAAATAGGTTTTGATTAGCATAAATTGTTTGACATCTTAATAGATAATTCGATTATAACCGGTTACGCTTTTTATATATAATTACACTAAAATACTATAAATTCAATATATTTCAATTACAAAACCACCTGTCGATAAACGTTGAAATTAATTTTTTTATTTTAAGTGGCATTCAAAGTGTGAATTGTTTATACCAAAAACATCTGCAAACTTTGGCAGGTGAATGGCAAAGGCTAAATCTTTTTAATCTTGTCAAATTTGACGTGTATTTGGGTTCCATTATCTGTTAATTAGTTTATTAAAGTTGTACTCGAAATAAATTATAGAAACTATTTTAAATAAATATTCACTATATACACGCATGTATGTTTTTAATGGCCATCTATCTTTATAAATACTAAATGTGCGATGACATAACATACATAGATAGGGTTCCGGATCATTGGAGTAGAAAAAATAAAAATAAAGTACGTAAAGTACAGCTAAAACAATAGTGATGAGTAAATCATATGAATTTACTCGTTTATCTATTTTTTAGAAATTGGCAAATGGCAAGTCTTATTTTTCGGAAACGGTAATTATTTGTGTCATGTGACCCGCTACATATAGGTGGTTCTACATAAACTTAGGATAAAAATTTAACTGTGGTGTGAAAAATTGAGAAATTTTCAAAATGATATCTTATGTTGTTAATCTTTTTGAAAAACGAAATTAAAACATAACAAAAATATGATATTATGAATACAAAGCCCTCAGTACGCGAGCTAAACTCGCACTTGTCCAAATTTTATATTTATTACCTGCTCACATTTACTATATACGAGATACTCTTTGAAGTTAATACTGGAAGAGAATCATAGATACTTTAATATGATCTATAGTAATTTAGATAAAAATTTCATTTTAGTCGTATAACTACAAATTCAATAATTACACCATTTAAAATGCCCCTTCCGAAAGCATCGGAATGCGAATTGTGACCAAATCGAACGGAGGATATTAAATAAATAATTACACATTTGTCAGTGGGCTAAGAATTTTCAGCGGGAATGACCGAGCGAAATGTGCGCCGTATTTGGCCCTGTGCCGGACTGCAAGGAACCAATTAGGTATGGACTTGCAAAAAGTTGGGACAAATTGTTAAATGTCCGCGTGAACTGACTCCGCCATTGCATACATACTAATGGCTGGCTTTGTTTACTACAACACTGGATTTCGGCTTTACAGTTTCAATAAAACCTTTTGAGAAAAAAAATATTCGTGCAAATAAATAAGTGCATAACAAAATTGATTTATTGTCAATCAATTTGTTTTCTTTAATATAAAAAATTAAAAATATAATTTAACATAATACTATAATATTAATTACAGGCCATACCTATAGACATAGATTTCTTCTTTTTTGAAAACACTCTCTACCGAAATTCAAACAATTCCCAATTTATTTATAGTTTCATTACTTTCCAATAGCGCCTTCATATTGAATGTAGCATTTAGTGCTTTACTAAAACAACTTCATAAATAATCATAAATACTAATATTCAGTGTAATTGAAGCATTTGATATGAATTAACATTAAATTATTGCCCTAAAATACAAAGCAAAATCTAGTTTTAATTGCAGTATCTTACGTAACCATGTCGCTTTACAGTTTTACCAGAGTTACTCAAATTTTATGTCCTACTATGAATTGTAGTATGTAATTAGTGCTACAATTGTTCTTTGAGTCCACATTTCGTGGAATTGGAGTTAGTTAGTCAGTTAATTGGAGGTAATGGAGTTATATTTTGGATATAGAGATGCAGTAGGTATATAGATTGATAAATAATTCAAATCTACACTAATATTATAAGTAGGTGAAGCTTGTAAGTTTGATAATTTTTGAAACTACTGATCCGATTATGAAAATTCTTTCACTTATAGAAGCTGCATATATTACCGCGCAGTGAAAAAGATTAATATGTGTTTACTGTCAGAAATAATAGTAACTTTAGAGTCAGAAAAAAATTAAGCACCTAGGGACAACCCCTAGCGAAGCCACGGCAAGAGGCTAGTATTAAATAAAATTGGTTCGAAATATAATTAAGATGGGGCTGGGCTTTATCGCTGATTTACCCAGATATACTAAGTAAACGAGATATTAAATTAATGCGATAACTTAAATATATGATTTTTCAATCAAACCTTTTTCTATCCGTTACTAAGACAGAAACGCAATTGAATGAATATTTCTCGATAGTTTTATTTTTCAAAAAATGAGCCTTTTCTTTAGAGGTTTTTGGATTTTTCTTCAAAACTCCAGTTACATATGCAAAATAAATACTCACAGAAGGAAAGTATAGTATATTAACCGCCGTAAAAACAAAATTTACCTTGACTAATTATTATTCTCATACTAAATTAAATTATATTTTAGACTGACAGCTTTTAGTAGTGCAAGAAGGTCGATCGGATATTCGATATTCAACCTTATTCGTTAGCGGTTACAGTATAAGCGAGCTCTTCATCTATCTGGTTTACTTAGGGTGTCTAGACAAATCAGCATTATAGCGCAAAAGGCGACCTTACGGGAAAATGGAAGGACGCCTAGTAAATATTTCTCATTCAGTGGAGTCTATTCTTATCTATACTAATAATATGAAGAGTTAAAGTTTGTGAAAATGTGAGTTTGTGACGTTGTACTGAACCGATTTTGATGTGGTAAGAAGATAGTTTGAGACCCTGAGAAGGACATAAGATACTTTTTATCCCGGAAATCATCTTTTAAGGGTGTGAAAATGGGGTGAAAAATTGTATAGGGAATCAAGCTAGGGACAAACCCGAGCGAAGCGAGGGTGAGTCGCTAGTACCTAAATATTGTTAGTGAAAAAAAGAAGCAAATTAAATAAGTATTAGGTATATCGATATCAAATACCTTGCCAATAATCTTTTAAATTAAATTAAAAAAACCGACCATAATGGCCTTCTTATGGGGTCTGGTCCTTGTTAGGCCAAAAGGAGTTTTATAATAAAATTATTTAAAGCATGATTATAAGCAATAATATTATGAACTTATGTTTTGTTTTACCTTTCCCGATACGTATTTACAACTAAAAACTAAGTATTAATATTTTCGTGATTCCTAAATGTTCCTAGCAAGGTCCTTGTGGCCTAGCAAGGCCAACTGTCAATTTTTTGATGATCTTTTTTCGGCCTTACAGGGAACCATTGGCTTCCCTAGGAACACTACCGATATTTTGACTAAAATTGAAATAAATTCATATAGCTTTTCTTTAGTGCAAATCCTTATACATCAATTCAGATAAAAAAATGAAAGAAAATAATACTTTATTTATTTGAAAACTAGCTGTAACTGCTGTAAGCGCGTATTATAATTTTAACGTCGACGAAAGAAGTCAACAAAACAAGCCGCATTGATAAACCAGCAGCGCCAGTGACTCGCCGTCTGAGTGCTTGAATTCGATGGGTTCTAGTCTGAGTAGAAGGAATTTGTCATCGCATGGCAATAACTACGACTTTTTAATAATCGGCCTAACAAGGAGCATGATCTTCCATGGTAGACCCACCTTACAATTAATATCCATTCCATAACTTCAAAAGAAGGTAAATGCACCAAAAAAAATAATTGGTACTTTTTACATCGTGATTGTTAAAAAAACTTTAAAATTAAACATTTAGTTTACACCTTACATATTTTTTATTATAAATATTATTTATATCTACATTATTACACATCTTAAAAAAGAACTATAAAAATAGTTAAATTTCGACAACAAATCCGAAGTCAATCTACCTAAAGACTTTTTTATTTTATTTTAAATAATCTACAATGTGCATTTACCAAATTTAAAATATTCAGACACATTTTTTACATTTGTTTCAATTTACATTTGCTTGTAGCTATGCAACATTTTAAAACTACAATTATCATTATTTTTACATACATATGTAATTATATTACATACATACATACATACATATTATATACTATCTACACACTTTATAAATTTTAATGAAATATTCTAATATCTATCAGTACCTACTAGAAAATTCATTATAAATTACGTATCGCAATAAAAATTAGACGCCGTGAAACTGATAAACAATTTTCTCAATATCTCTGTCCCTTTCATTCATTTGTATTCGATTATGCCTGCGACAAGGACAGTGATAAGGCAGCCATGATAAGCGCCCGTCAAGTTTTTGCTGAAGCCTGCTATTATTGTTTCACGCACAATTAACTTAAATCAAACCTTATTTTAAGGGTGCTAAACACCACATTTCAATGAAATCCTCTCAAAGATTTTATATAGGTATGTGTTTCAATTTACTGTATAATATGTATGTATAAGACCAAATGTAAATCATTTTTATCTTTTTAATTTTATCAATGAAACGAATTGAAATTTGCAACACTTAATCGTAAAATACTTTTTATTGATATACTTTTCTGGTTTAGTCTATAAAATCTTATATTACTGGAATATATCTTGCAATTTGATACAAATATTTTGTGCCGATGATGTGGAAAGAAGTGACCCACTTGTGTCTTTTCCATACACATAAATAAAATTGAAGTGTCTGTTTGTAATGTCAACATAACAGCTTCTTACTAAATGCATATAAAATTATATATTATGGTAGGTAGGTAGGTACCTACTTATAAAAAAGCGCAAATTTTAAATTTTTTGTCTGTCTGTCTGCTAAATGCACGTTATGAAATTATAAACGGAACTTATAATAAAAACACTTTTTTTTTTATTTTTGTCCCTGTCAGTCTGTCTGTCTGTTCAGACTAATCTCCTAAATGGCTGGACAGATTTTGATGATATTTTCACTGGGTGATGTCATAAAAAGTAACTTAGGCTACTTTTATTTTAGAAAATGAATTCGGGTCCCGCCCAAAAAAATTATAAGGTACCTAGGGGCGCACCCGAGCGAAGCGAGGCTTAGTCGCTGATTAATAAATATAATCTTTATATAACTTTTTTATAGCCGTCTAATATCCTAAAGGAATCACTATGGAGAATTAATGTGTCATATTCCTGGCCAAAAACTATATCTATACTAATATCCCACTCTCGCTTCGCTCTGACGCGATAACCTTCGCATTTATAATACTTACCTTATTTTCGCTAAATGTTCATAAAATATAGCCCTATACTATACCCTTTCTTGATATTCCATCTTTTTATTGATGAAAACGTTAGAATAGCATACAGTAGTTTCTGAGATTAGCTATAACAAACACAAATTCAGCGCGACGAAGGACGTTAATTAATAATATGGAGTGGTGTTACTTAAAAGAAAGGCAAAAACATTGACCATCTCAATCATTTTTAATGTAAGAAAGGATTTGTCCGATAGCTAAATATTTGTCATATTATTTTATTTTTACTTTGGGTTTGATTGATAACTATTTTTTGCGTGAAATAGAATGCAATTAGATACTCAAATTTGTGACATCAGATTTAGTTTAAAAAATTAAAAAAATACTTTCAAGCAATTTTAAAACAAAATATTACTAATTTCACCCTAACTAATAAATATTCCGGAGTCATTTTCGATACCTGCCTACATATCTTAGCAGAGTCTCTAGCAAAAATCCAATACAGAACATAAATCGGAAATATAAAAGACCGATTGAAATTGAGCCTAAGCTTAATAACAATTATTGTCAAAAAACTTATAACAAGTAATAATAATTAATAACACAACGTTTAAAATAGAAAGGAAAAAAGAAAAATTAATAATAATATTCTATCATTTAAGGAAATCGAAGCCGCGACCAATTTACTTATAAGTTAACGGGATATTTTAACTAATTTGTAGTTACCGTCAAATGAAAGGAAGAGGGCGTATTAATTGCAATGGCCACTTACAGGAAAATGGTTGTTGATCGTGTTTTCTTATTTACAAGCTTCCTCTGTTAATTGAATACTAATGGACAATGGTGAAGTATTTAGTGGTAAGGGAAGTGAATATTATTAATTGTATGTATTGCTTTAAAGTTTTAGTTTTGTTTTAATTTTCTAAATAAACGCGCTGTTTTATAAGCGCCCCGAATACCTAAACAAATATTTTAATGATGATCTCTATAGTGTACCTAGATATTTAATTCATCCATATTATTAATCTGTTTATTCAATATAGTCTTCACAAGCTCAATTTTGTGTTATATTTCAAAAAACTGCTCCATTTCCAACTAACATGATCATTTGTTTGGATTGAAAGAGATTAGAATAATCCAATTAAACCGCGACATTGACAACTAAATCCTATTAAATTCCGCGTAATTGGCCGCCATTACGCGTCTGTCACAACAAAATGGTGGGCAGGGGAATAAATACGTTTAGAAATGGATATTATATCTTCATTAGCGTACAGTAGCGCATTCACATGTCTAAAGTAGATGGCCATTGAAATAGTTTGTATTTTATCACTTGGCTGTTATTCTTTGCTTTATTGGAATTTTCTGTGCATTGTGAACTCAACACAAGGACGACGGACTAGTACTGACTTCTGAACGTCTCTTTGTCTTAAACGTGATAGTTTCATTTATATTTAGCTCTTACAGTAAGATGTAACAGCGCAAGCAATCGTTAAGAAACGATTTGCACGTTCATATATTTGTACCTCCTAATTTTTCTTTATGGTGTTCAGAGACAAACGAGCATACAAACCACCTGATGGAAAGCAGTACGTGTCGCCCACAATACCTACGGTTCATGCACATAGGTTTTACGTAACAAAAATGCAAGACCGTAGGTGCGTTGTCACTGTGAGGACTAAGATGATATGCCTCTTGCCTGTAATTGTAACATATTCTGCTCAATCAATTTTTAAAGAAATTTTGTATCCATATGTGAATACAAATTATTACATGTTTATACATATGGGTACATACATCATATTATATATATCACTTATGACTATAAAATTCAAGCGAAAAGGAGATGGAAGGCTACTTTGTGTCGCAAGAAAAGATGGATTTTAAAAGAGGGATACAAAAAGAAAGGCTTAATCGATATTGAAGGGAGGCTCGTGCCCAGCAGTGGGACGTTAAAAAGGGCTGAATGCAATCGATCAACTACTTCGCTAATCTAGGTATGTTTCTTTGTTTGTTTGAACGCGCTAATCTCAGTAACTACTAATCCGATTTGTAAAATTGTTTTTGCATTAGATAACTCGTTTATTGAGGAAGGTTATGGGCTATATATCATCATGCTACTACCCAAGGGAGCGGAGCAGTAATCATAAATGTCAACAAATCGGGCAAAATGTGTGTAAAACTGATGTTTATAATATTATGTTTAAGTGCTTTAAGCTCAGAAACTACTAAGCCAATTTCAAAAGTGCCTTTTGCTGTTTGCATAAAGCCAAAGAGCTTTTTTGTGGGTTCTGCTGGTTTTTTAATAAATTTGATTTACATTATAGTACATAAATTAATATAATAAAAGTTCAAAGTTTTCGAATTATATTGATTTCTTTTAGGTCAATCAAATTTATAAAATATTTTTTTTATTTAGTTTTTGAGTTCTCATGAAACTATTAAATAAAACTTCAAGATTAATTTACAAACGTGAATAAGGCGATAACGATTTATATTTCATGCCTTAGATTTCATTGCGTGTTCTTCTGGGTAACATTGAATAAAGTTAAATAGTGCAATCACCTCAGCCAACATTTAGAATAAACTAGCGACTGACCCTAACTTCGCTCGTGTACGTCCATAGATACGTTTTTAATAGATAAAAATAGTTATTGCTAGTGTACCTTGGAGATAGACATAATAAGCTATTTGGTACTTTTTGGAGTCCTTTTTAAAACCTACAATTTTAACTGCATTATTTTGATGCACCTCTTAAAGTTAAACTAGTGTTAGCCATATAATGAAAGGACGACTCGATAGGACCAGACATTGTGTTTTCCTTCCTTCCGTGGGAATGAAAGATTTTCCTATACCTAGTAAAAAGTATCTTAGATATTGACCCGAGTAAGTAAGTTAGTTTAGTAGTTTTTGTGCAAAATGCACACAGATACAGACAAAACATTTCAATATATAACTATTGTTTTGGCTTTTGGGGTCATATCTCTACACAGTACGTTACAGTCATTGTTTTTAAAAAATATTTTATGTACAGATTTCTCTTTGTTACTATTTTATTATACATACATAGGTATATATAGATAAAGTGGTGATAAAAGCGTTAGTAACAAATGTAGAATAAGAATTAGAAACTATCGAATTAGACATATATTATGTATTCGCTATTTCTAGACGAAGGTTAAGTTTATAAACGATCAATGACCGACATTTACGAGTTACAAAGGCCTAAAGGAAATTGAAATATTAACATTTCAATTGATTTCATTACCGCATCAAACAATAAGACATAAAATTAAAGTTTATTAAATGAATACTGAAACGCATAAATGGTAATACGAGTATATTGAAGCATTGTTTTGTTTACAAAATTAAGGCAAACCTATAAACAGAGTTTAATTTTTCTGACCCTTAAACTAGTTTAATGGGCGAAGTGTGAGCGAAGGTATTCTGTCTTCATAATATTTCAGTTTTATTTTGGATCAACACATTCGTTTTTTTTTCTTAAGGCGCAATTTTGTTATTTTACCCTTTGTAAGTAATGCAGAGTTTACACATTGTGTATTTATAATAATAACGTCATAAAGATATTCGAACTTTATAGTTTTTACTAGTTTATTTCGTAATAATATTATTAATTCATAAAATGCTTGTTAATATGTAATTTCCAAGCAGCAACAGAACAAGGAACTGACGCCATTTTGGTCGCTGGTGTTTAAAAATTTTAGACTTTTATAAATTACTAGCAACTCACCGTTACGTTTTAATGTTTGGTATAGATTTCTCAGAAATGAGAAATTTTCCCGCAGTAAAAAGTCATACCAAATTTCATCAAAATCCCTCCAGTGGTTTGTCCGTGATGCGGTAACAGACAGACAGACAAAAATTGTAAAAACTATAGATTCGGCCTCTGTATCGATAATAATGTCTATTTCAATAAGATTGTCCAAAAAATATTTAATGAACAGATAAGGTTTAGTTACAATTTTATTATATGTAGGTATAGATAATTTACTTCCTTAGCTTTACTTAGCTTTAACTGGAATAAGGCTTTTTATTAAATTTATTTAATTAATGTAATCTGTTAAAGTAATATATTATTATTATTCTAGTCCATAAAAGTACTTATTTAAAAAAATATTCAGACATTTTTAACGCTGGGCTCGGCCTTGGATTATCGATATATTGTGTATAGTTAAATCGATCGATTAATCCGATAATCGGTTATTTGCAGACCGGAAGAAGGACAATGGACGACCTAAACGTCATTTCACGCCACAATGAATATGCTTAATATTCTAATGATATGATGGCTATTGACACTAAAGTCTACTTTGTTTATTGTCACACACAGAAACCAAATTTTTTATCGATTTTTGGAATATTTAAGTACTTAATTTCATATAGCTAATACGTGATCAAAGACCGTAGAGATCATTAATTAATATGTTAAAAATGTTCTGCACCAAATTAAATTTAAAGGTATATTTAGCAAAATAGGATGAAACTTAACAGATATTATTTAAAAAAAGCAGTCATGAGGACTGCCGACAAGAAGGATTGACGTCAGGCAGGCGGCCGGTTGTAAAACTTTTGCCAAATCCTTTCAGCAGTTCAGAAGATGTACTGCGCCGACCCCAAGTGATTGGGAAATGGGAAGGGAGAAGAAGAAGAAGAAGACTGCCGACAGAAGTGAAAACTTAAAACTATAAACAAACAGTTGTTATTTTTAAAACTTACCGTGAATGTAACAAAAATATGCGTCTTCTGTAATGACATAAATTTATTCAAAATTACTTAGCCCTAAATGAATATTGATCAGTCCATTTAATTATACCCATGTCAAAGATCCCATTTGAATATACTTATTTAGATTTGCTTTAATTTTGTATGCTTAATATGAATATTTAAAAAGCTATTAAAGTGGTTACATTTTTTATATCTTAAAAACTTTAATATTACAAAGAAAGGAGTTAAAACAGGGGTAAACACTAAACAGTAAACAAAAATGCAATTTTATAGCTTATTGTCCTTTGTTCCAAGGTTAAATCCTTATTTGACTGGACTATAAAGAACATAAGGGAATTGTAATTGCAACCTAGTGGGTATATCTTATTTATCAACAAATATATAATTATTTTAGAAACCTTATGTTTTCATTAGAGAAAGATATGCTATAATAATTATGATGAAAATAATTTCTTTATACATAATTATTCCAGTCCTAAATGTCGTAGTCTGATAGCCTTTAACTTTCGCCAATAAAAAGAGCTAGCTATAAAAAGCAAAAAGATTTTTTCTGACAGGTAATTCCCCAAATTGCGATCAAAATTGTTAAAAAAAACAAATAATCTCTATAGTTTTAAAATATTAACATAAGTGTAATATTATATATCTTAAAGTGATAAGGAGTCAATAAAGTTTGTTTTTTATGAATGGTTGGAAATAAATCAATCATAGAATAATAAAAAAGTTTTTAGCCCCCCGCTGGCATTGCGGCAGTCAAAATTAATTTACAATATGTAATAAATGATGGCAGTAAGTATTTAATGTTGATAATCATATTTTCAAACTTGTGATTAATAAAATGACTCGTCTAGTCTGAGTCATATATACGACTAGCGACTCATGTACCTACGCTCTACTTACGTTTTAACGTTTAGTACCTATAGATTTCTTAGAGAGATATTTTCCAGCACTAAAAAGTATCCTAAATGTTGACCCAAATAATCAGCTATCATCATACCAAATTTCATCAAAATCCCTCCAGTGGTTATTCCATGATGCGTTCCCAGACAGATAGACAGAAATTCTAAAAACTATAGATTCGGCCTCTATATCGATAATAATGACTATTTCAATAAGATTTTCCAAAAAATATTTAATGTACAGATTCGACTTAGAATTCTATTATAATATGTATAGATGAACAGTCATCGTTGAATTTAATTATGAACCTATTGTTAATTTTTGTGTCTATTTGAAACAAATATGCCTGTGAAAGCTCGATGAACACATAATATCTTAATACCATCGTATTAGTCTAATGATGGAACCACGAGGAGGATGTTGACCGTCAGCTTATTTCCTTCCTTTTGACGAGCCCCACACTTGATCAAAAGCGATTGTTTTTAGTTTTTTTTTAACTATAACTATTTTTACAAATAATAATACTTTCTTAGATATACGCAAATATTTGATATTTTAAATAAAACTCTTTTTGTAGATTTTTTCGCGGTTTTATTTTGATTTTGGTCAAAACAAAGTACAAAGAAATACATACATATAAAAGTTTATTGTGAATTTACTTTGAACATTTAGGTTTGTAAGCACAAAGTTCAAGAAATAAATACTCGTGTTCGTGTTGATGTATCAGTAGATTGTGTCACTAAATATATCATTAATATTATGTTATTCTGTACGTATTTAACGTTAATTACTCTTTAACAGGTTTATTGCTCAAACTGAATCGATTTTCCCTTAAAACAAGAAGATAGCGTTCTTGCTTGTGCTTACTCGAATATATGTAACTTGTTCATACATTAATTATTTTGTAATACGCATTTTTATTTACCTCTCAAATATTACTTAACAAAAAATAATTGTTATGTTGGCATCAAATAAAAAGTTTGCTTTAACAAATCGAAATGAATTGCAATTAACAAATGTTAATATCTTTTTTTTTCATTATATAAAACCGCTAAAAAATTAGTAGTTATAGCTTAACAGACCCCTTATCAATTTAATAACACATAATAATGACTAATAACACCAAGTGTACGGCAAAATATTAGACTACGTTCAGATAGTAAAATTTTGACGCGCGTTTTTAAATCGCGCGTCTAGACATATTGGTATTTACTTACACCGATCACATCTCGAGAGCTCAGAGAAAAAGTCTCTAGAGTCTAGACGCAGGCGATTTTGCGTTGACGCACGCTTTGTTAGACGTGTAACGTCCATTTGCTGTTCAGTTGAGCGCGCGCTTCCATTGGATAAGTTAAAGCAAATTTCGAATGATTTTATAGACATTCTAAAGTAACAAAAGAATTTAAATTCATTGTCTCTTTTACTATGATTCAAAATTTGGATATAATGTCGCAAACAAACTGGGTCTATTTTTCAAAGATTGGCGAACCCTGTGTCCGTTTTCTTTTTTCATAATGTTTTTGTAATATAACCACAAAATAAAGGCCAGACAAGCGAAACAGACTTGACGAGCACTCGCAACGCGCTTGTTATCTGAACTCTTTCTAAGGTGACGTGCGTTAACGCACGTTACATGTGAACTTAGCCTTAAATGCCTCCCAAGTCAATAAACGATTTTTTCATTTCGATAAAGATATTCTATTTCTGGATGCACAGTTAGTTACCAATATCTTTATATCCGGATTTTATCTTTTAAATAAGAATTTATTTGACAACTTCTGTTCTCGATAACTCCATGCGGTTAATGTATGCAATGTTTTATCAAAAACATGCTTTAGGTTGTGTAATTGATTAACTTACAAAAATTTTTATCAAACCCTACGATAGTTGTAAAATATCGTTCCGCCTCATTGTACCGCTACCTCGGTTCGTATAAATTAATGGTATATAAATTGTAACTTAGTATGTAAATGACAGCAAACCCCGTGATTTCTATGCATATTGCATAGAATTAACTGAAAAAGAGGCTAAGTCATTAGTCAATCATGTCTCAAACCTAACGATCATGTCGTTATCTCTACATGTACAAAGTAAAGGCTAAAACTATTAAGAGTGAATATTTGTATCTATTACCTACGGATATTAGATTTAGAGTAAACCAAGCTCGTAATGCTTTCTTAGATTTACCCGAATCTTATTTTTTGAGTTTTTCCATTTTATTTTAATTTATTATGACGATGTTTAATGTAAAACATTCGATACGATGGGAACAAATATCAATATAAATTCCGAAGAGTTTTTCTCTATAGGGAAACTTCTCGTCAGGTTGCTTATAATATGATTGCTTATGTCATGCTTTTTATTACTATGCATGCAAGGACTCTTTATACGGCACAAAAACTGTACATTTTTCCGGAATAAAAAGTAACCTATGTGCTATTTCAGACTATACCTAATTTATCAATGTGCCAAATTTCATCCAGATCCATTCAACCATTCTGGTGTGAAAGAAAACAAATATCTATCTATCCTCACAAACTTTCATATTTCTAAATATTATTTCCTTATATAAGAAATACTAGTATAGTATTATATTATGATCTGTGTATGAAATTGGCGTTGTGAAAAATGAAAAAAGTCAACATTACACAACTTATATGGATACATCCAAAAATGAATAATGCATAAATATTTATGCATCAAGTAAGAGTTTTCTTAGAATGTGAATCTAATAGGGTTCGAAATGATAATTATCATTGATAATTATCATGAAAATTATCATGATAAATATGGGTATCTTTGATAAATATAATTCAAAATATTTAATTTGTAACTCTTCAAATTGTCGATCAGCTAACTGAACTCTCAATTAGCTCAAAAAACTCAATCAGCAAACTGAGTTAACGCAGTTGAGGAGGATGGGGATGATATTTCACTCATTAATTTCACTTGATTGTTGAAAGTGTATAATTTATTCTAACGAAAAATATGATAGTCAAATACCAATACCTACACAATGATTGCTAAGTTTATACCTGTTTGATAATTATCTGATAATTATCGCGATAATTATCAAAAGATATATTTATCTTGATAATTTCATACCCTGGAATCTAACATATAAGTATTATTTATATAAACCTCTTTTTACTGTTGTATTTATAGATAATCAATAAAAAGAAAAACATTAACTTAGTGTATTGGATATTGTGGATTCGATAAACAAATATATGTGAAAATTTAATTAGTATATATTATCCACTAATTGAAATAAAGGATTATTCTAATTATTTTTTTTATTTTTTCCTAGCAGGAGCTCCCAGCGGTCCACCCGTAGTACGGTGTCAGTTGCGAAAACACAAGCCGAATAGAAAACCTCGAACGCCTTTTACTACACAACAGCTCTTGGCTTTAGAAAAGAAATTTCGAGATAAACAATATTTAAGTATTGCGGAAAGGGCAGAGTTCTCGTCGTCTTTGAGGCTTACAGAGACTCAGGTTAGTAATCTCATTATCTATTAAATATGTACAAAACGCAAATAATCCTTTATTTAGCCATTTGTTATATATCTTATATAAAGATAGTAATGTCAAAAGGTCATACATAATTGATGCTCAAATCGCAATCCGGATATAAGTTCAAGAGTTTATCGTATAGTTTTATAATTGACACCTATTGGCATTGTTTGTTTTATGCACACATTTCCAAAGCAGACTTCTTCTATTCTTGGCAATTTATATTATTACACTGCCATAGCTCGTTTACTTAACGTGTATTAACAATTACCGCCTGTATATCGTCAAACTGCCCTTCTGAATTTGGTAAATGTTAAAAGTCGACATTTACCATGTACGGAAATTATGTTTAAACATACATTGTGTACTGCGTAATTGTAAACCATGATATTTTAGGTCATGTCATGTACAAATTACAACAAATTATTACATGCAACATTCTTTATCATCTAAAGATTTTAGTTAGTTTTTTAATAATGCAAAAATTCAAACTTTTATTTTTCAGGTTAAAATATGGTTTCAAAATCGTCGCGCAAAGGCAAAGCGTTTGCAAGAGGCTGAGATAGAAAAGTTACGACTCTCTGCGAGGCCTTTACTTCCTTCATCGTTTGCGTTATTTGGGGGAGGCGGGGCCCCACCGCTGTTTGCAGCCATGGCCGCGGCCACAAGGCCCCAGCTGAGTTTCCTAGGAGGACCCCCCACACATCAACATGCCATCAATATGAATATACTAAATTCTTTACAGCCGCATTGACCGCAAGAACACGCGGTGGCGCGTGACGAACAACCGCCATCGTCCTAAAATGGCGGCCAGACTGACAGTTTAATTGCGATCGGATACGCGGACTAGTACAAGTGAATTTAAAAAAAAAAGTATAAAAACACTGTGGTGTTTTATAGTGCCAGTACTTAATTTTATACATACATGTTTTAAAATTTTTAATTTTTAAAATTAAACCTCTCAAGTGCATAGTGTACGTAAAATTAGTTAAAACTGCGAAACTGATTTTAAAAGGTTAGGTCAATCTATAATAATTATATTCAATGAATAAGTGCAATTCCTTCACTTAGATCATAGCCATAACTAAATTTTATGATAAATGATTTTGTAAATATAGTAACAACATAGTTAATAGTCGATTTGTTATAAAAGGCGTGTATATATTGTAGTTTCCCTAATATCGATCATAAAATGTATAATTAACATGATTATTTATTTTTTTAAGTGCGTTATTAAACATAATATAATAGACATTTATTAATGGCAGATGATCGCTAATTATTTAATTCTAGAGCAATTTACTTTAATTACATATAAAATATCATTTTTATGATTCCCAATTTACTTCACACTAACTGTTATGGCTTCCAATTTTCTGTCAAACTCCTAAGTTGAATAGGCAATTAAAAACATAAAATTCCTATTATAATAAATGTTTCGTTTTGATTTTTATGTATTTTAACTCTAATGGATATTATTTTTGTATCATCCTTGTCTATACTTTAATAATAAAATATATACATACATATTTTATTTATACATAAAATAAAAAACATTATTTATAAGGCAATGTACATATTTATAAACTAATTTATTGAATACGTAAGTGTAATATAAGTTGACTTACGATACTACATATTTGACTTTTATTTAACGAAATGATTGTACGCAAGTCATCTCTAATCGATTGTTTATGCGTTAGATAATATTGTAAATTGAGGAAAATAAGTCATTAAACTTACTGTTTAAGCTCTTTAATTAAATGAAGTTGTCCCTTCTATAGTTTTTTAATGGGTCTCTACATGGTTTTCTTAAAAAAAAAACAGAAATATATCTGTGGTATTATTAACCTAGCTATTATCATAAAAAGTCCGCCTTCTGCAGTCACTGTTTCAATTTGGTTCAGCTATATTATTAAATAGTAGCTATCCTTGAAATTCGTCCTTTCCTGGATCGCGTATCTCTTGAAAACCCGTTCTTCCCATTGCAGACAGATAAAAAATTATTGCTTTTTATTACAATTAAAACACCCCCCGAGCTTTTTTTTAATAATAAAAAACATACTTTGACCTTAGTCTATACATACATATACAAATAGTATGTACACTATGTAATTTAGTAGCAGCCGTTAACTCTTAAAGTCTATTGGTAGCTTTTTAGGTTTAATTAACAGAAGCGTGAGCTATTAGGTATTGCAAAATTAAAACAATCTTCATTTATCATTGAGATGAAAGTGACGAAATTATTCATGAACTTATATTCTCCGAAGAAGTAATATAAGTTACAATAAAAGTATTATATCACAAGTTAATATAATTGGATTTACTCTTTATTATTTATACTCAATGAATAAGTACCATAATTTAAAAAAATGAAAAAATAATAATAAAGCCAATACGTTATTCAAAGCTATATTAGTAGGTATAAAGGTCTTGTATAAATAAAATTAAAATTTTTCTAATCACTTTTGATCGAACTATCGCTACAAATCATCAACACTTGTCAGTTATAACCGCAAGTGTATTAAAACCTAATTTGTTGTGACTACTTATCGATTGCTTCCAATTGATAAGCAATATTAACATATTGTAAATATACAATTTGAAAATATCGAAAATTGAATGTTTGAATAAATTTTCTAAAAACTCGTTTTAATTTCTTTATATCAATATAGGTAAATTTAGTGAGTTGTCACCATGATATCCTATTTACCAAATCATATTAACTATTTTTTATTTATATATTAGATCTACAATCAGTGGACCTAAAATGGAGGGAAACTATCTAACGTCTTCTCGATATTAGACAATAGCGACTCATCCTCACTTCGCTCGAGTTCGTCCCTAGGTTGCTTCTCCATACAAACTTTCACCCCCATTTTCACCCCCTTAATGGATGATTTCCGGGATAAAAACTATCCTATGTCCTTCAAAGGGTCTCAAACTATGTTTTGACCAAATTTGATCTAAATCGGATCAGTAGCTTCGGAGCCTATTCGATACAAGCAAACAAATAAAAAAAATTTTTTCTTCTTTATAATATTATAATAGATGACTTAAGTTTACATTTAGTCAGCAAGTAATTTTTGAGGTTATGAGGACCTTTCTGATTATCATCATCGATATCAGCCCGCTTTCAATTACTATTAGACCTAGATCTCTTCCATGGTATGCTATTAAGCTAGATCTTCAGCTCTTGGTATCCAGCTGCTGTCAGTCACTTTCTTGTATATATAAGAAAGCGACTAGTTTATCCATCTAGTAGTCTCGCACATTGTTTACTGAGCTACTGTAGCTCTACCAGCTATCGGTTAAACAAACAAAAAAAAGTATTCTACGGCCCACCGCTACTTTAGCTGATATTCTTTGAGCTTTTTTGTTAATTAATAGCAGATGATTGATGAAGTGACGACACGTTTGTCTCAGTTTGTAGTGATCCTACTTGCTGTGCCAGAGGTCGCGGGATTGAGTATCGCTGGGAGCATTCATTTGCGTGATGAGCACGAATGTTTGTACTTCAGTCATGGGTGTTTATATTTATAATATGTATGTATTTAGAAGTTATATATGTGTAGTGTATCAACTATCTGGTATCCACAACACAAGCCTCGTAGCTTACCATGGAACTAGATGATGCTGGGTGTTAATGTCCCAACTAATTTATTTATTTATGATTTTCTTTAAGATCAAATTATAAATTAAGATATTCGTAAAATAATTGAAGAAACTGATATAACTACATTGCCTTGCGAAGCGAAAGTCACGTTACGATGTAGCCTACAAATATCTAAGACGTATGAAGTAGAGTCCCAAGGTGATGGAAAAGTGGCCTCTTACTAATGAACATAGTAAGGTAGCAGGAACTTACTAGATGCAGGTACCACAATGCTGCTTATTGCGTCAACTCTCAGAAGAGCACATGTTCTTGTGCGAGTTGACACATTAAACGTCGACATCCTTTAACACCCATCGATACAAACAAGAATAATTACGCTAATATATTTTTATAAATATTATTTATTTTAATACTACTATTTCCCATAAAAGGTACTAGTATAATATAGTCATGTGTGCTTACTTTAATCCGCCTCTTAAAGGTATGTTCAATCACGCATTATGTCAACTGTCAGAATAATAATATGCCTGCAATTTGTAAGTTTTATTGTTGTATGTAAGTGCGTGAATCATAATATCCGGTATCGGCTGAAAATTTCACACTTTACTATACAGAGATGGACCCTAATAAATATCAGCCGACAGAAAGTCTACAGTGTGCGGTCGCTCTAATAACCGTTCTAAAAGCTTCACTGTCCTAAACTAAACCACCTTAAATCTATACAAAAAAAATATTGCGACACTATAAAGAATCCATCTAGAATAATACTTTCTTAGATTTACTCGAATAATTGTCATTTTAAATAAAACTATGTTTTCAGATTATTTCGCGGATTTATTTAAATTTTTGGTTCCCGACGGTTCGAATGCTTTACAGCAATCATGGTCACGGGAGAAACTAAGGTTTTAGACGTCTCAAAGGAGTTATATACTTGTTACAGACCGTGACCATGATTGCTGTAAAGCATCCGAAATGTCGGGAACCACAAAATCAAAATAAATCCGCGAAATAATCCGATTAGATAGTTTTATTTAAAATCCACCTATAATTAAGTCGCTGGTACTAGCAATATAGTTTATATATAACATTATGTCTACTTAGTAACTAAATAATGGTGATAGATTGATTAATTATTAAAACATTCACAATGAACGTTATGTATTTTTGTTAACAACAAAAAGACACATGATACTGATATGGTAGCGTTGTAGAGCACTTATGATAATTATTTTCAGAACTTATCGCTAATTTTAATTCCACGTAAACCAGCTGCGACAATTTTAAAAATATTTATAATTTCAAGTTATTATTGTGATATATATTCATACATGTAGTTTTTGTTTTAATTATATCAGCTACAAAATAATATTCCAGTTTGCTAATAAGACATTCGCTATACTGCACGTGATATTAATATGGACTTTCTCTCTGTGCTGCATTTATCTAAGAGTAAATACCAGTTCTAACATTTTAATAGAGACTTGCAAAGTAAAAATTATATTTTTTTATTAAAACAGAACTTATGACTGGATAATAATTCACATATTTCACAATCATAATTGCACAATAAATATGAATGCTGAGTGTCACACTTATTCATTACTTGTATAAAAAGCTCTATCCAGTCGCGCCGTTTATATAAAATCGCACAATTACAGAACGAACTCCTATAAAATTCCTGCATTTAACTTGAAAATAATTTTATAATGTCGTCTTTAATATTCGAGAATATTAACCTTAATATAATAGCCATATTACTGTCGCGTAGAAGCCATAGGCTATTATTTTTGCACGTAAAAGCAATTGGCATAATCGACACTCCTCACTTAACATATATAGGTTGGCTAACAAGTGCTATTATGCTAGTAATTGGACGTATGTACTAACGTAAAAGGCGTATTCGCAGCTGACGAGTCCACTTGAGCCACTAGCTTTCCCATTTTACATACTGAGTGCATGAGACCTACCTACTTGCCACTAATTGCTACAGCACAAAAACAGTACGAACATTTTGAGCGATGTTTATTTGTATAATGCAGAGATTCGTATGCCACGCCGAACGGACGCAACCATGTATCGCCATTAATTACTCATTTATTTATTTATTTACCAAAATGGCGGTTTTATTGCTATACGTACCCAACAATTTATTGTCATTGATCGGTTTTCGTAATGGCCTGAATGATGCCTGTGAAGTTCCGTTCGACCTCCGAGTCGACTTTTTTGCCCCGGCCATATTATAAGTTTTTACAGCGAAACTACTTGAAAGTTTCCTAGGATCAGCTGGTTGGACAGTAAATTTTAATAATTTTTTAAATGCGTCAGTCGTACTTTATACAGCCTTTGCACATTTTATTTGCCACTTATGTATCTCATTGCATTCGACGCATAGCACCGGGTCGTTATCGCGAATATTTGCAATTAAACTGTTGGTTATTTGCAACATTACGATTACGTTTCGTAAAGATAAAATTTAATTAATTACGTCGAGCGGTTGAGTTGTAATTAGAACTAATTACGAGATACATAGAAATCACTTTATTAGGTTAGCACGTATACCGTACGTACCTACCTATAATACAAACGTCCACGTCGCACGAGCTTCCTTATTTATTACATAAGTGCAACGTCGTCAAATAAACTGCAGACATATTTCTCAATGAGCTCGATAATGAACCAATTCAGGAAGCAGTTATTTTAAATGAAAAACAATTAACACTTAAAAAACATTTTGCCATCAACTACTTTATTGAGGGCAATTTTGTTTAATGAAAATTCATCGGATGCGTATACATTTATCTAAAGCTCCATCTTAAATCTGACTTAATAAAAAACTTAATTTGTTTCTTTAAAATATAAACCCTTTTAATTTTTATAAATCCTAAAACCTTTTAATCGTCTCATATCTTTGTTTCAAACTAATTCTTTATTTTCTTTATTAGAGCTCGTTTACGGCTTGCAGAATAACAAAAAAATCTATAATTTATGAATAGGTACTTGTTATTTTTAATTGTAAATGTAATAAAAATTATATTATATACATCAATTAAATTTTTCTATTGATATCATAAAAAAATCATGGTGATCGTTCCCAACGCCATGCACTTTAATTGAATTCAATTCAGGATTTGCCTCTAGCGTGTTTTTTTTTCATTCTAAATACTAATACTGCACTGCTAGAAACCACTAAACATTGAATTGAATTGAAAAGGGAAGAAAATAATTCGCTATTTGAGTATAAGATTAAATAGTACGTAATTTTAAACTTAAAATGATCTTGAAGTACATAATTCTAGCTATATACTATATTCTAAAACGACTGACTTCAAAGGATTTTCTATGATGACGTTTCGATGTCAAATGATGGTGACAGCAAATCTCCAACCTTATTACTTGCAGCGTCTCTAATGGCGGAAAGTCGCAATAACTTTTCCCATTCCAACCGAATCAACTTTGTAAAGGAGGTTGTATGTTCCGCTATACATATATCTTGTAACTTTTTCCCATGAGTGTTGATTCTTGCCTTAACAGTATCTTATTATTCTTTATTTTTTTTAAATAACAACTTAAGAACCATAGATCTGATGAAAAAATGGAATATGTAGGAATACTTGCTTATCTGCCTGTCAGTCTGTCTGTCACTCACTTATTTTATGAAATTTAGTTAGAAGTTACATCACAGAAAAAATATAATAGTTGTAATATTACACAACCACATAAAGTCTTCACGCGAATCCAACTCACGCGTATTTTTTTTAATTTCTTTTTTATGCATGTCGTGTAAGTCCTAGAATAAAACAGTAATCATGCATTCGCAATAAAAAATAATGTTTCCAGAGATCTCCCTATAATTCTCTTTTTTAATTAGTAATAAAAGAAAACAAGGGGTAGCAATTCCATAATACTCACGAAGTTCTCGTAATTACTCGGTAGCATTTCTATGAGTTGGGATACTAATTTGATAGTATGTAATTTGTTATAATAAACACGCGAAAAACTCCTTTCAACAAGTCTCGCTCATTAGGCCTCGTAACTACTAAACCAATTAAACATACCTTTATCTGATCGAATACGCACCGAAATAACCCTTTCGGCTGTTAAGGGCATTTCCACATTGAAGTGCTTTTTGTAATAAAGTTATTATTTTTATGTTTCAATAATAAAAGTAAAAGTTTTTATTAACTTGACAGAATATAAAACCTGTTATGGATTAATTTTAAATATAAAATTGGTCTATATTGAACATAAAACATTATTCTGTAATAAAGCTTAGTATAGCCATATTATATACTTCATCTTTTTTTAGCCATGAAATATTTATTGAAGTGAAAACTTCTATAGGCAGGTTTGCATGGGGATTAAATTCATGTAAGTCGTCATCGACATGGTCACGTGACGTGTTAACACTAACACTCGAAGTGCCGATAGATTTCAAACTAGATAAATGTAAACAGTTTTAATTTACACATTTTAATTTAAGATCAAACAATTAATTTGAATATCCAAAAATAACAACTGTTTGTTTATAATTTTCTATTTTTTTTTTGGCAGTCCTCATGACTGCTTTTTTTTAGATATTAAAAGAATGCGACAGTGAGCGTCGATAATCACATAATGTAAATTCGTGAAAAAGTATATTTTTTACTGTTTTGCACTCACGGCCCAGCGGTTTAATGTCAAATACGGAATAGAAGGTTATTTTATCGACAATTCTTCCACGCAAGCAAATCTGTAGGCAAAAAGTAGAGCTATTGCTCAAATGGGGTAATACTACTCTTCATACCTTTCCCTTTCCCTCATTCCCTTTCATCTTCCACATGACACATCCAGCATAAAATACGGTTACAGCGTAGGTACTATCGGCTATGGGATATATTTGTTTACTTTAATGGTATAAAGAAAGATTATTAAGTAGTATAAAAGATAAAATTATTCTAATAACATAGAATGTAGTGATGTTATATTAAAATAATTTAATAATGTCTCGGCCACCATAGTCGCTGATTTTATCAAGTGACGGAAATGTGAACTGACATAATACCAGGTGAATTCATTTATAGAAATATTAATGCTAACTCCACACGTACATAAAAAATGTCGACTATACAACATTCACTTCACGCTAAATCCCTATGAATGTGTAGAGAGTGCGTAAGAGGTAAATATTCTGTTTATTAGCAGTAAGCATTAAATGTTTTGTTTCAGGATACATAGGAATAGTGCCTTCTCTTACGTCAGCAACTTAAAAAAATATATAATTGTAAATCTTATATCTTTAAACGAGCAATTCTTGTATATATATATAATCTGAATCTTGGAAACGGTTCCAACGATTTTCATGAAATTTAGTATACAGGAGGTTTCGGGGGCGATAAATCGATTTAGATTAGTCTTATGTCTGAGAAACGCGTGTTTTCGAGTTTTCATGCAGTTTTCTTTTGCATTATTGCATGTAAAATATGATCGGTAATTTGCACGTCGAGATCAACTATCACAGGTATCCAGCTTCTAATCTCGATCGCATACAATATTTTACTTTTGTTTTTTTTTTAATTTAATATTTATTCAAGTTTTTAGTTTAAAACAAAATTGTACTTTAGGGGGAAAATTCCGAGCGAAGCTCGGTTGCCCAGGTACTATTATTTTACATGAACAGATACCAAAAAATAGGTTTAATAAATACTCTACATTTACATATGCTTGAAATAATTTAGATTTCATTAAACATTTACAAATCAGTACGTCATAAAATACGTGATTTATCGCTTAGTTTAGTAGTTTGTAGACTCAAATGTTTTTACTACTAAAAAGTAGCTAATTCCCATTCACTTTGACAGCTTAATGTTAGTTATGAACGTACCAAAAGCAGTTATATGGTCATTATCAATTTTATAATAGCTAATGTTACTATTAGGTACATATTTTCTTAAATCTGATTGTAACTGCGATATTAGGACGTATTTAAATTGTTAATCGACGATTTTATAGTATTAATTACGTGATTAGGTACATAGAAATATACTTACTTGTAAGTTGTCTGTCTGGCACTTTTAAATAAAACTATCTTTTCGGATTATTACGCGGATTTATTTTGATTTTTGGTTCCCGACGTTTCGAATGCTTTACAGAAATCATGGTCACGGGAGAGACTGAGTCACTTTTACTTATTCATGTACATAAATGATCCATACAATTAGACACAAAATTTATAGTTGCTACCATTATTAATAACTCAACCACAATGCCACTATCCCACAACATATGATCAAGAATTTTTGATTTTCACTTGACACTATACCATGTATATTGTATGAGTCATTTCGTTTCAATTACATACCTACTGCAATGCTATTCCTACAAAGTAAAGTTACTTAAGTTTGCGTACAATGTATACACACCCAAATTACATTCTGCATTTCGTTTCCTACTTCACCACCTATTCGTTCGTTGATGAAACTGTCAGAAGCCGTACCGTCCACCCCATACAATGTATCAGTATCAATCGGATGAAGAGTTTAGACTCATATAGAAAGAAGATGACCAGACATACATACATACACATGTACTTCGTCTAGTTTTTGGTAGTTGTACTTCATTGTCACGTTTGGAAAAAATGTGAGAGTAACATTTTTACTATACGCGCGCACACCGACAGCCGAAAAGTGACACGATGAAGGTAGCTGAAAGCGGCATGATGAAGTTAGCTGCATTGCTTTTACAAACAGAGAGTTGTGACATACGGGATGAAATCTTTAGCTATTTTTGATCTGTTACGCCAAAGAAGTATAACTTCTTACGTGCGCATATAAGTACACACAAACGTTGTTTTTTTTTAATTTAATCTTGAAGGGTTTCATGTAAATGTAATGTAAAATAAACTATAAGCTTTTAAAAAAATCTACTTTATATTTATTATCTGTCACTTATCACACCATCGATAATTTCATCCCAATCCTCTTATTGCAACAGTAATCGAAAGGCGTAACGTCTAATCGAGAGATCTATAATTCACAAGGAACAGAGGCGCCTAAGTAATTCCACATGTCTCAATAAATAATACCTCCACGCCCATAGCTGGTGTTCATTTGTCAATTATATTGTGAATTTTAATGAAAGCAACTTGAAATAGTCTTGTTTTAAGAATACGTTGGCAGGTACTCGATATGGCCCTGTAATGAGGTGGATCATGAAAATTAATTAAGATTTTTTCTGTAAAATAAACACATATTTTAATTCCATACTTGTTTACATAATTATTAAGTATAAATTCAAAGAAAAAAAGATAGTTTCAGGCTAAGACATCGTCATTCTCATCAGTCCATTTTTGTCTGGTACTGGACATATGGAGCATCGCACGTTATCAAGCTCAATCGTTAGCTCCTCGATTAAAGCTACGGGTATATTCATAGCAATCACTCATTCTCAATCCACATAATATTTTTGTAATGCTATCGTCTTGCACCGGATCGAACGTAAGACTATGAAATTTGACTTTTAACTAAAATAGACTTCCGGAATAATACATATATTAAAAGAACTAATATGAGACAATAATGAGCAATAAAATGTATCCTTAACTTCACTTAGAAGCAATCCTTCGAAACACAACTATAGTTACTTACATATGTATGTATGTATGTACATAACAGTAACTTGAAAAAGTTAGCGCTACGATAAGTAATTGCAAATGATTTTTTTACAAAATAATATTCATTGCATTGAAACAGCAAATTATCATGTCAATGCACATATTTATGACCAAGCCCTCGGTAGTTGTTTGGCAGCTAAGACAAAATATGAAAGATTATCTTTCGGGGGCAAAATGGCCGCCCGCCTGATGTTTTAATTAGCCCACAGGCAACACTTAGCCACAGAGCCAATTGCTTACATTTTCAGGGTTGTCTATTTTCTGAAGAATATTATGGCAAATTTAATATAGTTAAATATTAAGCGTAATAAATTTTTAACACATGTCAATTATAAATGTAAAAGTATTTTAAATAAAGGAAAATTAGAAATACAAAAATATGCACCCGAGCAAAGCGCTGGCAAGTTACTAGTCAAAATAAAATAAAACAGTTATTAGATGGGATATAAATGCAATATCTCCATATATGTATATCATTTATGTATGTATATCTTTCTTTGATTTTTTTTAAGGACAATATTGCACAAAGTAACTGTGCACAGGTAGGATAGGATAACGTAGAAATAACACACGCGCAGAAAATAAAAACACTACGCAATAAACACATGGGAAAGTAAACGCACGCAAAAAGTCTAATTGTACAAGAAGCTCTTAAAATACACAGCGTCCATATACCGTGATAAATTAACAGGAATAAGATGAAAAATAATCTTTTTTTTTTGCCCTTAGTTTTGTAATCCATTATTCATATAAACTGTTAGCTTAATTAATTTATACTCATCAGCTGTCATGAAATTTTATACTATTTTTACTTTTTTTTACTTAATCTGTAGTAACAAACAGCTCAACTGATTCACATGAGTGTAAGCATGCACATCTCAAGTCTTTAGCTAGCATATAAAATGTTAAAATATTACAAAAATATCCACTAACAGCCCTGAGCTTAGTTAGTTACTGCTAAGAGGCCATGAAAATTGTTTAACGCCTTTCCAGTGTCGACGGGCCTCTTCATTTACTTGTTAAATTGAAAGTGCGTCCTAGTGTGAGGATATAGGTAAAACTAGTAGAGACTCATCGTGGTACAACAATAAGACGATTTTGCTTCTTTAACCGATTTATTTAAAAATTTAAAGTATTTTCTATGAGCACATTTTTAACGTATAATATTTTAAAGGCAGCTTACACTTTTGACATCACGCAAAAATAAATCATGTATGTACTAGCATGCACCCCTAGGTGCGTAATAATGCTGTATTACTCCAGTATAATGTATTTATATTGTATACCAAGCATCCAAATTCGTGCAATCGTTTCAACGTGATAGAGTAACATACAAACACAAACTTGTGCAGATCCAATATACATACCTGCCTATGTTTACTTAATTTTTTTTTAATAACATTTTCCTAGTTTTTTTATAACTCTTCAGATAAACTAAGCTAGAAACATTATGCCCAAGTGGCTATTATCTATGTCAAAAAATTTCGATCCATCCTTCATTAATTGCGTAAAAATATCAACCAAGGAACAAGTCAAATGGCGACTCTATACATAAATAGGCAAAGACAAAACATTTCATTCTTATCCTCCTCTGTTTGTCAACCGATTTTCTTTTTTTTTTTGCTTAGGAGCTATTGGCGAACTTAAGTGTTATCAATACAATTTTTGTGGAAACAGGTTTTTATATAGATAAGTAAATTCTATTCATATATGTTTTCCTCAAATTTTCAATAATGGTCATCGTCCAATTTCGACCAATAGTAATTTTAATTGGCATAGATTTTTTTAAACGTACTGATTCATTAGTACGATAATAACATAAATACATAACATACATATAAAAAAAATATTTATTTTTAAAAAATATTTTTTTTATTGCAAGGGCAGTTTTTTTGTGTTCCAGTTATTATGAAGCATAATAATCTGAGATGATGTTCTCCCGACCGATTCCGGCCACAGCGGCCAATCTCATTGAGACTAGCCAACTGCGCAGGAGATATTATAGTGCTCAAGTGTACGCGCAGACACAAGTGCACTCTCTATTCCTGTCACTCTCATATTCCGGTGGGACGACTGCTCGACACGACCAGTGAGAGTTAAGGCGCAGGACCGACGGCTTTACGTGCTCTCCGAGGCACGGGGGTGAAACACCGCCAACTTCCCAACTCCGGGCTGTTACTGAGGCCTACTTATACAGAAAGACTCAATAACTAAACTTGGCCCGACCCGGGACTCGAACCCAGGACCTCCGGGTGTGCAGCCGTACATGCTAGCCACTACATCACGGAGGCAGTTGATATATAATATATAAAACATAAGAATCTGAAGGATTGATACAAATATTCACTATTTGCAAAAATCTAGTTAGATATAAAGGAGTAAATTCCTGTTATACCACTTTGCACCGTTAATTGTTTTTTTTTTAATATAAATTATAATATCTCGATCCCTGAATCATTAAGGAACATTCATATTTATACATTAATAATATATCTCGTATCGTAATCGCATCGTCCCAGTTCCATATAAAAATCTTAAAACTGCCTGGATTTGTCAGAGAGATAAATATAATATGCAAAGTAATCCTTAAGTAAGTTATCAAAGGATATTTTATTTGTGCAAAGCAATTAACACAACGCCGCCCGCTTAATTATTCTATACGATTAATCGCTTTCAATCGCGGTTTTAATATCGATAACGATCGCAAAAGAATTATGTTTATTTGTTTTTCGTTATGTTTATAATTGGTTTTGAGGTTCTCGAGATGCTAAAAAATAGTGAAAATGATTTATGTTTTGGATAGGGAAATAATCAGTCAGTTAAAATACTGTGACAAAACATTAGCGATTAAGACTAATTAATTATCTAGTTAGTAAAAGTATTCGTTTATTATAAGTTTATTTGTATTTTAATGGTGTTTGTGATGGAACAACCATAACATTTTTAGATTTGTTTATCTGTTCAATTATTCGAAGGGACTACATATATTTCAAAGAAACCAAGAATAAACAGATTTTTCAAAGAATATTCTTCATAATATAGGTTATAGGCATAAGGCACAGATATAGATCCTACTGTATATCTGTTGTTATAGGGAAAAATAACTGCCTCGACGGTTTAGTGGCTAGCATGCAAGGCTGCATTCGAATGGAAGATTTAGGTTTGAGACCCGGAACGGGCCAAGTTTAGTTATCGAGTCTTCTGGCAGTAACAGCCCAGAGTTGTGAGATTGACGATGTTACACGCCCGCGCCTCGGAGAGTATGTAAAGTGCTTGGTCCTGCGCCTAATCTCTCACGGGTCGTGTCGAAATATCGTTCCATTTTTTAAGAATAGAGCATGCACCGGTGTTGGCGCGTACACTTGTGCACATTTGCGCGTACATTTGCTGCGCAGATGTCAAGTCTCAGTGAGATTGGCCGCCGTGATCGAAATCGGTTAGGAGGTGATCATTACAGGGGAAAGTATAAGTTCACGCACTAACTTTCTAACTACCGGACTACTGCTATAATTGAAAACTTATTGACAGAAAATCTTGACTTAGATTCGAACCCAGGACTTTTCAATTAAATATGCTGCAAGTATCGGCACTGGACCCAATATTATTAGAAAAATAGTTTTCATATACATAGAGTATCTAATACGGTACAATCATACTTCTTATGTATTGAAATATTTAAAATCAGTTTTTTGGATCTAAGCAATACCTCAAAGATTTATTATATACCCTCACGATATATTTATTACTATTTTTATTAGTCTAATATATTTTTTATTGAAGATATAATATTTTAACCTATAAGTATATGTATAAGATAAAATATTATATCTATGTACATTAGGGTGGTGCGAAAAAAATTTTTTTTGTTCTTTTTTCTTAGCTTGGGGGCAGAATTTGTATTTTATAAAAAAACTAAATTATTTAAAAAAAAAAACTTAATATTTTGAGGTGGCTCACTGATTTTTAAAAGAAATAATTAATTTAAATTTTTGGTTTGAATAAAAAAAATTGTGTGAGTGATCGTGTTTGCAAACATTCAAGAATTGACGAATATAGTCATTTCCTACTCAACATTCACGGTAATACAAAAAAGTAGGTAAATGTTATATTTTCAACTTTTTTTTAACCGACTTCTTCAAAAAATAGGAGGTTCTGAATTCGTCGGAATCTTTTTTTATATATGTTCACCGATTACTCAAAGACGCCTGAACCAATTTAGATTTTTTTGTTTCATAGGGTTATAGTATACTTTCCAGGTCCAGATCTGAGGTCCCATTTAAATTTTATCGAAATAGGTATGTAGGAGTGCTTTTTAAAAAAATCAACAATAAATTATTTTTAAATAAATGGCTTAATCGAATATGTTATTAAAACTTTCTTCTTACAAATTACCTGTTTATTACGTTACACTAAAAATAGAAAAATAAAAACTTTTTACAAAAAATAAAAACCGACTTCCAGGGACTAAAAAGTAATAAATAACTAAACGGGGGTTTTCATTTAGAATAAATACCTAATAAGATATTTTCGAAGTCGGTGCCAGCCGACACAAATTAAAGCACACCGATTAATTAAAAAATTAAAATTGCAATAATGCAATATTACAGATGCCACTTGAAGCAAACAGTGTAGGCACTGAAACAACTAGAGCTATATAAAATTCTTAATACAACACATTGTCTAATTACTTGTCTGGTATAAACTTGAAAATTACCCCATAAATATTTATGCGTTTTCATTTACGGATAAATTTTCTTTATGTTATATTTAATTAATAATTTTCTATAATCAAACGTGCATATTGGTCTTTATAATATAGACAACAAAGACGATTATAAACCCTGTAAATATTGTTACTAATGAGTGAAGTTAAATTTCCCATGTATAATCCATTTTAAGCGTCAATTAAACTTTCGAAATGACTCTACTTATATGGCATTGATCGCAAAAAGTTCCTCTTCGGGTTTTACTGAGTAATACAAGTCTTGCACCCTGGTGTGCATCACGCCTATTATGTCGGACAGACGAACATGCGTTTGAATAATGTATAAGAATAGACGCCTCGGATGTTAGAGTACATTCATGTTGGAAGATAAATTGACAATACAGCAAATGTCACATTAGGTGTAAATATTTCTCAGGTTGTTACTTAAGTCTAAAGAGATCTGTAGCTCGTTTTGGTATGAACATACTAATAAACTCAATATAAAACTAAATATTGTTGCATATTGTATAGATTTTGAATGAATTTTATAATTTCAAAAAAGAACAACATTTCTACTATTCTATACTTATTATATACTAAAATAGATTTATTATTCTTAATTAACTTCCTAAAAATATAAATAAATAAAATAAAAACAAAAATACAGCAAAACAGAACTGTTCCTTAGTTTTTAAAATTTGTAAAGTTGTAAACAAAAGCCGCGTTATACATTGTGTTTTTTGTTTACGACCGACCATATTGTTTCGACACCATATTTTTTCAGACACTATACTTTATGAGCAAATTACCCGTAATTGCCTTTTAAACGATAATTTAAGAACATACGGTACCCTTGATGATAAAAATTTACCTCATCATTTACTTATAGCAAACAATCTATATATATAAAAGAAAGTCGTGTTAGTTACTTCGCTTATAACTCAAGAACGGCTGAACCGATTTAGCTGAAAATTGGCAGGGAGGTAGTTTAGAGCCAGGAGAAGGACATAGGATACTTTTTATCCCGTTCGACCGCGTTCCAATTTTTATGATATTTTAATTTTTGGATTTCTCTTAGTCCGGAATAGGTAAGTATTAAAACATATAATTAAAATGTGAGAAAGAAAGATTTTTTCTTTTTATATCTATTTAAAACGTACCTAGCGACGAACCCGAGCGAAGCGAGGGTGAGCCGCTAGTATATAATATAAACAGCTTATGGATAGCTAATATGCAAGTAGCTAGAACCTGTACGGTATAATCATTGTATATCTATACATATAATAAAATTGTAACCAAGCCGAATCTGTACATTAAATTTTTTTTGGAAAATCTTATTGAAATAGACATTATTATCGATATAGAGGCCGAATCTATAGTTTTTAGAATTTTTGTCTGTCTGTCTGTTACCGCATCACGGAAAAACCACCGGAGCGCTTTTGATGAAATTTGGTATGGTAATATCTGGTTATCCGGGTCAACATATAGGATACTTTTTACCGCGGAAAAATATGTCACTGCTGAGAAAAAAAACAAAAACTGCAATGAAAGAGTATACTAATATGTACAACCTAAGAATTTAGTTTTTGGTCATCTGAACGCGGGCGGAGCCGCGGGCAATCCTAGTAGCCTATAATAATATGAACAAAAACATTGAATCTAATTTAAATCAAAACATAAATGGTTTGGAGTTCTCTTTTCTGTATTCTTTGTCTTTTTACATGAACATTGAAAATCTCTAGACCGCGCACAAGCCTTTAACAGGGCTGCTACTGTTATCTATATAAAATACTACAATGTGTAGCTAAGATTAACATGTTTATAGGTAATAAAAATATGGCAGTTAAATCAATAAACAATCATTTTAATAAGCGTTTGTCGCTTTTATGGCTGCTTAACTCAAGCTTTGAGAGCTTTGCAATAAGCAATTCTTTTAGAATATACATACGAGTATATAAATATGTGCTTAAAGCTGGGACACTACAACTTTATGGTCATCCACATCGCCCCAAACCCCGACTTCTTCTTTAGAGGAGGAAGTATTTCGATTTATTAATGTAATGAGAATTTATATAAAAATTCACGCTGGCGCTGTCTATATAATAATATTATAATTTATGACTACAAAACGCACCTAGACATGAACTTAAGTCCCTGATTGGCAATAAAGTTATCAAGATTAAAAGCAACAATTTTCTCAAATGTAGGCAATAAAAATGATTTTAAAAACACTATATCATCATTCTTAATTATTCGAAGAGATAGCCAAATAAAAGCTATGCTTATCCAAACAGGTACCCGCTTCGACGCTTAATTGACTCCAATTCTTAGAAGGTAATTTCACAAATTACTTTTAGCTACCGGATTTTAAGATCGACACCGGACAACAGTTGGAACCTTGTCACATTAAGCACATATATGGTTAAACATGAGAGATGTTTTACAGGTTAGTTCCACAAGGTTGCATGGGTACCGGTAGACAGAAAAAACAACGGTGCAGCGTGTCCCCAACGCGATGTTGTTGGTCGATTTGACTTTTGGGCTTTTTGAAATGTTTACTTTTTTACTCATTATGAGATAACATTATATACTTACTTGCAATTTCTATTACATTTATAACTACAATATATTTATTTAATAGATTATGTAAATGTTGTTTATCCGTATTAATATTACTAATGTGAAAGTTTGTGAGTATGGATGTTTATTACTCTTTCACGCCATAACGACTGAACAGATTTGGATGAAATTTGGCACAGAGATAGATTATAGTCTGGAATAACACATAGGATACTTTTTATCCTAAAAAAATGTACGGTTCCTATGGGTTTTTTTTCTTAGAAGCGAATCCGAGCGAAGCGAGAGTAAGCTACTAGTAAGAAATATATTTATATAAATATCATTGTTTTTGTTAATAAATACTCTTATATAATTATCATATTCGGTTACCTATTGAAAAGATTACTTATCTTTAATTTTTAAAACATTCATAATATCATTATTTCTGTTAAAATATTTAATAATAATTCGTCGCCAAAATTTCTGTTAAACCGCAACACTGTCCGTATCAAGAAAAAGTATCACTTAAAATTTTGTATCCAAATTAAAATTCGTAAAGTTTGTCGTCGTATGCGTCGCGTTGATATCGAAAAATTTTCGTGATATAAATTTCCTCATAATTAAGCTTAATTTGTATGACGATCACAGCATAAAGTACATACCTACTTAAAATGTAATTACACGTAAAAAATATCCATCATAAAACTTGTTCACGTAATGATTTTTCTCATTATGGTAAACATCTACAAATTCCTCTTAAATTGCCACCTCAGAAATGCTTATTAATCTGTGTTCATAATGATCTCCATACCGTCCAGTTAGTGTTGCCATCGGAATATTTCTATCCAATTAACTTGTTACATTCTCGCTTTTGAAAATAGCTACTTGTAAAAAAAGGTATATCAAAGGCGCGTTCCCCGAAACTCGACCATTATTGACCGTTACCTCCCAAATAGAGCGCGATCGAAATGTTCGATAAACTCCTTCACGTGGGCTCTACTAATTGGTGCAATAAATTTGGAACGACGCGACAAGTTTGAATGCATTACTTGAACCCTATTACTAGTTTAGAATGTTATATTTTTCATAGACACAACTGGTATATCGAACTCAGCTTCCCAGAATAAACTAAATACTAATCTCGTCTCAGCAGATTCATGTCGGGACGCAACGCGACGAATTGTCTCATTTAAATTTCATTTTTAAATAAATGAAAATATGTATCCATGTACGTGAAAAAAAATACTATATCATTCTAAAGCCAGCATGATGTTCATACATAAATGATACACACCATTATAATTTTCATATTTTATATACAACCTAACTTTCATTAAAACTTTCAGGCTCATCTCTTATTTGACCATTCTAGGTGAATTTAAAAAAAAACTTTGTGAGGAAAGCCTCTTTATATAACTTTTGTGAACAGTTTCATGCTCTTCAAGTCTCAATGAAGGTTTAGACTTATAATCATCAGTGTTTTGGGCTCTCGTCTTTTGCATTACATTCACATTACATATTTGCTCTTAAAGCCCTAAATCCTTAAAAAACTTTACAAAAAATTCAACATCATTAAAAATAAAATGACCCTCATATAATATATGAAATATATAACATTGAAAGATTTTGACGAACACTTAGCAAAATAATTAAGTGAAAAATAACATAAACAAGTAAAGACGTAGAAAGAATAATTTGGTCTTACATTAATCAGATCTCAATTAGTACAAAAAACTTAACTATTTTAAATTAAAAAAATAAGAATCGTTTCCAACTAAATAATTAACGTAGCTATTATTTAAAATGCCATTACATTATGATAAAAAACTCTGCCAACACAATTCCCCCTTAATACGAGTGCAGATATACCTAAGGATGTTCGGAAGCTGAGATGTCTCGGATGAAAAGAGACAAGCTTTTTCGTCTTTTTTAATTATATTTATTGTCCTCGTTATATTTATTGTGTTTCTCGCTACCGTGCGTGCTTAACGATTTCAGAGATAGCGGGTGCATCCAAATTAGGTCGTGTTTGGGTGCCATGCAAATAACCTCTTTTGCATACACAAAAACAGACGAGATGGCCGACGCAAATGAAAACATCGTTACCTGATGCAAATTATATTGAAAAATCCGATATTTAAATCGTTATTTTAGAGTTATTAGGGCAGCTGGAGCCTTTTATGGAAAACAGTCTTAAATTTTCTCTTGACTTTTGTGAACTACATGCAGTTTTTATATTAAATAAGCAGTTACTTAAAAAACTTAACAGACTACTCAATTTAGCCATACTTTCCTTTGAATGATTATATTACTCTACCTACCATCATTTACTTCGTATTCGACCTCTCGACCTCGTTTGGTTTTTTCCTTCGCAATAATTTGATATCTTTATACTCAATTCTTATCTTATTTTATATGAAAACTAAAAGATAAGCGCATAATTATTTTTTATTCAGACCATAAACATATCATAGCGTTATCAGGAAATAAAATCAGATTTAACCATTTGGAAGAACCCTTATCAACATCTAACGGCGATTGTTAGGAACATTTGCAAACAAAGGGCGGATTGCAGCCGAACTTTAAAGGAAATAATATAAGGCTTACAAATAAGTTCCTTACTCTTTTTATTATTAATTACAACAACTATTGCTTAAAAACATAAAAAAAATTAAATTAAAGTCATTCATAATTATTTTTCTATCTTTAGCAGAAGAATTCTTTTTAAAATTTACATGAGACATCTCCTGAGGTATGACGTATTCATTCAAAGACTTGTGAGGATAATTCCATAATTGACGAAGAAATCGAGTGATATACGAGTATAATCGTCTAAAACAATAACACTCATGGCATAAATTGAATACTAAAAGTTTGTTATATTTAAAAAAAGCTGTAGGTAAGATTACAATAAAAAAGCATAAGTCTGTAAGTGTTTTAAAGGTGTTAGTTAATACATTTTTCATTTTTTTTAAACATTTTTGTATCAATGAATGTTCTGATTCTTTGAACCCTATAATATAATTACATTTTTTAAGTTTTGCTTCATGATTATTATTGGATGATTTTTAAACGATGATAATTAAAGTTAATTAATAGTAAAAAAATCATTTTTAAAAATAACCTTTTATTGGTTTACAAGCGTTTATTTTCGTCTTTTTAGTATATTAAAATAAAAGCTGTTTTTTTTTTAAATCTATTAATTTATTTATCTATTTTTTGAGATTACAAATTATGATATGGGTGCACTATTTAAGGCAACTGAATCATAATTAAATGATTTTACAAAATTTTGTGTCTGTGCCGTTGACTGCTGAGGAGATCTCTCATACCCTGTGTGCAGCAGCCAGGCCATGGTGGAATTTAGAACAGGCTATTATAATTGAATATGTATACAAGATTGCGTATCTGTATTGTTGACCGAGGGGAGATGTTTCATTTGCAGCCAACTCTGGAAGCAGCAGCCAAGTCATGTTTGGTTTTAGAAAGGGCTAGAAAAATTGGTTGCGTACATAAAATTTTGTATTGAGAAATTCTCCGCCAATCCTAGATTGCCAATCCTTGATCATAAAAAGTCGATGTCATCGGAACTGAACTGACATGTAAAATTTTTACTCTGTTCCTACTTAACCTACAGAATTTATTCTAATTCAGCTTGCATTTGACCAATACAAACATACAAACTAGCAAACATTGCAAATTAATACTTTTGAAGAATATAATTATTAAATCATCCAAATACTTCATCAATTAATGTGTTTGAACTTGGCACTTTATAATCCATCTTTGCAGAGAATGTGTAATTGCGAGGCGTGTGCTCACAAAAAATATGAATGAATCGAAATAAGTCACATTATACACCTATCACGTATAGAAAATACATAATATCTGACATTATGCTTTTATATTTGACCTACCTGGTGCACCATTTAATGTATTATCTGTCAAAAGAGACATAATAATTCAAAATAACTGCGTGTGGTACTTATCAAAACATTGGTCAAATTTTACTATTCTTAGAATATATTTGTATTTTCGTACAATTCGAGGTGTATAATGCAAAAATGACTGTATACAGCGAGTGAGCAGTTTTGAAACTTTTGCAAAGCTTTTTAGTCAATTTAATTCTAACTAATATTAGCCCAGTGATCGAAATTCAACTACATAATCATTTTTTTTTAATAATGCTAAATAGATAGAGTAAAAGATAAACAAAAAAATCTATTGACAAACAGAGGAGAGAAAGGCACTGAACTATTTTGTCTTGGCCTATTTATATATGTATATAGATATCAAATATGATAGGAAATCTACAATTTAATGTAACATACAAAAAAAATCAATTTAATAATATTATTATATTAAATATTAAAATAAAAATATATGAATTACCTACTTTACTAAAAAAGTTATGTGCCTAATTAATAATTAAAGTCACATCCAAAGAAAGACAAATCCTAAGTTTAAATTAAAAGTTTTAAATACTATCAACGATCAAGTCGAGTGAGATGCCATACACAGTTTCGTTTACGTAAACATGAACGGACGAGCTTACAATATCTCAGCAGGTTGTTTCACGAACCTCTGCAGAGTACACTGAAGAATGAGATCAGTAGGTAGGTACATTTTTTTATCATTATCTCGAGCTTTTATACGGACATCACATATCTATACATATAATAAAATTGTAACTAAGCCGAATCTGTACATTAAATATTTTTTGGAAAATCTTATTGAAATAGACATTGTCTATACAGAGGACGAATCTATAGTTTTTAGAATTTTTGTCTTTCTGTCTGTTACCGAATCACAGAAAGACCACTGGAGGGATTTTGATGTTTATTATGGTGATAGCTGGTTATCCGGGTCAACATATAGGATACTCTTTACCGCGAGAAAATATTTCATTTCTGAGAAAAAATACAAAAACTGTAATGTAAGAGGATACTAATATGTAAAACCTAAGAATTTGGTTTATGGTCATCTGAACGCGGGCGGAGCCGCGGGCAACGCTAGTTCTTACATATTTGTATAAGTTTGTATCATTAAGCACTGATTGCTCAATATTCAGATAACTTATTCAAAAGATAAAGTACAAGGTAAACAAATTAAAATTTAAAATACAGTTATGTAAATAAAAAAGTTCATAGGTATAATACTTTCTTAGATTTA
This sequence comes from Brenthis ino, assembly GCA_921882275.1. Taxonomy (NCBI): domain Eukaryota; kingdom Metazoa; phylum Arthropoda; class Insecta; order Lepidoptera; family Nymphalidae; genus Brenthis; species Brenthis ino. The sequence goes on from OV170222.1 coordinate 19,271,703, forward strand.
CGCGAATGTTTGACATTATTAAATAAAACTATCTTTTCGGATTATTTCGCGGATTTATTTTGATTCTACAGGCAAGTGGATGGAGTGGCCATGGGTTCGCCAGTCTCCCCCGTCGTAGCCGACATCTTCATGGAGGACTTCGAGGAGACTGCTCTGAACACATCACCCGTGACCCCTCGTTTCTACAAGCGGTATGTAGATGACACTTTCACAATATTACCATCTGATAAAATAACTGTATTCTTAGAACACCTTAATTCTATAAATCCTAAAATACAATTTACAATGGAATTAGAATCGGACAAAACCTTAGCTTTCCTAGATGTATTAGTTAAACGTAACCCAGATAACACCTTGAGTCATACTGTGTATAGAAAGAAGACCCATACTAATAGGTACCTGAACGGTGAATCTCACCACCATCCTTCACAGTTAGATACCGTGGGAAAATCTCTGTTTCAGAGAGCGCGCGGGATCTGTGACGAGCAACACCTGGCCGGAGAACTGCAACGTGTCAAGCAAGTTCTGCGTGACAACAAGCTGCAAGTGCCGCGCCTGCGTCACAGTGACCGAGTGAAACCAGCCACAGTCGAGCGCGTCCCTGCAGTCTTGCCATACATGAAAGGAGTCACTGACAAGATTGGCTACATTCTAAAGCGAGCTTCAATTAAAACTTACTTCAAGCCGCCAAAGAAAATTAGTCGGTTCTTACCACCTGTCAAGTGCCACATCCCTCTACAAGATGCAGGAGTTTACAAGCTTGATTGTGATTGTGGGCTCTCTTACATTAGACAAACAAAGCGATCCATTAGAACCCGGGTCAAAGAACACATAGCTGATGTGAAGCACCGTCGCAATACAACATCTGCTGTCTGCAAACATAGTCAGGACCGCCCAAGCCATTATATTCGTTTTGATAGACCTCAAATCCTGGCGAAAGAAAACCGATATCGCCCTAGAATGATTCGAGAAGCCATAGAAATTAAAAAACATCCAAATTTCAATAGGGAAGATGGCTGGGTACTACCATCGTCATGGGATCCTGTTATTAATATAATAAAATCAAATAATAAATATAAGCATAACAGACAGACAGATGTAGTAAGTTCATACTGTGTAGATCAAAATGACAGCTTATCAGATTAATATTTTTCATTTGTAAAAGTATATATGAATAGTGTTGCTTAGTAAGTTGTTTTTAAATAATAGCAAACTAAATTAAAATGATTATCCTTAATTAATTTTAACTTTTTTAAATTACACATAGAACAATTATATGGCTTTAATAATTAATACTATATTTTTATATTTTTATTTATGGTTATAAATATAATAATGGCAACACTAAATATAGATTACTAATTAATATTTTTTAAAATTGTAATAATTATAAAAATAATAGCAAAAATTAAATAAATAATTTTCCATATTCAATTATAATTAAAATTATAAAAATGTTTAGAGTTAAAAATATTGTAATGTAATTGGTGCAATTTTCATTTTGTTAATTGTGGGTAGGCTGTCTGTAACAACTATATCTTTAAGACATGTAACGCCTCAGTCTCTCCCGTGACCATGGATGCTGTAAAGCATATGGATGCTGTAAAGCATTCGAAACGTCGGGAACTAAAAATCAAAATAAATCCGCGAAATAATCCGAAAAGATAGTTTTATTCATAGGTATATCTTACTTTCAGTCCATCAGTTTATTTTATTTGTGTTTAGTTTATTTAACGATTACTATAGGAACATGGTAATGTATTCTATCTCATTCTCTCGCGGCTTAATCCTATATATTTATGTGTTTATCTCTTTTTAGTGTCACATTTCCGTTTCATTTTCGTTTCATCGAGTTTCAAATCACAACGACTCAAAAGAATTTTCACTTCAAAAATAAAAAATGTTGATGTAATATTCATAAACCTTTAGCTATACATACTATTAGAGACATTTTATATTTTAGAAAACTTATCCAAGAGCAATTTTATTTTATAAAATATACACTTATAAGTTAAATTAATAATTTTCCATATACTGTTATAAATATACTTTAAATATATTGTACACTTAAATATGAGTAATTATAGTATAAAGTAATTAAATATATTCAATTAACTATGTAAATTGACATAGACAATGTGCATTTCTTTATGAATTTTATTTATAATGTGTTAATAACATTTGAACAATAGATATTTGATAGGAATGCTTAGTTTTAATGACGTAAAAATATCGAACGTCTTCTCATTGAGAACAATTATGCGAAACTGACTTAGTGCGAATGAATACATTTACGGAACTTTGTTATTAGCAAGTTATAGTAAATAACAGTGTTTCTTTATATTGTATAAGTACGTAATTAAAATTAACTATCTCATTGGTCTTTTTGCAAGCATAAACTGCCACATTTTACTGGTTTGTGACCTGTAGGAGTGTAGTAATTAAATGTTTCTCATATCTTGATCTCGCTTAATTATTTATTTGCGTGAACATAACATTACAATGATTAAATAATCACTTTTGAACTAAAAAGGTTGACGGACTTTAAAATAATTTTAAAAATATTTAATTACCTATTCCACTGCTAGAGGCTTTTTTCGTTTAGTCTTATTTGGTGCCACCCTTATAAACCAAACCACCCATTAAAAAAATTAGAAAAAGCAAAAACTTTAAATAACTTTTTCTGCTCTGTTTGTTAACCGGTTATCTGTTTTTTTTTTAGACACTGACGATCTTTAATGTTATCAATAAAAATTTAAAAACATAAAGGTTTTAATATAGAATTTCTATTCAGCCTGCCTATCTGTGGACCCTTTATCGAAAGTGTATGACGAGAATAATAACAATGCAAGTAGTAACGCTTGACACTCTGCTCCCTCTAACTATCCCGCAAGGGGCATAGCGAGATGTGTGTATATTTGTGTGTTTTATCACTTTGAGCTAATCCAGCAAAAACTACTACAGGTAAGTACCTACTAAATACTAATAATATTAAATATATTAATAAACAAATAAAATTAAACATATTATATACCTACTTCTAATATCAGAATTTTCTAATAAACTGAAATATCAAAGGTTTCACCTGTATAAATAAATACCAGTCCCCTTTTTGCTATAAAACATGTTACATGTTAAAAATATAAACAATTTAAAAAGTTTTTTGTAATTTATATATTTACAATATATATAAACTTTTAATATATATAAACTCCTTTTCACATAAAGACCTATAAGGTCGTAAAGTGTTAGACATATTGATATACAACACCATGCCCGCCACCGTTGCATATCCATTTAATTGTAGCCTCGAACATTGTATTGGCGTAGAAACGCGACAAAAACCGCCTCCGATATAACGAGAATCGTTAGCAGATTGGCACTGAGCTACTTAACATTCTTGCTGGGAAAAAATTGTTTTTCAGCCATCTTTATTGCGTTAGGGTTGTCATATATGAATTTATTTTGAATTTTAATATTTGATCTCAGAAACGAAAAGTACTCTATAAAATTTGAGCCAGTGCCAAAGAACAGTTCGAGGAAAAGTGTTCCGTATATTATATATAATGGTAATTTAAAGTGTTAAGATTTCCTAAAGCGAAACTAAAATTTTAGAATTTATCCATAAAATATTAACTTTCAATTAAGTATGTAAATAAAAATACAAGTTTAGCTAAAGTAATCAAAACTGACAAGACGCAAGACGTTCATTATGTTTTACATTTAATGTAAAAATTATATGTATAATATTATATTACATTTATTTCACTAGCAACCCTTTTTTTTAACGTTGGGAAATGCATTTACGCACGAGGTGTGGGACTCACCGGCAAAGCCAGTACTACCCACTAAAACCCAACGAAACCTTCCCCCGTCTTAATGGGGGCGTCGCAGGATCGCTTACGCATTCAACTACGACGCCCCGACGGCAGGTCTGCCGAAGCAGACCACAACAACCACGGGGTTGCTCCACAGTCCACTCTGCTATCAGAGAAGTACCAGGAGCAACCCGCATGGTACACTGCCCTCCGAAGAGGGCCACCTCCCACCGCCCACCGAAGTGGGCCACCTCCCTGTGCGTTTCTTGGCTTCGCGCCCGGTTGGGTTGCCAGGCACTACTGAGCCCCCCCACCACGACAAGGTGAACACACGTTGGGGGGTTTCACTAGCAACCCTTTTTTTTTTTTTTTATAGTTGGGAAATCCTATTACGGATACCACCCGACTTCCCCCCAGGGTGGTTATGTGGAGACTCTCCGGCTAATGAGACCGGCATACCCACTAAAACCCAACTTTCCCCACAGCCGCCATGTGGGACGCCACGGGACCGCTTTCGCATACAACCGTAACGCCCCGACGGTTGGCCGAAGCCACCAACCATGAGGCCGCCCCAAGCGAGACGACCCCATTATGGGAAGACTTGCAACCCTGAACGTGAGACTGCTCCTAAGTCCACTCTGCTGAACAGAGAAGTACCCGGAGCAGCCCCACACGACCAAACACCGCCCACCGAAGTGGGCAACCTGCAAAAATAAGCGGCCTAAGCCTGTCCTTCCACACCCAAATTGGGCAACCTCCAACAACGCCCGAAACCAAGCCCACCCCAAACGGCTGCAGGAGTAGAGGATGCGACAACGCCGACACTCCCCTTCCCCTACAGCCCCACCGCGTCCACCATCAACGGTGGTGGCCCCGCTAGGCCGCAGGAGATAGGGACGAGCGGCGCATCGCCATACCGACACTCCTCTTCCCCCGCGGCCCCCCTACCGTCGGCCCACCTCCGGACCAAGATGGCTGCCGACACCCACGCCAGACGCAGGACCACCGAACTGGCCCCGCTCCAGCCGCCGCACCGACGGGCTAGCCCCGGCAGCACGGCCCGCGCAGCGCCTCCTACCGCGAAACGGCCGGAGACACCGCGCTACCTCCAAGAAGGAGACGGCGCCCTCCTGACACCGCTCCCCCTGCCCCTCCTGGCTGTTGGTCCGCGCCGGATTGCTCCGGTACCACAAGCTCCTGTCTGGGGGAACAGTCGCGAGTGGCTTCCCCTATCCGCCACCCGGGGGACGCGTCCGGTAGCAGTCAGCCTCTGCCCCGGATTCACTAGCAACCCTAGTTTAACAACGAATTAATTAATTTAATAAAAATGACTACATACCTACTTAAAAAAAAAGAAAGTCTTCCCGGCCATGTCAGTAATAGTACACAAGTATGCACAGTCATTAGCCAACAATAAAACCATGGATGCGTTCAGATTATATTTAATTTGATTGAATACTGAAAGTATGATTCATAACAATGCTTTGTTATCTTTACTCGCTCGTGTCTGACGTCGGTTCCTCGCGCTCGCCGCTACACAATGGTACCTAAGCCCTATTTTATATTACCTATAATATAAAAAAACCCCTCAAATCAAATCCATTTTTATCTCTATCATAACTCAAATGTCTGTATTTTCTAAATCAATAGATTTTGAAATTTACTTCAAAATTGAATCATTTTCAAGTTATTGGCGAACGAAAAAATATGGTAGGTAATAGTCACATAAACGCCTAAAGATTTTGTCATGTACATTCAAAATAAAGTGGTCAAATGTGTGTTGAATTAGCACACGAAGGGTTTCGAACCATCGTACATGTACTTTTTATTAATATAACCTTTATTCTATGTATGTAGTATATTAACTTCAATGATCGATTACGAACATTAAAAAAAAATTGTATTTTTACTTTTTTTTATTTTTTTTATTATTTGTTGTATGTAATGTAATATTACCGTGGTTGGACAGCGGAGGCACATTCGGGTACGGAACCCTAAAAAACATAGTCTCTTGCCCGATTTCACCAACGTCACCTAAGTTTAAGGGATGCCCTAAGCATTGTTAGGGGGCTGTTAGGGGACAGTTTCTGTTTCACCGACAGTTTTTTTTTTTTTTTAATAAAGCCGGAACTCTTCTGACGTGGTGGTCAGAAACTTTGTTTACAATTTGGAGTTTTTTACAATATTTTATGACCAAAGGAATTTTGATTTTTTACATTTGTTGTTTACTATTTCTTATTCTATTGAGAGAAGCTATCTTTTGTTATCCAAAGTTATTACAGTGTTTGTTTACAAATTGTTTACTTATTTCTTATATTTTATTTGTATACATTACAAGGTGAAGGTAGTAATTCTTATTTCTACTTAATTTTTATCTTAGCTTATTTGCCGTGTAATTTCTATTTCTTAGTTTATACATTATTTTATCCTAGAGATTGTTGTCGTGTGGTTTCTATTTCTATATACATATGCTTTCATCTTTTTCTTAAGTATTATGCTTATATTATTTATAATATAGGTTAATACTAGTTTCTTACAATTATCTTTTACTACTGCTAGGTAAGTACTGTATATTTTTATCTTTTTTTTTTCAGTACTAATTTTATTTACTTAATTTTAATATAATTATTGTTTGTGGTTGTGGTCCTACTGAATTAACACTGGTCAGCAAAACATTATGTTTTCTGTTTCAGGTTTGCAGTGGCGTATTCTATTGTGCTGTTTCGACTCATGCTTTCGGGGTAAAGTATATATTTGCCTCGAGGTATAGTCATTATACCTTGCTTATTGGAGTCTGATGCGATTTCTCCTGTTCTATTTTTGGCCTCAGCTATAAGCCACACTTGAACGGGCGAGGGCATCCCATTTCTTCCTCACTGGGCAGTGCAAGTCGAAGCTGTTGTGGTTGGTCTTCGCACATTTGGCCTGCTGGCAGTTCTTACAAGAGGGTTCTTCACCTGCCTGCTGGCTGGGGCATTCGCTACGCATGTGAGGGCCGGAGCAATGGCTGCACAGGTCCACACTCTCCGTGCACCATTTCTTCCCGTGTCCAAATGCCAGACATCGTGAGCACTGCACCAGTGGTGAAAGGTCAAACACTGGGACCCTTTGGATGTCCACGTAAACTTTACCGGCTGTTGTTAGCGCCTTCCAAACTTGTGGGGATACCTCTAGAACCACGTGGGTTTCCATCGGGTTCCTTGCCCTTCGTCGATGTCTAACCTTCATTCTATACTCTTCTGTTGGTATGTGATGTAATATTTCATAATTTTGCTTTACTAGTGATTGCAATATGTCTTCGTCTGTGTTGCTTTTGTTAACATTCCGGATAATTACTAGAGGGTCCTTATTTTCTTTGGTTTCCACTCTGAATTTGTTCTTTTCTAGTTTCTCCCTTATGCTATCTATGTCGTCCTTCCTGTCACAACCGATAAGCACCTTTTGATCCTTTACCTTTCTCAGCTTAGAAATCTGGAGTCCGGTATTTCTCGCGTTTAGGGTTTTCTTGATCTTCGTTATGACTTCTTCGCTAGTGTCGTTTACATCTTCCGTACCTACAAGTAGGCAGAGGGTCGGTTTTGGTAGTGGTACTTGTTGTAGTACTTGCGAGTAGGATGCTGGTGTTGGTATTGGCTTCTCGGTTAGTGTAGGTTGTGTTGTTGGTATTGCTTTAATCTCTTCTTTAATTTCCTGTAGGTCCTTTTGAGTTTTTTCGCTTAGTATGTTTTGTTTTTGTATTTCTTCCACCATTTTGTTGTTGCTTTTCTCCTCCTTTATTATTCTTAATTCCGTTTTCAAGTCCAAGATTTCTTGTTTTAGTTCTAAATTTTGTGTCTTTACTTGTTCTAAAAATTGGTCTAGTTTATTCTTTATTTCTTCTGTTTCCTGCTGTTGTTTTACTTATACTGGTGTCTGGTCGAGTCTTTCCATTACCGCCGCTAGTACCTCTCTGGCTAGATCTGTCATCTCGCAGTTTATGGAATCTAACATATGGTACAATTTTGTTGCATGAAAGTTTATATTTTCTTTTATTGTTGATTTTATGTTCCCTGATTTGTTTAGGTTTTCGATAATGGCGTCGTAATGTTTTTCTGCTCTACTATCTAATTCTTGTTTAGGAGGCATGATATCAGATCTTTGCCTTATTAGTTTAGTTACATTAGGGGGTAGAGGTAACCCCCCCAACGTGCGTTCATCTTGTCGTGGTGGGGGGGCTCAGTAGTAGTAGCGAAGCTAAGAAACGCACAGGGAGGTTGCCCACTTCGGTGGGCGGTGGGAGGTGGCCCTCTTCGGGGGGCGGTGTACCTTGCGGGTTGCTCCTGGTACTTCTCTGATAGCAGAGTGGACCTTGGAGCAACCCCATGGTTGTGGTGGTCTGCTTTGGCAGACCTGCCGTCGGGGCGTCGTAGTTGAATGCGTAAGCGATCCTGCGACGCCCCATTAAGACGGAGGAAGGTTTTGTTGGGTTTTAGTGGGTAATACTGGCTGTATTACGCCGGTGAGTCCCACACGTCGTGCGTAAATGCATTTCCCAACGTTAAAAAAAAAAAAAACAAAAGGGGGTAGAGGTAAAGGTACGGGTGGGGGTATTGGTAGCTTTGATGGTGATGGTGATGTCGGTGTTTCCATTTTTGCTATTTTGCTCGACGTGGCTTGTTGTTTAGCGGTTTTCGCCTTGGCCGCTGGCGGTTTGGACGTTTTGGAGGGTGTCCTCTGCATGTTTGAGTCCGGCTCCTTTTATTAAATTACTGCTAATATTTGAGTGTACAGGGCTCAAGTCACAGTCTTATGATAATATTTTTCGCGGTGTATAGGTCCGCTGTCTATGTCCTAATTAAATCTATCTTAAAACACTATTTATATCTTAAATAATTTCCGAATTGGAAATATATCTATCTAATACTATTGTAGTATATACAAAGGATAGTGAACTTTTGTTCTATTTTATAGATTGGCTATTTTCTTAAAAACTACTGATTGGATTTCGATGCGGTTTTTTCTGTGATAATCTTGAAGAGTCATAGATTTTTTTTTTTATAAAGTTCCTTTAAAGTTCAGCACTTATTTTTCGAAATTTGAAATGTCTATAACTTCGTCACTATTTTAGATACGGCTTTGCACGATACCTTTTTGTAATCTGCGCGTCTTGCTCTCTCCAGTGTTGGTGGGTAGGAGTCTCCGTCTCTCTCCGTTTGCGAAAGAGAGAATTCGTCAAACTTATTTTTTTGAGCTTTTCGACCACTTCCCGGAGTCGGAAAAATCCGGGAGTGGTGTCGTTTGAAAGATCTTGGGGAGCACTTTAAAACGCACAAATAAAATTAATACGTTGTCGATCTAGATCGAGCAGCACACGCGAAAACAGTTTGAAATTTTTCAACTTTGTCACTTTTTGTCAATTTTTGGCTAATTTCGTGCACAATTTTTGTCACTATTGTTATATAAATATACGTTAACACTTAACACACTATTTAAAACAATTTTTAGCAAAATTTTCAGTCCTTTTTCTATTATTTAACGATTTTTATAACTTTTAACGCCGTTTCTTTACTGTTTCTTCAACCGGAGCGCCGTTTTCGACGATCTGAGCGCGTCCGTTCGCTCCCGGTATCAAGCAACACTTCTTTCACCGACAGTTAGGGGTCACCTAAATATTAAAAGGCCCCCTAAATTTAGGTGCTCGAAATATGGGCTTAAAGAAGATCGTAAAACTAAATTTAATTTAGGGGCTAGTTTTGGGGACTTTTAAGTTAGGGATCTCATACGTAGGTGGTAGCTTATGGGTTGTTGATGAAATCGGGCATTTAAATACACGTTGCACAGATCCAATTAACATGATTTCTCGCTTTTATTCCATCCAATTAAATTAATATTTATCAAACTTAAAGCGTGTATGCAGTATGACGTAGTTATGTTTTAACGAAACTAATTTCTTACATAACAATTTCACTCGCAGCTCCACTCGCGTTAAATGTATTTTGATAAGCTTTAGGTTTATAACTCACACTGCGTCCAAAATCTTTAGCATTTTTAATTATTGTGAAGCGTGTGTATTTTCTGTACATTTATGCATAATGAATGAATTGTTCTTAATGTCTGCCCCCAGAATATCATAATATTACGCATAAAATTTTGTGAAGGGCTATATTTGGGATGTAATAGAAGGAAAATTATTTTTTTTATAAAAAAAAAAATTCAAGCTTTTTCCTTGCGTATCACTCACGTTTTTTAGATTCTGTTCCTTTAGAGCATAGACAGTTCAATAAATACATTTTAAGCTGAAGGGGGGTTACCTTTAGTGTTTTAAGGTAAATAAAAATATAATTTCGAGCGACGTCACAAGCTTTATTCTCTAAGTTCTTATAATGTTAATAACCAATTTTCCCCCCCGGCTTCCCACGCGAAGCTGCACAGGAATAAAAACAACCTATGATTTGATTGTTAAATTTGTTAATCATGAACACAAAAAAATTATGAGTATATATACCACCTATGTATATATTACTTCTATTTTTGAAGGTATACTTCTTTTAGCACATATGGAAAAAATTGTGAGAGTAAAATTTTTACGATGCGCGCGCACACCGATAGCCAAAAAGCGACATGATTAAGTTAGCTAAAAGCGACACAAGTTAGCTGCATTCTTCTTACAAAAAGAGAGTTGTGAAATACGGGATGAAATCTTTAGCTATTTTTGTTCTGTTACGCCAAAAAAGTATAACTTCTTACGTGCGTACATAGTTTACATAAATACACACACACGCGTTTTTTTTATATGGAAGTACTTTCTCACTAATTATTACTATACCTACAATGACAGTCCAATATTAAAACCAATATCAACAATACATGTCGCAATTCATTCTTTTTATTAAACCATCTAAAACGTTTACGTTTCACTTCAAAAACGTTTATAGAGTCGTATCGTTCGTGGAACGGAAGACTCCTGATGCGAGGAAAATCGATCATTTGAAATTGCATTTTATATAGGTACCTATTTTGTACGGTGGAAAGCGTTCTTAAAGTGGAAATTTTATAGAAAATTTTTTCTATTTACATACTTACTATCTTAACATATTTGTTATTATTTAAATTAATATTTATAAAAATCACTATATATTGTATATTTATCCTTTTATCCGTGCTGTGTATAGTTCTAATTATAGCATTTTTCATTCAATTATGATGATTTTTTATTAAGTTTTATCAAATAACTTGATATGCATTACACTGTACGAACACACACGTGTGTGTTTGTGTGTATAAATATATATGTATGCAATATACACAAAAACCAGAGTACAATAGAAGTATATAATTAAAATCCTTTTTCATTGTTTACACTTCACGCTTCATTTATTCTTACGTTATTTAACAACGCTATTGACATTTAGGCTTTTATATGATTAATTACAATTTCAGACCAGTTTGTTTCATTGAAAATGTCAAGTGAACAATTGGCATAAGTATAATGACCGTTTTTGTAGCAATTTTTATAATTGGATTCATAATTACGATAATTATAAGTTGGCATTCAGTCGTCGTATGGACATAATTAAATTATGAACAATTTCAACGTTCTTCATTTATGTTAATATGCTGTTTGTTCTGCTATTGCAACATACAAATTGATTATTCAAGTGTAGGTATACTACTTTTTTCCAATTTATTGTATTGGCATTTAAAATGGCCTCTACGAAAAGATAATAAGTAGATAAATACTCACAACTTTTTAAATTAAATTAACACTTATAAATAATGTCAGGCAATTTAAAAATGTCATAAAAAAATTATAAAAAGAAAAAAAACGTCAATGACACTTTTTAAAGCAATAAAATTGGAAAAGGTTATAAACTCATAATTCCCAATGTATTGAAGAATGAATTGAAATTCATCATCATATTCTCAAATCCCACGGGATACTAAAATGAAGACGTAATAGATTAACTGTTCACAATACGATATATGAGATGCTATCTTTTGCACTTCATGAATGAATGAATCGATGAATGGACCACTTGTACCGTAGGCGAGTTCTCGGACGATAAAAATTTGTTTTGTTGAATAATATTATTTATGGTTTAGCGTTGTCTGAATGGAAGTGCGGGACAAAGGTTGAAAAGTGAGATTCATAATAATATAGCACCTCACTATCTTGTGAATAACCTTTTTTTAACTTGTAACTCTAATTGAAACCATTTTAAAACGTTTTATTAATTTATTATACAGCTGTAATATATGAATTTATTCCTCTATCGAATTACATATCGTTGCAAAAATAAATATTTTATTAATAATAATAAAGAGTACTTACTACACATATTAACTACCTATAGATAAACAAAAAACATATTAAAAACAGGTACGCTTGGAAGAAACATCGTGTAATATATGCAAAAGAATCATATACGAATTCCACTTTTCTCGAAGTCAGTCAAACCTTCACAATTCATAAATTAATATGAATTAGTTCTGTATATCTCACGGGTGTACGACATTAAAAAATTTGCACATCGTGTCGACCGCAAATACTTATCATCAATCTAGCCTTTATATGCTTAAAAATTAAATCGTCTGTGCCAAATCGAAGTCCACTCTGCCATTGACATAATACACAATAACGTTCCCACGCCTTATAAAAAATTCGACTACCTTTATAATCCACCTGTATAGAAATTCAGTCAAATTTCCACATAATTAACCACATAATCGTAAAATATAAATCTTTAGAAGTCGTAAACGTTCAGAAATCATCCCTATAGAAGGTAATCTCTACGCACCCTCATGAATAAAACTAGCTGGTATATAAATTCAAATTTCCTCTCCTCCACACGCTCATTTCCATATCTCGGCCACCCCCTATGCTTTATTAAAACTCCGACAAAAACCGACACCCGACTTATTCGCTATCTATATTCGGAAATGGCATTATCGGCCGAGCGGCCCGAATCGCACACGTCTCACCCAATAGGGCATTCTTATCAGAAAATGACTCATTTCAAATGACAGAGTGTTCTAAAGTGCTTCTAAACGAGAAAAGCTGCAAAAGTTTCGCTTAACACCATCGAATTTTCCACCTTATTCCTTATTTGTATACAGTTCATTGTTAGTTTATGTAAATTGTAGTAGATACGGCGAGTAATTTGGAGAACGCTCGTAGCGAGAGGAAATTGGAATAAGAAAATTTGGGGTGTAAAATGAAAGATAGACGAGTGCTAATTTCCGGCTATTACTGCGTCTCGTTCTTTCCCGTACATTGCCGTGGGATGCGGGCGAGGCACTGTGTGCTGTCTTTGTCGGTCGTGTGGTAGACTTTTAATAGATAGCGGTGAAGCGGGGTGTTAGGAAACGGTGCCAAACAAATTTAATGCAGTGCAGTGGGCACGGCAAATTGTAATTTTGTTTAATTCTCAACTCATTGTGTAGCATTTTCAGTATTATAAATTACATTTCCTTTTTTCTCTTTGGCAAAAATACTGATAAAAATATTGTATAAAATAAATTCAAATGTATATCTAATCACTTGTAAAATAATTTTAATTACGATTAAATTAACTTATATCATTTTAGTTCACTGCTATCCAATAACATCAATATTAATTTAGTTACAAAGTTCTCAATCGTACAATGTCGATAGTTTCAATATCTCTAGTTCGTGTAGAGTTTTCAATGGACCAAGTTGCTCCGATTAAAAGTTAAGCATTCAAATATAAATGACCAGTTTTGTGTTCGTATTACTTTTTACTGTGATCAATTTTACAATTTTAAGTCATGGTATGAAATATTTTGGTTCTTATTACGGACTAAAATTTTAAACAAACGCGACTACACTTAGACTAGTATTATTGTACTTTAAGGTCAACTAAATCAAAAAGTAGCCTTATATTTACTTTTTTCTTATAAAATTTTGTGCCTTAGATAGCCAGAGTGAATGTAAGAAGATCAAGTTTTGCCGAAGTAACACCTATGTATTCAGCCCTTTTTAACGTCCAACGGCTGGGGGTGGGCCTCCCTTCAATACGAGGGGGATCAAGCCATAGTCCACCACGCTGGCCAAGTGCGGGTTGGCGGACTTCACATGTCTTTCGAAAACTTGCTAGGTTCTCTCAGACATGCAGTTTTCCTCGCAATGTTTTTTCTTCACCGTAAGGCAAGTGGTAATCATATTAGAAATGATTCGCACATGAAAATATTAGAGGTGCAAGACCGGGGATTTGAACTCGCTTCACTCAGTTTCCCAAGCGAGCGCGTTACCACTGGGCTGGGCTACCACTGCCTAACTAATACTTATTAGAAATCAATTTTACAACCACAGTTTAATTTAACTATTTCTCTAAGATTATACGATCATTAGTTATAATTATACTTAACTAGAGACTCTACATCCTGCGTGTATTTAAATCTATATTAATATTATAAATGAGAATGTTTGTGAATATGGGTGTTTGTTACTCTTTCACGCCAGAAAGGCTGAACGGATCTGGATGAAATATGGCACAGAGATAGATTATAGTCTGAATAGCACATAGGTTACTTTTTATTCCGGAAAAATGTACAGTTCCCGTGGGATAAGTTTGTTTGTGTTTAGTATTTTTTATATAGGTACTATTATGACACGTTTAAATGTACTGATAAAAGTAGCTGTCCAGCCCTCAAACTCTATGCAAAATTATAATTAATTACGTCGTTACTGCGTTAAAGATGGACAAACCTACAATCATATTTTTCTTTTCATTTCCATTTATTTAAGGTCAGTACGACCTACGACATTATTACCATGTCACAATTTCTTGTAACATACAAACAAACGTACACTTTTTATTCATTAAAAGCAAAGCAATGGTATACAAGTAGTATTAAGTGATCCACTAACGGTTCTGTCCATAATATCAATTGCCTGGACACCGGGCCTATTGACTGCCCGTGGACAATCGTCAGCAACTTTGCAGCTAAATTGAAAGCTAACTCGGTGTTTGTACATTTATATAGCTCTTTTATTTTATAGCTTCGCTTATGTTAGTTTCCATATTGTGTATATGTATATACTATGTAATGTAGCATGCATGTACGACAGCAGATCATGAAATTTTGAATAAAAGACTTATTACAATAAAAATTACGCTAATGCGAAAATTGTGTATGTGTGTTTGATACCGTCACGTTGAAAAGGCTGGATAGATTTGGATGTACACAGACAGACTATACCCTAGTAATACCTATAGTATTGTTAGTAATAAAGTATGGCTTAAGGTAACACTGCATGTAAGTACATATATCTATACTAATATTATAAGAGGTAAAGTTTATGAGTTTGTGAGATTGTGAGTTTGTGAGATTGTGAGTTTGTGAGTTTATTGGAATATCTGGATCTACTGAACCGATTCAGATGAAATTTGGTAAAAAGATAGTTTGAGACCTTGGAAAGGACATAGAATACTTTTTATCTCGGAAATCATCCCTTAAGAGCGTGAAAATGGGGATGAAAGTTTGTATTGGGAAGGAAGTTAGGGACGAACCCGAGCGAATAAAAGAAGAGCGAAGCGAGGGTGAGTTGCTAGTAACATTATAAACACAAAAGGCACCTAGAGAGACGAGTAGAATGAAAGTAAGTCGCTAGTGGAGTACAAAATATAAAAAAAACAACATACGTGTAACCACGATCGAGTAATAAAAATAAACTATAGTTAATTTATTGTACATGTTAAATCATTTTTAACCATAAATCAGAACAAAGCTCCTGATTAGAAATAATTTATTACTAATTAAGTAACAAGTTCGCTTACAAATATTTAGATAAAATGACATTATTAAATTATAATGAATACCTACTTATAAAATTTAGCAAAACACCTTTAACATTTAACGGAAGTTTTCCTACAATTAAAATCGTAGTACCATATCTAATATATATATATATATATATATATATATATATATATATATATATATATATATATATATATATATATATATAATTACTACACTACGGCTGTGGTAACGTCTCGATAAATATCCTTTAATTTGCTAAGCCATTTGGCGCAGTCCCATGTAATATGAGTAGCGATGAAGGCGCTCTTAGCTACGCTAAATGAAATCTCTACTAAGACGGCTATCTTAATATATACATCTAAGATTCCCGTGTGCATGTATTCGTAATTCTTCTCATACTAAACAAATTGACCAATTTTAATGGTTTTTTTTTGTGTGCTTATAGGATCACCTGGATAGTTCGTAGCTATTATACCTACTCGGTAGGCGGCCCTGTTGTCGAGATCCAGATATTGTGCAAAATATTTTTAACTTTATGTCGCGCGTTTTAAATAACTCAAAAATATATGGCATAGGATAAAAACGTAAATAATATATTTTTTGACGTGACAATTAAAATTGAAAAGAAAATAAACACTATCAATTAATATGAGTTCATATTGCCTTAAACTTTAGAGTAATGTTGTTCAAAATATGGCTAGCCCTTAAAAGATTAAATAAAATAAATTTAAGTATAAAATATGATTATGTTGCCTATATTAGGTCATTTATAACAAATATTGATCGATTTATTTAATTCGGCTGTTAAAATAAAAATATCACATTAATTAAAATTAATGAGTTGTATCGATTAAAACTGTGTCCATAATTCGTAATTATTTAAAATAAAAACACGCAAATAAATTGATTGTATAAAATACAAAACTTCGACATAATTACTTATAACTATAACTTTTTTATAATATATTTTATTTTTCTATTAAACTTCTATTTAGCATTATATGATAAAAGATAATATAACTTATTAAATGAAAAACTTAGACTTCAAAGGGTAACACTTGATATATATATATATATATATATATATATATATATATATATATAAAATAAAAACACACTTTTGCGAGACTAATGTATGAGCCGCGTCAAAATGTATCAAAATATAAGCCCAAATTAGATTTTACATGACGCTATTGAAGAATCCCACTGTATTCCCCCAAGCTATATCATCAGATCAGCTCGATGGAATCAAATGTTTATATCATCATCTGAAAGTTTAAGTACACTAGCGACTCACCCTTGCTCCGCTCGGTTTCGTTCCTAGTTACGTTTTAAGGCTTAGCATAGATTTCTCAGATATGAGATATTTTTCGGCAGTAAAAAATATCCTATAGGTTGAGCCCATGGACGAATTGTGGTTAATTCGTTCATGGTTGAGCCGAATAACTAATACTAAAGCTATCATCATACCAAATTTCAGCAAAATCTCTTTAGTGGTTTTCTCGTAATGCGGTCACAGACAGACAGACAAAAAATGTAAAAACTATAGATGTCCCATCATATTTATTTATTTATTTAATGTCCCAACATATTTATTTATTTATATTTCATTCGATATCGGAATATTTTATTCGATTCGATTCGATAATTTGAAGTAAGTGAAAATCGAGACCGGTGAGACTTGACAACATATTTAATTACAAACGTGTTAAAAGAAGATAGCTCTTAATAAAAAATATAGTATAAACCATTTGTGTAACGTGAGAAGGCATACAAGAGCTATTAACGTCGTAATACAATCACAATCACCCTCTCGGCCGATAATAGTGACACTGTTTAATAGATCGTTTTCATTATTATTTAACCAAGCTAATATTTACTGTGGGAAATTAAGTAATTTTATCAAGCTTTGAGCTTATGCTAGTAGAAAATATAAAACTGTTAGCGTTTTTTCCATTATAAAATAGATTTTGAAATAAAGATGAGTACCGCAAATTTTATGCAAAAAAGTGTATTTATATGCACGTAAGAAGTTATAATACTTCTTTATTTTTTAGAGCATTTAAATACAAGCTGGTTTGTTTTTTATTTTAATCGTATTCTTCTCAGCAAACCCTTTCATTAGATATCCATAATATCATGGGGGTGCATAAAAAAATTTAGGCCGCCATGTTTGGGAGTCCGCTATAATAGATTTACAATGACGTTACTTTTTTATTGTATTTCACTCATCAAGCCCTTTCATTTGATACCCATATCTTAAAGGATACTATGGATTTGATAAATCGCCATTTTGTATCATCCGCCATATTGGATTAAAACTGACGGCATTTAGATAACCGTGCATTGTCACAAGAACCAAAAGTGTATACTAAATTTCAGCTCAATCGGACAATGGGAAGTAGATTAAATTTAACTTGTAAGATTTGATAACAGACAAACACCGGGAAAGGTGAAACTAAATAAAAGCTTGTAATATTTTATATTTTTATCGATATAAAACACGTAATATGTATGTAGAAATACGGGCATACATATCTTGAATATAGACGTCACACTATATGTACTAACGGGTTTAACGACTAACTTCATACATGTAGTCTAATAATGACTAACTTCATATTGTAATCTAAATCTGTCGCATCGTGAAAAATTCACTCTCCTCATTTTTTCCATAATGCGCCAAAAGAAGTATAAATTCAAAAATTGTGTGAAATATGTAGGTACCTTCCAAGTATAACGAGTACAAATTAAATAAATCAAAAAGATGTCTGACTCGTGAACCGATGGTTCCGTACCAAACTGACATATTTTAACTTGCGCAATAAATCAGATTAGAAATAAAAAAAAATTGAGCATCCACAATATTTATTTCATCGCTTTTTTTTTCAAGGAATCAAAAATACTATAAAAATAACTAATTTATTATGCAGTCTCAATACTACTAAAAATGTTAATAGCTCTAAAGGCCGACTAAGTACCGACCTAAGTACTCGTAGGTACCTATTAATCTATACTAATATTATAAAGAGGTAAAGTTTGTGATCTTGTGAGTTTGTGAGTTTGTGGGTTTGTGAGTTTGTGAGTTTGTGACGTTGTAGGGGGTAATCTCTGGATCTACTGAACCGACTTTCAAAATTCTTTTACTAATAGAAAGCCACGTTCCTTCTGAGTGTCATAGGCTATATATTAACCCGAAAAATGAAAAGGCTATTTCGTGGTAGTCGGATTTGTAAAGTAAGTCGGAGAAAAAACGGTCGAACGAAAACGTTTCTTACGAACGCTGCCTTAACGATGAGAGATATATGATTATGTTCTAGAGAAAAGTTGTAGAGCTTAATAATGCCTACAAAAAAGTCAGCGACAGCATATGTCTAACTTTTGTATTTAAGTCACAAAAAGTAGTTTTTTATATTAAAAAAATAATTTAAATCGGTAGGTCATATTTATTGGTCATATTATCAACAATTATGAATTCTTATCAAAATAAGTAAATTTATCGTCTAAAATGTTTAAAACAAAAGACTTTTCCCTTTTACTGCATGTAATTTGGACAAATGGTTAAAGAGATAATACAACATATTCGTAGGTATGGACGAACCCGAGCAAGCTGTTTATCTGTTTTCCTGTTTGTACGGGCTAATCTCCGAATCTATTGGACCGATTTAAATAAAATTTTGCATGGTGGTACCTTATATCCCCGTGCAACATCTTAGATACTTTTCATCCCGGAAAATTAAAGAGTTCCCGTGGGATAGTTAAAAAACTATAACAACTTATACAGCTTAGTACACAAAAACTACTGATTGGATTTTAATGAAACTTTACAAATAATATAGTTCATACATGACTAAACAAATCAGCTACTTTTCATCCCGGAAAATTAAAGAGTTTCCGTGGGATAGCCAAAAAACTATAGTAACTTATACAGCTTAGTACACAAAAACTACTGATTGGATTTTGATGAAACTTTACAATAATATATATAGTTCATACATCAGAATAAGGAATAGGTTACTTTTTATCCCGGAAAAATGTACTGTTCCCGTGGGATAGATGTTTTTGTTTATTTGTAACGTATTATGTACACAACATAAACCCCAAAACAATAGTTATTAAAAAAGTTGTCTGTTTGTCTGTTTGCCTGTATGTCTGTTTGTCTGTTTTTGCGTGAGCGTTTCTCACGAAAAGTAATGTACCGATTTCAACGAAATTTGGTGATAACTTATTACTCGAGTCAACATTTAGGATACCTTTTGTATGTATTTATGTATGTATGTATGTATGTATTCAGCCCTTTTTAACGTCCCACTGCTGGGCACGGGCCTCCCTTCAGTACGAGGGGGATCAGGCCATAGTCCACCACGCTGGCCAAGTGCAGGTTGGCGGACTTCTCATGTCTTTTAAAAACTTGCTGGGTTCTCTCAGGCATGCAGGTTTCCTCACGATGTTTTACTTCACCGTTAAGACAAGTGGTAATTGTGTTAGAAATGATTCGCACATGAAAATATCAGAGGTGCGAGACCCGGGATTTGAACTTGCTTCACTCGGTTTCCCAAGCGAGCGCGTTACCATTAGGATACCACTGCCTAGATACCTTTTACTTCAAGAAAATCTTTCTTTCCCACGGGAAAATACAATAACTGGTTTTATAGAGTCCTCCTTAGAAACCTTCCGCTGGCTAAGCCTTAAGACATACATACATTAAAACAATATACAAAAAAATTGTAGGTCTTGATAAGTCCTACAGAAAAGTTCTGAATTGTATATGTCTATCTCCTAAGTTACACTCGCAATATTTATTCTTATCTATACGTATAATAAAACTAACTTAGTCAAATCGATGTGCGCGTTTCACGCAAAAAGTACTCAACCGATTTTAACTAAATTTTGTAGTGATAAAACTTAGTACTCGGGTCAACATTTAGGATACCTTTTACGACAGGCAAATTATTGATTACTCGAAAACACAATAACTGGTTCTATCGAATCGTCCTTAGAAATTAATATATTTTTTTTAACGTTGGGAAATGCATGTAAATTTATATGGCTAACGTTGGCTCAACCTTAAGAGATAGATCAAAACATTGTGCAAGAAAATTGTAAGTCCTAAAAAGGTCTATAGAAAAGTTCTACATAGTATATGTTTTTCTCCTAAGGTACACTCGCTATAACTATTTTCATTATTATATATTACTGTTTTAGTATACGTTATTTATTCTATTCTATCTATACATATAATAAAACTGTAGAGGTTATTTCTCTTCTGTTTGTCTGTTTGTACGGGCTAATCTCCGAAACTATTGAACCGGTTTAAATTAAATTTTGTATGGTAGTACCTTATATCCCCGGTCAACATCTAAGATACTTTTCATTCAAGAAAATTAAAGAGTTTCCGTGGGATAGTTAAAAAACTATAGTAATTTATACAGCTTAGTACACAACAACTTACGCACCTAATTTCGTAAAATTTGGCATGCTGATACCTTATACTGCCGGTCAAATAACAGGTTACTTTTCATCCCGGAAAAATGAACGGTTCCCGTGGGATAGATCTGTTTGTGCTATTCTAGAGGTGAACCCGAGCGAAGCGAGGGTGAGCCGCTAGTAATTGATATTTTGTATTCAACTTGATACCCCCATGCAATTGTGTGTCTTAATTGTCAGACTAAAAACATAAGAATAAAATTCAATAGAAACAAGTTAGTATAATTACTAGCGACTAACCCTTGCTCTGCTCGAGTTCGTCCCTAGGTACGTTTTGACGGTTAGTAAAGATGTCTCAGACATAAGATTTTTCCCGCAGTAAAAAATTGACGCGGATAAGCAACTATCATTATACCAAATTTCATCAAAATCTATCCAGTGGTTTTCTCGTGATGCGTTCACAGACAGACAGATAGACGATATTTTTTTAAACAATAGATTCGGTCTCTGTATCTATAATAATGATTATTTCAAAAAGATTTTCCAAAAAATATTTAATGTACAGATTTGACTCAGTTACAATTTTATTATATGTACAGATTATTATTACTATTGATGGCTAATACTAAGTACTTTTTTAGTGTATTTTTTAAAGTCGTGTTCCATGTAAACTAGACAATTAAAAGTCCAAACTCTACATGGCTCGCATTTTAGCTTACCCCTATTCACGCTATGTATTTTTATTTATAACAGATTTCATTAAAAACAGATACGTAAGTTGCGTATTGTTCTGTATCTGTAACTTGAAGTCTACCTCGGTAGTCTAGAGACTTGCATTTACGGCTGCAAATCTGGAGGTACTGGGTTCGAATTGGCGGTGTTGCATCTGATCTCTCACTGGTCGTGACCAAGTGGAGCCCCGTCGGCCACTGGAGTATCAAAGTGACAGGAATAGAGAGTGCACTTATATCGGCGCTTACACTTGTGCTTTATAATATCGGTCAGGAGGATATCACCAAGATCTGCACTTATCTAAGGATAAAGGTAAATTGTAAATAGTATTAAGAGGTAGGTAGGTACTTAGGTAGTAATAAATTTAACAAAAAATACGAATATTTATAATAGGTATGTATTTAGTTATATATGGATGTGTAGTGTATCAACTATCTGGTATCCATAACACAAGCCTCATAGCTTACCGTGGAACTAGATGGTGTTGTGTGTTAATGTCCCAACGTATTTATTTCTTTATAATTGTTTGAAGATTCTGACTAGTCTACATTGATTTGTACAAAAACCATTTTTTGGCGCATAAATATTATTATTTGATCTGTTTATCATATCGATTTAGAAATCTTTAGATGCTTATCGCTTTCACGTTAATGACCATTAAAAATAAACTAAAATTGACATTAAACAAAAAGGTGCGACGATCCAGATAGCTTTGAGCTCTTTTAACTATTCCGGCATGAATATGACGCAATGAGTTATATGACATATGTATACACAAATAAATGTGACAAAATAAAAAATATATTAAAGTAGCAATAACACCTGTTGGCGCTGTCTGTCACAATTAATAAAATGATTTAAACAGCCAAAGCACCATAAAAAACCTCATAAATCTTTCGAAAAAACATATAACCTACAAACTGATGACACATTAATAGTATACATTAATTATATTTATTAATGAACGCATTAACCTCGATGTATATGTAACGAACTAAAACAATCCCTATCAAATTAAAGTTCCTACGCAATAAAAACCTGGGGCGCAATTAATTCAAATCGATTTCCACTTAAGCGGGTTTCGGCCGCGAACGATCAGAATTTCAAATTTACCTCAGAGCAAGCTGGCATCACCGTGTAAAGGTTCTTTTTTGATTCCAATATGCCATTTAAACGGAAAACACCCAAAGAAATAGTAGTTACGGCCGAGTTAGGTTGACCGGCCTGATGCTATCTTGGCAGTTGGCACACCTGACCAACGCTAATTGGACAATAAATCAATTCTTCCCCGCTTCTTATTGGCGAATCGTGGCATTCCAATATAGAAAATTTGGCCGCGTGATATTGACAACATGATAAAAAACAATAGGCCGTTATCTTTTTCTTTTGTGTTCATCTCGGTCCCCGGTTCTTATTAAGGTTGGATCGTTCTGTTTTGTTTTCGTCGGACGTCTTATCGTTTAGACAATTTGTTTTTGGAAAGTCGTTATTGAATTATTAATATTAATGTTACCTATATGTTATGTAGATATCATAACTAGTAATGGAGCTTCGTTCGTTCAAGTAGGTACATGAATAAAGAAAAGCTAAAATATATTCAGCACTTTTCAATGTAATTAACAGAGTTGATGGCAAAGGTCTAAAGATTAAACATAAAAGTGCGAGCGTCATCCATTATTAGAGTTATTAACAAAGAGGATCGCGGGCAGCTAATCTGAACGCTGTGAGTATAATTAAATTCTGAGAACAAGCGAGCTATTAAAGCGAAACGGTAGCGCGATGCCATTACGAAACGGAACGTGCATAATTATTTCGTTCCCGCCTTTTTTCTTTTTCCCAGTTCGGTTTTCGAAAGCTTGCGCTAATGTACCGTCGCTGCTCTCTGGCACGAAGTGTTTCTTGTAAACAATGTTCTCGTAAAACCTCATTCAATTACCAACCGTGTTTATTAAACTGATAGGCTGTGAACTGTTAATTATTCTTACTTTGAATTGCCTAGTAATAAACAAAGCATTTTTGAAAGCTCGATTGAATTTTGATTAATTCTGCAATAGAAATATTTTCACGCTCTTTGTAGAGCCTATGAACATAGAGAACGTGATCAGATATAATATTGTCGGAGATTTTTTTTTAAATCAGTAAATAGCTGTTAACAATTTAAATGTTTTTTTTTTAAATGAAGTAGGAAATAGTAAGGATTAGAAAAAATATGCTAAGGATATATTAATGAATCCAGCGAAAGATGAAAATCAATACACATTTTTATTATTAACTCCAAAACCACTACATATAAATGAAGATGATTTATAACCAGTAAAAGTAAAAACATAATTCATAACTGAAAATATGTAAGTATATGAGGAATCTCGTATAAAAACACTGTTTTTTCTATTTAGACCACCTACATTTAAATGGTGCATATCATTAGCTGTACAAACAATGTCGTAAAATGACATGTAGCACTGTCAATCCTGTATTATTCGGCGTATCTCTTGTCCACATCTTCGCTTTCTGTTAACATGTATTTTGACAGATGACATAAGTTTGTGTCATATCTGGGAGCCTCATCGCGATGAAATACAATTTGAAACCAATAATAAGCTACCGTCTTACTGATAAAGCGGTTTGTAAATCAATGGAATGTTTTTTTAGCTCAAAAATAATTTATCTACCTTTGTTTAATGAGTTATGGCTTAATATTTGTGATATAATAAAAACTCGGTCACAATTACTGGCTGGAAATCCGAGATGTACTTAAAAACACATTTAGTAGTGCATTGGACCTACATATAAGCAATACCCATTTCAATTGTCTGGATATATTAAAAGTATGTGCATATCACGCAGCGGCACTCTACTTTCTATCCAAAAAACCCTAAGATTTTTTGGACATATTATGCGATCATCCAAGCATAGTCTAGAGAAACTTATTATTTTAGGCCAAATTGACCTTGAAATTGAGGGGAAGGGAACCTATGTATAATCTAAATCAATTAATAGTAATACAAAAAAAACTGCGTATGGCATCAGAAACTAATTAATTTTTATTTAATTACTAATTATTATCTAAACAACAGTAGGTACCTACTCATTATAACTAATCAGTAATCAATTACCTTAGACTTTAAACTGTCAATACTATAGGTACCTATTATGGTGACAAACCAAATGCGTATTTCGGTTAGACTCCGTATTGTTGAGAGATTGATTGATGGTAATTAGATGAGTGTTTTGGAAACAACTTAAATATATTATTTTTACTATCTGTGTTATTAATTAAGAAATTTTAGGTCAAGTGCGAGTTTTTAATTACTATTTATATACCTGTTTAGTTTTTTCAATTTTCACTTAAATATTTCTCATATCTATTATTTTAAACTATTATTTGTCTAGCGATACGATCTCAATAGAAACAGTTCTAAGTACTTGATAGTCTTTGCTTGTTTTGATCTAAGTATACTTTTACATATTATATAGACTCGATAATGATATCCGACGAAGTTTTTGCAAATTATTTAATAATTACCGGCATTATCTATACCTACTTACATCTTAGATTATTAATATAAATAATCTAAGACTTACATATAATAAAATTGTAAATAATCCGAATCTGCACATAAAATATTTTTTGGAAAATCTTATTAAAATAAACATTATTATCAATATAGAGGTCGCACGTATAATTTTTAGATTTTTTGCCTGTCTGCTGTGACCGCATCACGAAAATCCCACTAGACAGATTTTGATGAAACTTGGTATGATGACAGCTGGTAATCCCGAGAAAATATCTCATCTCTGAGCTAAACGTTAAAACGTAACTCAAATACCCTCGCTTCATTCGGGTTCGTCTCTAGTAATAGGTATATGTAATAATATTTTACATCGTTTTATTATTCTCTTGAAGAAAATTCTAATCTTTCTATATCTGTACATATAATAAAATTCTGAGTCGAATCGGCACATTACATATTTTTTTTAATCTTATCTATTATTATTAGAAATCTATACTAAACGTTAAAACATAGTAGTCGCTACTAACAGATAAACCCAACTCTACATAAGTACGTATATAAAGTAGAGACTAATAAATAAATGTGAATATGAAAGTATCTCTATGAAAGTCATCGATTTCTTTCATTCATTGTAGTGTTGAGAGCAGAACAATTTGCTCTTTATTTGCCAGTAAGGATAATAAAAAATAAAATAAATATAAAACATTTTTAAAAAAATAATAAACTAATAACGATGTTTTATGATTAAGAATATACGAAAGTAATCAATTACTTTAATATTATATTAAATTCGACACGTATTAATTCATATTCAAAACGATGACTTACCTATCGGAGCGTTTACAAGAATTTATTCGTATAATTAATTGTACGATGGTAACTCGTGGACAGATGTCAGTATGTCATAGATTCGTATTTGTCAAATGGACATTCCACACATACTTGTCCACGCAACCAAACTTTATGTAGGTAGGGCTAGCACAAAAATCATAACTTATTATATTAACAAGTGTAAGCTCATTACTTTAGCTACGTCGAGTTAATGAAAAACAATGTTAAAATCCAAAAACCTGGAAATCTTTGCAGTATTTTCCAAATATGTTCGCTGAATAACGCTGCTCTAAGGTTGTCTTAAACACGTGATGTTCTCCTGACCAATTCCGGCCACGGCGGCCAATCTCATTGAGACTAGCCAACTGCGCAGGAGATATTATTATTAGGCGTGCACAAGTGTACGCGCAGACACAAGTGCACTCTCTGTTCCTGTCACTCTCATATTCCGGTGGGGCGACGACTTGACAAGACCAGTGAGAATTAAGGCGCAGGACCAACGGCTTTACGTGCTCTCCGAGGCACAGAGGTGACACACCGCCAACTTCCCAACTCCGGGCTGTTACTGAGGCTTAATATACAGCAAGGCTCAATAACTAAACTTGGCCCGACCCGGAAGTCGAACCCAGGACCTCCGGGTGTGCAGCCGTACATGCTAGCCACTACACCACCGAGGCAGTTGTGTCTTAAACATGTAATCAAAGCATTTTACTTACTTTTAACTTTTAATATCTTTCAGATCTGGCTATGGGTCTTTAATACATAAAAAAACTCTATACTGTAACTAATTAAGAATATTAACTTGTTTTTATTTAATAATTTTGTAATTAAATTTCGCAGGAACTGTTTTCGTAACCTTGACAAGAACGTTTAAAGTTAATCGGTTTATTATCATCATAATTAATAAAACTTTCTACATAATGACAAAATTTCCATATTATATACCTTCTATATTTTTTGAAGGAATTATAAAACTCTTAAATTAAAAACTATCTTAGATACAACCCTATTACGTTACATGCTTATAATGTAGAAGCTTAAATCCATCATGCCCTGAAGTTTTAGTTATGACTCGTGCTGGTATAGATAACATCGAACAAACTCGGGTTGTAATTAGTTCACAATGTATTTAGTTTCATGTCGACTTTTTTTGGACTTACTCTACTAGGAAACTTTTACAGGTTCACAGACTCTACAAAACTATAATGGACGAGGAACATAGGCATACAATATTTCAATAGTTATACATATGTCGTAAAAGTAATTCGCGGTATCCAATGCGAGATTTTCTTCATCATAATGTCTACCTTTGTATTTTTATGTGATTAAATACTTTAAGTACTCTACTTTATATTTATTATCAATGTTATGAAACATGTAATATATGTAATTATTATATCCTCTCTGCAATTTCTTAGTACGGGAATCGGGAGATATTATTAGTGCATATTACAACATGATTATTATGTTCAAACAAATGCACTCGCTATTCTTTTATTCTTACCAAGTGATTGATACAACGTGCGTCAAAGAACATCTCCCCAATGAGAGATCACAATTGAAACTTAATAGCTTTTTGGCAGAGGCGAGACTTAAAATCAGGACTTCACGATTTGCATTGATTTAAGCTAGAAATATTATATTTTTAATATCTAACTATCTACTAACAAATTGTTTTCAAAATTTACTGACTAAAGTTCGCCTAGTGAATAATAAATGCAATTATATTTAAAAGAGAAATAGAATTGCTATAGGCGCTTGTTGTACAAAATATATTCAAATATCAAACCTAGAGTGGGTTTGATATTTTATTTTACTCGGATAATAAGATCTCTGTAAGCCAATAGACAACTGTGTAGTAAAGCCAGAGAAATAATAATAATAGTAGCATTCCATGTACACAACTGAAAGGTGCGATTTAATTAATAGCTATAAGTAAACAAAAAAAGTAGTTATTTTATAATGTTTGGAAGAATAAAATTTTCGCCATTAAAATCAATTTCGCCATTAAAAGCACCAATATTATAATTTTAGATAGATCATAATAGTAGTATTAGTCATAAGAGTATTATATAATAGTCTTAAAGTACATGTAACTATTATTTTTAAAGATGAATAAAGCTTAATTCATTCACCGGCAATCTTTCTATGTCAACACGAATTCAATTCAATTATTTTACCAGTGGCTCGTAATTTTTTTTTTCATATTTTGTCAAATTAAATGTCAGAAACCTTATTATCTCTCTTTATGTACTCTGTGGAGTGTGGACCTAGTCAAGTGACAACTGACAAGTCGTAAATTTGTAAATGACCGATGAAGTTTTCTGTTTTCGTTTCGTTACCGGTTTATAAAGTGAATTTTGAAAATAAACAATTAATGTATTAATACGTTGAAGTTAAAAGTCAACCTTATATTATATTTCCGCACATTTGTTATCATACGTCTTAGAATCTAAATAGGTGCGCTATTTCATTATAATTATGGCTGATGAAGATGGTAAGTAAACAACATAACCTTCGAAAATAATTTATTGTTTGTTAATAACTGAAATATAAGTAATATTAAAACAAGTTATATCTGGTATTCTTTAAGTACCCTCAGATAGCAGTCTTTTAGTGATCATAGTGGATACAAATCCAAATCAGAGGTATATTACAGAGGATCCAAAGATACTCACAAATTGTCTTGATGCGGTCATAGCTTTCGCTAACTCGCATTTGATGCAGAAATCTAGAAATGAATTGGCTATTATTGGATGTCATTTCCATAAAAGGTAGGATTTCACAAGTCTATAGTAAATTAGTCTTATTTTCCTATTTAGTAAATACATCTATAATATTTGTAATGAAACATTTTTGTATCTAGTTTATTAACCTATTCATTATATGTTATTTTTTAAGTGAATACCTGTACCCTTCTCCTGGAAAGCCATTGGATGTTCGGCAAATTGATGGTCAATATGAATTGTTTACATTGGTTGAAAAGACTGTTAAAATGAGGTAAGTACAATATAGTTTAAAAATAAAATTCCAGATTTTTTTGTGCTTAGTATAAAAACTAAAATTTATATATTTAATTTTAATTGTACATATATAACTTCTCAGGCTTGTAAACTTAATAAAAAGTCAACCACAAGAAGAAAGACCTGGTGAATCTCTTCTAGCTGGTGCTATGGCAATGGGACTGTGTTATATTTCTAGGGTAAGTTATAAATTGTTCCATATCTATTGTATTTTATTACATATCTTTATATGCCTAAAAAACATAAAACTAAATAATTTAGCTATATCCAAATTAATCCATACTAATATTATAAATGTGAAAGTTTGTACGGAAGGATGTTTGTTACTCTTTCACGTCAGAATGGCTAAACAGATTTGGATGAAATTTGGCACACAGATAGATTCTAGTCTGGAATAGCACAATTCACATTTTATCCCAGAAAAATTTCTGGTTCCTGAGGGATAGATTTGTTTTTGTCTATGGTCGAACCCAAAGTGAAGAGAGGGTGAATTGTTAGTTCATTTATATATATGTGTGCTGCTATAAATATACCAGTTAAAATATATTTACTTAAGGTATTATCTTAGAAAAGATATTCAATAAAACATTTTATTTAATTAGAATTTCATCTCCTTTTATAGATGCGTCGTGAAGCACCTCCTGGACTTCGCATGAGCAGTCGTATTCTCATAGTAACAGGAAGCTCTGATACTGCCGCTCAATATATTAACTATATGAATGTGTTCTTTACAGCACAGGTAAAATGAAGTACATACTTGAGTGTAAATTGGTGCATAATATAAATAGTTTGTAATAATCAGATTATGATGACCTCTTTGGTATAGAAAACTCAAGTAGTAGCTATTTTCATATAGACTTAGATTAATAAGTCTAACTTACAAAGTATAAAACACCTTAAGCTTTAAATCATACATTACTTTTATTTAAAATGATTATACATATTAATTTAAACATAAACATAAACAAACAAACATAAATTTATAATATAAACAACCATGACTGATGACCCATGACACACATGACATGTACAAACATTCATGCTCATCACACGAATGAGTGCCCCCCACCGGAACTCGAACCCGTGACCACTGGCACAGCAAGTAGGGTTACTACAAACTGATCCAAGCGTGCCATCATACTTCACGCTCAAACAATTGCAGTTAGCATGTATGGCATATCTCTATTTCAAATGTTATATGACATGAAGAAAAAATAATACTCACTAACTCACAACTTACTCATAACTGACTTTTCGCATTTAAAATTAAATAAAACTAAAAAATATTTTATTTTGTCTTTAGAAACAACAAGTACTACTAGATGTGTGCTCGCTGGACAAGCACTTGAGTTTACTACAACAAGGCTGTGACATTACTGATGGTCTCTATTTAAAAGTACCATCCTTAGAGGGACTATTACAATATTTATTGGTAAGTTATTTATTTTTATAACTTGTACAATACAATAGTTGAAGGATAAAATTATTTTAAACATAATGTATCTATACTTATTATAAAAATAAGTCCCCCGGCCGCGTCTTTCTGTCCTCCTGTCTGTCCTCCTGTCTGTCCTCCTGTCTGTCTGAACGCGATAAACTCGAAAACTACTGAACGGATTTTTATACGGTTTTCAACAATAGAAAGAGTAATTCTTGAGGAAGGTTTAGGTATATAATTTATTATGCTTTTATGTAAATTAGCTGAAATACGGCGACAAATGTTGAAGAGGTCGCAAAAAATCTCGCCAAATGGGAACTTTCCACGCGAACGCCGCGTAAACTAGCAAAGATACAGTTAAGTAATGTACTAGAGAATTCAAAATCTATAAAAATGCTACAAAAAAGTCCGCGATAGCATATCTCTATCTCTTACGGTTGACTTACAATAACCACTTTTATGTTAACATTTTTAATTAAAAACATTACGTTATTTTCAAAGTTATTTTCTTTAGTTCGGTATTAATCCTTATCCAAATGAATATTTTAGTTAGCTTAGTCATTTAATGCAGATTAAAATTGCTCTTTACACTAAATCAATCAGATGAATAGTTTTTGAGATATCGTTGTTAGAAGTAATTAGTAGCGAAACATTTTTAATGCTTGGCGAGCATTGAGATGCCTACGGCGAGTCCATCCCCTCTGCCCCGCATCGCTCGACCGCCTGCTCAAGCTATATAAACCGGGCGATGTAGCGCGCGATCCTAGGATACTTTTTACCGCGGGAAAATATCTTATTTCTGAGGAAAAATACAAAAACTGCAATGTAAGAGTATACTAATATGTAACACCTAAGAATTTAGTTTTTGGTCATCTGAACGCGGGCGGAGCCGCGGGCAATGCTAGTTAATACATAATTCTCAATTTGACCACATAGTTTAACATTAAACAAAAGAGGTTATCTGCATGTGTGTGTAATGTTTTTTTTTTGATTTAATGTATTTTTTATGCATAATTTAAAAAAAAATATTAGCATTCTGCACTCACTACACTTATAACTTATAACACTTATAAGTGTGGGAAATTTCATGCTCCTCCATCCGCGCAATTTTCGTAAAAAGGTATTAATATACAGATAAGCATACATAATATGTATAACATTATATTTACAAACCAACAGTGGGTATTCCTCCCCGAAGCCAGCGAGAGGCGTGAACTAGTCTTGCCAGGGCGTGGGCGAGTCGACTACCGCGCCGCCTGTTTCTGCCACCGCGAATTGCTCACGATAGGCTATGTGTGCTCCGTTTGTCTCAGTGGTGAGTGGAAAGGGATAGCCGTTAGAGTGATAATATCATGACAGAAGGAGTGGTGAGTCAACAGAAATAAATGCAAATATTTGTATGATGTGTATGTTTGTTACTCCTTGACCCTGATACAGTGAGACAGATTTAGATGAAATTTAATACACTAACAGATTTAGACCTTTCTTTTAAAGTTGGGAAATGCATTTAGGCATAACACCTGTATACAGGTGGTTATGTGGGACTCACCAGTTAGAAAACCAGTACTACCCACTAAAACCCAACAAAACCTCCCCCCATCTTAATGGGTCTGGATTGCCAGTTTATTGCAATTCTTAAATAGTGAATATGTGTGATTGTGATAGTGATTGCAATTCTTAAATACTATCGAAAATTAACGTTAATAAAATCAAGTATCGTTTTTTTATAATAAGTTATCCTGAAATAATATGTAGGTAGGTACTCGTTTAAAAGGTAATAATACAAAATCATAATTTAAATTTAAATTTAATAACGTGAATTTTAAGAATACGCTTTGGAATATAAAACTTTGAAGCGAATCGCTAATAAAGATAAAAAGTTACGATTCAGGACACCGGTATCGCAGGTACAACACTGAACAAAATAGCTGGCAACATTATTTGTAAATTTTACATTTGCATGTGTCAATTTAGTCGCTGAGATTGAAAAACAGACTACAAAATTTTAGAATTGTTCTTTCATTTTTATAATATTACTAGCGACTCACCCTCGCTTCGCTGGGGTCGTCCCTAGGTACGTTTTAAATTAAAATGGATATAGTATGTTATCCTTAAGAGATAGACATATACCATCGCGGACTTTTCTGTAGACCTTTAAAAGATACACAATTCCACCATACATTATTTTGTTATATCTCAAAGGGTTTAGGCTGCGTTTTCGTTGAAAGCTCCCAGACGTCTTATTTTTTCTGACACCGCCAACAAATATCGTTATATTTTAGCCAATGTATACAAAAACTTAACAAATTATATACTAAAACTTTCCTCTTGAATCACTCAATCTATTAAGAAAACCGCATCAAAACCCGTTGCGTAGTTTTAAAGATTTAAACATACATAGGGATATAGGGACAGAGAAAGTGACTTTGGTTTATACTATGTAGTGATACATACAAAAGACACGATCCGAACGAACCAAGTATAAGTTGCTAGTAAAAATATAAACTATTTTTAATGTAATGTTGTTTTTCTAACACAGTCATATTTCGATTTTAATGCAATTTTTTTTTCTTTTCAGTGTTTTGCAAGTTCAGCCCGATTTGCACGACTTGTCAGTAAGTGTGATAATACTATTATCTATACAGATAAATAAAATTGAAGTGTCAGTTTTTAATGTCAAAATAACAGCTTTTTACTAAATGCCTGTGAAATGTGAAAATTTTTGTCTGTCAGTTTGTTTGTTCCGGCTAATCTCCAAAACGGCTGGACTGATTTTGGCGAGATTTTCACTGGCAGATAGCTGATGTTATGAGAAGAAACTTAGTTTACTTTTATTTTAGAAAAAATATTAGGGCTTCTCTCAAAAAAATTATACAGTAACTGGGGACGAACCCGAGCGATACGAGCGTAAGTCCTAGTTGCTAATATAATACTTTTATTTGATTGATAAGATCTATACATTTCCAAGAAAAATGTATTAAATTGATAAGATTCGTGAGATAGTCTGGTTTTTAATTGGAATAAACAACAATGGATTATAAAAAGTAAATTATGTTATATTACCTATCTGCATCTAATTTAAAGAGATTAGAATCAAAATTGATACGTATGTAGGTACTATGAACTGATAATGGTCGTGGGCAGTAGCACGTGGGTCGTTAGCACTACCTACTGTATTTTAATAGTTAGCGGGTTTCATTCTGGCTTTGTGTATGTTTATTTTGTATTATCTATAAGTACAGATTTTAGCTCCTAGAGTGCATGACTCACGTGTATACGTAATTGTGTTTATCACTAACGTTTTATATTAATATTAAGTTATCAAACTAGTGCTTAGACATAATTTACGTACAAAGTATATATACAGATAGATAACACTTAAAAAAATATCGGCAAAATAATGTCCTAAAATGTAACGTTTCCCAGATAATTGAAGGTCGCCGCGTCGAATATGAAAATGATAACAATCATCAAAAATGAAATTATTATGTATGTCGTAATATTCTCAGCTATACAGGTGGCTTTTTGAGACGGGACAGCAAGGGCAGGTACCTTAACTGTTATAGTTATAGGAAAACTTTCCTAGGAGACCATCCATAACTTTTTGAGATATTCTGAACTGCATTCACAGATTTTGGAAAAAATGTACAGTTAGCAAAAAAATACTAAAATAGCAAAAAAAGTTTTTTATGTCAATCGTTCCTATTTCATGTAGGGATCAAAAGACTATGGGACCATTTAAGGTATGAATACTAGAAATGACAAAAATCGCTAAAAACTTTTTTCATACATTTTGTACGGAAAAACGATTAATCAACTCGAAATATTATTTGTTGCCAAACGGTCCTATTTCTTAATGTGAGGCCAAATGGAGTTTGAGTACATATATGAACTACAAATTACTACCTAAACAGCATTTTACATCGTAATAGTGTCATTCGGTATGCAGGTGTTAGATAAAACTACAATCTAGGCAGACAAATTAAACACGATTAGGTTGTGTGGTATATTAGGTTTATTAACATTTTAATAAATTATAATTTGTTTTCTTTTTCAGTACTGTATTTAAAACCGCCGGTCCTCTTCCTATTAAGCCTAAGAAGAAGAAAATGAAAATATAGCATATTATTAATTAATTAAAATCTGTATATAGCTAATTTTAACATTTACCCAATTAAGGAATACAATAAATGCTTTGAGATCCATTTTTTTATTTTCACCATCATTACTTTTCACGACACGTTTGGCTTAGTTTGTAGTACTGTGTGTTTGTAGTTTGTAGCTGCTATGCCAGCGGTCGCGGGTTAGTCCCCCTGGGGGCATTCATTTGTGTGATGAGCGCGAATGTTTGTATTTAAAGTATATATGTGTAGTGTATCAACTATCTGGTATCCATAACAAGCCTCATAGTTTACCATGGAACTAGATGGTGCTGTGTGTTAATGTCTCAACATATTTATTATACATACACGATAATGATACACAATAGACATTAAAGGGACAGACAGATGCGTATATTCCTTATCTGTGATTATTTCAATCAACATAACACTACGTTATGTTATTGTATTAACTGCCTCGGTGGTGTAGTGGCTAGCAGGTACGGCTGTACACTTGGAGGTCCTGGGTTCGAGTCCCGGGTCGGTCCAAGTTTAGTTAGTCTTTCTGTATAGTAAGTCTCAGTAACAGCCTGGAGTTGGCGGTGTTTCACCCCCGTGCCCCGGAGAGCACGTAAAGCCGTCGGTCCTGCGCCGACACTCACTGGTCGTGTCGAGCAGTCGTCCCACCGGAGTTTGAGAGTGATAGAAATAGAGAGTGCGCGTTGTATCTGCGCGTACACTTGTGCACTATAATATCTCCTGCAGTTGGCTAGTCTCAATGAGATTGGCCGCCGTAGCCAGAATCGGCTAGGAGAACATCATCATCACGTAGAAAAAGCAGTCATGAAGATTGCCGATAGAAGTGAAAACTTAAAACTATAAAGAAACAATTATTATTTTTAGATATTCAAATTAATCTTTTGATCTTTAATAAAAATTTGTAAATTAAAACTGTTTACATTTATCTGGTGTTGACATCTATCGGCACTCTTGAGTGTTAGCGTTAACACGTCACGTGACCATGTCGATGACGGCTTACACGAATTTACTCCATCCAAACCTGCCTATAGAAGTTTTCACTTCATTAAATAAATTTGCAAAATTTCGATCATTATTAAATTTAAATATGTATACTCAGAATTTAAAATTATCACTATTTTTTGATACTTATTACTTACTTCCTTATTATAGAGAGGACAAAAACAGAACCAAGGTTTGTTTTGTAGACTTTTTCTTTACACCAATCGTTAACTTACTATGCCATATATGTATCGTTACGTATATACTATATCTATCATATATTTATAATATCGTTTTTATCACAGATAATAATTATCGATAAGACGAAGATAACTCTGCTTTTATAATGCATTTGAAAAGATACCGACAACAATAATAGCATAATCATGTAAACCAATATAATATGTAAAAGTGATAAAAATCGTGATATAACATATAATTAGGTAGTTTGTTTATTTCTTTAAAGTTTAAACTTCTTGAGTATATACATTTAAGATATAGTATAGTTTTAAATTTTAATACACAAATACATACTTTACTTTTGACCCTTTTTATCCGATTGCGGCGAAGCGCAAAGGAAGGTTATACTAATATGTTTGACATGTAGGTATGTATGTCCGACATATGCTCCCTCGTAATTTCTAAACGGCGCAGCCGATTTTGATGATTCATACGTCGTTAGATTCGTCTTGATAACGCAAGTGCCATAGGGTATAGGATATTTATGTCGATCATTGAAAAATGAAAATGGCGGATTCTAGGCGGCATTCGTTTTTCCTTCTTTTTATTGAAGTTGTTTTAAATTAATCAAAATTATATTATTATTTTAAACTTTAATTGTTTTGATATGTACATAATTTTGAAGAATAATTTCACGCAGCATAAAGAATGCAGAAGTGAATGACCTTGTCTGCACTAAAATGTTCTTAAGCTCTTAAATATTTATCTTTCATAAAGTGAACAGTTACTTTATTTAAACCAGTGTTCGACACTTTACTCTCCACTTTCAATATACCTACTAACTTTTTTAAAACCACATATCCCGTTATGTCTATATGTAATCAAATCTTACAACTTTGAATTGACACACCCGGAGCTTGAGCTGAATTTTCTCGTACATGTAACTCTGTTGACAATGCAATATTACGGTGACATGGAACTAATCTGATTATGGGGTGAGAAAGTCAGGAACTCTGAGAAAACGACGTTCGACTCGTATTAACAAAGGGTGGTGAAATCTAACTACTTGTGCTGGCAAAGAGTCAAAATTTGTCGGATACTTTAAGTAAATTTCGTTACGTTAACGACCTCCATGACATGGTTATCAAACAGAATACGATAAAAAACACTAAATTAATAAAGCGAAAGCCCTTAAATTAGGATACAGGTAATAATAAAAATAAAATATTTTCACAAACGAAATATGAGAGATGTGATTTTATTGGTTAACACCTCCAGGTACATTTCTAAGAAATTAAATAAATTTCTAAAAAATCTATTGTTAATTGTAACGCCGGCGTGTCCGCGGTCGCTTAGGGATTAATTCCAATACATTGCTTAAATAAAGCTCGCCTCACAAAGTAGGTACACCAAATATGAACTAATTACTCACGTGTGGTGGTAGTAATTCTTTAGATTGTATTCAAATAACAAATGGGAATGAGATGATCTCCCGCGGTAAAATGCCTATGTCACTCTCCAGCCCTCCAACTAGCTTCACAAAGAATCACGCTAATCCGTCACTGTTTTGACGTGAAAGAAGGACAAACAAATAAACGAACAAACACTTTCCAGTTTATAATGTTAAGTATGAATTGAAAATAATTCAAGGCACAATAAAAGTCATGTGAACTTGTGAAATCAGTCTTTAATTTTTCCTTCTCGCACAAATGTATTGATTCTTAAAATAGAGTAAAATATAAAACTTATAATTATAGGTTCATCTACCGTAATATGAAGTAATTGGATTAGATTTTAGTTTTAACTGGTACGAATATAGCATGGCGTTTTGATACGTGAGATAAATTTTAGTCCTTAACCAGGTTACAGTTAAAATTAAAAAAAAAACAACTTAATACATAGTTTTAGTCACTTCATCTCCAAGGCAAGATATAAATATGACCATTTAAAAATGACATTTTTATCATTCCTACTCTTAATTACAGAGTACCTTTGCAGTTAAAAATGCACAAATACATTATATCTACGTGTATACGTTATGAATTAGGTATACGTATAAGTAGTTATATTATATTAGTACACAAGCAGGCAGAGCAATGCCATGTTTGTTTTGATAAAAATTGAAAGTTCATCCAATTTCACAAACTTAATTAAGACGGTAAGTACTTAGCTATTTATAAAACAAAATGTAATTAAAATGATAACTTATTATGATTATAATCAGATAGGTACCAGTCTGGGCAATATGTCGAAAATTTATTTAATTAGGTACCTACCAATGAAAGTAGTATCAGATATTTAAGTCAATTTTTAAATATAATATTAACATTGTTGATTGTAGAGGGACACTAAAAAACTTTTGACGATATGTATAGGTTAGATATATTATATAGGTACACATACCTATAACCTACACATTTACTAAAAAATTTCAAAGCTATTACGAAAACTGTTCCCATGATCCAATTGATGATTATTATATTATTTAACACAGATAGGCAGATAACGAAGACAAAGAAATTTATCATTGCATGACGAAGATACCTACCTACTTATTATAAATAAACCATACATTTTCATTTAACCGACCAATCTCCGTAGTTTCATCACTCTACATGACAACGACCAAGTCTATAAAAAGAAAGCTATTAGATATGTAATAGAAAAAAATAAAATACGTGGGCAAATTATTATAGAGTATCTTATGTTTTAGGCATAATAAATCTTTACATGTATTTCAGTGTTGCCTGAGTCTGATATTAAGTAAGACATACCTAATACTTTCTTAGATTTACGCGAATATTTGACATTTTAAATAAAACTGTCTTTTCACGGGAGAGTCTCTCCCATGACCATGATTGCTGTAAAGCATTCGAAACGGGAACCAAAAATCAAAATAAATCCGCGAAATAATCCGAAAAGATAGTTTTATTAGAGACGTACCTAATCGTTTTAGTTTAATTTAAGGAAAAACAGCCTGGCAACATCAAGGTGAGCAATAATATCACAATAGGATAATTTTAGATAATATAACTTGTCTAAATCTAAAGCGATAATATTGATACCTCTCATCTGCGCTAAAACGCTCTGTCGAATATTGATAAGAGCTATGTGACGTGACGTCATATTAATGTTAAAAAAATAAATTGAGATGATTACCTTTAAATATTATCTTGAAAGCATTTTTTTCATATTATATTATGTATATTCGTAAATAAATATACAATATTTTAAATTAAGACTATCTCTTCGGATTTTTTCGCGGATTTAATATGATCTTTGATTCCCGACGTTTCGAATGCTTTACAGCAATATTGGTCACGGGAGAGACTTAGGTCATTATATGGTTGCATAACAACTGACAA
The DNA here is from genome assembly GCA_921882275.1 of Brenthis ino. Taxonomy (NCBI): domain Eukaryota; kingdom Metazoa; phylum Arthropoda; class Insecta; order Lepidoptera; family Nymphalidae; genus Brenthis; species Brenthis ino. The sequence continues at coordinate 19,310,918 of OV170222.1, forward strand.
TAAATTCGGGAAATTTTTTTAATAGGTAGTTTTATTAAAAATGGCAAATACGTATACCTAAGAAAAAAACATACAGTAGTAATCTGTTTTTGTTTAAGTTGGACATACTGCCTTAATAACAGATTTAATATTTTTAGATGACAAATTGGGCAAATAAAATAAAAATTAAAAGGACGAAAAACATATGAAAGTATAAAAATAGTCAATTCTAACTAATTACAACTAATATAAATTTATATATTTGTTTTGGTATTTAGATAATGTTGTTTTATAAAATCTCATATAATATGGAATCCATGTCACAAATTATAAAAGGTATACGCGACTTCACCTGGATACTTCACATGTCGTGTCAAGTTGTCGTCCCAACAGTGACGGGAATATATAGTGCACATAGTGTTTGCTATACCTAACTAGTGCACTATAATATTTTCTGCTGTTTAAATTAGTCGCATTGCCAATAAAATTCGCCACCAAGGCCGAAATCTAGTTAGGCTAAATTAATTATTATAAAAGTTCATACCTTTCATTACTAGGTTTGTTTTTCTCATTCGACCGATTCATATGTGTCCTGATTGCTTACTCCCAAAATAATATGTATTTAAAATATCCACATAATTATAAAGAGACACTCAAAAACAACAAAAAATGTCAATAAGTAATGAGTTACCTATTAAAATTAGAATAAGAACTAACACTTGAACTAACTTACAAAAGTTCAGTAAATATTCTTAGACGAAACACAATTGATTATTTTAAACACTCCACTTTATCAATAATTTCGAATGCACTGTCTATTTCTTCTTCGGGAGATTTCAACTCGGTACTTTGACTTCTTTGCAAATTTGACATCGGCTTAGTTTCGATCATCGTTTGTTTTTGATTTGAATGAAATTCCGTATTCTTAGATTTTTCAGTCATTTGGATTTCCTGAAATTAAAGGATATTATCTATACAGATCAAAAAAATAGAAATGTCTGTTTGTAATGTCAAAATAACAGCATTTTACTAAATACATAAAGAATTATATACAGCACTTATAAGAAAAAGACAATTTTTAAATTTTTTGTCTCTCTGTCTGTTTGTCCCAGCAAATCTCCGAAACGGCTGGACAAATTTTGAAAAGACACTGGCAGATGGCTGATGTTATAAGGAGTAACTTAGGCTACTTTTATTTTACAAAAAAATCAGGGTTCGGCGCAAAAAAATTAAGCTCCATAAAATTGTGAACAAAATCTGTGTATCTGGGGACGCACCAAAGCGAAGCGAGGTTAAGTCGCTAGTTTATGATATATCTACCGTGTGTTTCATTAAGCCAAAAAGGTTTTCATATAACAGAGTAGGTACTATTAAAACTTGAACTAGGGCCCGCTCCCTTCCCCCCCCCCCCCCAACGTGCGTTCACCTTGTCGTGGTGGGGGGCTCAGTAGTGCCCGGCAACCCAACCGGGCGCGAAGCCAAGAAACGCACAGGGAGGTGGCCCACTTCGGTGGGCGGTGGGAGGTGGCTCTCTTCGGAGGGCGGTGTACCATGCGGGTTGCTCCTGGTACTTCTCTGATAGCAGAGTGGACACTGGAGCAACCCCGTGGTTGTTGTGATCTGCTTCGGCAGACCTGCCGTCGGGGCGTCGTAGTTGAATGCGTAAGCGATCCTGCGACGCCCCATTAAGACGGGGGAAGGCTTTGTTGGGTTTTAGTGGGTAGTACTGGCTTTGCCGGTGAGTCCCACACCTCGTGCGTAAATGCATTTCCCAACGTTAAAAAAAAAGGTACTATTAAAAAAGGATACCTATGTAAATAGGTACGTGTGTATGCTATATACATATACTGTATATGTACCTATATGTAGAAAATAAAAGAAAATATACTTATAAAGCTAGGTAAAAAAATCTAAATGAATTCATCATATATAGGTACTATAATTTACGGCTATAACGGAACTTTTTAAAAACGTAAACGATTTTTTTTAATTCATAGGAAAATAAATAAATTTCAAATTTAAAGTTGCAATATTGTTCCTTGCAGCTGCAAATTTGTCGTTAAGAGTTATGGCCGACTTACGTAGAGGTTAAAATCGAAATAAATCATGCCTATAATCCCATATAAAGATAAGAAAGTATTAAGTTAACACAAATTATAATCATGATTTGTCGTTTCATTATTAGTGACCGATTGACGTAAAACTACCTATTACTTACAAGTTGGTGCTTACGAACTATCACAGGTCACAGGTTCTATTATAAGTGTAGGCAATGTTACCTTACATACTTATATTTACTCGTCACTTGCCTCACTTCCCTCACGATCTCCTAAAGGTGTAGGTATACATACATGTTTGTATGTTTGTTACTTACTCTCTCACGATAAATTGGCTGGATGGATTTGATTTGAATGAAGTTTAGTACACAGACTAAAACTAGAGTCATATACAGAAAGACAGTTTATAATATTAGTAAAGACGATATTAATTTACATTTTACAGAATACCATTACTTACTTCATTATACAATTCCAAAGACAACGAGTTACGCTTTCTATTTGCCTGTCTCATTCTACCAGATCTTGAAATTGACAGTTTTCTTCTCCCATCCATAGGAGGTACAACATTATTTCTATCCTCCTCTCCCTCCTCATACCGCGACTTACGTCTTTCGCTCGTATGGAAAATAGACTTTATAAGCTTCGCCATATTGTAAATACAGTATTTACCTATTATGTATATATAATGATCGTTATCGAGTCATAATTATCTAAAACAACATTATTAATGCGTTAGTTTTTTACAGTACTTTGATTATTATTTAATCTTTCACTAAGAACCGGTTTAAGTGCGAATTGTTAACTAAACAATGTGTAAGTACTTGAAAGTGCTTGAAGGCAAAACAAACATTTGATTAGTTCAAGCCATACACTTTGATATGATATTTTGTACTAAAACTTGGACAGTTTCAGTTTTCAGGCTCAGTTTGTATTGACCCTACTTGCAATGCCAGCGGTTGCGGGTTTCGAGTCCCACTGGGGGCATTCATTTGTGTGATGAGCACGAATATTTGTTCTCCAGTCATGGGTGTTTATATTTATAATATGTATGTATTTAAAGTTATATATGTGTAGTGTATCTACTAAGATCCATAACACAAGCCTCATAGTTTACCATGGAACTAAATGGCGCTGTGTGTTAATGTCCCAACATATTTATTTATTTATAAGTAATGCACGTAACTAAATTAGGTACCTACAGTGAAACCACTAGAAAAGACTTAATGGTTAGTGTCTGATAAATTCTTTTTTTATTACTTAAATCACTTTATCGACTTATATAACGAACAAAGTTACAGAAAACAATATAAAATATTAAAATCTCAAATTAAATTACAATACAAACTAAACATTCACTTACCTAATTAAAATTATATATTTTAACAGTCACTGAACCTCTTTTAAGACAGTCACTATTAGAAAACACCTATGTTAAAAAACTTCGTCTAATTGCTCCCACTTAATAAGCTTGTTTAAATGCAATCTTTTCGCTACCGATAAGACGCGCGAACATATGTGCAAATTGTTTTACACTGCATCTCTATTTACCGTCAGTGATAAGATATACTTATCAATGATAAAAGCTTTTATGATAATGATTTAGATTATCAATTTAAGGTTAATGATACTGTTTAATTCTGTTAAAAGTGCAAATGTTCCGGAAATAACACTGTCTAGAACTCTTTAAGAGTCTAGACGTTATAAAAAGAAATTATGAGCGAAATATAGATCTTTTTGTTAGTCTTTTTTTTTCTGAAAATGAAGGCCAAGTGCAAACCAAAATTTTAATTTCAATTATTACAAATTTTCAATACATTTAAAAGCGTGTACGTAAAATGTTATGTTTTAGTAAACTCATAAAAAGTCAATCGTTTCTTCATTATCATATGCAGCACAAATTTTGAACTGAAATTTAAAAGTTGTTACTCGAGTAATATACTTATTCAAATTAATAAAAGAGGAACGCGTCAACATCAGGTAGAATAGGTATTACGTAAAACAGTAAAAAGACCCAAACTAATTATGGTCTTCCACCTATTTCGAAATCGGTTAAATATAGAATTTCAGCCTCGTTAATTTTCATTTCATTTGTTATATATTTTATATAGAAAATCGCCATCAATGTATATGCAGTGCAAAGTTATAAACAAAAGGCAGTAAATTCGTAAAATAATCGAGATTTAAGCAGACATTACCACCATACTACCTTTAACATTACCCTTTTATTAGTTAATCTGTTAATAGAAATCGGTAACAAATTTAAATATAAATCAGTATTACTATTGAAATTTATATAAATTTTATATCTATTACTAGCAGCTTACCCTTGCTTCGCTCTATCCCACGAGATCCCATCAAAACAAATTTATCCCACGAGAACCGGGATAAAAAGTAATTTATGTACTACTCCAGACTATAATCTATCTCTGTGCCAAATTTCATCCAGATCCGTTCAGCCGTTCAGGCGTGATTAACAAAAACCCATCCAAACAAACTTTCACAATTATAATATTAGTATAGATTTCTTGTTTCAAAATTTATTTTTTCTGGACATTTTCAATTTTTATAAAACTAAAAGAACATACATAAATATATACACCCGAACGGGGGTACAAAAAAATCACACTTTTTAAAACATCAATATAATATAATAAATAACAACACAGGCCCGTATTTAAATATTTATAATCTTAAACTGTACAAATAATAGAAACACAATTAGGTAATAGTTTATAGAACTTACTGGTCTAAATACCACCAAAGGTTTAAAAATCTAGCAACACTAATATAACCTATCCAAAAAAACATTACAAATATTTTTAATAAATCTTTATTTCCAATTACTCTAAACTAAAAGATCAGTAGTAGTTCATTAAAAAGCAAAGTAAGAATTGTTAAAATGTAGTTTTTACATCTAAATCAGTACAAAAATAACATTATATTCATACAAGTCCCATTTTTAGTCTACTTATGTTCTAATAGCCATGGATATAGTAAATTTAGAATTACAGTAATTTTCACAACTGTATATTATGCCTTTTGACAAGAGAGTTACATAATATCACGGATATATATGTCTATTTATATCCATATAGCTATGACAAGAAATATAAAAATTACTTTTCAAAACAACGTAGACATGTAATATTGGACGGACAGACATCCAATTTATATAAAAAAAATATTATACTTTACGACAGATATAATATTTATTATTTAAAATATCTAACCGATAGGCATTTTACAAAAGATCTTATATCTATATAATACTCTATTTAATAAACTATTGTTTTTATTTTTTAAGTTATACTTCTTATGAAAAATGAATGATGAGAGTAAATTTTTTAGGATTCGACAGATTTAGACTACAGTATGAAGTTAGTAGTTATTGGCTACAGTGTGAAGTTATTAGTTAAATCTCCCTTTACTAGAGTTTGAAGGCACACGGGTTTGGTTCTCGTGACAATGCACGATTACCTAAATGCCCCATTTTTAATCCAATATGGCGGACTTTACAAAATAGCGATTCATCATTTCCACAGTGACCCTTATGTTAAGGGCATCAAATGAAAGGGCTTGATGAGTGAAACAAAATAATTAAAGTGACGTCATTGTAAATCCAATATGGCGGACTGTTTTTTATGCACCTCCATGGATATCAAATGAAAGGGTTTGCTGAGAAGAATACGAAAAAAAGTAAACAACATATTAAAATAAGTTTAAACATTTAAAAAACAAATTATATTTAAATGCTCTAAAAAAAACAAAAAGTATAACTTCTGTGCATACATAAATACATACACTTGTTTCTTTTTTATAAATATTATGACTGGTTTTCATACATAAAAACGGGGCATGCTACTTACACAGATATTTACAAAATCCTTTTACAGATAATTACAAAATATATATTTTTATTTTGTTGTTATTTTATTTAGTGTTTTTACAGCGTATATAATATATATACATATATTATATATAATATATAGTAGAAGATATTCAGTGTGACTGTTATGCTAATCTTTTTTTGTAGAATTACACTAACACCTTAAAATATAATGTTTAGTGTAGTATATAAACAAATTAATAAGTGCTTACTGTCATGGCAATATATCGATCAACTTATTTAAATAAATAAGTAAATTATATTACAAATTTCGTACGTACAATTCTCTGTTCGTTTATATGTGTATTTCCAAGCGTAGTTTAGAACAAAGAAAACTATAGAAACACACAATTTATGTGATAAAAGTATACTATACTTGTAAAAATTTCTTAGTCATAATATCAACTGAAATTTTTAAGGGAAAGTGGATCGCGAAATCTGAGACTAATAGAGAAAAATATTGGAGTCACGAGGCCGTTTTTGATGAAAACTAAAGCTGTATTAAATTTTTCGAACAAAAAATAGTAATTGAGCTTGTTTTTTATTTGATAATTATCTTAACATGTAATTATTATATAATTTAATTTAAAATTATTGTATATCGAAAAAATTACAAAATTATTGATAAATAATGCTCAAGAATGATAAGTTAAAAAAAACAAATATAATTCAAAGAATTATTTCTAAGCATATATGATAAAACTATATAGTACCTATATTATCTTCATTAAAACAATAACCTCCCCTTATTTCAAGTCGGTTAAAACATGTACCAACGATCATTTTCAGGTACAAACATTTTAACTGCCACTATTCCACTTTATATATAAATAAAAAAAAGTAGCTTTAAATATAATATTTGTCTAAATGTATAGACTTTGTCCATTCATATATGCTTTCACGGCATGTGTACTACGTTTTATGTGTTTAGGGGTAATGAAACAGTTTAATTTTAGTATTTACAATAAAATATATATTACAATAAAGTATACAAGGTCATTTGCAATTATAAATTCATATCTCAAATTATAAGGCAAGAATGTTATGGCAGTTAGAAAATTATGTTGTAACAAATAATTTTAATTTATAGATAAATGCTTTATTAATTCAAAATTTAAAATATTAATATTCATGAGGTATTAAAAATATCGAGAGCATAAATTAACATATTTTTTGATATGTAAATTACCCCAGCAAATAACTAAATCCCATATACACAACTAATCATCTATATCTAAAAGTTGCCAAAATAAATTATAATTGCCATTACAAAATATTGTCACTATAAATATACTCAAATATTTATAAAATTGATCTTATAGCGTTTAAATAAAAAAAACAGTCGTTTGTTTTATCACATGCCCTATGTATTACAAGTACTCGTTGTCATTTACAACAGAAATCGATATAAAATCGATTATATTACTTGCTCGGAATCGTTGTTACTCGATGTTGTGTCAGTATTATTCGGGTTCATTGAACTTCTGTACAGTTTTAGATTAGACTCTGTGTAGTCTAGAATTATTCTGCTCGAATGCCTGATGTAAAGCATTTGTTTGTGATATATTTTCAGGGCGCCTTTAATTGTGATATATGTGAGACCGCCCAAAATGGTTCTGTGGAGGTTATTTTTTACTGATCGAAAGAATATTTTTCCAATGATTGTAGAAATTGTCGGTAGAAGTAATGCGGAGCAGAAAATTCTTGTGGGTGATAAATGTGCATGCCTGTTGTTAGTATTGTTGTTTTGTTGGCCGGAAACGATGGCCCCTCTGTCACCCTCCACACTGGAAATAAAGATTTTTTTTTAAATGCATAATAATTATTAACCCATTCAATAACCCAAGACGTTTGAAAATTATCATAGTTTTTAAAATATAAAATATAACTAAAAAAATGATTAATTAAAATTATTACATTTTTAAAATACATTAGAGATAAAGTCATCGATCAATAAAATACTAGATACACAATCAGCGACAAAAAATGTCGTCACCGAATGAGCGCTCATTTGAATATTTGAGCGCGCTTTTAATTTAAATTTCTTTTTCTGAAAACAACTTTAAACATTTAAGGTCCAATTTACATTGTTGTATATTTATTTCAACTAGAATAATTACCTAAACACAATTGGTGACAGTTTTAAGATAACTTTTGCATAGGATTGTGTATCTACAAGAAAGTACTAGATACTATCTAGTACTTTCTTGATCGATGGATGAAGTGATAGAGATAGTATAATAGTGACGTCCCTCTCATTTATTGCATTTACTTATATAAATATTAATTTCATAAACTTAATAATTCAAAGAAACTTTTATTCGATGACTTATTGTATAATACAAGTACTAGTTGTTTGTGCAAGTTCTCGATACACAAAAACGTGGGGAGAAGTGGTTGTTTTCTTTGATTGTTCCATTGTTTCGAGACTTATTGTTAGACATAACCATGATTATTTGTTAGAGGCCTAACGTATTTTTGTGTATTTTAAAGTCACTTAAAAAATATTTATTTGACGACACGTTTGGCTCAGTTTGTAATGACCCTACTTGCTGTGCCAGCGGTCGCGGGTTTGAGTCCCGCTGGGGGCATTCATTTGTGTGATGAATACGAATGTTTGTACTCCAGTCATGGGTGTTTATGTTTATAATATGTATGTATTTAAAGTTATATATGTGTAGTGTATCAACTATCTGGTATCCATAACACAGGCCTCGTAGCTTACCATGGAACTAGATGGTGCTGTGTGTGTAAGTCCCAACGTGTCCCAACATATAGCAAACTTAAGATGATTTTTCATTTTATCTTTATATAATTATACATATTTATAAATAAAATTATTTGTCTGTGATTTCAAAATAATTTGATCTTTTAAAGTGAGCGAGAGATTTTTTAGTGATGCAGATGATTGGAGGGTTCGGTTAAAAGTAAGGAACAGGAGCATGTGTCAGTGAGATATGGGATAGAATTTTTACGAGCTATTTGCACTTTGTAGTTAGAACCAAAGCGAAGTTAAAGCGGATCACCAATAAACAAAAAAACGATAATAACTTACTACGAAAACGAAAATTCAAAATACTATTTTAAAATGTCAATCAGTTAAAATATATACATGTATGTATAAACATAATAAACATTTATTGATAAAACTGTTAATTATTTACACATAATATGTTAATAAACAATATCTTGATCTAAATCTTTTCATATTCTTAAATTCTAACACATCTAAATCCTAAAAGAAAAATCATTTTGTGCACAACTGCTTTATGAGTATGAGTTCGTCCCATATATCTAATAAACTGTTGTAAAAAAATACTAACCTCCCAAACGGCAATATATAGGAGAGGGCAGGTATTTTCGCGCAGTACTTCCTCAGGAAGAGGAGTACTGAGTCCTCCCAATTGTACATCTTTGCGCTGATGAGTGTCACCGGTATCGTTGGAAGTAAAACCAGTAAGACCAACGGGTCGGCTGACTCCATCATTTCTAAACCTTCTCTGTGCCCGACAACCTAGCAAATAATTAAAATAATAAACTTTATTTAGGTTCCAGTAACTATTTTTATGTCACTTTGTTGTGCCTATGGCCTGAACCCTCTTACATTGTAGGAGACCTTGCCAACAAAGGGACGTTAAAAAAGGGCTAAATTATTAATATTATCGATTTAGATTGATTGTAGAGCCATTCTTCTATACATATAATAAAATTGTAAGTAAGCCGAACCTGTATATTAAATATTTTTTGGAAAATCTTATTAAAATAAACATTATTATCGATACAGAGGTCAAATCTATAGTTTTTAGAATTTTTGTCTGTCTGTCTGTCTATTGGCATTTGGCAAGAACTTTACATATTTTATTTTACAGGGTACAAATTAACTTTTGATAAAAAGCCCAAAAACACTGCATAAGCGTTGTTTTACACACAGGTCATGCACATAACCAATAAATTGGACCTAATTGCTTGAGATAAGATTATAAACAGCTGCTATAAAATACAATGTTTTAGCGGCTATCGTACTATTTAGATAATAAATTTCTAATTAGCTTATTGAAAGTTGGTCCTTAAGAATCATATTGTATAAATCCATACTAACATTATTAACATGAAAAAACCGTATTTTCATATAAATCGCGAATTTCATATTATGTAAGGACTAACAATATGTGGTGGGTCCTTTCCCGGCTTCATAAAAATCTGTTCAGCGGTTAAAATGTGAAAAGATGTCTGTTTGTTATCTTTTAAATAAAAAAGCAAAACGAAAAAATAATCAAAGTATCCATTGTTATTTATGCACTTTCGCAATTTTATAGGTAGTTCATTGATTCCTTTGCTGAAAAAATTGTGGGACCGAGAATTGGATATTTCTCCTTGCAAGAAATTGTCCGAAAAGTGGTAATCTGTTAGAGCAAGGTCCAGGGAGTATGGTGGGTGTCGAAGACATACTCAGGATTTCCAAAACGAAAACGTTGAATCCAAAAACGTACCGTGTTTTCTTTTACAGTAGCTTCCCCATAAACCTCAATAAACCTTCAAGCTGTTTCTGCAGCGGTGATGCCACGGTAGAAGTCGTATTCGTAAATAACGTGATATTTTAAATTTTCCATATTGTGAGCAGAACGATGTCAAAGAAAAATCAAATGGCGCGAAAATAAATGAATTACTAACTTCGAAACACAAAAACACAGCTTAAATCTATACATATAATAAAATTGTAACTAAGTTCAATCTGTACATTAAATATTTTTTGAAAAATCTAATTGAAATACACATTATTATCGATAGTCCGAATCTATAGTTTTTAGAATTTTTGTCTGTCTGTCTGTCTGTTACCGCATCACTAGAAAACCACTGGACAGATTTTGATGAAATTTTGTATGATGATAGCTGGTTATCCATCAACATGTAGTATTTTTACTTCTAGGACTTTTTACCGCGGGAAAATATCCCATTTCTGAGAAAAAATACAAAAACTGCAATGTAAGAGTATACTAATATGTAAAACCTAAGAGTTTGCTTTTTGGTCATCTGAACGCGGGTGGAGCCGCGGGCAAAGCTAGTCTATACTAATATTATAAGAAGGTAAAGTTTGTGAGTTCGTGACGTTGTAGGGAGTAATCTCTGGATCTACTGAAGAGATTTAGATGAAATTTGGTATGAAATTTAGATGAATTTTGAAACCTTGAGTCGCTAGTGTTTAAATAGTTTAGTAATCGCTAGTTATTTTAATAAATAAAATAAAGCCGTTTATTATACATTTTTGCTGTTTGCAAAGTTGCTTGGTAACTTTCCCATTTTGTCAACAAACAAAAAATTAAAAAACTATTGTATATATGTGTTTTTTTTGCCCTTTCTCGCCAATAGTAAGATTATGAAATACAATGAATTATTGCTTATCTTTCCTATCCCTTTTATAGCTCATGATATCTTTAAAAGAGTTCAGATAACATCTCGCAGATTAATGAGGTGATTGATAAATCTGTATAATCTGTACATTATAAATGTGAAAGTTTGTGAGTATGGACGTTTGTTACTCTGTCACGCCAGAACGGCTGAACGGATCTGAATGAAATTTGGCACAGAGATAGATTATAATCTGGAATAACACATAAGCTACTTTTTATCCCAGAAAAGTATACGGTTCCCGTGAGACAGATTTGTTTTTGTTTTTTATATATCGATTATGATGAAATTAAAATAACTTATGTTAATTTCGATACATGTTTTCTGATTTATGGACTCAAATACTAAATTCATTAGTCCTTTCTTCAAAGCTGCAAAAAAATTAGGCCAACAATTATAATTATTGTATGGTTTATTTTTTACTCTCTAGATACTAAATACATAAAAACACGGTCTATGCTAAGTGCTAAATGTTTATTCACGACACTTCCCGTTATAAGCCAGATATGAACAGTCACAGATTCAATATTGAGTTTATTTTCTTTTGTCAGGATATTCAAAAACAGATGTATCATTTCCACAAGCGAGAGATTATAAAAGTACAGTAAGTAAATATTACCAATAAAAGTACGCTAGCTATCTAGAAATTGGCTTTTATATTTTGATAACATGAAATTTTAATTTTAATGAATATTTTTATAATTTCAAAGTTCATGAACTTTCCAGTAATCACGTAAATCGGCGATCATATAAATCAGGAAGTTACTGCGACTACTCACTAAACTAAATGCCAGATAAATAAACTTTCTCAGTTTTTTTCTGCAATTGTGATTATCACCAATCATACCATTAAATCTATGGAGTTTGTCTATTTTCCTACACTATCTAATCCCTAATTTTGGACGTATTGTGGAAAAAGATTGGTATAGGAAAAAGACATTGTTTAAGCAAAAAACAAACACTTTGTACGATACGGGCATTTCGTACGTCTTACTATTTATTATAGCCATAACAAATCGCATTCATTCGTACATAATATTAGTCTACTATTCAGCTAAACAAAAATTAAAGATGTCCTTGAGTTTAACATAAAAATAAAATCTGGCTCGTGTACTAAATATTTTAACTAGCGACTCATCATCGCTTCGCTCAGGTTCGTCCCTATCTTGATTCCCCATACAAACTTTCATCCCCATTTTCACCCCCTTAAGGGATAATTTCCGGGATAAAAAATATTCTATGTAAATATGTGTGGGTGTCAAACTATCGTCTTACAAAATTTCATCTAAATCGGTTCAGTAGATCCATAGATTACCCCCCACAACGTCACAAACTCGTAATTCACAAACTCACAAACATTGCCTTTTTATAATATTAGTATAGATACGGTATATCGATTATAGGTACAGGCTTATTTGAGTTAAAGTTAAATTATTGTCCGACACGCATTGCCGGAATAAAACTAATATCAATCGAGGGCATGGTCTGGTCTGGTATCAGAATAATACATAGGCTACTTTTTATCTTGGAAAATGTACGGTTCCCGTGAGATACATTTCTTTTTGTTTTTCTAGAGCAAACGTGATCGAAACGAGAACAATAAATGGTAAAAACTTTATAAAAATAAACTTTAAAGCAAGTGTAAATTAAATGTACATTTTATCAAGTCATTGCAAAAAAAAATAAAAAATAGACGATATTAATAATGATTAAATAATAATAATAAAATAATAATAATTAAAGTATGTTAATAATCTACAGCCTAATCTACTTAAGGAGACTTAACCTATCTTATTAAATCTTATAAATAGTTGTTAAAAATTTAGAAAATATTTAATACTAGCATTGCCCGCGGCTCCGCCCGCGTTCAGATGACCAAAAACTAAATTCTTAGGTGTTACATATTAGTATACTCTTACATTGCAGTTTTTGTATTTTTCCTCAGAAATAAGATATTTTCCCGCGGTAAAAAGTATCCTAGGATCGCGCGCTACATCGCCCGGTTTATATAGCTTGAGCAGGCGGTCGAGCGATGCGGGCAGAGGGGATGGACTCGCCGTAGGCATCTCAATGCTCGCCAAGCATTAAAAATGTTTCGCTACTAATTACTTCTAACAACGATATCTCAAAAACTATTCATCTGATTGATTTAGTGTAAAGAGCAATTTTAATCTGCATTAAATGACTAAGCTAACTAAAATATTCATTTGGATAAGGATTAATACCGAACTAAAGAAAATAACTTTGAAAATAACGTAATGTTTTTAATTAAAAATGTTAACATAAAAGTGGTTATTGTAAGTCAACCGTAAGAGATAGAGATATGCTATCGCGGACTTTTTTGTAGCATTTTTATAGATTTTGAATTCTCTAGTACATTACTTAACTGTATCTTTGCTAGTTTACGCGGCGTTCGCGTGGAAAGTTCCCATTTGGCGAGATTTTTTGCGACCTCTTCAACATTTGTCGCCGTATTTCAGCTAATTTACATAAAAGCATAATAAATTATATACCTAAACCTTCCTCAAGAATTACTCTTTCTATTGTTGAAAACCGTATAAAAATCCGTTCAGTAGTTTTCGAGTTTATCGCGTACAGACAGACAGGAGGACAGAAAGACGCGGCCGGGGGACTTATTTTTATAATAAGTATAGATGATGAGTGTATGATGTCTCTTTGTTATGCGATATTTTGACAAAAAACCATCTTTATATACCACCTTTTTAGGTTTACCGTCTTTTTAGGATTTTATATCTAAACTTTAGTCCAAGAATCACCTATATATGTCAATAAAAAAATTACAGCCTCAGATACTTAGACCATATTGATAACATTATGATAGTCCTACAGGCACTGACAGCGCTTTGGCGCTGTGAGGTGAGCTTGAGCAGACAGCTCCCTAAACAAGTCGACTTTCTAGTTTTTACAATCAACATTTAAAATAGAAAACAGAAAGAGATATCAAAACGTAAAATATAACGCTCTAGGCATGCTATTTACATATATTTTTATTTTTGTTTTATATTAGAAGGAACCGCTGTAAATTATATCTGTTCTAAGCTCGGAGCTTAGACACCTTTTAAGGCTATGAAAGAAAGACAGATATCGTAAGGAACTTTTTAAGACGTACGATCTTAAACAAAAATATAATATTACCTGCATTACAGTTACTGCTCCATATGTGATTGCTATCCAGTAAATCGAGCCCAGTAAAACCCCACCCGCTATGAAAGGGCTAACTTTATGTGTGATCTCCTCCAAAGCGTCCAATAGCGCTACAAAGGCTCCCATTGAAGGAAACACCAGTATGTATTCGGCTTTACACTGAGGGCAGAGCACTTTTCGGCTTATGTTTCCACGTTGTTTCTCATCGACCCATCGTTGAAGGCAGCTTTGATGGACCTGAAACACAAATGTTATGAATTGTAACGAAAACCTACAAATGATTCCAATTTTTTAGTGGATTTTATTATTTTGTTAATTGTTGTTTAAACTATAAAAACAAAAATTTCTTATACGAATGAAACCTAAAAATGCCGATTGATGGACCTAATATTAGTTGGCTTGGTAGTAATAAATTTAATTATTCTCTATATGTTAGTACCAGTATAGGTGAATACTTATTATTCATAATTACTTGATTTCATTTATAGCAAAAAAAAACAGTAACATGTAAAACAATAGGTATTTCTTCGTGACCTGGTGAAATTATATTAATTACATGTGTACTGTGTAGTTAAAACACATATCTATGTCGCCACGTGACATATCTATATATGTATATAAAACAAAGTCAGGTTTGTTACAACACCTATAACTCGAGAACTGCTGGACCAATTTTTATTATTTTTGTTTTGTTAGATTTGTCTTCACTCCGAATAGCAGAAAAACTATTAAAACATCGGAAAAAATCACGAATTTTTTTTTTGAAAAAAAAGCTATTCCTTACTAAGCGACAAAACGTACCTAAGGACGAACCTGAGCTAAGCGAGGGTGTGTCGCTACTTATAACTAATTTGAATAAGTCACTAATCTTCGTGATTACCTTCAATATTGATGGGACCAAAAGCTACATATGTATATTTTCCAATTTACTGAAATAATATATGTATTTAAATTTTCATTTCAAATAGGTACTATAATCCATCCAGCAGATCTCGAGTACAGTGCGACTGAACAGGAAAACAGTAATTACCTTTGACGGCGTTTATTAAGTCTTTAATAATAATTGATGGAACAACAGACTTAGATTGCGTTAGCATTAAATTCAACGCTAGATATCACTTATAATAATATCACAAATAGTGTTATAGCTAGAATAATACAATCCTCGACTGATGAGGTAGGAAAAGAATAAGGGAAAACGCTAGACGTTCTCGGAAAGCGTAAAGCGATGTTTTTGTAATCGATGTCAACAAGAGGATGCTGAGAAAAATCACTGGTGTGATAAATCTCTAACTTACAAACGTCTGATGATTTCGCTGTTGCACTTGGCAGTTGGCATGCGTGTCACTGTCTAGAACTCTCCGGGACTGTAATGTCTCAACGACCGATAGTAATTCGCCTATCGCTAACGACATCGATAAGGCTGAATGACTAGCGGTCAATCTTGAAAGTCAGCGCCTGTACCATACCCACATTATAACCTAGTGCATTTGCTCAAGGTCATATCAAAAGTAGGACATAAAGTTTACCATCATCCAACCTCTTGAATCGATTATATGTGGAAAAAGTTAACGGTTGCCTTTAACGGTCTATATTCTACATATACAGTTATCTACGCCTTGTCAGTCGCCAAGTGATTAAGAGCAGCGTCAACTGGCGCAGGAGGACGAGGTCAAGCTATGGGGAATTATAGCCATTGTTTTATCCAGAACAACACTTTATAAATCTGGTTACATAGGTTTAAAAGTTTCGAGACCAATTTGATCCACTTTCAAGTTTTATCCACTAATTTAAGAGGAATTTAAAATTTGTCAGATCACACCTTACGTGTGTGCATACATTTTCAATACGGCAGATGGCTGTTGCTCTTGCTATTTGTCCTGTCCGATAATCGGATGAATAAAAAATATATTATTCGTCCGACTAATGTCGATTTGTATGAATATCGACCACGTTTTTTATTTCTTAAAGTAAAATAAGTGATTTTTAGGTGCAGGAGTTTGTATATGAAAAAAAACCTTCACCTACAGAAAATTATTCTTTTAATCCCAACGATTTTTAGGTTCAATTCAAGAGTTTTTATGTGTAAAAAAAGAAAAGCGCTCTAACCTACGCGGCTAAAAATATATTTTCTTAGGAGAAATTACTGGGTCATAATAAAATAAAATAAATCGAACCTATCGGGTATATATATATTTTTAATTTTGGTCTATTCGATTTTATTCCAAACCTAAAATTTTAATTATCGATATTTTAAAAAATCTATTTAACTTGATAAGTTAGATTTCTTTTTAATACAAACATAAAAATAGTCACAGTCGCAATATATTACACACCAACAATAGTATGACGAACAAAATAATTTTTTATTCACCTTATTATTGGATGAATATACACTACCTTTCAATATAAAAAACCAATTAAGATATGTGATAGAATTTGCATCATGCCAAAAGTCTCTATTTCTTCTACAAACTGCAGAGCATGATTAAACTTGTATACCTATATAATTATATACACAAAAGTGTTCTCTGTGTATTTCATTATGCACTCTAAATGTAAGTCTAGTTATGTTCATTATAAATTTCATTGCTAATATTTTCAACTTTGATAAATTGATATGATATCAGGTCCAGGAAGGTATAAGAATGCATTGATCTCAATGGCTGACCGCATATAAGAAAGTAAACATAATATTGATAATACTATCAGAAAATTTATTTATGGCTATTTGTTAGAAGATATACTTAAATAATGACGCAAATATTGTATATCAATTCTAAATGCTCCTATTAATGTATATTTTAAATTAAAAATGATGTAAAAAGTGTTGGCATAGTAAATCTTCTATCTCTACATATATCTTTATAAATTATAGCTTTATATGTTACTCTGATGTACCTATATGCTATACCTAGTTCTGTAAAATTTCATTAAAATCTGTTTAGTAGTTTTTGCGAGACAGAGTAACAAACATCCATCCATCCATCCATCCTCACAAACTTCCGCAATGTTTATAATAATTAGTAAGAAATATTGAATGGAGTTTTAATTTGATTGTTATTCCAAATTGATTAGTTACTGTTCCACATTAAAGGAACATTCATTTCACATATTTTTTTGGTACTTTGAAATAATGAACAATAATTTGTACATGACTGATATAAAGCTGTATTGTAATCATGGAAATTACTTATGTTAATATTTCTGATTAATATACAAAAACATACTCAATGTATTGCTATAGTTATAAAATGAATAAATCCAATATGAACAAGTTTCCTGATGTTGTTAATGTCATATTTAACACAATGAAATTATAAATATATAATGCCTATACTAATAAATCTGTGATTTTTTTTTTGAAATTTATCAATAATTGACTGAGAAATTAATTTAAATTTCGACCATTCAGGTCGTGTGAAATCACGAAATTATTCTTACAAGCGCAACTTGTTTCATAACTATTTCTTTTGTTGAGATATTTCATTAAATCTTTCATATTTTTGTTATATTTTGCTAAAATGTTTATACTAACTAAAAATAGGAAACTTCTCCATTACTGATAAACAGATATAATATTAATTGAAGTAACATAGAAAATTCATTACGTTTAGTAAATATAAAGCAACACAACATACTCAGTGCTCATTGTTTTTCCTGTCTATAAATTTTAATTTAGCTGTAATTAATTCGATTATCTTATTTTTTGTAAGCTAACTATGATAAAAAAAACATATTTTGCAACAAAGAAGATATATAATTTTTACATTATCATAATTATTGGATAATAGGTTTTTTGTCTTTTGCCATAATATTTATGTCCTTATGAATGTTATAAACTTATACATATAAATGTATGCACTAACCAAAAATAATATTTTATTCAATTTAAATTTGCAATCTTTATTATATTGCAATAAATAGAACACTTTCACAATGTCTCATGTATATTTATTTTTTCTTTACAAACATAGTAATCCATTTCTACATTGAAGAGTAAAAAAATCTATAAATACATTTTTGCATTAATAAAGCAAAAAACATATAAAAAACTACATATTATTTATATAAATAATTAATATATAAATAATACATTTGTAGGCGGCAAAATACACATGAGAAACCAATGTGATGACTACTTGCAAATATTTATAACAATTTATTAATATTATCTTTTAAATTTATATTGATGATTAAGTATCTAGTATAAGAAGTATCTGTTTATAAACAAACAATCATAACAAACTATATTTTCTAAGAACAAAATAGTAAAAAATAAAAGTATGTACTAATAGTGAATTGTAAAGCATAACAATTTAACTATTTAATTTAAATATATATAAAAAAAATGCAGGGTTGTCAATATATTTAAACTTTATTAGTTAATGAGCATAAATTTTAACTAAAGAATAGCTCTAATATTGACTATCACAATAAATATACATTAAAATGGTGGCTTACGAAGGTAGCACTTACCCATTTCGTTGTACCAATACATTTGCAAGGTTGAACCCAGGCAGCTAGTCTATCATCCGCTTCCGTGGCAAAGCATACCCAACAAGACTTAACAGTATCATCCTCTGCAGATTGCAATGCCTGATAATCCATTTCATTTGAATCTTGTTGTTTAAAAATTGTAGTGTCTTCATCAGTCATTGTAATGTAGATAGAAACTAAATTTCACAACGCACGCTACACACAATCAATGTGGCCGAGTAAACAAAATAAAAAATTAAACTACAAAAAATCAAGAAAGAGTATTTTAGAAGACTCTCGTTATGTGTATGACTTTTACATTCGGTGTGTAATGTGTTAGTTTTTGTCACTCAACTCTCGAAAGACGACAACACGACTTTCCTATCCCCACATACGTTGCCATCATGGATGGTTGCCATTACGGTTGACATCTAATCTATATGTATGTCAAATTTTACGTCAAACTTCAAAGCTAAGGAGGATATCCTCCATAGTCAAACAAAACTGGTCAAAACCATAAAGCTAGGATGCGTACTGCGTAGCATCTCTTTAAAGTTTGTGGCTAGGACCTAGGTACGTATGTCAAAACTGAAAACCATATGGCTGGATAAACATAAAAGGCGATACAGGGCGTTAAATTTAAAATATATGAGAAGTACTTACTCGTTGCTAAAATTTCATATTTTAGCAATTAAAATTATATTATATTCAATTTATATGTTGGGTTTTCTGTCTGTCTCTGTTGTGTGTCAGCATAATTTTTACTTGAACTATTTTATTATTACATATTTGATATTTGTAAGGATTAAGTGTAATCTCATTTATTTATTTCTATGTATTATGTTAATAATTATTAAGCCCTTAGACGTTGATGTTATTAGCAGTCATAAGATATAATTAATTTTATTAATAAGTTATATTTTAAAAAAACGTGTAAGCATTCGATCTCTAAATTACTGATACTGCTCTTTTAGAAATAAATATTAAAACTTTGGTTTTCAAATGTTTTCCAAGTCCACTCGAGTTATTTCACCTCTCTTTTAAACAGTATGTCCTTTTAAGCATTCTCGATGACAATAATTAAGGCGATATGTACAAATTATGAGATATGTAGTGCACTATTTAGACCAAACGTGTGGGCCGATTTTGATAAATGACACGTCGTTTGATTCGATAGGATAGAGCATAAAAATTAAATTAGAAAAAATCAAAATGGATTTTGGGCACCATAATGTGAAAAAGAAAAAATGAAAATCGACGAACTATGTCAAGTAGGGTATCGTTTAATAGGTATTTAAAAATCATTTATAGGTTTCTTTCATCATTTTTCATTTTACCGCTTCAACGGTCGCGAACATGCCGGCATGGCAGTTAACAATTGACTTCCCGGAAACTAACCACGGAGGCGTTAAATGTCATCTATAATATAAAAATAATAATAGCTTCAATTTTTAAACAATTTCGGGACTAGTATTTCAGACTAAGATGTAGCTCTGTCTCCTTGATTAAATGACACATGTGCGTAGCATGCAAGGATTTTATATATTCCTTAAACAGGATTGTGTACTCACCAATAAAAACGAGCAGAGAGGAGAGGTTGAGGTTATCGGTTAGCATTTGTACTCTTTCCTAGTAGGGTAACCATAAATATTTTTTTGTTAGGAAAATTCTAGGCAAAGCCTTTATCTAGTAAACTACAGTAAAAGTGATAACTTCTTATATTGAAGTAATTACTTCTTATGGGAGGGTAAACACGTCGGTCGTACGTCTTGAAATAGTCCCCGCGAACGCCAAATATAAAAAGAAGGCTCGTTTGGCTTCATAGTCACCATGCGTAATTAACTGAGCCCAATAAAAGAATAAAACTACAAACTTAACTCATGGCCTACTTTCCACTGGTCCTGGATTGTTTCGTTTATATTCCTCTTCCTAGGTAATATCTAATATTCTCGGTATAAAAAAATAGCCTTCCTTCTTTCAGAGATTTCCGTTTATATTTCCTCTTCTTACGGTTAATATTCTAAATTTCGATATAAAAAATATTTACTCCAACCACACTTTCTATTCCCTCTCCCCATTTAATAATAACGTCCACCATAATTTAAAAACTCAGTGCTTGTCATCATAATAAAAGTAAAATTACTGAATCGTATTAACATCACGCGTAACTCAAAAAACACTATAGTGGACTTCCCAAAGTCCACGCGAAATTGCCGGTTTTCTGTCATTGGCGCAGGGTTGTCGACATTTTTTTTTTTATAATCGTCTGTTTCAACAGTTCTCACATTTTTATTGAAAGTACTTTTATTTCGGGTACTAGTAGTACCATCTATTATGTTAAAACAATTATAGTTTCGTTGTGACTCCTTTTTATTAATCAACAAAAATTTAACAACATAATACATATAAAATTAGTTAAAGTAGTAAAATTTTAAGAACACAATGTGTTCTTGTCGCGAATAAATAATGGTTTATTTGATTAATATGCAAAACAGTGTTTCGCGGTTTTGTTTGAAAGGAACATTGTTAGACAATCATTATTAGGGTACACTTCACATTGTTAAGCATATGAAGTTCCGTCCACCTTGTGTTATTACGTTAATGATACAATACATTAATTAACCATTGTACACAAAGCCTATAATGTAACCCTGATACTGTATCTACCTATCTATTAAAATATTAAGTATTTATTGTTTCATTAAGTGTTAATTAATATATTGTATGGTGAGGTATATGTAATAGTATAATATCAGCTGTCGTCCTCGGGTGAGGGCGCTCAGCTGGCCGCGCGGGTGGTGGGTCATCTGGACAGCCAAACCGGCGCGGACGTGAAAGGACCTTAGTGCCGTACACGATATATAATCTATATCTATAAATCTATTTGAATATACTATCTATCTAAGTTACTAATAAATAAGTATTGATTTAGATGAATGATTAAGTGGCACATTACAAGTGGCGACGATAGGATAAACTGATAAGTTTTTTCTTATTTAAACTTAAGAAAAAAAAAGAGGAAATAATAGGCAAGACAATTTTAACTTTCCCTGCAAATTTAGAGTTTGAAACATAATTTATATCAGAAATATGAATGCTTAAGATGTGGATAATAAACCAATGAAAAATCACGGAGCTAGATATCACATTAAATCATTCCGCAATGAAGTTAAAAAAAACCTAATTGTTTACTACTAATTATTTTTATATTTATATGTTGTATTATTACGTGAATAGACAAGTTTGAAATGTGAAGTGTGATGTAGGATCAGTTTCCATCAGGTGGGAGAGGATGGAAACGGCGGCCTATACTATTTATATTTGTGGCGGGCGTGGTATTAGATATCGGATTTAAAGATAACGAGCTAGAGTTTATTGCAATTTTATTGGGATGACAGGAATCTACAAGAAATCTTTTATTAGCTATTCCGGGGGCTAATGTTATGGAGGGTGATTTAATCAGCATAGCTAGACAAACGTTTAGACGAGTCTTTTTGCTCCAAAGCAAAGCAAACATATATCGATCGTCAATTTGTTTTAGACAATTATAAACCAGTCGCCTGTTAGGCGAAAAATTTGAGAAATTTCTTGTTAAGACCTAAGGCATCAAGCTTCTAAATGTCAATTTGCGAATCAGGACATGAACAAATTCATAAATCAAATAGGTTGAAAAATGTAAAGTCCCAGAAAGAGATTTGAGGAAGAAAATTTTAAAGGCTGCGGGATTAAAATTACTTTAGATGAAATAGTTTTACAGAAGCTAATATACTGGAAAGCCTTAAAGCAGAAAATTAGAAAATTTTGCGACAACAACGGTTGATACTCCCTCGATTACAGAATTAGCGAACAGGAAGACCTGGGATGAGTAAAACATTTTAAGCGAACATTTGGAACAATGGTGGGAGGTGTGGTAGTAACAAGACATTTTGCACTGCGATTAAAAAGCTGTCCTGCAAGAATGAAGGCTTGTTTAAAATGTGGAATAATAGGGCATTTTAAATTACAATGTTTCTAACGGCGAGAGACTCAGAAATGAGGAAACCAAGAAGGACGATAAAAAGTAAATACAATCAGAAAATAAGAGGTTTAGGAGTTTTAACAACACTTAAACAACAAGCCGATAACAAATTCTGACAGGACAAAAATATTGACCTATATTTTTTAATGTGGGAAAATTATATACAAAATTAAATGTAGCATTGGTGGAGGTAAAAGTGAATATGGCTCGTAGACTCTGGTTGTAAAATATAACTTAATTACACAAGCAAACATGGGATGCCATGAAAACGCGATTAAAGCTCAAGTGACAAACCGTAATCGGAACCCCAACAAAAACCTTCCGGGTGGCTGTACGGGACATGCACAATTCCCCCTAAACGGTTATCGGATCCTTTAAGTCCGACATCAAGCTTTTTTAAAAGCAGCCGAAACACGACATTCTACGTGATATAGAAATGGACCCGGAATTTACTCGGAACGTCTCACAGCGACGGGTTTAGGAGTGCCTTCAAATTTAATATTGACCAAATTTAATGTAATAAAGCATTTTCCGAATATCTAAAGATGTGTGGTGGTTATACCTATAGATGAGTCGGTTCATCCGATAGTACAAACCTTATTGCCGTATTCCAATTCCCGCTGGAAGAAAAAAGTTACTGTCTAAAACTTATCGCTTTTGTGCCTACGCAAAGACATAATCGGATGAAGAAGGTCAAGGGCCCGTCTATTTGGGTTTCACCAATAGTTCCGTCTGTGTGAAATGAGAACGGCTGATGTCCGTGTATGCGATTGACATATGATGCGGGCCTAATACAGTTAATTCAACGGGAAAAAAACCATCCATTGCCGACTATGGATCCAGTTCTGCCAAAAAATCGAAAGAATGCCTAAATTATTTTACCAAAATTAGACATTCCAAGATGTCTTTCCACCATATATAGCTCCCACCCAGGACTCGAGATACATTAACTACATTTATTACTAATAGAGAGACTCTTCTAGAATTAAAAGGATGATGTTCGTAGAATCACATGTGGCGCCAGAAAATTTTTCCAAAAAAACACTATAAGGAATCTTTTAGGATGCGAGGGAAGTAATCAAATTTTCATTAGATGACATTTTTTAATATTTGAGAATAATTTTAAAAAAACAACACGATGAACGATTAAAAAAAGGTAATGGAAGTTTTGAAGGAGCATAAACGTTGGTATACGAAGAGAAGAGAAATGTATATTTAGAGTACAGGTAATTTCACTTCTTCGGGCCCATGAGCTCTTCAGAAAAAGGGAATCAAACCACTTGACAAGTACATTAGCACGTGTATAAAAGAGATTTCAGAGCTCCTGAGACAATATCAGAATTACTAAGTTTTATGGGCTTAGTAAAATTTTGTAGGGAAAACGGATTCCCTTCATCTAGCAACATTAACAGAATCTTTAAAAGAAAGTACTATCGACAGAAATCTTGGTAGTAATAACAATATTCTCATGATATGGAGAGATCCTCAACAGCAAATCTTTTGATAAATCTCAAATCTGCACTCACTAATGTTCCACATTAGGTTATTATGACAGCACAGGAGACAAGACTCTGGTTATAGCTGACGCTTAGGCCTGTAGGCTTAGGCGCTGTACTTGCTACAAATAATAAAGAATGGACCTAGAATGTAATCGCATTCGGTAATAAGACCTTTGTCCTGCGAGGCGACGCTATTGCCAAACAGAGAAGGAAGTCCCTAGCATTAGTATGGGCAGTCGAACATTTTGATATGTTCCTGTTCATGTGATGGAAAAAAAATTCGAATTATTTACGGACCAATAAAACCACTGGAGGACCATATTTATGTCCTAAATCTAATCCTTGCGCTCGGATGTGAGAGGTGGTGTCTTGAGGGCTGCAGTCATATGATTTTTAAAGTAAAAATATGTAGCCCAGGGAAAAACTAATTTATGCAGATCCACGTCTCGAGACTTTGCCAAATTAGCCCCTATGGCAATAGTCCGAAACGACGAGCTCTTAAGTGGTAACGGAGATGGCACAGGAACCTTATCGCAATACCATTGCAGGTTGATCTCTAGAGTGTTCTCAGTCAGGATTCTGAAAATATCAAAAGGTAACAAAAGGTCTGTATAAATAATGAGTGGGACGAAAGTGTTATTATATATTATAAGATTTTTTCCAGAACCGAAGCTATGTTTTCATGGCGATATTCTGTTACGAGGGACAAAGATTGTAATTCCAATTAATTTAAGAGATCGAGTTATTAAAAGCTGCGCACGAAGGCCACCCAGGCCTCGGTGCAATGAAAGGTTAGGGCTGAGTAACCAAAGTCCTGGTGCGCCAAAAATGCGATAAAGATGCTGGAAAATTGTTGCAAAGCTTGTCAGGGTTGTTTATTTTGGTTTTTCTGCTCCGAAACCCCACCAAACACCCCTTTAAAAGAAGAGAGTTGCCTACTGAACCTTGGGTTGACACCGCGATTGATTTAATGGGACCACTAACCACGTGGAGAATACATATTAAGTATACTGGTTGACTACTATTCAAGGTTATTACAGAAAGCTAAAATATTGCCGAACAATAACGAGTGCATAAATATTCTTCTTTAAAAGATATTTATAGTAGACTTGGTAACCCCGTCGCTCATAACTGTTCAGATAATGGACCGGCATTTTAGAACGTGAAGAGTTCAAGACTTTATGTACTCGAAGAGAAATATTGTTAATCTGTATACACCATCCCTTAACTGTATAGCCTCAGCAGAATGTGCGAAGATCCGAACGCCAAAACAAGAGATAATATATCGGAAACAACTTGAGAATTTCTCAAAGGTTGAACACAAGGACTGGAAACAATGCGTTATTGTGCGATTATATACGATAATGTACAATATGTAACCCCGCCACTCGGTAACAGAGAAAAAACTCCCTGAAGAGTTATTTTTCCGTCGCAAAATGCGGAGACAATGCTACCCTAGATTCAGGATACTGCCCTATACGGAAGAATCAAGAAATGTAGAGATAGAGACAAAAAACAACAGAAAGGAGAAAGGAAAAGGAATATGACAGATAAACAAGAGGACAGGCTTCAGAACAATGAGACTAGAAGTAGGGGATAAGGCGTAATACTGTCAAGAATATGATAAGCAAGTAACAAATTTGCAGTTCGACATATGACCCTGCCCAACCCAAACAGTGGAGTTTTGAGGCAAACGGCTGACATTTATAAACAGTCCGGTAATTGAAGTGAAACGGCGTCAACAAATAAGGCCGACGAAAGTGTAATGCATTCTTAAAAAGATAGAAGGACAAAGGCATGTGATCAAAAGACAAAGAGTTTATTGATTCTGGTGATAAAAGCTAACGAAGAAACGATCTCAGTGATTCCTTAACTAATTACTGTGATTACAGACTATGATAGTCCGACTAAAGTATCTAAAGTGATTGCAGAAGATATCTAAATTTATAAATAAAAATATATAATTATATAAATAAAATATATAACATAATTATTGTAAAATGGTAAAATAAACACTTGATTCTAGTAATCTAAGTTGTATTAGTGACATCCAATTCAAAAACAATATATAATAATATATAGTACAGTTTACTTAAAAACAAAAGAAGGATGTACGTACTATCTGATTAAAATATTAATTATTTATTCGTTCATTGAATAATAATAGCTATTGTGAAGTATTATGCTCAATAGTATAAATCATTCACCTGTAGCGTCTCGGGTGAAGCGCGTACTCAAGCTTGGCCGCGTGGGGCTGGTGGGTCATTATTGGGACAGCCAACCGCGCGGAGGTGAAGACCCTGAGTGCGTCTACACCCGGCGACCGCCGGATATCATATCTATTTGAATATTCCATATCTAGATAATTACCTACTAATAAGTACTTATTTAGTTGAATCCATTACGTGCCACATTACAGTACCTACACCAACGTAGTATGAACTATTTTATTATTATTATATTAAAAACCGATACAATTAATAAAAAATTGGGTCACTGCTGAACAGTGTGTCCCCAAGTTATGAATAGTGCAACTTTGGGCATCTGGCGTACCTCCCCTCTCTCGTCCTCTCGCGGTCCTGCATCGCTTGAGCTATCTACACGCCTCCGATTGGCCCAAATTACTATGGTTAATAATAATTACAGATGTAATTATCAGTTAAGTAATTGGGTAATAGCTGACGTTACATACATAAACATTTTTTATCCTCACTTGTCCTACTACAATCTAACGAGCATTTACTGGATAAAAGAAATCGTAACAACTTTTTTTTCTAGGTTATTAAAATTACCAATCCATTTATTTTATTTAAGCTCTAGCAACCAATTAGAAAAGAGAAAGCAGCTACCGATAAGACACCTTCGCTTACGCTACGTAAAGTGGAAATGATAGGGAAAAACAACTTTATGTCTGCGTAACAAGATATATTTTAGTTTGTGTTCAATGTGCAGTGCACAATCCTCGTTTATGGAACATATATAAAATCCTTGGTAGCATGTAGTCTTGTTGTTCCTGCTCTAGGGTACCTAGTTTGTGAACAACATGGATGACAAATAAAAGTGAACAAATGTAATTTGACATTGAAAGTGACTTATGAGTTATGACATTAAAAAGTTAAAGTTAGTAGTAGTGATGTGGAAACTCGGAAAAAATATGACTCGATTTAACTCGATTTGAAATTTACGTAACTCGAATTGAACTCGAGTTACGTAACTCAAGTTAACTGGATGAAAAATGAAGTGAATGATTTGTTTTGCTTGTACCAATTTAATGACTCGGATTCGCAACAATATAAAAAAAATTGGTACAGATTCGTTAAGAATATCTATTGGGGACAGTTATAATGAGTTATATTTATTAAGCTATTTAGGCCCAAAAAAAATAGGGTTCCTATCGCGGGGCCTTGAGCGTGTGGCGACGCGACATCCAGAAATTCCGTAATCGAAAAAAACCTGACTACCCCCTACTCCTGACCGGCACAGCGGTGATACGTTTCTAGTTGTTTTCTCTATCTATCGATAAATGACACAGAACTTTTTAATTGACTTTTGAAATATCACCGCTTGTCCTCTTTGTTCAGTTCAGATACCCGCCACTTTTAGGTGGCATTGGTTGTATTGGCAATAACTACCGTAATCAGCTGTCTTGTGAGAAAGTTTTAATGTTTTTTTATGATCTAGTGCCCATCTTGTATAAAAACTACGAACTCAGCTGTCTTACGCCTACCTTTTATTCACAGCTTATAAGAATACTGGTCACTCAGCATGGCGCAACAAACAAACTAGAAGTTTGATATTTTATGTTTTAAGGCCGTTGGACGACAACGCTTTGGCCTCAAGTTTTGTAGTGAGCCCTATTCTCCCTCTGTGAAGCCCCCCCAGCGCCGGTCGCGAGGGTGGTTCGTCCCGCTGATGGGGCATTCATTTGTGTGTTGGTCGAAATGTTTGTACTCCCAGTCCATGGATATTTATATTTACTCAATATGTATGTATTTAAAGTTCATATATGTCGTAGCTGTAATCACTAATCTGACTATTCCCATAACACACTTAGGCCTCGTAGCTTACCATGGAACTCTATAGATGGCGTAACATACTAATAAAATAAATAAATAATTATAATTGCATAAGTTGATAAAAAATGCTATGCAATAGCTTTACCGCGGCAGTCTCCGAGTGCCACATTTAATTTTTTATTTTATATATATTATTACTAGCATAACCCGCGGCTTCGTTCGCGCTAAAACTACAAAAAACACTCAAAAATGGTTGGTTCCATATAAACTTTCATCACTTGTTTTACCCCTTTACGGGACACATTTCGAAGAATGCTAAAACATGTATTTATTTAATACTTTCTTAGATTTACGCGAATATTTGACATTTTAAATAAAACTATCTTTTCGGATTTTGTCGCGATTTATTTGGTATTGTTTGTTTCACCGACGTTTCGAATGCTTTACAGCATCCATGGTCCCCACGCGGCAAAGAGTATGAGTATATACTGGGAAGTCCACGGGGAGGACTGGGTGTTACTGTTCTTAAAGATATAGTTGTTACAGACAGCCTACCCACAATTAAACAAAATGAAAATCCTGCAACCAATTACATTACAATATTTTAACTTTAAACATTTTTATAATTTTAATTATAATTGATATGGAGATGGAAAATTATTTATTTAATTTTTTGCTATTTATTTTTATAATTATTACAATTTTAAAAATATTAATTTAGTAATCTATATTTAAGTGTTTCCATTATTATAATTTATAACCATGTTTTAGAAAGAATAGAATATAGTATTAATTATTTAGCCCACAATTGATCTATGTGTAATTTGAAAAAGTTAAGATTAAATTAAAATAATAACTTTTAATTTAACATTTGACTATTATTTAAAAAAACAAATTTATAAGCAACACATTACTACATAGCATTTACAAATGAAAAAGTAAAAACAGATATTATTAATCAGGAAATGCTATCATTCTTGATCTACACAGTACAGAACCTTACTACATCGACCTGTCTGTTATGTTTAGATTTATATTAGTTAATTTTAATGATATTACTAACAGTATCCCATGACGATTGGTTAGTAACTCAGCCAGCATCTTCCCTATTGAAAATTTAGGATGTTTTTTAATTTCTATGGCTTCTCGAATCATTCTAGGGCGATATCGATATAGACCTCAAATCCTGGCGAAAGAAAAACGATATCGCCCTATAATGATTCGGAGAAGCCCATAGAAATTAAAAAAAACATCCTAATTTCAATAGGGACTAGATGGCTGGGTACTACCATCGTCATGGGATCCTGTTTCTTAATATAATAAAATCTAATTAATACATCTAATAAATCTAACATAACAGGACAGTGTAGATGTAGTACAGTTCTTACACGTGTCGAGATTCAAAAGGATTAGCATTTCTGATTACTAATATTTGTTTCACTTTTTTCATTTGTAAATGTTTAGATGTAATGTGTTGCTTAAAGGGTTGCGTTAATAATTGTTTTTTAAATAATAGCAAATGTTTAAATTAAAATTATTATTTCAATTAATCTTAACCTTTTTCAAAGTACCACATAGATCAATTGTGGCTTAAAATAAATTCACCCTAATACTATATATTTATATTTTTCTAAAACATGGTTATCAATATAAGAATGGCAACACTAAATATAGATTCACTATAATAATTATTTTTTAAAATTGTAAATCAATTATAAAAATAATAGCAAAACATTAAATAAATGTAATTTTCCATATATTCACATTATAATTAAAATTATAAAAATGTTTAAGCTGTTAAAATATTGTAATGTAATTGGTGCAATTTTCATTGTGTTTAAATTGTGGGTATGCTGTCCTGTACACAACTATATCTTTAAAGACATGTAACACCTCAGGTCTCTCCTTGAACCAGCGGATGCTGGTAAAGCATTCCGAAACGTCTGGAAACAAACATACAAATAAATCCGCCGACAAAAATCGA
Source organism: Brenthis ino (assembly GCA_921882275.1). Classification (NCBI taxonomy): domain Eukaryota; kingdom Metazoa; phylum Arthropoda; class Insecta; order Lepidoptera; family Nymphalidae; genus Brenthis; species Brenthis ino. Next base: position 19,341,410 of record OV170222.1, read on the forward strand.
AAAGAATCGTTTTTAAAAAATTGGTTTTCAAAAAAAAAACAAAAACAAAAAAAAAAAAATTTGGGTAAATTTTTTTTTTCATTTAACTTGTTACTTGAAAGAGCGTTGATACCAAGTTCAAGTTTCACGTAGTATTGTAATTATAACGTGTTTTTCCGTGTGGGAATTGATGATCTTTTCGCGGTTTATAAAAAAGTAGCCCATATATCACTCTCCACTCTTCCCAACTAACTTCACTCAAAAAATTAACCTGAATCCGTCACTCATACCGTTTCGATGTGAACAGAAGGGACAAACAAAACAAACACACCTTTCACACATTTATAATATTAGTTCGGATATTATAAACGTTTTTTCCTGTCCATTTGGTTCGATACGCTCGATGGTGGGCAGTAATGGAACGACAGCTATTTAAGTTTAAACACTGAGGCTTCCCTTAATTCGCTTGTAATAGGTAGTCGATTTTGCAACATAATGGTATAGTCTGAAGTGCTGGACCGACTGTAAACAAAGCGTGCACGACCACGAAATTCGCCGCGCTTGCGTAAAAATGAGAGCGCGTCAATCGCGTATTCGCTTGATTCGTTCATTTACCACGCCAATCCAAATTCGAGTCAGAGAGAATTCAACTCGAGTTACTTCGAGTTAAGCCCAGCTCGAGTTAACTCGAGTTAATAAATCGAGTTGACAGTTGACACATCTTTAGTTACAAGGGGATATAAAATAAATGATAGGCTGTGTCGTAATTTGCGTCTAAATTACTACTTTATTGTACTTTATTTTAATATATTATGAATTTAAATTTGTTCTTGTTTATGTGAGTAATTTAAGTAAGTAGAATAAGCATATTTAAAATCAACACTAATGATGAAAAAAAAGACTTGAGGGTGTAAGGGAATATTTCATAGCAAGAGTAAAGATTGTTAGAAGTACTATTGAGGTGAGTGTTGAAATTGTTTCTTAAACTTATAGGATATAAAAAATAGACATTTTTATTTTATATTTATTAATGTTATATCTTGTTACAATTGTTGTAAATGTAGGTACTTTATTAAATTTACATAACTTGGGTGATATAACCTGTCATTCAAAATTAGACACGTTCTTTTACATAATAGAAACTTAAAGTATGTTAGTTAACTACATTTTAATAACTATCTTATAATTAATATTCAATATATTTTACATCTTGATTTATTAATCTATGGATACAGATTTTGATTTTCTAATATTCTAACATTTTTAATGCATCCAAGAAGTGTTTAGCATTTATTACATATTATTTATTATTTAATTGATTATAATAACATTAATTCTTAACATATCTTATATAATATTACAACATATATTATTACATGAATCATAAATATTATATAAAAATCACTTAGGTTGCATGACATGCATTAATACTTTATTTATTATGTAAACTATGGAATTTTAAATAATTGCAATTACTAAACCGAATTTAATTAGAAAAAAGGTTAATTTTTATTCTTTTTGGAATCATACATTCATTTTTAGATCTTTACCATATTTTTAAGTCATCATGGTTAAAAAATTAACAAACAAATAACAAACAATTGTCTCATACTATTTCAGTAATCGATAAGGTTAAATAAATACCTGAAAAGTATCTGGATATGACCGCAGCTTGTAACGCTTATGATTATAATATATTGATATATATATATATCTATATATATATAGTATATATATATATATATCGACTATACGATATGATATATATGTGGTTACCGGTTAAATCTGGTGTAATTTCCGGTATATATACAGTACCTAGGTAATTTTAAATTTGGTGATAGTTTCAACTCGAAAATTATAGGTGTTGGACATTTATCAGAAAAATTGTAAATATCCAAACTTTTGACATCATCATTTCCTTAAAATACTCTTTTATTTATTTAGACTCTTTATTGCCTCCCTTATTTAATAATATCACTCAATCTTTCAGAAGCCGCGTCATATATTAAACTGTAGCCCATCAGCCGCCATTTTTAATGAAATGAATTCACTAACGAAACTGAACAAAAGTGAAGATTTAGCAATGCGCTTATTGCACGCGGTTGCAACATTAAGTTTTATTACTTATGAAATCCCTCCATCTCCATTGCCTTTTCTCATCTTTACACACATTACCGACTTCATATTCAGTATTGTATACAATACCTAGGCAAAGTGTAAAATAAATAATATTTCATACACTACCTGAACGTTTTTGATATTCTATACATTGCCTAGGTATTGTATAGAATACCCAATTACACAGATTGGCCGTAAGTCATACATACAAGAATTGCTCATTTAATATAATAGATACTGTCTGCATGTGCACAAAAACCAAGAAAATATCTTTTGTTATTGTGCAAAAGCTTCTAAAATTAAGTTAGTTACTTTTTAGATGTTTTGATAATTGAAGTTTATGATCTGCCTTTATTTATCCTTACTAAAATGAAGTCACATTGTATTATGTAAATGCCTGATCAAATATTATTATAACCTTAATAATTTGCTTTATAAAGTATAGTACTTATAAATTACTCCTTCTTTTTTTTATTGATTGTAATCATCATATGGTTTATAAGATACATTAGTGAAGAATAAATAAAGGTAGTTTAGTAAAAAATATATTCAAACCATAATATTTTTTGTTATATTATAATATTTACATACATATAAAATGATCATAACAGTTAAATGTATTTAATTATACCTGCAATTGTGAAGTTTCCTGTAAATATATGCTCCTACAATCCCCGCTTCTCACAATGTAGCCTTGGTTCTTAAGTGGGGGGAATAATAAGGCTATCATTACATTAAATTACAAAGATTTGTTCTGCTCATTACCTTTTGCTTTTTTAAATCATACTTATAATTTTATATATATGATTTCGATTGCATTACTTTATACAATATAATATTTACTATTAAAATATTTAGATTTATTTAAAGTGCACTATTTTATAAGTTTTAAATTAAAAGACTTATGCCCGATTTCACCAACGTCACCTAAGTTTAAGGGATCCCCTAAGCATGGTTAGGGGACAGTTTCTGTTTCACCGACAGTTAGGGGTCACCTAAATATTAAAAGGCCCCCTAAATTTAGGTGCTCGAAATATGGGCTTAAAGACGATCGTAAAACGAAATTTAATTTAGGGGCTAGTTTAGGGGACTTTTAAGCTAGGCATCCCATATGTAGGTGGTAGCTTATGGGTTGTTGGTGAAATCGGGCATTAATTTTTTTTTATAATGAGAAATCCCTTCAGAGTCCTTTACTGATCGTCACTGGACAAGGAACAGCGTTCGTCACTGCGAGACTCTTACTCTCCTTTAGCAGTAACCTGTCGTTGCGTTGATAGATAGTTCATAGATACTGTAGGATCGCTTGCTATTCCCCCCAATGTGCGTTCACCTTGTCGTGGTGTTGGGCTCATTAGCGCTCAGCAATCCATGCTGCTCACGAAGCCAAGAAACGCCCTGGGAGGCGGCCCACCTCGGTGGACGGTGTACCATGCGGGTTGCTCCTGGTATTTCTCTGACAGCAGAGTGGACCGTGGGAGCAACCCCTTGGCTGTGGTCTGCTCCGGCAGACCTGTCGTCAAGGCGTCGTGGTTTGTGTGCGTAAGTGACCCTGCGACGCTTCCGTTGGGGTTTAGTGAGTAGAAGTGGCTTTGCCGGTGAGTCCCACATAACCACCTGTGTGTATGTAGGTGGTATGCCTAAACGTATTTCCTAACGTTAAAAAAAAAGATCGCTTGCGATGTAGTACAAATAACATTCTAGGTAATGTATTTTTAAACTTCTTAAGGGTATATACTATATAGGTTGTATATGTAGGTCACAGAAATCTTAATAATAAGCTAATAGAAGTGGCATAGACGCGTGACCTTGTCGCCGCGCATGTGACTCGTAGGTCACAAGCGCGTGTAAAGCGTTTGTTGCGGTAACTAGTGTTATTTGAGACACGGAGAGGTAAACATGGTGTTTTGCAGCATATCCAACTGCGGAAATTCTTCCACAATTTGTAACTTTACAAATAAAGGGATAACATTTCATATATAAGTACTTAATTTTTGAAATAATGTCGTTTTTAAGAAATATAGCCAAATCAAATGTTTTCACCACCACTACTACGATTATCGCAGGAAAACGTTTTTTTTTTCAATTCAATAACCATTACCACTTAAGCTTGTTCATGTCTACTATTACAACTGCTAAAAGCAGCAATGAAATAATAGTCATGCGTAAAGAACAATATCGTCGCGTACGTAAATTCCAAGGACACGCCGCATAATTTGACCGCGAATTAGTGACGTCCCACCACTATTTTTTATCGAAAATTTATTACGTTTGGCTTAATATTTTTCGTTAAATATTTAATTGTTACATCTCATTATGTATGTTTTCTTTCTGTCTGAATAATTTATAAAAAGTCATTTATCAACGATTATCTGTAAATTCGTACTTTTAAACTACTTTTTTATTCAGAAAATTATTAGGAGGTAGGCTTATTATTGTTATGTATATGGGTAAGTCAAAAACAGTATGCGTTGAATATCCTTGTATCGTTGACATGTTCCGCATTTACCAAATTTTTTTTTGATTTGATTTGATTGAGTAAATAATTCTAAGGGCGAGTTGTTTGATAAACATAACATAGAAATTCTATAAAAAAATTTAAGTCATTGTTAAAAATGTATAGGATTTTTACAAATAGTTTGCATAACTTTTGTATAAAAATAATAATAATAATAATATTTATTTCAAAGGTATACACCCAATTTAGAATATAATAGCATATATGTAGTTATACAAGTCAATTTTTATATCACTTATGCATATATATGCAGGTCAATAAAAACATTATAAAAACAAAATTCAGTCAGACTGTTCATTAAATTAAACTAGAATTAAAAACAATATATCGCTGTTGAGTATATAGTAGCTGTTGAGTGTATAACTATATAATAATAAAAAAATTTACTTTTAACGTTTTATTGTATTCCCTTTATGAAAATAAATAAATCGTCTAAAATCGCGTCGAGGAATGGAACATAAAACACTTTCAATAAATTAGTTACCTATTGTTGCAAGACTCAACGGAAAATTATCGATATGAGCATTATGCGCTTTGTGCTGCACTAGAAGTGAGCGCGCGATATCATTCTGTGCTTTTCGCACACGTTTATTATTGGTCACAGGGATCACGGGTTCTGAGATTATGCGTTTTTAGAAAATATTGCGTAATGTCATCGCTTAAAGTTTAATTTTTATTGCAACAATGCAAAATGCATGTGTGAGCGATAGTGTGTATTTATTGTTTGTCAATGTGTTGGTAGCTGCAAGCCGGCGACACGCGTCCCAGTACTAAAAGACCGCAATGGCATTTCTATTACCTTATTATTAAGATTTCTGTGATGTAGGTATAACTTCATATAGGTATATCTATATATGTGTGTATTTTACTTCAATTCTCTTGTAAATGGCTTCAAAGCATGCCAGTTGAGCACAGATTACTTTGCCAGTGTCACGTAGAATGGAGAAGACACTTTTAACTTCAACACAAACATTAAATTGAATAATATTATTCTGTTCTATAAACTTATAAACAAGCAGATGCTTGTAAATTATATAGTGCGTTCGTTTATAATGAGCCTTATACGTGCGATTGGTCGTGCGAATGCGTTCGGCGACGGGCAAATACCTCAGTGACTAAACCCCGCCAGCCCGCGCTGGCCGTCTCATGTATGGGAATATAAGTTTTATTTAGTGGTACTTTCTCTTTTATATGTAAATAGTATCTTATTGTGTTACGTCATTTGATTAGGTGAGTAGCACGTGACACGATGTTTTGTACTACCTGTGTGAATCTAGCAAACACTTTTTGTCGTGTAGTAATTGTTTAATTTAGCTTTTGTTTGTACTTGTATTGCACCCATCTAGGTTGATATCTTTTATTAAACATCTTATCTTACTCCTATATAAGTGAGTATGGATGTTTGTTACTCTTCATTTTTTTTCTTCTTCATTCATGCCAGAACGGCTGAACGGGTCTGGATGTTTGGCACAGAGATAGATTATATAGTCTGGACTCTGGAATAACATATAGGCTACTTTTTATTCCGGAAAGATATACGGTTCCCGAGGGATAAATTTGTTATTGATTTTCCAGAGACGAACCCGAACGAACCGAGGATGAGCCACTAGTTTATACGCAATATATATTTTTGACTAAGCATAAGTACTACAAGTTTTACAAGTTAAACTTCTTGTAAAGTTCAAGTAGAATACTTTTTTAATATTAAACCTACCGTACCGTATATGTACATTTTTAATTATGTTAAAATATATAATTAATGAAAATGCAAATAAATAACGTTACATACGTAGGTACTGGAGTTATTTGCATTTGTAATTATTAACATTACCAAGTGATGCTTAAGTTGCGTATTATTATAATATCGTGCCAACTTGTTTTTCCTTAGTTATAGTGTATTTAAAATAAAAATAAAAACATAAGGATTTAATAAATTAGATCTCAAAGATAATTTGGAATACCTATGCCTATATTGCAAAATATTTTTATATAGGTACCAAATTATGTATAACATAATACACTAAACTTGTTCTCAAGGCTTATTTCGTACGAGAATGTATAACTTTATGGCCGTCCTCGATAAGGGCTAAAATGTATCGAGTGTTGCGTATGTGCATTCACACATGATTGCGTATACTGTGTTTTACTTTGAAAGCTTCTCAATGGAATGAGAACGGAGATCCGTTAGTTTATACATATTTGATTTCTTACAAAGTTAAATATTTATAAGTTACTAGTCCGTGACTTTGCGCGTAAACTTTTCATAAAAACCACACACAAGATCGTATGTCAATACTACCAAACATAAACCAAATACTTATATGTATTTTGGCATAAGTACTGAATTATTCCGCCGGAAAATATATATTATGGATTTTGAGTACATAAATCATGTATAGTATTACAAGTCATGCATGCTTTGGAACATAAATATTATCGTAAGTAGGTATCATTAAAATCAAATTAGATTGTAATCTGTAAAATGACTGAATGATGAACGATTTAATATTCATACAATTTCTGTCGCTTTTCTCGGGAAAAATATTTTTTTCTTACTAAACTGTAAGTTACTCCTGTTATTTTTTTATTTTAGTATGTTAAGAAATGCTTTTACCGATACCAGCTGTTTACTATACATAGGTTATAAATAAATATGCTGGGACATTAACACCCAGCACCATCTAGTTCCATGGTAAGCTACGAGGCTTGTGTTATGGATACCAGATAGTTGATACACTACTCATATATAACTTTAAATACATAGATACATATTATAAATATAAACACCCATGACAAATGAATTCCAGCGGGATTCGAACCCGTGACTGCTGGCACAGCAAGTAGGGTCACTACAAACTTAGCCAAACGTGCCATCAAATGTGTTGACCATTCACCGGATAGATAAGTCAGGATTACCCATTAAAAACGCATGGGAACCTTCCCCGTCGTAATGAGGCGCTGCGCCGCAAGATCGCTTACGCATTCGACCATGACGTTCCGACGGCTGGCCTACCTTCATCCAAAGCAGGTGTATGTACTTGTAGTACCGAGCAGAAAGAGTTCATACTATATGAATATAACCAGCGATACCCACATAGTCTAAGCAAGCCGTCATAAGTTCGATGATAAAATAAGAAGAGACAAACAGACAGACAGAGACTTTCCAATAAATTAGCTTTTGGTATTGTACAAATAAATGTATAAATATTTATGTTTTTTTTTAATATACAGCTAATTTTTTAACTTTTTTTAGTTTTAGTACATATTACAGGCATTGCTTGTATATTTTTTACTTCAATTTTAGATCTAGAAAAGTTTTGTGTAAAATTAATTAGTCATCTATTCCATTGTTACTACTATATATTCTGAAGTATTAATACCTAGCATTGCCCGTGGCTCCGCCCGCGTTCAGATGACAAAAAACCAAATTTACATATTAGTATACTCTTACATTGCAGTTTTTGTATTTTTTCTCAGAAATGAGACATTTTCCCGCGGTAAAAAGTATCCTATATGTTGACCCGGATAACTAGCTATCACCATACCAATTTTCATCAAAATCCCTCTAGTGGTTTTTCTGTGATGCGGTAACAGACAGACACAGACTAAAATTCTAAAAACTATAGATTCGGACTCTGTATCGATAATAATGTCTATTTCATTATATTAAAATATTAAATTACAGATTCGACTAAGAATTTTATTATATGTATAGATTAGTACTTATGATCTTCTTATTATAAATAAACAATCTACTCGTATTTCCCCATTTGCAATTAAACAGTATGCGCTATAGCTGTCAAATCGGCTAATTATAATTTTGCCTCTAGATAATGCAATAATTACAAAGTGGGAAATAGGAATTATTATTTACGACGTAGACAATTCCTAAATTGAACTATGTACATATATATATCTTGTATTATTTCCATTAATGGCTGTGTTATTTTTAACCTACGAAAAAAAGGAGGTTTTCAATTTGACACGTATTTTTTTATATTTGATCACGCATAACTTTACAGTGTAAATCAAAATTTCGTATAGTTCGATTTCGATAAAAAAAAATTATTTGAAAAAAATCCAGTGTAGAAAATAAGGAATAATTTTTCACTGAATTCTACTACCAATCAGTTATTTTTTACTTTTTAGTGTTTTGTTGAAGTCTGTATTTTTTTTAAGTTTTTATTTCTCATAAACTTGAGTATTTATTATAACGTTATTGGGTTAAAATTAATAAATCTCTTCAAATAAAACTGACTTGAAACTTCAAAGAATGATGTACAGCAATCATGGTTACGGGAGAGACTAAGGTGTTAGATGTCTCAAAGGTATTACATATATAGTTGTTACAGACAACCTACCCACAAATAACAAAATAAATTCAAAAAATTGAAAAATGGCACCAAAGTACCTTACAATATTTTTTTAATGTTAAAGCCATTTTCCTAAAGCGAGCTTCAATTAAGCTGCCCGATCTGAACAAAGATTCACTTCCAGGTAAACTAGCCATTCTCTGCAGTCGATGTACATATATCCAAATCAAGAGTCGTGTTCTCATTGAAGTGTCCAGTTGTACACTGAGTAAATGTCACATTCCAGCTCTTCCGCTTATAGTATTATTAATTATTACTGATCGCCAATAATATCTATAACAAAAACAAAAATAATTTTGTACAAAAATAATACAACAGATCCACTGATATAGCAAATATAAATACATCCTTCTAATCACTATTTCAAACGTTGTCGCTGTTATATTTCTTATCTAGTAGCAGAAAGTAGAAACCCTATTCTATTAGGTGTTATCAACAATGATCCGAAGTTCAAGGTCCGGATTCTAGTTAAGGTTTACGGACAGTCCCGAAGTAGTTAAGAAAATTGGTCTTTTTTTAATTTTACATTTTCTCCATAGAGCACGTACACGTAAGTCTTTTTATAACCTACTTTAAAAAAGAGGAGGAGATTTTCAATATAAGTACATGTTTTTATATGTACATGTATGTTTTTATATTTATCAATTGTGAAGTCATTTTAATGCTTTATTTTCTTTTAATAAATAGTCAATAGTAATCATCTCATATTCATTCTATGAGGTTTTATTTCAACTAACAATTATGGTCTGAGAATGAAGCCAAAAATATTTTTTTAGGTTTATAATTATATCCTGTAATCCTTTTAAACTGTTAGTAATACTGAGTGATCGTAAGCCATTTCATGTAGGTATGTTTTGCACATATAGCACTCGCTCTGTCCTTGTGATATATGTTGAAATACTGTACGTAACGTAATATTCAAAGTTGAAAGTATAATTACTGGCAATCGTTAAGTCTTGGTAAAGTTATTTTATTTTTCACTTGCACGATCTGCTATTTGAAGTCCCAGATTCGATTTCTGCATAGTATTCGTCAAAGCGTATGTGTATTTATCATGCTGTGTTAGTTTGATTTAGAGCCAGATTTGTAAATTTTACCTTAAATACGTTTAAAATTGTAATCAGATTTGTTTACGAAATCGCTGCTTGCAGCCAATTGAGATTTTCTTTAGCCGTTAAATAAGAAAGCTAACTTACTATGTCCGATTTGTTTGAAATAATACATATTACAAATTTTTTATTTAATGAAATTCGGGCAATATTTGTATAGCAAATTCTTTTAAGGTTCCTTTTACCTGACTGTTTTTGCTTAAGTCTGAAGTCTGTATATAAACCTGTAAACCTGTGAAATTATGCTTTATATTCGTAGTTTTTTCCTTCCCTCTCGCTTAATTTACAGTTTCAGCACAGTTTTTACCACGAGTAGCGGCAAGGTAATCGGCCACGGGGTCCTTTGCCTTCAACATTGTCTACTACAATCGGCTTTTCAAGGTTATCTGGTTAGCGACAGCCAATGAGAGCAAAATAGTAAAGAATTCTTGGTTAAATAAAATTAAAAAAAACCGACTTCCAGGCACTAAAATGTAAAAAATAACTAAACGGAGGTTTTCATTTAGAATCTAATCAGATATTTTCGAAGTCGGTGCCAGCCGACGCATAGGAAATCTAATATATTTTGATACGTAAAATACATATTTACCTATTAGATATTCATATCTTAAAATATTGTCCGCTGGCACCGATTATAAATTTTATGATATGGGGTCCCATATAAATTTTATCGAAATCGGTCGAGCGGTTTTAAAAAAAATCAACAATATTTTTTTAAGCAAATTGTTTAATCGAATATGTTATTAAAAACTTCCTTCTTACAAATTACTTTGTTATTACGTCTACACTTCAAATACTGGGAAGTATACCCATTCAAACAAAAAATTTCCAAATCGGTTCAGGCGTCTTGGAGTAATCGGTGAACATAAATAAAAAAAAAAGATTCCGACGAATTGAGAACCTCCTCGTTTTTGGAAGTCGGTTAAAAATAATTAATAACCTAGATCTTATCATAAGTATGACTGTGATGAAATATAATTTTATTCATCTTAGCGAGCTATGGTCTACGAAGCATCCTTCTCTAATAAGCTATCAAAATACACTTCTGGTTAGAATATCTACTCGTACTAATATAGCTAAAAAGAAATTCTTATCGAGAATTTGAATAAGTTTTCAAACCGTTACTAAAAAGCCAAATACTTTTACTATAATAGTAAATACATTTTCGAATAACAAACTTGTAACAAATCTACATAATTTAAAGGCGTTTTGTGATATGTATGACTTTGTAAACTCTATCATTGCAAATGTAAACTTCATGTTATTGAATTGAATGGTTAAGTCAAATGGTTGGTTATCGTGTCTAACAATAACAGCCGAGGCCCTCAGAGTCACTATACAAGCACCCATTGTTTAGGAATTCATTGCGATTTGCGACCAACAATAATGTCATCATTAATTTTTTATTGCGATATATAACATCGAAATATATATAGCGACTCACGCTCCGCTCGGGTTCGTACCTAGTTACGTTTTAAAGTTATAAATTTCACAGTGTTGAGATATTTTCCCGTAGTAAAAAGTATCCTATAAGTATGTTGACCCGGATAACCAGCTATCATCATATCAAATTTCATCAAAATCCCTCTCGTGTTTTTTCCGTGATGCGGTAACAGACAGACAGACAAAAATTCTAAAAGCTATAGATTTGGCCTCTGTATCGATGATAATGTCTATTATATTATTTAGATATAAAGTAAATTATATCTAATTTTATTTACGACAAATAACTTTCAACTTTCAAGAAACTAATGATGAATTTTACTAGCAATAGAAAGCAAAACCAGGGTTGCTTATAATAGTAGTTTTAATAGGTACCCTATACCTATTACCTATAGATAATCAGGCACCTGTAGACAATTATATTAATAACTGTTGAAGTGAAATCTAGGTCAACAGGAAAGACGAGTGGAAATCATATCAAAATCTTAATTCAATAAAAAAATTCGTGATATTGTCAATAACATTTCATGCTAGAAATAGATCGAAGCGTGGTAAGAAAGCTGAGAACTCATTTTTTGTTACAAAGACAAAATAATATTAAACTTAAAAGCCAGTGAAACTTGAGTGAAATGAGCGGAAAACTTTGTAAATACATATAATATTATGGTTGTATTGATTTTAGAATCATCAGATAGAATTTTTTTTATTTGACAAAAAGGATCATTTTCAATGATCTTTTATCGATTTTCTATTTAATAATAATAATTTTTTTTTTATTTACTCTTTGATAAATAAAAGTCATATAACTTTCTTAGATCTATATTCTATATATCATTTTTTTAACTTTTTTTTTTAAATTAAATAATTAAAGAACATTAATATGGCTTGAATAAAATTATAAAAAATGTTTAAAATTAAAATTAACAAATATTGCAGGGTATTTGGGTGCCCCCCCAACCAGAAATGCAGATGTACATAAACAATGAAATGGTGTGTTAGTACGAGTATATATGAGGACTGTAGAGTGTAAAATTTTGAAGACGTCTTTAAAAAATTGTAGAGAAAGTGAAGTAATCATAGTCGAAATAACCTATTTAATAGCCCAGTAACTGGAGACATTCTCTTGCTTCAGAGTCAATTTAAGTAATACAAAAATTAGGAAATAATAAGATTTCCATTTGTAAAATTATTATTTTTCCATGTGTTTTCCTATTTTATTTTTTCTATTAACAATATACTTCAAAAAGGAATGAATTAAACTTTTAGGTATTAATGTGATAATTAAAAGATTAATTAAAAGAACGTGTATGATTATTCGATCTTACGTAATTTTGTGATATAGAATACGATTAGTATAGATTTCTCAGAGATGAGATATTTTCCGGCAGTAAATAGTATCCTATATGTTGACCCGGATAACCAGCTATCATCCATACCTAATTTCATCAAAATCCGTCCAGTGGTTTTCTAGTGATGCGTCCAACTGACAGCCAGACAAAAAAATCTAAAAATTATAGATTCGGTGTCTGTATCGATAATAATAATTATTTCAATAAGATTCTCCAAGAAACATTTAATGTACAAATTCGACTCAATTTTATTATATGTATAGCATTGTGGTACGTCATTATTACGCTAAACGTATTTTTTATTTTACTATAAACCTTGCTCTTTGAGGATCAAATATTTTTATTATATTGAACTTCGTGTTATATTTTAGTGTTCATTATCTCATACTTATTTTAATGCACTTGAATATACTTATAGATAACACAATCAATGTTATTCCACACATGGAATACAATTATTGTGACGGAGTAACCATTGTTGATATTACGATTTATAATATAAAAAATAATAATAGTATATTGGTCGAACTAATATGAAGTCATGTAAGTATGAAATTTGTTAATTAACAATTAAATTTCAATTACGAACCTATTTGAAATGGTAATTCTAATTTCTATTGTTTTATATCATATTTGAGCTCTTCAGTGTGACTACTAAAAAATATACTTATCGTTAATATTTATGTTAATTAAATATGTTCTTAATAAATTCTTAACGCCTTTATTTAAATCTTTAAGTAAATTATCACCGCGTAAAGTTCTGTTTTACGAATTCAGAATAAAATATCATTCCAGAGAAAGTGTTGTTTGTTGTTGAAACGTTTTGTATTCATATAGTTTTAATAATAGGATATACTTGTATGTAGATGTATATGTTGATTTAAGTATTAAATTATTTAATTTTATTGAGCATCGCAAAGTGTAATCAACAATTTGCGATGTTATTGGACATAGGACATAAAAAAATTATGATTTCTTATCTATTAAACTTGATTTATTTATGAAATATGCTTTGTTGTTTGCGTCTAACATTGAGATAATCTTCAAGTACTTTATATTTTGTTATATTTTTAATACATATACTATTTAAGTAATATTTAATATATATATATATAAAGAGCGTTAAGGTAAATTCTGCACAGTCATGCAAAATAATAAAAAATGCTGACCTTTCGCCTTGTTTACATTGTATTTATTTTACAAGAACTTTGTGTTATTAAAGTCGTTCCAAAGTTATTAATCAACTTACGACATAACCTCGCTTCGTTCAGGTGCGTTCCTAGATTCCCCCCAACGCATGGGGGAGCATTATGCCCCATATGGGGGAGGTTTTTTTTGGTTTTAGTGAGTAGTACTGGTTTTTCAAGCCGGCGAGTCCCACATAACCAATTGTATGTATATATACCGGTGGTATGCTTAAATGCATTTACGGATTTTGTTCACAATTTCATGGGCTTTAATTTTTTTTGCGCGAAAACTTAATTCTTTTTCTAAAATAAAAGTAGCCTATGTTAGGTACACCTTATGAGATCAGCTAATTACCAGTGAAAGTCCTGTCAAAATCGGTCCAGCCATTTCGGAGATTAGCCAGAACAAACAAACAGACAGACAACATTTTTAAAAATTGTTTTTATCGTATAAGTGCCGTATTAGACATTATATACAAACAGACACTTCAATTACATTTATTTGTATAGATGATATCAATTCAAAAAATCTTTATTGAATTTTGTTTCATCCACTCGTCCAACTGACTTGGGACAGGGGAGCCACAGGCTTATCCCATAAGCTATTTTTTTGACCATGGCACATCCAGATCCTCTATTGCAATATTAAATAACATTAACATTTACTTAAAGAGAAACACTAATGCCCGATTTCACCAACAACCCATAAGCTACCACCTACGTATAGGATGCCTAGCTTAAAAGTCCCCTAAACTAGCCCCTAAATTTAATTTCGTTTTACCATCGTCTTTAAGCCCATATTTCGAGCACCTAAATTTAGGTGGCATTTTAACATTTAGGTGACCCCTAACTGTCGGTGAAACAGAAACTGTCCCCTAACAGCCCCCTAACCATGCTTAGGGGATTCCTTAAACTTAGGTGACGTTGGTGAAATCGGGCATAAGTACCTGCAAAATCATTTAATTCAAGTAGTAATTCCTTCTTTAGGGGTGGAACCTTTTATATGACAGCACAAAAGTGTGTAAAAATCGGTTCAAAATTGGCGAAGATCGCGCAACACTCCTACAGACAAATTGACAGAATTGTGTTCCTCCACCTTATCGAATTCGATCAAAATATGTACATAGAAACGCTCACTAGTTAATCTAATACAACCACATATTTCAAAAAGAATAAAAGAAATTTTTTATCGTTTTAGAATTTTATTTCATAATTTTGATTAGGTCATATAATAAAAGTAACACTATTACGGTCTGCTTATTATTCACACCGCACCAAGGAGTTTCTGCTTTAGCTTAAAAGCTTTTATTTTTTTTTGTTTATCAACTTTAAAAGTGAAAAAAAAATGTTTTGGTAAAGACTTTTGCATCGGTTGATTTTCATATTTTTTTAAAATGTTAATACAGAATTTCGGAAAACACGAAAAAGTAGTATCTGAATGTTTATCAAAATTTCATCTGATGGAAATATTCAATTTTAATTATTATTTATTATTCGTTGATAACTATGATTAATTTGCGATATAAGCGGCTAAATACATTTTTATCAGACGATATCTCTACGTGACATCGACCACGACGGGACTATAATTTAAAATTTCTTATCAATTTTCAACCTTATTACCTTAAAATAAGGACAAATGTGATTAAGGCGTAAGTGAGCTGATTTCGAAAGGATCAAATAAAATGAAAATCTCTTTAAAACTAGCTTCGAGTCCAGATGGACATTATTTATAATTTTAATTAATTATATTATTTGTGTAGTAGTTTAGGAATGTATTGTTAGTAAAAAAAATTGTACCTATTGCCTATATTTTTTTATTAAAAAGTGAGTGAGAAATGTCAACCTATAAAGTGTAATTGCAGATATGTGATTGTGATATTTTATGGAATAAAGACGGAAATAATAATAATTATTATTAGCATAAATAAATATTTCGAACTCTAGGCGAAAATGGAGTGTTCACGAATTTTATTAAATTAGTATCCTTATACCATTTGTACCTATATTATATTATTTAAATTTAAACGAACACGTCAGTATTATTTAAACGTCCTGTTACGGAACACGTAGTAACTTTTTTGTGCTAGAACTTTTTATAGCTGTAATTTGTTTTATTATTGAATATACATTTTTTGTTACAGTGTACGGAAGCAAGATGTGTCCGATATGGCCACTGCATTTGATAATATTATATATACTGGTGTTATGCCCTCTGTGGGTGCTCTGCCAGGCAGCGCCGAATCTCCTTTCTGAATTCCTGACAGAAGTCGATCAAGTACACATGAATGACCATTATTATGTCGATGTCAATGTTATAGGTAAGAAAAGATTCTCTTTTTTTACTAGTTATGGCAAAGATGCCGAATTTTCAGCTATTTTCTGCGGCTGCAGTGTAGTATATGGGACGCGGGCCCTAGAGCGTTGGGTGGTATTTTTGCATATGGGAGGTCATAGGGAGTCCAAATATATAAAATTTATTTTGACGAAACGAAAGAGTCAAAAGTTATTGAGACTTAAAGTTTACAACATTTTTAACTAACCAACCACCGACTTCTCCAGGGGCCGCGTCCCATATACTAAACTTGTGCCTTTTCTGCATATTTCAAGTATTTTTACATGTAAAACGGATATTTTAAAAATTATGAATGCTTTGTCGCCATTTTAATATCCGAGACATCCGCGAGGATCCCGTTTCTTTCCCGGAATATAAAGATATCCACTTCGTATTTTTATATATAAATGTGGATACATAACATCAATACAGCGTGTTTTAGTCCCAATAATATTTTGCACATTGTTGCTTAGTATCGTTTTTGGTAGAAATATATACCTATACATCATTATTTATTAAGACGGGATAGCTACACGTGTATTTACTAAAGTCTAAAACATAACTATACAACCTACTTTATACCAGTAGTCACTACGTATAGTTATTCTTAGAACGGACAATATCTCATGGGTTATTCATTGATTTCGACATATCCATGTTCAGTCTTGTATGGATAAAACATGAGGGATTAAAATTTAAATCTTGAAATTAGCCAAGAACTTTTCTTTAAAAACAACTTTGACTTTAAAATATCACTTTGGTCGATGTCACAAAAGTATTTTTTACTTGCTTAATTTCTTACTTTCTATTGGTAAAAAATAATATAATGTCAAAAACTATATTATATAATATGACCTTGTTACCGTGGGAACGTCCGAGTAGTATCGCAATCTCATTACTCATGTAAGAAAGTCGAAGTTGATATCTTCCTTTCTAACTTATGTGGTCATAGGTAATGCTTATACTTGTAGGAAAGTTTATTCCTATATTTAGTACCTTTGAGATAGAACATAAGATTAATTTTAATATCGTCAGTGCAGTCTGTCCGTGATTCACCACCCGAATGGTGATGAAAAGAAGTTTTTATGAGAAAAGCTGGCAAAAAATTCAACAGTTGTTCTTTTAAGCATTGGGTTTTAATATTTTTAATGTGTCAATTAATTCGATCCAGTCGTGAACACAGGTGACACCGACATCTCCCTCTTTTAACCAAAATTTTTGTATTTTTTATCAATTACTATAATAATTCCATAATATTACAAATGCTATGTACACTTGTAAATGATATGCATGTCTATTTCTTTTTTTTACTTTGATGATTGTATTGAATTATTTTAACATGTGTATTGTAAGTGTGTTTAGTAATAAATAAATAATAAATAAATAAATAAAATCATGGGAATAAGATCATAATTCCAGGCTCTTTTATTTTTTTAAATATATCCGTATCCGCCAAGGTTTGTCAAAAAGAATACTTTTTTAAAATGCTTGCATATAAAAAGACATATACTTTTTACAGGATCAGGATTTCGAGTAGACGACGTATTATATTTAAAAACAACAAACGAACATATAGCCACGGCAGAATGGAATTCAACATATCGCCTCACTGAGCTTCAGGTGACTAATGAAAAATTTGAAGGCAAATTTAGGGTAGATGGACATTTTCTCGGTAAGTTCGCATATTATGATTTTCTATTTCGCCCTATATTTTTTATCAAATTTTCCGTTCATTATCATATTGTTTTCTCAATGAACAATTTGATATATGGTATATATATTCTTATTAAAGTAGAATTATCTAAAAACTAATCGATAGAATTACTATCTTTAAATAAAAATCATATCTTGTGTGTACGTTTTAATAGTGACATAAATTATTATTTATTATAGTTTCCATGGTGTAAAGCGGTTTATTTGCCATGTTTTTCACTTACTTTTATGAATTCCGGTCTCCGGAATATATATCACTAGCGACTCACCCGTATTTCGCTCGGATTCGTCCCTAGGTTTATTCTTCACACAAACTTTCATCTCCATTTTCACCCCCTTATGTGATGATTTACGGGATAAAAATTACCCTATGTCTTTCCCAGGTCTCATACTGTCTTCTTACCAAATTTCATTTAAATCAGTTCAGTAGTTTCGGAGCCTATTCGGTACAAACAAACAAAATATCAAATCTTTCCTCTTTATAATATTAGTAATTAAAACAATTGAAAATTAATTTTCTCTTCTATTATAAATAAATGTAAGTATTGGTTTTTCAATTAAAGGAAGGATATTATAGCCATTTTAATTTATATTTTTTATTTATTATAGATTCTCACCTATAAATTGCTTTATAATTTTTTACTAATAGTCGTTTATCTATTTGTAGAGAACGCAATTACTGCTCATTTCTAATCGTATTATCAAGGTTTTCAATATTAATACGTGTTCAAATATAAGTTTTAAGCATTTATTTTGATCTGAGTTTTGAGGCACCTTTTCTTGAAGGGCGATTAAAGGTGACAGGCGACGACAGCCCATAGGTATTTAACAGCTAACTACAATCGCGACAAATTGGTTTTTTGACTTTCAAATAATATAATGTAGTCCGGTCAAGTTAACCCGAAAAATAGGGGTACCCTTGCATAAATACCCAAGAAGCTAAAAATTTACATGAACGTTAGGGATACCATTATAATAAAATTGTGAAAAGCCCCAATCAATCCCATGTGTGCAAAAAAATTTATGCAAGGTCAAAGTTTGCAAAAATGTTTTTTTTTTGGATTTTCCAGCGAAACGGCTAATTTTATGATTAAAATAGCTGGGATAAAAATTGTAGATTATGCAATTATATACAAAAACTAGCGGACCCGACAGACGTTGTCCTGTCTACACGTCTTTAATTTGAAAATTTCAAACTTTTTTTAATAATTTTTTTGATGAAAATTATTATTCAAATTGTGAATCTAAACCATTCCCAGATCCCCTTGAACACACACAAAAAATTTCATCAAAATCGGTCCAGTCGTTTGAGAGAAGTTCAGTGACATACACACTCACAGAAGAATTATATATATAAAGATTGTCGTTACACTTTTTTTTCTAAGATTCACCATTTCTGAGAAAAAGCGATTAAACTTTCAATAAAATAGATTAACTGTCAAAGATTATTTACACCCACATCATATTATATTAAAAATAAACAATGAAATATAAAAGGGGTATATTAACCTCCAAATTATTTAAACTATATAAAAGAAAAACAAAAATTTATCCAATAAATACATATTTAATTGTTATTTTATGTTCTTTAACAGGTAGAACAGATTTAGTAGTAGAATTGCATCGAGACGCCAGTCAACAACCAATCAACGGTACTTTACCTATCACGGTTACCAGACCTGAAAGAATTATAGACAGGGTGTTCGTATCTAGTGTCGCACTTTTTGTAAGTACATTTATTATTATTATTTTAATTCACAACTAGTGACTTGTCACCAATAGGATCTCATCAAAAGCGACAAAAGCCACATAGAAACCAATTAATATAATTAAATATGTATGGACATTAACACAGCACCATCTAGTTCCATGGTAAGCTACGAGGCTTGTGTTATGGATACCAGACAGTTGATACACTACACATATATGTATAACTTTAAATACATACATATTATAAATGTAAATATCCATAACTGGAGTACAAACATTCGTGCTCATCACACAAATGAATGCCCCAGCGGGACCCGAATCCGCGATCGCTGGTACAGCAAGTAGCGTCATTACAAACTGAGCCAAACGTGTCGTCAAATATTTATTGGTTTCCATGTGGCTTTTGTCGCTTTTGATGAGATCATATTGGAGTTTTTCAATAGGGTAGATATATAAGAGTAGCCTGTGTGTTATTCCAAGTCCGTATTAATTTACAACTAGTGACTTGCATTCAATTCGCTCGGTTGCCTAGATATATAAGAGTAGCCTATGTGTTATTCCAAGTCCATAGTGTATCTGTATACTTTTCATCCAAATACAGCTATTTCAACGTAACTTATAACAAACATTTTTTTTAAAGGCAGGAATAGCAAAATATTTACTTATTTTTCAACAAAAACAGAATATTTTAAGTTCTACATCGTAAAAAAAATGTCTATACCTTACTGAGAATTATTATATATACCTACTTATTATGCCTCGTTTAAATTATCTTAGTTCTTTTAATAATAATAATATTAACAATCAACCTTAAAATAACCTTTCAATTCACATTAAAAATAACCTTTGCTTAATTTTTTTCCTGAAAAAAATGTTACCTGTTTTTTTTTAAATATATATACTTTAATATACAAGTAATCAAGTAGCTTAAAATAATGATGTGAAACGAATTTATCATTATTTACAATATCAATTTTATCTTTTCATTTGACACAATCGTATACCTACTCTCTCGAGATAGCAAAGTTAAATATTTTGATCACAATAAGAGCTTGGATTAAATTGGTTGAGGCAGTGGTAGCCCAGTGGTAACGCGCTCGCTTGGGAAACCGGGTGAAGCGGGTTCAAATCCTGAGTCTCGCACCAATCATGTGCGAATCATTTCCAATGTGATTACTACTTGTCATAAGGTGAATAAAAATTTCGTAAGTTTACGAATGACATGTGAAGTCTGCCAACCCTCACTCAATGTCAATGAAAGTTCTGCCAAAATCGGTCCAGCCATTTCTATCTGTAGCTGAAACAGACAGATAAAAATTTTAAAAATTGTTTTTTCTTAATAAGGACCGTATTATATATCTTTATATGCATTTAGTAAAAAGCTGTTATTTTGACATTACAAAAAGACACTTCCATTTTTTTTCTCTGTGTAGATGTGTAGATTTCAATATAAAGTCTTAAGACCGACTTTTTTTTTGTTGATATTACTTATAGGATATTATTATATTATAGGTGTCCTTGATCTTCATAAACTTTGGATGTGCAATGAACTGGAACAACGTTAAGGGTGTCATAAGGAAACCTGTAGGACCAGTCATCGGGATGTGCGGGCAATTCTTATTCATGCCCTTGGTAGGTAGTTTCAGTAAATACACATATTATGAAATAAAAATATGAATGAGAAAAACTAAAGAAATTCTAAGAAAGTATTAAGACTTAAGATGCATTTAAAGTAATTTACATATATCTATCAAATAAGATATTATGTATTTTACAATCGGAATTCGAATCCAGTTGTGCTATAAGCATATTAATATAATATATGTAATTTGAGATCGCGTGCACAATTTTCTGTAAGAGCAAATAAATATATAGTAGTCATATAAACTCGTCTGATCCCTTAGCATTACTTTCTGTTTTATTCCGTATTTTTTGTAACTTTTTTGTAATTTTACCCGACTACGGCAAAAGACCACCGCTATACCTTGACCATTTTTGTATCTATTTCTTGATTTCTGACTGAAATATTTGCTAATTTCGTATTTATTACATCACTTTTATTTTTCCGTTATCGGATAACAACTTTTTTTTATTTAGGTTAAGGATATTAAAAAATATAAAGTAATCCCTGAAACTGCTAAGCTCAATATTTTAGAAATGAAATGAAAAGCTAAACCTATAAATTCCGTTATTACACGCTTAAATCCGACTCGCACTTGACTAACTTCTATAACATACAATACATCTGGTTCCAGATATCGTTCGGTCTAGGGTTCCTAATATTCCCGGAATCTCCTGCAATGCGTCTCGGCATGTTTTTCACTGGAGTATCTCCGGGTGGAGGTGCCTCTAACATATGGACCTTCATATTGAAGGGAAACTTAGATTTGTCACTCACTATGACGTCTATATCTACTTTGGCTTGCTTTGGTAATTAATTTATATTAAATTTTTGTTCTAAATTGTGTATAAAGTTATCTTATATGAGTTATCTGACGACACGTTTGGCTCAGTTTGTAGTGACCCTACTTGCTGTGCACGCAGTCGCGGGTTCGAGTCCCGCTGGGGGCATTCATTTGTGCGATGAGCTTGAATTTTTGTACTCCAGTCGTGGGTGTTTATATTTATAATATGTATATTATATGTATTTAAAATTATATATATGTTGTGTATCAACTATCTGGTATCCATAACACAAGCCTCGTAGCTTACCATGGAACTAGACGGTGTTATGTGTTAATGTCTCAATAAAAAAAAAGTGATTTAGGGTGATTTTTTATGTTTTTCAGGTCTGTGTGTGTTGTATAATTTATTAGAAATATATGTTTTTGTTTACTTTCTCGTCAAAAATTAAATATGAAAATTAGTTGACAATATACAGTTGAATTAAATGCATTCATGGTTTTACACATACATTGTACATTTCCATTTAGGGTAAACGGAAATAGCTATTTAAATAATTAACAATAACGTAATTTATTTTTATTATAACTTCTGTGTTCTGTAAAGCAAACCATGTTTTAATTTATAAGCAATATTAAATGTTATCTCGTTTGTTTTCAGGATTCATGCCAGCTTGGCTGTTTTCATTAGGCCAAGTAGTATTTGCGAATGCAAACATAGTGGTTCCATACGCTCGTATAGCCACATTCGTGGTCGGCCTCATCGTCCCCTTGGCCATAGGTCTTGGCATGCAGAAGTTTACGCCAAGACTTGCCGCATTCATGGTCAGGATCCTAAAGGGATTCTCGACTACATTACTTCTGTTCATCATAGTATTTGCCATTGTGACTAATTTGTATATCTTCGAGCTGTTCACTTGGCAGGTTTGTTGTTTTTTTATATTATCTATTAGTAGCTGAGCGACCAAGATTTTTAGCGAGCATTTTTCGGAAAAGATATAAAAATTGTTTTTTTTTTCAGAAAAGCTTTCCTATACATATCTATACTTCTATAATATTATTATAAGGAAAGATTTGATTTTTTGTTTATTTGTACTGAATAGGCTCCGAAACTACTGAACCGATTTAGATGAAATTTGGTAAGAAAATAGTTTGAGACCCTGGGAACGGCATAGGATAGGTTTGGAGCATCCCTTAAGGGGGTGAAAATGGGGATGAAAGTTTGTATGAAGAATCAACCTAGGGACGAACTCGAGCCAAGCGAGGGTGAGTCACTAGAATGGAGATAAATTTTAAAAGTAAAATCTGAACTAAATACAAAATTTGATCCAAATAGCTAAACTTTTTTTTCTATACAATGTGTTACAACAATTGTGATACTATGTGACGTGTACAATTAATTTAATTGAAATATACGCTAACAATGTGTTTTATAAATGAAGCATTATTTTCCGTACAAACAAATTATATATTTTAAACCGGTTTTTCTTTTTAAATAATAATACGAGTACTTACATACATAATAAAGTTGATTGATCAGCCAGTGAATCAGTCAGCCAGTCAGTTTCTGACTTTATATAATATATAGAAGATAGATAGATATATAGATGTAAAACTTTCAAATACACTTATATTAGTATAAATAAATAAAATGTAATTTAATATGAACATCAGATAGTCGTGGCGGGCATGGGCGTGCCGTGGCTGGGCTACGCGTCGGGCTACCTGCTGGCGCGCGCGCTGCGACAGCCGCACGCCGACGCGCTCGCCATCTCCATAGAGACCGGCATACAGAATACCGGCATCGCCATCTTCCTGCTGCGCTACGCGCTGCCGCAGCCCGAGGCCGACCTCACCACCGGTCGGTGCACCCACGACGCACATACACACACATGCGCGCGCGCACACACATACACACACACAAACACAAGGCCGGATTCAACCTTAGAGTCGCCCCTGGGCATAGTAAAAAATGCCGCCCCATTATCAAAATTTTGCATAAAATGGGCAAAGTTTTGATTTTTTTTTTTTTTTTTATAAACATTTTTTTGAAAAAAATTAATTTAAAAATGATTTCAATTTTGCGAAAAATGTACTAGTTATTTTTTTTAATCAATCGTTTTTTGGAAAATAGAGAAAGCGTTTTCGATAGCGTGAACAGTTTTTTTTTCCAACTTCCAAATTTTGCCACCCTGAGCACCTAGCCCCGAGTGCCTCTAGTAAAAATCCAGCGCTGCACACACATCCACGTACACATACACACTAAGCACACCCTCACATATGCTCACTTAGCACACCCACAAATATACATCCACATACATGGTAGGGATGGTTGAGAACCTCAATACCTATCCATTTAACCAACATGTAATTTTAAGCGATATTTAGCGTAACATAGATTTACGCGAGCATTTGACAATTTAAATGAGATAATCGTTCCCGTTTATGTAATGGCATTATTGTGATTTTTTATTGCCAACGCTTCGAGCTTTCTTGGCCATGTTCAGTACTATGAGTATAATAAAACCGCGACAAAATCAGAAGAGATAATTACTCTACTTTAATGCTTAGAAAGTTTTCGAAGTAGCAGCAACCCATCGACTGTTTTATTGACGTTGTATTTTTCATTTCCATGCATTTTTCATAAATTGCATGATTCAATTTAATATAATTATTATTTATTTATTTTTTTTATTTTTAGTTGTGCCAGTATCGGTGGCCATTATGACGCCTGTGCCTATGACGGCGATCTACATTTACCAGAAAATAAGCACATGGTATGTATATTGTGAATTACAGCGTACTGTCTGTTTGTGTGTGTTTGCAAACTTTACATATATTTGGAAATTTTAAATATATAAATTATATATGAATAAAAAAATTATTTAATCTTAAACTGGATTAACATGCTTGATTTTGTTATTGGGATTCATTTTTTATCAATTATTTTGTGTGTTGTTTTGGGTTCATTTATTAATTTATTGTTTTTATAAGCATTTGAGTTTTTGTTTCATCGAAATCGTTCATTTTTTTTAATTTATGCTTATACAGATTCATTTTTATATAAATTAGTTTAAAATTCAATCATTATTTAATGATCAACGATAATAACTATTTGATAGATAATTTAACGGTACTTTTTTATAATTATATAATTTAGTGTGTTCAATAATTAAAATATATTTTAAACCTTATCACTTTATAGTCGCACATTTTACACGTGTGTCTGTATGTTAGTTCACTACAGTGTGTATTAAGTTTATATTTTCTATTTTCCATACAATGTCATCCCCATTCGCGACATAGCTGGGGATGTGACCGTACGTATTCAAATATATACCATACGGTGGTGGGACTCGCTTGGGTTTATGTTTGCTTGTTTAATATTTTTTATTCGGAACATGAGAAATTATTGAATAAAAATGCTTTATGACTGTGGACAAGCAAAAAGGAGGGTTATATGTTTGACTTGTATATAAGGATGTGTAATAAGAAATTGTTTAAATATCGTCCATATTATATATAGTATAGTATATTGCTAATTACTTTTAAAGAAAACTTTAATTCAATGTACCTTTTCAGCTATATGGAATCTGATGAAATCTTGATCTGTTATGTGGTGTTAACGTTTATATTCATGACATTATATGCAATATATATAATTTATGACAAGTATATATCACATATTTTGTCAAACAATATGATATAAGTGCATATTGTTTTATATTTTTGTCCAAAAAAGTGTTATATTTTTAGCATGAATGTATGTTTTTTTGTTCCGTCATAACGTCTTCAAACTTTTTGAATGTAAAATGTATCGATGTGAGACGTGACAGTCGTTTTTTTTTATTTGATTTGTTTCTTATGTTCCCATTAAATTAATTTAAATTTCAATATATCGGAATTACTAACTTAGTAGTTCTTGCGATAAACAATAACTATTGAAAAAAAAGCATCAAATATATTTTCCTTTTAAAATATAATCATTAGTGTTAAACACGTCTTGCCTTGTAAATAAACTGAAAAAAAATAATTAAAAAGAATAAATTATAATAATTATGTATTATAATTTCCAGCGTGCGAAACAGAAATGCCCACAAAAAAATGCCAGATGACATCACACCAGTATCCAACGCTCCCGTCGTTGCAACCATTGATGTCAAATAGCCAGGTGTAATATTTAATATATATACTAATTTAATTTACGTATCGAAACATATTAGATTTGCTGTGCATCGGCTGGCACCGACTTCGAAAATATCTGATTAGGTAGGTATCTATTCTAAATGAAAACCTCCGTTTAGTTATTTTTTACATTTTAGTGCCTGGAAGTCGGTTTTTTTTAAGTTTTTTATCTATATAGATTTGTATGTATTTAAAATTCGATGTGCGTAGTGTATCAACTATCTGGTATCCATAGCACAAGCCTCGTAGCTTACCATTGAACAAGAATCTAGTCCAATGGTAAATTACGAAACTTGTTCTAGTTACTAGATGGTGCTGTGTGTTAATGTCCCAACATATTAATTTATTTTATATGACAGTCGGGAAACGGCTTTACCGTTGACCTATATAACACTAACTTGCTACGACTGAATATTAATTTTGATCAAGCTTGATTTTGACCTTAAAATAGTATATGAAAAATTCATTTCTATTTTTCAATGATCTCAATATTGAGTTACAATGTTGTTCTATATTGATGGAGTAAGTATAATAAAATGAAAAGTTATATATTATATGGTTATCAACTAATTTTTGATAGCCCATTTCCGTCCCCTGGATGTAATTTGTCCTGGACAAGTTTCATCAAAATATGTTTAGCGGTTTAAACTTAAAATGGCAACATACAGAGACTCTTATTATATTAAGTTTAACTATGATTATAAAGAAAGGTGATAATTTTGGTGTTTATTTATTATATGGATTTTTTTTTAAATTTGCATTTACATTATTGCGTTTAACCTTTTTTTATATACATATTTACAATTTTTATAAACCATTTCATAATCTTATATTTGTTTAACAAATTTTATAAAAAGTCTAAATTGGTTTATATTTTTATTAGTTTTAACCATCAATTAATATATTTATTCTGTGATATTGGTAAATAATTTGATTTATTTAATCCATAGGAGGACACTGCGTCGTCGGCTTCGTAGGATTATCATGTATCCATTTTCATACTGTTTTCGTACCCGTTATAACTGCCGTTTCACACAAAACTTTCCCGTTTAAAGCAAAAACATTTATAAAATTTATTAATACTATCAATTGGGTAGCAATTATTCCAAAACAACTTTTATTAAAAAAAAATTTTTTATAAAATTTATTAATTATTTATTATTATTAAATTTATTAGTTTATTACCGTACACAGTCAATTTGATTGGTACATGAGTGAGGTTATAGGCTATTGCAACACAAAATGTATGAGAAAATCGCGCTTTTCCTATTTAAAACTCCAATACAATCAAAAAATAATTAATATATTTATTGGTTTCTATGTGGCTTTTGTCGCTTTTGATGAGATGCTATTGGAGTTTTCCAATAGTGTTGACAACACATAAAAAGTATGTCAAGTGGTCGATGGTGATAACTACCCAATTTTTATGCACTACTTCATCATATCATAGATATATTTGGTAGCTAATTCGGGAATATCAAAATATCAAATATCTTTTTATCAGTGATATTAAATAAAATGATTTTGCTTTAAACTATAAAAATTAAAACAATTTTGTAAAATATACACTTTTATATGAAGAGACTAAGAACAAATTTACACAATTTATTTGCTATACTTATTACATTTTGAAGTATGGAATTTATCAAAGTTTTTAAACTTCTATATTCATATATGTATATATTGGCAAAGCCTTCATATGTTTTGGCTAAATATTGTCCATTTAAAAAAAAAACATTCCTTTGTGGCATCAAACGATTTGGTTTAATTTGTTAATTGGAAGTGAAGTAATTTATTTAAAATTTGTTACTAATTTTATATAATTTTAAATACATATATTGATTTGGAAAACCAAACGTTTACATGTTGTCGTATGCCTTGGTAAGATTTCACCTATAAAAAATCTGTCAATATTCATTTGAAATAACTTTGCCAGTCCTACATACGTATTTATTACATATTTTATTTATTAAAAATATAGGCGTAGAATTATATCTTAAGAGCATTCAATCTGATAATTTTAAGACAATACTTAATTTTACTTATGCTTACACCTACATGGTGCATGGTGCAGATTTTTTCTATATACAATTTTTGTGTATTTTTTTTTAATATTTTTTTAGTAATAAAAGTTTTTTAGAAATAATCAGAAAGTAATTATCTAAAATCTGCGCTGATTTCTTGTATTTAAATGTATGAATGGACACTATTTAGAGGTATCAAAGGAATATACAAAGATTAATAAAGCATTTATTATGACCTTATTAAGTAGTCTTGACCTTCATTCTTTTTTTTTGCACTAACATAAAATGTTAGTTTTTCTTTCAAATTTTCTCATATTCAATAACAAATTGAAAAAATAAACAAATATCTTTACTTATTTTTTTTAATTACTTCTAAATAGTGTCACACAATTATGGTGTAAAAATAATTTTGTCCAGTGCTAAACAGTAATAATTGCTTTTATATATACATATTTATTTTTATTATTTTATATTATCGCATTTTTCTTTTATTTTACATTCATCTCGGTGTAGAGTCGGAATATTTCACATGACTGGTTTTATAGGTGAAACAGATGTGAAAAGGTTGTTATTTATTGAAAAGATTGTTCAGATCAGTATTTTGTTATGGAATGTCTTTGTATTTATGAAAAAAAAAATAGAATATGTTGAAGATAATTTATGTGCTTTATTATCCCATTTACCTATTATAATTAAAAGTATTATTTATTTGTGTAGGTACTTTTTAAGTAATAATTTCGTAATAATAAAAAAACGAACATTTTCCTGATTACTGACTACACGGATTTACTTTTGATACACATACAGACAGAGAGACAAAAATTCTAAAAACTAGACTCGGCCTCTGTATCGATAATAACGACTATTTCAATAAGAATTTCCAAAAAAATATATTTAATGTACAGTTTTGACTGCGAATTTTATTATATGTATAATTGGGTACATACCGAAGCTGTAATTTTAATTATGCAGATACAATGCATGCCACTTCATATTTAGGTCATTATTAAAAATAAATCTTACGTCACATTCAATTTGTCAAAACGACAAACAATGGGATTCAACATAAATCAATAAATTTTAATAGCAAAATGTAAACCCGGTCCATTCCTCAATCTCTCAATCTATAATTCTCGTCTCAATGTATAACTCTTTGATTAGCTAGCAATACAATAACAAAGTACAAAATAAAGCACCATGGGCAAGCCAAAATATGACCCACCAACCAACACGTTTCCATACAAGATACCAAAAAGATTAAATATGCTAAGTGTTCCTAGAAAATGCATCGTAGATACTGGTGAAGGTATGCCGGCATTGACAGCAAGAGGGATACGCAAGTCGGCGTTGAAAAGCCATTTATCTGATAGAGTGAACGATGTTGCGTGGCCTTATTTACGGTAAGTATAACTGTAGGTATCCATACTAATATTACAAATGGGAACGTGTGTTTGTTTGTCCTTTTTTCACGTCGAAACGAAGTGACGGATTAGCGTGATTTTTTGTGTTGAGAGAGTTGGACAGCTGGAGAGTGACATTGGCTACCGCGAGATATCATCTCATTTCCACACGAAAGGACGTTAACACACAACTCAAAAAAATATTTATGATTTGAATTACTTAAACTTGGTATTAATGCTCTTCAATACAATTAAATAAATACGTATTTTAGTATTTTTCGAAATTCATCCCTTAAGGTGGTAAAATAGGGGATGAAAGTTTTTATGAAACTTACTTTTTTCTGCTTCTTTCTACTTCGTTCTGCTATTAGTGTATATGAAAGACCTAATAGCGTACTTAGAACGGCATAACTATAAATCGATAAATACTTTAAACTTAAATATTAAAGAAAACAAAGATTAAATGTTAGGTAGATACATTTAATCTTCGTTTTCTTAACACTTTTGCACATATCGTGTTACATATTCCACTATTCGTCTGATTACGATTAATATTATACGCAGCGCTGGATTTACACTCGGGGCCAGTGCCCAGGGCGGCAAAATTCGAAGGATAAATAAAAAAAAACTTCGCGTTATCGAAAATGTTTTTTTTAATGAATGAAAAAAATGAATAATTAATAAAAAAAACTATTTTTTGTATTTATCAAAAATTAAAAAAATGAATTTATCAAAGCTTTATCCATTTTATGCAAAATTTAATTTATTAAACATAATAAGTACAGTATAACCCATCGAACTAGCCATCAACAGACGACTGATTTAGCATATTTATTTCTAATTTTAGTCGGCTCCTAATAATAAAACGGATGTATAAGAATCGATTCAGCACTGACCGAATAGAACGTATCGATCGAATGATCGAAGCCGCTAACGCCACCTGTTATTCAAAACTAGCCAATTGTGTGCTCGATCTGAAAAAACAAGATACAAAGGAAGTGAAGAAAAAACGAGGCTGGACAGAGAGCGAGTGGAAGAAACATATGGACTATATCAGTCAGATAGCTGGACCAAAGAAGGATTTCAGATCGCCTCCTCTTAGAGTATGAAGTTATAGATATCGTTTTCCTATACTAATAATATAAAGGGGTAAAGTTTGTGAGTTTGTGACGTTGTAGGGGGTAATCTCTGGATTTACTGAATCGATTTAGATCTAATTTGGTAAGAAGATAGTTTGAGACCCTGGGAAGGACATAGGATACTTTTTATCCCGGAAATCATCCCTTAAGGGGGTGAAAATGAGGATGAAAGTTTGTATGGGGAATCAATCAATTTGTATGGGGAAGCAAGGGTGAGTCACTAGTTACATATAAAATCAGCATTTAAAAACTTTTAAACTTATTTCTTAGAGTAATGTAGTATACACTAGTTGTAGCATTTAATTTTAGTTCTTTGAATCGATTCATTGATTAATTTCAGAGAGGACAAGGCAAAGCCTTGGAACATTTGTTACCAAGAATCAACCAAATATGCCAAATGCCCGAGTTTAAAGTGTATAGAAGACTATCGAAAGAAGCGTGGTACAGAGATCCCGTTAAGGTAACAGCACTTTTTCAATATATTATTTTATTATGACAAAAATTCTAATTCTACACACGACGATAAACGTATAATTTCATAATATAATCAATATACGTTGTAAAATTCACGAAAATTTGTTGAGCCGATATTACACGAAAAAGAATCGAACACATACATACATTATAAATATTATATACAAACTCTTCTATTTTTAAAATAAAAAAATAGATATATAAAAAAGTAATTATGTTTGAAAATATTTTTTGTTCAAATTATATTTATAGATTTAACGCGTTAAATCAAATATTTAACATAATATAATATAAAATAACTTTTTATACAATCATTATATTTCTTTGTACAGGTGCCATCCAACGCTCTAAAGTATGTTATATCGGACAGAATTAAAAAGCTAGCTGCTCACAGAGTTATACCGCAGGCCTTCTAGACATCCATCCAACTAACAAAATATATACAATCCTGTCACAAAATAACAAGGATGGGTTAGCTAACACAATAATAAATAGAATGCAATAACAAATTGTGTTTAATTTATTTATAATATATATCAATCAATCAATATATACGAGTATATCAATGTCTTTATAAGAATGTTATTCTATGCTATATATATATATATATAGCATAGAATAAAACATGTTGATGAAGGAACATAGTATTATACAGTCGGAGACATTCATATGTACATGTTTTGTAGATTGTGTGTAGAGGGCTCCAATGCATTATACAATGTCTCTTCGTTAACTTATTGCCATCTTTTTAGTCCACTTTTTTCACAGTCGGGTTTATTAATTCTATTATTAAATATTTTAATAGTTTTCTTGCACGATCTCAAAGATCAGAAACAAATTATTGTAGACAGAATCACGTCTTTAGGGTCAGTTAGAAATTAATAAGACGCAATTAGTATGTTTCAATGAAAAAAAAACTTAATAAAATTATATTATGAACCTAATTATAATGCGAAATTTAAATCGTTTATTGTAAAGTAAGAATCAAAATAGATAAAAAAAATCAGAATTAAAACAACATATGAAACAAACAATAAGGATTTAATTTTAACTGATAACATTATACTTACACAATACTGACGTATGTTGTCTATGGTACAGATCACATTCAGAAAATGATTAAATAATAAATAAGTTACTCTTATTACTCTACGAGTAAATTTTCTATGCTTGAGGTGGCGAACCATTTGATATTTTTGCAATATTTGTTTATATTTTTAAGAAAATAAAGTATATAAAAATAAATATTCTAAAAAAATACTGTTTAGTAAATATCATTCAAAACAAATGACTTGAAATAAGGTTTCTTATTTAAAAAAAATACTAATATTAGAATCTCAGTAATCCAAAATCATACAACTACACGAGTAACATTCAATTGATGTTTTTAATACTCGATTATTATATAATTCGATTTGAATGTACGTCATTAATGTATATTTCATAATTATTGACTTATACAAGGTTCGCCACCTATTTTTTGATACAAAAATATATAATTAATAGACGAGGCAATGGATGACAGCGTTGGTGAAGTCCTTTGTAGTCGATTGGCCTCCAAGATCTTTGGTTCTTACTTTTCCGTCGGACAATACTCTGAAATAGAAATTAAATAATTATATTTTCTAAATAGGTATTGTTGATAAAAGATCTCGAACACTAATTTGGTTTATATAACATCTAAAACTTGAACTACCTTTTTAATGAATACAGTTAAAAATAAAAATTGGTTATTATTGAAAAGCCGAGTCGCGACAAAATGAAAGATGAAAAGCAAGACAAATAAAAAGACACACTTCCACTCATATCATCATCCGGCTACCTCTTCTAATATTATCACACCCAGCAAAATAATATTTTCCATACAAACATTTGTGCTTCATTCTTTTAGCGTTTAAATTTACAATTCTTTTAGGGGTTGATATTTCTATAATTTTAGGGGTAAATCCTTTCATAACAGTGTGCCATATTAGGCCCGTCAGGCTGTAGTGGTATATGCCTCCCTCCTACCAGAAGTATAATAAATATAAATGATTAAATACTAGCGGCTCACCCTCACTTAGCTCGGGTCTCTAGGAGAACAAAAACAAACCTATCACACGGGAATCGTACATTTTTCCAGGATAAAAAGTAGCCTATGTGTTATTCCAGACTATAATCTATCTTTGTGTCAAATTTCATCCTGATCCGTTCAGTTGTTGTCACTTGTCTTACGGAGAATGAAAACATCGTGAGGATACCTGCATGTCTGAGAGAACCTCGCAAGTTTTCGAAAGACATTTGCAGTCCGCCCGCACTTGGCCAGCATGGTGGACTGTAGCCTGACCCTCGTATTGAAGCCATATGCCCAACACTGGGAGGTTAAAAAATTCCGGACAAGTGCGAGTCGGACTCGCCCACCGAGTGTTCCGTACAGATTTGTGGGAAATCTGTTTAACTTTAATTTTATTTTTTGAATTTTTTCCTTTATTTTTCCTGTAAGACCTTGCTTGTTGCCAAATTTCGTGATTCTAGGTCAACGGGAACTACCATATAGGTTTTCGACCCAACACCTATAGGGTACTTTCGGTTGACCTATAATTGTCAATTGTGGTTAAAAGGTGTTACAGCACAAGTAAAGGGAAAATTCCGAAAAATAAAAAAAAAATAAAATTAAGTTAAATACTGATGCTAACAAGTTTTCGCGAAAATCTAAATTTGCCAATGTCTTTTTATGATGTCGACTCAAGACCTTGATTTTTATACACCTAATAGGGACTATAGGCCTCAGTATCTGGTATAAACTTCAACTTGCTGGGTCCACCGTTCTTGAAAAAATCGGTGGTGACACACGGACAAGAAAGTGATCTTATAAGGGTTGCTTTTTTTACCTTTTAAGATATGGAACCCTAAAAAGGGCTGAATACAAAGAATAACTAACTTATTGATAGCGTTCTTGACCATCTTCGAGTAGGAGTGCAGGTTGACGTGCGCGAGCAGGTTGGCTGAGCACAGTAACATGGCGGTTGGGTTGGCTATATTCTTGCCAACAGCACCAGAGAAGATGTGGCGGGCACCCTGCATAAAAATAATTGTTATAAAACTATTTTTGTCTATTTATCCGCTTTTATTTTGAATTTTGGTACCCGACGTTTTGTACGTTTTATATAAATATTTTTTAAAGTTATACTTCTTTTGGCACGTTTGGAAACAAATATGAGGGTAAAATTTATACGATGCGCGTGCACAACGACAGCCCAAAAGCGACATGATGAAATCTTTAGCTATATTTGTTCTGTTACGCGAAAGAAATATAACTTCTTAAGTACGTACATAAGTATAAACACACGTTTTTTTTAAGTATAATAATTAATTTAAGTATAATATTGTGGGTAGACACCATCTGTATAACTATCTATACTAATATTATAAAGAGGTAGTTTGTGAGTTTGTAAGATTGTGAGTTTGCGACGTTATAGGGGATAATCTCTGGATCTACTGAACCGATTTAGGTGAAATTTGATAAGATAGTTTGAGAAGGAAATAGGATACTTTATATCCAGGAACCCCCTTGTGAGTCGCTAGTATAATATATAACTTTTGAGCCATCGAAACCCTTTTTTCCTTGATCATATTTTCTGCAATTAAAACGTCGTGAACCAAAAAACAATATAAATCGATAATATATCTCGATTGATAATAAATCTATAATATATAATAGTTTACTAGACTGCAATAGAAGTACATTATAGAATTGAGCAGTATAACGTAACTTTAGTTGAATGTGTCATTTGTGATAGTGGTTACGTGTGCGCATATGTAGACGTACGTGTACGCATGTGTGCGCGAATGCGTGTGCACTTGTATGCATGTGTGTGAGCGTGTGTCTGTATATGTGTGTATGTGTGTGTATAGTATATATCACATTATGTGATTCGAAACAGGTATGTGATTCACATACCTGTTCAAACACAGCGCAGTCGGCACTATAGGAGGCGCCTGCGACGACGCCCGCGCCGCCCACCAGCCCAGACGCGAGGTTGTCCACGATATTCCCGTACAGATTGGGCGTCACCATCACGTCGAACTGTTTGGGATTGGACACCATCTGCATCGTGCAGTTGTCCACTATCATCTTCTCGAACTGGATACGTGGGTAGAGTTTCGCCATCTGTCAATATATCAAAACGTATGTACATATAATGCACTGTTATAGTATAGTAGTATAAATAAATAAACGATTACTTGGTTTTTTGATGATACTTTATTCAATGTTACAAATCTAAAAGTAACTAAATGAAACTGAGTAATGTGAACCTTAAAAGCTAGAGCGAATTCAACTATTTTTTGTGTGTTTTTAACGGATTTTCATTCAAGGGAGGTTGGGCCGATATTTCAAAAAAATCATCAGATCATTAATAATTTGTAACAAACTTTAAAAGTTTAAAGTAACCTTTAACTATAAAAAGGATCCTTCGTTAATTCCATATTTATTATTAAAGAAGTATCTAGAAAGAAGAATTGACCTCCTCACAGCTGCGCAGGAACAGGCCGTCGCCCAGCTTCATAATATTGGCCTTGTGTACGGCCGTCACCTTCTGCCGGCGCATCTTCACCGCGTAGTCAAACGCGAACTTGGCTATACGCTCGGACTTGGCCGCCGTGATGATCTTCAAGCATTCCACTACGCCTGGAATTTGAATTAATTATTTCGCTTTTTATATACGATAAATAAAATTTAAGTGTCTGTTTGTAATGTCAAAATAACAGCTTTTTACTTAATGCATATGTAATTATATACAGTATTTATAAAAATAAACACTTTTTATAATGTTTGTCTGTCTGTCTTTTTGTTCCGGCTAATCTCCGAAACGGTTAGGCTGATTTTGACGGGACTTTCACTGGCAGGTAGTTGATGTTATAAAGAGTACACTAGGAGTAGTACAATTGAGTACTTAGGTTACATTTATTTCAGTAAAAGAATTAGGTTTCCGCTCAAAAAAAAATTAAATGTATCTAGGGACGAACCCGAGGGAAGCGAGTGTAAGTCCCTAGTTATTTTTACAATAATTTATACATGTATTAACATTGTTGGGGCGTCAATTTTATTGTTTGGGATATAATAGTATATGATGTAGTTTTCTAAGGCCTTGAAGAATATTAAATTGCAGTAGGGCAGATTTCAATCACATTTTGGTAAGTCTCAGTTAAAATTGTAACCAAGATTCATTTGTAGGGTGCGAGTGCGTTTGTACCCTACGAAGGGTGCCAATGGAACCCTATTATTAAACCTCCGCTGTCCGTCCGTCCGTGCGTCTGTCAAAGGGCTCTATCTCATGAATTGTAATAGGTAGAGTTGAAATTTTCATTATGTATTTCTATTGCTGTGATAAGAACAAATAATAAAAGACCAAGATGGAGAATTTTAAAAAGACTGCCATGCAAATTCAAGAAAAATCGATTATAGTACCAATTTTTTATTCTTATATTAGAGGCAAAGGTACCTTTAATGCCTCACCAATCATCTTGCACGGTCATATATAAAATCAAGATCATATTTAAGTTAAGTACTAAAATATGCTATCACTATAATTAATCTACAAATTGAGCGATATTCGAAATGACGATTGTTTATATCTGGATTAAACTGGATTATTATTATTGCTTATCTGTTAAACAAAAAAATATTCAAAATGTCAGACTTAAGTTTGAAGCTTATCAACTGCAAAAAAAACAAAGACTATGAATACATTTAAAAAACCCAATTTTTTGGGTACCAACCAAATACCACTACATACCAGGCACAGATTCATGTTCCAAAGCTGAATACTCTCCCTCAGTCTGCTCTCTTATGATGATGCAGTCGACGTCGTTGTGCCGGCACTTCACATTGGGCAGGGACTTCACGTGCACCACGTTAGCGTACAAGTCTAGAGCGTTGCGCAACTTCATGTTCAGGGTTTGAAGTTCGCCGGTGTGGGAGAAGTCGGGAGTGGCTAGGATACCCTGGAATACGAAAAAAAAAGCTTGGTACTTGACCACATAATATATTCTGGAATTAAGAATATGAAAAAAAAATCTTAAAAGGATCATTTTAATGGGATCATATGTTGGCATTATTTAAATTAATTTAAGGTTGTTTTCATGAAAAGGTTCTATCCGTTTTTATATATTTTTTGAAGTTTTATTCTTATTAATAGAGAAGTTAATTTTTTACAAGGTAGGATTGATAAAGTTTGGGTCCCAGTCACAAAAATATTCTTATTTGCTAAAGTAATCTCCATATTACTCTACACATTTTTTCAGATTTCTTCAACACTAGTTAAAAAAAAACATTCCTCAAAGTTAACAGAACACCTGCAGTTCGTTTGGCATCTGCATCAATTTGTTCATTTAATTAAAATGTCAAGGCCACAGTCTCTTTAAAAGTTTACAAACATAGTAAAATTAAACGTTTTCAAATCAAAAGAACACCCTGGGGGTACTCATGGGGTATGGTTGGGCAGCAATTTAAAACCAAAATTGAATTTGAGCTGTAGAAGCAACAGACATGTGAAAATTTAACATTGTACAACTAAAGTGTATGTTATGAACTGAATGAAAATTTAACTATACTACTATGTAAAGGCATGAATTTCAATTAAATTTTGAAGATCAGTCACGTGATTCTATCCCACTTTATTATAAGTCAACAAAAGGTTATCTTTCATGTTTATATACATATAAGTAAATTTTATTTTAACTACTTGTATAATTAAATTCAAACTTGACATAGCAATGTTATCAAACATTATAATTGACTAACCTTGATACATATCTTGTTCCTGGCAATGGAGCCGACTACATCTTCTAAGGGCGCACTCAAAGTTGGGTTCACTTCAGAGAAGAAGAAAGACTCAAAGTCCACTGGGATGCCTGCCGCCTGAATAAATATTTTGCATAAAATATAAATTATTATGGTATAACATTGTGTAAATTAGTAATACATATTACCAAAAAAGATATTTTACAACAGACCGATTTTTTTGTATAAAAATAATGGTATAAAAGTATTATAAAAAAACCCTGTATTATGATCTGCTGACAATATTTTGCATTATATACCCTATGTCACTAGCATAGTTTAATACCTTTAAAAGAGCAATTCTTGTATATTTATACATGCGATCTCGAAAACGGCTCTAACGATTTTGCTGTTCGGCGTGTGGGGTTTTCGGGGGTGAAAAATCGATCTAGATTATTCTTATGTCTGAGAAAACGCGTGTTTTCGAGTTTTCATGCGGTTTTATTTCGTATTATTCCACTCAAAACATAGTCACTAATTTCGCACGCTCGGGCATAAGCATCGTGGTCAAGGCGCAAGATTGAAAATCAAACTTAAGATAAATCTAACAATACCTCAAATAGAAAAAATCATTAAAACATTTAGGCTACAGAGTGTACCAAAATATTAAATAGGCATAATAAAAAAAAGGATATTAAAATAATAGTATATAAAGAACATACCTTGAATACTTCTTGAACGGAGTAAACCAATTCGGGGCCGACACCATCTCCAGGAATCAGGGTGCATTTAATACGACCCTCCTTTGTTGTTTGCTGTATCATAAAACTTTATTTTATTTTAGCCTAAACAATTTGAATACATAGGTACCCTAAAAATATCAGTTTTAACTTTAAATAGGTCTAGGTAATAAAATATTGTGGCAACAAAAATCCTTTTTATATAACTTTGTATAACCTACCTTTGTGTATATTTAAACAAAATAATAGTGATGTATTTTTTTATTGATTTTTAAATTAACTTTAATTGAGCCCTCTTAATTTAACACTAGCGACTCACCCTCGCTTCGCTCAGGTTCATCCCTAAGTAAGTTTGAATGCTTAGTATGGAATAGATTTTTTCTTCAAATTTTTTTTTTCGTGAATTTTTCCAATGGTTTAATAGTTATTTTGCCACAATTCTACAAGTAAAATAGCCTAAAGTAAAAAAATGTGGCAAATGGCACATTTAGAAAGTAATAATAACACACATTTGAATCTAGGTATGTTCATTTATCTATACATAAAATAAAATTGTAAGTAAGCCGAATCTGTACATTAAATATTTTTTGACAAATCTTATTGAAATAGTCATTATTATCAATACAGAGGTCGAATCTTTAGTTTTTAGAATTTTTGTGTGTCTGGGAACATATCATGAGAAAACCACTATACAGATTTTAATGAAATTTGGTATGTTGATAGCTGGTTCATTCATCTCTGTATGAGTGTGAGTCTCTGGTTGTAAAATAAGATCAAATGTTATTTTTTATTTAACTTTAAGGTGGATTTTTCTAATAATAAATATCACAAGTTTTACAAGTATTTACTATCCAATAAGTCATTTTCATAAAATTCATAATATGTTTTAAACTTATAATGTAAACACTCCAAATTTACATCATAATATGCCTATGAAATGTATGTAATATGGATATTTGTGGACAACACATAGTGTTACTTGTTACAATGTATTTGGACAACACAAAGGCTTGAATTGCATGGGAGTGCAATTTTCACATGCTATGAAATAACAGATCCAGCAAACCTGTTTTAGACAGGATAATTGGTTTCTTTTTCAATTTTATTGAAAAAAACAACAAACATAGTGTGTGTTCATTTTGTTTTCTAAGTAAATTTGCCAATTATAAAAAATATTTATCATATTTTAGACAGTTTTATATATTCCTGGATCTGCTTTATTATTCAACATTTAATTGTATCTAATCTAGTCATTAAACAGACATGCCAAGTACATATAACCATTCCATTCTTAAAAAATATTATATCAATGATCTGTATAGTGTATATTTTACAAATGTGTGCATCAAACTAATTAATGTTTTTATTACAATGTTTAGTAAAGTAGGTAGATTTAATATTTTTTGTAAGAAATTATCTGCCTTTGAATAGAATGGCACTTTATTACATCAAAATAAATTCATGCAATCTATAAATAATCTTACGGCTTCATCTTGGGAAGAAAAATTTGATCCTGGTAAATAAACTTAAAAATAATTAAACACTTATTAAATTTTTTGTTTTCTTGCATTTTAAATTTTCAATACCAATTATAGTTATAATATCAATTTTGTTCTAAAATAATCAATATCATAAATAAATTATTTAGGAATCTAATAATATAGCAAAATTATTGTATATCTTTTAGTTTTACATTTGCAAAAAAATATATTGTAAAAAAATATTTAGGAGTCGACTAATAAAGCAAAATAAGTACTTATAATACCAATATTTTTCTACATTTTTGTGTTTAAAGAATAATATCCCAAAGGAAGTTTAATTGTAGAAAATATTAATAAAAATTTCTGATGCTGATATTTTCTGAAAAGAACATTTTACAAACAAAAATATGAAATATAACAGCTAATAAACTTTGTTTTATTAAGTAGGGTGTAAATATTAGTAAAACAGTTAGTATTCTCACCAAGTTGCTGATGTTAAGGGGCGCAAAACGTACATTTTTATCAGCGTTTACCGTGCTCGTGTGCAAACCTTTGCCAACATGTTGAGAGCCCTGAAATATCATACGTCGCAATAATATAAAATTCCTTCAGTCTATCAATTATATATGTGGCATCACGTGAGGATATTTGATACCTTGAGGACAAAAGCAACATGACTTTGAAATGCACGATGAAATGCAATAATTTTATAAAAAACAGTTATTGTATCCTACAAAGTATATCTAAAAGCTCAATATATAAAGTACAAGGAGTTACGAAACAGTCTTCGAAAAAATAAATTTTATTTTTAAACAAAATAAAGTAAGCAAATGTTTATCATACCTGAACCAAACTACGAAAAACGTTCCTGGTCATAAAAGACATCTTAAAAATATATAAAACCTTTAAAAAAGGTTATTAATTAGTAATGATATTTTTGGATCGTCTTGCTTGACAAGACGTAATTTTGCACACTCCTTTCAATTTACGCTAGTTACTTAGGATCTTATTCATACAAAACCTACATAATCAAAAATATCAAATATGTTATTAATATTTAAAGAAAATTATTGTAATTTATGTAAGTATTTAATAAAAATATATGTGCTATTAAAATAGGAACAAATTATATGGCCACTTATTATTTTAAGCGAGACGGGACTTAATAGCATTTACTGCATCTGCGTGAAATGAAATGGATAAATGATTTATTTCGAATACTATGCACTTCTAATAACTTTTGATTTTATAATATTTTACAAGATATTTAAATTTATTGAGAGTACTTGAATGATAAAAAATGCTAAAATAAAAACATCTATTATTCTAATATACAAGACTAAGTTAAAGGATTTTTTTATTATTTACTTTTATACACACATTAAGTAGTGGCAACTTTTAGGTGGCTAGGCAGCGGACGAATTGATTTTTACGTCATATTTCGAGGTCTTTTGACGGCGCAACATTTGAACTTATAATTCCGATAAATTTATGAAGTGAAGATAAAATCCAAAAAACATGCGTATAAGGATTAAGCAATAGTGACTACATTTATAGTAAATATATAAATTTTAATTTCAAATTATTTCCAATAATATTGCGGTGAGTTATTATTTTTAGTTTAATTATAAGCTTTTATTTAAATAATTTTGATTTATATAATAATTTACTCCAATCAATAAGAGATTACTTTTATTTGTGATTTATTTGCATATATATGAGAACAATAAGATCTATACGGAGTTTTATTTATACATTTGTAATATTGATGTGCTCCATAAATTTATTCCTTATTTGATAATTATAAATGAATATAGTGTGATTCGGAAATAATAAGGACTCTAGTAAGGATTAAGTGTTATATTTCTAATTAACATTAAATATTTGTAATTCAAAAAAATAACTAATCATTATATAAAACAAAGATATTTATTATAGAGTGCACACTTTCGATATTATTCGTTTTCCTTTTTTTACTACACATTTGTACTCTAGTACCAGTTGCTGAAATACTTAAAAATAATATATTAAATTAGTATAGCACAATTAGCAGTTTTTATGCGAAAATATTAACATATTTCGCGATATTTAATATTGAATGAATTGTACACTCAAGGGCGTATTTGAGCATTCGGAATAAATCATAATTTATTAAAATATAAATGATATAAATGTACGGTTGATATATATTTTTGGTTACATCGATTAAATTAAACTTTTAAACACTTAATTAGAATACATAATTGAAATTATTTATTAAATAATTCCACGAATCTACGTGCCTTGATTCAGGTTTAAAAAAATATCATTGAATAAAATAAAAAGCGAAATTAACCTGATACATAGACGGGTATACCGAGTATACCTTTCGTCAATAATTATATAACCTTCTTTCAGGACCGGGCGAATGCAAAAAGATTTAAAAAAAAAATGTAAACTTTTTAACGTCGCAATAGAGATCGGAACATAAAGTTAAAAAAAATATTATTGAGCGTGTATGATTTTTGTGATGATTTAATATAGTCTCTATTGCTTAGATAAAGCAGTTTTATCGTTTTCATTGCAGAAGAATTTTGTAAGATAAGACCATGTCCATGACATTTGTTAGTTTGTTTACATTATTAAGTTATCTCAGTTCAGATACATTAATTAGAACAAAGGAATTATTTATACGTAGATTAGTAACTACTTAAAGATTTAATTTTCCTAACTCCTACTTTCACTAAATATTTTGTATGAAGCAGTTAAGCGATAAAGATGGAGTAGTAAAGTCGTCAGTTACACTTCCAAAACACTTACAAAACGTATAAAAACGAGCCTATAGGTATTATTCCATAGTCGCTACTTAAAGAATCGATAAAAACGAACTACATATTCGTAAGTTACCCAAACATAACCTTTTGTTATTAGTTGCAGGTTCACCTACCGATAATAATCATTAAAAAAATGTCAAATAGGCATTGATTTCAGTTTTCCGAGCCTAGTCTAGATGATAACCATATAGGTTTATCGGAATTTGGTAAAGAAAAATATAATATTAATAAACTAAGATGTTTGGAAATCAATAAATTATATTTATTAGATATATTATAAAATTCGTTTCAGTAGATAAGTAATATTGAATTTCCGGGTTTTTATCTGCATTATTCTCAGCGTATCATTAGCAAATATTATATCAACTTTACGTGTCA
Source organism: Brenthis ino (assembly GCA_921882275.1). Classification (NCBI taxonomy): domain Eukaryota; kingdom Metazoa; phylum Arthropoda; class Insecta; order Lepidoptera; family Nymphalidae; genus Brenthis; species Brenthis ino. Next base: position 19,385,040 of record OV170222.1, read on the forward strand.
TGGAGAAACTAACTAGTAATATATTTACACGTGTATTATGTACATTTACATATATGTACCTATAAATGTCTGTAGCAAATATGACGTATGGAAATACAATACGAAAATATACTCATAAATAGGAATACTAAATAACAGTTATTGAAATTACTTGTTCACTTAATCGGATTAAGCATTTACGAAAATCATCGACCTGTATTTTAAAATCTTTTTTATTTAAAGTATGTATATACAAATATAGTGAGTTCGAAATAATTCTATACCCAGCACCGGCCACAAAATGAGTCACATAAATCTGGACAAGCCCCGGTACGATCAGGGCACGTACATGGGACGCGCGAAGCACTTCCTCTTGCTGACAAACCCGATCAACGCTTTTGCCAGCAACTCCGACCTGGAAGAAGCTCGGAAAATTGTCACTGAATTCAGGTAAAAAGTATTTTCAGCAAAATAAGTTCAACGTCTAATTAAAATACTAAGTACGTAAAGGTTCAAAATCTTTAAAAGATATTTAGAAAATATTGTTTTAAATTACAGTAATACCTATTTATTTTATAACAAGTACATTTATTTATTAAAACTTGATCATGCTCTATACAAATATCTAAGCGGGAATCGAATCTGCGTACTGCAAATACATGTAGAAAAACTTAGCTGAAAATATAAGTAAAATGTAAGTAAATAATATAGAAAAATGATTAAAAATTACATGAAAAATGGTTATTTTAATTTTATGAACTAGGAAGTCTCGTAAAATGCCGCCAGGCTACGATGAAGACAAGCTATGGGCAACCAAGTACTTGTACGATAGCGCGTTCCATCCAGATACGGGGGAGAAAATGTTCGTGCTCGGCCGCATGTCCGCTCAGGCCCCCATGAACACTATCATCACTGGATGTAAGTGCGTATAATTAAACTAACGGCTCACCGTCGCTTTTATATCCCTTACTTGAAAAATGATTGATTCCCCATACAAAGTTTCGCCCCCCTTTTCACCCTCTTAAGGGATGATTTCCGGAAACTATCTCCATACTAAATTTCGTCTAAATCGGTTCAGCGGATTAAACGTGAAAAGGTAACAGACAGACAGACAGAGCTACTTTCGCATTTATAATAGTTATTAGTATGGATAGGTTGAAGGTAATATTTATAATATTATGGTAAACATTCATTTTTTTGTTAAAACATTAAAGTTATTTAAGATAATTTTCCTCTTTCCAGCCTATTACTAGTAAATAAAGTATATTTGTATATGATTTCTAAATAGCCATGCCATATTGAATTCGTATGGTTGTTAAGTTAAAACAAACAATAAACCACAAAACGTCCAAACAATCGTTGTAGTATTATATCGATTCTTTGTACCAGATAATTTCAAAATTATAACGGAACTTATAACGGAGCATTTCTTAACAAAACACCCAATAAGTAATAACTACATATATATATATGGCTCAACCTGGGTGTCGAACCCAGGACGTGCTAGCCACTAAAACATATTATCTCAATCGATGAGGCAGTTCATCTCACTATTTACCATGTACTCTACTAAGTAAAGACTTATTCACTTAAATGCACAAAAGCTTGCTTACAGTAAGGACCTTTCAGGCATGATAACATTCTACAAGACGACTGCGGCCACGGTGTTTTGGCAATGGGTCAATCAAACCTTTAACGCGGTCGTCAACTATACCAACAGATCTGGCGACGCACCGCTACCTACCTCGTGAGTAAAAACTTACATTAAAAACCTACTAAATTAGAAGTAGCTTTTAAATATTTGGGTGTCATAAGACTAATGACTTACGGCCGATTTCACCAATGTTACCTAAGTTTAAGGCATCCCCTAAGCATAGTTAGGGGGCTGTTAGGGGACTTTTTCTGTTTCACCGGCAGTTAGGGGTCACCTAAATGTTAAAATGCCACCTAAATAAAGGTACCTAGAAATACAATTCGAAAGACAATCTGACGATGATAAAACGAAATTTAATTTAGGGGCTAGTTTAGGGGACTTTTAAGCTACGGATCCCATACGTAGGTGGTAGCATATGGGTTGTTGGTGAAATCGGGCATTAATCTCGCTTTACTTTTGTGTGCCTACTGCGTTGTGACTTGTGTATTTATAGTATCACTAGCGTTGTCTCGCGGCTCCGTCCGTGTCATTTATATTTACAGAATTTCTCTGCTCTCGTAGGTCGTAGTGTTAATGTAAGATAACCTTTATCAAGAAATAGGCTATAAAACGTTTTTTTTTATCTGATCAGTAGATTTTATTTTAGCTTTATAATACGAGTATATTATATATCGCAATCTTTTGGTAATTTTCTATTTTCAAATTCGTGTCATGTATCTTTAAAAAAACACAATGTACATAAACCTATAGTATTTATTTATCATGTTCATTTGAATTGTAATTTCCTCTAACTTTTAAGGTGTTATGTCGTTACTTTTGATAAAAAAAATTGTTGTATTTATTTAAAGATAAAAAGAACGATGATTGATTAACTCGAATTGAGATCAAGGTTTAGCCAGCGTTTAACCATGTAAATTTCTATGATGACTCCATAGAACTAGTAATTGTGTTTTGTTTTCCCGTTGGAATGAAAGATTTTCCTGTAGTAAAAGGTATCCTAAATGTTGACCCGAGAAAGAAATTTAGTATGTACTTTAAATAATGATACAAAAATACAGACGAACAGACAAAAAGTTTTGGATTCTATAGACCAATCTGTGCATAATACGTAACAGTTATTCTTTTTTTTTAAATATTTCATTCACAGATTTCGCTTTTTTACTATTTTATTATATGTATATTAGATAAGAACAATACTCTCTAAGGTGATAATGTATGGCAAATTAAAGGAAAATGTTCATTTTGTAAGAAAACTAATTGTTTACATTCAGATGGATTTTCCAAACGGCAATATAAACAATGAATATAAGCAATATAAGGCAGTAATAGACCAGTGGTAACGAGCTCGCTTGGGAAACTGAGTGACGCGGGCTCAAATCCCGAATCTCGCACCTCTGATATTTTCAAGTGCGAATCATTTCCGACATGATTAATACTTATCTTAACGGTGAAGGAAAACATCGTGAGGAAACCTGTATGTCTGAGAGAACCTAGCAAGTTTTCGAAAGACATGCTCAGTCCGCCTGCACTTGGTCAGCGTGGTGGACTATGGCCTGATTCCCCTCGTACTGAAGGAAGGCCCGTGTCTAGCAGTGGGACGTTAAAAAGGACTGAATATAATATAAACAAAAGCCTTCATAGTTTAAACCAAAACAATTCTTTCTATTTTCGCAGACAACTTATAGCCTCGTACTGTGCCGCGTGTGGTGGCGCCCTTTCTACTGCTCTCTACCTCAACAGCAAAGTTAAGGTGAAATAACATATTTTATTTATATATATTTATATTATATTAATATTAGGTTTAAAAACTCAACAAATAATAACTCTTAAAAATAAAAGATAAGGCAGAATAATAAAAAATGTATATACTAATTGTTGCCTTTATTACCAATTAGGTAGATGTATTTTTTTTCCAATTAAGGAGGTACCTACATCGCGTTTAAGCTTTAAATATATTAAAATAGGCGCATAGTCGTCGAGTTACGGAAACCAGCCTGAACATCTATTTATCATCAACATCTATCTATCGATCTAGCATCAACATACAAATATAATTATACCACTAATAGGAATGTTTTTATTTTAAATTTAAACGGGACTATTTAGATATATTTTTTACGTTGGAAAATTCATTTACACGTACTCAACTCACCGACAAGAAAAGCCAGTACTACCTACAAAAACCCAACGGAACCTCAGGTTCGCTTACGCAACCAACCTCAACCATGACATCCCGACGGTTGCTGCCGAGGCAGACCACAACAGCCATGGGGTTGCTCCAATGGTCTTCTCTGCTATCAGAGAAGTACCAGGAACAATCCGTATGGTACATCTAGCGCTTCTTAGAATGTCTATTGGCTTTACGCCCGGCTGGATTGCCAGACGCTACAGAGCTCTCGCACCATTTAGATATAACCTATGGTATCGTTAAAGAAAGTTATAAATAAAATCGGTTTACAATTTTTGAGAAAAAAATGTGAATTTAAAAAACCTATATTCTTTTGTACATTTATTACAACAATATGTGTCGGCTGTTATTATTTATCCATCTATCGTCTTTTTGACTTATCAAAATAATGATTATTTTATTAATAATTGTATTCTGTTTACGTTATGTAAACACATTATTTTGAAATAATGCTTAATTTTTTGTTCTATGACACTCAGTCTATATTATTCCTCTGAGACCTGTGTAGCAAAATAATCCAAAGTTTTTGAGAATAGATGTATGGATGTTTGTTACTCTTTCACGTCAGAACGGCTGAACGGATGTGGATGAAATTTGGCACAGAGATAGATTATAGTCTAGCACATATGTTACTTTTTATCTCGGAGAAGTTTACAGGTCTCGTGAGTCAGGTTTGTTTTTTTTAAGCAAGGGTGAGTCGCTAATTACATATAAATTTAGATTGATAGCTTAGACAAGTTTTCTTGCTCTTAAAATTGTGCTTTAAATAATATTATATTGCATTTTTAAATAATTTTAATTAAAATGTATTAAAAACTACATATATGTAGATAATATTGCTGCACGGATACATACAGATAAGATATTATTGATAAAAATAATATTAAACTATCATGTACATTTTATCACGTTAGATACAATAAATCCCTCAAAGTTGAAAAATATAGTGTTACTTGCTGGCTATTTATTAGAAACGATTCAATAAAAATTAAAACATAATAAAAAAATATGCGTGTCCAATGAAAAACCTCTTTTTTCGTCGGTTAAATAAATGTATACACATAGCATCGTAGCCCCTGACCACGCATGACATCTGGACACTTATCGGTAGAGTTCAAAAAATCCCATTACTTTATCACAGTTTTACAACCAGATGCTGTTAACAATTTAATCAAGTCAATGATTAGTATGAAATTATTTTTATATTATACTTAGTTAGTTTTTGGCACGATTTAATATTTTCTAATAACTACTTTTTTAAATAATATTTTTGCGGATGGTCGATAATATGAACAAAGCTGCCATTGAGTTTGCTATCGTTTTTTATTTAAAACTTAATTAACTACTAGTCGAACCCGCGGTTTCGCTCACGCTAAAACTATAGAAAAAATCTAAAAAGGTAGATTTCATATAAATTTTCATCCTCTATTTCACCCCCTTATGGAATTAATTTCGCGGAATGCTAAAACACGTATTTATTCAATTGTATTGAAGATTCAATTGTATTGTTTCAAGTAGGCAATTCTTATTATAAGTATTTTTTGGGTTGTATTATATATAAATAACGTGTTTTTGCGTGGAATGAGATTATCTTCCGTGGTTAAAAGTAGTATGTATATGTTACTATCCAGCCCTCGAACTATCTCCATGCAAAAAAACACCCCAGTCCGTCGCTCTGTTTCGACGTGAAAGAAGGACAAACAAACAACTTTCACATTTATAATATTAGTATGGATATACATATTATAATTCTAATTTGGTGAAAAACGTAACTTAACAGAAATAACATTCAGTTCAATAATGAAGTATTTAATGAAGCAATTAGTAGTGAGTAGTTACCTATTTTATATGTATCGTGAATTTACCTGATATAATTTAAAAGAATAGTTATCTATTTATAAAAAGAAATGTAGTTCCTTTACGATCTTAAAAAAAATGTTAAAAAATTTTAAATATAAAATAAAACTTGAGAAATATAGAATACTAGCGACTCACTCTCGCTTCGCTCAGGTTCGTCCCTAGCTTGCTTCCCAATACATATTTTCATCCCCATTTTCACCCTCATAAGACATGATTTCCGGGATAAAAAGTATCCTATGTATGCTTCCCAGGGTCTCAAACTATCCCCCCCAACGTGCGTTCACCTTGTCGTGGTGGGGGGGCTCAGTAGTAGTACGAAGCTAAGAAACGCACAGGGAGGTTGCCCACTTCGGTGGGCGGTGGGAGGTGGCCCTCTTCGGGGGTCGGTGTACCTTGCGGGTTGCTCCTGGTACTTCTCTGATAGCAGAGTGGACCTTGGAGCAACCCCAAGGTTGTGGTGGTCTGCTTTGGCAGACCTGCCGTCGGGGCGTCGTAGTTGAATGCGTAAGCGATCCTGCGACGCCCCATTAAGACGGGGGATTGTTTTGTTGGGTTTTAGTGGGTAGTACTGGCTGTATTACGCCGGTGAGTCCCACACGTCGTGCGTAAATGCATTTCCCAACGTTAAAAAAAAAAAGGGTCTCAAACTATCTTCTTACCAAATTTCATGTAACTTGGTTCCGTAGATCCAGAGCTTACCCTCTACAACGTCACAAACTCACAATTCACAAACTTTACCTCTTTATTATATTAGTATAGATTTAGCATATATTTTTTAAAATATTCATTTTATTGATTAAACGAACTATGTTCTAGTGTTCTAATAGAATTAATGAATTAATTATTAAACGGAAAATATCTACAAATTATTTATCAACCAATAGTTGCGTTTTAACGTTTAGTGTAGGTTTCTCAGAGATGAGATATATGTAGGTATTCCCGCAAGTAAAAAGTATCCTATATTTTGACCCGGATAACCAGCTGTTATCGTACCAAATTTCATCAAAATTTGTCCAGTGGCCTCTGTATCGATAATAATGCCTATTTAAATAAGATTTTCCAAAAAAAAATCGAATTTCAGTTAGAATTTTATTATGTGTGTAGAAGATAATTGTGAAACGTCACCTCAAACGTCATGAGGATTGAGGAGGAAAAGCAAAATTCCACTAACAGTATCATTAACATAATATTTAGATATATTATTTTATCATTATTTCAATGTTTATTCCCCAAAAACGTCAAAGAGGTGTGTCGTGTAACGCGACATACAAAATATACTTATATAACATATTTATTCAAACAACTAGAGCCTTAAAATATCTTTTACCGTTCACGTCATACATTACACATATATACATTTGCATTCTGTTATTGATAACCCATTTAGCACTTCATGAAGGGCGACTATTTAAGTTATCTATAAAATGAGTGTATATTATTATACTTATATTGACCAGTAGGTAATAGGTATACTAATTTTGTACTTTTTATCTTGTTTTGGTAGTTCAGTTCTCATTGGTCTCACAAATTTTATTTTCTCTTGATAATTATTCATTCCATTATATAATGTGGATCATAAAATGTTGACTTGTTATAGTCTGGCTGTTACTTCTTGAGAAATGGTGCCTTGCGATTTGATACTGTTATAAGAAGACAATAAATGAAATACCAGAGATGTTTTTTAACCACGCAATGAAACGCTTAGATATTGCCATTTTAAATGTTCGTACTAGAGATGTACCAACTAGTGGCCGATTAGTCGGGAAAGCCAACTGTCTAATACTACTAGTTGGGCTCTTACTTTATTTATATTATTATTCTTAAAATAGGGTGATTAAAATGAAATTTCTTCATTATTTATTATTATTAACTAGCGACTCACTCTGGCTTCGCTCGGGTTCGACCCTAGCTTGCTTTCTAATACAAACTTTTATCCCCATTTTCACCCCTTAAGGGATGATTCTTGAATAAAAAGTCCTATGTCCTTCCCAGGGTCTCAAACTATCTTCTCACCAAATTTCATCTAAATCGGTTTAGTAGATCCAGAGATTACCCTTACAACGTCACAAAGTCAAAAACTTTACCTCTTTACAATATTAGTATAGATTATTGTTTATATTTTAGTATATGCCTTACAATTGGCAATATAATCTAGGAATAGAAACGAAGGAAGGAATAGAAGATTTAGTAGTACTACTTATAATATGAGTAATGCTCGATTTCACCAACGTCACCTAAGTTTAAGGGATGCCCTAAGCATTGTTAGGGGGCTGTTAGGAGACAGTTTCTGTTTCACCTACAGTTAGGGGTCACCTAAATATTAAAAGGCCCCCTAAATTTAGGTGATCGAAAAATGGGCTTAAAGATGATCGTTAAACGAAATTTAATTTAGGGGCTAGTTTAGGGGACTTTTAAGCTAGGGATCCCCTACGTAGGTGGTAGCTTATGGGTTGTTGGTGAAATCGGGCATAAGATTAACAAAGAAATAAATTTTGAACGCAAGTTTCTACAACTCTGACAAAAGATATGTAATCTCCTGTTTATTATATATTTTTGAATCACAGTTTCAGCCACAGCTATGTATAAGAAATATAACCTAGAGGCAATAACCGACTAGTTGGCCGATTAGTCGGCCTTTTTCCAACCAAGTCGGCTAGTCGGCAAAACTCATAGTCGGCCGATCTCCATTTCATACTTATATCGATTGTAGACTGTCTTGGCCAAGTCTTTTACATAGAATATTTGAATATTTTTCTAAGCCTATATGCTTACATAGGTATATAAATATTTATCAGTTCTTCAGTGTTTGTCGATTTTTAGTTTAAAAACTGAATGACTCAGTAAACAATTAAAGAGATATCAGAAAACATCGTTAACGTCGTCGCCGAAAATGATATTCTAAGCAATTATTTTTTTTCAACGTGGGAATTGTAAAAAACGGTCTCTTTAAATTCACTAGGTAACAATATTTATAATGGAATGTAATCTCAAAGTACCTACTTAATTGAATTGAATATTACCGTAATTAATCTAAAATAGCGAAATGTCACTGGATTTTATTTTTCGTTAGCTTATCATTATACATTTTTAGGTTCGATAAATCAATCTGCCATAAGGTACACTTGCTTGACATTGATAAATTAGACTTCATTTACTTTTGATTAGGTATAGGTATTTTCACGCCAACTAAAGTCCGCCAACCCGCACTTAGCCAGCGTGGTGGACTATGGCCTGATCCCCCTCGTACTTAAGGGAGGCCCACACCCAGCTGTGGGACGTTAAAAAGGGCTGAATACATAAATATTTTTACGGGTGGTAAAACTTATTAAAAAAAAGTGCCTATTACTTTAGTACTTACTAAGTAAATTGTAATATTTCGTAATGTTAATTAACGTAACACCACAGATCATATAATACTATACTGTAACATGTTAGTCGTTACGTGTGGCACTGAAAATCTTATCACTTATCTGTTTGTTTAAACTAATCTGTTTTTTTTTTAATTTCATTACTGATTTATTTACCTGATTATTACAAAGATATCAAAAGCTATATGAATATTGAATATATAGGTATTAATATAGATTATAGTGTTTTGCGTCCTTTATAGAGCATTTAACTTTAGAATATAATTATAATTATTTAATGTTGTAAAATATTTAAATTAGCAAATATAAAATATACTTATAGTTCAAATTGTTTTTTAAATGCTTTTGCCCCCTACATTCATTCTAGCCCCGCGCTCTCCTACTAGAAAGAGTTTCAGTTAAAAAGGACGTTGGAAATGTTACGTGTTTTGTTGCAGAATTTTCGATAAAGTATTACGTAATAGTTTAATGGGAGCATTTAAAGCGACGATCATTGTTGCTTATCGAATGAAAAACTGTAGATAGGTACATCGTCTTCAAAACCACTTAAAAATAATTACTTAGTCTTCCCTTAGGTGTAAACTTTTTTAGAAATTACTTAATATGCTACCACCTTTGTGGTAAAACCTTTTTATTTACAATAGGTTATGAAGATAGATTCGTAAACTTATTGCGTAACATACACATATAAAAATTCAGTCCAATTATTAATAACTAGCGGCTCACCCTCGCTGAGCTCGGGTTCGCCTCTAGACAAATAAAAACATATGTATTCCACGGGAACCGTAAATTTTTCCGAGAAAAAAAGTAGCCTATTTGTTATTTTGATGTATGAAATATATTATTGTAAAGTTTCATTAAAATCCAATCAGTATTTTTTGTGTACTAAGCTACTATAGTTTTTTAACTATCCCAAGGGATTTACTCTTGACATCTGGAATGACTCTTTTACGATAATTTTCCGGACTGAAATGTATCTAAAATGTTGACCGGGGATATAAGGTACCACCATGCAAAATTTCATTTACATCGGTCCAACGGTTTTGGAGATTAGCCCGTACAAACAAACAAACGGACAGAGAAACAAAAAAATTGAAAAAATCTGAATTTCTTCTATTTCTCTTCTTACATCCCCCTGACAAGGTTTTTAGCATTTTTTTTCAATGTACATACATTCGACTTCTATTATTATATGTATAGATTAGTAAGTCAAAAATGAGTAAGTGGGAATAAACGTAAACAAAGCCGCAGACGAAACGTTGTTACTATAGTAATAGTCTATTTATATGTATATAAAATAATAAAACGACCTTTAATTTTAATATCAGACTGTACTTGACAACGACGAACAAACAAACAAGACTGTGTAAACAGAGTTTCATGGCACTCTACTTATCACACTCATAACGACGCGGCAAATAAAGTTCGCCATAACTCTATTCTATTTTCATACAATATATCTACGTCACGGACACCGCCTTCTTACGTAAAGCTTATCTACTGATAAAATATATAGTGATAATCTATCTATAATGTGCATAAATAATTCTATTTTCATTTTAAGCACCTGATTTTTATAAAAATGTTATTATAGTGTGAAAACTGTCCTAAAATTTTTAATTTCATTTTGAAATGAACAAGAATGAATCTAACTAACGTAGGTTCTACTGCTTTGTTCAAAAAGTCTTATAATATATTGTATAATAATACAATATACCTACTAATATAATTGTTTGTAGGGATGGTGTAGAGTCTACACTGTAGACTAAGATTACTCTATCTAACGACTCCGTTCTCTTTTGTCGTTCTTCGTATTAAGAAAATGCGCGATAGTTAACGGTCATCAAGGTTGCGCTTTATCTTTGTCATTCATCTGTGCAAATATCGAACCTCGACTTCCTACGTTGAAAATACAAGTAATATGTCGACGAGACGCTTGGCTCAGTTTGTAGTGACCCTACTTTCTGTGCCAGTGGTCGCGGGTTCGAGTCCCGCTGGGGACATTCATTTGTGTGATAAGCACGAATGTTTGTACTCTAGTCATGGGTATTTATATTTATAATATGTATGTATTTAAAGTTATATTTGTGTAGTGTATCAACTATCTGGTACCCATAACACAAGCCACGTAGCTTACCAAGGAACAAAGATGGTGCTGTGTGCTAATGTCCCAACATTTATTCATTTATTTAATAATCGATAGCAACTCCACCTCTGACCACAAATATTTAGGTCTAATAACCTAATTACGTACTGTCACTGATGTGTTGTTGTCCTCCGCGGCCTAGCCTTTGTCTCGTTGTTGGCTGCTGTACTGAATGTCGTCGATTCGAGTCCTGACTCGTGCCAAATGTTCTGTAAAGAAATTCTGAGTAGCAGCCCGAAGTAGAAAAGCTGGCGGCATTTCACCTCCGTGACTCTCACCAGGCAGAAATTGGTTATGAATTCATTCAATGTCAAAAAAACAACGAATTTATAATATTAGTGCGATAAAAAAACTAATGAGTACCTATTATTTAGCCGTTCATTCAATTAATTTTAATAATATTATGTATTTCTACTTTTATTTCTAATTTTTAGAACATGAGCCCAATCTACGCTCGCTTGGTGCCTTTCGCGGCAGTGTGCGGCGCCAACTTCATCAATATCCCCATGATGAGAAGCGGGTAAGACTAAAAGATATTTCTATGTAACTAGCTCTACATATGACTGTATAATACTGTGTTTTTTTGCTAACTCGTGCTCGTCTTTTTAGTTAGCTTTTTATTTTTAAATTATGTTCCCAATGTAATGTTTCGAAGTTTTTACAGCAATCATGGTCACGGGAGAGAGCTTTTTGACGTCTTAGTCTCTCCTGTGACAATGTTTACTGTATAAAGCATTCGAAATGTCGGAAACTAACACAATATACTTACCCAAGACCGCGTCAAAATCCGAAAAAATAGTTTTATTTAAAATGTCAATGTTCGTGTAAATCTAAGAAAACTCTTTAAATCATTGGAATACACATAATCGTATGTATTAATTATATTATTACGGCATCCTTATTATTTTTTATTCTGATTCGCTAAATGAATCTTTCTAATCCTAAAAGTTCACTTTTGCCCTCGATTTCTACTAATAAAATACATATATTTTTATGTGTAGAAAATAAATAATTTATGGGATTCCCTTTTCCCCAGGGAGCTAATAAACGGCACGCCCGTTTTCACGGCGGACGGCACGCGCCTGGGCGAGTCGAAGCGCGCGGCCAAGTACGGCATCGGGCTGGTCTGCATATCCAGGGTACTCATGGCTTTGCCCGGAATGAGTGAGTTTGTACTGTTTTATAGTTTGGATTTTAATGTTTCTGCCTACTAATCTTAGTTTATCGACCGACGTTTGTGCTGATACACCGAATTTGTGTTAAATTTGATTTTCAAATTCTTTCATCTTGTTTATTGAGTTTATTCAAACTTCTTTTATCTTGTTTATTGAGGTATTATCGGTATTCATTGAAAAAGAATAATTAAAATAGATTTACAGTTAAAAAGACTCGTATATGTAGATATATAGCGTTCTTGCCACTATTCCACGCGGGCATGTATATATAACTAAGTGCATATATCATTAAGTATATTTGTAATTTTCTTTAATAAAAAACGGTGTAGGTACATATATTTAAGAAAATAATTATTCAATATACAAATATTATCTTCGAATTTGAGCTCATTTGATTCGTTTTGACGAATGCAGTCCATTTCAGTTGTCAAAAGCGTGTATTTTGGCATTTTTTTATTAAAAGTATACTCATTCAAATAAACGTGACGTTAGTTGTATCATTTATCGTCATTGCTTTAAATAAACCGATCAATAAGTATACTTTAGTCTAGAATAAGACATATCTCGTGTCACAACGATACAATTGATTCCAGGTCATTTCGTCAATAACAAATTAATTGAAATTTCAATTGCTTCATTTAAAAAAAATCAAGTAATATTAACTTTACATACAAACATATATGAATACTACCCTAGCTGAGTATATTCTATATTTAGGAAAATTAAAAAAAATTGCAACAATGCTAACACTATATGTAAAATAATTTATTCAAATTTCGGGATAACAATTAAAATTAAAATCCCCGTTTATCCACTCAGAGTAATACAACTTAGGGTGGATATTCTAAGTTGGCAAAAAAAATAATTTCTTTGTTATATTCGATTTCTCTTTGGGTGGCAAATCTGATAACTAAAATATTTTTTAAAGTTTGTGTGTATGTTTGTTTGTTAGTCCTTCACGCTGAAACGGCTGAACTGATTTGAATGTAAAGTACACAACTAGAGTATGACGTGAAGTAACACATAGTCTACTGTTAGTCCCTTACGTCTTAACATTTTAAATAAAACTATATTTTCGGATTTTTTCCCGGATTTATTTGATTTTTGGTTCCCCATAAACTATATAATGCCTTTGAGACATCTAACACCTTAGTCTCTACCGTGACCATGATTGCTGTAAAGCATTCCAAACGTCGGGAAACAGAAATCAAAATAAATCCGCGAAATATAGTTTTATTATCCGAAAAGATAGTTTTATTTAAAAAGTCAAATATTCGTGTAAATCTAAGAAAGAATTACGTCATAACATGATAATTAAAAGTTTGTTTATTTTAAAAACTTTACCAAATTACAAGATTTATACCTTATGAACGGCTGGACCAATTTTTATGATATTTGATTTTTTGGATTTCTTTTAGTCCGGAATAGGATAATGAGTATGAAAAAATCGAAAAAATTACCGAAAAATAAAATAATATTTACATGGTTAACGCTGGATGATAACTATTTATAACTATTGAAATCGTACCTAGGGACGAAAGGTGCGAAGCGAGAGTGAGTCGCTAGTTCACAATAACATGTGTAATAACCGATCCTATCTCGTTGTAAACAGCGGTAACACCTATGATAACTAACATCGCGACCCGGCGCGGGCTGTTCTGCCGCCGGCCCTTGATGGTGATACCCTTCCAGCTGTTCCTCGTAGGGCTGTGCGTCACCTTCGCCACGCCCTTGTGCTGTGCTCTCTTCGACCAGCGCGCAGCCATCTCCGTGGACAGCCTGGACCCGGAGCTTAAGGTGATTGGCTTGGCTAGTTTTGTTATAAGAATAATTGTTTTGTTATAAAAATTATTGATAAAGTGTCCAAAGTAGCAATAAAGTGTCCAGAGCACCCGTTTCTGCCGTATTTTCATCCCTCTGGGAAAATTATAAATATTGGTACTACAGTTCCGGGAGTCGAGACTTTTTTTAGGAACATTCCTCCTCTTTTTGAATCTTTTTTTAGATTTGAAAAATCTCAATTAGTTTTTTAATATATTTGCAGAAAACTAAACCACTTTTTTATCTGTAGTTAAATCGTTTATATCTTTTGCTAATTTTGAAAGCGGAACTAGATTTTTTTCAAAAATCATTTAAATGCCATTTCAAATCGAATGACACCTCGTTCATATTTTTCTGAGACTGCTGAAAAAAGTTGACCAAAAAGGCACTTGTTGACTAGATTATATATATAAAATATTAGTACATAATAAGTATTTAATTAATTATCTTTTAAAATAAATTAATTAATTTATATTATAGGAAACCGTAAAGAAGAATCATCCCAAAATCAGCGAAGTGTACTTCAACAAGGGCCTGTAAAATATAGGACAAATGCATTGAAGATTAGAACAATCTGAAAGTTTTTTTAAGAAGGAAGTTTGTAGTCGCCTTTTTATTATATAATTTTTAGACGCATTTTAGCTGTTTACAACGAACAGACGTTCGCACCGAAACATTCCCACATGTGATTTATTATTTATTTAAAGATCTGAGTATTGTTTTGAAAGTTAATTTTTTATACGATTATTTAAATATTTTTTATTGTTATTTATTGTGTTGTTAATGTTTATGCTTCAAATTAATTTGAAATGCTCAATTTGTTATTTTAGCAATAAATTCGCAATATTAATTTGTAGCATTTACTGCTTACTATATATACTCTGGCTCGAGCCGTGCTGTGAAGTCAATTAAGCTATAGAGCGACAATAATCTGCTGTTCCCTGTTACGTTTAAAATGAATTTAATGTTATAAATATACAAAATAAACTTTATTATTTGAAATGAAATTTATTTTTACCTCAATTAACCTTATTTTTTATATTTAATAGATTTTTTCTATACATATTATAAAATTCTAACTGAATCGAAATTGAATCTGTACAATTATTATTATTTTTTTACTAGTGGAAACGCATTACGAGTAAACCACTGGACAGATTTTGGTGAAAATTGGTATGATAATAGCTGGTTATCCGGGTCAACATATAGGATACATTTTACTGCGGGAAATATATCATCTCTGAGATATCTAAGCTCAGTATTTTTACTTAAATTTACTCTACCTGTTCTTCCGTGAGAGCGGTTTGAAAAAAGTTGGAATACTTTGTCTGTGGATCACATTCGTTTCAAAACTAGGAAAAGGGGGGCAATTTCATTTTTTTTTGCATTGGGGCCCAAAAGGCTAGTTTCGCCACTGTGCTAGGAGATTGCATTTACTACGGAGATTATTTTTAAATTAGAAGCCACTAATATTGCATTAGCTGATTTCTTTATTTTAACTGCAGTCCTGATCAAAATCATTGTAATATTTTAGTAATGAAAAATTTATCAGACTGCGGGTTTAAAAACGATTGGAAAAATATAGCCAGCCTTTTAGATAAAACTATCTTTTCGGATTTTACGCGAATTTATTTTGATTTTTGGTTCACGACGTTTCGAATTCTTTACAGCAATTATGGTCATGGGAGAGACTAAGGTTTTAGATGTCTTAAAAGTTGTAACAGACAGCCTACCCACAAAATAACAAAATGAATTCAAAAAATAGAAAATGGCACCAAAGTACCTTACAATATTTGTTAATTTTAATTTTAAACATTTTTATAATTTCTTATAATCAAAGTAAATCCACGAAAAAATCCGAAAAGATAGTTTTATTTAAAGTCGTCAAATATTTGAGTAAATCTAAGCAAGTATTAGCTAGCCAGCCTTGTCTTAATCTTTTTTATCAAATAAATTAACTCTAAAAAAGTCCTTACTTTAGAAAAACTGAATTCAAAATCTACATAAAAAATGATTTCTTTAATTGTAAAATTATCATTAAAGAGGTTCAAACGTTGGTTGATACAAAAATAAAATCTTAAAACGTAAAGTTTAAAATATTTTTATTGTATACAAATATCAATGTAAACAACTAAAATAAGTATGTATTGAGTTTGATTTTACACATATTAAAGTATGATAATACATACAGTACAATGAAATTAATTTACTAAAATAAGTTAAATGGCGATAGCGCTAGATATTGCCTTCAGATTTCAGCACAAAAATAGCCCAAGTTAATTTCGACATATATTTTAAAAATAAAACCGATGTCTTATAACATAATACTAATAAAAATGAATATATTATTTGATTAAATAATCACCCAATTTAAGTAAATGCCTTAAGGATAGGCCACTTTTGCACTGGCAGTCTCATAAAATGTTCTCTTCGACTATGCAATACAATAAAGCTTCGTGATCAGGCTCAACTAACGCTCTCTTCACACGTACACAATTTTATCATCTATGTGTCTGTCACAAAACCCTTTACACGGGTAAATGTGAAAAGGGCTTAACAACCAAATGGCGGGAGAATATCATCATATACATATATGTATGTCTTGATGACAGTTCTAATGTCAATTTTACTGGGCCAAAGTTTCAAAAGTTTAAAAGGAAATTAAATCTATACATAAAATAAAATTATAACTAAGCCGAATCTGTATATTAAATATTTTTTGGAAAATCTTATTGAAATAAACATTATTATCGATACAGAGGCCGAATCTATAATTTTTAAAAATTTTGTCTGTTTGTCTCTGTTACCGCATCACAGAAAAACCACTGGAGGGATTTTGATGAAATTTGGTATGGTTATAGCTGGTTATCCGGGTCTACATATAGGTACATATATACTTTTACAGCGGGAAAATGTCTCATTCTTGAGAAAAAATACAAAAACTGCAACGTAAGAGTATACTAATATGTAAAACCTAAGAATTTGGTTTTGGTCACCTGAACGCGGGCGGAGCCGCGGGCAATGCTAGTTAAATTATATGTTCACATTCCATAATAATTTTATTATATTAATAACGTTATAGTATCTGTCAAACTTTTAAAATGAAGCCCTTTTGTAATTGATATATGCCACAGACTATACCGTATCCTACTCATTGTATGTGATGTAAGCGCTGAGATAGTTCCCGTGGGACGAGTCTAGAAGGAATTTCTGTGCGGGATGGGAGGTCGGTGCGAGTCCCGTGGGAAGTGCTAGTTGGTTGGGATTGGGATTGACTTGCATGTGGGGGTTGGAGGGATCGGGGTCTCTACGACGCTTGCGGTTCTTCTTATCCCAGGGCGCGTAGGGGATCTTGAGGTGTACAGTCTGTATGTGCAGTTTGACCGCACTGCTCTGTGTGAAGCGCCGGTGGCAGTGTTGGCACTGGTAGCGCTTCTCACCCGTGTGGACCTGTTGGGTATGAAAATCAATAATATATTATAAAAAAAACCAGTCAATCTGTTGAATTATGTTTTGTCGAGATTTTTTTAACAATGAATAAAACTGATTTTTACATATTACATTACACATATGTATCATTATTTGGACAAAATAGGATTATAATTATTATACTTTCTGTACTCTACTATTAAATAAAGTACACCATATCATATCTCACTAACATTATAAAACCAAAAGCGAGTGAATGAGTGTATGTGTTACTTCATCACGTTGTAACGGCCCAGCCGATTTAGATGAAATTCGGAGAAGAAATAGCCTTATATCATAATTTATACTATTAATAAGTATATGTGTAAGTTAATATATGTATAAGTTTCATTAATAAAGTCTAATTTTTTTCCAAAAACTCTAATAAATACGAAAACTTTGCTACTTTTACATCCTCCGTAACTCTGGAACCGTTCACTTTAGCAAGATTATGCACGAAACAATTCTTGTTCACAATTTATTGTACATTATTTTTGTATATGACACCTTTTGCGCTAAACCGAATAGATTTCGAAATTCTCACACACAATCGGGCCATAAGCATCGTGGTCAAGCGGCCAAGGCGCAAGATTGACAATCACAGGTGTCCAAATGCCGGTCGGATACAAAGTTACTTTAGTTTTTTTTTAAAGAAAATTGTACTTTTTGCCAAAAAAGCTCCGTCGTCCAGGTAATATATATAAATAACGATAGATATTAATAGGTGTTCACCACAAGATGCCGGTCGCGGTTGCTGGGCATGCTGAAGCGGCGCTCGCAGTGCGGGCACGCGTACGGCTTCTCCAGCGTGTGCGTGCGCATGTGCACCGTCAGGTTGGCGTATTGCTGGGGAATGAACATACTGTACGTTAGATATTATTATATTAAATAAATAAATATTTTGGAACATTAACACACAGCACCATCTACTTCCATGGCTACGAGGCTTGTGTTATGGATACCAGATAGTTGATACACTACACATGTGTAACTCTAAATACACACTATATAATAAATATATATGTATACAGCCATGAGTGGAGTACTAGCATTCATGCTTATCACACAAATGAATGCTCCCAAGGGGACTCGAACCCGCGACCACTGGCACAGCAAGTAGGGTCAATACAAATTGAGCCAAACATGTCGTCAAATTATTGTTTCATTCATTTATGAATAACATGTTAAATTTTTATTATTATAAAAGTTTTTTTTTAATTATAGTTTATATTTAAATGTATCGATATGATTAGGTCAGATTCCAAATAATGCTCAATCGGAATTCTATAATAACTCAAAAATTTTGTGTAATCTAACTTTGATGTCACAAAAAACAAGTTATACTTATAAAAATGAACAAATTCCATAAAGAATTTTATTTTTTATATTATGCCTAATAAGTCTCTAAATTACCAAAAAAATTAAATTTTCGTAGCCATAATTCAGAATAAGTTTGAAATAAAATACAATAAATAAAAATTATATAATTTAAACTCTATTTAACCGACTTCCAAAAAGTAGGTTCTCAATTCGTCGGATTTTTTTTTATGCATGTTCACCGATTACTCGAAGACGCCTGAACCGATTTGGGAATATTTTTTTTGTTTCAAAGGGTCAAATCGGTCAGCGGTTTTTTTTAAATCAATAGTATTATTTAAACACAAAATATATACTAAGAACACTCACCCTAGTGGTGTGCCCGCAGATATCGCACATATATCTCTTGAGATAGCGCGCGCCGGGATGCTCCGCCTCGTAATGGCGGCGTGCTTGAGCGTCGTTGGACAGGTACTTGTGACACTAAGAGTTTAATCGTTTATATGACAATTAAATTTGGACTTTATTCAATTAGACTTATACAGCACTTTTGTATCGTCAAGTCAGTTCGTGAGCAGTTCGGTTCAGAAAGCAGTTCTGCTGAGAAGAGCAACAGAGAAACTCAACATTTGCTCTTTTAAAGATTGAGTATAGCGAGCCCGCATAGTATTCAGTATTTAATTCTGCACATTTCAATTTACAAGAAACTCTTGAACAGATATTGTTCAGGTTACAAAAATATACTCCTTACAATAAATTTTAATGTCAAAACTTTATAATAATCCAGAAGGAGAGCTTGGAAACTCGTACTAGGAGAACCTGTACTACGAGCACTTCGGGTATTAACAGCTGCTAAAATTAGTAGATTATAATGTTAGCAGATAGAGCAATCTAGTAAAAATTGTCATTGTGTGTGTTTGTGCGTGCGTACGTGCGTGCGTGTGTGTGTTTACTTTTTTGATAAAACACGGACAGATAGACTATGACTTAGAGAAAAAAATAGGTAAGTCACGTAGGTTAGTGCATAAGTAACTTACAATCTCACAAGTAGTGGAAGTTTGCACTCCTGTATTGACGATGCCGCTGCCCGTTTGCCGCGGCCTCCCGCGACGCATGCCCGCGCCATCTTTCCTTAATGTTTTAATAGATCTGAAATAATTATAATATCGCATATTTATATCCTCACTAGTTCGCTATCAGTGCCTGATCATATTACTTAATGTCAATGGAGTCATTTTAAAATGATAGATAATAAATAAAACATAATAATTTATTTATTGATAATAATAATTTAAAATTTAAGCTTCGCTAATACTTATATATATGTAAGCTATATCATATTATCACAAACAAAATTATTATACAATTTAAAACTAAGCTAGGTACTCAAAATTTATTTTCTTAATGGATTATATGGTAAGCCCTAAGGTCTTTTAGCTTACAATTGAAAAGTTTTTTATTTCTCACAAAATGGTATATGGTTTCATAAATAAGTCATGTCATTTTAAGTGTTTCTTTTCAGTAATAATGATTTTTAAGAAATTAAAATTAATTTTTAACTATAAGGTAAGAAGACCTCTTGACCGATTCCGGCTACGGCGGCCAATCTCATTGAGACTAGCCAACTGCGCAGGAGATATTATAGTGCAGCGCGTGTACGCGCAGACACAACGTGCACTCTCTATTCCTGTCACTCTCATACTCTGGTGGGACGACGCGAGACACGACCAGTGAGAGTTGAGGCGCAGGACCGACGGCTTTACGTGCTCTCCGAGGCACGGGGGTGAAACACCGCCAACTTCCCAACTCCGGGCTGTTACTGAGGCTTACTATACAGAAAGACTCAATAACTAAACTTGACCCGACCCGACCCGAGACTAAAACCCAGGACCCTCCAGGCGTGTAGCCAATCGATTATTTAGTAATCGATTTTTTCCCCTCCAAGTCACATTCCTAACTACAACACCCCTACAGAAAGGGTAGTGCAGTTTAGTGTAAGCTAATATAGTAAAATATGGACTAGTATGTTCTAGTGCGCAACTAGCCCACACTAGACTAGCTCGTGCTAGTGTTATCTAAAGTAGCCTCACAAGGACTAATGTGTCTAAATTGGGCTGGCAGACCAGCCTACAGTCAAATGTGGTCTAATGTGGGCTCGTATGGGCTAGTGTGATTTTGTATGGGCTAGTGTGCTCTTATATGGACTAGTGTGATCTAGTATGGGCTAGTATAATCTTATGTGGGCTAATATAAACTAGTGTGGACTAATATAACTTAAATATGATCTAGTGAGGTCTACTCACAAGTTAGTATCAGCATGCTTGATAGAGGAGCCGTAGTGCGTAGCGAGAGCCGCGTCGTCGCGGAACTGCACGTCGCACTCGGCGCAGTACAGCGCGTGCGCGGGATCCGGCGCGCCCGCACTCTCCTCTACCTCCTGTAATGTACGAGTAACTAATAAGGATGTACACTCAAAGCTAAGCTCTTATGTATGTAAGTATGTATTTCGCCCTTTTAACGTCCCACTGCTGGGCACGGGCCTCCATTCAATACGAGAGAGATCAGGCCATAGTCCACCACGCTGGCCAAGTTGGCGAACTTTACATGTCTTTCGAAAACTTGCTAGATTCTCTTAGATATGCAGGTTTCCTCACGATGTTTTCCTTCACCGTTAAAACAAGTGGTAATCATATTATAAATGATTCGCACATGAAAATGTCAGAGGGCGAGACCCGGGATTTGAACTCGCTTCACTCGGTTTCCCAAGCGAGCACGTTACCACTGGGCTACCACTGTCTTTTTTTTCTCCTGTAATGTACGAGTAATTAATAAGAACTCAAAGCACTCACTGAATATATGTCATTCATTAACACATTTGCTTAGAATTAGTTTAGGTTAGATAACCTAATCTGTAACTACAAAAGAAAATATTGAATCCATCAGATACTTTATTAAAATCCATCAGACATTTACAAAAGCGAATTTGCTAATATCTAATGCATAAAATAGATATATCTGTAGTAAAATTAGTATTAGAAGTTCTCTTGAAAATTTAACAAAAACGTGATAGAAATATAGCATATTCAATAATTACATATTAAAAAAAACAAAATTTAAATTTACGGGTACATCTGGTTATTAAGTAATGAACTCTGTAACAAATATTGTGTTAAATGATATACCTGTTTTGTATGAGCAAGCTTTTTATGGCAGTAAAGGCCCGTGACGCTTACGAAGCTGTGCCCGCAGAGGTTGCAGATGTAGGTGGACGGGTGCTTGATACGTATGTGGGTTAATCTTGTTGACGCTTTGCTGGAAAATTTATAAATGTTTTTTACTAACCAGTTTTAGAACTAAAAAGTGATCTAACAACTATTATAAAAGCAAAATTTCATATATGTGTGTGTGTGTATGGGTGTTTGTTTACGCTATACGCTTAAACATTTTGGACGGATTTGGGTGAGTTCGAAGATATATGTTAACCTGAGGTAAGACATAGGCCACTGTTAGGCCCCCCCAACGTGCGTTCACCTTGTCGTGGTGGGGGGGCTCAGTAGTGTACTCGCGAAGCCAAGAAACGCACAGGGAGGTGGCCCGCTTCGGTGGGCGGTGGGAGGCGGCCTTCGCAGGGTGGTGTACCATGCGGGTTGCTCCTGGTACTTCTCTGATAGCAGAGTGGACCGTGGAGCAACCCCATGGTTGTTGTGGTCTGCTTCGGCAGACCTGCCGTCGGGGCGTCGTAGTTGAATGAGTAAGCGATCCTGCGACGCCCCATTAAGACGGGGGAAGGTTTTGTTGGGTTTTAGTGGATAGTACTGGCTTCGCCGGTGAGTCCCACACTTCGTGCGTAAATGCATTTCCCAACGTTAAAAAAAAAGCCACTATTAGGCACCTAAGGGACACTTTTTGACTAAAAATATACATCAGCTTTAAAAGTGATTATTTCACTGTCAGGGATGAGTTTTCTCAAAATTTATATTAGACCACGCTTGAGGTATAATCTATAGGTACATATATGCTACCGCATCACAGAAAAGCCACTGGAGGGATTTAACCATGTGCGAAGATATCGCACAACAAAGAAACACATCAAAATTTTGTTCCACCTTGTTTTGATATTTGTCGAAAAAAGCCTACGATATTTACTTCAATTTAAAAAAGTCTATGTTATAAGTTTAAAAAAAACAATCATTAGTTCCTCTTATAGTGTGATTATAATAAATACACACTCACAAACTTTCACATTATATGATTTATCTAGTTCATACTAGTGTGAATCACTTACGTAAATTCTTTATTGCAGTGTGGACATGAGTATGTAACATTTTTATGCCATTTGTAGTGCATTTTTGCTTGACCTCTGTAATAAAAAAAACAATATTTTATATCTGTATTCTATACTAATATTATAGAGACAGAGTTTGTTTGTTTGAAGGCGCTAATCTCAAGAACTACTAATCCGATTTGAAAAAATCTTTTTGCATTAGATAGCCAGTTTATTGAGAAAGACTATAGACTATTTATCATACAATATAGTCTATCTATTCCATACTATGATAATTTTAATAAGTTCACACAAATAAGTAAACCAAAAAGTACCTGCTGAAACAAACATAGCTGCACATTTGACATGAATATTTGAATAAATGACTCATGTTCATATGTTTGTACATTTTTCTCGCATCTGGACAATATATTTTGCAAGCATCGCATTGTAGTTTACCTGAATGTGCCTGAAATAATAAACAATAAACATTATTTAACCATGAAGTTTTATGAGGAACAAAGATAAATTAAATCAAATAAATGTCAATAGATGGCATCGTATCTATCTATTTACTAACCATGTAAAATTAATAAAAACAGAGAATAGTTCTAAATGTTATAAGTATTCTGATTTAAAAATAAGTGATTAAATAATGATTTTGTACTACATATTCTTAAATGGTGGCACTGTTTTTAGTCAAGTCCAATTTTATTAAATATTGTAAAGTAGATTTTACATAATATGTAATGTGTTTTAGTACATATGTACAAGTATGTCATATAAACAGACAAAGTCAAAACAATTCAGTACTTTTTTCTCATATCTCTGTCTACCGATTTTCTTTCTTATTTTTTGTTTAGCACCTATTGGCAAGCTTAAGTTATTAATAAAAAAAATTGGAAACAGTTTTTTTTTAAATAGATACATAGATAAATTATATTGTTTGTTTTCCACAATTTTTAATTATGATTATGTTCGAATTTCACAGTAAATATTAATAAAAAAAAAATAAACCAAAGAATAGCACAATTTAGCGCCATACAATTTTTTGCATAGAATAGGTTATCTGTTCTTATATAGATATTGTCCTCTGAGGTTTAACATAAATTCCAGTAACAAGTTCCATTTAATATATTATTTATTTTCCTACAAATATTAATTGAATAAGTAAATAATAAAAATATACATAAAAAAACTTACAGGATCATGCTTCTTCATATGTTTTTTATAAGTGATCACTTCTCTAAAGCCCTTATAACAGTATTCACATTTAAATGGTGAGTCTATGTAGTTTTTAGTTTTCTGCCTTTCCTTGACTATTGCATATTGTTCTTCTTGGCTAATTGGTGAGTATACAGGGAAATCTTGAGGTAATCTCTGGCTATTTCTTATAGGTCGTATAAATAACTTATTTTTCTTATTACCTTTAGTAGCTGTTGAAGGTTGAGATTCATACCAGTTTGCATCTTTTTTCGAACCCTTCTGTAGATGAGCCCATATAAAATGTTGTTTTGCTGATGTTCTATAATATAATTAAATCAAAATATAAAGATAAAAAATTTTAAATAATTGAGCACTAAATTAGATGTATACATATTTGTTAGAAAATGATTACAATTACAATTTTAATTATTCTATTATGCTTGTATTATGAAAGACTCAATAAGAAATAGGTATATTAATCACAGTTCAAAGTACCATTTTATTATATTAAATAACTAAATGCTACATCTTATATACATATATTATACAAACCTATCAAAATTTACTTCAGGACACTTTTTACATAAATATTTGTACATATGTTTTTCAGTCATGTGAGTTCTTAACAGAAATTCTGTTCTGTAGTAATAAGAACAGAGACCACAGAAGTATGACCCACTTGTATGCTGAAAAGAGCATAATTGAAATATTAATTTTTCAAATACTTCACACTTTCGTCAATTTTTAAAAATTATGATATAAATAAAATAATTACTGTATCGTGCATTCTCATGTGAGCACTAAGACGGTTTTCATTATAATAAGCCTTCTTACACACAGTGCATTGAAATTTGCCCTGTGCAAACAATTTATACACATCTGCAACGGCCTCTGCTTCTACTATTGATATGGGACACATTGTGGCATATTCTTCTTCTAAATTCATTCCATCTACATCTTCATCTCCTTTTGATTGTACTTCATTAGTAACATTAATGTCAATATTATCAATATCAATAATTTCTTCATCACAATTATCAAAATTATTATCAAAGATACTATCATTAACTTCTATTTCAACAACTTTTTCATTTTCAAGTGACGGTTTCAGAGATGCAATAGTTTTATCTTCTTGTTTTATACATTCTTCAACTAAGTCCTTTGAAAGTTTGGGTTTTTTTCTAGGAACTTCAAATATGAGATCATCAGATGTTGTAGTGTATTGGAATACTGAGATTTCATCTTGATGTTTTAATCCTACTCGGTTATGTTTTATCCATTTAAATTTTGCTCTTTCATACTTAGTCCTTGAATGATTTGGAGTCAAATATGACAAAGTTGGCTCTATTTTTAATATTTTTGTATCTATTTCCTCAATGATAGTTTTGGTAATCTAAAATCAAATAAAAATGGTAATAAAAGCTATCAAAATAATACCTTCTCATAGTACACCAATTATTTTTTAATTATATATTTTTAAAGCAATAATTTTAAAGTTTTAGTATGCTCTATGAATATTATAATTTATTTTAAACTTTTTGTAGTATACAACTACAATTTCCGAAGAATATAAGGAATAGAATACAGAAAGCAAATGACTTAAAATTTACCTCTTTATTTCTATGTAGTACTTCTTGCAAAGCATAATATGTACGTTGGCATTTATCTCTAAACTTCTTAAAATTTCTTACATAAGCTACACATTGATAACACAAATACTCAGGTAATCCGTTATGACTATTAGTCTGTAATAAAAGATTCATAATTTTATTGTAGATATTAATTTTTAACCAAATACAAAAGTCTAAAAATTACTAGTAGATTTATATACTTTTTCTCTATCTATAATTATAAAAAAATATGAATATATGAATGTATCCAAAAACTAATGAAACGTAATAAATTATATCAAAAATAAAGCAATTCGACTTACGATATTTTTTAGACAAGTTGTCTTTAAGTTTTATGTTAAAAACTTACCTTTAAACCTGATGCTAAATTATATTCCTTTCTTAGTTGACCTGTATTCATACTAAAAACTTTCACATCACTTTTTAAGCATACCATGCATACTTTTAATTGGAGCATATTGAAAATTGCTAATTATTTCCTATATTCATTTTATAAAATAATCATGAAATTAAAGGAAAATAAACTCCAAACATCACTATTACTAATCAACACCACAGATTAAGAAGAATACATGATAATTGATATACAGATGTGTCAACTCGAGTTACTAACTCGAGTTAACTCGAGTTGGGCTTAACTCGATTTAACTCGAGTTGAATTCTCTCTGACTCGAATTGGATTTGCGTGGTAAATGAACGAATCAAGCGAATACGCGATTGACCTTACGCGAACGCGGCGATTCGTTCGTTGTGTACATGTTTTGTACGGTCACGGTAATGTATATGCATACAGTATTCCAACTCGGCCCTGTCCTTGAAATAATTACCTACAGCCGAGCGGAACGTAACCACGCGTCAGGGCTACCCGCCGGCCAGTATTTAATTTCATCTACCTACTTGAGTTTCTTTCTAATTTTGTGATTTCAAATACTTATTATATTTTTTATTTAAAAACTATTATTAGTAGATTTAATTAAAAAATCTCAAATTTAAAAGGGTGGTATGTGACCCTTATAAATTTGAGATTTAAAAATATTTACGCCTCGACTGAGACATACTAAAAGCTTTATTGTTAAATTTAATAGTATAAAGAATCCGCATTCGGGTAAAAAGTTTAAAAATACTTTACTTTTTATTTTTAATTGTATTCAGCCCTTTTTAACGTCCCACTGCTGGGCACGGGCCTCCCTTCAAAACGAAGGGGATCAGGCCATAGTCCACCACGCTGGCCAAGTGCGGGTTCGCGGACTTCACATGTCTTTCGAAAACTTGCTAGGTTCTCTCGGACATGCAGGTTTCCTCACGATGTTTTTGCTTCACCGTAAGGCAAGTGGTAATCATGTTAGAAATGATTCGCACATGAAAATATCAGAGGTGCGAGACCCGGGATTTGAACCCGCTTCACTCGGTTTCCCAAGCAAGCGCGTTACCACTGGGCTACCACTGCCTAATTAATTAAGTTAATTAATTAATTTTTAACAATTCTTGTATATATATATATCCATATCAATATATATATATATAATCTGAATCTCGGAAACGGCTCCAACGATTTTCATGAAATTTTGTACGCTGGGGGTTTCGGAGGCGGTAAATCGATCTAGATTAGTCTTATGCCTGAGAAAACGCGTGTTTTCGAGTTCATGCAGTTTTCTTTTGCATTATTCCACGCAAAATTTGGTCGATAATATGCACGCTCGACTGTATGCATCGTGGTCAAGCGGCCAAGGCGCAAGATCAACAATCACAGGTGTCCAGGTTCGAATCTCGGTCACATACAAAGTTTTCACTTTTATTTTCTTTTAATGTTTATTCAATTTTTTAGTTTTTTTTAAAGAAAATTGTACTTTTGACTAAAAACTCCGAGCGAAGCTCGGTGGCCCAGGTACTGTATATATAAAACAAGCACAATATCTATACATATAATAAAATTGTAAATAAGCCGAATCTGTACATTAGTTTTTGGAAAATCTTATTGAAATAAAATGTTTATTATCGATACAGAGGCCGAATCTATGGTTTTTAGAATTTTTGTCTGTCTGTTACCGCAGCACACAAAAACCATTGGAAGGATTTTGATGAAATTTGGTATGGTGATAGCTGGTTATCCGGGTCAACATATAGGATACTTTTCACCGCGGGAAAATATCTCATTTCTGAGAAAAAATACAAAAACTGCAATTTAAGAGTACATATATACTAATATATAAAACCTAAGAATTTGGTTTTCGTCATCTGAACGCGGACGGAGCCGCGGGCGATGCTAGTACATTATAAATGCCACAATACAAAGTGGCAAAAATGTATCAAGTAATATCATAGATAAGATTCATTGATAAAGTATATCGTTTAACGATAAGTTTCTATTTAAAATCTAGATAAATAAAAGACGGCCAGGGTTAAAAGATTAGAAACCACTTTATTTCAAAACACGCAAAACATACACCATCCATCATGTCAATTTATAATATAGTTTATAAATGGAAATTTTTCTACTTCTTCAAATTTGATAAAAAATAAATTTTCTATCAAAATTAACCAAGCTTACATTTAGATCAAAATATTCTTCCAATTAATAAAAACGTGTCTGTGTATTTATGTACGCACGTATGAAGTTATACTTCTTTGGCGTAACAAATCAAAAATAGGTAAAGATTTCAACCCGTATGTCATAACTCTGTAAAAGGAATGCAGCTAACTTCATCATGTCGCTTTTTGGCTGTCGGTGTGCGCTCGCATCTTAAAAATTTTACTCTCACAATTTTTTCAAACGTGCCAAAAGAAATATAGCTTCAAAAATACAAAATAATACTTTTGTTAAGACATA
Organism: Brenthis ino; assembly: GCA_921882275.1. NCBI lineage: Eukaryota > Metazoa > Arthropoda > Insecta > Lepidoptera > Nymphalidae > Brenthis > Brenthis ino. The sequence continues at coordinate 19,413,944 of OV170222.1, forward strand.
TAGTGAAACAACATACATTTGATACATTATTATTAATATAAAATATTAATAATTAGTAAATCAATTACCTATACAAAAACTGAATTAACAGGCGAGTTGAAAAACATTTTCGGATAAAACAAAAGAAAACCATAGCCATAGTTTCAAATTAAACAAACCGTTAACAATTAAGCAAACAATAAAAAAAAATTAAAAGGAAAACACCACTAACAATATGAAAATATTTTTATCATTTACTCACATTGTTCTTTTGATGTTTACTGAAATTATTGCTAAGTTTATTTTATTTCCTTTTAAAATTATAAATCAAACATATTCGTTATTTTCAATACCTTTAATGTACCACACTAGCTTTTTCCTGAACTTGATAAATTATCAATGGCCAACTCCATAAAATACTTTTATACTCATGTCACACGTTCTATTCCCGTTAAGTTAAATTTAACATTTCTTTTTAAGTTTTATTCATCCAGTTTTTATACTTCTTACGCTTCACAGACTCATTTCTACTCAAGACTAAAATTATTGTTTTTTTTTTAATTAAATTATTCATATAAACATATTTAACATAACTTGATTGATTTCCAATATATCAATTATTTATTTTCTTAGGAAATAGGAATGACTACCACCAAAAGTAAAATTATTTCAATTGCAACATTGATACATAAAAATTCAAGATACACAATTAGCTTCTCAAGTGTCCTCGAAAAAAGTGCACCATTCGAAATGAAATTGAGTTTCTTTCAAATATCTTTTGTTCATTGCTTTTCGGATGACAAAAATAAAACGCACGTGAATTCGTTTTAAAAAGTACTTTATGTGGTGTGCGTAAGTTCGAATTTGTGTTTAAACAATTAGAACTTTCGAATTTTGAATTTCATTCTTTGGTTTGACTTAACGCCACTTTTTAAAGGGATATTTGTTAGGAAATGTGTATCTATGTTTTTATATATCAAAGAACTGCAATTATAAATCTATATTTAGATTAAACATTAAAAAAAATCAATTCTGTTTATTACACACAAATCAATCGCACGAAAAAATAAATTCTTGTGGAGATGACTTTCTTTACACGCATTTTTTAACGAGCAACAGTAATTGTTCATAGATAACCTAATATTGTGATGAAATAGAATCTGTCAAAACTTTATATATATTCATGAAAAAGGTTTGAAAAAAAAAGTTTTATATTATGTCTAATATCAATAGAACAAATAAATTATCTTACAGGATCCGGCATTGAGAAATCTCTGTAATTCACTTAATAAAATAATGTATATGTTGCAGCCAACTAGCTTAATCAGCCGTTTAATTAGTGGCCTAGCCCTTTCATTAAACGATGCCGTTTAATTAACGGCTAAATGACATCCCGGCATTTAATTTAATAGCTAGGCAAATGAATTGGTTCAATATCGTTTAATAACTAGCCAAGTCATTGAAATTAAGTTTATTTATAAATTTATCTTTTTTTTCTAAAAGTACTAGCCGTTTTTAAGCGGATTTGAGTAATTATAATAAACCGTGCAATTAACTGATCACTTAACTATTTTACATAAATAAAGAATTCTCAATATTAAATATTTCATATATTTTCGTCACACGGTTACCTTATTCTATGATCGGCCTAAGCATCTGTCGCATTGGCTGAATATCATTTAGAACTTTTCATTAAATGGCGCCGTTCAATGATAAAAAACGTATGTGTGTATTTATGTACGCACGTAAGAAGTTATACTTCTTTGGCGTACCAGAACAAATATAGCTAAGGATTTCAGTCCGATGTCACAACTCACAACTCAATGCAGCTAACTTCATCATGCGGTGTGCGCGCGCATCGTAAAATTTTACTCTCATATTTTTTTCCTAACGTGTCAAAAGAAGTAAACTTCAAAAAAGCTAGGCCGCCAATTAAACGTTTAATAAAGCTAGTTGGTCCTGACATATATATATATATATATATATATATATATATATATATAATATTAGCCAGTCATATTATTTAAATACATTATAAATATTGTAACAGTCTTCATTACGTAGGATATACATAAAACTAGCATTAAATAATATTTGTATGATTTTGACATTAAAAAGTTATGTGTTGTGGAAGAATATATGTATAATTCTGAGATATTATATGAAATTTAAAATTTCAAGAATGTAGTGAAATAACGTTATTAAAATAATACTTTCTTAGATTTACGCGAATGTTTAACATTATTAAATAAAACTATCTTTTCGGATTATTTCGCGGATTTATTTTGATTTTTGGTTCCCGACGTTTCGAATGCTTTACAGCATCCATGGTCACGGGAGAGACCATGACTCGAAATAATCCGAAAAGATAGTTTTATTTAATAACGTTATTAAAAATTAATTTTAATCATATATTTAAAACCAGCAAAATCTGAATTGTACTTTAGAATTTTTATGTAAAGGCAACACTCATCTCTCATTGATTAAAAATGATAATTTGCTGCTAGATTTTGACATCAATTATTTTAATTATTAAACATAATATTTGATACTCAGATAAGTTTCTGGCACGCTTTGAAGCCATTAACAATAAAATTTAATTGAGATACATTTTGGTTTAAATTCAAGATTTGAATCTATGGTATTACAAACAATATATTTTTTACAAACTCATACAACACATTTTTTAGAGTCACACTAAAAAAATTAGTAGAGCCTTTTTCTAGAATTTTCTTGCCTCTTTTGGTACCACATAATGCCTACAACAACGAGAACGATAACAATAATGGCACAGCACATCATCCAAAGAAAAGTTTTTACTCCGGACATGGCTGGCTTGGAGTCCTCTATACGTTCCCTCGGTGCTTCGAACGAGGCCGCTGAGGGTATTATGTGCGATCTGTCTTCATCTTTGTTTTGCTGAAATGCGAAGAAAAAGTGATAATACTGTTAATTTATTATTATTACTTATTTAGTCCATAAAACTAAGTTGAAAATACTGGTAAATGTTTTTCATCACAAAAATATTGTTTATTTATTCTCAATGCTTGTTAAATACTAAATTCTATTATTATTATTAACTTAAATAAAAATAAGTGAGTGGGAGTGTTCCTTGTTCATGTTGTGTAATATTAAAAATAGTAGCTTATATTCACGATTAATACATAAAACTGCTTTTTATGGACATACCCTATGTGTGAACTTCACTACGTATGAACAGTCACGTATAAACTCGCACTAGTATTAAGAAAATGGCTGGACAGATATCGACGAAATATAGCACACAGGTAGACTATAATCTGGAGTAATTAAAACATAGGATACTATACATAATATATATATGTATACGTTCAGTTATAAATATTATAAATTCTAATGTAATGTACCAAGCAATTTTGAGATAAAGACTATATTGTGATTCACAATTGATCTCATTCATCCAGACTTAACTTAATTATACATTAATATTATAAAGAGATAAAGTTTGTGAGTTTATGACATTGCAGGGGGTAATCTCTGGATCTACTGAACTGATTTAGATAAAATTTGGTAATAAGATAGTTAGAGACCCTGGGAAGAACATAGGATAATTATTATGCTGGAAATCATCCCTTAAGGGGGTGAAAATGGGGATGAAAGTATGTATTTGGAATAAAAAAAGGCTAACAAAAGTAAAAAAAGAAATGTTTTCAATTACTAACCGAATCAAGCAGATCCAATTCATACATCTTAACAGCTATAATGTCATGGTTGTCGCTGAGGTCACCAGTAGTTGCCGAAGCACCAAAGAAATAACCTGTTGGAAGCAGTACATTCTCCACTTTGAAGCACTCCTTCCATGCGTTTTTGCCTTCCAAGTCTGTTGATACTGTTGAAGATATTGATTTAAATAATTAGTTGGTACACTTTGAAAGTTTTCTTTAAACTTTCATATGATGTGATTCTTTTGGTCCTTAAATTGTAAATTTTCAAAAATTCTACCCATGATTCTAACTTTCAAAAGCTGTCAAGTTGTGATTAAACAGTGACTGACCAATATTTCATACTTATATATTGAAAGTAAATAAATATTCTTAAAATAATTTTTGAATTGCTTCAAAAAATACAGTTGTAATTTTTTTGGATGTATTTTATTTGTTCTGACACAATTTTATTGCCAATTAAGCCAATTATCATAATTATGAAAATCAATTTTCTTTGATCGTTTCTATACTATCATTACAAAGAGAAAAGATTTTTTTGTTTGTTTGTACCGAATAAGCTCCAAAACTACTGAACCGATTTTGATGAAATTTGGTAAGAAGATAGTTAGAGACCCTGGGAAGGACATGGGATAGTTTATATCCCGGAAATCATCGCTTAAGGGGGTGAAAATGGGGATGAGTTTGTATGGGTAAGGAACCTAGAGACGAACCCGAGCGAAGCGTAGGTGCGTCGCTAGTTTTCAATAAATAGGGATACCAACCCTCCAAGGGTGGTCCACATTAATTTTAAATGAAAAATGTAATGTAACGTCAGTGAAGTAACTAAGTGAAGTAACTTTTTAGTTATTTAGAATTATTCAAGGCACTGTTCTCGATCAACATTTTCCAATTTTCATAATATTTTAATATTCGCTAATGTTAAACCTTAGATGTAAAAACTTACCAACAAGTGTATCATCCTTGTATATAATAGAGAGATGGGTATCGTGGTTGTAGTTACGGAACTTTGCCTCACATCCAGCAAGCTGAGTATGTGTACCGTCTCTGTCATGATCGTAGTGGAGAGTGCCGTTGTTCACCATCGCCGATATGTAGGGATGTTGATGCTGGAATAATATTAAATAATATGACAATACCATTATAAATGCGAAAGTATGTATGTATGTCTGTTACTTTTTCATACTAAAAAGGATGGACAGACTTTGAGTAATTTAGAAAACTGGTAGATCATAACCTGAAGTAACATAATATAGGCTACTCTTAAGGTTCTTAGGGTCACATCCGAGCAACGTGAGGGTAAGTAGCAAGTGATGTATATAAAAGTTTTAACTGAGTTTGTCTATAGCAAATAATTACTAAAAGGAATGGAGTGATAAGGAAAACTTTCCATATCAACACTTAACCTGTCAAATTTTATAGTTACTTGACAAATTGTTCATTCAGCCATTGGTAGGTTAATTACATTATAAACTGATTAAATTTTTTTGTTGTAGGTTAGGATACTAAGTGTGTGCAAATTTTCGTTGAGAACAATTTACAGAATACCTACAGATAACTTTGATAATAACCAATAGTTATACTACATATATTCTCCTAATGGTAATTCATGCCAGAGATATGTCAAAAATAAAGATATGGAAGTTAAAACTTACGTTATGGGCACCATTATGGTTGCTGTAAGTATCAAGTATGATTGCTAGTCCTTGGAAATAATCTTTGCTGCCAAAGACAGGCCCAGTCTGCATCCTATCACGAACATACCAGATGGCGAAGCCATCTCCAAACAAATCTTTGCCACGACCATGAACTTTGAACTGCACTTGCAACTCCCAATTCCGTGTGTAACATGGCTGTAATAAAAAAGTTAGGTAAATACTAGCAATTTTCAATAAAAAAAGATAAAGTACTTAAAAAGGGACCATTTAGGTCTTTTACATACACCATTTTTTTTTAAATAAAACTATCTTTTCGGATTATTTCGCGGATTTATTTTGATTTTTGGTTCCCGACGTTTCGAATGCTTTACAGCATCCATGGTCACGGGAGAGACTGAGGTGTTACATGTCTTAAAGATATAGTTGTTACAGACAGCCTACCCACAATTAACAAAATGAAAATTGCACCAATTACATTACAATATTTTTAACTTTAAACATTTTTTATAATTTTAATTATAATTGAATATGGAAAATTATTTATTTAATTTTTGCTATTATTTTTATAATTATTACAATTTTAAAAATATTAATTAGTAATCTATATTTAGTGTTGCCATTATTATATTTATAACCATAAATAAAAAATATAAAAATATAGTATTAATTATTAAAGCCATATAATTGTTCTATGTGTAATTTAAAAAGTTAAAATTAATTACGGATAATCATTTTAATTTAGTTTGCTATTATTTAAAAACAACTTACTAAGCAACACTATTAATATATACTTTTACAAATGAAAAATATTAATCTGATAAGCTGTCATTTTGATCTACACAGTATGAACTTACTACATCTGCCTGTCTGTTATGTTTATATTTATTATTTGATTTTATTATATTAATAACAGGATCCCATGACGATGGTAGTACCCAGCCATCTTCCCTATTGAAATTTGGATGTTTTTTAATTTCTATGGCTTCTCGAATCATTCTAGGGCGATATCGGTTTTCTTTCGCCAGGATTTGAGGTCTATCGAAACGAATATAATGGCTTGGGCGGTCCTGGCTATGTTTGCAGACAGCAGATGTTGTATTGCGACGGTGCTTCACATCAGCTATGTGTTCTTTGACCCGGGTTCTAATGGATCGTTTTGTTTGTCCAATGTAAGAGAGCCCACAATCACCATTTTTTTTTTATAAAAACTTCATTCTATTGTACTTTATTCAATTGATTTATTTAAATAAATAACCTAATGAAATCTGTTTTTGAATGAAATACATCATAATGTTTGAAACAATAACATTTTTGTTTTTACATATATTTTTATTTATACATATACTCTAAATTTAATTGTCAGATAAATAAAATCAATAAACAGATTAAATGTAATAGAAAATATTGTGTAGGCAAAATATTTTCCTTCTTTAATTACAAGCCTATCATAATGCAATGACATATTGCTTACTCATATCTAATAAGTAACAGTAGAAATAGAAAAAAATGTGAAATTATTATTTTCAGTTTATATAAATAACTATTTAAAAATCTTTTGTAGAGAAATGCATTTACTTTGTAGAGAAATGCATTTATGTCTGGATAAACATTTTTTTGTTCTAATATTTTGCCAGCAATTATTTTAAAATAACTAAATTTAAATTGGCACCATTTGAAAGTCAAAATTAAGTAATATGTTCCACACACATGTGTGAACATAATAAGGTAATAACAAAACTATTCGATTTCTTGTTGAAATGCAGAAGTTTCATTTTCTTATAGAGCTCTAAAAATTAAAAATAGTTATGTTTGCATAAAATGTAGTACAGAAAAATTTATATAACCTTGATTATATTAGACGACCTCATTAGTAGCACAGATATAGTCTTTGTATGTACATTGTTAAATAGCTTTAAAATAGATACACTTAAAATAGTATGAATATTGGCACGAGTTTTATCACCAAGATTATCAGTTGTTACCATACACACGTTGCACCATACAATGTTTTATTACCATCTAACAATTTCAAAATAGTATGTAGGAGCTATTTTTATTGCTTTAGCCTACATTATTTTATAATCATTATATTTAATGATAACTGTAAATTTAAGTGGATGTTTAGATGAGGGCCCAACTGTTTAATCTAGAATTATTTGAAGCCATTTGTCAATGTTTGTTTTAATTAATATTTCTAAGTAAGCATCAACAAGGTAGCTCCTTATCTATTAATAGCCTCATAAAAAGCATACCTACCACATCAAACATTATTGATTAAATTTATTATTTAATTAATTTAATTTAGGTAATATATGTAAAAATAATATAATGCATCACTACTCATTATTCATTAGTGTTCATAATTAGATTATAAATAAATCAATGTGTGACATTTATTGTTATACCTAGTATATAGTGATTTCAAAGCTTACCGCAGTATTCCAGATAGCACCGGCTTTCGACTGCATATCGGGCGTTAAACGTACATAATTTGTTGTAACTATCGTATTACCTAAGAAGTCCCAGTACGGCACTGACATACCACTACCTGGAATTAACCAATTTATTTTATTATTTGAAAAGACTCAGTTCAAAGTCAATGTGCAGGTCACTTACCTTGGTAAGGTTTTGTAAGTGAATGCTCTCGTCGAATATAATCCCTAGTGTTCCATTCAGCTAAAATGGGACTTAACAGTAAGAATAAAAGGAAAAACGCATTTAAAATATGTTTTAAAATACACATCTTGGTATTTTATTAACTTCGAGACGTAGCGATTGTAGTCACAGTGAACTGACAACTTGACAACACTTAGATAGACAAACGCCAAATCATGGCAGTCCTGCACTGTGCTGCCAGTTAGTGATATTTTTATAGTCCATAAGTCTATTTTTTTTCGGTATTAATGAAAGTTTACAGTAACATTATTATATCTGTATAGAAACAAGTTCATAGACTGATAGTACATAATACATATTATGTATAGTAACACCAAAAATGGAGCCTGTGGTTTTGGACGAAGTAGCCAGTGTCAACTAGATAAAAGTAAAATTCTATTACTTTTAATGGCAGTAGTTTTTGTCTTTTAAAAAACAAATGAGTAAAGTTGTTTGTTGTTGTGTTTTCTCATTTGTTTTTAAAGAAAAAAATTGATTTCACTAATTATTTTTTTGTTAATGTTATTTGATTTCTGTTTGGCATAAAGAAGTTACACCATATTTTTATAAGTTATATTGAGTAACATGAATTGGACTTTAGACATTACACAATATTATTAATAGTTTTTACTTTGTTGATTTTCCTCAAATTAAGCAGACTTTACATACTTAACTGGCAATAAATATAAAAATTGTCACAACAGCTACAGGCGTGTGTATGTTGATAAAGCAGTACAATTTTCTATAAAAAAAGTACATAGTTCTTTAATATTTTGCGAGATGGCGTGTTATTTAAAATTTTATATATTGTCATTATATTTTTATTGTTTTTACATGCTTTTTTTAACGTTTTAATAACTATAATATTATTACTTAACTAGCGACTCACCTCGTTAGCTATTGCCATAATGCAGTTCGACTCTTTAGATTTAGCGTCAAATTTTCTACCATGGATGACAATGGGGAAGATTTCTCGAAAGGAAGGCGCCGCACGTATGGCCTATTTATATTCAGGTTAAGCAATTTATTACTATATCTCTTTTGTACCTGATTTTTTTGCTTCTATTGTGTTCGCATCTGTGCCATGTATTGTAACTGGAAGTAAGACCAGCTGAAGGAGGAATTGAGAAGGAGAGGTACATCCTGCGGTGCTGAGCTCTAACTGACTAAGGATCGACACACAGCCTAAACCGCTGGTCGTAGAAACGTGAAATTTGGAGGACGTATTCCTATATACGATGTAGGCATTCGATAAGGATATAGATGTTTCGAAATTCGGCACAAGTTTAGTATATGGGACGCGGCCCCTGGAGAAGTGGGTGGTTTTGGATAGAGGAGGTGATAGGGAGTTCAAATGTATAAAAATTATTTTGAAGAAACGAAGGAGAAAAAAGTAACGGAGACTTAAATTTAGAACATTTCCATACATTTCTATATATTTCTATACCTAAATGAGTCATTACAAAAGATTACGAATAGTAAATATCCTTTTTCGTGTAAAATCCATATTTTCATAACAATTCAGGCTTTATTGTATTAATATTTTGATAATTTCACTAAAACAATAATCTAAACAAAATAATCTTAAATCTTGACAAAAATGTAAATTTTTGTTTTATAAACCGCTTTCCGGACACAGCAGATTAATATCGCATAATAATTAATCAGATAAGAGTTAGCATATTAAAAGTGAAAATTGTCATCAGATTAATGAGATTTTAAAATAGAAATATGCTATTTTCAATTCACGCATGCATTTATGAGTTTGTATTTGATTTATGTAAAATATTGAGTTATATAATTAATTTATATTTCGCAAAAATTTTTAAACCATTATTTCATTTTATTATCTGTGAATACTTTTCAGTATTTTTGGAGGGTAATCGCAAAATACCGCGAAGTTCGATAGTGTATGTGAACCTAAACGCGTTTGGTTTACAAATTTTTTGCTCTTTTTCATAGTTATTTTTCTCATATTATTTTCCAGTAGTTATTGGTTTTTGTTAATTTTTATATAAGTTATTTTTCAGTTTTTTTGTTTTAATAGTATTACTATAGTTTTAAGTGTTCTTAGTGTTTTAAGCGTACTCATGCAGTTTATAAACGTAAGTAGACGTTTTTAATCTAAGTGTATTATTTATTTTTGATTAAGTAACAGTCCGACTTGGATAACGTAGGTTGGACAAGGCTTAGGCGGAAGCAAAAAGTAGCGTAGTTCCCGCCTTAGTCTTCTCAACGGGAAAAATATATTATTAGAGTTAATTTTATACGATGCGACAGATTTGGACTACACAATGAAGTTAGTCGTTAAATCTCCCTTTAGTATAGTGTGATGTCTATACTCAAGAGATTTGTTCCGGTATTTCTATATTCAACAACACGTGTTTTAAATGGATAAAAAATAAAATTATTACAAGTTTTTATTTAGTTTCACATGCCCCGGTGTCTGTCAAATCTTGCAAGTTAAATTTGACTCACTGCTGTGTTCGATTGAGCTGAAATTTAGCACACACGTTTTGTTCTCGTGACAATGCACGCTTATGAAAGGGGTTGCTGACGTGATTGTAAATAAAATATGGCGGACTTCCAAAGATGGCGGACTATGTTTTTTTAATGCACCCCCATGATGTGGATAATGAAAGGGTTTCCTGAGAAACGTACGAAAAAATAAAAAAAAATAGTAAAAAAACGAGCTTTTATTTAAATGCTCTAAAAAACGTTACATAATTTATATGATACTAGCATTGCCTGCGGCTCCGCCCGCCTTCAGATGACCAAAAACCAAATTCCTAGCTTTTACATAGTATACTCATAAATTGCAGTTTTATATTTTTTCTCAGAAATGAGACATTTTTCCGCAGTAAAAAGTATCCTATATGTTGATCCGGATAACCAGCTATCACCATACCAAGTTTCATCAAAATCCCTCTAGTGGTTTTTCTGTGATGCGCTAACAGACAGACAGACAGAAATTCTAAAAACTATAGATTCGGCTTTTGTATCGATAATAACGTTTATTTCAATAAGATTTTCCAAAAAATATTTAATGTACAGATTCGGCTTGGTTAGAATTTTATTATATGTATACAGAAATAAATAAATAATTTATTTTGATTATTTTTGATAGGTACTTATATGTCTTAATTTTCTGTATGTATTTATGTAAGTAGCAAAAGTTCTTTATGCTTGTTGGTAGCCACTGGCCATCCTATATATTAAATAACTATATTTTTTAATGAAACCTTTATCAATTGTATTTAATATCTTTATTTTATTATTTTATCGTCGTGTCTGTCATATCGCCGTGTCTTGGCATGCAGGATAATTTTCTGGAGTTATTTTTGTTTTGGTCCGCCAAAGAAGTTTATCTTCTTACGTGCGTACATAAGTACACACAAACACACATTTTTATATATATTTGCCTTATTGTATGTATTTTTAGTTAAAACAGCAAAATTAGTCATTATTGCTTTCCAGTTTAATGCTACAAAAGTATCTACTTAATGTTTCCGAGTGTAATATTCGTTTCCTACACAAGTTGTAGTCCGGATATGTAGTGAAAGCAATTACAACTTACAAGTATCTATTAATTAACAAATCGTTATATTAATGAGTAAATAATAATTAATCTTATCGTTTTTGTTATTTTTCATTATATTATTGACTTTATAAGAACTCCACTGAGATAAATAATCACAGTTTGTCAAAGAAACTAACTATACATAATATTATGCCACTGTAGAGTCCCAAATTATGGTGCGTTCCAAAACTTTATGGAAAAATCTAAGAAATGTTAAGTTTCAAGCCCCGAAATATTTTGTAGCAATAGTTTGTTTCGAAATTTTACTAGCAATAACTGCTATTCATTAAATTGCTCAGAGACAAATTGTATACACGTACATAACTCACGTAATATACTTTTTTTTATTTTAGTTTTAAAATATTAAATTAGTACTAATTCTGAGACAGTTCTTCGAATTTTGGGTGTCTATCATCTTTTTCATAAAAATAATTATTTAAACTTTATAAAATAAATTATAATCTATACATATAATAATCTATTTTAATATTATAAAGAGGAAAGTCTTTTTTGTTTGTTTTATTCGATACAATCGAATAGGCTCCGAAACTACTGAACCAATTTAGCTGAAATTTGGTAAGAAGATAGTTTGGGATCCTGGAAACGACATAGAATAGTTTTTATTCCGGAAATCTTCCCCTAAGGGGTTGAAAATGGGAGTTAAAGTTTGTATGGGGAAACAACCTAGAGACGAACCCGCGCGAATTTAGGGTGAGTAGCTAGTTTATAATATAAGACAACTTACCTTTTAGGTTGTGATGAAAATGTATTATCATTTTTTTAAATATGTCTCGCTGAGAATCACGATATTCTAAATCATAAATTGCTTGTTTTTGAACAAAAATTTTACTTAATTTTTGTAGCTAAGAATATGAAAAGAACCAAAATATGTACTTATTGGATTCCATCGGGTAGACTCGAAGTCTGTTAGTTTTAACTGTAGCTTTTCTGATAGCAAAGGCGGCGGAGTTTACTCGCAATCGTCGAGTCCAGGGTTCCATTGGATTACATTTAGTTAAAATTATGCCTAAACAATGAAGTTAAGTTTAACTTAAACCTAAAAATATTCATTCATAATAATGAACTTATTTGTAGAACTTTTTTGGTGGAAAATTAATAGTTTTTTTTTCTTTTGATATTAGATAAGTAGGTAATAGTAATATGCATTTAATTTCCTTGGTGTTTAGTAGTTGGTTATTTTGAATTATATTGATGAAAATTGAAACCAGTGAAATATATTCGAGGCGTATTTGTAACTCGACTACAGTTCAAACTGTGGGTTTCAATCCTGGATCACGAATCTCCGCAGTTTTCATACGTGAATCTCATTTTCAACTTGGTTATTACCAGCTATTTATACTAAAGAAAAATATCATGAAATTAAACCTGCATGTCTGAGAGAACATAATTAGATTCCGAAACACATGCAAAGTTGGTCAGCCCGCATTAGGTCGCCGTAATGGTCTGTTCCCTGGTTTGAGGTTTGTTTGAAAGGTTTGTGCTCAACAGTGGAATGTCTAAATTGGCTGACTTATTAGTATTCTAATGAGACGCCCAATCTTGCGATACCTTAAAATAATAACATTTTCAGTACATTAACATCATACGTACTTATGATATAACTAGCGTCTCACCCTCACTTCGCTCGGGTTCGCCTATAGAAAAATAATAACAAGTCTATCCCTCGGGAACCGTATATTTTTGAGGGATAAAGAGCAGCAGACTATAATCTATCTCTGTGCCAAATTTCATCAAGATCCGTTCAGCCGCTCTGGCGTGAAAGAGTAACAAACATACATCCATACATACATCCTTACAAACTTTGGCGTTTATAATATTAGTAGGATTGATAAAAATTGTTATATGTAGTATTATTATATGTAGTAACATTCTCTGAAAATGTCGCGTAAGATATAGAAAAAAAATACAAATATACGAATTGAGTATCTCTGTCATTTTCATGTCAAGTCATTAAAATAGTTTTAGCGGACACACAACGATATTTGAACAACAATCTTTTCAGTAGTCGTGATAATTACTGAAAATATTAAATAGCCATATGAACTTAATTTTTATGTATTGTTTCATAAGGATAGAAATACTCGACGTACTCGTAGGTATATTAAGTTCTATTAACATTGAGAGGCCTAATAAACACCTGCGATATAAATGCAACAATAAACCTACTTTCTCATTTGATTTCAAGTATTAATTTGTATATTTAATCGCGTTTAAAAATTATAAGCACAAATTTTAAAGCCAGTGAATGGTCATAGGAACTGCATAGTTGCAATCTACGGGACGTTTTCTACTTTAACTTTACTTTCTAAGCACTTTCACTATGCTGTGTACAGACAGACAAAACAACTAAAACGGTGTGACTCAATGTTTATTTTCCGTTACACGCATTTTTTCTTCTAGTAACACTTAGCTTGTTTACTTGTACTGAATTAATGAATGGGAGAACTTTCGAGATTTGTTGTGTTGTTATTGCATGAATGGATTTCATTTTTGACACTGTATAGTATCGTAGTAAATATACCTACGTAATGTTTACAAACAAAATAATTAAATTTAATGCATGAAAGCTAGCAATATTTTTTGTAGTTAATATATTTTTATTAGTATGTTGGAAAAACTTACTTTTCTCATCAATTGGTATTGTTTTTATCTATACTAATAATATAAAGAGGTAAAGTTTGTGAGTTTGTGACGTTGTAGGGGGTAATCTCTGGATGTGCTGAACCGATTTAGATGAAATTTGGTAAGAAGATAGTTTGAGACTCTGGAAAGGACATTATTTTTTATCCCGGAAATCATTGCTTACGGGGGTGAAAATGGGGATGAAAGTTTGTATGGGGAATCAATCTAGGGACAAACTCGAGCGAAACGAGGGTGAGTCGCCAGTGCTAATTAATTTATGAAAGTTTGGTCTACTTACGCATTCAAAATTCAAAGACATTTTGGACACGTGGATCTCATGGTCTAATCAGTGCATGCTCCTATAAAATAAAACGAATTGCACATGTAGTTAAATACTAGCGACTCACCCACGCTTCACTCGGGTTCGTCCCTAGGTGACTCTTTAAATTTTATTTATGAAGCGATAGAAATAAAACAAATACTAAATGTTAAGTGAGGCTTACCACAATACATTATTCAATAAAACTATCTTTTCGGATTATTTCGCGGATTTATTTTGTTTTTTGGTTCCCGACGTTTCGAATGCTTTACAGCATCCATGGTCACGGGAGAGACTGAGGTGTTACATGTCTTGAAGGTAGACAAACCAAAAATCAAAATAAATCCTCGAAATAATCCGAAAAGATAGTTTTATTTAATAATGTCAAACATTCGCGTAAATCTAAGAAAGTATTACACAATACATTAGTGAAAATCTTACCCAAATGAGTTAAGCCGTTTCTAAGGTTAGCGCGCACAAACGCACAGACAAAGAGACTAATCGACGAACAGACAAGAATTCTAAAAAATATTACTTTGGGTTCTATTGTGTTAATAAAGACCCCCAACAGTAGTTTTTCTCAAATATATTTAATGTAAAGACAGCGATCAGTAACATTTTTATTATATGTACAGAGAGATATAAGTAAATAGGTACCTACATAAATGCTAAGAAAGTTAATAGTTTCATGTTTTCAATTGTCTCACAGCATGACATAGATTGCGTTTGATTAAAAAGAAATCATCATCAAAACATTGTTTATTGTGCTTATTTTTGACCTAAATTATTCATCAATTCTATAGAACATTCGTCTCTATTCACACGAGGGTAGGATTTGAAGTGGCGTGTACCAAGATATTTACAAAAATGTCTAAGAGAATGTCAAGAACAGATCATGGCCCAATAGAAACTTTCACTCACTTTCACCGACCTGGTTTCCGTAACCTGGATGCTATAGGTCGAGTCGTTGGCCTTCAGGATGAAGCCACTTTTGGTTTTATCTGTCACTTTCATTAATCTTCGAGGTAGAAAGTTATGACGTAGTAGGGAGCAAGAATTAGGTCGTGGCTGTGAGTACAGGTGGAAGCCTTTTTGTTTTTTATTGGACCATTGTGCATGGCTAGGTCGTGTACGATTTGTTTCTCGTAGTAGGAATTTCATATATTGCGTACTACCATGTATACAAACATTATGTGTTTAGCTCGCTTTAGTATAGTTTTTATTATGTGTAAGTTCTTATTTTAAGGTGGAATTTATTGATTAATATTTTATACTTGACACTTTTCTCGTTGATTGTAAAAAAAATCTTACATTAAATGTACTTTAAAACCTAAGAGTCCGTCCAGATATTTATCGGACGTTATGTACCAGCTCTGCAACAATAAAGATCACTGTAAGCCGTAGGTACAATAAGAAGGTAAATGGTCCTTATGTTTAAAGGTGTATTAAACATAAGCAACTGAATAAATGTGTTCTTTTAAATTGTTTTCTGTTCATTGTGTTATTAATATGTTATCATTTAAAAGCTTAACTTTTAAACTTTCGAAGTGCTTATTTATGAAAATTGAAGAGAACGTATTTAACATTTTCAGAGTCAGACTTCTAAATTTTCAAAATAATAAATTATTAGGTATATATAATTAATATAGAAACACAAATGTACAAATGTGATTATGAATCAAAATATGCAATAAAAATATCAAAATATGAAATCAAAAATATGCTAACATAAATATGCTAAAAATAAAGAAATCTTTTGTTTTTGGTTTCTTCAAGCGCGCTAATCTCTAGAACTACAAGTTTGATTTGAAAAAAAAAACTATTTTTGTGTATTATAGCGAAGATCTTATAATACTATACTAATTATAGCCAATTTAAGGAGGAAAATTATAGGATATCTACGAAAATTACGCTACTAAATGGACTGGTACAATAATATATAAATAAAATTACACGGGTGGAGCCGGGGGCAAACGCTAGTGTTGCTATAAAAAGAAATTACAAGCTACATAACTTGAAATGTATTTAAGGTTGAAATATAATGTGTAAGAAATATGAGAAAATCTTGTCAATATCACAACTTACACTTTCGAAACTCCGGATAATTTATGGTCCATAAAATAATGACGTAGTAGTGTAGCTTTTTAAAATTACTACTAGATATGGTTTATTTTATGTCATGTGTTCATGTATATACACTGTATGTGTATGGGTAATATATAAGTTTAGCGACTCACCCTCTCTTCGCTCGGGTTCGTTCCCTAGCTAGCTTCGCAATACAAACTTTCATCCCCATTTTCAGCCCTTTAAGGGATGATTTCCGGGATAAAAAGTATCCTATGTTCTTCCCATGGTCTCAAACTATCTTCTTACGAAATGTCATCTAACTCGGTTCCGTAGATCCAGAGATTACCCCCTACAACGTCACACACTCACAACTTCACAAACTTTACCTCTTTATAATATTAGTATAGATGTAGCTTGTTGCTGTAATTTTTGCAGGATTTCTTGCATTGTAAGCTGATATATCCTTTAGCAGCAATATTTTCCTAATGCTATGCTTTAATTTTTGTTGATCAATAAAGTAAGCGGACCTGAGAACGGTCGAACCCATTTGGCTGTTTAAATGTTGATAATTGTTTGAATAATTGATTTTATGGGAAAAATGTGAAAACTCTGGAAAATTGGGAAAATCGGGAAAAACTATGACAAATATTGAAATTTGGACAGGACAATGTTGACTGGATGAGCTAACTTTAAAATAAACAAAGTTAGCTTTCCGTCAATGTTTTGAAGGTTTCACCTGACCTGAAATAATTATTTTTAACTAAAAAGTAGGTATTTAAATTTAAATTCCAATTCTCTAGGGGTGGGTTAGTGATGATTTGCTTCTTTAGATGGTCGTTTCTATATAAAAATTAGCAACTCAACCTCGCTCCGCTCGGGTTCGTACCTAGTGAACCTTTAGGTTTGTATATATTTTTAATGCCGAATCATAAAAAAAAAAAATTGTCCAAAATAAATTTTTTTTTGGGATGGCCCACTCTTATCACTTAAGGGTATGAAAATAGTTTACGTCCTATTCTCAGATCTACTGAATATACACACAAAATTTCATAAGAATCGGTCAACCATTTCGGAGGAGTTTTGTTACAAACACTGTGACACGATAATTTTATATATTCGATGAGATATAAATACTTAATTCATTTGAATAAACAATACAAAAAGAACAGAGACCCAGATTGAAATCCTCCTTTTTTAAAATCGGTAAAAAGGAAAAAAAATAAAGATTTGGTGAAAAAAGTAGTAAAATATGCTAGTTATAAATCTATGTTCGTATAACATTCGAGAGTATAAACGATCATTTCAATACCCCAACCAGCATTGTGCTGGATTCAAATCTATTGACGTAAGTATTTTTCAAATAGGTCTAGACGTTTCCTTCGTTTCATGTAAAAATATTCAGGTGATTCACGTGTGTCGATAGTCCTCGAATCGATTTCCTCAAATTACCCACGTGCGTAAAAGGGAGTGTCGGGGCTTTCTCTCATACTTTCACTCGTGAATATAGTCCGTAAGGTCAAAATCACGGCGCACGGTCAATGACATTGCTAACTTTTACCATGTCTACCCACGGTAAATGCTCTAGCGAAAGAAATAGATAATTTAAGGTACACTTGTATTGTATTTAGTGGAAAATAATAAAAATTAAAAGGGATAAGTGATTTTATGAGGGATATGAGAAGGTATATACAATAATTAATTTACGTTATTTTTTTAATTTAAAGTGATTTGAGCTAAGCCCACCTCTATACATGAATAATTCAACTTTATTTATATCCTACTATTTTGCAGTTCATTATGTAATTAAGCAAAAATATATTTTTTTAAGTTTAAAAAAACTACTATGAAATATTGTTATTAAGAATATACCTACGTTATGTTTATTCTTTACATCATTTGTCGTTGTTAATTAGGAGGAATGTGACTGGAGTAAACTACTACGTAGGGGAATACAGTGTTCGAATATTTATATTGAGTAGTTCAGCATTTGCATTTGATTTAGATGAAGGAGAAATGAAAGAGTTAAAAAATGAAGAACTTATAATGTGGATTTATCCAAATTTATACTAATTTATATAATGTAAATAGCAAATATAAACATCTGAAAAATCTGATTCTAAAGTACGAATCGAATTCGTATGCTCTTGTTTCGCAGGTGTACTTTGAGATATTGAAAAATGTCATACAAACATACTGTAAATTCCAGAAATCTATGTCGCAATAGGATTAATGGTTACATGCAGATGACTAAAAACCAAATTCTTAGGTTTTACATATTAGTATACTCTTACATTGCAGTTTTTGTATTTTTCTCAGAAATAAGATATTTTCCCGCGGTAAAAAGTATCCTATATGTTGACCCGGATAACCAGCTATCATCATACCAAATTTCATCAAAATCCCTCCAGTGGTTTTCTCGTGATGTGGTAATAGACAGACAGACAGACAGACAAAAATTCTAAAAACTATAGATTCGGATTCTGTATCGATAATAATGCCTATTTCAATTAGATTTTCCAAAAAATATTTAATGTACAGATTCGACTTAGTTACAATTTTATTATATGTATACATAGATTGTATTCAGCCCTTTTTAACGTCCCACTGTTAGGCACGGCTTCGGCAAAGGCTTCAATACGAGGGGGATCAGGTCATATTGTCCACCATGCTGGCCAAGTGCAGGTTGGCGGACTGCACAATGCACATGTCTTTCGAAAACTAGCTAGGTTTTCTCACAATCAGACATGCAGGTTTCCGCACCATGTTTTTCTATACCGTAACATATGGAATATTATTTATCATCATATAATTTCAATCTTCACAAAACTCAATGGAATTTAAAGCAAATTATAAAGTAGCATTCATAAAACTGGTACCTATATGTTTGAAATTAAAAGAGAAGAGTCAGCTTTTCTTTTATCATCCCAATTAACTCCCTGTGGATGTTTACTATAGCGTTGTTCAATTTCAATACTCTGTGTGAAATAGTTTCGAGGCCGGTTCCATAACATATTGTGTTAAATAAATAAAGCTACCATAGAGTATGTTGATCCTGTCAAGTCTGACTTATTCTGGTTATCCTTTTAACACGTCAATGGGAACCTTTAGTCGGTGAGTGGGAAATAGGGAAAAGGGATTATAGTAATAAGTACTTAGCTTTTAGTTTAAAATAAGTTTATTCTTATTATTAAATAACATATAATCAAATAAAGATTTTTTATTTAAAATATTTATTTAATAATAATTAAGATAAAATAATAAATAATAATTAAGATAAAGTAATAAAAAATAAATCTATAAAATTTTCATAATTGAATATTATAATACAAATTATACACATAAAACTTTTAGATAAGCATCTCAGTGTTTAAAGGAACGAAAGCATCGAAAATATAATGGCGCCGGTGCATAGATATTTCGTACATTTCACATGACAACAGCAGGTCGGTGACCTCAAAGCAATTAAAAGTGCTAATTCCCGACCAATTAATTGCAATCTTTAATCAACGTTTCCGTCTGTAAAATGTTTAATTCTGATTTATAGCTGATCCATCGAGTTTGACGCCGTTTTGGGGTTCGACAGCATGTCAAAGTCCTATGAAAGCGAAAACGGGGAATAAAAAGCTGACAATAAGATCATAAACAAAACATGGGACGTGTTGCATAATTTTTAAATATTTTCTATTATATTTTGTGCTTTAACAAACTCTCTGTTGAATAGCTATGCTATAATAGAGCGAGGGTTTTAATAAGAGAAGTAATGAAAATATATCTAAAATTTAAAAGTATATAAGATATAGCTTTTTTCTCATTTTATTTTAAAAAATAATTACATACTAATTTTATTGAAAATTATCCCCTCGTTATATTTATATAGCTTCATTTAATGTTTGCTGGAAGCATACTGAAAGTGTAAAGTAAGAAAATTCAGCAATGGAATTAAAAAATGAAAATGATATTTTTTTGTATGTAAATATTGAACAAATGTATTATGTAAAAAGAAAATGAATTTTAAAAACCATCAACTTACGTTATAAGTATACACGAAACTCATTTTCGTATGCTTTATCTTTTCATTATACATTAGTCCGAACACGCTTAATAATTTTGATAAATAGATATTTTGATAAATAGATATTATTATTATTATTATTGAATTACGCTAAAGACCTTTATTAATTTTAAATAAAACTAAATATTCGGATTTTTTCGCGAATTTATTTTGAATTGTGGTAATTGACGTTTCGAATGCTTTACAGCAATCATGGTCACAGGAGAGACTGAGAGTCTCTCCCGTGACTACGACTGCTGCGAAAAAGTCCGAAAAGATTTAAAATGTCAAATATTCGCGTAAATCTAAGAAAGTATTACCTTTATTTACGTAATCATATATAATAAAACAAAAATATTCAAAATGTTAATGTATGTACAATGTACATACATGCATATATAATATACTTATATGTAGTTAAATCAATTAAAATGTTGTCGTTTTAAATAATAATATACTTTATAAATCCATCAAAATAATAATAATATTATGTTTAAAGTTGCCATCTAAATTTACCTTATAGGCTTTATTTTATATATTTAAAACACTTTTTTCTAATTTTTGCTCTTGACCGTTTTTTATGACAGTAACTTTCTCAGCTGAATTGAACTCCGCCAACGGTCACTCACGGTCAGTGACCGTTTTGATTGAAACGTAATTTATAAATAAATAATAAATTCATAGATTAATGAAATCGATCGTAAAATGAACAGTTTATTTGCTTATAACAGTTATATAGGATATTGATTAGGCAAAATTCCTGTTCCAGATAGAGTACAGATTAGCGAAAAATTATTCATAGCGTTTCTAGATTCGTTTTAAATATTCTTATTTATTTACTCTTGTAAGTACTAAAATTTATAAGCATTTCAAATCTAATATTTTAGTTTTGTTTCATGAATATCAACATAGTTTATAAATTACTAGCGACTCACCCTCGCTTCGCTTGGGTTCGTCCCTAGATACGTTTAAAATTTTTTTTGAGCGGGATCTTAATTTTTTTTTCTAAAATTAATGTTTCTTAAGTTACTCCTTATAACATTAGCTATCTGCCAGTGAAAGTCCCGTCAAAATCGGTTCAGCCGAGCCGGGGCAAGCAGACAGACAGACGGACGGACAAAAAATTTAAAAATGGTGTTGTTCTTATATGTCTTAAATACTTTCATAAGCATTTAGTAAAAAATTGTTATTTTGACATTACAAACAGACACTTTAATTTTATTTATTTGTATAGATAATTTGCTATTATGTATTTAGTCCTAATTTTAGAAATATTGATACTTTTTGCAACTTTATCAATTTATAAAAGTTAATGAAAGAATCAACTTCACAAACCAGGCATCAATTTACCTGAAACTATACATGCAGAATTTATGAGCTTAAATTTTATATGCAATAAAATATAATAAAAAGTTTATGGTTATTATCACTTCTTATTAGGTCTAAATATAATCGTTTTATTATTATAATTTGTCTAAATTTGTACTTACATTTCGTATGAAATATTTACCAACCATATAAACTATGTAGAAATTTTATTTTAAGACTTTCTTATTCTAAGTTGATTTTTATAATATCATCTAATGTTTCTTATGTGATAAATAAAATTATTTTTGTAAATAATAATATCAATTCCGAAAATGTTTGACACTGTAGTGCATACGATTTTTATTATACGTACGCTATGATTGTTATTACAGCAATCAATATAAATCATATTATTATATATAAAACAACACTAAAAATATATATTATTTCTACATACTCGTATAATGAAGTTCTGAGTCGAATCTATAATAAAAATAGTCGATCGATACTGACAGATTTTTAATGAAATTTGATATGGTGATAGGGTCAACATATAGGATACTTTTTACTGCGGGAAAATATCTCATCTCTGAGAAATCTATACGAACCGTAAGAACGAACCCGAGCGAAGTGAGGGTGAGTCGTTAGTTATTATTATAAATCCATATTCTGTATTGTTTTGTATCTCATTTAAATTATTTTGGTAATTTTATTTAAAAACAAAATAATAAAAAAATTGCTCTCACGCATAACAGCATACGGGAAGCAGTTAACTTTATCAGCATTAACACAATGTTACACTTTCCATAAGTGTATTTAGGAATAAAGTAATATTTATACGCCATTTAATTTACTTCAAATTGACAATAATTTTTATATCCCTTATACCATTAACATTAACGTAAAGTCGCTTAAGATTATACAAGTCTGCTTACTTGATGCGAATCAATATTTTGAATCAATTTAATTTTTAATCATATATTTTATATCTTATAATAGATTTTTAGAAACATAATAAAATTAATTTACTATAGAGTAAGGTATAAATAATATTTTATTTAATGATTAAAATTTAGAAAGTCTTTTAATGTATAAAAAGATACAAGTTTTTGATGAAAATTCATATGAAAAGAATTATGTTTTCATAATATCATAATAAATATATGTTTAAATTAAATAATGATATATTATATTATATGTACTCGTAGATATTTATGAAATATTAAATTATCTAAATCTGCGTATAAATACACGTAAATCTATTAAACAAAGAGGAAGTATAGACGTCCTCTAAACGTCAATTAGGAATTCTAGATAGCTATTATCACATAGTTTCTAGGCAGCCTTATATGTATACATTACATAGTTCGCGATATAAATAACCAGGCGTGCAACAGAGGCAGGTGGTTCGAGTTATGTGAACCCACCGGCGCGATGTGACCGCGAAATTATTTTCAAGACTACACCAACCTCAAGAGACACACAGCAAACGAGACGTGTCTGTATGTACGTCTCGCTACGGATGTATCTATGTAGGCGTAGTCGTGAGAAACTCAACGGTGCATTGCAAAACTGCGTAACTAACCAAGTAGTTCAATCAAATTTAAATCTTACAGATATTATAATATAGTTCCTTAAAGTTTAACGGTACTGAGGTGTTTATAGTATACAAGGCTATCCTAACGTATGGTAAAGTTGCTATCTTGTTCGTAATGTCCGCGAACGGAGGTACATTCAACTTTTAGCCCAGTAAACTCTCGGAGTTCATTCACCCAGTGCTTGTCAAGTGACGTAAAAAGAGAGAGACGGCGAATAAAACAGATAGAGCTATCCTTGTCGCTCCTTGCTCAAGTTTAGTTTTTATTTAGCCAAAATAGTTTACTTATCTATAGTTATGCTAGCCTGGTAGTTTTGACAGCGAACGTTAACTATACCGATAGATAGATAAAGGTTTACTTTGTTGCGTGACGTTTCTTTATAAGCAGAAGATCGATTGATTAAAAAGTTTTTATATGTAGGACTCGAATGTCTTTAGTTTATTAATTAGCATTTTGAAGAGACGTTTAAATGGAATGTTTGTTTAGTAAGCTTAATTGAATTTAAATTATTTTTCAAATTTCCAGTATGTATATAGATTGGGCACTGGTTGTCGTTTTTCATGCGTTACCTTCTAATAGAATTATATATATATATATATATATATATATATATATATTTATATATTAACATTTATATTTTATATGTATTTCAAGAACCTACTTGTTATTACATAATTATATACATATTATGTATACTTCTATAATCTTGTTGTTTTTATAGATAACAAAAAATACTACTTTTAATGACTACATACTTTAAAGAAAATCTTATACATGTACATATATCAATTTATATTTTAAAATATAATTTTAATTTGTATATTCAATTTGTTTTACTATCAATTGAAAAATGTTGTAATAACAAAATTAAACCTTTGTTATAATATTTCTTAAGAAATAATTATATATACTATAATACTTTTTTTCATCATTGCTAATCTACGGGCAAATAAATTTCAAGTATGTTTGGTCCTATGGGACGAAATCAATGTAAAAAAATCTATACCACTCAAGAATTTTAAATATAAAAATATCCTAAATTGAGTTACAAGCGTCTCTACAATGACCGGTCGGCCCTCTTTACAATAGGCTATGAAAATATTAAGGTGCATACGTTTGGTTTGGGCATTCATGAATTAGTTAGGTTAGACAAACAACTATATATGTATATACATAATTATATATAGATTTCGTTTACGGTGATGTAGCTTCATGTTTACACTAGAATGAAATATGTATGATAATTTAAAGTATGCCATTGTTTTCTTTAACAGAATATACTATTAGGAATACAAAATTTATGTGTTTTCTTTTAAAGACTATAAAAACAAACAATTTTTGTGAAACTCAGCACGCTAACTCATGGAACGATTTATAGACATCAACGCGCGCAAAGCTCTAAAGTTTTGCTTCTTTTCTTAGAAAATATATATATTGTATTATATATAAACGTTTTCTTTATAAATAAATTAAAATATATTTATTCTTTGGTGTGTTTTTTAACTATTTTTATATAAGAAAAGTTAAGAGTTGTAAA
Organism: Brenthis ino; assembly: GCA_921882275.1. Classification (NCBI taxonomy): domain Eukaryota; kingdom Metazoa; phylum Arthropoda; class Insecta; order Lepidoptera; family Nymphalidae; genus Brenthis; species Brenthis ino. Next base: position 19,439,040 of record OV170222.1, read on the forward strand.
ATAAGTGTAGATATATTCGAACTCTTTGAAGGAAACAATACACAGGCTAATTTATTTGTGTAGGAGATTTAGGAAACTTAGGAAGTAGATATTGAATAATAATTCAAAATAAACTATCCGATCCTATTGTAAATTTTTATTATAAAAAATATGATTTACATTAGTTAATGGACAGCCTTAAGTCAACGAACTCTATAGTTTTCGCCGATAAATAGTAAAAAAAACGAAAGCAATCGCCAATGCGCACGCGCACGTATTATTACGAAGTTAGACGCGTTAAACATTCTAATTGGATTTTAGGCATTTACTAGGAAAACGTTCACACGAAAAGGCACTTGTATATTATATCGTCAATTTATTTATAAATATTTTTTCTTTTGTTACTTTTTTATCAAATCACTTATGGGCCCATACATTTTATTTATGATTACATCCTCAGAAACAATAAATAAAATATAATTGGAATCATAAGACATTTAATAAATCATAAAATATACATACATACATACATATATATACATATATATATATATATATATATATATATATATATACATATATATATATATATATATATATATATATATGTATATTAATACTATCTCACATTCTGCTCAAGTAAATTATACTATTGTAATAATATTTTATATTATATAAAACTTAAAAAAAGAAACTTCGTAGCTAGTTAGAGTAAGAAGTTTCTATTTACGTATATTAGTGCCGGGTAAATTAATTGTGCAAAGAACGGTATTAAGCTTTTCACTACATAGTATAAATGCAGTCATTAAGTTACGTCTTTAAGTGCTAAAGCAGTTAACAGCGCGAAATATATCCCATACTATGTTAATCTGGAGTTAAAGCTTCGTTTTCTAAGTCACAATAAAATCTTTTAGTGGTGCTGAATTGTATATAATATATATATATATATATATATATATATATATATATGTAGATTTGTCAGAGATGAGAAATTTTCCCGTCGTAAAAAGAATCCTATATGTTGAACCGAATAACCAGCTATCTTCATACCAAATTTCATTAAAATCTGTTCAGTGGCAGACAGACAAAAAATCGATAATAATGTCTATTTCAATAAGATTTTTCAAAAAATATTTAATGTACAGATTCGATTCAGAATTTTATTATATGCATAGATAAACGATGATTTTAACAATTTCATTGCTTTAATTTGCTCCTCGTGTTGTATAGAAAAAATACATACAAATGGCGTTTGTTACTCTCACCAGAATCTTCTGTCCGCCGATAAAAAAGTTTTTATATGTAAGATTTAAGTCCTGTTAAAACCGCTTAAGCCGTTATAAGAAATGGGCACAAACACAGAGACAGACAAACATTTTTAACGTGTTTTCGCATTTATCTTCAAAAAAATATTGCAATATTATTTACTCAATTATGCTTTATTTATTTAAATATTTGTAAACTTAATAAGGCAAAAATATATTTTACACTAGCGACTTTGTTCCCAAGTGATTCTTTCAATTGACTTTTGATTTTTTTTTATTTATGAACCAATTGAAATAAAACTAATACTAAATGTTAAGTAAAGCTTACCAACCACAATACATTAGTGAAAACCGCGCAAAATCGTTTAAGCCGCTTCTGAGATTAGCGCGCACAGACAAACAGACAAAAATTCAAAAAATCATTGTTTTTGGTTCTATTGCGTTAATAAAGACCCCCAATAATAGTTTTTCTCATTACAGACAGCGATTAGTTTCAATTTTATGATATGTATAGAAGATAAATATTAATAATATTTTTTTAGTATTTACGATCTTTCTTTGTCAATAGCTAATGTTGTGAAGCTTTTTGTTTTACTTAATTAAGTTTCAAGATTCATTGAATTTCTCAAGGAAGTCACACGAGAGGCCTGTGCTGTATACCGTGTATGCTTCATTGTTCTATGTTTACACGTGGGCACCGGTTATGCCACTATCCCATAAGCTCACTAACTCATTAGTTTGTTGACTACATTCCTTATAATTTTGGAACATCATAATGTTCCAAAAGTCTTAAAGATTTATGGATTTTTAAGTATATGAAGTTATTTTACATAATTTCTATAACAAATATGTAAATTGAAAATGTTGTGAAATTTAATAAATGTTATATTTTTACTTTGAGAGTATTTTATTTCATTTTATCAGTATATGTACCTCGGAGATAATTTATATTAGAAGATTTTCGAATGTGGATTGTAAGAATTAAATAATTTTCCCACTAAAATCATAAATGTCATCATACCTTACTTGTTCTATTGATGAAAATCGTATGAAAATATGTTCAGTAGTTTCTCAGATTAGCCCAAACAAACACAAACTCTGCGCAGCGGGGAACTGTAATTTATGAGTATGTAAATAAATAAGAATAATAATTAATATGTAGTGACTTGCGAGGGACAAAATTATACGTACTAGATTAGTATGAAATAAGGTATTTTCTGTCTTTTATGATATATAGCGTCACATGTAATAAATTTTGTAAGCCATTTATAAAGAGCATTAGCAAATTGGTGCAGTCAAAGACGTTATGTAATATTTCTAGAATATGGAATATGGAATTTCAAGGAAATTAAAATATTGAATCAAAGTGTTTACGAGTACTTTGTATCAAGCAGAACTCTCTACCATCTACATAATATGTATTCCTAGTGCTTTGCTGACTAGTGTTGGTTTCTTAGCGACGCTTTTCAACTCCAATTATGGCCACTTTGAACTTTCTTGTTTGATGTTTGTTTCTTTCTTGTAAAGAGATCGACCAACGCAAGAAATTATATAATTTTCTGTACAAATGTTCTCTTTTTAAAACTTGTTATAGTTATTTATATGCTTAATCGATTTTATTTTAAAAATAATGTAGCATTATGGTTATTTATGAACCATTTATTGTTATTTATATGTTTATTTTTAAAATTATTTTTAAGTTGAAATTATAATTTTAAATTTCTTCAAAAATAACTGTTTCAGTGACCGTTTCTTTTAACTGTAACTTTTTAAGAAAGGTATAAAGATCGAAGTGAAATATTGTTAATATTAAAAATCTTAACATTAATTTTATAAAATCTAATAGGAAACCAACTAAAATATTCTATTACTAGTTAGACTTAGCTATAAGATGATGTATTCTCCTCTGACTGGCAACCACAAACCGTACAATTTAAGGGTCATAATTATTTTGTATTAAGGGAATTATATAGGAAATGCAAGGAATAATAAATAATAAGATAAGGAGCATGTCATCTGGTCGTTGAACTTTTAGCCCAGTGCGAGATGCAAAGTTGTACCCGCTTATGTTGTCCTGGTAGGGCTGATACCTACCGTGAAATTGTTATTTATTACATTCCCGGTATAAAAATTATAATAAACTTCGGACTAAAATTATAATTGCTAAAGTTTGTATGAGTCTGGATGACATTTCTTCACGCTGTAATGCCTGGATGGTTTGGATGAAAGTACCCAGACATACTATGACCTGTAGTAACATAGGCTACTGTTAGTTACACCTAGTGACGCACCCGAGCGAAGCGAAACTAAATCACTTGTAATAATAATAAAATAACATATTTTTTACTAAAACAGTATGTAAGTGTATTTGATTGTTTATTCTTCTTCTATCCAGCAAATAATTGATCTGACTTTCTGCAAAGCTCGTTTAAGAGCCATAGAGTAACATAGTTTATTATTATCCCGATTTATCTAGAAGCTTTAAAGTTTCCTAATAAGATTAGAATGACTTAAATACTCTAACAATGGGAAATAATTCTTATCTTATACAAGAGTATTATTATAAAGAGGTAAAGTTTGTGAGTTTGTGACGTTGTAGGGGGTAATCTCTGGATCTCCTGAACCGATTTAGATGATTTTATCCCGAAAATTATCCCTTAAGGGGGTGAAATGGGGATGAAAATTTCTATGGAGAATCAACCTAGGGACGAACCCGAGTGAAGCGACGGAGAGTCGCTAGTTTAAAATAAACAGCATATGACTTCTCTCGCATGTGCGAATCGGATCGGATGCTCGAGGTTATTTAATTTAATTAATTATATATGGATTTTGATAAAATTTGTTGAAATTATATAAAGTAGTAGTAGTGTAAGTATATAGAGTACTAGCATTGCCCGCGGCTCCGCCCGCGTTCAGATGACCAAAAACCAAATCCTTAGGGTTTACATATTAGTATATAGTCTTATATTGCAGTTTTTGTATTTTTTCTCAAAAATGAGATATTTCCCCGCGGTAAAAAGTATCCTATATGTTGACCTGGATAACCAGCTATCACCGTACCAAATTTTATCAAAATCCCTCCAGTGGTTTTTCTGTGATGCGGTAACAGACAGACAGACAGACGGACGGACAGACTGACAAAATTTTAAAAAACTATAGATTCGGCCTCTGTATCGATAATAATGTTTATGTAATAAGATTTTCCAAAAAATATCTAATGTACAGATTCGGTTTACTTACAATTCTATTATATGTATAGATTAGAATCAGTTCATTAACTTATTAGTCTAATTAAATATTTAACAGAATGTAAAAATACATTGTACATTTATTTTTCCTATAATACATTATTATATATACATACATTATGTGAATTATTACTGCAATATAGTAGAATTTAGTAAGAGCATTACGAAAACATAATAAAAAAAAATATTAAAATAACACAAAGCAATTAGCAATCACAAGTTATTAATTGTAGCTTCCTAGTTTCATGATAAAGTGAGTTGAATGACTACCATGTAAATATATTGGACCAGTCCTCCAATTAAAGCGGTTCGATTCCGACCTCGGAAAATTGACGAGGAAATCAGGGTTGTCACATTCTATGTTAGTTAATGCTTGCAAAATGTATAAATATATAAATTATATTATCTGTATTTAGTTTCTTTTTTATCTATTTTATACATTTTATTTGAAGTAAGCATAGATATGGCCATTTATATTTTTAAAATATGCTTATAAAAATAATTTACGAATTTTACATTTTACTACAACTTTCATAATAATAATTTAACTATTATCGCGTAAATATTTGTCAATTAAATTTTGTAACCATATTATTTTTTACTAAATTTGTAAAAATTTATAACTATATAGTATAAAAACTTACAACTAATAAAAATATATAATTGAATGACAACACTGCCAGAAAATTCTAAGCTATTGCAGTCCACTTGGTATCTACTGTCAGTTTGTATAGTACCTTGCTTTATCGTCGTTTTTAGCTATCTGGAACACCACAACTGGTCAGTTTATGGCCTAAAGACAGATTGTGATAGCATTAAAATAATAATATGCATATATTAATTTTATTATAGTTACTAGTTTTTTATAACGAAGGCTTTATATTTATAATCCTTTATATTAAAAATATGGTATAATCACAGTAATTTTAAAATAAAAAAGATGATATCTATATATGTATTATGTTATATAAAATACGTCTAAGCCGTAAAATACGAGACCATTAAAGAATTAAAATTAATTTAATAGTAACTATGTAGATACTTTTTGCGTTTTTTAAAAATTTATGAGCTTGTTTGATTATATTTACAATATATAATCATTAATAATAGCTAAAGTTTGTATGTGTGTATGCTTGCTACTTCTGCACACTGATGACTGGATTTAGGAGAAATTTGGTTTATAAATAAGAAAATTTTATTTATCTAGAATTGCATTCATTATGCAATACCTAGAATAATTTACCTATATTAGTACATGTAGTACAGATTATTACAAAATAAGCGTGTTCATTTTATCACGTGTTTTTCCAGTTGGAATATATCCGATAAGTTGTTTAATGCAAACGATACATTTACTAGTTTCTTATAATTTCCACCTGTTCTTTTATGTATTTTATTAAAGATGTGGGTAGTAGTAGAAATGAGTCAAATAAAAAACAACACAAAAAGTAATGATCAATATTGGTGTTACGAATTTTATTTCCTAACTTGGAAACAAACAAAAATTGTTATTCAAAAATATATGAAAATATGATATTTGCTTACTAATGTGAAACATTGTCAAATATTTAAAATTATTATTTTATTGAAGTGAAAACTTCTATATATGCAGGTTTGGATGGGGAGTACATACCTAAATTCATGTAAGTCGTAATCGACATAGTCACGTGACCTGTTAAAGTTAACATTCAAACTGCCGGTAGGTTTCAAAAGCAGATACTCGTAAATGTAAACAGTTCTAATTTACAAATTTTAATTTAAGATCAAACAATTTGAATATCCAAAAATAACAACTGTTTGTTTACAGTTTTAAGTTTTCACCTCTGTCGGCAGTCCTCATGACTGCTTTTATAGTAGCTAACGAAAATTTTAACATCACAAAAACTTTATCGTCATTTAATAATACTTTCAAACGTTGTATTTATGTCATTAATAAATATTAAATACATAATATTTACTTAATACTGCTTTGGAAAGAACGAGTTCCAAATGTACTATTTATAAAAGTGCAAAATATGCATAAAACTTGGATTACTAACCAGAACTCGCTTCCGTAAACATTTTTTTATTTATTTCCTTGCGATACATTACAAACTTCATTTTTTTATTTTTAAAATTAGAAACTTCACATTGAAATACTTAGAAGCTTGACAGTCTACAAAGCTTTTTGGTCTCGAAGATGAAAAATATAACACATATTTATGTACTTATTTAAATTTAGGAGAAGGAACAGTCACATATTACAAGCTAGCTCATACAAAAACGAGTAAAAATGTACACATTACTTCATTGCATTATTCAAAAGTCAAGTAAATATTTAATTTGTATTCAATTGACGTAATTTTAGGCGCGAACGAACTTTTTAACTTTTTTTATTTCTTTTTCAATAAGGAAATGCAAAGGCTTAAGAAACGAACCTGTCGGGCCGGCTGGTTAGGTTTTTAATCTAGTGAATGACCGCAACGCCTTGTACACTCTTTTGAAAAAAAAAAATTTTTAATTTTTTAAAGCCAATCATGAACCTATACTTTTAAAATTGGATGGATTGTATTGCATTTAAATTTTTTGGTTTGCAGAAATCAAAAATCTTTAAAAAATCTATCTATGGGCGAGAGAGAGAGAGAGAGAGAGAGAGAGAGTTTAAAAGAAAAAATAAATAGATAAAAAATAATAGTAAAATGTATGCGCGAACGAGATTTCTTGTACCAGGCTAACATAAGATGAATAGAGATATCTAAACAAGTTGCATAGCCACACTCATATTGTAACGTACACACACTTGTGAAGATTTTAATTGTTGTTCTATCTCTTTCTAATTGCCATCTAAACTACAATGTCCCTACAAAATGTTCTTTTTTAATTTACAATTTACATCCTACTTCACCGCTATTTGTATCTTGGTGGGTAAAGATCATAAATATTAATGTTACCTGTTTGTAAATCTGAATAATTAATATAAAATTTAAATTATAATAATTATAAACTATTTTTTTGAAAATATGATGTAAAATTAATTATTTGTTTACTTACTTGACTGATTCAATTCAAATTTTATAAATAGGTACATTGGGCATCGTATAAGCTCTTTTATCTCCATATTAGGTATGTCTTTGGGGTGCATTTTTTTTAAGCAAGTACATAATCTAACTTTGTATGGAATATTTATGTTAATATTCCTATAAAATGTTTCATTTCTAAGCAACTCGGAAGTGACGATTGAGCTCACTAACGCAAGTGAGTTATCAACATTTCTCACGCTCAGTCTCCATTAGTGTGCGTGTCTATGTGGGTGTGTTATCTTTTGCGGGTGTGTGTGTTCGCTGAGAAGAGCCGAGGTTGTTCAACTTGTGGCCTAGTAAACTCCGATGTACCTATATTATATTTATATGCTGACATTGCTGACTTTAATTAATAATTATGCGCTTTATTAGATGTTAGTGATTTGTTTGTAAATAAAATATTAATTCATGATAATATTTTGCTAAAGTACTTAAATAAATAATTGTATTAATTGTAAGTATTGATCACTGGTTGGTTATTCATTAACAGAAAATATTATTCAAGAATATATGAAATAATATTTTTGATTAAAAAAACATTATCTATTTAGATTGGTTGATCTGCTAGTAATACAAAGGCAGAAGCTCTATGTAGTGTATTATTGATGTAAATGAATGTTTATTATTTACGGTAAAATATCTCAAACATAAATATTTTATTTAAAGAAAAATATTTACCAAACAGATCTTTAATTAATATTAAAGATCTGTGGGGGTGTGAAGGGTTTTCTATCCATGAAATCGTTATGAAGACAAACTACAAAGCTTTCGTTAGCAATTGCGAAATCATGGTTAACTACTGATTCACCTTGTTGTATTTGATAACAAAGTTTGTTGAATATGACATAATTTGCATAAATTGGATTTGTTTATTGTGTATAAAATGAACGTGAAGTAATTTTATTTTTAAGAGTTAGAAAACTGAAAAATCACATACATTTTCAATATGATTACCTCTTGATAATATCGCCAGAAACCTTCAGGCTTCATATATCGGAGAGAACTTAGTAAGTTTTTGAAAATCGTGGTAGGCTATGGCTTGATCTCCCTCGAATTGTAGGAAGGATGCGTGCCCAGCAGTGGGCACACCATTAATAAGGGCTGAACACCTAAACATAAAAAAATAATCCACAAAATATTTTTTTATATAACGTAAACAATATTTTATTTAATATTTATGATATTTATCTTAAATATTAAATAAAATATTGTTATCTACACAGTGATAAGCGTGACATTATATTTTTCCTGAGTCGAATCTGTACATTAAATATATTTTTTGGGAAATCTTATTGAAATAATTATAGATACAGAGGCCGAATCTATAGTTTTTACTATTTTTGTCTGTCTGGGAACGCATCACGAGAATACCACTGGACGGATTTTGATGAAATTTGGTATGAAGATAGCTGGTTACTTTTTACTGCAGGAAAATATCTCATTTCTGAGAAAAAATAAAAAAACTGCAACGTGAGAGTATACTAATATGTAAAACCTAAGAATTTGTTTTTTGGTCATCTGAACGCGGGCGAAGCTGCGGTCAGTGCTAGTTTTAAAATAGTATACAAAATACAAATGACAATTTGTATACTGAGTGATATGTAATAAAATATGTCAACAAATAAAAAAAACCGACTGCATCTGCGACTGCGGAGTCATACACACACAGCATAAACATGTAGGTACTACTCGTACATATTATGTACGTCTCCGACTGCATAATACTATGTTCCTTCGTCAACTTGTTCTTATCCTTTTATTTATACCAAATTTCATCATAATCCCTCCAGAGGTTTTTCTGTGATGCGGTAACAGACAGACAGACAGACCAATATTCTAAATACTATAGATTCGGCCTCTGTATCGATAATAATGTTTATTTCAATAATTTTCCAAAAAATATCTAATGTACAGACAGCTTCGGCTTTGTTACAATTTTATTATATGTATAGACTAGAGACTCACCCTTGCTCCTCTCGGGTTTGTCCCTAGTTACTAGTTCAATAAGATTTTCCAAAAAATATTAAATGAATTTGACTCAGAATTTTATTATATATAGATATAGATTATTTCAAAACATTATTGTTTGGCTTCATGTTTAGTTCTATGACACTCTATATTATTCCTTAATCTAAAATAAATATATAATTATTAAAATAAAATATCAAAATACAATGAAAATAAGTAATATTCTAACATTATTTGATAACGATCAAAATTAATTGTTACAGGTTGCAGACAAGTGTAAGCGGTTCCTCGAAACGAATGCGACAAAAGTCACGTAACCTTTCGGGCATACGTTTTTTGAATTATCTGTACACTTGAATGATTTTTGCATGATAATATTTTTTATAATATTTTTTTAAATATTTGTTTGTGCATATATATAATTAAAAATAATAATATATACTTTCAAAATGTGATAATTTTCACATCCCACTGCATTTTGATTGACATTGTACAGTATTTTTTAAAAGGTTTATGAAATATTATAGCGTTATCATCGACAAGTAATGAGTTTATCGAAGATAGCATCAAAAACAGCAGCAATATTTTATATAAAATTTAGTATGCTTCACACATGTATATATTTGTGAGAAATTCCTATTTCAATTTTAAATTAATATATGACTTTATATTTTAGGTACATATATACATATATATATATATATATATATATATATATATATATATGACTCTGTAGTTATGAATTACATATAAGATATGTAGATATTTTTTCGATTCGTTCACAATACTACGTAATAACTTAATCATGTATAAATTCTAATAATAGGTTAAAATTGTTTTATTTACTAATTTTGACGAAAGCATATCAAATAACACTCAGTTCATGCCATAAAATTTATCAAAACAAGAGTTTGTTAACGCCATCTGTCTTCGAGTAGTGGACTTAACAAATGTCGATAACTTTGTACAAACAGTGTTTTGTCGTAATAAAGCAATTAAATTGCCTGAGTTAAGAGGAGAGCAATATCTTGTTCATTTTATTGGCTGGTCGGGATTCGCATTATAAATTGGGCAACCTTATTCTGGATACGCTCTATATTTTTTGTGAATAAAATAAATGTTATGTTAGATCACAAAATTTTTGTGAAGTAAATTTAAAATTTCAATTTTATGTTATTAATTAAATTGTACATTAAGTTTAATGTTTGGCATAATTTTAATATATATGTATGTTAGAAAGTATTACGTATGTTAGAAATATTTGTAATTTAGAGTTAAAATTAACTAAAAGCGAAATGTTTATTCTCGTTATTATTTTTGCTATTTGTCTTACAAATGAAGAACAAACACTATCAAAATAATATAAAATGTTTAAACTAAAATTAAGCCATACATTTGTCGATAAAAGTGAGTACGATAAGCGAATGCGAATGAATTTCAGAATAGGGGTGCGCGGTTGAATAACCTCTTAGTTTTCGGTGTGTACGGCGTTAGAATTGATAAGTGATGTCTAGAAAAATATATCGGGGTTTACTTCAAATACGTATGGACTCGCATTTATTTAGAAAAAATGTTTTTCTAATACAGAGGTTTACTTAGATTTTTACTTTTTGGTACAGTAATCCCATTATTAATATTATAAATGCGAAAGTTTGGATGGATGGATGTTTGTTACTCAATCACGCCAGAACGGCTAAACGGATCTGGATATTTGGCACAGAGACAGATTAATTATAGTTTGAAATAGCACATAGGTTACTTTTTATCCTGATAAAATGTACGGTTTCCGTAAAATACATTTGTTTTTGTTTTTCACTAGTGACGAACTCAAGCAAAGCGAGGGTGAATCGCTAGATTATAATATATTTTTGTATTCTACTTAAAATGATCATTTTAACAAGACTTCTATATGGGAATGACAATATCGGTGACTATTATTTAGTTTCAGTATATTACATGTCCGAAGGCAGCCCTGTGGAAACGCTTGGGACACCGAGTAAAGCGAGTTCAAATCCCGGGTCTCGCATATCTGATATTTTCATGTGCGAATCATTTCCAACATGATTACCACTTGTCTTAACAGTGAAGGAAAACATCGTGAGGAAACCTGCGTATCTGAGAGAACCTAGCAAGTTTTCAAAAGACATGAGAAGTCCGCCAACCCGCACTTGGCCAGCATGGTGGAATATGGCCTGATCCCCCACGTACTGAAGGGAGGCCCGTGCCCCGCAATGAGATGTTAAAAAAGGCTGAATGTAATGTATGTATGTGTGTATGTATATAACATGTCATATACCTGGATATGATACTGTCATCCAATACAACGACTATTGCTTAAATATTATACTCTTGAAATTCTACATACGTTTGTTACTCAAACATTTAAAATGACAAATGCGTTACAGAAACTTTTGATTACAAAGTAAAGTTGGTACTAATTAAATGTAATCAAAGAATCTAAACAAAAAATGAATTAATTAAAAATACAACCAATACTTAGTCCTGTCTTTATGAATACATTCAATTATCGAGGTGACGGGAAGAAAAAAACAACGTATAATCAACTAACTAGCTTTTGATTGTTTCCTCAAGTGATGCACTTTATAATTACAGTTTTTATTACTAATTGCCAAAAGCAGTCTTTGCCGGTTGGCAGGTGCTAAGGGAGGGGGCTAGGACGGCCGTCGAACTTTGCAAGACTAAAACATACATACAATAGAAAGGCTTATCTACATGTTCTGACGACAAGCAAATTTGAGCTTTAAACCCTTCAAATAGAAATTTATATCAAAACATTGCGGAAGTGGGATCATTGAGCTTGGAGCAATTTAATCATCCATAATAGAACGTGACAAGTGCAATTTTGATTTTTATTCAAATTTCATCTTTGTTGTGTTATGTTTTAGTCTATATTTGCTTGGATCTTATCTAAACATGGTTAGGCGGCAGATACTTCCTGGTCGGTCTCATCAATTAGGCGATTGGTCTGCTAATTTGTTAGGAAATGGGGGCAGATCACTCACGCGCAACGTAACTTAATGATTCATGATCAAATTTGTATTTGGTACAAGGTTCCAAGATTATGACCTTAAACACCATAGCCCCTGAAAAAAAATAAAAAAAATATTTCGTTAATTTTTACAGCTAAAATAATAATAAAAGAATTTATTTAGTTAGTTTTTCTTTTAGACAACTAAGATAATACTAGACTGCGATTTCTATGTATTCAGCCCTTTTTAACGTCCCATTGCTGGGCACGGGTCGCCCTTCAGTACGAGGGGAATCTGCGAAAATGCGAAGATGCGGAAATCTGATTTCTACACGATAACAATTTTTGAGTAAGATGTGGATGTCTATATTATAAAAATTAAGCCACTTATGAGGTGTTCAACTAAAACCCATCATCAGTAGGTAAATAGGTCATATGAAGGAGTACATAAAATGATGAATTGTAGAACGAATTATTTTTCAAAACAAAGGGCTAATGTGTCGAAATCCGTCACATTTCGAGACACGTGATAGGAATGTTTTGCGCATTATTTACGAAATATGTACACAGAATTTATACGATCACATTTATAGAAGAGTTGTTTAATTTTAAACTTTTTTCTACTTTATTTGTCACGGATGTTAAATTTCATGGTATACGCAACGTAGTTAAGAAGCGTAGTTGTAAATTATGACTTAATTAAAAGAATATTTATTGTGCTTTGCCAGAAACAACATGAATAAATATTAAAAAAAAGTAATTGAGAATCTTCCATTAAGAATATTATAAATAAAACTTTAATAAAGTGAAGGTTGGAGTAAAAATTTGAAAGTTGGCTTATAAAATATTTATCACTACATTAATTACTAGATCTTTATAAAATTAAATGGATGACACAATAATGTATAGTGCTTTAATTACTACTAATGATGTAAGTACGTGTTAGCGTTGTAGCTTTACTACAATTCAATAGATCTTTTTAAGAGCTGTATACTTTGTTTTTTTATATAACTTTATTGGTTGACGCGGTGCACGCCTATAAAGCTCCCTGTTGGCATGATTTTTTCCGATATCTTAAACAATCATCGTCATATTTCAGCAAATTTACATAAAATCTTAATGAATTATACACCTAAACTTGTTTGTGAATCACTTCGTCTATTGGTGAAAACCATATGGACATCCGTTCAGCAGTTTTTGAGTTTATCGCGTTCAGACAGACAGACAGTAGTTTGACAATCTTTTTCCTCGTAAAATAGACCTAAACACCTTTTGTAACCATACTTTTTCAAATAAGTTAAAAATGTAGTAATTGACTAATAAAAAAATAAATTTAATTAGGTAATTATTAAAGATCAAATAATAAAAATAAATAATTTCGATCTTTACTTACGTTACGTTTAAATATATTAATACGTGTTACGTATTATTAAGCTTTACAAAAGAAGTTTCGGGAAAGTTCTTGAATAGTACCACAATATATTTACGTACGCTCCACCAAAAGGGCTTAGTGTCGAAAGCCGCCACATTTTGGTCCGCGTGATCGGGATGTACAAACACCGTTAGTGAGTCAGGGAATGACCGTTTGACTTAATTCGACTGAATTTCACCCATTTGAATTTATAAGATGCCCTACAACAATCCATTATTTATTTCTTAGTGCATACATCTAATTGTAGCATGTATTTAGGCTGGAAGCATACAATAGAATTACCTATTTATTATATTTGACGCAGGAGGATTTAGTTACCTTTATCTGCTAGAATATAAAACCTTATTGCTGTTTAATGTCACTATGTTATGTGAACTATTTTTTTATTCGCGACTAGCATTGCACGCGGCACCGCCCGCGTTCAGATGACCAAAAACGTTCAGATGACCAAAAACCAAATTCTTAGGTTTTACATATTAGTATACTCTTACATTGCAGTTTTTTGTATTTTTTCTCAAAAATGAGATATTTTCCCACAGTTAAAAGTATCCTATACGTTGACCCGGATAACTAGCTATCATCATACCAAATCTCATCAAAATCCTTCCAGTGGTTTTTCTGTGATGCGGCTACAGACAGACAGACAAAAATTCTAAAAACTATAGAGTCGGCCTCTGAATCGATAATAATTTTTATTTCAATAAGATTTTCCGAAAAATATCTAATGTACAGATTCGGCTTGGTTACAATTTTATTATATGTATAGATTAATTTAAATATCGAGCAGAGCTAAGTTTCGAGCGGGGTCGAGACACCATCATGACATTCATTCGAGATACGTGGTTTAGTAAAGTTGGTTGATCATGGTGGATGATAGAGAGTTATGTTTTGATATGGTAGTTGGAAATCGATGATCGACGTTCCAGAACCCGCTGGTTCCACTAAAACATTAGAATTACCGTTTCAAGTTTATAAGAATGTGTTTTCCATGATTAAATTGTGTATTGAGCATTGAATACTTTATTATTTGAGCCCTGATAACGCCTACAACATTAGTCACTACAAAAAATAATGTTCGTAATATATGGATAACACGTCATTATATATTAATTACTAATTAAAAAAGTAATTACCTTTTAAAAATTTTACCTACTATTGTATAATATTTTTGTGATTTTTTGAAAACAACTCAAAAATTAAAAAAAAGGTATTTATATTGTATGTTCTAAAATAGAATCAATTCTAAAATATTTTGGATTTATTTTAAAATTGAAATTTATATCATTTCGAAAACATTGAGTCTTTCAGATATTTTAATAGTCAGTTGTTTTATATACAGCATCACATCTGTAATTGATGTTAGACTAATAAGAAAATATTTTAACTAAATCTTTTCAAACAAGAAAATATCTGCTTGAAATAGTACAGGTAGTTCTTACTTGTCATTAATTCGAATGGGATTTAGAATTCTAAATGTCTTTATTACCTATCCAAGGAGAGCCACGAAATGGCCTTAATAATTAATATAGCTTTTGTCAAAATATATTATTGCGTATTAATTGAAACTTTTAAATAAAAAAAAAACTTTTTATATTATTCATTCTATTTTGAATAAAAATTAACACCATTTTAGTATTTCGAGTACAGCCATCCTGTATATATATATATATATATATATATATATATATATATATATATAGCCATAAATTTATACTGTTTTCACTTTATTCTTATAGGAATCTTTATGAATAAGTAATTTATGGTTACTCTATGCTAATATTTTATGGAGGTAAAGTTTGTGAGTTTGCCATGTTGTAAGGGGTAATCTCTGGATCTACTAAACCGATTTAGATGAAATTTTGTAAGAAGATAGTTTGAGTCCCAGGGAAGGACATAGGATATTTTTTATCCCGGACATCATCCCTTAAGGGGGTAAAAATGTGGATGAAAGTTTGTACTGGGAAACAAGCTAGGGACGAACCCGAGCGAAGCGAGGGTGAGTTGCTAGTAAGTTATATTATTTTGGATATTACGATATGAAATGATGCTGATATATTATTGTTTTTTATTTTTTTTAATATAGTGTGAATGACCTGTCACGTGGCTCTCCACGTTGTACATTCGGCCATGCTCATGTGCAATTTAAATTCGATATATCTTTGTATTTGAAATCGATCTCCTTGAATAATTGCATGGGTTAAAAAAAATATTTTTTTTTGTTTTATTTTATATGTAATATTGATTACTTCAGTAATTAATCGATTAACAAGACGTCTAATTGAACATTAATCCAGTATAATTCTGCCACAAAATATTTGTAAAATACAATAGGTAGGTATGTATGTATAGTCTAGGTACATATCGTATAATAATAAATAAATAGTAGTTGTTTGAATTTTTGTTTTATATATATTTTAAATATAATTAATTTAGTTATATATGATACTATTAATTTAGTTATATATGATACTATGGGTAATTTACAACACTTCAATTTTCAGAATAATAAATGAAAGAAAAGGTTGACGGATGTTTTGTATATATATTCAAATTAAGACGTTTTCATTCACAATAAATTAAAAGATATTTTATCAAACTGAATATTAGCATTTTCTTCTAGAAGTTGCTGTACTTTTAGGTGATACTTGTTATTATTTAATTATAATTGGGTTTGAGAGTTCTTAAGTAGTTTAGAGTAAACAATATCATGTTAATCCATTCAAACGAAAATACAATTAATACACTATTCAATTTTTATGGAGACCTTTTACTTCCATGACACTATGTGCTTTAACGGATGACCACAGTACCGCCTCTACAGCTTAATTATAGCAGACTCAGCATATTTATATTGAATATACCCTACCTATGAACACAATTACATTTATTAAATACCTAAATATTAATATTATTTCATAGAAAGTTATAAATAATATTTTGTTTACAAAAACTTAAATAAATATTCAAATATTATTATAAGTAGGTACATATTTGTAATTCAAATAATTTCAATTTTGTTATTAAAATAGCGAGGTTAAATTCTAATTCAGTAAGATTTTGAAAATAATTGTATTCAGTCCTCTCTAACGACTCACTGCTGAGCACGGGTTTCCCTTCAATACTGGGGGAGACAGGCCATAACACCTCCAGGTAAATTTCTAAGAAATTAATTAAATTTCTAAGAAATCTACTGTTAACTGACACGCCGACGTGTCCGCGGTCGTGGAGGGATTCCACGCTGCATAATTGCGGGTTGGCGGAATTTACATATCTTTCGAAAATTGATAGGAACTCTCGGATATGACATCACAAGGTTTCCTCAAGTAGTCATGTTGAAAAATGATTCATACATGAAATTTCAAAGATGCGAGACAGGATTTGAACTTGTATCATTTGGCTTTCCGAGCGAGCGCTTTACCACTGAGCTACCACTACATATAAACTACGGGAATTTAAGTATTTTGACTTCAAAAAAGGACAAGACGGTCGTATTTTTTGTGCATGTAATGCATGTCTATGCCAATTTTAAATATAACGAATAAGTTATACTTCAACAGTATATGCTATTTATATATAGACAATTAAAAAAAATATATCATGTATATGTTTCATCTCAATGTTGCAGCTAATAAATACTACTTACCTCTAATTAATTTTTATACGAATATATTACTTTAAAGTGATATTTTAAATTGATGTGTTTTTTAAGTTAAAAATTAAATAATCAGTTTTCTGTAGATGATGAAATAGTGTAAGTAACACCTAACACTAATGTAGTGCATCCTGATATTGCACAATTGATACATTATGTATTGTCTAACAAAAGACAAACGTCGATTTCAGTACGCAAACGAATAGCTTAAGAGGTTGTTGGCAGGCATACGAAATAGCTATACATTTTCAGCAGCTATTTATTATTCTGTGCTTTATATTTCTATTTGCGTACTGTTTAATAGTTCTGAATAGTGTTTGAGTGTTCGTTTGTGAGGCTAAAAGTAAGTTATCTAAATTCTAAGAGCAGATTGAATATTTGAGCCTAGATTTACAGATTTGTGGCAGTAGGTACTAGTTCTTTTTTCCAACTTTTTCTAACCAGAATCATTAATCTGTGTAAGAAAGAATTGTTTTGGAGTCAATATTGCAGTTTGGTTTTAATGTACTTAAATATCTAATATCTTTATCTATACATATAATAAAATTGTAACTAAGCCGAATCCGTACATTACTTTTTTTTTGGAAAATCTTATTGAAATAAACATTATTATCAATACAGAAGCCGAATTTATTGTTTTTCGAATTTTTGTCTGTCTGTCTGTTACCGCATCATAGAAAAATCATTGGAGGGATTTTGATTAAATTTGGTATGGTGATAGCTGATTATCCGGGTCAACATATAGGATACTCTTTACCGCGGGAAAATATCTCATCTGAGTAATCTATACTAAGCGTTAAAACGTAATAAATTTTAAATCTTCAATTTTAGGAATTTTCAGTTTTTGAAATGCATACATTAAATATTAATGTCTGTGTGGAAATCTAACCCGATGCTAACGTACAAGACAGTCTAATCAGATAAACAAAATTGCAACACAATGAATGGTCTTCTTTAATATTGTACAAGTTATATCGATATTACACCGAATCTTTACTCGGGACTAGCCTTTAATTTACTTTTCCCTTACCCCGGTGCCAAAAAATCTTAAAATTTCTATCCAAAAAAACTCTTGCATCTAGCTGTTTCTTCGGGCTTTAGTAAGTTGGAAAATAATCATGGGGTACCTATTTTAAAATAAAAATCAGATTTCATTTTATTTATAAGCATAAATCGGTATAAAAACTTTGTCCTTCAAAAATTTTCAATGTTAGAACAAAGTCGCCAGTAACATATAGTCCAAGGTGAATTAATCGTATGTTACATAAACAAAAAAAAAACTAGCTAATTCACGTGAGTCGATCCTAAACTTCTTTGACGTTTGTCAGGCGACCTATATTTATTCAGGACCTGGGAAGATCGCTATTTGTGTTTAAGGATATACTGTGACGTGGTAATCAGACCTTGAAAAAATAAAGGCGAACACACACTTTTTTTAACCGTCGGTTACTTTATTTTTGTAAAAGTGAAATACATATTAAAAAAGGCAGTGGTAGCCCAGTGGTAACGCGCTTGCACTTCATTAATTCTACGCTGTCCTAAAATAAATTTAAATAAAATTCCTTCTTACTATTATATTCCAATAAGCTACCTACATGCTCAATTTCAGCTTCGAAGATCCAGTAATTTTCGAGTTTTCGTGTTTAGTCAATGAGTGAATAAGTGATCTTTCGCTTTTACGTATATGAATGGAAGATTCTAAAATATAGTTCTAAAACTGATTTGTCGCTCGTTTATAAAGAAATTTTAACTTATAATCGACTATAATAGAATGTATCAAATTCCTTGGCTTTCTTACAGTACTTTTCTTTTCACTCTGTGTTTGTTTATAGAGAACATATATTGTAATGGTATGCTGAGAAACTGGTCAACACCGTCGTATTAAAATTTCATATCTCAAATTTTACATTGGAATAACAAAATATATGTTACATATACGGTAAGCTTTAAATTTATTATAAGTGCGCTCTGCAGTTGTGGTACCTATGCATTAGCTCCTTTAGTCTGTTATACAGATAATATAAAATATTTTTAATAAATTTTGTGACACTTGCTAGTACACATTACTCCACGAAAACGTTATGTAATAAAAATAGGTATACATATATATATATATATATATATATATGCTCTTTATTGCACATAAAAACAAAAATACAACATATTAGAGGGTCTGAAACTAAAATGATTGAAGATTACATTTTTAATATAAATGTTTGTATGTGTGTGTTGACGTTAAAACGGCTGCACGGATTATGATGAAAAGTACACAGATATGACCGACAAACTATGATCTGAAGAGGTACATACCTAGTCTACTGTCAGGCACTGTGCCGGATTCAACCTTAGCGCCACCCCTGGGCGTATTAAAAATGCCGCTCTATTTTAGAAATTTTGCATAAAATGGGTAAAGTTTTGAATAAGTTTTTTTAATTATATTTTTTTTGAAAAATAAAAAACAATCGTTTATAAATGATTTCAGTTATTGGATTTTTTTTAATATATCATTTTTTGGAAAATAAAGAAAGTGTTTTCTATAACTTGAAGAGATTTTTTTTCTACCCTCCGAATTTCACTGACCCTGAAAATTTGTCGCCTTGGGCACTAGCCCCGAGAGCCCATAATGTAAATCCAGCGCTGGTCAGGCACGTAAAGACTCACCCGAGCGCTGCGAGGGTAAAGTCGTTAATCGCTATGATTCATAATTATGGAAAATTTTAAAGGTTCCACACAAGTCAGTATCGATCTTAAAAGCATGTAAATAAATTCAAATAATTGTTCTTGTCATTTAAAATAAACATGAACGGTGGATCTGAAATGTTAGGGTATATTTACGAAGAATGTCCTGGACAATTGCCTCTACTAATACAATGTAAATAAGCGATTATGAATGTTTGTTCTCTTTGCTTTATTTTAATAACACGTGACTATCTCTTTGGATATAACATGGATATCCTTAGAGCCCCCGTACACTATAGACTTTTTATCAGCTGATAGAATTATCAGCTGCGTTCGATAGACGGTAGTGGTAGCCCAGTGGTAACGCTCTTGCTTGGGTAACTTAATGGAACGGGTTCAAATCCCGGGTCTTGAACTACTGATATTTTCATGTGCAAATCATTTTCAACATGAATACCACTGGTCTTACGGTGAAGGAAAACATCGTAAGGAACCTGCATGTTTGAGATAACTTAACAAATTTTCAAAAGAGATGTGAAGTCTGCCAATCCGCACTTGGTCAGTGAGGTGGACTATGGCCCGATCCCCCTCTTATTGAAGTGAGGCCCGTGCTCAGCAGTGAGACATCAAAAAGAGCTGAATACATATATCGATACTGAATCATTATACTCTTAATCGATTCTGTAACCGAATAATTATGTTGATGACTTCAAATAAACCGTCAGCCAATAGAAATTCTTTAATATGCGAGGTCTCTTACACTTTTTTCTGCAGTTGAGATAGGTATGTGCTTCATAAATAATTTGTTACGTGAGGATAAAAAAATTGACTTTGTTTTTTTTTATTTTGATGTTATTATGACGGCTTTCAGACGTCATCTTTTTCAGTGTAGTCAAAAAGACTGTAGGTGATGTAATTTCAGCATAGCACTTTAATAGCTTTTATAATCATATTAGCTTTAATACTTCTCGATTCTGTTTAGACACTTGCAAAGACACTGTTTAAGTATATCTTAAAATCAAAAGAGTCTTGAAAGTGACATCACCTTCACGAGATGAAGATTTTTATGTACCTCTTTGCTTATTTTACTCACATATTCATTTAATTTTTGTGCCTCGTGAAAATTTATTTTCAGCACATTATGAAAAATGGTTCATTTAAAAGTTTATCTGAAAATACATAAATGCAATGAACTGCTTGAATTATTTTTTATAAATTTAAAGGTGAAATGATCACGTCCGGTACATTCATATATGGAAAATGAGCCTTTTTTCATGCGCAAATCATTTATACATCTCGCCGAGATTAGGTATATGGGATATTTTTAAAAAGTTTTTTTCGTAAGTATGTACATATATTTAATATCTACATGTATTTAATTGCAGATTTTTATTGAATCTATTTAAAAGAATGGCATTTTATAAATTTAAAATGAATAATATTTTTAGATTTACAGGAAAACTTAACATTTTAAATAAAACTATTCATTTTCCTTTTTTTTCATTTTTGGTTCCCGCCGTTTCGAGTTCTGTATGTCAATCATGGTAATATTAGAGTGGAAGAGGAAATCAAATACACGAAACGAATTTATTAATATCTAACAATTTAGGGCTACACTCTGCTAAATCATTATGCAATTCCGTTTGCCGTCAGCACAAATCGGCGAAAATTGGCAAATTTTGTCAGCGGTGGAGGCATATAATTATAGAAGCCTCCACCATTGACGAAATTGGTTAGTTTTTCGCTATAGAGTAAAGACTGAATTGATTTGTTAAATATCTACGTATTTTTAATATTCTAGAATTTTTCAGAGACTGTCTTATATTGAGAGCAGTTTTCATGAGAGGAATCCATATGTGGCTCAACATAGGGCCTCTCAAACCATCATGATCTTCATCATTAATAATTTTGACTTATTCCGGATACTTTAATAATAGAAGGAAGGTTTATGGCGTTATAACCTTATAATATAATAAATAATCACTATATTTAACCTTCATAGGATCCTTTGATGGTATACTTTATAACTTTGTAAATTTTTTTACAAAATTGTTATCCTTTCAAACAGATAAAGCTGCATCACATTTTGTAAACAAATATTTAAGCTATTATTAATCTAAATATAAATATTGTATTTAATATATGTATGACATGGTGGCTGATACATGCGCAATATCCAAAGGGGTCATGTAGAGATAAATTTTAATAAATCACCACAATTCCCTACATTGTTTCTTGTGAAACAAACCTTCGGATTATAGCTATTTATTTAAATTTAACGTATAGCAGCGACCCTACAAATAATAATAATGCCCTCCTGACCGAATTTCGCTCACGTAACCAATCGTTCTGAGATAATCCACGCAGGATAGGTATATTATAGAGCACGAGTACTCGTATATGCAATTTCTATTCTCTTATTATCTCTTACCAACGTGATATATCACTTAAGTATTTATATAATTATTTTAATACACTATTAACGATAAAAAAGGAACTTTTTAAATCGGATTAGTAGTTTCTGAGATTAGCGTGTTCAAACAAACAAACTCTGCCTCTTTATAATATTATACAATACAAGCGACTCACCCTCGCTTCGCTCGGGTTCGTCCCTTTTTTTTTTTTTTAACGTTGGGAAATGCATTTACGCACGAGGTGTGGGACTCACCGGCAAAGCCAGTACTACCCACTAAAACCCAACAAAGCCTTCCCCCGTCTTAATGGGGCGTCGCAGGATCGCTTACGCATTCAACTACGACGCCCCGACGGCAGGTCTGCCGAAGCAGACCACAACAACCACGGGGTTGCTCCAAGGTCCACTCTGCTATCAGAGAAGTACCTGGAGCAACCCGCATGGTACACCGCCCTCCGAAGAGGGCCGCCTCCCACCGCCCACCGAAGTAGGCCACCTCCCTGTGCGTTTCTTGGCTTCGCGCCCGGTTGGGTTGCCGGGCACTCTGAGCCCCCCCACCACGACAAGGTGAACGCACGTTGGGGGGGCGGGTTCGTCCCTAGGTTGATTCCCCATACAAACTTTCATCCCTATTTTCACCCCCTTAAGGGATGATTTCCTTCCCGGGGTCTCAAATTATCTTCTTACCAAATTTCATCTAAATCGGTTTCGTAGATTCAGAGATTATTCCCTATAACGTCACAAGCTTACAATTCACAAATTCACAAATATTACCTCTTTATAATATTAGTATAGATATAATCTAAAGTATTGAAATACCAGGTTCTGAAAAACTGAAAATTGCTTATAAAAACATAAAATTAAATTATCAATTTACAATATTGATTTTTGATCACGTTACAATTTCATCATGTGTTTAGAATACACATGTTACCTGATATGCATATACCGTACACATAACGATTCGCACTGTTACTTCAATGTTTTAGTAAATTTTAAAGCAAAATATAGTGATTAACATTTACTTAGTTTTAATTTCATGGAGTGACTACAATTTTTAAAACTAAGTGTCCATATATTTCCATTGTGCATGCATAAACTGTCGTGTAATTCATACATTGCATTTAAAATTTTATGTTGTTGCATCACACGGAGCTATTTTTAATTTCTAATCTATTCGATTATACTTTTACATTGCAATGTGGCATTCGTTGTAGGTTCTCCTTTTTTCAGCTGCTTTCTTAAAAATTTCATCGTAAAATTAAAATATATCCTTTATCCATATTATATTATTATATTAAAAATATAGACTTCCAAACAGATTTTCATAGAAATTGGTATGGAGGTGCTTTGAATCCTGCGAAAAGATATAGATTTCTTTTTCGAAAAATTTATTGGTATTATAATCTGCTTATAATTTGAGATTCGGCATTTATTATTATTTGCCATATTTTTTTTTCTTCGTGTTGCTGTGTGTTTGTCTTATTCATTCGCAATAAATAAGTACAAAAATAGTAGGCTACAAAAATATACGTTCGCATCTAAAAATTAGGTTCTTTTCTATTATATTAGCTCTCATCTAAATTACCCCATATTTGTATTTTTTTATACGAACCATATCAAATTACTTCTTTATTAACTAATCTCGCTAACTAAATAATATGTTTTACTTATATTTTTTGTAATATTACACATTTACTATGACTTCTGCAAATAAAACGTTCATTTAAATTATCATTAATCACATATTTGTATCTTTTGGCACACACAATAAATATTTGTGAAATGCTATAAAAGTAGGATTTGTTACTTATTCTATCATTAATAATACTCAAAGTATGTTAACATATTGCAAGTCTATTGATCGTATAATGCTTTTGTTGAGCGGGCTCGAGGCAGGCTGCGCTCGCGCCGAAAGGCAAGGTGGAAAAAATTTACATGAATGACCATCGTATATACATGACGTTCTTTATTATTTTATTGAAATAATATTATGAATATATGATAAAGGGTTGGTATTTGCTTAGTTTACAAAGAAATATATGGAGGAATAATTTTATATTAGACTTACCTAACTTATGAAGTTATTTATGAATCATAATTATCTTGCCTAATTAATATTCTATAAAGAATTTTATTAGTGACAGTAGGTATATAGTACATTCGACAGTAGAATATAGGTTGATAGGAGTATAACATTTATCCTAATTCAAATCCAAATTATTAAAAAAAATGTGTTTCGAATGTGAGATCATTCTGTATATGATGGTTGTGTGGCGAGGCGGTGGAGGCAATGACAATTAGGACAAGAGCTTATAATTCGCAAATCGACACGACCGCCCCGAAAGAGTAATGTGCGGAGTTATAAAAGTATTTACAAGACGCTACACCGAAATCTATACATATAATAAAATACTAACTTAGTGAAATCTGTATATTAAATATTCTTTGGAAAATCTTATTGAAATAGTCATTATTAACGATACAGAGGCAGAAATCTATAGTTTTAAAAAAAATTGTCTGTCTGTCTGGGAATCATGAGAAAACCATTGAACAGATTTTGATGAAATTTGCTGTGATGATAGCTGATTATCCGGGTCAACATACAAGATAGTTTTTACTACGGTAAAATAGAATCTCATCTCTGAAAAATCTATGCTAAATGTTAAAACGTAACTAAGGACGAACCCAAGCGGAGCGAGAGCGAGTCGCTTGTTAAGTAAATAAATGAAACAGATCATGCATACATTTTGTGTGTAAATGAAATGGTTAAACAAGCTTAAAATAATAATAAAAATAAAGTATACATATGTATGTAGTTCTTATTAGTAATTTTAACCATATCTGTTAGAATAACTTATAATTTTATATTCATATGAATATAAAATTATTTTAATTAAAGTATAGTATCATAAAATAATATATGAATATTCTAAATATTAATTCCATCTATGTTCAATGTTTTTTGTTCTGTGGCTTATAGGCGTGCCATTTGGTCATAATTTACTTCGCCAATGTCGTGTAGTACGGAGAAGATACGGTAGAGATTGAGAATTGATCGATTTAAAAAGAGATATTCACACTGAGGACTTAAACCTTATTTCTTTTATAATTTTTAATATCGTCGACAATACTTTCGTGCATCTCCACGTGGGATCAGTCACGGCCACAATGTGGTCAGTACATGAAAAAGAAAGGTCCGTCAAGAAAAAATACAGGATTAAGCCTTAACCCATTCTTTTCCTCTTCCAGTTGTCGTGGACATGATTTTTTATCCAAATTACGAATAGGCTCGAGTGCTTAAGAGAAGATCTTATACGTTTAATCGATACCGAATTATCGATATTTACTATTTATATATTTCATGTTATGTAATTTACTTTATGTAATGTGATTGTTTATTTACAAATATATTTCTTAATAGTTGGCATATTTTTTTAATTTCTAGTGTTAAAGAAATTTGATTATTTTTGTATAATACTGCCGATGTTTAATCAATCATGTAATATTATTAATTTGCAAAAAATCGACTTTCTCATTCAATGCAATCAACTGGCATGACTGTAGACATCAAGTATTAAAATACATACATTTCTATCACACAAGATATTTAAAAAAAAATTGTGTGTATACTTATGTACGCACGTCAGAAGTATACTTCTTTGGCGTAACAGAACAAAAATAGCTAATGATATTAATCTCTTATGTCACAACTCTCTGTTTGTAAAAAAATACAGCTAACTTTATCATATCGCTTTTTGGCTGTCGGTATGTGCGCGCATCGTATAAATTTTACTCTCATTTTTTTTTCCAAAAGTGCCAAAAGAAGTATAACTTAAAAATAATATTCCTAAAATATCGATAAAATACAAGTCTCGTCTCTTAAATGAAAAGTCCACGGAACTAGCAAGGTGCTTAAATGACCACCGGGTATACAAAAAAGAAATATGGCCACAAAGTGAACAACACAATTGCATACTATGATGGATAGCCAATGCTGCTTAAGCTTGTACGACATCAATGCATGGTATATTTGTATGGAAAACGTATTTTATCACATTATATTAAATTATTTGTAAAGTTTTTTTTTTTTCCTTGTTAACTGATTTTAAAGGTTTGGATAGGGCTACAAAGTGGGTTCGATTTTTATACCAGATTTTTCACAATGTAGAATATAATTAAGATATATATATTTTTTTTTTCATACAAATCAAATATTTATGATTTCTAATCAATATTCAGATTATTATCATTATACGTATAAGTAATAAAAAAAATGAGTATTTTGTTTTGAAAACTGCATATTTTTATAGAAAAAGCATATTTTCGTTTTTTTCTATAATAAACGCTTATTTTACTTTTGCCATCCAATTTCCTTAATATTATGTAAAAGAACATTAAACAACCGCAGCAATTAGTCATCTATTAATAACACAGAATAAAATAATTATCAGATTAAAAATCACTTTGATTTTTTCCAGTTCATCTGATACTTTATATATTTTCATTTAATTAATTTTAACCTTAATACATTTGGACTCTAAAAAATATTATTTATAATAATTAAAACATTAGCTATAATAACAAAAGCTACTTCCATATTATTCCAAGCACAGTGTCACATTCTGACCATGACTGACAAGCATGCAGACATGCGTGCCCAACTATTTGCGATTATACATTTACAAACAAACCTATGCATCTATCAAACACTTATTACAGAGAAGTATAGAACATTTTTGTTAAACAAACAACAAACTAAATAGGTTTTATTTAAGTATGTTGTAGCCTATCTTGTTCCGATACACGTGCCTATTGAAGTGACCAATATTTATTGGCCATACGAAAGTTTTTTCTATGTTGCTTTACATTGTTGATAATTTTATTATCAATATGTTTTACGCTTATTTTTAATACATAAATTATTTTTAACTTTTAGAAAATTCCTTAACGTCTTTCTTTTAAAACTTTTAAGTTATTTGTAATTATAAGTACGTACTCTAAACATACAAAGGAGTTATATACATTTTTACTGCTATATTAAAATGCAATAATATGTTTAATATATTAATAAAAATCCAGAAACAAAACGGTTAATTGCTGCAATTAGATTCAGCAAGCACTTTCATTAATGCGTTATTGAAGTGCTGTATTTTCTTCTAATATTCCGCACAGTGCTGCTTTTGCCTAGTTTCCTGGACAAAAAATGCCACCCAAAAAACGTAACGCGCATTTCTTTCGCGTTTTAAACTACAAAATTGTTCTAAAATCATTCTTTGTCAGTAGCGCAAATTCAAGTGAGGATATTAGTAGGATTGTATTAAAATTCTTTCTTGGGTGGCAGCTACTGTGGATGAAAGGCTCGAGTGGTCTTTAGCATATTTATTTAAAGGATTACGCGGATTACCTCAAAATGTTAGCTCGCTACTTTGCTTTGTTAAGTGTTTTCTTACGAGAAAGCTTTCGTTGTACACAATTATTTATTTAGAACTATTATTAAGGGTTATCTTTTTGATCTTTTAAAGTAAGGAAATCGATGACAGCCGTAAATGTAACAAAATATGTAAATAGTGTAAATTAATATATATCAACAAATATTTTATTTATTTTTATTTATTTTGTGCTCGCTTTTTATGCTTATTTGCGGGATAGTAAATATAAAATATTTTCCTATACATTTGTACATAAGTATATGTATGTTTAAAATATTAACATAACCATTCAAAAAGAGTAAAACGTAATATATTTTAAAATTGTCACGGAAATAATAAAACCGAAATCTTTTAAAAAAAATGGATGGACGCGGCGCTAAGTTCCCGAAACGATAATCCCAGTGGAGTTGCAACTCTTTGGTAGAATGCCATGGCTTTATTCTCTTTGTCCACATAATGTTTGAATGGACAGCATTATGCGTGTGTAATGTGTAGGAAGCTATTGAGTTCAATTGTCTACGCTTCAGCGGTCATTCTCTATTTATATTAACATAAGAAAGTGGGTGCTGCTCATGTTTACTATATAATAAACATGTAACGCATTTTGAACTGTATTGCTTAAGTTTATGTACTATTTTTGCTTGCAAAATAAAAAAAATATATTTATATACTAATTTTGTATTATAATAAATAGATATAAAATAATTTGAAATTAAAAAAGAACCTCGGGATTCTTTTTCTAACGCAAAGTATTAACTATTAAGTACAATGGTGACCATCCATGGTCCGTTTGCATTACACATACGAGGAACCAAACATATGATGGAATCGAAGATTTTGGATTATAAATGAAAATAATAATAATAAATATGTTGGGACATTAACACACAGCACCATCTAGTTCTATGGTAAGCTACGAAACTTGTGTTATGGATACCAGATAGTTGATACACTACACTTATATAACTTTAAATACATACATATTATAAATATAAACACCCATGACTGGAGTACAAACATTCGTGCTTATCACACAAATTAATGTCCCCAGAGGGATTCGAACCCGCGAGCGCTGGCACAGCAAGTAGGGTCACTACAAATTGAGCCAAACGTACCGTCAAATTATAATACTGACTTTGTTTGATTTACGCGAATATTTGATTATGTTATATAAATATGTAGCGATTTTAGTCAAAGGGGTCAATCTCAGTATGACTAGCTGACGCAGCTAATATTATAATACGGCCTTGTGTGGTAGTCGTTTATGTACAGGAAAATCCTCTATTTCTCATTATCGTAATCTGGAAGGACAGTAATCTGATACTATTGAAGAGATATGAAGCCCAACGACTTTACAGTGCTTTTTGATACAAGTACAAACAAACTGCGCAACTGTCCAAATCCTGGTACTAAAAGAACTCCTTTTAGCGGACCCTGGACTCAAGCCACCATGGCAAGCCATGGATCCTTATGAAATTCAGACGTAAAAGGTAGCTTTTAAAAATATCAAAGATTCAAAGTATTTGAGCCTTTATTCTGAAAGCTATCTTTTGTGTATGTATGTATATATGTTATAATAATACAGAAGTTAAAATTAGTCATGTCATGACATGCAGATTTTTAGTCATTTAAGTAATAAAACATAATACATACATAATATGTATGTACATGTAACAAAACAAACATTTTGGTGGAAGACTCACTAAGATGATATCTTATAAAGCAGTATAGAAAGTGTTAAATGATTCACACATTCAACTGGTACGAGGATATCATTCACTATAATATAACAAGTGAAAGATGATACTTAAAAACATTTGAATCTCGAGTGCGAGCGGTCAATGGCACAGTTAAAGTTTCGAGTATTGCCATGACTCAACGGCAGCGTTAATTTGAGGCTTTATAATGTAAATTAGCGAAATATTTTCCGCATAATCGTATTTTTGTGTGTCAGTCAGACAAAGAGTTTTGTGCTTTTTGGTAATGGGGTCAGTATTGTTTGTTCTAATGATTTGTTTTAAACAGCAAGCAAAAAGTGTTTGCAATTGCTTTGTATAGGTATACATATTTAGGTATTCTAGAAATAAGCCTGGACTAGTGAAAATTATTCACTTCTTATAAAATCTGTACATAAATCTCAACATATCCGAGAGCTAAAATTCAAGTCTTACTTTAAGCTTTAATTGTTAATAAAAAAAAGCAATCTATGATTATTAAAAAGTCAGTGACATTACAGAAAATGTCATTGCAATTATTAATCGTACATTCAGTTTTATTACCGACAATTACCGAATTATTCACGAAGCAGTTCTTATCTATCTCGCATCACGTGATACCTCATTGGAAGCTGACTTAGGACATTGAATGATTTTAGTCTATTTGATCGACTTTAAAAAAGAAGGAGGTATTCATTTCCTGTTTTCCTTATATTATGATATTGTTTGTATTTTCGCGTAAAGTATTGATTTATACAAATTTCAAGAAATTATTCCTACTCCAAGGGTGATTTTTTGTTGTGTATCACACAACAAGTTATTATATAGTTATTTTGAAATAATTTTTATTTAATTATTTATTAGAATTATTTAAAAAAATGGTTACGCTTAGGTTCATGAGAATAGGTTAAATATAATGCGAAGTACGAAATACATATTTATATAAAAGCAATGTACGTATTTGCAAAATATGCGATATTTTTCAAGACATAAGTCAACGAAACTGACTACAACCTATACTTAGAGCAATTTAACTTTATTTATAATGAGTAGAAAAGCTTGTTTATAGGAAAACAGTTTTCTAGTGCAGTCACGGAAGAGAAAGCTAACCGGAACATAGGTACGAGTCAGATTACTGGAAATGCGATGCCTAAGTTTAATCTTTTACAGATTATTATTAAATATCATCCGGATTTCATTAGTTCAATTTCAGAGGAAAGATCTTTTGTATTAATTACATTTACATTCATTAGCATCAAAAAATTGAAAGAAAATGACAAAGATATGTATTTCCCTAGTCATTGCCCGCAGCTCCGCTGTTAAGTGATAGGGGATAAAACATGGTATATTGTCCGCTTCCGTGATGTTATTTATGTCCTGTCCCCATGCGGTTTAAATTTGAAAAAATAACAATGGGATAGAGTTATTTTAACATTTATAATATTAGTATTGATATGAATTAGTTTTAATTTTTTATAACAAAATTTGCCAGACTTATATATTAGTTACCCATTTTATCCTAAGTCCTGTTTATTTCAATTTATTAAGAATTCAAAATAATATTTGTATGTACTATCTTTATTAGTTTACGCCCTTTTAGTTTATATTTTATATATGAAAGATAAAATAGATTTAAAATAATTTTGTAGCATAGCAAATAAACAGTTTGAAATAGTATGAATAAAGTAGCATTACCAGCAAGTGTAGTTGAAGCCCGAAGTGATATTACTGGTGTTAAAGTCTAATGAGTGGGTAGTGCTTACAAATTAACTTGCTCAGGTCAAAGACTTGCGGTACAACACAAATATGTTTACTTATAACAAAAGTTTATCGTTATCTACGGTGCGGAAAATTTTATATACTTTTAAAAAATATAAATATAACAATTTTATACTAATAATAAATTGATTGAACATCAGACAATGATTGTCACAAAATAATATCAAAATTATAAATATTGTAAAGTCAATGTACCTAATAAGGTATAATTACTTGTATTTATGATTCAAAACCAATAAATAAAAGGCAACATTTTACAAAAACTTGCTACATTAAAAAAAATAGCATTAGATCAAATATTTTAAATCCCAGTGTAGGATTTTCAACTTTTTAGTTAAAACAACAAATAAACATAAAAGAGAAAGTACACAATAGCTGATTCATGGTGAACTTAATGGTAGAGCGTTCCTGCTGCGCTATAAATAGAAAGTGGGACAGGATGTCTATCTAGACATATCTAGGCATTTCGCTTGCCTGGCAAGGTATTAAAATATTTTATGTTTTAAACTTACGATAGTTTATATCTTGTTTCAATTAACAGTATCAGAAATGCAATTAAATTTTAAGTTGTGCTTATAATATCATTCTACAGTTTACTGCAACTTAGCTCGAATTATTTATGTTGTTATATAACGATATTTTTAGCGTTCCATATATTTGATAAGAACGAAATCTTCTGCCTGTTTGTTAGTCTGTCATGGTCTATTTTCTTCTAACCTAACAACGAAAAAAAACTAAATTTAGTTTAGGTACTATTACTACGAGTACTCATGAAACCTTAGGAATGAGTTTCAGAACAAAAGCCATGCGTTGCGGATTTTCAGACGCGCAGGCTGTCGAGCGCGTATTTTAAGGTAATTAAATAGACAAAATTAACACGATATTATTTTATTAATTATATAAAAAAGGCAGTGGTAGCCCAGCGGTAATGCGCTCGCTTGGAAAACCGACTGAAATGAGTTCAAATCTCGCGTCTCTAATATTTTCATGTGCGAAAACATTATTACCACTTGTCTTACTGTGAAGGAAAACATCGTGAGGAAACATGCTTGAGAGAACCTAACAGGTTTTCGAAAGACATATTAAGTCCGCCAATCTGCATTTAACCAGTGTGGTGGACTATTCTCTATTCCTCCTCGTACTGAAGGCGGGCCCGTTCCCAGCAGTGGGATGTTAAAAAGAGCTGAATACTATATTTTTTATTTCAATTTTTTCTAAAAAAAAAACACGTATCGTAATATTTAATTGCAACCAAAAAAATCTATTTAAAAATCATTAAAAAGTAATTATATGTCGTATATACTATTTATTAAAAAAAATATATTACGAAAATTGATTAACAATTGGAGAAGATTGAGTACTTCCCTTTTTTAACTGGGTTAAACATAAGTTCTACTATAAGACTACTAAGATACTTTCGTTCGAAACTTCTTTCAAGAAGCATAAAACTTCTCTTGTACAAAACCTTACTAAGACCCATACCCATACCCATACCCATACTCACCTACAGTTCCGAATGTTGGGTGTTGAGCAAAAAAGACGAAAATTCCTTGTTGGTATTTGAGCGGAAAATACTAAGACGCATTTTCGGAGCTGTGATGGAAAATGAGAGATGGCGAACGCGTTATAACCACGAGCTATACCAAATGTACGATGAGCCAAACATAATTAAGACCATAAAGATCGGGCGCCTGCGTTGGGCAGGGCACGTGTTGCGAATGGACGAGGCCAGAGTACCCAAGCGCCTTTTAGAAGGCCGACCGGAGGGCCGCAGAAGTAGAGGCAGGCCCAAGCTCAGATGGTTGGACGGCGTCGAACAAGATATCAAGATCTTGGGAGTAACAAGTTGGAGAAGGAAAGCCTATAACAGATCGGACTGGAGAGCTTTGCTGGACCAGGCTAAGGCCCACCCGGGGCTGTAATGCCTCAGATGATGATGAAACATAAGTTCTAGAATATGTTTTTACATGGCTAATTAAAAAGTGAACAAGAATTTGTACTCGGTTATTCCTAACCTTACTGACGGATATTGGTGGTTGATTCCTTAATACATCGTTAATGTATTTAGAATGTAATGTGAGTAGAGAAGCAAGTAATTATAAACTTAGTGCTAAAAATCTATATACTAATAGGCAAAGACAAAACAGTTCATTACGTTTTTCTCCTGTGTTTGTCAACCGATTATCTTTTTTTAGGATTTACTTATGAGCTTTAGTTTTATCAATATTTTTTTCCGATTCGACTCAGTCTGCCGCTACTGCGCCAAAGATGAGATGAGAAGATGTGTGAGAAAGGTGTGTGCTGAAATTAATCAATTTATTTTAAAGGTAACATTACAGATAATTAATTCCAAGACGTAATAAATTAGTCTAGATCTGGTATTAGAGTAAAGACGACAGCTGATAGAAGGAAGTGGAAGAAGGAAATGTTATATTGACCCTATATGCCGTGGGATAAGGATAACAAGAAGAAGGTCGTTAATGAAGAAACAAATGCTATTTCATACTACAACAACAGACACTGAATTTCGGATTATGAGAAAAAGTTATCTCTCAACTAAATTAATATATTATGACTCAATTTTTAAGTGAAATATGACTAAATAAATATATAATTGTAAATTGAGCTATTTTATCGTACGAGAAACTTGTGTCTGATATGCAAAATCAACCCTAATGATAACAGCGTATAAGATTACTTATTTTTTAAAGTTGGTTAGCAATATTCGTCAAAATATAATCTGCTCAAAATCCTCATATCTATTTCTGTTCTCACGAAGTAAAATAATATTTCTAATCACGTGCAGTATATCCGTTTTGATGTAACTCTTTAATTAGCAATGTCATTTCCATGTGCGTACTTGTCAGGGACGACGAAAGTGTGTTAGTTATTCAGGGTTATTTTATTGTATTTTCGTATAGATTTCGTATTATATTGAAAAAGCTTTTTGAATTTGTGTATGAATAATGAATTTTAAATATAGGGAAGCCCATATAGTTAAACAGGTTTGAATCCCAGGTTTCGCATTTCCAATATTCTCATGTGCGAATTATTTTTCTCTCACATTGAAAGGAGGCCCGTGTCCAGTAGTGGGACGTTAAGAAAAGAATGAACACAATGAATAATAAAAAAAAACAAACTTTAAGTTTATTATATGATGATAAAAATATATAGGTATAGTGTAAACATATATTCCAGGATAAGTAACTTTATTTTCAATATTAATGAAATCTTTATAATGTATATAAAACAGATTAACTAGCACACTTTTCATTGACACTAATTTAACAAGATCGAGAAAAAAAAATCGTATCCGTGGGATATTACTACTGCGTAATGAAGGGTTTAAACAGAGTTAAGACAAGATAGGTGCTAGATTTGGATAAAATTATTTAATCTGAATTTAACATACTAATATCGTGTTATAAAAAAATAAAGACATGCATGTATAAGTTATTGTTATACAAAAATCTTCAAGAGTCGTGTCTTCGGGTCCCACAAAGGCCGGCAACGCACTCGCAACTGGTCTTATGTTGCGCATGTCTATGATCGACGATAGCTACTTACGAGTACCATCAGGTGGATAGTTTGCTCGTTTGCCCCCTATAACTATAATAAAAAAGAAATATTACACACCTAGTAATTAGTAGGGACAAATTAAAAAGGAGACTATGATACGTATTTGCTATTCTTATCCAGAAAGGACTTTCTTTTATAAGTTTTGTACTATTAAAAGAAAAGTGTAAACTAATTCAAGATAAATCATTAAAATAAAAAAAGGTATACACACGTAAGAAGTTATACTTCTTTGGCGTAACAGAACAAAAATAGCGAAAAATTTCATCCCGTATATCACAACTCTCTATTTGTAAAAGGAATGCAGCTAACTTCATCATGTCGCTTTTTGGCTGTTGGTGTGCGCGCGCATTGTAACAATTTTAGTCTCGTATATTTTTTCAAATGTGCCAAAAGAAGTGTAAATTCAAAAAATCAGGGGCCATTGAAACACCTAAAAAGTTTTTATACGTGTTATTAAGTGCGAATTAACATAAAACGGTTTTTTTTTAATTTAACGGGTATATTAAAACTACTCGTAATTTCGCGTAGTAAAATTCTCTCATAGTATTTATGACATCGGAAAGGATACATACATCCATACTTTAATAAATGTTAAAGCGTGTTTGTTTGTTTGTTTGTTTGTTTGTTTGTTTGTTTGTTTGTTTGTTTGTTTGTTTGTCCTTCTTTTACGTCGAAACGGAGAGACGGATTAGCGTGATTTTTTGTGTGGAGATGGAGGACAGGAGAGTGACATAGGCTACTTTACCGCGGGAGACTATCTAACTCCCACGGGAAAACACGTTATACGTAACATAGATTTTTGTTTTTATCTAAATATTATAATATGTATGTATGTTTAATCTTTTGGAAAATAATCAGCATAATAGCTTTTGGCATTTTTTTTACTAATAATAGTCTCTGTTCAAAGAGACGCCAGAGAGAAAACGCGAGGCTAACTCTTTAGCAGATCTTCTTGGTCGCCATCGGGTGGGGGAGAGGAGGATCTGATACACGCTTTTTCTGTCGCTGTCTTAGCACAAGATACTAAATATAAAACTTACGTACACTTCTCTCTAAAATCTCTGATTTTTGTATCTCAAATGAACAAACTCTATCATATTCTAAAAAATCTTTAGATACCCTTTTCAATTATAAATCGGATGGGATTGATTGATATTGAATCTTTTACAGATGTCTCAAATTGCTGAAACTGTTCAAATAGCTTTTCAACGATATTTAAATTGGCACTATAACTTGTAAGAAAATCATACATACTTGCTTTTTGATTAATGAGTTCCATTGTTGAATCAATTCTTGCCTGGATTTAAAAAGGATTTCTCAAATATTATACATATTTTGTATAAATATTTTAAATATTTTATGTCAAAGTAAGGCTTACCTTTGAGGTTTCAATTATTTTTGTATTCCATCCACTGACACAAAATTGACCTGAAGAAAACTTGGCGTATTTGTAGAGTCGTAGGTTTTTCTGAGACTTTTCGAAATATCTTAGAACTTAACATACTTTGTTTATCTTAGATTTTCCAAACACAACTTATTCTAATATCCTATTGTCATTTTCAAACCTTAGCTTTCGGAGATATCTACATATTTCGAAGACATTTTAAAAGATACATTATTGTAAACACTTCACTTAACATACTTAAAAATATATTCATAATTTTGTTTCATATTTAGAAAAATACACCTGCTAATTAAAAAGAAGCTTTCATCTCCGTACTTAGCGGATAGTTGAGTATAACTAAAGATTGGACCACTCATCATGTCAAAAATTTGGTAGCCAGTCAAAACAAAAACAATCTGGATTATGTCATGAGATTACTGGAACTTGAATAATAGTCGTTCATTGTCGGTCAAGTGTTTGCCCAGGCGCATCGCGTACCTGTTTATGACACGTTGCACGTTCCTGGGTGATTTTCTATGCTATGCACTTTCCTTGGCCCTGCACGCACAGTCCTTGCAAGTAGGTGAACTATGATTCTAGGCTAACATTGTTTAATATTTTATTGCAATTTCAATTGTTTTTATAAGGATTTTGTTATAGTGTTGGATGCAGTGGTCCATTACTGTGGAGATAGATTTTTTGATAACACAGAAGCTTATTTTGCTTTAAAATGATATATGGTGATGCATATTATTTGCAAAATATCCATAATTCTGAATATTATAGAATTGAAGAGCGTTAATAGCGGGAGTAATTAACTCGTCTCAAGCTCGCAACGAGATCTCCCTAAGCGATTAATTATTGTTTTGATAACTCAGATTTTATCAGAATTAATTAGTGCATAATTGTAGCACCTAACCTAGTAGAATAAAGAATTATTATTGAGTTTATTCGTATTGATTTAGAAATTTAAACAATTACTAGAAAATAAAAGAAGTATTAAAATTAAATAAACCATTAAAACAATTATTTTGTAAAAATACAATTAAAATTTCCAATTAAATTAACTAAACATTTATGAATAAAATTATTCTATTATATTATTTTCGTACACATCAGATATGTCGTCAAGCTATCTATAATTTACTACCTATTTACTTTATAACTTATAATACTAGACAAATAAAATTTAGGATAATAATACTAGACAAAAAAAACATTTGTTATTATATAAAATATTTTATTTAAAATGTATGAAAATCTGTTTTTCTTCACTTTTTACAATTACTCATTAAAATAGATTTTTCGAAAGAGTAAATACTTATTGTTTTCCGAAAACTAATTATATTATAATAGATGTTATCATATAAATTATTATATTTCCGGATGCACTAAGCTAGTTACCCTACGCAGGTCAATGGTGCAGTGGACTAGGCGACGCGTCCGCCCGCCGCTCCGCGCCAACTGCTAATTTAAACAACGCCTAGGCTACTTTTGCACAGAGATGTTAATATTATTATTTTTAAAAGTTTTTTAATCTGCGGACTGGTCTGTCACTGTCAGGTATCAACACGTGTCAAAGTGCAAATCTTATCGCTAATAGATTTTTTTTCACTTTTTTAACAGTTTTTTATGTACATTTGTGTACCTATATCTTCTCCATTCTACGCGACATTGGCGTGATAAATTGTACCCACCCACTGAAATTCAATTGAAATAAAATAAAATTTACCAACGAGTACTAAAATAATTCATTTAAACGATGTGTTATTTTTTCAAAATATATCAACGATAGGTTTGTGTACCGTTATCACTAATAGTAAATTTTAAAATACATATTATATAACGTACTACATAAGTGTTTTTAAAATTTTGATTAGCGATATCTATCGTAGAAAATCAAAATGATAAATAAGGCGGTATAGTATCTGTCAATAAATGGTAACATAGCTCAATTACTCTTTCTAGATAACCTAAGAACTAAGTTATGGTAGGCTGGGAACATATGGTCTCTATGACCACTTTGGCCAATCAAATATTTGCTCCAATTCATTCTTAAGATTTATTGCTCTATTTGGTCTATAATTAATGACTTTCAATCAAAACAAATTCAATATAATACTTTTATTTGAGAAATTATAGTAATTATTTTGACCTTACCTAAATACTTAACAAATCAAAGCCAACAAAGAGACATTATCTTTGATGTAATGCGACATTGACCCACACTGTCTTTATTAAACGGTTAAACTTACTTGCACGCGATTCACGATAGAAATCTATATACATATATTAATATTTTTTAATCATTAGGTATTGCATTTGCCTATTTTATAAGATAATATTTTAGTTATAATTTTATTAAAGTTAAATTAGTATACCACAGAAGAGCTTAAACGCGATAAAAGTATAATTTTCACTACATACTTCTGGATATGGTTTATGTGTGTACCGAGTTATATTGTAATATGTTTTACCTATATATCCCGAGAAACAAGCTATAACTCATTCATAAGGCTCTGTGTTCTTTGTAACTGTAAGAAGTTATACTTCTTTAGAGTAACAGAACAAAAATAGCTAAAGATTTCATCCCGTATATCACAACTTCCTGTTTGTAAAAAGAATGCAGCTAAGTTCATCATATCGCTTTAAGCTCACTTCATCATGTCGTTTTTTGGCTGTCGGTGTGATAAAAATTTTACTCTCATATTTTTTTCCATTCCCAAGGAGGGTTGACGTCAGGCAGGCGGCCGGTCGTAAAACTTTTACCAAATCCTATCAGCAGTACAGAAGATGTACTGCGCCGACCCCAAGTGATTGGGAAATAGGCAGGGAGAAGAAGAAGATTTTTTTCCAAACGTGCCAAAATAAGTATAATTTCAAAAACAATAAAATAATCACGGCTGTATCTATGATTAAGCTACTCTATGTGCAATGTGATACCCTAATCACGCGCGCATAGTAAAAGTACTTTCGTTCGGGGTCGCATTGCCATTCAAGCTTGCTATCCTGCGTCCATCTTATTCCTATATCATTACATCATGCATTTTATGGGAAATTTCTACGTTGTTTGGATTTCTCGAGAAGTATTATGCATTAAATAAACACTTGACCAAAAGGATTACATTATATCCTACTTGTGTAAACTTGTTGTTATTGGAATAAATCAAGACTTCTCTAAATTATATGTGAATATGTAATTGTGTGTTTGTTTGTATTTAACGTATTGTTAGATGTAGGTAGGTGTTACCATTTGTTTTGTAATGCGGTAGTTTAAAGATATTAATCTTTAACCCTTCACGACACGCCGGCGTTACAGGTAACAATAGATTTCTTAGAAATTTAATTAATTTCTTAGAAATTTACCTGGAGGTGTTAAGGTAATATTTAAAGATTAGCACTTTAAAAAAACAAAGTAAAACAACATATTACATAAAAATACATATAACAAAAATTTCTATGGGTGTGTTTGTTATTGTTAATATTTTATATATCTATGTACATTGTACAAAGATATGTACACGTTTGTTATTTCGTTATATTTTGTTATTTCTTCACGCTATAACGGCTGGACGGATTTGGATTAAAAATGAACAGATTATGACCAGAACTAACATATGGACTTCTTTTCATACAGGATACTACTGTATAATCAATTAAATGGACATTCTAAGTCCACTAATAATTATTATAATTTAAAAGCAGAAAAAACAAAATAAAGTATATATGCTACGTGAAAAAAGTTAATTATACTTAAAGTAAAGTAAATTCTTTGAAATCTATTTAAAATTTCAATAAATTAATGATTTTATTTTAATTGTCAAGAGCGTATTCTCGATAAGCTGTTGTATACATATGTATATACAAATGAGTTAATTAGAATAAAAGTAAGTAATTAAGCAGTGAAGTGGTAGAATGATGTAATCTATACATATAATAAAATTGTAACTAAGCCGAATCTGTACATTAAATATTTTGTTGGAATATCTTATTGAAATAAACATTATTATCGATACAGAGGCCGAATCTATAGTTTTTAGAATTTTTGCCTGTCTGTCTGTCTGGTACCGCATCAAACAAAAGCCACGGGAGGGATTTTGATGAAATTTGGTATGGTGACAGCTGGTTATCCGGGTCAAGATATAGGATACTTTTTACTGCGGGAAAATATCTTATTTCTGAGAAAAAAATACAAAAACTGCATTGTAAGAGTATACTGATACGTACAACCTAAGAATTTGGTTTTTGGTCATCTGAACGTGGGCAGAGCCGCAGGAAATGCTAGTAAATAATAATAATTTAGCCTATTGAACGTCCCCTGGGCACGGGCCTCCTCTCAAGTTAGCTAAAATAAAATTAAGTAGCTTAAATAAAATGTCTAGTGCATCTTTTGTATCCATCAGTTCTATATGCCAAAATATACTTACGTTTCGTTAGATATGAACGTACAACATAAAAATCAAATTCAAAAAAAACTTCCAAATTAGAGCATTACCCTACTAATATTAAAAACCCGAAAGTTTTGTAAGAATGCATGAATGTATGTTTGTTACTCTTTCGTTTAAAAACTACCGAAAAAACTTTACAGTAATATAGCTTACATATGAGAGTTACACACAGACACATTAATAAAGATATATTATAGAAATATATTATACATAATTCAATCAGACAGGCAGAGCAGCAGAAAAACGCTATATAAATCTTCTATATATACATATAGAAGACTTACATAGCGTTTTGACCTTTTTTCACTGTGGGACAATGGAGAAGCATATATGTAACTAGTACAGCCATCGACGCCGGAGATAGCCTGTCAAATTCCCACAAGGCATGCATTTTTTTATTGCCAATAAAAAAAATCAGATAAAAAGTTGCGAAAAATGAGAAATGGGATATTTCGTGAGGGGAATATTTAATATTGAGCTATAAATAAATTATTGCCATTTACCAATTCTGAATTTGCTTACCAAAAAGTTCTATGTAAAAAATTGCATTTAAAATTAATGAATTCACCGGAAATTGCGTGAAGTCACATCTGATGTATTGAATTGCTAATTTTAAATATATTCCAGATGTCTAGAAAAGATCTCTGTATTTTTTATACATGAATACAGAAACTATACCTGCATATTGTAATAAAAAAATTCTTAATTTTTAGCCGAACAAGTAATTGAAGTGATTTAAATATACAAAA
This sequence comes from Brenthis ino, assembly GCA_921882275.1. Lineage (NCBI taxonomy): Eukaryota > Metazoa > Arthropoda > Insecta > Lepidoptera > Nymphalidae > Brenthis > Brenthis ino. The sequence continues at coordinate 19,480,810 of OV170222.1, forward strand.
ATGATCATTGTTTTTAATGTAAAAAAATATAACAATAATAGCAACCCAACCTCGCTTCGCTCTGGTTCGTCCCTAGTGAAAAATGAAAATAAATCTATCCCACGGGAACCGTACATTTTTCCGGGATAAAAAGTAAGCTAGTAAATAGAATACTATTCCAAACTATAATCTATATCTGTGCCAAAATTTATCCAGATTCGTTCAGTTGTTCTGGTGTGATTGAGTAACAAATATCCATCCAAACTTTTGCATTTACAATATTTATGGCTGTTGTGGTTCTGAGGTGTACGAGGTACGAGAGAGAGTACTATGTTGAGTCTTGGTAGAAATTACTACTAAAATACAGTTGACCTTAACCAGATAAGATGTAGTACAGTAAAAAAAACTTTGTATATTTGCTATCTACTATAAGACACTACCCTAGGTAGATTTTTATAAAAGACTATCCCGCCTTAAATTAATATCCCGTGGGATACGTTAGAATTTCTAGGAAATGAATATTTAGGCCAAACCACTCTTCAACAAAAAAAAATACCCATAACATGTGTCTCTGCAAAAAAATCAGATCAATCCGTTGCTAAGTAAATGAAAAATCAAGCACACTTTGGCTTGTATAAGTTTTTTAATTTCAAATGAGTAAAGCTGTGGTCAGAATCCACTAATTCAGGTCATTTATATACAACGAGGGTCGTATTAACGTGTGCGATATAAGTTAAAATCTGAATGGAATGAATTTAAATGGCGCGTTTATGTCTATGCTCAGGACGTGCGCAAATTGAATCTTGTTTTAGATAGATATTATGCAACACTATTTGAAGCTTTTCTTATTTCTTTTATATTTAACAAGCTTTTTCCCCTTCTCTAGGCATTTTTGTTATAATTTCGTGCTTTCTTCACCATCGAATCCTACAATAATTGTACATACTAGGTTCAAAATTTAGAAGTTCTAGTTCTAGTTGCTTTGTTTTACTTCTAGTTTATTATTTTACTGTTTTTTTTAAGAGGCATACGCATATACTTTTAAAAGATATAGGTTTTACCTAGTACCATTATTTAACCGACTTGAAGAAGGACGAGGTACTAAATTCGTCTGTATTTTTTCATGTTACGCGACATCTCTGCCACTTGAGAATTAATTTTCATATTTTTTTCGTGTAAATTTCCAAAAACAGTTTGGCATCTCTGATGATTTTGAAGTCGTCGTGTCTTTTTTATAATATCTTAATAATTTTATTTTTTATTACAAAGGAACCCTTAAAAGCTTTTGAGATAAAATTGCAAAACTCTTTGAGGATGAAATATATTATATATGTAAATTATATTTTATAGCTTTATAGCCTGACATGTTTTGTAGGTAGCTGATTAAATAATTAATTATTTTGTTTTTGCGAGACCTATCTATTAAAGGTTTTCTAATTTTCTACCTTAAAATAAAAATAATAAAAAATATATTTGTATAATGACATATGTAGCAAGAAACATATATAGTATATGTAAAGTCAATTTTATTACTATGTATATATTATATTAAAACATACAATGATACTTTTTTATCATCTTGCCCACATAACTACCAATTTTGGCCAAACGAGTTTTACCAGGGTTGTTAAAATCTTATTATACCGTGTGAATGTTGTATTTATTTTTGTACAAATATAATTCACGATTTATTTATATGTGTCGATATACTATCCATATACTACGAATATCATCTTTAGCACTAACTAATTCTGTGGGCGTTATCAGGGCTCAAATAATAAAGTATTCAATGCTCAATACACAATTTAATCAGGGAAATCACAATGTTATAAACTTGAAACGGTAATTCTAATGATTTAGAGCAACAGCGATTTGGGACATCAATCATCGACTTCCAACTACAATGTCAAAACATAACTCTCTATGATCCACCATGATCAACCAACGTTACTAAGCCACGTATCTCCAAAGAATGTCGTGATGGCGTCTCGAGTCCTCGACCCCGCTCGAGACGTAGTCTTTGCTGTAAATTCAAAATAACTTTAAAAGCAATAAAAAGTAAACTACGAGTAAACAACGTAGTGATTTTAAAAAATAAGGTTTCACATTCTAGCAGAAAAAGGTAACTAAATTCTCCTCCGTCATATGAATATTTATTCTAATATTTTATGTCAATAATTAGGTAAGCGCCGGATTATAAATTTTTTAATTATTAAATGTAGTTTGTATGTTTAGGTATTTTCTGGCTGGAAGAAAACATGTTGGTTCTTTAGCTTTATAATAACACTAATATTCTTTTTTATCTTTTAAACCCATGATTTTATATCCCTGAAATATTTACATGTGAAATTAAAACGGAAATTTTGTAAATAAAAAAGGTTAAGATGCATCGCAGTGACGTAATTTTGGCTAGGTTTGGGCAATTTGCTTGAAACTCCTTCCTCTAAACTTACACTACATTCTTATTGTTTACTAGCATTGCCCGCGGCTTCCCCCACGTTCAAATGACCAAAAACCATATTCTTAGGCTTTACATATCCGGGTATCCGGGTTCACATATAGGATACTTTTTACCGCGAAAAAATATCTCATTTCTGAGAAAAAATACAAAAACTGCATTGTAAGAGTATACTAATATCTGAAGCCTAAGAATTTGGTTCTTGGTCTTCTGAACGCAGGCGGAGTCACGGGCAATGATAGTTAAGTAATAATAGTATATATATATTTATATATATATATTTCAATAATTATATATAATTATATATTCAAATAAGTTAAGTTTTATACATACAAGTTTTACGTAGGTAGCTACGAGTTTTATATACAATGTTTTACAACATGACAGATGCTGTGATACTTTTGCTAGAAGTTATAGTTAGATATTTGTAGATATTATTTTTAAATGTAGCCTGAGTACATTTAAAAATATTTTTTACAACCACCTTGATTAAAAGAATTTGATCTCTAAAATACTCTCGAAATTTGCATATTTATCTTCTTTTATAAAATTAAACATTACCAATAAGTTTAAGTTAGCTACATGGTTGAGAAAGAACAATTCTAGTTATTTATTAGGAAATGTTGGTTTATTCTTATTGCTTTGCGGCTTTGTCTCATTATCGTCAATTTATTTCAAGTATGCTAACTACGTATTTGATATAGCTTGTTGGTAAAATAGAGTTTGAATAAGCAAATGGAAATCTTCTGTTATTACATTATAATTCCATTACGTTTACATTCTCATGGGGTTTTCCGACTGTAAGTGGAGATAATATAATAACTCGTTATATAAATTAGTTGATTTATTTTATGATAGTTAAAGAGAAGTGCTGTAGGTTTTTGACTATGTCAAGACTAAAATTTAATATAGGCGAGTTTAAAATAAATCAAATGAGCCAAGCATTTGATTTAATTTGATGAGTCCTTTATAGTATAAGTAGTTTGTCAAAAGCATGCTTTAATACTTTCTTAGATTTACGCGAATATTTGACATTTTAAATAAAACTATATTTTCGGATTACATATTTCGCGGATTTATTTAGATTTTTGGTTACCGATGTTTCGAATGCTTTACAGCAATCATGGTCACGGGTTTTAACGTCTCAAAGGCGTTATATACTTGTTACAGACAGTGCCTACTCACTTTTTTTATAGTTCCGCGAAATAATCAGAAAAGATAGTATTATTTAAAAAGCATGTTTTTTTAGTTCTGCAAGATATTGAATAAAACCCAAAAAAAATATATTTATATACCTATTAAAAATTCCAAGATATCTTAATAATTAAACCTAAAAGAAATGGATATATACTGTAGATCACTACTATTATATGTATACCAAAATAAAATAGTTGGATGAAATAATTTGAACTGTAGCTTTAGTTGTTTTTTTTTAAATTATAATCTAAAGTTAGATTTTTAAATTTACAAATATTTATCTAGATTTTCTAATAAAAAAGTTTTACTTAATTAGTATTAATTATGCTATCGTTAAGAGAAAAATTCCGCATACTAGTAGCTATGCCTAGTATAAAAATAAATCCATGCTATAAATAAAATACAAACGCAAACGTAAACAATGTAAAGTTCATTTATATACTGCCAGTTTTTTGCTCGCGAGGGTGTTGCTCTGCCACGTGCCCTGTCCGGGCATCGAACCCGCTCCTAAAGGAATACGTTGATTTTGCTTATATGGCAGGGAATATTGATATACATGTAATCAATGTGGTGTAAAGGAAATTAATTTTGATTTATTTTTTATCGCAATTAAATATAATAGAATCAATAAAAAGAATCAATTAAATATAATCAGAAAAGAAAGATTAAAAAAAAATGTATTCGCAAATGACTAACATTTTCAATGACATGCAGAAAAGTTACTAGGAATAAGATATTGTTAGCTACTATAGTTTGATGAGTAGGCATTAAATTGGGCACAAAAACCTTCTATGTGGACCTTTGACCCACCCATTTTTATATATAAAGTGGTAAATTACGATACTTTCACACATAATATATCAAACGTTTATAAGGTTCATTTTGAGATTACAAACTTTCAAGCCCATTTTCACCCCCTTAAGGGATGATTTCCGGAATAAAAAAATCCTATGTCCTTCCCAGGGTCTCAAACCACCTTCTTACCAAATTTCATCTATATCGGTTCAGTAGTTTTTGAGTTTATTCGTTACAAACATACAAATCTTTCCTCTTTATAATAGTACCGTAGATTTTATTCTTTGCTGATAGTTTATTCAAAACTTTCAAAATTCCTAATGTTGGATATTTCAAAACATTTAATGGTCTATTAATAACCTTATTAGTTTGAAAATGAATTTTGTTTATACGTTGTTTTAATTTCCAGATGAAATTGAAACAAAATAAACAAAGTCAAGTTTAAAAATCTTCCAGGAGGCCGATAGTTGTTTCATGTGACATCTAAAGTCAATAGCCTTGCGAAGAACAAGACCCTTTATATAATTAGGTACAAAAATTAAAACGTGCTGCAAAACACGTGTATTTTGCACCTAACTACTACAAAGTTTTAACAATACGAAGAAAATGAAATATGAGTATTTTGAAAACATTTTTGACCAAAATAAAAAAATAATGCTATCACTGCATTTATTATTATTACCTGAAGTCGACATTTTAAATAAAAAAAATTGACATGTTTTTGAAGATAATTGCAATTACATTTATAAAAAAAATTGGAGATGATTCTTAGCCTTTTTAATTTTTTATATAAATTAGAATGTCGAAAATCTACTGCTTATAAATCGTTCATTCCCGCCAAATATCTGTCATTGACATTTGACACAGATAAAAAAAATCATCATCGGTAGATGATCATATAAAATTAAAAAATACTTCACCGGTAATAGCTAACATTTATTAATTATTATAAAATCAAAGAATTTATAAAAATGTATTGGTTTCCTTTTAAAACAAATATAAACAAAAAGCAAAACCACGTGGTACATACGGGTCGATGAACTGTTTGTAATTATATTCGGTATCGGATTCAGCCTGTATTCCGCTCCTAGTTCACACGCTTTGTAGATTTTCTTTAATTAAATTGGAAATCTATTGATTATGTATTCTATTTCCTTAATTTGGGCAACTTACAATGCTCTTAAATCAAATAAAATAAAATTAACATATAAATTAATTACCATAATTGTACGTATACAATATACATATAACGCAAATATTTAAGTGGAAGTTTCATTGTTTGAATTTCTTGTGTAAAAATAATTATAACGATACTTGATGACTTTAAAAAACTATAATGATATATTTCAAATAACAATAATAAATTACGTGACGACAAAAACACACTATTCTGCAATCACACGATACGACAACACACACCACATTGTGTAATAATAAATGCGTCATTTCACACGACAGAGAAATCGCGGGGTAATGTACGATAAATTGGAGCATCGCTAGGGGCTGTTGAACTGCTGTATCGATATTTGCGAATAGGGGTTATCGAGGTAAACCACCTGTCATTCACCGCACTTGTAGGGCTATTGGGGACTTATTACTCTGGTAAATCTAGCGTATATGAAATTCTTGGTGTTTAAATTTGGTTTAGTAACTTAAAAATATTACATTTCATTAAGTATAAATATGTAGGATGCCGTATTTAGCCAAATTAGTAATTAAGAAAAAAAACACCAAAAATGTAACATTTTGAGATCTTAAAAAGTATGAGACCACACTGAAACAAATTAGCATTGCCAAGGGCAAATGTCTTCATCCCCAAAAACAAATTACTCATGGACATGATAATGGTAGCCTTGGTTCGGACATGTTTTGTCACTCAGCACTCATGCTTGTGTCGTCGGTCAGGGACGAACTTTCGGGGGCCAACGACCGGTCAAGTATTCCGCGATGAAAAAATTGCACTCACTATTAACATGTTAAACGCGGAGGTGTTTAACATCTTAATAGCAAGTTTTATTATCGACGTCCGTTTCTGAGCTGGGTAATAGCTCAAAAATTGACATCTATTTGAATATTGGACTCCCAAGTAACGGCTGCGAATAATCGAATTACTTGCAATTCGTTTTAATCGATTACAGATACGCTACGTCCTTAACAGTATGTATATAGAAGCGCGCGAATATCCGCCGAAATTTTAAGATGGCGTCTTTTTTCTATCGACGATGCAAGCCAAATTAAACTGGCGGACGTTCGTTGACCCCGCCGACGTGACCCGAGCGTGACGTCACGTGACGTAGCGCGTGTGACGTCACAAGATGGCGGGCGCACGTAGCATGATGCATACAGCTGGTCGCTATAATTTTTAATGTTCAAGGTCTTTTTTTACACTGACTCGTTTTACCCGGTGATTTGTCACAATGGAGGTCCACCATTGACAAAACTCTAATGATTTGTAGTTTTCCTCCATCATGATTTAATTAGTTGTGGATTGGATTATGCAAAATTGTTATTTTCCATTGAAAAATTGAGGTTATGCTTAATAAATAAGTCTATTTAACGTTAAAATATAGCATTTTAAAATTCTCATTGTATAAAGAACTGAATACTGATTATTATTATTGGCTCTACCCGCGTTCAGATGACCAAAAACCAAATTCCTTAGATTTTACATAGTAGTATATTCCTACATTGCAGTTTTTGTATTTTTCTCAGAAATGAGACATTTTCCCGCGGTAAAAAGTATCCTATATGCTGGATAACCAGCAATCACCATACCCAAATTTCATCAAAATCCCTCCAGTGGTTTTTCTGTGATACGGTAACAGGCAGACAGAAAGACAGTCAGACAAAAATTCTAAAAACTATAGATTCGGCCTCTGTATCGATAATAATGTTTATTTCAATAAGATTTTCCAAAATATATTTAATGCACAGATTCGGCTTAGTTACAATTCTATTATATGTATAGATATATTAACTCTAGCAACTTACCATGGCTATTTCTTTTTAATTTAAAACCAAAATTAATTCCTCCCTAGAGGTTAAATGGTGAAATTGATATAAAACATGTTGCATTAGTTATATCAACGAGCCCCCCCAACGTGCGTTCACCTTGTCGTGGTGGGGGGGCTCAGTAGTGCCCGGCAACCCAACCGGGCGCGAAGCCAAGAAACGCACAGGGAGGTGGCCCACTTTGGTGGTCGGTGGGAGGTGGCCCTCTTCGGAGGGCAGTGTACCATACGGGTTGCTCCTGGTACTTCACTGATAGCAGAGTGGACTGTGGAGCAACCCCGTGGTTGTTGTGGTCAGCTTTGGCAGACCTGCCGTCGGGGCGTCGTAGTTGAATGCGTAAGCGATCCTGCGACGCACCATTAAGACGGAGGAAGGTTTTGTTGGGTTTTAGTGGGTAGTACTGGCTTTGCCGGTGAGTCCCACACCTCGTGCGTAAATGCATTTCCCAACGTTAAAAAAAAAAAGTTATATCAACGAGCATTTATCATCTAACCTTATTCACTCTACAGGAAAAATTTCGAGATATAGTGATATCGATGATGGTGATTCGAAATATAGCTTAGCAGATCAAAACCTCATTATATGAAAAAAAACTATTGTGTGTGCAATTCACACATGGTAGAAGTGAAACTTAATCTATAATATAAAAATGAATCGCTGAATGTGTTGGTAAGCGCAAACCTCGAGAGCAACTGAACCGTTTTCGCTAATTCTTTTTTTTAGAATATTCCTTGAAGTACGATGATGGTTCTTACGGAGAGGAAAATTTTAAAAATTGCCTGAAAAAGTCTAAAAACAACACTTTTCTATACTCCCATACAAAAGATTCGTAATAATACTTAAAAGTCAATTTGAACTTTAATACCATACCATAAAGTTTAAGTGTTAGTGGAGAGGTTCCGGGAAGGCAAAACAATTGAGTGGCGTTAGTATCGTATAAATATTAATGTCAATATTTGTCAATATTATTAACAAAAAAAAAATTATATGACTAACGCTGGCTAATAACTATTTATATCTATTTAAAACGTACCTAGCTACGAACCCGAGTGAAGCGAGGGTGAGCCGCTATTATTATATATTTGTCAGATAGTAACAACGGTTCCCATAGTAACATGGCGATGTATTCTATCTCATTCTCTCGCCGTTTAATCCTGTATATTTATATGCTTATCTTTTTTTAGTGTAGCATTTCCGTTTCATCGAGTTTCAAATCACAACAATTCTAAAGAAGATTCACTTCAAAAAGTTTTCGAAACTCTGACATTCTTCGGTTGCCTTCGATCTGGTCTTTAGATATTCTAGGTAGCATTTCCTCGCATAGCTTAGATAGCTAATAACTTCTTTAATAAATAATCTATAAAACGTAAAAAAATTCAAATCGGATTGGTAGTTTTAGAGGATTACGTGTTCAAAAAGACGAAAAACAAACTCAATAATATGATACAAATAATTGAGTAGACCTAACGCTATTTTCACATGTATGTAGTGCCTAGTGAAGGTGAGGTAAATGAGGAATTTAAAAAGAATATGGGAAGTAACATATAAAATCAACATATTCATTGATATTAGACCGCAATCTGAAGCTATTTTAAATACATGTACTATAGCTAGTTTTTTTTCCAGTTGTTTCGAAAACTCTATATTGTAATGGGAGAAAAAGCCGGGAGAAAAGGAGAGCTTCATTTAAAAGGTCAATTTCATTTAAAATATTTGCGTAAATTTAATAAAGAATCTGTAGCTTTCTATCACAACTTCCATAGAACAATTTGTCTTTTTTCATTCAGAAGTTTTTGGACTTTCAGGAATATTTTTTGTTTTACTTTTAGTTAGGACTTCCGCACAAATTCAGTAATAAGTTCAAATGTAAACACTGCGCTAATATTATTTTGAATTAGAAAAAAAACATCAAAATCTATTTATTTTTGCAACAATCATAAAATAAACGCATTGGCATTGACAGCTCATTTATTGATGTCAGGACGTAGGCACATTCTAACTACTCAAACTCAAAACAAGTTAATGCTTATTTTCGTATACCACTTAAGTCAATATCTACTTCGACATTTACAATAAAACTTGTTACTCTCAAACGAACAATAAGTCTAAACTTGCAAATAAGCGACCTATTTTACGATATTGTCTCGTTACATTAGCATCCGCCGATTCTCTAACGAGCGTTTGACTTTTGGACTCTTGTGTCCATATGATTTTCGCCATAATTCCTAAGTCGTTAGTGGTCAGAACAGTGTGTACATGAAAGGCGGTACTTAAGAACGGTTGACCTACATACCGGTCGCGTGGATATGACCTCGCTAAGTTTATTGTCAATACCACTCGTTTGAATACGGAACCATATTGTTTGGATCATGATTTTGGTATGTCTGACGCATTTGTCTCTGTTTTTGTATAAGGTGATATTTAACGACGTATAGATATATATAAAATGTCATATAAAGTTATAGTTAAAACTTAAATCGACTATAATTTATAATATATCAAGTGTTTTAGAGTTTAGACTCAAAAAAATTCTCACTAAAAGAGCAAAATGTTAAAAATAAATTGATTTTTATCTCATTTTTTTGTCTGTAATGTTCATATTTTACGATGCCTTAAAGTTTCTGATATTCTCGAGCAGCCACTGAAAATAAAACGCACTTACAAATACATATAAGTGTTATGGTACCTGTTTTATTTACGGATTTTATGAGATCGCCATGTAACTTTACAACAAATATGTGCAGGCCTCAAATACAGATTATATCACTTGATACAGTTGTTAGTGGATTCAATCGAAGTAATATATTTTTTGGAGTGCCTTTTTATAAAGAAATAATTTAATAAAAAATATAAATGAAGTTTTGAATATTTCAAGTGATTTGATGATGACATTAAGTAATAAAGGTTGAAGTGAGGACGGGAAAAATCCATCCTTATATGTTGACAAATGACACAATATGCTGCTTGTCCCTTAATTTTAAATTGACACTTTATTTTATGACTAAAAGCTATTTCTAGTAAGCAAAAGCTGTGAATTTAGTTAATTTCCAAAACAGTAAAAAAATATTGAGGTCTGACAAACAAGCCATCGTGCGAATCACTTGTTACTACGAAATTCTGTCCACATATTTTACAGCGAGCGTTCTCCTGTCATCTAACCTCCATATATCAGCACATTGTTACAATTTGGCAAGTTTATTTTTCAATGTGTCTGTGCATTTGGAAGACACGGATTAAGTTTATGGTAGTTTGGATAAGAAAACTCGCGGCGTAACTGCCACACGCGCCCATTTTCACGGCATTTATATTGCGTGGTGAAAGGAGTGAGGTAGCACTCTATACAATGCTTTCTTTATCTACCCCTAAAAAAATATCTTGTAATTACTTATTTAGCATTTATTTATTTAAATATTATTGTACATGTTTTTGATTAGATTTACTTGTATTTACCATTTAAATATTATTTACATTAAACTCTATTTAACAAAACCCTTCCTATTCAAACAATCATGAGAAATAAGTTAGAAACTCCTTATAAAGTAACATACCTAAATAAATTCAAACGTGTTCAAAAGACCAACTTTGTCCATATTACCATTCAACATTGTAAGATCAGGGGAGATGCAGAATCGATGGCAGATAAATGACGCTGTGCAGAGTCCAAAGGTTTGGTAACGGTCGACCCACAAAACGATCAATACGTAACTGTCTAACGTACAGTTAACAATAATATGTATATGTTGGAACTATGGTTAAACTACACTTAAGGATGTTGTATATCCATAATTATATTATAATCATTACTTTGCTCTATGTACATTCGTCACGCAAAATCAGAAAAAAAATTGTAGATGGCGTTTTGTTAATTACTTATGTGTTGTTGAATATTATTTTATTTATTTCTATTTGTTTTCCTGAAATGTTAATATACTTAGACAATAATAAGGCCAAATTGAATAATTGTCTCAAGCGAAAATGGCTTGGCTACATTTTTTAATGTTCTTTGACAACTATTTTAGGTGCTGTGACACATTGGTTCATACATTGAAATAAAAATTTAATTGTGAAACCCAAGTTTCTTGAATGTTATTGTTACTTACATAAGTGTTTAATTAACAAACACTCTAACATTTCTTACTTTTTTCAAAGAAATTGTAGTTTTTATACTCATAAATTCACGGTAGAAACCGAAGCATCTCTAAGTACCTACTATTGATAAGGTACTAAAGTTAGGTTAAGTACACAATAAGAAGAATCTCTAAGTCGCGGATGGTGGCATTACAAGCAAATATGTAATAACATATAGGACACTAAATGTAGGATAGAAGATGGGGGTAGCAAGAAAATTGAATTAGATCAACCATAATATATCTTAACTTAAAGTTATTTACTTCTGAGTCGAAATATTTAGTAATTAAAAGTAACATTACTTACATAATTATATCTACATCACCAAGAGACGCCTTTTGACTCATGACTCTATTGTTTATGTTCCACAATTTCTGAAATTCAGAATAATGAATATTATTGTAAGGCATGATATATATATATATATATATATATATGTATATATATATATATATATATATATATATATGTGTGTGTTCAATCCAAAATCTAAGAACGTTATTATTATGTCCTAAAACCATCTAAATTGTTACTAGAATAATAATTATTTTTAGCTATACAGCCTCGCCACGAATAAATCATTTAAGAGGCTTTGATATAAATTAAGTTAAAGTATCGTAACGGTTGACCTAGATTGCGAGGTTACCTAACAAGTTCCTAACAGTTAAACGTCACATCCTGATATGGGGTCTCTTGGAACTCGGATGGCGAGATAACGGGGGTCTGAACACTGCTTTATGACACGGATGTAGGGGCTAAGGATGGGGTAAGAATTTTATATTCGTCTAAAATATAGATCTATAGCAAAGTTTGAGAACTATAGCTGAAGTAGTCATCATATTTTATGTACAAGGAATATGCTCATGTAACAGCTAGTGAAATTTCTTATAATTGCGGTAATTATATATTTACAATATTATTCTTATATCTATTTAAATCTATAGAAGAATAGTATAATATAGATGCAATGGCATGTATAGTGACAGCTTATCGTTATTATAATCAATGTGGTATGTCGTTTGGTGGCATAGATTGGTAAAGTCTGGTGATGAGATTAAATAAATCATGATTTAGTGAAGTTAAAATTATATTTAATTAATTTAAATTTAATATGAGTTAATATAATAATGGAATCTCAATGACATAAGGTTACAGCATACACCATTTTTCCTTAAGGTTTCTAGAAGACCTAATACATTTTCAAGTTAATAGCATAGAAATAGCTATTAGATAGCAACACTAAGTAATAGTTGTACAAACAAAAAATCATTAAGCTTCCTACGTTGCACTTATGACAGTTATGATTGACAAATGCGGTTTTATATTATTAATTATTGTTTTATTACCACTGTAGTTCTAACAAATAACTCAATTTACCACTTCCAGTGAATCCCTTCACGATGTTGTTTATTATCGAGTTCGTTGGAAGCGTTTGCGGATCTTACACTTACATGGATAAATCGATATATTTCTTAGCCGTAAGCTAATTACGTACATATAGTCGCGTATGAACTGATAGGATGGTTTTTATTAGTTCTATGTGATAGTATGTGGAACTGAGATATCACTTGATGAATTTAATTGTTAAAAAATACCGGTAATTTTTAATTACTAGAAAATGCCGTCGTGTATTGGCGATATTCTCAAAGTGATTAAGGGTGGAACAAAATTGTTTTAATGAAAGATAAAGAGATTGGATATCATTAGCTTTATATATCTAACAGGACAAAGTATTAACTCCACCACTTTTCATCCAGATGCTACAGTTTTGGTCTGCCTTCATAACAATTCGAAGAAACAAAATTTAAAGATTATGTCATATAAAAAATAATCTCGTACATTATATATATATATATATATAATACCTATATATATATAATATATATATATATATAATATATATATATATATATATATATATATATATATATATATATATAATGTATATCAAAATATTTAAAATTATATACTTGTCTTTAGCCATTTTCATCAATGGATAGGTAAAAAAATCAAAAATTACACATGTTTTTATTTTATAATCATACGATAATAATCACTCACTCAAACATATTGTCAAAAAACTCACTCTAATCTAAAATGGTGAAGTAATCATATGGTCAAGTAGTACCAAGAAAATTAAATTGATTTATTTAAAAAGAAAATTACAAACAAAAATTAAAACCATACTTTATTATTACCTTGATTTTTTATACAAGAATCATCAAATTAGAAAGCATTAGCTAAGATCTATATTAAGGAAAATGTAAAAACCTATATCCGTTCACGCTATCCATTACGGGATAATCAGAGATCAAACGCGCTACGGTCTCTACAGATATTTATCGTTATTGGAATGAATCGCACTCGTAATATAATCGGACTATATATATATATACATATACATATATATATATATATATATATATATATATATATATATATATATATTAGAGATAAGCGAGGTAAGTCGTTAGTAAAAAATCTTATTACATATATTTTTACTTCAGATGCTCAAGTATAATAGCTACATTTTTTTTGTATGTTTTTCATTACTTAAATAGATATGATATGATAAAACTACTACTAGGACTGGCTCGTGTCTGTGGCTTTACTCGCCTTTATATTTCTTTTAAATTCGACATCAATAAGCATACCAAAGCATTATAAAATGCATTGAGTCAGGAGATCAAATTGTACGATAAGATATTCTTGACGAGTCGAAATGAAATCTCAAATTTTTGAAGTCACTGTATGCGATATGGTTTTATTGAAATCTTTATTTACAGACCAATCCTGCGACTTTATTATCTATGTGCGTTTAATAATAAAATTATATCGCACCTTATTTATACTATCTTTTAACATATCAATTTTATTAAAAAAGATTTAACAATCCAACATATTATGTAAGCTTACTAAAAGGTCACGCAATAAAATACTTAAAAACCTTTGAAATTGACACAAAAATAAAGCGAAATAATTTCATATTATTTCTAATATAAACAGACAAAGCCATCAGCAAATGTTAGTTGATAATAATGTATTAGAATAATAACTACGTTATAGGCTACCATTAGCTCAGTGTGTCAAAGCTAACGGTACAGACCGCATCCTGCGTGACCCACATACCGGATTTATAATATTTTATTTTATGCGTTTTAGCGTCATATTAAAACGGGTTATTTTGCTTGTAGTGTGACTATATCGCTATATTAGGAAGGGTTCTGTATATAGACGTTATATTACCACCTTCAGGTTTTCTAAGAAATTAATTAAAATTCTAAGAAATCTATTGTTAACTGACACGCCAGCGTGTCCGCGGTCGTGGAGGGAATAAGGAAAGAAAAGTAAAATATTATAAACCCGTGTTCTATTTTTTGCACAATAATAAAAACATACTTGCATTTGTTAAATAAATAAAAATAATATAACTTAGATTTGCAGAATAGAATTTTTTAATCATCAAGTCACCGTGTAGATACGAATATCGATCTGTCTTCGGTTTTTGGTACCGATGCGACAAAAAGCTTACGGATTGCTAGATTGTAAGCAGAACCCGTAGCGAGTGTAATATCCATGAGGGTGTGAGGGAGGGGAAAAATAGGGGGAGGACGAGGGATAGAGAACTTCTATCCGTCGATGCAACTGTATGAGTACTTAATGTTATTTTACTTGACGACACGTTTGGCTCAGTTTGTAGTGATATTACATGCTGTGCCCTACTTGGTCGCGGGTTCGAGTCCCGCTGGGGGCATTTATTTGTGTGATGAATACGAATGTTTGTACTCCAGTCATGGATGTTTATATTTATAATATATATGTACTTAAAGTTATATATGTGTAGTGTATCAACTATCTGGTATCCATAACACAGGCCTCGTAGCTTACCATGGAATTAGGTGGTGCTGTGTGTTAATGTCCCAACATATTTATATTTATTTATATTTTATGAGGGGGCAGTACCGCTACAATCAATCTGGGCCATTCATGATAATACCATCGAGGCTCTACACAGACGTCTGACATACAATGAATTTAGATTTATATAAATAAACATCAACTTAAAAATAATTTTCTTAAAATAAACAATATTTATAATATAAAAATGTTTAAGACAATCTGATTGCTTTGTTTATAGTATAACAACTTTTTATGTTGTAATAATTTACATAAAGGATTCTCACCACAGAGCGAACAGTTTTTATTTTACCAGACCATAATAAAATAAGCCTCAATAGTAATAAATTCATCATAGCAGTTTTTTTTAAAAAACAACAGATTTAGAATTTTGTAAGATTATTGAAGTTATACTTCTTTTAGCACATTTGGAAAAAAATATGAGAGTAAAATTTTTACGATGCGCGCACACACCGACAGCCAAAAAGCGACATGATGAACTTAGCTGAAAGCGACATGATGAGGTTACCTGCATTCCTTTTACAAACAAATAGTTGTAATATACGGCATGAAATCTTTAGCTATTTTTGTTCTGTTACGCCAAAGAAGTATAACTTCTTACGTGCGCACATAAGTACACACATACGCTTATTATATTTAAAGGTTTATATGTTAGATAATTGAACTCTAAAATAAGGGTTTTCGCAATTTAGTTCAAGTAACGGTGAAAGAGACAAAGAATGTGTATCAGATTGCTTTTTGGTTTCGCTAAAGTTAATCTTTCTTTAATTATAATTAATTTTAATTTGGATATTTTTTTAACAGTTCGTATTCATTAATAGTAGATATACTATATGTTATATTTATTTGAATAGGTATATTAAATAAAAAAAATCTTTTATTTTCCTTAAATTGTAATTTAAAACAATTAAGACTTTACCTATTTCATTTTACAATGACAGACAAAAAAGACAAAAAAGTTTCTAAAGCCTTGCCTTTAGAACATTAAGCAGCACATTACACCATGATGGAATCAAACCTGTGTCCTACAACGAAGCCGCTCACACCAGTAAGATACGTGTTCTCAAAATAAAAAGAACTTGTTTTAAAAAATATCTCGAAAATATACACGTAATATAAGTACATAATTTATAATAATTGATAGTAATACGTCGTCGTAAGGCTATATTAGTCTATGCAACTACCTAATATGCTTCAGGGACCACTAAAGTATAGGGATGGGATAAGAGAACATGTTCCTTCTCCATCATACAAATGGTATTTTATGGTAGAAATACACATATCCGTTATCCATATATGAAAGAAAAACTAAACAACATACACATTATACCTAATGTATGTATATGGTAAGGATGAAATACGGATCTCATTAATCAAAATCAAAATATATTTAAAGCAAAATAATCTTTTAACACGCTCTATAAATCTTCAAGAGAATATCTTATGTCATACATAATTATTCTAAACATTATACCCATATCATTGAGTGCAGGTTCGATGCCTGTAACGGGACCGATGTAGGTCAGGAGGCCACGCTAATATGTACGTACCGTTAGTGATCAGACCACATTTGCCTCTGACAAGACTTGCCGCCTGTGGCAATATCTGTGGTACTTGAATAGAATATTATATATACGTATAGCTATTAGCATGGATTCTGTTTATACAATTCTCTTAGCGGTTTTAAGTGATCAGTAGATTTTACTGATATGTAGTTTTCTTGCTTATAGCACAGTGGTAGCGCGCTAACTTGGGAAACCGAGTGATGTGGATTCAAATCCCGGGTCTCGCGCCTCTTATATTTTCATGTGCGAATGATTTTCAACATGATTACCACTTGTCTTACGGTGAAGGAAAACATCGTGAGGAAACCTGCATGTCTGAGAGAAACTAGCAAGTTTTCGAAAGACATACTCAGTCCGCTAACCCGCACTTGGCCAGCGTGGTGGACTATGACCTGATACCCTTCGTATTGAAGGGAGGCCCGTGCCCAGCAGTGGGACGTTTAAAAGGACTAAATATATAGAATAGAAAACATTATATTACGAATTGTGATATTAATAAAGTGCAGCATTATCGTCTAATTACTTAGTGTTTGGAAAATGTAATGAATTTTTTTTTTATCCTTATTTTTTTTTCAAGTAAAATACTTAGGTATTGATATATTTTTTATAATATTAAAGTAATCCAGGTAAAAAAAAATTTTTCCTTACCTTACATCTTTATACGATGATGCTTACTTATATTAACCAATATGTACTAATAAAGCTAAAAAAAAGAATTATCAAAAATTATAGTCTAACTAGTCAAGTTAGTAGGAGCAGGTACATACATAAGATGATAAGTGTCTACTCACTAATAAGGTATAACCGAGTTTAAACACTTTATTCTAGAAGGCATATCGGGGCTACTTAACTGTTTATATTATAGCAACGTTATGTGACTAAGAGGTATAAGCAAGGTGTAGAAAATATTATGGATACATAATTAAGTAACAGTGTTTATACTTGTTTGTCACTGTTGTTTTAAACATCTATTAGTTAGAATTTTGCACAGTAATGAACGTCTGCATGTTTCTTTGTAATATAGGCGTTCTGATACCGCTGACCCAATTGTAAAAAAGTTTTTGTTATTAGTTATCAGTTGTAATAATATAAATACAAAAACCAGCCAGTCTTTTAAGAGCTGCTATTTCTTATACCTTAATTTTGAAGTAGAATTTAATATTATGTGATGCAGAGATCCATTACGGTCTGAAGATGTGTATAGATAGATATACATTGATTATATTTAGATAAAAAGGGAAAGGGACTTATCGATCAGAATGCTTAACGAGTATTATGATTAAAATCAAAAATGTAAACAATTAATGTTGATGTTCAAGATAATAGATTTTAAAAGTTCTTTACAAACAGAAAGCTATTAGCCCCAAAATAAATTAACTTTTATCTTCATACCAGGGCTATACAGTAGAGACACAAGCGATAATTAGTGAGTGTGTTAGTACTAAAATCTAAAATTAAAAATATGTTACTCTCGCACTCATATACTCGTAACCACTCTACGTAACAACGCTGACTAATATGCGCGTCAAAAGGAAACTATATCCGTAACTGTTAACCGATAAAGTCGATTTACGTTTCAATGTAAGTCATACTCTTTCAGGATTCTCTATCGGAATTAAACTGGTATTTCCATATCTATTGTAGAAAACTAACATTTAAACTCGACTTCACTCATTATCTATTCAGCCCTTTTTAACGTCCCATTGCTGGGCACAGTCCCTTCAATACGAGGGGCATCAGGCCATAGTCCACCACGCTGGCCAAGTGCGGGTTGGCGGGTATCACATGTCTTTCGAAAACTTGTTAGGTTCTCTCAGACATGCAGATTTCCTCACGATGTTTTCCTTCACCGTAAGGCAAGTGGTAATCATGTTAGAAATGATTCGCACATGAAAATATCAGAGGTGCGAGACCCGGGATTTGAATCCGCTTCACCCGGTTTCCCAAGCGAACACGTTATTACTCGGCTACCACTGATTTTTTTCACTCGTTCATGATATTATAATTCATACAATACTACTTTTTTCCACCTGTCAACAACATAATATACAGGATGGATTTTTGAGACGGGACAGAAAGGGCAGGTACATTAACTGCTATAGTTACAGGAAAATGTTCCTAGGAGACCATCCATAACTTTTTGAGATATTCTGAACTGCATTTACAGATTTTGGAAAAAATTCAGTTAGCGAAAAAAATTCTAAAATACCAAAAAACTTTTTTTTCACAACAATCGATCCTATTTCATGTAGGGATCAAAAGGCTATGGGATCATTCAAAAAATACAAAAAAGGTATGAGTACTAGAAATGACAGAAATCGCCAAAAACTTTTCCCATACATTTTGTACGGAAAAACGAATAATCAACTCTAAATATTCTTTGTTGCCAAATGGTCATATTTTCTTACAGTGATTAAAAGAATCTTTGAGGCCCACTGAAGTTTGAGTACAGAAACTACGGTAAGTCACAAGACCGGGCTCACACGCAGGCATTTTATGCAGCGAGCATAAGATAATTTTTTCCTGCCCTTACGCTGTCCCGTCTCAAAAATCC
Source organism: Brenthis ino (assembly GCA_921882275.1). Lineage (NCBI taxonomy): Eukaryota > Metazoa > Arthropoda > Insecta > Lepidoptera > Nymphalidae > Brenthis > Brenthis ino. The sequence continues at coordinate 19,500,416 of OV170222.1, forward strand.
ATTCTGTATAATGTTAATTATGTCGTCCTCATGAATTAGCTTGAGCTAACTAATTATTACTAAAAATGACAGATTCCAAATTCAAATGTAATATTTTTTTATTGTAACAGTATTTATGGCCATACTATGTATATTATGCCATGTTCTCATATGAGAGGTCAAGTTGCCATTCGCTAAATTCGGCTCTTGCACTAACTATTTGTAACATTAAAAATTAATTATAATCTCCTTTAGAAGAGCTCACCGCTAACTCATTTTCATCTTAACAAACACAATAATATATTCGCAATATTAATGATTTATTCTCTTTATTTCTATTTAATGTATTTGTATATTATGCATTGATAACGTACTAAGTATATAAATAATTAAAATCACATCAGTGATATATTCGTTTGACCAAATTTATGAACGTTTTTATATTACTAATCAAATATGTATGTACATATCTTAGACTTTTTACATATTAATAATCTAAGGTACATATATTATACTAGCATAGCCCGCGGCTCCTCCCGCGTTCAGATGACCAAAAAGCAAATTCTTAGGTTTTACATATTAGTATACTCTTACAATGCAGTTTTTGTACTTTTTCTCAGAAATGAGATATTTTCCCGCGGTAAAAAGTATCCTATATGTTGACCCGGATAACTAGCTATCATCATACCAAGTTTCATCAAAATCTGTCCAGTGGTTTTATCGTGATGCGGTAACAGACAGACAGACAGACAGACAAAAATTCTAAAAACTATAGATTCAGACTGTATCGATAATAATGTCTATTTTAATTAGATTTTCCCAAAAATATTTAATGTACAGATTCGACTTAGTTTAAATTTTATTATATGTGTAGATTACGATTTTGTGTTCTAGCTAAAGCTCCTTTTTTAGCTAAGGCCTATGATCGTGGGTCCACTAATAATAATTGGTCAGTTTGTATATCCTTTATATTTAAAATGTCTTTTACGTACATGTTTATAGGGGAGATTGTTTTTTATCCCACTGTAAAATAATAAAAAATATTTTGCACTTTAAGAATTTATAAATGCGAGAATATTATGTAGAAATTAGTAATCCATACTAATATTATAAAAGTGAAAGTGTGTTTGTTTGTTTGTTTGTCTTTCTTTCACATCGAAACGGCTTGGCGGACTGGCGTGATTTTTTGTGTGGCGATAGTTGGAGGGCTGGCGAATGACAGGTTACTTTTTACCGCGGGAGATTGTCTCTTTCCCATGGGGAAAACACGTTATAATACAATCCAAAAAATATGAATAATTAGAATTACGTGAAACTTGGTAAATTGGTATAAATGCTGCAAAAGGGGGTAAAATAGCGGATGAAAGTTTGTATGAAACTTACTATTTTAGAGTTTTTTTCGTTGTTTTAGCGCGAGCGAAGCCGCGGGTTCTGCTAGTAATCTATAAATTATGTTTCACGGGTTACTTATCTTATATTTTATCTTTTATTAAAAAAAAAGGTGTAATATTTAAAATATTCAGCACACATTAAACGTAAAATTGATTAAACACGAAATATGTTTCCAAATATAGACAGGAGGTTAACAGTGACACAGCAATGAAAAATAAATAGCCTAGCTAGCCATATAAATATGTAACGTATACGCGTATTTCATAGGTTTTATAAAACATCTAAATATAAATTATGTTAATGGCTATGAAATCAAATAAAGTTGAAGTCACCTTAATAGAATCTGCAATGTTAAATTAATCTATTAAATAATTATTATCATATATTCATATGTATATGTATTTTTAATTTGAAAATTAATTATATATATTTTGCACAAAAAGGTCAGTATTGATTTAGCTTAACATTGAATAAATACTGCAATAAATAGAAAAACTACAATATAATATACATATATTGTTTTATGTATATATATTTTAATATGTATAAGGTCAGTCAATTTCATCACGCCGTTGAAGCCTTTAAAATAAATGTATCTCATTTTCTGTTTAATAAATTATTTATTTATGGTGAACAAAATAATGAATTACTTACATTTTGGCATATCAAATAATCTAGTTGTCATTCTTAATATGGGAATTACCTTGTGAAGGGAATTATATACAGAGTGTAACAAATGGATGGGACATGCAATAAAAGTACCTTAAATGTTGAAGTTATCAAGTTTTCTCAAAAGAAACATTCTATTATTTTAAAAAATAATAATAACTGCATTTTTTTAAAAAAGCTTACCTGAACCTGTAATCGAACCAATTAAAAATTAAAAGAATACTAATAGGATAAAATAAAAAAGGATAAAACAGAACAAATAATAGGATAATATCTCTCGAACAAACATAACATCTCGAAAACCACGAGATCTTTTCTAGCCAGATCATGAAGATGTGACAAAGTACAAACAATCTTTCTCAAACATGTGAAAATATAGAGATAAGCGTTTCAATCGCCGGCTCGTGCACTACATGCAAATTTTGTAATGCTTTTATTTTTCATGCTATCCGGATGTTTTCGCTATGTACATTTTAAATATCAACAGTAACGCTTCACTTGAAGTAATATTACATGATCCATCTAAAGCTATACGATTGAAGTACATAGCCGTTGAAGTTTTAATAATAAAAATTAAAAATAATAAATAAAAATAGCCTTTATTCTTTGACCAATTCATATATACATATAACTATATTTTAATATTTAATGCTTTTTAACGTTTATTATAAAAGTACCTGGGCTACCGATCTTCGCTCGAAGTTTTTGGTCTAAAGTACAATTTTCTTTTTTTTTGTAAACTAAAAACTTGAATAAATATTAAAAAAAAACAAAAGTAAAAACTTTGTATGCGACCGAGATTCGAACCTGAACCTGAGATTGTTGATCTTGCACCTTGTCCACTTGACCACGACGCTTACAACAGAGCGTGCAAATTGCCGACCATATTTTGCGTGGAACAGTGCAAAAGAAAACTGCATGAAAACTCGAAAACACGCAATTTCTTAGACATAAGGCTAATCTAGATCGATTTATTGCCCCCGAAACCACCTGTATACTAAATTTCATGAAAATCATTGGAACCGTTTCCGAGATTCAGAGTATATATATACAAGAATTGCTCGCTTAAAGATATAGGATATAATATATATTTTTTAACTATTTGCTTATAGCTTATATTTATTATTTATGTGATTTCTTAGAAATTTAATTAATTTCTTAGTACATGGAGGTGTTAAGCGAGTATGGAGAATAATATGTCTACTAATCCATACAGTCGTCTAACGAAAGTATCTATACAGGAAAATCGTGCGGGGAATCGCTTTCGACACTGCCATACATTCTTTTTTGTGACAGTCGGAAAACGTCTTTAGGGTTCACAGATATAACAGAAAGTCACACGATGGCATGACAAAAACTTGGTATTTTCGTCAAAATCAAAGGCAATCGCCAACTCTATAGATTCTGTGATGTAACCATACATCTTTTATTGGAAGGTAAACTTTAATGTCAAGTCTCCGATAACATCGAGGCGTGGTGATCGCCCCAGCTACTTATCATACCGGAATAATTATAGAATTAGCCGTCATTTCACAAATCATTTTACAAGTGTTACAGTTGCCTTCTGTGCGTGTTTCTGCGTGGGATTGACTGTTCTGATATGCACTTTTTCTAATGTGCTAATAAAATTTATTACAATTATGTATTAATCTATACTAATATTTTAAATATGAAAGTTTATGAGTATGGATATATGGATGTTTGTTACTCGTTCACGCCAGAACAGCTGAACGGATCTGGATGAAATTTGGCACAGAGATAAATTATAGTCTGGAATAATACATACTCTACTTTTTATCCCGGAAAAATGTACAGTTCCCGTGGGATAGGTTCGTTTTTGTTTTCCTAGTTTCGTTTGTTTCCTAGTATTAAATAAATATATAACTGTAATACTTTCTTAGATTTACGCGAATATTTGACATTTTAAATAAAACTATCTTTTCGAATTATTTCGCGGATTTATTTTGATTTTTGGTTCCCGACGTTTCGAATGCTTTACAGCAATCGTGGTCACGGGAGAGACTGAGGTGTTACATGCCTCGAAGGTATAGTTGTTACAGACAGCCTACACACAATTAACAAATTGTTATTGAAAATATAATTTTATTTAAAATATATAACGGCTCATTATAAAAATATTATATCAATATAATAAATTACCTTGTATAGTAACTGGCACGACGAGCTATATACTCGTATATTATTATTTAAATCCTTGGGTACTATTTTTAATTTTTTCACTTTCAAATTTTTTCTGGTCCAAAATAATATTCTTCTAATGTGATTTTTCCGTAAAATTGCCTCGTACCTTTTGTACTTACAGTAATAGCGTCGTGACTATTACAATAAGTTTGCAAAATTTGGCAACAAATAGACTAGTTACTATCCCGAAAACGGAAGTAATTTTTAGAGGAATATAATAATAAAAATAAATACTCTTTATTGTACACCCACAAGAGAAAAAAAGAAAAATTTACAAGAAAAATATAAAAAAAGCAATGTACAAGAGGCGGCCTTATCGCTAAAACAGCGATCTCTTCCAGGCACCCTGGAATATAGAAGACATATTATGTAAAATTCTGCTAATGTGCCTCTACGGACAAAAACGTGTTATTTTCAAAATCTATTTATATTAAAAGTATTTATATTTTATTCACAATCGAAATAAACCTGATCATAAGCAGACCACATTTTATTAAAAATAGCATCGTCGACCAAGTGAAATATGCCGCCTGCTATCATTTAGATATTGGTAACAGCCAAACTGACACACGGACACTCCTTTCAATTAACATAAAAATGCCACCGTTGCCTTTTCCGTATGATCGTTAAGCTGAAATTCATGGAATTTCAATACACGATGACCCACTTTATTAAGACATTTCACCGGCTAATAGCAATGTAAACACGCTTTCTACGAAAAATTCCGTTCACCTTTCGCTTGCTTATTTTCTCCTGGTACTCGAATGCGACCAAATACCAAAATCTGAGTTCGTCGTGCTAGTTACCTCGATGGTTACCGTTTGCCGACCTACCACCACATCATGTACTTTTTTCATACAGTTAGATTTTAAGCGGCATTAAAATGCTGAGATTAGGTGCCGGATAAAGCACGTGACTGAAAGACAATAGACTTCCGACAGTAAAACACTAATACCGTTCGTAGCAGAAACCATTGGTCATACCCTAATGTGATGCCTGTTAGGATTATAATCGAACTTTTTTACAAATAATTTTACAAATATTTTTTAACGGATTTCCAAAAAGGAGGAAGTTCTCAATTCGTCGGAATCTTTTTTTAATGTACGAGTATGTTCACCGATTACTTCACCACCACAATATTTTAAGCCGATTACCAGCCGACAATATTTTAAGATTTGAATATATAATAGGTAAATATGTATTTTAGGTATCGAAATATATTAGATTTGCTTTGCATCGGCTGGCACCGACTTCGAAAATATCTGATTATGTAGCTATTCTAAATTCAAACTTCCGTTTAGTTATTTTTTACATTTTAGTGCCTGGAAGTTGTTTTTTTTAAATATATTAGCACGTATTTTTATATGCGTACAGCTAGATTTTAATACATTGAAGTAAACGTCCACAATCTAACAATATTTTGGTTTTTACATTATCTAGATAATAGATTGCTGGCTTACAAACTGCAATTGCAGTTTGATGAGCCATGCTTTCAAATATATACAGTGAAGATACTGTTTTATTTTAAAAATCATTTAACACAATTTGAATAGTAAAGAGGTTTATATAAAATGTTATTGTAAAAATATCTTTCTTATTAATTTAGAATATATTTACAATATCCATCAAATTCTTTAAATACAAGAATTTAGATATACATATATTCGTTTACCAAGAAAAAACTTCTCGTACCATAAATTACCTTTGTCGTAAATCGTTAGAAAAAACATAAAATAAATTTGCGAAGTCAACCTTCAAAGACAGTATAAACCAACTATTTATAATATACATGACACCCAGTCATTTTGCTCTTCGTGTTATATCAACTGTTCATGGTCGTGTTTTTAGGTAAATTGGGTGAAAGGTGAATAACCTACGAATCACTACTACCACTATACGTTGGGCCAACGTCTTGACCAACTTTGGTCTTGGCTAATTCACGTTTTCATACTAGTGGATGGAAGGCCAAGTTTTGTCCAGGTATAACCCAAGAGAGGCCATTGAAATACAAAGTGCGATTACAGTGCTATCATTATTGGCTGAATTTCTAACGACCACATTCCGAATTTGAATATGACGTTTCGAATTCGGGTGGCGTCTCCAAAGAGTTTTCATATGTAAATCGGATACTCGTAACTATTATAAAATGAGTGTTCAGGCTGTATCTTTTACTGAACTGTTCTAATTTCTACAAATGTAGAGAATGTGACACGTATGTAAAAAAATAACCCTTCTAATATAATAGCTGAAAATTATTAAAATCATTTTTAACCCCCGATGTAAAAACGACAGGGTTTTATAATTTTGACGTGTCTTTTTGTGTGTGTGTGTCTGTCTGTGGCATCGTTGCTCCCGAACGGATGAACCGATTTTAATTTTGTTTTTTTTTTGTTTGAAAGGTAAATTAGTTGGGAGTGTTCTTAGCTATGTTTGATGAAAATCGGTCCAAGATAGCCGCCGCCACCAAAATGGCGGATTACATATGTTTTCACAACTCCCTCAATATGGGTATCAAATGAAAGGGCTTGACTAGTAGAATACTATACACTATGATGAATTTCAAATCCAAGATGGCCGCCACTACAAAATGGCGAATTACATATCGGTTTTTTTTAATTTTTGATTTAATTTAGTTATATTTGTCACGTTTGTAATATATGAATTGAATTAAAAATGGCTAATGTGGAAAAATACTATATTAAAGCAATGATTGGACCCTAAGCATTAAAACATTTAAGCATCGTCTAGATTGATTGCTTTTTGAGTAAAAGATAGATTACGTTTCTAATTACAACGAATACGTAGAAATCACAATATAAGTAATAGTGATGACTCATTGAATTAAATATGCCAAATAAAAATACCATACACAGTTGCATTGCGATATGAATGATATCACAGTTCACGTTACGAAACGTAAACGTAACATTGACTCACCATGATTTCCTTTATTTTCAGTTTTATTCGCGATGACTGGCCATAGTACCGGATTTGTTTTGTAATTTGTCTGAAAAATGTCGGCTAAATGTTTTTTTTACCTAATTATGTAATAATGAGTTTGTATAGCAACGATCAGGCGAAAGTGTAAAATAAGTAGCAATTTATGCGTGTAACATATTAATACTAAAAACTCACCCTACGCTTCGCTTCGGGTTCTCTAAACGATAACAAATCTATCTCACGGGAACCGTAAATTTTTCCGGAATAAAAAGTAACCTATATGATATTTCAGACTATTGTCTATCTCTGTAGTTAATACCATCTTGATCCGTTCAGACGTTCTGGCGTGAAAGAGCAACGAACATCCATCCTCACAAACCTTCACGTATTTTATAATCATGGTATGGGTTTAATGTGAGACATTTCTAACTGCTGGCCACGGGTCTACGTTCACAAATGAGCAAATGTTGGACATGAAAATTTCAGAGTGAAATTACACCTACAGTCATTAATTTAGGATAACATGATTCGCTTAAAAAATATTGCTCGGTTATATGTTACTTAAAAATAAAATAAAAATGAATCTATACTAATATTATAAGTAAAGGTAAAGTTTGTGACGTTGTAGGGGGTAATCTCTGGATCTACTGAACCGATTTAGATGAAATTTGGTAAGACGATAGTTTGAGACCCTGGGAGGGACATTGGATACTTTTTATCCCGGAAATCATTCCTCAAGCGGGTGAAAATGGGGATGAAAATTTGTATTGGAAAGTAAGCTAGGGACGAACCCGAGTTAAAAAATCTAATGCCATTATCACTATTAAAATATGCTTAAATTCGTGAGTTCATCATATTATAATGAAAAGTAACACAACACTATCTATTAAAATACATAAAACTAGATATTGAAGCAAAATTATATTGGTCAAAAACCCTCATGAGTAAAACCCCCAAAATGAAAAAATCGTGTTGTATGGAAATGAACCCTAAGTTCAAGGACATTAAATACAATCTAGCATGAAACAAGTTTCGGCGGTCGGTCGTCGACTTTTCACCTATTTCTATTCGGGCGCGGAAGGCGCCGCCGCGAATGCACGATATTTGACATTACCGGTATTAAGGATACTTCACAATACATTTATATACCTTAGATATTCTATTTTATTTATTTTATGTAAACAAACGCCATTTTTAACCGACTTCAAAAAGGAGGAGGCTCTCAATTCGATTGGTTTTTTTTATGTATGTACACTGATTACGCTGAGATTTATGATCCGATTTACGTGATTCTTCTTTAGTTTGATGCGGAATAGTTGCCATTTGATCTCATAAAAATTTAACGTAGTTTAGTCCAATAGTTTTCATTTTATGGACATTTTTTATGAACATTTTTGTTTACGTGGACGATGTAATTCGTACATTTGTTTTATTTCACCATAATAATTCATTGATTTGTCTAAATAAGCAGTAATTACTGCGTATAAATTAAAATTACTCTCCAAAGTCCTTAAAAGGATAACGAAAAAGCATCGGAAACTACTCAAGATGCGCTACATTCTGTAAATAGTAGAGAATGAAAATATGAGGCACTTCTTTTCTGCTTCCCTTCATCAGACAATACAGATGAAGTTAACTTATTAATGTAATATATTATTAGTTAGCTTCATTTGTACTGTAATATTTTAAACTAATATATGTTTTATTTTAAGTATATAACTTCGTTGTAATATTTCAACTATATATATTTTGATATAATATTTTATAAGCAACTGTGGCCGCCTTGTGGGTTACCATCAATAACCCACAAGGCAGCTACTGAAAATCAGCGTTGGGTCTGGAAAATCAGGTCTTAGGCTGAATGAAACCTGATTAAACGAATTTTTGACAACTCTACAACTGCTGCAGACATCTGCGGTCTCATTCTTTTTTGTTTTTTTTTGTCATTGCTATGTTTTTGCCTAGCACGGGTATGTCCAAATAAAGTTCCATTCATTTATTTTTTATCATTCATATATGACTAAAAATCTTTTTTTTTTGTTTTTCCTCCTTTTTCTCGCAAAAACAAATTAATGGTAAGACACATTTTTTTGGAAAAAGAAAGTTTTCTACAATTTTACATAGCTCGTGAAATATTGATATATTGCAAAAAATCATCCATATATTAATTTTATACACGTCAAAAGATTTTCGAGACGCACAAAGCCAAGCATGATTTCACAAGAGTCCATTGACTTTTGTTCTTGATTCCGGAAGGAAACGTCATAATTAGTATGTACATAGTTATTAAATATTGATGTGTAGAAATGCTTTGACTATGTTAGGCATTATGTTGCAACTAAGAGAATGCAGATTGTGTGTTCATTTAAACGAAAGACTAATTTAGGTTGTAGTTATAATTTTAGCATAATTTTTTCAGTAAAACTAAGCAAAAACCACGAAACTATTATGAAATGGAACATTGCAAGACTCATGTAACTATATTAAAGCAAAACAAAATTGTAACAGATGATATTCAATTTCAAAATAGTTTTGCAATAAGCGACTAAAAAAAGATACCATTTTTTCGAATGCACGTTTAACCTGAAGCCAAATTTTCAAAGCCTTCTTTAAGGATTTTCATAAATATGAGTTTTTGTTTTGTATAAATATATAACACACATAATATAACAATTCTATGATAATTCAAAAATTTTTATATAATTATAAATTCGAAAGTTTATATGTGCATACGTGGGTGTTTGTTTATTTCTCTTTAGCGCTAAATTGGCTTGACGGATTTGGATAAAGTTTTTATTTTACAGATAGACTATGAACTAGAGTACACACTGGCTAAAGTTTGTCACTTGGCGACGCACCTGAACGACGCGAGGGCAAGCTGTTTTTAGGTATAAGTTAACATATTAATCACAAAAATAAGCTGTTGCATTTATAATTGCAGTTCGATAGATAATACTTTAATCTTATACAAAATCACGCCAAAAATATGAAAAAATAACTCAGGGCAAGCAAACCTTGCAGTAAAGGTCAGCGACCACTAGAGGCATCAGTTTTGGCTAGCTCTCATATACTACGTGACGGAATCCTTTAATTGTCTCTCGCTTTTACATCACAATATATGTCTAAGAGCGAAAGGGATAGCTATAGGGCGCGAGATGACAAATGGTTTTGATAAGGCGGTTCATTCACTTATGATTGTATGAATAAGATATAAGGTCCATATGTGCTCGTATAGCAAATGTTTGCTTTTTGATAAAGAAAAAATATTTTTTGCGTATTTAATTATAGGCATCTAAAAAAATTAGTTTTTTTTTATTTTTCTTTTATGTCACAGTTTATACAAAATGAAGAAAATAAAATAAAACATCTATGCACAAAGTGTTCCGTAACAATAATCTTAAACAGTTTTTTTTAAAACTACTCTTCAATATAGAAAAAAAGCTTTTGAGAGATAATTCAAAGTCTTTTTTACAGTTGTAAAGACTATTGTAAAAATAAATCATATTTTAATAATCTTATTAGAAAATAAAGCACAACAATTTTTCTAAATAGATTTTTTATTTATAATATGTAGCGTGATGTTTTTTAACATGTTCGAACAAGTCATTGTTTATTTTATTTTTTATTTTTTTAATATCAATGAAATAGCTTTCATTCCACAGGTTAGTTTATTCAATGATTACTTTTAAAAAAGGCTTTTAGACGCTTCGTTAAGATTTTTCATTATGTACATAAATATATACATACATATTATGTATGTCCTTTTCGACGGGATGCATTTATATAATTAGACATCTCCCGATAATACTAAAAAAATATTTTATTTTGTCGCATAGTAAGAATAAATATAAAGGGTTAAGTAATTTCCAAATTTGACCAGAACAAAAATGTTTTTTTTTTATAAGGTGATCTCAAAATATACTCAAATCAATTAAGCTCTTATAAAACTACAAGCACTTTTGTCACGAAGTAAATTGTTCTGTAATACAAAACCGTAAAGCGGGTTCACTGAATTACATTTTTCAGGTTATCGTTCCAAAAACAGCTGGAAAACAACGTTGCAAATAAAATTCATGATCTTTCTAAGGATATTATCTATACATATAATAAAATTGTAACTAAGCCGAATCTGTACATTAAATATTTTTTGGAGCATCTTATTGAAATAAACATTATTATCGATACAGAGGCCGAATCTATAGTTTTTAGAATTTTTGTGTATCTGTCTGTTACCGCATCACAGAAAAACCACTGGAGGGATTTTGATTAAAATTTGGTATGATGGTAGCTGGTTATCCGGGTCAACATATATAATACTTTTTACCGCGGGAAAATATCTCATTTCTGAGAAAAAATACAAAAACTGTGATGTAAGATTATACTAATATGTAAAACAACCTAAGAATTTGGTTTTTGGTCATCTGATTGCGGGCGTAGCCGCGGCCATTGCTGTGCAAAATAGTAAAGTGCATCTTACTTTTGTATTAAAGTGAAATATGCAAATACACAGCAAGCAGCTAGTTTACTATAATTTAACCGGAACCGTACATCTATACTGTCCAGACTATAATCTATCTCTGTGCCAAATTTAATTCAGATCCGTTTTGCCGTTCTGGCGTGAAAGAGCAACAAACATACACTCTCATCCAAACTTTCGCATTTTTTTATGTAGTAGTAAGATTTATTCACTTAAATCAATAGAATAATGTGTTAAATATTATCATACTCTCTATCATAATTTAATTCGAATAAAACTTTGACATTTTAATAAATAGGCTTGCTGTAGATTTTTTTGTTGCGATTACAGAATTCCCATTCATTCATACTCCTTTTTATATTGAACTTTACTTTTTTATATATTATACTGACACGTTTTCACGGTTAGTATATATTAAACAATATGTATGTACATACATTGGTATAGAAAAGTAAGTACCAACTTTAAATAAATAAAAAAAAATATATCCCTTACTTGTGAAATGATTCCCCATACAAACTTTCATCGTCTTTTTTAATACCCCATTAAGGGATGATTTCCGGGATAAAAACTATCCTATGTCGTTACCGGGGTCTCAAATAGTTCGTTCTTAAATAGGTTCAGCGGATTAAGCGTGAAAAGGTAACAGACAGACAGAGTTACTTTCGCATTTATAATATTAGTATGGATTTTCTGGAAGAAAAAAAAATATATATTACGTAACTTAATTTGTTAGTCGTCGTTTACATTTTCCTTCTATTAACACATGACCGTTCCATGAACCGTGTTGGTATTCCTGTTTTAAATTGAAAATAGCCTACAGACTAAATTTTGGTAAAAAATTCTGTTCATTGCGTATGCAGTCTAGGGTTGTAATATACTTTTTATTTATAATATATTTAAAAATTATACCAAAATACAAAGTCAAACGATTAATCTGCTCTAATTTATTTTACATACATTTCTTTTAAATAGACAAAAATGTTTTTTTTTTTTAAAGATAAGTTAAGAGGATTATTTCTTATTTTTTCTCAGGCTTCTTGGCGTTTAATTTAATTTTTGATCAAAAAAGTCTACACTAAAAGCAATATACATATGATATTTCTATATTATACGTGGAATTTACCTTTGCAATGTACATATTTATTATATTACAAGTTTCATTAGGACAGTATTTACTCAGAACATGTTTTTAAACTTAATTTTGTTATAAAAAAGTAAGAGATAACCCTGCCTGTCTCTTTTGTAAAGCTCGTAATAATTTATATTAATGGGAAAAGTATTGATCAAATTACAATTTTATATCTACTCAAATTAATAGTTACCTTTCGATGTATGTATAGATTAGCTAATGCATATGGAGATTAAAATTTTCTAATTGAATATCGCCTTTCGTTAAATGTGCAGCGAAACTTTGTCGAAGGAATATGTTAAAACTGGCACGTGTAAGTTTCTCATATCGATAGAGTTATTGGGAGAGAGTGTGGAATTTTATGAGTTGTCTTTTAAAATGAAAATTTATGGGTTAATTTTGCTTATAGAATATAATGAATAAAAGATATATAAAATATGATTGAGTTCGATAGAGATGCTAGGTTTTATATTATAATATTAGTATCGTAGGAATGCATTTGATTGAACAAGTTTTTCTTTTTGTTTAGGACTAAATATACTTGAAACAATTTTTTTTTCATACCAATCACGTGTCAAGACAACAGCTAAAACTTTTTGTGATATACCATACTGTAGTTCTATACTCGCTGTAAAATTGACTGTTAAAGTTCTACATTTTATCCAAATTCTGTACAAAGTTTTTCAAACCGCAAATAATGCAGTTCTATAAAATCTTCAAATAATTCAAATTTTTCGATTCCTTCAACTAGCCCAACAAAAATAGGGTGTCATCTTTGTGCACCGTTATTTATGATTTACGATTGGCTACTTAAGTAAAGGATACATTGAAAAGGCTTTTCAGAATAGCCACCGTCAGAATTCATGCAATAAACGTATTCAAATACTGTTGTTTTACGAAAAAAAAGTATTTTTTCAAGTCTATAGCGGTTCCGTGTGTACCGCACAGTGGGCCCACAGCATCATAAATTAAGTTCAACTATAATGAACGGGACCGTTTGTAAGATTGACGTTTTTATTTGTCTCTGGTACGGTTTACGTCAGAATTTAAATTTTAAACCTAATGGTAGAAATTTTAGACATTTTTTGGTTTGTTGGAAATACAATTGTGTCGTTCCGTTACTTCTTTGTGATTTGTCAACCCTTTCTTAATATTTTGACTCAGTGACTCATTAACACTATCAAAATAATACATTTTCGAATATACATATATTGACATATTTTATGATATATAAAACTTAAGGCTTGGCAATATACATTATTAAATATCGGAGTAGAACAGGTGTCGATAGTTTCGCAGAATTTTAATTAATAATTACAATGCTACCGCACGCAAGTTTAATAAAACCATGTGTACTTTAATTTGTCATCCAAATATATTTGTATTTATTTTACTAATTTATTTAAAACGTCACTTGTTTATTTTAAATTAAATAAAAATTATTATGCAAAATTTATGGTTTAATATGTATGTATTATATATAATATTTAAAAAGCTAGCTTTCGGAATAATATAGGTATTCAATTTTTTGATTGACTTTGTATTTACGCCATATCTTCGTCAATTTTGAATGGAATAGTTTTTTTTTTAAATTAGTATACCTCAATGGTCAAAACCGCATATAAGGATAAATTAATTATTTATTTTAAGAGATTTAAAAGTCGGTGTTATCTACACTACTATTATAAAAAGGAAAGATTTGTATTTTTGTATGTTTGTAACGAATAAACTTAAAAAATACTAAACCGATTTGGATGAAATTTGGTAAGAAGACAGTTTGAGACCTTGGGAAGGATATAGAATATTTTTTATACCGGAAATCATAACTTAAAGGGCTTAAGATCAGGATGAAAGTTTGAATGGGGAATCAACCTAGTTCTGTCGCTAGTCTTTAATATAAAATCGTTTTATTTAATATTTTACACAAAAAAGTTAACAATACATGCTATTTAAAAAATCCTAATTACGTTTCGCCAATTTCTTGGTAAAATCTTTCTGTGAAACAAACGAGAAACTTTATGCGGGATCTCATATCTATAGACAACTTCTTTACAACAGTAGCAAATTTTAGTGACAAATGCAAAACAATTAGGTTATTTAAAGCTTAACAGGTATATAAAAAACAATGGCTGACAATATCTCCGGTAGCGAGACAAACCCAGTAATTGTGAATGTATAATTAAGTCCTTTAATAGTTAACTGTTTTTCATAGAAATAACAGCAATAAAACTGTTGGGGATGTAAATCAAAGTGAAAGGGTTGGGTGGCCAAATTTTATAGATAGGGCATTTTACTTAAGTGTAAGAGAAGTTTAGATTTTAAATATTTGTGTGACCCAAACATTTATTGAGTGTTAAAATGACACGAGGTTATTAGCGGTAAAAAGGTGTGAACTTAAATAGAAGAAGTTAAAAGTGATAATTTTAAATAGAAATAATGGTTCTTAATTTAAAACTGGTTTCTAATTCGGTATTGTTTGATTGTAATAGATATTAATATGATTTTTAATGATTTATCAAAATAGAGACAATGTCACAATAATGTTAGGTCCTAAAAATAGGTATATTTTTAATTTTAATTATTTAGAGATTTGGTATTTATACCTAATAAAGATTTTACAGAGGTTTTCATAGATTTTGATAACATTTTAATATGGCATTAAAAGTTAAGACTGTTACCTGATCAATATAAAAAAAACTGTTTCACCTACCGTTTTATTATTGCGGTAACATGATAATTACATTGGATTCATCTGAATTTAAAATCAATAAATAAAAACATTACTTGCTGAGGTCAAGTAATGTATTATTTAAGAGATCTTAAATGAAGTCGGATTTCCTTAACTTAGTTTAATTTGCTTCTTTACCCTTTAGTACAAGGGGAATCAGGCCATAGTCCACCACTCTGGCCAAGTGCGGGCGGACTTCAGACCCGGGATTTGAATTTGCTTCAATCGGTTTTCCAAGCGAGCGCGTTACCACTGACTGGGCTACCACTGTATAAAAAAATAACTAATTAATATTAAATGTAAAATACATAATTATTACCTACAATAAGTTTTAATCCAATTAGTGATGACAGTTTTTGAGGAGACGTTTGATTTCGTAGTTCGCCTACTTGCAAGGAGAAAGTACCTACTTCAAATAATAATACTTTAAATATTAGATAAGAAGAATATTTTTTACTTCCATCTAAAAAAAATACTTATTCAAACCTTAAAGAAGTTAACTCTTTGAGGGATTAAATTTTGAAAATCCTGGCTCAGAAACCTTAATTACGAGGAACTCTTGTGCAAAATTTTACACCATTATACACTCAATGTTTAGGCTGTGTTGTCTCTTGTATGTAGTATATAGTCATTAAGTAGATTATTAAGTTCAAAATATATGGTACAGTAAACCAACATACACACATAATCACAGAAGCGAAACGAGAGTGGATTGAAGGAAATCTACGACATTTTCTTCAATACTTTGCTTGTATAAGATAACTATATATTAAATGATTTATTTCGTTCAAATAAAACACTATTTAAAGAAAGTCACATAAAAAACTAATTGCTATTGATTTATAGTAAATATGTAAGCATTATTTCGTGTAAACACTTTGCGTAGCGGTGTCAATGACCTTGGGACTCGCTAGAGGAAATTTTCATCGCGTTTGGAAACTGGTAAAACAAAATCTTCTTAGTAATCATTTTAAGACTGAAAAAGTGTTTAGTATTACTTATTATAAATTAAATTTTAATTAAATTTCGATAGCAAAAATTTAAAATTAAAAACCCGTATGTTTCGGTGTGATTTTAAAGCCGTTTCACGTCAAAAATGCAAAATATACAGCATCAATTCAACATGGCATATCTCAGCACGATTGATTCGAACTATATGTTTACAAATCTGCTGACAGATTCTAGATCTTATTGACATTTATCAATTCTGCGTGACATTGGCGAAGTAATTAATCTGTGCCCAAGTGGCACGTTTTGAAGCCAAATAACAAGGAAATTGAATTCAAAATTGAATTGAATAGAATTGAAATATACGATACAGTTATTTAAACATATTTTAGAGTATTCAAAATTCAAAATAATATCATACTTTAAGTTAACTCTCTCTTTATAATTTATTATGAGGCGGTCCTATTTATCTCAAAAGAAACAGGTAAAGAAAAGTATTTATATACTAATATACATATAAATTTTAATCCAATTTCACTGCACTACTTTTAAAATAAAAATACTGCTTTCTCTACTTAATTACATTTAGTGTTCATTTGCTAAATATGATTTAAATGGAAACGCACAGAATGAAAATTGTGCTTATAGACCTACGTCTACGCGCATTTCTAAGCCTTCTTCTAAATGTTTTTGAGGTAGAGTGGAGATGTACCGAGTAGTGACCGATTAGTCGGAAAGCCGACTATCCGAGTATATTTATATTCGGCGACTAGTCGGCCAGAAGCACCGACTAGTCGAGCCATTACTTTATTCATATAATTATTTTTGAAATGAAATTCCGTCATTAGTATTAATTATCTATACATAGATTATAAAGAGGTAAAGTTTATGAGTTTGTGACGTTGAAGGAGGTAATCTCTGGATCTACAAAACCGATTTAGATGAAATTTGGTAAGATGATAGTTTAAGACCCTGGAAAAAACGTAGGATACCTTTTATCTCGGAAATCATCCCTTAAAGTAGTGAAAATGGGGTGGAAAAATTTTGTACGGGGAATCAACCCAAAGACGAAACCGAGCGAAGCTAGTTAGTTATATTTTATCATGTATTTTGTCATGTATCAGTATTACAATTGACAATTTAATTTTGAAATACGAACTTCATTCGTCTACGTACGTCGTATAAGTACTAAATCTTCTAATCCTTCCTTCGAAGGATTAGAAGATTTAGTACTTATTTTGACTAAGATTAACAAAAAAATAAATTTTGAACGCAAGTTTCAACAACTCTGAACAAAGAACATAATTATATAATCTCCCGTTTATTATTTATTTTTGAATCACAGTTTCAATTATTTAAAAAATATAACTTAGAGGCAGGAAACTATTTTGTCGTTTTTCAACCGACCAGTCGACTAGTTTGCCGACTAACCGATACTCAACTCTCAACTCATAGTGTCAATTTCCAATGTAGAGTATTAACTGTACAAGAAAAAAAAACATTTGAAAATCCATCAAGTCCTAATAGATTAAAGAGCAACAGATAGACAAAAATATATAATAGAAATCCAATTTTTGAAAGAATATTCCACTTTTAACTTTGATCTCGATAAAAAATTATTAGTTGTAAAAAATGTAATTATTGCCTAACCTCTTTGGTTCGTACAACCAAAATGAATATGAGCAGCGACGTTGGTAACTAAAATATTCAACAACCTATCAAAATAAATTTACAATTCCTACGACGATTTACATTAATACCAATCTTATACGTACGGAATATTTTGAACACCACTTAATATGTAAGCGATTTTTTATTACAAACAAACATAGTGTACAGCTCTGATAAAGATAAAATTATGTTAGCAACAGCTTGTAAGACATGAAGGTCGTATATTTGATGTATAGCCGAAGTAAATATTTTTACGTGACTTGTATAGTTTTTTGATGATGAATTTATTGATATAATGCCAATAATATATTTATAAATATGTATATATATATATATATATATATAAAACGATGTGTGTATGTATGTTTCCTATGGCCTCCAAAACGGTTTGAGCGATTTTGATGACATTTTAAGGCAATCTTCAGATTAGCCCTTCGGGTGATCTTGTCAAGTTTAGCAGCGATTGGATGTTTGAACATGGGTGAAGCCGCGGGTATTGCTAGTTCCAAATAATTTGTTCTAGCCATGAACGTCACCATAATTAGTGATAACTGAATGAATAAGGAATCAATAAATTTTTGGTATAGATTTCTCTGAGATGAGGTGTTTTCCCGCAATAAAAAGTATCTTATATGTTAAACCGGATAATCAGCTATCATCATACCAAATTTCATTAAAATCCGTTCAGTGGTTTTTCCGTGATGCGGTCCCAGACATACAGACAAAAATTCTAAAAACCATAGATTTGCCTCTGTATCAATAATAATGACTATTTAAATAAGATTTTACAAAAAAGTTTAATGTACAGATTCGACTCAGTTACAATTTTATTATATGTATAGATAGATATGTCACATTATCTTATGCCTTTAAGACAAATACGCTTTTTTGTTTACGGACATCTATGTCAATGCACCTACCATATGAATGGTTTATTCTCCTTCGTATATTAATAGATTATTCAGTATTCTAGTTTCGAACGTTGATGTTTATTTTCATATTGTAATGAATGCTAAAAATATACCTACTTAATACTTTTGACGCTCACACTTTATAGAAGTTTGTTACATAAATTTTACCTTCAGTCTAAAGAATAATATAAACTGAGTGTCATAGAACTAAACATGCAGTCAAACAATGATGTAAAAGTAAAATATAATGTTATAAATTAATGACAATAAATGACAATCTGTATACTAAGTGATAAGTAAATGTTGAACTGGTGAGCATGGGCCTCCTTTCAATGCGAGGAGCATCAAGCCATAGTCCACCACGCTGGCTAAGTGCGGGTTGGAGAAATTCACATGTCTTTCGAAAACTTGCTACGGTCTCTCAGACATGCATGATGCAGGTTTCCTCACGACGTTTTCCTTCACCGTAAGGCAAGTGGTAATCATGTTAGAAATGATTCGCACATGAAAATATCAGGGGTGCGAGACCTTATATATATGGACAAAGCGAGTAAAGCAAGAGTAATTCACTAGCAATCTTCATAATTTTTATCTCAAATTTGTTTATGCATACTTAAAAAACTTAGGTTGCAATATACACCAAAAAAATGCCGACATTGTTAGAAAAACACATTTAACTCTTAATGGGTTGATGCCAAAAACAATTTGTCTACCGCAATAAAAGGTACCTACATAAAGACTGTCGGCGTTAAAGATTTTTTTTTAAATTCGTAAAAAAATTAACCATCTCTGTCCGAGTAAGACATATTTGTATAACATAAAAATGTAATTTATATTATAATTTAAATTACATGTGCCCTTTAACGAAGGGCTGTGCGACAATGTCTTTTAAATCTTTTTTTATTCATAATGTTTTTAAGAATTAAATCTTGTGAAATAAAATAAGGGTTGATTTTTTGTTATTTGACTTTAAAAAAAAAACATATAGTATTTACCATATTAGAGATGTATTTTTGACTGCGATTCCAAGCACCGCCTTTTCATGTTGACAAGAGCAGTACTTTTTGTATCGGTAGTTTATGTTTTTAGACGGACTCATTTTTTTTTTATGGGACTAAGGGGGCAAACGGGCAGGAGGCTCACCTGATGAAAAGTGATCACCGCCGCCCATGGACATCTGCAACACCGCAGGGCTTGCAGACGCGTTGCCGGCCTTTAAGAAAGGAATACGCTCTCTTCTTGAAGGTGGCCAGGTCGTAGCGGTTCGGAAAGACCGCCGGCGATAGCTGGTTCCACAGAGTGGTTGTGCGGGGCAGAAAATGCCTTAAAAATCGCACTGTTGTGGAACGCTGGACATCGAGATGGTGTGGATGGAATTTACTATTTTGGCGCGATGTCCGATGGTGAAATTCAGCAGCCGGGATCAGTCCGAACAATTCCTCGGAACACTCCCCGTGATAGATGCGGTAGAAGATGCAGAGTGATCCAACATCTCTACGCAGAGCTAAAGGATCAAGCCGATCGGAGAGAGCTTGATCGTCGATAACTCGAATCGCCCTACGTTGAATGCGGTCAAATGGAAGTAGCTGGTACTGGGGAGCTCCCGCCCAAAGATGAGAACAGTACTCCATGTGGGGCCGAATTTGCGCCTTATAAAGAATAAGACGCTGACGCGACGTGAAGTACTGTCTCGCCTTGCTGAGCACACCAAGCTTCTTTGAGGCCAGTTTGACCTTACCTTCCAATTGACCACGGAACTGGACGTTGCTCGAGATGTCGACGCCAAGTATTCCGATACTGGCTGTGGGAGACAGAGGAGTGTCCTCAAATTGAGGAGCTACGATAAATGGCGACTTTTTAGCGGTTAACGCGCAAACTTGTATTTTTTTGGGGTTGAATTGGACTAAGTTTAGTCGACCCCAATCCGAGACTTTGGTTAACAGAGATTTGACTTCAGACACAAGTTTGTTCCGGCTCTCGTCGACGTATTCCCGAGAAATATTAGCGCGGCCAGTGTACAGCGCATCCACAGTACTATCGTCTGCATAGCAATGAATGTTGCTAATTTGCAACATGTCATTGATATGCAGAAGGAACAGAGTAGGAGACAGTACACAGCCTTGTGGAACACCAGCATTGACATATTTAGGATCAGAGCAAGCACCGTCGACAACGACCTTAATGCTCCGATCTGCCAAAAAGCTGGTGATCCAGTTGCAAAATTTCTCGGGGAGCCCATAGGAAGGTAGCTTCGAAAGAAGCGCTTTGTGCCATACCCGATCAAAGGCCTTCGCTATGTCCAGACTGGCTGCAAGCGCCTCCCCCTTGGTCTCAACTGCTTCTGCCCATCTATGTGTCAGGTAAATTAGAAGATCACCGGCTGAGCGACCTCGACGGAAGCCGTACTGGCGGTCGCTAATCAGCCGGTGCTCTTCTAGGTACCGCAGGAGCTGGCAGTTGATAATGGACTCCATTATCTTAGAGAACAAGGAGGTAATGGCTATAGGCCTGTAATTGGACGGATCCGAGCGGTTGCCCTTTTTTGGGATCGGGTGCACTAAAGCGGCCTTCCAGGATTTCGGGACTACGTCTGATGAATAGGAGTACCGGAAAAGACGCGTTAAAACCGGTGCCAACTCCGGAGCACATGTCTTCAACACGATCGGAGGGATGCCATCGGGCCCACTCGACTTATGAATGTCCAAGGAAAGAAGTGCTTTGCGAACTGCACTTTGCCGGAACTGAACTTCCGGCATCGTAGTATCACACCGCGGGATTATCGGTGGTGAGTTTCCTTGGTCATTCAGAGTCGAATACTAATAACATAAAAAAGCAATTGGTTGACATTGTAGCAAGTGTTCAGTTTTGATATAATGCATGCACGTAATATTTCTTTCTATCTTTTTTTTTTGAAAAGATAGAATTCGAGTCTTCCACGAAATCAATTCAATATTGTCTTTTAATCCTGATATTTCACAATTATACGACTCTATTTCCATATCCCTCACGAATCATGTCAAAAACTAGCAAGAAATAGAGCTACACTATCTTTAACTTAACACTATTATTTCCTAAACTTGTACTACTCATTCAAATTGGCCTTGGCCTTTCTAGTGATAAAAAATTTAAATGCCAAAAGAAGTATTTTATACAAATTTTGCATTTTTGCGCAATAACAAAAACAAAAGCTTTGTTATTCGCAATAGAACTAAGTGCTATCTATTGTTAGGAACAATATAACACCCTTAAGATATTTTTCGTACCTGTGCCTATGTTTTTTAAATGGATTTTTTAGCAATAATCTGTAAGAATGGTGTAAAAAAATTTAATTTTACGTACAGAATAAAAAAAAACGAAGATGGCATAATATGATACAATATAAAATATTTTAAGTCCTATATAGTAAAGTCTCGCAAGTTACGTGTTTCCTTACACATATCGTAGATCACTTAATTATTAATAATATACCTATATAATGTAATAAAAATTAAAAAAAAACGACTTTCAGGCACTACAATGTAAAAAATGACTGAACGGGGGTTTTTATTTAGAATAGATACCTAAGCCCGATGCAAAGCAAATCTAATATATTACGATACATAAAATACATATTTACCTATTGGATATTCATATCTTAAAATATTGTTGGCTGGCACCGACTTCGAAAATATCTGATTAGGTATCTATTCTAAATGAAAACCTCCGTTTAGTTATTTTTAGCATTTAAGTGCCTGGAAGTCGGTTTTTTTTAGTTTTTATTTTTCTATTTTTATTGTTAACGTAATACGCAGCACCTAGGAAGTATATATACCCTTTGAAACAAAAAAAATTCCAAATCGGTTCAGGCGTCTTCGCCTCTTATAGAGAACCTCTTCCTTTTTGGAAGTCGGTTAAAAATGATAATGTAGAAATTGTCCTTTTAACGCAGTGGTGAATCAACTTAATTAAAAAAAAACAATGGGAGAGCGACATAGCTTACTTACTTTTTATTTCAGATGTCGCTTATGGGGATTTTAGTCTGGTGTGATGAACCATACATGTTTACAATATAATTTTTTCTAATTTTGCTTATAATTAAGTTTATGAGAATAGCCTGATAATGTACATAGTATTGTCAAGATATCATTTTCAGCTGAATTTGCTAGCATCGTGAGAATATACGAAAAGCATCAGATTTTATAATTTATGCCAATATCGCATAAACATCTATATTTAATTTCTTGAATAAATGACTCGAATATATTTTCATTATACTTACTGTAAGAGTGTTTTTATTTTAAAAATCATAATCTTTTCATTCACGGCCATTATTACTTAATTTAAAAAAATATATCACAGGTGCTTAATTACTGAAAAAGTTAAAGAGCTTAGCTTATTTCTAAAATAATTTTAGCAGTTTATGATAAACTACACTATAAAAATTTCCAATGATTCTCATAATGAATTCTCGGTATTTTGAAATGGGAAATCATGTATTATTATGGTATAATTTTTAAATTATAAATAAGTATATATGAGTTTAATTCAGATGTAAATACAATCAAGTCATTCATTGAGTCACTATTATGATATTACCCAAACTCGTCTCATACCTAATATGAAATTACGTGCCGCATTTCATGTACACGTTCAGACTTGTTCAAATACTGTGCATTAAAACTATAGGACTTAAATACTATTAACTTTTTAAAATTACATCGGAATCCCACAGAGGGATACTTATTTTCGTCCTAAATATACCAAAATCCTTTATTTTATTACAGGATTTACCAAAACATCATTGTTTATTTAAACTGTATTGTTTAAACAGATTATAAATTCTATGTCACGAGAACTGGAGACAAGGAAGAAAGTTATTGAATGGTCGGATGTGTTTTACGAGATTAAAATAATTCTATAATTTACAACACAATTAGCTACGGTAGCGACTAAGGGACAATTAAGAGCAAAAATTATCTTGCAATGCAATAAACTTTAGCTTAGAAGAATAAGTATTGTAATATCCTTTTGGTTTTCGAAAATAATATCTTGTGTGGTATACTTAGTTACTTATTATAAGCTAGTGCTTGCCCGCGGCTCTTCTCGCTTCGTATCCGGCTATATTGCCGGACGCTACTGAGAACCCCCTCTCTCCCTCCACCACGACAAGGTAAACACACGTTGGGAGGATGACCATAATGCAATCCATGTCCTTGCTAAATTTTATCAAAATCTATTCAGCTGACTAAGCGTGAAAAGTTAGTAGTTAGTAGTACCTGAGATTCGCGTTCAAACAAACAAACAAACTCTGCCTCTTTATAATATTAGTATAGATAAGTATGAATAGACACAACACCGTGTTTGTTGTTTCTTCACTTGCTTTATTCTTGACTCACACCTGATTTTTGCAAGACCTTTTTTACCATTTAAATAAAGATCAGTTTTTACATTCAAACGTTTTCTGCATAGAGATTGAGATTGCAACTCCTGTGGCATTTGTTGGTGTTATCAGCAAAGCTTGACAATACCGTTCATATGTAGCTGTCATTGTTTGCAGCAGTAGAATTTGACGTTTCGATTCGTTTTTTTCAGACGAGAGCTCTATTTTTTTATTTCATATTATTATTATATTATACAAAACAAAATCTGATTAAAAATAATAATTAGAGCGAAAGATTGACCTTATATGGTACAGTATATGTAGTATGTGGTATGGTATTTTAGACACTCCACAAAGTAAATAATGTAAGCAATACATGATAATACATATTATAGTGAAATTTTCAACAGTTAATTAGAAAACAGAGTAAAGAAACGCCACGCCCGATGCGACATAGCTATTTTATACTACATATATTTGATCTATAATATTTTAAATATTTCACAAGAGTCTGCCAGTTAAAATTGGGGAGTCATCATCAATTTTAACTACTTACACTTTTTCTCAATTACACAAAAAATATGTACCAACTTAATAATAATATCTTTTTCATCGGTTACGGTGATCAATCTCGCAGAGGCTAGCCATGTACTGGGGAGTATGAACTCCAACATGTACGAATTCTATTCCTTTATGGTAAAATAAAAAGGAAAATTGTCACTAATAAAAAATATAAAAGAAATAAGACGACACGTTTGGTTCAGTTTGTAGTGACCGTACTTGCTGTGCCAGCAGTCGCGGGTTCGAGTCACGCTAGGGGTATTTGTGTGAGCACGAATGTTTCTATTCCAGTCATGGGTGTTTATATTTATAATTTGTATGTATTAAAGTTTATATATGTGTAGTGTATCAACTATCTGGTATCCATAACACAAGTTTCTTAGCTTACCATGGAACTTGATGGTCTTGTGTGTTAATGTCCCAAAAAAATATTTAGTTATTATAATTTATTATTTATAAGAGCGAACTAAGAGAAATATAATAAACATGAAAATATAAGTTTAATATAATTTCCCATTTTGGCAAACTTTGCATAAAAACTGACAACTGACTGAGCTATACAGGCGCCTCCAGCAAAAGAAAAGCTCAAATCTAGAACTTCATATTATGTACACTGTCGTACAAGCTAACCACTAAACTCATGCGATTTAATAAATATTTAAATATAATTCTATAATTATGTGCACAAAATTTTTAATGAGTCTCCGCCTGAATGGCGGATCAACTGTATATTTTATCCCTGTTGTTAGGGAAAATAATGCATGAAATTGGAGTTGAAAATGATTCACACATGAGAATATCAGAAGTGCGAAAAATGGAATTGAACCCATTTCACTTGGTTTCCCAAGCAAACGCGTTAACACTGAGCTTCCACTGCCTAATTGTCTTTACATTCTTAGATTTACATGTGTTACCTGTTATATTACATCCTTCATACGCATACATATTATCTTCTTTCACGTATACGCTACTAGCGACTCAACCTTGCTTCAATCGGTTTCGTCCCTAGTTACGTTTTAAAGTTTAGTATAGATTTCTCAGAGATGAGATATTTTGCCGCAGTAAAAAGTATACTATATGTTGACCCAGATAACCACCTATCATCATACCAAATTTTATCAAAATCTGTCCTGTGTTTTCTCGTGATGCGTTCCCAAACATAATATATTTATTATTATAAAAACTATAGATTCGGCCTCTGTATCGATAATAATGCATATTTCATTAAAATTTTGTAACAAATATTTAATGTACAGATTCGATTCAGTTAGAATTTTATTATATGTATAGATTTAGTAAACAAAAAACGAGCGGTTTTAAAAAAAATCAACAATAAATATTTTTTTAAATAAATTGTTTAATCGAATATGTTATTAAAAAACTTTCTTTATACAAATTACCTGCTTATTGCGTTTTACACTAAAAATGGAAAAATAAAAACTAAAACAAACCGACTTCCAGGCACTAAAATGTAAAAAATAACTAATCGGAGGTTTTTATTTAGGATAGATACCTAATCAGATATTTTCGAAGTCGGTGCCAGCCTAGTTTCGTATCCGTTTAGTTATTTTTTACATTTTCGTGCCTGGAAGCCGATTTAAAAAAAATAATATTTAAAACGCTAATCAATATATAAATTTGAATACAAATATATCTATATTTCATAAAATATTTCTGATTAACAGAGCATGCTTATTAATACAGTGTTAGACTCAAGTTAAGTAAGAAATTATAGCTTATGACCTACCCCCTGATAAGATGAGCGCGTCAATTCATACCTTTTAAATGTTTACAGAGTCAAAATAAACAAATTTATTTTCTTACTTATTATATTGGAAAAAATCGATCAAGTGCCAGTCGAATTTGTACACGAAGGGTTCTGTACCATCGTACATGTGCTTTTTATTAATATGTCTTTTACTCTATGTATGTAGTATAAGATAGTCGATGACCGATTACGAACGTTAAAAAATGTTTTTTTGTATTTTACTTACTTTTATTATTTGTTGTTATAGCGGCAATAGGCATACACTGTGAAAATTTCAACTTTCTACCTATTATGGTTCATGAGATACAGCCCTCTGACATACGGACGGACAGACGGGCAGCAGAGGCATAGTAATATAGAGTTCCGTTGGTACCCTTCAGGTACGGAACCCTAAAAAGTAAGAATATTGAACGTAATCCAAAATTATTACAAATAAAAAATAGCACCTAAATTATATGTTCCATATAAAGAATTTAAACACTATATACAAAGGATTCACAAAGATTACGTAGGCGACGTAGCTTCTTCCATTTACCATGAAAAATATACCGACATCGTTTAGGTTCATTGACACACACATTTCTAATTTTGGGTCTACAATACGGATAAATAAGAGAGTCGTAAAAATGTATGCGATAGTGCTAAGTTATCTACTATTATAGTTGTACGGGTGTTCGCGAAAATCACTTGTACAGTCGTCTACTTTCTTTTATTCAAACTTGTCTATAGAGAAACTAATTGGAAATATTGACTTAAAACTATCATTACGACCAGTTCAGTGAAAGACTGTTAACATGTAAATATGAATTTTATTTTGTCTCACGGTCTCTTTTACACGATTTAAAAAAGAAACTTGCATTTCTTTTTTTAATAATTATTTTGAATATATTTTTCTTCGTCTAATATTTGTTATTTGGCAAGTATTAATTAAAAAAAGTTGAGTTTTAGCAAAAAGTATGGTTATTTATATGTATTCGTAAATATATAGGGATGTATCTCTTATAGGTTAGAGATGAGATAATAACCATCTTTTATATTGTTTTTAACAGTAAGTATATATTAAAAAGCAGCTAACATTGCTGCACTATTTCATAACCTCCTCAGGATAATCATTATTTCTGTATGTTATTTAAAAAATACCTATTAGGTATAGGCTGTTCATCAAACATAACACCTCATTATTAACTTGGGAAACAAAGTGAAGCGGTTTCACGGCGGTCTCACACCTCTGATATTTTCATGTGCGAATCATTTCCAACATGATTACCACTTATCTTAAGATGAAGGATAACATCATGAGGAAATCTGCATCTTTGAGAAAACCTAGCCAGTTTTCGAAAGATATGTGAAGTCCACGAAGCTGCTCTAGGCCAGCGTGGTGGACTATAGTCTGATTTCCCTCGTATTGAAGGGAGACCCGTGTCCAGCACTGGGACATTAAAAAAAGGACTCCATAGATGCAGTAAATACTAAGATATACTCGTAGTTTAAAGATATTGTTTTCCGTTATTCAATGTTGACCAAATTTTAATAATAAATTCTACTATTTTTAAGAAAATTTACTTATTCTATAGGTATATAGTTTCTGTGGTAGCCCAGTGGTAACGCGCTCGCTTAGGAAATCGAGTGAAGCGAGTTCAAACCCCGGTTCTCGTACCTCCGATATTTCCATGTGCGAATCATTTCCAACATGATTACCACTTGTCCTAACCGTGAAGGAAAACATCGTGAGGAAACCTGCACGTCTTAGAGAATCTAGCAAGTTTTCAAAAGGCATGTGAAGTCCGCCAACCCGCACTTGGCCAGCGTGGTGGACTATGGCCTGCCTCCTCGTACTGAAGGGAGGCCCGTGCCCAGCAGTGGGACGTTTAAAAAAGGGCTGAATTCAATATAGACATAGATATCAACATAATTTTTCAAACATGTACCGAGACTATATAATATCAAGTGTAGTTTTATGTGACTCATTTATGACATACTCGTATTTTATTAGGGATAATAATCTATTGAGGTTAAATGATATTCCTGTAATATGAAATTTAATTGTTTAATTATAACTTAAATTAATATTCAGAACATTCAAAAATTTCTGTCGGTAAATTCAAAAAATATTTTAAAGAACGTTTGCGTTAAACGATGTTTAAATACACCTTGAGAATTATACATTAGTACTGGCTATTTTTGATAGAGTAAAATGTTAAATAAAAGTTTTTACAAAAGTAAAAAAAAAAATTTTTTTTCGCCGAATTCCTTCTACTCAAAACAAAGGCATTTTCCTTTCGAATTAATGTTTCTGTTCAGTAAAATTTGTAATAATTTGACATACATACATATTGTGTACATATTTTTTTAATTGAACTGAATTTTATTTTGTCATTATTTCTGTTAGAAAAGGCTTTACAGTCACTCTTTCTCTATATAGTAGAGTATGGTGAAAACTATTTAATTTATATAGGTATATTAATATTCATAATAATATAAGTGTGAAAGTGTGTTTGTTTGTATGTCCTTCTTTCACGTCGTAACGGAGTGGGGAGTGACAAAGGATACTTTATCGCGGGAAATTATCTAATTTCTACGAGAAAACACGTTATAATACAATGCAAAAAATATTTATGATTAGAATTACTTGAAACTTGGTATTAATGCTCTTTAATAAAATTAATTAAATACATGTTTTAGCATTTTTGGAAATTCATCCTATAAGGGAGTAAAATAGGGGATGGAAGTTCGTATGAAACTACCTTTTTAGAGATTTTTTTTGTAGTTTTAGCGCGAGCGAAGCCGCAGGTTCTGCTAGTAATACAAAATTGTGGCTTTACGAAAAAATGAGGAAATATGTTTTAAGTTTTCAATAAACCCTACATGTAAAAGAAAGCAAACTGATTCGTTAAATGATTGTAATATTAAAATGTTTTATAAGAAAAAAAGATTTCATTTAGATGTAAATGCTCTCTTATCTTAATAAAAAAATATATATATATATTAGGAATTTTATGATTTTTTATTACAGTTATTTCAAATAACAAGATTTGATAGAATTTGTAATTCTTTTCTAATTACTAAGAAGTAAATAAAAATTTGATGATTGTTTAAAAGATGAGAAATTAATATGATTATTAAATAACTATAACCGTTAGTTTTAACTGCTTCAAAATCTGTTACTCCATTAGTTAATAGTTAACTGGGGTTAACATTATTGTTTTATAACTTGCGCAAATGTTTTTAAATTCTCGCAATACTTTGCAAGGGTTTTTTAAGGTTTTTATAACACAAACACCGTTTTTTTATTTTTTTTGGTTTGTTGCGTAAAAATTGCATTTTATGGCATTTATGATTAGAAAGTTAGGCTAAGGGCTTGCTTTCTAACGTTCTTAGAAATTTCTTTTTATTCTGGGACAAAATGAACTCTACCAAAAACATGGCGTTAAAAATTCTTTACAATTATACACTAAGTTATTATTTCAATTAACTGCTTACATATTAACAATCTTATTTAATAATTTTAAATGAGTAATAATTGAAAAAATAAATAAATCATAAATCGAAAAATCTGTCAGGAGAAAGAAATTTATTTAACATCTTTTTTATTAACCGATTGTAAAAAAGGTGAGTTTCTCTATTCAAGTGTAGAATTTTATTCTAGATGGAGAGGATTAATAATTTTTTTGTCAATACAATATTTTAGGAAAAAATCAACCCCCAAGGCATGCTTTTTAACTTATAAGTATAAATAACAAAGTAAAAAACCTTCCTTTATCCACTAACTAACATTAAAACATACGATGCATGAGTACTTTGTACTTCATTTTAAATGTACATAAGTACCTGCGTTTAAAATAATTTTAGGACATTTTAGGATATTACGTAAAGCTATAATTTAGTTTATCAGCTGTGGTTTCTGATTCCAGGATTTATACAGCACTAAATGGTTCATTAACGATAAATTACAATTTTCCTTTTAGATATCAAGGGGAAGATGACATTTGCTATTCGAGGATACGAATTTTATAAAGACTAATTTTTAAACGCACCTTTATCCTTGTAGGCTTTGTAATTAGCTGTATTTTATAAGTAGCTGCTGACTTCGAGTTATGTGACGGGACTTCATAATTTTTCAAATCAGGGTTTGTAGGGATGTTTGGATGGATGTTTGTTACTCTTTTACACCAGAACAGCTGAACGGATTTGGATGAAATTGGGCACAGAGATAGATTATACTCTGAAATAGCACATAGGTTACTTTTTATTCCGGAAAAATGTACGGCTTCGGTGGGATAGATTTGTTTTTGTCTACGGACGAACCCGAAGCGATGCGAGGGTGAGTCGCTAGTGCCTATTATATAATTCATAGATATTATGATTAATGTTACATACACTGGACAGTGCTGCAAACTGCAGAAAACTAAGTATTTTTTTTATTAAATATTTTTCGATTTTAGCTCATCTTAATCTCCATAAGTTGAAAATATAGCATTGAGGTAATCGTCAGCCACTTTATTCTATACATGTATTAACCTATTATATTGTTTGAATGCATGGAGTATAAAATATGAACTAAATATTTACATGATTAAGTTCTTTATATTATCCATTTCAATAATATTATATGGAACACTAGTTTTATTGTAGAGCTTCACAAATTTTATCCTGCATAGGGAAAATTGCCATAAGTTTAGTTAAACATATGAATATTAATATAAATGTATCTAAATGTTTAGGCAGTTGTAGCCCAGTGGTAACGCGCTGGATTGGGAAACCGAGTGAAGCGGGTTCAAATCCCGGGTCTCGCACCTCTGATATTTTCATATGCTAATCACTTCTAACATGATTACTACATGCCTTACGGTGAAGGAAAATATCTTGAGGAAATATGCATGTCTGAGAGAACCTAGCAAGTTTTCGAAAGACATGTGAAGTGCGCTAACCCGCACTTTGTCAGTGTGCCACTATGCCCTGATTCCCCTCGTATTGAGAGTGGGAAGTTAAATAGGGCTGAATACGATACAATCTAAAGGTTTCATAGATATATGTTACATGTACTTACAAATAAATCACAATTCAAGTAAAATCCTGACTTTATGTGAAATAAAAGATAATGCTAGACCAAAAGATTAACTAGCACTAAAAAGATAAAATTATAAAGAGGCTGTCGCAAATGTTGTTAAATGTATATGCAGCGGCCATTATGTTATCTAAATCCTGTAACTTGGTTATTCGACTAATTAAAAAGAAATACTTTTAATCCCCAATAAAATCCCATCCACGGCGATCCTTTATAGGGTTTACTGGTGTTTTGTGGAATTCTGCTATAAAATAATCTTTGTATGATTTTAATCGCATTCTCTTGTATTTTTTATTTTAAAATAGTTTGAGCCCGTGACTCCGCTTGCGCTTTTATTTCTGCGTCATTATTTCATTCATACTCAGGTATCCCATAACCTTCCTGAATAAATATAGCTAATAACTAGAGGCTTGCCTCTAGTTCGGGTTCGCCTCT
This sequence comes from Brenthis ino, assembly GCA_921882275.1. Lineage (NCBI taxonomy): Eukaryota > Metazoa > Arthropoda > Insecta > Lepidoptera > Nymphalidae > Brenthis > Brenthis ino. Next base: position 19,532,653 of record OV170222.1, read on the forward strand.
AGGAAAACAAAAACAAAGCTATCCCACGGGAACCGTACATTTTTCCGGGATAAAAGTAGCCTTTGTGTTATTCCAGATTATAATTTATCTCTGTGCCAAACATCCATACATACTCAAAAACTTTCACATTTTTTTTAATATTATTAATAATAATATGGATTAAATTAAATACGAATATTAGGTACTATTATAGTTTACGTAATATTATTTCACAAAAAAGGTGTATTCAATATGGTATGGCCATTGGTAATGGAGGAAGCCCCACGCCCAGCAGTGGGGCATAAATAAGGCGAATGAAATTATTATTACCGAAATTTTATTTTTAATTATATTAAATTATAAGATATTGAACGATAGAAATATTTATTATAAGTAGTATTATAAGTTATCTAAAAATAAAAGTTATTATGTCAAGAGATGTATATAACATAGAGCTAATATCCGGTAGAATAAAGACGACGACACGTTTGGCTTAGTTTGTAGTGTTGTAATAGCGATCGCGGGTTCGGGTCCCGCTGGGGGCATTCGTTTGTGTGATGAGCACGAATGTTTGCTTTAAGATTAAGTGTAGAAGATTAAATGAAATGAAAATTATATTTATAATATATATGTATTTATATTCATATATATGTAGTGTATCATATCTATCTGATATCCATAACACAAGCCCCGTAGCCTACCATGGAACTGATGGTGCTGTGTGTTAATGTCCTAAAAAAAAAGAAAGAAAAGTATTCTGTACTACATCGATCAAAGGTTCGATAATTGAAATATTTGTTACATACATTTTTTTTATTATTTTGTATACATTAAATTCAATTTTTTCATTTCAATTTATCAATTTAATTATGAAAAATAAAGTAAAATTTATTTATTTAAATGTGAATGGCTTCTATAACTATTAAATGGTTTTCAGTTCTTTTATAAATTATTAGATTTATTTATGAGAATAAAATACATGCATTAGTCTTTGAAGAAATACACATCTAGTAGTGATACTGTCATCTATACATATAATAAAATTGTAACTAAGTCGAATGTGTACATTAAATATTTTTTGGAAAATCTTATTGAAAACCAAACATTATTAACAATACAGAGGCCGAATCTATAGTTTTTAGAATTTTTGTTTGTCTGTCTGTCTGTTATCGCATCACAGCAAAACTACTGGAGGGATTATGATGAAATTTGGTATGGTGATAGCTGGTTATCCGGGTCAACAAACTGCAATGTAAGAGTATAGTAATACCTAAAACCTATGAATTTGGTTTTTGGTCACATGAACGCGGGTGGAGCCGCAGGCAATGCTAGTACAACATAAACGTTTTCTTTAGCGGTACCCTCTCTAGGGATTACTAGGGATTACAGGGGATGATATTTTATTATGGCACATTTGACTACTTGTGGTAAGGTATATGCGGGAGGGAGTAAGATGCCTTTTGTAGAATTTAACATATAATCCCTTCAACATGGTATTGTTTTTAAATAAATTACTACTAAGTTAAGCTAGCTGAATTTAAAATGATAATACTTTTGCGGTTTCTTTCTTGGGATTATAGGAAAATAATGGTCAACATGAACTGTTCTGACGATACGAGTTGTTGCACGTGAGTTTGTTCGCCCATATACGTTTTTCACAATTATATTTTGTATATATATATATATATATATATATACAAAATACATTATATGTACATATATATAATTTATAAAAGAAGTAAATTATTATATTCAGAAAGCTAATATTTGTTGGTTGTTTTTTTTTTCAATTCAATTTGCTTAGAGATAGCCTACAAGTTAGATCGGGACATAAGGTTTTATCCCAATTAATATATATCCCCATATCTGGACAGATATCAGTCTAGTTATCTGTATTAATATATGACAAAATATATATTTTTTTACTAATAATTTATTTAAAAAATAACTGATAAGGAATTTTGAAAAACATATATTAATTAATCGTAAAAAAATTATCTTCTTCAATACAAAAAAGTGTAAACTAAATGTACTAACTTAACTAATGTTTTTAATTCAACTTGTACATGGAATTAATCAAAGATAGGTGTCAATAAGCATTGACCACGCTTATACCACGGATTATCCAAGCTCAGCAAATTAGAAACATTGGTGTAATGTTAAATCGCATTACGTGCTTATAATCTACTATAATCAATTTGCCTAATAAGCTTAAAAATGGACGGCAAGATTTGTCACGTAGTCCACATAAATATTTTCATTATTGCGTGCGATGTTCTAAAACCTAGAAATTAATTTAAAATATTAAAATCATAAAGCTATCAAATAACAATACTTACAACAACAAAATTTTAAGTAATAAAACTATTTTAATAAACTACTTATGAAGATGTATGAACGGAACCTAGTTGTTGTATATACTGTATAAAAATATCGACATTTATATATTTAATATTCATATATATAAATATATACTGTAAGTTACAGAGAGAATATCGATTTATGAGTCATTCGCTTATTATCCTAGTTTCGCCGATGCCACGCACGATATTAGCATATCCGTAACATCTTGCTTAGCGGCGTGTCATTTTGTTTTTCTAGCAGCCAATATATTTTTTTAACTCGTCATAAAAAACACAAGGGCGGGGGCGCGGACGCCTACTCGGCTGAAAGCTTCCAAATTCAAATCGCAAAAAAAATACGCAACTGCGCGCGAGATCAGGTATAAAACGCAGGCACGTGGTCTGTAGCCACCAGTCGTAAGTGACACACTAAGTTGTTTGCACGTCGTTATCGCGCGCTTTGCTCCCCGTAAATAAGATCGATCCGAGTTCAAGGAACGTTTTAACATGGACAAGGTTTTGGACCCCACTGGCATCTATTGAGTGCAGATTTTGACAATTTTCGAGAATATTTTTAAAAATTTAAAAATGTTTGGCTTGGATCCCACTGGAGTTTACTGAATACGTGTTTATATCAGCGAATATCAAGATGCTTGGCCTTGACCCTACCGGCGTCTACTGAAAAGTAGAGACATCAATTGTACGGGCTCTACATTTATTTTGAATTGAAGATAAACTTATCATAATGTTCGTGCTCGACCCAACTGGTGTTTACTGAAGATGGAAGAAAAGTGTTAAATAAGTGATAATTGTTATCAAAAATCAAAATGTTCGTCCTCGATCCCACGGGAGTGTACTGAGATAGAGACTATTATAATAAGTGCTAAAATATTATCAAAATGGGCTTAGACCCTACTAATGTTTACTAGGTTAATTTTTTTCAATTTTTAATTATTTAATTTAAACTCTTACCATGGCTATCGGTTTGGATCCCACGGAAGTGTATTAGCTAGGTTAAGTTTCCCTTTTTAAATGTGTCTTCACTGTTAACATTACTTTCATATTTCAAATGTATTCAATTATGCCAGAGTGCACGCATCGCCGCCACAAATTAATATCCGTGAGTAGAAATGAAGTTTCATCGAACAGGAAAAAGAGGAAAGTGTCCAAAAAATTACCTTGTTAATTGAAATATTAATTATTTATTTAGGGAACCAAAGATTGCGATCTGTTTGATCTACAAGTCTGGCCTCAAGACTAACGATGTATTCATTTTAATTTATTGAAGTTACCTTTATATAAGTGATTATTTATTGATTAAATGTAAGTAGTTTAGTTAAATGTTGTAAATTTCATGTTATCTCCGATCGATCGGCTTTATAGTTCTTGATCGTAGTGAATTTACTGTTTTCTGCATTTATTTTTTGTAACTGATGCATTTCTTAACTGGATGTTATACTCTTGTAAAATAATAAGACTGTTAGAATACTCTAGCTAATTTTTGCTAAATGGCATGTTTAGAATAAATATTTTGATATAAAATATAATTATATTTTTTATTTACCACCCCTTCCTCAACCACCCTTTAAAATTAAATTACTATCAACTAAATAATTTCATAACATATTTAAACTTATTTGTACAAAATAATTGAAGTAGAAATTATTTTTTAAAGATATTTTTGTATAATAATTTAATTCGTATATAATATATTGGTAGCTTGGACTGTGCAATATTTACATATTGGCTGTCTGTTCATCAACAGGAGACCAGAAAATGAATATCATATTAATGTATATTATTCTTATTATTTTTTCTCTGTATATCATAATATATGGGTTTTGATTTGCGTGCAATAAATGTTTATTATTACTATTAACATAAAGTAATTTTAAAAAATATTAGCTAAATTCACATTTGCATTGCATCAGCTTAAACGTACTAAATAAAAGACTGTGGAGGGGCAAATAAGGTAACCGTAGAGTACCATTGAAAAGAGAACGTGACTTCATAAATATATGAATGAAATACTATAAAATGTTATGAAAAAGTTAAAACATTTTTTAAATTTTAACGATAATTTTTGACAAGAAGATAACAAATATTATCTAGACTGCCTTGTATAAAAGCAAAATTATAATCAGACATAAAAAATGGCTACGTGCATTCTGAAATATGTGGTTCTCATTAATTAAAAAATATTTTATTCAGAAGGTCCTTGACCATATTTAGTAAAATTGCTAAAGGAGTTCCCAAGTAATTCGACCTTGCGAATTATTGTACTGGTTTTTTTATCAATTTACTTAATTACGTCATAAAAAAAGGTTTTATATTATTATTGAACAATTAATTTAATGTATGTATTATATACAAATATGTATATAGAAATGAAAAACTCAAGAAACCCAATAAATGCATATATTATAATTTTAAATTCCTAAGCACATGTTACAAGTTAAGAAATACTTCTAAAAATACATCTGAAAAGATATAAAATTAAATTTTTTATTTCATAAATAAAAAAAATATTTTTGAATTGCATCCCTAAGAAATAGATTTTTCAATTGCAAAAATCTATTTCTTAGGGATCGTTATATCTCCTACGCCACAGTTTCATTTGTTCATGTAAGCATGCAAGAATAAAACTGCCAACCATTGATTATTATCTGTCGCTATGAAATACTAACAAAGTCAAATATTATCTATAACAACATGAATCAAATATAGCTTTCTCGCAGATTGACAATACATACCTACTTACATTTAATTGAAATATAAAAATGCATTGTTCAAAAGTATTCGCAAAAGTATATTAAATAGAAAATAAATTTTAAATATTTTTGGAAATGCTTCCAGCATTTTGTCCCTTTTGTCCTGTCCATATTTTTAATGCAATAGCACATATCAATATGTTTTCAATATGTTTATACGTCTATTTATAACTGGAAAATGCTGCGTACGACTTGTACTCTTATTTTGATGGGGCTTTCATCATTTTATAAAGTGGAATTAACCTTAAATGAGCAGAGTAGCTATCTTACGTACCCATAAAATAAAACCCATAAGTGAAAGTAAGTTAAAATTATAAAAATATTTACATACTTATATTGGCTGCATAAATATATTTTATACGTTATCTTGTAATCTTTCGACGCAATATTTTTTACGTCCATGTGTAAAAAAACCACCTCCTTGAGAGACATGCTCTTTACCAATCTAATGTTATCTGTAATTTCTGTAAACGTTTTTCATGTACAGTGGAAAATATACATTTATAGATAATAATCCATACTAATATGTATTATAAAGAGGCAGAGTTTGTTTATTTATTTGTTTGTTTGTTTGAGCGCGCAAATCTCAGGAACTACTAATCCGAGGCTATATATCATAATATAATAGTCGATGTATTCCATACTAACCCTTATAACGTACCTAGAGACGAACCCAAGTGAAGCGAGAGTGAGTCGCTAATCTATACTAATATTATTAAGAGGTAAAGTTTGTGAGTTTGTGACGTTGTAGAGGGTTATCTCTGGATCTACAAAACTGATTCAGATGAAATTTGGTAAAAAGATAGCTTGAGACACTAGAAAGGACATAGGATTTTTATTCCAAAAATCATCCCTTAAGGGGGTAAAATGGGGATTAAAGTCTGTATGGGGAATCAACCTAGGGACGAACCCGAGCGAAGCGAGGGTGAGTCGTTAGTACATTTATAATATCGTCAATGATACTACATTGTAAACTCTGAATCACCACTAAAGCTATATTGCCCACAAATGACCGAGTAAACTACACTGAATTAAAATTCGATAAAATTTAATATCTATAGGTAGTAATTAATTGCCCTACCAGAGGCTAGCCACATTTGCATTATTCATTAACTCGCTGACACCTGGTTGTATCAAGAAAAAGAAGTATTTTGCGGTAGAAACACGAATGCATGATTTTAGTCACTTAAAATAAAAGGATATGATATTAATTGAGTAAAAGCGATCGTCTATCATAATGGAAACTTGTACCTGCCTTTAAGTCGCTAGTTCGATTCCTACGCTTAGTAATTTTTATTTAGACAATACTACAGAAGAATATCAATATGGTAGGATTAATATGTTAAGTAAATTTAGAAGTTTGTACATATGTGTGTCTGTTTGTTACTCTTTCACGCTGTAATGGCTATAACAATATATTTTGTTGAATACATATGATTAGATACATTTAACAACCGTTATTTTTTTGAACTGATAGTAGTAACCAAAGTTTAATTGATCTCATTAATTCGGTGATTATGAACTGACTCATTAATTATTGTGTATTTTTCTTATGTCTTATTTTTCTTAGTATATGTGAACGAATATGCGTGTGTGTGCGTGTTAGTGTGCATAGGCGTTTGCCTGTGTGCGCGTATACGTATTCATGGGCGAGTACTAATGTCATTTTATTTTCAGTATATAATTAACTACGGTTTAACGTTTAGTATAGATTTCTCAGAAATGAGATATTTTCCCGCAATAAAAAGTATCCTATATGTAGACCCGGATGACCAGCTATCATCATACCAAATTTCATCAAAATCTGTCCAGTGATTTTTCCGTGATGCGGTAACAGACAGACAGACAGATAGACAGACAGACAAACAAACATTCTAAAAACTATATATTTGACCTCTGTATCGATAATAATGTCTATTTCAATAAGATTTTCCAAAAAATATTTCATTCGATTCGGCTCAGTTAGAATGTTATTATATGTATAGACTATGGCCTGATCCCGCCTGATCCTCCTTGTAGTAAAGGGAGGTCCGTGCCCTACAGAGGTACGTTAATAAAGGCTAAATACATACATATAATAACATTATTTATTTTCTACAATGATTCTCAATTGTCCCTGATTATGTATGCAATATTACCTCTCAATTTTATTGCGGGCGTCTTGGTGGGTATTGATTGGGAAAATACTCCTTTCTTAAACTATTTTTATCGATTCAAACATCGAATTGTATTAACAGTAGGTATATTAATTTCTTGTCTTATATATTATAGCAGAACCCGTGGCTTGGCTCGTGCTAAAACTACAAATAAAATCACTAAAGGTTTCATACAAACTTTCATCCCCCTTTTTCTTTTTTTTTTCTTTTTTTTTTTTTTTTTAAGTCGGGAAATGCATTTACGCATACCACCTGATCCCCCAGGTGGTGATATGGGGCTCACCGGCTAAAAGAGCCGGTACTACCCACTAAAACCCGACATTCTCCTCCCTTCCGCCTTAATGGGGCGCCGCAGGATCGCTTGCGCATAACTACTACGGCGCCCCGGCGGCAGGTCTGCCTAAACGCTAGGCCGACCACCACACCAATGGGGCTGCTCCACAATCAACTCTGCTACGCCAGAGAGGTACCCGGAGCAGCCCCATTAAACGTAACCACCACCCACCGAAGTGGGCCACCTCCAATCGGCTGCAGAGGACAGGGAGAGCGGCAACGAAACACCGACACTCCTCTTCCCTGCAGCCCCACCGCGTCCGCCATCAAACGGTGGCGGCCCCGTCTAGGCCGCGGAAGGTAGGGAGAACGGCGCACCGAAATACCGGCACTCCTCTCCCGCCGCGGCCTACCCCTCCGCCGGATGCGGGCCTGCGACCACAGTCCCGCAACCGGCACCCATCAACCGGTTGTGGGACCAAGCGGTCCCACCACCGGTGGCCGCAACGTCTTCGGCTCGAGTTCTAGACGAGCGGCCCCACCCAAGCCATTTGGTCCGCGCCGGATTTCTCCGGTACGACCCGCCGCCCTAAGCGGGTGGCATTCCCCTATCCGCCACCTGGGGACGCGCCCGGTAGGAGTTGGCTTCTCCCCCGGGAAACTTTCATCCCCTATTTTACCCTCTTAGGTGTTGAATTTACAGTCACCTGCCCGATTTCACCAACAACCCATAAGCTACCACCTACGTATGGGATCCCTAGCTTAAAGGTCCCCTAAACTAGCCCCTAAATTAAATTTCGTTTTACGATCGTCTTTGAGCCCATATTTCGAGCACCTAAATTTAGGGGGCCTTTTAATATTAAGGTGACCCCTAACTGTCGGTGAAACAGAAACTGTCCCCTAACAGCACCCTAACTAAACTTTACCTCTTTATAATATTAGTATAGATAAGGCGTATTAAAGAATTTTTCAAACTAACGGTTCCTAAGTGCTATAGGATGACCAAACAATCAAAATATAAACAAAGCTGTCCAACTCATAATAATAATATAGATAAGTGACCTTTGGCAATATGTCTTCTATTGAGATTAAAAGTGCCTATTTACTAAATACATATACGTCAATATGATTCTACGTTGCTATGCGAAAGATGTGTAACCAACAAAAACAGTTTCGTATTTATTATAGTTATATCTAAGTATTAAATTTTTTTATACTATTTTAGTCCGACCTCTAAAAGAGAAGTTGCTCAATTCAGTTATGTGTAACAGGTATATTCGCCAATTGTGAATCTGAATTCTTATGGTATTTTTTTAAATAATCGTTAATAGGTTCATTAATTTAAAGCATTATAAGAAAGCAAAGGCGAATCACGTTTATTTAAAAAAAACACAATTAACCTTTTTTAATAAAAAGTATTTAAATACAACCTCCTTTATAAATTTTTTATTCTTGTCAACTGACCTAAAAACGTTTACACGAAAGAAATCAAACCTGGTATCTTAGTAAGCACGTGATATCAAATTTCTGTTTTCCAACATTTTGATTTATACATCTCTGTTTTTCTAGAGCAGATGGATTATTGTAATTAAAGTTTTTGTCAGTCAGTTTTCATGGCTAGTGGCAATGGCACGCGATTTTAGAAATAATTATTACTTATGAGAAAAAATAACAGGCTTATGATAATATTAAAGACATAAATACTATATACATATTATTATTATAGCGGTAACATAAAGAGGCTTAAAGGGAGATGCTAGGGAGCTACATACGTATGTATGTTCATTTTTATTCATAAATATGAAATCAATTTTTCAGTAAAAAATGGATTTTACAACTAAGATAGAGTCTAGTAGAAAGTTTTGTACAAGTGAGGCTATAGTATATAAATTAAAGTTTAATAAAAAATATAGCATAGGAATTAAAGTACCTATATAATAAACATAATGAGTCAAACATTGATGCATAGATATCGCTTGACCCTTTTCGTTAAGGAAATATAGCCTCAATAAAATCTTTCGCAAATCAAAGTCTATATAATATTATGAACATTAGCCCCGTACTGAAATAAAATCCGAACTTCTAGAGAAATATATGCAACTGTCACTAATTATCAAGTCAGATAAGCTTATTTTGTTACAGATAATACAAAAATGACACACAGACTCCCTTTATTGTATTAGCAAAGATAAAAGACAGGTGCATCTAAACCAAACATAACCACTGTGCACGAGCCTAAAGTGCTGCAAGACTATTTATAATCATTATCACCTTTTTAAAATATGGATGTTAAATTAAATAAGTTTGCATCGTTTGTTTTCTTTATCGGAACCTCTCTTAATATATTTGCTGTGGTGATAGTGAGTACAACGACTTCCTATGACTGATTAGTTATCTTATTTAGCAGCATATTTAAAAATATATTACAGCAATAGACTAGTGATTTATCCTCGATTCGCTTGGATAAGTCTCTGACTGTACCCTATAAGTTACTCCATTTCATGCAAATTCGTCTAGCAGTTTCGGCGTGAAAAAGTAACAAACATACACATATACAAACTTTTACATTTTTATTACTAGTTTGATTGTCGTTTGTTTTAGAGCAGATTTTACGAAAGACAGATTGTGTCATATTACTTGTAGTTTTAATATAATAATATTTACAAAAGTTTTACATACAAATAATATTTTTGTACTTTAGCCAGACTACGATCCGAATTGTACTTTATCACGTCTTATCGATCAAGCGTCATCGTGTCTTTTACATTGTGCGTGACATTGGTAAACTAAATTATTCTCAAGTGCCACCTCTATCCACCATTGGCATAACTATTTCATAGAATTGAAAATTTTACAGTGATAGTTAAGGCCTTTCAAACTGACGAATAAAACTATCTTTTAGGATTATTTCGCGGATTTATTTTGATTTTTCCTATATGCTGACCCGGATAACCAGCTATCATCATATCAAATTTAATGAAAATCCCTCCAGTAGTTTTTCTGTGATGCAGTAACAGGCAGACAGAAAGACAGACAAAAATTCTAAAAACTACGGATTCGGCCTCTGTATCGATAATAATGTTTATTACAACAAGATTTTCCAAAAAAATATTTCATGTACAGATTCGGCTTAGTTACAATTTTATTATATATGTATGTAGAGATGAGTTTTTGAAATTGTTTCATACATACATATACAATATCACATATTCTAGACAAGCTTCTCGTGTTTAACTTTCGTAGTGCAGTAAAATTATTTGAAATAATATTTTTATATTTTTTCAGCTCGAACAGATGTAAAATACTTATGAGTTGATTATATATTTATCCAATTAAATGACAAAATAGTGCTAATGAAGCTCGATAAAAAGTAGATCGTATAGTTATTTTTATATTCGAAGTTCAATATCCTTATAATGGTCCAATTTGCTTTGTAAAATCATAAACTGGACCAAATAAACTGCATCTACAAGAATATTCATATTATTCATACTAATGGCTTTATTAGTTGAATATTATATGACTATATTAGGCAGTGGTAGCCTAGTGGTAACGCGCTCGCTTGGAAAACTCAGGGAAGCGGGTTCAAATCTCAGATCTCGCACCTGTGATATTTTCATGTGCAAATCATTTCCAACATGATTACCACTTGTCTTAACGGTGAAGGAAAACATCGTGAGGAAACCTGCATGTCTGAGAGAACCGAGCAAGTTTTCAAAAAATATGTGAAGTCCGCCAACCCGCACTTGTCCAGCGTGGTGGACTATGGCCTGATCCCCCTCGTACTGAAGGGAGGCCCGTCCCCAGCAGTGGGACGTTAAAAAGGGCTGAATACTAATATAAATAGGCAAAGAAAAACAGTTTAGTACTCTACGAATAAATAATAAGTATTTATTCGTGTTAGTACCTTTTTCTCTTCTGTTTGTCAACTTTTTTTTTGTATTTACAAGCTCTCGCAAATTTTTTTAATAATATCAATATATATTTTTAATAATGATTATTGTCGAATTTTGACCACTGGGTGAACACTAAAATTATAAAAACTTGTTAATAAGTTTGTTTGTTATTTCTCCACGCTGTGGGCTCAATGACATGATGAGAAATTTTGAAATAAACACTGCTTATATCCGCGATTAATATATTAGCTTTCATCGACGGAAGCGGTGCCGCGAGCAAAAATTAGCTAAATAGTACATTTTTACATCTACTCCATTGCATAATTTACAATATATACAAATAAATAAAATTGATGCGTCTTTTTGTAATGGCAAAATAACAGCTTTTTATTAAATTCATAAGAAAATATATACGGTAGGTACTTAAAAAAAAAACAATTTTTAAAAGTTTTATCTGTCTGCTTATTCCGGCTAATCTCCGAAACGGCTGGCAGACAGAAGTTATAAAAAGTAACTTAAACTATTTTTATTAGGGTTTCGCGCAAAAACATTAAAACCCACGAAATTGTGAACTAAATCCGCGTATCTCACGTAAGTCTCTAGTAGTTAATAATATTGTATTTGCATAATATATCAAATAATAGATATGAAAACGGCTCTTATTAAAATAAAAAAAATAGTAAATATCTACATTTTACAAACAATTAAAGATTGATTGTCACTTTTGAATAAAATAATTATAAATTAAAAATTAAACCAAAAAACCCCTACGCAAATTAATTGTCATTTAACGATTACACTGGCACTGGCTTGGAAAAGAGCTGATACTCTTACACTGCTGGACCGATATTAACCAAACATAGCTAAGAACTACCGCAAGGAAACCTTTCAAATAAAAAAACCGCATCGAAATCGGTCTACCCGTATGAGAGCTACGATGCCACAGACAGACACACAAAAATATGACATTAATTTCAGGTGGAAAGACCTATTTTGTGCGAGCGTCTTTTATCAGAACATACATATAGATAGGTATAGGTACTAGAACTTAGTTCCTAAGAATGCGGTGTGGTCGATCATAAAGTTTATTGCAGTTTTCACCCGGAAACGCGGTTTCCACGGCCTTTCACTCAGCCCGAGAAAACTACTGACTTGAGCTTAGCGCAAAGATGTTAGGCATTTATTAACATTTAATACTTTTAAAATAATCAACTAAACGAATAAAACAATGACTTACATACTTTTTATATTCAGTTATTACTTTATTTTGCTATTCAATAGAATTCATTTATTTCCAATTGTTTTGTAAGCAATTTAGATACTAATCATTATTTGTTATAAAAAAATTGGTTTGTTTGCCAGCAGGTACTTAAAATGCTGTTTTAGAAAATCATAAAACATCACTATATCAGTTAAACTAGGTAATTATCTATACTAATATTATAAAGATCTAGAGTTTGTTTGTTTGTTTGTTTGTTTGAACGCGTTAATCTCAAGAACTACTAACCTGGTTTGAAAAATTCTTTTTGCATCAGATAGCCCGATTATTGAGGAAGGCTATAGACTACATATACGTATATCATCATGCTACTACCCAAGAGAGCGGAGCAGTACCTAATCATAAATGTCACCAAATCGAGGAGATTTCCTTACGTTATTGTAAAACTGATGTTTATAATCAAACAAATTTAATGCGGGTGAATCCGCGGGGCACTGCTAGTAGTATATTATATTCTTTTACCTCTTACTTTGTGTAAGTGAGTTCATTTGTCGGAATTTTACAATCGTTACAATGTAAAATATTAATAAACATAGATGTTAAAGTTATAATTTTAAGATCGCTTTTTAAATCTAAATCGAACCATCGTTCATAAAGTGCAAATAAGTCTAATTAGATAAAAATAAATAATTTGTTATTATTTATATATGTATGTATAGAAACTAGCGGACCCGACAGACGTTGTCCTGTACACGTCTTTAATTTGAAAATTTCAAACTTTTTTTAATAAGCTTAAACATTCTGGACCATTTTGATGAAAATTATTATTCAATTTGTGAATCTAAACCATTCCCAGATCCTCTTGAACAAACACAAAAAATTTCATCAAAATCGGTCCAGTCGTTTGAGAGAAGTTCAGTGACATACACACTCACAGAAGAATTATATATATAAAGATAAATAAAATTGAATATTAGACTGCGGTGATGATTTTAGCCCAGTTATAAATAATCACCTAAATTAAAATACACACCCTACCTTACTGAAATTGTATATATCCATACATTTTTGAGCGTATATGTAAATATAAACAAGTATTTCCTCAATATGTTGGCAAAGATATAGCCTCATGTTTTTACAAATATACCTAACTAGCGGCTCACCCTCGCTTCGCTCGGGTTCACCTCTAGAAAGGCACAAACAGATCTATCCCACGGAAACCGTTCATTTTTCCGGGATGAAAAGTAACCTGTTGTTTGACCGGCAATATAAGGTATCAGCATGCCAAATTTTACTAAATTAGGTGCGTAAGTTGTTGTGTACTAAGCTGTATAAGTTACTATAGTTTTTTGACTATACCACGGAAACTCTTTAATTTTCTGGAATGAAAATTAACTTAGATGTTGACCGGGGATATAAGGTACTACCATGCAAAATTTTATTTAAATCGCTTAAACAGTTTCGGAGATTAGCCTGTACAAACAGAAAAACAGACAAACAGCTCGCTCGGGTTCGAACATACATACGAATATGTTGTATTATCTCTTTAACCATTTGTCCAAATTATATGCAGTAAAAGGAAAAAGTCTTTTGTTTTAAATATTTCAGACGATAAATTTACTTATTTTGATAAGAATTCATAATTGTTGATAATATGAGCAATAAACATGACCTACCGATTTAAATTATTTTTTTAATATAAAAAACTACTTTTTGTGACTTAAATATAAATGTTAGACATATGCTGTCGCTGACTTTTTTGTAGGCATTATTAAGCTCTACAACTTTTCTCTAGAACATAATCATATATCTCTCATCGTTAAGGCAGCGTTCGTAAGAAACGTTTTCGTTCGACCGTTTTTTCTCCGACTTACTTTGCAAATCCGATTACCACGAAAAAGCCTTTTCATTCTTCGGGTTAATATATAGCCTATGACACTCAGAAAGAACGTGGCTTTCTATTGGTAAAAGAATTTTGAAAATCGGTTCAGTAGATCCAGAGATTACCCCCTACAACGTCACAAACTCACAAACTCACAAACCCACAAACTCACAAACTCACAAGATCACAAACTTTACCTCTTTATAATATTAGTATAGATAAGAAATATTTGTAAAAACATGACCTGTACAGATTTTGATACGATTTATCCTTGAAGTTTTTCATGGGTTTAATGAAATGTGGTCATTTCACCACATTTCATTTAATTAGTAATGAATTTGATCATTGTTTGAGGGAAACGTGAGAAAGCACATATGGTGTCGTGAAGTAACTGATTACAGCTTTTCAAGGAAAACCCATTTAAATTACTTCTTTTGAAATTTTATATGTCAAATTATTTTAAAAAGAATTCTTGTTTTCTGTCCTACATTCAATATAATAAGGAAATTTCATTTAGATGACGAAAACATAATAAAATCATTTCATTTTTCTAATAAATTCTAAGCGTATCTAAAAATTATTATATTTATATGCTTTAAAAAAATCCTGTGAAACAATATTCCATATTATTAAAATATATCTAAAAAAACTACATTTAAAAAAACCGACTTCAAAACTAAAAAGTATAAAATAACTTAATAAAGATTTAATATAATACACCTCTTATGCAAACCTAATACCTTTAATGTTAATAAAACACTATTCTTTATATGTGCTACCTATTAATAGGTTTGAAGTCTATATAAATCTCAGCGTAATCAGTGTACATACATAAAAAATATACTAATCGAATTAAGAACCTCCTCCTTTTTGAAGTCGGCTAAAAACTCGACCTTTCTTTTGTCAATAACATTAAAGTTAAGCATCTTCCACACTTTAATGAAACTTTAAATAAAAAAACTGTCAAATAAAACATTTTTTAGTAGGTATATATCTTCAAAATTTAACTCGGTACGTGTAGTAAGTAATTATAATTCGTGACTTTAGGAGTTAAATACATTACAAATGAAGTAAATAAAAGCGTGAATCAAAAAGAAGCAACAAATCTGCAATAACAAAGTGTCAGTAGGTACAAAATTTCATAGATATACTTAAATGTCAAGCAGATATACGTGACGTCAACAGGTGGACGGTCTGCGGCTTTCTTACGTTAACCTACTTAGCGGACAGGGCATACGTAGAGACGACAATCGTTGTTAAAAATTTGGAAAAATAAATTTATGTTAGCTGAAACTCTATAATTTTTTTTTAAAGTATAAGAACAGTTACTTTATTTTTGATTTTTATTTTATGGACAATTATTTAGAATGCTTTTCTGTTTTACAATGAAGTAAGTTTTTGTTTAGAGAGTGTAATTTAAAGCAGCATCATATTTATTTATGGTTCCGGTTATTATCATCGATGTTGCGGTCTATTTATAAATATGATTATTTTATAAACTGTTCTTTATTGCTCTTATTACACATTTTTAAATAAAAACAAACACATCCCATGGGAACCGTACATTTTTCCGGGATAGAAAGCTTATGTGTTTGTTATTCCAAACTATAATCTACGAGTATCTCTGTGCCAAATTTCATCCCGATCCGTTCAGCTGGTCTGGCGTGAAAGAGTAACAAACATCCATACTAACAATCTTTCACATGTATAATATTAGTATAGATACAGAAATTAACATACAATAAAATTAGTTTTAAATAGATTTATAATATTTTCTGTCGTTTTTAGTACAAAAAATTCATTGATAAAACAAAAAAAAACATATTTTGATACATCTGTATGTTAAAAAAAAGTCTTGAAAATAATTATTTATCGCAAAAATTTATATGTAATCATACTCTGTGTACATTATTTGTACTTACATAATTTTTAATGATACCAGTTGTAATTGTGAAAATATATTATAAGTTGCTGAATTAAACCAAGAATATTTCGTTTATTAAAATTTCTTTATAATATATTTTGGTAAACTACTTAAAAATTTTAGAACAATATTTCATTCATTATTGTACTATTATCGTGCGTACGTATTTTTTATACGAGTATAAGAAACAAAGTCTCCGGAGATTTCTCTGTCTTAAACTGTATCTAAACAAAGGTAGATGTAGCATCATTTCCACTTTCTCTATAGCGCGGAAACAGCAAACTTGAACATGTTTAATTACGAGTTATTATTATTGACTAAATGAGTTTTCTACTAAAGATTTAATATATTTTAGTAATAAAATACTTAGATAAATCATTAGTAATTATACCTGAATATAAATTCGAAAGTATGTTTGTTAAATGCCCTTTTTTCAAAGAGCAATGATAGAATGAACTAGCCTAGCTTTTGCATAGAATTTGCCAAAGGATGACATTGATTAAATATATTTAAATACTACAAACACATGGGATTTTTTTTGTTTTCCACTGTCTCCTAATGCATGAATGTCTCCATCATAGTGATCCAACTATCACGAACTCTTAAAGGGTAACCACATTTTATTTATAAGAATTTAGTCATTATTAGAGGAAAAAACGAGAAATCACATCTGGTGTGGTGAAGAATAGAATAGAATCTTTAGAATCTTTATAAGAGCTGATTTACATATAGTTTTTCAAAGAAGAGACACTGTCCCCTGCTTGCCAAAGGCCTTTTCCATATAGCGCCGTTCATTCCGATCTTTTGCAGCTTGATTCCGTCCACTACCTTTTTTATGAGTGATTGGATAAAAATACATTATAATTAGTTTAGTATAAAACTGCGGTCAAACTGTTTCTCTTAGATAGAAAGTTTTATCTTATTCTGTACTAGCGACTTGCCCTCCCTAGGCTTTGGGTTCCAAACGGGGACAAATACAAATCTATCCTACGAGAACCGAACATTTTTCCGATATGAAAAGTGACATATGTACTATTCTACATTAGAATATATCTCTGTGCCAAATTTCATTCAAATCCGTTCAGCCGTTTTGACGTGAAAAAGTAACGAACATCCATCCATCCTCACAAACTTTTACATTTATAATATTACTAGCAGAACCCGCGGCTTCGCTCGCGCTAAAACTACAAAAAAATCCTAAAAAGGTAGATTTCATACAAACTTCACAAAAAATGTAATTATGTAATTGTATTGCAGAGTATTAATACCAAGTTTCAAGGAATTCTGATCATAAATATTTTTGGATTGTATTTTAACGTGTTTTCCCGTGGGAAAGAGATAATCTCCCGGGGTAAAAAGTAGCCTATGTCACTCTCCTGCCCTCCAACTATCTCCACACAAAAAATTACGCCAATCCGTCAAGCGTTTCGACTTGAAAGAAAGACAAACAAACAAACAAATAAACAAACAAACAAACAAACAAACAAACAAACAAACAAACAAACAAACAAACGAACACACTTTCACATTTATAATATTAGTATGGATCTTGTTTTATTATCCAATATATCCGATTTTTTATTTCGTATGACTTTCGTCAAGGTTCAAAATTTTCCCATATCTTTACAATTTTGATATTAATCTATATATGTATGTATATATGTGGTAAAGACAGAACAGTACTTACCTTTTTCTCCTCTGTTCGACAACCGATCTTACTTTTTTTTAATATAAATTCACCTTACATCATTAATATCGATATTAACAATTTACGCTTGGTTTGGAACAAAACGAACAGTAGGTACCAATTAAATGTTAAACATATTTAATCGCATTTTCACAATCCACTGGAATTCTTATACAAAATAACCTTGTAATTACATCCATGTAAGAAGAATGTGCAATAATTTGGAGCATTATAAATATCTTGTATTTTAAATTTCTCGTATTATATAACTATACTGTAATTAATTCCATACATAAAATCTAAATAGCTATGAGAACAGTGGTCTGTCTGTCTGACTAATTGTCGAAGGAAAGAAGTAGCAGAGTCGAAGAATATTCTACGGGCGTCAAACTAACAAATAGGCCATCAAAGTTGAGGTAGACTGTAGTTATTTATCTATAGGTATATGTTTTATCGGATTTGTTACAACACTTTTATCTCGAGAACTACTGGACCGATTTTTATGATCTTTATTTTGTTGGATTTGTCTTGACCACAAATAGCAGAATAACTATTAAAATATCGGAAAATTCACGAAAAAATATATTTAAAAAACATATCTATTTCATACTAAGCTTCAAAACGTACCTAAGGACGAACCCGAGGGAAGCAAGGGTAAGTGGCTTGTATAATATATGCATGGAAAAGAAAACCTTGTTGTTTTGGTCGTTAAAACGCGGCAATGCTAGTAATTATAATAAAATCAAAGACTGACGACTCTACATTAAAATATTGTTATGAATGTTTTTTGTTGTTATGAAAACATATAGACCAGGGCCGAAGCCTTCAAAAATGGTAAAAAATAAAAAAAAATTACAGTAGGATGAAACCCATTAGAAAAGCAGGGGAATATGATCAAAATGAAAGGAAAAATAAATTACGGTCGATCCGAGTTCGGGAAGTGGGAGGGGGTGAGTTTTTAAGGGTGAAAAACTGTTTATCTTGATTTCCGGCGAAACTATCAGTCCTAGGGAAAAAAGTTAAATGGCAAAGTTGTAGGTCATAAAAAGATCTACAACTTTTGTATTTACAATTTTTTCACATAACCTCAAAATTTAGGTGAAAAATTCAAAAAACCAAGTTTTTGGTTTTTTATTTATATCTTTTTTTTTTTTAAATTTTTTTCTACGAAATTTGGTGAAAACTTACCTTATTATGTCCCAAATATACTGTAATTTATTTGATTAAAAATATTTATTTTTTCGCCTCATTTTAACTTAATATCAAAAAAGCACCCTAATTTTCAATCGAAAATTCTGACGTCAAAATTTCAGCTTTTTTCAAAAAGTTTGGGGGCTTTTTGTTCGTTGAAATATCTACTTTCTGATGGTGTAAAAAAATATACATTACTATAGGAAATATTATTAGAAAATGCAAAAAATTTAAAGTTAATAAAGTTAATATTTAATAAGACATCTACAATATTTTGAAAAAGTTGTAGATTCTTCTTTAAATAATATTTGTAGATGCCTATTTATTGCTGTTTTAAGATAATTTATATACCTGAGTGACCTTCGGTGAATTTTAGCCCATTGTAAGTTATTTCATTGAGAACTGGGGACGGACCTAGGAGGGTCTGGGCCTTACTACATACCTGCTATTTCGCATTTTCTAATAATATTTCCTATAGTAATGTATATTTTTTTTACACCATCAGAAAGTAGATATTTCAACGAACAAAAAGCCCCCAAACTTTTTGAAAAAAGCTGAAATTTTGACGTCAGAATTTTCGATTGAAAATTAGGGTGCTTTTTTGATATTAAGTTAAAATAAGGCGAAAAAATAAATATTTTTAATCAAATAAATTACAGTATATTTGGGACATAATAAGGTAAGTTTTCACCAAATTTCGTAGAAAAAAAATTTTTTTAAAAAAAGATATAAATAAAAAACCAAAAACTTGGTTTTTTGAATTTTTCACCTAAATTTTGAGGTTATGTGAAAAAATTGTAAATACAAAAGTTGTAGATCTTTTTATGACCTACAACTTTGCCATTTAACTTTTTTCCCTAGGACTGGTAGTTTCGCCGGAAATCAAGATAAACAGTTTTTCACCCTTAAAAACTCACCCCCTCCCACTTCCCGAACTCGGATCGACCGTAATTTATTTTTCCTTTCATTTTGATCATATTCCCCTGCTTTTCTAATGGGTTTCATCCTACTGTAATTTTTTTTGGTTTCAAAAATTATCGACCCTGGTCTAATATAGCAACAGACATACTAAACCTCACGTTTTATAGTTTTATATTATTTTCCGGTGGAATTTCCAAAAAAAACATCCCTTTGTACCTACTATAAAACTAAAAATGTATAGAATAACATTTTCCAATCACGTGACAAAACTTAATTGAGCATTAAATTAAAAATGTTGATATTGTATAATAAATAAAGCTTCATTCAATTTAAATTATTGCCAATAGCTTTTAAGCCAATTTAAATATTTACTTCACCCGTGTCACGAAGAATAGAGAAGAGATGAATAAAATAATATTCTATCTATCTATTCAGCCCTTTTTAACGTCCCACTGCTAGGGGTGGGCCTCCCTTCAATACGAGGGGGATCAGGCCATAGTCCACCACGCTGGCCAAGTGCGGGTTGGTTTACTATATTCTATAATACCTATATTACTTGGTAACGTATTCCATGGTTATAGTATTGGGACTCCAATATTCTTGCATAAATACGCGTTGCATCACTACGTTTCCTAAAATTATATATAAATAAAATAATATCTTGTAGTTCTAGTATACTATTGAATAGTTCAAAATATATATTTTTATGCTTAAAAGTGTAAATATAATTAGCGTATTACGCAAGCGCCATACGACTTCCAGCCACTGGCTACCAGACTTGCATACTAAAGTTATATTAGCAAAAACTTATTGAGAATCGATAAACCATATTTATTTATATAATATGGGGGATAACAAAACTTATAAATTCAAAAAATGAAGTTTTAATCTGACTTTTTTTTTAACAAATGAAACCTTTTAAATACCAACTATTGCAAAAAAAATATAATAATCATGTATGTCAACGTCAATAATAAAAAACCGGCCAAGTGCGAGTGGGACTCGCGCATGATGGGTTCCGTACTATTATCTATAAAAACGGCAGAAAAATCATGTCTGTTGTATGGGAGCTCCACTTAAATATTTGTTTTATTTTAATTATTTATTTTTAAAGCGTATATATAACTGGATATTCCGTGAATATTTCAAGCGTCTACCTGTTACTGTTATCACTATCGAGCAAAAACGAGCAAAAAAATCACGTTTGTTGTATGGGAGCCCCCTTAAATATTTATTTTATTCTGTTTTTTAGATTTTATATTTGTTGTTACAGCGGCAGAAATACATCATCTGTAAAAATTGCAACTGTCTAACTATCACGGTTTATGAGATACAGCCTGGTGAGAGACGGACGGATAGACAGACAGACCATTTTACCCTTTGCATACTAAAAAAATATTAAAATCTGGTTTCAAAATATCCTTTACATTTGATAGTTAAATAATAATAAAAATAAATATTACTAAAGTATTTAAATATGTACATATATCATTTTGAAGCTACATATATTCAAATCTCATTGACCTACTAACTAAAAAATGTAGCTATGATTTTTCATAATTTGATATACGTAAATTTTAAATTAAAATTTATTTACTTAATAAACAATCTCTATAAAAGTATCGTTTATAAAATCAAAAATACTTCATACATAGCAACATAGAAACTCATCCTATATGTTGACCCGGATAACCAGCTATAATAATACCAAATTTCATTAAAATCTCTCCAGTAGTTTTTCCGTGAGGCGGTCACAGACACACAGACAAAAATTCAAAAAACTATAGATTTGGCCTCTGTATCAATAATAATATCTATTTCAATACGACTTTCCAAAAAATATTTTATGTACAGATTCGGCTTAGTTACAGTTTTATTATGTGTATAGTAGATTAGTCGTTAATTTAGAATTTTTGAGTAAAAAAAATATGAATAATAAAAATAATACTATAATCTGTTGTATTTTTTAAGCTTTAGTTCTCTTCCCTTTGAAAGAGAGATAGCAAAAAGCTTACCTATCTTTTTTTATTTATTGTAATAAAATTCATTAGCTACTTTTATGTATTAACATTTTTTTACTTATCACAGTAATATAATACTTATATATAATAGATTTATTCTGTTATAATTTATTTCTATTGCTTTTAAATATTATATTTTACTTTAAAACATTGTACAACACTTTGCCATCATATTTATTTCTATGACACTCAGTCTTCATTATTCCTTAGTCTGAGCGTAGAAATTACAGTTCTGTAAAACTTTATATCAGCTAATAATTTATATTGCTTTAAAAATTTCTCCAATATATAGAAATGAAATATAAAAGAAGTTCAAAGCTATCGTTGATATCTTCATTATAAAATAACCCTTAAATAGACCAATGGTAGTACTAAGAATAAATTTAATGAAAGAAATTTCTAATCTAATATTAAATTTAAATGAACTTGCGCGTTTATTAAACTCAATGACACAGGGAGGGAAAGAGATATCACATACATATACCATATAGAGTGAGCGAGATGGAAGTATATGGCTGTGTGCGTGGAAAGCAGTTTTCTGCTTAGGAAAAAGGAAACGTCTAGTGCCTCCTACACTCTAATGGCTGCTGGATTGTAGGGTGACTAGCTTCATGTTTTTTCCACTTCCTGGTATAAAACTACTGCATACTATGAATAAACTACGTCGAATTTCATTCGTTTTTGAAAACCAAATAAATATTACATGAGAAGATGACGTGTAGCCAAGACATATAATAGGATATAGTCTATATTTAGAAAGTATATAACTATAATGCCATTATTAAATGCCTAAAATGCATAATTTTAAATAGGTTTTAAAAGATCATAAAATAAGCTATTAAGAACCCAATTTATAACTAATATTAATTTCGCATCTTTGTAATGGCGCAGGTGATACCCATATGCGCCGGGCCAGTCAATCTTGTTTTAGAGCTATTGAGCATATGCTGTATTCCTTTTGTGAGCATATTAGTTTCAAGAGTAAGGCTGAAGTACGACGAAATAAATGTACGGTCATGGTAACCCTTTCCATTACAGAGTTCGGAAAAGTCTTTTCTAACGTTGTGTCCACTCGCCGCGAGATGGCGGCTTTGGATGGCGCTTTCATCATATAAACCTGCGCCCGCGCCGCAACGCGCACAGACCGTCAAGTCGCACGCGCGTACAGACCATTGTGTTGAAACAAATAACCCTTACATCGCGACTCGGTGCACGAAACGAACTTTTGTGTTAAACTGTGCTAAGCAATGGATATTTTTACTTTGGACCCAACCGGACTTTATTAAAGAATCGATCAAAATGGATGTACTGACACTAGACCCCACTGGTCAGTATTGACTTCCGATGGCCTTTAAGAGTTTGGACCCAACCGGTGTGTATTGAACTTTCTTATTAGAGTCTTATATAAAAAAATGGATGTTAAGGTATTAGATCCTACTGGACAATACTAAGCAACAAAATGATCGGGCTCGATCCCACAGAAATCTATTAAAACTTTCCACCTTCTGAGGCAATATGTGCTGTGGCAGACGGAGAATCTCTACTGGCACGCGTCCGGAAGAAACATCTTCTTGCAGAAAAAGGAGGCCAAGTAACAAAACATGATTGACTGGCTAATAATGACAACAGCTGTAAATAGTTCGAGTAAAATGAAGGGAGGCGTATTCACAAGGTCATCGGATGGAAATCAGCTGACATGCGCGCCGCGTGCTATCCGGAAATGCAGACATATAGGAAAAATACTCTGTTCAGAAACTTTTGAGCCCAAAAATGGCCGCAGAAGATCCTCTTTGTGTTGATGTAAGTATTTTTATTTTCTCTCCTTCCTGGTATCAGTGCAGTCCCTGAATTTTAAGTTCGTTCGTTTTAAATTTCTGACAAATTGTTGCTATTTATATTACACTCTACTTATTTATTCCATGAAGGAGTGTTTTATGCATATTGTTTGTGTTATCGGAACTATTTGGGTTTATAATTTTTACAAAGTTAAATTTATGGTTCATCAACTTCAAGAACTGGTTTTAGGTCTTTGTCCTTCAATTTTTTAAGTACTTTATATAATGTTATATAAAGATTACAGAGTGCCTCACTAACATTGATATCTTGCGAGATTTTTTTATTTATTTTTTTTATAATTATTAACATGGTTGTGATTTTTAACTTTCTGCCCGAATTTCGGGCAGTATCGCAATTTTTATGGCACCGACCGCGGGTTCGTTGACCGGACATATTTTATTTCATCGCGCGCTTCCACGTACACACACAAACTGCACACACACATACAAGTAGATGAAAGCACGCACACTATCACAGCAGATCTCCGCATGTTTGCGTCCAGTTTCGCAAAAACATTGCATCGCGCTCATTTGTATTATGAATGTTATCATTTAATTCGCTACAATTAATTACCATTGTCGCAGATGTTATTTGGCCAATTATGCAGCCTGAATCGTGCGACGATTAAGTAGGTTAATTATGTCGGCGGTGACAATTTCATAAGCTTCCTTGTAATTTTTATATGCGAACTTAAAGGTATTTAAAATTTTGTCAGGCAGTATCATAATACTTTCAGATTAACAAAACGCGTAATGCGTCTGTTTGCCGAAATATCCAGTTCAACAACCCGGCGAACGGCCGATCGGGAGTTCAAAATAGACGCGAACGCGGTCCGACGCTTCGGCGACACTCGAAAATGCTCATCACCGCACCTAATTCTCAACTTTATTAGACCACCGATTATAAATCACTTGAAATGCAAACGGCGAAATCTAAAACAAGAGTGGTTAAAGATGTATTTTATGTAATTACCGGTCTTTATTACAATTTTCAGACGATTGTTTTTCGTGGCGATGATTCAGAGCCTTGTCGATTTCGCACATGGTAAGATTATGCGATGGTTTAATGGTGAACCTCCTTGACCTCGGTCCACTGCAGCGTGGCCTGTTTTTTGGGTTGCGTCATCATAGGTCACTACCTCCCTAGCCATATTTTTTTGCTCATAAAGTTATGCTCCGCACGTGGCCGTCTTCCTTTGTTAGATAATTTAAACTCATACCAGCTATTTTGGTAACTTAATATGGTTGAAACGAGTTGTGTCGTAACTTAATGTGGCGTAATTTGATTGTGATAACATGAGCTAAGCGACTATTCGCTTTATCTTTACTTACATTGTTTTATGTTGCATTGTTGAATTTGTTTCTATGGAAACGTCTATCTTTTATCAAATGGGAGACTAAAGTACATCTGATCCCAAAACAAAACAACTCACTCTATAACATTATCTTTAATATTTGTAAAAATTATGGCATAATGTTTGTATCAAAATAGGGTATTACGCCTATTTGAACAGCCTAACAGGTGTGAGTGTTATAAAAACGAATTTGTGCAATGTTTACACTACATCTTCACAATGTAATTTATAATAGCAAAATTTTGTAACTTGTATGTCTTAGAACATTTTACCGCACCATATCTGTTAGTCTTGGATATTTAGATGACAGTAATTCGTTATTCACTTTCACTCGGTAAATAAAAACAAAATTGTACATACATATATGTATGTATAGGTTTTTAATCTATTATGGTAATAGATTAAAAACCTTACATATATTAATAGAATAAGCAAATACTAAGCAAACTAAATATATAGAACTTATTTTTATACATTTCATTGTAAAATAGATATGTATACTGAAGACGGCTGTAAATCGCCATTTGTTCGCTATGCAAAGCGCTCGTTTCTAAAAATATATTTAAAATGCATATAACAATATAATCGTTCCGCGCATTTTTTCTTTATACTGACAAAAAGTTCATGAATTGATGTTAAAAATATGCATTTTTTGCGATGCAAAGTACATGTCGCGTACAAAGGTGCAATACAAGGTCGAAGAGCAGGTGGCGGCTCTAATTAAAGATAAATGTTTAAATAATTAAATGAATACTAGTAGGTATTGTACGAGCAGGTGCTGTTTTACTTATGCAAGAATAAAATCATTATTTACGTACTAAATTACGTACATTAATCGACATTGTGGTATGAAAGACGCGCATATATTACTAGATTGCAACAACTTTTGACATCCCTATACTTAACGATAAAATAATTTTAAGAAGTTTTTTATTGGGACTAGCTCCTGCACTTATGCCTGCTTGTGCAACTGTTTCAGCGGATGTTAGCCAAGCTTCAGGATCTAAATCGATTTTAATATAACTTTTACAAGATATATACCATTTTTCAATAATTAATTAGCAACTAGCAATGTTTGTTTCACGATATTACCTAAGAAATATTTATAGAGATAGAATCTTTCGACAAAAATATTTTAAGGAGTCAACAAACCTTGGTCAAGGAACTGGTTCTTTTATTAGTTTGAACTCAAATATTTTATTTGACTATTCTAATGTAATATCGAATCGTCGATGACTGTTTCTGAGTTTAATAACACTCAAGTTACGATTTGTTTTTTATTATGATGATTTCATTTTCATATATGGGTATGTCCTAATCTACTTGAGTCTTATGAAAATCTTGATAGTTTATCTCAAGCTATACCTACAGCTTACTTGAAGGCTATGTAAAAATGTTTTAAGAAATGGCGAACTGCATTAAAACATTTTCAAAGATTTATTTTTGATTAGTTTTATATATGACGAGGGTCTTACCCTCGCTTCGTTTGGGTTTGTCCTTTGGTCATTTTAACTGTTAGTATGGAATAGATAGACTATAAATTTTTACTTGAGAAATGATCGATTCGCCATATAAAATTTTATCCCCCTTTTCACAAGGCATAATTTCTTAAGGCATAATTTCCGGGATAAAAACTATCTTATGTCCTTCCCAGGGTCTCAAAATATCTTTATATAAATTTCATCTGAATCGGTACAGCGAATTTTTAATTTATCCATTTACCATTACAAACAAACTCACAAACTTAAAAATTTTACCTCTTTATAATATTAGACTTTGACTTAAGGCTTTCTGCCTATATAGTGTATATATGATAAACATTCTTAATGCTTATTAACAATGAATCCTCTAATATTATAAATGCGAAAGGTTGTAAGGATGTATGGATATCTGGATTTATAGATGTATGCATGTTTGTTACTCTTTCACGCAAAAAACGACTGAATGGATTTAATAAAATTTTACAATGATATAGCTCATACATCAGAATAATACTTAGGCTAGTTTTTATCCCGGAAAAATTTACGGTTCCCGTGAGATAGATATGTTTTTATTCTCCTAGCGGTGAAACCGAGCGAAGTGAAGGCAAGCCGCTAGTATCTTATATAATGAAAAAAATTAAAACCTTTACTAAAGAACTTGCACGTGCATACATTACTTTTTATAAATGTCAAAATCGATTTTAAATATCAAGTCAAAACTCGATTTTTAATCGATATAATAATTAATATCAATTTTCGTCCTTTTACCAATTGCATAGCAGATGCATAAAGATTAAGAAATATCGTTACAACATTCAAGACTTCAAAGGCCGGTGCAATGTGGGTCAAACTTTAGACCCAGACTTAGCATTACATATCAACCTTGCTGGCGAAGTTTAGTTGCATAAGGCCTTTCATAATAGGTAGTTGCCGTAATGTCGGGTCAGCGATTCTGTCGCTACCGTGTATTTACATTTTAATTATCAATCTCACCCCATTATACGAGTACAAAGATGGCGTTAAAAATCTTTGACTTTTAATACTTGGAAGTTTTCGTGCAAAACATTAAATTCAGCAGCTATCAGCTTTAAAATATAAATTTAGACACTAGCCAGCACTAGTAATTGCTTATCTATGTACATTTGACATTGAGTCATGATATTATAAAATTTTGTTTTCAAATATTAAATCAAAGCATATATTAAATAAACATTTTCGTATCAAGATCAAAGCTTTTCTTTTAGCAATTATGCAAATTAAAAAACTTTTTGTACTCTTGGATTATAATTAATCCCAGTTTTTTCTACTACAATTTCAATTTTTTTATTAACCAAAAATTTAAGTTAATTTTTGCTTTAAATGTAGAGTGTCTTATCTATATTGTTTAAATTATTCAGTAATTAAATACTAATTTGTATATTCGTCTGGTACCTACGTATATTGTACGAGTGTAAATCTTATATATACACACATATATATATATATACACATATATATATATATATAATATATATATATATAATATATATATATATATATATATATATATATATAGCAAACATCGCGGCTTTTCATGTTAGAAAATTATTAATAAGCCGCGATAATAATTGTGATTAATGTGAGGTGAATCACAGGCTTGGCCACTGATATATATCTCCAAACATCAAAAATGGTTACTTACCACTATAGTTGCTAAAAGTCATTAACTTCACTCTTTTTCTTTCAAAAATGGGAATGGCATTTCAAATAGTATTAACTAATGCCAATCTTTACATAATATAAAATGAAGTCGCTTCCGCTGTCTGTTCGCTTAGATCTTTTAAACTACTCAACGGATTTTAATGCAATTTTCAGCAATAGATAGAGTGATTCAAGAGGAAGGTTTATATGTATAATATATGTATATTATAGTATAGAAAAGCCGAGAAATTCAAAGATTAGTATTTCATACTAACCGTTAAAACGTACCGAGGGACGAACCCGTGCGGAGCGAGGCTGAATCTCTAGTTAATTATGAATTAAGAATTAATTATACATCTTTTTAATATAAAATCACTGAAATGATCGAAAAAAAATTAAAGTACATGGTAATTTATTTATCGTCCGATCCAACCCCATCTAGCATCTAAGCTATGATTTTCTATCGATATTCGTCATCTATCAAGTCATTGACACTACTGCACTAGCGATACGGGAGATGAAGCAAAGCGGTTCAATAAACTCTGCATCCACCTAATCAGAGTAATTCACAAAGAATATCTGTATGTAAAAAAACATGTAGAGAAAATATTTAAATATTGTTGAATTTTCATAAATGTTTATAAGTTATACACGTAATATGAATTCAAGTAGATATGTCGAATGAATGAATTTTTAAAATATTTATGTGTGTATTACCTAACAACAGACAGGTAATAAATATTTTTACCATATACGGTTAAATATTTTTTTATATACTCAGCCAATGACAGTCAGTTTTCAACATGCTTATTGCTTAGTGCACTTTTATATTAATAATAGCGACTCACACTCCCTTCGCTCGGGTTCGTCTAATGAAAAACAAAAACAAACCTATCCCACGGGAGCCGTACATCTTTCCGGGATAAAAAATATTCTATATGCTATTCCAGACTATGATCTATCTGTGTGCCAAATTTCATCCAGATCCGTTCAGCTGTTCTGGCGTGAAAGAGTAACAAACATCCATCCTCACAAACGTCCATATTTATAATTTTAGTAGGATTAATGGGATTTGAAAATAAAATAATATTTAGCGCTCGAATATGGAAATTTAATATGAAAACTAAACCCCAACTAACCTTATCACTATCGTATATAATGTCACTCCCATCCGCTTATGCTACCCTAGTACTTGAAACATAGCAACGACTCACGAACAAAATAGACGTACACAGATGTAAAATACACACAGAAGTGCGAGAGCTCTCATTCGTAATTTGGGTGTTGCACGTGTATGCCCCGTAAAGCGTATCTATAGAACGTGTGTTAACATTTCCGCATAACGCAAACACGTCAAGCGTGCTGAGATCGTCAACCTTACAAATTAGAAAAAACGTCGTGTAACTTGTAATGTTTATTTAAAATATAAACGAGAATCGTTTATATAGAAACGCCATCTAATTATATAATTATTTTATCTTAAATGAATATTATTAGCCTAAAGATAATCAAAGAATAAAGAAATCCGAGAAATGGTGATAGCTAAAGAAATATTTATTCCTACGTATAAATATGTATCATTATAGCCATATCAGAACAATTTATATATAACAAAAACAGTTGATGGAAATGGAATGCGTCAAAATGTCGTCAACTTTGATTGTGCGCCTACACTATGCACTGTGAGCGTGTGTGAAATAGTTACGTCATAAACTCTTCGATGTATCTGCGAGCCTGGTACCTCGTCTCCGCGTAATAAGCTGTGCTTTTCTTGATCTTAAAGGAAGGGGCATTATTTATTAACTTCCGCGTATCTTTTCGCCTTCGACGTTTGAAAATAGATAGATAGATTTATTTATAGCTATGGGAATTAATTACACATAAGATGTACCAGTATTAAAAATTAGAGCGAGACAAAAATAGTATTGTTTATTTTTTGCAAAAATATAAAAAAAAACATTAATCATTATATTATGTAAAGTAAATAAATAACATTTGTTACGTAACAAAAGATTTCTTGATTCTTCTTCTATTATATATTCTATTCAACTATTTAAATAATCAATTTTAAAAGTTAAAAACTATAATAAAATTACATAATAGCCATCTAAGATAAACCATTCAAACCAAACGCTACATGTACTCTTTTATTTTATTTAATCAAAGACCCAAACGACCACACACTTTTACGCGCCACTCAATGAACAGAACTCCTCGCGATTTCTGCTCGCCTGGTACAAAGTGTTCTAGTTGACGATCCGAGCGATCACAAGACAGAGTGAGATGGTAATTTGAATAAATTATGTATGGTTCTTTAATTAAATTGAATGGCGAGAATCTCACGGTCAATATATATTTTTTTATTTGAATTTCGAACTAAGCTACAGGTAGCGCCATCTATTGACGAATGGACTAAACATGCCTACAAATTTACTATTTAATGAATGAGATATCAAACTTTAAACAATTTTTATGTAATAGTATGGATGATTTGAGAATTCGAATTTTCGTGCAAACCCCAAGGGATATTGCGAAAACACGTATAATTTATTATTATTCTAAAAAAAAAATTTATATCGCTCAGTGCAATAGATATTGCTACGTATCTACTTTTACATTTAATTTAAGTTTTAACTGAGATGAAATCGTATATAAGCAGATTTTTTTATTTGTTTATTTAACTTTGGTTCATTTTCAATTTGTTCGATTTTTTTGTACTTGTGTATGCGAATTTTGTTTAATTTGATTTTTTTGCTGTTCTTTGCGTCTCAAATGCCAAATGAGTAGCGCTGTGGGGGAACAGCTAGAATATCTATATACCTTTCATACGTTATTAGTTCTATCGAACAGGTGCATGGAGCCTGCTAATCCAAGGATGACCAGGGACCGGTGTACAGTAGGTTGTGCATCTGGTTTCTAGACATGACGACACGATAATAAACCAATGTAATTAATTGGTCGCTTGAAAATTACTTGAAGCAGTAAAATAATGACGCTGCTTTCGCCCTCGCCTCCGTTTGAGATGTTAGAAAAAAATGTTATAATGAAACTTTTGTATTTTGCGTGACAACTAAGCTTTTTACATCGTATTTCCTAATGTGACAATAACAATCAATAAAACAACTTACATAACGATTAATAAATGAATAAATATTTTGAATCGTTAAATTAAGATTGAAGTATAAGCTCAATATTTACTGTCCATTATAGAGACCGTAATTCTTATGTAATAAATACGTAACCACGCTTCCTTTTCACATAACTTAAGTGCAGTCCATAGAGTATATTGCTACATATATAAAGTGCAGTCTTTATGTCATCAGACGAGCTTACATCCCATAAAAAAGAAAGAGAAGGCAACAATTTTTTTAATTACGCCAAGTAATTTCATAACATCCTTAAAGGAACCGCCTTTAAAACACAATAGCTATGGCCGTGATCTATCCATAAACAATTAAGTTGCGCAAACAGAAAAGATATTTTTGTTTCTAACAAATGTACACTTTTTGCAATCTTTAAGGTAATAAATTCTTGCAAAAAATTGACTATAAAATAATAAAATGCGCCCCACGCGTAATTGTTTAAATATTTTTTAACACAATTCTTTTATTTGTGAATAATGCGTTTTTGTTTGACTTTTGCAAAGGTGCCGACACAAAGCTAAAAAATTACACAATGTCCGACAATTTGCGTATCTAGTAAAATAGCATATTATGAAAATAAACTCTTATCTAAATTTTAGCAAAGTTAAAAAATATAATTATTTTCAGATATCTTTTTTTTTTAATATATTTAGCATGCAAAGATCTCTTTCATACATCCTATAATTATAAGTTAAAATTATAGCCTATAAAACATTATCCTTTACAGTAAAAAATATAAAGCCTATAAAATATCAATAAAATTTTAACAAATAAAAATATAAATAAAGTATATGAGTCTATAAAAACTGATCACCTGACATATTAACCAATGAAAACTGGTCTTAAGCATTTTAGGCCTATAATATGGAAGCTTAAATGGTTATTATGTATTGTTATTCGATGAAGTGCATAGCTATGTTTTTGTTATCAATTTTATAATAATTTAATACTACGTAAATGGAAATATTAGGAAATAAAAAAATAAATAAGATGACTTATGTTACATAATCTATAGCAACAAGTTTTGTAAAACAAAAACGAGCAAAACTTATTCGGATTTTTTAATTCAAAATTATTTACATATATTTTTAATAACATTATTAATTTTTTTTCTTTTATTTTCAGATATATTCCTGCTTTGAACTCCACCTCCAGTCTCTGGGGGGTCCCCTTCAATGTTAATCAATACTCACTAGTTGTAAGAACTACTTGACTGAATAAATATTTTCGAGAACTTACATATCTTTCATGCATTTGTATTTTATATAAATTATTTTATTTAAAGTTAAATTTAAGTTGATGCAACTTTATCGACAGCCCTATAAGATTGCTCTAGAGTTAGAAATATATTTTTTAATGGGTAGTTGTAGTATAGATGTAATTTACAGATTATAATGCTGGCAATCTTTTTAGTGTCAATAAAGTGGCATCGAAACATAGATAAGAATGTTTAAAGACAAGCAAAAAGAGGCAAAGGGTTTTTTGAATGGTTTTCTTCTTGTGACTGTATATTTTATAAGAAACCTTCAAAATTTACCGCATATATATACCTATAAAAGAATTTTATATGTAGTTATTTAGATAAATATGAAGATTTCTGCTAATAACTTTCCGCATAATTCGAGTTACCAATTTGACTTTGCTTGAAGAAAATGTAAATAAAGTATTGCTTACTTCTGCTTCTTTTGTTTTTAATTTTTATTTTAATTTTAAATAATTAAAATATTTTAATTGATAAGACTGCGTCTAGCCGTCTAAATTACATTTTAATTCAGTGTTGCCATTTAAGACTGAATAAAAATTAAATTAGTTGTATTGGAAGGAACACTATCGCCTTTTTTATTTAAAAAAGAACCCAGAAAGGATCCCACCCTAGTGTTTATCAATATATATTTGTAATTTAATATCAAATAGTTTAAGATAACAATAAAGATGTTTTCTATAATTTCTAAACATATTTTTTTATAATCCCAGAATAATATAAAACAACCCCGTGAAATTGTAGAAATAAACAGAGATCTTAAAACAAGCAAATAATTGAATGGGAATGATAGATATTTCAAATTTTTAGAGCCATGGTTATATGGCTTTTTATGGAATGCATTTTCCATGCACAGAAACATCTTGCCACTGCGTTAAATTCAACTAATTATTCATCCATCCTAATTTAAGGCTTATGGGAGCATACTAATTTCTCTAAAAAGTAAATTTCATATATGTATATACATTAATCTTTTAAAAAACTAGAAACCTTGTATAGTTATAGATGTGCTTAAGCATAGAAGTAATTAAAGTAAATAGATCACTTTCTGATTTACGAATAGTATAGTAAAATTAAATAGAGATAAACATATTTTATTGATAAAGAAATATAAACATTTATAAAATTTTGAAACACATTGTTACGCGCCGCTAGTTTATTCGAAGACATCAAGTACGCCTTCATACAACCTCTGTGGTGTTCGTCTACCTAGGTGCCAGGCAGGCAGGAAAAGTATGACCGCGAAGACAGATTGATTGACGTTTGGGCGGGACGTATGATTTTCTGTTGTGTATATAAATTTTATTACTGTCAATATAACGATTATATCAGGAAAAGTGTTTCATTGTTTTACAACATTGTTTTTTTTTTAAAAACATGAAAGAGTGGAATAACGGAAACAGATCGTTGCTAAAACTACATTGCAAAAAATATGTATTATTAATATAAAATTACTTTTATTATTGCTGCCAATAATATAACGATAATATAAGCTATTATAATCGTTCTCATCCTGTCTTCATTAGTAAGAAATAAAACGTAAATATATATAATATTTTTTTAATTGAAAGATTATACTGAATGATCGATAGTGTTAAATATGGCTTTGAGGTAAATAAATTCAATAAATAAATATCATAATATAGTACAGAGTACTAGCAAAAGCGTAAGCGCTTCGTCTGTGTAAATTAAAAAAAAAACGCTGTAAACTATATATGTAATATTAAACACATGAAACTGCCAATAGTATCTTCGTATACCCTATAATGGAATATTTAACCCATTTAATACTAGGCAGGTACTTGTAGTAACCTCCAGAGACTCTTTGCTTACGACGTATATTAAAACGAAATATATGGAGAAAAGTATAAATTCATTATAAATATTTATACAGCCATCTTGATTTCTATTTAATTATTAAGTATTTATATTGCATATAATAAACTTTTTTTTTAAATCATACATCGTACTACTGCTCTTTGCCCTTGAGAACCTTCTCTCTCCCAAGGATATATGTATATTAATTATTGAACTGTGTCACCTTCGTTGCAAGCACTATAATGAATTCTTTTAAAAACGTAATGGCTCTCTGTCGATAAAAAGCTAATGTAAGTATAAAAAAAATCCAAGAAAATAAAATCACGATAATGGTGATGTCAAATTAAAACCTATATAGCACATAGAAAAAAATATAATTATAAATGATTTTTTAAGTTGGCTTTTCAAGTAATATTCACTATTTGTTTTCATTATTAACTATATGATACTTGTACGAATCCTTTAGCAATCATATTTGTGTAACAATTTTAAATAAAAAATGTCTATAAAATGACATAGAATTAATTACACTACATTGAAATCACCAAAGTTGATATGAAGTTACCAACATTAATACAAAAAAACTGTCTAAACTATATCTATCTTCTTCTTATTATTATAGAATACTTTAATAGGAAGAAGAAGATATTTGACTCATATACAATAAACAAGCAGTCAGTAAAATAAAAAAATAAAAATAAATTGACTGTGTAAAAAAAGTTAGCTATAATAAGAGTTATTATCAGAATCTAAATAAAATAAATGTAACGACATCTCATTTAACAAAATCTATAAAGCCATTTATTATATACATATTATATACACTCGAGAAACATTACTCTTCTTCCAGAATAGTCGGGTAAAAAGTTGTAACAACAATCTAGACTTTAAAATAAACTACATCAAAGAACTACACTAAGCAATGAAGCTTTAAAGCCAATACACATAATTACATTTTTTACACGTAATCATCACATACTGTCCATCCAGTCTTCTATCGGGCATAAATCTTTACACTGTAAAGGTCCTTACCGTTACCACCTACATTCCGAGTCTATATGGCGTAATCGCTTACGTATAGATTTAATAAGATATTACCGAAGTACTAACATTTGATGTATCGACTAGCGGTACCTATGTAAGCAAGGCTATGTAGGGCTCGGGACCCGTTAAACACTCCTAGTGATGCCCCATCAATCTCTATAATATCGATAATCCGTATTATAATATAAAAAAATTACATCGAATTCACAACATATTACTAAATTATACATTTCTTAATAATTGTATCGAATGCCATGAATAGCGATACATGATACTTGGTCACCTTTCAAAAGTATAAAGAATGCAAGGTTTTATCTGTTTACATAGCAACCGCAAACTTTATCGCTTACACAATGTCAAAACTCACCGAAAAAGGATAAGCAACGCCACCTGTTTAATAAATAGGCTGTCATAGACTACGTCGTAATACACGGCGGCTGGATAAGAAAATTCTCGTCGAGTATTTTATCGGTGGAAAAAAGATCAAATGAATATATTTCGACAGGACTAAAGACTCTCCAGGTGCTATAAGCATCTGTTTTAAGCTTAAATTAGCTTGATACCACTTTATCTCATTGTGTCAATTTGCAAGCATTTTAGACAGTTACGTATGTGTGTTATAAATATACTTAAATATAAAATGTTAAACTATTTTCATTATAATGACTGCCGAAAACACATATTGATGACTTCTAGAATTAAAGATTAAAATAAAAAAGTAGGTATTTCTGTTTTTAAATTTCAGAATGATTTTTATTATATAGTGTTACGAATCAAAATAATATCTTTAACAGTATATGCTAAGTTGGTTTAATTTGATACTACATATAAAGTAGTTACGTTAACTTCCATATACATAGTACACCTCCATTTTTACACATTATAGGTATTAAACTTACGATAGTTATCTTAATTAACAAGAGCTAGATATCGTTGAATAACATTTTAACCATTTAAGATTGAAATCTCTATAATATGTAAGGAATGCAAACTATTTTTTATCATATTATATTAAAAGTTTAAACATTATCTTTTTACTGCCTACTACCTAGATACTAGGTAGAATTAAAGACTTCAAATAATGATTACGCATTTAACTTATAATTTATAACTAGCGATTCACCCTCGCTCCGATCAGGTTCATCCCTAGTTATGTTTTAATGTGTGGTATAGATTTCTCAGATATGAGATGTTTTTCCACAGTAAAAAGTATCCTATATGTTGACCCGGATAACCAGTTACCATCATACTAAATTTAATTAAAATCTGTCCAATGGTCTTCTTGTGATGCGCTGCCAGACAGACAGATAGACAAAAAATCTAAAAACTATAGATTCCGCTTCTTCATGGATAATATGACTATTTCTATAAGATTTTGCAAAAAATATTAAATGTGCAGATTCGACTCAGAATGTTATTATATGTATGTATAGATAGATTACTATTATTATTTATTGTACGTACCCACAATATTTATATATATAAGGTTCGACTCTACATGCAACTAGTACTAAGACAATAAACTATTAAAAAAAACTATTTAGTGTATGAGTAATATAAAATAAATATTTATCTACTATTTACTATCGCAATATCTATAACATCTAAAGCAGTAATAATCTATAATAGTAATAGTAAACATAAAAGGAATCTATCGATTATTCCATAGCGCAGCACTCATCAGGATCAGGGATACGCGGGCAGTGGCGCAGTGGGTCGCTGCGGTGGAATGCGGAAACGACCGCTACACTGCGCTACACGGATTTATCTAAAGATTTGTCTCATTTCATCTGTTTCATATTTATAATTATAATTTTTTTGTTAGTAATAATTAATTTTATAATAGATGTTTGCGTTATTAGTAATGCATGTGATTTTTTTTTCGGCTTCAAAGTTTTATCTCGTTTAATTTGCTTGATGATCATTTAATCATAATAACTACTTTACCAAGTTAAACAGAAAATTTTGTTAAGAAACCTGTTAAATAACCTGTTAAATAACTAATAAAACGTTGTAATTTGCTTAAGAACCTTCTTAACGCGTAATCTTTTATTATTTAACTTACTACTTTAGAATTTATCATAAATTAGCGATTCAAATAATACAAATAAATCAATCACAATCAGAAAGAAATCGACAACTAGCGTTCGAAAGCATATTTTCGTAGCAATTTAAAATATCCATAATTTAATTTTTACAAAAATTCTATCTCGAGATATATCTTCGTGACACTATCCCTTGTGTATTCATTCATTCATTGTGTATTTCATATTTAACGGTACCCATATAACTAAAATCGGGCGCTAGTTCGATAAAAAATGGATCCCTAAAAAACCATGGTCCTGTTACTTATGGGGTACTGACCTTAAGGGTGGAATGACCTATTAAGTTTGAATGAGCTTATTATCTCGAGAGATATTTCAAATGCATTGTATTTCTAGCTTCCATTACTGGAAGAAAGGTTCACGCGATAAAAATATTTGTTGTAATATTTTCATATTGTATTTTATATCTTGATGCATGAACATATTTAAGGACATGGTTTAAAAATGTACGTCTCTTGATGTCGTGTTTATTATTTTCATATCTATTATTCAGCTCCGATACGTAATAAAATAGAAGTTGCCAGTTATGTTAAGAAGAGTCTTATAATAATAAATAATTTATTTTAAATTTCAGGCTTTATTTCTTTTTAATATATAAGAAACAAACAAGACAATACAATGATAAGATCTCGACACTTGTTCGTATCATAAACTTTTTATTTTATACCTTTAAATGAATATCATCTGTACATTATTGTACTGATAACCCTTACTTCATCATCCCCACTATTTACGATACTTATAATTTTTTAATTAGTAAAGAGGAATAATGCAATTAGTATTTTTTTCTAAATGTCAATTAATCAACTCTTGGCTTACAGCCATTATGCCAGTCGACCTCAGTTACTTCGTCGATGTGGGCTAACATTGAATAAGGGAATAATCTGGAAATATAATGCGATTACCATACTACATTATTGCATGTGACTTAATAATAAATATTCATAAAACTGGACAATATTGATTGAACTTATTTATAGTTGCGTTGATAATCTGTGATATTGACGAACGACTTATTTAAAATAATTTAACGCATTTAAATAAGGTAGTAACTAATAATACCTATATTCATAATTACGTCTAGTTGTATATATAATATAGTGTATGTATATATAAAAAAGGCTATATGCGCTTTTGATTTTAGTTTCCTAGTTTAGTCATATACTTATGTATAACTGAAGTACGAATTACTATTAATGCTAACATTATTATTAATGCTATATGTTATAATTATTATTCATTTATTGTATTGATTAATTATTATAATTTTTTCTTAAAAAGCTAAATGAATTATTTTTTTAACTGTAAAATATGCTATTAAAATATAAAGTTACCTTATACTTACACAAAATGGAGCAACCCTAATAAAATATCTTGATTTGGGAATATCTATTGTTTTTGATTACTTTTATAATAAATTTTAGTTTACTTCGGATTTTTCTAACATTCAATTTTGCAAGTATAAAACTACAAACCATATTCGGACTATTAAAATCATTTTTGACAGACATAATGAATCAGTTCCACCATTATTAAGTTCGCTTACAAACGGACATATACTTTTTACATATTTATATAGATTATAACATATGTATCACCATTATTGAAATTTCTGTAAAAATCACCCGAATTTACCGGCAGCAGCAGATACTCTTCGGCAAGTACTAACTATGACTAATATTGAATAATACTTTCTTAGATTTACACGAATATTTGACATTTTAAATAAAAACTATCTTTTCGGATTATTTCGCGGATTTATTTTGATTTTTGGTTCCCGACGTTTCGAATGCTTAACAGCAATCATGGTCACGGGAGGGACTAAGGTTATAGACGTCTCGAACACATACTGAACTATATATTCTGTGATAATATAAGAAAATACTAATTTTTACCTAATATTTAATGTTACAGAGCCTAACTTCCGGGCAAGATATAGGCTTTTAGTTCAAATAAGGTGGCACAGGCGGCCACTCGCATGAAATATAGCTATTATTATTCTAGTCATTGTAAATTTGCATTTATTATTGCAAATGCGAACGTGCATAATATAATATGACTTTGATAAGTCTGAATTGTATTTTAATATTCGATAAAAGGACTCGTCCATTTAGAGTTCGACAGTTAAATATTGCTTAAACGTTATTAAATATCTAATGTAGCAGGTTATTCGAAATGAATACTAAATGTTACTATTTTAAAACTTTTCTATATCTAAAAATAGGTAATGTTTTAATTAGGATTGCCTTAACACCTGGTACATTTCTAAGAATTAATTAAAATTCTAAGAAATCTATTGTTAACTGTAACGCCGGCGTTTCCGCGGTCGTGGAGGGATTAATGGTAGCTACAATATAGATTGGAACACCTTTACTAAATATAACATATCGATTTTCTTTTGACGCTTGTCTTATAACATGTAAGTCCCGTATTGTTTGTCAAATATATATGTATTGAAGTCGTCCCAAGTTCAATCAGAGTTTAGTCCTTCGCCGGCCTAATAAAAACTCCTATTAATTGCGTAAGCGGTAGTAATAAACTTTTGGATTGCTTAAAAATAACCCAGCCAACGCACTACCGACAGGGTATAAATTCTTAAAAAACATAAAGTTTACAAACATTACTAGTTACAACAAATGACGTAAAACCAAAAGCGAGATTGAACAAAGTAAAGCAAGATCCAATCTTATAAGAGTCAGATTGGAATTGGCGTAAAACTGACGTGAGACGTTTTCATCCGTAAACAAAAATCTATGATTAGAAGTGGATTCTAAGACACAAAAAATAAAGTTTAATATGGACGCCGGGCGTCGACGTTTCGATCTTTAGTCCGCGCCACGATTCCGGCTAGGATATAGGTCATTGCTCCCCTAAACTTGTGAGTAGTCAGGGCGGTTCATAAGTACTGCCATGTTTAAATTGCTTGTATGTACTCTCTGTACAGGATACGTACCCGTGACAGCCGAATAATCATCCTGCCGTGATACCAACGAGTTTTTGACCGATACTTCTGGAACGAACTATTATTACGCGGTCATTATCTCGTACTAACTTTAACAAAAAAAATAATTTTACATTGTAAATATGTCGGCGTATGTGTATAAATCGTTAAGTTTAATATATAGTTTTAAAATGTTGTCTTATATATAAATTATTTTAATCGTGATATCTTATTTAAAATAATACGAGAAATTTAAAAGTGTTTGTGTTTTTGACGGTTAAATCAAGTTTCAAAATGTTACATTTTGATGATGGATAAAAGCTTCTTTTTTCGGGAAAAAAGTGTTTCTGGCAAAAACTTAAAAAAAAACAAGTGGATTACAAAAGATACTGCAAAAATTTAAGGTTACCTTAATGATTAGCTAGTGTGTCGGTTGAGTTTTCCTTATGTTAAAATATCCTATGTAATCAGAGTTTAAAGAGAGATAGGCAGTGTTAGCCAAGTGGTATCGCGCTCGCTTGGGAAACCGAGTTAAGCGGGTTCAAATCCCAGGTCTCGTACTTCTAATATTTCATGTGCGAGTCATTTCTAACATGATTACCACTTGCCTTACGGTGAAGGAAAACATCGTGAGGAAACCTGCATGTCTGAGAAAACCTAGCAAATTTTCGAAACACATGTAAAATCCGACAACCCGCACTTGGCCATCGTGGTGGACTATGGCCTGATCTCCCTCGTATTGAAGGGAAGCCTGGAGTGCCTATCAGTGGGTTATTAAAAACGCTGAATACACATACAATCAGAGTTTAATGGTGAAATTGAAAATTCTTTTGGAATCCATTTAGGATTTACCTCTTGGATAAGATAAGGTTGATATTAATTTACATAATTTCCCTTTTTTATATAATCGTGAACAAAGTTGCAAGACTTAGCAATATTTTATTATCTTTATATATATAATTCTTCTGTGAGTGTGTATGTCACTGAACTTCTCTCAAACGACTGGACCGATTTTGATGAAATTTTTTGTGTGTGTTCAAGGGGATCTGGGAATGGTTTAGATTCACAATTTGAATAATAATTTTCATCAAAAAAATTATTAAAAAAAGTTTGAAATTTTCAAATTAAAGACGTGTAGATAGGACAACGTCTGTCGGGTCCGCTAGTAATTTTATAATACACTAGCGACTCACCCTTGCTTCTCTCGGGCTCGTCCCTAGGTATGTTTTAAATTAAAATAGATATAGTATATTATCCTTAAGAGATAGACATATGCCATCACGGACTTTTCTGTAGACCTATATAAGATACACAATTCCACAATACATTATTTTGTTATATCTCAAAGGGTTTAGGCAGCGTTTTCGTTGAAAGCTCCGAACGTCTTATTTTTTCCGACACCTCCAACAAATATCGTTATATTTTACCCAATGTATACAAAAACTTAACAAATTATATACTAAAACCTTCCTCTTGAATCACTCTGTCTATTAAAAAACCGCATCAAAATCCGATGCGTAGTTTTAAAGATTTAAGCATACATAGAGATATAGGGACAGAGAAAGCGACTTTAGTGATAAAGAAAACGGATATACTTCTTGTCATTATATATTTATGTATAATTTCCAATTAATACATAAACACATTATTGTTTAAAATTTATGTACGTTTAACCAATCACCTTGCAGTCAATTGGACATAGCGCATTCGGAATGGGAAGATCAAAGACAAACATCAAACATGGCTCGTTTTATTTTTTACGCTCCATAACATATTGCATTTTAAACTTGGAACCACATTATTCTGCCACAGATAAAAATTATTTCCCACGATATTGAACCTTCTTGTTCAGTTTTTTGAGTTGTCAAATTTCGAGAGTATTTTTATGGCAAAAAGTTTTGACGTATTTCCGGGTGTGAAATGTGGTTGGTTTATTTGGTTTGGATGCGTTTGGCGTTTGAAAAAAAAATGTTTCGTAACATCATAAGCGTTTCCGTGTAGTGTAGCGGTAAATTCGGTTTTTGCTTC
Organism: Brenthis ino; assembly: GCA_921882275.1. NCBI lineage: Eukaryota > Metazoa > Arthropoda > Insecta > Lepidoptera > Nymphalidae > Brenthis > Brenthis ino. The sequence goes on from OV170222.1 coordinate 19,575,606, forward strand.
AGAAATTCACATGTTTAGTCTAGGGAATCGTGCGTGAGAATGGAATATCTATGCATCTTGTATTCTAATAAGGTACGGCATGTCGAAGCCTTGGTCATAGAAACCGACATTTGTTATCTATGTACTAAATCACTGTTTATCCTTTTATAAATTCTGCTTGCATAACATCTCGTCATTTTGTTATGATATAATATTCAATAAATACACAAATATAAGTATCATGTTACTTAATGTCCTCCTAACACGTCGTTGGATGCAATAAAAGAAATTCAATATTTTATGTTTATTTTATGATGTTATAATTTCTATGTATCCGCTTTAGAATTTATACAAAATTATTAATTTTATTGTTATAGTTTTTTGTTTATATATTTTTTCGTATAATATATAGCACTAGCGACTCACACTTCCTCCGCTGGGGTTCGTCCCTAGTTACGTTAGACGTTTTGTATAGATTTCTCAAAGATGACATATTTTCATTTTTCCCGCAGTAAAGAGTATCGTATACGTTGACCCGGATAACCAGCTATCATCATACCTTTCATCAAAGTTTGTCCAGTGGTTTTCTTGTGATGCGTTCCCAGACAGACAGACAAAAATTCTATAAACTATTCGACCTCTATCGATATCGATAATAATGTACAGATTGGACTCAGAATTTTGTTATATGTATCTATAGATTATGAAGTTTCCTAATCATGGCAACAGTAGGTTGTGTCTGGGGTCTATGAAACATGCAGTGTACAAACGGACGTAGGTACATCTAGATAGAAACAAATACTAGTTATTTGGACAAGATATTTATGAATAGCGACTCACCATCACTTCGCTTCGGGTTCTTCCCCAGACGAAAACAAATCTATCCCACAGGAACCATACATTTTTCCGAGATAAAAAGTAATTTATTGGCTAGTAGTGCAGAATTTGATCCACATTTGTTCAGCCGTTCTGGCGTGAAAGAATACCAAACATCCATCCATCCATCCCGCAAACTTTCGCATTTATAATATTAGTTTGGTTTAATATGTATTTTTTCTAAGCGTGACTTGAACCTTCAAACTCTGGTGTAGATATAGACAATCTAATCGCACCAAGCTTTGTTTATAGATTTATATTTTTCTATTAAAACAGCTGTAGAGATAACTGCATAAAATAAATAAATATAGTAAACAATGGTTGTTTATTAGTTAAATTCATAAATCATTGGCAACGGTTACGTAATATGAATTTTTCGCGTCGAGCCGATATCATCTGCCTCTAAAAACTATGATTAACGATAGCAGGTGATACGTACGGACTTTTTTACAGAATCGTGCTAACATTTTTTGTTATGTAGTCACTTTTTCGGTTTTTGCTTAAAACATAATCGCTTACTCAATTTTAATTTTTAATTACAATAGACAAACTGTTTTGAAACGCAAAAAAACGTGTGTATGTACTTATGTACGCACGTAAGAAGTTATACTTCTTTAGCATAACAGAACAAAAATAGCTGAAGATTTCATCCCGTATGTCACTCTCTCTGTTTTTAAAAGGAAGGAGCTAACTTCATCATGTCGCTTTTTGGCTGTCGGTGTGCGCGCGCATCGTAAAAATTTTACCCTCATAATTTTTTCAAAGCGTGCCAAAAGAAGTATAGCTTCAATTACTATACATACCTATATGCTCTAAAATTAACACTTGAATATTATTTAAAAGGTTTATAAAACAATTCATTGGTTCTATTACAATTATTCATTTGGATGTTTGTTTAATTTTATTTTCTCATGTCACACACTGAAAAAGTTAAGTCAAAATATAATATTTTATTTGTATAAAAATATTTTTTATATTTTATCTATTTGATTATCATTTTGACATTGTATCTAATAGTTTTACTATTGAAAATAACTAAAGCATAATTTGCTTTACTTATATTTGCTGAGTTTTCAAAAGACGTGAAGTCCGCCAACCCGCGCTTGGCCAGCGTGCTGGACTGGCATGATCCATCTCGTATTGAAGGGAGGCCCGTGCTCAGCAGTGGGACGTCAAAAAGGGCTGAATATATAATTTTCTTATAGATAAAATCAAATTAAATGACACCTAATTTTATTCATTTAACACACCGACCATTCTCAAATGCTCAACTTATGTTAAAGAGAGTCAGTATAGTCAATCATTTCTTTCATTTAAAAAAAATATATATCATTCTACAATTACGAATCACTTAAATATTTCATAGTCACGCTAATGTATACACAATCTAAATTATAATCATACAATTACACTTGTATCGATATACAAAACAAAATTAAAGGCTTTAAAAGGGTTTTTGCGTAAATATTTAAATATAAAAAAGAGTAATTTATATGATAATTGTTTGTACTGCCATATTCAAATAGCGCCTGATGGCATCCCGATTAAACATAAATACTCAGTAGCATTGAAAAAAATATTAACAGGTGTATGAAATCAACATGCTTTAATAGACTGATTTTAACAAGACAAGTGACAGAATATATACGTCTGTAGAGTCAAGTCATGATAAAAATTAAATAATATAACAAAATTAGGAAAATTGTATTATTTCTAAGTTATTTAAGTCAACTATATTATATGTAAGTAGAATGCATAAATAAACTAAATAAAAAAAAATCTGTCAATGTTTTTGCACTCATTTTAATATTATTAAAGATATCATATTCTTACACTCCATCTACATTATCTTACTTATATTGTAAATGAAAATTTAGATGTTTTGATGTTTGAATGTTTGGATGCTTGTTACTCAATTACGCCAGAATGGCAATTTGGCACAGATATAGATAGATAGAGTCTGGAATGGTAGATACATAAGCTACTTTTTATCCCGCAAAAATGTATGGTTCTCATGAGATAGATTTGTCTTTGTTTTTCTAGAGGCGACACCGAGCGAAGCGAGAGTGAGCCGCTAGTTATAAATAAAAAGAAGGAAGTTGTGTGTATGGATGTTGCAAATAAACTCCAGAAATATTGATCCAATTCAGAATTTTTTTATTAATAAAAATCTATTCCATAGAAACTTAATTTATCAACTGGGATTAGAGAAAGCTTTTATGGAATAGATTTTATTATAGCATAATAATTAAATTAAGTCTACTGAGGCATAATAAGTAATTTCTGTGTATTACTTACAGTAGTTCAGATGATCAAAAACTAAATTCTTAGGTTTTATATATTAGTGTACTCTTACATTACGGTTTTTTATAGTATCAGTATCAGAAATGAGATATTTTCCCGCGGTTAAAAGTATCCTATATGTTGGACCCGGATAACCAGCTATCACCATATCAATTTTCATCAAATTCCTCTAATGGTTATTCTGTGATGCGGTAACTGACAGACAGACAGGCGGACGGACGGACGGACGGACGGACGGACGGACGGACGGACGGACGGACGGACGGACAGACAGACAGACAGACATTCTAAAAACTATAGATTCGGCCTCTGTAATGTAATAATGTTTATTTCAATAAGATTATCCAAAACATATCTAATGTACATGCTATGTGTTCGGCTTAGTTACAATTTTATTATATGTAAAGATTACATTTAATAATTATTTCGTGAAGAGTTAATCCTGATATAAATTAAACAATAATCCTCAAAATATCAATTTAAATGAGCTTAACAAGCATTTTTCCTCTTCTTTTGCCATTGATGAGGCAACCAAGCTAAGAACTATTAATAACATTTCAGCTTCATCCTCTCCTAATATTCCAAGTTTATTCTTTAGTCAATTTACAGAAAGTGATGTTAAGAAGAACATCCTTGCCATCAATTCTAATGCAGATGGTGCTGATTGTATTAGTCGTAATATGATCATTCCTATCGTCGATATTCTATCCCCTGTCATAACCTGCATTCTTAATTATTCTATTGATTGCAATGAATTTCCTACGTCGTGGAAGGACGCTCAACTTATACCCTTACCTAAAAAAACAATCCTACATGTTTTAGTGACTATCGTCCTATATCTATCCTTCCGTTTCTATCCAAAGTCCTTGAGCGTCTTGTACAGCGTCAACTGTCCCAATTCCTCTCTACTCATAATCTTCATAATCCTTTGCAATCCGGCTTTCGTCCTGGTCACAGTACGACCACTGCGCTCGCTAAAATAACTGACGATATTCGTTTAGGCATGGAAAAGCGGCAGGTCACAGTACTAACCCTGTTGGACTTCAGCAATGCATTTGGTACCGTTGATTTTGAGATTATGCTTGCTTCTTTAGGTTCCCTTAACATATCTCCTAATGTAATTGACTGGTTTCGTAGTTACCTGTATGGACGTCGGCAACGTATACGAATTCATGATTCGTACTCTGACTGGCTTCCAGTCAAGGCTGGCGTTCCGCAGGGTGGCGTGTTGTCTCCGCTCTTATTTTCAATGTTTATTAATACTATTTGTCAGCATATCTCTTCTCTCTACCACCTATATGCAGATGATTTGCAAATATATACACAATCAAAAATTTCAGATCTACCTACCGCTATAAATAACATCAATATAAACCTTAAAAAAATAACTATGTGGTGTGAGTCCTTTGGATTGCAATTAAATCTCTTAAAAACTCAAACAATAATTATAGGCAGTCCCAAGCTCATAGCCAGGATTAATTTTAACACTCTACCACATGTCATTTTAAACGGTGTTATTATACCTTACAGTAAAACTGTAAAGAATTTAGGTATAACCATTGATCAACATATGTCTTGGAGTGCACAGGTAAGTGAGGTAAGTAGAAAGATGTTTGCGTCAATATCATCTCTTCAGAGACTGCAAAACTTTCTTCCAATTTCCACCAAAATTTCGTTAGCACAATCGCTCCTCTTACCAATTCTTGATTATGCTGATGTCAGTTACCTTGATATTAAAGAGGAGCAATTAAATAAACTTGAGCGGCTTCAAAATTTCTGTATCCGGTTTATATTTGGCTTACGTAAATATGACCATGTTTCTCTTTTTCGCAAGAAGCTCAAGTGGCTCCCTATCCGCCTTCGCAGGAATACTCACATTCTTCATCTTCTGTACTGTATTCTGTTCGATCCCTGTACCCCACCCTACCTAAAGGAGCGTTTTCAATTTCTTGGTAATTCACATTCTCGCTGTCTTCGTTCTGATATTAACCCTATCCTTAAAATCCCTTCTAACTCCTCTTCCTTCTATAGCAATTCATTCACTGTAACAGCCCCACGTCTTTGGAACTCTCTTCCCCTTAATATCAGACGTGCGAAGTCACTAACGATATTTAAAAAACTGCTAAAAGAATACTTTTTTAGTTTTTGGCTTTACATACACTTTACATACGAATATTATTATTGTTATTTTTTAACTTATCTTTCTTTGTAAGCTGTCTTGTCTTGCCTTTTGTTTTTTATTTTTTATTTTTTTTAATTTTATTATATTTTATTATATATAATATATATGTATATATAGGTATGCGTATCTGTGTAAGTATATGTATATGTATCTATTAGTATAAACATATATACTTATGCATTTTACTAGTCAACTTTTTTTTTATATATATTGTGATATACATATTTACGCTATTATTTACACCCCTTCCCTCTTGCAGTTTGCTATCTCCTACACCTAAAGGTTGCCTGGAAGAGATCGCTGTTTTAGCGATAAGGCCGCCTCTTGTACATTTCTACTCTCTGTTTATTTATTTTTCTTTTATTCTTGGTGTACAATAAAGAGTTTATTATTATTATTAATAATAATAAAATATACATGTAAAGCGCTACTCCACTATACTCGATCGCGCGTGCCATAGAACATGTGGCAAATAATTGCAACTGCAAGTGTAACACTTTTTAGCTTCAACTTTATCTAAACGAGATAAAGACCTTTATCGAAGTATACTGTATTCGATAGTATTTTATATGGTAGCGACTCACCTGTACCAATTACGAGCTATACGTGTCTCTGGTCGATATATTTGCGTACACTCTGCCTGTAAAATGACCACGATCCGAGTAAAAACTAAGACATATGTAGCAAAGGAAATAATATGAAATTCAAAAGTAATAAGTATCCGGAGTGGGCTAATTTATTGTAAAATAATATAGTACTTGTTGCTAACAGCTTCGAGAGGAATAAATAAAATTATTTAATTATAGAAATCGTTATTATATCACTGCGGGTTATGTACTTAAACTTAAACGTTAACTGCCTTAGTGGTGTAGTGGCTAGCATGTACGGCTGCGCACCCGGAGGTCCTGAGTTGGAGTCCCGGGTCAGGTCAAGTTTAGTAATTGAGTCTTTCTGTATAGCAAGCCTCAGTAACAACCCGGAGTTGGGAAGTTGGCGGTGTTTCACCCCCGTGCCTCGGAGAGCACGTAAAGCCGTCGGTCCTGCGCCTTAACTCTCACTGGTCGTGTCGAGTGGTCGTCCCACCAGAATATGAGAGTGACAGGAATAGAGAGTGCACGTTGTGTCTGCACTCACGCTTATGCACTATAATATCTCCTGCGCAGTTGGCTAGTCTCAATGAGATTGGCCGCCGTGGCCGGAATCGGCTAGGAGAACATCATGTACTTAAAATTATTTGGGGTGTGACAGAAGTCACCATTATTGAAGTGAAAACTTCTTAAGGCAGGTTTGGATGAGGAGTAAATTCATGTAAGTCGTCATCGACATGGTCACGTGACGTGTAAACGCTAATACTCAGAGTGCGATAGATGTCAAAACCAGATAAATGTTAACAGTTTTAATTTACAAATTTTAATTTAAAATCAAACAATTAATTTGAATCCAAATCCAAAAATAACAACTATTTGTTTATAGTTTTAAGTTTTCACTTCTGTCGGTAGTCCTCATGGCTGTTTTTTTTAATTTTCAAAGCTTATAAGAGTAGCTAAGTAAGATTTTTTATTGTTCTAAATAAGCGGAACCGTTGGAAAAAAAAAGTAATATACAATTAACACAAATTCACAAAATTTTAAAGGAACTACTTGCTTTTCATTAAGTAGATCTAAAGTTACACACTCACAGAAGCAGCAGTCAAAAGCGATAACATTTCCCAATAGAATTATATACCAGGTATTAATTAATACACCCAGTAAAGATATGTGAGTATCTCTTTATAAAGATTTTACGACTTTCCGGAATGTTCCATGTGAACTGAATTGTAGATAGTCTTATAAAGTAGAAAAAATTGGAAAATTGATTTCTGTGACAGTCAACACTACCAACAATATCTTCGTAAGCTCCAGTGCCCTTTTTATATAGAGATATTATAATTTTAATAATATAATATAATAATAGAATAATATAATATAGATAATTCTATTCATATACGTTTTCCTCAAATTTCCAATAATGATTATGTCAAATTTCGACCACCGAGCGAACATTACTACTTTAAAATGAACATATCACCCAACCCACATACTTAAAGTTGTTTATTTTAATATATACAAATATTACCTATATTTAATTAAATATAAATAGGTATGCTCGTTTTTCAAATGCAACAAAGATGCTGCAAAGATTCATTTAACAACAAATCACACTTAAATATGTCATAAATCAGAAAATAATAAATTTTACAGGTCATTAAAGTCAATATTAATTTTGCAAGCATGTAAAATTAATAAATAAAGTAAAATACTACGAAGGGTACAAGTAACCTTTGGTGATCAAGAACGCATACATTTAAATATTTTATTAAAATGCTACCATATACAATGTTAATGTTAAAGTAACTTAATAAAATCTATAGATAAAAGGTATCTAATAAAGTAAATTTTATTTTATTTAGCTAGGTTCTTCTGGTTTTAATTTTCAACTCAGCTATTAATCGCAAATAGGATTGCCATCGTCTGTCTATCTGTATATATTACTAGCCACTATGAGGTGGTAGCCCAGTGGTAACGCGCTCGCCTGGGAAACCGAGTGAAGCGTCAAGTTTGTGAAGTTCAAATCCTGGGTCTCGCACCTCTGATATATTCTCTATTTTCATGTGCAAATCATGTCCAACATGATTACCACTTCTTTTAACGGTGAAGGAAAACATTGTGAGGAAATTGCATGTCTGAGAGAACCTCAAAGTTTTCAAAAGACCAGTGAAGTCCGCCAAGCCGCACTTGGCCAGGCCTGACTATGACCTGACCCCTCGTAACGAATGGAGGCCCGTGCCCAGTAGTGGGACGTTAAAAAGGGCTGAATACAATATATTACTAGCGACTCCTTAGGTTGATTTTCCATACGAAATTTCATCCCCATTTTTCTTAAATTTTCTAAGTTTCTGCGCAATTGTCTTATTTTTTTTAATGTACATAATCGTCTACGAAGTATTAGAAAACAATTAAAAAAAGTAGAATGAAATCGGTAAAGCCGTTCTTAAGTTATATAGCGTAACCAGGAGAAATAAGGGGTAATAAATATGTATACATGAAAGCTTAAAAGTTTATATTGTGGAAACTGAACTATATATGTACATATATGTAGATTGTAGACACAACGAACTGAAATTATCAAGATCAAAAATACTATAAAAGCCAGGAATGCAAATTTAAAAAGGATTTTAAAACTACTTTATATAATACTTATTATTATTAAATATGCGTAATGTGATACTAAATAATACTGAAAAACGAATAATATCTTTTTTATGTGGCTTCATCCTTGTATTGCATACAAAAACGATATACCTAATACATACTTGACGATTTGATGGGTCAGAGTGTAATATAGTTTACTTTTATCGCTACCCCATGGATTATTTATTATAAGTCCAATGCAAAATGGTTAGTTAGTACATAATAATCGTATCAACTTCAGAAAAAAAGAACTTACAGCCGAATTGAGAATGTCCTCTTTTTGAAGAAGTCGGTTGAAAATACTACCGTGCGAAGTCAGTGAAGTTAATGTATAATTTAGAACATTATGAAAATTGACCTAATTAAATAAAATTGTGTGTGATTGTGTGTTGTGAAGTGATTTAAACGCCCTTAGTTAAACAAACATACTAATATTATTATATAATTAATTCGACAGCCAAATAGCCAGGTAAATGTGGAAGTAATCGAGTTTTATTCGTTGCAACGGGCCGACCGTGACATTTCTGATTATGTCGTTTATTACAAAATGCACAAGCAAATATGTTAATCTACTGTTGTGAACTAAAGTGTTACACGTTCTAATATTTTAATACATTTTATGTAATAAAAATTTTTCTATCCTTATAGTAATACGTTTGATTTCTCGTTCGTTCGTTCATGATAATGACCTATTGACCGATTTTAGTTGTGACGGTCGATCTCAATAGATATTATACTTAATGTACAAGTAGGTATATGAGCAAACAAACACAAATACGCTCTTTGGAGTTTTAACTCCTATGATGAGACGACAATTTTAAAAGACCGGTTAATGATCAAGAGGAAAACCGACGGCCCTACGTATTCTTCGAGACACGAGGCACTGGGGGGGGGGAGTATATAACTAACTCCGGTCTCTTACTGAGAATTTTTTGCTGGAACCTGGGAACTCCGGGCCTGTAGTAAATGCCACTAGACCAATGAAAAACATATATTTCAAAGGGATTTCTGATTGATTGAATGATTATTTAATAAAATCTAGTATTTCTTATATTAAACATTAAGAAATCCATTTATATCCTACTAATATTATAAACGCGAAAGTTTGTAAGAATATATGTATCGATGTATGTTTGTTACTCTTTAACGCCAGAACGGCTGAACGGATCTGACTGAAATTTGGCACAGAGATAGATTATAGTCTGGAATAACACAAAGGCTACTTTTTATCCCGGAAAAATATACGGTTCCCGAGAGATAGATTGTTTTTGTTTCTCTAAAGAAGAACCCGAGCGAAGCGAGGGAGAGACGCTAGTTTTTATATAAAACTATTTCTTTCAAAATTAGTTCATTAAATAAATAAAATAGTATTATTCACTTTTGAATTTTACTGAATGTACCGACAAGGATACACAAATTGTAATCGGACAAGCCAATGTTACTCGTCAATAATTGCAGAAGTTGAATTTTTTGAACGATTAAACTCTGTAACTTAAGTACGAGTAATATAAATGTTGTTACGCTTGGTAAGAATTCATTTACAAGCCCTTACAAATCCATACCATATTATATCATAGCATGTTATTAATATGTTAACGTGCTATTTATATTATAAATGAAACTGTCTGTTTATCTGTTTCCTTTCACGCCATCACTTTTACCATGTGAGCTCAGACTATATCTGTGCATGTGAGTTATACCGCGAGCAAAAAGGTTTTTTTCTCTAAAATATATTAAAAAAAGTGCGTGTGTATACATTCACACATGGTAGAAGTGAAACTTAGAAAAGTAACATACGAGAGTATGAGATGAATATAGAGTATCAGGAGTAGGATAACTATAAGGTTTATTTTTTATCATATTTTTACCAAGTTTAAAAGTTATTTTACATTTTATTTGACATAAATACCCCATAACAACGGTTACCATAGCAACATGGAAATGTATTCTATCTCATTCTCTCGCCGGCTTAATCCTATATATTTATGTGTTTGTCTCTTTTTAGTGTCGCATTTCCGTTTCATTTCCTTTCATCGAGTTTCAAATCACAACGATTCTAAAGAAGTTTCACTTCAATATGAATTATTATATTATTGTATGTTATATGTCTTGCAGTTATCTGCTCCACCACACGACACTCTTTCTTTTCTCTCCACAGATTGATTTGAAGATATTGCTTTATTGCTAGATAAGTTCGCCTTTGATTTCGACTTCTCTAAATGTGATTTCTATATATTTTTAAATGCAATAAAGAATATATAAAAATGCACTACCTAGTGTATTTCCTTCTTCCGACAGCGTAATAGTAGATCGACTTTATTTTTTGCGATAGTTTGAAAGCCGAAGAATGACATAGGTTTGTTCTGGGACAAGTTCATATGTGATATTGGTAAATTACAAAAAGTTCCTTAAAGACACATGTGATCATACTACCTATATTTGGAACTTGTGGCTTGACACCTACCCCAGGTAGCCTATGGGTCCACTAAGAAGGAAATTCAATAAAACTTAATGTCAACGCCAAATCAAAAGAACTAATAAGAATAAATGAAATAAATGCCTCGATCCCTATAACGAGTTCTTTTTGCGAGTTTTTTTTCTACTTTGTTGCGTATTATACCAACAAAAGATGAAAAATAAGTTTGTCGGTCTGTTTGCTACTTTGAAGTTTAAGTACATAAAACATAAACACCATACACTATACCAAAGTGATAAGAGCTTTTATCTATAAGACTTGACAAAAACTAGTGTAGTACATGTCTGATGAAAAAACTTTTTCTGAATTTCAAACAAAGGACTGCTTTCCCCCAAAAATGTGCAAAGGCGTTAACCTATCGTCTCTTTTAACCGACTAACCTTCGTCCTTATAAGGAAATGTTGCAGATTCCTCGACAGATACATTTCTTGAGCGGCGATTGAATTGAGATTGAATTCGATCATCTTGAGTTCAGTTTTAAATACAATAGCATTATTTACAGGGCATCATTATGTGAATCCAAACAAGTTGTAATATTCACTTTGTTAACCTTTACCAGTATTAAAAGTTATATTGTATACCAAATAAGTTTTTTTATACACCACTAACACCTAAAATTACCTGCCCTCCGATCATTTTATATGTGTTGTGATATATATGTTGGAATATTATCATTTGCTGATGAATTTTTAATTTCTGTACAACACAATACAGCATATTTTTCATTTTCTCTTTCGATCCCTAGCCTTTAATGCTTTGGACTTAGCAATTATGTAATTAAATTACCTAAATTATAATAGCATTTTAGCCTTTAACCATTATCTTCTACGCACTTTATCTACCTTATTCTTTAAGCCTGAAGTCTCTTTTCAATTTTAGTAAATAATTGCCACTTACATATCTTTCTGAAGGATTTACAGATTATTTTATGTATATTTATTAGCAATCACACACTTCAAAAATAACTAACTTCATTTAACTAACTTCACTTAACTTACGAACTCTTATAGTCTCCCAGTCGGTAACATTCATTTGATTAAATGTCCACTTTTATTGCTATGCACAACAAAATGAGATGCTGCCAAAAATCAGAGTACTTATATCGAAGATGTCGTGGGATTTCCCTTTCATCTCCGAACATGGAGCCCGATTATAGAATTTACGTCGCATGCCATAGTACGAAGCACCCAATATTACAAGACCTACGTATTTTCAAATAATTCTAATTTAAACATAAATTTGATCCTTATTAAACAGTGTTAAGGTTGATAATATTAGCTTAATACGAATTGAGAGGTCTTCGATTCTGGTAGAATGTTGATCGCAGGACTGCAATCAGTTTTTGTTTGTTATTTCGAAAGGACTTTTCTTCAGAAGGCGTAATAGCGTGGTCATGCTTCAGTATTTTTTGGTGGTATATACGAGTATGTAGGTATGTTAATTTGTAATTTATTTATATGGTTTTTATTTAATGCAATAAATGCACCGAGAGAAGCGAATATAGCTTCAAGGCTGCTTCGAAGAATGACTGTGTGATTTTATGATACTTTTATTTAAATAAGCGCAAATTTTGCCATTCTGAATATTGCCTTTGTAAGGAAGTTGGCCTTTCTATAAATATTTGACGGAATCTATTATAATTTATATATTATTTATAGGAGATATAAAATTTAATACAGGAAAAAAGTTAAATAAGCTAATACACCCAAAAAATACAAAAGATTTTTTTTATTATTCATAGGTATATTATTTTTGTGACTAAATTGTGAATTAATGACTAATAGGTACATATACATTTTCCCGTACTCTTTAAAAGAAGTAGGTAAACGAGCAGTATGCCAAAACCTATGCCAAATATAATTGAAAATGCCAAAAATAGTAGCATAAACAGCCCCTACTATTTTTTAATTTTGATATATTTTTTGGCGAATTCATCTATATAATTCGTCAGCCTGAATCCCAAAACTTACCGTAAAAGTCAATCTTAAGTCTTAATCCGCTATCTAAGGTAAAGCAAGAGTTATGTTACATTGCCAAGAAAACTAGCAACAAACCCATACATTTTGCATTTGTTGTAAGGCATTTCGTCTTTCGGATTAAAACGTTTTAAAAAAAGAACAAAGTGATTACTTAGTTTTTCTTACAACTTGAATGAAATCAAAATTAAATAGTTTAAAGGCTTATAACATTCGACATTTACATTTAAAAATAAATAGTTAAACTTTGTCGCCTATTATGATAAACTACCACGTTATAAAAGTTACCAATCATCCATGAACGCAGCTTGACCAAACAACAAAGCTAAAAATCTCCGAAATTTGCTTACTCAGAACACCAACGAAAAGATAAAATTTACAAAATGTTTTAAATATTAGATTTATTTATTTTACGCGCCAAAATTATTTGCTTTCAAACGTGCTTTATATTCTTAAATCTTAACTGACAGTTTGATACAATCGTCAAAGCTATACAGTTTTAAAGGAATTTACAATTACTTTTAAAATATTCTACCTTACAAACTAATAAACATTAAAATGACATTATAACTTGTATGTACTTACGAGTGTATTAACAAACATTTCCGTAAAGATTCGTTCGACTAAAGTTGTCATAAACGTAATATGTAATATCATCATTACACTGAAAATAAAACAAAAAAGATCATTAATTTTAATGCATCAATGAACCATTTACGACTTAAAATATTAATGCGAATGTTAGAAAAAAAGTTGTTAAAAATAAATCGAAATACATGATAGGAGGTTGATGTGCTTATTAAAAAAATGCCAATTTCCTTAAAGTTCATACTATTTATCGCATGAAATTAATTACCAATACAAACAAACTCTTTAACTTATAATAGCAAATTTTGACAGTCGATCCATAACGGTTTAAATCCATTGTTTACTGATGCGTCCGCCATTTTTTATTTAAAATCCTATCAAACCCTTTCTATTTGTGGACATCTGCCGAAATCGATTTTGCATTTTTTGAGATAAAAAAAACGCGCAAAAAGGTTCGATGGAATTTTTTATCGGACAATGTTTAGTAAATGGCAACCCTTTGATCAAATATGGTGTGTAATCAGATTTCGGCATGTGCTATATTTTTTGTATATTTTTTTTTTCTTTTTTTTTCAAGAAATACGATAGTTCTTGAGTGTGGAGTGTGCCTCTTTTGTGGCTGACAAATGTATTTGCTTTCGCTTCGTCTTCCGTGAAAAAAAATCGCACGAGCCCTTTCTGTCAGCAAGTTTGTATTGTTTGCATGATAACATCTTTTGAAGCACCTTTTCGTACGGGTTGCACTTCAGGTTTTTTTTGACTTTATGAAAAATTAATAATATTTATAAAATTTTACACATTGCAAAAAAATTCTCCATAATTGATAAAAGTTTTTAAATAATTAAATAAAGATTTTACTTTGTAATACATATTATAATTTAAAGTAAAATATTTCAAGAACATCCGTTGAAAATGCTTTTTAATTCTATATATATGTATGTAGGTATTATTATAATATGATACGCTTTAATATCATAAATAAATAGGTAGGTATTTAGTAAGCTTAAAAGTAAATATTGTTTACTTCTATGATTAATATCAATGTTTTTTTTATTCTAGTACAATTTTAATACTGAATTATAATTTGTTTTAGATATTTAGTTTGATTATTTCGCTTCCTATTGCTCATACTGTAAATACTACGGCTGGAAAAGTATTATAAGCAGCTAATATTTATGCCTAACATCACTTCAATGCTTCAATCACTATCTACTCCACGCTCTGTTTATCTCATTCTTTTAGTCTCAGCTTCACTTGATTTTCACCAACGATAAATTGTCAGAAGCCTCTTCAATGGGTCTTCCATGGTTAAATGTCTTAAATTCAGCTCATTTTCTTCATTTTCACGAAATACCTACACGGAACACGTTACAACTTGAAAAGGGTCATATAGGGTACACATAATATGTTAGTCAAAAGAGTTTTTCTGTAATTAAGTATAATTTATTTTTTTAGGGCATTTAAATTAAATGAAAACACCAAAACGTAAAACAGGAAATGTAATATTATTTTAATTCCATATTTTTACTTAGAATAATTTTAAAAATGCCCATTTGCGTCTGATCACTGCGAAAATTATTATCAAGTACCTATAATAGCTTGCGCATTAAGTATAGTAGGGTATAGACGAATAGCCGGTGGTCAGGTGCGTTCCACCTTGCATCTTGTTTTGACAGGTGGCACCAAAGGTTTGTATTATGGATAGCAAATACTCTTTGTTTTAGGATCTATTTTTGGTTTAAGACGCGTTCTACTTTTTTTTGAGTGTCGTTTTGCGACAAACCTATCAAGGTATTTTTTTATATTAACATTCAAACCGCTAATGATCAGTTTGTGTATTAAAGATGGGGAATTATCCACATTCTATCAAGTTATTAAGATAAGAAATATTGCTGAAAAATGTAAAATGTTTATTTTTATAGCTACATATATTATTACTTAAAGCATTTCATTTGTTTATTTCATTCGGAAAAATCTTACTTTAAAAATTTATTTAGCAAATCTTCGTAGTTTGAATCACAATTAGGCCCTTGTTGATATTTATATATATCACAAGATGTGAGACAGACACAGAATTCTTCAGTAAGCTATGTATATGTATACTTGAGAATTCTGTTAGATGGTTAGCCTTTAAAAATGTATGTATTATTTATAAATAACAAAGGACATAAGGGTATATAATGCTGGGATACAATAGCAGATTCGTCGGAATTCCTTCAAAATCTAGAAGGTTCATCAATATACCGACAAAAACCGGGGCAAAAACAGCTCTCCCGATTTTTATTTGTAGGAATCCGCCCTCATAAGTATGAGAAGAGTCCTCGCGAGAAACCGTCAAACGCGCCGCGTCGGCAAAAATGTGCATAATTGGTCTCGATCTCAAGAAAAAACCCCTCAAAAAGTCGACCTCTAAATGTTTTAAAAAAGTGCACGCGTACAGGGTGTGAAGAACGATCACTTTCGTTATCGATTTTTTTGCTTATAAATAGGTATTTATTGTTTTTAAATAAAACTATCTTTTCGGATTATTTCGCGGATTTATTTTGATTTTTGGTTCCCGACGTTTCGAATGCTTTACAGCATCCATGGTCACGGGAGGTCAATCATTCGCGTAAATCTAAGAAAGTATTATAGGTATTTATTGATTGAGTAATTATTAATAAAATAATCAAAGATAATAATAATACAATAGCAATTTGTCCATTGAATATATGCTGTAATCATCATTTATGTAATTTCAACCAGTAGCTCCTTATATAATTTTGTTTAGTTTCCCAGAACATCATGCCTGTAAAGCAATCGAAACGTCGGGAACCAAAAATCAACATAAATCTGCGAAAAAAGCCAAAATGAAAGTTTTATTGGCAAATATTCGCGTCAATCTAAGAAAGTATTACGATCCCAATTTTATCTTCACTCTGCCTCTTCAAAATTTCACCGGAAATTCTTAGCATTTTCATCTTTAACATATATACATATACATTTTTATGAAAGTTACTTTCTCTAAGAATAACAGTTAATATTTACAAAGTACTATGTTACTCACTTATTCTTGTTAGGTATATTAAATGATCGGCGACCGGTGTCATTCCATGAACCCTACGCTTCCAGTGAACTTGCCTTGATTTACATACAAGTGTGATATATGTGTATTACGGGTGTTAATTAGTTGTAGATTACAATAAGTTATTACTATTTATTGTGCCCTAGGGGCATCTAGGGGGGTCACTGAAAGTGTGACACAGCGTGGCAGTAGGGAGGAGGGGGTCAAAAAAAGCTGATTTTAGCGTGACGTATTTTATGAACGGCCCCCTAGGTTCATCGTAAATCGATATTTTAAAAATAAGTAAATATCCTACTAAGTCGTTTTTTTTGAAATCTGTTTTTCTACTATATCTTAAGCCAAGACGATATAATTGCTTTATGTAATAATTATTTTTATGAATAATGATTTTAAATTAAACATTTTAAATGAATCATGTCAAAGCTTACCAAAAACAATAAAGTCTTGGGTTTTTTAAAAAAATGGGAGAATTACAAAAACTAATACAGTTGTAATTAACAAATATTTTTGAATATTATTGCAGGTATCTTTTGCAGTTAATAAAAAATAATTTTATAACTATTTAATAATAAATCCATTTACATAGATGTTGGAAATATGTATATACTAGAATATTGAAAAGCAGTAATAATTACATATTTTTTATTACTAGGTTAGATAGGTATAGGACACAAAAAAGTAAAACCTGACATTTCCCAAAGATATGAGCCCTGTATAATGATGCATTTCTATAAAGGATTGATTTATTCAAATCGAAAAGCTTTTGATTGTGCCCTTGGCCGCGGCCCGAGGTATTTGTTTTTGAATAGCAATTATATTTTATTTTATTAAACGCATCTCGCATGATTTCTTTCAAAATGCCTAATATTTCCGCGAAATCTGTCTGGTGTTTAGCAAACTAGCACTAAACGCGCATTTTAGTATAAAATAACTTAAAATGGCATGCAACATTCTTATAACGTAATTATGTGATTATAATCCGCGATCGATTGTAAACTTTTTTTTTTGTATTTGGTAAATTCTTGTTACTAATATATTGGATGTTATAAAGCTTCTTAATTTTTATTTCAAAAATCGTTTTTTTTTAATGTAACTATTGTATTCAACCCTTTTGTTTAACTTCCCACAGCTGGGCATGGGCCTTCCTTCGATGCGAGACGGATCAGGCCATAGTCCATCGCGCTGGCCAAGTGCGGGTTGGTGGACTTCACATGTCTTCCGAAAACTTGCTAGGTTTTCTCAAACATGCCAGTTTTCACACAATGTTTTCCTTCACTGTAAGGCAAGTGTTAACTATGTTAGAAATGTTTCAAACAAGAAAATAACAGAGGTGCGAGATCCGGGATTTGAACCCGCTTCACTCGGTTTCCCAAGCGAGCGCGTCACCACTAGCTCAATGTAATGAGCAGAATATCTAATGAAATATAACTGATTATCGCAATGTTTTTCTTTAGCACTGTCCCATTAACCTCATAAACCTAAGCTAAGTTAAAAAAACACGCAATTATTAGTGTATTTCTTATATCCAAACATTATTTTAATGCCAAAACGTTTAGTACCCATTTCGCTAACCACGAAATCTTGAGAAACTTATTACCACTTCTGCTCTACCTATTTTCAACTAAATTATATTCAAATAATTTATAAAAAATGCAAATTTCCCAGTAGTTCATTAAAATATCTCCACAAATAGATCGGATAACGATTTTAAGGCTACAGTGCTATCTATAATTAATCGCGGTCTATAAACTACTAAAAATATGTAAGTACAACATCTGCTTTCAAAAAGGCACCTACGGACAAACCACTAAAAATCGCACTTGGACAAAAAAAATGTCATCTGCATATAACATCTGGTCACTATAAAAACGATACTGATAATGTAAAAAACTTCGCTAAAACGCAAAGATCAAATAAAACTTTTTGAACTTTTTTGATCGCGGCATGTGCCGCACTTCCGCTGACATATCGGTAATGCTGTAAACGGCAAATGCTTTTGTTTAATTTATGTAAATCATACATTGTGTAAAATATCTTATGTTTAATGGACAAAATATTCCTAATATTTAAATTAAGTACTTGATTTGAAATGATTTCGTGTTAAATCTCGTAAGTATGAAATGGTATATGAAAGGTAATTAAATAGTAATATATTGTTACAACGACAGAAGTCGTCGGTTCGATATGTGTTGATTCGTTAGACTAGCGATGGTCTAATGTTAGTTGTTGTATTAATCATAAAGATGTTTGTTCCTATTTAGCTATGTTTCAGCATGGCGCCATGTTATTAATTAATGTTGGTACATTAACACACAGCGCCATCTAGTTCCATGGTAAGCTACAAGGCTTGTGTTATGGATACCAGATAGTTGATACACTACACATATATAACTTTTTAAATACATACATATTATAAATATAAACACCCATGACTAGAGTACAAACATTCGCGCTCATCACACAAATGAATGCCCCCAGCGGGACTCAAACCCGCGACCGCTGGCACAGAAAGTAGGGTCACTGAGCCAAACGTGTCGTCAAATGGTATATACTATAGTTTTATATAATTGATTAATTATTATCGACATACGTACTCTCTATCTACCTTAGAAAGTCTCTATCCAGAAAGGAAAGCTTAATAAATTAATAAAAGTTCATTAAGTATTCATTTCTTTGAATTATGAAAAAAATGTATTTGCAGAAGTATTTTATTGCTTTGTTTTATATATCCTTTTTACACACATCGACATGATTTTTATGTAATATTAGCGATTTTTCGATTTCTTTTCTAAGGGAAAATTAACTTAACTGAGTTACAAGTCTCTTCTTCTTCCTATCTTTCCTACAAGTAATTACCACCGTGTGTGATTATTAAATACCTAATTTATAATTGGATGATAAATTAAATCATTAAAAAAAATTGCACACGAAGAGTTCCGTACCATCGTACCTATATGTACTTTTTAATTTAATAATATGACTTTTCCTCTATGTACGAGTATGTAGTATGTTAACTTTAATGATCGATTACGAACATTAAAAATGTTTCTTGCATTTTTATCTTTATTATTTCTTGTTATAGCAGCAATAAAAATACATATTCTGTGAAAATTTTCAACTCTCTACCTATCACGGTTCATGAGATACAACCCTCTGACAGTCGGGCAGACGGACAGCGGAGGCTTAGTAATAGGGTTCCGTTAGCACCCTTCGGGTACGGAACCCTAAAAAGTAATTATACATTATTAATTATCTCTGTTTCTTATAAAATATTATTAATAGTTGCTTGATATTTAAATAAAATATTTTTAAGAGAACTAAAGTAGTAGAAAGGTATACATAACTAAGGCTTTCAAAACCTGTCTATCACATCTGCGTATTGCGAATCATTGTCATTAGCCACATGTCACTTAAAAAAAAAAAACAAAAAAAAACAACAA
This sequence comes from Brenthis ino, assembly GCA_921882275.1. NCBI lineage: Eukaryota > Metazoa > Arthropoda > Insecta > Lepidoptera > Nymphalidae > Brenthis > Brenthis ino. Next base: position 19,595,721 of record OV170222.1, read on the forward strand.
TTTCACTGCATTTCTATACGCAAAAAAGCAATAATTCAAAAGAACTAAAAGAACAACACCCATGTTCCGCAAAAAACGAGAGTTTAAGCACGAGCCAATTTTTTACAATTTTTCCTTTTCATCTGAACGTATTATAGTACAAACAATTGATGATCAAATTAAGAAAAAGTTTGATACCTTGACGATAGAAAAGTGAAGACATGACTCGACTGAATTTTATTTTATAATGGTTTAAAAACTAACGATAAGGTAACAGTGTCAGTCTTAAAGCAGTCAATTTTTTTAAGTTTATTTAATGCTTTAGGTTTTAAATTAAACTATCTTTTCGGACTTTTTCGCGAATTTATTTTGATTTTTGGTTCCCGACGTTTCGAATGGTTTACAGCAATCACGTGAGAATGGTCACGGGAGAGACTGAGATGTTAGATGTCTTAAAGGTTTCAGGTTGTCAAAATCTACACATTTTTTAATGACAAATCAACAAAAAGTTGTACAAATCTTATGTTACACTACTATATAAATGCAAAGGTTTAGGTGGATAGAAGTTTGTTACTCATCACGCTAGAACGGCTAAATGGATCTGGATGAAATTTGGCACAGTGATAGCTTATAGTTTGGAATAGCATATAGGTTACTTTTTATTCCGGAAAAATGTACGATTCCCGCGGGATAGATTTGTTTTTGTTTTTTGTTTGAGCGAAGTGAGAGTGCTCCGCTAGTATTACATAATATTGTTTCATAACACTATAATACGAGGAATGTCCATATCTCGACCATCCACCGCACCAGACCGCGGAAGTCCCCGCAACATGCCGCCTCTTCCTGTCTTGCCAGAATGCGTATATTTTTTACTAATCGACAATTAGACGCGTATGGCTCGTGCCTGTCAGCTGCCTTTACTTTTGCTTTTAGTCATTTCGCGTTACTTATATCATAGTATACTTATTAATTTAAAGATACATATAATTATATTTTTGAGTGGCTATTCGTTAAGAATCTATTATCATATATTTCACGTGTTATGATGTGAATTGTAAAGAAAATTGAGCTGGATTTTTAAAATTAAAAATCATATTCTTCATCTTGTAGCCAAATATCGAAAGCGATACTCTTGTGTCATGTCGAGATCTTTCCCGATTTTTTTTTAATAAAAACATGGTATATATACCATTTTATATAATAAAAATAATGTCAGTATCTATGAAAACTGAAAGACTATAAAACAATATATGATTTCTCTACATAAAACGCTTTAGCCATCTAAATTAAAGCATTTTTATCACGTAGTTGGTTATATGTCAGATATAAGTAATTCAAAGCAACCAGGTTTGAATCTGTACCCCTCAACACAAAAGCCACCGCCACTGAGTGAGACACACTAAGAACGAGGGACGTCAAACACCTTAATGCCGATCAAGGTTAAGTAGTGGCTTAACCGGTAGATTATTTTTGCGAAATGTTTTTCCTAGAAAATACCTTTTTCAGTTGATGAAAGCCGTATGAAAATCAGAAGATTTGTGAGAATAAGCAAAAACTAACTTTTATTAAAAAATATGTAGTAAAGAAGCAAATCTGGTATACTAGGTTAAAGAGCGGCAGAAGATTTTCTATATATAGCATTTAAATGGTTATTATAATTATTTAATTATATATAAAAGTCCTACTGACTGATTTTTCATTCATTAAAAAAAAATATTCTATTAATATAAAAATAAATATATTTATTTTTTACAATTGTAACTGTCATTGACCAAAGTGCTCACGACACTGAAATAAATTATTATCTTTTATATGTCAATTAAATTTATTATTAAAAAGTCTTTACATAACATTTATTTGTAAGTTTATAATCCTTACTAATATTATAAATAAAAAAATATACGTACTTGTCGGTTTTTTTTGTATCACATGGGGTCATGGGGGCCTTCCCATTCGAATTCAAATTGAAATTCAATTAAGAAGAAGATCGTTGGGGATTTTATCGATTCTAATGCGCACATCCACCTTAGCATTTTCATGCGAAACTTGAATGGTACTGAGTGCTTTTATCAGCTACAAAGCAAAAAAATATATATAATTTCTTGGTTCGAGAGATAAACTATCTATCTGTAAATTAATCTAAGGGACGAATATTGATATCAATACTAACATAGATACCAAGATAATAAGTAGGTAATATCCTAGTGACTGTAGTGATGGCCAAGGGACGATAGTATAACGCCAAAAATTACTAGGGCCGAATCACCATAGTTTTCTATAGATATAAGATATAAAACGATAATCGTGACAAGTACTATCAAAAGAAGTCGCCGGAGAACGTCTATAAGGACGACACGTTTGGCTCAATTTGAAATGACTCTACTTGCTGAGCCAGCGGTCGCGGGTTCGAGTCCCGCTGGGGACATTCATTTGTGTGATGGGCACGAATGTTTGTAGGTACTCCAGTCATGGGTGTTTATATTTATAATATGTATCTATTTCAAGTTATACATGTGTAGAGTATCAACAATCTACTATCCATAACACAAGCCTTGTAGCTTACCATGGAACTAGATGGCGCTGTGTATTAATGTCCCATCATATTTATTTATTTTATTTATTCATATAATTTGTAATTTTCGCCGTTGCCAAATTTCATCGCAAGCTGTAAGGTAATGTAGGTGTTAAAACTTGACAGCTACTCTGTTCCTTTCGCAACCGTCTAGATTTTTTAGAAAACTAGGTACATTGAATTATACCTCATACGCAAAAGAATTGGAAAGTAAAATTTTTACATCACTTTATATTCTATACAAGCTATACTTGAGAAAGATAGGACCGATTTCAATAGGATTATTTACAGTTTACAAGTAATAGACGGAATTAACAACAACATGTCTGACCGACTTCGAAAAAGTAGGGATACTCAAATCGTGTAGAAGTACTCAAATTGTTCATATGTTACGCAATATTTTCGGTAATTATTCTTTTTTAATGAATAAATGTTAAAAAATGTACACACCTAATGGAGGAATAATTAATTTCATTCACCCAAAAAGGCAGTTGAACTTGACTTTCTACGTTCTTGGCGTTCACATGTAAAATACAGTATACACTGTAGACTGTAGAGTGTCCACTATAATATACAATATCAGATACCAAATTATAACGAAATTACCTTTCCATTTATAACGTAACTAAGACTACAATAAATCTATTATCTGAATATTCGTATGCAATCCCACCTCTTTAGATGGTGTTGTTTTTTTTTTAATTGGAAGCAAAAGGTAAAACATTTGCGTTATTAGTTTAAGAAATAAATTATGGTTGTATATAAAGATACGTCTAAATTTGAAACTTAACAGCTGCCAATATTCGCATTCTTTCACCGCAATTTATTCCTAATTAGGCCTAGTAGTAACAATTTTAGTCAATTTCATACTCGGACCGCACAGGACGCAAAAAAATTCCAAAACACGTGCAAGAAATTTATAAAATCAACATCTGCGAAATCGTTATTTTTTATCGAAATTTCTTTTCTATGGTGTAAAAAAGTGGAAGATCGGATGGTTTTTTTAGATTGCATATCGGATAGATTCGACGCAACTTTGCTACGTGTTACGTTGGCAGCGTTTGCGTTCACGGGGTGATTTCTTACAGTCTTACTTACAGCTATCAATGTTTACTTAACTTCTGAATCATTAACTTTAAATTCTAGTTAAGACCTTTTAATTTTCTATAACCATCAATGAGAGAATTAAAAAGAAATTAAATTTATTTTAAAGTTTTATATAATATGTAATACTAAATATAAAACTATGTTAGATGCATCAGTATAAAGAAAATATTTATTATCTGTTTTTAGATGTTAAAACCATATCACAATATTAGAGCGACCTGTATGTTCTCAATGTATAGTTGATATGTCAGGTAAGGCAAAGCGTTTTTTTTTTAATAAAATGATTCCTCAAAAGCCTTAATTATCTGGCACGAGATCGCATCGTTTTTTATCAATCCTGGCCCTTCCACGCCATTTGGCAGAATCGTGATATTTTAAAATAATGCCCTTCAATAAATTAGAAATATAATACAGTGAATAACGTGCAATAATACTTTATTGGTAATTTGACGTTCGAAAATATTGGAAATTTTGAAAAGCGGGTTTTGTAAAAAGCAAATACTTGATTAGAGTAATTAAATAAAATAAGTTTTTGAAAATGTATTGGTTTATATTTTGGTGCTATTTTTTATATGTACTATATTATCTAAAGTAGACATCTGAACCGAAAAATTATCTTTCCAATAATGGTTCCAAAATATTTCATTTATAATTAAATAAATACCTATAGCTTACGCTACATTATAAAATTGTAAAAAAAAATCTGAACTCTTTATAAAACATCAATTTTTAGGTATTACACATAAGTAAACAATGTGAGTGGGCCCGGGGTCAAAAGCAAGTCAATTTAGCTTATGTAGTTCTTATGGAGAGTATACCCATAAATTTAACTATGCCTAAACTCATATCATCCTTCGTAGGCGCAATGTGCTTAAACATCCCTAGTACAAAGTTTTCTTTTCACGTATTTACATATATAGACTTAGTATTCGTTTACTGGAAAATTTGAGAAAAAAAATGAATATAATTTACCTTTTTATTAAAAACTATTTCCAAAAAAAAATATTGAGCAAAAAATAATCGGTTGACAAACAGAGGAAAAAAAGGTACTAAACTCTTTTGTCTTTGCCTATTTATGTATACATAATATTAATATTGAACGCTTTATCTAGGTAGCTATTGCTGTTAGCTGTTTCCTGAAAAATATACAAAATAATGAACTTTGAATATCAATAAATAAATAAATTAAGTTTATTTTCACAAAAAAAACTGATAAACTATAATAATTACATCTACCGGTGTAGGTTTTTATATCTATATAATGATAAGTAAAAAAATAAATAAAAGTATTTATTATTATATTTACTAACGAGAATTTTAACGGGAAGAAGATTTAGTGTCGCTTCATGAATATTTTGGTGCAAAATTAAATGAATGCCGAAGAACTCTCGTTTTGCCAGTATTTTAATTATTTCATATTAAAAACTAATTAATTATTATAAACAAGCGACTTTGGTCACAATTTCATGGGTTTTAATTTTTTTGCGCGGAACCCTAATTCTTTTTCCCTTTTACCCTAACTTACTCCCTAAAACATCAGCTATCTGCCAGCGAAAGTCCTGTCAAAACTGTCTAGCCGTTTCGGAAATAAGCCGGAACAATCAGACAGATAAATAAAATAGTTTTTTTCTTGTAAATACCATGTAAGTAGGTATATGTACATACCTATGCATTTAGTAAAAAGCTATTATTTTAACATTACAAACAGACGCTTGAATTTTATCTGTATACTTTTTTTTTTTTTTTAATCTTTATTTTTATAGAGGGTTTTTTCACAAAGCGAAAATGTCACCCTCATCATTGCTTACAAATACATATAATATAAATAACAAATTCACTTACTTCTAAGTTTAATCACTAATTTAACTAATTTATAAAGCATCTTAGCATTATTAGACAAAGGATTAGCTAAAATACTATTACAGTATCCAACATTGTTTCCACGTTGAGGTAATATCAATGATCTTTGAGCTTTAACTCGGTCACATTCTTCTAATACATGATAGACATCTTCTACTGTACCACACAGGGCACAATTGGGAGAACTTGCTTTGCCCATCATGTAACCAAAACTATTTAAAGGGATGTGACCAGACCGAATGCGAAATGCAATGATAACCATATCCAGCCAATTAAGTACGCTGCGATGACCAGTAATGTCATGCTCAATATTTCTCCATCTATACTAACTGTATTGCCGAGTTCAGCGTACAAAATACCCCAAACTAGGAAAACTAAAAAAGGTATTATATGAATTAGATATAGGTATAGGAACTTTTCTTGGTGGTCGTGGTGATTAAATTTTGGTCCTGATTGTTTTTGGAATTAGAAACAGCAGTTTGCCAATTACCTACTTAATCATCTTAAGATATTTAAATATGTACTTTGATATTTACTTTTATAGACAACATCTAAACACAATTGAATATAATTTTATCCATTGACTAAATATGTACTATACTTGACACAAGTCTGTAGTTAGCTTGCAATTTGTCTGTGGGGAATACCACCAATAGTTTCCATTCACATCTATACTGTTCCAGCGTTTTGTCCACCATCCACCGCACCACGACGTTGGTAACTTATAATGGGTTAAATCTGAGTTTGTGCATTGATGCCACATTTTAGAAATCAAAATATTAAACTTTTTCTACAATAATCTAAATAGTAAATTACTACGTGTATTTATTTATTCAATCCTCTATTACTACACAAAAAAGTACAATGTAACTCTTGTCTACTTATCTTTTCTAATTCAAACCATAGTGAACCCATAAGTTTAGGCTGAATAGTTTTGTACCAGATTCCTTTAGTACGCTAGGGAACGCTCATCAAAATATTCTGACCACAAATTTAGACAGTTTTTCCGTAAATCCCCTATATAGTCAGTAAACCAAGGTACATATTCGTAATGACTTCCCTCAGAAATTGCTTCCTTGGCCAGACGGTCAACTTTTTCATTGCCAGCTAGCCCAATATGCGATGGAATCCATTGTAAGATTACATTTTTATTTGAAGTGTTGAGTTCATTTAAATTATTTAAAATCGTAAAGGCAATAGGATGTCCTCTAAAATTCATTGTACACTTTAAAAGGTAAAAAAGAGCACTTTTAGAGTCAGTGTAAACCACAAAATTTTGATAATCAATAGTTTGGATGTACGAAATGGCTTCGGCAATTGCTATAATCTGTATACTTACATGAGGTTATGTTTGTTCAGCCTAATCCCATAAACTACTGTACAGATTTTCATACTCTTTTCACTAGTAATTGGAATTCATATGGACTATGATTTTCGCTCATACAAAAAGGGATTCTCTAGAATGGTTTTAGGCTATGATTTATATTGCGAAAATAAGATATTGGTATGATGATTTTGCTGTTTTAGTACTTTCCCAATTCTCACCGCAGTTACGGCAGTTAAAAAACAATAGTTTATACTTTTTTACTCTACATAATATGTACTTTATTATAGCATAGAGTTGCATGTAGACAATTTATAAACAATTTCTTTTATTAATAAATAATTGTATATATAAGTTTATATTTATAAAATACATTAATACTATTATCTATAGGGAGATAGATTATTTTAACCCATGGGAACTCATCTGATCCATCGATGTTGTGTCTGTGGACGCAAACACAATTTTTTTGAATTCACGTTTAGATCTATGATACTCCATCTATCTACCTTATTCTTTTATACTAAAATAACGACCTAGTTCCAAGAAAAAATTTAGCCTATGTATTACATATATAATAAAAGTTCGCATCAATACCAGCAATTGACATATTATTGATTTTTTTCCCCTAGTAAAATTAATTATCATGTAGGTAGTATAGTATTATATGAGCTGTATATTCAGATATCACCATGCCACATGAAAATTTGTCTAGTGGTTTTCCCGTAATGAGGTCACAGACACACATACCAACAGACATAAATTCTAAAAACTGTAGTATTGGCCTGGCTATTTCAATAATATTTCCCAAAAAATATTTAACGCACAGATCCAGGTTGGTTAGAATATATATATATATATATATATATATATATATATATATATATATATATATATACATAAAACACAGTTCCGAAGCTCTGCTCCAATGTGAAAGAAGAACAAACTAACAAACACCTTTTTGCTTTTATACATAATTTTGTTCGGATAAATCTTAATGAAGGACAATTTTTGATGCTTGTTTATTTATATTTGCATAGGAATATTCAAAATATTACTAAAATTTTGTACAACGACATCTATCGTCGAATTAGTGTACTAATACGTTTAGTACTACTAATAAACTAGGCACATTAGTTCTTCTAGATCACGCTAGATGTCGCAATTAGAAACCACTGTTATTGTCTACTTTAAAATTTAATTTTAGAATGATAATAATTTTAAAAGTAACTGCTTTAGTTAATTTAGTAATAAAGAAAAGATGTAAGTTTATACATGCTCAATGTTTACCAATATAATTTTATTTAACAAAATTTTAAAAAGGGTAAAAAGTAAAACAAGCTATTAAATGTTTAAAAGTATATTTAATACAAAATAGTAAATATATGTAGAGCAAAAAATATATAAATATACATTAAGTAAAAACCTAAAGTTAAAGCATTTAAGTGACTAGACAAAATTAATTTCTACAATACGTAATAACTTAGTGAGATGTATAACATAATATGATTAAATTAATTATGAATTAATATACATTAAGAAAAAATAGACATACATAACTTTAAAAAAAAGATTAAGATATAGATAAAAGTTTATATAAACCATTCCAATAGTTTAAGCGATGATTAGATCCTGGGGTGATACAGTATCTGAAACTAGCTGCAAAAGTTTACGCAGTAACACCAGTTCTTCTCTCTCGGCTTCGTTTTTTGTTTACATTTATCAGTAGCGGGTTTTGGCTTAGGTCCGTGAGGCCCGGGCCTAGGGCGGCAAATTTAGAGGGGCGCCAAAATTTTTAAGACGACTAAAATTAAAAATCAATTGGGTTTTCTGTAAGCTGTGAGACCAAATTTTTATGTTTATTTTCTTGCGCTCTTACAATCTAAACAAAGTACCATTTCAAGGGCAGAATTTCTTTTTTAAAATAATTAATCAGACAAGTACTAAAATCTGAAATATCTAACAAAAAGACTTTTAAAAACTTTTTTCTAATGCAATGCAATCTATTTACGAAATTAGTATTTTTTCATATTTTTCATTCAAAATTTAATTGTAACGTTTTTTTGCTCTGTGTTATAAAATAAAACATTAATTCACTATGATTTATTATACAAGTGTCAGTTGACTGATGATTTTTTTTTCAATTTTTTGTAAAAAAACGGCGCCATATCGACTGGGGCCTAAGGTGCCATCAAACCTAAATCCGCTACTGACTTTTATAAAAAATATAGCGGTTAAGACACTAAAAAGACACAGTTCAGGCATTTATATTATATACCTATTTAGTCACTTAATAATATATATTCTTTATTGCACAAATAAGTTATAGGAAAACAATATACATAGAAAGTGACGTGACAAAGGTGGACTTATCTCTAGTAGTGACCTACATACACTTATATTCATGACTGGTTTAGTCACGAAAATATAAAGAATATTACACAATTGTATTTGTCTTACACTAAAGTCACAAATAGTGACTTACCTACATACTTTTACACTATACTTAAACCGATTTAGTCACTAAATAGGATAATTAAAATAATAAAAACAATAACTTTATCAGTCGAAGATAAATCTGCGACTTGTATTCAGCCCTTTTTAACGTCCCACTGCCGGGCACGGGCTTCCCTTCAGTACGAGAGGGATCAGGCCATAGTCCACCACGCTGGCCAAGTGCGGACTTCACATGTCTTACGAAAACTTGCTAGGTTTTCTCAGACATGCAGGTTTCCTCACGATGTTTTCCTTAACCGTAAAACAAGTGGTAATCATGGTACAAAACTTGCCGACAGAAAATAAACGGCCACCGCCCAATGGATTTTTGAACGGAGTCTCTGTAGAACGCTAGTATCACGTCTAACGTTTAATAATCTCTACAATCTAATACTTACATAGAATAGTCTATAAAATACATAAAACTCAACATTTTCCCACTTCAATACTTGAAGTGCTCATGCATGCTCGATTATCACACTGCAAACTTTTACTGAAAAGTTCGTCATCGATGAGAAGTACATTTTCAGCTACAGTACTTTTAATAAAGACACAGACATCTTTATCAAAACTATAAATAAAAAAGTATAAATAGACCAGTACTAACTAAAAATAAAAAAATAAAATTCTGTTGGATATATTTAAATAAATTATTGCCAGGTCCCCATTATATATTGTTAATATTTTTTTTTGCTAAGAAGTATTTTTTTTTATATTTTACAAGTAAAAAATCGGAGTTATTAAAAAATTATTTTGGACCTTCCCATCACATACATTTAAAATATTTTAAAGTTATACTTCTTTTGGCACGTTTGGAAGAAAATAAAGTAAGTAAATAAGTAAGTAATATAGTGAATTACGTATACAAACAGAGAGTTGTAACATACGGGTTGAAATATTTAGCTATTTTTGTTACCCCAAAGAAGTAACTTCGCTCAATAAGTAAAAAAAATATTGGATTTGTGTATAAATAAAATTGAAAAATGGACGAGAAAATAAAAAAAGTCCCAAAAAATCATACATTAAAAATTATTTTGAATGAATAAACATTGTCAGTAAGAATTAATGCATTATATTATAAACCTAAAAAATATATTTACTTAAACATCTCGACGTTAGTATGTATGTATGTATGTATGTATGTAAATAAATAAATAAATATTATATATATTTATTTATTTAAGACCACCTTTAGCTCCTATTTAATGTAATTTCTAAGTATTTTATATATTAATGTATTAAATAATAATTGGCCGTAATTATAAATAACTGACAATATTCGTTCGGCAAGTTTAGATGAAATTTTTATGGAAAAAATCCTCCATAAAGTCAACTCATAAGGATGAGAAAGAATGCCATCTATCGGAGCAGAAGTGAAAGATGAACGGTGAAATGATATGAAATACAAATACAAAATAAAACTATGTAATACAAAATAAAACTATTGTTAATTGCTGTTAGTTTAAAGGAATAATATTAAATAGTTAATAGTGCAATTTCTAAAGTCCAACCAACATAGATGACTTCCTTTCTTTTGTTTTTTTACCATTCTAGTTCCAATAATGAGATGGCTGGGCATGTATGTAGTATATATAAAATTAAAAGGCTCATTTGTGCAAAAATATATTTTAATGAGAATAAATAGCACTTCTAATAAAGCTTATATTCAGTAAATTTCCTTCCCATTCATTTCAGTTAGTACGTTAGCTTACACTTGAGATTGTTTTAAAAACACTTTAAAATCTAATCTAAATGATGTAATCAGTCTTTGTTAAAATATTAATATAATCGTTTAAATTTTGAAAAATAAATATATTTTTGACTTTCAACTCGACAAAAATATTATATCATCGTACAAATCCTTGTATATAGAGTTAAACCTGTCGTGCCTTTTACAAGATACATCGTTGGTTGTCACGCATATAGGATGCGTTCCATCGTAATTAATACTGTTATACTCTATTCCTAGTCTTTTTACTTCATCTAGTAAAGACGTAAGACACGTACATTGCCAAGGATTTAGGTTGAAGTAAAATTTCTTTAATTTTGCCCCCGAATTTCTCAATTGTAAGCAAAAATTGTCAATTAAATATGTAAATCTGTTATTAGATAAGTTCAAATTCTTAACGGACGTTCCCCTAAAAGCACTAACAGGAACTGTCTCTATTACATTATGGGATAAGTCAATATTTGCTACACTTTTCATATTTAAAAATAGCGTATCTGGTAAATGTGATATTCTGTTTCGTCTTAAAATAATAACTTTTAACTTGTTTAAAGGTTTAAAGACATCATCAGATATATTTTCTATGGCATTAACAGCTAAATCTAATATTTCCAAATTAATTAAATTAAAAAACATGGTTGAATTTTCTAAGCTTCTTATATAGTTTGTTGATAGAATTAAATGTTTTAAAGCTTTAAGATTTCCGGAAGTCACGAATGCTGGTACGTGAGTAAGAAGACATGTGTCTAATTTTAAAATCTCTAACTTTTCTAACGCGTAAAGTAAATTGTTTGGCGCATCAGACATATGATTTCTCGAGAAATCCAAAAAAAATATTTGTCGACTACCATCAAAAATATGCGGATCTATATCTCTACCTTTCAATTGGTTACTTGAAAGGTCTAAATACTTTAATTTCTTAAGTTGATAGAATATACCTAACTTGAGCTCTTGAATTCTATTTTCTTTTAAGTCTAATATTTCTAAGTCAGGCTTTTGTTCAAATAAATCTAGTGGGAGGTCAGTGATAACATTATAAGAAAGATTCAAGAGCGTTACCTGCCTGGCGCCGTCCAGAACACCTAATTTTAAATGTGAAACATAATTTTGGGAGAGATCGATATACATAAGTGATGATAAATTTTGAAATGCTTGTAAATTGATATCATATATCTTGCATCCACGTAGACTTATTCCAACAGTTTTGTTGTTGTCGGAAATCATCCCTGGCTTTAGAACGTAATCCGATGACTCCCCAGAATTAGAGCAAACGACATTAGTTTCGCTATCATTAATTGTTCTGCTTATCGGATTCGTCTCCACTAACAGAAACATTGCTAGTAGTAAATAATATTTACAGCTGTGTAACACTTTTGCCATCTGAAAATAAGAAAAAAATTTATTAAAAAATAATCACTCAGATGACTGCGTTGTCATGATTAACAAAAAAAACATACTGACAATATTAAAAAGTAGACAAAATTAAAATTATTAATATCTCTAAAAATTAATTTAAAAAAAAACGTTTTTTTTTCAGTCGTGTTGCCGATCCTGCCAATTTAAAGGCAATGAAATATTTATGATATTGTGGGTGTAACAAGTGCTTGTATTATTCATATCTTATCATTTCCGACATTATTAAAACATTGTAATAACGTAACATGACTAGTGCATTTATGTGAGTTTCAAATAAATGTTGTAAATATATTCTACATCACCAAAAAAAAGGAAGGGTATTGTTATCGCCTCATTTTTGCCCCCCGAATAACGAAAAAATAATGTCATTCGATTTGATCTTTTCTTGTCCCTCCTTTGTTGGCCTCCGCACCTAAATCCGGCTCTGACTGAAAATGTCTCATTTTGGACGAAACGATAGACCAATTATCAGTTAGACCAAATTTTGGCGTCTCACAAGTATATATCTTCTTATCAAGCACACACTCTACTTTCAGAATATGTAAAGATAAAATCAAATTATATAGCATAATTTTTTTCGTTATTCGAAGACGGAAATGGGGCCTTATCGGTACCCTTCCTTTTCATGGCAATTCATTACCTACATAAAAAATGTTCATTGAATCGTTTAAAAAATTTCGCAATTGTGTAAAAATTCATGAAATTTACAATCTACAATTTTAATGCATGAGAAGATTAGCCTTAAACAAGATTTTGTTATTGCTTATTCTTTCACAATTACACAATGTTAATAAATATACCTATTTTGATGTTATATAATATATTAATGACAAATAAAGTTATTTTCTTTTATGACATGCTATTGTTCATAGTTTAGCATTTCCTTTTACCAAGTCATATTTTATATAAAACTAGCAGAACGCGCGGCTTCGCTCGCCCTAAAACTACAAAAAAATCTCTAAAAAGGTTTCATACAAACTTTCATCCTCTATTTTACCCTCCTTATAGGATGAATTTCGAAAAATTCTAAAACAAGTATTTATTTAATTTTATGGAAGAGCATTAATACCAAGTGTCAAGTAAGTCTGATCATAAATATTTTTTTTATTATATTATAACGTGTTTTACCGTGGGAATTAGATAATCTGCCGCGGTAAAAAGTAGCCTATGCCACTCTTAAGCCCTCCAACTATCTCCACACAAAAAAAATACGCCAATTCGTCACTCCGTTTCGACGTGAAAGAAGGACAAACGAACAAACACACTTTCGCATTTATAATATTATATGGACGTACACTCATGCCTAATTTTGAGTACATAACTTATCAATGAGCTACTTGTACGCGTACTACGAACCACTCCACAAATTGTTCAGCGCCATCTATTATAAAAAAATATAATTACCCCGTAAAAGGAAATCGATATACGAATCGAGTCTCTCATAATAATGGCTGGTCAAGTTTTAGTCTAATTTTGTTAAACAGGCTTAAAATCATAAATAATATCTTAGAATCACAGTACAATCATGGAATAAATTAAAAAACCCTATTACACTATTGTAAACTCACTAAAAGTATAAATACATAAATAATAAATAAAAGTGTAAGGCTTTTTAAAAACTATCAACTATTATGTAAAACCCTAATTCATTAAAACTGTTTTCGGAACGCGGTTTCACCCGTATTTGTTCTTAGAGTTTTAACATAATTTTAAAGACAGACTATTATTTTTCTAGAACGCAGTACCGGCATAAAAGTATATGTGCTCCAGGACATGGTCCGTCTGTTTTTTTACGCAAATATATTCACTTCGGTCACAAACATCCAAACATCATCACAAATTTTAATATCTGTAATATCAATATAAACAAAAAAAAATCATTCACATCACAACACATACCACGTTGTTAGTAAGCGGATGTTCGCTGTCAACTACACACTTCTCACGCAAAATGCAAACTTGTATAATATATATATGTTTAGCGATTTCTCTTTGAAAAACCGCAATTAGTCTGTGGATTTCCAACACGTATAAAAATACCTACCTACGTCCTAAAATTTGCAACATTATGATGCAACAAAGGAAAAAACCACTTGAAACTTTTTTATAATTTATTTTGTCCAAAACTTTGCACTATCACTACATAAAATTAACGCTTATATCTATCTACTAGATTTTTTATTAGTATGTTTTAAATTAGTACAACCGTTTTTCAGATCAACGCCATCTATCGTCTATTAAACTAACAAAAAAAAATCAAGAATAGCCCGAATTATCGCTGATTATTTTTTTTATATGGAATGGAGCCTATAGTATTATTATTTATTTTTCATACACTAATATAGTATTTTTTCAACTGTGTTCCAGATATTAGTCTAAGCAGTGGTATGTATTCTATAACAAAACCCATTGCAAGTATACAGTAGTAGAATATAATTTTGTTTTATGAGCTGTAAGTGGAGCAGAATGTCAAGTGAATCATCATTCTCATCCGGAGTTGTGTTGCAACTACGGTGTGTTTCTTACTAATTAACTCGTGAACTCGTTTAACTTTATAAGTACCTACTAACAATTTAATAGAATATTATAATAAAATATGTTTTTAGTTATCTCTATCTTATAATTAACAAATCTCCATTAAAAATCTATATAAAAATATTTAAAACGTCAACGCAGTGTGTTGTACCACCGACTTTCGTCGCTTCGGGTGCTTCCCTAGGTGCCTTTTGTATTTATGATATTACATACAGGTGGCGCCTTCTTTTGGCAAATTTTATTACTACAGTAGCCTATGTGTTACTCCAGGTTATAATCTATTTATGTACTGTTCATCCAAAGGGTGTGTTCGCATTTGTATGAATAGGTATGAAATAGTTACCTACAAGCAAGTAATATGATGTATGTATGTAGGAAGGACTATTGAATCGACATCCCCTTAAATCTATATATTTGAGGGGTGGACGGGTGGGGTAAAGGAAAAGTGGAAGAAATGAAATATTTTTTTTTAATTTTTAAATATCTCATTTAGAGGTTATTTATTGTTGAGTGTTGTTTACTTCAATTTTGCGTGAAATTTAAAGTTTACATGACACTCGCCGGCCGCTCCCGCGGCACGCTCTCTCGGCTCATGCGTTATTTTAACTGTTCTAACCTAACCAAGATCGGTCGACAACTACCTAATTTCTAACCTAAGTAGACACTAAATGACTTATAAGTTATAACAGTTGATACAAAAATTCACAAAATGGTTGCCAGAGCGTTTGCGAAAATAACTTTAGATTGACACAAAATCAAATTTTCGTTGTTATTGACCCAAAAAAATCTGAAATAATTGTGAAATAGTTTAAACCAAATAAAATATTGAGAATTTTCAAATTAAAATACGCGTACTTATTATTTGCAAAATTAAAACGCATAATTAAAACTCCCTATAATGGCAACACTTCCGTATTGCAAAATCAAAACATATATTTAAAACTCCCTCTAAATAGCAACACTTCTGTCAAAATTACGTCAACAAGAATAAAATAGTGCAGAATTAAGGTTATATTTATCAACTTTGATATTGATATGATATTTTATCCTTGGGCGAAGTCATGGTAAATCACTAGTATAATATATTAATTATATATTTATTACATTCACAACAAACTATAAAACGATTTCAATCAGTCCTTGTAATTTTTCTAAAGCCAGTGGAAACGGAAATACTTTCAAGGACGCGATAACGTAAAATAAAATCAAATACAGTAACTATTTGTGCTTACAATATTTTATTTTACAAAATTTAAACTATACAGTATGTTTAACTTTACATTCATTACTAAAAGTATAAGAGGCACTTATTTGTAACATTTCTTCTATTAAGTCTTATTGAGAGTTAAAATTATCCAATTCATACTACGTTAGTAGCTTGGTTGCCAGTTTTCTAAAAATAACCTACAATAAACACGCTATCGATATTTGAATGAATTGTCAAAAAGTTATATAGGTATTACTTACATTTGTCCAAGAATCACAATAACAAGTGCTCTACAGTTTACACACAATATTATTATATATTTTCTGAATTTATCTCAACGTTATTAATACATTTTCCTTGAAACAACCGGTTCGAGTGAGTTCCAAGTGACTCATGCGATACTCACGTCTGTTGAATGATGATTTTTTAATCTACATTTATAAAATTGTAACGGATTTTAAGATCAGAAGTGCAAAAGAAGTTTTTTTTTCTACAAATCAATTTACTTTGTTAACATGTTAAGATTACTATTCGATACCAAGGTTTTTTTTCATATTAAGGGTATTTTTTATCTCGGAAAGATAAGGGTTCCCCGGGATAAAACATACTACCTATATGTGTTACTATGGTAAACACAGATATTATCTGCGAAATACTTTTTATTTCTCATTACGAACAAGTCTTTTACATGAGAAACATATATAAAGATATAAGAAATTATGACAGTTGATCAGTAGAACTAGGGACATTAGTTACAAAGAATATATTTATATAACCTAGACTTGAAGCTATTGAAAGTTTTTGAATTTTTTATTTCTCTCGGTAAACTATTATAGAGTTTTGCTCCCTCAAAAGTTATAGGTTTCTGTCCAGACTTGGTTCTGGTTATGGGTAGCTCTAAGTGGCTAGCACGCCGAGTAGCATAACTATGTGTTGAACCTTTTTTTACAAAAGATATCTCTGCAGTATGAAATGTTTTATCTATTATTTTACGCATCAGTGTACAGGTAGTGTAGTAGTGCAATTGTTTTATGTTCATTAGCTTAGTTTCTTTGTAAATTTTTTCAGATGATGTTAAGTAAGGGTAATGGAATAGTAGTTTTATTAATTTGTTTTGTGAGACTTGTAACTGAGCTAGTTTAGATTTTGACGCCATACCCCATATTTCAATCAGATATAACAAATGTGGTTTTACAAGGCTATTATAAATCATTAAGCGGACTCGACGCGGTAAACATCGGGCCGTGATTCTAAGAGAACCGATTAATCTGGAAAGTTTGCTTATTATGTGGTCAATATGCGAATTATAAGTTAGATTGGTGTCCAGTATTAAACCTAAATAATTTTCCTCCTTCTTTTCTTCCAACGGAACATTATTGATTGTAAGGGTTGTATGGTTATGAATTTTTTTGTTCCTTGCTTTAAAGATGATATAACAGGTTTTACTTATGTTGATGGTGAGTAAATTGCATTGAAACCACGTGTGAAGTTTGTCAAGATCTTCCTGTGCCTGAGAGATAATATCATTTATTGAGGACCCAAAGTAAAATAAGCATGTATAGTCAGCATAAAGTGTGAGCTCACCGTGTAGGTCTAATTGATGAATGTTGTTGATGTATATTAAAAAGAGCAAGGGTCCTAAGATGGAACCTTGTGGAACTCCATAGTTTATGTGTGTTGGTTTGCTCGTGTGTTCATTTATTTTAACAATTTGCTGCCTATTCGTTAGGTAAGAACGAAACATCTTCAAGGCATTACCAGTGACACCAATGCATTCAAGTTTCTGTAAAAGAATTGGATGGCTAACAGTATCGAATGCTTTCTTAAGGTCGATAAAGACCTAGGACTATGTTTTTTTATCAATATTGGATTTTATTTTAGTTGTTAAGTCTATTGTGGCTGAAAGTGTGTTAGATTTGGGCCTGAATCCGTACTGTCTTTTGAAAATAAAGTTAATTGAATCTAAATAGTTGATTAATCTGGTGTATAATATCTTTTCAAGAATTTTTGATATCACTGGCAACACCGAGATGGGTCGGTAATTACCTGGGTCTGTTTTTGTACCTGCCTTATAAATTGGGCTAACTTTTGCAATTTTTAGTATATCGGGAAAGTTCCCCTCCTGTAGTAGGCTATTAAAAGATAAAGTAAGGCTATTAGTGATCAAATTTTTAATACATTTTATACTTTTAGTATTAATTCCATCAATACCGATACTTGAATTGGAATCTAGTTTATTTATAATGGTGTGAATTTCGTCTGTAGTACATGGTTCAAATGTCGATAATTCATTGTTAATGTTATCTACGCAAGGAAGAATATAAGAGAGATTGTTGTGAAAATTACCCGAAATGCCATTAGCAAGAGTTGTACCTATCGTAGAGAAATACTCATTGAATGTGTCGCATATATACTTAGCGGATAAAAGATATTTGGATATTTCGTTATCCTGCTAATTCCAATACAGAGGTTTCTATATACATAATATATATTAGCATTATTTCAATTCGTCAGTACAAATGCGTCAATTCAGCATTATTCAACATATTTTCTATTTAAAAAAAATATTCACGGAATATAAATGAATAATTAATATTACTTAATATGCGGAAAATACTCTAGAGTCTATAGATTTAAATATGTGTTATATTTAACCAACTTTTGACAAAAATTGTGTAACTTTCCGACTGAATAGCAGAAACAATATTAACGGTAATTCTAAATTAAATTAATCCTGGGAAAACAAAGGTTCCCGTGAAAAAGCAAATATAAAAGAAAGATAAACCGACGTTTAAGAATCTGCCATGGGATAAAATAGATATTAGTGACTCTGTGGCGAAGGGTAAAATTTTAGCAGAGGTAAGCCTTTCTAAAAATATCCAATTTTTATATACGTATTAATGCAAAACAGTGAGCGAGTTACATCACCTAAATGATGACCAGCCTGTCAAGACTGTAACGACTAAGAAGAAGAAGAATACCACTACCGTATGGTACTATTATGGCTAGTGCTAGTGCTGTAAGAACTTTTATGTGACTAGACAGATAGGAAAGCGTATATACTTCAAGTACTTTAAGTAGTATAAGTACAAGTACACTGCCTCCGTGAAGTGATCCGGAGGTCCTACGTTCAAGTCCCGGGTCAGATCAAGCTCAGTTATTGAGTATTGGCTTGATTCCCAATAGAAACTTTCATCCCCATTTTCACCCCCTTTCCTTTCCATGAGATGATTTCCGGGATAAAAAGTATCCTATGTCCTTCCCAGGGTCTCAAAGTATCTTCTTACCAAATTTCATCTAAATCGGTTTAGTAGATCCAAAGATTACCCCCTAAAACGTCACAATCTCACAATCTCACAAACTTTACTTCTTTATAATATCAGTATAGATTTCTGTCCAAAAAATATCAGTAACAGCCCAGAGTTGGGAAGTTGGTGTTTTCACCCGCGTGCCTCAGAGAGCGCGTAAAGTTGTCGGCCATGCACCTTAACTCTCACTGGTCGTGTCGAAGTATCGCCCCACAGTAGTATGAGTTGTGTTCTATAGTAATAATGTCCCCGACCGATTTTGGTCACGGCGGCCAATCTCTAGCCATCTGCGCAGGAGATATTATAGTGCACTATTATAATATTATCCACACAGTGTGGCGAAGAGTCCATACAAGACGTCTTACCTTAAAATTATTTTGCTATAATTTTTCATAAATTTAATTTTTAAATGTATAAATGTTCTTTTCGAAATATATCTAATATATTCAAACGATTTTCTTATATAAATATATATATGTGTTACCCACTCACTGTTCGCCTCCACTCCTCTCTAGTATTTGTCTTTCTCACACATTCATGCAATGGGACGTCTACTGCCGTTCTGACTCGGTCCACCTCACTGCCGATCTACCACGCGCTCTAGTGCCCTCTTCTCTTTTGCACCAGTAAGCGTTCAATGGCCACATTATTGCATCTAGACACGTGACCAAAGTAGGTTATTATTCAAGCCTGAACTATAGAGGAAAAACGCTGTTTGATGCTGAGTTCTTCAATTATTGAGATATTAGTCCTGAATTTGATCAAGAATATTCTCAGCATTCTTCTCCAGCACTACATCTCGAGCGTGTCTATCTTTTTTTTTCGCTCTTTCATAGGGTCCACTACTCCGATGCGTAAAGAAATACGGAGAATATAAGTGTTTTAACTAGGCGAGTCTTAGTAGCATTGGTTATTTTGTGCCTCCTCCATATTTGTTTGCAGCTTGTACATCGTCGATCTAGTTATTGCCATGCGTCATTTGATACGTTTGGTTTAATTTGATCTATGCGTTATACATGCCTGACAAACGCCGGAGCGCAAGTTGTCTAATAGTTGTTCGTCTGTTCTTACTGATGCAGTACCATTCTCCTACAGACAGACGTCTGAGAAGGTAGACAAGGTCTTTTAGTGTGCCCATTTCCAATAGGATCATATCGGATACCTAATTCGAAATTATATTTTTTGTATGTATATTTTAAAGTTGAGACTAAGAAAGTGAAGGAGCGCTGAC
Organism: Brenthis ino; assembly: GCA_921882275.1. NCBI lineage: Eukaryota > Metazoa > Arthropoda > Insecta > Lepidoptera > Nymphalidae > Brenthis > Brenthis ino. The sequence goes on from OV170222.1 coordinate 19,616,482, forward strand.
TTGTATGGAAAATTATTTAATGCAATGGAAATAAAATAACGTTGCAAGACCGCAGACCGCATGAGGATAACTATAAGTACCTATCAGCAAATTTTAAATAACAAACAACTTGAGAGTCAGCGAATTAGAAGTTTTAAAATTACACTAGGTACTTTATAAATTTAAAAGTTTCTATGTGTGTGTATGTTTGTTAAGAGGATTGTGAAGCTGTAAATTTTCATACAAAAATCGATAACGTTTTTCCGCCCATGAACATAGTTTTCATAATAATAATTTTCATAATTTTTGGAAATATTGCAGATATCATGAAAAACTAGATCCGTAAGTTTTTATTTTAAAGAAATATTGCGTACGATAGATGTTATTAGTATCTAAATATCTATATTTTTAACTTAAAAACTTCCTAGAGCTTTTTTTTTTAATTAAACTGAATTATAAAAACAAAAGAACATACAGACCTAGATTAAGGTATACTGAATCTAATGAGACCAAAATTGTCTCATTTCGTCAATGTTTAGGTGGGTAAAAACGTTATCGCCCGAAACAATATTTCAAAAAGGAAATGTAGATACATGCTTCTAAGACTTGCAACTCTCTCTATCGCACCATACGGGTTGGCAAAGCGAGCGGTATGAAACAGATAGTATTTTTTTAAAAACCTACTCGCGACGCGCATCGTCACTTAACAATCATCTTCTTAATCTCAATTCAATTCTTAACGCTGAATCGCCTAAACAGTTATGGAGTACTAAAGTACATGGATAGGTTATGACTTAGGCTACTCATAATAATAAATCATGCCAAAAGGTGGCACTGATTAGATTCTAAAAGCCGCACTTGACTGAAGTCAGGATAAGTTTTAAATACAGAATACTGTTCGTCTGTGTATGATTTAAAGTTAAGTAACAAGTGCAATTTTTAAAGTCAGTAAAAATTTTAAATAAACTAGCAGACCGTAGGCAGTTGTTTTAAAATTTAAAAAAATGTCTGGATCTTAACAACAGCGACATTTATCGTGTGCAAATATAGCTAAGAACCATCTTTGTTGAAAACAATATAAACAAATTGTTAAATAAAACTAAAATGTATAGTGCCCAAAACTAAACTGCTGTAAATGAAATAATAATAATAATAATAATAAAAACTCTTTATTGCACACACAACAGAGGAAGAGATAAAAAAGAACAATACAGTAGTAGGATAATGCACAAGAGGCGGCCTTATCGCTAAAACAGCGATTTTTTCCAGGCAACCTTTAGGTACTGTGCGACCACGTTACGAATAGATCACTACCTTACCTATGACGATATAGCGTGGGTCATAAGTAAGACCTTGACTGTCTTACATTTATTATAAACAATTATACATATACAAAAAACTATCTACGGACGTACACATTTACTCCATGTGTATATCAGTCCACTATATGTACATATATTTGTACTTAAACCTCATAAAAATAAAACCGTGGGAATCAAACCCGTGACTCAATGCTCTACGTCATGTTAAAGTTGTCTTTAAACATTTTTATTTCGTTTCAATATTAAGTTTATTTGCTTGTGACATACTAGTTGTAGGCCGCGGCTCTGTTAGGTTAGTTTCTTCATGAATAAGTTCTCTTATCCTAAAAGTCGTTGCGTAATAAATTAATAGCTTATAAAATATAAAATTCTTCAAGAAACAGAAAAAAAAACAAAAAGGTTTTTTTTAAATCTGGCTACCAGTTCCAGAAATTATACCAGATTCAATGATATGAAAACCAATCTCTTCTATACATATATATAATAAAATTTTATTTGATGTGAATCTGTATAATACATATTTTTTGGTAAATCTTATTGAAATAGTAATTATTATCGATATAGAGACCGAATATATAGTTTTTTGAATTTTTGTCTGTCTGTCTGGGATCGCATCACGAGAAAACCATTGGACAGATTTTGATGTTTGGTATAATGATAGCTGGATATAGGATACATTTTACTGCGGAAAAATATCTCATCTCTGAGAAATCTATACTAAAAGGTGAAACGTAATTTTGTAAAATTAATATAAAATTGCGATGAAACTCAGCGAATTGTTGTTGGCGTATCATGAAGGTTTCTGACATACCAAATAATAAACATCGACGTAGAAAAGCTAGTGCAAAGGCTTTATCGGAATTCGGATAACTTAAAATTTATTATTCTATATGACATATAGAATAATAAATTTTAAGTTATCACATACTAATAAGTAATTTAAATTACATAATATACGTTTTCTGTATAAATTATAATATATGTGTTTGTGTACTATGGTGTATTTTTATGCCTTCACGTTCTATCTCTTGCGGAACAAACAGAATAAACGTAGGGATTCTCAACATTACAGAATTGTATAGGTTTTTTTTAATTATTAGACACAAGTGAATAAAAATAATCATCGGTCAACAGAAATAAAACAACAAACAGTATAAATATCTTTAATGCCAAAAATATATTAGTCACACTATGTATCTTTTGATTCAATCAACTCGTCATTAACTGCATCACTACAACTAGCATGATGGAAATCATAGGTCTGCGACAGTCCAGAATCATAGTTAGAAATGTCCTTAAAACTCATTACAGCTCCCGATTCATCAGAGTTATTCGGTATATTACGGGACACATCTAGCTCACTTCTCAACTGTTGGATCGAATGGATCACTTCACTCTGGAAATTCATATTCAATTTGTACAGCTGTTCTGAATGCTCCTTTTCTTTCCTGACTTCATTTTTCAGATGTGTATCTTTAAATTTCTCAAATTCGGTCATTATCCTCACTTTCGATTCGTAAATATGCTGCACCATAGATACTAAAGTAAACAACTTCTCAATTACCTTATCTTTCACTTCTTTGGAAATATTAGGATCTGATTCAAGGTCCGACTTAGCATCTAAAGCCAAGTCGTTGGCTGATGATGGTAAATTAAGCAGTGACTTTGAACTATTCCCGTTGTTACTTTTAGGCGACGGATTATCACTTTTCGGGGACTTTTCCTTTTCGAATTTCTTCGATGTAAATGCACCGTGTGAAACGACCTCTGTAAATACCCCTGAACTTGGTTTGTTTGACTGATACTCTGCTGACTTCTTATGCGCTTTTTGTAGTAACTCATTGTTCTTTTCTTTCTGCTTATCGTAATTTGTCTTTTGTAAAACTTCTTCATGGACCTTTCCATCTAGCTTGTCATCTTTGTCTTTGCTCTTGAACGGGCTACCTGTCCTTTTACTAAAATTAGTGACGTTCAACTTAGACATGTCTGCTCCTAATAAGGGTCGTTGCTCGAAAGTTGTAGGCCAGTGAACTAATTTTCTATCAATCACATAACTCTGTCCACCCAGCGTGGTGACGATCGAAGAACTAAACGGTTAGGTAGTATTGAATGACTTCGATCTCCATATGAGTGTAGGTTTCGCTCCATAGTTTTGGTCCGTCAGCGCTTCCTAAGTGTGGCAATGAATTTATGATTACGTTTGAGCTCGAAACTCACTTGCGTAGGCTCAAATGCAGTTTGCATTGAATATTGTTGACGTTGGCAGGCTTTTAGTCAAATGTTTAAACAAGAAATAGAACGGCGTATTTGTAAAGAATGATGTAATTGAAAAACCGGTTTTGGCGACGAAAATTAGTTTTTTTATCGTTTCCGAGCGATAGGATGTACGAGTATAAAGTATTGCTTAAATGTCTTATTAATTAATACTTTCTTTCAGGAGTCTTATCCTACAATATAAAATAAAATACGTCACTTAAAATTTTACTAAAATAATAATGTTTCATACTATTCCCTTTAATCTTCTAGATTAGCTTCTGAATCAAAGGGACAAATCACAAAGCACAACAGTTGGTACTACTGTTTATTAAAATAAATAATATCGCAATACATAAAATAAGGAAAGCACACAAGAATATTTTTCATCATCAAGAACTAAGGTTGTGCGTGCACGATCACCACGTAAGATGAATATTTACTATAAACGTGGCATCAGTGAAAATGCAGTGGTAACCCAGTCGTAACGAGCTCTCTTGGGAAGCCAAGTAAAACGGGTTCAAACCCCGGGGCATGCATCGCTGACATTTTCATGTCATTGCGTGCGAATCATTTCCATGATTATCACTTGGACTATTCCCTAATTCCCACTGTAGTAAAGAGAGGCCCGTGCCCAGTATTGGGACGTTAAAAAGACGCTGAATACATACATACGTAGGAATTAACAGAGTACTTACTCATTAAGCCCCTGTCCCACATTATGTAAAAATCTCATAAGTGTACTGTAAATAAGTACATATAAAAATTAACGTCTGTTTGCCTGTTCATAAAGAACATTTCTATAGCATTCATTTAATTTCGATGACTCTGGGGTATATATTCTATGCACGCAAGTGAAGGCTTCTGTCATAGGACTGCAAAAACTGCAAAACGAGATGCTCGAAACGTATTAGATAGTTTGCGATTTATTAGTGTAATACGACAAATACAACCAATTAGATGTTAAATATAATTATATATATTGATTATGTACATGTGACGTTTTATACTTAGATAAAGCCAGGCACTTTGCTAAAATACATTAATTTGTAATGTTTGGCAACCGCCTGACTACCCTGCAAGGGCTATTGTGTATACATTAGGTGAATCACAAGTTGTCCTCTAATTATTTATTTTGGGGTGGTGGGTGACATTTGAAATGTATTTATTTATATTTGAAATGTAAGGTGTCGACTCTACCTTAACCTCATTACTGCATAACGCTACATTATCACTAGTATTATATATTAGCGGCGCGGGCGCAGAGCTACGCCGCATACAAATGTAATCGATAGTTAAGGAATAGTTCCGCCATTGGGGAAAGTGATTGTAAATTGTTTTCAATTATTGAGTTTATGATGAAAAGTACGAACGAAATTTTAATTAATGTAAAGCAGAGAGTTTAGAACAATTTTTTTTTGAAAAGAAATTAATAATCAAGGGCGTCCTTATTCCCATTAATTACTAGCGACTCACTTCGCTTGGGGTTCGTTCCTAGACAAAAACAAATTATGTCACTGGAACCGTAAATTTTTCCGGGATAAAAACTAACCTATGCGCTATTCCAAACTAATCTGTCTCTGTGCCAAATTTCATCCAAATCTGTTCAGCCGTTCTGGCGTGAAAGAGCAACAAACAAACATCCATCCATCAAAAACTTTCACTTTCACAATTATAATATTAAATTAGTATTATAAGATTATTAACCAGTTTTTTAGTGCTATAATCCTATAAAGTGTTTATTTCTCCTTATCCTTTTTATTGTTACATTTACGCCTACCCTGTCTATCCGCTGGCGTTAAAATTATAAAAAATTAAGGATCGTCTAGAAGAATCACTCGTGGTTTAACATTCATTTTGTTTTTATTCTATCAATATGATTAACTACGAAATAAAATAATGCATAATAAAACCTCACCAATGATTAATCATTACTCGGAGTTTCGGCTAGACTTGAAGTACCATTCGTTATAAAGTTATTTTAATGGTAAATGCAAGTTATTTTAATCAAATAGGCTCTGCCGGTATGGAACTATCGGTAGGCGTCTCCGGCTGTTTGATGTGTTGCTAGTTGGTGGTTGGTGTTATAAGTTGGACGTCGATTATTGTCTTTCTGTCTGTGTGTGTGTGTGTGTCCGTCTGCGGCATTGTAGCTCTCAAACGGATGGACCGATTTCGATGCGGGTTTTTTTTATTTGAAAGCCAGTTTCCTTGCGGTGGTTCTTAGATGTGTTTGGTTAATATCGGTCCAGCAGTGTAAGAGTATCATCTCTTTTCCATAACGATATAAGGCATTTTGGCGTATGATTACTCGATTAAGTTTTTTTTACTTTTTAAAGATTGTGCCTCAAAAGTATAAGTATTTTTTGCGGAGGGGGTTTTTTCAAATTTTTATATTTTATCTACTAGACACACAGTAGCAACAGTTTCCAATACAATTTGACATCTTCTTCTTCTTCTTCTCCCTGCCCATTTCCCAAATCACTTGGGGTCGGCGCAGTACATCTTCAGTGTACTGCTGATAGGATTTGGCAAAAGTTTTACGACCGGCCGCCTGCCTGACGTCAACCCTCCTTGGGAATGCTATTGTCTTTCTTTGTCTGAATGGTGTTAAATATTATGCACTTTCGATTTTGTTGTGTTTTAAAACATTTTTTGTACTATTAATTCAATTATTAATGTTATTTTTGGATATATTTTAAAATAAATTTCGATTACACAATAAATTTTGTATTGACATTGTCAAATTTTTTCTTCGAACTTGACATATGTTAAGTAATTGTAATCTTTCAGACTGCTTGTATTTAAATCGGTAAATTAAAAAAAATATTATTCAAACTAGAAAGTCATAAAAAGACGTGATCTATATTTTCTTCACTTAGGAGGAGTAAGGTGACAAACACACTTACAGAAGAATTATATGTGTTAAGATATCGTTCAGTTTTCGGCCCAGTTCAGTATATTTTTACGAAACATTTTCTCGAAATATCATTGTAAATCAATTACAAAATTCACTTTCCTCTTTAAACTGAATTAATATCGTACAAGGGAATAAAAATAGATTAATATAAGTAGTGTGTTTACATCAGAATAAAAATTATTAAATTAATTAATATTTTGTAAATTATGTAAATTTGTATCTAAAGAAATATTAAGAAATCCGAAATATAATTATTTTTATTAATAATTCATGTTTTAATTGAAGCAAAAGCTATCTACAAAGCTGAGAATTATACCTATTAGTTAAAATGATAAGGTAATAATGGATTCATATTAGGATATCAAACCTTCTGTTCAGTCCAGATCATGTATTTAACAATACTCATTGTCGATATTATCTCGTAGAGTGACAAGTTCAATGATAGCAATTTAAACACCATTACGTATGCAAACGGCGCGTTCAATACGTCTGCACCTCCATACCAAGCAGTTCCCCATAAAATGTTTTCGTCCCCTTCCACCGCTCACAAATAAGTATTGAAACGACAAGGACAAAACACCTGGACCATGCCTACGACGAACCAGGGCATAGTGTCACAAACAACAGAAAAGGCGCCCTGAGCTCATACTTCTAAAACGACTACATATCAAACGACGACATTAGAACTTAGGCCTTTTTGGACATGGAACGAATAGGTGGGTCCGAATCAAATAGCTTTCCCTTACACTTCCACTAGTCAAAATCAAAAGATCGTAAGTACGCAATTGAGCGGTACATACCAAGACAATCCGTACCGGAACTGCAAACTACGCGCTGAATTTGAAATAGCTGTATAAAAGCCATTGGGTCCTTGTGGAAACTATCACAATCTCACCAACCGTTCTCCAGTGAACACAAGGAAACAGAAAAGAATAATGGCAGCGAAAGTGTTGTGTATAGCTCTCGCATTATTTGGGGCGACTTTGGCCCAGCCCCCAAAAGAAGGATTCTGGAAGGGAACACCCATGGACGGCATGGTCGAGGAGATGAGATCCGGTTGTATGGAAGGATCTGACCCCACCGCTTGCATCAAGTACAAGGTCATGTCCTTATTAGATAGCATCTTCAAGAAAGACACGTTCCAGGTAATGAAAGTAAATTTCTCCTTCGATTTCACTAAATATAGAAACGACTTACATTTTAAATATATTACAGATCTCTGACGCTGTGGAAGTGACAAAGAACGGTGCAGCTGAATCAACTGCTCGCTCGAACGGTGACTTCATGGACTCTATCGAAAGCTATATCCAAACTCATGACGTTACTTTCCAACTGCCCATCGCTGATACTAAGGTCACTGTCAGCCCTAGGAACCTTGAAAATGATGAGCTGAGCCTGAACATCAAGTTTAACAAGGAAGGCGCCCGCTCTGTTGGTGAAGCTCGCAAGGCAAAACTCAAGAAGATCATCGTCCCCATCCTTGTGTTCGTTCTCCTCAAGGCCATGACCCTCATTCCCTTGGCTATCGGAGTACTCGGTCTGAAGGCCTGGAACGCCCTTCAACTGTCATTCTTCTCTTTCGTCGTATCCGTCGCCCTGGCTATCTTCCAACTTTGCAAGAAGGTGAGTTAGATAATTAAATTAATTGTAATTATTTGTAAAAATGATAATTTAAAAAAATCTTCTTTGCACAAATGTATTTCAAATACATCCAATCTCAAAGCACAATATCACAATACTTAAGTTAGCACCCTATGCCTAAGCACAGTCTGCAGTATTAACTTTATTATGGATCTCACAAGGTCCAACACTAACTAACTTTCAAATTCTACCCACGAGTAACGTTGTAGTTTACCCAGATCGCTGCGGACAACTCGCACCCGCAGATCGCCGCTCATGGACCATGGGATGCTGCATACGCCGCCACCCGTCACAGGAGGGAAGCTGAACCTCAGGAACTAGCGCAGGAACTCGCTTATAACGCGTATCACTAAACAAACTAAGACTCAATGAGGGTTGAAAGCACCAAAACCTCTCTAGTATTAAGCTTCACTGCGACCCACTTCCAGGACTCCGAAACGATAACCGACAACCGTCTGTAAGATTTCCTCGATCTAACAAACGGGTAAAAACCAAATAGGTTTCTCGAAACCATGTATGTAAATAGTGTGGAAATTATTTATATAATTGTGTGAGTGATTGTGATGTGTGATTGTTATTTATTGTTTAAATAAATCATTTTTTAATATATTGTTATTTTATTTTTCTAATTATAATGCAATAAAATTTTGAAAAGTCCCTAATAAATTACCAAATCATAAAATATTTTTTTATATATAATATAATTATATATATTATAATATAATTATATATATATTATTTACATAAAATATTGCCATCATATCCGTTAATTTATTGTTCTTTGTCTTTAAGTATTTTATAAAGTAACCCATTTTTTTTGTGTAATAAATATAAAACTCCTCTATCATTTACGTACATATAGTACCAGAATATTATTAGATAAACTAATTAATATTAGAAAATTGTTTGTAAGAAAAAGAAATTTTAAGTACTAAATTAAAAATCTGTGCACAACTTTTTGCATTACTTTCTCTGTTGGAAAGTTTTTATTAATTCTCTTCACACGTACATATCTGAAACGTTGATAGTATATTTTAATGACGTTCGATCAGGTGGCTTCCTTTGAGTGTACAGTACACCTGAGTGTCAATTACGACCTGGTGTAAAATTTTAGTTTAACCCAAATATACATTTTGCCCATTGTCATTGACGACATAAAATGAGAATTTCATTACACTGCTAAATTAGAACTCTCCTTGACCTTTTGCCAGAACCTACCCAGTGATTGGACTATATTATAAAATGTTAATAATATCAAGAATGTATAGGAACTCAAAAAATTCAATTATAATTGTAAGACAAAATTATTTTTGTTTTCATTTATTACTCAGTATAAACTAATATATAATGCCGAAGAGTTTGTTATAATGTTTGTTTGCTTAATTCCCTTATATCGGAACTAACTATCTTGATTCGAAAAATTCTTTTTTTGATTTAACTAAGAAAAGCCGTCTAATAATACTATCTAGTAATCTACTAACTAAATCTAATTACACCCATAAACGGGCAAAACCACGAGCTAACGTTAGTAAATTAAATGACTGTACCTTTAAAGCAGCTACTGTAACATGCGACGACTAATTTAGTTTATAATACTAGAGTAGGCTAATATGTAAGCTTAACATAAGTTTTATATTAGAGATTATAGACGCGATAGAATGTAGGTTTTGTTGAAATATACATATAATATTCGGAATTTGTTTGTTTGTTTTTTTTGTTATGGTATGGTATATGGTAGCCATATATTAGCATATTAAACACAATGTATTTAGTAGCCTCAATCTATATACAAAGACAAAACAGTTCAGTATATTCAATAAAAGACTATATTTAAACGGTCGTTGCTCCGTAGCTGTCACTAGATAGCCGTATTTACTCGTATATCAAGCTCTACGTGCACAATTTAATATTTTATAGTAGATACAGTATTCATTCTTCTAAACACACTTTTACAAACAAACTTTTTGATAATGTACTTTCAAAAATAATAAAATTATCTTTCTTCTTTTAAGGGTTACGTAGTCAAGAAGCAAAAATAGTAAATCGTTATAATTTCGTATACCAAAATGCAAAAAGGTATAATTTTGACATATCATGTATTGTATGCCATTTTACTGGTATTAAAGAGCTGAGAATTATAGGTTGTATGCATTTAAACGTATGTACTACGTCATAAGGTTATACATAGTTAAAATTAACGAAATAATTAAATAAAAAATTAAATTATGGTAATATTTCGTACATATAACTGAATATTGAAAATTCACTCAGTATAGTACTTAAACGGCCGCAATACTAAACTTATACATATATTTATATAGAACACAAACTTTGTACTGCTGGCGATAAACTGAATCCTTTATACTGACACATACTGAATTATATATACAAAAGAAATGTTCACTTAACAATAACTATACATGTGTATTTTCGATTCTTATTAATAACTTAAGATTTAGTTTAGTTTTGATGCACAACAAAGAGATACACAAACGAAGCAAGTTAACTGAAGTAAAAATAAATCATAATAGCCTAGCATCAATAAAGTGATTAAAGTTCAATGTCATAGATAGTGTCCGTTACAAAGTGCACTGGGTTTCATGTGTTCTCATATTAATAACCTATAATGTGATAAATGCGTTTCTACTGAGGGCCTCATTGGGATTCAGCAGGAGGCTCAGGATGCGCCATAGCCTGTAGCCTGCTGACCCACTGGCCACGCACTAAGGATTGACGTTTGTACCGATCGATTAAATATAAGGGTACTTACGAACGGACCAATCAACAGTATTTTACAGTTTATTTAATCTATGTATGTACAAATAGACAAAGATAAAAAAGTTTATCTTTTCTTCTCCTCTAATTGTCAACCGATTTTCTTTTGTTTTTAGTTTATTAGCCAAATTTTTAACGATCGAATGAGGAGTTTTAGTTTATGGTCGAATTTTGACCACTGATGGCCATGAAAGTCTAGTAAAATGTTTAATAAATCTAAGATAGCATCGACTTGTTTTACTTATGGTAGGTATTTTATTGCGGGAAAATGGTATTATTCGTTTTTTAAAAACGAAAACGGGTAATTTATAATCTAATGACTAGAAATATCTTGTAATTTTTAAAAGACAACTGGTGTATACTACCTAACCTTTATTTTATTAACCCATCAATTAATATAAGTGGAAAGAGTGGATTATAATTAATCTCGAAATACAACATAAAGAGGTTAAATTCCTTGAAAGCTTTATTTAAAAGAAGTTATTAAAATGAAACCAAGCGTTTATTTTATATTTTCTACTTACTCGTGAGCCTATTGATATTGCTAAGGAAAATTAAAACCGTTCTCTGTGAAAGAAGCCTTAGAAAATCCTATACCGCATAAAGTAATATGAACAACAATGACTTTTATTCCAATAGTATAAGGTTGAAATTGATAACATGTTGAAATGTATATTAATAATACTATATATAACACGCGAAGCAAAGTATGCCACTGTATACGAGAGTCATCTAGTGATTTGGCTCTCTCATTACCATGGCTGTCACGGTGTTCAAGTAGACCTGTAAGCGTTACCTAATGTAGAATATGTGCTAAGGAATGTTGGAATTTGAACTAATATCTTTGTATTGTTGTTTAATCGTTGGAATAATATAATTTCTATCCCCAAAGAAAACTCTTCTTATGGCACTTTTACACACAACGAGCTATTTCAACATGACAAATATTTACATATTATAGGTATAATTAATGTAATTAATTTTAAAAAACACTCCTTTCATTTTTTTAAGTCATATCTTGGATAGATAGATTTATTTTCCTTTCTCTATTAATAACTTTTATTACAGAGATTGGAAAACAAGTAAGAACGAAGAAAACGTCAAATAAACGTTGAATCAACATAATATGAAATAATATTTTCATTTAATTGAGTATATTAAATCCAATAAAAAAAAATATAGAACATATAGGACCTGTCTCAAGTAACATATAGGGGACGTAATTTTCATTTCAAACTCCACCAAAAAGCTTCAGGTATCTTATCAAAATGAACGGATTTTGATGAAATTTAGTTTAATACAGTAGGTATTTAGTTATATAAATACTTACAAAAGACACCTAGGCTGCGTATCTGAGTGAAGGGAGGGTAAGTCTATACTCTATATTAATATTTTAAGGGGGCAGGGTTTGTTTGTTTGTTTGAACACGCTAATCTTAGAATTTCTAATCCGATTTGGAAAATTCTTTTTGCATTAGATGGCCCGTGTAATGAGGAAGGCTATTATAGGTCATATATCATACCGTTAAAATATACCTAGGGACGAACCAGAGCGAAACTAGGGTGAGTCGCTAGTGTCACTACAATGTAGGAATTAGTTCATAAACACTTGATCGTAGCTAAACGGAAGTGAAACAGTAATTTCACAATCCGGACATGGCACGGGCTCATGCAAATGATGGCGCGGAACGCATACGAAGTGATCAACCCTTATTGCATAACAAGCACACGAGCTTTTTATTAAGCGACAAGTTTCACTTTCCTAGAAAAATACTCTAGTTTATATAATGTTTGTTTGTTTTTGTAAAAGTGCGGATTTGAGATCTAAAAATAATTATTTTTTTTCCATTATTGTTTTTTTTAATATCATCTATATATAAAAAGGCATAGACAAAACAGTTCAGTACCTTTAGACGACACGTTTGGCTCAGTTTGTAGTTTGTACTTTCTGTGCCAGCGGTCGCCCCGCCCGGTTCGAGTCCCGCTGGGGCATTCATTTGTGTGATGAGCATGAATGTTTGTACTTCAGTCATGGGTGTTTATATTTATAATATGTATGTATTTAAAGTTATATATGTGTAGTTTATCAACTATTTGGTATTCAGAACACATGCCTCGTAGCTGACCATGGAACTAGATGAAGCTGTGTGCTAATGTCCCAACATATTTATTTTATTTATTTTTTTCTCCGTTTAATTTTAATATTTTTTTGATTTGGTTTTTATTGTTTAGTAAAAAAAATTTATCAACACTTTGTTTTTTTATATAGATATGTTAATGCTATTCAGGTATGGTTTTCCAAATTTTCAATAATTTTTATGGTCGACTCTCGACTCCCGGGCAAACACTAGTAACTATTTTGTTTCATATTATGTAAAGTCTTAATATCATAAGAGTTTTCTTAAGCAAAGCCCATAATTGCAAAAAACAGCAGGACAACATATTAAAAAAAACTACATATGTATGACATAGTCGAAGAATTTCCATGTGCCAATATAATCGCAGTTATTTATTGAATAACTAGCATTGATTGCGGCTTCGCCCGCGTTCAGATGACTAAAAACTAAATTCTTAGGTCTTACATATTAGTATATTTTCCCGCGGTAAAAAGTATCCTATATGTTGACCCGGATAACCAGCTATCACCATACCAAATTTCATCAAAATCCCTCCAGTGATTTTTCTGTGATGCGGTAACAGACAGACAGACAGACAGATAGACAGACAGACAGACAGACAAAAATTCTAAAAACTATAGATTCGGCCTCTGTATCGATTATAATGTCTATATCAATAAGATTTTCCAAAAAATGTCTAATGTACAGACTCGGCTTAGTTACAATTTTATTATATGTATAGATTAACGCAAAGATACTGGAAACTGTTAGCTTTGATCCGCTCAGTGGTGCTATTCCGTAAGAATTCTAATATATCTCCATAGCTGAATTAGCTGACATACTTCATACAGTTGTATAAAGTATAATCACAAAATCAACTCTCCCGTTATATAAAAGATTATACAAAATGAGAGGCGGTGAGCGCCTAAAAATTGATAAAAAACATAAATTACCTATGATGACTAACTATCGTACATAAAGTGTCATTTTTTTAATTACATTTTAGTAATACAAAAATGTATATAGGCATTATTACACTGTAGTCTCAATAAAGAAATAAAAAATAACTCAAATAAATTAGATCAAATAAATATCAAGCACTTGGACGAACGAGCTTCACTCGGCCTTATGGAGTCTTGTTTGTTTGGAAAAGATGTAAAAATTGCGTTTTTTTTTTAGAAAAAAGACCTATATAGATAAACTTAAAAAGCAAAACCTTGTCTAAATACAAAATTTGATCCAATTCGTTAGAGTCGTTTCCGAGATTCATGAAATAAATTCATACATAGGTACTTACAAGAATTGCTCGTTTAAATTTAATTTATTAATCCAAATGAAAAATTAATAAAATAAAAAATAGATCTTAAAATATCTATTCTTATTTTAAAAAGCCCTTTATATGAATAAAATTAAAAGAACGGGTTTCAAAATGAAATTCCAATCACTGAAAAATTTACTGTTAGGTAATATACTGTGTGTATTTTATTCTAGTCACATGCGATTATATTTATCAATGTGTTTTGTTCATATCAATGTGATCCATTTATTTATAAATGTGTTTTGTTTTTGCATTTTTACCATGTTTTAGATATTTTGGTGCAAGCAATTTCATAGAAAATTATAGTTAGTGTATATAGCTTTTAGACAAGTACCATCATCGTCTATTTAAACTTTCGTCATTAGTCCTATGTAATTTCCGGTATAACTAATAAAATAAAAAAAATATATTTTTAAACTAGCGAAACACAAAAACAAATCTATCCCTCGGGAACCATATATTTTTCCGGGATAAAAAATATTCTATGTATTATTCCAGACTATATTCTATCTTTGTGCTAAATTTCATCCAGATCCGTTCAGCCGTTCTGTCGTGAAAGGATAACAAACATCCATACATACTGACAAATCACAAAATGCAACTTCAAACATATTTATCTTGAAATCCTTTCAGTATGGGGCATAAGGGTTGGCAAAAATTTTACTTTCACAGTCCTATTTTTTAAGTAACTTATATCATAAGACTCCTTTGGCAGATACTACTATGTTCATAAATTATACTCTTTTCTTCGTTTTTATATTTTATTTTTAATCAAAGCTTTATTTAGCTTTTATCCTTTTTCAATAACTTATGTGAAAAGTTCACATCAACTTTATTATTCTAATAAATTATTACCTTATTGACATTAACCTTACTATTCAGACGCATTGCGGTAATTTTGTCGAAGTTATTTATTGGATAATCTGGAAGTCCTTTAAATCATAACAAAAATAGATTTCGAAAATCATTTCTTCTAACAAAGTAGATAATATAATATGCCCAAACCAAAATATTTGACTTATCATAGTAGATATACTCATCAACATCAACAATCCTAACTTTATCACAAAAAGTATATCCTAAGGTATTGTTAGATTCGTCTCATTAGTCCAAGTGTTCTTAGATAGGTGACATAAAAAATGGGGGCTGCTAGATTCCATAATGTGAAAAAGAAAAAAGGAAAGTCGACGAACTATGTCAAGTTTATATATATAATCGTTGAATAGGTATTTAAAAATCATTGTTATGTTTCTTTCATCATTTTTCATTTTAAATAACAGTTTAGGATATATAATGATTTAATATTGGTCAACAACTAATTTTCCTACTTAAAAAAGCTGTAAATAAATAAATATATAATAAAAATAAAAACCCGACTGCGTAAAAGCTAAATAAAAATCATTAATCATCATTTTTTTCAAAATCAAATATTCAATCAAAATATTTTAGGAAATTTAAATCGAATTAAAAAACGTTATGTGGCTTTAATAATTAAAAATAAAGACTTTTTAAAACAAAGAAAATTTAACTTCGGTAACTTAGTAGATACTGCAATTATTCTCAAATATAAATGTAAATGCAGCTTGTTGTGTGAATGGATTAGATAAAGAGAGAAAAACTCTTGCAAAAAAAACGTATGTGTGTACTTATGTATATACGCACGTAAAAAGTTACATTTTGGCGTAACAGAACAAAAATAGCAAAAGATTTCATTTCGTATGTCACAACTCTCTGTTTGTAAAAGAAATGCAACTAGCTTCATCATGTCGCTATTTGGCTTTCGGTGTGCGCGCGCATCGTAAAAAATTTACTCTCTTAATTTTCTCCGAAAGAAGTACCTATAACTTCAAAAAAGTCCACCATGTAATATGTAACTATGCAATATTACAGTAACTTATCGGAAAACTTCAAAGAAATTGTAACACGTTATTTAACTAAAAACACGTAATTCCAAAATAATGGTTATATAAACGGTTCGCTTTGAATTTAAATGACCAAATAAATTTCTTTACAAACACTGAAATGATTGATTCGTATGTACAGACGGGCGGTGAGAGCTGTCTCCTTCTGCATGACAATGCACTACTATATAACAAATCTTGTTACTTCAAGTGTGCAATATCGACGATATTCCTATTTCTTTTGTCAAAAAACGATAGATAGAAGCAATGTAATGGCGCTATTAGCTAAAATATGTTATGATATTATCAATAAAACTACACTCACTCTCACCACCAGGACTTTCTTAAATGAAATTAAATAGTTTGCCAAGTATGAAAGCGATTCGTATGCCGCTCACGCGTTTGCACCGCGTGCCTTGCCGCCCAAAGGATCACATATAAAAACCAAGCCCATTGAAAAATTAAATCATTATTGTTCCATTAACCGGCCGGGCCGAACGTCTAATTAATCAAATCTAATGACACAGTGAAAATAACGAAAATGAAGTGTGTTTGCCTTCTCCTGGCTTCCGCGGCCCTCGTACACAGTTACGCTATCAAGGACAATGAGATCGAAACATCGCGTTTGAATACTAGTGACGATCTTCTAAATAGTGTGATCAGTGATTGTTTTGAAGCTGAAAACCCAACGGCATGCCTTAAAGTGAAAGTCCTGTCGTTCTTAGACACTAAGCTCGGTGTAACGTCGGAGTCTGCGAGAGCTTTCGATGATAAGAACATTGACAAAGTGATCTTTGACCGTGTTGGAAGAATCCTGAACAGCAATGAAATTAAAGTTCAGTTACCTGAGTTTATCTTCCAAAATGCTGAAATCTCGTACCGCGCTGATAGAGGATTTGATGTAGATTTCCCTGAAACTGACGCCGAAATTGGGGAAGGTAGATGTCTAGTTATATTCGTAATTCTTATAATAAAAAATACGATTTAATTAAATTTCTTTTTAATTTTCAGCCCGCGGCATTTTAAAGAAGAAACTTCTGCTGCCAGTTCTTCTCCTTCTCAAGTTGAAGATGAAGGCTCTTATGCCCATTCTCTTAGCCATCGTCGGTATCAAGGCTATAAAGGCACTCATTCTAAGCAAGCTGGCCATCACTCTTGTCGTTGGATTCCTCGTCTATAATTTAATAATGAAGAAAGGAGGTACCTAAATATATTCTAAAATTTATTTTGGTATAAAATTGCCAATTTTCATTATTTGAACAGCTTTTATTTACTTATTCTTGATGTTTCAGCCATGCCAATGATGATGACTCCTACAGAACCACCAGCACCCCAATACGGTCCACCCGCGTCCCAATACGGACCTCCTTCCACCGCTGCTCCTCAAGATTCCTACAACCCTCAATGGGAACCAGCTAGCTCTGGACCTTATGCTAGGGTCTGGGATCCCTCTCAACTCGCATACAGCAGTTACTACCCTGGTGACTCTAGTGCCTCATCATCAGCAAACCAATCACCGAGCTACTCCAGTGTGGCTTCTATCTCATCATCATCGTCTTCAGCCTCATCACCCACCTATTAAACCTGAATACCTCACGTTGTAAATATGTAACGCCCTCACGAACGAAACGGATAGTGTCTAGATAGTTTATTTATTGACTATTTATTTCTTTATTTATAACACAATAAATGGACTGTTGTTTTAATGTTCAATTTAATTTATTTATAATGACAAATAATATTATCCTTTTAATATCACTTAATATACAGATTATATCTAAGCACTCATAAAAATCTTACAAACAAATTTTATTTATAGTAAATATGATAAATATTATGGTAGAAACAAAAAAGCAGCTTTAGAAACCTTGCTCATAAAATATAGATTTAAACTATTGACTTTAAAAGGCCTCAGTGGCGTAGCTGTCCCAATGCGGTCGCATGGGGCCCCTAATTCAAGGGGACCCCAGCGGACCACAAACGATTGTTTTATTTCAGAACATTTTTTTCTCTGACCCTCATAGAAGTTAAAAAAACTGCAAGAAAAAGTATCCTAAATTTCCGCATTTTATTTTTTACGAAGACCACGAGGAATGTGATCGTACCTATGTATACATATAATAAAATTGTAACTAAGCCGAATTTGTACATTAAATATACTCTGGAAAATCTTATTGAAATAAACATTATTATCGATACAGAGGCCTAATCTATAGTTTTTAGAATTTTTGTCCGTCTGTCTGTCTATTACCGCATCACAGGAAAACCACTGGAGGGATTTTGATGAAATTTGGTATGATGATAGCTGGTTATCCGGGTCAACATATAGGATACTTTATACCACGGGAAAATGTCTCATTTCTGAGAAAAAATAAAAAACTGCAATATAAGAGTATACTAATATGTAAAACGTAAGAATCTGGTTTTTGGCCATCTGAACGCGGGCGGACCCGCGGGCAATGCTACTGTTATATAAAACTATGAGTGGTCCTCTAAGATCAGCTTTTTTACTAAATTTTACTCTAACCGTTTTTCCGTGAGAGGGTTTGAAAAAAGTGAGGAATTCGAAAAACTGTCTTTGTCTACGGAAAGTGGACCACATTCGTTTCGAAAATAGGCAAATGGAGGGACTTTCATTTTTTTCGAGTTGGGGCCCAAAAAGGCTAGTTACGCCACAGAAAGGCCTCTTTGGCCATACCTGTAGCTTGATTTTTTTTAAACAAGGAACGTACTTAACTAAGTACAATTCCACTTAGGAAATACAAAACATATTATAGGTAACTTATAGAGTACCTCCAAATATTAAGTACACTATTTGTGTTAGATTGGCATCCTTAATAAAAATAAAATGTGAATAAGTATAACTTATTACTCGGGTTAACATTTAGGATACCTTTTACTACAGGAAAATCTTTCATTCCCACGGGTCCTTCAAACAATAAAAATCCATTATTACACAAAAACTATTAGCAGCAGGCTGTAGGGATAAAAATTGACATTAAATGCGCAAGCGATCCTGCGACGCCCCATTAAGCCGGGCGAAGGTTTTGTTAGGTTTTAGTAGGTAGTACTGGCTTTGCGGGTGAGTCCCACACCTCGTGCATAAATGCATTTCCCAACTTAAAAAAAAGGGTTAAAAATTAACATAATATGTAACAATTTAGTGCGATGTGTTCTCTCATTTTCATGGAAAATTTTTAAATTTAGTTCGGGCACATACATAATATGTAGATATAAATAAAAACCGGCCTGCCTCTGCCTGATTCTCCGCTTATTTCTTCTAAGCCACGCAACGGATTTTGATATATTTTCAACCGACTTCCTTAAAAAGGAGGAGGTTCTCAATTCAGCTGTATGTTTTTTTTATGTTTGTTCTCAGAACTCCGTCATTTATGAACTCCGTCATTTATGACACATTTTTTGTTTTGTTTGAAAGTGTATACTTCCAGATTGATCCCATTTAAAGTTCAAAAAAAATACCACCGCTAAGGGTAGAAAAATAGCTAATAATGAATTTAACCTACTTTTCATACTTTCTTAGATTTACGCGAATGTTTGACATTATTAAATAAAACTATCTTTTCGGATTATTTCGCGGATTTATTTTGATTTTTGGTTCCCGACGTTTCGAATGCTTTACAGCATCCATGGTCACGGGAGAGACTGAGGTGTTACATGTCTTGAAGGTATAGTTGTTACAGACAGCCTACCCACAATTAACAAAATGAAAATTGCACCAGTTACAATACAATATTTTAACTTTAAACATTTTTATAATTTTAATTATAATTGAATATGGAAAATTATTTATTTAATTGTTGCTATTATTTTTATAATTATTACAATTTTAAAAATATTAATTAGTAATCTGTATTTAGTTTTGCCATTATTATATTTATAACCATAAAGAAAAATATAAAATATATTATTAATTATTTAAGCCATATAATTGTTCTATGTGTAATTTAAAAAGTTAAAATTAATTAAGGATAATAATTTTAATTTAGTTTGCTATTATTTAAAAACAACTTACTAAGCAACACTATTAATACATATTAACATAATATATTACTTTTACAAATGAAAAATGAAAAATATTAATCTGTTATCCTGTCATTTTGATCTACGCAGTATGAACTTACTACATCTGCCTGTCTGTTATGTTGTGGTTTAAGACATTTATTTCTCAAAAGAATTAAAAAATTCACTTACAGAGAAATGTTTATATTTATTATTTGATTTTATTATATTAATAACTGGATCCCATGACGATGGTAGTACCCAGCCATCTTCCCTATTGAAATTTGGATGTTTTTTAATTTCTATGGCTTCTCGAATCATTTTAGGGCGATATCGGTTTTCTATCGCCAGGATTTTCTTCAAGACATGTAACACCTCAGTCTCTCCCGTGACCATGGATGCTGTAAAGCATTCGAAACGTCGGGAACTAAAAATCAAAATAAATCCGCGAAATAATCCGAAAAGATAGTTTTATTTAATAACTACTTTTAATTGTCATATTGACTTGAAACTTTGTGTTTCTATTTCCGTTGATAGTACAGTGGTTCGGTATTGTTGACCTGATCTGATGGTAAGGCCAGAAGGTTGATAGGTGGAACTCTTCAACAGCTAATAGTAGATACTTATAGATAGAAAAAGAGAAAAATAAAAACTTTTTAACAGAAAAATAAAAACAGACTTCAAACAAAACCACTAAAAAGTAAAAAATAACTGATTGGTAATTTTCATGTACTATACATACCTAATCAAATAAATTCGAAGTCGGTGCCAACCGATACAAAGCAAAGCACACAGCATATATATATTACTAGAGAGTGACACTTACCCTCGCTTCACTCGTATGCCTTTCTAGGTACGTTTTAATTCTTTTGAGCGGAACCTTAATTCTTTTTTAAAAATGAAGGTAACCTAAGTTACTCCTTTTAACATCAGATATCTGCCAGAAAGTCCCGTCAAAGTCATATTAGCCGTTTCGGAAATTAGCCGGAACAAACAGACAGACACACAAAAAATTTAAAAATTGTGTTTTTCTTATAAAGCTTATTTTTGGACATTACAAACAGATACTTCAATTTTATTTATCTTGCTTATATCTGTATACATAAGGGACGACGCACCCGAGCGATACGAGGGTCGCTACTCACCCATGATCAATAAAGAAGTCAGAAATATATATTAATATAACAAATAAAACTCAAAATTTTCCAATAAGTATTTGTATTTTTACATTTTTACTTTATCAATAATACAGTAGAATCAGAAGAACAGCAAAAGAGTATCATCATATAGTGTTACAAACCAGTAGGTACAATGTGGAAAAGTGAAAAAATATTACAACTATCGATTGTACGGTACGGTACGGTTCATTATTGTCACGATGTTTTGTTACTACGACCTATAGAAGTATCAGAAATGTGAAATTTTAGGTAAAAACGGTTTTATAATGTAGTATGAAAGATTACATTTAAAATAAGCGGTCGATCATTGCATTCAACAATGTTATCGATTAAAAAAGTACTAGAACAGAAAAAAAACGTGTGTGTACTTATGTACGCACGTAAGAAGTTATACTTCTTTGGCGTAACAAAACAAAAATAGTTAAAGATTTCATCCGTTAGTCACAACTCTCTGTTTGTAAAAGGAATGCGGCTAACTTCATCATGTCCCTTTTAGTTAACTTCAACATGTCGCTTTTTGATTGTCGGTGTGCGCGCGCATCGTAAAAATATTACTCTCATATTTTTTTTCAAACGTGCCAAAAGAAGTATAACTTCAAAAAAAATGCAAATAAAACCATGACATGGGTACATGGCTTTTTATAAAATATTAAAAAATAAATATAAATATACTAGATCAAGATGAAAGGGTCGGTTGGTTTAAAAGGACAACGAGTGATGAGTACTTAAATAAGCCTAGAATAAATAAGAGAAAATTGTATTTTTACATCGAACTATAGACGAACTTAATAGTATGAAAAGGAAACGCTGATCGTACAATTAGTCATAAAAAGCTCTCTATTTTTTTATCATAGTCCGAAGTTCATTTTGTTTATTTAAATTATTTATTTTATAAATACATTTATAAAATTACAAATAATTATAATAAAAGAATGATTTTGCCAGGAAATGTTACATGATTATTTGTGACTATTAGGCTCGGTCCAGACTATATGTAATGTCGATTGGTTCGTTCTCGGTCCGATATCGGTCTGAGGAAAATACATGTATACAAGAAACGTTACTACTGGGATTTAACCGGAACTTAAATCTTACTGATAATGTGAATGCTCATTGTTTCTATTACAAAATATCTTTACTAGATCAATATCGGACCGAGAACGAACCGTGATGGGCACTATAGTGTGGATCTGGCCTTATGCTCCCTTTGGTCACTTCTCGCTTATAAACACTCATCAGAATTATAGTGACCTTTGCAATGTAAAGATCAAGAGTTTCAATAGTACCCTAATATTAAGTGTAATAAATGAGTAATTATTTATCGATTTTATATAAAAACCTACAATTTTTAATCTTTATTCGAATAAATGTAATTCGATTTCATGTACGGGTCACTTTAATTCTAAAGATGCAAATATACAATTTGAAATACTTAAGAGTAAATTGTCTGTATAATATATATGTATATTGTGACGATTTATTTAAAACTATTTGTCTTACCGCTGATACTAAGGAGATATAAAAAATATTCTACAATGGACCACCACAGAACGTGCTATAATCATTTATTCGCAACATATCTCGGGCAATTCCTCAAGCTTAAACCTACTTATATAATAAACGCTACAAATTAAAACATAAATTTGTACTCGAAGGTGTGTATTGGACTGGGATGAAAGGGCACTTGAAAAACATTACTCTTTTCACGCATACTTCATACATACATACACACATACATATATACATATACAATTCAAAACATTATGCCAATTGGTATTATTTAACCATAAAATCTGTTTACTAAGCAGTCGGAGGCATACAACTTTTATACTAGCTACGAGTCTACCTACATATGTATATATCGTATAAGTGTATGTCTCTGACTGCATAATACCTATTACCTACTATGTTTATTACTTAACTGCCTCGGTGGTGTAGTGGCTAGCATGTACGGCTGCACACTCAGAGGTCCTGGGTTCGAGTCCCGGGTCGGGCCAAGTTTAGTTATTGAGTCTTTCTGTATAGTAAGTCTCAGTAACAGCCCGGAGTTGGGAAGTTGGCGGTGTTTCACCCCCGTGCCTCGGAGAGCACGTAAAGCCGTCGGTCCTGCGCCTTAACTCTCACTGGTCGTGTCGAGCAGTCGTCCCACCGGAGTAATGAGAGTAACAGGAATAGAGAGTGCACGTTGTGTCTGCGCGTACACTTGTGCACTATAATATCTCCTGCGCAGTTGGCTAGTCTCAATGAGATTGGCCGCCGTGGCCGGAATCGGCTAGGAGAACATCATCACTATGTTCCTTCATCAACTTGTTTTCATCTTTTTAGTTCATTTATTACACAGTCGGGTCAAAATCGGTTAAGCCGTTTAGTAATTACGAGGAAACATAGGAACGGACATACATACAGGATAAATACATAACCCTCCTTTGGTTTTCGCCACGGTAGAGTAAAAAGGGATAATGTTTTCCATTTGACCCATCAATAAAAGGACAAGGGCGAAGGTGTGGTATCTACAGTGGAAAGGTTAAAGCTATCTCTTCACAGCCTTCGACTCTACGAGGAGTGCATATAATAATATTTTATATACGCGTGGGTACATTCTATAATTATTATTAAGCATAAAGAGTTATTTAAATCACTTATTATAACAGTATAATATTAAATAATTATTTTTTTAAATACAACAAAATGTCTAAATGCAGACCTAAAATAAAAAATATAGTTATTATATTATCTATCAACCCCTGAAAAGAGTATGAAAAGATGATGAAAATTATCACTTAACCTAAAGTATTTTTTTTAATTAACAATATAAAGAATAGGACGGCAAATAGAAGAAAAAGCAGCAAGCTTCATATATTTAGCGTACTACGAACTGAGACTTGATTGAATGCCTTATCACATTTAAGAAAAAGCTCTTTAAAACAGCTTTTCAAGCTTAATAGCAATGGAAACTAGATAACAAAATCTATATATATCAAACACAGCTTTTTTGAAAAAAAAAACTAACTTTTAACTTCACTAGAAGCCCATGAAAAGAAAGGCATAAATAAATACATTCTAATCGTAACCAAATCATGTGTGATTTTTTTTTTCTTTTTATAATGGTCTTGAGAACTAATTTCAAATAACCCTTTATGCTATAAGTTTAATATTTAATGTAGATATATCAATGTATGTAGATAATAAAGATTAAGTAATTAGATATATGCGATATTTCATATACATGAATTCTAAAGCTAATAAAATTCATTTTAAAGTGTAAGTAGAAATCGAAGATTGTATTGCATTCTTATATTATTAGATGTGAAGTATTTGAAAGATGCTAAAACGTTATAAGGTAACATGCCTATTGTTTTAATTGTATATTTCAAAATTTATAATATTCCATTTAATGGCAATCCTAAGATTTATTCTATTTATTCCCATTATTGTCTTGGGCTTCTTTCCCAGATGTATTATATCGACTTTGATCAAAAAGCATGCGGTTATTAAATATAGTGATCGATAAATATGAAAAATAAAAAAAATAATAAGGTGAAATATCTACGAAAAATTAATATAAAAGGTGTTTCTATATGAATAAAACCTAAAAAGTAATAAATCATAAAAACTAAAACTAAAACAATTATAATGCATGTTTATCAAAAGATTAGCTTTTTTTATGTAATAAACATATTTTTCCCAATAAGGTAACATTATGTATATACATAAATGACATCATTGTAAAATAATTTTGTAAACATAATTTAAGTGAAATTAATTTTAAGTGAAAAACAAAAATAAAACACAAAATAAATTAAAAAAACCTTTTACTTTCTCATAAATAAAAACTAACAAATGTTAGTGAGAGGGAGAACTCACTCTAAATCAAAAATAGGGATGGGCGATTGTGAATAGCACAAATAATTGTTAACAACACTACAATTTACAATATTATCTTTTTCATTAAAATTATAAGGGGACAATTGGAGTCAATCGATTGATCAAATCCTAATATTCTATTATTCATAATCGCCTCAATAGGTAATATGCGTGATTTTTTTTATTTTTTATACAATAGCTAACATCGTTATATAATTGTAAAAAAAAATATCCAGCTCCATAAAACTAAAATTTAATGTAAAAAAATCTTTAAAATATCTTACCCGCCTAAATTTGCACTTTTTTATAATTATTTTCTTAATCGAAAAGAAATTACATTCAAAAATATTAATATAGGCGTAATTCAAAAGCAAAAAAGATAATTTAAAAAAAAAACATTTTACCTTTATTTAAATCACGCGCATATTTCCTATTATAATGGAGTTATATTCATAATCGCCTATCTCTAACGATTAATATTTGGTCTCTAAATTGAACACACATGGATCTCCCATCATGTTATAAACATATCAAATTTAAATGTTTTAAGTTTCATAAAAATGAAGGTTTACAATAATAAAATATTCCTTTAATATGTAAATGCAAAAATCTAACCTTTGTATGTGCGTTATTGGTGTATAAATGAATAATATCTAAAACAATGTAAATACCCTAAACAAATGAACTGTAATACAATTATAATTTAAACCTTAATGTTACTATCTAAAAAATGCATTTTAGGACATAATTGTTCACATAAAAAAAAACAATGGTTAATTTTAACATAATTCAAGGACAGATTTTTATAATATACATTATTAATGAAAGGGAAAATATAGATAAAATTAAAAATTACAATCAACAAAATTTCATGACAGTCTATGTTATACACTGGAAAACTTTTGACTTAACACTTTTAGATTAGATAATTTCTTTTTAAACCTACAAATGTTTACTTTAGCTTATATACATCTAATAGTTAGTGAATCAGTCTGTGAAAACAAGTTAAAAAAAAACGAAGTTTAATTTTTTTAACAAATAACTCTACAATGAAACGAGTAGAAAACTAAAAAGAGGTTGCAAAGCATCTCTTAATAATTTAAATGGCAACATTTCGTACTGAAGCATTGTCATTAGTCATTGAAGCATTGCAATTATTTCTTTTAAACCAATATATCTAGTGCTTATCTGTAAATACTATAAAACTTAAGTTATCAGCCTGCTGTAGTTCTTTAATATATCAAAATAATGAATTAATCACAAAATTACCATAAAAATCGTTAATTACAAGCCTTAATATGTAGTAGCACTTTGGATTAAGATTTTTTTTAATTTTCGTTCCTATGTCTAAGGACGTAAAATATTTAAATAAAAATAGGGGAAACAATTTTTTCAATAATGTTATTATAAAGGAGTTCCATAAATTCAAAATTTGATTTTGTTGATTATCTGTCAATGCAGTAATAGTGAAGATATGTCAGTAAAAGGTAAGTAAGAGGTAAAAACATATTACAAAATAACATACCACTCACATAGAAATATAATATAGGATATGTAAACATACATATATATGTATGTATGTTGATTAATTTTATGTATTGCATGTTTTATTACTTTCCAAATAAAAACTGTTTGCCATAATAAAAAAAAATTGATATAAAAACTTGTTGTATTTCAATGTTTTTTCTATAATATCTTTAACAATTTGTACTAAATACAATATAAATACTCTAAGCCTCAAACTTTAACAATTGTTAAAACCTTTACTGATATAAAACTCAATCTACGTCAAAACCAACTTCACCTCTTTCACATAGCCTATTTTGTTTACCAATAACTTAATAAAAGATAATGCTAGTTCCACATATTCAGGTATTTTTTAATTTTTTCTGTGACAAACATAGAGCCTAAAGGCGTTATTTTTCATTGTCATACAAGAATAAACCAAAATATCTTTATCTTGATATTTTATAATATAATTCAAAGGAAAATAGAAATAAAAAAATCTAGTTTCTATGGAAACATGTTAGAAGTAAAACTTCATATGTTATCTATTTATATTTCAAATCTATAAGATTGATAAATTAATAAACTTTTAATATTACACTCAAACAAAAACACGATTCAAAGGAACATCACACAAAGAGGAGAGAATAATATTTTATCTCTTTCTATTTAGCTGGAAAAATGCTGCTAGTTATAAATATGCAGGCATATTTGAAAACAAATTAGTAAAGATAGGAATCTTAGAAGATAGCAACGGAAATAATATCATATATATTATTTTTCAGTTGATAAAAACGGTTACTATGACAACCGGAATTTGAAATTTTACTCTCATCACAAAGAAGTTCACTTCAAAAAATGTCACAGAAATATGACTATTTCCAAAATATGTAGAATTAGCATTATTTATCATCTGTATATAAGCCTGTTATATTTTATTAGTATTTGTTTTATAATAAATTATCAAATTTTAAGGTTATATCTATATAATTTATTTTGTCATACCACAATTTTTATGTATATGGCAGTATTTTTAATCTGTGATTGCAATGAGTTACAATAAATCAATAAGTACAATATAAATAGAACATGGGAAAAATTTATGTAAACTACCAATTTCAATTCCTTAATATATTATTGTGTATACTTTTATATATTTAGTAGTGAATTTACATTAAATTCGCATTGCAGTCACAGACATGTCTCGATACTTCCAACTTCAATTTCATTTGAATGGAGCGTCACATCCAGTAATAATAACAGTAAATTATGAATATCAATCATTACTTACAACAATTCCGTCACTATACAGGAACTCGCTAGCTGTAAGGCGTGGTCAAGGCGGGGTTATATCACAACTCGTCACTCAACACTCACGTCACATCACTACACGTAAACACAAATCGATTAGTAACAAAAATCGATTTTCGCGAATCGATTTTGTGGAATCGATTTTAGATAACTTGACACGTCACTTCCCACGAATGAGAACGTTCCAGACGGATCCGACGTATGTAAGTAGTCGCTACATATTTTGCCAGGCAGCGAGTGAGACGAAGATGGGGCAGAACTTGGAGAAGGTGATACCAGCTACAATTCCGGTGACGAGCGTCGCGCCGCCTATCATGCCGGCGGTCGATGCGTGTTCGGGTGCTACAGTGCTGGAACATATAATAATATTAATATTAATTTCAATAATGCATTAAATTTGTATTTTGGTTTTGTTTATGTGGGTACAGAAACAGACAAACAAATTGAAAATGTACAAAACATTCAAATAAATATAATTATATAAACAAACCTAATCAAAAAATTTAAATGTGAAAAAGAAAACATTACAATATGTGCAGTTAAAGTTAAATAAAAATATTAAAAACAAAAAAATAATATTTACATTTGATTTAAAAAAACAGTGACAAAAAAGGAAAAGAAATAGGTAGTCTCTCTATCTCTTATAGTTGCAATATTCAAACATATATTCAAACATATTTAAATCACAGTCTTTACTAGTTTAAAAATGTTACATATCATAGATGAGTCTGTCGATATAAATCTGCCTATGAATTAATCTACAATATAAACCGTATGTAAAATATGAAATATAAAACATACATATAATAACACAAATAATTAGTGACATGTAGCAAATCTTAGGTGCACACAGATTTATTGAATAAACATGCGTGTGTTTTAGAAGAGCTCTGATTTACCCACTGGTAAAGTGATGGACGCCATTGGGACGGTAACACTGCGTTGGGTAGTGGGAAATATATGTATAACAATTAACAAATAATAAACTTCATCACATAGTGCTTAACAAAATAAAAATTTAAATGTATAAGCTATACTCCATACATTCCCAAAAATATACTAATAAAAATAACTTACCCGCTAACATACATCATGCCTAACGAGCTACCATGTCCGGAGCTCCACCCGAGTAATGCTGACATAGCCCAATACACCCAATCGTTATTGACAAGGACTGGCAGGGTCCTTGTTCTGCCCAAGGGGTGATAGTTACACAGCATGAAGAATGGAATGAAGAGTATACGGATGGATGTGAAAATTGACAGCCATCTTGGACTTGGCTGAAAAAGAAAATTAGTGTAAACAATAATTTTGGTTGAATAATAAAATTGGTTATGACATGTTTGTTAGACATGTTATATCAAGGATCTGTTTGACCGAGCTACACTCGACATTTTTCGGAAAAGATATAAGAATTGCGTTTTTTCAGAAAAGCCACCTACAATATAAATAAACATAAAAAGTAAAACGTTATCTAAATACAAAATTTGATCCCAATCGTTAGAGCCGTTTCCAAGATACATGAAATAAATTTACATTCATATATATACAAGAATTGCTCATTTAATATAATAAGATATGCTTAATTTTATTCATTTGTTTTTCGCAAAACAAAAATTTAATAGCATAATGTGGTCTAATATGATTTAAGATTAAAAAAAAAAGAATACAATTCACTTTATGTATATGAGAAAACACTAGCGACTCACCCTCGCTTCGCTCAGGTTCCCTAGGTTAGTTCCCCATACAAACTATCATCCCCATTTTCACCCCCTTAAGGGATGATTTCCGGGATAAAAAGTATCCTTCCCAGGGTCTCAAACTTACCAAATCTTATCTTCTTACCAAATTTCATCTAAATCGGTTCAGTGGATCCAGAGATTACCCCCTACAACGTCACAAACTCACAAACTTTACCTCTATAATATTAGGATAGATATACATCTCAATAGTGAATGTAAATTAAGTATTCGATAAAATAACTAAATGTAGCAAATCTTAGGTGCACACAAATTTATTGAACAAACATGTGTGTGTTTTAGAAGAGCATTGATATACCCACTGGTATAGTGATAAACGCTATGCTAGCGATAACACTGCGTTGGATAGTGGGTTTATTGTTTCGATAATTAATAATAATTAGGTTAATTAATTATATTTCATCTATTTAATCCAAAATATTCTTATTTTGTTTAGATATTTCTCACTTGTCGGTTAAGGATTAAAACACTAAAAGAGAATTAATTATATAAAAATTTTACATAATAATAATTTTACATTAGATTATAAAACAAGGTCTCTCTCTGTGTCCGTCTGTCTCCGCTTACTTCTAAGCCACGCAACGAGTTTTGATACGATTTTCATATAATAGAAAGAGCCATAAACGAGTAAGGTTTGTGTATATAATTTGTCAAAAAACAGTTCTCATAAGATTACATGGCTAACACTGGCTAAACTTTCAGAGATACATCAAAATTCAAAATTATGTACTAGAAAATTGTAGGTCTTAAAAAAGGTCTACAAAAGTCCGCAATAACATGTGTCTACTTCCTAAGGTACGCTCACAATAACTATTTTTATCTACATAAACGTACCTTGAAACTCAAGCCAAGTAAGGGTAAATCGTTAGTAAATAATTAAAAATTAATAATTAAATGATTTTTACTCACAAATTGCCATAAACTAGCTGTCACGTTGCCTAACATGGCGGTGAAGTTAAACGTCAGGAAACACGTGAGTCGCACAAAATTGGTGCCAAGAAAACCCGGTGTTACTGGTTGAATATCTGGAAATAAACATGTTTTTATGAGAACAAAAGTATAATATAATTAACTAAAATTTTAATTTTTTCAAGTGAAACTTTTTTAGAACCGTTGTGATTTGAAACTCGATGAAACGAAAATGCGTTACGACAAAGAGCCAAACACATAAATATAAATGATTAAGCCGGCGAGAGAATGAGATAGAATACACTACACAGGAAGTGAAAAATATTAAAAATAATACTGAATAATATGTGATGTAATATATGCTAGAAAAAATGTAAAATAAACTTTAACCCTATCAGCCTACTCCTGATAGATACTCTATATTCATCTCATTCTCTCATAGGTTACTTTTCTGAAGTTTTACTTCTATTGTGTGCGAATTGCAATCTGTGAAATTTGAATGTGTAAAATTTTTTTAAGGGGACATCAATTAAAATGAAGGAGGAAAAGTTTAGTAAAATCCTAGTTAATCTCATTTAAATCGAGGGGGGAGTGGGGAGGGGGGGCATATTTAAAATACGTCAACTTTAAAAGAATATATATTATAAAGGTAAATAAAAAAATATTCCACTTTTCATTCCTTTCCTTTAGTATTCTATTTGCATATTATGCTCGCTGAAAAAGTCCACGGCTATTATAAAAAAACACTCCCACCAAATCTCATCAAGGGGTTCAAATTATTAGAAAAACGGCTCACGTTATTAATGGATGTTTCTTAAATGAATAAATTAATTAAATTTTTAATAATTAATTTTAATAGGAAAGAGAGCATGTGTTTTGTTTTCCTTCATCCGAATACATTTAGAATAAATATAATTATTGATATTGATGTGATGTCAAAGCAAATTTTGATAAAGCGGGTCGGTGTGTAGCCAGAATTATATAAACTCAAGATTTCTTAATAACATTATCTATGTGATAAATGAAGTCAATATAATATGAAGTCAATTTTAAGTGTCAAAAAAGATTTTCTTTGGTAGTTGATAGCTTATTGTTTAAATGTAGCAAATCTTAGGTGCACACAAATTTATTAAATAAACATGCGTGTGTTTTAGAAGAGCTCTGATGTACCCACTGGTAAAGTGATGGACGCCATTGGGGCGGTAACACTGCGTTGGGTAGTGGGAAATAGTTAATATTTAGTTTGTAATTTATGTTTCTTTGTCATAAAAAGAAATAGTATTCAACACCTTTAAATTTAAACGTGGCTCTTAAAATAACTTTGATTCTGTCAATCATAACACCTATATATCTGATTGTCACTTGACAATCATAAAAAATACTATACATAGTATACAAATACTATCCAGGTGCAGATCTACGAGTATATACATAATATAGGCTGTTTAGGCTACAGCCCTAATATATAACCCCTGTTGAGACCATGGATAATATTGTGAATTTATAAAAATAAACCATCTACCATTATAATTTTTTTACAATAAATTTAAATCTAATTTATTAAAATATTTTTCAGTTTTAAAACCCCACAAAGTTTTAGTCCACGGCCCCCCAAATTCACGGGAAAACCCTCTATGCCTCTTATTAAGTAATTTGTTTTTCATAGGAAATAAGTTTCGGAACAACTGTTTGTACTGCATGTTGAGTTAGCCTTTAACACTTAAAGGTACATAAAGGCAGTGTATAGTGTAACAAATATTCTATACATAATTACATATAATATTTGAAAGATAAAAAGCACTGTATACTATGTTGGTTTCCTATATAAATAACTAAAAATAAAATTACTCACCCGAGTGTACAACTGGGAACACAGCTAGTGATACGAAGAAAACAATGAATATATTGTAAAGCTGTCCAATGGACTGCATCACTATAAGGCCGTAGGGTGTGCGTTTCGAAGGACTCGCGTTCTGATTAGTCGCTGCTAGCGCGGGGTTCACGCGTAGAGTGCGCTCTTGTAGCGTCTCGTGGTATCGAAAGAATCTCTGTAAATATATTATATTATTTTTTTGAGCGGAACCCTAATTCTTTTTCTAAAATAAAAGTAGCCTATGTTACTCCCTATAACATCACCTATCTTCCAGTAAAAGTCCCATCAAAATCAGGCCAGCCGTATCAGAGATTATCCGGAACAATCAGACATAAAATTAAAAAAAAAATCGTTTTTCTTATAAGTACCGTATATAATTTCATATGCATTAAGTAAAACGTTGTTATTTTAACATTACAAACAGACACTTCAATTTTATTTATCTATATAGCATATAGATTTTTAGTCTTTTAAAGACTTTTTTATTGACTTATTACACTACATTTACTAATCCATATTCCATTGAAATATAAAAACATAGATACACATTTTCTATGAAATATCTTTTTAAAAAATGGCGTCGATATGAGATGTTGTTAAGTCAAACCAAAGAATAAAATTTTAAAATCAATGTCCAATTGTCTAAACACAAATTCGAACTTCGAACTTACGCACACCACATTATGGTACTTTTTTAAACGAAACAAACGTGCGTTTTAATTTTGTCATCCGAAAAGTAATGAACAAAAAGGATTTGTAAAAAAAACGCAATTCAACTTCGAATCGTAGCTTCTTTCGAGGACAATTTTGAAACGCTAATTATGTATTTTGAGTTTTTGTATATCAATACATTATACTCGTATGACAATGTCAATACAAAATTTATTGTGTAATCGAAATTTATTTTAAAATATATCCAAAAATAACATTAATAATTGAATTAACAGTATAAAAAATGTTTTAAAACACAACAAAATCGAAAGTGCATAATATTTAACACCATTCAGACAAAGAAAGACAATAGCATTCCCAAGGAGGGTTGACGTCAGGCAGGCGGCCGGTCGTAAAACTTTTGCCAAATCCTATCAGCAGTACACTGAAGATGTACTGCGCCGACCCCAAGTGATTTGGGAAATGGGCAGGGAGAAGAAGAAGAATACATTATACTCGTAGTCTTTTTAAGACGCTTTTATTGGCTTCTACTACGCTACAGTTTACTAATCCATAATAGTGGGTATAACGAATACGTCTAGACAGGGTAATTGCGGGTGTATCGTGGGTGAGCCGCACGAAAAGATCACCTACTTGATGGATTCTTTTACTGAGATTACATTGTGATATCAAATTTTAGTAGTCGATTTTAAGCTATTTTGAATTGTCGTATTCGTTTAAATCTTTAAAAGTATGTAAAGATGGAGATATACAATAGCTTAATTTGGTTTCATCCAGAAGAAAGATATGGTAAAACTCTGTTAATAAAAAAATCTTGGATTTTTGATTCGTTTTGATAAGACCCGTACATCAAAGTTATTCAATAGAGTATTTATTTTAGTTTTTTAACTTTTTTTTTACTTTATATGGAAGTACCAAATAGATAGTTCGTCGTCGATATCAAAGGTTTTGATCAATGAATATTGAAAGTATGAATAAAAAATTCAGATATTTACGATAGCCTAGGCCCTAGGAAATAAAAATAATTTAAATGTGTAATACATATTTTTAAGTGTAGCAATACTTAGGTGCACACAAATTTATTGCTAAAACCTGCGTGTGTTTTAGTAAAGCGTTTCTTTTCCCACTGATAAAATGGTAACACAACTAATTAGTGTTGCCACTGCGTTGGAAGTGGGAAATAGATATTAAATTTCATAAAATTAAAAAATGCCCAAATATTATTTACTTACGTTCAACGGCAAAGCGAAGTACGTATCAAAACATATGAGTAAAACAAACATTCCCGCTATAAAATAATATATAGCGGATGTTCTGTAACTCGTTGTGAATTCGTCTGAAGCCCAGTTCAAAAAGACCACTAGCGTCCCGCAGATATTCGAACCTAGGACCACCGCCCCCGTATACTGTGGGGGGAGACGGGCTGCCACACCATATACTGAATTTTGGAATATCGCGTTGAAACCTGAAATTAAATATTTCTGATTTATTTATTACAATGCAATAATTAGTAAACAAAACAAATTAATAAATAAAAATAAATATTAAATTAATTTATGAGACATACCTACACAAATTATAATTATAAAAATAAAAAACCCGACTGCGTAATAACTAACTAAAGAGATGAAAACAAGTTGACAAAGGAATATAGTATTATGCAGTCGGAGACATATGTACATAGATACGTACAACTCGCGGCAAGTATGAAACGTTTGATTGATTTGGAGGTTTTTTTAAAAAAAAAACACAAATTGGCGCCTGAAATCCGCCATTTTAATTTTTAACTATTTTTATACAACTTAAAACACCCGCATTATTAAGGCGAATCAAATAACGTATAAATCATCAAAATTCTCTCTAGAACGCCACATAAGAACAAAGATACATACTTAACTTTCTAAAAACTGACAAAAACAATAGCTTAGCCATAATTTAAAATTACGAAATAAAACAAAGGGATTAAATGTAGCAAATCTTAGGTGCACACAAATTTATTGAATAAACATGCGTGTGTTTTAGAAGAGCTCTGATGTACCCACTGGTAAAGTGATGGACGCCATTGGGGCGGTAACACTGCGTTGGGTAGTGGGAAATATATACATCCTACAAAAATATTATTCAAAACAAAAACAATGAAACATAATACTTTATAGTAAGTTATGGAAAAATAAAAACTTTTTAACAATAAATAAAATCCGACTTCCAGCCTACTACAATATTTTAAAATATGAATATCTAATAGGTAAATATGTATTTTACGTATCGAAATATATTAGATTTGCTTTGCATCGGCTGGCACCGACTTCGGAAATATCTGATTAGGTATCTATTCTAAATGAAAGCCTCCGTATAGTTATTTTTTTACATTTTAGTGCCTGGAAGTCGGATTTTATTTTTTGTTAAAAAGTTTTTATTTTACAACAACCATGGTCGCGGGAGAGACATAGGCTTTGTCGTACCTACCACATGAGAGGCAGGTCACAATCTACTGCTAGATACTTTTTTAGATTTACACGAATATTTGATATTCTAAATAAAACTATCTTTTCGGGTTTTTTTTATAATTGGTTCCCGACGTTTCGAATGGTTTACAGCAGACATGGTCATGGGAAAGAATAAGGTTTTAGACGTCTCAAATGTCATTATAACCTTACTAAAAAATGATTACTGTAAAATTAATCCGCGAAAAAATCCGAAAAAATATATTATTATCCTATACTAAGCAGTTTATATAATATATTTTTTTTTAATAAATATGAGACTCACCACTCAAAAAGAATACGGATATCATAGTGAGCCAAAAGAACACCACCGGCCATTCCGAGCTGTCCACCATCGCGAGGACCACTGTCAGCACGAATATCAACACTTCGATACACAACGACCATACTATTCTAGTTGTTAGATTACCTCTGAAACAGAAAATAAAATAAATTAGTACAACACAAAAAAATACTAGCAATGCCATGTTTCTATAACATTAATATATGTACATATGTATGAACATTGTACAGCTCAGTCTTAGATATTTTTGAAGTGAATATAAACTTCTTTAGATTCGTTGAGATTTGAAACTTGATGAACCGGAAATGGGATAAAAACATAAATATATAGGATTAAGCCGGCGAGAGAATGAAATAGAATACATTTCCATGTTGCCATGGTAACCGTTGTTATTGTCTGACAAATATATAATATTTCACTTCTACCATGTGTGAATTGCACGCACACGCACTTTTTTTAAATATATTTATTTGATTTTTATAATTACATATGTTATTGTAAAGGCCAATATTAATTTGTGCCTTTATTATTGATTTGTTATTTTTAAAATAAGAGGTAAAGTTTGTGAGATTGTGAGTTTCTGAGTTTGTGACGTTTAGGGTAATCTCTTGATCTACTCAACCGATTTAGATGAAATTTCGTAAGAAGATAGTTTGAGACCCTGGGAAGGACATAGGATACTTATGGGGGTGAAAATGAGGATGAATGTTTGTATGCAGAATCAAGCTAGGGATGAACTGAGTCGCTAGTATTTATGTATATAAATTTTTAAATATTTGTGAAGTTAACATTCTTTTTCTGTCCTTTGTAATATAATTATGATTTAAAGTATATATTATGCTGTCGTAATTTATATTCACTATTCCACATTTATGGAGATTTCTAACTGCCCACACTACAATATAATGTACATATTATATATTTTAACGAGTTCAATAGAATATTTTAGGTTAAAACGTGGGTGATAGGCATAACATTTATGTATAATAGAATAGTAAACATTTAAAAAGTTATGGACGACCGTAATTTTTTTTTTTTCTTTAATGGCTTAGAGTTGCGTTAACAGACGCAATACACAAATGTAACTTACTAAGTTTAAGTACTAACTTAAGTGTACCTAAATGAGTTAGTTATTTTATTAAAAAGACAAAATATTTTTTGTTATCTTAAAATCTATACTAATATTATAAAGAGGAAAGATTGTTTGTTTGTTGGTACCGAATAAGCTCCGAAACTACTGGACCGATTTAGATGAAATTTTGTGAGAAGATAGTTTGAGACCCTGGGAAGGACATAGAATAGTTTTTATCCCGGAAATCTTTCCTTAAGGGGGTGAAAATGGGGACGAAAATTAGTATGGTCAATCAACCTAGGGATGAACCCGACCGAAGCGGGGGTGAATCGCTAGTATGAAATATATAATGCGTCTTTCAACTATTAGGAGGCATAATAATAATCAACATTGTCCTGCGGTAAAATATATACATACTAATAATACAGCTAATGTAGCAAAACTTAGGTGCTCACAAATCTATAAAGACTTAAAAGTGTTTTAGAAAGCATTTAATTTACCCACTTTTTAAATGTGATAGTCAGATATTTACTGAAAATCACTGCGTTGGATAGTGGGAAGGGTAGTAATCATTTATCAATTATTAATAAATTATTATTTATTTCTTGCTTTACGTCATTTATATAAGGAACCAATAATTTTACCGTTATCAAAAACTGCTAAAAAAGGTTCCTATCGACAAATTCTAAGTAAATTTCATATAATATTAAGAAAAAAAAACCCGACAAATAACACGAACACAAACAACTTACCCAATCTTAACAAAAATATTGAACCAGCTAAATAACAGGTTAGGCACTTGACACGCCCATCCCACGTCCGTCATGAAATCACGAGCATAGTCCGGTGCGTTAACTAACTTGTATTTGACGAAGTAATCTTTGGCTGTGATAAACATATTCCAGGCGGTGAGAGTGCCGAGGCCGTGCAATATCAGCGTTATGTATATTAGGTTCCATTTGTCTTTAGGTGGTGCCAAGTCCATGGCTATACCTTAAATAAAATAATATATGTAAAATACATATTATTCAATTAATTCCGTCTGTTTGTGCTTCACAAGAGAAATTTATTTCAGTGTGGGTAATCCTGTAATATTATACAAATCAACTTTTAAGCGCAGATTTTTCAGTCATAGTAAGTTATTGGGAAAGGAAAATACGACATAAACAAATTAAAAACATTAATTGTACAAAAAAAAAGTAGTTCAATCTTATATTTAGTCAGATTATATAGTAATGATTGAATTCATTGGTTTTTGCCTGATGTGTATATATAAAAATAACCATTTCTTCATAAAATAAGCACGAGCTGTTAGTATTTCTTTGGAATAAGAATGAAAATATAATATTTACCATATGACATATATCGAAACTTATACTACAAACATTTTAAATACGAACACTAGATTTTTACTCCCCTATTGTGTTTTCCAGTATCTCCCTCTACAATCTGGTTCGACTGTCGCAATACATAGGTGCACACAAATTCATTGACAAAACCTGCGTGTGTTTTAGTAAAGCGTTTGCTTTCCCCACTGTGAAAAAGTGACTACAGTTTTATTGTACTAAAGCACTACGTTGGATAGTGGGTATACGTTTTAATTAACAAATTGGTTATCCATACAGTCTAAAAGATGAAAGCTAACGCAATTTACCAAACATTTCCCATTAATTTCTATTTCAGATCACAAGCTTAAAGTTTTGAAGACAATCAAAATTGACGTGAAATCTGTCTATATAACTTTTTAAAGACATTATATATCAAAGGATATCAAAGGCCGCAATTTAAAATATTTTATATAGACATAACTTGAATAAAAGTTTTTATTAATAAGCTTTTCAACTTAAAGTTTACCTTTACAAAAACTCAACCTGACCCAAATAATACTCTGTTTTACTTTTATTTCACAGTTGAGTAGATTGCAAAAGTTGTTAGTTATATGAATTTTATAATAATTATAATAATTACTTTTTAACTGAAAAGCTTCAAAACTACTAAAAAATATATTTTTTTTTCATTTCACCCATATTTTTTTCTCGAAATTTCAATTGTCAGCGTTTGAGGTGATATATGTACTTAATTTTACATAGAAAAAAGAACTATAAAAATCATTTTACCAGTAGCGAATTAAAAACCTTACTTTTGAAGTCAGTCAAAAAATAAGCAATCAAAAATCGCATATATGTATGTAATAAGTTTTGATCATACGCGTTAATCATCACATAAAATGTACAAATACATAATATATAAAATTCATAAAAACGCTAACATAACCAGATGTGCACCGTTTAAATAAAAAGGCATATAGGAATTTATTAGCCAGGCATGGCGTACCATTTTTCACTGCAATGCGTGAACTTACGGCCGTTGCGCAGAAATGGCTTGAGCACGAAATTTTCTAAATTAAACGCTTCTCCGCTCGGCTCTGAACATATTTTAGTTTTAATTTATACTTTTCGCTCGCCATATAAACCGGCCTGTATGCAGGCCTATATTTTAAATCGAACTACTACTTATTATAAATGCGAATGTTTGTATGTATATGTGTTTTTTTTTACTCCTTAATGCTGAAACGACTGGACGGATTTCGATGAAATTACTACATAGACTGTAATCTGGAAATTATTCCAGATTACAGTCCATGTAGCAAATTTATAGGCTACTTTTAGGCACTTAGGTACGCACTATAATAAAACTAGAATAAATCGCTACTAAAAAATAATTCGAGCAGTAAACTGTACGTGTTAAAATAGTTTTTGAAGATTAATTGCTTCCTATAATGCATATAATATTTAAATGATAAAGATTGAAGAAAAAATCGCTATAATAGATCCTTGAATCAATTACTATTTGCCTTCCAAAAAGGAGGAGGTTCTCAATTCGTCGGAATCACCGATTACTCGAAGAGACCTGAACCGACAATATTTTAAGATATGAATATCTTATAGGTAAATATGTATTTTACGTATTGAAATATATTCGATTTCCTTTGCATCGGCCGGCACCGACTTCAATAATATCTGATTAGGTATCTATTCTACATGAAAACCCCCGTTTAGTTATTTTTTACGTTTTAGAGACAGAAGTCGGTATTCTTTTTAAAAAAATTATTTATCTACTCAATTTAAAATACCTTTAAAAATAAGTAAATAAATACGCTCAAATAAATACCCGTATGTTGCATGTACTTAACTTACGAAAGGGAAACCAGACGAGTACTCATAAATAAAATTAAATTGGCATTAGTACTAATGATACTTTATTGATTTACTCTTACGCTGAAAATAGATTACTAAAATGCCAAGCTCGGTTACATCCTGATATATGTATATATGTATTATGAATATTACAAATATTCTTAGTGACCCGAAAAATATAACTAGAACCATATATTTAATAACTTAACTGGTTCAGTCGGACGTCAAAAATACTATTCGTCCACAGTTTTTATGTATTTTCTGCTTTCCTTTTCTTTTGTCAATATCAAAAGTAAGTTGGTTCTAATATGACATTACCCTTTTCGATGCTTAATTTCATTATACTTTTCGTAACAGTTCTTATCTATAGACTAGCGACTCACCCTCGCTTCGCTCGTGTTCTTCCCTAGGTACGTTTTAAAGATTACCCACCTATCATCATATCAAATTTCATCAAAATCTGTCGAGTGATTTTCTCGGATTCGTTTCCAGACAGACAGACAAAAATTCTAAAAACTATAGATTTGGCTTTTGTCTTGATAATAAATAATAATGACTATTTCAATAATATTTTCTAGAAATTCGACTTTTATTATTACATATAATCTATACAGTAAATTGTATATTCGTCTGTATAGGCTGTCAAAATTCAGCAATTTAGATACAAAAGTCCGAGCGCCGATGAAAGAAAAGCACTTAAATTATTATTTTATTGAGCATAATAAAGGGTCATTACAAAAATGACATAATTTCCGCTGGCCGACTTGTAAATGTAAGGTTAAAATGTGACCTTGGGTGTAATTTTTAGCCGCTTGAAATGTGAAAGTGTTTGATCAACTATTAAATAATCAATGGGGCCTCATAATATGTGACATGGGAAATCGTGAATGGGTATTGGTTCGACATGCTTTTATAGCAATCTTCATAATGGAATTGGTTTTAACCTATCATTTTTTTTAGTTTTATAATGTTCTTTTCCATTCTAAAACTTCATGATTTCTACCTTCCCAGACAATAAGTATAGTGTAAAAACGATGAAACCTAACAACAGATTTTGTTCATACAGTTTCAGTCTGACAAGAATGATGCACAACAGAGTATTACGACATTTATAAAATTACAGTTAGTATTTCTATAAATACCCGACAGACGTCGTTTTATCTAAATTTCTATTTTATTTGTTGGTCTAACTGTAGTGAAGAACTATCCAGACCCCGTAAGTAGTACCAGTACCCCCATAATCAAAATCGGTCGAACCGTTTGTGAGAATTACGACACGCAGTCCGGAATTTTCTACATAAAGATTTTAAAATATTTTTTTCATGTATAATAACTAACAGTTTATACTTATTACGATTCCGCATCCCAAGAGAAAATGTCTGTCCGTCTGGTACATGTTTTTTTTTGCCTTGAAGCTACTAAAAAAAAGAAGTGAACTTGATGTCCCAGGGCTGGACGTATACAATGAAAAGCAAAAAAAAAAAGAAATAATCTTAAGTGCACTAATCAAATAAAATGGCTACCATGAAAATAAAATAAGCCTACATTGTATATATGTACATACAAACATACGTAAAGAAAACACCTACTATGCCATATTAGAGAATGTTTTATTTGGAAACCTTATCTGCGTATTATACGAATTTTGGGCGACTTTTATGATAATGTACTTATAGACGAAAACTATGTATTTACTTTTTATTTTAGAGTAGAAACGTCAAAGATATGAAAAAGGATGGAAAATCGGAGGATGAAAGAGCTGCTCTATATGTATATATGTACCATAGGTGCTGTATACTGTAGTCTATAAAAACTTTTTAATATTTTAAGTTAAACTGAAGGTTAAGCAAATTATTGATATAATTTCCTTTATAATTATGAAGTAGCCTATTTCTTCTGGAATAACGCATAATATATATAAATTAATTTTCTTGCGTTACTTACTTAGCGTGTGCTCTACATCCATGTCAACATAATTGACTTAATCACTCTACGCAATATTTGTCTTCTTCTATACGTATAATAAAATTGTAACTAAACCGAATTTGTCAGTAAATATTTTTTGAAATAGAGATCGTTACAGAGGCCGAATATATTTATTTATATAAGAATTTTTTTCTGTCTATCTATGACCACATCAAAGGAAAACCACTGGACAGATTTTGATGAAATTTGGTATGATGATAGCTGGTTATCCGGGTGAACTTATACTTTTTACAGCGGGAAAACATCTCATCTCTGAGAAATCTATACTAAACGTTAAAACGTAGCTCTAGGGACGGACCCGAGCGGAGCGAGGAGGAGGAGCGAGGGAAAAGCCGGCACATGTGATAAACATTAAGTACTCCTATAGCGCTCTTTTATGGAGAATTTTGTGTTTATTTTTAGTATGATCTGAGTAACAACTCACAGCTCGATGAAAAATTAATCATACGTAATAAAATGTAGGTAAGCGAGAAGGTTCGTTGAACAGATTGATTCAAGTACATACTTATATCTTCCTACATAGTATATGAAATATCTATAATACATATTCTGTAGCAAGCAAAAAAATAATCATTAATTGCTACTAACGAAATAAAATTAGAATGCCTGAATTAAATCTTTTATAAATTCAATTATTATTTTAATATTTTTTTCTTTAACTTTATTTCATTATTGATGTTTTTTGTGATCTTTTAAAATCTTACTGAAAAAGTAGTTTTAATTTTACCAAGATTTTCTAATTTTATAAGGGTATTTTTAGTAAAAACCATAATCTACTGCGAAGAACATATTAAAAAAGAAATGAGTCAAATCGATCGATTGAATCGATTCTAAAGTGATGCCAGTTACCAACTATTATTTAATACTTTATTTTTATTATCATATAGATAAATATATTATTAGATATACCATATTTTATTCATTAATGCCGTGTGAAACATCTGGTATTTATATTTTATAATTTTACGTTATAGGTACTGTATAATAATATCATAAATCATAATATACATATTTAATTATTAAAGGTTAAAAAGTTAAAAAATATATTTTGTGCGATAAGCGGCATATTTATTATCAACAGTTTGTTTTCGACCATAAATTATAATTATTCAATCGATTACCTTTTAAGTTAAGCGTGTCATTGGGCAGATTGGAACCTTCCCACGCCGGCGTCAGCTTCACGGGCTCATTGCGAAGGAAGGGCGCCTTCTCGCCCTCACTCGCGTCCCAACCTGTAACCAAAATAAGAATTACATATTGTGTCATAGACGTTATCTAGGTGATCTCAGATTCGAGTAACATTAGAAACAAATATTTCCAACTGCCATACAAGTACATACATACATAAAATCATTTCTGTGGACATAAAACAAAACATATCTAATTTCACTAATATTAGTCGAAACGTCAAAAGGTACAGCAAGTTTTAATAATAGTGACAGCTCAGTCTTTTATTTTTTATTTATTGCTTTAACGTTTTCCTTTTCAATTAAATAACTTAACCTTATGCATATTTTTGAGGTAACTAAATACTCTTTAAATAAATATAAAATAGTTTTGTTTACATTATAATCCTTTGAACAGTCGGGACAAAGCCCTAACCGTCAAAACCAGCTGCTTTATTATTTTAGTATATTGTTAAACGAACTTTCTTAACATAAATCAAAGTAAAAGCAATAATATAAAAAGCAACGAAATGTT
Source organism: Brenthis ino (assembly GCA_921882275.1). Classification (NCBI taxonomy): domain Eukaryota; kingdom Metazoa; phylum Arthropoda; class Insecta; order Lepidoptera; family Nymphalidae; genus Brenthis; species Brenthis ino. Next base: position 19,660,543 of record OV170222.1, read on the forward strand.
CTCGAATTTTTCTGAAAAGATCTCTCAACAATTTTATTTAAGTAGAAAAAATTAACGGAATGATTCTAATTCTAAATACCTCAGAAATCTTGGGTTTAGAACAGCCAAAAGTTGGCATTTCAAAATTTTACTTACATTAAAAAAAAGTACCCCTGGCACTACCACTACAATTGAGTATTTATTATATAATAATATACATTTTCTGTCAATCAAACAATAGGGTGTTATCGCACGGTATGCTAGTTAGAATTTTATATTTATCGCCTATAAATTGGTACAGTCGAGTTCAGTCGCCATTTCAGAGAGACGTCAATTCAAAATGGACGCCCTCATTATGGCGCCTTGCTATTTTCACAAAAGTAGGAGAAAATGCAATTTACGTTAAGTTCCACTTAAACGCTGCGAGGATTCTATTCACCGGATTTTTCGTCGTACAAAGCTAAGTGATATTATGGTCTTTTAAAATTATTTTCTTCGTGTTATGTTATTGCATCTCGGGACGATCTTTTAAATTCGATAAAAATATCTATAAATAGCTAACGTTATAAACAACTAGAGACTCATTTTCGCTTCGCTCGGGTTCGTCCCTAAGGACATTTTAACGGTTAATGTGGTATAGACATAAATAGAATAGATAGAATACATAGGTATGGTGAATTGTTGTGGGTTACATTACAACGTGTTTTCCTATGGTTATGAGATAATCTCCCGCGGTAAAAAGTCGCCTATGTCACTCTTCAGCCCTCCAACTACTGACACAAGAAAAAATCACGCTAATCTGTTTCAACGTGAAAGAAGGACAAACATACAAACAAACACACTCACATTTATAATATTACTATGGATTTCGACGGGGAACGCCCGGAAGAACTAAAAAACTAATAAAAGATGAATTTAAAAAACACATGACCGCTAAGCTTTTACTGCTAATGCGAGGTCTAAACATAATAACGCACAAATATATACACAATCTTTAGATATTTAGCACGTTAAATATAGAAGACTAACATTCTTTTGTGTGTTAAACAAACTTTAAATAGGAATTGTTAAGTAGTTAGTACTGATAGTGGTAATTTGGTATAATTATCTTATTTATCAGTGTATGACAAGACCCTATGTTATCGTATAGACTCATAGAGTATTTAGAACTAAAACGACATACGACAGACACCATATTACATAAAATTCTCCTTTTTTTTAATAAAATGTCCTCCCGACCGATTTCGGCCACGGCGCCTAATCTCATTGGAACTAGCCATCTGCGGAGGAGATATTATAGTTCACAAGAGCACTTTCTATTCCTGTCACTCTCATACTCCGGTGAGACGATTACTCGACAGTTCTTGACAGAAATACTTAATAACTGCCCGAGCCGGGACCCGTACCCAGGCCCTACGGATCTGCCAGTCATAGACCACCGAAGCGAGCTTTTTAATATAAGGAATCGTAATGTCCTCGTGCGTTAAACAAACAAGCCCAGGGGCAAAGGTTACTATTGTCATAATCAGACTATTATTATAAACGCAAAAGTATGTATGTATGTTTGCTGCATTGAAAAGACTGAACGCATTTAGATGAAATTTAGTAAAGAAATAGATTTATTTGAAAAAATAGTAAACCTAGAGTAACACATAGCACTTAAGGACGCACCCGATTAAAGTGAAGTTAGAGTCACTTGTTTATACCTACATAATATAATAAAATTCTGAATCATATCTGTCACATTACATATTTTTTGGAAAATCTTAGTGAAATAGTCGTTATTATCGATACATGGACCGAAACTAGTTTTGAGAATTTTTGTCTGTCTGTCTGAAACCGCATCACGAGAAAACCACTGGACAGATTTTAATAACCGAGCAGAGCGAGGTTGAGTCGCTAGTTCATGAATTAATGCACGTAAAGCTTGTAAACTTGGTCACTAAGAAATCATATTACACGCTAATACACCATGTGACATTTTCAGTATATTGCGCCATCAAATATTCATCCTCTGTGACGTCAAAGTGACACAAAGCATATTTGTAGTTAATCCCAACATCCTGCGAATGTTTAGAATTATGGTACGAGATAACGAATTTACGCATAAAGCGAATTAGAGTAATTGTATCCTGGACAATACGGTAATTGTTGTCAATTTGTCACTTGAACTCATCTCACGGTCATAAATTGATCGTGATCGGTTTAGTTTTATAGTGTTTTGACTTTTACACACTAAAATGGTTTGATTTTTTAGTTTCAATAAATATTTAGTAATATCTAGCTTATTAAGTTACTTTTACTGGAAATTATACAAGAGATCCACTTTAATTGATACGATTGATACATAAATATTAAATCCATTTTAATTATCTCTACATAGAGACTCAATACATTAAGTCAAAGCTCGAGCCTTACAGATTGAGCTTTGATCGGACAGTCTGATATAAAGGAGGGGTCACAATTAAACTAAATAAAATATATACAAGCCTAAGCCGTAAGCAAAAGCTATGGGGTTTGTAACAAATATCATTTTTATTAAAAAGGTACCTGCGACTTAAGTAGCCAAGTGTTACTCTAGGTCATACTCTATATACTACATTTCTTGCAAATCCGTCCAGCTATTTGAAAGTGTAAAAAACATACACACATACAAACTTTCGCATTTATAATAGAAGTCCGATTTATATATAGTTTTATATTACTTCTTAAATAAAATTGAAGCCACCGCTACTACTTACTTATCATTGATTCCGGACAAGTATTCATTAGACAATACGTATTGGCGGGATAATGTATGGCTGCAGTAATTAAGTGGGAGGGAATCTAATACAAAACATCCACAGTGAAGCGCCATTCTCGTGCAAAGTTTACTTTTAAAACAATAGGGTTAACAGAGTATAAACTCTTAAAGCTAAGAAGCTTTTTCTAAAAGGATTATTTCCATTTCAAAAGCTTGACATAGTTAATAAATTGTATTTATTTACTACTATTTGCAATGCCGTTTTTATTAGAAATGTATGCATTTTTAGTTAAGATAAATTTTTTTGGTTTGCTATGTTATTATATTTTTTCTTTGTTTATTATGTCTTACTTCCTTATTAACATTATAAATGCGTAAGTTCATGTGTAATGGATGTATAAATAATAAATATGTATGGATGTTTGTCTACAACTACTGAATGGATTAATGAAACTTTACAATTATGTAGCTCATACATCAGAATAAAGCACAGGCTACTTTTTATCCCGGAAAAATGTACAGTTTCCGTGGGATAGATTTACAATATAATAAGTAGGTATATATTAGAAAAAAATATTAATACTGTTTAAGTTTCTTTCATCTAACGCTTTAGTTAAAATATTTAATATAGGAGACATTACTTATTCTAACTTATAATTGTTTAGCGAATGAAATTTCATCATATCCTTCTCAACGACCATTGATTTCTAATCATTCGATTCAAACAGAATGACCCTTTTGACACAGTACATCAAAGCAATATACTATACAAAGCAAATAAAAACATGTAGGTAGTTCTATAATGTCACATGCTATTGACCGAACGTCCACTCGTCGAGTTCATTCACAATATAGTTGAAATATGAAGTTAACATGAATTGATGTTGATTTAATTTAATTATACGTGTACTATATCCTAAATATAAATATATAATAATGAAGACTTTTTACATAGGGTACTTTTTATCCAGGTAAATAAAAGAGATCCTGGTGTGGAAGGAATCATATTAGCTTTTGCTCGATAATAACCCATTTATTTACTTTAACAGTTTTTATAAGTTATCTATTACGATAAATATTATACATAATCTAGCATTGCCCGCGGCTCCGCCCGCGTTCAGATGACCAAAAACCAAATTCTAAGGTTATACATATTAGTATACTCTTACAATGCAGTTTTTGTATTTTTTCTCAGAAATGAGATATTTTCCCGCAATAAAAAGTATCCTATATGTTGACCCGGATAACCAGCTATCATCATACCAAATTTCATCAAAATCTGTCCAGTGGTTTTTCCGTGATGCGGTAACAGATGGACAGAGTAAGTCGCTAGTTTATAATATAATACAATACATTACTACTAGTCTCGGTAAAAGCTCGGGTTTTCTAAGTATGTTTAAGTTACTTTATGGTAACGTTTGAACGAAGAGAAGTAGTATCACTAATGAAATCGTAAAGTTCATCGTATAGGTCAAATATGAAAATAAATATCTTCTACTTTAGCTGTAATTGGCTAACCGAATATGAGGTATGCCTAGCAAACAATAGCAAGCTATTGCGGTCGCGTCAACCATCTGAGTCACTTTGGAATGCAAATATCAGTTGTCTCTGTAGTTTACCTTTTGTTTTTAAAAATATTCTCTCATTTCCCTACAAAATGTTTTATTTATATGGAGTTAAGTTTTTAAATAATACTGAGTGAAATTATTGAAAATGAAACAATAGTTCAAATATAAAAATTGAATAATGGAGAAGTTTCGTGTAGTTGGTAATATCATATTTAACGCAATGGAATTATAATACAGATCAAAACTAATAAATCAGTGAAAAAAAAACTATCAATAAATGAATGAGAAATTAATTTAAATTTCTTTCGTTCAGGTCGTGTGACGTCACGAAATTATACGTGACGTCACGAGTTACAAGCGCAACTTTTTTCATAACTTTTTCATTTGTTGAGATATTTTAATAATTCTTTTATATTTTTGTTATTCTTTACTTACGTTTTTATAATTAATACATTAAAAAAATATTAGAAACTTCTCCATTATAAACTAATACTAAAAATGGCTTATCAAATGAAATTATATTTTGGTGATATTAAAATTGTTATCCTAATATAATAATGAGTTTGTTGCAGAAAAAAAAGTTTCCACACAACATGATATTATATTTCACTTACATTTTGTAAAGTAAACAATATAAAATGTACCATAAAAATAACATAAGCTGAGAGCGACTGTACCGAAAATAATAAATCAACAGCGCCACTACCGTTGTAAATGCAATAAAAGTGTTACGAGCTGAACTAAAACTGAATCGCAAAAGACCTATTGTGTGCAATAATTCATATCTTTATAGCAAATACAAAGAAAATTCTAAAATCGATCAAGGGCCTGTTAAAAAATAAAAATAATATATTTTTTAATTTATTTAAAAAAAAATATATATGTATCATAAAAGTTATATGAAAATAACATTTTTTCATTAGTAAATAAATATTAATTATCGAATGTTATTTGATATGAAATTCATTCTTATTACTCTTATCTCTACAATGTTACCAATAAAATCGGTCAAGTTGTCCTCACTTGTAAACTCGGAAGCAAAACCCGACATTCCTGCCAAGTACTCGTTCTCATAAGGACTCTTTCATATCCAACATTAATTGGATTCTCATTAGAAAGTTCTATTCATGACAAGATTTGTTTCAGATACGAATTTCGTTCATTCCAAAAACTCATTTACTATAAAAAGTAATAACTTTTAGGTAGAAAACTGGTTAATTATGAATTAAATAGATTAATTAGTATGTAGATATAATGGCATATTATATGACACAGCAGTGAAATAACTATTAACACGGAGGTCTGGAATTCTATTCTTGTATACTACGAATAAATAATAAGTTATTTATTCGTAGCTTGTATATGTTGTTTTATTACGTATTGTATTCAAGGCAAAAGTGGCGTATTCGGTTCGGTTCGATACCAATATCACTAATGATTTTGTATCGCGAGTTAAGTTTCGAACGTCAAACGATACGAACGAAAATCATTTGTATAGTGGCTAGTACGAGCTCGTATGCACAAGTGAAGATAATATTTTTTTGTAAAGAGATTCTGAGTAAACACTCCCGTGCCTCGGAGAGCACGTAAAACTGTCGGTCTAGCGCCTGATCTCTCACCGATCGCGTGGAATGCTCGTCCCACTGGAGTATGATAATAAAAGGAATAGAAAGGGCATTTGTTTTTTCGCATTAAGTATTAGAGTGAGCGAGTGTCTCGGATTGCGAGATATATTAAAAGATTAAAAAAATACCAGATGACGAATGACCTCCTTCATTATGGAAGTCGGTTAAAAATAGATACCTAAATACGAGCTCCGTCGCAGCCGTGTAATTATAAAACCATTTATAAGCGTTCCTGAACTAAATATTATATTTTTATCTCAACTACAAAAGTTACGTAAGTTTTAGGCAACCATTTACTATAAGATGTATATTATGAGACTGTCTTGCACAATGCACTATATTTAATTATTAACATAACATATAGGTACTAGAACGAAGTTATTTCTGAATATTTTAAGTTCCATGGGAATGACTATTTAAATTAAATTTCACATACATACTCGTACATAAAACTGAATTACTAAAACTTATTATCCCACGTACCCCTATTTTATTTCCCAGATGACTTCCAACCCTTCCTTGGGTCCAAAAGATCAAATTACACCTAAAGTAAAGGCGACTCGATATAGTATACCTCGCATTAAAAAATAAAATTTATATTCTAAACAAAAGACAAATATCATTGGTGTAAATTATATACACACTAGCGACTCACCCTCGCTTCGCTCGGGTTTGTCTCTGGCTTGATTCCCCATATAAACTGTAATCTCCATTTTAAACCCCTTAAGGGATGATATCCGGGATAAAAAGTATCCTATGTCCTTTCCAGGGTCTCAAACTATCTTCTTACTAAATTTCATCTAAATCGGTTCAGTAGATTCTGAGATTATCCCCTACAACGTCACACAAACTAACAAACTTTATGATATTAGTAAAGATAACTGAATAGTGAATACAGATAAAAATTCATAAAAAAAATTGATTGTCTGTGCTATGTATAGATTGTGACAGTTCATACAACCATTCATTCATAATATTAAGGAGATTAAACTGTCACACGATCTATGCCGTTGTTGAAAAACACTATGATTCAAAGGGAAATAGGGGTGCCATGCACTCGCATTCATTGGCGAGATGGTGCCCCAGAAACCCAGTAAGTTGCTTCATTCTTAAAAAGACAACCGTTTTGTTGATTGAAATTTATTGTGATATTGAATTTGTTGAAATGATAAAAGATTAAATAGAAGCTCGTACGGTGAAAATTTACCTAAATAATTATTTATAATAATTTAGAACAGAAATCTTTTCTTTCTGTTCATAAATAAGAAATTAAATAATTTTATATAATTGCTATTTAATGTCTAGATTTAAATATGAAAACGTCTGCATCTGAATCGCTGTTTAAAAGCTCAGCTGTGCTTTCATATTTCCTTTTAAAAAGAAGCTTAAAGGCTCTCGAGTGATAAATCAAAGACAAGAAATTCGAGCAGGGACTTGGTTTTGCTCACTATTTACATAAGAAAAAGACATGCAATCTTTGTAAGAAATAAAAGATGCGACGTTTGAATCAACGAATCGGTACAAGAGTAGCTAAATTTTATTATAAATTCATTTCAAAATTACGTAAAAAGTGTAATTTTCTTTAATTTACCTACTTGCTTTCTTTAATCTTTTAAAAGTTTACGTAAAATTTACATACTTATACTATAATATACATACTGTATTACTGTATCAACAAAGAAAATTAGTTTCATATACATATGTATGAAGACGTTTTTAAGAGGTCAGTCACCCGTAAGAAAGAGCGTACAAAGAAAAGGGAAATAGCAACATAGGCATTGTCTAGGCTAGTGCCTAGTGCTATTATGCGTCGAAGGATCAAGCGCTCTCGAAGAACTTGAGTTGAGGCCGCAAAGGGCGACCATGAGTCAGGAACCTCGCACGTGGAACACTATAACTTCGCACCACTAAAGGGTACTTTAAAAAAACCAAAGCAGCAGTTTCTTATCAGATAAGATGGCATATGAATTTCGAAAAAATATTCAAAAATTGAATCCCTCCACGACCGCGGACACCCCGAGGTGTCAGTTAACAATAGATTTCTTAGAATTTTAATTAATTTCTTAGAAATTTACCTGGAGGTGTTAAAAAGCACTACCTGTCGAAAATACACGTGAAAATTTCTATTCCGCGGAAATTTTGCTTTTGCCTAAATATAGATTATATTTCTTTAGTGTGAATTTTCTATTCACCAATGAGTCTCCTTAATATTAGACAGACAATTTTTTTATCATTGGGTGAGGCAGTTTAACATCTATGATAGAAATACGTAGGTATACCTAATGAGTTTATAACTAATGAGACTCAAATGATGAATGAAACTCAAATAACTTTAGCACAGGTATTTACATATTTATAAAATCATGTACAGACGACACTCCAATTTTATATATATATATATATATATATATATATATATATATATATATATATAAATTGGTACAAGTATGTTTTAAATAACAACTGCTACATTTTATAACCTTCTCCGTTAAGTTTCTTCCAACTTATTTCGTACGTGTACGCAAAAGTTTGATATGTTAGAAAATTTGCATGTCAAAAGCCAACTTCGCGTCATGCAGGTAAAAGTACTCTACTTGAGAGTTCTTTCATCAGAAGAAACTTTGGGCATTTATTATACGTATATAGATATGCGTGTATATATATATATATATATATATATATATATATATATATATATTTATATATATATATATATACACTAATATATACCTAGCTTCATTCAAAGTAAAAAGTTCACAGTATAGTGCCTATTTATTATGGATTAGTTATTCAGAAGCAATAATGTACTATCGTCACGATATATCGCGTTTCAGTAATAAAAAGCTTATTATTGCAAAAGCTGTAACGAAAAGAGTTTTAGCGAATTAGGAATAACTAAGGATATATAATTCTTACTAACCAGAATCTTTTCTAACATGATTACCACTTGCCTTACGGTGAAGGAAAACATAGTGAGGAAACACGCAAGTCTGAGAAAGTCTAGCAAGTTTTCGAAGGACACGTGAAGTCCGCCAACCCGCACTTGGCCAGCGTGGTGGACTATGGCCTGATCTCCCTCGTATTGAAGTGAGGCCCGTGCTCAGCAGTTGACGTTAAAAAGGGCTGAATACACTAACCAGTGCGAATGTAAGTATGTCTCTTCCTGTTTATTAGCTACTTACGCCCAAATCACCGAACCAAGGTCAATAAAACCTGTCATATCTCGTTGGATATCACATGACAGTGTGTTTAAAAAGTATGTCGATGCTACTGCATTGTGTTGCAGTTTAATAAATGACAAGCTCCTTTATTCTTCTTAAATCAACCGACATTATCGAAATCGCGAGATTTTGCTAAATTAAACTAAATATGTTGCTCCTAATAAAGCTTTTTTAGACAATTTATTTGACGTGACTAGACTTTATAAAGGTAAATTGTATTATACTTTTTTAAGGCAATAAAATTGCCACACCTATTCGATAATAGTTTTAATTATGCATTAAACACATCCTAATAATATTATGAATGCGAAAGTTTGTGAGGATGTATGGATGTCTGGATGTTTGTTACTCTTTCACGCAAAAAGTAGTGAAAGGGTTTTTATGAAACTTTACAATAATATAGCTCATACATCAGGATAACAAATAGGCTAATTTTTATCCCGCAAAAATGTACGGTTCCCGTGGGATAAATTTGTTTCTATTCTTGTTTTTTGTAAGTCGCTATTAATAATAATTAATTTTATTAACCTTTAGAAACAATTTCTATTATATTTTAATACTAAATTTAATAACATTAGTGTGCTTTATTCTGAAGAACCATTTAAAACTTTTGTACCGAGATAGGGTATATCTTATCTCGTAGTACTTAGTACGTGACATCATTCTTACAAACTGGTTTAGGTGAAAGTACGCACCAAAACTAGAAAAAATATGCTACCGTCCCACGTTCAAGTAGGTAGGTACTATAAAGAAAAAGAAAACCTAAGAATTTTCTGTGAACATAATTATGACCGTTAGAAATCTAATCACCTAATGGCTAATGGTGTGATTGTGTCAACGGGTATTTTGTTTTATTAATGGTGAATATTACATTTATTAGGCATAAAAAAACATACAACATAAAAATAAAAAATCCAGTTGTAGATACAATATCGTAAATTATTATATAGTAACACAATGACGTTTTGCTTTTTAGTAAAGTGGTAACATTTAAAAGGTTTTTTCTCATCTATACTAATATAATAAAGAGGTAAAATTTCTTGCGAGTTTGTGACATTGTAGGGGGTAATCTCTGGATCTACTGAACCAATTTAGATGAAATTTGGTAAGAAGATAGTTTGAAACCCTGGGAACGATATAGGATACTTTTATCTCAGAAATCATCCCTTAAAGGGGTGAAAATGGGGATGAAAGTTTGTATGGGGAATCAACCTGGGGACGAACCCGAGAGAAGCGAGGGTGAGTCGCTAGTATCTAGAATAAGGAGATTGTTTAATATCCAGAACAAGAAGCCCACATACAAATAATCTTAATTATTTAAACCAAAAATGTCGAAAGTTTATTTTTATATCATGTAAGAAACCTCCTAAACTACTTTACATACGATATTTTTAGTTAAGTATAAAAATATGTTCACTGATTTCAAAAAGGAAGAGGATGAAAACCAAATTGTTAAAAGTCGAAACCAACAATCCCAGTAAGTTGTATGTTAAGTTTCATGGGCAATTGTGAACCAATTGTAATTTTTTTTTAATGTTATAAAATAGATCTAAAAACTCCTCATAACTTGTTATACCTTAAAGGTAGTGGCCACATTTTGAAAAGCTATAAATTCACATCTACGGGTGAAAGAATTATTTGTAGTAAATAAATATGTTAATGGATAAATATGTTGGGACATCAACACACAGCATCATCTAAGTTCCATGGTAAGCTACGAGGCTTGTGTTATGGATACCAGATAGTTAATGTTGCATAGTGTACACATATATAACTTTAAAAACATACATATTATAACTATAAACACCCATGACTGTATATATGTAAAAAAAAATATTATTAAGAAAAAACCTTATAATCGGGAGTAACCCTGCAATGGAATGATAACGCATTAAATAAGCTCATTATTCTACGCGTTCCATTCCCAACATAATCGTGACGATGGCTATATAACAGTATAATGCTTGTAACATTTACTATATTATTGTTCCATCAATCACAACTGTCGGAATAGAAAGATAAAACAATAAAGTCCAAGGAAATATCCATTTAAACCTCACACCTACATCTTGTACTGAGAGGATTTGTTCCCGGTCTATGCCATACCAGGATTATGCAATTATTCATACAGCAGTACGCCATTTGCTTTTATTTCTTCGTACTTTTCGTCTAAATATTTATTGATCTAACACATTGGTGTTTGGATTAGCAATGTTTTTTTTATATATTACACGTTTAATTTTGCTATTGCTTACATTTATTACGAGCAAATATAATTAATTACTTAATGGAAATATTAGCATAAGATTTTATATAAAACTATCTTTTCGGATTTTGTCGCGGATTTATTTGTATTTTTGTTTCCCGACGTTTCAAATGCTTTACAGCAATCATGGTCACGGGAGAGACTGAGGTGTTAGATGTCTCTAAGGTATTATATAGTTGTTACAGACAGCCTACCCACAATTAACAAAATGAATTCAAAAAATTGAAAAATGGCACTAAAGTACCTTACAATATTTTAACTTTTAACTTTAAACATTTTTATATAATTATAATTAGCTTTATATTTGAATATAGAATATTATTTATTTAATTTGAGCTGTTATTATTATAATTATTACAATTTTAAAAATATTAATTATTAATCTACATTTTTAGTGTTGCCATTATTATATTTATAACCAGAAAGAAAAAATCATAATATATTAATTATTTAAGCCACAATTGATCTATGTGTAATTTGAAAAAGTTAAGATTAATTAAAAATAATAATTTTAATTTAAATTTGCTATTATTTAAAAAAAACAAATTATTAAGCAACACATTACTACATACATTTACAATTGAAAAAGTGAAAAATATTATTAATCAGAAATGCTATCATTTTGATCTACACAGTAAGAACTTACTACATCTGCCTGTCTGTTATGTTTAGATTTATTATTAGATTTTATTATATTAATAACAGGATCTCATGACGATGGTAGTACCCAGCCATCTTCCCTATTGAAATTAGGATGTTTTTTAATTTCTATGGCTTCTCGAATCATTCTAGGACGATATCGGTTTTCTTTCGCCAGGATTTAAGGTCTATCGAAGCGAATATAATGGCTTGGGCGGTCCTGGCTATGTTTGCAGACAGCAGATGTTGTATTGCGACGGTGCTTCACATCAGGTATGTGTTCTTTGACCCGGGTTCTAATGGATCTCTTTGTTTGTCCGATATAAGAGAGCCCACAATCACAATCAAGCTTGTAAACTCCTGCATCTTGTAGAGGGATGTGGCTATCTATTGTGGAATGATGAATTCTACAAGCAAGTTGATGGAGTGGCCATGGGTTCGCCGGTCTCTCCCGTTGTAGCTGACATCTTCATGGAGGCCTTCGAGGAAACCGCCCTAAACACATCACCTGTGACCCCTCGTTTCTACAAGCGGTATGTAGATGACACTTTCACAATATTACCATCTGATAAAATATCTGTATTCTTAGAACATCTTAACTCCATAAACCCTAAAATACAATTTACAATGGAATTGGAGTCTAATAATTCTTTAGCTTTCTTAGATGTATTAGTCATACGCAACCCAGATAACACCTTGAGTCATACTGTGTATCGAAAGAAGACCCATACTGATAGGTACTTGAATGGTGAATCTCACCACCACCCTTCACAGTTAGCTACCGTGGGAAAATCTTTGTTTCAGTGGGCACGCGGGATCTGTGACGAGCAACACCTGGCCGGAGAGTGCAACATGCCAAGCAAGTTCTGCGAGACAACAAGCTGCAAGTGCCGCGCCTACGTCACAGGGACCGAGTGAAACCAGCCACAGTCGAGCGCGTCCCTGCAGTCCTACCTTACATGAGAGGCGTCACTGACAAGATTGGCTACATTCTAAAGCGAGCTTCAATTAAAACTTACTTCAAGCCGCCAAAGAAAATTAGTCAGTTTCTACCACCTGTCAAGTGCCACATCCCTCTACAAGATGCAGTTTACAAGCTTGATTGTGATTGTGGGCTCTCTTATATCGGACAAACAAAGAGATCCATTAGAACCCGGGTCAAAGAACACATACCTGATGTGAAGCACCGTCGCAATACAACATCTGCTGTCTGCAAACATAGTCAGGACCGCCCAAGCCATTATATTCGCTTCGATAGACCTCAAATCCCGGCGAAAGAAAACCGATATCGTCCTAGAATGATTCGAGAAGCCATAGAAATTAAAAAACATCCTAATTTCAATAGGGAAGATGGCTGGGTACTACCATCGTCATGGGATCCTGTTATTAATATAATAAAATCGAATAATAAATCTAAACATAATAAACAGGTAGATGTAGTAAGTTCTTACTGTGTAGATCAAAATGATAGCATTTTTGATTAATAATATTTTTCCTTTTTTTAATTGTAAATGTATGTAGTAATGTGTTGCTTAATAATTTGTTTTTTTAAATAATAGCAAATTTAAATTAAAATTATTATTTTTAATTAATCTTAACTTTTTCAAATTACACATAGATCAATCGTGGCTTAAATAATTAATATATTATGATTTTTCTTTTATGGTTATAAATATAATAATGGCAACACTAAAAATGTAGATTAATAATTAATATTTTTTAAAATTGTAATAATTATAATAATAACAGCTCAAATTATATAAATAATATTCTATATTCAATTATAAAGCTAATTAAAATTATATAAAAATGTTTAAAGTTAAAAGTTAAAATATTGTAGGGTAGGCTGTCTGTAACAACTATATAATACCTTAGAGACATCTAACACCTCAGTCTCTCCCGTGACCATGATTGCTGTAAAGCATTCGAAACGTCGGTAAACAAAAATACAAATAAATCCGCGACAAAATCCGAAAAGATAGTTTTATTTAAAATGTCAAATATTCGCGTAAATCTAAGAAAGTATTATTAGCATATAAGATTAATTGTATCGTAATCATCAAAAATGGAAAGAGAAGGTTTTCAATAAAGCTGATTTTATATTAGGTACCTCTTATATCTTCGTGTAATTAAAAAATGATTCTACTTTAATAAATAACTCTACAAGTAGATAGGTATACTCAATTGGTGGTCACATTTAAATTTAAAACAGTATGGAATATTTATTCATGGGTAATTTTGGCAGGTATAATTTTTGGCCGACTTAGAAGAGGAGAAAGCGCTCAAATAAAAAATCAAATTCGCTTTTTGTGCATATTTTACGCGATATGTTCACCTACTGTAAGTAAAATCAAAGACACATAAGAGTTCTTCCCTTCTCCCCTTATACAACTTGGCGAGGGTCATGTTCAAAGATTGCGGTATAAATACAGATGCAGATCAAACCGCAGATAAAATATTACTTTACGAAACAAGTAGCAGCCTTCCACGACTTCCCCGAAGTTTTTTTCTTTAATTTAGGCCATAAATAATGGAAAAAAAATACTATCTGCAATATGATTTTTATTGAATTCAAAGAAATCCCGCCATAACGGATTATGTTAGTAGTTATGGAAATAAGCTATCAAAATTTCCGCCATCACAAATAGCGATTTTGTATATGAGATGACGAATAAGTTAGAACAAGGAGTTTTATGATGAATAATTATAATATCCTTATCTGAATAATAACAAACTTTATTTAAGCATTATTGGACTGGACTTTTAAAAAACTTTTAAATGATTTCATTATTTATACAAAATAGCAGCATTGACGCTTTTTCCGATGTGTCCTTAGTCCTTACATATACAGAAATTACCAATAAAAGTTTTAATTTTAGTTTTTATTCCCATATAGACTTTTGAATTTAACGGCCACTTGCACCCAGGCTTAATTTAAATTATACTAGAGGACCCGTGCTGCTCCGCAGCATTGTGTTGATTGTATAATTCAAAAATCACGCTCTTATATGATGAGTTATTGTAACCTTACCTAAGTTAAATACAGATGCCAGGGGATGAATAGTTATGAAAACAATAGGATAATACTGATTTCATATTGAAAGTCAAGATGAGTCACACCTAACTTCTCTTCAATCCAACCAATTTAAGTAGGTAAACGCTCAAATGAAAGAGCTTATTCCAGCGAGTGTTCTTAGACCAAAACAAACCGCGTACGTAAATTAGAACTGGAGATGTAGAGAAAGAAAGCTATGAAAACATAAGAAATGTACTAGTGGAAATTGAATTTGAGTATAAATTGAGAAATGTGAAAGTTTGAAAGAATTCCAATGCTTGATGACAAATCTGTGCATCAATACCTTTCATTAAAAACAAAAATTAAACAAATCGGTTGGTTAGAACGGCCGGACGGACTCGTATTAGATTTCATATATTTTTTTGATATATTAGACTTAACAAACATCAAATGAAGTATATGCGAATATATAGAAATTTCGCATTTAATTTACAAGGTCAAACGATGACATTTAGGTATACGCATCGGATTTTTGTATTTACATATTGTATAAGTTTAAAACCTTCAAATGTCATTACCGTTTATTTATTCATGTGCCATTACTACAAGTAGGTAGGTACATGATAAGTATACCTACATATATTTAATTGAAAATACTTAATAGGGTCTTCTACTGTTCCGTTGTTTAAAAACAGATAGTGTAGCGCAAATAACCTAGTCTAAACATTGTAATACAAAACGCGTGATCACATTTGCATTACGTAAGGCAGATAGGTGTTGTTTAAAATCTATATCTACACCATACACGAGTGTACCTGCATTCAATAGGTATGGGTTCATCATATTGAACATGTTCTACATATTTAATACATACTAATACTAGCGGCTTACCCTCGGTTCGCTCAGGTTCGCCTCTAGAAAAACAAAAACAAATCTATCCCAAATATTACAATAATATAGCTCATACATCAGGATAACACATAGACTACTTTTTATCCCGGAAAAATGTACGGTTCCCGTGGGACAGATTTATTTTTGTCTAGGGACGAACCTGAAGCGAAGCTAGGGTGAGTCACTAGGTAACTCCTGATCCATCAAAAGTAAAATAATCCGTTTTTTAACGTTTCAGATATGAAAGATTATTTTCCAAATAATTATTATAAAGTATTTAATATGCTAAAATCGTGTATATCTTATGATATTATGTTATTTTTAGGGAATGTGTGCCTTTGGAAATTCCGTTACAGAATTTCATGTAGCTTACTAAACGAAATCTTTGTCTACATAGTCTTTGAATAACACAAGTATATAGCGCGTAGTAATATACCCGCCGCACCTAACGACCCTATTCGCCCTTGTCCCCCCGCGACGCTCCCCGCGTTTCCGTGCGCCCGACGGCGCCCGCGCTTCCACCCCGGCAGTGAGCCAGTAACCGCGTTACGTTTTACACGCGCCCCGCCGACGTACGCCACTCACTCAACTCGTGACCATTGATTCCTCTAATAATTTGTTAATTATTATACTTAAACACTATTCATCCTGGAAGTCGAAATACATATGTGTGGATCCAGTACATGAGTTTTAATGATTGCGCCCTATAAATGGCAGCCCAACGTTCGGCCCGAATTTGAAAAGTCGTACGTACCTATAGGATGATGCAATCGTTTTCAAATATTAACTCATGTTTTAGTGTTTGTGAATTGTGTCGCGATTCGAACTGAAATTAACATTATTAGTGTATATGGTTTAAATAACAATAAGTTACGTGTTATTTTCTACATAAGTTTGTTAGATATTATTATTTTGTCATATTGCATAATAATATATAGGTTGCGAAGTATTTTGTGTAAATCGTTATGTTAATACTTACGTACCTACTTATGTTAATACATATTACACTGTTGTAGAATTTTAATTTTAGTATAAAATTATATTGTCTAAAAGTTTTAAGTAATAATAATAAGTTTTGTTTGCTACGTAAAACTAATAATAATAAGTTGTCGTATTGCATAATACTTTCTGTTACTTACTGTTTATTTTGTGTAAACCATTTTTATACGTTGTTGTATAGATTTAGTTTTAGTATTCTATACCTATGGTTTTATATAACAATAAGTTTTGTTTGTTACTTATGAATGATGATATTATTATTTGGTCGTATTGTTTAATACTTAATAATAGCTATCGAAGTATTTTGTGTAAACTTTAAATTGCATATATAACTCTGTTATATAGATTTTAATTTTGTTAATGTTTAAATAAGGTATTGAGTAATAATAATACTACTAAGCGTTCTGAATAATTATAGTTGTGTTGTTTACTACTTATTCTGATAATATTATTCTGTTAGAATATTGTTGTATATTGAATAGTGAATATTATATTGTGTTGTAAAAATATTTGTTTTGTGTAGTAATACAAGTTTCAACATGTATAGTTTAGTACTGACTATTGTATAGTTATAGTATTTTAGTTAAGGATAAAGTGCAAGGTATAAACGTTTTTTTAAGTTGACTGTTGAACTGAAATAGTTTTATAGTGCGTGTTGATATTATATCAATATGGTGCTTACACGGTCGAGAGCGAATAGTAACGAGACTCAGAAGGCACCACAGCAAAATGCTGGAGAGCCCAGGGCTCTCTCGCCAACGGCGTCGGATGCGCCGCCGTCTCCGCTTACTGGCCTGGACGAGGCCTGCTCCACTGCGCCGTATGCGCAGTCACCGTCGTCGGCATCACACATGCAAGTACCCGGTAACCCAGTGGTAATGTCGGATCAGCAGCTGGCGCAGATATTAGGATTGCTGCGCGCGCCAACTTCTTCACCATTGGTAACCGCTATATCAGGTAACTTTGCTTCTTGTTCTTCACGCTTCGATGGCGGAAAAGGCAGTGATGTACTCGCTTTTATAGATGCAATAGAAACATATAAAGAATGTGTGAATATGGACGATAATATTGCTTTGCGAGGCCTTCCTATTCTGCTAACGGATCTTGCCGCAACGTGGTGGCAAGGTGTAAAACCCACCACGCAAAGTTGGCATGAGGCAATAGAGCTCCTTAAACAAACATTTGGTCCTCAATTACCACCATATAAAATTTATAGGAAAATTTTTAGTAAAGAGCAAACTCAGGAGCCTACTGACATATTTATTTGTAATATTAGAGCCTTATTTGCGCAGTTGCCTCCTTCGCATTTAACTGAAGAAGTTAAATTGGATATGGTATATGGTCTTCTTAGTAAACGGATTCGAGAGAAGGTACCACGAAGTTCTTTCACGTCTTTTTCCGAGTTATTGTCGCATTCTAGACGGATAGAAGAGTTAATGGATGAGAGTCGAGTCGAAGTCAATCGACCTAATCTGTCGCAAACTCAGAGATCAAATGTTGCGTACAGTCCGAGACAGGGTATCCCACCTGCCTCTTCTTCTTCCGAGTCTAATGAACCAGTTAAGGTACCGGTTATAAATAGAAATAAGTGTTCCTATTGTAAACGATTTGGACATAATAAAGACGCTTGTGAGAAGTTGTCATATAAAAATCAGTCAGTAAAAAGGAGTCGATACCCCAGTTGACTTGTTTTGGATGTGGTGCACCGGGAGAGATTCGTTCAAATTGCGCCACATGTAAAGGGAATAAACCCGTGGTGTCAACCAGTAGTGACTTTCATTCGGTTGCAGCAAGTGTAGACTGTATGGATTCGCGTTTGCGCCCAGTGATTAGTATTGGAATTTATGGCGCTAGTGGTAAAGTTTTAGTAGACACTGGTGCAAAACATTGTGTAGGAAGTGTTAGCCTTAGATCCCTGTTAATTAAGAATAGACATAAGTTAGATACTGTTTATACTGAACTTAAATATGCGGATGGTCGTGCATGTGCACAAAACGTTGAAGTGGCGCACGTCCGCGTAACCTTGAGAGGGATAACGTTAGGTGTGGATTTTATTATGCTTCCTAACGCGACGGAAAGTTTATTAGGTATGAATTTTATACAAGACATTGGCATGGTTTTAGATTTTCAGCGCGGTATTTGGTTTTTGAGAGGTGATAAGACGCCCCAACCCATTGAATATGAGTGTAAGTCTTTGCCGCCTATCAATTGCTCTTCTGTAGGTCTTCGCGATGACGAAGGTTCCCACCTTAGCTTAGGGCAACGGCAGCGGCTCTCCGATCTCCTGAATGTCCATGAAGACATTTTTACTCCAGGGGGAGGACCGACTTCATTTGCTATGCACCGTATAGATACAGGGGATGCGGCGCCAGTAACGAGCCCTCCGTACCGTGTTTCACCGTCCAAAAGGGAAATAATACGTAAAGAAATAGAAACCATGCTTGAAGATGGCATTATCGAAGATGCGGAGTCCGATTGGGCGTCGCCCGTGGTGTTAATACCCAAGAAAAACGGTGAGGTGAGATTTTGCGTAGATTACCGTAAATTAAACAATGTAACGCGTACTGATAAGTACCCTCTTCCCGTAATCGACGAATTACTGCAGAGTACTAAAGCGGACTGCATAATGTCTACTATAGATTTGAAGGCAGGGTATTGGCAGACTATGGTTGCTCCAGAGGATCGCCATAAGACGGCTTTTACAACTCCGTTTGGGACCTTTCAATTTCGCCGCATGCCTTTTGGCTTGAAGAATGCTCCGGCGACGTTCCAACGTCTAATAGATCGGATGCGGTCCGGCCTTAATAACATCTGTGTATTGGCCTATCTGGATGACATTTTAGTGATCTCGCCAAATTTGGATCAGCACCTACGTGATCTTCAACAGGTGTTTGATCGTCTTCGTCTGTTTAATCTGAAAGCAAACAGAGGTAAGTGTGTTTTTGCTAGAGACAGGGTTAATTATCTGGGGCATGTTGTTTCTTCACATGGTATTGAGCCCGACCCGCAGAAGGTTGAAGCCGTGAACAGCATGAAGCCTCCGAGTAACGTTAGAGAGTTAAAAACGTTTTTACAGACCTGCTCTTGGTTCCGCAAGTTCATCCCGCAGTTTTCGGATGTAGCGCGATGTCTCACAGATTTGACAAAGAAGACTAGACGCTGGCAATGGGGGGAGAGTGAGCAACGAGCTTTTGATGAGCTTAAGTTACGGCTTACCACCAGTCCCATTCTTAGACAGCCAGACTTTGAAAAACCTTTCATCCTCCGAACTGACGCTAGTGCGTATGCCTTAGGGGCTGTTCTTATGCAAGGTGAAGATATTAAGGACGAGAGACCCATAGAATATGCGAGCAGATTGCTAACCTCTGCAGAACGCAATTATCATACGACAGAGCGCGAAGCTCTGGCGGTTGTATGGGCTTTGGAGAAGTTTAGAGGATACGTCGAGGGATCTCCAGTGAAAATAGCCACTGATCACCAGCCGCTTAAGTGGTTGTTGACCCTAAAAACCCCAAGTGGAAGACTAGCCCGCTGGGCTATGAAAATCCAATCATATAATTTGGATATAGATTATGCACCCGGGAAAATCAATGTGGTGGCGGATACGTTAAGCCGTCCTGTTAGTTCTGAAGAGTTCCAGTCCGACTCTTGTGATATTTGCCCGGTAGCTGTTGATTTACCACGTCAGAAGCCTGAGGACATTCGTGAAGCTCAGATTAATGATCCTGACGTCAATAAAGTTATATTAGCTTTTGAGCAGCCTGATCACGCTGACGAAGCTTTACGCTGGTCTGATCGAGGTTATTATCTTTCTCAAGGTATTCTATATCGGTGTGATCCGGATGGCGAGTCCGAAGAACCCCAGCTGGTAATTCCAGAAGCATTGAAGGCCGAGCTCATGAGAGAGCTACAGGATGCGCCTACTGCTGGACATTTGGGTTTAGAACGCACGTTACGTAAAATAAAAGAAAGATACTACTTTAAGAACATGAGGACATATGATAAGCATCGCAGGAGTTCTCCATCTTATAAATTGGGTGATCTTGTGCTGGTGGAGGCACATTTAGTTAGCAACGCTTCAAAGGGGTTTAGCCGTAAGTTCGCGACAAGACGGGAGGGACCTTATCGCATATCTCAAATCGCCAGTCCTTCGTCTTTTGTAGTGTCCGATAGCCAAGGACATGTTAAGGGCAAATACCATGCCAGTGCCTTAACGCCGTATGTAGGGTCTTCTAAAGCCATTGTACATCAGAGACGGCGTGGCCGACCAACCAAGTCACAGCCGGGTCGTCCTTGTGACTTGGAGGGGGAGGCTATAGCGCGTAGTAATATACCCGCCGCACCTAACGACCCTATTCGCCCTTGTCCCCCCGCGACGCTCCCCGCGTTTCCGTGCGCCCGACGGCGCCCGCGCTTCCACCCCGGCAGTGAGCCAGTAACCGCGTTACGTTTTACACGCGCCCCGCCGACGTACGCCACTCACTCAACTCGTGACCATTGATTCCTCTAATAATTTGTTAATTATTATACTTAAACACTATTCATCCTGGAAGTCGAAATACATATGTGTGGATCCAGTACATGAGTTTTAATGATTGCGCCCTATAAGTAGTTAATATCTAATAAATGTATCGATTTTCAATATTTGAAAAATATTTAGATGCATCACAAGAAAATTTGACGACACGTCAGTGGCTCGGTTCGTAGTGACCCTACTTACTGTGCCAGCGGTCGCGGGTTCGCGTCCCGCTGGGGGCATTCACTTGTGTGATGAGCACGAATGTTTGTACTCCAGTCATGGGTGTTTATACTTATAATACGTATGTATTTAAAGTTATATGCATATGTGTAGTGTATCAACTGTCTGGTATACATAACACAAGCCTCGTAGCTTACCATGGAATTAGATGGTGTGTATTCAGCCCTTTTTTAACGTGCCACTGCTGGGCACGGGCCTCCCTTCAGTACGAGGGGAATCAGGCCATAGTCCACCACGCTGGCCAAGTGCGGGTTGGCGGACTTAACATGTCTTTTGAAAACTTGCTAGGTTCTCTCAGACATGCAGGTTTCCTCACGATGTTTTCCTTCACCGTTAAGACAAGTAGTAATCATGTTGGAAATGATTCGCACATGAAAATATCAGAGGTGCGAGACCCGGGATTTGAACACGCTTCACTCGGTTTCCCAAGCGAGCGCGTTACCACTGGGCTACCACTGCCTTTAATGGAATTAGATGGTGCTGTGTGTTAATATACCAACATATTTATTATTATTACAAACTTCTAAAAAACAAAAATTTACTCACAACAAAGGCATACTAAAGTAATAATCAAACGATAACAATGACCCCTTACACTTTAATGACTCAACTTTGACAATTTGTTTGCAACGAAGCGATAACTCAAAATTGCTCCACAAACAAAACATAATGTACTACTAAAATGCTAATATTAATCTAGACTAAACGTGCATGTTTACAAAACCATCATTAGAATAGATCAATATGCAGTATAACTAGAAATGTTTGCTCATGATTACAAAACAATTGTATGTATTTTATTTATTTATTTATATTTGGAAACAAAACGATATTAACAAAAAATTATATACTTAAATCTAGTTTTACGATTATTTTGGCAAAAGCAAATATTTATAACTTAAAGAAAATAAAATACTTAAAAGTATTATTATTATGTTATTAAGTGTCGTAAAGTGATGTCAGATAGCCATAAGATTTCTTAAATAGGCCATAAAAAGAAAAAAAAACTCGAATCAAACTGATAGTTCCATAGATTTGCATGTTCAAACAAAAAAATAAACAAACAAACTATTTCGCTTTAATCTTTATATATTAGTATAGAACTTGAAATATTAAACAAACTTTCGGTTTCTTTCTTTGATGATTTAACTCGATTCTTGCGTTTTGTACAAGTTTTTTTTAATTTAAGAAAACTTACATCTTCGCTAAAATAAATGCGTTTTAATTGAAAACTTGATCGAAGCCTTGAAAGTGCCCCCTTTGTTTTGGCACCGAATTAGTATCATTGGTAAATGAGGCAGAAATTTGCAATGTGTCCCATTTTGTTTATTTTTATTTCATTTAAAAAGTAATATAAAAATTAAAAAAACAATATAAGTAGTCATTCTAGTTTGAACTTAGTTAACGTCTAAATCAGAGTTAAAACAATTCATAGATGGCACTTATATATGATACGTCATCATTTTTATTTATATTGAGGTCTTTAGATAGATCGTAAAGAACAATAACAATGACGATATATTTCCAAACGCGAGGGGACTTTGGTTACGCAAGACGCTGTGGGAGAGGACTATATTCTTTGCATACAAATAAAATCGGAATACTCATTGCGAAAGCTTGTATGTAGTACGGCTGGACGGAATAGAGTAAAACTTAGTATACAGATAGGTTATGACTTGGAATAACACATAGACAAGTACTAGGTAGGTACCTAGGTACCAGAGCGAAGCGAGGGTAAATCGCTAGTACGTTATAGAACATCATTAGTGATGTAACATGAAAAAAACGACTTAGCGTTATTTTGACTAGGGGTCTGTTCTCTCTGCAACCTTGTTTCTGCTGCATATCAACGATATGCTTATACCCGGTATCTATGGGTACGCAGACGACAGCACTATTGTAGAGAGATACCTGCCGAATCCTCGGGCCAGTAGAGATCAAATTCAGTCCGAAAGTGAGGCCATGGTAGAGCGGTTGAATCTCACACTCAGGGCAGTCTCCACTTGGGGCGATGCCAATCTTGTGAGTTTCAATGCCACCAAAACACAGGCGTGCCTGTTCACCACTAAAAGGAGTCCTTTCACCTTGACTCCTACTTTCCGAAATGTGCCTTTGGAATACACAGAACGTCTGCAGTTGTTAGGGATGGACATCAGCCCCAATATGAACTACGGGCGGTTCATCGAGTCTAAGGCTAATGTAGCTGCGAGGAAAGTTGGCATCCTTGCAAAGGTCCGACAGTATTTCACGCCGGGACAGCTTCTTGTTTTATATAAAGCGCAAGTCCGGTCGTGTGTGGAATACTGTAGCCACATATGGGCTGGTGCTGCGAAATGCCATCTGTCAGCCTTGGACTCGATTGAGAGGCGTGCTCAAAGGCTTATAGGTGACCCTGCGCTGGTAAAAGCTAACTTACAAAGCCTCGATCACCGACGTAGGGTTGCCAGCCTTTGTGTATTCTATAGGTTACATTTCGGAGAGTGTGCGCAGGAACTACATGAATTAATTCCCCCATCCCCTTTCCATCATCGGACAACTCGACGAACGGCTGGTCTCCATCCTTATGTCGTGGACATTCCACCCGACGCACGAAGCGTTTCGCTACGTCATTTATTATACGTACGGCTAAGGATTGGAACAACCTGCCTGCGTCGGTGTTTCCGTCCGATTATAATATGGGTGTCTTCAAGGCAAGAGTGAATAGGTGGCTACTGAATTAGTGCGACTTACCATCTACGACTGCGTTACCACTTACCATCAGGTGGAACGCAGTCAAGCACTAATTCGGAATAGTATAAAAAAAAACTATGTTGAAAAAAAAAACAAAAAAAATGCGTGCCATTGGTCTTTATTTCAAAAAAAAACTATAGGATTTTTAAATGTTTTATTTAGGTATATTTTTTAATTTTTTACATTTTACTAATATTACAAATCGAATTAAGTTTAGAGATTCAATGAATATAAATTATTTTTCCTCCGTGTGAATCTCAGTACCATTTTCAGTATCAGTGCCACCTACAGTAAGTAGTCTTGTCCTTGTCAGTGTCGGAAGTATTACATGTAAGCTTGGTACTATGTAACCCAAAAAGTATGGTAGATTTAAAAATAAACAGAAACTTTAATATGAACTATTAAGAGGATTGTGAAGTGCCGATACGCGGCGAGAGTAGGTATTTTTAAAAATGCTATCTGTTTCATACCGCTTTGCATCCCCCCGGCAGTGAACAACACAAATACAACATACGCAAATTCTCACACACACTATGATAGCAGCAGCCGGTGACGCGCGGGCGCTTGCGGGGGGCGGGGGCGGGGGCGGCGCGACTCGGCGCAAGAGCAATTTCAAAGTTTATCTAATATTTATTATTTTAACGGTTTGCGTACAATATACATTCCCTACAAGTTACATCGCACCTTTATTCATAAACTGAAATAACTCTAAATTACAATTCTGTGGCGAATATCATTTAAAATTTGACTTGTTTAGATTGATGACTTCAAAAAATCATAAAAAAATAAATAGGTGGTTTAGATCAATTACAAAAATCTCGTTCCAAAAGTTGAAAGTTATAGAATTTTTTGTTGTTTATGTAGGTACTAATAGACCCATCGGAATCCTTTTATTGTTAAAATAATTATTTTATTAAAAAACCTGAAGTTTTATGATTTTATAATGTTAGCAGGTATATAAGGAATAGAACTTCATGAAATGACCTGATCATGAATGATGATGATTTACGATTTTTTAACATATCTATGACTAAATTTTATAAAATATATCAACTTAATTTTTTAAAATATATTTTTAACTAATGAATAAACAAGATTAGATTACGAATGATTTTCATTTCTTTCTGTAATTGCCCTAAAATCATTTTTTTCAGAAAAATCAATAAAATTAACTCCAAACTCTAATAAAATATCGATAATTTCGAAAAAATTATAACGAATAGTATGTGTATATATATATAATTATACACATACTATTCGTAATAATTTTCATAAAATTATAACGAATATTATAAATTATAACGAATATAGAATTAAAAATATAAATTTTACAAAAATAAAAGTATTTTTATTGCTCCTTCTAAACGGTAATAGTCCAGCAATTAGCAAAAGAAAGCGCGTGACCGGTGGTGGGCGAGGGGTGGAGGGGTGCAGGAAGTGGTCCTTACTCATTCAAACTTGGCCAGATATAATGATGATGATGATATAGAAAATATTTTTATTTTTGTATGAAACTGAAAATTTAAGAAATATTTTTTTTTCTTGTTACAGAGGTTGTTTTTATGATGTAAATAGTATATTCCCAAAAGGTCTTCAGTAAATTAAAAATGACCCTGTATGTATATATATATATATATATATATATATATATATATATTTTCAGTTTTGTATTTTTTCTCAGAAATGAGATATTTTCCCGCGGTAATGCTATAATATGTTGATCCGGATAACCAGCTACCACCATACCAAATTTCATCAAAATCCCTCCAGTGGTTTTTCTGTGACGTGGTAACAGACAGACAGACATACAGACAGACAAAAATTCAAAAACTATAGATTCGGCCTCTGTATCGATAATAATGTTTATTTCAATAATATTTTCCAAATAATATTTAATGTACAGATACGGCTTAGTTACAATCTTACGAGTATAATAAAATTCTAAACTTTGGATTGAACCCTTTCAGTATCGATCGATATATCGATATTACCTTCTCCTCCCTAGGAGATAATAATATCGATAGCACCTTCAACATCACTACAGTCTAAAATATGCCCCTGCCCCCGACCCGTATGGTGCGATAGAGAGAGTTGCAAGTCTTAGACTCAATTACCTACATTTCCTTTTTGAAATATTGTTTCGGGCGATAACGTTTTCACCCCCCTAAACATTAACGAAATGAGACGATTTTGGTCTCATTAGATTCAGTACACCTTAATCTAGGTCTGTACGTTTTCTTTTTTTTGTAATTCAGTTTAGTTTAATTTAAAAAAATAAAAACGCTGGAGGAAGTTTTAAGGTCAAAAATATAGATATTTAGATGCTAATAACTTCTGTCGTACGCAATATTTCAAAAAAATAAAAACGTACGGACCTAGATTTTGATTATATCTACAACATTTCCAAAAATTATGAAAATTAGACTATGTTTAAGGGGGGAAAAACGTTATCGCTTTTTGTATGAAAATTTACAGGTTCACAATCCTCTTAAGTATTAATATTTTAGAAACTACCTTAATAATTTTGAATTCTGAAAAACTTATTAACTTGTACTCTTGAAAAAAAAACGTGCTCCAGAAAGAAAAACGTGTTTTTTTAATATATTTTTTTGTATTTTTTTTTTCAGAATAGAAAAAAAACGTTCTTTTGCAACACTAGGTACCTATCAACCATTTTGTTCTTTATACTCTCTAAACACCTCCAGGTAAATTTCTAAGAAATTAATGAAATTTCTAAGAAATCTATTGTTAACTGACACGCGGGCGTGTCCGCGGGCGTGGAGGGATTAAAATAAGTCCTAGATATCATAATACAGCCCAATACACTGACCTTGTTGAATGCGATCAGCATTTGCATTTGGGGTGATAACACTATATCGAATTAATGTTATCACGTCACTGAAATCGCAACCTTGGTACATTTGCTTCACTTATCTTCGCTAAACGATTTATTGATATGTATCTGGTGCTCGGCAACGTCATATTGATGATAAAATAAAAACTTAAAAAATATCAACTTTTGGGCACTAAAATGTAAAAAATAACTACACGGGGGTTTTCATTTAGAATAGATACCTACCTAATCAGATATTTTCGAAGTCGGTGCGAACAGACAATATTTTAAGATATTATGAATGTCTAATAAGTAAGTATGACTTGGTATGCACTCTAAAATCTAAATAATAGTTAAAATATTATACATCAATTTGTGATGTATTTTAGGTAGGTATCGAAATATATTAGATTTGCTTTGCAACGAAACAAAAAAAGAATTATCCGAATCGATCCAGCTGTTTTTGAGTTTTAGCGAGACTAACGAACAGCAATAGTTTTAATTATATAGATGATAAAAGAATCACATTAATCTTAAGCTGTTAAAAAGAATTTTAACCATCAATCTTGCTCTTAAAATAACTTTTTAACAAAAAAACAAAACCGACTTCAAACAAAAGCACTAAAAAGTAAAAAATAACTGATTGGTAGTTTTCATTTACTATACATACCTAATCAAATATTTTCGAAGTCGGTGTGCTTTGCTTTGTATGGGCTGGTACCAATTTCGAAAATATTTGATTAGGTATGTATTTAATAGGTAGGCTTTAATTACTTAGCCAAAGTTTGCTTTGTATGGGCTGGTACCAATTTCGAAAATATTTGATTAGGTATGTATTTAATAGGTAGGCTTTAATTACTTAGCCAAAGTTTGCTTTGTATGGGCTGGTACCAATTTCAAAAATATTTGATTAGGTAATTACTTAGCCAAAGCACACCGACTTCGAAAATATTTGATTAGGTATGTATAGGAAATGAAAACTACCAATCAGTTATTTTTTACTTTTTAGTGCTTTTATTTGAAGTCGGTTTTTATTTTTTTGTTAAAAAGTTTTTATTTTTCCCTTTTTAGTGTAGACAGTAGTAGCAAAGTAAGAATTCTAACGTGTTAAGCTTGTCGAATCAAACAAAATAAGCCCAAACTCAAAGTATCTACTATTAGCCGTTGAAGAGTTCCACCTATCCACCTTCTGGCCTTACCATCAGATCAGGTCAACAATACCGAATCAACGGAAATAGAAACACTTGCAAAGTTTCAAGTCAATATGACAATTAGAAGTAGGTTAAATCCATCATTAGCTATTTTTCCACCCTTAGGGGTGGTATTTTTTTTTTGAAATTTAAATGGGACCAATCTGGAAGTATACCCTTTCAAACAAAACAAAAATTGTCCAAATCGGTTAATAAATGACGAAGTTCTGAGGTAACAAACATAAAAAAAAACAGTCGTATTGAGAACCTCCTCCTTTTTGAAGTCAGTTGATAAAGATACGATTCAAAATACTTAATGTAGGTAATGTAGATAGGTAAAAATAATCTATTTATTATTATTATTATAGATATTATAAAGTAAAATGAGAGGGGATGACCTCTAGTACTGTTAGGTATAGTAGATACCTACAAGTTGTTTTTATAATATTCTTTTATAATATCATAGGTTTTTTACAGTCTAAGTGAGTGAAATGATAACTCGTAAAAAAAAATTCCCGTTAATATTAGTCTGTAAAGTTATACATATATTTTTACTAGGTTTCAAATTCATCTAATGAGGAGATAACAGGCAAAAATTACTCAACATCGATAAATATAATCGGTGACACAGTTCTAACTTATCTCATCTGTCTAGTATTACCTAAAATATTTGGCCTCTGCGTTTGCAGTATTGATATCACTTTGTTGAATTTTAGAATTAGAAAGAAAACGTTATTAGCGTTATTTGAATTTTTAAGTAATTGATTTGATTCAAGGAATTGAAATGGACAACAATAAAATATATTATGTACCTACTTACTTCATTAGAAATAAAAATCTCCAACAAAGCGAAAAATAATCACATTTTTTCTTTAACCACATAAAAATAATAAAAAATATATAAAATATACACATAATATAATATATTATTGTATGTTCATATAGTTCACATTATTATTAAATCAGGAGTGAAAAAAAAAGAAATCGATTTAAGTAAGCGTTTGGATCCCTGGATATTTCTTTTACGTTTTTATGCCACTTTACTGTTCAATTCAATAGTTGCAGAATTCTGAGCTGTCAAGTCGTAAATGTTGTGTGCAGTACATTTGTGTCTATTCATATAATAATTTAAAAACAATAATCTTAGTTTGAGCATTATAAACTTACGTCTTTGTCCAGGCATGACGACAGCGCCCCGCTCCGAGCGGAGCAGGCTCTCCGCCTCGGCACCGCCCTGTTGTGACATTTCCATCACACCCACTATCATAAAACTGATACGGGCATGTGTGTTGCGATGTCTGTAAATAAATTTCATTATTACAATAACATCGGTAAAGTTCGTAAGTTTGTGAGTTCGTGAGTTTGTGACTTTGTGACGTTGTAGGGGGTAATCTCTGAATCTACTGAACCAATTTAGATGAAATTTGGTAAGAAGATAGTCCGAGACCCTGGGAAGGACATAGGATATTTTTATCCAGGAAATCATCCCTTAAGGGGGTGAAAATGGGGATAAGTTTGTATTGGGATGCAAGCTAGGGACGAACCCAAACAAAGCAAGAGTGACTCCCTAGTATGAAATATATACAGATACATGTTTCTCAGTCTGTTAGTTTATTTGTAACCTTGCATAGGTTTGATATATACCAAAAGCATACATCTTCACAATATACCTCAAGGGATATAAAATGGAGTCGGCAGTTGCACATTTAAATAAACAATAACTTTTTGTATACAGATCTTATATTAAATTGATCAGATCAAACCAGATTTTAAATATGTATCTTGATTGTCCTTTAAAAGTAAAATTTTCTTGTCTTATTATTTAAAGTGTCCAATCATTGGTACTCATAATAACATAACAAAGCTTCACTTGATAAGTTACTGCTTATATTATATATATATATATATATATATATATATATATATATATATATATATATATATATATGCTTAGCAACACCATTTACATACATAGGTATTATGCTTTGCTTTATCTTATCTATTATGTTTTATTTTTATTTATTATATGTAGCTTAAGAATCCCACATGATAACCAGTAAGACCTTGCTTCTTTAAAGATAAGGGTCATATTTTAATATAACCTTCTTTTTTTTATAAATCCAATTACTAATAATTACTCAATAAATAACACATTATATCAAAAATAGAATGAAAATATGTAATTACGAATCAAAAGAGAAACAATCAATTATAATTTTATCCGGATACCAATTATTATTGTGTAGATAATGTAGCTTATTTAATTTCATTTTCTATCATGTTAAACAAAAATATATTGAAAAGACAAATTTGTTAGTTTAGTAATAAAAAAATTTAAGTATTGTGTATGGAAATATATCTTACTTATTACGAGTACTGAATATGACAGGCATTGATTAAATTATCTCCAATAGTTAGTTGACCTAGCTAGGAATGGATAAATCTGTTACAATTCAATTAAATACAATCATGTTTTGTTAAAAGATCGACATCACACTATTACTTTTACTATTTATGACTAATGGTGGCTCCACACTTTGCCTGAACAGTCCTTAATATAAATAGGAAGTATTTAACTACAACCTCAAAGGGAAAAACATGGAAATTTTGTCTGAACTTCTTTAAGCCTATACAAACACCTCTCAAACTAAGAGAAGATATTCTCTAGAATTATACATTAAATATTAAATACAATAATTAATGTGTGAATTAAATAAGTAATGTAATTAAATTTTAAATCACATAATACTTTGTGAAGTAGTTAACAATTTTTAAAAAACACATTTTTATTAAGTAATAATATTCTATTAAGTAAAAGAAAAAAATGAAAAGTTACTTGATAAAAAATACTTCTTTTATTTGGAGTAACTAAAATATAAATAGGTATTACAGTAAGAACACAATATTTTTTGCTTAAAGTACGATATCTACTACCTACCTACATATCGTAAATCTTTAACTTTTGTCATAGCTGTTTTATAGCAGCTATTATACTTAAGACAAAAAAATGGGGGAAAAATACAGCTGTCTACTTACTAAAAAAATAAATTTTCGTATTTGTATTGAAATTTTTCATTGCAATTAAAGCTGCTTATATACAAAAATGAATGTTTCTTAAATTAAAATAATATCTCTTTCGAAATTAGATGTCTAAGAAACAAACGGTATTACTGAGAAAACGGTAAATTTCTTACCGTAGACCTTAATGGTATATTTCAATTTTTTAGAATCAATGTGAGAACTAAATTATACTCTTTAATATAATGAGCAATTAAAAGGCCTAGTTTAAATTTCAATTATAAGAAAAATAAAATATGATGCGAAACAAACATTTTTTTAAAACGTGCTCCCATGAGCGCGTGGTAGACGATTGTGTGAATTAAAACAAAAAGTTACTTACCAAACCATCAAAGTCAATAGAATTGTTATCACTTATATTTTAAACATTCATTTAGTCACTAAATACTAGCGTATTAAATAAAAGGTTACTTTAACTTAAACTACACGTGCACTCGTCTACAAAGTCAAACGACCGCCTACGCTCCTGTCGTCAGTCGTCACTCGTCACTATTCACTTTATATATGTAGCAATATACTCTATGCTATTCACAATACTCTTTCTCGTTACTCGTTATTCGTTAAATAAGCTACTCGCATCTCGCTCGCTCACTGCATTATTTTCATGTTGGTACCTATATCTAAATTCTAATAGACGGTACATACGACAACTATTTATCGTAGCCATTTGTGTTTGTGCAGTTTATCACACGTCTACTATACCTGCGTCAATCGTCAGTTCTTCGCAGAAATTCAGACGAAAAACATGTTATCCGGGATAGAATGATGGGATGGTACTTATCAATTAGCCTGTCATAGACAGCATTTTTCTTATTGCGGTCGTAATAATCTTTACTTTTCTTATCCCATAAGCATACTACTCACGGATTCCGCTACAATCTTCTTGCGACATTTTTTGATATTATCGATAATATATTGATTACATACAGCAAGCACTTGTGAACGAACTGAATTATTGCTTTGACTTCCACCCACACACTACGATAAAACTGTGCAAACGCGATCGACAACTATTAGTAATAGATTTTGTAACTGCCTCCGATCGCTTGCACCAACCATAACATCTGCGCCAATGTTCGTATATACCATCAATAAAACAGCACAAACGAACTGCATAGTCAAATCTCTACGATAAATCGTTGTCGTGTGTACCGACCATAAAGTAATAAAATCTTCGTTATTTGCACTTTTATTTAGTGCTATCATCAAAAAATATTATTTTATTTCAATAGCTGTTATAAATCATATAATAATAAAATCTAAATAATGATATAATATTAAATTATTTGATAAAAATTTAGAACGTTAATAAATAAATAAGATTTATCTCTTATTTAACACATAATATATTTATTATACAACTGTGTTCCTAATGGCAAATGCTTTGATTTGGTCAAGTTCACTATAAGCTACCTACATAAAGTAAAAAAAATTTTTGCACCTACCTAATTTTATTGTAAGATTATAGTGATTATCTATGCGTGATGCAAATGTGAAATGTCAATAAATGACAGCTGTTCATACTTCATAATTTCCTCGATCTATTTTTAAACTTACATGCTCATTTTTATAGTTCAGTTGCTCTATCTTTTGTTTTAATTATAAATTAGTAATTATATTAGTTGGACTATTATTTTTATACTATGGTGAATTCTAGTTTAGCATATGAAATACTTTTATATATTAATTCGTTCTATTTTGGACTATTTGCTACGTGCGAATTGGGCACATTAATATTAAAATCTGTATTGATCAGTATAAAATATCAAGATGAACTAGGGCAAGGAGTAGGAAGAAAATTGGGACAAGATTATGGAGTACTAGTGACTCTATTTATTATAGAAGCTGCACGGCTGTTTATTGGCAGGAAAGGAAGTCTTAGTGAAAGAGGTAATTTATGCCTTTTGATTGATCAATTAGTTACCCTATTTAAAAACTCCAATAGGATCTCATCAAAAGCGTCAAAAGCCACATAGAAACCAATAAATATTTATCAATATATTGCTTAATATACAAAAAAGTAACTTTTGTATTATTATTTATAAAACTTCAAAATTATTTTGGTTACTAATTATAATTTTTGTTCACAGATATACCAGTAATGTTTTCAGTATTACTAACGGTTCCTTCGATAGTGGGTGTGCTGTATCTACTTATTTGGCAAGTAGTTGTTTTAAGAATTGAGTATATCTGGTGCACTCTCATGTTATCTCTGCAAACATTAGAGTTTATATTTGCGTCCATGTTTATAGTTACAATGTGTCGGGGGCCTTCATATGACTAAAATGGAATTTTGATACCTGTATTAGGACCAGTTTAGGGTAGTCATTCCTTAGAAACTGGCAACTTTTATATAAACTTAGCTTGCAATGAAATTATTTTTTGAAAGTCACCAATGGCATAATATGAAATTATTAACCAAAAATATTATTAACCCAGTGTGGTGCTATTGTAACCAAATTTATTATTTAGGATTGTTTAGAACTATAAAAACCTTGTTTGATAGTACTGCTATAAAATGCAAAACACTTCTAACTAGTCAAGCTAGGCAGCAGCTTATTCTTGTATATTCTATAAATCACTACTGATGTAGCGGACATTAAAACAGCTTTTGTTCCTAAAGTAACTAATGGCTTTGCACAAAATGTGTGTTATGAATCTTATTATCTTATCTAAAGTTATTTTTAAGATGTAAGTATTATACTTATATACTGTACAATATATCTTATTTAAAAAATGTTAACCAAAGATTATACTTTAGTATTAATATAATATTTAAGAGGATTGTGTGTTATAAAATTATAATTGACTATAAAGTTTATGATGATTTTTGCCTCTTAGGCTTGTGCAAATCGGCAGATTATTAAATTGGACACTTTTCAGGATGTGACTAGCCTACCACACCTTAATCTGACGGTTTCAAGTATTTCTACCTTATCAAAACATTTTTTAAATATTTTAATTGGCTTCCCTAGACGCGCCCCTTTATATAGAAGACTTATATTGTGGTGAAAGTACTCAATAGAGTGCAAGGTAACCTTTTTTATGTTAATCTGCCGCGCTCGAGTAACTACAGAAAATCCCCTCTTGGGCTCCCCTACTATAAAGACAGATCTTTTAAATGAAAGCACACAAGCGATTTAGTGTAACATATTTATTTATACAAAATTTTACACTATTGTAAGTCTAGCTTGCCTATTATTTTGTACCTCTCTAACAGTTGAGTAGTTTTTATAAATGAACTACTGAAGCCTGATTAAAAGAAATGCTTTAGAAATTTTAAACCTAATCTTTTTGATCATGATTTAGATTGGCTATTAGAGCAATGTGAACTAATAAAAAATGAAAGTCATATTTACTGTGAAAATGTAGATATATTTTCATTGTTTTGACTGCCAATTTAAAATGTGATGGTTATAGTATCCAGTCTGTAAAAACAAGTGATCCCAAGTGGCCTTTTAAAATACAATATTGAATATTTTATCATTGTGAATCTTCCATTGTGCATTAGTACTACTAAGATTTACAAATTTTAAAATTGTTTATTCAAATGTACCCAGTTAGAAACTAGGATTATATTTATATGTAAAGATTTGTGTATTCATATTGTGAAATGTTATTAAAATATATTCTAGTCATGAACAGTAAGTTTTATTTACAACTATTTAATATTATTGTAAAAACACTTGCAGTTTTATTTCTCCATTATTTGATACAGAATAAGTATTTTATTAAGGCACTTTATATTCAGCTTGTAAATATAGTGGCATTCTACCTTTAGCCAGTTTTTGTCTTTTGTGAACTCGCAGTTCATGGCGCATTAGAGCTTTTCTTGAACCATACTTATTACCACAAAGTTTGCATTCAAATTCCTTAATACCACTGTGTTCAGAGACAAAATGAATGTTCATATCATGTTTTGTATAAAAGCATCTAGCACATGCAATACATTTAAATGATTTTTGTTTGCTATGAGTAAGAAAATGTCTATTTAAATTACTTCTAGTCAAAAATCTTGAATTACATTTCTCACACTCAAATGGCTTCTGTCCTGTATGTCTATGCATATGAATTTTCAAAGATTCCAGGGACCGACCCCTATAAGGGCATCTTTTGCACTGAAAAGGCAAATCATTAGTATGTAATTGAAGATGTCTTGTAAGATTATCTTTACGGTACAATTTTCCACATACATCACATATTAAATGAGAGGTAGAACGATGTGATGCCAAATGCTTTTCATACAGTTGGGCGGTAAATAACCCGTAACAAACTCGACATTGAATGCGAACACTTCGATGCAGCTTTGAATTGTTATGGACCATTAACTCATTACAATTAAGGAAATCTGTATTACAACTAGCATATGAATACTTTGATTTTTCTTTATTGCTTTGGTCATAATTAGTAAAATTTTCACTCCGATTGCTTTCACATCTGTCCCATAAATCTTTTGACTGTAAGGGAAAGTCATTCAATGTCTTGGTATTTAATAATAAACTACTTGCCTGTGCTTTTTTTCGAAATAAAATTGCATTTTGTAACAGAGAATTACAACAATTGCACAAGTTTTTAGGAAAGTTATCTTCTTCATCGTCAGACAAATCGATACCTCCAAATAAATTAATATATTGTTTTAAATCTGATGATACTTCCAAAGAAATTGAAATCGAACCTTCATGTAAACATATTCTGCAGGTATTCTTATAAGATATATTTGAATCGAGCGCGTTAGAACAAGTCACTTCTGCCTTTTTATCTATGTTATTTTTATTGATTTTATTTCGTTTCCTTCGAAGTATTTTTAATTTAAAATAAGACGAAGCCATTTACGCGTTAAAGTTTAAACTTTATATATGTAGCAATATACTCTATGGTTTAAACTTTCAATGCCACTGCCCACCAGTATATATAAGTTACTTTATGCTGGCCACTGCATTATGACCACAGAACACTACTACTCTTAACTCTGACGAGAATATGACAATAATTTTGAATTGACACTTGACAGTATCTATTTAAATTTTTTTAAATCGTCCCTCAGCCCTCTGCACAGAGTACATTGGTATATACTAGCTAGACATGCGTAGGTCCGGATTGAAATAGTTCCCGAAACTATGTCCTAGGCCGGAACGATATCGTTCCAATCCGCGATGTCAATTGAAACAGGTTCACAGTTCCATATAGTTCCACATGTGCAGGAGTGAGATGGAGCGAGTAAACGAATATATTGGACCGATCACCGGAGCGACTGACTGAACTGAACGTAACCGACTCCTGCCGAACCTACCCGAGATATTAAATTTTAAGGTGCTTCCTCACAAGAGTTTAGTAAACATCTGTTAAGCCGCGTCCACATGCTGGGCGCTTGCCACAAGCACCGAGAATCTTAAACACGTGCCAAACACCGAACACAAACTAAATACATTAAATAATTAAATTAAAATAAAAAAGCCTTTCATTTCTTGCGCTTACTGTAAATGCTATTAAAACAATTTAAGAAAGTAGGTATTTATTAATTATTAATAAAATCCTTTTATATTCAGTTATATTATAATAATAGTATTAGATCTAATGTTATATTAATTATTATGTATATAAAGAATGTTTATTAATTCAAACTTTTTTCTTAATTTTTACAATACCTAATATGAATTAGAATTTATAATTAATAAAAATAATTACAATAAATAATTAAAAATTAAGATCAATATATATAATAAAATAATTCATAAGTTAAACAATCATTTACAATATTTTTATTTATTTGAAGTAGTTTTTTTTTAGTTTTTATTTTCCATTTTTAGTGTAGATATAGTAGGTACCTAGTACCAAAGTAAGAAGAGGTCAAATAATAAAAAAATATATTTATACGTGTCGAATTGAGAACCTTCTCCGTTTTTTCGTGGATTTAAAATGATTTCAGTTAAAAAATGTTAGGTATGTGATGTTATCTGCTGCACTGCTGTGTGGAAGCGCCATTATATCGCGTAGGTACTGTGTGTAAACTACTGTAGTGACTAGTGCGTGTGCGAGTATTCGCAACAATTATAATGTCATCTCTTACTATGCTATTACAATTAATAATGTGCCAACTTCACTGTGCGTTAAAGTCGATAATTCATTGATTAAATCTGATTTTCGTTTTGAACTTTTAAAACATTAATAATATATTTTTAAATTTTAATATTCTTTCACTTTTGACACAATATTTTTGTACTTTGTTGCGTTCGTCTAGATTCACATTGCGCGCGAAAGCACCGTAGTTTTTTTAAGGTTTGGATTTTTTTTTAAACCTTTTTTATTTCGTAATTTTTAGTTTTAAGTAAAAACTGAAATAGTTTTTGTAAAAAGTAGTAATTACAAAAAATACACTTTTTTATCCATATCTTCAAAACCACTGAACCGATTTTGATGAAATTCTTACTATTCCCTAAGTTAAAATAAATGTAAGCAAATAAAAAGGCATCATCACGTCGTTCGGAATAGTAGTTTCGGCGAAATGCGTGGACAAACATACATACACACAAACAAACAAACAAACAAACAAACAAACATACATACATACATACATACATACATCTATACACCTATAAAATTTTGTATATTTGCTTCGAAGCCCTAATATATCAAATTATGTTAATATCTTGCAGTTCTAATAATATTATATGCATACGTGTCGAATTGATAACCCCCTTTTTTTTGAAGTCGGTCAATTAAAACTATATCTCCCGCTATGCTGTCCTCGGGAACCGATGACAGTGATAACCTGTTAAAATCGGAACGATCGGATCGGGTGAACTATCGGAACTAGATAGTTCCGCGAACATGTTTCGTGAACATAGTTCCTTTATGGAAAGGAACTATTCCATGTTCAATCCACTCCAGGACCTAGTTTGCGCATCTCTGATACTAGCCCTCTGAGCTCCGAGTTCCGACTGAGGTTAGGGAATAGGGATGCGAAATGTCGGTTTTTTATATCTATCGTAATAAGTACAAAAAAAGTACGGTGTTATGGTAAATGATATCTATAATTTTATGTAATTATAATTATATAAGTACATAAATATGAAGTGTAATAATTAACATATAAATAAAAACTATAATAATTACCTATAATATAAAAAATCCGACTGTGTAAAAAGCGAACAGTCGGGGGCATACATGTAGCAAGATTCGTAACAAGCATACCTACTGTATAAATAAGCATATTATTCAAAAATGTAGTTTTTGTAATCGCCGCATAAATGCCTTCATTTTGATACCCACAATAAGATTGGGCGGAATAAAAAAATCATTAAAATTATCGCCTATCTAGTACTGAATGTTATAATTTTAATATACCGTTGTTTTCACGTTACCAAGTTGTGAACTTAACAAGGTAAAAAATTCTGTATTACAACTTAAAATTCATTCTTTTAAGTAGGTTCAGCCGTTAAGAAGTTACGAGGGAATATAGGATTGGGTGCTCATACATACAGATCAAATACATAACCATCCTTTGGATTTTGCCACTTGTACTAAATTGGGTAAAAGTAGACTAAAATAGGGTTTAACAATTTCTTTGTATGGGATGGGGTAAGTGTTTAGTATGGGCAATGGGTATATGCTGCTGCTGCTGCAATAAAAAACACTGTTCAAAGGGAATGGTCATGTCAATTATTACACATATTACATAATTTTATTATGATCTTGAGATGAATTGTAAGAAAATCTTAATTTCTCTCTTTTATGTACTCTTCTTTGATGATTCATCATAGCATTTCTGTAACCAAATGTTCTTCCACAAATATTGCATACATGACTTTTCATTCCTAGATGTTCAACTTCATAATGTCTTTGTAGTTTTAATTTTGTATGAAAAGCTTTATCACAATTATTGCACTTATGTTGAGGTTCTTTATGCTTTAATAGTACATGACTGTTAAGATTACCTTTAAAAAGGAACCTGGCTGGGCATTCAGTGCACATGTATCTATATTCACGAGTATGAGTTCTCATGTGACTTTTGAGGCGCTCAGCATATCTTCCCTTAAAGGGGCATAAATTACATTTGTAAGGATAATCTGTACGGTGACGAAGCCTATGATTGTGATAGCCAACTCTTAGTCTAAATGTTTTGCCACATATATCACACACATATTTGTCATGATCCGGATCATGCATTGTCATGTGTATCTTATAATAGGATTTTCTTATAATCCTTTTACATGTCGGGCATTGTATTTTCGTGTCATTTTTAATATTTTTATCATAAACTTTTTGAATTAATGTATTATTTCTTTTTTTACTATTAGAAGAATTATGTGTTAAGATTACTAAGTTGTCATCACGACATTTATTTTCCTGTAGTTTCAAATGTTTTTGTAATAATTGATCTGATTGTATTGCTATTTTCCTAAACATAATGGCGTGTCTGATAAATTGATAACAAATATTGCATAACTTTTTTGGGAATATATCGTCTTGCTTGATATCAATGCTGGTAAAAATCTTTAAAGCTTGGATTATTTCCAAAGTATTTTCACTATCGTGGATAGACAATGACCCATCTCGAAGACAAATTCTACACTTAGAATTTTTCCCTTCAAATAATCCTTCTGCACTTTCTTTATTGTGACTGTAGTATTCGTGTATATCAACAGGACTTTTGTTTTTCGTAAGCTTCGTCATATAGTAAGAAGTCACCATTTTTTACAGGTCCAGTAGATAAAGATATGGTAGATATTGTAATGTTTTCTGTTTTGTTTATTTAAAATATTGCTAAAATGTCAATGTCATTTATTAAGTGACACTGACAGCTTTATTTAACTGTCACAAATGTAATTAGGTACCAATTTTATGAGTGCGTTCACTGTAATAATACTACCTATAATAAATAAATGGGGCCAATGTTCGTAGTGCAAAAAACTTAGCTCTAGCCATCATAGGAAAGGCAATCTACTTACATGCTTGTTATATACGTCTAGAGAGATATGTTAGTAAATAAAAGAAAAAAGATTGTTTGGTTTGGTTTTATTACAATCATTAAATAACGGCATGGCAATCTAAATTTCTAATTAATAGTGTTTCTTCAAGATTATATTACTTGAAAAGTTAAAAATAGAATATTTATATGTTGTATGACTTTCAGCCTTCAGAAGATATAATATTTTCAAAAATAAGTACTTTTTCATAATTATACAATTTTTTAATATATTGTATTGCATATAATAAACTTATAGGAATACTATAATAACCTAAGGTACATTATTTAAGTTCCCCCCCAACGTGCGTTCACCTTGTCGTGATAGGGGGGACTCAGTAGTGCCCGGCAACCCAACCGAGCGCGAAGCCAAGAAACGCACTGGGAGGTGGCCCACTTCGGTGGGCGGTGAGAGGTGGCCCTCTTCGGAGGGCAGTGTACCATGCGGGTTGCTCCTGGTACTTCTCTGATAGCAGAGTGGACTGTGGAGCAACCCCGTGGTTGTTGTGGTCTGCTTCGGCAGACCTGCCGTCAGGGCGTCGTAGTTGAATGCGTAAGCGATCCTGCGACGCCCCATTAAGACGGGGGAAGGTTTTGTTGGGTTTTAGTGGGTAGTACCGGCTTTGCCGGTGAGTCCCATACCTCATGCGTAAATGCATTTCCCGTTAAAAAAAAAAGATACATTATTTAAGCACTAGGAGTCTCTATAATTTTATCTTCTGCTTGTAAATATGAAGGCATTCGTGAAAACATCATTTTTTCTCTTTTATGGACTCTTCTTTGATGCTTCATCATTGCATTTCTGTAGCCAAATGCATTCCCACATACATTGCAAACATGAGTTTTAATACCCAAATGATCCACTTCAAAATGTCTCTGAAGTGCTAATTTAGTGTGAAAAGCTCTTTTACAAGCATCACATTTATGTTCCTTTTCTTTATGCTTATTTAAAACATGGCTATTCAAATTGCTTTTAAATAAAAATCTAGCTGGACATTCTGTACACATGTATCTATAATCACCAGTATGTGTACGCATATGAGTTTTTAACAACTCTGCATATTTTCCCTTGTATGGGCAGAATTGACATTTAAAAGGAAAACCAGTTCCATGTCGGAGACTATGGTTATGATATGCACACCGCAACCTAAATGACTTTCCACAAATATCACAAACATACTTGTGATGATTTGGATCATGCATTGTTAAGTGCTCTTTATAGTATGATTTATTAACTACTTTATTACATATATAGCACTGCACTTTTGAAATTACCTTTAATGTACATCTTTTAGTTTCTTTTTTAGAGGTAATGGAAACTGGCCACGACTTCATAGATTCTTTAATATCTTTA
Source organism: Brenthis ino (assembly GCA_921882275.1). Lineage (NCBI taxonomy): Eukaryota > Metazoa > Arthropoda > Insecta > Lepidoptera > Nymphalidae > Brenthis > Brenthis ino. The sequence goes on from OV170222.1 coordinate 19,702,399, forward strand.
CAGTTATCTTGGTTGTCTGAAAATGAATCAATACTTTCTTCTTTAATAGGATTCTTTAAAATTTCTTCACTTAATTTAGCAACTTTTTGGAATAATATTGCACTTTTAACAAACTTGTAACAGATTCCACATAGATGTTTTGGTAATTCATCTTCTCTTTTGACCTCAATGTTACCAAAAAAAGATAATGTCTCCAAGATATCTGATGAGTCTTCATTTTCAAATATAGGAATCGAGCCCATTTTAAGGCATACTCTACACATCACACGATTTTTAATATGTTGTATTGTTTTAAAATTTGTTTCACATAAAGTATTATAATATTCATTAATATCAGTAGGTCTGTTACTTTTAGACATTTTCATAATATAATATGCAGTTACCATTTTTCTATTAACAACTTATTCTTCAATCTAATTTAAGTTGTTAATCTAACGGCCGTAAACAAAAATAAAAGTAAATTATTATATCTGTATTGGAATTCAATGAAAATAATTAAATTGGCTTTTGATATAAATAATACCTTAATAACGTAAAATATTTAAATATTATTTTATGTATGTATAGGCTTATTCAATTCAATTATTTTGTTCAGTGGCTGCATGAATGCCAATAGTAATTTGTAATGTTTTATTACAATAATAAAACAATTTACAATTTATAAGCAATTGGATTCCCACAAATCGATTTGATGACAGATGTTCGTTTGACGTTTCTATGACTTTGACCTGACATGACATCATGTGGTTATGCACAGATTAAAACTTTTGAAAAACTTGAAAAAATATGTATAAACTCAATAAAATATTAACTATATAATGCCTTATTATGTGGTAATTTATATTAAAGTTAACTGCAATACTGAAATTTTAAAGAACGACCTTAAGTTTAGTTTGAATACGAATTTCCGCCTGCTTCTTTTGTGATCATTTTTTTTTAGTTTCTTTGAAATAAGTTCCTAGTTTTTATGTATTGCTGGAGAGCTAAAAAAACAGTAATGTTTTTAAAATAACCTGCAAGCCAAGTTTCATGACGTTTTTTTAAGGCAATTTTGTGGAAAAATATCTCAAAAAAATATTGAAATATTATAGTTTTTCATCTCGCATTTTTAAATTTGGACCGATAATTGTTGTTTTAATATTTATAAATGACCAGTGTTTGATCGTTTTCATAAATCGCAAGAAAAAATGAGATTTAAATCGATACTTTTTTTTGTAAATTTTTGATGTTGCATTTTTTACTTATTTTGAAAAAAGCTAATAAAGCTCCTCCTAATGGCAATACGTCGATATACCAATGACCCTGTATTTTAACTTCACATAAATATTTTTCATTGGCTGAATAATCAACTTTAGGAATCATTTCTATATTAAATACTTTGTATGCTCCTCAAAATTATTATTTTCTGCAATTATTATTTTGCAAAACTTGCAAATAAACCATGCAACACTATAAAATATATTATTCAATTTTGACCACCTTCAAAAAAGAAGGAAGTTCTCAAATCTAGGACATATTTTTTGTGTATGTAAGACAAAAAACATGTAAATATGGTATTAATTTCATAAATTCTTTCATAAATGAATAAATTAAATCGATTCAAGGCTTGTTACATGTAAATATCAAGAAAATATCCAGGTTTTTAACTAAGAATAACTTTTCGTTACAGCATTGTGGTCGCCTTATAAGCGTTCGCGCATCGTTTATAACATTCAGTTGCTAATTTGTATTTTCGAACGACAAGTCAAGACAAACAATAATGAAGTCTGAGTAGTAAACACGGGTATAAAATTATCACCTCCAGGTAATTTTTTTAAAAATTAATTAAAATTCTACGAAATCTATTATTAACTGACACGCCGGCGTGTCTGCGGTCGTGGAGGGATTAATAATAGCATATTAATTTAAAGCAATTTAATATATTTATTAAATAGAAAAACAAAAGTTTCCTATACACATAATTAAGATAATCACAGACAAAATATTAACTAATTCACTGTTTATCTTTTGTTTTACAATTCTCAATAGTTTTGGCCAAAATTGAATACGATTTGCATTATTCTAATACACAATATATGTCAATTGATCTCAAAACATTAATTATTTATAAACTTAACAATAAAAAATAAATAATTATAAATATTGATCAATCATTGAAAATCATTAGAACGTTTTGTACCATTTAAGCATTAGTTGTATAATAATAATTACAAATACTGAACGTTTATTTATATAATAGAAAATTTAGAAAAAACATGAAGTGGTAAACATTTTTTACAGATATACATATGTAGATGAAAATTAAGAAAATAAGAATTTTGAACTGAATTTAAATTATAATTTAATTTCAATACGTTTTGAGATTTTCGTTGAAATCGAAGCAAATCTATATTAGCCGATATTTTTAACAACAAACACTGCTATTTTTCTATCACATGTACAAAGCTGTTACAAATCTCAAAAGTTCATAACAACACTAGCGTGGAACAGCTAATGATTAACATCCTTGGATACATTTTCATTACTTTTATTCTAAAAGGAAGTGTATTGGATATTATCATTTTTAAACATCAACAATAAATTTAAGATATATTAAATATAATATAAAATAAAAAAATATTAATTGCTGAGCATAAGCGTATGTTTCAGACTAAAGAATTATATAGACGGAGTTTGTCAAATTAAATTTCTGTAGAAAATTGTAGCGTGTTTGGCTGTTATGCCACTATTCTCGATTTTGTTAGACAGATCGTTTACTCTCTTTAAAGAAAAAAATAAATTTAAAGGAAATATCAAATAGGCTAACTTGGGTCGTGTGGAAAAGAGTTTAGGTTAGGTTTTTTTGTTGAGTCGATTTTGCAGCGCTCGTACGCTAAAATTATTCATTTTACAAAAAAGGTATTACATATCTCTTATATCTTTAGTTTTATTTATTATATAACTATTTTGGTAGTTAAATACGTAGGAAAGGAGATATTGTCAAAAAACTGTTTTTAGGCGCCATTTTTCCAATATGGCGGCGCGAGCGGCAAAGTTTTTCAATCACCAATTTCCAAAACTCTCAGAAAAATTTCCAGGTAAACCTACCAAAATGACTAGCTGACCGGCTATTATTACTCAGTACAGTAATACCTCGACTTACGCTACCCCGTTTTACGTGAATTCGGAGTTACGCGGTTTTTCTTTTTGACGGCCGCGCGCATCAGCTCTCCCACTCCACCATGTTAGTGTTCCGTTTACGAAAGGTTCGAGCGTGGAATTCTGCATGGAATTGTTTGACGTACGCAGTGCGTTTTATTGATAACATCTAATTATGTCATCCAAAAGAACAAAAAATAACAATTTGTGAATTGGCAAACAAATTTTACCTACCGGAATCAAGCATCAAAACGGATCGGCCGTCAACGGACGTCAAAACTTAACTCGTCAGGCGACGTTGTTAGAATATATGAAGCCTTCGACATCGAAATAACTTTGTTTTACGTTGATTTATTCATAAAAATATTAATTCTTTTATTATTAAACATACTTTATATGTATTTATATGCAAAGTTCGACTTACGCGAATTCGACTTACACGGTTATCGCTCGGTCCCACCTATCGCGTAAGTCCGGGGTATTACTGTATACAAATTGTCATTTCAAAACATTATTATTTGGCTTCATGATTAGTTCTATGACACTCTGTCTATATTGTTCCTTAGTCTGACTCCTATAGCTATGGGCTCACCATCAATTTAGGACATAACTTGATAGATAATAAATTATCATGGAAATGGACAAATACGAAAAAGAGGCGAAATAAGCATTCCTATATCAACAGATTGTTAAGGAAATCATATTAACAAAATATTTTTAAATGTTTACAAAAAACGCACAGATAATGTTAACTATCTTAGTATTAAATTGGTTCATATTTTTGCATTATTAACTGTATACGTGTCGAAAAGGGGTTTAAATATGTCACTAGTAATAATAATTATAGATTTTGTGTACATTTTTAAAAGCACAATAAACTACGTTCTATAAATATATTAGTAATAATATACTTATATGATAAATTACTGTTTGAGTAGGACAGGTATATTTTTGTGAGAGATACATAGTTAAAGTTAAAGAGATGAGTATGTCCTGTTATGCAAATTTTGGAAGTCTAAACTTTTATTATGGACTGATTATAGTGGTTATATTATCTATACATACAGATAAAATATCGCACTCGAAAAAAAACCGTTTTACTATATGCATAGGAAATTATATACGGTACTTAAAAGGAAAACACAATTTTAACATTGTTGTCTGTCTGTTCCGGCTAATCTTCGAAACGGGTGGACTGATTTTGACGGGACTATCACTGGCAGATAGCTGATGTTATAAGGAGTAACTTAGGCAACTTTTATTTTCGAAAAAGAATTAGGGTTCCGCTCAAAAAACGTACCTAGTTGCTTATATAACTCATTTTTAGATACTGACAGATTAAAAATTTAGTCATTTACTTACATACAAAGGTTTAGAACGGGAATAACAGGGCATCTTCATTATTAAACATTGAAATACATTTAATAAATATTTGTCTTTTGAATACTATATGAAAAAAGGCAATATTTTATATTAAAAATAACATACAATTTATTTATATGAAAAACATTGATGACAACAACCCGTCGTCTCAGTGCTTGTTTGTCCAAACGACCAATTTACCGAAAGAATTATATGATATTAAATACACATTTTAAAATCCATTATTTTTAAAAAAACCGAAAATATGTATTTTATCTATATATGAATATAATATGTAAATATATAAATCTTTTAAAAAAAACTTTGTTTTTAAAATATAGGAAAAAACTCTACTGAAAAGTACAACAATATTGATCGTTTGAATGAATAAGCACTAATTTGAACCGTCACTATTTTATTTCAGGGTTTCTTATAGAGTGGTAATTTTTGCTTTATATTAGATAAAGACAAGAACAGCTTTTATCTCACGTTGGTATTGATTAGTAAATACATACTATATTATGTTGTTGTTGCAAGAGTATATTTGTATTGTAATAAATAATGTGTGCTAAGTTTAATAAATAAGTTTCAATTCACAAAAGTGTTCATTCACTAATTATTAGAATAACTTGAAAAATCATTAAATATAATGAATTACATACTCCGATACGTTAATTCTAATAAATTAGGGTATACACATATAGATCGTTACGATACATAGATAAGTTTAAATTAATAGAGTAATTTTTCTATATAATACTGGATTTTGCGACAGTTAATGAGGTAATACCCAATAATTGATCCTTTTTTTTTAAATAGGAATACAATTTGTAGGCCGACTTTTAGTCATAAATTTAAAAAAAACTTAAAATGACATTAAAAGAGTGAATGAAAAGTTCATATAAGAAAGTCGGTCGACAAAATGTCTGAAAATTTAGTATAGCTAAGTATTTTTTAAGAACATGTTACGTGAATTAATAAAATCAAGTGCAATTCATATTTATCAATACTTTTAAATTATTATATTATTATAGAGTAAATACCGAATAAGGAATGTTGTTGCACTAAAGCTTTTTATTAAACTCGATCGACCCTGCCAAATCTTTGTCAATAACATACTAAATCGTTTAACGAAATTAAAACATACTAGATAATATAAATTATAAATTAACTTTGCTTTATTTCGTGTCATCTGTTTTTCTCTTATATATTACTAAAAGATCTACATGTTTGGTATAGAGGTAAAATTCACTAAGTGAAATTATTAAAAAAATGACTGACATAACTTAGTATCTGCTGAGAGACAGAATACAAATTAGAATTAAAACGAAAATATTTAGATACAAACTTTAAATAGATACTTGAAACTAGCTTAATTAAAAAAAAAATTCGTGTGTGCTATGATGCAATTGATATACATAAACATACATTCATTTTTCATGGAACGTTAAAGATATGTTTAATTTTATACATATAATAAAATTGTTACTAAGCCGAATCTGTACATTAAATATTTATTGATAAATCTTATTGAAATAAACATTATTGTCGATACAGAGGCCGAATCTATAGTTTTTAGAATTTTTGTCTGTCTGTTACCGCATCCCAGAAAAACCACTGGAGAGATTTTGATGAATTTTGGTATGGTGATAGCTGGTTATCCGGGTCAACATATAGGATACTTTTTACCGCGGGAAAATATCTAATTTCTGAGAAAAAATTTAAAACTGTAATGTAAGAGTATACTAATATGTAAAAGAATTTGGTTTGTGGTCATCTGAACGCGGGCGGAGCCGCGGTCAATGCTAGTGTTATTATAAGAATACAATAACTATAAAAATATTAATTTCGAACTTACAAATTTTTACCTCTATACCGTACCAAAAACATGACAATCGCTAGAGTATTAACGGATTTAAATGTAGTTTGTTAATATTTTCTGAGATTTACGCGAAATTTGCGAAATTTTAAATAAACCTATTTTTTCGAATTTTTTCACGGATTTATTTTGATTTTTGGGCCCCGATGTTTCGAATGCTTTATTACGGCAATCATGGTCACGGGACTCTCCCGAAACAATAGTTTTATTTAAAATGCATTCTGTTAAATAATAAATATCTAATGTGTGTAATTCATCACAATGTATTATATTTAACGCGATCGCTAACGAGTATCGACAATTAAACATACCAACTACATAAACGCTATTTATATTTAGTACACGGAGATTATATTTGGCGATTGCACTGGCAATAATTGTTTAAAAAATTATTCAATGTGACAAATTAAAATAAAATCTTGTTCGAGATATATCGAGTTTTTTTTCTTTATATAAAACTATAGAGTAATAATTGTTTTATTTTTTATGTCATCATAACTTGTTACAATATTCTATGAAATAATTTAAATTTCTAAGCAAACTAACACGTAAACGGACATTACAGATTACATAACAATTTCTATACAAATTGGAATTCATTGTCAAATATTTCGAATTTCTAAATTAATTGGCTATCTCTAATATAGTTATAATAAGTATTCTAATAATTGAACTAAGCAAAGGAAACTGGCAACACTGCCTATACTTCACAAGCACTGATTATTTATAGTACTTTTACAAAAAAATTGGTATGACCGTAGAGAAGATTAGTTGAAGATAAGTTGTAAAAAAAAATATATAATTAATTAATTATACAAAAGTAGTTTTTAATTAATGCATTTTTTTTAAATAAAATAATATAAAAAAATACCTAAGAAATTTGATTATTCGGATTATTAAATATAATATTTAAAAAAAAACTATTCCCTACGGCCCTACTACTCCATTTAATACTTTTGGGAGATTATTTAATATTTTATAAATATAATGGAGGATACATGTAGGTAGTACATTACTGGTAACACTGGTTTGTTTGCGGTGGTTGATTTTGTACTAGCAACATTGTTTAGAGAGCGACGAGTCGAGTATTGCAATCCTGCCATTTCTCTTGTAATTTCTTATGCTCTTCATATTGCTGTTCAGATATCTGTTTCACCGATGGCGGAGCCTGGATTTAAATAATACATTTTTTTTATTTAAAATTTTAATAATATTAATCAAACTACTATTTTATAAATGTAAAAGTTTGTAAGGATGAATAGATCAACGGATAGGTCGACGGATCGATCGACGGATCAGCAACGGATTGACAGATAGGTCGCCGGATCGATCGACGGATAGTTCGACAGATCGGTCGGCGGATTGAACGACCGATCGGTCGGCGGATGGGTTTTTGTCTCAGGACGAACCCGACGCAAGCGAGGGAGAGTGCTAGTCTATCCATATACGCGGGATTGCGACCATAAACAAGTGACATAACACATAACCATAAACACAACACAAATTCTTACCTTTATCTTTCTTGGATCTAAGTTAGCACCCAATGTCTGGACGCCTTTAGCCAGCTTGGACAAAGGAGATAATACCATCTCCCTCGTAGCACTAGACATCGGGCTTGCTATGTTCTTCAACTGCCTTAGAGCAGACTCACTGTGTGATTGTGCTATATTTAATGTTATTTCGTGTTGCGAATTTGATCTGACATGAAAATTCACTCCTGGTACATTTTGGTCATCGAAATTTATGTATCCTGAACTTTGTGACAGTTTTTGTGAGAGCATCAAAGAATTCGGTGGGATCGGCTTAGAATTTTCCGATTCGACTTGTATTTCTGGCGTTATAGATTCGTTGAATGGGTTCCTTTTGGTGTTGTTACTTGGCGTTTTTAATGTCTGCTTGTCCGTTTGTACGGATGTGCTTGCTTCAACTACTTCTTCGTGGGGTTCAATTTTTGAGGAATATAATGGGTTTTGTACTAAATCGCAGTCATTTTCGTCTTTTCTTTGTTGATCGCCGATGTAGTGTTGCATGTGTTCAAAATTATCTAGTGTCGGTTCGAAAATGTTTGTTCTATTTTCGTCATCTGATGAGTAGTCGGAGCTCATGCCGTCTGAGAGACTACCTTTCTTTTTGGAATCTCCTTTATTTTGAGCTAAGGTGAATATTTTCTTAGTTCGCGAGGCGCTTTGGTCGAATTTCAGTTGGAGACTGGGTCTAGCTCTAGCGTTTAAAGAGTGGCTCAGTTTATTCAATTTACTGAATTGTTCCGTCATATTATTGAAGGCTTTCGAACCTGTAACAAAAATGTTTAGTAAACATTTTTTTTGTGGTAATTTAATATTATTATAGTACAAATATCAACAAATATTCTAAATAAAGTATAATATTTAACTCAGTACTTCCTAACTAATATATAACAGTTTAATTACATTGTAAGTACAACTACACCAAAATAACTCAACTTAAGATGGCTCTAGCAGCCATTAAAAATTAAATAATCAACTAAATTAAATTTATCAAGTTGACACATTATTTACTAAAGAAAACAATTGTCACACAATATTTAGGAAGTCACAAAAGTGTATTACATTAATTTTATAAAAAATACCTAATTACAGTTTATTGTTATACTTGTTCTTTCATAAAAAATAATATAGTTTTAACCATATAATTAAAAAAAAACGCACGTAAGAAGTTATACTTCTTTGGCGTAAGAGAACAAAATTAGCTAAAGATTTCATCTCGTATGTCACAAGTCACAAATCTCTGTTAATAAGTAACATTATAAATTATTGTTTGTAAATAATAAAATTATAAATGAATAAAAATAAATATATATTTACTATCTCCACTGATATAAAACACATGTTATAGATTTATGAATACTTGAGAAACTACTTTGAATATAGTTATGAGTTTTCACGCATTTCATGTCGCTTTTTGGCTGTCGGTGTGCGCGCCCATAGTAATCTTTTTCCAAACGACCCAAAAGAAGTATAACTTCAAAAATTTTACACTACAACGAAAAGTAAAAAACGGACATTTGAAATTACTTATATGTAATATTCTATGTAATACTCTACATACATATAAGCAGTAAACGAACAAATATTACAATTCGGGTGGAGGAATGCGGGTGAGGGGACAGAGGTTTACTTCGCGGCGCGAGACGGAGTATTTGATCTAGCACTGTGCTGGTTATTGATGTTCTAGTGCCACTGGAATCTGGTGTGATATTTTATAATACTTTAATAGATTTACGCAAATACTCTCGTGAGCAAAAAAGTCGACTCAGACGACACATCTGTAGTCGCAAGTCACTGGAAAAAAAACTGAAAGCAAATATATTTTTTTCATAGTAAAATCTTAAAGCTGCTAGTATTAGCTTCAAATGATATAAAATATTGTAAGGTTTATTGCTCACACAACCCAACAATATGTTGTGATCAGTAACCACCCTTTTTACGCTTGTTTACAATAGTGCTAATTAAGGGTTACTGACCCATATAAAAGGTTATCTACCTGACCCACACTTATCAGTTAGCCGTCAAACGTCAACCGATACACATCTCCGTTATCAACAATCAAGAATTCTACCTGAGAATGGACACAACAAGCGATTTAGCAGCTCAAGCGATCACCCTATTGCGACAAGGCCAGAGTCAGCGTGAAGTGGCACGTGCACTGAACATGAGCCAGTCTGCTGTTTCTAGATTTTAGCGTCGTTACCAGGAGACTGGTGGCTTTAATCGAAGACGCGGTTCCGGTAGAAAAAGGTGCACATCAGAGAGAGATGACCGATTTATTGTCAGCACATCGTTAAGAAATCGGGCCCTCACTGGCGTTCAAGTCCAACAAGAGCTCAGAGAAACGCGAGGAGTAGCTGTGAGTGGCTGGACAGTCAGAAGACGACTTAAGGCAGCTAGGCTTGAGCCAAAAAGGCCAGCTACTGGCCCCAAATTAACCCCAGACCACCGAGCAGCCCGCCTACGTTTTGCTAGAGAACACGTTGATTGGACTGACGAACAATGGAGCACCGTTCTCTTCTCAGACAAAAGTAGAGTGTGCTTGCATGGTAGTGATAGAAGAGGACGAGTCTACAGAAGACCTGGGGAAAGATACGCGCAGTGCTGTATCAAAGAAAATGTTGCTTTTGGAGGAGGTTCCTGGATGGTGTGGGCCGGCATTTCAAGCGAGGCAAAAACCGAGTTGGTTTTTATTGAAACTGGCGGTCAAATGGGAGGATTGACGGCGATCCGATACATCGAAGAGATTTTAGAGGATCACGTCGTTCCCTACGCCGGTTTCATTGGCGAAAACTTCGTCCTAATGCACGACAATGCCCGTCCACATATTGCAAGTCCCGTCCGGCAGTATTTACAGGAGGTCGCAATTGCCGCTATGGACTGGCCAGCGCGTAGCCCGGACTTAAATCCTATCGAGCATTTGTGGGATGATCTTAAAAGAAAAGTTCGGGCTAGAAATCCTGCACCAGACACGATGGCGGACCTCAAAGCAGCGCTAATCGACGAATGGAATAGCATCGAACAAGATCGAGTAAGGAAACTTATTTGATCCTTCATGGATCAAAAGCGATTGGAAGCTGTTATTAGGGCCAGGAGGGGCAACAGTAAATATTAAAAAAATAATTTTAATTAAATTATTGTTTTGACGAATTTTACGTGGTATTTTCTTTACCGTCAACCATCACTTTTTTATTGCTTAAGACTCCATCTCATTCAATATTTTTTCTTTACCAGAAAACATTTTTTAATAACAACATAGACCACTCATTTTAAAGCTAAAACAAAGAACTTTGAGATGTTAAAATCAGAAATATAATAAAAGCTTCCGATTTTTTGCTAGAGCTTTTTAACCGCAAGCGTGCGTCCTGAGTCGATTTTTTTGCTTACGAGTGTATTTCAAATTTTTTAAAAATATTTTTTTTGTTTTTTTTCGCGGTCTTCAAATCCTCTATAGCGATCTTAGCTACAAGAGAGATGAGGTAAACAAAAACGCGAGGAAATCCGAAAAAATAGGTTTATTTAAATTATTTCATTAAGGTGTCGGCCCACTACAACGTCTCATACCATGACCGCGCTTTCCTAAGAGAATGAATATTAATTGACATACTTTTTGATTATATTGAGTTGTCAAAATACAACAGCACGATTTGAAGCCACTAATAAGATAATTAAGGAACAATATGTCACCAGTTGCAACGCGCTCGCTTGGGAAACCGAGTGAAGCGGGTTCAAATCCCCGGGTCTCGCACCCCTGATATTTTCATGTGCGAATCATTTCCAACATGATTACCACTTGTCTTAACGGTGAAGGAAAGCATAGTGAGGAAACTTGCATGTCTGAGAGAACTTAACAAGTTGTCTGCAGACATGCTCAGTCCGCCCGCACTTGGCCAGCGTGGTGGACTATGGCCTGATCCCCCACGTACTGAAGGGAGGCCCACCCCCAGCAGTGGGACGTTAAAAAGGGCTGAACACATACATACATGTGACCAGTTACGGAGCACTCACCGACACTGCGTATGTCCGCCACGAGCTGCGTCTCGCTGACGTTGCGCGTGAGCGCGGGCAGGCGCGACAGGTCCACGTACAGCGAGGAGCGCGCGCCCGCGCCGCCCGCGCCCTGCCCCGGGTGCAGCTGCGGAGACACGGGAATTGTCTAATTGGACCATTATATTATTACTTTCTTCAGACAAGAAAAGTGTACTAAGCCACGAACCAAACATGCCTTTGCTAATAAGTTTTATATATTTTAGGAACTTTTTTGTACAACAAACTCAATAGAGTTTTGGATTTATATAGCACTAGCGACTGAGCCTCGCTTCGCTCGGATTCGTCCCTAGGTACGTTTAAATTTTTTTGAGCGAAACCCATTTTTTTTTCTAAAACAAAAGTAGCCAATGTTATTTCCTATAACATCAGCTATCTTCCAATGAAAGTCCCGTTAAAATCAGTCCAGCCGTTTCAGAGATCGTCCGGAACAAACAGACAAATGGACAAAAATTTTAAAAAATGTGTTTTTCTTATAAGTATCGTATATCATTTCATATGCATTAAGTAAAACACTGTTATTTTAACATTACAAACAGACACTTCAATTTTACGAACTTTCATACTTCATTTAATCTTTATTAACATACAATTGACATTTTAGACATCTTATAAGAAAAGCCATACTTAATCTAGCTGTATAATTCTAGGCTTATTAATGTCCGCCACGGGAAGATTTGATCCTAATGTGAATCAACTTTACATGACAGCAACCTCCCAACAAAGCTCATAATAATCAAAAGACTGATGGCAAATTATACCAGAAAAAATAAACTATCTATGTGTGTGAAAGGTAAATGGTCCAACGTTATTGGTCTGTTAGTTAATTTAGTATGAATTTTGTGGTCGATTCGTATCGACTACTGTGTGTTTTAGCAAAAAAAGTACATACAACCTATTTCAAGGTAGAAACGGCTGGCTACATATAAAAAAATATAATTATAATAAAAATTATATATGTATATATATTTTCAATATATTATTTACCTTTGATTTTTTTCTTTCCAGTTTAATTCCATCGTGGAAAGGTATAGGCGGTAGTTTGGCGACGTCGCGAGCCACAACAACGGATTCGCAAATAGAATGCAGTGATTCTGAAACACGTTCCAAATATTTTATATATCATATTATATAAATAAAAATAATTGATCAATTTTAATAAATTACATTATTAAAAATATTGGTTTGTTATTATGGAGCGTAGAAAATGCACAAAAAATTAGCAATTTTGAAGTTAGTATGCTATTTTGTTATATAGGGAATTAAAGTCTTATTTTTTTTTTAATAGTGTGTGTTGTGGTTGTGGATTTGTCACTTATTTATGCAGCAGTGAAATAACGGTCTAAGAACAATTTTGCATTATGTTTTTATTTTTGTAGATGATGAATTCCTGTGATGAATGATGGGATATATGTATTATATATAACAAAAACTAGAGCGTAAAAAAATGACTAAGATTTTTTGAGTAACCAAGCTGTTTAAAATGTTTATACATAATATAGAGTAAGAACGAGTACTAGAAAAAAGAAATAAAAACTAAAAATACTAAAATAAACTGAATAAAAAATATATTTTAAATCTATTACAAAATTAAAATCTAAAAAATATAAAAGAAACTTACCAATCATCTCATCCTTAGTATTTATAACAACCGCCATGTTGTTAAAGAAACGCAGTGAAGTGGACCGGAACATATGGAAGTAGCCGGCCTCGTTATTGTACGTGTAGTTTATTCTTATACAGTGTACAGGCTCTGTGTTACTTTTACGTCCCACGCTGAAAATCTGAAATGTCCCTTTATATTATTACTATCAGCATTATTCTAGGGTATAATCTATACTAATATTATAAAAGTGGCAGAGTTTGTTTGTTTGAACGCGCTAATCTCAGGAACTACTAATCCGATTTGAAAAATTCTTTTTGCATTAGATAGCCCGTGTATTATGGAAGGCTATAGGCTATATATCATCATGCTACAACCCAAAGGAGCGGAGCAGTGATCATAAATGTCAACAAATCGGGCAGACTTCCATACAATAATGTAAAACTTATGTTTAAAATATGTTTAAGTGTTTTAAGCTAAGAAACTATACCTTTTGCAGCCAGAGTTTTTTTTGTAGTTTAGCGCAATCAAAACCGCGAGTTCTCCTAGTTTCATAAAAATCTGTACAGCCATTTTAGCGGGAGTAACACATATACAAACGTACACGCACGAATGCACGTATACAAACATATAAACTTGTTAGTGGTTGTTTTGAAGGGTTCAGTAGCCATAGAGCAAAAACGGAACTCTTATAATAATTGACATCAACCTGTCCATACACTATTTAACTCGAAGACTGTTGGAGCTATGTTGTTGAAATATGTTAGCTAGATATTTTATGACCATTCTTAAAAAATATGCTATAAGAAAACCATTAAAAATTAAAAATATGAGTGGGGTATGGTGCATATAATATAAATGTAACTGAGAAGTGAATAAAAGTCCGTATAACGTAAAGACTTCATTATATTCAAAACTAATAATTACAAAAGAAACTAATAATAAAAACCGTAACTGTAGAGACCAGTGCCCAATTTCACAGAAGTGAACTCACTCAGGGACATTAAGTAGGGACATCAAGTATAAAACCATATATGTATTTAAACAAAATAGCTGAGGACTAGGATTTACAGTGCCCAGTTCCATCAGTCACATCAATCAAAAGTTTTAAGGACTGAAATATAATAAACAATTCTAAAAAATTTACCGTAGCACTTGTATCCAGGGTGCCTAATTCCACAGAAGTGACATCGGTAAGCGGTACTCGTTGCACCGACAGCAGGCGGTCGGACGTCTCGTCGTAGTCTGTTACGTAGTACGCTTCGCTAGTGAGTACTAGCACACTATCCATTTCCGTTTCTTGTGGGTCACCCGTGCTGGAAATTGTAAGAAAGATTTTTATACTAGGTGCCTGACAATAGCTCAGCCATACATATACACACACATTCTCATAGACACGCCCAGGCATACACAGGTGCACTAAAGCACAAACAAACGTACACGGTACACTGAAGAACAAACTGGCACACACAGGTACACTCGGGCACAAACAGATACACACAGGCACACTCAGATACACACAGACACAGACGCACTTTATTTATTTATTTATTATTAAGCACACTTACAATACACATGTTAAACAATTCAATACAATAATTAAAGTGAAAAAAAAAGAATCAGACATGCATATCAATAACAAGTGTACATAGCGTTTATAATGTTATGAAATTATTATAGTAATTGATAAAAAATACACTTTCAAATTTACAATACCAGTCGGTTATATATATATATATATATATATATATATATATATATATATATATATATATATATATATTGTGAATTTATAAATTAAAAAACCTATTGAAAATCAAACAATATCGACGGATTCACGGTCCGCTCCTGATACTATGTACATTCTAAGCTAAACTCACTGTGGATCAGCATCAATAAGTCCCCAAGACCCCAAAACCGGTTCTGTATCGACCAACAACTTCTTGCAGTCGTCGATTAGCGACTTAACGTGTTGCGCCATGGCCGCCGTGTCAGGAGCGGATTGATCCTGGAAATACAACGTTGAATAAAACTTAAATATTTTTACTAAAACTATTTTTTCGGATTATTTCGCGGATTTAATTTGATTTTTGGTTCCCGACGTTTCAAATGCTTTACAGCAATTATGGTCACAGGAGACTAAGGTTATAGACGTCTCGAAGGCGTTTTATACTTGTTACAGATATTGCCTACCTACTATTTTACAAAAATGACGTCGCGTACATCTAAGAAAGTATTAAATATTCTACTTTAATTATTTATTCAGTAACCAAACAGCTTTACAGAATTAATAAAGATTGCATATTGTATACAAGGAAGAGTTACAATAAGGCCAAAACTAGATTATACTATAAATAATATTAGTGAACAGCGCAAAACTTGGATGTTAAAATATACTTAGATAGACATTAGTCTTTAGGTTAATATATAATAATTTGTATTATATAGTATTATATGTCTTCCCTGTTTTTTAGTTGGAAATGGCTCGGGTATGTTATAAGGAATGATGATAATTGTGATGAATGTGCTAAAATTTAAAAGATTTTTGAAAGTACCAAGGCCTTTTTAATTTTATTTATCATTCTTTTAAAGTATCTTCTAAACTCAGTGTTTTTTTGTATTATTTAAAAATGTACCTTACTTTCTCGAATATAAGGTAGCTTATGACTCACTCGCATTCATAGACTATATACCTATCTTTATGCAAAAACATGCCAATTCTTTGCTCCGTTGCTTCATAAAAGAAGGAAAACAAAAAAAATCAAAACAATAAAATGCGTTATTTTTATAATATTTTGTTTTTAAATATAAATATCCTTCTACCGCAAAACCTATTTGTCACAATATAAATAAATATGTAAAATTAATGTATGATATAGAAAGTAAAGTCATTTTTCAGTCTAACCATTTACATTGTTGCCAACATATAAAACAATACTTACTACTAAATAAAACACAGAAGTTAGCATAAAAATTTATGCATGCGAAAAGAAATAAATGAAATAATTTATTTCAAAACATTAACATAAAAAAACACTATTTTAAAATATTTTAACTATTTGTCCTATATGCGTTCCTATACCATTGATCCGATTGTGATAAAACTCTGGTGGGCTATTCTGTATACGTTTTCTGTTTCTGGCGCAAAAAAAGAATTTTTCTTTGGACGAACAGAGGGTAGTTCTCGAGTAGTACATAGAAATCTCATCACTGACATCAGAGACAAATTCAAAATGTACTACTGTCATACTATAATCACTCTGACATTATAATGGGACGTAGTTATGCAAAATGGATTCAGCCCACAAAAACTGTTTTTTGCGTTACTGTCACAAATGGCACCTACATATCAACTTATATATAGAAAGTAGATAAAATACCCAATATTTAAGAAGAATTAAAAAAAAACTACGGTCTTGTTATTTTGATATACCAATTTTACTAAAACTCTTATTTTCTCAAAAGTAAGTTTTTGTGGTTGGATCTATTTTTCATAACCACTTCCAATTGCGAAAGCTAGTTGGTATGAACGGATTTGGAAGAAATTCAATACATATATCATTGATATATACACAAGATACACAATTAGAGGCTCAATAGTGTCCTCAAAAAGCAGCGCACTATAAGAACTTATGCGCTTTTTTCAAATCTCTTTTATTCATTGCATGTCGGATGACAAATTTAAAATTGTTGAAACACGTTGTTTCGTTTAAAAACTGCCTTATATGGTGCGTAAGGTCGAATTTGTATTTAGACAGTTATAATTTTGGATTTTTGAATTTAATTCATTGGTTTGACTTAGTTACTTACTTTTGGAAGAGATATTTGTTAGGAAATGTGTATATGTGTTTTGATATATTAATGATATACATATACTACGAATATGAATTTTATGATGTATTAAATTTTGCCAAAAACGTTGCTTATATATTAATAAAATATATTTATGATTTGTATAAAGTCGCAAGACATACGTGTACTACTACTAAATACTAAATAGCTACAACTCAAAAAAAAAGAAAGCTTTTTTAACTACATAATGAAAAAGAAAAAAGCTTTAACATGCACGCACTTGCACCATAAGCACCTTGACTGAAGTACATTTAGTGCAGTCCGGTACGATTAGTTGTTCGGGGATGGACCTAGATTCACCCGTCATCACGTCTATGGCAACTTGGCGGAGAGCGTCCTTGAAAGTTGATAGGTAATATCTGAAACAATTGTTTTTCTAACAATACATATTATCTATACTAATATTATAAAGAGGAAAGATTTTTTCCTTGTTTGTTTGTACCGAATAAGCTCCGAAACTACTAGACCGATTTGGATGAAATTTGATAAGATAGTTTGTAACTCTGAGAAAGCTATTGCATAGCTTCTATCGCGGGCCTTGAGCGTGGGGACCGAATCCAGAAATTCCGTAACGAAAAAAACCTGACACCCCCCACTCCGACCGGCACAGCGGTGATACTTTTTAGTTTTTCCATCTATCGATAAATACCAGAACTTTTAATGGCTTTTTGAAATATCACGCTTGTCTCTTTAGTTCAGCAACCCGCCTTTAGTATGGAAAACCTCTATATTTTGACCACCTTGTCAAATCTATGAGCGATCGCCTACTAAGATGGATTTTTATACTGCCATGCAGTATCCCAGGGTAATCAATTTATATATATTGGAGTAAATGGCCTTATGGCAATACTTACCAACTTCCTATTTGCCTCGTTGGTCTAATGGCTAACACTTATTAAGGTCCTGGGTTCGTGATCCGGGACAAGTCAATTATAGTTCTTGGATATATATGTTAAGATATAATTAAACAATTTAGATTTTTGGTTCACGGAGCTCATAACAGCTAAAAAGTTGGCATTGGAGAGACATACCTGTACCTAGGTCTGATTTCAGATCGCACCGCGAGTATCGAATTGTCGTCTCACTAGACTATGAGAGTGAAAGGATTGAAGAGTGCACATCTCCTAAGCAATTGGCTAGTCTTAATGAGATTTACCGCCGTAGCTATAATCGGTAAGAAAGGCGTCATTACGCTATGGCATTCTCTGGCCCGTTAACTGTTTCTGTGCTAACATCATTCTTGCGATGCTCTATTATGGAGTTAAAGGAGTACAAACCAATGTTTATTGGTTTCAATTGTTGTAAAATTAAAAAATAAGTAGAGCTGGAGTATTTATTTCAATTTAGTCTATATTAGTACAGTAGCAGGTTCCATCTTTGATTGTCAATGCTTTAACGGAGATCAGGTATTCGAATCCCATATAAGGCAAATATTTATTATTATTACTTATATTGACCATACAATTCACTAACTCGATGTATTCTGAGACAGTTTTTTAGATACAGTATTCTATAAACATATTCACATACTAGTGAAAAATAGGAAAAGTAAGTAAACTAAAAAGTACACACTAAGTAAACTAAAAAGTTACACTGTGAAACTCCATATAAAATGTATGAACAAAAGAAAATTGAAGAAGTATACTAAATTTTCAAAAAAAAAAAAAATTTTGTTTTGCGATATTGCATTAGTGTGTTAAGAATTCAAAAACAAAAAAGCAAAGCATTAGAATTTTCTTTGTTAAAGTATATAAGGTAAGGAAATATTTATAATTAATAGTAATCTATGATAAAACGGTGAGGAGGTCAAGATTAATACAAAAAAAAGGGAAACTAAGCTCGTCGTCGGAAACTTTAAAGTAAATATAATTTAAGTAAAAGCTTCTTTATTAGTAGATTAATAAAGATCAGAGCAAATCAATATATATATAGTATTTAAGTATAGTTTTTAAGGTTCAATTTTGTTTGACTTTTGGATCATTTTGATCATATAAATTATTTGCTTTGGTAATAAATTTAAATCTTTGAAGAATAGCCAATCGTATTAAGTAGCTAAATAATATAGGATATAGGTGGCTTCAAAGAAGTATTAGCAAGATATGTATTTTTCAACAAACAACTGACCTCCCCAATCCGTATGCTATTTCCGCCGATGCCATTTCATTTGTCAAATGGTGTCCAAAATAAGACGGCATTAATTCTAATTTCGGCCTTTCTGTATCCATATTTTCTATCACCATTAACGACGCAGTTTTTATATCTCTCCACAGATTATCTATTTCGTTTATGGTCGCCATATTGACAGGTTGACCGAGAGCGATGTCTATGGCGCATTGAGTTATGGCGTCGTTAAAATGACGAATGAGGAATCTGCAGCGAAAATTGTGTCGCATTGACTAATTCCGGAGTTTTTTTGAAGTGAAAACTTCTATAGTGAGGTTTGGATGCGGAGTAAATTCATTTTAGTCGTCATTGACATGGTCACGTGACGTGTTAACGCTAACACTCAGAGTGCCGATAGATGTCAAATCCAGATAAATGTAAATAGTTTTAATTTACACATTTTAATTTAAGATCAAACAATTAATTTAAATATCCAAAAATAACAACTGTTTGTTTATGGTTTCGAACACCTTGTTTTCGCAAAAAATTGCGATATATTTTTATTATATGGAACCAACATGTTTTACCTCGTCGGAAGGTTGTAGGTTCAATCTTGCAAAAGAAACGCGCATACTGACAGACAGAAACCCATAATATCTAATTAGTAATTATGTATTGCTATAGTTTATAATATTGCATGTTCACCTATTAGCAGAGGCCACGCCATCTTTCATCATTCCTGTTAGTTTTCTCTCTCCGGTCCGTGTATAATCACCCTGCAAAAAACGGATAAGAATACTGTTAGCGGACATTTGGATTATATTTCATTTAGTCCGATTAATTAGTCCCTACTTATTAAAAAAATATTCTTATTTGAAGAATTTTTTTTTATTTTTAATTTATCAATATTTTTTTATTTTCCCATGACTAGACATTTCAAATTTGAATAAAAATGGCGATTCATCTTAGCATGTTACAGTTTATTGGACAATGATTTATTTTCCTTATAACGTTGAACTATATTTTTGTATAAAGGCCTCGGTAGCCCAGTGGTAACGCGCTCGCTTGGGTAATCGAGTGAAGCGGGTTCAAATCCCGGGTCTCGTACCTCTGATATTTTCATGTGCGAACCATTTTCAAGAAGATTACCACTCGTCTTACGGTGAAGGAAAACGTCGTGAGGAAATTTGCATATCTAAGATAACCTAATAAGTTTTCGAAAGACATGTGAAGTCCGCCAACCCGCACTTTTTGATTAAGAAAATAATTAAAACTGTAAAAACAGACCTTTTGCAGGTGCAACGCAATGCCATTGGTCAGACCGAATGTTTTATCGCTACAAATTGAGTCGTCATTTCTCTGTGTACATCATACTGTGACGTCACGTCAAGAGCGCGAAATAGCGAGCGTTTAAAGCAGCCGTAACGGTATGATATTTTTAAAACAATTTTTTATACAAAATTTTAGTTTTTTGGGGCTGGATATTTTTTTTTACAATTATATAACGATGTAAGCTATTGTACAAAAAAACAATCATGCATTTTTCCAATTGGTACACATTTTATTTACGAGCACATACCTTCAAAGCTTTAGTCCCGGCGTACTGCCTGGAGACCAGGTCCCCGCTGTCCGCCCACATGGTGAGGAAGGCCTGCCGCAGCGAGGGCGGCAGCCCGCACCCGGGCGTGCCCAGCCCCAGCCTGCACAGTTGCAGTTCCAGCACGTACTTTGCTATCGCTGTCTGTGATGACGAAACAATTTGTAAGAAATCATCAATCATTAAAATCATTAAGGGCGACCGAATTACAAAATAATTGCGTCCATTTGATCTCTTTCTGTATTGTTATTAGTCATTACTAAAACTTTAATGATGTAAATAATATACAGGATATTCAAAAATTTGTTCTGTAAATCGTACACATCAGAAACACGATTAATTGATTAATGATCTCTAAAAAACAAAATAAACCCTTAGTGCGGTGTAAGTAATCCAAGGAAGTTCATCAGTTTTTTAATAATAACAAAAGTATACGTTTTCTATAACGTATACATTTTACATTTTCTAAATGTGTATTTGTTTTAATAATACGAACGAAACACCTAAATTCGCACGCGTTCCGTCCATCCTAGAATATATTTTATTATTCAAATATAATCAAGTATATTTGTTATTTCCTTAATTTTATCCTTAAAAGTTTAACAGGCACGTTAGATTTCACTTTTATTGTTCTATACGGTTTCTTTAAGTATATATGCAATGAAAACGATAAATAAATTTAATATAAGAGATAATTTATGTACTTATTGCAAAAAAAGGCAACTACAGTTTACTTGCCTATTTCTATAATAACAGACTAAAAAACTAGACTTATTTCAATTAATTTTCTTTATATGAGAGACAATGAATATTGTCACTTTTGAAACAAATATGCGAGTTAATTCAAATAGAAGTAAATCGAAAGTTAGTGCTTAGTATCGAATATAAAATTAAAGAAATAATCATTAATAAGAAGCGGTGTTCATATTGTGTCTTAAATCTCAGAAATTACGTTTGTTCTTATAATTTTTAGCCATAGTTTTTTTTAAAATAGCAATTTTAATACTACGTTTCCACGTTCTTAATTAAAACATTTTATATTTGTGTTATATTTTACACACATACATTTTTTTCATTTTCATTACATTTTTTTGATGTGAAACTTCTTTAGAATCGTTGTGATTTGAAACTCGGAAATGCGACATTAAAAAGAGACAAACACATATAGGATTAAGCCATCTATAAATATAATAAAATTCTAACTAAGTCGAAACTGTACAATAAATATTTTTTGGAAAATATTATCGAAATAGTCATTATTATTGATACTGAGGCCGAATTAATAGTTTTTAGAATTTTTGTCTGTCTGTCTGGGAACGCATCACGAAAAAAACCACTGGACAGGTTTTAATCAAATTTCATATGATGATAGCTGGTTATGCTGGCGAGAGAATGATATTATAATAACAAATAAGATGGCAATGTATTCTGCCATGTTGCCATGTTAACCATTGTTATTGTCTGACAAATATATAATATTATATTCTTTCCGTATATGATATTCTATAAATATATGATTGTAATATACCTAATATGCCTTATTTAATTATTTGAGATAGAATACATTACACAGGAAGTAAAAATAATAAAATTAATTACTGAATATATAATGAATATTTATGTCAAATAAAATGTACAATTATCCTACTCCTGATAATATTCATCTCATTCTCTCGTAGGTTACTTTTCTGAAGTGTCACTTCTACCATGTGTGAATTGCACACACACGCACTTTTTTTTCATGCATTCATCTTGTACTTAATTGATTCCCACGGGAAAACTCAATAAATGATTGTGTCGAGTCGTCCTTAAAAATGTACATGGCTAACGCTGACTAAACCCTAAGAGATACATCAAAACAATGTACTAGAAAATTGTACGTCTTAAAAACGTCTACAGAAAAGTTCGCAAGTCCGCAACAGTATATATCTATCTCCAAAGGTACAATAAATATTTTATCCATTTAAAACCTAGGAACATCGAACCCTAGTATATAGTAAAGAATCAACAAAATACTAACCTGAACAACATTAGTGCGGTCCAAACAATCAATACAGTTGACTCTAAAAACGCCATTCTGAGTGCATATAAGTCCTCGATCGTCCCTCCAACAGAATCTCATCTCGCCAATCACATCGGCTATCGCGTTTATCAATATGCTGACGTTTTCATAATGCATGCCACGACTAAATATAAATAATACACATAGTCTGTATAAGCAAAGACATATAAGACTGTGATCAAATTTGCGAAATGGGTATCATGAATATGAGTTCAATTTCTTATAAGTCACAAATAGAAAAAAATCTAAGTTACTCTTTAAGCCTGTCACTAATAATATTGACAAAAATGAGCGAAATAGTTCAAAACAATGAAATTTTGGCATGAATTTATGATTCTACTAGAAACATCATTTTTGTTCTATTTAGAAACTATATTAAATAATAAATATTATTATACATTTAAATTTAGGTAGATAAATAAACTAACTTAATATTTTAAATATTAAGTAGAAGACGTATTCAGTAGTTAGCCAAAAAACACTTACCAATATTCATGGAAATCAAACGTAGCGTATATTATATCAGGACTGTTATATTTCAATACATGATTACTGTACGCTTCCCATATAATCCGCTCCCTGCCTTGTTGCTCTACAAGGTTCACTATACACACTTGCTTGTACATTGTGAGTTCTTCTTCAAAATGCTTCTTGAACGCTTCTTGAGATTCTTCTTCGGCTATTGGGAGAAAATATTAGTAATTCATGAGATAAGCACTAGTTTCTGTAAAGAAATGGAAACTATAGGGGCAATTATGACGATATTTGATAGTGTTCTGTGTATAATGTACATGTATGTATGTCCCTATGTCGGACATTGGAACAAAGTAAGTACATATTTATTTAAAACTATAGATATAGCAGGCAGCTACGACTCTCTAATTTTAAGATTTTGGGCCTCTCCATATCTATTATATAAAAATGAATCGCTGAATGTGTTGGTAAGCGTAAATCTCGAGAGAATATTCCTTAAAGTACGAGGATGGTTCTTACGATGAGAAAAATTTAAAAAATTCCCTGAAAAAGTCTAAACAACACTTTTCTATACTCCTATACAAAAGATTCGTAATAATACTTAAAAGTCAATTTGAACTTTAATACTATAACATAAAGTTTAAGTGTTAGTGGAGAGGTTCCGGGAAGGCAAAACATTGGTGGCAATTGAGTGACGTTAGAATCGTATAAATATTGATGTCAATATTTGTCAATATTATTAACGAAAAAAAGAAATTATATGGCTAACGCTGGCTAATAACTATTCATATCAATAAATTATATATATAAATATATATATATATATATATATATATATATATAATTTATTGTTATTTAAGGATTTTGGATGTCATGTTGTGGTTTAAATGTTTAATTTCATTTTCAGTTTTTGTGGTTTTTATGTAACTTTTGTCTAATACTTTCTGAGATTTACGCGAATATTTCACATTATAAATAAAACTATCTTTTCGAATTTACATGATGACCATGATTGCTGTAAACCATTCCACTTGCACCATTTCCACCATTGTAACCATCATAATAAATTCGGGGAAAAAACCGAAAAGATAGTTTTATTTATTTAATTTATCTTTTGTCTTTATTTTATTTACTTTATAATTGTTTGATTTTTCTCAATTGTATTGAAAAGTGTTCCGAAATAAAGATAAATTTAAATCATTAGACTGTGTAGTTAACGCGGATAAATAATTATATATATTTATGTACCTATATATTTGCTGGCACTGTCGATGTGTACAGTATTAAAGAAAGCATTACAAATCACAGGTATGATGTGCTACTGTTAGAATTGTACGTGTGATGTGTAAGCTTAAACGATAATACGAACGAAAAATGTGTTAATAAAAAAAGAAATATGGGTACTTTTTTAAAATATCGTTTTTTTGTCTTGAATTTAGAACATAAACCATGAGTTGTTTATAATTGACAACATTTCAGAAATATGAAGACCCTAAAATAAAAATACTGTTTCTTTATTTTCCTATTTTGAGTACAAATATATTTTTTTGGGATTTTTTTAATGCGTGGTTTTGGAGAAAAAAAAAATCTGAAAATATTGTGGTGACGTCACAAATAAGGTTGAATGAGATGATTGCCTTTGCCTACTAAAGATTAAGATGAAATTATTCGTCCAACGTCAGTGTCATATGTCATATGTGTCATTTCTGAATAATTGACGTTTGAATTTTGAATTCTTTCTCAAAATATGACAATCACAATAAAAAACAAAACGTTTAAGCTTTGAAACTTTTGTACACAGACAACTGACAAGGAAAGATTTTGTAATGCCAAAATGACATTAGTATATTTTTTTTGACGGATGAGAGAAAGGCAAAGGCAATATCGCTATTCAACCTAATTAATGACGTCATTTGTCGCTTACGTCTTTTTAGAATAAGACGAGTTTCAAAGTGGAAATTTTATATGAAAACGGCATCATTTCGAAAAAAGAAAAGATATGGGTCGACTCATTTTTGATCTAGTTTTAATTAAAATTATAACATAGGGATGTTGAAAAAATGAAATGTTGTCAATTAAGATATTTATTTTCGATCTGAATTACACTGTAAGAATATAAAATTCAATATATAAACACTAATCATAGTAGTTTTTAACAAAATTGCCGGAACATCCGACACGTTAAATATATGTATATTATATACGAGTTACATTAGAAATTACATAAAGATAAGCAAGTGTGTGGTGACGTCATTGTTCAGATAGATGTTTTAATATAAGTACGATTAAAGTGGTTTTATTTTATATTTTTATTGTCTTAAGTTATTGCCTACTAACTAAATAAGTCATTTATAAAAAAATCTTTTTTTCAGCCTTAAAAATTACTCAGAAATTCTAGCAAAGGGAACTCAGTAAATTTACACATTTCCAGTATACAGATTCGATTTCCGCATGTGTCCAAACCTTTTTCATACACAGGTATACCAAAATGATAAATTTTTGCTAATACTGAAAGACAAAGATACAAAGCTATTGTATAAAATGCATACATACTTCTATCAAGTCTCGGCGGTGGTCGGAACTTGTAATCGGGTTGACTCCAGAATATTGGCACCGATCCACGAACCTTTAACAAAAAAACGGTCATTGATATAAGAGATTGGAATGTAGGCCAAAAGGCACTTCAATTTTGATGAACTAGCCAAAAAAAAGTTAGCCATTTTACAATGTTTTAGATTTTTCTTTTATATTTCTATAAATATTCCTGCCTACGGTTTCGCATATATGTATAGATTTTGACTGATTTCAAAAAAAGAGTACGTATTTAAATGTAAGGTACCTCCATTATTTATTTATGTACCATAAAATATACCTTTCACAAAATAAAGGTACAGAATGTGGACAAAGGATAACTTAGGTATTTCTTTAAGAGGTTTCTTCCAGAAACTCTTCAGACAGAGATGTAACAAAATTAATTTAATTTTTTTTTATGCTTCTATACTAATTATAAACCATTTTTTTTAAAAAGTGGATTATAATTCTATGGTCGCCCCAAAATAAAGGTCAATTGAATCACCAAAATAAAAATGAACCGACTGCGTAAAAAGCAAACAAAAAAAAAGGAAAACAAGGTAACTAAAAAACAAATTATATAATATGCAGTCGGAAACATAATATTTGTAGCAAAACTCGCACCAAGTGTAGAACTTTTAATTACACACAGCCCTATATTTTACAATCCAACGATTCATAATTTGCCTACGTCATTTTATATAATAACAAGGGTTTACAAACAGCTGTCATCGTGTATAATGACGAATCGTATGATATCCTGCGACATACAACAACTTAAAACTTTATTTAATTTTAAGTAAAATATTAGATTATGTCATGCTCTGAAAAGCCGTTTAAATCACAAGCATTTTACAAACTCTTTATGACAATGTAATAAAATATCCACTACAGTTAAAAGTGTTACGAAATTTTATTAATTTCAATGTCTCTAACGAAAAACGAATTATATGACAAATGTTATTATTGTCTAAACATATAATAAAATACATAGTAACAAAGCGAAAGCTGTACTACTGAAGTATTAAAAAAATACTGTTACGTATTGTGTACACAATATACACCCCAAAATAATAGACATTAAAATTTTTGTATGTATGTCTCTTTGTCTGTATATCTGTGTAATGCACACAAAAAGTATTGAACCGATTTTAATTTTATGTACTGATAACTCATTTACTCGGGTCACCATTAGGGATACTTTTAACTGCAGGAAAATCTTTCATTTCTACGGGAAAACATAATAAATGGTTGAGTCGAGTCGTCCTTAAAATTTAACATAGCACTTGCTTAAGGCCTTAACTTTAACCTTAAGAGACAATCATAACAATGTACTAGAAAATTGTAGATCTTGAAAAGTCCTACAGAAAAATCCGCAATAGCATGTCTATCGTTTAAGGTACACTTGCAATAACTATTTCTGTACATATAATAAAATTGTAACTAAGCCAAATCTGCACATTAAATATTTTTTGGAAAACCGTATTGAAATAGACATTATTATCGATACAGAGGCCGAATCTATAGTTTTTAGAATTTTTGTCTCTGTCTGCGAAAGCATCACGAGAAAACCACTGGACAGATTGTGATGAAATTTGGTACGATGTTGGTTATCCGGGTCAACAAATAGGATACTTTTTACTGCGGGAAAATAATCTCATCTCTGAGAAATCTATACTAACCGTTAAAACCGTTAAAACGAACCCAAGCGGAGCGAGGGTGAGTCGCTATTATGTACATAAAATTTGAAATTGAGGCACATCATTTGAAAACTACTATATTAGGAACATATATGAAACCTTAATAAATTTACAAACGTGTAAATAATTAGCTCGCGTAAATGAAATATTTGAAAGATTTATATTTGAAGGCTACGAGATATTCTGCTAATTATGTATTTAACTCACGCGTGATGAGTAAGTAGGTCAGTCATACTATAATACCTATTTGATGTGTGATTATTTTTTTTAAATTAATATATTTTTAACAAGTATACATATACATATTTCACTAGCGACTCATCCTCGTTTCGCTCGGGTTCGTCCCTAGGTACGTTTTAACGGTTGGTATGAAATACAAACCTTTGAATTTCTCGGCTTCTCTGTACTATAATATGCATATATTATACATATAAACCTTCCTCTTGAATCTATTGCTGAAAACTGCATTAAAATCCGTTGAGTAGTTTAAAAGATCTAAGCGAACAGACTGCGGAAGCGACTTCATTTTATACTATGCAAAGATAAATAATATTTGTATAGGTATATGTATAAGAAAAAAATAAACTTGTTATTTATTGTAATTTTTGACCCATTAAAAAAAAAGATATTCTATTCGGATTTTTGTGGGTAATTGTGCTAGCAAACGAGAATTATACCTCTTAGGATGGAAACTTTCAAAGTAATTTTGAAGTTACCGTACCTTTTTCATTCAAAAATAATCACGTTTATTAGAAAAGTTACAAAAGAACAAAAACAAACAACAAACAAAATTTCATCATTAATTAAATACTTACTTGAACAAATGACGCCCTGTGAATGCTATCGGAACATATAATGGACACAATTTGTTCTGTCTCCACGTAGTTCGCAACTTTACCTCCTGACTCGATACCACGGCGATTGTATCTAAAAATATTGTATATTAAATTCTTGCTTCTCTCTAAGTCACAATCTATTAATGTATTAAAATTTCATCCAAATAGATCCGGCCGTAAGTAACAAACATACACAGGAAAAATTACGCATTTAAAATAATGGGGAAAACATTATTATTTATTACTATTGATTTCCTCCTTCACTTTCCACCATTAATTTGTTAAAATAATTTTAGGTAGGTGGTAAAGAGCATATAATGTTATATGATTGAGACATTATTTCTATACAACACAAATATTTGCTTTATGCAGAAACCGAACCTGCAACCTTCGGCAGTGTATGCACTGCTAGTTAGAAACATACAGTCTTAAACATAAAAAAATTATAAACAATTGTTTAACAAAACTATTTTTTGAAACTTTTTAATTTAAAAAAATTTTCATTATTTTGAAATGAATAAGTATTGTTCAAATGAATATTTAATAAAATGTAAGTTATAAAAATATCAATTGTTAATTAGAAAATTTTGAAATTTCTTATCTTTAATATATTTAGTTAATGAAGTTATATAATAAAATTATTAGAAAAAATATATAAAATTTAACTTACCTAGTCCCAGCTTGATATCTAGATCGTCTAGAAATAAGACCT
The DNA here is from genome assembly GCA_921882275.1 of Brenthis ino. NCBI lineage: Eukaryota > Metazoa > Arthropoda > Insecta > Lepidoptera > Nymphalidae > Brenthis > Brenthis ino. Next base: position 19,731,861 of record OV170222.1, read on the forward strand.
AATGTAAAAGTCTCATCACAGCTATTAACATTGGATAGTGACTCGGTGTTCAAAGGGTTCGCATCTGGAGGTTCTACTGCTATTTGTGACAGATGGACATATCCTTGTATAATTGGGAGTACCCACTGGTCACATTGTGGACTCTATTATAAAATTAAAAAAGTGGGGTGTATTTATAAATAATAATTTGTTGAAAAGAATAACATATAAAGCGTTTTTATTGACTTGTATTTATTAAATTAAATTCTGGATAATATTAGAAGTATAAATTAGATGTTAAGAGAATTAATTTAAAAAAGATACCAAGATTTATACAAGAAAAAAAATATTATGAAAGTTACTGAAACTCAAGGTAAATTATGCTGGCTTATATTTTAGATATTAAGTAATTGAAGTTACCTCAAGGGCAATAACATCCTTGAGCATATGTTTATTCCAGAAGAATCTATCATCCACATACTTCCACCATCTTGTTATATCAGTAATGGGTTTTCCTGTTCCTTCCTCTGTTTCTAAAACTTTTTCAATCTCATATTGTCTTTGTAAGCTGTTTGTAATGTCAAGTGTTCTTGAATAATAGAAACTGTCTGAATCATCAAATATCTTATGTAGCTCATCAGTTAAACGCTTTTCAAATCGTTCAGCTACTTTGGGATCTCTTTGCTTTTTAACAGTTTGTTTAACCTATGAAATTAATAAGCATTATGTAATTGTAAAATGTAAGACATATTTTATTTAACAATGTCAATCATATATTGTCACTTATATCTTAATTTTTTTCTTTTGTTAATCTCTGTATAAAAAATAGTATATAATTTGATACTTACAACTTTTAACATATTACAGCCATGTATTGAGTATGATAAAAGAAATAGAAAGGAAGAAACATGTACTGTAACATGGATAAAAAAAAGAGCATAGACCTTTTCATTTATAAAAGAAAATTACCTGAGTGGCTGCTTGTTGTGTAGTTGTTTTAATAGTATTACTAACATTTTTAACTGCCCCAACTGTTTTATTCAAGAAAGCAGAATTTTCAAACAGTCTTGCACCCATTTTTTTATTACCACATTTGTTAACCATAGTTGCTGAGGACCCGTGTTTCGTACAAGGGCATAGCTCTAATTCCTGATTTGTTGCACCCATGTTCAAAAAGCATATCGATTTGATTTTGTATATAGTATGGTGAAAATAGATTTGGCCAACAGGCACACTTTCTTTTATTATCATTAATCGTGGTTCGTAAATGTTCGTATGCTCCACTTTTCCTATTATACCTTCTGTAATGCCCAAACACTCTATGTCTTCTATATCTGATAAATCCCATGCTATAAATAAAAAGGGTTTATTACATAAAATATAATAAACAAATCTCTAATTTGTTATCATTCAAAAGCCCTTATTTTCATGAAGAACCTTTTACAGCACGTACCTGATCGGACTGAAAATGCACCAGTAAGTCGATTCCACCAAAGACTTGATTCATTTCTTACAAATATATAGTATAATTCAGACCTGAATAATTCCATTTTTTTATTTTTTATTTCAGATACACAGTCTTTTCATATAATTTCATGATGTTTATTGTTATTGTAATTTGTATTGTATGATAATTTGACGTTTTTCAGATGGATGGGGGAGGGGCGGACATGTTCGCTGATGATTGGCAAATTAAAACTGTTTCATTTTACGTAGGAAGTTATCAATTCCATATTATTGATTAGCGCCAAGCCAAGACTCAACAAGTAGGTAAATATGACATAATCTAAATCATAATTGTTCTACAATTGAGTAATATAATTTAGTTTTTAGGATTTACTTATTTAATATAATTAAATTTAGGATTAATTTTGAAAATTTTAATTTTCATTAAAATTAAAACTTGTTTATTTGAAAGCTATTAAGCGATTCGTGTAACGGAACGATAACGACGCGGTCCGGTATTGCTGTCATGTTGGCAATAGTAAATTGACATAATTCAACTTCCGGTTACAATAAATGCATAATTTAGCTAAACTATGATTGTATTTCCTCAATAACTGCGCCAGTTTTGTGTTAAAAATGGATTGGCAATTAACATGTCGAGTATGCTTGGAAACAGGGGACATGGTTTCCCTTTTTGATTGGGACGAAAATAACGAACAACTTGGCGACAAGTACACCTATTGCTGCGGCGTGGAGGTACGAAAAATTACCACTGCAAATGGTTGCGATGGCCACCCTATAATTTTTTCTTACATTAATGTTGCTATAATATTGTTTTATTTGTGGTGAATTTGTTATTTTTTGCTGACATCCCAGAAATTCTTTAATTTCGGAAGTAGTATTAGATTAGATATTGTCAATAATTTGTTTTTAATTCAGGTGACCAAAAATGATTCTTTACCGACGCTAATATGTTTGAATTGTGTGGATCGCTTAACATACGCGTGTCAGTTCAAGCAACAGTGTCTATCTTCCAACGAAACACTAAGAGAATGTCTTGATGAATTTTTGAAGACTTCAGCTGCAGTATCGGCCAATAAAAGTGATGAAGGTAATTTTACATTAAAGTTATCTTAATTACCGGTGCGCAGTAAACAACACAATCTCGCACGCATAACTTCATTGATATCCTATAAGTTTCCTATTGAAGAATTAAGTATATAAAAAAGTAATATAATACTATTACAAATAGGACATTTTGTATATCATTTTGAATTCAATCATTCAAACATTTTTTGTCAATTTCTTTATTATACTATGAAATTTCAATAGTACTTTACTAAATATTTTCACAACCCATTGGTACATATACATTTAATAATAGCAATTAAAGGAGACAAAATTAGTAATCTTAATTTACATTTTATTTATTACACATTTTGTTTAATTATATACATTTCCAGGTAATGAAACTGAAACAATTACAATCAAACAAGAGAATGGTCTTCTCTTACAATATGAACTGCCGGTGGAGCATGATCCAGAAGCTAAGTGGACGAGAACACTTATCAAAACACCAAATAGTGCTGTTGTTACAAAGGCTCCTGGAAGAAGAAAGAGAGGGCGGCCAAGAAAATATCCCAATGAACAGGGACAGATTGGTGAGTTTATCATTTAGATTGATTTATCTATGCTATATGAGTATGTTGAAATGACTGAATAAAATATATGTGATAAAAAAGTCAATTAACACTTTTTTTAACTGTATGGATATATCTAACCTTAGTAAAATAATAATAAGTAAAAAAACTTAGAAAAATAAAAATATTCATTTTAAGGAAGGCTATAAATTATGTTTGTTATTTTAATAAACATAAACTGATTATAATCTATTATCGTAGATTTGTCACCATACCAACGTAAGAAACCAAAGTCTGAAAATAAAGAACCAGAAGCATTGACAACTTTATTGGCATCAGGGTCTTTAGACTTGAAGCAAGAGCCCGATGATGAAGAACAAGATCAGTTTGAAACAGAAGGTGGGTTTTATCTAAAAGTACTCAGCTGAAAGTTTATTTTAATGTCATAGTAACTGAACATATATCCCAGATTTTTTAATCAGGCAAGATAATTGGTTAATTTCTTTGGATAATTGAATTTTAAAAGGTTTTTCTGTAATTAATGATTTGTAAATATTTGTTTTGCACCCTTCTTCCTAATGCACAATTTTTTCTGCACTTAGGCAATTCTGGCGATTAAGCTAGAAGCTTGTGCTATTTTATATTTTATTTTTTGTACTTTAAGGTGTTCCAGTAAATAGCACTTTGCACCTATAAGTATTGCTCTAATAATATATAGTAGTCATTATTTTTTATTTTATTTTTATTATATCTTTTAACTTATTTAGTTTTACATGACTTTTACATAGAGGTGATTTTTGTTACTTCTATTCTAATATATCAAGTGGTTCTAATTTAATTTTACTTATTACTAATACATTATATTAAGTGATTCACACATGTATAGGTCTGAGAAAAGTAAGGGAGAGTCTTTAATATTAACACTACTGTTCGTATATAAAATAACTATAGGTGTTTAATTTAAGCTTAAGTAGCCTACATACATATTAAAGATCATAAACTGTCTGTGTAATAAATTTAATCCAAATCCTTACAGCCATTCATTACAGAGTTAGACAGCCATTTTAGACTAACAAATATACACACACCTTCACAAACACACATACAAACATTTACACTTATAAATTATTTTATAAGTGTATTTTGTATAATTATATATGTTATATTAGTAGTATATTCTGAAAGTTCTATAAAGTTTGAAATACCTTTGAAATATTACAGAATTGGATACGGGTGATGATCCTGACTTTATACCAGGAGGGGATGAACCCGATTCTGATGTTGAATCTAAGCAAGAGGTTAGTAGCCTATATGTTATACTTAGGTTAGATAAGTAAGCTAATTGTAATAATTATTGACCAAACTACAAAAAATTATGCTGTGGGGATCTCATAAAGTGATTTTCTATTTCTACTATCTTTAGTATAGTAGAATGTGTGCTATAATTTCTGGTGGCACCAGTTGGTGCCACTGGCGACTAAGGTCCTATCATTGTCGTTGAAATGGCATTTGCTAGTGCGGCAGGTCAATAAATGTATAATAATAATAATAATTGTTAGGGCGAAAACAGTTCAATCAGGATTTTAAATAATGAATTATACGCAAATAAATAAAATATTGACTTTTTGGTAACTCTTCTTATAAAGGAATAAGATTTATTGTACCGTACCATGTCTGCCATAATTATTCAGGAATGGCACAATCTTTACTAGTATCTTAAATAATTAGTGAAAATCGGCGATGAAAAGCTCGCAAACTGCACATTTCTAGAGACGTCACTCTACACTAGCGTCCTCTCGCTGCAAATTCAAACGGTTGCCCTCATTGCATTCACACAAGAGCTTAATTTATTTTTAATATGAACTTCAATGTATTCAATTTCACGTCTTTTCCCATTATTTGCGTCTAAATATTTTATGCAAAAGAAACATCAAACATTACTATGACACTTGGTTGGCTGTTTAGTATAGGTCTTAAATGTTTTTAGGAATAAAAGTTATTATTGTTGATTTATAAAATAAAGCATTTGGGCATATTCATTTTTTCTTTTTTTTTTTGTTTGTTAACAATATTTGATTGTGACAAGATTACATTATCATGCACAAGAAAAAAATTTTTTTTAAGAATTTTACTATATAAGCTCAATTAATTTGAAATTTAAGGAAGGGTTTCAATATGGCCTTATTTCCACCCCCTTATAACGGAACTAATTATGTCATATGATTGGATTTTTTTACATATTCTGTAAGTATAGTGTCTGCCTGATGATGTGAAAAACTGCAATAAATACTATTCGTGAGAAAGTTTGGCGTCTCACAAGTTCAAATTGAAAATATTTTATTCAGCATTAAATTATTACAATTTTTTACTGAAAGTCATGAGTCTACTACCAGTTCGGAAAGAAAAAGCCCCACAGCTGAGAAGAACTAGCTAAAGAAACTCAGCGGAACTAATCTTAACAAATAGTATTAATTATATAACATTTAATAAATATTATATAATATACATGTTGTGCATAAAAAGAAATTGTTTTGTTCAATACAATGCTGTTTTTTTTTTTTAAAATGATTAATTAGCAACTGTAACTATTAAAAATTAAGTGATGTCTATTGGTAATAGACATCAGTAGCGGAAAAAGACAAATGAACAAAAGTTTGATCAAAATTCGTGATTTATTAATTTAAACCTTTGTACAATTAATCACAAATGTTCATTTTGAAAAGAAGTCCATAATTTTCTGTGAGCGACTTCCGAGTATTATTGTCTAACAATTTTCGATAGTGGTGAGATCTGAGAAGAAATCATCACTTGTGTTGGTTCTAAAGGCGTAGAAGCGTAGGGTAGAAAGAGATCTCCTTGCCTAGCTCAATTAGTCGATGGTAAAATGCGAAAATATTTAGCGACATTTTTTTTAATTGTCCAACGTCCAGAGCTTGAATCACACGCATTTATTTCACTTATATTACTTCACTTATACTACTTATGGAAGGAAACTTGTTCTTTCTTGAAATCATTTTGATACTTAAAATCGGTCGAGCGGTTTTAAAAAAAGTCAACAGTAAACATATTTTTTAAATAAATTCTTTATTCGAATATGTTATTAACAGAAACCAATTTAACGTTTGAAAGAAAACTAGACTGCGAACTCACTCACATCTCATTCATGTAAACAATCGTGAATCGATAGGTCTGTGCATGAAAAACTCGTCAATAATTTGACGAGAGAGTAGATGAGCCCAAACTTCAAATTATGGAATGTTGGCTGGCAAGATATAATTCATTCAACTTCATATTACCGAGGCGACCAGTTAATATTGATTTTAATAAATTTATTCAGTGTTTTTCAAGGGACCGGTGGAAAAATTTCAAATTATCTGTAGATTTAAAATAACGAGTTTCAAATTATCCGAGTGTCGACTGTATTGTTAAGAGGGCACCGAGCTTTTTATTTTAGTAGGACAACAGCGGACAGGGGGGGGGGGTTGCTAGAATGGACGAGACGCGTGCGAATTTAGGTATTTCCTTCGTATTATTTAAACAAATACACGTTTTTAAAAAGTGTAAAGTGTATACGATATAGAAAACGTATAGTTTTGTTATTATCAAAATTCCTTGATTTTTTTACGCCGCACTAAGGGTTGGTTTATTTTGTTTTTTATAGATCATTTTGGATTTTTTTTTCTATCGAGGAAACTACAAGTAATCGTGTTTCTAAAGTGTACTATTTATTGAATAAATCCTTAAATATCCCACATATTTATTGCATAATTAATATTTTAATATTAACAACACAGCAAGGGATCAAACGAACGCAATTAGATATTTTGTAATTGCCTCGGTGCACCCTTAACATTGTACACGTCTACAATAAAAAGCAAACCTTTTTAAGTGAAATAATAATTTCTCCTTCGCGTGTACATACTTACATATGATATTGCAGAGAGAAGAAATTCGTTATTTCTACTTTGTAAAGGTTTGTTTTTTTTTTGTTTCAGATGATAAAAACTCGTAGTAAAAAAAATATTTCGTCTTCCGGTACTCGTAAGTACGGATCTAGTTACACTGAAGAGAGCCTACAAAAAGCTTTAGATCATATAAAAAATTACAGAATCTCGCAAAGACAAGCGTCTAAGTTCTATGGTATTCCTCGTAGCACGTTACAGTACAAACTTAAACGGATGCATTTAAAGTCCAGCAATTAAAATAGAAAGCGTCTTTTGATATACATACATATTATATGCCTAAGTGGAAAACGAGATGAAATCATCAAATTAAGAATTAACATGGAAAACGTGCCGTCTAGTAAGATTTAGTTTCCTCCAGGGTTTAATGATGATCCTAAAAAAAAGATAATGTGTTTAGAAGACGATGTAGAAATCCCACATAATTTATAATGCAAAATATAAGAAGTCTAATTACAATTGAATGTCCTTTGGGTACAAAAATAACAGTGACACGGACTGCGTGGATAAATACAGAGGCTTTTGGAGGATTGTATCGAATACTAGCTATATCTTAATATTAAAGAGATAAGCAGATTGTCATAGGAGACACTTTATGTTTCCACATATCAACAAAATGTCTTCAGCGCAGAAAATAAAGTTAAATCCTTAAGGGGGGCACCGAGTCAATTACGAAATAATTGCGTTCGTTTGATCCCTTGCTGTATTGTTATTACTAAAACTTTAATTATGCAAATAATATGTACGATATTTAAGGATTTATTCTATAAATCGTACACTTTAGGAACGATTACATGTACTTTCCTCGATAGAAAAAAAATAATCAAAAATAATCTCTAAAAAACAAAATAAACCCTTCGTGCGGCGTAAATAATTCAAGGAAGTTCATCAGGTTTTTAATAATAACAAAACTATACGTTTTCTATAACGTATACATTTTACATTTTCAAAATGTGTATTTGTTTTAATAATACGAAGGAAATATCTAAATTCGCACGCGTTCCGTCCATCCTAGCCGCACCACTAAAATAAAAAGCTCGGTGCCCTCTAAGTTCTAATTCCGTTCGCATATTGCAACTCCTAGATATGCTATAAATGATTTAAATCGGTATTGGCGAACGGTACTACGAATTTGATGTTATAGTGAAAGTGAATTTTTAGTTATTATTATACGTTTGCGACACTCTAAATTAAGCCAAAGATATGAGCACAAAGACAGTGTCTCAAAAAGTCATAGCTGGCATCAAGTTTGTGGACTCATAGATTGTGAAGTTGTTTTAGAAAAAAAAACGTGTGTGTGTACTTATGTACGCACGTAAGAATTTATACTTCTTTGACGTAACAGAGCAAAAATAGCTAAAAATTTCATCCCGTACGTTACAACTCTCTGTTTGTAAAAGGAATGCAGCTAACTTAATCATGTCGCTTTTTGGCTGTCGGTGTGCGCGCGCATAGTAAAAATTTTACTCTCATATTTTTTTCCAAAGCCAAAAGAAGTATAACTTAAAAAATTAAGAAGTCGAAAAAAATTATGTCGAATGTTGAGCACAATAACGCATATAGAAGATTCATAAGCGCTACAAAACGAAGGCTTTTATTGATTTTTATCGTGTTTTGATACTATCAGATTTTAGTGTACAGAGTGAAGTTATTTAACATAAAGTTCCTAGTGATGTAAATATTAGATTACTAAAATAAAAGTTTTTATCTCTAGAAATAAATTATATGTACATTTTAAAATAATAATATGAAATCTATATTAATTGGTATATTTTTTGTTACACTATAGAGTTTTTGTACATAGTGTTGCCAAATCTTTAATATTACAATTGAGAGTATTTTTTAATTATTACAAAAATATTGTTTTCAGAATTAAAATATTTTTTTCTTATATAATATGTAGTTTCATTGATTTCTGAATTAGCTTTTGTTACACCGACATGAATTAAGTAATATATTCCGTGAATATGTTATATTGAATAAATAGTATTTTGTTTAGCATTAGCTGACCCGTCAGACGATGTCCTGTTTCAATTTCAATAAATTTGGTACTATCTTTAAGGTCATATAAAATTGTATAAGAAAGATAAATTTTTTATTTCTTTTAAAATTTCCCGTTTTTACGGGTAATTTATCTATTTTTTTTCTAGATGTACTTTATGTTGTAATTCAAATTTGAGTTTAAATTGTGTATGTATAAGAATAAATAACTCTTCCTTAGCTTCATATAACTGTTCTTTACATTTAAACGAAGTCATTACACTGTAAAAGAGACAGAACGTTAAAAACTTCTTCTTAGATTAACCAATCTTTAATGTATGTATATAAATAACATGAAAAAAATATTTTCCTTATAGGTAGTCCAACCAAGGAAACGTGGAAGGCCTCGGAAAACAACCGAAGATATTCTAAAACCCAAAGACGAAGACAGTGAAGATGTGCTGCTAAAAGAAACTATAATGGCCTTCTCAGAGCCGATACCGGATCACATCTTAAATCCAAAGCCAAGGAAAAAACGTACACAGCCAAGAAAGAAATATGTGTACGAGAAGACGTAAGTTAATATTTAAATATAACTAACTAACTTTTAATATAACTAACTAACTTTTGGAGGTTGAATATCCAAAAACCTTATCTTGGCAGATCGATGGTGGCGAATCGAGTAATAAGTTATCTTTTCATAAAAAGTTTGAATCGGTTCAGTAGTTCAGTACCTTTTGTGTGAAACGAACACATACATACAGACAAACAAACAAAAAATTTCTATAACTATTATTTTGGGTTTTGTATTCTGTACACAATATGTTACAGTCATTGTTCTGAAAAGAATATTTCATGTAAAGATTTTGCTAAATTATTATATTATATAGTATATGGATTATTGTAAATGTAATATATGTGATATATATAATGACCTAAACTAGATATCACTAATATTCCATGGAAACTATACTCGGATGTACTGGAATAACAGACTAATAAAAAACAAATATGTAAATACCTTTTCCCATCTAGGTATACATAGTGAAGAGTAACTGTTGAATTTCTCGCCGGGCGCCGGCTCTCAGCAAAACTGCTGTCCGAGCCGGTGGTAGCTTCCTCACGGACGCTTACATTAAATTGACGATTCAAAAGCACTTGTAATAAGTCTCATGGAATAAAGTTTATTTCATTTGATATATGTATATATTTGTCATTTAATAAACTGATATTTCTTTATAGACACGTTTGTGAGACGTGCGGCGCGTCTTTTACGTCGAATGCGTCTTTACAAGCACACATACGCCGGCATTTGGGCATCAAACCATTTGTATGCAGGTTGGTTTTTTTACATTTTTTTTTGTAGTAAAAAAATATTGATTAATTTAAATGTAATGGGAGTTATATTAATTTTTAAATTTGCATAATTTTTTGAGATGAAAAACGTGATGTTTAGAAGCATGGGTGCGGGTGATTTAACATATCTGTTTTTTTCTAATCTATATAATATTTTAAATGTATTTTTCTAATTTTATTCGTGACACCTGCGCCCATTTAGAGGCAACAATCGAAATCGCACGACATCTGTTAAATCACCCTCACTCAGTTTTATATACATAATTTCAGTTTTCTTAAGTGGGAGAATTAATTCATGATTATTTTTCTAAATACATTATTGTCTTTATAAAGTAAAAATAATACTACGAAATGTCGATTTGTATGAAGCAGTTAGTTAGACCGCTCGCCATTTTTATTTTTTACTAAACTTGTGGCGCACAAAATTTATATGAATAGAATATATAAATTAAAAAAATACTAGCATTTTAATGCCCTAAAGTGTTCCTTCCATCTGTGAGATATTTAAAGGAAATAAGTACATTTAAATACTTTAATTATATTTATAATCTCATAGTACTAGTATAAGCAAAAAAAAATGACAACGTCATAACAAAATTTATTGTGTGATCATAATTTATATCACAATATATACGAAAATTACAATAAAACTTTGAGTTATAGTATAAAAAAATATTTAAAAAAAAGCAAGCATTCCCAAGCATTCCCAAAGCATTCCCAAGGAGGGTTGACGTTAGACAGGCGGCCGGTCGTAAAACTTTTGCTAAATTCTATCAGCAGTACAGAAGATGTACTGCGCCGACCCCAAGTGATTGGGAAATGGGTAGGTAGAAGAAGATAGTACTAGTATAAGCAATCTTTACCAAAAAATATCTGGGAAATTTGACATCCTAGAGCGCTAGAATGCTCATATTTTTACTAATTTTAATGCCATATAACCATACATACCAATGTCATTGTGCGTTGCTATATTAAAAAAAAAATGGCGGCGGCTAATGTCAATTTCAAAAGTCAGTCTCCATAGAAAAATATTCGATGTTCTAAGCCATTTTATTTATATGTGCGTAGTGTCTGCGGTTACGCGTGCGTTCTAAACATGGAGTTGCGTCGGCACATGATGCGTCACACCGGTGTCCGTCCGTACAAATGTCGGGTGTGCGATCGACGTTTCGGCGACTTTGGCAGTCGACAGAAACACGAAAGGCGAGTTTTATATAAAATTGTTTAAAATTACACCATTTTGAAGGTTTTTTTTGGGCAACTCAGTCGGGTGAAATATTGGGTACTTACGTGCGGTTTCGACTCTTGCCTCAAAGGTTAGTGTTATGTGGTAGTAATGTGTTATTAAAGTAGGGTATAGGTAGCTCTCTTTATTTACTTCCTTTCGATTTTTAATTCGCTCCTTAAACTTCGTTGTTTCATTTCGCTAGATTCTTACTTAATTTCCGAAACAAATTGCCAAATATGATAGTTTTTAACGAATCTAAATCTAACTCAAACGGAGTGTCCATAATGTATTAGCTAAATAGCTATACATAAATCCACTTTATTTACACTTTTATTTCGCCACAAAAATTTAATTTTTACTTACTACTGTAATTTATTTTACATATAATATATTCACAACTTTCAAAGCACATTACGTCCATAAAATATCCTATGAAAAATCAAGTACTATTTGTACATATAAAATGTATATCAGTGTATGCGGTTTCGCATGCGTGATGAAGGAAGCCCTCAAGCGTCACATGTTGCGTCATACTGGAGAGAAACCGTATAAATGTCAAGTGTGCGAGAGACGCTTTGCGGACTATGGGACGAGGCAGAAGCATGAGAGGTATATATACATATAATCTATATATTATAATACCATGTAACTACATTGGTGGTGTATAGTGGCTAGTATTTACAGCTGCTCTGGTTATTGAGTTTTTTCTGTTAAGTCTCAATAACAGAATGGATTAAGTTGATGGTGTTTCACTTCTGTAAAAAGGTAGAGTACGTGTCGCGTCTGACATGCTCCTGATGTCGCTCCACGAGTGTCGAAATGTCGCCCCATGGGAGTGTGAGTGTGATGGGGATAGCGTACATTATGCACCAGGGATTCCCAAACTATTTTGATCAAGATGTACGAACTTGTGCAAGCTTTATAGGCTTAGTTTTTTAAAAGTACAACAATGATACTTCCTACTAAAATAATAGTCTTTAAAACAAGTTGGTACACGTAACACAACTCATACAGTATCTTTGAACGTTTCAAATAAGAACTTGTGTTCATTAATAGGAGTCGATTATTAGACTTCGTCGACCCCCAAAATCAGTTTTCGTTTATGTCGACACCTGGAAAACCGATACCGACCACTTTGGGAGTCCCTGCTAGTATAATGTCTCGTGCAGTTGGCTAGTCTCAGTGAAATTTACTATCGTGGCCGAATTTTGTCACGAAGACATTATAATACCAACTGAAATGGTGGGGATGGAATGGAGGGAGGGTGGTCGACGACATATGTGGGGTAAGTATTCAGACTAATTGTAATTGCGCAAGTGTTTCGGTGTATGTAATGACTTATTAGGTTTGTTCGAATATCTGATTCTCATTATTGTTCGTGTTTTTTAAGATGAAATTAACTATAAGAAAAAAAGTTATGATTAATTTATTTTTGTTTAACGCTGTTAAAGTTGACTACCTTTGAAAAAAACCGCGATATATTTTAAGAGTGACATTAAAAAGCATTATCGACTCATCGACCAATCTCCTTCGTGTCTTTGTCAACTGGCTTTGAAGCCATTAACAATACAATCAAAATTGAATTGAAATTTAATGGAGAGAAATAAATATGAATGTCATTGACATATTATGTATATTAATATTCGATTTACATTTCCAGATTGCACATGGGCCTTCGCCCCTACCAGTGCTCCCTCTGCGGCAAGGCGTTTACGTACTCGTACGTGCTCGCTAACCACATGTTGACTCACACTGGCGAGAAGAAATATTCGTAAGTATTCTTCTTAGAAAATAAATCTCTCTCTAAATAAATATAGACGGGACCCGCCAAAATAAATGTCAAAGTCATAAGTAATAATGGCGTTTTTTTATTATTTTTTTAATTTTTCCATACAGATCGTTTACTTTCTTTAAAAAATAAGGCCAATTTTGTAAGTCATAAATAAAATGTATAATTAAATTAATGTTATAAATTATTGAGTTGGGTTGCATTGCGGTTCCGCTTTCGGTTTTAGTTATTAGCTGTCTCACAGGCCCTTTTCGTTTCGGCAGAAAGTCCATGATAGATTATTTTTTACAGAACGTGTTATTTTGGTGGACATTTATTCATTTAAACATTGTTCTTCGCATTATTTCATTTGGTATAGTTATATATGTATTAGTTTTATATGGTAAATTTATGCAAAGGATGGAGATGGAGAGAGGAATTTTGTGTAATTATAGTGCAATAAAATTTTATATTGTTTGGCCAAGTGGAAGTCGGACTCTAACCGCTTTTTAATAAAGGCTCCTATTTAATTGCTATATAAATAACTTAATTACATTACACATGCGTGTGAGTCTAGCTTCCACTGAACCAATTTTTTGACATATACAGGATGGAACAACTCAAAAGAAACGTTTCTTTACTTTTGAAAATAATAATAACTGCATATTTTTTTTAAATGCTTACCTGAACCGGGAATCGAACCAAATAAAAATGCAAAAAAGGACACCGCCACTTCACTATTTTATTGAATTAATCGATAGGGTTTATGGGAAGGATAAAATCTCTCGAACAAATATTGCGTCTTAAAATTGAAGAAAGCGATGAAATCTTACAAATTATACATATGACTCTTACATCGTTGAAGAAACGCACAGGACATGGAAAAAAGTGTCTATAACACCGAAAATATTAAGTTACCGATTAAGTTTTTATTAATTTATCGATTTGCTCCTGTATATTAATTATTATATATATATATATATATATATATATATATATATATATATATTATTTCTACAGTTGTACTCCATGCAATAAGAAATTCACAAAGGCCCACCATCTCAAATACCACAACAAGGTCCACCACAAAGAGGTCTACATCCAGCAGCAGTTGGAGCAGGAGGCCAAGAAGATAAGGCAAAAGTTGAACGTCACGAATCTATCTGGCGTCATATCTGGACAGATCGTGGATGGCACCTTGCAACTGATACAAGCTTCGTCGGAAGGTATGGTTTTATTGTTTTTATATTCAATTTTACATGCATTATCTATACTAATATTATAAACAGGTAAAGTTTGTGAGTTTGTGACGTTGTAGGGGGTAATCTCTGGATCTACTGAAGCGATTTAGATGAAATTTGGTAAGAAGATAGTTTGGATTCTGGAAAGGACATAAGTACTACAAACAGTTGCGAGAAATGGCGCTATTTGACATTGTCCGCGAGAGAGCAGATGAAAAAAGGCTCTAATATATAATTATTAATTAGGTTTTAAAAAAAAGTATTTGTTTTGTAAAAAATCGCGTTTTTTCATAACAGACATCTATATAGGTAGAGTTATAAAGCGAAATGTTATCCAAATACAAAATTCGATCCAATGTCGACATCACGATATTTTACTTCGTCGCAAGACAAGTGGTAATCATGTTGGAAATGATTCACACTTGAAAATATCAAAGTTATGTAAATAGTAATAATTTTACGTTGTTAAATTACAGTTAATTGTTTTTCAGATGGAGAACAAGACGCACAGATGCAAGTTGTGGAAGAGCAAGATGGCGATAGCGAAGAGAAAGAGACTAATCGTGCTGTAGCCGGCATGCAAGGGGTATGTTGACACTATTGTATTTATGTAGTGTTTATGTGTAAATTACAATGTTGTTGTCTGTATGTACTTTTGTTATATTAAGTAATAATTTTTGATGAAGTTTTTATTTTAACAAATAATAATTTTATTTAAACAAATTTAACAATTATGTAATTTCTATTGATGCAGTTTTTGCTATTGCAAAGACGAAGACTACTATTGAATGTGTAAAGTATAGTGTGAAGAAAAAGGCATTTCTAAATTTCAATAAAGTTTTGATAGATATAGATTATATTCGTAATCTGCTAAAAAAAAACGTTTTTGTTTTTTTTTTTAAATATTGTATTTTATATTACAGGTGGTGTTAGAAACAGATTTTTCAATGGATGAAGACAGCAAATTGAAATATGAAAGTTAAATATCTTATTTAGTGTTTAAATTATATAAATGTATGTAAGCTAGAGCCATCGCCCGTTGAATCAATAGTTACACATATTTTGTGTGGGAATTTTAATAATACTGTGTTTGATTTACGCGAATATTGGACATTTTAAATAAAACTATCTTTTCGGATTTTTTATGTAATTATAATCAAATTATTAATAGTAAAAAAAATTTTGAATGTAAACTGAAGATATTATGTCTTAAAGATTATTAAATATTCAAATAAACGTGTTTAAATTATTACTTTCAATTTATTAAACAAAGACCTTTTCTATACCTACGAGCTAATATGAAGGTCAAGAGTAAGCGCGTTTTTATAAAAAAATTATTATGTAAATCTATTAATTAATAAATCTATTGATTAACTGTATATACATAGATATAATTGTTAAATTTATAACTGAGTAGTTTCCGCGACTCACTGCGACTTCGCATGATAAGTGAAGCATAGTTAAGGGTAACCTCATAATATGTCCGTTCCCATATATAAATCTATCCTATAATAAATCAGTTTGGCGGTTTTTGCGTTATTTTCACGTTTATTGTGTTAGTATAATGTATAAATTTCATATTAAGTTAAATTTTATTTTTTAATTGATTGTTATTTCATATATGTACGTCTCTGACAAAATACGTATATAGCCACGTATGTAGAAGTAAACATCTTATTCCTATATCAAATAGATATTTTTTAAGTTTAAAATTTTTATTTAAAATGTTCTATTCG
Organism: Brenthis ino; assembly: GCA_921882275.1. Classification (NCBI taxonomy): domain Eukaryota; kingdom Metazoa; phylum Arthropoda; class Insecta; order Lepidoptera; family Nymphalidae; genus Brenthis; species Brenthis ino. The sequence goes on from OV170222.1 coordinate 19,748,197, forward strand.
CGATGACTCTTTATGTAATATATCTGCACAACTTTAATAAACGTTTCTCAATGTTTATTATTTTTAACCGACGAAAAAAATGAGGTTCTCAATTCGACACGTAATTTTTTTTTAACTAATGTTTTAGTACTTAGGTACATTTATGTAGAAATAAAGGTTATCATGGAATTTTGTTGGTGTTTTATTCCTAAACTGAATTTTAGCAATTTTAATTTTGCTTCCTATATTTTTATTAGTATTTAAAAATTGGTGTATTTAAGATTATTTGAGATTTTTATAATACATACTAATGACTTGACCTTACTTGGTAGTCATCTATGTATTAAATTTCATCCAAATCGGTCCAGCCTTTTTAACGTGAAAGAATGACATATTTACATAATTTCGCATTTAATATGTTATTATCTTTGCGATTTTGTCGTTGAGATTCACTGTATACGCTCGTAAAGATTTTTTGGCATAGTTCTACCAACGCACGGTAGGTGGCGCGATATAAAATATGTATAACAAGTGATCTAAGGTGCTATTATTAGTGCTAGTTAGTAGTTCTACTAGAGTTCGATAGGTGTCGCTGTAGTCGATTTAAATTATTTTATATCTGTGCGCCAAAATTACCAATACGTGTAAATAATGCTGAAAAAGGTAATATCTCCGACCATGATTTTATTTACTATACGATTAGTTTTTTCAACATTACAATCTTAGGTGTTTTTTTTTGAAGGTCTTACTCAATTTCATATTTTTATATAGTAAATATAAAATGAAGCCGCTTCCGCTGTCTGTTCCCTTAGATCTTTTAAATTTCCCAACGGATTTTACTGCAGTTTTCAGCAATAGATAGAGTGATTTAAGAGGAAGGTTTATATGTATAATACATGCATATTATAGTATCTCATATAAAGATTTCGTATAAAGATTTATATTTCATACTAACCGTTAAAACGTAGGTACCTAGTGACGAACCTGAGCGAAGCGAGGGTGAGTCAGTAGTAATTAATAAATTGAGAATTTAGGTTTGGGCATCATTAAGTAACAAATTTTCAAATAACATATATATATATATATATATATATATATATATATATATATATATATATATTAGTGTATAGAAACTTTCTTAGATTTACGCGAATATTTGACATTTTAAATAAAACTATCTTTTCGGATTTTGTCTCGGATTTATTTGCATTTTTGTTTCCCGACGTTTCGAATGCTTTACAGCATCCACGGTCACGGAACTTTTTCGCGAATAAAATATTTTTATTACCCTATATACCTGGAATTTTGATGAGTATACGTAAATATACGCGACAGAGAAGTAAACTTCAATTAAAATATTAACCTTGTATTATATAATACTTTTCAATATCCTAAAAGAGATAAATTATTAAGTTACTATAATCGCAAACAATAACAATAGAAGAGACTGCAGCAAAAGTCATTAATAATTTTACATTAATTTTAGCTATAACACTTTAGGTTTTACCTAAAAAGGTACATACGTAAATAAGCGTGCAATGGAAATAACAGTTCAAGCATAAAGTACTCCCCCGCGACTTACTCCCCATCAGGTTTGAAATTCGCTAAGCGCCTCACATATACAGCGTGTTTTTATTACAACTTACCAACTTGTTTTTCCAACGAAAAAAAAAAACGGCCAAGCAATAATATATCTTATTTTCGCCCCCTAACGATGTTTTTATTTTTTCTACGAGAGAGTAGTATTAAAAGTTGTGCCACCCTTCTAAGTAGGCGATTTTTTCCTTTTTGTTCTTAATGTAAAAAGAAAACGCGAAAAGTTTCGGGACGCGACGAGTTTAAATTTTTTTCTACCCTTAATGCGCTTATTACGAGTGAGGAAAAATTTATCAGCTTCTCAAAGTTTCGTAAATTATTTTTAATAATTTTATATTTTATAATTATTGTACACGTTTATATACGTTTGTACATTTATTATCTACTATCAGAACCCGCTAAAACTACAAAAAAAATCTAAAAAGGTAATTTCATACAAGCTTTCATCCCCTATTTTACCCCCTTATAGGATGAATTTCGAAAAATGCTAAAATACCTATTTATTATATTTATAGAGCATTAATACCAATTTTCAAGTAATTCTGATCATAAATATTTTTTTGAATTGTATTATTACGTGTTTTCCCGTGGGAATTAGATGATCTCTCGTGGTAAAAAGTAGACAAAAATTCTAAAAACAATAGATTCGGACTCTGTATCGATAATAATGTCTATTTCAATTAGATTTTCCAAAAAATATTTAATGTACAGATTCGACATAGTTACAATTTTATTATATGTATAGATTTTTTTATTTGTATTTTTGGCCTATATTTTATGTTTGGCAAGAATCACGAAAATGAATTCTAAATAAGCCAATATAGCGCGAAACATAATATATCTATACTTGCACAAAAAAATCACACCTAAATAGAAAGCGTCTTCGTTCTTTAGCCAATAAAAGTAAGTACCTGGGTGACCGAGCTTCACAGACAGACTTTAAAATTTATAATATTAGTAGGGATAAAGTTCATATAAAGTATAATATAGGATATCTATATCGCCCACAATACGACCCCTTGCCGGGATATCCTCAGGAAGTCAGACTGTACTGTCTAGTCGAAGTCATTTTGCCTACAATGAGAGGTTCAGTAATTTTGTCTTTTTAACTAAAGACACGTTTGGCTCAGTTTGTAGTAAGCCTACTTGTTGTGCCAGCTGTCGGGGATTGGAGTCCCGTTGGAGGGTATAGGTTAATAAAAAAATTATTATGGTCGATTGTGACTAGTATTTTAAAACTATTTTAAATATATAAATGAAACACATCTTTAGGCATAATGGTTGTGTGTCGACGTCTTATTAATAGCTCGATAAATTATAGGATCAAATTTGAAATAGTTCAAAACGTGCCTCAATGAAGTCACTGAAAAACCTGTTTTTTTTTATTCTGTTTATTCTATTATATAGTAATATGGTAATCAAAGTAACGAATGCCATATAAGCGTTTAATACAGGTTTTATATTTGCCAGCGAGATTGCAAGCGATATTTCGCGCAAATTGCTTTCAATAAAAATGTTGCAGTTTTAATTTATATTACACTTTGGCTTTATCATATTATGTTAAAAAAAAATTTAAAAGAATTTTAATATGAGAATTCATTATATATCATATTACATATGCCTATGTCACTCTCCAGCTCTCCAACTATCTCTACACAAAAAATCACGCCAATCCGTCACTCCGTTTCGATGTGAAAGAAGGACAAACAAACAAACACACTTTTTCACATTTATAATAGTATGGATTCTATTATATATCTGCATAGTTGGAAAATAAAAGGACACTATTTACCAATATTCAATTAAAAAATAAATTATACAAAAAACCCCGGGATCCGCGTAGAGTTAAAAAAATAAAATAAAGACATTAATTTTTGGATTACCATTTTCAGTAAGTTTAATTTGCTCAATAGTCAATAATAGTGGTAGTGTCTGCACAATAAGAGAACTTTCAAATAAAAATCTATCTCACGAAATTTCTTTGTTTTCTAAGAATAGTAGTATCAGGTATATATATTCACATCTTTCAAGGACTTTTTAAATTTTACGTATAATTTATATCCCAAACTATGTATAGTTAGTAGGTTTGGAGATAAGTTCCATGGAAGACTGTCTTCTGACTGACGACTGATTTATATCATATTAAATTATTACAATCAAGTAAATACAATTACTAAAAAAAAAATCCTTAAAGAAGTTAATAATTAAAAAAAAACAAATCATTAAGAGTTCGTCTCACAGTTTGAGTGTATCTGTATTCAGAAACCGGCCGCACATTTGGCGCGGGCGGGGGCCGTCATTTACATTTTTATTTTATTTACAGCTTGCCCCGCGCTCTTCAATTCTGTGTTACACAAAAATAAATTTGCTTTCGGTACTATCTCGGGCAAAAAATTAAAGAAAATTTGCGGTTTTCAAAACTGATGGAATTCGTTTTAACTACTTATTAAACTTGTTTTTAAACCATAAAATTGGTAACTTATTACTTAGATAAGACTTTAAATAATTTGCCTGTTAATATGCTCTTTTAGCTTATCAATAGAAATTATTACAGTTGAAAAAATATGAAAGAAAGAGGTACTAAAATAATTCTGTGCCTCCTGTGTGATTTAAGTCGAGTTGTACCCTTTTTGTGATTTTTACATAGAAATAATCAGAAAAAAAATTAGGATTTTTTTGGTCTAACTCACGTTCTTCTATCTACTATAGTTACGGAGATAATTTTGTGCAAAGTGATATAAGTGGCAGGATTTTTGCAAAAATATCGTGAATATGGATATATTTCAAGTTGTAACCTCTAAGTAATTGCTGTACACACTATTTTTCATGCTTTGGTATAAGTGCGATTGTATTAATTTAAATAAAAATAGAATTATTCTATTTTTAGTGCAAGTTTGTGTAAAGTGCAGGAGTAACAAACATATACAACTACAATCTTAAGCATTTATAACAGTAGCGTGATTAATTAATTACGTGTTAAAGTTTACAAAATGTAGGCCGCGCGGTGTGCGTTTAACAGTTAAAAGCTCGTTTAACGTCGATCACGACGTGCCCACGGAATTTTTATGGCTTGTTAATTTTCCCCTTTACTTGGATTGCTGAGATAAGTGATTCTTGTTTAAAATTAATGGTAAATAAACATTATTTATTACACATAACATTATATATTAGACAATGTAACCGATATTTTATTTTTCATGTATTATATAGATATCCTTCGACAGCTTCAAAGTTCAAAGCAGAATTTTTTGAATACAGTTTATTCAAATTGTACCTACTAAATTCAAAATTCTAATTATTAAATATTACTTCTGCACCGATCAATAATTTGAATATCTTTAATACTTACCTATTCCTACAACCGTAATAACAGTGTAATTGTAAATTGCAACTGCCTCGGTGGTGTAATGGCTAGCACGTACGGCTGCACACCCGGAGGTCCTGGGTTCGAGTCCCGGGTCGGGCGAAGTTTAGTTATTGAGTCTTTCTGTATAGTAAGTCTCACTAACAGCCCGAAGTTGGAAAGTTGGCGGTGTTTCACCTCCGTGCCTCGGAGAGCACGTAAAGCCGTCGGTCCTGCGCGTCAACTCTCACTGGTCGTGTCGAGTGGTCGTCCCACCGGAGTATGAGAGTGACAGGAATAGAGAGTGCACTTGTGTCAGCACGTACACTTGTGCACTATAATATCTCCTACGCAGTTGGCTAGTCTCAATTTGAATTAAACAGATTGGTCGCCGTGGCCGGAATCGGTCAGGAAAACATCAAATTTCAATTCAGTCCTATGACGAATTTAAGTAATATAATAAGCTATTATATGAGTTCTATAGTTAAAACACAGTAACTAAAATAAATTCGAAATCATCCAAGAGTCCTATAATCCACCTCCCGACCCCATCACCAGATCATCTCACAGGTATTAAATAATTGTATTATCATCTGACTCAGGCATAAAAGGGTTAAAATAATTCAACAATTAGGAAATTAAAATTCTAAGATTTGATTACACTGTTAGTATTTACTAGTAAAATTATTATTAAAAGAACTCGATTTCCTACCTAGAAGAAATACCTAAGAATAGAATCTAGATATTAAAATACAAAAAAAACATAGAACTTTGTTATTTCTTGAAATTCGGTCAAAAATATGATAATAAAAAATATACTTATCCCTAAAAATTTCCATATCCCAGTCTTGAATAACCCAAGTGGGTAGAAAATATCCCATTAGTAATCAATTTGACAGTTCTATTGACAGAGAGTGTTTGCTCATGCAATTACCGGCCCCCGAACATGTGCAAGAAAACAAACAAACAGACAAAGCTCGATAAAAAGCACAGATGTCACCGCGGTTAATGTTTGGCTTAATTAAAACCTATTTGACTTTGGTTATTGTTATTAACGTCTCTATATCTATAAGCTCTATGTAGAGCATCGATTAAATATAATTAAATATTCAAGTAAGTATAATTCACGCTAGAAGTTGTAATTTAATGAAATTTAATAATTATTAAACTATATATAAATAAGTAAATAATTGTTATCTAATACTCTCAATACATAAAATTTAACTCGTTTTTGTGAAATATAGAGGCTTACAGTACCACAAAGAAAGTATCTCTTTTGTTCCTTAATACATCTAAGAGCTCAAACGTACTAGAGAATTGAGACTGGGATTACATATGTACCTATGTAAATAAGATAATGTAATAGACCATATGAAAAGTAGTCTGATTGTACTAAAATCAAAAATAGGTTTTTTTTTAATTTATCAATAACTAGCTGACCTGACAGTCGTTGTCTTTACGAAATCCATATAGATATATTTGTTTGTAATCTTTGAGAATTCATACAAAACTTCTATAGAAAAAGCATTTTTATATTTCGTTTTCGCCGAATTTCCCAACTCTACGTACAGCTACATGTTTTTTCATTTCAAAGACCATTTTCCAAATATTACGAACATTTTAAAATAAGAATTATCCAAATCGGTGCAACCGTTCTCAAGTAATGCGCTTACCAACGATAATTTCATTTTTATTTACACTTACCTATACCCAAACAAAAAAATTGTCCACTGTTTATCAATTAACGTCATCGCCTAACAATTATAGAATTATAAATCTGACGCAAACTGGAGCAGATTGCCGAAAAATTATTCACAAAGCACCCTCGGCCTGTACTCGATGATATTGTATTAGGTGATCACATACGAATACGATTTTAAGGGACGCTTAAATCTTTATTCAAAAAGTATCACGACCTAAACTCTTGACACAGAGAGTATACTATTATAGCTAGTATAGGCGTCAGTTAAGTCATTTTCGCGAGTTCCGGCGACCCCAATCTAAATTAAAATCTAAAACCTTGTAAACAAGGCAAGTGCTCACTTTTTCGGGGATTTTAACCCTCTGAATTAACGAGAGGTATAAAGGGGGACGGCGGTTTTGTCTCACTTTGGATATGTTACGGATATTAATGTCACGTTAACTTTTTTGCTTTTGTATCAATTTAGTTTCAATGCTATTGTTGATTGCTCTATTATTTTTCGTATTATATTTTAATTAGAGTCTAAATTATAGCTATTTAAAAAAACAGCAATATATTGAATATCTGTAAATATGTAAATATATTCTAAATGAAAATAGAAGTAGGTACCTAATATGCTTTTTAGAAGCTATTTTTGGAGAGCTTGCAATTTCAATAAGTTAAATCTTTTAAAAACCATATTTAATAAAACGATAAATATTTGACAAAATCAATATACAAAATGGTACAAAAATAAAGTTTTGGCAAAATAGATTATAATACAATCTAAAATCAATAGTGTTCGGCAACTCTGAAAGAGTCGTTAGACATGTGCGATGTTTTCATAATCAATGAGGTCATAGGTGAAGTTTTGGGTAGAGTAGGTTCTTTTCTATGGCGGAGGGAGAGATGGGAGGTTTGTTTGTACGGTTTGTCTGTCACTTTGTGTTCTATTGAGCGACCGCGTTGAAGCTCTGATAGGTTGCTGGCTAGCTCTGTCGCCGCCTCGCCGTAAAGACGTTGACCTCGACGCACCTGTAAGGAAGGTATTATAACAATTGAAAACTTAAATATATATATATATATATATATATATATATATATATATATATATATATATATATATATATATATTATAGACTAGTATTTTCTTGCGTCTTTCTTTCTTTTATTGTTTTCTTAAATTGTATAATAATGCCTTAGTCTGCCACTTACGAATACACGTTGTTTTTTCAAGGCTTTCAGGATTACCAATCATTGTTAATCCAAGGTTTTTTTTCTTTATTAATACATAGTTATTTAAAGAAATAAATATTATATATAATTTTACACTGTTTTATATAACATAACTTCATTTACTATAGAAAAGTTATCTTGAAATACATAGTAACAATAATGTACATTACATAATCGATATATCGCATGTAATTTTTCCTTAACTTACCTCATCCCTGAGCTCAGCGCGTCGTCTCGATACCCACTCGATTTGTTCTTGTAACTTCTTGCATTCCTTCTCGTTGTCTAACAAATCATTTTTTAATGAATCCATTATCTCGCGATATTTTATCCTAACGTCAGTGTCGATAGCGTGGAGATTTTCTATTTCGTTTTGGGTCTCGCGGACCTTTGATTTTGAGATGCGAAGTCGGCCTTCCTGTAATTGATAAATAACTAAATATTTTTTGTTTTTGTTGGATTGTCTTTTTTATGTATTTGTTTCACGTGTTTTGCCAATAATAAACTTGTCAAATCTTTAATAAGTGCAGGTCCGAAAGTATCGTTTTATTAAAATATTTGAGCTATTGAAATTATCGTAGACGTTACTGGCCCAGAAGTATTGTATCATAGCATTTCCAAAATTTCTTTATTCTAAATTGTACATCAGATTTATATGGTTAATATTATTGTTGTAATTGTAATCGTAATTTTATGCATTTTCCTTTTAACATATCGAATTTGTTACCTCCAACATAGTAGGTATTACCAGCTTGACTATGAATATAAGTGAAAATGTATATTTTATTTAAATCTTTGTTTTTAAAATTGAACATGTCATTAGAGCAATAATAACAAATATGTAATTTTAACTAGTTAAGTATTTAAAATGACATCTTATTTGTTATTTTAAATACTTAAGTTGGAAGAAAGCTTTCATATTAAAGACAAAATTCGTTCAAAGAACATAGTAAGTTAACCTTTTCAGCGAGTTTCCTCGTTAAAACGTCCAAATGTTCATCAAGACTGTCCTTTTGTTCGACCTCGAAGCTTTGGACCACATTGTTATGGGGACATAATCGGTGCACTAATTGAACTGGGGGGCTGGTAATGTGATAGGTGGTTGCAGGCTAAAAAGAAATAAGTTTTCAAAGGAAATTAAATAGTAGGTTACATAAAACATTAATATATTTTATTTAAATCGAAGTCAGCGAAAAGTAGTCGTATTATTTTTAAATAACAAAGTGTTGTATTAAACGTAGCAAGTATAAAACATGTATATAATATGTAGTAGGTATGTCTCCGACTGCAAAATAGTATGTAGGTACTTTACTCAAAATCGTCCCATCATTTTAGTTCGTTTTTTATTTTATTTTTTAATTTTTTATCTATATTTTTACTAACTTATTTTTATATATGTATCTATATATACATTAAATACACACATAGGTACAAAGAACGTTATAGTTTAATCTTGTAGAACAATAAATGAAGCTAAGCTTTGAGCTTAGCTTCATTTATTGTTCAACAATATATTTGAAATATTGTATTTTAGATTGATTAAATGTCAGTCTGGTAACTATATTATTTGCTGATTAGTGATTAGTTTTTATATTTTTTTATTACAATTCAGTATATTATTAACTTTTTTAGTTATATTACTATACTCCCTATTCTCCATCCTCTTCTCTATTTTATTCTTTTACTCAGGGGTATACTTATCTATAGAATTTTTTATATATGTCACAAAAAGAAGAAAAAAAGGATCAATATTAAGACATGATACCTTAGGGCTTCGCCATTTCCATTTAACATATAAGATGAGTAAGATTAAAGCGAGCCCGATTCCAGCGGCGGCTGTAGCGTTCATTATACGAGCATGGCATATCGATGAGGTACTTCACAATAAAAACATTGCATTAAAAAGAAAAATTACGTTATGAAAAATGTCTAAAGATAAAGCTATTTAGAATTAGAATGACATTGACGTTGTCTTTTATTTTTATTGACAATTTACAACTTTAATGAACTTAAACAACCTTTTTTGAATTAGATATGTGATGGTCATTGTTACATTGCCTACTATGCCAAATATGGCGGGTTTGATACCAGTTTTTGTTTTGTCTACATGATTATTATTTTTAATCTTACTTATAAAAATAAACATAGCAAAGTCTTGAATCTCAAAAACTTTTTAAACCTAGTAATATAACTTTTATGACTGATTATACTTTTATAGGACATATATCTATTATCTACTCTTCATTAAAATGTCGTACGCAATCAATTTTTATTATTGAATAACCATTTCAAATCTTGTATCGTATTACTAATTTCTGAGTCTAAATCAAAAAGCAATATATGTATAATTACAATAGAATTATAAGCGTATAATCTTTAGGGTCCGACCGGTCATCAATCACGGCTCAGGTGTCGACGTGATTACATCAAATACGTGTATAATGTCTATTGCCATTGCCATGGGGAAAGAAAAATTGGTTTGTTTTATTTTGATGACACGTTTGGCTCAGTTTGTAGTGATCCCACTTGCTGTGCCAGCGGTAGCGGATTCTAGTCCCGCTGGGGGCATTAATTTGTGTGATGAGCACGAATGTTTGAACTCCAGTCATGGGTGTTTATGTTTATAATATGTATGTATGTATTTAAAGTTATATATGTGTAGTGTATCAACTATCTAGTATCCATAACACAAGCCTCGTAGCTTACCGTGGAACTAGATGTGTGTTAGTGTCCCAACTTTTAACTTATTGTGATCTGATATATAATCGTATAATAGGACTACTATTGTAAATGCGAAAAGTTTGTATGTATGTATATGCAACTGTCTTTGTTATTCAATCACTGTAAAATGACTGAACGGATTTAGATTAAATTTAGTGCACAGATTACGTTTCTACTGTAAGGCATTTTGAGATATACTCAAGCGTAGCGAGGGTAAGTTGTTAGTAAATTAATATTCTCCTATCCTGTTTCTTACATTTGATAGGTACCAATTTTTAATTTGGGTATCTTAGGACATCAAAAAATGAATAGAATGTAAAATTATAATTTTTCTAATTATGTTTCATCGCCAATTAGTATGTCAAATGGCTTTATATACCGACTGCGTACAAATAAATATGTATGTATCTCTCAGTAAATTCTCAAAAAAATAATAATATGAAAGAATAATAAAAATGTAGTTTAAATCTTATAGCATGTATATTAAAGCATGACATTTTTAACATATTTTTGATTGATAGTGGTAATAATTGAAGCGGTTTTCACGCCTTGTTGAGTTGATGTGAGAATCATGTGAGAATATAACACTGCTGTGTGAGATTGGGCGTTGCGGTTACATTTATAGAAAAAAGTGATGGATTAATTTATTAAAAGACAATCTTTTATAATAAAATATTGTATACTAGCGGACCCGACAGACGTTGTCCTGTCTACACGTCTTTAATTTGAAAATTTCAAACTTTTTTTAATAATTTTTTTGATGAAAATTATTATTCAAATTGTGAATCTAAACCATTCCCAGATCCCCTTGAACACACACAAAAAATTTCATCAAAATCGGTCCAGTCGTTTGAGAGAAGTTCAGTGACATACACACTCACAGAAGAATTATATATATAAAGATAGTAAGTTGAAAGTATAAAATCTATATATAAAGTTTATCTTATATATAGATTTTATACTTACAACTTTTTTAATTTTTTATTTTATTTTTGATTTCTTGGAGGTATTGTTTTTGGACTTATGATAATACTACTCTTGCCTATCAGTTTTGAAAGGTTTTCTATTTATTACATAACTCTGTGACGTGTTGTATGATTGGTTAAAATCAGTTAGTAATACTCATTATGTTAGCTAACAGCGATTAATATCGGTAATTTTATTTTTAAATGGATCAAATGTTTCATCATATAAATTACTGATAAGATTGGGCATTAATGTTTCTTCAAACGCTCATTGTCTTGAACAGAAGAAGCAAATGTATATCTTTATTTCTCTATCCATCTCACTAAGGAAGGAAATTTTATCTATATATTTAAAAAAATAAAATATAAAAATTATAAATAAAATTAAAATAGAAAAACATCATTTTTTTATCTATAGGAATTTAATAGGAAAAGTATTATTATTGGGAAGTATCTGTTATACTAAGTGTTTTATGAACGCAGCAATTATTTTATTAATAATATAAAAATTGTTAAGAATAATAAAGACATTATTACATATGATTATAGCAAATACAATTGCAATCGATTGGTCGTTAGGTAATGCGAGCCTCCCGGGCGAGGCAATTACGCGGCGATACGGGAATAATTGAAAAGGGATCGCTTTCTAATTGATTGTTTCTGGCCGACTGAGTGATATGATAGAACGATTATACGCCCACGATATGTGACGTGATAATGAAGATCTTGCCTTTGATTGGCTATGTTGAATATGGAAATTATTTTTATATATTAGTAGGTACATATTGTCCGTGAATCTTTTATCTACTTACAAACAAATTTTACAGCAGGAAAATAAAACTAATTTACTAAAAAAAAAAACGTGTAGAATTTTGGTAAAACAAATAAGTGGTTGGTGTTTAAATCTTTTTATGATATCATAATTAAACGCAATTAGAATTATGTTGCTTTTGCCAAATTTTGGCATTAAAATAAAGTTTGCGCGAAAATGCTGTTTTAGGAGATATCAGAAGTGGACGGACGATATGGGGTTTTATGTTCACCATAGATAGGTATATCATTTTACCATTATATTAAGCTTAATTTTTGTTTCCGCCTATGAAACTGCATTATTCCTCAATAATAAAGGCTATTTATATCAGTGCGAGTATACTTAGAGACGCAGGAGAAGACAAGTAAAAAATGGTACCCTATATATTGAAACTTATATACCTACGAAAGGCTATTTATATTTTTATATTCATGTTTTCAAAACATCATTTTAGTGGATCTCTACACATAGTGATTTCTCAAGCCGCTTTTCCCTCGTGTAGTTTACTATTCGTATTTAATTAATATGTCCAACTATATTTAGTCTCTAGTCCGAAACAACATAAAGTCGGTTAATTAAAATTTTTACCCTGAGCACATACAAACGTATCTTATATATCTATAATATTTGTCAAACACAATTTCTAAGATGCCTCATGGAACTACATATTTATTTAGTTTAAAAATCATGGAAAGAGATTTCACTTAATCTTCTCAGTTTAAACCATCGAACTATTAGTAGTTTCAAAGTTTCAAAATTTCAACAGTGTACATTTCACTGGTAATAATTAAAATATGCAGACAAAATAATCTGCACAACATGGAGTATTCCCGCCACATTTGAAATTAAACGCTGCGTTCAGAAACCGTTTTCTGACGTTCCGTTTCACTTGCATCGTGATCAAAGCGGCTGCGTTGACGGCGCTATATAAATTAGATTTACAGCTTACGGAAGCTAATTAGGTAGGAGTGGATCAGGCTCATGACTCATGGTTCATGGATCACTACCGTCGCGCCGCGCGCTCACCGGCTCGTGACTGTTTTAACGCTTTATATTGTTGTTTAACTGTTGCAGTGTGTTGTTAGTGTAAAAAATAGACGTGTTGGTTGTGGCTTTAATTCTTTGTTTTTTTTTTTAAGTTTTGTAATGCCCAGTTTAGTGTTTCTTTATATGTGCTTGTATGGTAGAAGACAAAATATATCATTTTTTGGGTTAGTTCATATTTAATCCCAGCATTATTGCTAAAGATATAGTTATATTCCAAATAAAACTGTAATAAAAAATCATGGTACTATTCTAAGTTTTTAATTACTAAAGGTCGATTATAGTTTCAAAAACGACAGTAAATTGTTATTATTCTTTTCATACATTTGAAATGTTTAATCTCTAGTACCACTATAAAAAAACTAGCGCGTAGTTAAATATGAACTTAATTAGTGGATCGTTATATTTCGATATGTCAAGCGTTCCGCGACACGGTCTATGGCGCTTCGCCCCACAGACGTCTTGTCGCTTTTTCATGTCATAATTTGTTACTAATTATAGTACAAAGACGCCGCCCTATCGCTGTTCGGCTTCTGTACAAAGCGCCTGAGCTTGTTCGTTAATGTTGCCGCGATACATGTGAGAATCTGGCAAATATAATGTACATATTTGTGAGATTTCGATAAAGTAGTAAGTAATTATGTATCAAACTACTACTATAAATACGAAAGTTTTGCATGGGTGTGTGTATGTTTGTAACTCCTTTACGCTAAAACGGCTTGACGGTTTTGGGTTAAATTTCGTATACAGATGGATATACAGATGATAATATGTAGGTTACCGTTTTGCACCTTACAGGACGCACCCAATCGAAACGAGCGTTAACTCGATAGTAATAGTATAATTAATAAATAAAATTGACATCATTTAAAAAATAATATCATACAATTTGCTTTAGCAATAAAATTGCTTACTTAACTAGAATGTAGGTTAAGTAAAAAACATGAATTCAAAATGGCGGATGTTTGAATCGCTGACGCGTTTCTTCTGGCGTATTACTAACATTACCATACTTCAGGCGACGAAGCTTATTTAAATGCTCCACCGACTCCATTTAGAGCTTGGAAAAATAAAACTGGGGAACGGATCCCGCGATCTCGCGCTGAGCCGCTTTTGTGGTAAATATGTATAAACCTACCAAAATAACGTGTTCCGATAGCAAAACAATTTTAGTTGCGAATTTCAACCATATGCCCACGTACGAGCTACTATTTGAAATAAAAATTGACTCCGCGAAATGGTTGCACATTCGTAAGTATCTACGTTTTGTCGCCGAAGTCTTTTTATTTTATCGCATTTTATTTTGAAACACAGATGCCAGTCGTGTTGTTTGCGACTTTTAAAATATCTTTTGTATGTTATCTCATATTCTACTATATAGGTTTATAAATATTCAACAATCCACTTTAAGTACAAAAATCTTATTACGAAGTTAATATTATAATTTTTCAGACTATTTATGTTTCATCTTAAGGTTTGTTTAAATTAAACAAAAGTAAAAATTAAGTTAAACGATTAAAAAGGCACCCCGGGAGCCATGTTTGAACAATGATTCCATTATCTCTGAACGGCGCGTCGGTACTTACACATAAAAGATAAAGCGGAATAGCCGCCAATTTTGTTCCATTACTCTCAAGTACCGCAGAATACATATTATCCGTAAAATGGAACGCAAACAAAGTGAACGTCGTTTCCCCGCCAACGATAACTTAATTTCAGTCCGCCATAAGTACGTAATTAGCGAGCCGCTGCCTTATCGGCCAGTGGGTAATTAACCTCTTCGAGGGAGCGACTAGAGACTCCTACCACCCGACCTCCCATGCACCTTGAAAACCTCCTAGCCTCGTAATATTTCCGCCATATTATTCGGGCGTCCGCCCACCTCCTCTGCCAATGGGGGCCGTTCCCGCGCTTTTGTTTTGCGCCGTCACCGCTCCGTTCCGAAACGTTGTAACTATGTAAGTATTTGTTGGAAAATTTGCCTGTATGCAAGCAGACTGCGGTTTGTTTTTGTAAGCGCTCGTTTATTATGCTGCATGTTCTTTAATTTTGAAACATCGTATCTTGTGTTAAATTCGGAGACGTTTTCGGTCTTATTCTGTAGCGGACACGGTCGAAAGTTATTTTTAAATGAGTTTTCGGATGAGGGGTTGTCGTCAGTTCATATTTCATGTGTTATCATCTTTTATTGAGTGCGAGGCCGGGTATTGTTGTCGGTTTACAGCGGTTATCTCCCGCGGCCGCCGGTGTTTAGTGACGCCTCGCCTGATGAATGGAATATTGGTATGACGTGTTACTGCCTCCGTCGGGAGTTGCGTTTATATTGTATCAAGCAATTCTATCTCTGAATATGTATCGAGTTTTGCCATCATATTTAAATAATATCTTCGTAATGTTTTGGTAAAGAATATTATAGTACCTACAATATTTTTGTTTAATGTCTATATTAATCTAAAATAATTTTAATAAGTGTAGACTGTAGAGAATATAATATATTGATATATTGTAAATATTTTCTTCAAAATAAATTAATAGCGAAAGTGATCAAATTTTGTTTATCTGTATTTCTGAACGGTCGTTTGTCAAAATTACGCGGCAACCGTTAAGCCGCATAATTTTTGGCGCGATGGTTGGCGCACTAATTGGGTGCCGCGGCCGTCGCGATAAAGCTCGGTTTACACAGCGTTTTAATTAATAGAGTTCGTGATGCCTAGGGTTGCCACGTCACTATGAGTTAAGGGTATTATATACAAATATCAATTCCGATTGTAAATTTGTGGTTTTACTTTAATAGGATTGCTTGCGATCGGAATTTGTTGTAGGTACGTACGTGTGCCCTTATTACTTTGATTTCATATACCTACATGACGTAGCGTACCTAAATATATAATAATATGCGCTGCCGTCTTATTTTTTTTAGTCCGGATTAGGTGTGGGCTGTTTCTTAAAATACTATTAAAGGATATAAAGAAGGTAATAAGAAGCGTACTAGAAGAGTTATCAGAGGTTAAATGTTAGCGGAAAAAGGACCCCAAAAAACATTATAGCACATAGGTATTTTGAACCCGGCCCACGAAGCATCGCCAGCATAGTGAAAAATGGGTATTCTACACAGTTGATTATATTACCACTTTAGGCATCAACCATTGCTTTTTACGCGCTCCGCCTAACTTGTTCTTTTAGTTTCAGCTGACGTCATAAATATTTTTTTTACTCTTTTTTTTAATGGATAACAAGTAACTATTAATTGGGGTAAAAAGTAAGAATTTTATATTTAAGTAGGTACCTGTTATAGGTACATATTACATACATATTATTATACAAACATATTGTATACATACTTAAAGTAAACAATATTGTTCGTAGAAAAATAAAAAAGCCAAAGATATGTTATTTTTATTATTCTCTTTATAAATATCTAACTTATTACCCTTTTACCGATTCAGCGCAATGTAATTTAAACAGAAGTCGTTAACAAATCTCTGGTAGTGAAACATAAGAAAGTCTTATCAAACTTGAGGGCTGTGAAAATTTGCCGAGAATGATTCCACCAAAATTCAATGTAATCAAGTCGGGAAATTCCCTCGACTGTTACCTTTACTACCTCGCGGCAAAGAATACAAAATATTAAAAATAGTTTAGATGTGCATTATGTTATAAAATATATAATACTAAGATCCGTTTGGAATTTAGATTTTCTTTATGTTTCGATTAGGAGGTACTAGGTATGTTATTTATGTACGTAGGATTAAAAAATGATAGAGATGTACCTATAGAAAATTAAAATCTTATTAAAATCAAAATATTACCTACATACCTAAGTATAACGCAAAATGATTCATTTATCTTAAAATACTATATAAGGTATAAACCTACTTTGTACCAAGTAACCTACCTACTTCAATTTTTTGTAAATAGTGACATAATTCAAAAACTTCGAAATGAAATCTAGTATCGATCGTACTGCAGGAAAGAAAATAAATTAGGTACATTCACCTTCATGAGTATAATATTATAATTTTACAATAATTATAAAATGCACAAAATTTAGGCATAACTTAAAGCATTGACTTTCTCCTTAATCTTTGCCACCGTATTTCAAAGCGCAAATTAACTTTGATGATATTTTTATATTGCTGGTTTATTTTATATTGGTATGATATTTTTTAAAGTTTTCTTACTCGTTAATTTGTAATCTTGATTAAATTTTAAATTGTTGTAAAAAATACTTGCATGCAACCTTTTTAATATTTTATTAACTAAGTATATAATAAGTATTAACATACATGTTTATTATTATATCTATTATAATGTATATTTTCATGATTTTTACATAGGGATTTTATTAAATTTATGTATGTTTCATCATCAGCAAACCGCATTCAGTAGATTCTTGCAACTTTCACTAAACTAACAGTCCACCTCATCGGAGGACTCGGTCACTGTCTTCCTGTAAGCAGTTACCACTCGAAAACCTATCTACCATTTGTTCTACGAGTGACATGCTATGCCATGTCACTCGTATCCATGTTAATCTTAGTATTACCGCGCATTCTCCAGATTGCTGATTCGTTTTCTTTTAAGGCTCCTTGTGATCAAGGTATAGTGAAAATTCTTTACTAACTTTAATTTTACATGATTACTTAGTAAATAAACTTATTTTTATTGTATGTAGGAGGTAATCTGTGGTAACTGCTACACTGAACTTAAAAATTCTTTCATAAATTCAAAGTAGCACTGCACTATCCCTGAGCAAATTATAGGGGTTTTACTTAACTTTATAATTAATTATATAAGCGCAGCCACGGGCAAAAAAACCTAGTTATTTATAGAAAAAGTAATATTTATTAATATTCCTTTAATTAAATATTAAATTATAGAAAGAAGATTCCCTTATTTTTATATTTTTATCCCGAGTCGACCACACCTGTCAAACGCAAACTGAGATCATTTCGCCATAAAAACATGGTAAAAATTTTAATGGGAAAACGTTCCAAGAGCTTTTCCTGCGATTAGGATAAGCCTGTATAAATAATTGAGTACTTAAAATAAACTTAATTTTATAGTTGCATTAATAGCAGTAATATAGTATGTTTTATAAAAAAATCAATCCAATGGCATTATTTGTGCAATAAAAAATCCTTTAGAAATATATGTATCAGTTAATGAGTAGTGTTAAGTGGTATTGTGCTTCTTTGGTAAAACGAAGCGCGTTCAAACCTGGACATCTCAGGTCAAATGTGTACCTATATTGTGTAAGTATGTATACAATTGTATATTGTGTATGTACGTTTGCAATTTTCATCGAAATTTCAAATTTTTTCCAGAAGTTTCTCAATCTCCAATAGCCGCATCCATCATTATAATATATTATATTCATTATAGCCCTTATTAATACATGAAAATCACATTAGACGTCACGGACAAAGTTGGATTTATCTTTACTTTTTTCTTATAAACTAGCGAACTCCATAGACTGTCATGTACAAATTAAAACGTTAAAACGTGTGTGGTTTTTGAGAAAAAAAAACTGTTTCAGCTTTTCCCCAATTTCTCAAACTATCCGAGTAACATTTCCTATTTTTTCTAAAACTTTAATCGGACTACTACGATCATTTAAAAAAAAGCCAAATCGGTTCACTGCTTCTAAAGTGATGTGCTTACCAACAAACAGCATTTCATTTTTATTTTTTATTTATGTAGACATACATATTATTATATATGCCTATGTATACTTAATAAAATACTTTTTGTACTGACTCATGTTCATGTTTTGCTGAGCGTACAAACTTTTGGAATGGCGACGCAATAAAAACCTTATAAAATTTATAATGGGAAAACGTAGCGGAATTTTCGTGAATTATGAATGGTAACGAGGTCCCGCTCCCCTTTGTATTGAACTGTACCAAGTTTCCACTTGTTTCTTTTGTGGATTGCGGTCACAGAGTAATAGGGAAGTATTCAAGTGACATTTTAAAATTAATTCTATAAATTTTTTTGTGTATATATTATAATATGAGCATTATATTTTTATATTAGCGGCTAGAAAGTGACTTGATAATGATTTAGAAATTGTTTGGTTAAAACCAATATTTGTATGTATTATTCATAAAAAGTCATGAGGTGCGCTACTTTTGCGTAGTTCATTTAAGTTAAAAATCAAAAAAAAGTCATAAAGAAACTACAATGGTTAATATTTGCTGATTTTAACATTTAATGTCATAGTGCAATATATCCCATTTATGTTTATCCTGTTCGTAGAGTTGTTGCAATACCTATATTGTTCACGAGTCGACTTTCAAGTTTTAGTTTTAATTGCATGCGTTTGTTTTGTGTTTCTTTGTCGGTTTTCGAATGCCGTAACTACTTTCTAAAATAGAAAATTATCTTCTATTTTAATTTTAACTAAATTCATATTTTTAAATAATTATAAAAATTAAAAGATTCTTACGGCGTTTGTTTAAAACGAAGTTTTCGCCTAAATTAGTTATTTTACATTGCACAGGTTTCAGACAGTGATGTGTTTTGACTACTTATTACTGTATATGACAATTTACTATGCTTAATTTCGATTTAATAGAATTTAGGACCTTTGTCCTTACATCAGAGACCATTATTTTATTTTGATACTAGCATTGCCCACGGCTCCGCCCGCGTTCAGATGACCAAAAACCGAATTCTTAGGTTTTAAATACCTATATGTTGACCCGGATAACCAGCTATCACCGTTCCAAATTTCTGTGATGCGGTAACAGACAGACAAAAATTCTAAAAACTATAGATTCGGCTCCTATATCGATAATAAATAATAATGTTTTTTTCAATAACATTTTCCATAAATATTTAATGTACAGATTCGGCTTAGTTACAATTTTATTAAATGTATAGACTAAATTTTCTATTTGGAATAAAAATATAATACCTACTAGATTAATAACAGAAAGATATCGAATCAGTCCTAAAAGAGAATGGCTAAAGAAACTCTGCTGGTTAATTTTTTTATAAATAACATTTCACAATTTCATTAAAAAAAATATATTTTAACTATAAAATACACCGACTTTTCCGATGAAGTATTGGGGTGTCTATTACATACATCCGAATTTAGAACCTATTACTTTTATAAAGTAATAAATAATTATTCGTATTACTCATATATTAACTACTAGCGGCTCACCCTCACTTCGCTCGGGTTCGTCGCTAGGTACTTTTTAAATAGATATAAATAGTTATTACCCAGCGTTAGCCATATACAAACAACAAACAAAATACAAGACAATAACAAACACAACAAAAAAAAAGTTGAATAGATCCAGCTGTTTACGCGTGATGGCGTGACCAAGGGAAATAGGGATTCATTTATATATATAGATTTAAGATTTATTCCAGACAATACCAGTTCCATCAATCATTTAAATATTATTAATATGCATTTCCTAATCATGCAGTTCAAATCTCTTATTATGTTTATCAAATTAAAATAAATTATCTCATGTTCTATTTAATTTTAAAGCATAACACAACCTATAGCTATGTAAATGCGAGGGTGTCGTGTGAATTCGCACATTTTTTGCACTAAGTCCCTTTTTTACCGCCGCGGGCGAAGTGGGGTCGGGTATTAAAACTTGTATCGGATTAGATGAAATTACTAAGTGGATAGAGTTAAGTGTGTGCCCGTTAAGTAGAGGGAGAGCGATCGGCGCTGTGACTACGTTACAGTTTTGAGAAAAAGGAGTTAAATTAAATTATTTTTTAATTAATTTTTTATGTTTTATGTCAGTTCGTCAAATGAGAGTGTAATAAATATGTTTTAAGTTATTTTAACTTAAGTATCCACTAAATACAACAAAATATTATACTGAAAGTTATAATAACCGGAAATAAATTCCTCATTTATTTTCTAAAATTCTGAATATTTTGCAATAAATAAATACAAATTTATAGACATTAGACACTATAATTGCAAATAGTTAAGTTAATAGTAGGTATCAAATTTACCTATAACTAAAATATTTTAGTTTATATAAACCCATATTTTCTTTGTGTCGTTTATTATAGTAATTAGTTAAATATGTTAACTTCACTTTATCAATTTAAGTCAGGTTTATTATGCCATTCACCAAACAAGTTTTTGAACTAAAATTTTCAACGTCATCGTTACAAATCGCTCGCCGAGACGATCTTACGTTGAATAAAAGATGGCGGACACGTGTGTCTAATGCACTCATCAATTATTACTCGATCCAATCCCACCCCAGATCCCGGATCCCGGAGTTTTGATAACAGGGTCGTGAGCTCAAGATTATGTTTCCTAATCTGTAATGGTGAATATATAGGTACCTAATAAGATTTTTTTTAATTCGTTTTTTTTTAATCCAATCAATTCAATTCTTTTATTTCGTGGCTTCTAGGAATGCCAGTTGGGTTTGAATTTTCCAGCAAAAAGTTTTTATAACTATCTTTCTTAACAAGCTGATTTTTTGACGTCTGACATTAGCTGTAACGCGATGCTTTATTGATTTATTTAATTCTTTTAAAATGAGAAAATATATATTGTTAGTATAAAAAAATCTATACAAAAATTAAAAATTAAAGTTTTTAAATAGTGTGTGTGATTATGAATGTCGAATATAAATCGAAACGGCCGCTTAGCGTTCGAGGACAGACTAAATAAAAAATCTATTAAGTTACTCACAAATAGACGAAAGTAACCGCAAACTCTTCATGCAAAATAACTTTGAACTGCAGTAAGGGTCCTCGTCTGGTCAAACACGCCTTGTAAATTGATTGAGTCCCATTAAAACCATCATACGGTACTGCTACAAAATAAAAATTAATCGATTTTGAACTTTATCTCGTAAATATTAGGAATGTAGAGTATTTTTAAAATGAAAAATGTTGAGACTTGTAAGTCCAACTCTGTACCCTTTAGATGGCACATTGAAATCGAACTGAATTTAGTGTTTGCAGTGGTTTTTTCAAGCGTATATCAGATTTTTTCGTGTTTGTATGTAGATTTGTAATATCTTTTTCCTTTTTGGCATGTTGTTTAAACGTTGCTTTCTTTGCACAGCGATAGCCATAGGTGCACATAATAGTATATAGGATTACGAATGTAGCGCTGAGAGTTTCTTTTACATACAACTTATAATAAAACTTACTTATATTTAATCTTATTTAAATTATTTTGATTAATTTATTAACACTTAATAAATTAATTATAATATTATAAAGTATTTGTTTTTTAATCATTTTATTTTTAGAAATAAAAAGTACATTTATCTAAATTGTTTTATCAATTACGTTTGCATTCGTTAGTTATACAGGTTTTTCAATAAATAATATCATTTCATACGTTTTATTCTTTATATTTTTTTTTACTTTATAAAAATTAAAATTTTGTTTTTTTTTTAAGTTTAAATTTCATCACTTCTATATTAACTCGGCGCCGATGACGGTAAGTCAAATTGACCCGAGGAAAATTTAAACGGACATATTGCTTTTTTGCATTGATCATATATTTTGAATGCTTTGTATATCTGGATACAGCATCTCTCTCCTCGAACCATTAGTATACTTAAGGTAATGACATCCATGCAGTGAGGTACACGTGCATTAAAGTTATACGAGTACAAACATATTCAAGCTTATTATTACTTTTTTCACGTAACACTTTGAGTTTCTGACATGGCCAAGTTTGCTGTAAAGCATTCGAAACTAAAAACTATAGATTTGGCCTCTGTATCGATAATAAAGTCTATTTCAATAAAAAATTCCAAAAATTATTCAATTCAATTTCAATTCGACTTAGTTACGATTTTATTATATGTATAGATATATAAATAAAAATGAATCAGCGAAATGTATGTACGCATATAACTTCCGATCGACTGCACCAAATTGGATAATTCTTTTCTTTTGTGTGTTTATTATTTAATTAGGTATATATTGTCAGTACAAGTTTTGTATAGAAGAAAATTAAAAGAAAAAAATATTAAAATAAGTTTTTTTTCAATTGGTAAGAAGATAGTTTGAGACCATAGGGGGGTGAAAATTGGGATGAAAATTTGTATTGGGAAGCATGCTAGGAACGAACCCGAGCGAAGTGAGGGTGAGCCGCTAGTATATTATATAGATAACTTAACAAACCTTGCAGGCAGTAAAGTGACAACAAAACTTATTGCTACGCCCTTAACTGGTAATCATTTAGAATATCCGTACATTTCTCAATTTTCTCAGAGAATTAGCTAATCTATCCGATGCCAATACAAATGGGGTCGCCGGAAACAAACAGCTGTTTAACGAAACAAATAAGACCTCGCCATACTACTTATCAACCTTATACGGACCCTAAAACGCTGCTATGGTGTCCATATTACGTGTTAGGAAGAGAATTGCGATTGTTAACTTACATGGATATTTTTTTTTATTTTATATAACGTCCTAGATTATATATTAATTAAAATTATTATACTTTTTTTATAAATACATAAAAACATATATCGTGCTGATTTTTACATAAAAAGCTCATGAAAGAACACACCCACACACATTTTTGATATAAGTAAGGATTTACAACAATTTGTATATAATTGTAATCATGTAACGTTGTAGTAACGTAATAGAGCCTGTTTCGTATATTCGCTATCTTCGGGCGTCTTAATCACGGTCTGGTAGCCATTACTCAGCGGCGGCTAATTGCAACATTTGTAGGTCGCAAACTAGCGGCCCCCGGCTGGAACAATGGGGACCCGGTACCTGAGAACTTGGGTCCCGCAATTATATAGTCTTCATTTAGATATTATGATATATTTGAACGTTGTTTGCTCTTCGTGGCGCTGAAACGTGGACTTGAGAATGTAGATGATAAGATGTATATATAGAGCTTTTACTCGTATCTTAGAGTACTAAGATATTTGAGAAATAAGTTACTTTGTTGTGTTCATACGATATCACATTTTCTGTTGCTGTTTTATATTGTGCTTGTTACAAGAAGCTTATTATTATCTAAGAAAAACAAGATTATTTCTAAACTAGCGATTTTGCTGCAAAAAGAGCGCCATCTTTGGCAAAACCAAATTTGTCCAGCTGAAGTGTAAAGTGTTTATATATAATGTATGGGATAATATAGCATTAAGTCCAGTGTAAGCCCTACTTTATATAAAACACTCATGTATCTTCCCATATATGGTCGACTACCCATAAAGCCAAGTTTTCATTATAAGTGTACTCAATATATTATTATTATTAAATATGTCTCCAACCGCAGAAGACGTTTACTTTAAAACACCCAAAACTTACCACATTTGACAGCCGTTTTACCGTGAAGAAACAACAAACATACAGATAGACACGTAATATAAACTTTCGCATTTACTTACATAATGATTATAATCCAATAACTTGGTTATATACCTACTTAAAAACATATATAAATTTAATTTAAATTAACATATATAATTTTTAGATAATATTTTCCCCTTGAGAAAAAAATGGTATTATACTTAAATTATATGGGGGTTACTATGCATTTTATTGCATATTACGTCGTTGATTTCGATAAAGTCTTTTTGGTTAAATTGATAGTATGGTTGGATACTAAGATAAGACATTGTGTTCCTACATTTTTTCTATATTAGTATATATATAAGTTATCCTCACTATATATTTATCTATATACCTATACTTATTTTAGAATAAAATGGTACTTATTTTTTTTCCTTACAATACTATAAAGTACTAGCAAAACCCGCGGCAAAAAAAACTCTAAAAAGCAAAAAAAAAACTCTAAAAAGATAGGTTTCATATAAACTTTCATCACTTATTTTACCCCCTTATGGGATGAAATTCGATAAATGCTAAAACTGGTGTTAATTTAATTATATTGAAGAACATTAATCCAAGTTTCAAGTAATTCTGATCATAAATATTTTTTGGATTGTATTATAACGTGTTTTCCCGTAAAAATGAGATGATCTCCCGCGATGAAAAGTAGCCTATGTCACTCTCCGGCTCTCCAATTATCTTCACACCAAAGATTACGCCAATCTGTCACTTCGTTTCGACGTGAAAGAAAGACAAACAAACTCACTTTCACATTTATAATATTAGTATGGAATATATTCATTATTGCCTTATATAATACATCAAAATCACATTAGAAGTCATTAAGAAGATTAGTATGGATATGAGTAAGTTAGAGAAAACTTTTTTACTTTTGTCTCTCTATTATGACATGCAAACTGCCTCGGTGGTGTAGTGGCTAGCATGTACGGCTGCACACTCGGAGGTCCTGGGTTCGAGTCCCGGGTCGGGCCAAGTTTAGTTATTGAGTCTTTCTGTATAGTAAGCCTCAGTAACAGCCCGGAGTTGGGAAGTTGGCGGTGTTTCACCCCCGTGCCTCGGAGAGCACGTAAAGCCGTCGGTCCTGCGCCTTAACTCTCACTGGTCGTGTCGAGTGGTCGTCCCACCTGAGTATGAGAGTGACAGGAATAGAGAGTGCACGTTGTGTCTGCGCGTACACTTGTGCACTATAATATCTCCTGCGCAGTTGGCTAATCTCAATGAGATTGGCCGCCGTGGCCGGAATCGGTCAGGAGAACATCACATCATGACATGCAAAACCACATTAACCTGTGGCGTTAATGTGGTTTTACATAGGAATAATAATTTTTATGGCTCTATGATAGAGTGACACATCAGCTGCTACTTTTTATCTCGGTGCATCAATGCAAAGACTGTTAGTGGGTTACAATTTATAATATGTATATATTTAAAGTTATATATATGTACTTGTAGTATATATATCACCTATCTGGTATCCATAACGCAAGTCTCATAGCTTACGATGGAACTAGATGGTGCTGTGTGTTAATCCCAACATATTTAAAAAAAATATCTTGTAGCTACGTGTTACTTGAATAACATAATTTACGTTTTATATACAATTTTCTTTATGATTGAGGTCAGAAGCTCGTCGCTTGAAACTTTTCAAGACAATAGCTTTAGCAAACTTATTCTCCTTACATTTCAGAAGTTTCAAACTCTAATTTGACTTACATATTTATCGAAACGGAGAGTTTGCATTTGTATCTTTCTTTATTGTTCCTGATTTTAGGTATATAAGTAGTTTAAATACGGTAAAGTTTAACTTTGGCGGTGCATAAACAATAGCAACTGTAAAAAAATGAAATAAAAAAGTTATTTACAAATAGCTATATCTTTTTAGGAACCTATCATTATCAAATTAAAAAAAAACCATAGCAAATATATACCTCACTAATGAATTTCTTGTCCCTATTTTTTTCACGACTAAGGTAAGTTTTTTTATACGGTGTTATAAATAAGGCATTCTAAGTAAACCTAACATAATACTTCGCTTTTACTCTACATACGCTTATTTTATCATAGAATTTCTCTAAATGCCTCATTAAGTTTTATGTAAAATATATTATTTATAAGATCCCTAATAAACTCCGAAATTCGAACATTACCACCTTGTAATATACGGAGGTGGCAACGGCAGCGAGATTGACTCATTAATTTAACAGCGCGCAACACTTAAGCCAGGCGCGCCAACATTTTACGAAATCAAGTGCTGGGAACCCTTGTAAAGGTGAATATACACGTTGGTTTATATATTCATTTATATAAAGTTTTTGAATAAAATTTGTCCTTTGTGCAGTAGTATTATAATTTATTAGGATTTTAATACTAAATACAATGCAAATACGTCATAAAATTTTATGAAAATGTCTTAAAATATTGTTTAAAAATATTTTATAAAAGCTGACCCAACAGACGTCATATTTCAATATTTTTTTTGTTATCTTTGAGTTCACACTAAAATCCTATAAAAATGCAATTTTAATTTTTCCCGAATTTTCCATTTTTTTGGGCTTTTCTTTTAAAATTCAAATAGGGGAATTATTTAAAAAAAATATACTTACATAGAAAAACAATATAATCATGAAATATATTTTTTTCGACTTTTTTTTCACTTGACCCGTAAGATTTGAAATTAGAATTAACTTAAAATAAACAAATGAAAAATTGGTAAAAATTACTGAATCATTATTGAAAAAACTTAAAAAAACCGACTTACAGGCACTAAATTGTAAAAAATAACTAAACGGGGGTTTTCATTTAGAATAGATACCTAATCAGATAATTTCGAAGTCGGTGTCTCGGTGCGGTTATTTTTCGATTTTTAATTTAGACGTTATAAGGAGGTAATTTGTAAGAAGAAAGTAGTTTTTTAATAACATATTCGATTAAACAATTTATTTAAAAAAATAATTAATTGTTGATTTTTTTAAAAACCGCTCGACCGATTTCGATAAAATTTATATGGGACCACCTGAGAAGGATACCCTTTGAAACAAAACAGAATTTCTAAATCGGTTCAGGCGTCATCGAATAATCGGTGAACATACATAAAAAAAGATTCCGATGAATTGAGAACCTCCTCCTTTTTGGAAGTCGGTTAATAAATAGCAACATAAAAACGTAATATACACAAAAACTCGTATGGGTAATAAATACATGTTTTTGGGGAAATAAATATTAAAAAAAGAATAGTGTAGAGTCAGCATTATCTCTATTGTTGTCACAACTAATTTTGTACACAGATACCAGAATATACGAATCAAAATTGCGTAACACTAGGTACTTGTCAAGTAATCTCGTGTTGGTAAATCAGAATTAAGTACATTCTCTCTGGAGGGTTTAGTTACTACTGAGTACGAGCTTGGACTATTTTCACTAGATAACTAAATATTAGAGAGAAGGTTATGCATTTTGATCATAACATTCATCTTTTTTTTTAAATTAAATGAGGTTTTAGTTAAAGTTTAAATACATTTTTACTTTCACCAACATTTATAGTATTATTTTTTGTCATATGTAACATACATATGTAATTTTTTGCGTAGAGATCATAAATGAAAATAAGTTTAACTGTTTTTAGGAGTTTACATGTATATTTATTATCTGTTGTAATTTAAATAATTAAGAAAGTAAAGGTGGTTCACACGTATTGTATGTTTTGTTATAATGTTAGACGAAAATTTAAAAAAATAACATTACACAGATATTAGACATCTGAGGTAAAGAAAATGAGAAAAGCTCGAATATTTTTTAAACCTCAACCAAAAGCTTTTTGCAAGTGTTTATATTTAAAAAAACGATGTTGTGAAAGTCCATACTTTATAATGTGTTACTCATTATCTATCACTAGTTGATGTTACAAAACATCTTGACTGGAATGTACGAAAAATAATTAAATTATGAGCTAGTTTTATTAAAATCAGCTCGTCTATTTCACCTTAAAGGAGTCTGCCCACTACACCGTTTCATACCATGACCGTGCTAGGACCGTGTCAGGATAAAAATTTTCTTTGTATAGAAAAGTAGTAGTCTCTGCCCACTAGACCATTCCGTCACTGACCGACACCGTTGCTTGCCGTGCACGGAGCGGTAACAATTGTCGGCGAGAATATTTTGCCGATGCCGGTACGTTCCGTGTCTGGCACACGACGTCGTGGGACCGGTGCGCGCACGCGTCGCAATGGTGAGCATACGCAGCTCTAAAACCGTTATGTACAGGTATGATACGCTGTTGATACGGTCTAGTTTGCAGACACCTTAAATCGGACGCACAGACAAAACATTAAAATTCTATTAACATTTCCATACATACTTTTCAAAATATTATGTTCAATGGAAACAACTTGAGTTACCTACTATTTAACTATAAAATATTTTAGTGTAAGTACCTAATATTATATAATGATAAGAATAAAGAATTACCATGATTATCCTAACATCTAATCTATTATTTCCCTATTATGAAAACCAGCAATGACCAAAGTGGCTGTTAGTTAATAATAGTGCAGTTTAATGTCATTAAAAGCAAATAGTTTATAAACAAGCTCGCCTTCGCCCTGGGGAGGGATTGCGAACACGTGTTCGATACTTACTGTTCCTATTGTTTACTTAACTACAAAAAATATTGATTTCAAAACTGCAGTATAATTTTAATTTGAACATTTATGAATCTGAATACTATTATAAATGCAAAAGGTGTATGTGTGTATGTTTGTTACTCTATCTCCTGAATCAGCTAAACGGATTTGGATGATAGGTTTTGAGTGGACAGACTATTTCAGTGTTAACAGGTAACATATAGGTCGCTAGTAAAACATAATTAGATGTATTCTCTATATGCTTTGCAGCAATCATGGAGAGACGGTCTCTCCTGTGATGCATTCGAAATGTCGGGGACCAAAAATCAAAATAAATCCACGAAAAAATCCGAAAAGACAGTTTTTTAATGTCAAATATTCATGCTTTACAAAAGTATTATAATAGTAAGTACATTAGAAATTATAGTATTTAAAAAAAAACACATTTGTGCGTTTTTGATTGATATCTGAAACGGAGATACTACAACAATTAAAAATAATATTTTACAACACAGTGTTTAGTGCAAATTTTACCTTTAATGACATTTAATTACCATAATTAATACTTAAATTTGAATTTTATTATTATTAGATATTATAATTTATAGTAAAAGATTACTATGACATTTTTGACTGCTCTAAAGTTTTTTCATGCAGTGAACAAACAAACTCAATGAACATTTAAAATAATTTTCCAAAGCATGATTAATGACAACGATCGCTAAAATTGTATCATTTATAATCCTTTTTTTAATTTATCAGAATTTCGTACAGATTTGTCGACTTACTTCTTGTTTAACTCAGGTCATTTATAAAGATTAATGTTTTTGTTTGCCTATTTTACTGAGTTCTCCTGGCTGGTTCTTAAACATATTTTTTTCTAGCATTGCCCGCAGCTTCGCCCGCGTTCAGATGATCAAAAACCAAATTCTTAGGTTTTACATATTAGTATACTCTTACATTGCAGTTTTTGTATTTTATCTCAAAAATGAGATATTTTTCTGCGGAAAAAATATCCTATATGTTGTCCCGGATAACCAGCTATTACCATACGAAATTTCATCAAAATCCCTCCAGTGGTTTTTCTGTGATACGGTAACAGACAGACAGACAGACAAAAATTCTAAAAACTATAGATTCGGCCTCTGTATCGATAATAATGTCTATTTCAATAAGATTTTCCAAAAAAAAAATTTAATGTGCAGATTGGGCATAGTTAGAATTTTATTACATGTATAGATATATAATTAGTATTTTGTATTTAAATAATTTGATAATATTATATTGGACAATAAGTGTCATGATTCATAGAAATATTTTAACAAAACGTTCTACGCCGTACAGATCGATATTTTTACAGTTTTATTAATAACTCAGAGACGTAATCTCGCTTCGCTCGGTTGCGTCCCTAGGTATGTTTTTTTGAGCGAAACCCTAATTCTTTTTTTAAATTCAAGTAGCCTACGTTACCCCTTATAACATCATCTATCTGCCAGTGAAAGTTCTGCCAAAATTTGTCTAGGCTTTACGAAGATTAATCGGAAGAAACAGACAAAAAAATAGTGTATTTCGTATAAGTACCATAAATAATTTCATGTGCATTTAGTAAAAAACTGTTATTTTAGCATTACAAACAGACTTCAATTTTATTTATCTGCATAGATAATCTAGCATTGCAAGCAAATTGCGTCGGAGTATGAATAGAATTATTGCTTCCCTCCCTCCTCGTTTTTTATTTAATTTAAATCGAGATCAGCATTGGTTCTCCTCATCAACTATCAGTCTAAGATTCTGGGATAAGTCTTAGTTATGAAAAGTTCTATTGAACCTATCTATTGATAACAAAATTACATTATGTGGTGAGGTACTTTACAGAACAGCAACGTCTTAATGAAGTAGCCGGACTTAATTGGCACTTTAGGACTTCGGGAATTTAGAAAAGATAGTTAAATTCGTTGTTTAGTAAAGGTATTTTTTTTTGGATTTTCGTTGAAGTCATATTACATTATAATCTTTGGCCCATGGAGTCAAAGTGCTACACTCGTCATATCGCCTCGTATTATCGTTTGTATTGGTGACAGGAAGCTCGCGCATTTTTCGCCCAAATGCGGCTAGCATTGTTCCTACTATATCACGCGGATATGACTTGTATACTTATGTACATCGGTTTCTCCATTTTATTTGAGTATTTATAGCGAAAATAGCAAAAGGAAGATAAAATTAACATTAAAAAATGATTTTGTATTAATAAATAAATAAGCAATTATTAAAAAAACGTGTGTGTGTGTACTTATGTACGCACGTAAGATGTTATACTACTTTGACGTAACAGAACAAAAATAGCTAAAGATTTCATCCCGTATGTCACAACTCTGTTTGTAAGAGGAAACTTCATCATATCGCTTTCATCTAATTTCACCATGTCGCTTTTTGCCATTTTACTCTCATAATTTTTTCCAAACGTGCCAAAACAAGTAGGTATAACTTTAAAAATAACCCAATTCATTGCGACGTGTGCAAACACCGGCATTATCGTGCCTTTGTTATATAATGCAGCATTTAAAATAAACGACATATTATCATAAAACACCCCACTCCTTGGAGAGATGATAGTTATTCTTAATGACAGGCGTTTACATCGTATCCATATGGCATGGTGTTATACTACTCGTAGCGATTTTTAAACATGGGGTCGCATTTGTATACAAAAATCTTGTTTTAATATTATTATTTTTTTAATTTGCAGACGTATTAAATTTGATTTTAATAACAATATATATATAATTATATATATATATATATATATATATATATATATATATATATATATATATATATATATCCAAAAAAATGCTTACAAAATAACGGTTAGGTATACCGCCTTTAAAATCAATTAAAACTACTCTTCAGTAAGGGGTAGGTTTTTTTTGAAATTGATATGGGGTTACCTTCCATTATGAGGTAACCCATCTATTAAAAATATTGTGAAAATTATTTTACAGTTAGCAAATATATTATCGTCTCCTTTTCGAAATCGGTAAAAAAAAAGAAAATGTAACACTGTAAAATATACATATGTGGTTATTGTTTGACATCCCCTGCATAAACTAATAGGGTCCTTGGGGGGTCGGTTTGTTGCAAAATATCGCTGATTAGATAAGATATGCGCAATTGTGACACCATTTGGTTAGATTTCAAGTAGAATCTTGATAAATATGAAGAGGGATATAATATATAGAAAGTTATTCAGAGTTAAGAAATACGATAAACATGTTGCAGGTAGGAAGGATAAAGCTAAAAGAAAAACATGCCTTTTTATTTTTACAAGCTTTTATTTAACTTGCAATGTTTGTATGAATGTTTGTTCGGGTCAAATCTTGCAACTGATTTTTAAAGCAATTACCCTCAATCGATTGAGCTGAAATTTTGCACACACGTTTAGTTTAGATGACAATGCATGGTTCGATAAGTGACGTCATTCTAAATCCAAGATGGCAGACTATGTTTTTTATGCGCCCCCATCATATGGATATCAAATGAAAGTTTTTGTTGACAAGAATACGAATAAATACCTAAAAATTAACTTTAAGTTAAATCGAACCCATTTATGTATTGCATTACACAATTTATCTATACGAGTAAGTACATATAATAAAATTGTAACTAGGCCGAATCTGTACCTACATTAAATATTTTTTAGAATTTTTGTCTGTCTGTCTGTGTATCTGTCTGTTTGTCTGTCTGTTACCGCATCACAGAAAAACCACTGGAGGAATTTTCATGAAATTTGGTATGGTGATAGCTGGTCATCCGGGTCAACATATACGATACTTTTACCGCTGGAAAATGTCTCATTTCTGAGAAAAAATACAAAAACTGCAATGTAAGAGTATACTAATATGTAAAAACTAAGAATTTGATTTTTGGTCATCTGCACGCGAGCGGAGTCGCGGGCAAAGCTAGTATATTATAAAAGCTTCTAGCATGTTTTTAGGGGAAAATTCTAAATGCCACATTAATTTTCATAATATTTAATACTCGTAACTGCAGGCTTAGCGAAATGGCTTAGAGATTGAACTGAGTAGTACTACTTGACATTAGACTTTTCAGTTTTGTTTCTAGAGGTTTGTAGTATTTATCTATTATACGCATAGATATGAAAGCAAAAGCCATGCACCAAACGAAAAGCAGGTACCTACTTGACCTATGAAGTTAAAATATAGAAGGAAGTTAATAGATAAGGGACATCAACTAAGAACGGATATATAAAGCCAATAAGGGAGTTCTTTTTTTTAATGTTGGGAAATGCATTTACGCATACCACCTGTATACATATAGGTCGTTATTTAAGAATCACCGTCTAGAAAAACCAGTACTATCCACTAAAACCCAACAAAACATCCCACCGAGGTAGTCCTCTTCCTAGTGCATTTCTTGGCTTCGTACCCGGCTGGATTGCCGGACGCTAATGAGCCCTATCACGACAAGGTGAACGCTCGTTTGGGGAGTTTATGGTTATTCCTAAACCAACTACGTGGAAGGAGCCGCGGGTAACGCTAGTAATTTATATTCCCCAAACAATATTCACGTAAGTTATAAACCAAATATTTAAAATGAAAGTAACAAACGCGCTCATTTACAAACGTTTAAAACACTACACATAGTGAGAATGTAAACGCATTAATTATACTAATTATGAACGGAATAAAGCCGCATTGTCTGGTCGGACAATTACCTCGTGGGTCATAAATTGACTCGCGAATATTTAATAATAATTGCCTTGCCTTTGTTTAAGAGGGTGGTTTGCTGCCCACCCCCCTAGTACCGACAGCGATCTTACTCAAAGTCGAATTTAGTACAATAAACGTTTCTATATTATTAAATTGGTAGATTCCTGTTACAATTATATTATACTAGCGACTCACCCTCGCTTCGCTCGGTATCGTCCCTAGGTATGTTTTAACGATTAGTATGAAATACAAATCTTTGAATTTCTCGGCTTTTCTGTACTATAATATGTATGTATTATACATATAAACCCTCCTCTTGAATCACTCTACGTATTGCTGAAAACTGCATTAAAATCCGTTGAGTAGTTTAATAGATCTAAGCGAACAGACAGCGGAAGCAGAAGTGACTTCATTTTATACCTACTAGGTAAAGATTTTTAGCTAAAATATAGATTATACAATTAATTTGTCAATTCCAAGCATCGTTATATTGTTTTTTTAATGAAACTAAATATAGACAATTTAAGTGATAATTATGCACTTAAAAATGTTGGAATGTTCGTTACTTCTTCATGGTAAAATGGCTGGACGGATTCGGATGTAGTGCCCTAATTGACTATGACCTGGAGTATTCATATCACTGGTACCTAGGATGTTGGGTTAGGTTTGTTCCCAGGAAAGGACACGAGAGAAGTGGGGGTAAGTCGTTGTACTTTTAAATCACTCCAAAAAATTTCAAATAAGACCTTTCTATTTTTAATAAAAGAACGTTCATCTTCAAGGCATTTCTACTTTTCTTCTCTATACATATAAAAAATTGTAACCAAGCCGAATCTGTACATTAAATATTTTTTGGAAAATCTTATTGAAATAAACATTATTATCGATACAGATGCCGAATCCATAGTTTTTTGATTTTTTGTCTGTCTGTCTGTGACCGCATCACGGAAAAACCACTGGAGGGCCTTTGATGAAATTTGGTATGATGATAGCTGGTAACCCATCATTCATTCATCAACATATAGGATAATTTATACTGCGGGAAAATATCTCATATCTGAGAAATCTATATAAACGTTAAAATGTAAGAGTAGGGACGAACCCGAGCGGAGCGAGTGTTAGTCGCTAGTCTTCTATATTGGCGCATTTCGTTTAAAAAAAAGTAACTATAATATCACATCTCAACAACCAGAAAAATACTCAAAGCCAGAATCGACCATGTGACCCCAGTTATAACTAAGTATATATATACTAATAGATATTATCAATTATACAAATGTTACAATGCTTTCATTAAAACATTTTCACACATAAAATACTTTGCTGACCCTACTATTTTGTATCCGGGTACAGCGTTAAGCCGGTTATGAGCAGCCGGTAATGACGGTGTCATTTGCGCGGTGAATTATAATTGGACCGATAACGCCCACCCCCCTCCACTAATAGACAAGTTAATTTAACCTCCCAATGCCCAATACTATAGCTACTGTAGTTATACTATACTATTGTGTTGAAGATGACTGTTTCGCTTTGATATCAGTTTGTGATGCTTTCAAAGATTTGTATGAAATGCCATGGTTGTACGAAGTTAAATAAATGCAATGTTTGAGAGAGTTGGCTTAATAAATAGCTTATAAAGCTAAAGAGTTGTTTTTGTTAGTGTTTTGTTTCTTTGAACAGGGCAGTTCGAATTAAAAAATCCTTTTTGAATTTTATAGCTTACTAGCATTGCCCGCGGCTCCGCCCGCATTCAGGTGACCAAAAACCAAATTCTTAGGTTTTACATATAAGTATCGCAGTTTTTGTATTTTTTCTCAGAAATGAGACTTTTCCCGCGGTAAAAAGTATCCTATATGTTGACCCGAATAACCAGCTATCACCGTACCAAATTTCATCAAAATCCCTCCAGTGGTTTTTCTGTGATGCGGTAACAGACAAACAGACAGACAGACAAAAATTCTAAAAACTATTGATTCGGCCTCTGTATCGATAATAATGATTATTTCAATAAGATTTTCTAAAAAATATTTAATGTACAGATTCGGCTTAGTTACAATTTTATTATATGTATAGACTAGCGACTCACCCTCGCTTCGCTCGGGTTCGTCCCTCGGTGCATTTTATTTTTTTGAGCGAAACCCTAATTCTTTTACTGAAATAAAAGTAGCCTAAGTTACTCCTTATAACATCAACTACCTGCCAGTGAAAGTCCCGTCAAAATCGGCCCAGCCGTTTCGGAGATTAGCTAACAAACAGACAGACAGACGGACAGTTTTTCTTATAAATAGCGTATATAATTTCATATGCATTTAGTAAAAAGCTGTTATTTTGACATTACAAACAGACACTTCAATTTTATTTATCTGTATAGATTTATTGAGGAATACCTATGTATAATGTTATGCGTATATAGGCTACATAAATTTATGCTATGATCCATAAAAGTGAGGCAATAATATATACTTATGACCTATATGATATACGAGAACGGAGCCACGGCCATTAAGTATTAATTTTGTTAAAATGCATTAAAGGTTTTAAATAGAGGTACTATACTATAGTGATGCTCACCACTTTCTATCTTAAAAAACGTGTGCGTGTACTTATGTACGCACGTAAGAAGTTACACTTCACAACAGAACAAAAATAGCTAATGAGTTCATCCCGTATGTCACAACTCTTTGTTTGTAAAAGGAATGCAGCTAACTTCATCATGTCGCCTTTTGGCTGTCGGTGTGCGCGCGCATCGCAAAAATTTTAATCTCATACTTTTTTCACAAACGTGCTAAAAAAGTATGACTTCAAAAACATCTATAAGTTAATTTTGGTTGTATATATTTATTTTTGTAACTGAAATGATATACCTAGTTAAGCAGTTTTAACGTTTTTCACATAGGTACTGAAATTAGCTCAGCTACGAACTATGCCACAAGTAGGTACGTACCTGCTCAGTTTAGGCGACAAAGTTAAAGTAAACCTGAAAAAAATTTATTATACCATTATTTTATATCATTATTATATAATTAATTTGAACAACAGGTGAGACACAATACACCATGCACGTGCACTGCCACGTGGCCAAATGATGTAATTTCTCACCCCAGTGCACACGTATAGGGGTATTTTTGTCACTGCTAGTTGCAAATTCAGCGTATTAGATAAGTAAAGCTGATGGTCCACCTCATTATAAATATTATAGTGTTGCATATCAACTGTAAGATATAATTTATATTATGTGTATATCTACACATTTAAATTATTTTTAACCCCCGACGCAAAAAGAGGGGTGTTGTGTTTGTTTGTGGCATCGTAGCTTTCAAACGGATGGACCGATTTCGATGTTCATTTGAAAGCTAGTTTCCTTGCGGTGGTTCTAAACTATGTCTGGTTAATATCGGTCCAGCAGTGTAAGAGTATCAGCTATTTTTCAAAGTGATGTAAGGCATTTTGGCGTATGTTTACTCGATTAAGTGCTTCACGCGTGCCAGTATAATCGTTAAATGACAATTAATTTACGTAGGGGGTTTTTAAATTTTTTAATTTATAATTATTTGATAAAATACTTAGAGCACCTTGGGAGCGTTGAGTTTCTTTTTGATACCTTTACAAATAGTGACACAAAACAGAGGAAAAGATTTGCTACTGCAAATGACATATGAAGCAATACCTCGATAAATACGAGTATGTTTTACAATTTTATTTACCTTTAAGATTCTAAGTAGGTACCTATATATAATATATTGTAATATAATATTTTGATAAACCATACGAATAAAATATAGCATAATATATTTTTCTGTGCAACGACCTTTTTCTCCGTAGACACCTGTTAAAGATTATATTTATTCGTGTGAAGTCAATGTGCGTCCGTTACAATGTGTATTACGAAATGACTAAATTTAAATTGATGTTCACTTTAAAATATTAATAAATAAGTAGCTTATATGCCTTGTAGGGGGCAGGAGGCAATGTGAGATAGGTACCTATTACATAAATAAATCGGTACCTACTAAATAGACATACGAGTAATAGAGACAGTGAGTTACTACTAGGTAAGTGATATACTATTTTAACAATTTTGCAGTTTAAATTTTTAGATTTAATAGATAAAATAAAATAATTCTAACTTATTATATTAGTTAGGTACAAGTTATTGTTCACGGCTGCACCCCAGTAGTATCTTGTAAGTACGTCGAAATAAGTAGGCTGTATGAATCCATTTACAGTTTGAAAAACATACAAACACAGAACTCTTGTTATGTTAATGTGATATAAAATATGACACATTTTCGTACGAGCATCGAAATTGCTACCACTTAAAAGCTATAATTCGTCAATATAGTTAAATTCTTATAGGTATAAATTCAATAGTAACTTACTTTAAATAGTGTTAGCTAGAACATTTTAATGAATAAATCCATCACCAAATGTTTTCAAGCTAATTTTTAAATTGTTATGTTCTCCATCATGAAAGAGTGAGAGTATTTCAATTTTCCTTTCATATCCACAATAAGCAGTCAAGCAAAGCGTGAATTTGTAACAGGTAATAAATAAAGCTATTCTATAAACGGCGTTCACTCGCGCGGCGCGTGTGACGTTAATCCGTTACCGATTTCCCGCCAATTAGCCGTCGCCTAGCGACCGCTGCTATGGCGGATGTTACGTCATTTTAACGAAATGTCACAGATAGTATTTTATTCGGCTTTAAAAAGTGTTTTAATTTTTTAAATAAAAGAACAAAATAAGTAATCAGTAAATATCGAATGTAGTATACCAAACTTATTATTGAAGTGAAATCTTCTATAAGAAGATTTGGATTTGATTTGGGAGTAAATTCATGTAAGTCGTCATCGACATGATCCCGTGACGCTAACACTCAGTGCCGATAGATGTCAAAACCAGATAAATGTAAACAGTCTTAATTTACAAATTTTAATTAAGATCAAACAATCAATTTGAATATCCAAAAATAACAACTGTTTGTTTATAGTTTTAAGTTTTCACTTCTATCGGCAGTCTTCATGACTGCTTTTTTTATTTGTTTTTATAAATTAGATATCTATTTTTTTATTTACCTGTATCAGTAGATCAATTTCTGATAATTATTATTAAGACAATATATTTATACCATTTCTAAATAAATACAGCATACTGCTTAGATTAGATAGATTTATATTAAAAAGAAGATATTTATAAGGCTAAAATTGTCCAATTGATCTACAAAGAAGATAATATACTTACTCAACATTTATTTGGTTAGTAAAACAATAATTGTTTTATAGATATTAGTATTGCATAAATGGAACTCATTCGCTTCACGCAGCGCGTAACGTTAATCCATCGCCAATTTCCCGCCAATTAAATGTCGAGCAACAACCGCTGTCAACATGGATATTATGCTATTTTAATAAAATGATTACAAGAATATTTTATATAAGTATTAAGTATCTATCTGAACAAAACAATATCTCAAGTTGTAAATTATGTTCATGATATTACAATGTTACGTCATTAAGCTCTTTACGGTAGTATCGTGACAATTTCAGTTTCATGAGTAGGATCACTAATAAAACCGTAGTACCGACATTTCTGTGCCCAAAAGCGAGGGAAAACAAATGAATATCCGCACCCATTTTTTTTAAAACATACCTTTCGGTCAAGGTCACATAACTAAATGCCTTCCTTATACCTACATAAATCATTACAAATTAATCAAATATGTTATTTTCCATTAAAACGCTCAATATATAAAAATGGAACTTTACAGTACCTACCTATCTGAAAAATTAGTTAAAATATTGGAATAATGTAATTAATCGAAGCGCCCCTTTTTGCAGGAATATAGTAAGAACAATCTAACGATTCATTTTAAAATATCTTTTATATTATTTATTTACAGTAGAGTAATTAATATCTCATATCAGAATTTCCTAAATATGTACCTACTTAGAAGAGTCGGCGCACCTAAAAAAACTAGGTGCAAAACATTACCATGTTACATATTTAGTAGACTATAACAAATCAGTTTAGTTAATTATTATTGATTATTTTCTTAGATTTTATAAGGTTACAATCATTCAAACGATTCAAAGATGACAGTTCAGTTAACAGGGGACAGAAGTGCCCATTCGTTATTCATTCTTAATGAAATTAGCACATAAGAAAATTGTACAGTGCTTTTTTAAATAAAAACCCTTTCGAAATGGTTCCACTACTGTTTTTATACAAACATTAAAATAAAATATTCACACACCGCCCGCCACGATCACTGCCGCAGATTAAACTATTAACAAAACTGCACTACGGGTTCCGAATGCAAATAAAGGTAAAAACCTATAACCCGATACAAAATCAACATTCATACCCGTACAGAGTGGCTTATATTTATACAAAATGAGGTTGTTATATAATTACCAAAAAAATTAAGATGTAACAGTATACTAAAAAAAAACTATTTCATATCACAGATATTACCTTAATTGTACATAATTAATCATTATAATACGCATTATATTTTATAGTAATGTATGTCATACAAATGTTTTTAATATTATAGTCATATATTTATATACTATTAGTATCTACTACCTATGTATATCCACATATATACTTAATTATATATTATGCAAAACAA
The DNA here is from genome assembly GCA_921882275.1 of Brenthis ino. Lineage (NCBI taxonomy): Eukaryota > Metazoa > Arthropoda > Insecta > Lepidoptera > Nymphalidae > Brenthis > Brenthis ino. The sequence continues at coordinate 19,788,902 of OV170222.1, forward strand.
ATGTACACTTAATTAATCTGTATTAATATTATAAAGAGATAAAGTTTGTGCGTTTGTGAGGTTGTAGGGGGTAATCTCTGGATCTACTGAACCGATTTAGATGAAATTTGGTAGGAAGATTTGATTGGTTTGAGGTCCTGGGAAGGACATAGGATACTTTTTATCTCGAAAGTCCCCCCATAAGGGAGTGAAAATGGGCATAAAAGTTTGTATTGGGAATCAATCTAGGGACGAACCCGAGCGAAGCGACGGTGAGACGTGAGTCGCTAGTGATTAATAATATAATTAATTATATTGTATAACATTGGATCGAGACATACAAGATATTTAAAACATTAATTAAACATACCTTTGCTTCACATAAATAATAAAAAAATTAAATAAAAAAAACAAAACTAGTTATCAAGTCTATTCAATCAACGTATCTGCTAAGTCGGATGTTTTTAATTCGCACGGGACCGCTCTCACATACATTTGCGTCGGTCGGATTAGAACCCACGTCCCACTGTAGTATACAGGTGGTTCGATTGCGAATCGGATTTAGACCGGACATGTGTAAAAAAGAAAAGAAAAACGTTAACGGTTGAAAGAAATTGATACATGCAGGATTATACTCAGATTAATTGATTAAATTAAATACTGTCTTGATTTGTTACTTGCTTTTTTGTATTGAATTGATATTTTAGTAATTATGTTATAATAAGTAATAAATATACATTTATAAATATTGCCATTTGATACTCGACTGATGATTTTTTTTTAATTTTACCTACTAGAAAATATAAACCGGTAGATAAGTACCTACTCAAGGCATTTGTATTATTACTTTAAAAAACTCTTTTTAGCATTTTTCTATAAGTTTCACTCTAATATATTTATTCAATGGATTTTTTTTGTTTTTGTTGTAAAAATTCAAATAATATTATAAAACAAATTGTACAACAATTTATTGTTTATAAACCGCCCTGTATATCGGAGACCCATTTAAATTGATATAAATTAATCCTTTAGCAATGTGCCCCTCAAGAAAGAAATCCCATTAGGTCCAGATTCGATTAACGTTTTAACAGGACCCACACCCTCGCATCGCCCCTCGTGTCTTGGATGCTTAGACTGTCCACTTTATACCGTGCCGATAGTATTACTATGCATTAGGAAAATAATATAAGCAGCACAGTAATTAAAATGTATACTAATATATAATGAATACATGTAAGGTACATACAGTGTAAATAATAATTAATAATTTCTTGTAGAGATTTTTAATTTTTCATAGATAATTAATTTTTCATAGATAACATTTAATTGACAAAAACATTTAGAGTCTAAACTTGGATAAGACTTAAAAAGTTTTCATTCATAAGAAAAATTGAAGTAAATTCAAAATATTAACTACTTGTAAAATCTTAGTAAAATGCCATAGGCTTATTCTTACTTTATTAAACTTATTTTTTAATAATATAATATTTAGAATTAAGCTTTATAAATGCTTTATTTTGCTTTGTCATTATTTTTTTAAAACAACTTCTTAAGAACTCGAGAAAACTATTCTCAAAACAAATCAAAACATCGACAAGCTAGTTAGGTAGTTAGGTAGTGATTGGACGCAATCGATAGCCCTCCGAATCTGAAGCCTCTAGAGACTCCGACCACAGAAATTGATTCTATTGTCGACCCACCGCTGAATGGGGACCAGAGCAGTTGTCCACGAATTTATTGTCCTCCAATATGACGGCATTACGACAATCTGATAAAAGTAATGGGTGTTTAGTTTATGGAGAGAATTATTTAGCAAATTAGTTTTTTTTATTATTAGTTTGTATTATTAATTATATATTTAATTTGTATTTTCATTAAAACAATCAACATACGGTAAATTCTATCGACATAGTAATAAGTTTTGGTTGTGGAATATATTAATCGACTGAATATGATGTTTTATGGCAAGCACAAGCAGAAAGGACCATAGATTATACACTATAGAGTCACTAAATTTTCTCTCTAGTCCGCAAAACATTATTTGTAAAGTTTATTCAAACAAATATTTTTAAATGTGAAAATATGTAAGTGAGTAATTTAGACTGTGTGTCTGTTACTTCCTGACGTTGTAGTGACTTAGCTATATTTAACTCTGAAGTAAATTTGGTATGCTATATGCTTGTGTATATTCTAAGTTATAAACATGCTACTGTAAATAAATATTTTGGGACATTAACACACAGCACCATCTAGTTCCAATGTAAGATACGAGACTTTTATTATGGATACCATCTGGTATCCATAACAAACCAAGTATCTACTTGGTACAGTAGGTATAATTATATACATGCTTTATATTTAAATATAGGTGAAAATAAATAGAATAAAAACTAATACTTTTTTCTTATTCTAAGTGAGTAAAATTATTACATATTAGAATCAGGGGGAAAATTACAAAATCCCTAAACATACTAGCTAAAAATATAGGCAATGATCAAACCATCATCCGTTGGCTCGTTATATCGAAATACCCTATTATGTCACATGTCTCCCCTGGGCATATTATTTTACGTTGATTTATAGCCAGGGGACTGAGGTGCGATTTGGACGTGCGGATAATTAGTGTCTTTGTATCACGTGATAATTGCTATTTATAAATTTTATTATTACTAGCTGTCGCATACGGCTCCGCTTGCATGTTTCGATGGTAAAATTATATTAGCTTACACAAATTGTCTACCCACGTCTAGTAAATCTTATTAAAATAAGTTAATCCATTCTTCTTCTAACATCTATTTCGGAAATCTTTTTCTTTTGCGGAATAAAGTGACTATTGTATCTTTAGCTTATAGCTTTTATACCTCACTATTAAGCGCCGTTTACATCTATATATGCATACCTATCTGTGTAGCGCTTTAGAGGTTTTACAAATAAAAAGACAATATTATTTGAATGAATGTTTCTGTTTCAGTATCGTGAAAATATCCACGTTAGTTCAGGATTATTTAAAAAGATTTTTTTGAACGTTGTTATATATTTTATCGTAACCAAAAGGTATTCTAAATTAGTCCTCTAAGGTTCAAGGAGTCTGCCATACAACAAATTAATATTATATCTATCTAATCTTAGATATCTGATACCTTTAAACGAGCAAGATTAATATCTAATACCTTTAAATGAGCAATTCATGTTTGTTTATTTATATTATTTATGATACGGCGATCTCGGAAATGGCTTTAAAGATTTCGCTGAAATTTGATACGTGGGGGTTTTCGGGGGCGAAAAATCGATCTAGATTAGTCTTATATCTGCGAAAACGCGAGTTTTCGAGTTTTCATGCGGTTTTCTTTCGCATTATTCCACGCAAAATCATCTCTCCCAGCCCATTTCAAAATCATTTGGGGTCGGCGCAGTACATCTTCTGTACTGCTGATAACCAAGGCGCAAGATAGACAATTACAGGTGTCCGGGTTGAATCCCGGTCGGATACAAAGTTTTTACTTTTGTTTTTTTTTGTATTTATTCAAGTTTTTAGTTTTTTTGTTTTGGAATTTAAAATGTACTTTTGGCCAAAAACTAGAATATCATCTAAAAAATACGATAAAACAAAAAAGAACTCCGAGCGAAGCTCGGTCGCCCAGGTACTGTTTACTGATAAGTTAACGTACGAGTTATGCACAAAAAAAAACAATGAATATTTTTTAAATTTTTAATTTCATAATGAAATTAAGACCACATCTAAAGTATGTCCAGAAGAATCATATAATGTGAATCTTATGTTATTTTTGAAGTAGCCTTAACACTCAGACCAATAAAAAAGTATTTTATAGGTCTGAGCCTTAACATTTTAAAATTATAATATCACTGTTCAGGCAAAAGAAAATTTATACATACTTCCTTTAACACAAGGGCTAATGCAGTCATTTGTCAAATCCAACCATTTGGATAACACCATTATAACATGCTAATTGAAATATTTACGAATCAAAAGTACAATGATGATTGCTCACGCGCGTCTAATATTTCATTATTTGAATATTGTATAAAGACGTCAAAACCGCGACATCAGAGCCAAAATTTAAATATTTCCATTTGTTTAAATTTAACACGCAGTTAACTTTGAATAGCAAATATGTCGCCGGACGTTAAATTATAAAATTATCCAGTTTGTCTCGTCCTAGTACAAAGGCAGTTTTACACACTATTTAACAATATATTTACCAGATTTCTACACGGTCACGTGATTCTCAACTAATTTGCATAATCTGTTGTATATTGAAATTCGATTTGAACGTGTAATTTGCTAATTCAAGTAAGATTTATGTTCATTTAGGTATATAAATTATACAGAATGTCCGTTAAAATAATAAAATTGTTCGTCAATTTGTGAATTGATATTATTATTATAATTAAAGTTTAGTTGACATTACCGATATCCATACTTATCGTTAATATTTTGTCTATAATTGTATAAAATAACTTGAAAATGCCTAAAAATTACGAAGTTTTCTATAATAATAATATGAAAGTTCCCATGCGAAATTTTATTCGCCTAATGACAAATAAATTATATCAAATCGCATTACGACTGATCCATCATTTCTGAGCATAATATGAGATCGTTGCTCTATTTCAATAAAAAATGTCGAAAGATGTGAAGATTGTTATATTTGTATATATTTTCCTTAATAAAGAAATAATATTTTCAAGTTATTTTTATTTATTAAATAGTTATCCTTGTTATTATTTATAATTTATCTAATTTATTAATATTAGTTTCTACCTATTCATCCCATTATTATCTTATGGATCATATCATAATCAATCAATTTTACGTATTAGGTAATTGTTTTATTTCATAAACTTGTCTAAATGTATTATTTTTTCCACAACAATTTCTTATTCATTATTTATTTATTTTTGTATTTTATTTATTGTTGTATAAGTACCTACCGCAGAGATTTTAAGTATTGAAATTTGTCTTTATTATATAAAATATAATTAACGAGTTTATTTTTTATATGTATAATAATAAAAGAATAATATCTAGTTATGTAAGCTTAAGATATTTTTTTAATGCTCATAATTTAAATACTATTCTGTATCAGTTATAGAGCGCCATAATATTATTAAAGAAATAGCTTTATTATTTTGATTTTCAACTCATCTTTCATCTTGTGAATTTTGTATACAGCTAAAAAATATGGTGTTCATTTTTTTACTTTTTCAAGTATGTAGGTGCCTACCTAAAGAGATTCGTCCTGTTTAATTTGCAGTGCCAAGAGTTAACCAAATTGCATATTCTGTTATTATAAATATAAAACAGTACGTCAGCACGCCCGGGGGAGTTTATTAGCGTCGGCGCGAACGTCCATTATACATTTTTAACCGCATCCATATAAATTAATGTCAATACCACCCTAGCGTAATATCAATCTCGTAGTTGTTCGCGGATTACGTATAATAATATCATTTTGTACGGTGATTCGTTCTGAATGGTGCTAGCGTATATTCTATTGGGAGACAGTATAATTTTGATAGTTCCATATTTTTTTAAAGATTATAGAAAATTTATTTTAGAGTTTGCAAAGAAAATTAAATAAAAAATGGCATATCTACAACACATATTGGAAGGGAGGTTTTATTCACCGCTAAATGCAACTGAAAAACGAGAATTTCTTTTAGCATTTTGTTGTTAAATAAGCATTCGTAAAGAGAAAGTAGGCTAAAATATGTTTTTTTTTTTAAGTTAGGAGAGAGAGGAAAAAACTGGGTTTTAAGTATCAAGATTAGTTTATGCCTCTATAATATTTCGGTAACGAAGTGTTCCCCCATCCGAGGGTTGGCAACTTACTGTTTCTTTATTCCATTATGTTTTAAACAGAAATGTCAAAGCTATCGGTTGGTGCAGCGTTCATACCCTCGATATGGATTAATTACTATAAATGAAATGTCTTTTGTTCTAATTGCTTTGTGAATTCAATGTGTTATAATATCTTTTTAATTGTTGGAATACCATAAACTTATTAACGCTCTATTAATTATTGATTACTTATAATATAATAAATTTGACATGAATGATAAACTGTTAAAAAAACTACATTTCACCTTGACTTGAAACTCGGCTTACATTAAGTTTCGATCATATTTTGTTAAAGACCTAAACAATATAATCAATTTTTATGCTACCCTATCTATTTACAAACAGATCACTATCATTGCTTACGGCCACAAACATAATTTTCTCAAAAAACTAGGGCGCATTGACAACATCTAATCAAATAATGAAATAAACAAGGGAGAGATTATACCATCCACGCAAACTCCCGCCAAATTGTCATTTGATATCCTATATTTTATCTGTTACTTGCCGGATGATGTTACTCGTTTAATGTAAAGGTTTTATTTTACAATTGAAATTAATCTCATTTATTATAATTTCTACGAAAATGTACCTATAAGCAAATTATGTCAAGTGGTTTTTTGAAAATCTGTATTCAGCACCTTTTTTATTTTTCTGGGATTTTTGAAAATATTAGATAGAAATAGGTGCTAATTATACTACTATAACAATATTGACTTCTATAGGAGTAAATAAATATACTTACATATATTCAAACATCAAGGATTTGTTTTGTTATTATATATAAAAAAATGAGCTTTAATATTCTGTTGCGGTTATCATAATATTTCCCACAAATTAAAACCTGTGTGAATGTTATTCTAAAAAAGATAAATCCCATTCAAATTATATCCCCTGGCATTATACTATAGAGTCATCGGCCAATTAGATTATAACTTGCTTGGCACGTGGCACGCATGCGTTTCTCTATATTATTTGACAGCTAAACAAACATGGCCGCCGATTGCGAAATCAAATCGTTATTAATATTATATCAGCAAACACATTGTTCTTTGCGCAAATATAATTTTTGTAATTGAGATCGCTTCTTCCCCTATTATTTTGTTGAGTTTGAGTTTTCATTTGTTTGATTTTGGGAATTATTTCTTGAGTAAACTGTGGTACTTTGGAACCCTATCAAAAGAGTAATTACTTAAAGTTGAGGTCTAAAAGATTATTTAATTAATCAAACATAAAATATACCATTGAATTTAAAAAAAAATATATAAAGAATAAGTTTTTATAGTAATTCAACTTAAAGCCTATAAACTATGAAGATATAATTTACACCGATAATTTAACATAAAATAGCTGTAATCTTCAAAAGAAGGCAAAAAACATTAAGTCATTATTATTTTGAAAGTAAATTTTGAGATAGCTATACATATAATGAAAAATAAATGATTTTTCAATAAAGCAAGCTTTTTTAATAAAGTACTAAATGTAACAACGATATTTCATTAAAAATCTAAAGTACCTATTTACAGCATAGTAACAAAATCCCATGAATTATCTCCCTGCATAAGTCAAATCGATCCGATGATTTTTTTCCATTTAAAATAAGATCAAAATAATAAAAATACACAATTACTCACTTGTAGTATTATAACAGATGATAATATGATTATACTAATAATAATTTAATTAAGAATTTACGTACAAACCACTGTACTAGTAATGTCTGACCTATAAATTAATATCAATCATAGCACCAATTCACAGCTCAGGCATTATTTACTCATAGCAGCTAGCACGTCTATTAATTTACATACTAATTTATCTTGTAATTAAGTACGCCGCAAATTGCTATCTCAGCCCTTCATAATCCTTTCGCGCTGTTGCTTGTACCATCGTTGTTAGTGTAATGTGGATAAGATTTTATAAAAATTGGTCTTTTATTATTTATTTTTTGAGAATGATTGGATTTCCTAATATAGTAAAAAGATTTTTTATTAAAAAATTGATTTTGTTGCTTTCATCTAAGTTACAATGGGGGGTTGCCCCAGGAGGCCCAGCGTGATCTCATATTTAATAGAAATGAGTATACCTTGCTTCTAGTATAGGCATCAGAAATGCAAATTCCCATAGTTAATTATGTAAATAGTTTTTTTAAATATACTTATTGTTTTATCGTCTATACGTATAATAAAATTGTAACTAAGTCGAATCTGTACATAAAATATTTTTTGGAAAATCTAATTAAATTGACATTATTATCGATACAGAGTCCGAATCTATAGTTTTTAGAATTTTTGTCTGTCTGTCTGTCTGTTACCGCATTACGAGAAAATCACTAGACAGACTTCAATCAAAATTTGATATGATGATAGCTGGTTATCCGGGTCAACATATAGGATACTTTTTACCACGGGAAAATATCTAATATCTGAGAAAAAATACAAAAACTGCATTGTAAGAGTGTACTAATATGTAAAACCTGAGAATTTGGTTTTTGGTCATCTGAACGCGGGCGGAGCCGCGGGCAATGCTAGTATTATATTATTATTATACCTTATAATATTAAATTAGCAATTCCTATAAACATATATAAATTTATTTCGTGTATCTCAGAAACGGCTCTAACGATTTAGATCAAATTATGTATTTAGATAAGGTTTTACTTTTTAAGATAACGCAATTTTGCTGTCTTTACCCCTAGGTACCTAAGGCCTACCCCTAGTAGCCTATGCATATAATTTACATAAATAAATTTTATCCAAATCTGTCGGGCCGTTTAAATTCAAATTATAGCTGCTGCTAATATCAAAGCAAATTTACGAAAACTGAGCCAAACAACGTTCTTCATTATTAAAACAAACACAGACATAAAAAATCAGAGAATGTTTCATATTAAGTAAGGATAACTTGCAAGTCTTATCCGCGCTAGTCTGTCTGAGAGTTCGTGGCTGGTGTTGACACGTTGCCGACAGACAGGGATTAAGGTTATCTGCATCACAAAGCCGCTGCATTGAGCGACCACCGCTACGATCTCATGCCTAATGCCTATAGCTACGTGATATTGTGAAAATTATTATGGTATGACCATGTAATACCATGAATAAGAATAGAAATATTAAGGTAGTGTTACTATATGTAATATTGTCGTAATAAATTCGAATTTGGTTTACATAGTTCACATATTTTTAGTACATAATATATAATATACTACCAGCCTGCTAGTATGTCGGTAGGAGTATATAGTTCGTTATAAGTCATATGATTTATGTTGTAAGACATTTATTTTCTCAAAAGAATTTCAAAATTCACTTACAGAGAATATTTATAAATAACATAAAAATACCGTGTGGCCGGATAAAGCATTCCATAACATATTAACTATTAAGTTAGTTTATCTATTTAACATGGTACAAAAACTTATATAACAAGAAACATTTGCTTTAATTCTACAGGTGTAAACTTAAACATTATAATAATATAATATCATAAAATTAAGAGGGTAGTGAAAAATGTTTTTGAGACAGTAAATAAGATAAGGCTAATTCCACATTACACATGATTTATTTCTAAAAAAAATGTAGATTAACTAAAATATAGATTTTAGTAGAGATTAATTAAAATATAGATTTACTATACATATTTAAGGAACACTAAATCAAGTCCTTAAATTGATTGAACTTGAGCAAAACAATGAAAATCTGCAAGTTATTGTCAAGATATCTTCTGAGAAGTGTTTACTGATCTTGAATATAAATAAGATTTCCAATAGGACGGCGGACTTGTGAAGCTGATCTTATCACTTCAGAACTTTTGAAGAGACTTACCAATTGATTAAATTTATTGTTTTTCAAAAAGATAATAAGTTATAAATAAATATATTATGCCTGCGGCTTCATTCGCAAATAGGTATCTTATGAGCGCAACAAATATGCTATCCTACGATCCTTATTGTTTTTAAATAACCTACCTTTTTACCTTCCTCGGTAAATATTTTAAAACATGGAAAAGAACTTCAATTAAAAATTTCTCCTAAAAATTCATTTTAAACCTTTAAATTTAAATCCTAAAAATATTAACCACAAAAAAATAAATAAAAAAGAAAACCAAAACATTAGAAAAAGTTTAACAAAAACAACTTCGAACAAAATAAACTCATTAATCTATACTAATATTATAAATGTGAAATGTTTAGATGTTTGGATGGATGTTTGTTACTCAATCCGCCAGAACGGCTGAACGGATCTGGATGAAATGTGTCACAGAGATAGATTGTATATTATATAGTCTGGAACATAGGCTACTTTAAATCCCGGAAAAATGTACGGTTCCCGTGGAATAGATTTGTTTTTGTTTTTCTAAAGGGGGAAACCGAGCGAAGCGAGAGTGAGCCGCTAGTACTATATAATCATAAAATGCTTACATAAACAAAGAATCTTTATAAAATTTGAACTTTATTTTGTATTTCTTCAAAGATATTCACTAACATGCACAGAATTTCAATGGCTGTATATTAATTCCTTTCAGAGCGACCCTAAATCGATATACGAAAGAGCCCATTTTACGGTTGAACACCCTTGTCGGGAGTTTTGATGGAGTTTTATGCGTGTATAGGACTTTCTTATAAACTTTTGCTGTGGTTTTTATTCATATAAAATTATATTGAAGCTTTTATTTAGCTTTTTGAACTTTTAAATCTATTATAAAATATAAGGCTTTAATTTAAAAAAGTATAGTAAAATATAATTTAAAACAGATTTTTACAAGCACTTTTAAATCCATTTTTCATTAAATTCACCGTCAGAAATTAAGTCCGTGAGAAAGCTACCACTGGCTCAGAAGGCATTTTGGTTGTTAACAGCCGGCAAGAAACGTAATAAATAGTTGCTCTTCTTATTAAAAACTGAAATAATATTTCGTACATCCTACCTAAGTTAAAACTAAAATTAATCCCTCAACAACTACAAATAAAAACTAAATATACGTATACGTTTTATTGTATCCATAATGTAATATAGAAATCGCTCAGTAAATATTTTAATTAAATATGGTCCTTCTCCTAATATGAAGCATTAAATATACTACTTCTGTAAAATATTTATTTTTCTAGCATTAGAACACACACAGAAATCACGTAGATATTCATTCTGGCGCGAATATTTTACAATTTAAGCTGCAACCATCGATCAAAAAGAACTTTTTAATGATCAATGCTTACAACATTTTAGTTAACGTGATAAGTACAAAGTTAATGCTCAGAAGTAAAAAATTTAAAATAAATATCCACTTGGTTAATTGACGATTATCAATGCGAAATTTTGTTTGTGTGTGTATGTGTGTATGTTTGTTTTTTCTTCGCGCTGAATACTCTAGACAGATTCGGATGAGATTTAGTACATAGATTGGATATATCTTGGAATAACAAATAAACTTCTGTAAAGCACGCACTTCTGTAAAGCACGCATCTGAGCGAAGCGAGCGTAAGACGCCATAATACTGAAAACTTAGCTAAGAAATCGCTGTGTATTGTTCATCTGTTTACTACGCAAGGGCAAACACATGAAGGCATGAAAATGAAAAAAATAATAATAACTGATAATTAAGTTCCGCTACTAATTTTCCTTTATATATCTAATCGTTTAAAAAGATTTCATAGCAACAATGGTGTGACAGCGGTCGGTGCGCGCATAATTTCTAATATCACGACCGAGTAAGCAGCTAATACCGTAGAACGAGATACCAAGGCGAGGGTAGAAATGTGAAACGAATTTATGTTTTATGCTGACATTTGATAATATTTAAAAGTGATTAAACAAATAAGGCACGTGTCTTAAAGTTACTATCCTACTACTAATGTACGTAAGTGTAATGCGAAAGTTTTTATGTGTATGTTTGTTTCTTCTTAGCGCCAAAACAACTGGACGAAATTGGATGAAATTTATTAGGAGATAAACCTAACACATAGGCCATGGACGAATTAGAGACTGGACCTGACATAAAATACAAATGTATGAAAACTAGTTCAACCAAGTGACGCATAACGCACACAAAGATTTTATTACATTATTATAAACACTGATACACAATACAATATTTCTAGTGCTTGAACGTAATCGATAAAATACATATATCGATGAACCAACGAATGACATTTTAGACATTGGTTAGCATAGTCATCATATTTTACATCTTTTAATTTATTCTTCTTCTTTTAATTTTAATAAATTAAAATAAATGAATTAAAGCAGCAATAATAATGTGTCAAATAATAATTATTTTTTAATTTGATTTATATAAATACGATGGCAATGATGGCAATATTCTGTTGGCTTATAATAATGTTAATGAACAAATGAATATCGGGTGTATATTCCATTAATATATAATAAATATTATTTTGTAAAGATTAAAAAAATATTAAGCTAATTTAATTAAATAAAGTGATTTTGTTGATTCTGTTATTGAACTATTTTAATTGGCAATTGATTGTCTCGGGTAGTTATAAAAATGTGACAATGTCCTAATATTGCTCAGTTGTTAATAAACATTTGAGAAATTAGGAAAAAGAAAAAGTGATAGCAAATTGTGAAAAAGTGAGTGTTGGATCGTGAAAGTAAAATAATTAGTGCAAGTGGTAAAGTGTTTTATTACAAATCGCCAACCCAGAAGTTTAGTGCTAAAAAAATATTGTTTGATTTTGTGTAATTTATGTGTTGAAATAAAATGATCTTTATTATTATTACAATGGAATAATATTCCAAAGTATATAAAGGTGGTATAAAATAAAATAAAAAATTAAGTACACATACTAATTATAATTTTTGCATTTATATTTTTATTTGATTTAGAAAATATTTTTATAAATTTATTGTCATCAGATTGTAGGATACTGTGATAAAAGTATTTTATGTTATTGTACTGTACAAATAACACAATTCGTTTAGTTATTTCGTCAAATATCGATATATTTTTCGACATTGTCAAGCACTAGTCGATGTCAAATGGACTCACTCGACAGTTTTGTCATTTGTTCTGAATGGTATAATCCAGCCATTTTATGATGGTTGTCAGATGTCAACAATACATAGAAATATCGACTATATTTAACATAGTTGGATAATATGACATTTTATTTTACATTTAATTAAATTGTGTGATAAATAACAGTAAATGTAATAAAATAATGTGTTTACAAGTGAAAAGAAATACTGCTGCTTCCGCTGTTATAGTTTTTACATCATTTAACAGAACATTTAGTCATTTTTGGGATATGTTTTGATTTTATTTGAAATCAACAATAACAATTTCTGTCATCGATATGTAAATACGAATTGAAATATTACAAACTATTCGATTACAATAGAAGTCGAATTTAAACGTCACTACAGTAGCACCCCATCTCTAGCTAATCGCTTCACACTCTCTATTTTTTAATTACACGCCCGAATGACTTAATAAGGGTGTTTGGGGATGAATCCAATTGTGATGTATGGCAAAAAATCTTTTATATTTAGAATATAATAAAATGATTAATTGAAATTACATGCAGATTAAATTCAAAAATCTAAATTTCATTTTTAGGGATTTTACTAGCTTCATTTAATTTGTAATTTTATTTATATTCAAAATATTAGAATAACTCCATGAATAATTGATTAGTAATAAGACTAAGATAATTAATTCTAAAGAAAAATATCTGTCTTTATGTTGGTTTCTACTAAAAATGAGGTGATATTTAGTAAGGCATTTAACAGAGACAGTTGATTGTTTTTAAATATTAAAAAAAATCAAAGGAATTGATAACACACGACAATCTGTTTAGTAGAAATTGTAGATTTTCATGTAAATTGCCATGAATACTCTTTTGGGTAACGATTACTATATTTAATGTCCAGAAAAAAACACTCTTTTTTCATATCTTTCCTTCTCTTCTCTCTTCTAAGAAGAAGAAGATGAAGAATTCCTTAATCTATGCACGACAAGTAATGAATTTTCAAGTTTTTTTTCAGTTTTAACCAGGGTTCCGTAGCTAGAACTAAAACCAGAACCCTTATTGTGTCAATGTTCATTATGTGAATGTCCGTCTGTATGTATGTCATAAGTATTTTATTCGTAGAATATTAGTATATAGTACCTTGGTAGACGTCTCATGAAAATCGTAAAGTCAAAATAGACTGAAATAATTAAGGGGTTAAATAAATATTTTTTTCATAAAATCGAGGATGTCTTAGTATATAGATTTTTAAAATAGAGGTCTGTAAATTAATAAGTTATTTAAGTAGATTTTTAGGCGCTTAAAATACACATTTGAAGTCGTAAACATTGTGCCCCACTTCACCTTCGGGGTGGAAAATTCTGTAAAGTAACTTGCTTTACAGCAATCATGGTCACGGGAGAGACTAATGCATTCAAAAAGTCGGAAACCATCAAAATAAATCAGCGAAAAAAAAATCCGAAAAGACAGATTTATTTAAAATTAATTAATTAACTAATTTATATCTACTGCGTAATACCAAAGATTTTCTTTATCGTACCTAATTGCATATATAATAATATTTTTATTTTTATAATTGTGGACTGTAAAGATTTTTTAAGACAGTCCAGACCACTTTATAGGCTAATGTCATTATACTGGAGTCGGAGTAAAAACAAATCGGCGGAAGCAATTTTCTCGCGCGGATTTAATACGAGCCTGCGCTATGCGGATGTACAGATAAAAGCGATATTCGATGTGGGTGTAAATTAAATTTTAATTCTTAGTTACTTAAATAATTAATTTAAAAACTAGCGACCTGCTGTTGTTTCAACTGATTCATTATTTTTTATTTGGCATCCGGCATTTTTTTTCCATACAAATGCCACCTGATTTAGGGAAAAGTATCAGTCGGCATAAACAGCTTGATGTGAGAAGAACATAAATGAATAATAGATCTATAATTAATATTAATGATAAATAGAATTAATTTTGAGGAGTATTAATTTTTAAATCACTACACATTAAAAAGTAACATTTGTATAAATATAAAATAAAAATTTGAATAATAAATAGGTATAATATATAATAATAATATGCGTAGGTATAATGTATGTGTGCTAATAAAGTAGTTCTCTTTGATTGAGAAACCTTAGTCATAAAGACCCGAGATGTCGTGATTTTTAAAAATGACTTATTTTTTTACTAATCGTATTTCTCCTCTAGGTGTACTTACTTATATACCGCGATGATTCTTTTTAAAAACTTAAACCTCCACTCAAGACCCGCCTAAATATGCAGCTTTTAAATGAAGCCTTAGACTCGGAGTGTGTTCATTGTCTATAATAATTTTAGTATTATAAAATATTTACAGATAAAATAAATATGTAACTGTTGAAAGTTTTTGTAGAGATTAGGTTGAATTTATAATATAAATATTTATATTTAGTATTTGATATAGTATGAATAATCTGTGATTTTGAATTAAGAAGCTAAAATCAAAATTATATTTATTTTGGCTAAATAAAATTGGATTGTTGCCTGCTATGGCAAAGTAGGGTTTAAAAAAAGATGTGCCTCCATTATATATGTACTTTCAAATTAGTGATAACTAAAATATATCCGAAAAAAAAAACATTCTTATATATGTACGTAGTAGTAGATAAGTATTAAGTTGAATTAGTTATAATTTTCGCCTGGTTCTGCTTTCAGCATAATGGAAACAGTGTAAAAGATCGTGATGTCGGAGTCAATTTATAAGAGAATTGAATACAATTATCTTTCCTACGTTTAAGTGCCGATCGCGATATACGCTATATCCGGTTAAGCCAGGAAACGGTTTTAGCGTCTTACATTTTCCTTTTATAATAAATTTCTTTTACAGAACAGTCTTAAATTTTATTATTACACAAAAATTTAGTTCACATTAGTTCTAGATTTTCTTTACTGAGATGATATTTGGTATAATATATAATTTGCAATAAATAAGAATTATAATTATCTAAGTATTAGAAGCCAGCATAATGGTATTTCTACCTCTAAGCGAGACGCGATTCATACAAAAACCGACAAATCGATAAACACATACACATAAATTTATTTTTATAGAGTTGCAGATTACAAGTTAGCTCAAAAAGCAAACAAAAATAAGAAATTGACATGGATCGTATCACGTAGCTGTTATCGAGCGCCTAAATATTTGATGCGTCAGTGCAACGGGCGCGCCCTTACACGACATGTTGAATATTTATAAAACATCTTTATCTTGAGCTTTATTTTCATACTGATACTCTAACTGAAGTACTAAGAAATTTTTCTGTTTTGTATCATATTTTAATATATAGATTATTATGACATAATAATATAAATATAATAATAATATAAATATAAGAATAAATATAATAATAGTAGCCCAATAACAATTATTAAAAGTAAAGCTTACCAAAAATAAATATCTAACAACATACTCCACCAAAGACAAATAAATTGTATTTGGTGACTAAAGAGGCTTATGGAAAAACGTTACACTGTATACATAGTATACATAATTATACATAATTTACATATGTATATTTATTACTAGATAGAGATTCGATTCTTCAAATTAACTAAAAATACCTATTTTAAATAAAAATATCTTTTCGGATTTTTTCGCGGATTTATTTTGATTTTTGGTTCCCGACGTTTCGCATGCTTTACAGCAATCATGATCACGGGAGAGATTAAGATTTTAGACGTAACAAAGGCATTAAATATAGTTGTCACAAACAGCCTAACCACAAAATTACCTACATATTTGTTATTATATATTTTTTAGCAAATGTATTTCCGCCAAGAAATCCGAAAATATAGTTTATTAAAAATTATTTAAACTGACAAATAGTCGCGTGAATCTAAGAAAGTATTATATAAATACCTACATTAAAAATAATGAGTATCAGTTATTCTACATAATCACAAAATAACAGTAAAACATGATTAAATTATCACATTTATTATAAAATGTCATGTTTGTAGTCGGTTATTAAATTAATTCAGTAATTTTATAATTTGCTATTGACATGTTAATTCTGATATCATTGCAATTATATGTAATAATAAATATCGTTATAAAAATTAAAAAAAACTAACCATGTATTTGAGCGAACAAAAATTTAGGATTTCTCGTTTTAATTTAAAAGTTGACATAGTTTAAAAGAAGTGTCTCATATTGCCCCCAAGATGGCCGTCGTAACCTCTGCGATATCGAGCGCAGTACATATTTGATGGCACCACGTTACATGTTCTTAGTTTTTTATACTTTTTCCTAAAAATATAAAAAACTAAAATAATGTGAAATTCAGACATTAATAGCGAATATGCGTGTGATTTAAAGGTGAAATATTCTTGTATTTAATATTTATTGCTTTTGAATTAAGCCTATATCAATATATTTTTTATGTAATTTCTTTTTGATTAAGAAAATAATTATAAAAAAGTGCAAATATAGGTATGAAATTCAAAGTAATTGAAACGCATGCCATTGGTCAGATCGAATGTGATGTTAAAGTATTATCATAACAGCAATTAGCGCTACAAACTATTCGTTTTTTTATCTATGCAGTATGATAATATACTGTGACGTCATGCCAAGCGCGCAAAATGGCGGGCGTCTTCTTCTCTTCTTCTTCTTCTGACGCGGCTTTTTCCGCACTTAGGCATCCTTGCCCGTTGTGCGTGAGCTTGTGCTGCTGTGTGTGTTATTCTTTCCATCCCAGAGCGTCCCAGTAGTCTAGCAGGCTGCCGGTGTCCTGGAAGATTTCTGGGATCGATCTATTGGGGCCGAGTTTTTCTTCGCGTAATTGTTCCAGTGCACTGCATTCAGTTAGAATGTGTGCTGGTGTTTCATCTTCTTGGAGGCACGCTCTGCATAGGGCGCTGTCCGTGTGACCTATGTTAAAAAGATGTTTATTGAGTTGGCAGTGTCCTGACCTGTAATGGCGGGCGTTTAAACTTTAAAGTATCCGTATCGGTTTTTTACACTAAATTTTAGTTTTTGGAGCAAGATATTTTTTTTTATTATACGATGTTAGCTATTGAATAGGAAATTAAAAAAATCACGCATATCGCCTATTATGAAATCAGAATACGGATACGCTATTGTGTATCTAACATCCCACAGCCAATAGTGCAATTTTTATTTTTTTACACTAGCTCAAAATATTACAAATATAAAATAATATACATAATATATATCTATACTAATCTTTATATATATAATTCTTCTGTGAGTGTGTATGTCACTGAACTTCTCTCAAACGACTGGACCGATTTTGATGAAATTTTTTGTGTGTGTTCAAGGGGATCTGGGAATGGTTAAGATTCACAATTTGGATAATAATTTTCATCAAAAAAATTATTAAAAAAAGTTTGAAATTTTCAAATTAAAGACGTGTAGACAAGACAACGTCTGTCGGGTCCGCTGGTATAATTATAAAGAGGTAAAGTTTGTGAGTTTTTTGGGTTTGTGTTTGATCTACGGAAGCGATTTAGATGAAATTTAGTAAAAAGATAGTTTGCGACCCTGGGAAGGGCATAGGATACATTTTATCCCGGAAATCATCCCTTAAGGAAGTGAAAATGGGGATGAAAGTTGGTGTGGGGGATCAAAGTTTGTATTGGGACGAACCCGAGCGAAGCGAGGGTGAGTCGCTAGTATATATATAAAAGGCGAAAGTGATTGACTGATGGCCAAATCCTTAAGGCTAGGAAATTTAAATTTCGCTAAAGAAGGAAAATTATAAAAGTTTGTATGAAACTTTTTATTCCTTGGACATATTTGCATGAAACGTATGCATTGAGTACGGCAAAAATAATGTGTTATGTATTTCCGCGTTTTCCAAAATTCAACCTCTAAGAGGGTAAAATAAAGGATGAAAAATACATAAAGCCAAAGAGATATTTTTTCTTTTCAAAAAAATGTTCCGTTCGTTTTATTTGAAACTCAATAAAAATACGTACATAGGTATTAATGTAATGATAAAATAATAAAAATGATAAAAACAACATAACGACGGTGATAAAATGCAACTCAAGTTTACAGATTATCTTATTTTTAAAAGTTATTTAAAATTCAATCATATCGTAGGCTGCTAAAGTGTATTTTCCTATAACAAAATAACAAGTAAATAAATGAAACTCACAGTATATAACCAAGAGGGAATAGCGGGTATTAGTTGCAGTCGCAATAAGACGCATCTGCAGATAATACAAAACTATTTATAGTTGTTGCACCACTGCAAGTTCGACAGACAGACATACAACTAGCATTTACGGTACTTCGATGAAATATTTTAAAATAAAATTGTAAAGAATTCTTTTCGCCTCTATGCGATTTCTGATGCACCTCTCATTATTTTTCATGAAATACATATTTGAATTAAGCTGTAATATATAATGTCACGGGACAGTGTACTTTTCGGTATCACCCCAAATAAAACTCATCTTCATTCGAAAATACCTTAGAATTTACAACTTCAGCTCACTGTGAAAAATTTCTATATAATATTATAAAGAAGCAGAGTTTGTTTGTTTGAACGCTATAATATAAAGAAGTATTAATCCGATTTGAATAATTATTTTTGATAGCTCGTCACACTACTCCCCAATGGAGCAGTTATCATTAATATCACCAAATCGGGAAGACTTCTTAACTAATGTTTTATGTTTTAATTGCTTTAAGTTCATAAAAACATTTATTTATAATCAAATTTAACGCGAGTGAAACCGCGGGGCACTGCCAGTTAAGTAATAAATACAAAAGCATGTGAATCAAGAAGTAATCAAGGCACTATACATAAATCGTACATAAAATAACAAAACGCTAGATAGTGCATGCAAGAACACCAATTCGGCAGCTCATATGAAAATTTAAGCTAAAATACTGTTAGTTTAGTTCTACTCTGACTGGTTTTACCTAAAGCTGTGCATACACTAAAAAGACGTAATAATTTCATCATAAATTGATTTTATTTTGCTTTAAATTTCCAACGACGAAATGTAAATGAAAATTGCATTATCAAATATAATAACCTAACATTACACATAGGAGGGGACATTAGTTCTCATTTGCTATGATTTTTCATTAACATTAAGTTTTTTAGTTATTAAATATAAATAGCTAAAGTACAATGTTCAATGTTCAAAAATATTTTTTATATATATGTAGGAACTTTTTTTAGTAAATTTAATACTAAAAACGGTCCATTCATTCATTTTTTTGAAAAAAATTATCGTCATAGTTTGCAGGACAAAAAAGTGTTAAAAATCATATTTTTCATGTAATTTGTATGGGAAAACTTAAAATTCGATGGAGAATGTCTTAGAATTGGAATTTTGAGCTCCGCTTTTAACAGAAGCTTTGTTGGGACATTTTTTGAAGAAAAAAAAATATCGTCATTTTTTGGCACACCCTAATATATATATTTTCTCTCAGACTGTTTTCGTAGCCTTGTGCATGTGTTCAAACATCTTCATTAGAATCTAAATTTAAGTTTCACAACGTTGCGATTGTAGGTTTACTACAAAATCCATACTTTTTTAGATTTATGCGAATATTTGACATTTTAAATAACACTATCTTTTCGGATTTTTTCGCGGATTTATTTTGATTTTTGGTTCCCGACGTTTCGAATTATATTGTATTCAGCCCTTTTTTTTAACGTCCCACTGCTGGGCACGAGGGGATCAGGCCATAGTCCACCACGCTAGCCAAATGCGGGTTGGCGGACTTCACATGTCTTTCGAAAATTTGCTAGGTTTTCTCAGACATGCAGGTTTCCTCACGATGTTTTCCTTCACCGTTAAGACAAGTGGTAATCATGTTGGAAATGATTCGCACATGAAAATATCAGAGGTGCGAGACCTGGGATTTGAACCCGCTTCACTCGGTTTCCCAAGCGAGCGCGTTACCACTGGGCTACCACTGCCATTCGCGTTTTATTTCGCGTTTCGAATGCTTTACAGCAATCATGGTTACGGGAAGGACGTGTTGTAGTCGTGTGTTTTATTTAGGCATAATAAATTAAAATAATTAAAACGGTAACACTATCTCTGTGAATACAGCTTTATATTTCTAACCGCACATTATCAAACGCTCACTTGCTCAAAGTAGCATCTACCTGTCTTTATCACGCTTATAGCGTTAGAAAGAGAAAGAATCATTTCCAGATTTGCTTCATTTAAGGAACTATCTGGTTGCTGATTATTATGAATGTCCAGAATGATTTGTTTTCTTCCATTATTATTATGTATTTCCATATACAATACGATTTACATAATTTGCTATTAAATGCAATTAAAATGAAAATTAATAAATATTTGTTTTTTTTTTAAATATCATTTCGTACGCGTTTCAAGAAAAAAAAACATTTTTTTGTAACAATCCTAAAAAAATCGCCATTATTTTTTTACACTTTACATACTCATCAGTCACCACAATAGATTACATTGATTGTTATTTATTTTTACGTAGATAATATTTTCATGATTACTGCTACATCAACAACTCATAATCTTTAATTCTACTAATTACTAATATTATAAATGTGATATGATGTAGTTTACATGTTTGTAAATCACGCCAGAACGGTGGAAAGGATCTGGATGAAAGGCACAGAGATAGAATATAATCTGGAAAAGCCCATACGCTAATTTTTATCCCAGAAAAATTTACAGTTCCCGTGGGAGAGATTTGCTTTTTTTTATATAGACAAACTCAATTGGCAAAATGTCGCATTAGCGAAACTCCACCTTTACTTACATGTAAAATGTATGCACGCGTAACTAAAGCAACGGGTAATGCTTAATTATATGCAAATTGGTCCATTACTACTTTGATCGCGTTTAGCGACGCTCACATAATTGAACATAAAATTATCTTCACTTGCTAATTCCCTCGGTTTCACATGTTTGAACTTAAAACACTTCCTTTTCATAAATCTATTTTGTTCTAAGAGGCTTATGCCCGATTTCACCAACGTCACCTAAGTTTAAGGGATCCCCTAAGCATGGTTAGGGGGCTGTTAGGGAACAGTTTCTGTTTCACCGACAGTTAGGGGTCACCTAAATATTAAAAGGCCCCCTAAATTTAGGTGCTGGAAATATGGGCTTAAAGACGACCGTAAAACGAAATTTTATTTAGGGGCTAGTTCAGGGGCCTGTTAAGCTCCCGGGGGAGAAGCCAACTCCTACCGGGCGCGTCCCCAGGTGGCGGATAGGGGCATGCCACCCGCTTAGAGGGGCGGGTGGTACCGGAGAAATCCGGCGCGGACCAAATGGCTTGGATGGGGCCGCTCGTCTAGGCCTCGAGCCGAAGACGTTGCGGCCACCGGTGGTGGGACCGCTTGGTCCCACAACCGGATGATGGGTGCCGGTTGCGGGACTGTGTTCGCAGGCCCGCATTCGGCGGAGGGATAGGCCGCGGCGGGAGAGGAGTGCCGGTATTTCGGTGCGCCGTTCTCCCTACCTTCCGCGGCCTAGACGGGGCCGCCACCGTTTGATGGCGGACGCGGTGGGGCTGCAGGGGAAGAGGAGTGTCGGTGTTTCGTTGCCGCTCTCCCTGTCCTCTGCAGCCGATTGGAGGTGGCCCACTTCGGTGGGCGGTGTTTTGGTTTTATGGGGCTGCTTCGGGTACCTCTCTGACGTAGCAGAGTTGACTGTGGAGCAGCCCCATTGGTTTGGTGGTCTGCCTAGTTATTTAGGCAGACCTGCCGCCGGGGCGCCGTAGTAGTTATGCGCAAGCGATCCTGCGGCGTCCCACTAAGGCGGGGGGAAGGGATGTCGGGTTTTAGTGGGTAGTACCGGCTCTTCTAGCCGGTGAGCCCCACATCACCACCTGGGGGATCAGGTGGTATGCGTAAATGCATTTCCCGACAATAAAAAAAAAAAAAAAAAAAAAAAAAAAAAAGGGGCCTGTTAAGCTAGGGATCCCATACGGAGGTGGTAACTCATGGGTTGTTGGTGAAATCGGGCATTATTCATGTAGATTTACGAGTACCTACTATAGCCGATATTAAAAAAAACAAATTCATAGATATTAAAATAAATAAGAGGAATCAGTGGAAAATATATATATGTATTCATATGGACTCCATTTCCAATGTTTTAAAAATTTTCTTTTCTACCTTAAATTTTATCTCCTAAACAGCAAGAAGTGCCTACCGTAATTTTTCATTTTTCATCAAGAAGAATTATAAACATTAAAGGGTCTATTTTTGTCTCGGTAGAGTCCTCTCGTCACTTAAGTATATACCAAAATCGGTTCATCAATTCGGAAAAATTAGCTTATAAAAAGATAAAAATACATAGTAAATTAGGGTGTTTAGTGGTTTTTAAAGTTTAAGGCTTAAAAATCATATGTTAATTTTTTTATATGTATAACATACACTACAGCGAATGCTTGTAACACTTAACTAGTCGGTGGTTGGTTATAATATTAATTTGCAGCTCGCTGCTCGATCATAATCGATTGTGCAAATCTTTAAATAAAATAATGTCATTCAAACTTGCTTCAATGCGTAAAACAGTCGCCTAAAAGCTAATATGTACTTACCTACCTACAAAAGCATAATTATTTAAAATTACATTTCATATAAAAACAACATATAAAATATTAAATAAAAATTTTGGGACATTAACACACACAACCATCTAGTTCCATGGTAAGCTACGAGGCCTGTGTTATAAATACCAGATAGTTGTACACTACACATATATAACTTAAAATATATACATATTATAAATATAAACACCCATTACTGGAGTACAAGCATTCGTGCTCATCACACAACTGAATACTCCCAGCGGGACTCAAACCCGTGACCGCTGCACTGGCACAACAAGTAGAGTCACTACAAGTACAAACTGAGTCAAACAGTCCGACTGAAACTGTCGTCTATGTATAAAGAAATATAATTTTTGGCTACGATATCAATAAAGTTTATGAAATTTTCTACAATATCAATAAATTGTGTGAAATTATATGTTATTACGTGTTGTAATGGAACTTACTAATAAAAATAATTTTGGGACATTCTAAAACATTGCATATTTTAGTTTGATAAATGAAATTTTCTAGTATGTTGTAGATTCAACGCATACTGACGATGTTTTTATGCATCATTTTTATTAGCAATAAAAAATATTTTTACTCTTAAAACACTCCATCATATAATAAATTCGTGACTTTGTCACGTATTTAAGTATTCATATAAAAGAGAAACGTATAGGACTAGCGACTTAGGTGCGTTCCTAGATGGCCTTAGTGCTTATAATATTACTAAAATCTTTTCTTAGCTGACACTATCACTCTATAAAGATTCTCAATATCAATCCCCATGTTTTTTCACTGTTTTTATTGTTTTTTACAATTACACACTATCGCCTGGTTTTCGTTCCCAGAGGATTTATCTAATCAATCAATTTTAGTCAGAGTTGGTACCTATCTTTAAAAATAACAATTTTTTCTTACCCTACCTTCCCCTATAAAAGTTGAATTTCCTAAACACTTTCTTAGCGAATGAGCTTCCTATGCCGAATCTGCCTGCTAAATTTTAAGTTTGCAGCCATTATACTTTTTTTTAATTTCGTGATTAATCAGTGAGTGAGTGAGTGGTACTGCGCTGTTATTCATATAGTTAGTTTAAATATATGTATACGAGTACATAGTTCTCTTTTATTTATATAGCAATTGTATTCAAAACTAACAGCAATCAAGCACCAACCAAAACCAAAACCAACTATAAAGTATGTATTGTGTCAACTGTCATCTGTCACAGTTCTAATTACTTTAAGCGTCGTCTGCGATTAATTTTAGGTAGGTATAGCGGGTAGGTTAGTCGATTAGTTTTGCAACAAACTGCTCATTCCCAATATTAATAATATTTGGTGCCTTTATTATATAATACATATTTGGAAAATTTCTTAGATAAACACTCTAGAGTAACAAAGCTCGAAACTTAATAATTACCAGAAATAGTAAAAAAAGCAGTCCTGAGGACTGCCGACAGAAGTGAAAACTTAAAACTATAAACAAACAGTTGTTATTTTTGGATATTTAAATTAATTGTTTGATCTTTAATTAAAGTTTGTAAATTAAAACTGTTTACATTTATCTGGTGTTGACATCTACCGGCACTCTGAGTGTTAGCGTTAATACGTCCCGTGACCACGTCGATGACGACTTACGTGAACTTACTCCCCATCCAAACCTACCTATAAAAGTTTTCACTTCATTATAAGCTGTCGCGTACCTTATCTTATACCTACTAAACAATGATATTATAAGTTAAGTATGTTATTTATATTCCAGAGTATCTAGTCATTCTAGTATGATAGTTATTCCAACGTGTTATCTACGTGGTACTTAGACGCAGATCACTGTCAATTTTAATTTTTAAAGTATTGATATTTCACTCACCTTGTAAAGCTTTCTAGATTTTTCTTTTTTTGACATTTGGCGGGAACGTTTATTGCTTTTTAATGTATAAGACGACAAGGCGCACTTCCTTACAGCCGCCGTTACGCGCTATAAAATGAGAATGTTTGATTTTATCTTTTTCAACTAGATATCCTTATCAATATTATAAAAACGAGTGTGTTTGTTGGGTTGTCTATGGAGAAACAGATTGGCCGGCATATGGGTCTTAAAAATTTAAAAAAAGTTGTGAAGTAAGTTTATTTGCATAAGTAAAGTCATTTGAATAAGTGCCCATACGTATTTCAAAATATATAAGTTACAGATATTTTAGTTGTTTTTTTAAATATATAGTTTCGTTTTATATGTTAAATTAATGCTGAAACTAAATTCAAAATTCTTTGAAAATAAATAGCTTTAATTTTACCCGGCGCTAAAATAGTTAAATAAAGAATGTTTATGCTCGTGATATTTTTATAATTGTATAGTCAGTCGTCTTTAGAACTAAGTCGTAGAAAGATCACAGGCAGAACACTTTGAACGTCACAACGGTACTGCGGAACGGTGTGACGAGAGTGTATATCATATCATTTGTCACTTTTAATTGCCACTTGTTGGTTGTCGAAAGTGTCTGAAGAAAAGCCATATATTATACTTTATTGTGAAATAAACGTAAGGTGTCTTGGTGCATCGAGATTAAGACATTAGAACCGGGATTTTGTTCAAACGGCTTATTTATATGTCGTCGCTGATAGCGCCTTTGATGTTTACTTGTATAAAAGTGTAAACTACCGTAAGTTTTAAAAACATCATGTTTTCAAACTATAAGTAAGTACTATTTTAGTCCAGAGTCTCTATTCATAGAAAAATAATGTAGAAATGTCTCATTATTCCGATTTACACTTTACGCCAATGTCGTAACGTTGTTGGCAATAAGTCTGACTAAAAGTGTTTTTATATAAGAAAAAAGAATTATAATTTAATAATAGTGTAGCTAATGCTTATTAATAAAATCAGAATTATTATTAAAAATCTTTAATTCAATTCACTTGTTACTAAAAAATGTTAACCAGTTTTGAACAAATCCATTATACTTAACCTACCAGTTAAAACAATTCAAAATTATTCCTATCCACATCGGAAATGCTTAAGTGATAGAAATTAATTAATTATTATAATTTTAGAACAAACTACCATATAGCTATCTAATGATCAGCAGACAAAAGTGGCCGCGTTTATAACGCAATAAACTAAATATATTCGCGGTGGCGCGTAACGCGTTCCAGAAGCGGTCTGACAGACAATTAAAAATGACTGATGATGTGACATGCCGTCAAAGAAACCGATTTTCCCCTGAAACTTTTAGAAAAAATCCGGTCAACACATTTTTAGATTAATCCTAATGAATTTTAGTTGACGTCAATCAAATACAAAGTTACACTAATTTTGTTGACTGTTGATGATATTTGTTATAAGAAGGATTTAAATTTTCTTTGATAGGTATAGCTTTACTGATGAGATAGTTCTATTTAACATCTAGGTAACTATAGTAGAGTCGGCAGAGAAGTTCATTTTTACCAAGTTTTTACGAAATATGTGAGCATAAACTAAATATTAGAACTAGTAAACAATGGAGAGATTACCGTTTAAATATAATTTTGTATAGGCATTCAGATTTTAAAGGTTTTGCATAACAATATCCTTATCTATACTTCTGTATTAATATTATAAAGAGGTAGTTTGTGAGTTTGTGACGTTGTAGGGGGTAATCTCTGGATCTACTGAACCGGTTTGGATGAAATTTGGTAAGAAGAGAGTTTGAGACTTTGGGAAGGATATAAAATACTTTTCATCCAGGAAATCATCCGTTAAGGGGATGAAAATGGGGATGAAAGTTTGTTTTGGGAAGCAAGCTTCTCTAACGAGAAGCTCACCCTAACGAGAGTGAGAGGAATGAGGGTTAGTCGCTAGTTCTTAAATAATTTTTAAACATTTTAAATAAAACTATCATTTGGAGAGACAGCGAGTGACAGAGAGTCATTCTCTCCCGTGACCATAATTGTTGTTAAAGCATTCGAAATGTCAGAACCAAAGATCTTAATAAATCCGTAAAAAAAGGTATTTTTATTTAAAATTCCAAACATTCGCGTACATTAAAAATATCGCTTTAAAACAACTGTTAAAGATAAAATATTAGGTAATATCTTGTGTTATGTATATATATGGCACGTCCCATCTCTTTACCTACTAAGGTTTTATTACTTTACTACTTAGATTTTCAGAGAATATTATAATGTTAGGCTAAAAAGGAGAGCATGAAGGTATGGAGGGCAGAAAAGATATGTCAGAAGGACTCTAAGGAGTTTAAAAGTAATGTTTCAAATAGCATAGAAAAATAAAATCCATTATAGAGACGACTGAGTCACGGAAACCTTGTATATAGCTTGAATATTTTCAATTTCAATAATTAAGTTGTTTTATATAAACCAGAAAATGACATTGACTAACAAATATAAATGTCATAATTTTTTATTTTTGCTTATCAGTGATTTTTAATTTAATATCTTATAATGACGATCTAATTTCTTTATAAATGATCCGATCAGCCGATAAAAAATCAGGTGTGTGTAACTGTATATTTAAATTAGGCTTTTTATAGGCTCAATCAGTATCATT
This sequence comes from Brenthis ino, assembly GCA_921882275.1. Taxonomy (NCBI): domain Eukaryota; kingdom Metazoa; phylum Arthropoda; class Insecta; order Lepidoptera; family Nymphalidae; genus Brenthis; species Brenthis ino. Next base: position 19,816,841 of record OV170222.1, read on the forward strand.
AAATAATATGCTAAAATGGTATCGGGCTCGTTTGTACGTTGAATATTTTTATGGTCATTTTAAATATCTATATTGTTTTTAAATCTACTGTGCTTACCACGAATAAAAAATTAATATTAACTTTTCCTAAAAAAACTACTGATGATGAAAAATATTATTTTTATATTTATTTTTTTCAACTGACTTTGTAATTTGTAGAGGAAATCCACAAATCGAATGTACTGTAATGTATAATTTTACCGAATGTTAATCGATTTTAATGTTTTTAATGAATGAGAGGTCTGTGGAATAATAAACAAGATAACTTTGATGCTGATGAAACTTTTCAACTGACTTCCTTAAAAAGGAGGAGGTTCTCAATTCGGCTGTATATATTTTTTATGTTTGTTACCTCAGAACTCCGTCATTTAAAAACCGATTTGGACAATTTTTGTTTTGTTTGAAAGTGTACTTCCAGATTGGTCCAGCCGATACCAATCAGTTATTTTTTACTTTTTAGTGCTTTTCTTGAAGTCGGTTTTTATTTTTTTTAGTTAAAAAAATCAGTATTATTGGATGAAATTATGTTGAGTTATTATAACTTATGTTGAAGTTTAGACTTGCAACTTAAGGACCAAGTTAAGGATAAGGTGATAAACGCATGTAGACAAATATTAGCCTGATTGGCCGTGGTGCGTGAGTACAGTCGCGGTAAGAAGGTATTAAATAAAACAAAATATAACTGGAAACTATTTATAATCAACATCGAGTTTATAAAGTAGTCTTTACCGGCTAATATTTACAGCGTTGAGCATTTGTTCAGCGAATACACAAGCATTATGTTACATTAATTTATATCATATAAATATTATATAGTCTATGTCTATACATAATAGAAAAACAATTTTGAGAAAATAGTGCTAAAATATCATAAAGTTTCTTTGAAAAAATGTCACTATTTTTTAATCAATACATTTTTTCTTGAAATGATTTTTTTAATAATGACGCTTAGGATCACTAAAATATTGTTATATGGCAATACAATTTACGTAACTATAGATTATTTATAACATATAGTATTTCTTAAAAAAAGTATAGAATTGCATTAAAATTTGCAATTTTACTAAATAAAAAACAAACGTTTAAAAATGAGTATCCATCAAATGTTATATCTAAAAGTTTATAATTATTTATTATACATAAGTATTAGTCATATTTTTTGATAGTATTTTATTGTGTCACAGATAAAGGTACTTGTTGATTTATAAAATTGTTCATTTTTTTAATAATCTACTAAATAAATAGAAAAAATTAACGTAAGTACTAGAACAAACTTACAAGACATTCTTATTTACAAAATAGTTTGTGTGTTTGTGTACTTTAAAATAATTTTATCTCATAAACTTGTCACTGTAGCGAAGCTTTATCATTTACTATAAATATGTATCACAATCGATTCATAAATTCAATCTTAAATTATTTTTAACATATGAAATTGCACTATTCATTAATTACATATCTTACATCTTTACACTAAGAGCCGCACATTGTAGATTTTTAATCTACCCGGATAAATCAAAGTTTTAATAGATAAGGTTATGGAAAACAAAATATTATAATCTAATTAAAAATCTACAGTGTGTATACAAGAGATTTTTACCACATGTTAGGCGATTTAAAACAATATTTATAATAGTTAAATATTATAGATTAATTATAGTAAGCAGATTGTCGAAATGTTGCCAGTATTATATGAGATAAAGTAAAATAATCATAAAAATATATTGCTTAATAAATTATTGTTAAAAGTATTTAAAACCCAAACTGCTTGCTGGTGCTAAACTTAGGTGAGTATCCATTCACGTCCATCACGGTACCCGCCAGTAATAAACAGAGATGATAAATATTAAGATATGATTTATGAAGATATGTTTTAAAAGAACAAATATAAATTTATGCTTCTTGTGACATAATTATTATATAAATATATGAACATCGAAATATGTTGTAAACGTTGTTAGTATCTATTTATTATAAACTAGCTGACAACCCGACAGTCGCTGTATCTACCGTCTAAAGTACAAAATGTTTGTGCTCATATTCATAATCCCATAGATAAAAATAATTTCAGTTTTCCCGAATTTCCCCATTTTTTAGGTAACTTTTCCAAAATTTTCCCTAAAATCATAAATTGGACTATAACGAACATTTCAAAAAAACACAAATAGATACAAACGCTCTCAAGAGATGCGCTTACCAACGAACAGCATTTTATTTTTATTTATATAGATGTTCATAATTATGCATAAAAAAGTAAGCCATTTATAGATCGAGTCAAACTTTATGCTCTGTCTGAAAATAAGCTGGGAGCTTAGATAACATGTTTAAACTCGTCGAAGAATTGGATCTAAAAAATATATGATAATAACGTTATTATGTTTTTATAACATACGGTAACAATTTTTCTCAGTCCAATTTTTATTATGGCATGGAAAGAACTTGAATTGAATTAAGGCTACCGCGCTTGAATTCGCCGCGAGAGGCGCTAGTGTAGTGTGAGGTCTCTATAAATGTGACTTGAATCACACAGAATGCTTACTGTTTGTGAATTTTTCATCGTTGAATTTCTCCAATCATTCATGATTATTGTAAACATTGTGCCATTCCTGATTAATTATGACAGACACGGTACGATTAAACAAATTTTATTGCTTTAAAAGCAGACGTAAGAAAATGTAAATATTTTATCTATTCGGTTATTACTTATTATAGGTATACTATTTAAAACAAAATCCGGATAAAGTGGTACCGCGCTAACAATTATTTTTATATTTCATTTATCCTAGGCCTTGCGGCACTAACAATACGTTTTTTAACTACAGCGATAGGACCTTATTTAAAAAGGACCTTATTCGTCAGTGGGGCCAACTGGTGCCACCAAAAACGACATTGAATTGACGCTCGTCCTGTTTGTCCCAAAAGTGCCGAAAAATTGACTAAATTGCGCAACAATTTACGCCCACATTCACATATTTGTCGCGTAATCAATTAAAGAAAGCATAATGATGAATTTTATAGAAGTGTGAAAAATCGAATTTTTTAATAATATTAATGGTGGAAGAAATAAGATTCAAGGTTACATTAACAAATAAACTAATTATATGTTATATCAAATATGTGGAGTTATAAAACTTTTTGTGTACAAATATTCCAATTTGTATTAAATTAAAATTTCGACATAATATACTACATAGAGTCACTTTAAACTTGGACAAAACCAGGGCCGGACACTTGTTATTATTAATATTTCGTTCAAGGAGTATTGAAGATAAATGATGCTAATTTAATCTAATTATTAATTGATGTTATGATCAAATCAAATAAAATTGAAACCTGTTCACTTAATTGACGGTAAGTATAAGTATCTTTATTAACAGTATTAATTTATATTATCGCACACTTTTGACAAGTTCTTCCTCTTCCGTTCCACTCAGTAACAAATAGTATTGATTTAAAAAAACATAAGAGTTTATTGAAATAATAGATATTCCGTACAATAAAAATGTCATGTAGTTAAAGTTAAATATATTGTTTTTGATTATTTTAAAAATAATTGAAACAAAATGTTTCACTTATTAAAAACTTTTTTGTTTGTCTGTTTTAATCGGATATTGTTTTTTTTAATTATTCAGGGGACAGGTTAAAAAAATTATGAAATAAAAAAAAAATTGACAAATGGATATTATGAAGATTTCAAAGCAAGAAAGGCCTAACGACAATGTGACGTTTTATATAAATATATAGAAAAATCGAAATACAAACAATATTTGTAGCACTATTAATTATTCGAAAAACGTAAATGCGTATGTTTTTTTTATTTGAATACCCCTTTATCTTACGACCTGATACTGATACGTATATATATTATATACCTACCTATATTAATGTGTATATGTGTAGATATTTTATGATGCAATGTTTAACTGATTTACGAAATATAGATTGAGTAAAAGAAATATATGTACGTAACAGTACGTAACAGTGATTTTTGTTGTACAATACAACAAAAAATACTGTTACGTATATTTTCATATGAGCTTTTACTAAGTTTAAATATGTCGCAGTACGTCATGTGTGTAATTATAATGGTTCTTGACATTAAAATTAATTGAGCTTCCATATTTTCGCAATTAATATTAATTAATATTTTTCTAATCTATAAAATTGTCGACAGTAATGAATAAATAATTGAAAGTAACTTTCATTTAGGCATAATTCCAATAAATAATTTGGTATTTTTTATTTTCAATATAATATTTTTATGCTTTAACGAAAACCGACATTCGTTAATAACGCTCCAACTCAAACTGTTGTGTTAAAATACTGTTCAGTCTATAAACACAATGACATATAACTCATATAAAATGCATATTTATAGTTGTTCCTTTAAAACTTATCTAATAAAATTCAGGGGATCGAAGCCACTGGTGAGAGCTAGTCAAACTATAGATATGTAGGTACATAAAAATGGCGTATATTAAAAGGTAATTTATTTAAATAGCTTTTAACATAGAACACTATATTAGAAATGCCATCATTAATTCGACAGTCCGTTATTGTTTTCCTTATCGACCCTCGGATCTTGAGACCCCGGTCGTTGCCATAATCACGTATGAGAATGTCCAATGGATCCATGATGATGATTGGCTGCTAGGTGGTGGAAATATGGGGCATAAGGTCCTGGGCCAGTAAAGGGATAAGGTACCCCATGTGGGTACAAAAGGCCCCCAGGGTAAGGTCCTGAAGAAAATGCTCCGCCCGGTGGTGGGGGCACAGTTGGACTATTCACGTCCATACCAGGATTTTGCTTTTTCCATTTCGTGCGACGATTTTGAAACCAAATTTTAACCTGAGGAAGAAATTTTTTTGTCAGTTTCGATAAAATATAAGTTATGTTTATCTATTGGTCGTGATTCGATTTCCACACTGGCTGTTTTTGCAACTACTTGGAATTTGCGATGTTACCTACTTACTTAAATACTGCTTATTTGTTTGTATATGTATGTATTCATTGTATCTCTCTTTAAGATTGTTTGCACCCCTTCCTTCTCTGTTCTCTCTCTCTATCCAAAGGTTGTCTAGAATAGATCGCTCTCTAGCGATAAGGCCGCCTATTGTACTATTTGTATAATGTAAAATAAAGGTGTGCAATAAAGAATATTTCATTTCATGTACTTAATCGTCTGTAGATACTCCGGTCGATACTATTAGTATGGTTGTGGAATATCGTCAGTCAAACTTAACTCTGAGATTGCCGATAACGGGAATCTGATCAGCACCAACAGTTTAACACTTTTCCTTTGTATAAGAGATTGTAATAACAAAGTAATTTTTCACTTCATTCTCAGTTTTTTGGTGAACTTTTAACTCCGAAATATCTATATATAATACGTGAAGCAAAAACTTTGAACCCCTTTTTACGAACATTACGACCGACGGAGTAGTATGAAATTTCCCACACTTATAGTTTATATAGAGAAGGACTGCAGAATGTTAATATTTTTTCAAATTATACATAAAAAATACACTAAATCGATAAAAAAAAACATTACATACACTACCGTGTTTTTGACACACACACGCTTATAGGTATATCTACTCTTCTGTTTATTTTTAAAGTCTGTGGTCAAATTGAGTATTATGTATAGTTTAATAGCTATTGACGAGCTTTAGTTTTATAAATTAAAAATTCGATCACTCGGTGTACTCTAGTATAAATAATAATATAGAAAGAGTTTATTCTCTTTGTGCGGGAATCGAATCCGTGACATTAGGTGTGTCACTGTGGTTAGAGCCAAATAAATACATACGTACTTAATACTTGTACTTTTAAGTCAAAGGTGCGAAGGCTTCAAGCTTTATTCTTATGTTATTTAGTAATTTTATTTTTACATAAATTAAAATTTTATTTGAATAACTGTCAACTTTAATGTACATTTAATGATGATGATTGAACTTATCAAAGCTCTGAATGTTTTTATAGCACACTTTACTATGTAATTAGATAAGTTGTTGAACTTGATGAGAGAAACGAAATTTTACATATTTTGTGACTTTGTACACTCGTATCTAGGTTTGATTCTTTGTCAAGGCCATTTTTATGAATCATACTAATGTTTGACTTATACTCTACTGTTTCCATAAAGATTTTTTGTATTTTATCAAACCTGAAAGTATTTAAATTTTTTTTAACTAAGGTTATATTTACCTGTGTCTCCGTCAAACTAAGGCTTAACGCTAAGTTCAACCGCTCACAAACCGACAAATACCTTGTCGTTTTAAACTTATTCTCCAAAGAAACTAGCTGTTCGTATGTAAAGGCTGTTCTCGCTCTTCTTGGCTTTGTACCACCTTTAGTATCTCTGGATGATCCATTCTTGCATTTCTTTGAACTGGAACTAGTTGGACTCTTAGGATCTCCATTTTCATCTAAATCTGATTGTGTTAGGATATCATCATCCATGTTCGATGTCTGGTCGTCTGTCTCCACATCATCAGCTTCAAGATCTGAATGTTGGAGATGGTCTTTAACTGTAACAAGATGATTTATATCATTAATATAACTAAAAGAAGAAATTTCAACAACGAAGACGCTTTTCGTTCTAGATTATTTTGTTTAAGAAAATCAAAAGCTTACTATGATTATGAATAAGTAATAGAGAAAATTTATTTATACATTTAAATATTAGATAGTTAAAAGTTGGGCATAGAAAATTCAGATTAAATTAACCGCTTAAGCTTGTTAAACTTTGCAACAAATTGCAACAAACACTATACCTATTTGTGTATTACTTAGTGGAATAATATAGAGTTATAATTTAAGATACATCTCTTGTTTATGTGACACAGATACGTACCTATTTAAAACTTTTGTGAGCCTAATGTGAAATTATTATAATAAATTAAAAAAAAAACAAGTAGGTACGTCTAGACAAATTTATAACAACAACTTTTAACAGCTCGCAAATGTTAAACACAAATAAAATTCTTATAAATTAAACACTTTACTATCTCAATAATTTTGTGTTCTTATTTCTAGATGATATAATAGCCATATCCGTTTCCTCCTCAATCGTGAAGAGTTGCTAGTGCGAAATAGTTTTAAAACCGCTATTAATTTTTAAAGCGGCAACATTGGCGCGTCCGGAAACATTAAAATATAATTTACGAGTGTTTTGTCATTTTGTGCTTAGTGAAATTAGTAAAATGCGATCTCTAATGGCCGACAGGATGTATAAATATTATCGAAATTGTTTCGGTGTTTAGGTGTGACGTGGTTATGGGCTATAAGCGCGAAATAGCGTTAAAATGGGCATTAATAAAAGTCGTATCAAAATCAAAGCGTGTTTGTGTCAAATGGCCGGCAGTAACTTTCGCTGAAGCCGCTTGTCATAATTACATATTAAATAAAATTGAATATGGCTTACGGTTAATTTCTTTTTAATGCTATTTATTCTTGAGCTCTTTAACAAGATGGATTTTGTACTGACTCTGCCTGCGATTTTGCACGCGCTATATTTTTTATTGCGTTTTCCATCACTATTATTCATGCTATATGTATATTACGATTTAGTTAATTGAATCGATTTTTTTTTCTATCGGTATTATAAAAAAACAGTCTGGTCTATAAAGTTTTAACTGTTTGGCCTCTATAAAATACTAAATATAAAAAAAATCGTAAACGTATTTTTAGCATTTTAATAACTATATTAAATATCATTTTAAAAGTAAATTACCATTTCGAAAGTATATAATAAATAATGCGTGGCATATTATTTCCGTTGACATAAAGTATGATATCGGACTAGTTCTGGCAATTACGCTTAAAACACCAGTTCGATGATCGGAAAACATACATTATAAAATGTGCCCTAGATATTGCAATGTATATTTTATATCTACGTATAATTTATATATGTCTCGTAAAAACTATTCCATTTAAGTTATGAAGGATAAGTAATGAAGGATGGAGGAACTTTTTTAATTACACATTAACTTTTTAAATTTAACTTTTTAACTTTTTAAATTACACATAAAACAATTATATGGCTTAAATAATTAATACTATATTTTATATTTTTCTTTATGGTTATAAATAGAATAATAGCAACACTAAATATAGATTACAAATTAATATTTTAAAATTGTAGTAATTATAATAATAACAACAAAATTAAATAAATAAAATTCCATATTCAATTATAAAACTAATTAAAATTATAAAAATGTTTAATGTTAAAATATTGTAAGATAATTGGTGAAATTTTCATTTTGTTAATTATGGGTAGGCTGTCTGTAACAACTATACCTTCGAGACATGTAACACCTCAGTCTCTCCCGTGACCATGAATGCTGTAAAGCATTCGAAACGTCGGGAAACAAAAATACAAATAAATCCGCGACAAAATCCGAAAAGATAGTTTTATTTAAAATGTCAAAATTTCGCGTAAATCTAAAAAAGTATTATTATCATTAGGATTGTGTAAATCTATACAAATAAATAAAATTGAAGTGTCTGTTTGTAATGTCAAAATAACATCGTATTACTAAATCCATATGAAATTATATACGGTACTTATAAGAAAAACACATTTTTTGAATTTTTTGTCTGTCTGTCTGTTTGTTCCGGATAATCTCTGAAATGGCTGGACTGATTTTTGACGGGACATTCATTGGAAGATAGCTGATGTTATAGGGAGTAACATAGGCTACTTTTATTTTAGAAAAAGAAATAGGGTTTCGCTCAAAAAAAATAAAACATACCAACGGACGAACCCGAGCGAAGCGAGGGTGAGTCGCTAGTTGACTGAAATATGATGTTGATTATTGAAGATGTCGAAAAAAATCATATCGTCTGGGAGCTTTACTAGCTTGCACCGCGGTAATATAGTTATATTAAAACAATGTAGGCATTATTGTTAAAAAGATCCATTAAACCGTAGCAACGAAAAGCATACTGTAAAAAAAATATAGACTGTTTCTACAATTTATTTATTTCAATTACAGAAAACTAAGCTAGTGACGAATAATATGAACAACTTTTGTATAGGTATGCTGCATCGTGGGTGAAAAGAGGTCAGTATTCACTCAATAATCTAAGAGAACACTACATTCAAACTTAGCTTTCTTTGTTGCTTTAATGATATTATGAATCATTAGTTACCTAAACTACGAGAAGCTTTCGGCGTCAGTTAGAAATCCAAACAAAAATAACTTGAAGTATTAAATTAATTTAAAATGAAAAACAAGGTACGCTCCAAAACATCATACAATAATTCTGAGCTTTATTACTCACAAATGAAAACATGCTTTTTGACACTTCGCATAACGATACACATATATCTGTTTAACTAAAGTGTGTGATATAAACAATTCAATTTATACCTTATTTTTACTCTATTTAAGTTCAAATTTGGTTGTAGTTTATTTTGTTTTAAGATCTTATTAGTAAGGTCGGTTGTCCACATCGCACGGCACGAATTAACGCGATAAAATTACGAGCAGATGTTTCGACGACAGATATATTAGCATACGACGCCCAGTAGCTAAATTAAATCTTATAAGGACATGGTTCCAGCGGAAGTTGAAGATTATTTGGTATGAACATAATTTGTTCATTAAATGAAAGTATTATAACTAAATTACTCAAAAATGGACTTAACAGGTTAACGAATTAGGCCGACGACGTATAGCTTTAATTACAGATATCGCGATATTTTAATTGACTAACTTTCATGAAATACAGAAAGAGAAGTTGTCCTGAATTTTGTCTCTGCCCTTCTCTTTTCTCCTAGAAACAAATTAACTTATTCAAAATATTTTAAATAAAACTATCTTTTCGGATTTTTTCGCGGATTCATTTTGATTTTTGGTTCCCGACGTTTCGAATGCTTTACAGCAATCAATCAATTTAAGAAAGTATTATAGTCAAAAATATCACTATTAATTATAATTTTAAAAGTTCAGAATTTAGTTATTGATAATTGTAAAAAAAATATATTTAAACAACGATAATGTTAAGCTTGAAGGAAACATTTAGGTATATATTCATTATCGTTCTGTTATTTAAGTATTTTAAATAAAATTATTATCGAGAGTGTCTCTCCTGATACCATGGTTGCTGTAAAGCAAACGCCTGGAAACAAAAATGAAAATAAATCCGCGAAAAAATCCGAAAACATGGTATATTTAAAATGACAAATATTCCCGTAAATCTAAAATAGTTGTTTGTATTCAGCCCTTTTTAACGTCCCCCTGCGGGGCCCGGGCCTACCTTCAATATAAGGGGGATCAGGCCATAGTCTACTACGCTGGCCAAGTGCGTGTTGGTGGACTTCACATGTCGTTCGAAAACTTGCTAGGCTTTCTCAGACATGCAGGTTGCCTCACGATGTTTTCTTCACCGTAGTCTTAGAAAGTATCATTTAGGTTTGTTTAACTAGGATAATAATCCTACTAGTCCTACTAATATTATAAATGCAAAAGTTTGTAAGAATGTATGTATGGATGTATGTTTGTGACTATATCAAGCAAAAACTACTGAATGGATTTTGATGAAACCTTACAATAATATAGCTCATACATCAGAATAACACTTAGGCTACTTTTATCCCGGAAAAATATACGGTTCCCGTGAGATAGATCTGTTTTTTATTTTATTAATTATAATAGGTACAATATATAAGCGAGCAAGTGATGATCTCGCTTGAGGTTTCAGTCTGGTAGAGTAAGTAGAGACCAGGGAGAACTCAGTGGACTTTTCAAGATCGGCTGTTGACTGCTGACTGACAGAATATTATTATATGTATTGGAAGAAACAAAAAAAGTTTGTATGTAACGATCGTAATTCGTAACATTTGGCACTCTGTCCTAACTATCTCGCAAGGAAAATAACGTTTTTAAATGTAAAATATAACTTATATATCGTTATGAAATTATATATTTAATTTCGATGTACTTATTTAATGACCCACTTCTTTCGTAAATTTAGATCTATCCATAGCCAAGACATATGTACTAGGGAATTGTTACGGAGGTGGTTTTATAGGAACCGAGTTCAGAATCGGAGTTTTTAAATTTGGTTTGTCAGAACCGGAATCGAAATCGGAGGTGGAGGAGAAGAGAGGTGTGTTAATTACAGGTCTAATAAAATAAAATTACAAGCATTTCTCCTTATGAGTTCAATAAATAATAGGTACAAAACTGGTGTTGAAAATAAAAATAACCGAATCTTCTTAAATCTTAAACAGTAGGTAATAGTACCTAGTAAATTACCTCCAATTGAAATTTATCGGAACAGAAATCGGAATTGTAAGTGCAAAATCAATCGGTAAGTAAAGTTTCGATCTTTCACAATCGGAATCGAAGCTGCGTAACATCCCTGAATATACATATGTACCTATATCTTATCTTTTCCTTTAACTTAAACAAAGTCAAAAAAAGGTTATTAAGTTAATAATTAAATTTACTTATTCCTTGAAATTAAAAAAAACAAAGTTGTATTAAAATAAGTTAAAATTAAAATCTGACAATAACTTTATCACTACATAGTATAAAACAAAGTCGCTTTCTCTGTCCCTATATCCCTATGTATGTTTAAATCTTTAAAACTACGCAACGGATTTTGATGCTTTTTTTTAATAGATAGAGTGATTCAAGAGGAAGGTTTATATGTATAATACATGCATATTATAGTACAGAAACGCCGAGAAATTCAAAGATTTGTATTTCTTATTAACCGTTAAAATGAATCTAGGGACCAACCCGAGCGAAGCGAGGGTGAGTCGCTTGTGATTTATAAATTACTTTATTTTAAACATGTTATATCTATCCACCACGCAGGTGAATCACTCGGCGCGACAATAGAATTTCAGCCACGCCTGAAACAATTAGCTAACGACTCTACACAACTTATAAGAATGTAAAAAGAAAAATAGGTTACCTACCTCGAGTCTAGATCTATAAACAAATGCTATTACCAACTTAGTACCTACTGCATATAGGTGTGCTATTTATGTTACAAAATAAATGAAATAGGAGTAAGATGTAGGTATCTTATGAAAGTTAAAACTAAGTTATAGCAATACCCAAAAAATATCCTTTATTGTTATATCGACACCATTTTTGCAATATGTAACTACATACAAACGTATATAAAACTCACACTCATTGACTCATTACAAATTCTCAAAAACTACTAAAGCTAACATGAAATTCGACGAGATGATAATTTGTGTAATATAAAACGGATCTCTATTTTGATTTATGGAAGTCTAGATTTTATAAGAGAAAATGTTGGGGTAGAATTTTATTAAAAATTATTTTAAAAAATCCTTAATAGTTTAGCATCGTCGTTCTATTCGAATGAAGTCGCAGGTAAAGTTAGTGTTAGATAATATTCCACGTAACCACTTCATATTATGTCAAGATGAAGTACTCTTTCGTGCTCTTCGTTCTGTTTATGTTCTTTCACATTCTTAAAACCATATCACCAGTTGCTGCATGAAGGAGGAGAAAACAATTTATATGTATGTATGTGCACCAGATATGTGTACATGTGTGTACCAGATTAAGTTATCTTGATGTTTCTAGCAGTAAAACATAGGACTTTCATATAAATAAATAATAAATATGTTGGGACATTAACACACAGCACCACCTTGTTCCATGGTAAGCTACGAGGTCTGTGTTATGGTTACCAGATAGTTGATACACTACACACATAGAATATATAACTTTAAATACATACATATTATAAATATAAACATCCATGACTGGAGTACAAAAATTCGTGCTCATCACACAAATGAATGCCCAGCCAGCAGCCAGGTGCCAGCGGGACTTGAACTCGCGACCGCTGTCACAGCAAGTAAGGTTGCTACAAGCTGAGTCTTTCTTAGCTGTCGACTGTAATAATAAACTAGCTACCACATATTTTCATAGGTTAAATTGACATTTGACAATGCTTAGTCAGTGCCTAAGGTACCTAAGTGGTGTATAAATCTACAATTTTATCCGTGTTTTCATTACGCTATTTTGGGAAATTATAATAGCACAATAGATGTTAACAAAGGTTTTCATATAAAATTCTGTTTAACCGAAGGATAAATTCAAAAGAAGAAAGTTTTATATTTTTTTACTGAAAGTACCTATCAATTCCCCTAAATAGGTAGCTTTCAGCTTGTAGGCCGTGTAAACACTGGTCGGATTTGCAGGGGCGGTAAAGCCACTATATAAATAACGTATACCATATTACCTAAGTTCAGATAGAATCAATGCTTTTGTAATTTCAATCATATAGATTTTTGAGAAAATGATTAGTAAAAATGTTTGCCGTTTACACTATATGTAGATTTAAAGAGGTGTAGTTTTAGAGAGGTGTTCAGATTATAAAGCATTTTAAGCTTTATTACTATATCTATACAGATAAATAAAACTGAAGTGTCTGTTTGTAATGTATAATAACAGCTTTTTACTTAATGCATATGAAATAATATAATAATATGAAATAATATAATAGGTACCGTACCTATGAGAAAAATACAGCTATTAAAATTTTTGTCTTTGTCTGTTTATTCCGGCTAATCTCCGAAACGGCTGGACTGATTTTGACGGGACTTTCACAAGCAGATAGCTGATATTATAGACAGTAGGTAACTTAGGCTACTTTTAAATTAAAATTAAAACGTACCTAAACGAACTCCCTCTAACGAATCCGAGCGAAGCGAGGGTATGTCGCCAGTAACTACATAAAAATTACTTATGTACCAACGTGTAGATTAAAAACTGAAAATAAAACTAATTTGCTCTTCAAACATTAATGTATAAATAATTATAATTTATAAATGGTTGTCCTATAGAGTGCGAGATTCTTGAGCCTCTTTAAAATCCATTTACTCGTTCCTGACAGCAGGTAGGTATGACAAAGAGACAGACAGACAAAATATTAAATAGTTTCTTGTGCTTTGGTATCGTGTATGATACTAGAATATTATCTATAGATAAGTATAAATATAAGTACGTATATGTATAATGTAATAGCATCGATATTCGATTATCTATACGTACCTATACCTAATAAAATTCTAACTGAGCGAATCTGTACATTAAATATTTTTGGAAAATCTTATTAAAGTAGTCATTATTATGGATACAGAGGCTGAAAATATAGTTTTTAGAAATTTTGTCTGTCTGTTACCGCATCACGGAAAATCCACTGGAGGGATTTTGATGAAATTTGGTATGATGATAGCTGGTTATCCGGGTCCACATAAAGGATACTTTTTACTGCCGGAAAACATCTCATCTCTGAGAAATCTATACAAACGTTAAAACGTAGGTTGTAGGGAATAACCCGAGCGGAGCGAGAGTGAGTTGCTAGTCTTCAATAAAATTTATACAACGTACATGTCTACTGTCTAGTCTAGATACAATTACTACAAGCTACGTTCAGTCTTTAAGCGTAAACGGAATGTATCGTTTAATTCGCATCTATACAACGTGAATGGATCCTACATCAGTCAGATAATACGCAGAACACAATTTTCTGCTATACACAAATCCCAGCGAGGAAAGGCACTTGTAATCGAGAGGGCTTTATTAATTACAAACTTGGACCGCAAACCTCCCTATAAATGTTGACAAACAGTTTTATACTTTAAGCTCTATTTTACTAAGGTTAGAAATCCTTTACCGCGGTCATATTAGCCAAAATTTCAACCTTATCTTTTGGGCGTAGGAACTGTACGCCTTTGTTAACAAAACAGTTGAATTTCGACTTTAAACTATGTGCGTTAAAAGTAATCTTCGTTTATCATGTGGATAAATAAGGGCCATCAATTTGTTAAATGAAGAAAATGGAGACGTGTAATTTGGGCTGGATTCTTGGTCGGGTGATTTCGAAGGGCTTGTTCGCAGTTATGTTAAACGATATTGCAGTTTTAGGGTTAATTTATTTGATATGTGAATGTTTTAACGGTAACTGCTTTACTTTACTGTAGAGCAAGAATAGTGATTATAATTTTTAGAAGCATACCTTATATATTTTTTGAAGTTAGATGAGATATCTGAGAATATTACTTATTTGTATCTCAGAATTTTTTATGCTTCTCAACTGAACCAAAATGAGTGAAATAATACAATTAAACATCGCGACAATACTTGTACAACTAACCAATAATATCTGTATCAATTAATCAACATTTTAAATAAGGAATTCTAAATGATACCTTTAAAATGAAAAAGCGTCCTTTGCAGATTAAGTTCAATTTATGACAGCGAATGCCATTGTAAAAGATAATATATAAAGAGACGTTCAAAGCACTAGGCAATACAGCTGGAATCTTGTTAGAAAAAAATCAATGTTAACAATTTATTTATTAGCATTCACAAGCTGTAAATAATTCTAACCTATTTATTTACTAATTAAAACATTCAACAAACATAATTGTCATAAATTTCCCTTAAATTGTAAAACACAAAAGTACTTAAATTAGCTAACTTAAAATGGAATGGTGTTTATAACACAAAGCCGCGGGTAAACGAGGACTTAATGTTAGTAACACTGCTGTGAGTTTTTAATTAGCGCCTAAATAACGTGACAACGGCGTAACCCGTCAGAATGATAATATTTGTTTATATTTTAAAATAAGTTTAGTAAAAACTTCACCTATATAATATATATAGTATATATGTATAATAAATATATATAGTAAAAAATGAATTTATCTCGTTAAAAACATAACACAGCTTAGTTTTCTTAATAATGATTATAACCAATATTTTAAATATAAATATGGTTTTAGTTAAAAGTTTTAGAATGAGGTGATTCAACTTTAATTATATGATCGTACATGAATATTACATAAATAAATCTTCTATCAAAATCCTTTTATGGCAAAATTTCAAAATTAATTATGTTTATTTCCATAAAGTTAAAAATAATTAAAACAACATTATAGAGCTTTTAGCATTCGATTTCTAAAAATATTTCCTGAGTGCATAGGTAACTACTGTAAGAAAGGAATAGGCATAGTGCATAATAAATTGAATTCCCGGATCTTTACTTGGACTGTACTCTGATAGGTCATTACATTAGGTTCCTCTATTATTATAGTTATATGATAAAAGAACATAACCGTACAAGATAGTAGTTAAATGAAAATATTGTTAAAAGGGTGTTTAGCATATTGTTGCGTAAACGAGAGAGCTTAACTTTGGCAGCACTTTACTCTTTAATTACCGCCAAAATGACATGACAACGTGCCGTAACGCTGTGAATAACTATGAGCTTAAGTGGGTTACCAAGTTCATATAAACGAAATCATTGTTATGTTTTTATTATACAGTGTTATTAGTAAATAGTTCAATAATTATAACCTGACAAAACGGACCTATATAATATTTATTTTTATGTACTTGTGCTCATAATAACCAAAAAGTACCTACCTAATAAATAAAAAGCTTATAAAGCTTTACGTTTACAGTAACGTTTCTTTTAATTATTCACATTTCAATAACTTTAAATTAAATACAGGTAGGCACCCCATCTGTTTTTAATTTTCATTATACATCTATCATATGATGATCATAATTGAATTTACTTAGTTTTACTTTTAAAGCTACCTACCCACTGTATGAAATAAATCTATACGTAAGTATATCCATAACATGAAATTTAAATAAACCCCTGCATAAACGGGGTAGGATAAAGGCCATAAAATAAATCAAACTTCCACTAAAGGCCGTGTCCAGCAAAATCGTCTTTGCCTAAAGGGCCGAAAAATATCCCACCATCGGCCGTGAACGCAAAATTTATGTCCGCTTGACCCTCCAAACGCCTTATTCACCTTTTATTTTTATTTGAGTGAGCAAGGAACAAATCTTAGCGCAAAAGGGATAATAAAATAATCGTTAGATTCGTTTAGACGACTCTAATTTCACGGATTGGTGCGCAAAGGGACGTTAAGGGTTGAATCTATCTCGCTCTAACATATAAAAATAAAAGAGATGCTATCTCGCTCATATTGTGCAGGGAAGTTGGATGTATAGACTTAAGCTCATGTCTATTTTTTACTGGCTGGTTTTTTAATAGGATTCTTTGAGGCTAGTTTGTAGGTAAACTAAAGTCATATACCTAAGTGATTTTAATTTATTTAACATTTAAAACATTTTATTAAAAGGTAAACAAATTTTATGGAGATATAAATGGATGATCCACTAATATATCAGTATACAATATATCTCCAATATGAAATTAGCCAATCCACAAAATTTATAAATCGATTTATAAATATTATTCATCTATTTTATATCGATTTTTATATTTTTTATGGATTATTCTACGCAGAAAAAGCTATCAGCCACTTCCCAGGGAATATGCGTGTGATTTAAATAAAGGTGATTTTTTTATATAATCTTCATTGTTTTTGAATTAAGCCTATATCAATATTTTTATGTAATTTCTTTTTGATTAAGAAAATAATTATTAAAAAGTTCAAATATAGGTGGGAAATTCAAAGTAGTTGAAACGCACGCCATTGGTTGGACGACTCGAATATGACGTCAAAGTATTATCTTAAGGCGCTACCCTGACCAAATAACCTTGAGCATTCGTTCCCTCTTTGCCGCACCTCACCTCTATAATACTTCGTAAAGCAGTACTAGCGCCATCTAGCGATCACCTTCCGAATACAAGTAAAAATCGCAGACCTAAGAATTCACAGACATGGCATTATGGCATTCAATAAAAATATCTTTTTATGAAATGTTTATTGGTGCGCCAAAATAATTTTGATCATGATGAATCTAGTGACTATACTTACGTTCATGAATACTTCTAACATTTATTCATTTAAAAGTATTAAAGGTATTCTATAATAAAGATTGTGCGGTGTTTATTTTTTAGATTGAAGGTTTATTTGTAATTCAGACCGTGGGTGATTGATAAAAGCAGAAAAATTAAATAACCAAGTCAATTTTATCATCATTTATTATTTTTTAGTAGGTTTTTTAACAGGTATTGCTAGCAGTGTCAAATAAAATATTCTAGAGAAACTCTGCAGACGTGATATTGACCACTAGTGCTGTTGTTAATAAATTGAGATTTTTTTTATCGTTACCCATCACGTCTATGAAGTTTATACAAAAAAAAAATATGGTTTTAGTCTGAAACATCATTAACTGTGGTCAATGACCTCACAAAAAATCATCTAATTATGTTATGGTTCATTTTAGCTTGTTTATACAACGTGTAAGTAAGGGTATAGTCATATGAAAGTGTGTGTTGGAGACAATCTAACTGAGAACTTTATCGATGGGAACACCATCATAATCAATAATGTCAATAACAAAAACACAATAATATAAACTAATATTATAGTGATGTGAGCGAACAAGTGCACGAGTGCCGACGCGGCGCGATGACGAACGACACGTGTTTCACCCTCGAGACCTTGTGGCACACTAACTCTGCGCAAGAGTTACGTAGCGAGTACGCTTAGATTTTAGAATAAAATCTTTATAAAATCAATTTTTTGTGTTTTGAAAAAAATAAAACTACCAAAATGTTCTCTATTTAATTACCTATCCATTAGTTAAGGAAGCAAATCAAAATAATGGTTAATTTAGGAGGAGATGCATGTTATAAATAATTATTTCTCATTTCTGTGGTTTTTTTGTGGCCCTTTAATTAAATATTATGCTGCTTAAAAAAAAAAAAACTACCATTTTGGAGTCAAGATTATGTAGAAATTTAATGTATTTTTTATTAGTTGTTATTTCTTTTAGATAAAGAGAAGTTGGCTCCCAAAAACAGCCTAAAAACGGCTAACGCTGCGTTTCGCACGGGAACGCGCCTTAACAGCGATTAGCGATTTTGTCGCTACAAACTAGTCATCATTTTTTTATGTATGATACTTTGACATCATGCGAAGCGCGCGATTTTTTTTAATATCAAATTTTATATAACGATGTTAGCTGTTGTATACAAAATAATAAAAAAAAGCCGCATATTCTCTATTATGACAATAAAAATTGACCTGTATTTTTAGCACATACAAAACTTTATAAACTCATCTATACTAATATTATAAAGAGGTAAAGTTTGTGAGTTTGTGAGTTTGTGACGTTGTAGGGGGTAATCTCTGGATCTACAGAACCGATTGTCAAAATTCTTTTACCAATAGAAAGCCACGTTCTTTCTGAGTGTCATAGGCTATATATTAACCCGAAAAATGAAAAGGCTTTTTTGTGGTAGTCGGATTTGCAAAGTAAGTCGGAGAAAAAACGGTCGAACGAAAACGTTTCTTACGAACGCTGCCTTAACGATGACAGATATATGATTATGTTCTAGAGAAAAGTTGTAGAACTTAATAATACCTACAAAAAAGTCAGCGACAGCATATGTCTAACTTTTATATTTAAGTCACAAAAAGTAGTTTTTTATATTAAAAAAATAATTTAAATCGGTAGGTTATGTTTATTGGTCATATTATCAACAATTATAAATTCTTATCAAAATAAGTAAATTTATCGTCTAAAATGTTTAAAATAAAAGACTTTTCCCTTTTACTGCATATAATTTGGACAAATGGTTAAAGAGATAATACAACATATTCGTATGTATGGACGAACCCGAGCCAGCTGTTTATCTGTTTTTCTCTTTGTACGGACTAATCTCCGGATCTATTGGACCTATTTAAATGAAATTTTGCATGGTGGTACCTTATATCTCCGGGTAACATCTTAGATACTGTTCATCCCGGAAAATTAAAGAGTTCCCGTGGGATAGTTAAAAAACTATAACAACTTATACATCTTAGTACACAAAAACTACTGATTGGATTTTAATGAAACTTTACAATAATATAGTTCATACATGACAAAAACAAATCAGCTACTTTTCATCCCGGAAAATTAAAGAGTTTCCGTGGGATAGACAAAAAACTATAGTAACTTATACAGCTTAGTACAGAAAAACCACTGATTGGATTTTGATGAGACTTTACTATAATATAGTTCATACATTAGAATAACAAATAGGTAACTGTGTATCCCGGAAAAATGTACTTTTCCGGTGGGATAGATGTTTTTGTTTATTTGTAACGTATTATGTACACAACATAGACCCCAAAACAATAGTTATTAAAAAAATTGCCTGTTTGTCTGTTTGCCTGTATGTCTGTTTGTCTGTTTTTGTGTGTGCGTTTCACGTGAAAAGTAATGTACCAATTTCAACGAAATTTGGTGAAGCGATAACTTATTACTCGAGTCAACACGCTGGCCAAGTGCAGGTTGGTGGACTTCACATGTCTTTCGAAAACTTGCTAGGTTCTGTCAGACATGCAGGTTTTCCTTCACCGTTAAGACAAGTGGTAACTGTGTTAGAAATGATTCACACATGAAAATATCAGAGGTGCGAGACCCGGAATTTGAACTTGCTTTACTTAGTTTCCCAAGCGGAGCGCGTTACCACTAGGATACCACTGCCTAGATACATTTTACTTAAAGAAAATCTTTCCTTCCCACGGGAAAATACAATAACTGGTTTTATCGAGTCCTCCCTAGAAACCTTCCTCTGGCTAAGCCTTAAGACATACATCAAAACAATATACTAAAAAATTGTAGGTCTTGAAAAGTCCTTCAGAAAAGTTGTGAATAGTATATGTCTATCTCCTAAGTTACACTCGCAATATTTATTCTTATCTATACCTATAATAAACCTTAGTCAAGTCGATGCGCGCGTTTCACGCAAAAAGTACTCAACCGATTTTAACTTATTTTTGTATAGTGATAAAACTTAGTGCTCTGGTCAACATTTAGAATACCTTTTACGACAGGCAAATTATTCATTCCCACGGGAAAACACAATAACTGGTTCTATCGAATTGTCATTAGAAATTTATATGGCTAACGTTGGCTCAACCTTAAGAGATAGATCAAAACATAGTACTAGAAAATATTAACTCTTAAAAAGGTCTATAGAAAAGTTCTACATAGTATATGTCTATCTCCTAAGGTACACTCGCTATAACTATTTTCATTATTATATATTTCTGTTTTATTATACTTTATTTATTCTATCTGAATATAGGTACATATATGAATAATTAAACTGTAGAGGTCGAATGTCTGTACACAGATGGTAGAAAAAATTGCTAAAAAACGAGTCAGTTCTCTTCTTACATCCCGTAAGGAGAGAAATAAAACAAATCCAGATTTTTTCAAATTTTTTGTTTCTCTGTCTGTTTGTCTGTTCGTACGGGCTAATCTCCGATACTATTGAACCTATTTAAATGAAATTTGATACTTTTCATTCCGGAAAATTAAAGATTTCCCGTGGGATAGATCTGTTTGTGCTTTTCTAGAGGTGAACCCGAGCGAAGCGAGGGTGAGCCGCTAGTTATATAAATAAATTGCATAGAGGTATCCATAATGCACCACTATCGGAAACTTATCTTGAATCTTAATATGAGCGTGATTTCAAACTTAATAGCGTAGATATTTTGCTGACCAATCGTCCAGACTTCGATCTAAAGCTATTTTCACATTATAAAAAGTAATTAATTACTAGTTTTTGGCCACGGCTCTGCTCGCATTGTAGTTACCCAATATACCTATTAATTTTCGTTATAGCTATGCACTTTACTACCTTTTTTCCTAATTTCACTCAAAACTACTTTGCCAAGTGAAAAAGTTTGTTTTAGAAATAAAATATTGAAAAAAATTATAAGTTTAAATCAAACATTTTTTTTAAAGATAAATAACAAAATATCACTCTGTAAATACCTACATTTGTTAATGTCACAAAAACAACTAAAATATCATAAACTGCTAACATTATTATCAACATAAAGATTTAGTAGAACTGTTAAAAGATTTGCAGTTTCCGTTCAGATGGACATTGTTTATTCTATTATATCACTTGGCAAAATATAACTAACTATATCAAATAACAATATAAAAGTTTACCGAAGTTTTTTAAAATAGCGTGAATTAAAAATATGTGCAAAAAGTAAGCCAATTAATTAATAATAATTCCAGAGTACAGTTATCGATAAATTGTGGTTTCCGTTTCCGGGTAGAACATGCCTCATAGCTTTCGCTTTTATTCAGCCAAAGATACTATATTTATACTTTTTGATAATTTTAGTTTAATAAGATACATTTTTTCCGTTATCTTAATATTTGACCTCGCTATGGAAATTTAAACTAAAATTTCGGCGAAGGATAAAAAAATATGATTAGAACAGTACCTATCGAGAAAAGCTTAATAACTTCTACTTGACTTAAAAATATACATACTTAAATTCTTAGATTTACGCGAATTTTATTGTTTTTTTTACGGATTTTTTCCGCGGTATTATTTTGCTCTTGGTTCCGCCGAAAAATATTTTTTATACATTTATTTTTACAATTTACTCAATCATTTATAATAAACAATACAGTCAAAATAATTAATATTAAATAAAAACTACAACATCTGTCGTTTACCGACAGATTTGCAGCTTCCGGACGGACACCGGTCTGACAATATACACTATAATATATTATGCGTACTTTATTTAGTGAAGCTAACAATTTAGTTGAGTTATTTATTGTAAATTATATTTCCTTCACTATAATTAACATTTTTTAAATATTTAAATAAAAATTAAAATGTAAATTTACGGAAAATATTTCTAAAAACATTATATAAGCCAGACCGTAACTTTAGATATTCATCTAGAAAAATATTTCGCAAATTATCTCAATTATGACGTTTTATATAAATTGAAGTTATTCGTATTAAATCGATATAATTCGTGTGAAATGGAAATTATAAATTTTAACTAGTTTTATTTACATATACAAGACATATCGATAATTTCGTATTCGTCATTATTTTCATTAAATATAGTAATACAACTAGCGACTTCCGACGTCCTCGCTTCGCTCGAGAACGTGCGTGGATGTGTAACAGTAGGTTATGCGTTACTCCAGGTTATAGTCTAACTGCGAGCTAAATGTTCTCCACAGTTTTTCAGACGTTACAGCCTACAGGTATAACAAACATAAATATCTACACATTACACACAGACGTACAAGCTTTCGCACAA
Organism: Brenthis ino; assembly: GCA_921882275.1. Classification (NCBI taxonomy): domain Eukaryota; kingdom Metazoa; phylum Arthropoda; class Insecta; order Lepidoptera; family Nymphalidae; genus Brenthis; species Brenthis ino. The sequence continues at coordinate 19,839,976 of OV170222.1, forward strand.
AATATATCCTACAAATCTCTCCAGACATTTTAAGTGTAACAAACATACATACCTACACATATAATAGTAGTCCTAAATATTATTATTCTTATATTTTCTGCTATTTGCCTTCGGATAGTTTGCCGATATTTATTCGGTAGGTACTTAAGTTTATATAATGCTTGGAAAGCTTATATAATGATTTAGATTATTTTTAAAAGCCCTTAGATTCTTCTTAAGCTTTTCAGGCTCTTTTCTTCGAGGAGAACGAGAAAGAACAATTTCTCCCCATCAAGTGTTATGTAGTCTTGATTCGAGGCCTACGAAATAATAAGAAGCGTAAATTTTTTTGTATATATATTAACAAAGGGATTAATGTGTGTGTGTGTGTGTGAATTTCCTGAAATCATTGTGTTAATATTTAATTAAGAGAAAAATAAAAACATATACCTAAGCAAGTTATTAAAATGTACGAAAAAAACTTAATACCTAATAATTTATTTAATTAAAAGTACACAAGTACTTACCTCCAATAAAGCAGTAAAAATGCCGAGTCATGCCATAAAATTAAAAAAAAAACGAGGTATTAAAAAATATGCAAGTAGGTACATTTAATCATTACTGAATTTAAATTAAATTTAATAAAACCCTAACAAAATTGACCAATTTATGGTATAAGACAATCCATAGAAGAAAATATCCGAATTTTAAGTATAGGTTTGTTTCACTTAGGTATATCTTTCTTTTACTTGGCAGGTAGCTGTAGAGCCTTTAGATACTCGTGCTGTTCAATAAATTCAGTAGTTAAATTAATTATTAATTGAAAAAAACTAACATTTTAGATCATTCGTTAATTTTCGCACAATATAGGTATGTGTATAGGTATCTACTGTATTCGTAGTATGTAAAATTGATGAACCGTCATAAATATACCTATTAACGTTTTTAAGACGAAATAGTTAAGTTCTAATGTTAAGTGACGTTAACGTTAGCTTTAAATGACGCTTATAAAACTCATTACAAAATAATTGACTTAAAAATGCCTAACAATAATTGTATTTTCACTTATAAGTTTGCACTAATAATAAAGAGCTTATATTTTAAACCGATTATATAATATTTAATTAATACTTATTCAGTTTTTTTTTCAAAACTTCCAATATTGGTTTAAAATCGAAAACATTAATTTATTCAGTGCACTCTATCATAATAATGTTAAATTATAAGATACTTACATATTATATATGTATTTATGCAACAAATATTTCAAAGTAACAGACAGACAATGTGTTAGTTTAGTGTTTAGTGTTAGTTTAAATGTTAAATTATAAACAGTCTGCAATTGCGATATGTAATAGGTTCAATAAGACATTTGAGGCAATTAAAAGTAATTAGTAAGTGTATCGGTTATCAGGTAATCTATACGTAATTGAAGAACGAATTTTATTAAGTGTATGTGCTTTAATAAAAAATGTAGAGCTAGAAGGATTATTTGAAGGAAATAATAAATGGTGTAATTAACGGTATCTTGAGTTTTCAATCAAAACTATGTTTGTTTTATAGAAATCGTGTGTAAAATTAGTTTAAGCTTCTCAGAACGGTAATAATTAATTAACTACTAATTATTCAAAGATAATTTACAAACCTCTTTCTGTCCTTAAAGTTTCACCTGCAAGGAATAACATTATAACTCAATGTCGCAGCAATTTTTAATTTAGACTTTTAAATATACCTATAAGAAACAAACGACTCACCCTCGCTTCGCTCGGGTTCGTCCTTAGGTGGTTCTTTAGATTGACATAACTTTTTTATTTATAAACTGATGGAAATAAAATAAATACTAAATTTTAAGTGAAGCTTAACACAATACATCAGAGAAAACCACACCCAAATCGGTTAAGCCGTTTCTGAGATTAGCGCGCACAAACGCACAGACAAACAGACAACAATTCTAAAAATCAGTTTTTTGGGTTGTATTGCATTAATAAAGACCTCCAATAATAGTTTTTCTTAAATATCTTCCATCTACAGACATCGATCAGTTACAAACTATACAGATAAATAAAATTGAAGTCTCTGTTTGTAATGTCAAAATAACAGCTTTTTACTTAATGCATATGAAATTATACCTATACGGTATTTATAAGAAAATACAATTTTTTAAATTTTTGTCTCTCTGAGTGTCTGTTCGTTTGTTTGTTTCGGATAATCTCTGAAACGGCTGGACTGATTTTGACGGCACTTTCACTGGAAGATAGTTGATGTAATATAGGGAGTAGCATAGGCTACTTTTATTTTAGAAATAGAATTAGGGTGCCGCTAAAAAACTTAAACGTGAGTACCTAGGGACGAACCCGAGCGAAGCGACGGCGAGTCGCTAGTTTTATTATATGTATAAATTAATTTCCATTTTATTGACCTTGTTACTAATTTACAATATTGTTTTTTGCAGGCAAAATATTATAGCGTGATATCGTGACCCGGAGCACTCTAAGGCAGACCGTCGCGTCGCGTCGTGGCGACATAGTAGTAGTGCGTTCGCGTTACTCATGGCACTTATTACGATAACGAGAATTTGTTTTTGTTTTCGATTAATAATAATATTTTAAATATTTATATTAAGAATTAGACGTCATAATTATATCGATAAACGTATAGGTCTTTCCTGCATTTTGTACCAGCCAGTAGCAAGAACCCGCGAAAACGTATTGGCCATTTAGATTTTCCATCACACAATACACGAACATATCTTCACCTAACCGCTTGCTAAAGATGTATAAAGTAACTATATGAGCGATCAAGTGAGCAATAGCAGAATAATGCACTTTAGGTATATTTTCTCCTAGGTACCTACTAATAGGCAGTACCAGTGATAACGTGCTCGCTTGGGAAACCGAGTAAAGCGAGTTCAAATCCTGGGTCTCGCACCTCAGATATGTTCATGTGCGAATCATTTCTAACATAATTACCACTTGTCTTACGGTGAAGGAAAACATCGTGAGGAAACCTGCATGCCTGAGAGAACCTAGCAAGTTTGTGAAAGACATGTGAAGTCCGTCAATCCGCACTTGGCCAGCGTGGTGGACTACGGCCTTATCCCCCTTGACTTGAAGGGATGCCCGTGCCCAACAGTAGGACTTTAAAAAGGGCTGATTACACACATACACCTACTAATAATACCCTCCTTACCGATGTCGGCCTCGGCTCTCTCTGTCTCTGAGATTAAACATTAACTTAGATATTATGCGAACAAGTATGTGCGCCAGCACAAGTATTTTATATACCTACTCGCTACTCTTTTTCCCTCTCAAACTCTAGGAATGCTATTCGACACAGGACCGACGGCTTTACGCGCTTACCGAGGTACAAAGGATAACAAACCCAACTTTTCAACTGCGGGCTAGTGTTATTAAGGATTTTTTCATAAATAAACTCACTAGACCATTGAGGCAGTCAGTCTTTACAGACTACGATGTTAAAGACGTATTAAAGCACAATTATAAGCTAGGTACCTGATTTTGAACAAATTCTGATTTGGGAATGAATTTCTTTTGGGACTTTATATAAGGACCGCGCCTAAACCCTTAGTATGAGAGTGGTTACTACAATCCCACATCTGCCACTAGATATCATTATCAGATCGAGATATTAAAGAGTAAAGCGAGTCTATCCCAAACGGCGCACTGTATAGATTAGTAGGTATTTCCTACAATTTTACAAGTTTTTATTTAATTGTTATTTGGACCGAAGATTTTAAAATAGGCAAAACATTAATCAAATATCCTCAGCCACATATTGCTTTGAATTGATAAAAATATAAATTAAAAATTTCTATAAACTGAAAAACAAACATTAAGAACAGACGTTTCAATTCACAAAGCACTTATTGGTTTCTAATAAACTATAAATAAAACTATGTTCCGGTACACACTACATCGTTTACCTTTCGTCACGTACTTAATAGTTAATAGAGTCTTCAAATACAACAGACGAAGAAAAAAATAAGTAATTTTCGTCTCTATTATAAATAACATAGAGCTTAAAATATATTTATTGATGCAAAATGTATTGGCTAAGTATGAAAGCTGTCACGTTATCTATTGGGGGCACAATGGAGAAATAATTTGTTCAAATTGCCCTCCAGACTACCGGCATTATCGAAATAATTGCTTGTATTAACAAGCTTCGTGTCTAAAAACTTATTAAATGACAACCTTGAATTTTTATTGTAAGAATAATTACTTTACTGTGTATAATATAAATTATATCTTAGTAATATTATAAATGTAAAAGTTTAGAAGTTTGGATGTTTGTTACTCAATCCGCCAGAACGGCTGAACGGACTAGATGAAATTTGGCACAGAGATACATTATAGTCTGGATACATAGTACATAGGCTACTTTTTATCCCGGAAAAAATGTACGGTTCCCGTGGGATAGATTTGTTTTTGTTTTTCTATAGAAGAATCCGAGCGAAGTTAGGGGAGCCGCTAGTTTTTTATATTTACCTTCTGTTAAAAAGGTATAAGAATGTAACGATTGGGTCGCCGGTTGATAATTTGACTTTAATATGGAAGAAACTAGAAGAAAGGAAAATAGCAGATATTTCAATGTACTTATCTATTTACAAGTTTAGTACCTACATAAATGTCAGTTAAGTTAGTTTAAATAGTTTACATATAAAACGTAAATAGCTTTACATTAATAGAGTTAATAGAGTTGGCACAAACATTATTGATAAATTAAGGAAAACCTATCTTATTGTTTACCAAAATCCATTTTATACCATGATTAAGATTCAATATTATCAAAATAATACTTTCTTAGCCTATAATTAAATAAAACTATGTTCAATAAAACTATTTTTTGATTTTTTTGCGGTTTTATTTTACTTTTTTGTTTCCGACGCTTCGAATGGTTTACACCTACTATGGTTTAACGAAAGAGATTAGGTCTCTGAAAGAAAAAATGAAAAAAAAGAATGGAAAAATATGTGTCTTAAAAAAAAGATTCATCTAATCTTTACTCCTATCGAGTCAGTCATGCAACAAATTCTCTACAGAATTGTACAATAATTAGTATTAAGGTAAAAGTATATTATATAATCTCGTTGTTCCTATACGATGGAGATGTATTTTATATGTTATTTTTGTGATAAACGCCTATAAAAATAAATAAATAATATGAACGGACTGATAAAAAGAAAGTTTATGATAGTAAATAAAAACAAAATAGGGAGGTACAAAAGCTGTGTGTAACTGTCGCGCTTAAAACTCTACTTTTGTCGAATTTTAATAACAATTTATATAAGCTCAATAAATATGTAGAATTATTTTAATAATAAAAGAACTTTATATCGGTTATATTGGTTTATATAGATATATTATTGTTACAGGAAAAATTATAACAAAACTTTAGGTATACTACTACATTGCACTACTACTAGGTATACCTACTTATTGTATCCCACGTAGGTATAACTGTTGTCTAACAGAGAACTGTTAAGAAATTTGACTAACTTATAAATTGTAAATAATAAATTATAGAAAGAATGATATCTTTATATTTAATTTAAATTAAATTAAAAAATCTTTATTTAAATTTAAAATAATAAATAAATTAAACCTTTAATTAAAATATTTATTTAAATATTAAATTAATTTAATATTACTTACCAGAATCACTATCATCTCTATCATAATGTGGTCGCCAATACGTCTCATCGTATCTCAAAGGAACCTCTGACCGTCCGGTAAACTTAGTGGGGTCTAATATATTTTCTACTGAAAAAGCAATAGCTGGTCTATCAGGTGGTCGGGTTAACCCGAGCCGCCTCGTGAGATCCACTGGTGCGGCCTCTTCGACCCCAACCACGTCCACGTCATGGGCTTCAGCTTCCGCCTCAGTTTCTGCTTCCGCCTCGTCCTCTCGTCTCTCCGTACCTCGCGCCATTGCAAGCATCGTCATAGCAACGCCTTAAATTTGTCACATTTAGATTGTCTATTATGTTCTCATTTTTACTTATTAGGTATTTAATAATTGTCTTACAACTGTCTTTAAGCACAACACTGCACTACTGTTTTTTAAAGTCAAAAGCTTGACATAAAAGTTAAATATTGGTAAAATAATTCCTTAATTAAGTAAGAAATGTATGCATAAATGCAAAAATCAGACAGATAATTAACCCGTAAACGATCGCACTGAAATCCGTCGACGCGAGCGCTAATAGCGTGACAACAACCGTCTGCACCTAACATCGGAACACTATAAACTCTAACCCGGGAACGAAGCAGGCGGGGACTCTTCGAGGGGGGGCCCGACCGCAGTGGGGGGGCCGGGTGCTCGCGCGGTGATTGGGCGAGGCGAGCGAGGCGTGCCAGGGGTGGAGAAACGTAATGGAGCAATAAGGTTTAAACAATTTCGTTTAATACGTTGAATTATGTAAGAGAACGGCGGGCAAGTAATCGCGCACAAGCGATAAGGCCATTTGCGCTACTTCGTTACGTATTAATGGGGCAGGAAATTGACTTATGAATATTAGAGGTCGCGGCGAGCTGAAGATCGGGCCAAAGCGGCCCCGTGCGGCTCTGCCGGGTTATTTTCGTAGTTAAGCGCTGAAACAATGATGTTTATTGAGTTTTGAACTTAATGGCTTTTGGGCTGCGGCTGCGAGCGATTTGCGTCATTAAAGTGTTTGGATAGGTCTTTAAATACCTGTGGATGTATTCAACCTGTTAATTGTAACCGCTTTGTAATTTCGAATTACATTTCATATGAATTGACGAAGTTTTCAACGGCCTTAGTTGTGATTACGATAGCTACGTTTTAGTTGATGAGTTTGTAAATAAATAAGAATAATATAATAAATGTGTAGGTAGGTATACATAATAAATTAAATGTTTACTCCAAGGGATAAAAGCACTTTAAGATTGGACTCTTATATTTTACTTGCTTTTGTTTATCTATATACCTATATAAAAGTCAAAAGATGAGATTTGAGATTGAGATTGACTGATGTATCAACGCACAGGCCAAACCCTTAAGGCTAGAAAATTGAAATTTCGCACACGTATTCCTCATATGACGAAGGCATCCACTAAGGACGGATTTTTCAAAAGTCAACCCTCAAGGGGGTGAAATAGGGGATAAAAGTTTCTATGACACTTTTTATTCCTTAGGGTATATTTGCATGAAACGTATGACTTGAGTACGGCAAAAATAATGAATTACGTATTTAAGCGTTTTCTAAAATTCAACCCCTAAGAGGGTAAAATAGAGGATTAAAGTTTTTATGAAACTCACTTTTTAGAGTTTTTTTGAAATTTTTGCGCGAGCGAAGCCGCGGGTTCTGCAAGTTTTCATATAAATTCTTTAAGTAGTAGGTACTTACGAAAAGTTTTTAAGGTGGATTATTTTTTACTACATAACATGTAAACTTTTTCAAAGAGAAACTTTGTTCAGTACCTACCTATTTGAATATAACATTACGCGATTTCCGATTTATAGTTTTCATTGTCTCCAAGTATTGACATCCATTTATTTGTTACACAGAAGATAAATAAACGAGTTGATTAGGTAGATAGGTACATAGAGCCAAGAATAGGGTTCTTTACGTGCAATGTCAATAAATGTCATAGGTATTTATTAGATGAAACACAAAAACAAATCTATCCCGTGGGAACCGTACATTTTTCCGGAATAAAAAATAACTTAACTATGTACTATTCTAGATTAAGTCTATCTCTATGCCACATCCAGATCCATTCAGCCGTGATTGAGTAACAAACATCCATCCAAACATTCGCATTTATAATAATTACTAGCGACTTACCCTTGCTTCGCTCGTCGTCGTCTAGATACGTAGATTATAGTCACAATTTTATGGGTTTTAATTTTTTGGCGCGAAACCATGGTTGTTTTTCTAAAATAAAAGTAGCCTGCCTAAATTACTCCTCATAACATCAGCTATCTGCCAGTGAAAGTCCCCTCAAAATCGGTCCAGCCGTTTTGGAGATTAGCTGACACAAACCAACAAACAGGCAGACAGACAAATTTAAAAACTGTTTTTTTCTTATAAGAACCGTATAGGTATACTTTCATACGCATTCAGTAAAAAGCTGTTATTTGTCAATAAAAGACGATTGAACACAAATCTAGATAATAAATAATAATAATTCGTGCAATAACGAATTTGTAAAGCCGTTCAATTAATTATAATAAATAATTATGTATTAAAAAATATTATTATGAATCAAAATATACCTAAGTGTGATGTGATTATAAGATCAAAATTCAGAATAAATTTTCTTAACGTATTATACTTATAATGTTTAGTATAGATTTCTCAGAGATGAGATATTTTCCCGCTATAAAAAACCCTGATAACCAGCTATCATCTTACCAAATTTCATCAAATTGTCACAGACAGGCAGACAGACTGACAAAAAAAATAAATTCGGCCTCTGTATCGATAATAATGACTATTTCAATAAGATTTTCCAAAAAAAATATTAAATGTACATATTCGACTCAGAATTTTATTATAGATAGATAGATAGATAAATTCTTTATTGCACACACAAAAAAAAAAAAGATTACAGAAGATAAAAATAAAAAATAAATAACAAATAGGCATGCAAAGGCGGTCTTATTGCTACGAGCAATCTCTTACAGACAACCTTTGGTGAAAGGATTAGAAGAATCGAAGACGGGACGGTACAATTAACACTAAATACAGACATGATGAACTACGTTTATAAACATGAATACATACAAAAGACAAAAATATATACATACACGTATAATATATATGTACACAGATACATAAATACATACATACATATACATAAGATACACAACTACATATGAATACATAGTATATACATATATAGGGGAGAGCGGGGCTGGAAGTTACCGGGGTAAGTCGTTCCGACGGTAATAACTTTGTAAGGGAAAGACATAGCAATAGATGTGAAGTGCGCCGTTACAGCATCAGGTAACGCGCTGCGCCGTCAGCCATTTTAGTTACTCCAGCGACGAAGGTTGAGTGGTTGTGTGCACGTAGCTGTCAAAACGTCACGTAAGTAAATTTTTTCGTGCTTAAACTATTTGGTCTATCTATGTTTATTATGGACCGATTCATATGTAACCTTCCAAAATTGTAGTGATATTGGTAAGGTATATTATCGCATAAGTATTTTTATAATTTATTATATTAGTTTGCTAGTATGTCAGTCTTCGTATATGAACGTAATTTGGGGTAAGAAGTTCCTTCCTGACGGGGCTGGTTGTTCCCCGGAACAACTTACCCCAATTTACCTTCGTCGTATACCTAAAATACTTTAGACCTTTTTTTTCATTTTAAGGATGCGATATTACAATCATAAGACAGAGGAAGGTAAACCCTCCGAGACTCCTCCGAGATTCTTATAAACTGTGGCAAGAGAACCGGAAATTTGCTGGAGCTGACTGTTTCACTGGATATAAGAAAAAAATCTATTTTAACTGACACGCCAGACAAAATGCGTTAGTCGAAGAACAGAAAAAGAAGCAGACAAAAAAGAATGAAGACATTGCAAAGAAAAGATAAGGAAAAAAACAAACAAAATAGTAAAGGAAAATATAAAACCAACGGGAAAGGGAAGGGAAAATCTCAAGGAAAAGCTAAACGAAGAGTGTTACAAGAAAACGAGACTGACATGTTAGCACGATCTAGAATGGTACGGTATAATTTGTTGTGATGCATATATTCAAATTTTCGTCCAAGAGAACAATGGATAGAATGTATCATGTGTAAAAATTGGGCTCGTATCAAATGTTTAGAGACGTACTTATGTGTGTCCCAACTGTGAGTCAGATAAAGAAATTAGTGTCGAATAAGATACCTGATGAATGAGAATGGAGATTGCCAAATTTAATTACACCTGATTAATGTAAGACTGATATAATGAATAATTTAAACAAATAAAAATAAGTTAATTTGGACATTATGTTTTGTTGTTTCTTGAAGTCAAGTTATGCATCTGATAAGATTTATAAGTTGATAGATCTCCATTATATGTTAACTAAGTAAAGAAACGTTTATCTGGAGCTCACCATTTAGGATTTGTTGTTTTTTAAAGTTACAAAAAGTTTATCTGGACCAGTAATATTTTGTACCAGTAATAGTTTGTTGTTTTTTTAAGTTTATTTTTGCTTAACTTAAACATTACATCATAAATATATAGAAATGGTTGTTTTATTTTATAAAACCTATGTTATTCGGATAGATTATTGTTATAATCTAAGTGGAACAATTTGCCCCAACGATGGAACAACTCGCCCCAAAGCGGGGCTGAATGTTCCGCTCCGAAAAATTGCTTCTGTAAAAAAAACTATTGAGATACTAGTATAAATGACTATAATATTACAAAAACCAATAAACATCCATTCAATATTTGCACATGTTAAAAATGAAACCCTTCATTTTTATAATAAAATTTCATGTTATTTAAAAATCGGAACTTCCAACCCCGCTCTCCCCTACTTAATAACTAACAAGACAGATAATAATTAGTTAGACAACGTTTAAAAATATTTAGTGATTTTGAATGGCGAACATCATGGGGGAGCATATTCCATAGCTTTACAGCTTTTACGGTAAAAGAATTACTATAGTAATTGGTGGTGCAAGATGGTAATTTCAAACGGTTGTCGCTCTGAGACCTAAGTTGCAAACCAGACACGTCCGAACCTAGAAAATTAAACCGTTCCTTTAAGTAAGAGGGAGTAGTTGGATTATAAAGGATGGAGAAAAGGATGGAAAGGACGTGCAAATTGCGCCTAAATCTGATTGGAAGCCACTTTAATTGCTTACGGTATTCGGAGATGTGGTCGAATTTACGTAAACCAAATATAAATCTGATGCACATATTCTGCAAACGTTCGAGCTTGTTAAGCTGTTCCTCTGAAACGTCGAGGTAGCAGCAATCAGCATAATCTAAAATTGGTAGCAGTAGTGAGTGAGCTAGTGCAGTTTTAGTTTTAATAGGCAACAGATTTTTCCATCGCCTCAAACAACTTATTGCAGCGAACATCCTTTTACTCACCTCTGCAATTTGCACAGTCCAGGATAAGGAGTTGTCGAAAAACAGTCCAAGGTTCCTGACGGCGTTACTGTATGCTAGGTCGGAATTGCCAAATCTAACAGGGGACAAGGTATTAAAGTCGATCTTGTTGGTCAACTTTTGACTTCCAATAATTATATGTATAGAAGACTCTTAATATATTTCTGTGGTAGGTATTATGAAATAACTGTCATCATTACGTTATCGCTCGACTTGTCGCCCCCTTTGGACGTGCCGCTCGCGTGCGGTGCACGCATTGCGCGCCCGCTTACGGCGGGCCTGATTCAGGTTATTTCTAATGTTACTTCGTGGCCGAATTTTTACCTAAAAAAATAAGTAACATTATGATTATCTTTTTAATACCTAAAATTAATAAAATAATTATTTGAAATATTTTTATATAAAATAATTTAATAAGGTAATTCGTTTTGAGTTTTTTGTTCTAAATCGTTTATTTATTTCTAATATTATTTTCAATTATTCAATTTTAAACTATTATCCATTATAAATATATAATTATATAATTAAACTATTATTAATGTACTTTATTTTAGTTTTAAGCCGATACACTTATCTATTAAGTAATTTAATTACAGTATTTGTTTAGATATGTACCTAGTAGATACCTAGGACTCTATGATGACTATATGACGTTTAATCTTACCTTTAACTCATTCCTAGCTCATAAATGTGCAAATAGACTGATATTGTTTGTTTATTCTCCTTTTGGTTTCCTACTTATTTATTTCAAGTGTCTAAAAGGTGCGCTGTACTGAGGACTTGCGAACGAAGCGAAGGCTAGTCGCTAGTTATGTAGGTACCTACCCACTTATAAATCATAGACTTTGAAAGCAGAGTGATTTTTTTTTAAATAAAATTGTTTTATTTCGTTCATTTTAATTTATTATTATTAACAAAATCGATATAGCTATATATTTTTCTAGTGAATATGAACGGTAAATATGTGTACATATTAATTACTCTTAAAAAGGTGTGGAAGTAATCTCACCAGCCGCAACTTGGTAAATTGGTAAAAATATCATCCAAAAAAATTTATTTAAATTTTTTAGGCCAATATTATATTAAAACTAGAGATGTGCCGACTAGTCGCCGACTAGTCGGCCACTTTCATAGTCGGCGACTAGTCGGCGAATAGTCGGCAAAAAGGGCCGACTAGTCGGCTTCTTACTTTGTACTTATTGTTCAATTAATCAATCAAAATATACTTTATTCACATAGACTTTTACAAGCACTTTTAAATCGTCATTTTTACGTTATGAAAATAAAGATTTTACATTAAATATCTGTGTGTAAGTCCGTAAGGATACTAATAAAATATGTGTATTTACAGCCCTTTTTCATGTTAGAAATGATTCGCACATGAAAATATCAGAGGTGCGGGACAGAGATTGAACCCGCATTACTCGGTTATCCACGCGAGCGTGTCACTGGGCTATCACTGTCGCTATAGCTAGAGAGCCAGCTTAAATCTGACAACACATATTTTACGATACCTGAAATTTTATCCAGCTATACTGCTATATCCACTGAACAAGCAATGGGTACTAGCTAAGCCCGACCGCGGAATTTATATTAATGATTTGCCATATTTTGTACAGGACAAACATGAGATAGTATTGTTCGCTGATGACACTTCACTTATTTTTAAAATGAAGCGCAATTCGCTAATGTGCGACGATGTAAACGATGCTCTCTCAAAGGTTGTACATATGCAAATATTGCAAATATGCAAATAATTTATTATTAAATAATAAAAAGACAAAATTAATAAAATTCTCAACACCTAATGTCAAACTTGTTGATAATGGTGTAATATTAAATGGCGAAGTGTTAAAACCTGTAGAGTCCACTAAATTCCTAGGTATTATCATAGATTCGAAATTGCAGTGGGGCCCCCATATTGAGGGGCTAGCGAGTAGACTCAGCTCTGCAGCGTTCGTGGTAAAAAAATAAGACTTCTTACTGATGTACGAGACAGCTCGCATAGTATATTTTAGTTATTTTCATAGTATTACGTCCTATGGTATTTTACTATGGGGAAATGCAGCTGTTATTAATACGATTTTTGTCCTGCAAAAAAGAGCTATTCGTGCAATTTATAGGTTAGGTTCTAGAGTGTCATTAAGAGATAAGTTATAGAAATAAAAATATTAACTGTTGCTTCTCAGTACGTGTACGACAATTTTATGTATGTCCGTAAAAATATACACGAATTTTCCAAGAAGTGTGACATACTTGTAATGCCTGTGACTCGTCTACACAGAGTCAGTAATTCTTTTTATAGACAATGTATATGCTTGTACAACAAGATCCCAGAAAATGTTCAAAAGGCTTTTATCGCCAAATTCAAAAAAAATGTTAAGGAACGTTTGTGTGCTAAAGACTATTATACAATAAATGACTTTATAGAAGATGGTACACCTTGGGAATGAAATGATCGCCTCCAGGCTACTTCAACTTGATAGAAATATTGTAAATTATAATACTTTCTTAGATTTACGCGAATATTTGACATTTTAAATAAAACTATCTTTTCGGATTTTGTCGCGGATTTATTTGTATTTTTGTTTCCCGACGTTTCGAATGCTTTACAGCATCCATGGTCACGGGAGAGACTGAGGTGTTACATGTCTTAAAGATATAGTTGTTACAGACAGCCTACCCACAATTAACAAAATGAAAATTGCACCAATTACATTACAATATTTTAACTTTAAACATTTTTATAATTTTAATTGAATATGGAAATTTATTTATTTAATTTTTGCTATTATTTTTATAATTATTACAATTTTAAAAATATTAATTAGTAATCTATATTTAGTGTTGCCATTATTATATTTATAACCATAACAAAAATATAAAATATAGTATTAATTATTTAAGCCACAATTGATCTATGTGTAATTTGAAAAAGTTAAGATTAATTAAAAATAATAATTTTAATTTAAATTTGCTATTATTTAAAAAACAAATTATTAAGCAACACATTACTACATACGTTTACAAATGAAAAAGTGAAAAAAATATTATTAATCAGAAATGCTATCATTTTGATCTACACAGTAAGAACTTACTACATCTACCTGTCTGTTATGTTTAGATTTATTATTAGATTTTATTATATTAATAACAGGATCCCATGACGATGGTAGTACCCAGCCATCTTCCCTATTGAAATTAGGATTTTTTTTAATTTCTATGGCTTCTCGAATCATTCTAGGGCGATATCGGTTTTCTTTCGCCAGGATTTGAGGTCTATCGAAGCGAATATAATGGCTTGGGCGGTCCTGACTGTGTTTGCAGACAGCAGATGCTGTATTGCGACGGTGCTTCACATCAGCTATGTGTTCTTTGACCCGGGTTCTAATGGATCTCTTTGTTTGTCCGATGTAAGAGAGCCCACAATCACAATCAAGCTTGTAAACTCCTGCATCTTGTAGAGGGATGTGGCACTTGACAGGTGGTAGAAACTGACTAATTTTCTTTGGCGGCTTGAAGTAAGTTTTAATTGAAGCTCGCTTTAGAATGTAGCCAATCTTGTCAGTGACGCCTCTCATGTAAGGTAGGACTGCAGGGACGCGCTCGACTCGAGTCGAGTCGACTTCTGATTAATAATATTTTTTTCACTTACTCATTTGTAAACGTATGTAGTAATGTGTTGCTTAATAATTTGTTTTTTAAATAATAGCAAATTTAAATTTAAATTATTATTTTTAATTAATCTTAACTTTTTCAAATTACACATAGATCAATTGTGGCTTAAATAATTAATACTATATTTTATATTTTTGTTATGGCTATAAATATAATAATGGCAACACTAAATATAGATTACTAATTAATATTTTTAAAATTGTAATAATTATAAAAATAATAGCAAAAATTAAATAAATAAATTTCCATATTCAATTATAATTAAAATTATAAAAATGTTTAAAGTTAAAATATTGTAATGTAATTGGTGCAATTTTCATTTTGTTAATTGTGGGTAGGCTGTCTGTAACAACTATATCTTTAAGACATGTAACACCTCAGTCTCTCCCGTGACCATGGATGCTGTAAAGCATTCGAAACGTCGGGAAACAAAAATACAAATAAATCCGCAACAAAATCCGAAAAGATAGTTTTATTTAAAATTGTAAATTATAATTTTACTTTAAAAAAAGATAACAAGTTAATATTAGTCCTGCTGAGTTTCTTTCGCCAGTTCTTCTCAGGTCTGAGTCTTCTTCTTTCCGAACTGGTAAATGAGACTCATGACGTTCAGTAAATAATTGTAATTATTTAATGTTGAGTAAAATATTTTGAATTTTGAATTGAAGTTGACGGAATAGGTACTGTTGAAGGTAGTTCTGCGTGGATTTGCGACTGCGAGAAATCATCTGTGCTCAAACTTTTTTCGAAGAACTTAACTGAGGTATCAGGCTTGGATGTCGGTATTTAATATGGTTGTTCATTCTTGTAGTATTAGCTGTATTCCTATGCCCACCACGAAAAATTATCATTTGGCATTGGTTACACTTGAATTTGCGGGAATAATTGTCCAATTGTTCAAAACAACCTATATACGAGACTTTCTTTTTGATATTATTAAATTTTAATTAAACTTTTACACTTTAATGAACAATAACACTATTAACTTTACAAAAAATATTTTTACACAAAAACACCGCTCTGACCCGTACAACAGCAAAATTCAAGAAACAATGCGAAGTAAACAAAACAGATTCTGACACGTTCACGGGTGCCGGCTGCGACTTGAGCGTGAATGAGCGGTAAACAAAGCATCAGGGGAATCCCGAAACAGTGATCGGCTTGGCCGACTAGTCGGCCTCTTTACAGCCGACGAGTCGGCTAGTCGGCCTCATTACAGCCGACTAGTCGGCTAGTCGGCTAGTCGGCCTTAGTCGTAGTCAGCACATCTCTAACTAAAACATTTTTAATATATTTTTAATGTTAGCCTAAATTTTTTATTTAAAAATTTATTTGTAGGCTATTTTTTTTACCAAATGGCACTAGCACACGATTTTTCCATAATTAGGTAAATAGTAGAGTATCTTTTATTACAAGATTGTATGGCAGAGGGAAGCTAGTTCTGTCGAATACAAGACTCTTTGGAAATTGTCCTGACATTGACTTTTTATTTTAGTTAAAAAAAACAATGAAAAATGAAAATTAAAAACCAAAAAACAAACTATTCTATCATTAGGTATATAGGTATATGAATTGCAACCAGACGTTTGAAGGTTACCTACAAGTCAGTACAAGTTACCTATACCTACTAATATTATAAAGAGGTTTTTGTGAGTTTGTGAGGCTGTGAGTTTGTGACGTTGTAGGGGGTAATCTCTGGATCTACTGAACCGATTTATAAGAAGATAGTTTGAGACCCTGGCAAGGACAAAGTATACTTTTTATCCCGAAAATCATCTCTTAAGGGGGTGAAAATGGGAATGAAAGTTTGTAGTGGGGAAGCAAGCTAGGGACGAACCCGAGCGAAGCGACGGTGAGTCACTAGTAATGTATATTTGTGCTATTAATAAATAATAATAGATATCATTTCATTAAACTATAAAATCACGATGACTAAAGCCAAGCTTTGTAGGTAATTGAGCTGTCATTTTATTATATCATTTGACATTCACGTGCCCACCCTTTTTCCCTTTAAAGTACCTACCTACTTAAAGATAGTGTAAATTTCCAATAAGTGGGTAGGTAGGTACTAAAATATAGACATACCTAACTAATAGGTAAGAAGACTTAGATATTCTTTATTACATAATAAGATATTATACATTACTATACTATATGTCTATTTTGCTTAAGCAAATCGTATTACTAATTGAATAAACCAGGATTGTACAATTATTTCAAATCATAAAAACTCTAAAAATGTCATCCATCTAAACTCGCGCCAATGGCACAATTTCCTGACATATATACTTGACATGTATAATTTTTGAAAACATTAAAAAAATCTATTTTATACATTGTTAGTATGTTGGAGTAGGTACTTATTACAAATAATTACTCAAAAAACGGACCAAGCCACTGGAATGTATCTACAGGCTGTCACAGTGACAAGGACGTCTTGTCAACTAGCGGACGACTGTCAATCAACACGGCTATTTATTTTTTTATCGATCATCTAATCGCTGTTAAAGATCTTCCATTAAGTGACACCAATGACATGCACGATTTCTGCCTTTTTGATACGGTTTTCAAAGCAATCTAATACAGCGCGGCGCTTTAATTCTAAATTTTATGAAAATAATACTGAGTTCTATGTAGGTATTAAGTCGGTTTTGTAAATATATGTATTAAGTAGTTTTTTTGAAATATCTATTTTAAATAATACCTATAATAAATAAGTTGGCCAATTGGAATTTTTTCATCAAAAAGTAAAACATTTATGAATAACTAGTGACTCAACCTCGCTTCGCTCGGGCTCGTCCCTAGCTTGATTCCCCATACAAATTTTCATCCCCATTTTCCCTCCCTTAAGGCATGATTTCCAGGATGAAAAGTATCATATGTCCTTCCCAGGGTCTCCAACTATCATCTTACCGAATTTCATCTAAGTCGGTTCAGTAGATCCAGAGATTACCCCCTACAACGTCACAAACTCACAAACTTTACCCCTTTATAATATTAGTATAGAAACGCAGTACCTACTACCTACTGAATTCAGTTATCACATCACACTATTATATTGTAAATGCGAGAGTGGTACGTAAGTGAATGAGTATCTTCTCGTGGAAACGACTGGGACTGGAAATATCTCATATCCTATATCAATATTGGCTACTTTTTATCGATGTTTCTGTAATACTAATAATATAATATAATAAATGTGAAAGTGTGTTTGTTTGTTTGATTTTTCGTTTTTTCACAAGGAAACGGAGTAACGGATTGGCATGATTTTTTGTGTGGAGATAGTTGAAGGGCTAGAGAGTGACATAAGACTACTTTTTATCGCGAGAGATTACTTAATTCCCATAGGAAAACACGTTATAATACAATCCAAAAAAATATTTATTATCAGAATTAAGTATTTGAAACTTGGTATATAAACTCTTCAATAAAATTAAATAAATACGTTTATTAGCATTTTTCAAAATTCAGCCTGTAAGGGAGTAAAATAGGGGATGAAAGTTTGTATAAAACTACCTATTTAGAGATTTTTTTTGTAGTTTTAGCCCGAGCGAGGCCGCGTGTTCTACTAGTAAATGATAATTATATGTAAATTAGAGCACCATATATAAAATATAAAGAGGTGTAAAAAATATCAAAAGCCACTGCGTACCATTTACTTGTGATTAGAGTCGCCGCTGGAGATTGATGAGTGGTGACGTGCTGTTACTACTGTATACAATTAAAATCAAAAAAATAGTAAAATTGTTAAATACTGCAAAATACGTACAAGCAGTTACAACACCATGAGATTTATCGTTACAATATGCTATAGGTTCAATTATTTATATTCGATTCAAAAACTTTTCAAAAAGAGGTAGGTACTATACCTATGCTGAAGAATAAGATATTCGACATACATTTTAGACCGACTGTAAAAGGAGCAGTTCTTGTTGTGTCTATGATTTTTGCGTTTATATAATATAATTCTTAATTTAATGAATAAGTGCCACATTAATAGAATTAAAAAATATAAGTATTTTATACAAATTTAAAAAACACGGCCAGCAATAAAATATTTTTAAGTGATTTTAAGGTCGGTGCAACTTCTTCTAATTAAAAATTCAATCATTAAGTTTCTGTAAAATCTGCTTTCTAATTTTATATAGGTACCTACTTGTCAACTTTAACAAATCAATATACTTATAAACTTTTCCATAGATATTACATACCTACACAATTAAAGTGAACAAATTAAAAAATAAATTCTAATTCAAAGAAACAAAAGTCTTCATTTCCATAATAAATCAGAAGATTGCTATAGAACATGTTAATGTACATACAGATAAAATAAATAAAAATTGCTTACTACTAAATTTAAAAAAAAACTTCCTCATCTGAATTAAGACACCGATCAGATCAAACGATTAAAAAAGTAATCTCCAAACAAAATTTAAATCATTAATAAACACGTCTGGCGTAAAACTGAAGTCCGTTTCAGTGGACGGATTAATTAAAAAGTTTTGATGCGAAAAAATGGGGCCGACTGAAGCGGTACCAATTAAAATTCTACCAGGATTCATTACGGCACTTTATTTTTAAGTGCCTGTTATGAGATTCCTCGCGCTGTCATTAGTCACGGATAGTTAGATAGATATATTATATAAATACAACTATTTCTATTTCACATCGACGTAAATACATACGTAAAGTAATAAATTAAAATAAACTTTTTGAATTTGAGTTTTATTTTAATTTTTATTTATTTACTAGCGACCCACCTTTGTTTCGCTTGAAAAACAAAAATAAATCTATCCCACGGGAACCGTATATTTTTCCGAGATAAAAAATAACATATGTGCTATTCCAGACTATAATCTATCTCTGTGCCAAATTTCACCCAGATCCGTTGAGCCGTTCTTGATTGAGTAACAAACATGCATCCATCCAAACTTTCGCATTTATATATTATGTACGCATTTATAGCTATTGATATTAATGGGATTTATTAGTAAAAAATTTTTTTTTTTATTAAAAAAAAACTAAAACGTTCCTTTTTTAGTTCCTTATGAAAGGATTTTAAAACATTCTAAATCTGAGAAATTAATTTGCGGTCGTTTCCAAAGAGTAGATTTCAGATGTTACCTATATACATGTATATGTATGTATAAGATAATTTCGTACCTATTACCAAAATATGTAACAACTAAAATTAATTATAGTGATACCTGTTTTAATATAATATTTGGGTTTAAAAATAAATTGAAAGCAAAGACCACGTAACATATTTACTAAAATAAATATTAGAAAAACAACAAAAAAATCTATACATATAATGAAATTGTAGAGGTACAAAGAAAAAAATTGCTAAAAACCGAGTCAGGGAGATGAAAGAAGAGAAATAGAACAAATCTAGTTGTTTTTCAATTTTTTTGTTTCTCTGTCTTTTTGTACGGGCTAATCTCCGAAAGTATTGGACTGATTTAAATAAAATTTTGCATGATGGTACCTTATATCCCCGGTCAACATTTTAGATACTTTTTATTCCGGAAAATTAAAGAGTTCCCGTGGGATAGTTAAAAAACTATAGTAAATTATACAGATTAGTACACAAAAACTACTGATTGGATTTTAATGAAACTTTACAATAATATAGTTCATACATCACAATAACAAATAGGCTACTTTTTATCTCGGAAAAATATACGGTTCCCGTGGGATAGATTTGTATTTGTTTGTCTATAGGCGAACCTGAGCGAAGCGAGGTTGAGCTGTTAGTGTAATATAAATCACAATAGCATTCATATTGTACTATCTAATATTATTACTATTCTTGTACATAGACTGATAAAAAATGAATTGTTACAAAAAATCCATTTTCAATTTTCATACAAAAAGCTACCTAAGTATAAAAAAGTAATCGATCTATTTTCTTGCGTCTTTCAGTTTAAAATATCGTTTAAATTGATACATAAAAGCTCGAATTAACATTCTCGAACTACATTTACAAGTTGAGTCAATCTAATTTACAATAATAATATTGGTACCAACATTGGCCTCTCGAACCAATATAGGTACGTTGTACGTACACAAAACAATAATATTAATACTTTTTTAGATTTTCGAGAATATTTGACATTACAAATAAAAGTATCATTTTGGATTTTTCCGCAGATAATGAACACTTTATTGCACACCACACAAGAAATAAATAAAGAAGTGAAATACACCGTGGTCCAAAATAACGTTGACAAAATTAAAAAAATAATATTTAAAAAATGGAATGCCTTGGGTTCTCTTTTGTTTTTGTTTATTCTTTCTTCATTCTTTGGCGCCATTTTAATATTGTTTGTTGACTAAAAAGTTTTAAAATATATTCATTACGTTATGTCAGAGCGGCGTGGAGCCATAATTTCATTGTATGAGCGTGGAAAACGGCAGTGTGAGATAGTAAACATTCTTGGTGTTAGTCGTCAGCTAGTTTCTTCAGCAATTAAACGTTATGTTGAGCTCGGCCACATCGGAGACCGTCCTGGGAGAGGACGCAAGCGGACTGTTCGAACTGCTAGGAACCAACACATTATCAAACAAAGATTAGTCTGAAATCCACATACCAAGGTGAGAAAAATCTCGCGAGACTTGGGGATAAGTCGCTCCACCGTGCAGCGTATAGTGAAATATGATCTCCAATTGATACCATATAAACTCAGAAAAGCGCAATTGCTTACAGAGAAAGACAAAAAAGTTCGCCTTGAGAGATGTCGTTTGCTTAAACAACGCTCCGCTGCTTCAAATTGGAAAAATATCGTATTCTCCGACGAAAAATTGTTTTCGATAGAACAAGCCCATAATCACCAAAATGACAGGATCTGGTCTTCCACTCGTCCTGGAGCTGCCGCAGTCATTCCACGTCACCAAAACGCAAAATCAATTATGGTTTGGGGTGCAATTTGCGTCACTGGCAAAACTCCCCTCGTTTTTGTAGAAAATGGTATAAAAATTAACCAAGAAAATTAACGACGAGACATCCTTGAATCTGTGGTTATTCCTTGGAGTCAACAGCACTTTGGTAACCATTCATGGATATTTCAACAAGACTCTGCTCCAGCTCATAGAGCTTTAAGTGTTCAACAGTGGTGCAAAAGCAATTTCCCTGATTTCATCAGCTCAAAAGAATGGCCACCCTACTCGCCTAATCTGAATCCAATGGATTACAGTTTATGGTCAATATTAGAGGCAAGGACCTGTTCTACGCCTCATAGAACTATTGATGACCTGAAGGCTACTCTTACACGGGAGTGGGATAAAATATCTGTTGAGGAAGTGCGGAATATTGTGAAAATTTTTACCAAGCATTTGACTCTATGCATTCGCGCTAAAGGAGGTTATTTTAAAGACAAATAGGGATTCTTGTAAAAATTAAGTTGTATTTGTATAATTTATAGCATAATTTCATTTAAGTTTAAAGTTAATAAAATTATTTGAAAATTAACTTGTCAACGTTATTTTGGGCCACCCTGTATATGCCAAAAAAAAGATGCACAGCAGGCGGCCGTATCGCTAGAAGCGATCTCTTCCAGGCAACCTTAAGGACCGTAGATTTATTTCTGGTCTCTTCCGGTATCCGCATGACCATGATTGCTGTAAATGCACTCACTTTATAATACCAGTTAAATTAGAAAAGTTCTTTTTACATTTTATTATTTTAGAAAAAGGTTATAATTACCCATTTAATATCACTTCTGTAAGAGTTGCGTAATTGTACACAGATTAGCAAGACGGACAGAGCCACGTGCAAAAGTTGTAGGTGTGGCAAATACCGCTTAGACTACAGCCCACTTTCAAAAATACGTTAGATATCCGTATGTATGTATGTATTCAGTCCTTTTTAAAATCCCACTGCTGGGCACAAGCCTCCCTTCAATACGATGAGGATCAGGCTATAGTCCACCACGCTGACCAAGTGCCGGTTGGCTGACTTCGCATGTCTTTCAAAAACTTGCTAGGTTCTCTCAGACATGCAGGTTTCTTCACGATGTTTTTCCTTCAACGTAAGGCAAGTGGTAATCATGTTAGAAATGATTCGCACATGAAAATATCAGAGGAGCCAGAACCAGGATTTGAACCCGTTTCACTCGGTTTCCCATGCAAGCGCGTTACCATTGGGCTACCACTGCCTCGACTCCACGAGTAGGTAGTAGGGAGTAATTAAATAAAAATTAACCGTCACTAAGACCTATGTTTTTACAAAAAAAATATATTTTAAATCGTTGCAGCGAATTACAAACAAACTTAGCATTCGTATTACTAGTAAGAATTGGTACCAACATCTCAGAATATTTGATCAAACATTTGTGACTTAAATGAAATATAATCGAGTATCTAGCACCAGATTGTGAAACTCGCGCCAAGAATCTTAATAACCAATTTGTATTTAACAAATGTCTTTTGGCATTGAAAGTTTTCTTTTTGCACTTTATAAGAAGCTTGTTCAACGTTAATTGGACGTTGGTGGATGAATATGAAATAATTAATTTGGGAAATTTGTATTGCGGTAATGTCGTCTTTGAAGTCGCTCGTAAAAATATATGAGGGTAACCACTAAGAAGTGTTATGAATGTTACTTTTTGTATGTACTATTTTTGTATTATATTAGATACTTAAATGTTTAATTTATTTATTTTATGTTAAAGATTTAAACTTGTGGCCTTTATTCTTAGGTAGTAAGATGGATAGGTACTCTAACTTAAATGAACTTTAAGACCTCTTATTACTATTTATATATAGTGTTATATAATAAGTAAGTACTTACGTTTCATAATAAATATGATCTAAGTAATTGAAAATATAAGACAAATAGAAAATTGTCAAATTGATCCCCTTCATTATATTGGATTGGACAATTAACGACCTATCACGTGAATAATAAGTCGATTGCAAACCTCTCCACTCTGATCTCCACTAGGTGGCGCTCAGGCAATTTGTCACCGAACCAAACCTGACAAGCACATGATTTATCTCCGTCACACAGACAAAGGCTCAAATAGACCCCCTCGCAAAGCAAACACTCAATTTGGAAGTAATTATGGAGGGAAAGTAGCCTTTATACTGTTTGCGCAGGGTCGACATTCCCGCCAAAGTTTGACATTGACAGCGCGGTGACAAGCCCGCTCCGTTCGGAAACATTCCGCGGCTAATTGTATGTATCGGCCGACGCAAGCACATTTGTCAATTGTCGCCAGCCTCCCTTGTAACGGAACGTAATTAGTTAGTCAACTATTTCTGGAACGGTTTGACGGCTTATTAAGTTTTCAAATTGGACACAAATTGGATGTCATACCTAACTGATCGCTAAGATTCTACCAATACTCTTTTGGGGTGACGGTGAATAATTATTTTATTAGAGCGAAGACAGCTTCGTTTTCTGCTTATCAAAAAGCGATCTATTTTGTGATCCAACAGATCTTTGTTAATAGAACTAATTTATTAAAAGCTTTGTGATTTTATTTCAATTGGCAAGCCACATGTGACGGTGTATTGCAATTAATCATTTAGACAACCAAGGTCTCAATCATATGTACCTATTTATTCTAATAAGATAATAGTGATATAATTTACATTTTATTTTCATTTGAAAATATATTTTTAGAAGAGTAAATTTGCTTTATTTATTAGTAGATTGATATATATAATGTACATGTACCTATCTAAGTATTTAATTATTTTTGAAGTAATACTTCTTTTGGCACGTTTGGAAAAAAATACGAGAGCAAAATTTTACAATGCGCGCGCACACCGACAGCCAAAAAGCGACATGATGAAGTTAGCTGCATTCCTTTTGCAAACAAAGAGTTGTGATATACGGGATGAAATCTTAAGCTATTTTTGTTCTGTTACGCCAAAGAAGTATGACTTCTTACGTTTGTACATAAATACTTACACACACAAAATTACATTATTGTACCTGCTGATTCAATGAATGAAACAGATACGAAACTAACTAGATGGATGCATTTCTCGAATTAAAAGGAATAACAAATTACGAACGCCATAATAGGTAGTCTGTAACGATTTCCGGACATCTACTTTTTCTGCCGCCACCTAGACCAGGTTTTTTACTTCTTTTTTGATCGTATGTTTTCGTAAATCGGGACTTGATTGTGAGAGCACTCACTAATCGACGTTTCGGTATCAATTTCGATACGGTGCGTTCCAAAACGAGAATCGACTGAAAAAAAGTCAATGTATCGAATCGATTGATACAGCTGTCGACAAGCGATCTGTTTGGCTCCCCAGATGGCA
The DNA here is from genome assembly GCA_921882275.1 of Brenthis ino. Taxonomy (NCBI): domain Eukaryota; kingdom Metazoa; phylum Arthropoda; class Insecta; order Lepidoptera; family Nymphalidae; genus Brenthis; species Brenthis ino. The sequence continues at coordinate 19,865,019 of OV170222.1, forward strand.
CTGCTGGGAAACGATATTCAAGGTTGAGTTACATTGAATAAGATATACTATAAACATAATACAATATTTGTTTAAACTTAATATTTTAATAAAATGTATGAAATATATATATTTGAAGATTGTTTCAGAAAAAAAAGATATTATAAATATACTCGTATTTGGCAACTGCAGAAGATTCCTACTAGTGATTTATTTAAATAAAATATTAGATTTAGTTTATCAGGTAGAAATATCTGGAACATTTGTATAGTGTAGGTAGAAAGGGTAAAGTTTGAGATTGATATATCATTATTATCAATACATTATATTATAACTAGCAACTCACCCTCGCTTCGCTCGGTTTCGTCCCTGAGTAATTCTTTAAAATGACATTTTTTAAAATTTATGAACCAATTGAAATAAAACAATACATTAGTGAAAACAGCACACAAATCGGTTCAGCCGTTTCTGAGATTAGCGCGCACAAACGCACAGATAAATAGATGAACCGACAGACAGATAAAAATTCTAAAAATCATTGTTTTGGGTCTATTGCGCTAATAAAAACTAATGACAAAAATGATAATTAACTAATATTCAAAAAGGGTACTAATGAGATCATAAAATATTTTATTATTTTATATTATAAAATGATATAAATAACTATTAAAATGAAGGTATTATTATTTTTGATTATGAAAAAAAAACTTTTCAACTTAAATTGCGTATATTTAAAATGTGGACAAACTTTAAAAAGATTATAGCTTCATATATTTAGTGTGTAGTCAGCATCGCACGAAGTAATTAATTCTGTTTGTAAACATGTGGCTGTGATATAAATTAAACCTATTATTTGTTTAATTAGGAGGGAAGAAATGTTGATTTGAATAAAAATAGCGCAATGGTTAGGGATAAAATAGTGACAATCCACTTTTTTAAAGACATTTTCCTTAAAAAAATATGATTCAAATGGCTTTAATCCAATTTAATTTGTTCAATTATATACCGACCATCTGGGAATGTCACAACATTTGTTATTTTACGAGACCACATTTCTTTAATTTACTTTGATATATTTCTTACTATTAATTATTAAATATGTAGTAATAATACTATAGTATATTTCATATAAGCAAACAGACATTCGTAACTTTACCAAGTACCTACATCCCTTGTCCCTTGCGGAGCCATAACGAATAGAGTGGTTATCTACAAAGCGGTTCAATCTCTGCATATTTATTACTTTCGCTTCTTTAAGTAACATTATTCTTTACAGACGCTCATCAGGAGCTCTGTAAATGTATAAGTAAATAGGTATTCATAAGATTTTCAAAATGATATAATCATATTTTATTATTAATTATTATGTACCTAATACTTATGCCTTTTTTATGATTCCTAAGAGGCTTAATAGATTTGCGCGGAAAACATTTAGCTACGTTTTTATTTACTTTTATAATCATTTAACCATGCCTCACTGATTTTTCTGTGGACTTTCAACTAAACTGACTTACCGCGACGCCTTCTGAGAGATTTTTTTTTCTACTGCATTCAAAATGAATGACATCATAATAAAACTATTTTACAAACATTTAAATAGCTTGCATTTATTTATTTCTAGAACTGAACTACATAACTTTCATCGATTTCTTGATTTACTTTATCAGCCTCTTAAAAGTCCCACTGTTGGGCACGAGCCTCTCTTCATACTAGCTAGGTATAACAGGCCATAATCCACCACGCTAGTCAAGTGCGGGTCGGCAAACTTCACATATCTTTCAAAAACTTGGTAGATTCTCTCAGACAAGCAGGTTTCTTCACAATGTTTTCTATCACTGTTGGGCAAGTGGTAATCATTTTGAAAATTAGTACATTAAAATATCAAAGGCATCACAGGGCGTTGAATTCACTTCACTTAGTTTCTCAAGCAAACATGTAACCACTGGGCTACCACTGCCACTCTGCTATCTCTACATTATACAATGTTTTTATTCTCTTCAGAAATAACAAGGCTGATATAACCAATATCAACAGGACATCTTACTTCGTAAAGCTGGTACTATTGTTCGTTAATTTGTGTAGTTACAAGTTTGTGACCTCAAGTAATAAATATGTAATTCTACGTTTTTAATCTAATTTTACTGTTTTTTTTAAAAACCAATAAAAAATTATAAATCTAAAAATTATTACGTGTTTAAAAATATCACAATGGTTTATAGTTTATACATTTATTTTTTGAGATCCATATACATCGCCTTAACAATAGATATAATTAATCTGTCTGGCTGAATGTAACACATCCTATAACACACATATCAAAAAACAATGAACAAAAAGTAAAATAGGACAAAAACGCGTCGGCGGGAAAATTTCCCGGCATAATATTTTCAGCCAGAGTTGCGGCAACTAATTGGATTCCTGTTACAATAAACGCATCATCCCCTACAAACCACCCTCTTTTAAACTTTGGAGATAAAGTCGAAATAAAAACAAAGTCAACGGTTCGATATTCATACGCCATTTTGTTTTTATTCTCGAGTTGATTACAGGCTATGACGTTAAACTGAAGTTTTTACGATTCCCTTTGGTAATTCTTTTTTAGGATTGTTTGAGTTTTGTAATTCGCTTACTAAATACACTTTATTACTCTACTTTAAAAAGCATGTATATAATACTAGCAGTACCCGCGGCTTCGCTCGCGTTAAAACTACAAAAAAACTAAAAAAGTAGGGTCCATATAAACTTCATCCCCTATTTTATCCCCTTATGGGATGAATTTCGAAAAATAATAAAACACGTATTTAATTGTATTGGAGAGCATTTATACCAAGTTTCAAGTAATGCTGAGATTATAAATATTTTTTAAGTTGTATTATAACGTGTTTTCCCGTCGGAATGAGATAATCTCACGCGGTAAAAAGTAGCCTATGTCACTCTCCAGCCCTCCACCTACCATACAAAAAATCATGCCAATCCGTCACTCCGTTTCGACGTGAAAGAAGGACAAACAAAGAAACACACTTTCAAATTTATAATATTAGTACATATAGATATTATGTCGTGAATGGGCTGAAAGTAGCACGAAATTTAAAAGTACGATAAACATGTGTATGTTGTCTTATTTACATGGAAATGTTGTTAATATATTTATTATAAATAATTAAAATAATAACGATTCATAATAACATATTAATAAGGTGTGTATAATATGTGTTTACAGATATACATTTTGAATCGCATATGATGACAATAAAAAGCTTCGACAAGCCTAATTTAATAATCTAACTGTGGTATTTTCATTAGGTATAGCATGTTGCAAGTAACACTTTTCAGTACTATATGAATTGGGAAGTGACAACATACAATCAATTTTATCGATAAAGATTTTCTGAGTAAAACGTCAAAGAAAAAATATTTTAAAATATCGTTATTAATAAGAAACCCATGTTTTACTTTTGGCACTCTTAAAAGCCATGAAACTAAAGAACTGAATTTACCGTTACGTAGAGCCTTAGCATGTCATTTAATTTTTTTGTTCTTAAATTTTTATTTAAAAACAAAAAATCTAATAACGTACAAAAAGGACTCTCCACGATAATAATGAATGTAAAAATAAATAAATATTATAAGTACCTACTCTTATATATTATGTATGTCTGTATGGAAGTTTGTATATATGTATGTTTGTTACTAGAGTAAAACATTGGGTGACGTCCATTGCTTGTAGAACATGGAAAAATATTAAGTAAATAGGTATAGTTTTTTTTTAATATCATATTTTCTTCTTATAAGACAGTTATTTATTAGGTAGATAACTTAACGCAACCTACCCCCTTTCCTGTTTGTTTATGAGTTGCAACTTTTACATACTTTTTTCAATATGACTCCAATTTAAAACATTATCATAACGCAATAATATTACTTATTGAGTCAATAGATTGCAATCACACATTTATTCGTAATAATAGCAATTATTGTGTTAATTCCTAAGTCCTTGCTGTAATTACGCTGTATCTATACAAGTTAAGATTTCTTTTATCACGGTTTTACAATGTGCTCTATCAAGGTGATCTATTGCTCATCAATTACATACATGAATAAAAAACCTATCTATATCTATCTATACATATAATAATATTCTGAGTCGAATCTGTACATTAAATATTTTTGGAAAATCTTATTGAAATAGTCAGTATTATAGATAGGTACTTAAAGAGTCCTAATCTATAGTTTTTAGAATTTTTGTCTGACCGTCTGTCTGATAACGCATCACGAGAAAATCACTGGACAGATTTTGATAAAATTTGGTATGATGATAGCTGGTTATCCGGGTCAACATATAGGATACTTTTTACGACAGGAAAACATCTCATCTCTGAGAAATCTATACTAAACATAACTGAGGACGAACCCGAGTGGAGTGAGGGAGTCCCTAGTTAAGGAGTGGATATAATACTCGTACAAGATGCATCGAAAAACATTGATTGGGTATTTTAACTTATTTATTTCATTAAACAAGAAAATTTACATAGTTTTAATTTTAAAAAACTTTTCTTACTGACTAAAGAAATAAAAGGGGCCACTAAATTTATAAATTTAAAAAAGCTTTCTATGACAAGACAATCGTGGCAACTGGTACACTTGGGTATGCCGGAAGTCTACAAAAAACAAGGAGATGAAACAAAATTACAGAGAGAAATAAATTCTCATTTTTTTGTTTACGCTACTGCAATTAAAGTTTTATAAAAGCTAAATCATATTTAAGTAAAAATCAACCATAAAACCTGGATTTATTTTAGGCTTACGTGACATCTAAGCTATTATTTAAGTAAACAATTTACATAGAGTCAATTATAATATTTTTTATACGAAAACGTACCTTATGGTTACGAGATAAAGTTTATTTTGACTAAATTATGATGATTAAGTGTATTTATGCAGGGTAATGAGCGTATTTTACTTTTACTTTCGATACATTTTAAAATTAACCCTAATGTTATCTCATTACGGTTGAAAGTTAATATAATTATTTTAAATGTGAAGGTAGATTATTATCATTCAAGATCAAGGGCAATTGCATTATTTGATACAATTAGAATTGTAATTATTCGCTAAAAATTAACTTTGTTTACATGCGCTAGCAGAAAATAGTTTGTTTGATAAATAAACGACACGAAACCATACTTGAATAAAAAGTTTATCAAATATACCAGTACTCGTATATTAAGTACTAGAGACTCGCCCTCACATCGCTCGGGTTCGTCCCCAGGTTGATTCCCCATACAAACTTTCATCCCCATTTTCACCTCCATAAGGGTTAATTTCCAGAATTAAAATTTCATCTAAATCGGTCCAGTAGTTTTTGAGTTTATTCGTTACAAACATACAAAAGTTTCCTCTTTATAATGTTAGTGTAGATAAAACTATAATTAAAAAAATATTTGTGCACGTACTTTTAGTTTCCAGGTGACTAAACTGACCCTTCTATTGACGGTGACAATGACGAACTGGAAACTTGCACGTCGAAAATGTCTATACCCATCCATACATGAAGTCTTCATGATGAAGATGCAGATAAATAAATACATGTATTGTATTCAGCCCTTTTGAACGTCCCACCGCTGGGGGTGGGCCTCCCTTCAGTACGAGGGGGAATCAGGCCACCACGCTGGCCAAGTACGGGTTAGCGGACTTCACATGTCTTTTAAAAACTTGCTAGGTTCTCTCAGACATGCGGGTTTCCTCACGATGTTTTCCTTCCCCGTTAAGACAAGTGGTAATCATGTTGGAAATTATTCGCACATGAAAATATCAGAGGTGCGAGACCTGGGATTTGAACTCGAGAAAAAGCGAGCGCGTTACACTGGGCTACCACTGCCTTATGCAGAATGCAGTTATATGCTTACATTTTTTGTGAATTTGTTTTGTGTGTTACCGAAACAGTTTCGAGTCCTTGGGCGTGATGTTTTGTCAATACTGCTATTTACCCACGGTTTAGCTTGTGGTTTTCTTTGTTTTTTTTTAATATTCTAGATAGGCCATCCATTGATAAATCCAGAAGTAAAATATTACTGATATATGACATTAAAGTTGAACAATTAACGGGATAAGAAGTGTTCTATGTGATAGCTGGTAATTTGTGTGTCAAGTTCCCGCCAGATTCATTTAACAAATTTGCGTCATGAGTTGATTACAGTTATAACCATTCTAACATCTGCAAAAACTTTCACATTTTTAAACCTAATATTAATTGTAGAGCTTTTTTATGTATAGAACCGAATATTTACGTGCTATCATGATGTGATAACCGACGTATAACTGAGAACACATTAAGATATTATTTTAAACTTTAAAAGAGTAAATCGACGAATTAAAAAATTGTTTCATACTAAGCAAATAAATCTCTAAAATTTAGATTCTTAATAACAATAATCCTTTCACATGATATTGTGTAAGGATAGACACTATTATTATTCAAACTTTTAATTGTGATCTATTAATTGGCAATTACTTTTTCTCAATGAAATTGTAACTACTTAAGAATCGTTTTTGTTTAAAACAATTATCTATTTATTGCAAAAAATGTGAACGTAAGTTGCCCAGTAAAGGTTTACTGGTCCAGACTCAAAGGCAATGGCTGATTGTGTACACGTCTAGTACTAGTGTTTTAATTAAAAAAAAAATAGTGTTCAATTTAAATTAAGACGACATTAAAGTGATGTTGGAGATTTTTTTTAAAGATTTCAAGTTACAATGGCGTCAATATTTATTTGCATCGTTAGGTAATTTATTTTAATTTTAATTATGAATAATAATTCTCATTTAATTATATTAAATATTAATTATTATTTTTATTAATAATTATATTCATTTATGAATATGGTCACGTTTCATCCATTAATATTTGTATATCAATATTTGTTTCATCACAATATTATTAAATTATTTTTTTTAAACATTTAAATTAAGTATTTAAAAAAAAAGATTTCAAGCAGTATGAATATGATTAAATATTTTTAAAATACCTTAAGCCAAATAAAAAAATATTTTAATAATAAATAATTCTCAACTGCTGCGTAAAAAGTTCTTAAAAAACAAAACTTCATCCATGACACTTTTTTTCAATATTGGCGATAAGCACATTGAAGATTATTTCATTCTTTGAAATTTTTATAGATATTGTTGTACATACCACCATACCTTATTTCCTATTTCCTCGATAATAAATTTAACCGTGTGTATGGAAAGACAATAATTTTTTATTATTCATATTATCCACAGAGCGCAAGTTTTGTCAAGGATAGCAAGTTGCAACGAGTATCCGCGTGCATATTTAGTCATTTTAATAATAATTGTATCATTTATCAACAATAGTAATTATTTTGTGATAAATGTGTAGATACTACGTTATAAATCGTATTTTATGGACACCTCTTGTTACTATGCAAATCATTTGTTTTAAAACTTAATATAATTTTGCTAGCTTGCTTAATTATAATTTTGAAAGGAACTTTTCCAAAGAAGAAAAATTTTTTATAGATATAATGTAAGGTGTATTATATATATAAAAGTTTGTGTATATGTGTGTATGTTTGTTTTGTGCTAAAAAGGCTAAACAAATAAAAAGTTCACAGACACACTATGACTTACTCCAGAGTAATACATAGTGAAGCGACGGTAAGTCGCTAATTTAAAATATAAATTCAAATGACAAATATTTTTTTTTTATAAAAATTAAATTATAAATTCTTGTCATAGCGAGCTATGGCAGTCTCTGCACAGGGATGTCTATGGGATGGACTTCCCCTGTTTTTCCACAACTGAAATCAGCTAACTCGCCACTGCCACGAGCGCCAACACCACAGGAGGAATCTTGGATTGGTTCACTACTTGTACTTGGAGGATTACTTGGTAAGGATTTTTATGACCGATATAAAAATATTAGGTAATTAATTTTGTTGGTATTAGCGGTTTTAAGTTTCTGTACGTCAAAAAGAAAAAAATAACCCTTACAAAATCACCGGAGCCCTTTTTTTCAAGAATGTGTGGAGTATAAAATTGAAATTAATATCAAATATTCAGGTCTGCAATCCTTTAGGGCAGTAAAAAAATCAAACTTCTAAGTCAACGCAATCAAAAGATAGGGCATATTTTGATACTCGCAAGAGAATCAATAGCTACAGTACTTCCCTTGTACTTACATTCATGAAATATGTCAAGAAGCAATGTCTTATAACAGAAGTAAAGGGAAAATCCGTAAACCGTAAATTTGTAGTAACATCAGAAAAATTTTTTTTTGCGATTATAAATTATTTTAATGTTTTATGCTACGGAACCCTCGGTGAGCCAGACTCGCACTTATCTGATTTTTTTTAATCAATAGAGATAAAAAATTTTCAAAGAATGTAATCATAGTGTGTAGGTATACCTATACTCGTAGTATATTGTGTACCTCAATTATTCAATATATGTATTAAGTTCTAATTATATTTTAAAGGCAATTTAATTATTATTGAACATAAATAATAATAGCACTACAAAGATTTACGTATTTAATAACAATTTTTATTCTTCCAAATGATATATTTGTCTGTTATTATGTGTTTTTCTTTGTACAGAATATGGTAAGCTTTCTAGATTGTTAACGCAACTCTAAGCCACTAAAAAAAGAAAAAAACCTTTCCATATTTATGCCGTAAAGTGTCGATTAAAACCACTACAAACCAGACGCAGTGAATGGAATTTAAAAAAAATAAAAAACATTTTACAACAAAACCTAATTAAAACTTCGATCCATGCACAGCGAATTGTATCGCATTTAAAGTTTTATTTAATTAAAAGTAATTAAAAATTGCTTGTATTTGTGAATGTAAATACAGTTCGCTTAGGTCCGTACTTACGAGTAACTTGTAAAAAAAACGCTTCTTGTAAAAAACTTATTTTATTTAGAGCATCCTGTGGAATATTCATTTAATAGTCGTCATAAAGAAAAAATGCCAAATAACGGCGTAGTAATTAATACGTACCTAGCTGTTTATTTACTAATTTTATTGATGTTTTATCTGCGTTTACAATTTTCATAGAAGGAGTTTATTTATAAGGTTACAATAATCTATACAAATATTTTAAGAGACAGAGTTTGTTTGTTTGTTTGTTTGAACGCGCTAATCTTAGTAACTACGAATCCAATTTGAAAAATTCTTTTTTCATTAAATAACCCCGTTCATTGAGGAAGGCTGTATATCATCATGCTTTGCATGCCAAGGGAGCGGAGCAGTAATCATAAATATCAACAAATCGGGCAGACTTCTATACATTATTGTAAAACTGAAGTTTATATCGGAAGATCGGGCGAGGCCGCGGGTACAGCTAGTATTTTATAATAAAATAGGCAGACGCTAAAAATTGATATGAATATGGCTTTAGCTTTCGGGTAAGGGACATCTATCGTCTATTCCCGCAAAACGGAATAACCTAGTGTAGGGAACTCGACCTACCACTAAATGCTTAATAAATTAAATACAGTCTGAGATCGTTGTAAAGTTTATTGATTTAATTATATGCTATACTGATAATTGATGCTAATGAATGCAGCCGGTTTGATTGCTGTCCGAATATGCACTGCCTTTTTTAGGAGTGTTACTATGTAGGTGTTCGGTAACAACTTTGGACCGAACACCTAGACTAGCTCGAATTAGAGCTATAATTTTGAAATGGCGATATCTTTACTAGTACATATAGTAATAAACCAACTGTAATACATATTATACCTACACGTATTCCTTTTTAGGTCCATTAATAACAGTGCCATTATCTAATCGAATCGGTCGAAGGTTGATAATCATGGGGTCTAACATACCATTGCTCCTCGGTTGGCTACTGGCCGGCGTCGCCACGGACTTGCCCATGCTCTATGCAGCCAGGATAATGTGGGGTTGTGCTACTGGAATGCAGTTTGCCACTGTTCCTCTGTATATTGGGGAAATTGCTGAAGTACGCTTATTTCTTTATTTTAAGAGAGAGAGATGATTTAGAATGAAAGAAGGGAGAAAATTTTGAATATACTGTTTTAAATATTTACGTATAGTGAAGTAGCGGGGTCCTGTGAAAGGTTTTTTCAAATGGAGTAGAAATTGAAACGATAGATTGTGATTTGTGATATTTATGGTTTTATATAATATATATATAAATATGTATTAGGTTTTATATAATCATTAATTTTAAGTCAGAAAATATATAAATTTATCTCACTATCCAAGAATTATGCGAAAATCGCAAGAAGATGAATCGAATCCATTGCACTTTTCCTTTTTCCTTGCTTCCTTCCTTTGAAAACGTTTTAATTTAATGTGCATCTTTGACACAATTACTTTTTTATAGTTTGTTTATATAGCATAATCATTATTCATTGTACATGTTTATATATTATGTTTAGTTTTGTTTTAATTATGTTCCTGTATAATAATAATTAATAATGTATATCCTACCTACACATGTATGTATGTACCTACTTTTCTATCGTTTCTCTGCAAGTGTAGAGCAAGTGCTCTTTCTGTCCGTTATTTAATACTAGGTACTTCCCACATACAGTGATCGACAGGAAGAAATTTCTTTTAGAGATAAGTCCACCTTTGTCACGCCATTTCTTTTGTAGTTTTATTTAAAGAAACTTAGAAAAAATTGTATTAGAGATGTTCTATAAAATTAAGATAATTTTAATGGTATAGTTATTAGGCAAAATCATATTTTTTATATTTCAGGACAAAATTCGTGGATCACTTAGTGCTCTATTCCTTCTATTCATTAATGTAGGGTTCTTACTAGCATATGCTATAGGACCGTTCACTTCCTACTGGGGTTTGACCGGCGCGGGCGGTGTTCTATCATTATTCTATGTCCCGTTTACATGGTTTATTCCGGAAACACCATTTTTCTTAGTTTACAAAGGTGAGTGAAGATATAGTAATTTCTTTTTTGATATGAATATATTTTTTTGTATTTTTATGGAGATCGTCTTATCATCGTGTATATACAATGCTATCACTATATATTATAAAGTGATATTAATATCTCGGTTACGGGTTTCATTTTCGCTGGAGATAGAAGGTTTTTTTTTATATTGGACTGTTATTATAAATGCGAATGTTTGTATGTGTGTATGTTTACGTCAGTTACGGATTTGGATGAAAAGTACACCAGATATCTAAGGTAAGGTAAGGAGGTAAGTCAATGAGTGTAAGTAAGTCTCTAGTATACATATAAACAAACGTGAATCTGAATATTGCATATATGTTTTTGACACTTGATTACTTAAACTAATATATTGGTAATGATTTCTTAACAAAATGTAATATTTTTCATAAGTCGTGTTTCCGTCTTCCAAGATTGTACTCGAACTCATAAAATCATGATCAATACCCGTATAAGCTGGCTATTAGGAAATGTATTACGCTCAATAGCAATAAGTATTTTGTATTTCATATTAAACATGAAATCATATCAATTCTTACATGTTAAATCAAAGTTTATTATTATTCGAGCTGTTATCAGAAATTACTGTACGGATTGTCATAAGGTTTTCACCAATAGAAAAAGAAATATTCTAGAAAGAGATAATCTACACTATAGGCTATAATGTATGAACAATTTGTGAATATAAGCTACTCGTATTGGTAAGATATGTGTAAATTAAGTCGGATAAAATCATCTCCTCTGAGAGCTTTCGTAACAAATCTGAAGTGCATCTAAGGACGCTAGTAGGTAACAACATACTAAACTAAGATGCCTACATCTGTATGATAGGTAAAATCGAAGAAGCCTCCCAAGTCCTACAAAACCTTCGAGGCCTTCCCAAAGACGTGGTCCAGGCTGAACTGGAAGCGTTGCAGGCGATGGTCGTGAGAGAATTCAAAGTGGAGCCAAGAATTAAAGATCTATGGGCGACTAGAGGGAATGTTAAAGCCTTGGGTAAGCTTATTTGTGTGCTAGTTAAAATAAATACCTAAGCTTTTTCTAACTTCAAATTTATTTTTTTAATAAATAATTGTATGTACTTATATATTCAGCAAAAATTTTATGTATATATTAAACAAATAATTGTAGTCTAAGAATGTACCTAATTATTATTTTTTCTGTATTGTAATAATACTCATCTAGCAAAGATAATTCAATTATGAAACAAGCTTTATCGTAATATTTAATGACTTTCAAAAACCTTCTATTTCAAAGCCGATTCGAAGCCACTCAAATATTTTTAACTCGACCCTTAACTTCCCAGGGACGTTCCTTTGATCCTTTGGGAAAGTATTCCCTACGAATAACAGTAACAACAGACAGAAGTAAATAACAATTTATTATATATTTCAGGTATTTGCGTATTCCTAGCAATGTTACTACAGCTGTCGGGTATCGACGTGCTACTGTTCTACATGGAGGAGCTCCTGGTGAAGGTGGGCACGCGCATATCCCCATCAGATGGCACCATTATTATGGGAGTTGTTCAAGTCAGTACTTGTATATTATATTAATGTTATTTAGATTTATATAATAAATAATAAAATAATAAATAAATATTGGGACATTAACATACTGCACCATCTAGTTCCATGGTAAGCTACGAGGTTTGTGTTATGGATACCAGATAGTTAATACACTACACATATATAACTTCAAATACATACATATTATAAATATAAACATCCATGACTGAAGTACAAACACTCGTGCTCGTCACACAAATGAATGCCCCCAGCGGGACTCGATCCCGCGACCGCACCGCAAGTAGGGTTACTACAGACTGAGTCAAATGTGTCATCTAAATGTAGAGCAATGAGGGATCATATTTTGGAATATTTTTATACCTAATTAATTTTTAGGGTTCCGTTTCTAAAAGGCTGAAACGGACTGGGAACCCTTATAATTTCATCATGTCTGTCTTTCTGTCACAGATATTTTACTCGAAGACTATTTGAGCTACAAAATAGGTACCTATCTCATAGGAACCTCTAGATTATTCAGCAATCAAATTATGATAATATGACATATTTTGTTTTTCTTTTAACGTCCCGTTTATAGGCACGGGCCTCCCCTCTATTGAAGAGGAAAATTCACTTTAAAAAAAATATAAAATTCGTCAAAACCAATCTTATGAGTCCAAACTCCAAGGCTTTACATAAGTAAAGCCTTGGAGTTTGGACTCATAAGATACATATAAATGTAGTTATAGACAAGTTTCATTAATCATAGTGATTAATTGTTCCTAACTTCTTGACCCTCATGAGATCAACTGGTAACAATTTATTTTGTCATCCACAATTCACCTACTTACAAAGTTTCATATCAATTCAAATAACAACAGTTCAAATTGGCTTCCACAATATGATTATTTAGTCAGTGAGTCAGTTGCTTCGTGTATCAGTCAGTTAATTTTCTAGAAATACGTTTGTTTTTTTCATACAACAATATTTGATTATTTAGTTACTCAGTGAGTCAGACAGTCAGTTTGAGTGACGATCGAGTTAGGATAACATTTATTCCAGGTAGTAACAAGTTGCGTCACCCCGCTGGTTGTGGACAGACTCGGACGGAAGCTGCTCATGTGGACCACGTCGTTGGGACTCACGATATTCTTGGTAATTCAAGATTTTTATTATTATTTATTATAAAGTAGACTTTTGATTTTGCCGTTTTCATCGTTGTAATTGTAAACTTTAGGACCATTTTAATATAATTTGATTAAAAAATTTACACATTAAAATTGCTGTAATATATGCGTAGGTACCTCTATTTAAAAAGTTATGATTGTGTATTAGAACATAAAATACATACAATTTAAAGTTTTCAACGAGAGAATTATTCAAAAAGGATTTTTAAGAGATGACACCATCGATAATCTAGAACATAATCTACTTCCAAATTCTAGTAGGCCATTTTAACACAACTATTATACTTTATCACTACAATTTATTAGTATATTGTTTTGAATTTTGATGTATCTCTTAAGGTTTAGCCAGCGCGGCGTTAGCCATGTTTTCTAAGAACAACTCGATATAACAACTTATTGAGTTTTCCCGTGGAAATGAAAGTAATAAATATTCCTGTAGTAAAAAGTATCCTAAATGTTGAGGTTATCACACAAAATTTAGTTAGAGTACTTTTTACGTGAAACGCGCACACAAACACAAACAGACCTAAATTTTAATAACTATTGTCTGTATTCTGAACACAATACGTTATAGTCACTGTTGACACAGTCATTGTTTTTAAAAAAGATTTCACGTACAGATTTCGCTAAGTTACTATTTTATTATATGAATAGTATAGGGCCCCTAATAAAACTTCGAGATATTCCTTGCTTATATTCTTATATTCAGCACTTTTATAAACGTCAGTGAGTTACATAATTTATAATCATAATTTTCAGTATTACAAACAATTTGCGACTAGTCACTACAAGATGGTATCGACATCTCTCTGCAAAAGCGCGGGAAAACAAATGAATATCCGCGCCCTTTTTTATTTTTTTTAAAACACATTTCTATCGGCAAAGGTCACATAATTAAATGCCTTATACATAAATCATTACAAATTAATCAGTATTATTCTAGTAAAATACATATTTTCCAGGGAATAATAGGCATTTACGCGTTACTCGACTCTCACTTCAAGTACGACGTGACGTCGTGGGCTTTCCTGCCTTTGCTGTGTCTCATTATATACATGATACTGTTCACTTTAGGTGAGTTTTTTTGTAATATATATGTATATATAAAAAGTGCTAGCGCGTGTACGCACACACCGTCACACTCCTGTAGATTGTAGGCTGTACTGAAATATTTCTAGGGCTGCATTGGCTAGACACATTAAGATTGGAAATTATTATTAAAAATTATATATGTTGGTACATTTACACACAGCATCATCTAGTTCTATGGTAAGCTACGAGGCCTGTGTTATGGATACCAGACAATTGATACATTACACATATATGTATAATTTTAAATACATACATATTATAAATATAAACACCCATGACTGGAGCAAACATTCGTGCTCATCACACAAAAGAATGCCCCCCGCGGGACTCGATACCACGACCGCTGGTACATCAAGTACGGTCACTACAAACTGAGCCAAACGTGTCGTCAAATTGTTATATATTGAGAGTAAATTATTAGGTACATATATAAAAAGCACTTCGCTTCTTCCGCGTGCATTCGTAGTTGCCTAATAGAAGCCTATGTGTTTGTTACTCCAGTTTTTCTATCTACTAAATTTCATCTAAAACTGTCTAGACCTTTGAAGAGATAACAAACATACATACATATACAAACTTTGGTATTTATAATACTTCGATTTATATAGGTGTGGGTCCAGTGCCATGGATCTTGGTGGCAGAGATGTTCCCAGTCCGCACTAAGTGCCTCGCGAGCGGCATCGCTTCCTTCATGTGCTGGCTCGCCGGCTTTATATGGACGAGGTTTGTATACAGACAAACTCATGTTAATAAAGATAAAGAAAAATATCACTTCACAATACATAAACATTATTGTTATAGGTTTTTCCGTGATGTAGCAGCGTCGTATGGTATTTACACTGCTTTCTGGGTGTTGGCCGTTTGTTGTGGACTTGGCTTCATATTCTCTGTAAGTCCACTTCTGCCAGAAACGAAGGGGAAAACCTTCGACGAGATACAGGATATGTTGAATAATAAGTAAGTAAAATTTTAAAAAATAAACAAATATTTATAGAAAAATTAAATTTGCATTTAATAAAACAACATCTGTAAACTCTTTGCCTAAACTGATATTTCAATCCTCAGAAAAAATATGAAAATTTGATTTAAAAATGCATGATTTCATGGCCCTTTTATTATTTAGATATCAGTACTTTTAAAGTTAATCTGTACTAGTTTTTAATAAACATAAATAAGTAATCTATACAATAACGCTATCTAATAATATTTAATTGAACTAAATTTTATTACAGGAGCAATGAACCAAAACCAGTGGACGTTTAACTATTAATAGTCCTGAATAATAAGTTCGCATATTTTATTTTTGTATTAAATGTACCTTATTATTAATAAACAATATTTTCCTAATGTATTTTGTTTTATGACCAGACAGTAAAAACATATTTAAATAATGGCGCTACGTGTATATTAATATCTATACAGATAAATTGAAGTAAATCAAAATCAATTGAATGTAATGTCAAAATAACAGATTTTTACTAAATGCATATGAAAAAATATACGGTACTTATTAGAAAAACACAATTTTTAAAATTTTTGTCTGTCTGTTTATTCTGGCTAATTTCCAAACGGCTGGACTGATTTTGACAGGACTTTCACTGGCAGATAGCTTATACTGGCAGGTAGTTATAAGTAACTACTTTTATTTTAGAAAAAGAATTACGGTTCCGCTCAAAAAAATTAAAACGTACCTAGGAACGCACCCGAGTAATGCGTGGCCAGTCACTAGTATTACCACAAATACATTTCTTTTCAGGCCTCCAAATAAAACACCACTTTAGATATAATAATACATATTTAATATAAATCTTAGTCTAAATAAACATAGTATAAAACAAATTATCTCTGGAATTGTAATGGACAGATTCTTAGTCCTAGAACATCCTTACCAATTTCTGCTACACCACAAACTGGGCATAGCTTCCCTTTGTGTTCCGGCATGAAACTTGCCCCACACAAAGAACACTTCTCTTCTGGCTTACCTCTGTATATTGGCTTATAGCTAATACCACAAATATTAAATGGATTATGCTCATCATATAGCAACTGGTGTTCATCCGTGGGCGTCTTTTCGCAGGCTTGGAGTATTTTCCTCGCTTGTTGAGACACTTCTGGTCTAGGTCCAAGTTCTAGAAGCCTCCTGGCGAATGATGCAGCTGTTCTGTAGTTCTTCAGCTTGAAGAACATATTGAGAGCTGTTCTGAGGGTCAGGATCTGGTGGACTGGCTGTAACTTGCAGTGGGTGAAGTAGGCCGCCATTTCGCAAGTACGTTTTTGCTCTTCGAGTGTGTTTTTCGGCATTGCTGTTGAAAAAAGTATATATTACATATCTTCCATTCTCTAATTATATTTTTTTTTGTTTGCGTACTAGGTGTACGTATAAATGCTGCGCAAAGAATTATTATTATTATTACTAATCATCATAGCGTGATTTTAGACAGCCTATTCAACTTTCTTTGACATGTTAAGAAATACAAAAAATCTTTTTTATAATTAGCAAAGCTATCTTATAATATTAAATGCGCATTCCTTGTGTATATATGTATATAAATTTATGTCGTCTATCTAGCTAACTGCTCTAATGGTTTGTATGAAATTTTGTATTTAGTTAAATAAGGTTTTGCTTTATCTATACAGAGGTGTCTTTGCCGAAAATACGCCGATTGAAGCTCGATCGCTTAGATACTAGTAGTACATAAAAAACTAAACTGTTGGAAAAAGAAAAGAAGAATCTTATAACATCCGAAAATCCCCTACCTTTCCTGGCTGTCTCCATCTGCAGCCCCACCAGGTACTCCCTGCAGATGGTCAGCAGCTGCTGGGCCTCGGCCAGCTCCTGCTTAGCGTCCACATGGAGCAAGGGCACCGCTCGCGCCACGTACTGTAGGCGGTCTATCGCTTCAGAGAACTTGCCGCTTGTGGTCAGCTGGTAGCACTGCTGCAGGCTCGACACTAGGTCGTTTAGTTTCATTGCTGGATAGGAAATATCACTTATTATTAATACAATTGATGGAAAATTATATATGAAATGATTTTACTATAGAAAGAGAAAAAATGCGAAGCTATTTCATAATTTTGATTATTATCAGCACGGATAAATATTATCATGCCGATCTGTATTCTCACTAGCATGCTTTAACATCTATATCAATAAGGACGACGATCACAAAAAACACCAACTTAGCATATGAAATAAATCTTGGCCGGTGCAGGTGCACCAACGAACACACCAAAAAGAATCACAACTACAAAAAAAAAAAACAAATCCATTGAATTAACTTTAAACGAGCAGCAGGTCCCGCTCGCTCGCCTCCTTCCATTTAGGGCATCACAAAAAATTACAACTACAACAAAAAAGAAAAGAAAAAAAACAAATCCAATTAACTAAACACGGGCACATCTGTATCACTAAGAATCAGAAATACAAAAGTAAAAAAAAATGAAAAAAAACCCTCAGTACGATTACAACCACATCCAAAAAAAGAAAAAATAACAAACCAGACTAACTAAGCACGAGCACATATGTCTCACTAAGATAATCAGAACCACAAAAAAAATTAAAAATAGAAAAAAAAAACATTAATAAAAATTAAAGAGTGCGTGTATGAATGTGTACACACGCAAGAAGTAAAACTTCTCTAGATTATCAGTACTCTTTATGAAATTCAATTTATGTTTTAAGAAGTTACACTTCTTTAGTGTAACAGAATAAAAATAGCGAAAGATTTCACCCCGTATGTCACAACTCTTGTTTGTAAAAGGAATGATAAATTATAATAAAATTAATTAAATAACGCATACATATTAGGCATATTTCAGTCATATATTTTTAGTTAGAATATCATTTACGGAAAGAATATAATATTATACGAACAACGATTACCATGGCAACATGGCAATGTATTCTATCTAACTCTCGCCGGCTTAATCCTATGTGTGTTTGTCTCTTTCTAGTGTCGCATTTTCGTTTCATCGAGTTTCAAATCAAAACGATTCTAAAGAAGTTTCACTTCAAAAATAAATAAATAAAAAGTCACTAACTGAGCACCGGCAGCAGGTCGCGGCCGCTCGCCTCCTTCCAGTTGCGGTGCAGGTGCGCCGGCAGCGGAGGCGCCAGCGGCAGCGCGCCGAACGCGAGCCGAGCGCGCGCGAACATGCGCGCGAATGTCTCCTCGTACGCCGCGAACTCCACTATGCCCACTTGCTCGTTCAGCAGCCTGCAGGGTAAGGGAGTGGGGGGTTGGGTGCTTGTTTTATTTAAGGTGTGTGACGTACTTTCGTACGATATAAACGATCGAGAAATTTCAATGTTCAAATATTTTTGTTCTTTTATACACTAGTGTTAAAATTTTATACACATTTTTTTTTAATATTGGAGAAGGTTCCGGTTCCAGTAAAAAAATCACGAGGTCCCTGCAGGCCATTAACGGGCGGGGGACTGTGAGAATTCAACTTATTTAAATTCATAGAACCATCACCGCAGTGCAATAGACTGTTGCAGGGTAGATAATGTTCTGGAATAACATATAGATTACTTTTTCAACCGACTTCCTCAAAAGGAGGAGGTTCTCAATTCGCCTGTATTATTTTTAAACTGCCTCGGTGGTCTAGTGGCTAACATGTGCGGCTGCAGACCTGGACTTTGTTAGGTGTTAAGTTTAGTTATTCAATATTTCTGTTGAGAAAGATTCAGTAACAGCTTGGAATTGGGTAGTTTTGGTGGTGTTTCACCGTTTGTCTTACTGGCTATGTTCAATTATTACCTCACCGGTATGTGAGTACTTCCTGCCACCATCCCTAAAAAACCAACCTCATAGCGATCTCGAACTGCCCGGTGGCGACGTGGTCGTGCGCGGTGCGCAGCTTGGCGCCGAGCGCCGCGCTCACGCCGCGCGTCGGCGCCACGAAGTAGCCCGACTCCTCTGCACCGTCTATGTCCGCTATAAATATATACATATTAAGTATATACGAGTACATATATATTAGGTAGGTTGGTAGAACGAAAAAAAAATTTTTGTTTCATTTTCTTAGCTTCTTAGGGGAAGAATTTGTAGCTTATCTTAAAATAAAAAAGTTTTTTTTACAACATTTTGAAGCGGCCCAGTTACTTTTAAATTAATTAATTAAATTTTTTGGTTTGAATGTAGTTTTTTTTTAGACTGATCATCTTTGAAAACATTCAAGAATTGACGAATATAGTCATTCTCTATCCAACTTTCACTGTATTATATACTTTTTTTGTATTAGTTGAGTAGAAAATATTTATATTCATCAATTCTTAAATATTTTCAAAGCTGATCGCGCGAAAAAAAATCACTCAAACCAAAAATTTTAATTAATTATTTATTTTAAAAATGAGTGAGCTATCTCAAAATGTTGAGTAAAAAATTTGTTTTTATTTCAATAATTTTGTTTTTTTATAAGCTGCAAATTCTACACCCAAGCTAAGAAAATAAGACAATTTATTTTTTTCACTCCACCCTAATACATATACATCTTCTTCTTATATCAATAGATATTAATAATAGATATAAATAGGCACTAATTATTTCACTCACCAGGCACAGGAGCAAGTTCTTCAGGGAGCTCCAAGTCTTCATCTCCCACATCCCAGCCTCCATCATCACACGCATCTTCCATAACTTCACCATCGCCCTCTTCCTAAAATAAATAAAAATTGACAATAATTTAAATGTTTCAATAAAAATCTAATATTCAAAACAATTTTTGAGAATAAATGCATTTCATAGAAAGTAATAATAAAATACTTCAATAAAATATTTATTGGAATGGTATAAAACTTTCACATTTTAAAATGATGTACCGTAAAGACTACATTAGCTAACTTTTATTCTTGCAGCACATCATCATCCCCCGACGCACCACACTCCAACAGCTCATCACCCACTGCATCATCAGCTTCTTTAAAAGAACTTATGAGGTAACTATAGAAACCGAAGATCTTCACTCACCTTGTTCTCCTGCAGCACATCTTCATCATCCCCCCAAGCACCACCAGCCTCCAGAGGTTCATCCCCCACAGCGCCGGCCGCCGCCACCGCCACTCCCGCCTCAGCATCCGAGCGAGCACCGCCGGCCACTTCGAAGAAACTCCTGGGAAATTAAAAAAAATATATATTATTTACTATAGTTATTTCATCTATTTTTCTCACGTAACCATGATTGCTGTAAGGTATTCGAAACGTCTGGAACTAAGAATCAAAATAAATCCGCAAAAAAAACCCGAAAAGGTAGTTTTATTTATCTCGCACGTTCACGGGACATTTTGACCCTTACATTAGTATGAAATAGATTTTTTTTTTCGTGAACTTTTCCGATGTTTTAATAGTTATTCTGCTATTCAGGGTGAAGACAAATCCAACAAAACAAATATCATAAAAATCTGTCCAGCAGTTGTCGAGTTATAACTGTTGTAACAAACCCGACTTGGTTTTATATATATGTATAGATATCAAATGTTCGCATAAATATAAGAAAGTATTATATTCTGCATATTTTATATTTATACAAACTTACTTAGACACGGCCAATAATGGCCAGTTTGGTTGAGCCTTCTGCACGGGCAGCGGTGGACATAAAAACTCAGCATTCGGATTTGCTTCAGGTACGGGCAAATTAGCTGCTTCTAATGCTGCCTTTAATTGTTCGGCTTCTTCTAATTGTTTATGGTTTATCGCTGTTAGATATGCTAGGGATAGCTGAAAAAAAATTGTGAATTCATTCGTTTTCTACTTTGTAACAATCTAATATCCTAATGGAATTGCTTCATATATAGTACAAGGATAAAAAAGTAAATGTTAACCAATAAAATGACAAAACTCTGCTGCCCAGATATGATATGTATGCGAAAATTCACGTGCTCTCTGAGGCACGAGGGCGAAACACTACCAACTTCCCAACTCCGAACCCAAAATTTCTTGACATAAAATCCAATACCTATACATAGCCCGACCCAGGACTCAAACACAGGACTAGGAGAATAAATTACGATTTTACATTATCATATAGCAATCGTAAAAAACTCTTAAGAAATGCTGACTTCTACAAAACCACCCACACATCTCATCTCATAATTTACCTGTCCAGCATTCTTCAACAGCCTGATCCTCTCGGTCACATCGCCCAGGAGCAAAGCACCCTGGAACTGTGAGGACACGTCCTTCCTGATCTCTGCTATCTTCATCATCTTGCGCAGTTTGTCCAGATTGCCGGTGATGAGGTACAAGAACGAGAGCTTGTCGAAGTTCTTTGTACGTTGGTAACACATTTCCACTATCTGTTCACAGAGGTTATATTATTTTAGTATATTATTGTATTATTATTTTTATTTTACGTTAAACTTTAGTTTTTATTTTAATCAAGTTTTTTGGTAATATTCGTAACTATTTTTGAAGTTATATATCTTTTGGTACGTTTGGAACAAAAATATGAGATTAAAATTTTTACGATGCGCGCGCACACCGACAGCCAGAAAGCAATATCATGAAGTTAGTTGCATTCCTTTTACAAACAGAGAGTTGTGACATACGGGCTGAATGAAATCTTTCGCTATTTTTGTTTGTTACGCCAAAGAAGTATAACTTTTTACGAGCGTACAAATTCAACTTTGCTCACTACATTCATGACATCAATCATTTAATGAACCCCAATGCAACCTTCATGCATAAAGGTGGTTATGTGGGACTCATCATCAAAGCTAGTACTACCCACTAAAACCCAACGGAACCTCCCCCGTCTTAATGGTCACAGGATCGCTTCCACACTCAACTACGACGCCCCGACGACAGGTCTGCCGAAGCAGACCACAACAACCATTGGGTTGCTCCAACAGTCCACTCTGCTAACAGAGAAGTGCCAGTAGCAACGCGCATGGCACAACACCCACCAAAGTGAGCCTCCTTCTATTATTTTTCTTGGTTTCGCGCCCGGCTGGATTGCCGGACGCTAATGCCGGGTAAGAACCTCTCAATGATCCCAAACCAACCTGATGATTGCCAGTAGCCAGAGCAGCCTGCGCCAGCTGGTCCCAGGCAGCCGGCTCGTCCAGGCTCTTGGCTGCTTCGAGAGCCACTTCAATGTTGCCACACTGTAGAGCTAGGGAGAGTCGCGTGCGCGGGTCTTTAACGAAGTGGAGCGCTACTTCGGGATATCCTAGTATAACAGAGTATATTATTATATTCGCATTATTTAGATTATTAGTAGTAAGTTGTTTAGTTAATGGTTAGTATGGAATAGATAGAATATATATTATTTGTTTTTCAACTTAAACTTGACGCGTTTTTGTAGATGGTAAGTTTGCCACTATTGAAAGTAATCCGAAGTAGTGATTCCCATACAAGATAAACAGTTCTGAACTTTTCGTTACATACGAATATGTACATCTCGCGGCAAGGATGAAACGTGTATGTCTCCGACCGCATAATACTATATTCCTTCGTGAACTTGTTTTCATCTTTTTAGTTAGCTTTTATGCAGTCGGGTTTTTTTTATTTTTATAATATATTATTTTATATTAAGTATCTTTTTTTAGAAAGAGACACTTACTACTCAAGCAAACCGTAAACAACTAGTTAAACATAATAAAACCCACTCTTTATATAATACATCAATACAAACATAATACATGATAAGTACAAACGTACCCTTCTCTTGCAAATACGCAATAATACTCTGCCCCACGAGCTTGGCGGTGCGCACCATGTGCAGCACCTGGTCGTACTGGCGCGTCACCAGCGCCAACTTGAACCTGCCAACCAAATTGTATAACGGATAAGTCTAATTTAATTAAATTTTCTTGCTAATGGCTTCAAAGCGTGCTAATTGAGCAGAGATTACTTCGTCAATGTCACGTAGAATGGAGAAGACACGAAGTTGATTGATCGGTAAAATAAGATTTAATTATTTAAGCCCACCAAAATATGGCACAAGTCGAAAATAGTGGCGTGATTTTGTTGTTTTAAATAAAACTAGCTCTTTGGATTTTTTCGAGGATTTCATTTTCATTTTTGATTCCGACATTTCGGATGCTTTACAGCAATCAGGATCACGGGAGGCTAAATTTTTAGACATCTCTAAGGTTATTATAATATTACAGTTATTATATTATATAGCTATAGAAGTGGTTCTGAATATGGCATACTTTTTTATTTCATATTTAAAATAAATATTACTAATGCTTTATTCACCACAACAATTGGTGTATACTGTATACTGCACACCACTTCTTGCACACCACAATCGATATAACATCGACCAACTAAGTAACAAAATCGATATCTTCACATCGAATACCACAGGAAAATCGAAATACCTCCCTAACAAAATCGATATCCTTAAATCTATTAACACAACAAAATCGATATCTTAAAATAGATTAACACAACAAAATAGATATCACAAAATCGATTAAAATAACAAAATCGATATCCTACAAATCGATTAACACAACAAAATCGATATCCGACAACGCACCTGTACTCCGTGGGATCGATGTTGAGCACCTTAGGGCGCGCCTCCCGGTCGAGGCATACGACGCGCGCGCCGCTCTCGCTCGCAATCACCTTCACCGCGTACACCGGTACATCCAGCGTACGAATTATGCCGTAGTCGCTGAGAAAAATATATATATTATTATTATTTAAAACTGGCTTTGCTGAGTATCGACATATATTTATGGAGGTGGTAAGCGTAAATGCATTTTCCAACATTAAAAATAGAGTTTTAGTTGTTTTGAAACAAATAAACAAAGTTAGTCAAATAAAACTATCTTTTCGGATTATTAGACTGACTGACTGTCTCTCCCGTGACCATGATTGTTGTAAAGCATTCGAAACGTCAGGAACCAAAAATCTAAATAAATCCGCGAAATAATCCGAAAAGATAGTTTTATTTAAAATGTTAAATATTCGCATAAATCTAAGAAAGTATTAAAATTACTCAATTTAGTTGGCAATAAAGTGACATCACAGATTGCTATTACTATACAAAATCATAAAAAGTATGTCAATTGGAATCTACTATATAATTCTGAAATTAAATTCCTGTTAAAATCAGTTGAGCAATTCTTTGAATACTTGAACAGTTTTATGTTAATAATCGTATAGAGCTTATATATTAAAATTACAAACACACATTTCCATTTTATTTATAATTATAGATATCTACCAACATTATAAACAGAAAAAAATACTGTTTTGTATATATGTTTATTTGTAATGGAGGAACTAAAAAGCCACTGAACTGGTTTAGATGAAATTTGGTATGAAGATAGTTTAAGATCCTGGGAAGGACATTTATGATAGTTTTTATTCCGAAAATCATCCTTTAAGTGGGCGAAAAGCAGGATAAAAATTTATATGGGAAATCATAATCAGCAATGGCGTAAACATACCCATCCTTACAGCAATATTTGATATGGTTAGCTGTTGTGTAAATGAAGACGGGTTGTGGTGTAGAATCATCAAAGGCCCCGGACTTGACCCGAGCTCCTTCAGTGATAGAACAGAGTTGTTCCAACTTCTTAGTGCAAATAGTGACCGTGTGCTTCCCTAGAAGCGCCACAAGAGACATATCCGAATTCCATATGGCGTAGCGGCATTTTGATACTTTCACCTAAAACATTAAAAAAAATTTGGTATAATATTCTAATTATTATGCCACAGTGCTATTGCTGATTACAGATTTTTCTCTATTAATGCAAAAAATATGCTTTAAAATCACTAGTTTTCAGGTTGTTACACTGACTCCTTATTGAGTCCCATCCACTTGTTTTTATAGAAATTACAACATACAATAATTAAAAAAGAATGTAGTTTATTTCGGGTGATCTCAGAGTGCCTGAAAGTAGTCTATCTGTTACTTCCAGCTCATTGTCTGTCTGTGTACTAAGTTTCAAACAAATGCGTCCAACCGTTTCAGAGTAAAGGAGTAACAAATATACAAACATACATACAAACTTTTGCATGTACAATAGTAGTCCGATAGTATGCCCACCACACAATGGATATGGGCATTATAAAAGCCATAATATGCTGCTTGAAGAACTATATTTTTTAACTCCTTAAATTTACTATTAACGAAAAATCACAATAATTTTAATTCCAGATATTTTACAGCGATCATGGTCAGTCTCCCCCATGACTATGCAACATTTTTTAATTTCAGGCAAAAATTAAATTTTTGGTTCCAGACGTTATACAGCAAATATGTATTTTTGTAGTTTTACCCAAAAAAAAAAAAAACTTTGGTTCTAGACACATTACAGCAATCATGGTCAGTCTCCCCCATGACTGTGTAAGATATTTTGAATTTTAACCAAAAATCAATACTTTGGTTCTAGACACATTACAGCAATCATGGTTAGTCTGTCCCATGGACTATTTAACAAGATTTTTTGAGTTCTCCACCAATAACAACTCACACTAGCCACAGTCCGCTTCTGCTGCACATCCAGCAGCTGCACGCAGTCGGGCTCGCGCAGCAGCAGCATGCCGGTGCCCGCGTACATGATCTCCTCGCACGTCGGCGTCGATATCTTCTTAGACACTTCATTCTTTAAGTTCTTTATCACCAGCTGTGGGATTGCAGATATAGGTATATAATAATTGAAATAAATGTATGCAATTATAACATAATATTATATTGTTCACATTTATAAGTAAAGTGCACTTTGCGTAGCATACTATTTACATAGTAACTAAACATTTTTCCGGAATAAAAAGAAGTCAGCAGTAGCATATAGCTATTCCAGACTATAATCCACCAACCAATTTGAAAAATTCTTTTTATATTAGATAGCCCATTTGTTGAGGAAGGCTATAGGCCCTTGGGATAGATTTGTTTTTATTTAGGGACGAATCCGAAACGAAACGAGGGTGAGTTGCTAGTTTATACTAGTATTATAAGGAGGTAGTTTGCGAGTTTGTAAGGTTGTAGGGGGTAATCTCTGGATGTACTGAATCGATTGAGATTAAATTTGGCAAGAAGATTTTTTGAGACCCTGGGAAGGATATAGGATACTTTTTATCCCAGAAATCATCCCTTAACGGGGTGAAAATGGTGATGAAAATTTTTATTGGGAAACAAGCTAGGGGCGAACCCGAGCGAAGCGGGGTGAGTCACTAGTGTGTATATATACCTGATTGTTCTTCTCGAGCACGGCGAAGCGGTTGCGCGCGACCCACTGCGCGGCGGCGGCGTGCCCGCGCAGCGGCTCGGCGGGCGGCGCGGCGCCGTCCTCGCGCGGCGCCGCGTACAGCTCGTACGTGCTGGCGTCGCCCGCACGCCACGTCACCAGTACGCACCACTCCGCGTGGTTCAGCGACATGCTACATTATATATGATGGTCACCACACAAACAAACATACATATTAGGGTGGAACGAAAAAATAATTTAAAGAGTGTGTGTATGAATGTGTACACGCGCAAGAAGTAAAACTTCTGTTCGGATTTCGGTACTACTTTATGAAATTCAATTTATGTTTTAAATAATTAGGATCGGTGAGATACTAAAAATAACGCATACTACGACAATCATATATTTATAGAATATCATTTAAGAAAAGTATATAATATTATACATATATCATTTGTCGAACAATAACAACGGTTACCATGGCAACAAACGTTCGTACATTTTTCCGTAACGCATTCACCAGCTTACCGCCCAAGTCAAGCGTGCGTAAAAAAGTCTTACTTCAAAAAAAAATTCTTAGCTTGGGGGTACAATAAAAAAAAATTTTACTCTACATTTTGAATTTACCCACTTATTTTTAAAATTATTAATTTAAATTGATGGTTTGAATGGAAAATTCTTTTTTTACAACTGATCATCTTTTAAAACATTGAAGAATTGACAAATATAGTCATTTTTAACACATTTTTCCTTGTAATATTGCAATTTAAAAAAAATTGAAAAGATAACATATTACTTTTTGTATACTACAGTGTGTTATTTCAGGTCATATTTTAAATATGTACTAAATTTCTCATTCAAATTATTAATTATAATTTTACTAATAAATTAAAAAACAATAATAATTTAGTATGACAAAATTTACCTGTAAGGTTGATGTCGTCCGCCTCCCTTGATTTGCATGACCGGAGCGTCTCTGTTGGTCGACATATCCAATTTGCGCAATTGCCTTAAAAAGAAAAAAAAAATTTGTTAATTCATTTTAAGCAACGAATAAGACATTATGATAATATTAAAAGTTTTGGATACTAATAAACTTTTTTTAAAGAAATTACAAACATTTATGAATTAATCTAGAAAATTCATTACAAGATAGAAAAGAAACATTTTGTCACTACAAACTGTAAATAATCAGATTTTAATATTTCATATTTCAGCAATTAAAACTATCAATTATATAGCAATTTTTATAACTAAACTAAAGTTTTTTTTTATAAAGACATTTAACTAAAATATGCATTCTCAATTCTCACCTGTCTTTAATATAAAACAGCATGTTATTATGTAAAGCATAAGCTGGTCTTTCTCTTTGTAGTTTGAACAAAATCATGCCTGCATCGTGTCCCGCCGCAAAGAGGTTTAGAGTGGGGTGAGATGAGAGTACCCAGTACCTGTGAACAATAGGGTATATTAATGTATTTATTTATAAATTTTTAACCCCCGACTCAAAAATAGAGACGTTTTATGTCTAACGTGTGTATCTGGATATTTGTTTGTAGCATTGTAGCCCCCAAACACATGAACGGATTTTAATTAAGTTTTTTTTTTGTTTGAAAAGTGACTCTATTGAGAGCATTCTTAGTTATAAATTAAGAAAATCCGTTCAGACATTTGTAGCCTATCATCATGCAGTTCTTTTCCAAATGGTAAAAGGATGAACAACTTCCATAGATCTAATCTATTCGAAACTTGGTATCCCGTTACTTTAATGACATTGCCATGATATGATAACCTTGGCCTGATACTGCAGCATCACCCGCTATCTGCAAGATACTCAACTCTTTATTAAAATACTGCAGATATATTGTATTAGGGCTCACTAAAATGGCCTCAATTAATTTATTATTTTGTTGTGGATTTTTTAATTTTTAATTTGAGAGCATTCCATATCGCTAAAAATACAAACGCCTGTTGTTTTAATTTTTTTTTAAATATATAAATCGGAATTTTGATTGTTCCAAGCAACGTCATGTTCACGCGCTTAAAATGACATCTCATTCCATGCTTATATCATATTTTCTGAGTCATCCCTAAGTTGCTACTTTACTTTAGATTTTATTACCTTACCAGTATAAATATAGAAATATAGGTATAATAATGATATTATAGGAAATTTTACATATTTCCTGATATGATCAATGATCATGCATTATAAAAATATTCTCAAAAATCAATTAATTAATTGTTTATACACAGGAAACAAAAATGGCAATCGCAAACAAAAAGCAATGAAATCAGTAATTTTACAACTACCTCTATATTTAATATTATCTTCCACATGTCACTATCCGGTTCAAAGCACCGAAAGCTTTACTTGCATTTTCTTATTAAAAATATGTTATATTTCACATAATATAAAAACAGCATTCAACATAAATAAAGAACCCAAAGATTTATAATTCAATTAAACATTGATATTTGTCGGTTCTTTCCATACATTATGTGTATATTATGAGAATTACAAAAACTTACAATATTCTTAATTCTGTAAACTATAATCATAGAAGACTATTGCTCCATATGTATTTTTAGATACTAAATTACGGTAATATAGAAGGAATCTATACTAATATTATAAATGTAAATGTTTGTAAAAATGGATAGATGTTTGTTACTCTTTCACGCCAGGACGGCCGAACGGATCTGCATGAAATTTGGTACAGTGATAAATTATAGTCTGAAATAGCACAAAGGTTACTTTTTATCACGGCAAAATGTACGTTCCCGTGGGATAGATTTGTTTTTGTCTAGGACGAACCCGAAGCAAAGCTGAGTCGCTAGTATTATAAATGTACAAAATATGTACCTTATGATATAAGTTACTATACCAGTTTCCTCATATTACAAAACATTAACAAAAAACAATACATACCTCTCATGCTCCCTTCTAAAAGTATGTAAGCATGTCCGCTTAGTCATATCCCATACACGAATGGACTTATCCTCACTGTTTGACAATATCAGTTCGTGTCGCGCGTGGAACAGAGCGCATGACACGTTATTGTAGTGACCACGGCATGTGTCCACTTCCCATGCCTAAAGAAAAGAATATGTGTTATATAAATATCACGTGTCAGGGTGTTTGTGGTCGCACTTCACCGAAACGGCTCGACCGATTTTAATGACATTTTTTTGTATATTTGGTAGGTATACTCCTAACCCCATTTTTTAATCGCGATTTTAGTATTTTTGTATGAACAATAACCAAATAATTTAATATTATATAAATACATACGGACGAACTCGAGCGAAGCGAGGGTGAATCGCTGTATAACATAAAGAAAAAGTTTTTTTTTGTAGATCGAATGCGGGCAAAGCCGCGGGTTCTGCTGGTATTATTATATGTATTTGTATAAGTCGTACAAATAAAGAATGGGATTATATAAATGGATAAATAGTGTCTCCTTTAAAAACGTAATGAGCTACACAAAAATATACTAGCTTATTGATAGCACCAAATAGAAATTGTCATTGGACATACAAATCTTATTTAAGCCATATAAAATAGAGGCATCTTCTACTTTAACCTTCTGCCCGGAAACTAAAGTCAAGTAACTCAGGTCCGATCATCACACATCACAAAAATAATTGGATTTTCTACATTTTTAAGTACTTTGTTTCATTACAAGACATCATAATATGTTATATTAAAAATCATCAGTACATTATGAAAAATAGAGTTTTTGTTTTATAATTATAATCTTGTAGTGGCAGTGTGTGTGGGTGAATAATGCGTGTTCACTATATGTATGTATGCAGAGGGATAAGCATACGTCCAAAGTTACATATATTTATTATATTCACTTTAAGTTAGCTACATATATCCCTAGCACAATATATACTTTAATAATAATATAATTGACAAGTGAATCGGTAGGCGGTTACGGGACAACTGGGGTTCGTGGCGCGATACAAATGCTGTATAATCAAAATGTGCGCGTCAGCACTTCCACTACACTATTCCCCCCTTTTTAAAAAAAATATGAAACTTAAAATATGTTTAAATCATACATATCAAAAAATAGTTAATTATTACACCTAGCTTGTAACAGTACCATTCGCTAGAAAGGCACACACACTAAATTCCTATTGACTACAGGTCGGTTTTTTATAATACATAATAAAATGTGTAATGTAATAAATCTAACATTATATTTAAAGATAGAAATAAGTTTTTTTATGTTATTACTGAAATAATTTTTTGTCACTTAAAGGACACTGTGTTGATAGTTAGTACAAGGTCATTGAGTCATCATTTCTAACATCATTCTTTATTATCTGACCTCTGATAACATTAATTTGTTAAGAAAATTAAGACAAAAACAATGCAAATTCAATTTAATTTAATTCAAATATAAAAATGGAAATACATTTTGTTGTTGTTTAAAAAAAATTAACACACTTTGTATTATTGTAATAGCTGATCTCTTTGAACTAATTCTGAATAAAATGTAAAAACAGTCAGTGTAAATATTTATCTTAGTTAACATATATTTACATAGTATAAAATGAAGTCACTTCCGCTCTCTGTTCGCTTTGAACTTTTAAACTATTCAACGGATTTTAATGCAATTTTCAGCAATAGATAGAGTGATTCAAGAGAAAGGTTTTTATAATATATGCATATTATAGTACAGAAAAGCCAAGAAATTCAAATATTTGGATTTTATTCATATAAACAAAGAATACTCCAAAAAAATTCCATGTTAAAGTGCTAAATAATTACTTTACCTTAGCATCATTCATTCTCCACAGTTTTACTTGACGGTCATCGGCAGCGGAAACAATAAGGGGCAAATTTGGATGGAACGAAGCCCAGTTGACACCACGATCGTGGCCTTCCAACACATGTTTTACTACCGCATCAGCCTGTAAAACAACCAAGCACTCAGATATTTTTATTATATATCATTTATGAGTATGAACTTTCTATAAGAATAAACTACTTCTACTAATTTTAAAAGCTTCATACTATTTTATTAAAAAGGCAGTGGTAGCCCAGGGGTAAAACGCTCACTTGGGAAACCGACTAAAGCGGGTTCAAATCCCGAGTCGGTTTCATCCGAAGCCAGTGGGACCTTAAAGAGTGCTAAATACATCACTATTTTTTATAACATGCTACTACAGAAGAACATAAAATGTATTGCTTATCCTATTACTTACCCCATGAGAACACATAATTAATTGCACCATATGAACAAATTTTGGTTCCAGAATTCATTTTACTTTTACATTATATAAAATACTCATTATTAATACTCAATTTTATTTCATTAAAAAATATTGATAAAAAAAAACTTATACATAGATGTAAATTTCATAAAATTTACAATTTGTGTGAAACTAAATGGCTCACATTAAAGTTCATTAATATAATAATAATATCTTTAACATTTTAGGCCCAATCCTATTTTATATCACCCAAAAAGTTATTTTTACTGTTTTATGTCTATTAGCAAATATACATATTATCACAACTACAAGTACATATAGGAAGCTTTAATTTTAAGTAAATCTAAAAAAATAACTCCATTTTTACAGCCAACTAGCACCAATGTATGTACAATCTAATCTACACAAATGCTACAATTGTGAAAAACTACATCTACGAATAAATACAAACACATGCCATAATTACCATTACCTGTCCGAATAAGTCAGTGGCCTGGGGGTTCCTCAAGTGCTCTGCTAACCCTGTAGGGCCAGGAGCTACACTCTTTTTACGGAGACCAGAAAAGTCCCACACTCTCACAGATTGGTCTAAAGATGCAGACACTAAGAGGTCCTCAGTGGGATGGAATTGAGCACACATGACATAGTGGTTGTGGCCAGTCAACACACTAATGCACTGACGAGATTGCCAATTCCAAATTCTTATTGTCTATGAACAGAAAATATAAATTCAGTCAATTCCCTAATAATTTAGTTTCATATGTTCAATAAAAAAATGTAAAATTGTTTACTGTATGTCTAGACATACTAGACATAGAAAACACAGTAAGCTTTTAAATCTAAAGTAAAATAATAATTTTAACAATTTTAAAAATTTAAAATATAATGGTAGTACCTGATCGTCAGATGCACTCAATACCCATGGATACTCATGATGGAAAAAAGTTGTACGGATATAGTCTAAATGTCCCAGTAATGTAAAAAGACACCTTCTTTGCTTGTAATTCCATATCTGTAAAGTTTATGCAATATATTTTATTTTATTATTATATCATAATGTAGTATCATAAACATTATACCTGTAATGGTTGAACAACAGAATACTATTACCCAACCTTTCACCGATACACTTTTATAATTAATTTCATTAAAATTATTTATTTATAAGCTAATATTAGGTATATCAATATAGAAACATGTTACTCCTTAAAAGCTACTGTAAGCATTTTACCTTTATTTTATAATCGTCTCCACCAGATACAAAGAGTGGTTGTTGAATGTGAAAGCATATTCCACGTACAGGTCCATCATGCTCATCAAATTTCTCTAGCAACGTACACATACGATAATCCCAAAGCTGGATAACTCCATTGTGAAGACTGGATAAAACCCATGGCCTCTTGGCATGGAAGGATATACCTTTTACTCTTGCTGACTTTGTCTCAAATTTAGTCAGCATTATGAAATATTTCTTATGGTTATACTTTGTATTTCCAATACAATTACCCTTTAAATAAAACTAAACGCAAAGAACATCGACATTTCAAATGTCAACCCGGCTGACGTGACACGTCTAAGGTCTAAGTTAGTGATGTGTTGATCACAGACGATCAATTTACACTTTTCGTGGTTTAAGTCATCATCATACTTTAAAAAAAACCTTAAAATAGATTATAGAAACAGATTTTTAAAAATTACTTGTTACAAGAAACAAATAAGGAAAAATTGATCTAAAAATTGAATGTTATTTTGGTAAGCATTTCTAAACATTAATCTCGATTCTCAAGTCACTCTTGAGTCTTGACCAGTTTATAACTATACTCTTTAGTCTTTGGTCTTGACTCTAGAGAGAAATGTCAACTTTTGTAAATTAACAACATAACCTCTCTGATCATAACTCAAATCTCAATGTTATTGATGTTATTATCACTTTCAAACTTTAAATTTCAGTGAATAGTGTTAACAGTACATTATTTATACGTCGATTGTTTCTAAATAACATCAAGTTAAAATAACAAAGGATTAATAAGTATAATATTCTTTATAACTTTGTGGTTATTACCTGCTAAAATATGAATACAGAAAAATTAAAAGAAATTGGCAAGATTTGCATACCAGGAATGCGATTAAGTCCATCAGACAAAGAACATATACCTGGCCCTGGGACATACGAATTAAAAGGATACATATATGCATCTTTGGCGGGAGTTCTAAAACAAGAAGAAGATCCAGATACTAAGGTATTATGTCTAATTAACTGGTAAATTAGACATAATGTTTATTTGATTACTTCAAATGTGATGATATTTAATTATAACTATTTAAGAAATTGTTTATTTATTATTTTAGGCAACAAAAGTTTGTGTAGATAGCCCTAGAACACCCAGTATTTTGCCAATGACTGGTGATATAGTAACAGCAAAAGTAACAGTAGTGAATTCTAGACAAGTGCAATGTGTCATACTATGTGTAGGATCTTCAGTACTTGCAAGATCATACAGAGGTATATTAAAGAAAGAAGATATTAAGTGTACTGATAAGGACAGAATAGATCCATATAAGTGCTTCAGACCTGGGGATATAATATTAGCAAGAGTGGTATCCTTTTAAGAAAAAATATTTAGTCTATAAGTCATTTAGGAATAGATTTAATTTTATTATTATTTATGTTGTGAATAGCTTTTATATTGTATGATTCTATACATTTTTTAAAGTTGGTTTGTTTTTTTAAAGCATATAATTTACTTAACTTGTAACCAGCTACCTATGACTGAAATACACTGGTATCATCTTTCTACGGCAGAAAATGAACTTGGTGTTGTAATAGCAACTGCAGAAGGTTCTCCTCAAGGCATCACAATGTTACCTATAAGCTGGTCTGAAATGCAATGTCCAAAAACTCTTACAAAGGAACCAAGAAAAGTAGCTAGAGTAATACCAGAAAGTATCAATCAAACACTGTTTACAGCAAGTGATAAAGAAGAAAAAGTTCAAAATGAAAATTAAATACCTTTTATGAATATTTGTGTTTTCTATTTCTTTAGCATTAATATTTTCTCCAAATATTGATCAACAGCATTTATCAAATATTTTATTTTTTCTATTTTCTGTACAGAATAGAAAAGAATAATTATTAAATCCAAATAAAAATTAACAAAGATGTTCAGTCAATAAAAAAAACCTTTATTTATAGGTATGAGTAAAAAATTTTTAATTAATGGTGTTAGATTTCCATAGTAAATGCTAAAATAATAGCTATAATTTTGTATGAGTTTACAGTACTAAATATATGTACTTAGATAACAGTAACAAGTTTAATTACTCTGTCCCCTAATTCTTATTATTGTATATTGATTCTTCATCGTATTTCTTCGACTTGCTGATAGGAAATATGATCACTAGCAATATGTATGTAATTAGATCTGAAGAATACTGATCAAGGAACATATTTGCTTTCATATTGATGAAATGAAAAAAAATCTGACAAATTTGAGTCGGACTCGCCCACCGAAGGTTACGTACAAATTTGTAGGAAATCTGTTTCAACTTTAATTATCACTTTTTTTTTTTGAAATTTTCCTTTATTTGTGCTTTAAGACCTTACTTTTTCCCAAATTTCGTGATTTCTGGGTCAACGGGAACTACCATATAGGTAGGTTTTTGACCCAAAACCTATAGGGTACTTCCGGTTAACCTAGAATTGTCAATTTTGGTTAAAACTTAAAAGCAAGGTCTTCCAGCACAAGTAAAGGAAAATTCCGAAAAATAAAACAGAAATTGAAAATCAAGGTAAATTTTGTTACCTACAAGTTTCCGCGAAAATCTAAATTTGCCAAATTATTTTTTATCGTGGTGTAGCATTCGATTATGCATAATAATGAGAATCGAGTTAGGCAAATCATTCGATTCCGATATTTGTGTTGATATTAATTGTCAACGGCGGACGGTCTTATCGCAAATCTGTCAGTGTCAATGTCACACTACACTGTATAGTTGTGTACAGTGTATTTTCTACTTTTACTTGATTTTTATCCTATTTTGGGCCCTACTCCAGTGTTTTAACATATTAACAATATTCTGCAGCAAACATTTTTAATATTTATTTTACAGCTGCAGTTCTATATCATTCCAGTAGATCAGTTAAAAAATTATATTAATCCTATCGTTATCTGAGAACTTGTGTACATAAGAAGCTCCTTCAGATGCAGTGTTATCTAGTAAGCAGTTGAATTGAGACGCAGAGAGGTCCAGACTCATGAAAAATGAAGTTTGCGGAACATCTAAGTGCTCATATCACGCCAGAATGGCGAAAGCAGTATATCAATTATGAGGTTAGTTATTATGGTTTGCAAGTACTTTAATTTTAATTACTTTAAACGTTTACAATACTTTGTTGTTCCTTAATAAATTTAGTAAAATATTTATATAACTATGTATATGTTATCATATCTCAAATTTTTGTTTATGTTATGTACTTAATACTAGTCACATGAGTAATATATGATTACTGTGAATGAATAATGACATTGATTTACAGATACATCAAGTATTGAGATTCATAAATATGAAGATGATATACAATGATATCATTTTTTATTAAAGAGTTAAATAGTTTATTCATTCTTCAGGGTGTTCTATAAATTTTATTATTATGGTTTTAAAATTACTAATAAAAAAATGAGATACATTTCTGATGATTTAACTTTTATTTCCAATCATTTAATTAAAACAACTATAATATATATTTTTAAATACTTCTCTCTAGGAGATGAAAGCAATGCTTTATACAGCAGTTGAAGAGGCTCCATCAGCTGAAAATGTTGAACCTGAAGTACTTTCAAGACATTTTGCTAACTTTGATGAAACTTTCTTCCATTACTGTGATCTAGAGCTGAAGAAAATTAACACATTCTATTCAGGTATTAAATCATTTATTTATATCAAGAAAAGTTGTGATTGATCTTTGACTTTTTTTAATTTGAATTCCTATGAAATAAAAATCTTGTTGTTAATCTATTGAAGTAATGATAATGAAAGTAACTTTTACTTTTTAAAATAACTCCAGGTAGTTCTAGGATGGATGGGTTGCATATAATAATCACTATTACTTTTAAAAAATATTTTTTCCCTCATCTTTATAGGTTTTACTTATGAATAAGTACTGTTTAATTAATGTTACTACTTGCATTTCATCTTTACTGAAGAACATTAAGAATCACATGTAAAGTTCTGAACAATTAAATTTTAAAAACAAAGCTATAAGATAAACCACTTTTAATTTTTTCATGTTCCGTGTTTGGCACTACCATTTCATATAGATTGATTCTTTAAATAGGAGACAATGTGTTACTGTTTAATGTTCAGTAGATGATATATATAATGTGAAATCATATGGATGGCCTTTAAGATGGGTATTCCATAAGGATCTATTCTTGGTCTTTTTTTATTCCTACTTTATATGAATGATTTGCCGTTTTACATGAAGAAACTAAGCTATTGCACATGCTTGAATTTACTTACCCAAAGTAAAACACCCTTCTCAGCACAACTTAACTCTAAATCTTTGATTATAACTTTTTCACATACTCTTTAACTTAAATTCATGTTTCTGATAAAATTGCTTGTAAAAGTGTTATTGATTTAACTTAAAATTGATTTTTGATTCTGTACCTACTTTTAACAGTGATTGGATGAACATCATATGAACTCTTTTGAAGAGTACTTGATTTCACTTTTTGGCAGCTAAGTTTATGAGTACGATAAAGTTATTATGAAGAAGAAATATAAGCTTTTCACATATATAATTATTTGGTGATATGAATCAGTTTCTGCGAAAGTCAGATGTCAACTTAAACTTCAAAAATATACTATTCTTTATTGCACTTATATGTAAAATACAGAGAGTAACAAACAATAAAATTAGTTAGCAAAGGTGGACTTATCTCTAGAAGAGATCTCTTCCAGTCAACCTAAGTGAGTTAGAGAGATAGTATTAAAATGCAGGCTAAAGTGCAGTAACTCAAATGTAAATACTTAAATAAATATATATTATATATACATATAACAAAACATTATACATATTATATACATAAATATATGTACATACTACTACATACACAAATACATATCTATATAATATAATGCATAATAATAGTAGTTAATATAATTATTGTGGAATAACTTGGGTGAGAAAGTGCTGTTTTATTTTCTTTTTAAAGGCAGTTATAGAGGGGCTTAATTGGATGTCTTTCGGAAGTTTGTTCCAGAGCAATGCGGCATACACCGAAAAAGATTGTAGAGAGAACTTAGTGTTGCTCTTGGGTATGTCAAGCATCGCAGTAATGCAAGGCCGCCTGGAACGAGTAGGAGTAGGGAGAATTTGGAAGCGAGAACGAAGGTATGAAGGAGAATTGGGATCATTAAGAATATTGAAGAGGAATGAAAGGATATGCATATCACGGCGAAGGCGGATTGGGAGCCATTTAAGTTGAGCACGAAAGTTTGATATATGGTCATGCTTACGCAAGCCAAAAATAAAACGAATAGCGAGATTTTGAAGACGCTCTAATTTGTTGAGTTGCTCCTCAGTCACATCTAAATAGCACACATCAGCGTAGTCGAGTATGGGGAGAAGAAGGGACTGAGCAAGCATAATCTTGGTTGTGAAAGGGAGGAAGAATTGGTGACGCTTGAGAGAGTGAAGAGTATAATGCATTCGTTTGCTGACCTCGTTAACATGAGCCGCCCAAGTCATTAAGCCCTTTTACTTTATTACAGTACGGATTGGAACACCCGAGAACTGGACTGTAGGTGTCGAGGTCCAATCGATTTTGCACCTCAGTCGACTACTGCCAAAAATTATGGATTGTGACTTGCAGGGATTCACAAGGAGGCCAAAGGACTCTGCCCACGTTTGGACCCGGACAAGATCCGAGTTCAATGCATCAATAGCTTCATGTAACTCGGTCAGCTCACAATGTCGATATAATTGTAAGTCATCTGCATACAGATGGAAGGGAGAAGAAATGACTTAAGGGAGAAAGTACGCCGCCTTGAGGTACACCAGCAGTAAGATCTAGCCAATCCGATGATGCATCGTTGGTCTTCACGCACTGCTGGCGTCCGAAGAGATAAGAGTGAAATCAGTCTATAACAGTACTAGAAATGTTGAACGCACGAAGAGTTCCCATAAGGATGCCGAGATCCACAGAGCTGAAAGCGCTGCTAAAATCAAGTAAAACCATCACAGTGAGCTTGGTTTTATCCATAGCACCACGAATATCCTCTGTGATATTCAGCAGTGCACCAACTGTACTATGGGAGGAGCGGAAACCGGATTGATAGGGACATAAGAGGTTATTGTGAGATAGATAGGAGTAAAGTTGATTGTGTGCCAATGATTCTATGACTTTGGATAGGATAGGAAGAATTGATATAGGACGGTATTGAGTGAGATACTTAGGATTCGGGGATTTAGGTAGGGGTATGACGAAAGCTTTTTTCCATAAAGACGGGAAGACATTGCGTGTGAATGAGAAGTTTAGAATGTGAGTGATCACAGGTGCAATATCTTCCAGTACCGGAAGAATCATGTCGCGGCTGAGGTCGTCACTACCAATGGCTTTTGTGGAATAATTCATATTTAAAAAAAAAAAAACATTTTGGTAGGTTATTAAACTAAGTAAATCTGTAAAACTATCTTATCTTTTTTAAGATAAGCATAATAAAGAAGTTAACTGCTACTTAAAAGAGAAAAATAATTAAAAGAGTATAACCTAAATTGCTATTTGATAATATTTTATTAATATTAAAATAAGTTTGTGCTTTACTATTGGTGTACTATATACAAGTATTTTTAAGTCTAAATAACTATAGCACACATCATACTAGTAATAATGAAGATTATTTTGTCATATTTATTATGTTTAGTATCTGTTAGTGTGGTTCATTTATTGTGAAATTTTCAAAAAATATTTTGATCGAGATATCATGCTTTATGGCTTTAGATTGTTGATTATACATACATTCATTTTAGAAAGATTTAATCTAAATACTTGACGTTGTTTATACACATACTACATTTAAATATTGTCAATTTCATTTAAACATTTCTGGTTACTACTAATGCCTACAAATATCATAACAACGGTTAAAGAAAATTTTCGTCTCTTATATTACTTATCAACTCCATTAGAAATATGAGCAAGACATATAAAAAATATTTCTAATTTTATTATCACTAGCTTTTGCCGGCTCGCGTAGTTTGCTTATGTACAATTGGACTGCCCGTGAGAGCCTTGTAATATAGGTGAAAGCATAAAGAATTTTTAATCTGAGTAATGCTTCCAAATACAA
Source organism: Brenthis ino (assembly GCA_921882275.1). NCBI lineage: Eukaryota > Metazoa > Arthropoda > Insecta > Lepidoptera > Nymphalidae > Brenthis > Brenthis ino. The sequence continues at coordinate 19,905,494 of OV170222.1, forward strand.
ATAATTGCTCATATTATTTACCTTAAAATGTAAATGTTGTTTTATGAGTCATTGTATTAGCTTTTAATTCCATGTAATATTTTTATTACCACAGGTAATTTAAATAAATAAAATGCATTAATAAACACAATATAATCCTAAGCTCACGCTGATAATACTCGTCTTATTTAATCCATAGGTCAATAGTTGTAATCCATAGGTTGTATAATTCACTTTTATTTTTTTCACAGAGAAATTAGCAGAAGCCACTCGTAAATATGCGACACTACAAAGTGAATTGAAGTCCAGGTTTGATACAATGAAGCCCAAAGCCAGTGGAGACAAAAAAGCAATACCTCGAAGAAAAGTGCAAGAGTTAAAGCTGGCATTTAGTGAATTCTATCTCAGTTTGATATTATTGCAAAATTATCAGAACCTAAACTACACTGGATTTAGAAAAATATTAAAAAAACATGATAAGGTATTTTGGATTTTGTTTATATGAAACAGTGTAATATTAAAGGTCTGTATGACCTTAGGGTATATCCGCCAGTTTATCTGTACAGCCTAACTGAACGTTTAACACTCACTTTTGCAGTTTTTATTTACATATTGTTCCTACATTGTCCATATGATACCTTGCGTATAGCTCAAAGAATCATACACAGTTAATTAAATAATAATCAAATTTAGACAAAACACTCATACAGAAAATTGTAACTAAAACAAGAGATCTTCTGTGAATATCGTGTTTTCTCTTTGCACCTACACAGAAGGATTCGAACCTGCATAGCTTATTGATTCGGACGCTTTAATCTCTACAGACTTCGGGATATCATGTGGAAAACACTTTCTTCCTCATTCATTTAGTTTTAAGATTTTTGTACATGTTTCTTCGCGTTACCTAATTTTATGCGATTTTATTCTACATTATTGTAATATTTAAAAAAAAAGTAAATATGCTAAATAAGGATATATTTAACTTAAAAAAATGTCAAATGAAAATATATTTTTGTCAACAGTTATTAAATGTAAGTAACGGCGCACAATGGCGGGCGGAACATGTGGAAACTTCGCACTTTTACACCAACAAAGATATAGATAGACTCATCAGTGACACAGAAGCCACCGTCACCAATGACTTAGAGGGTGGAGATAGACAGAAAGCCATGAAGAAGCTAAGAGTTCCACCACTTGGGGAACAGCAAAGTCCTTGGACGACGTTCAAAGTTGGACTGTTTTCAGGGTCATTTATTGTATTATCCATAACTGTTGTTTTATCTGGTAAGTATTAAGAAATTACATAAAAATATTATAATTTCGTTTTTAAATGGTATGCACTATGTATACTAAAATTCGTGTCGAATTTTGAGCCTACAGTAACGTTTTAAAATTAAGTATTGATGGGTGAAATGTTGAATTCGACCTAAGACCTAAGAAGTTATATGAATGAACATAAAAAATTGAATCTATACTAATATTATAAAGAAGCAGTGTTTATTTGTTTGAACGCGGTAATCTCAGGAACTACTAATCCGATTTGAAAATTTCTTTTTGCATTAGATAGCCCGTTTATTAAGGAAGGCTATAGGCTATATATCATATAATATATAGTCTATCTATTCCATATTAATCGTTAAAATGTACCTAGGGACGAACCCGAGCGAAGCGAGGGTGAGTCGCTAGTTTATTCATATTCAATATAATTTTTATAAAAATAGTTTTGACGTTCTACTGTTAATCCTTGACCTCTGTTAATGCGATGCACAAAATTAGGATACTGTCCAATAACGATGGAAAATGGCAAGTTCATGGATATTTTTAAACGTACATACATATTTTTCGAAAACTTATTGAATCATCTCAGACGTGCAGGTTTTCTGATGATCTGTTTCTGCACTATATTAACAAGTGGTAATCAAGTTGAAAACGAGATATGCTCACGTATCAAAATTGAGAGACCCGGAATTCGAACCTCCTACCCATGGTTTTCCAAATGAGCACTTACCGTTGGGCTATTGCTGCGATACACTACATAAATGTACATATTTATTTAAGCTTAGCTTTAAATGGCTAAATTCTTAACAATGACTCATAAACTAACCACATCCTATCAATGTTTGTTTAGAATTGGCCAATATTTATGGTCAGCATAAATCGCGTTACGCAAACATCGATAATAAATTTTCCTTCTTATCTCAATAGCCGCCATAGCTAATTCAAACCAAATATACTCAGTTACAAAATTCAGCCAAACTTTAAATGAAAATGTTTATTTTACATGCTTCATGGTAATTATAACGCTTTGCCTAAAAGTTGATAAGAAATGGCAATGAATTAAGTATTTAGTCAATAATACTTTCTTAGATTTACGCGAGTACATTTTAAATAAAACTACCTTTTCGGATTTTTTTGCGAATTATTTTGATTTTTGGTTCCCGACTTTAAACTATTTAACAAAATTATATTAAAATGTTTAAAGTTAAAAGTTAAAAAATATTGTAAGTGACTTTGGTGCCATTTTTCAATTTTTTGAATTAGAGACATCTAACACCACAGTCTCTCCCGTGACCATGATTGCTGTAAAGCATTCGAAACGTCAGGAACCAAAAATCAAAATAAATTCGCGAAAAAATCCGAAAAGATAGTTTTATTTAAAATATTTAGTCAATATTAATACGGCGAAGATTAACAAACAACTTTTTTGGAAGATATGTACTCGTATGTATGTATGTACTCATTCAGCCTCTTTTATCGTCCCTCCCTCCTCCCTTCAATATAAGAGGTATCAGGCTATAGTCCACCACGCTGCCCAAGTGCAAGTTGGCGGAATAAGCATGTTTCTCGAAAACTTGCTAGGTTCTCTCAGACATGCAGGTTTTACGATGAAATGATTCGCACATGAAAATATCAGAGGTGCTGACCCGGGATTTGAACCTGTTTTACTCGGTTTCTCAAGCGAGCGCGTAACTACTCGGCCTATACCTTTAAAGATATATCCTTTCCATTATAACCCGATCAAAACGGGATACGAAATTTTATCCCAATTATCAAGTTTCCAATAGGATCTTAGTCTATAACAAAAAACAAATCGAAGGTCACATATCTTATAGAATTTCTTTCGATAGTTGTCTTTATAGTAAAATAATTTTCCCATGTTTTCTTAGTCCAATAATGTGTCCGCGCGACTATAAGATATCATAAACTTTTTAATGCGTAGTTTTAGACTCATTATTTTATTATTATTGTGTTGTGCTTAATAAGTGTTATTCGATATCGTTTAAAAATACATTGTTGATTCAAAAGTTATAGATAAACTAGCGACTCACCTTCGTTCCGCTCGGTTTCGTCACTAGTTATGTTTTAATGTTTAATATAGATTTCTTAGAAATGAGATATTTTCCCATAGTAAAAAGTATCCTAAATGTTGACCCAGATAACCAGCTATCACCATATCTCTCATCAAAATCTGTCCAGTGGTTTTTTCGTTATGCGTTCCGTACATTTTTCCGAGATAAAAAGTAGCCTATGTACTATTCCAGACTATAATCTATCTCTGTGCCAAATTTCATCTATATCCGTTCAGCCGTTCTGGCGTGAAAGAGTAGCAAACGTCCATACTCACAAACTATCTTTTCGGATTTTTCGCAGATTTAATTTGATTTTTGATTCCCGACACTTTACAGCAACCGAAAAGATAGTTTTATTTAAAATGTCAAATATTCGCGTAAATCTAAGTAAGAGCTGTAGATAAAGTTTAATTATAAAAAAATATTGTTTCAGCACTTTTCCACGAAGGGGGTACTGACAATTTTAAGACCGCTTTTAGATTGTATCGCGGACCGTTCCTTTTAGTAGAATTTATATTTTTTATTGGAATAAATGTATACGGTTGGCGATCGTCTGGAGTGAATCATGTTTTGATATTCGAGTTGGACCCTAGAAAGCATTTGTCTGAACAACATTTGATGGAGTTAGCCTCAATTTTCGGCGTAGTTTGGGCACTGAGTATACTAAGTTTTATATACAGTGCGAGTTTAAGTATACCGCCGTTTGTGAACCCTTTAGCATTAGTTATAATAATGTTGGTGTTTCTTATGAACCCCCTGAGAGTCTTCCGACATGAAGCGCGCTTCTGGTTTTTGAAGATATGTGTAAGTGTTCAGTTTTTCTTTAATTAATATATGTATTATTTTGTTGTCTTTAACTTTAAATTAAATAAATTTAGGTACTTTAAGAGAATATGTAATAAATATTCGCGGGTCATTTCTTTGTTACAAAGCTGATTTTTTCACTTATTTGACAGTCATTGTTCTATACACTGTGTATTTTTTTTTTCTGAGGCCTCTGCTATCAATGCTGTAGAACAAGACAGTTTTCGCCAGTATACATAAATAACATTAATCTACGTAGGTACCATAGATGCCAATTACCAGATAAAAATAATGTCAGCATGTCATAAATGACAATTACCTATATATAGATATCGGTCAGAATCGTGAGCACAAACTATTGGTGGTTGATAAGATTCTCCTAGTGGCTGTTTTGAGAATTAATATCAGTCGGAACTAATTAGTTCCGTACTTTATCGTCTGTGGATATTTTGGTTTATACTTAACCTATAGTTTTTTTAACCCGACTGCTTTACGCTTGTATATTGCTTGAAATCTGCAATTATTTTCTGTTCATGATTCGTACCAATTACTATATGATGTCTTCCTGGCCGATTCCGGCCACGGCGGCCAATCTCACTTAGACTAGCCAACTGCGCAGGAGATATTATAGTGCACAAGTGTACGCGTAGGCACCACTTTCTATTCCCGTTACTCTTAAATTCCGATAGGACGATTATTCGACACGTCCGGTGCTCTGAACGGTCACTTGATCTCTATCAGGCGCATTACCGACGGCTAATTAAACTTGGCCTGACTCGGGACTAGAACCCAAGAACTCCGGATGTGTAGCCGTACATGCTAGCCACTATACCACTGAGGCAGCTAGTATAATATATTCCATGTAATAAACTAGCAATCTGACCTGGCTCCGTCTGGTGGCAATTTTCTAATTAACATTATCACAAAGGATTGATTCCTATTTGAGACAAGAAGGTGGCAAGAATTGGGAACATTTGCACATTTTTAATCTGCCCCGTTTTATTCCTATAGAGGATGAGTTTCAAAAATCATTAAATTTTGTTTAAAAGTTCCTAATTTTTTAAGTCAAAACGTTGAAAACGATATTTTAAATGAAACTATCTTTTCGGATTAATTAGCGTATTCAATTCCCGTCTATATAATAACTTTTGAGACGTCTAAAATCTTAGACATTCTTTCCCGTGACCATGATTGCTGTAAAAATTCGAAATATCAAGAACCTAAAATGAAATTAAATCCGCCAAAAAATCAGAAAAGATGTCAAATATTTGCGTAAATCTACGAGAGTATAAAGTACAAATTAATATTTAAGCAGTTATATTTATTTTCTATGGGAAATTTTATATACCTTCCTGTTCCAGGGTCGTATACTAGCGGCCCCCTTTCTGCCAGTGCTATTCGCGGACTTCTGGCTGGCGGACCAGTGGAATTCCTTCACTTACGCCTTCCTAGACTTCCATTACTTGATCGCCTTCTATGTGGCTGGTGCTGACTGGTTTGTTGTTAATGGTATGTATCCTGGTAACTACTTGTTTTGGCCTATGACTTTGCTTGTGTGGGAGTTTTGGGATGAAGTTAAGAACATCGCGCTGTACTCGAGTTTCAGTTGCAGTTAAAATGTAAGAAAAATATAAAAAAAAACTTGGATAAAGAACTTACATAGGCCTCTACGAGTATAGCGTATTATAGCAGGTTGAGTTTCGGCCCCTTAATTTAATTTTATGAAAAAAATCCAATCAATCGAGTGCTCCGTTAATGTATGAATGAAGTAAACACCACTGAAGCAACAAATCTAATATATAAAATTCTCGTGTCACAGTGTTTGTAACAAAACTCTTCCGAAATGGTTTGACCGATTCTTATGAAATTTTGTGTATATATTCAGTAGATCTGAGAATAGAACGTAAACTTTTTTTCATACCCCTAAGTGATTGGGTGGTCCACCCCAAAATTCTTTCTTTTTCATTTTTGGATAAAAAAAATATTTTAATTTTTTTATGATTTGACATTAAAAATACATACAAACCTAAATTTTCATATTATATATATTATATTATTATAATATTATTATATTATATTATATTACTGTCTTACTGCAAGACCTATACCTATAGTCAAATGACTACGCGTGGAAACGCGGATGTAGACCATTCCTTATAGAGTCCAAAAATTGTTTATTAAAACCCATAACTTTTAGGTGCATTTGAAACAACAAAATGGTTCATATTCACCCGAGCCGCAGTGAACGTAATACCGGCGTGGACCAGATTCTGGCAATGTCTGCGACGGTATAGAGACAGTAAAGAAGCCTTTCCGCATTTAGTGAACGCGGGAAAGTATTCTACAACGTTCTTTGTGGTGCTTTTCTCTACGATGCGGACTATTTATAGTGGTAAGTTTGATATTTTATAATTCAGCTCTCTATATTAACATCGCACTGCTGGGAGTATTCCTCCCTTACGATGTTTTCCTTCACTGTAAGAATCATTCAAAGAAAGTGGTAATCATCTTGGAAATTATTCGCACATGATAATATCAGAGGTCAATCGGTTTCAAAGCGAGTGCGTTACCACCGGGCTACTTTTCTTTTTTATGGCAGATGGGAAACGGCTGTAAGATTGATGGGTAGAACTAACTTACCACGACATGGAACTACAGCGCTTAAATATCTACGCCTTTCATCGAGAAAATTAGTATTTTGAAACAATTGCCAAGCTTCAAAACTTACCAGTTAAGTACAGATTACTTCGCCAATGTCACGTAGAATGGAGAAGATACAAAGGTGATTTGGTGTTTTTGACAAGACTTGTATTTTATAGCATTTCTGTCATAATCAAAATCGATCGTCGTAGGGGTTTTCATACTGTGATATTGTTGTGATTAATATTATATGTTACTAGCGACTCACCCTCGCTTCGTTCGTGTCCGTCCCTACTTACGTTTTTACGTTTAGTACCGATTTCTCAGAGATGAGATATTTTTCCACAGTAAAAAGTATCCTATATGTTGACCCGGATAACCCGCTATCATTATACCAAATTTCATCAAAATCCCTCCAATGGTTTCTCCGTGATGCGGTAACAGACAGACAGATAGATAAAAATTCTAAAAACTATAGATTCGGCCTCTGTATCAATAATAATGTCTATTTCAATAAGATTTTCCAAAAAAATATTTAATGTACAGATTCGACTTAGTTACAGTTTTATTATATGTGTAGATTTATTTTCAATTAACAGTAGACTACGAGAACTCGTACGACAATCCGTTCCTATATCCATGGCTGGCGTGCCAGTTCGTCTCGTCCACCTACACGTACACGTGGGATGTGAAGATGGACTGGGGCCTCCTCAGCGTGGGGCCCTCGGCGGAGAACAGCTTCCTGAGGGACGAGATTGTTTATAGTCCCGGGGTGAGTTGGATTTTGTTGGTTTTGGTTTTCGAAAAGGATCTGGTCTTGTCTTTTTAACCGACTTCCAAAAAGGAGAATTTTCTCAATTCATCGGAATCTTTTTTTTTATGTGTGTATTTTCACCGATTACTCAAAGATGGTCTGAACCGGTTTGGAAAATTCTATTTTTGTTTCAAAGGGTATACCTACTTCCCAGGTGGTCCCATTTTATAAAAATCGATCGAGCAGTTTTTAAATAATCAACAATAAATCATTTTTAAATAAATGGCTTAATCGAATATGTTATAATTAAAAAACTTTCTTCTAACAAATTACCTGCTTACTAAAATTGGAAAAATAAAAACTTAAGAAAAACCGACTTCCAGGCACTAAAAAACAAGTTTTTTTACTTTTTAGTGCCTGGAAGTGGTTTTTTTTTAATTTTTAACATTTGTGTTACTTTTTTTAAAGCTTTTTGTTTTTAAATGTGTCTAGTAAGCGATTGGAGTTGAATTATATTGTGGTATTAAGTAAGGCAGATCAAAAAAAAGTAGGAAAAAATTAAAAGTGTCCATCCTCCGTTCAAAAACGTATTTATGGACATTTTTATACAAGAAATATGCTTTTTGTAGTTTCGTAATGTCAAAACATCAAAATGCCAAAATCTTTATAAAAATACTCATTACTCGGCTTACAGTTATAAAATTTCATTTAATATTATTTGTTTTCAGTTCTACTACTTTGCCATAATAGAAGATCTAGTTCTCCGATTTATTTGGGCGCCATCTTTCTTCCTTACAGAAAATAAGATAGTCAGTGGCGAAACAATGGTGTCTATACTTGCACCGCTTGAAGTCTTTAGGTAAGAAAACTATCTTAGATTTATAAGATACTAGCGACTCACCCTCGCTTGGCTAGGGTTCGTCCGTAGTTACATATTTTTTTTGAGCGGAACCTTTATTCTTTTACTGAAATAAAAGTAACCTAACTTACTCCTTATAACATCAACTACCTACTAGTGAAAGTCCCGTCAAAATCGGCATAGCGGTTTCGAAGATTAGCCGGAACAAACAGACTGACAACGTTTTTAAATATTGTGTTTTTCTTATAAATACCGTATATAATTCCATATGTATTTGGTAAAAAGCTGTTAATTTGACATTACAAACAGACACTTTCTTTTTTATTTATCTGTATACATTTTATGTAAGATGTTTGGATTTTTTCGCACTATGTTTGCTGTAAAGAAATCGAAACGTCGCGTCGGGAACGAAAAACCAAATTAATTAGTAGTTCATAACTAAAACATCGATGGTTTTCTTTTTAAGAGCAAAACAACAAAAGTTACAAAAATGTAAAATGTGAGAAGTAGTACGCTGACTCTTTAACTTTTGAAGTATGCGTCGCAAAATAATGAAGAAAAATGCAAATAAGAGATAAGAGGAAAATATTTTTTAAAAATACCTTTTTTGTAGATATGAGATATTTTCTATTTTAGGGGTTTGGTCGCAAAGTTAACTTTGCTTTTCATAGTAATACTGTGAAATACAAACTTATTTATGCTGTCAATAACATAAATTTCCTAGATGGGTAACCACGGACCCTCTTTGTACGAATCTGACTCGCACTTTTTCGATTTGTGTATTGTTCACATTAAAATTTTCACTTTCATTTATAAAAATATGAAATTGTTTTTAGGCCATTTTATTTAAAAAATAATTGTTTATTACTTTAAATTGCAGACGTTTCATTTGGAACTTCTTCCGTCTAGAGAACGAGCATTTGAACAACTGCGGTAAATTCCGAGCCGTAAGAGATATTTCCGTGGCGCCATTGGACTCTTCAGACCAGGCTTTGATTATTCGCATGATGGACTTGCCCGATGGAGTTGTTAATAGGTAAATGTTATAAATAAATATCTTGGGACATTAACACACAGCACCATCTAGTTCCATGGTAAGCTACAAGCTTTTGTTAGGGATACCAGATGGATGATACACTACACATATGTAACTTTAAATACATACATATTATAAATATAAACACCCATGACTGGAGCACAAACATTGATGGTCATCACACAAATGAATGCCCCCAGCGAGACTCGAACCCGCGACCGCTGGCACAGCAAGTAGGCTCACTACAGACACTGTCGTCAAATTACTTTATATTTGTTTATAATAATATATTTATTACTATTTATCCACCTTATTTTCCTATAAGTGGTATACATAAATTATAATAATAATTAATATAACCTGTTAAATCTAATCTCAAAACTCGTATAAAAAGGAAAAAATAATAATATAATTTTACAATTTACCTAATTGTACCTAATTTGTACCAAGTGTGGTAATACATAAGGTACAGTTTACATAGATCAACTTGTCTACATATATAGCTTTGATATTTCTATCTTTGATAGAAGAAAATCTATGTAAACGTGTCTTAGATAAGATAATTTACGACTATTTACTATATAATAATATTTGATGATTTTTCATAGATATTTAGATATAGACCCGCAGTAAAAAGTATCCTATATGTTAACCGGATAACCAACTATCATCATACCAAATTTCATCCAAATCTGTCCAGTGGTTTTCTCGTGATGCGATCACCGACTGACAGAATGACAAAAAATCTAATAACTATATATTCGGCCTCTGTATCGATAATAATGACAATTTTAATAAGATTTTCCAAAAAACTATTTAATGTACAGATTTGACTCAGTTTGAATTTTATTATATGTATAGATAACAATTTTTATATATTTTCAAGGGTAACGAAGAAGAAGCATCAAAAAAAGACAAAGGAGAATGACAAAAAGCCATTAATGAAGAAGGAGTCCATACAAGACCTTCAAATGGAACTCGACTTGTCCTCCAAAATGTTATAACTAACTGTGATATGTCTCCTTGATATTATTTATAAGCAATGTTTAAAGTATTATTGAATTATATTTATAAATATTCTAGAATGTTCTTGTTTTATTTTTTAGTTAGTCGCTTTGAATTTGAACTAAACAATTATCACATTTATCTAGTACTATCGAGCGACTCATCCTCGCTTCGCTCGGGTTGGTCCCTAAGATCGTTTTAACAGTTAGTATAGAAAAGATAGACTAATATATATATATATATGTGTGTGTGTGTGTGTGTGTGTGTACACAGACAGGTATGATGAGTTGTTGTGGGTGTATTATAACGTGTTTTCCTGTGAAAATGAGATTATCTCCCGCGGTAAAAAAGGCCTATGTCACTCTCCAGCCCTCCAACTGTAATGCACACAAAAAATCACGCCAATTCGTCACACTGTTTCGATGAGAAATAAGGACAAACAAACAAACACTTTAACATTTATAATATTAAAAATTAAAATAAGAACGGATATGAATGAATTATCTGTTACTAAGAAATACTTAACTAACACGTTTTTGAACATTTTTGCATGCTGACAATTAAATTTAATGTATTTTTTTGGTATAATGTAGATTATAAATACATAGGAAATGTCATGAAAAAAAAACATATTAATTAGTGCTTTTATTAATATATAATTTTATTTACACTTTAAATAATAAAATCTGCATATAGTATTCTAAATAATACTTTAGATTACTTACAATGCTTCTTCATGCTGAATGATATCTATCAGACTGATAAGTTTTATTTGAAAAGGGCCGATTGTTCGATCATCGAATAACGGAACAAATAACTAAGTTGCGAATTAACATAACCAACTGCTAAAAGGACTAATAAAATTGTTGCATTTTTCAATGGCCAAATAAATGTGTTGTTGGTGTTTTATAGTTAGGGACATTACAATTTACAACTGTATTTTGTAGGAAGGTATAGGTACCTAGCACCTACCTACTTACTTTTTATTATTATTACTACCTACCTACTTAGATCACTATTATTTATTGTAAAAACTAGCTGGAACTTATTTTTGTGTTGTTTTAAAAGTCTGAAACGGAGATGAAATTCTCTTGAATCGCACATAGCAAACTGGTCGGGCCTTGGTCTGATTACTCTTTGTTTCCTTTCAGTATTTAAACATTTATACATTATAATGTCTTCTTCAATTACCAGATCGTCAACAGTAACGAAAATTTCCATAATTTTGATATTACTTTGGAAAAAGAAGAAATAACCTCAAACTAAACCTCAATGGATCTAGTTGTATCTATTTAATAGACGTTTATCTGGCCATCCAAGAGGCAGATAGATTTATTTATTCCTCAGTTAGGGCTTTTAACGACCAGATAGAGCATATCTGGCGATTGAAAACATGCAATATTTTGTTATCTGTCTAATAAGTACTATCTAACTGTTTATCTGAGGATTGAAAAATCGGCCCTAAATAAAATTTTGTTCTTAAAACATAGTTTCATAATGAAAAAACCATATAGATGAGAACTTTAATAGGTAATTAAACAATTAACAATAGGAATTATGCGTGTGATTTAAATAGAATTGAAATATTTTTTGTTGCCTTTTTAACATTTTTTAACGTAATTTCTTTTTGATTAAGAAAATAATTAAAGTGCAAATATAGGTGGGAAATTCAAAGCAAACTAACGTTGAAACGCAACGTCATTAGTAAGACCGAATGTGACGTCAAAGTCTATAATAACAGAGCCAGTGTTACCAATTTAGCGATTTTGTCGCTAAAAATTGCTTAAGCATAAGTCGTCATTTTCACAAGACAGGTAAAATGTCGCTTTCAGCTAACTTCATCATGTCGCTTTTCGACTGTCGGTGTATTATATAACTAAAATAAAAAAAACACGCATATTCCCTATTATGACATATAATAATTTATTGCTAAAATATAATAGAATTTCGCTTGGTTAGCTATAAATATAATAAAAAATTATTTCACTTAAATCCTAACTGCTTATAAGAATGCCAGCGTATCTATTATTTTTATGTTAAAGCGTTGTCTTTTATAAAATATAATATTAATATAAATAAGTGGCATATAGAGGCCATCTATATCTTAACAAAACATAATGTATATTTTATAACAACTTTACTTTCATAGTGAAGACAATTGCAACATTTATAAAATTTGTTAAAGGCATCTTTGTATTCCTTCATACAACAGCAAGAGATCTTGTCATCTTCTTATCTGTAATGACATCATACAATGAATTCAACAATGTGAGTAACAACTTAGGAAATTTTGTTAATAGAATTTAGTTCTACGTCATAATGACACTTTTATGAACCAACCGCGAAAATTAATCTACGAAGTTTCTATAAAGAGAGAAATTGGAAAAAAATCCATGGAAAAATGTAAAAAAGCAATTTTTTTAATCGGGCCTACTACACACTTGATTTGACAGAACGAGGTCCGTCGATTCTGCTAGTATTTAATATTATTAGCGTTTAAGAAATTAAGTCGATAATGCAGATAATTAAAATACAACTACTATGTATGTTTAACCGAATAAAGAAAAAAGTTTAAAAAGAAAAATATTTCTTAAATGCTATGAAGAATATGCATAATCAGCCAAAAATCATGTCGCATAGTGGAGTTCAAAAGATGTATTGCTACCTTGTATTTTAAAACTTTACATTGTATCTTTGAAAATTTAAAGATCTGTTCAATTTGGAACGCACTGATAAAAGAACTTAGCAGTGAGTACTCGCGAAACCATAATTTAAAAGGTTTCTACTGTAATTATAACCACTACCACATTCAATTACGTTCTTAGTCATTACATTATTATTTTAGGTAGTTTAAAGCTATTTCCTTAATGAGGTTAACAAAACCCTGTATTGGTACTAGGTAGCCATTTTCAATGTTTTAATATTTGACCTTTATTTAGCAAATTGGGACACATTTCATATACTTATATATTGTGATTTTATACAATTTAATCCAAGACCAAAGCTGAAGTACTAATTAGACACTATCAGTTGGCATAAAGTTACATAAATTGACTCCTGTAAAGAATAACATTGTAACTCAGTATTGAATAAATATTTTGAAGTCGAAAGATTAGTCGCTATTATTCTTAGCTATGTTTGATGAAAATCGGTCCAAGATGGTTGGGGTCTTTTTTTTATTTTTAATTTATCACTTGTTTTAATTTATCAAAGACTTAGTTATAATATTGTTCCTTGCTGTTCAAATCATCTCACCTAAGAACGTAAAGCTTCAAGTCGTGATTGCATTTCATCCAGCTCACTCTCGTCTACTTCTTCCTTCTCCGGTTCCTTGCTGGTGGATGGAGCTCCCACTGCTGTGGGTGGTGCCGGTGCTTCCCCGAGCTTGCCTTGTGTAAGTTCCCAAAGGACCTAGAAGTTTTACAAAAAAGAAAATATTGAATAGTGAAAGTAAAATATGGTGTTAGTATAAAAACATTAGTATAAAATATTCAATTCTATACCAAATATATTTGACTAAAATATTTACCAATATTCTCTTTAAGTTGAGAGGCTTAGCTAATATGTATGTATAAGTATATATTTTAAATAAATATATTATATACATATATTATACATATATGTGATTATTACTGTTATTTCTAGTATATTTATTTCTTGCACTATATTGCACGCTGACATCTTTTTCCACATCCAGGGGTTGACTGGAAGAGATCTTTTTCAGAGATAAGTCCACCTTTGTTAATTAATTTTATTGTTTATTTTTTTCTGTATTACATTTAAAGTGCAATAAAGAATATAATAATACACCAATTCTCATTAACTAGTTTTTATAAACTAACTAGTTTCAGAACTTTAAGGTTTTATTTAATTAAATAGCAAAATAATGCAAAACCTTAAAACATGTTTCTTATAAGGAGGCAAATCACGATTGCACACTAACCACATTATTTACTTTTCTTATAAGTATCAAATAGTAACTATATAACAGTATAATGTTCAAAAGACGCTTTATTTTAAAAATATAGTTATAGGATGTAATAGGATCCCATCTAGATTTTAGGAGTTCAAAACATATGTGTATAATTAGTTCTTAAAGCAATAATAGTTAAGATCAATGCTTTATAATCTATATAAAAAACATTAACAAATGTCTGTTTGTTAGTAATATATATCATATATATATATATATATATATATATTTAAACTACTAAATTCTGTCCGTACCCTTGTTTAGAAAAGCCTTTGACTTGTATAGAACAAAATAACAGTTTTAATTCTAATTATACCTTATCGACTTCACTTTGCGCCGCTTCTTCCATTTCCTCCTCATCCTCCATCCCAGACATGGTCTCATCCAGCATCTCTTCAATAATACCAGCCTTCATCATTTCCTTGCTGAGTTCCTGCATAGTTTGGGCTATCTCAGGAAGACGGAGTAAAGCCTGCATTGCTTGCATTACCTGAATAGAGTAATTTTTTCCACACATTCACATTTGGATAATAAGTTAAAATACAAATTTGAAGGTAATGAAATGTACTTGGCTGTTTTATTGCTGATTGAGGTTTATTTGAAAGAAAATTAAAATTAGAAAAAGGCGAAGACTTAAATAGGATGAGTGGTGACTATAAAGGGTGTAGGTGAGGGTGAGTTGCTAGTAATTAATAAAATCTATACTTATTATAAAAATAAGTCCCCCGGCCGCGTCTTTCTGTCCTCCTGTCTGTCTGTACGCGATAAACTCGAAAACTACTGAACGGATTTTTATACGGTTTTCAACAATAGAAAGAGTAATTCTTGAGGAAGGTTTAGGTATATAATTTATTATGCTTTTATGTAAATTAGCTGAAATACGGCGACAAATGTTGAAGAGGTCGCAAAAAATCTCGCCAAATGGGAACTTTCCACGCGAACGCCGCGTAAACTAGCAAAGATACAGTTAAGTAATGTACTAGAGAATTCAAAATCTATAAAAATGCTACAAAAAAGTCCGCGATAGCATATCTCTATCTCTTACGGTTGACTTACAATAACCACTTTTATGTTAACATTTTTAATTAAAAAACATTACGTTATTTTCAAAGTTATTTTCTTTAGTTCGGTATTAATCCTTATCCAAATGAATATTTTAGTTAGCTTAGTCATTTAATGCAGATTAAAATTGCTCTTTACACTAAATCAATCAGATGAATAGTTTTTGAGATATCGTTGTTAGAAGTAATTAGTAGCGAAACATTTTTAATGCTTGGCGAGCATTGAGATGCCTACGGCGAGTCCATCCCCTCTGCCCCGCATCGCTCGACCGCCTGCTCAAGCTATATAAACCGGGCGATGTAGCGCGCGATCCTAGGATACTTTTTACCGCGGGAAAATATCTTATTTCTGAGGAAAAATACAAAAACTGCAATGTAAGAGTATACTAATATGTAACACCTAAGAATTTAGTTTTTGGTCATCTGAACGCGGGCGGAGCCGCGGGCAATGCTAGTACTATATAATATAACACATATCTATACAGATAAATAAAATTGAAGTATCTGTTTATAATTTCAAAGAAATAGCTTTTTACTAAATGCATATGATATTATATACTTATGAGAAAAACACATTTTTTTTATTTTTGTGTTCTGTTTGTTACTGCTTATCTCTGAAACAGCTGGACTAATTTGGACGGGACTTTCGCTGGCGGGTAGCTGATGTTAAAAAGAGTAACTGAGCCTAAGTTTATTATGAAAAAAGAATTAAGATTCTACTCAAAAACATTAAAATTTACCTATGAACAAATGAAGGGAGGGTATATAATTGTACATTTAATTAAATAATCTACATAAACATAGTACTTAATAATGATAAAATAAAATCATTATCATTTTAAATAACAAATGTTTTAGGTCTAGTTATTACTGTTATGAAATTGTCAAAAATGTCCCGAGATTATGAGAATTAAACATGAAGTTAACAAAATTAAATGCTCATAAAATTTACTTGAATGTATGGATAAATAAAAAGTATAATAATTACCTCTGTTGATTTTGCCAGTGAACCTGCTACCCTTAATGTTGCTGTAAAATAATTATATAATAAACATTTTGAAATTCACAATTATTTTCACAAATATATTATTAAACGCTAGTCAATATATAATTACTTGCAATGGTATGCCATTTTATGTGCATAAAAAGTAGCTTTAATGAAGTCTTCGGCATAAACTCTTTGCAAAACATTACACCAAGCACTCATGGTTATGATATATGTAATCCTGTACTGTACACATCATCTATACACATCATCTACAGGTAAATATATTTGAAGTGTTTGTTTTTAATGTGAATACAACAGCTTTTTACTAAATGCATATTAAATTATAATATATGGTACTTAGTCTCATATATACTATCTCCATCCTAAATTTCTATCAAATCTGTTGAGCCATTTACAGTTTTAAAAAGTAAAAAATATAGATACACTCACTACTTTTACACTTATACTATTTATGAAATTTATAAACATTTTTATTCTATGCATAATATAAATTTTAATAATAAAAAAAAGAAGAAATTAAATATCTATTACCTAATTGATTTTTCATTTGCATTTGTACTGAATTTAGATGTGCCTTGCTTGTATAAATTTTACTAATTGCTTTACGTGATCTTATAACTTCTTTAGCTAATATTGTACAAACTTGCTTGTCATTTTTTGCAGCTGCTTCTTTTAATGATCGTTTTATTTTCTCTTCTTCTCTTTGAATTGCTGTAATGAACACAAATGTAATAATATCATAAATATTAATTTAGTAACAAAACTTGGATGGCAATAGTTTGTCTAATAGGTACAAATAAATAATTATTGTTTTTGAATAAATTACCTCTGATTTGTCTGTCTAAGTTGTATCCTTCTTTTCGTAGTTTATGAGACCATTCATTTACCTAAAATAGGAAAATAACTAATGAAAAATTTGGTTAAATTTAGCCATTCTCAATTCTGTTGTCATTGCTTTAAATATACCATTTCTTTGGGATTGCGGTCAGGAGATTTTCCAAATAGACCCATTTTTGTTAAAATTTAAGTCAAATTTCAAGGAAATAGAAAAAGCTAAATGCAAATTGTTTAGATGTTTTGACAATTAAGAATTACCAGATGACATTGACTGTTGACATTAGAAAACCGAGATGATCATAGAGTATATTGCTACATATATAAAGAGATGATCTCATCGATGTATCATCACCATATTGATTTTTTTTAAATATTTCGATATACTAAACCTTATCAATTAAACATAATGAAATAATAAACTTAATTATTCTTGGATGGGCTTATTATTAAAAATATTTTTAAATATTTTGTAATAAATTCAATTTAGTCTGCTACTGTGTGGACTACTTACTGCAAGTCAACTGACAATTGACATTTGCCGGTTAATGTGATAAAGACATAAACATAAAAAAATATTTTTATAAAATATTAATATTGTTTTAACCATATTTGTATTTTAAATAGTGTTCGTTGTGGATTTCAACATATCCAGTAACTACCTAAGGTACAGTAACCCTAATTTTATTTGTCTTGTTTACAATGTTGAAAAGGTGCAATCCGATAGCTAAAAAATTCTTTTTTTAGCTCAATGTTGGAATGCATTGCATCGTTATTTCTTACGTTATCGACGTTCGTTTTTGAAAATTTGCTAAATATAATATAATCATCAAATCTTACGCTTAAACAAAATAATTTGTAATTTATTTTGTATCATGCAAAACAATCAAAGAATATGATTACATGAGGTGTTAATGTTTGTATTTTAGTTAGATTAGATTATTTATTTATTATCGCTTCGCTCGAGTTTGCCTCTAGGAAAACAAATACCTATCCCACAGGAACCGTACGTTTTCCCGGAATAAAAAGTAGCCTATGTATTATTCCAGACTTTAATTATATAATCTATCTCTGTGCCAAATTTCATCCAGATCAGTTCAGCCGTTCTGACGTGAAAGAGTAACAAACATCCATACTTACAAACTTTCACATTATAACATTATCATGCATAAAATCTTAAATTGTTATAAGTGTTGCCTATCACTTGCTGTTGCTTGCATTGCCTTTACGTCACTTTACTTTCCTATATTATAATAATCGTTATAATATTATTACAAAAATAATAATTATAAGAATAATTACAAAAAAACTACACAATGTAAAAACTAAAGGTTTTGTTGTACTATCTATTTTAAGTATCTCTATTGAGATTATAGTCTTTTAAGCATCTCTATTGAAATACTTAAAACATCAACTTCAAAAATTACAAATTAAGTATCTATATAAATTATATTATTATTTCTATTAACTTTCCTTACTTTTTTGTGCACATGCTTCTGCCTAGAGCTTCATTAATATGAAGTCTTTTATTTATGATTTTTACAATCTTAGGCAGCTCTATTTATCGATAAGGTAGGAACTTGAGGGTGCGAATTAGTTTAAAATATCCATCACAAGTATACTTATGCAATATTTATAGCTTAGTTTGGAAAAGTCAATTTTGCCACATACAAAAACCACAAACAAAGAATTTACTTGTATTCTTATGTGATAACTTTAGGATACAATTTTCATTAATCATTTAACTTTTAAATAAATATTAACTACTGATTTATTAAATATAATTTTTTGTTACATAAACAACCGGACCAAACTGAGACAACTTTGTATTATAATAAAGACTAGGCAAACTCGAGTATGCAAACATCACAATACACATGCCCTTCGAAAACTATTTAGGTTGCCTCACACTTACAGGTTTCCTCATAATGTTTTCCTCCGCCATATTCGTAAAAGGTGGGCAAATCTTTCAACTTTGTCTTATTTTAATGTAATTTTGTCTTTTACTCGCTTTCATTTATACTGCAGACAGGATAAGGGACATTTTTTTCACCAGTCTCGAAATACTGCATGTGAATGATGCAGGTATCTATCTATACATGCACTTTGATTCAAATTGATTTGAACAGTTAATTAAATGATTATGAGTTATTGTCAATGTTGTTATGAACACGAACGTGTACGTCGTATGGAAATCGAATCTGTGACCTAATGTTATGTGCTAGACCCATTTATAACTGGGCCTAGAAGATATGTAGATATGTAAAAAATAAATACAAAAAATATAATAACAACAACTTTAAACATAAACGGTCATTGCCCCTTTCTACGATTCTATAACTACCCTATGTCTGGAAATTGCGATCACCGCCACCATTGTCGTACAATCATTCCTTTATGATTCAATTCGCCCACTTTATTCATATATCTGTGTCACGTTGTACTTGTTTTTTTCTGCTTTTTGTCAGGTCAAGCTAAAGGTCAACATTTATTTGGTTTAGTAAAGTGACGAACATCGATACTAGCGAGCTCTAGCGGCTCTTACACCCCATGACAAAACTTCTCCCTCATACTGCACTTAGACCTTTCCTAATCTCATTAAAAATAACCTATCGTTATTTCGATCGTATCGTACTTTCGATATAATTAAAGTGACGAGTTAAAACGCCAGTAAAATCTCTCTTAAAATCGATTTAGTTTTAGTTTTCCGAGTTTTCTTTGAACTTTATGGTATAGTGTGGTAACTACATTAAAAATAAATCTATGTTAACTAAAATAGTTATGGATATGTAAATACATGGCCATATACTCATATATTATTATATACAATATTTTTTTCGTTTAGTTTCAGATTTTTCAATAAAACTATCTTTTCTCATTTATCGCGACTTTTTTTTTGGTTCCCAACATTTCGAATGCCTTAGTTGAGAGGATTGATCACTGACAAGATTGGCTACATCTTAAAGCGTGCTTAATTAAAACTTATTACAAGCAGCCAAAGAAAATTAGTCAGTTCATACCACCTGTCAATGACACAGATGAGTCTACAAGCTTAATTTTGATTGTGGACTCTCTTATATCGGACAAACCCAAACACTTATTAGAACTCAGGTAAAAGATATCGCGTATAACTGATGTGAAGCACCGCCGAAACACAATACTCCATCCCTTCGATCTGTAACCTACCTAAGTGTTTTATTTGATAATTTTATAAAAATACGCGCAATAAAATACAGTGAAATGCAAAAAGAAACTTTCAGTGACTTTAGCTGCTTTTTATAATTATTGTGATGAGTCACAAAATGCAAACTTATATTTTTATTACTAGCATTGCCCGCGGCTCCGCCCGCGATAAGATGGCCAAAAACCAAATTCTTAGGTTTTACATATTAGTTTACATTGCAGTTTTTGTATTTTTTCTCAGAATTGAGATATTTTCCCGCGGTAAAAAGTATCCTATATGTTGACCCGGATAACCACCTATCACCAGACCAAATTTCATCAAAATCCCTCCAGGGGTTTTTCTGTGATGCGGTAACAGACAGACATTCAAAAATTCTAAAAACTATAGATTCGGCCTCTGTATCGAAAATAATATTTATTTCAATAAGATTTTTAAAAAAAATAATTATTGTACAGATTGGGCTCAGTTACAATTTTATTATATGTACAGATTAAAACTATTTTTTTTATATTTTATTACTAGTATTTTCCTTTAAAAAGAATATTTTTTATTTAATATTTTTAAATCAGAACATATCTAGCTGTTTGAGATCTATTTTTTAACCTTTATCAATTAAATTGATACATTAAATAAAACATCATGAATTGATATTTATTTGATTAGGTTATTTTTACCCATTAAGACCCACGTTGCAGGGCATTTGCCAGAAAAAAGAAAATTACAACATAAGATTAGGTATCAATTTGGACGGAAATTACGACATGCTAATTAGTTGGTAGCAAAACTTAACCCTAATAACGCTGGATATTATAATTACGATTATCATAATCGCACACATATAGCAAAAATGGAATGATTTTTACTAGGAATCATATAACGCTTAAGCTATCAAAATCGTTATTTTATTTTTTACAATTTATCTATTTCCTTTTATTGTTGTTTCCTTTATTTATTCATTTTAAACTAAGTGACTCGCTTACTCGCTATACTCGCTTCGCTCTGGTTCGTCCCTAAATGGTACGTTTCAGCGGTTAGTGTGGATGGATAGAATATGTATTATATTACTGCTCCGCTTCCTTGGGTAGTAGCATGATAATTGATAACTTATAGCCTATAAACGAAAGTAGGTATGTAATGCAATAATGTTTTTTTAAATGGGATTAATAGTTTCTGACATTAGCGCGTTGAAACAAACAAAAAAACAATCTCTGCATCTTTATAATATTAGTACACATTAGTATTATACTACAGGACTATCTATAAGTATACAATTCATATAAACGATGTGAAAATTTCACACAATGACAAAACCATAGATTGCAAAGCGCAACTTACAAAACAATGACCGACATCCGACCTTATGCAATGCATATATGTATAGTGACATAGATCAACCAAATGTGTTAATCGCTTCACGCTAATTCAATTACATACAAAATATTTTTTAAATGTATTAATTTAGTGTATTTACGCGAATAAAGAAATTTTTTACTGCTTACTCTTTGCAACAAATATCAAATGGGAGCCTCTTCATCTTCAACCACCAGGAAGTTAACCCTGTTTTCTAATTACAGAGCATAATACCGCACTTTGGCGCACAATGCCGAAGTGTGCTAATCCTTACTAACAATAATTGTAAATAAAATTTTGATCAATGCCACCTTGAAGAAAAAACACTTTATATTTTGTGCTACATACTGAGTTGGTATCTTTGCGCGCATCACGCCAAAGCAGTACTTTTCAAAATGTTCGATTGTGCGGAGCGTTGCTGCTTGCATAAAACAGGGGTTTTATGATCTATATTTGCAAAAAATCGGGCGTTTGGCAAAAAATAAGAATGCTCAGTATAACAGCTATTAGAAGAAGAAGAATTAATTCAACGTAATTGCCCCCGTCGCCGTCACCCACCTGCCGCGCCCCGCGCCCGCCCTAGCTACCACGCGCCCCCGGCAGGCCCCTCTTTCCGCCCGCCGCTAACTAATTAGATAAGTTTGCAACTCCGCTGTACTTCTGGTGCCCCGCTTCACCGGTAAGCATCAATCTTTTTAATTAAACATTTTTGACGCTGCAACGCGATTAGCCATCGAACTCGTTTATATGTTAATGTTCAAAAATATATACGATATTTAAATAATAAATTTATAGTCTTAAAATCCTAATCTTCATAATATTGATGGTCTATAAATAACCTTAACCTTATTTCCTTCGATCAACAAGTATTGTTGATTGAAGCTTATAAATAAAAACCACGACCATGCTTTATTAGGCAAATCGTCAAATATACGAGTACTTTTCATAGAGTAAGCAGATGGGCGAAAGATTTTACTTTACTTCAGATCTTTTAACGCTAATTTGGACACAATGTACAAACTACATTGTTGAAAATCGTAGGAATGTTCATGTTTTTATAAAGTCGTTTTTATATTTTAATCATTATAGAAAACGTGTAACAAATATTGGTATTCTTTAAAGCAAAATCTTTAAAATTCATCATAAATTTTCGTAAGAATGACTATAGTTTCTTAGTAAATGTATGGTTCTTACTGAATTGACGAGTTGAGTTGTACCATTCGAGGTTAAAAATAAGACGCATTACTGGCCAGCACTTGCTTGATAGTACCTAAAGATAGTATAGTTAATTTTAGTAAACAACTAGCGAACTGCCTCCGCTTCGCTCGGGTGCATCCTCGGGTGTCCTTTTGACATACATTTTATTGTTTTATTTATTACAATGCGCGGCGGCAATGTAGCTCTTTATTATGGTAAGGATTATTAGAATTGGAAAGAATAAATAAAATATATCTATATTCTATACATATAGTAAAATTGTAACTGAGTGGAATCTGTACATTAAATATTTATTGGAAAATCTTATTGAAATTGTCATTATTATCGATATAGAGGCAGAATTATAGTTTTTAGAATGTTTATCTGTCTCTTTATCTGTCTTTTTGTCTGTCTGGAAAGGCATCACGAGAAAATCAGTGGAGAGATTTTGAAGAAATTTGGTATGATAGTAGCATAGCTGATTTTCCGAGTCAACATATACTTTTTACTGCGGGACAATGTGTCATCTCTGAGAAATCTATACTAACCGTTAAAATGTAATACCTCTTTATAATATAATTATATAATATAGTAGGACCTACCTATGAATAGAAACGTTACAAAAAAATCTTAGAAATAGTTCCAAAACTTCCATGGTAATATTTAAAGAATATTTATTGTAATAATATTTAAACAAAAAAATATATTTTAATTTTAAACTTTTTTTGCTCTAAATGTTTCCAAACTTTAAGTAACTCGCCATAAAATATATGCCTCGTGTTGACACACAAAAACGGCTAACCATTTGTTTTTATAGTTGTAAGCTTGTTTATTATTAACATTGTGATTTGTGGTACGAGAACATACAAACATTTAAAATAACACATAAAATGTGCCTTTATATCTTACAAGCGATTCACCCTCGCTTCGCTCGGGTTCGTTCCTAGGGTGGTTCCCCATACAAACTTTCATCCCCATTTTCACCCCGTTAAGGGATAATTTCCGGAATAAAAAGTATCCTATGACCTTCTCAGGGTCTCAAACTATCTTTTTACCAAATTTCATCTTAGATATCAGTTTAGTAGATCCAGAGATTAGCCCCTACAACCTCACACACTCACAAACTTTGCCTCTTTATAATATTATATAGATGTGGAATTATACATTTTGTCCACAAAGTATATGATTAAAAACAATATATATTAGACAGGACTAAAAAGCATTGTGTTATTAACGACCAACTA
The DNA here is from genome assembly GCA_921882275.1 of Brenthis ino. Taxonomy (NCBI): domain Eukaryota; kingdom Metazoa; phylum Arthropoda; class Insecta; order Lepidoptera; family Nymphalidae; genus Brenthis; species Brenthis ino. The sequence continues at coordinate 19,929,773 of OV170222.1, forward strand.
TGGGCCCTTCAAATAGATTTCTAGTCACAAAGTCGCAGTCGTCGTCCTCTGGAAGATGTCAAGGTACCGGAAACGACAAATCATGTGTTGAATAAGTTAAAAGAAACATTCATGCATTCGCGTTTATATTAGTTATTATTTTAGACATGAACTTAAAAAAAAAATATGCATTATTTTTTTGATATAACGCTACTTGGCAATTGATATGATTTTATATTATATTATGAACTTTACTTATCAAGTTTTGCAGGAAGAGAACTTTGTCACTCAATCAATGCATTGAAGTAATAATTATTTTTCATATAATTATTATATACGTCCGGCGTGTCAGTACAGTTGGTTTGTTATGAAAATATCTAAAAACAATTTTCAAAGCTCGTTTAGATAATCAAAAACCAAATTCTTACGTTTTACAGATTAGTATACGCTTACATTGCAGTTTTTGCATTTTTTCTCAGAAATGAGATATTTTCCCGCGGTAAAAAGTTTCCTATATGTTGACCCGGATAACCAGATACCATCATACTAAATTTCATCAAAATCCCTCCAGTGGATTTTCCGTGATGCGGTAACAGACAGACAGAGAAAAATTCTAATAAGTATAGATTCGGCCTCTGTATCGATAATAATGTTAATTTCAATAAGATGATCCAAAAAATATTTAATGTACAGATTCGGCTTAGTGACAATTTTATCATATGTACAGATATATAATTTTAAGACTTGTACATAAGATAATTACTAGCGATTCATCCTCGCTTCACTCATGTTCGTCCCTAGGTATGTTTTGACGCTTAGTATGGTACAGGTATATATTATGTCAATTTTTTCAATGGGGTGAAGACAAAACCAACAAAACAAAGATCATAAAAGTCGGTCGGTAAAACATATGCTCTATAGCCATGCACCTATGTGAACCTAGTTAGAAAAATGTATATGCTCGTAATATTTTTTTTATTATAATTCTAAGCTTTTATATAAGTACAAGTGCTATAGATGCATAATATGTAATGTCGTAGAGATTACTTAAGGGCGTTCTCAGTGCACTCGTGCTCGATGTAAACAAAGAAACATTTGTCGCATTATTATTATCGTTTATCACACGTGTGACGTACGAACGTGCGAAACTTAGTGTCATGGACGAATTGTGGTTGATTCGTTCATGCTTAGTGTAATAATAGTTTTGATCTGTAAGCTATGGCTGGATACTTCATCTATTTATAATAAGTTGCGTGCCACGTAGCATTGAACAAATTAATTTTGGTGATTTTTTTTGTGTGTTGACATGGGTTTCTAGATGGTTTAGATACACAACTAGACCCCGTAGGTAGCACTGCAGTTGGGTTTTTGTGAAGACCATATACGGGCAGGACAACGTCTGTGGGGAATTCGCTAGTGGTATATTAAAAAGCGCGCTATTTACAACCCTTTTCCTCAATTCTTTTATGTAGGATGAAAAGTAGCCTATATACGTCCTTATATTACTAACTAGCGACTCACCCTCGCTCCGCTCGGGTTCGTCACTGCTTACGTTTTAATGTTTAGTGTAGATTTCTCAGATATGAGATATTTTCTCGCAGTAAAAAGTATCCTATATTTTGACCCGGATAACCAGCAATCATCATACCAAATTTCATCAAAATCCCTCCAGTAGTTTTTCCGTGATGCGGTAACAGACAGACAGACAAAAATTCTAAAAACTGTAGATTCGGCGTCTATATCGATAATAATGTCTATTTCAATAAGATTTTTCAAAAAATATTTAATGTACAGATTCGGCTTAGTTACAATTTTATTATATGTATAGAATATAGATTATGTCTATATTGGCAGTTACCTATATGTATGTACTTTTTATACAGGACCGCGTTACAATTTCGCTTTCGAATTTACGATAGGTATATACGTATCTTATATCTAATTATTTAATTTTTATTTAGTTTTTACCACGTTCTTTGTGATTATAAAAAAGATATCATTATCCAATTCTGATTATCTCTATAAGTAATAACTTATAATTTTGTATTTTTTCCAGATTATTGAAATAATCAGCAATAAATACCTCTATCAAAATGAGTGTTTGTTATCTTTGATTGAATATATTTGTTTTATTGTTGACTGATAAGGTTCAGGACTTTATAAAAAAGAAAAAAAAATGTAAAAAAATATTTTGTAGTCAAGCAATATATTATGATTATGTTTGACATTACGTAATAGGTACTATAGATAAATAATATTAAAGACAAACAATATTAGTCTATTCTCAATTTGACCACAGACTTTAACAATAAACAAAACAGTATATATGCGTGTGTGTGTCAAATACATGGTAGTGTGTGTAATGTTTTTTTTATTGCTTTAATGTATTTTTATGCATAATTAAAAAAAAATAGCATTCTGGACTCCTCTATATAAACTATAAGTGTGGGAAATTTCATACTCCGTCGTCCGCGCAGTTTTCGTAAAAAGGGGTACAAAGTTTTTGCTTTACGTATTGATATACTATAGATTAATTTTTAAACAATGTTTTGAATTAAATTTTATTTTTATTTATTTAATTTAAATTTTGTCTATTAAACAATAATAGTCAATAACAAACAATATTCTGCCCTCTGAAGTTTCATTGACGTCAAAAATTATCCTCTTCTTTAATGATTAGTGATTATAGATAGGACATTTGTACTTATCATAATCGTAATCGAAAGTAATTATGCCACCTTTATGATAGGAAGGATTTTCTTTAATTATTTAAGACCACCTCACCACCCTCCAGGTAAATTTCTAACATATTAATTAAATTTCTAAGAAATTAATTGTTAACTGTAACGCGGTCGTTGAGGGATTAAGTATAAACATCATATACCTATTTAAAAATTGGTCGGTTAAGAAGCACCTTATAAGTTTATAAAACACTAGCATTGACCGCGGCTCCGCCCGCAATCAGATGACTAATGGTTTTACATACTAGTATACTCTTACATTCTTCTTCTTGCAGTTTTTGTATTTTTTCTCAGAAATGAGATATTTTCCGGCGGTAAAAAGTATCCTATATGTTGACCCGGATATCCAGCTATCATCGTACCAAATTTCATTAAAATCTGTCCTGTGGTTTTCTCGTGATGCGGTAACAGACAGACAGACAGACAAAAATTCTAAAAACTATAGATTCGGACTCTGTATCGATAATAATGTCTATTTCAATTAGATTTTCCAAAAAATATTTAATGTACAGTTTCGACTTAGTTACAATTTTATTATATGTATAGATAATAAATGAAGTTAATAAGTGGTAAAAGTTTCTTTAGGCAACAGTAACTAGTTAATTATTAACTTTCTATACTATAGAAGCTTCTCTTTTGTCAAAAAACTTTGTTATAAATCTGTCTCTACCTTGACTCTACTGTAAAGCATATAGAACGTCGATAATCACAACAAAAATAAACGGGAAAAAAAGTGTTAAAATACTTCTAATTATAATATTAAATATTCGTGAGTGTAGCGAAAAAAGTTACAGTCAAAAACTACCTACTTAATTTCATTTTTTTATTAAAGGCGTTTATACAAAAAATAATTTGTCAATATGATGTGGTACAAGTGTGATTATTATTGTTAAAACTAGCGACTCCCCCTCGCTTCGCTTGGGTTCGTCCCTAGCTTGCTTCCCCATACAAACTTTCATCCCCATTTTCACCCCCTTAAGAGATGATTTCCGGGATAAAAACTATTTCTCTCACTCACTTTTCATATCATGAGAATAAAAAAAACTTATTTTAATTAAAAAAAAATGTTTTTCTTTCTATTCTTTTCTGAACACAAAAATTTTCTATACAAAACTTCCTGACAATAACAAACAAAAAAAAGAATTATACAATTTGGTGCAGTCGATCCGAAGTTATAGTATGTAGCGAAGTTATATATTATGTACATTTCGGTGAGTCATTTTTCAGTCAGTCAGTCACCTTCAACTTTGATTATTGTCGTTAATCGTGATCGATTTTAAAAAGTAATAACAAAGGAATTTATTCCATGTGTTTGTTATTCTTCTTTCACGTAATATTTATCTTTGTTTATCATCGATCAAAAAAGTACTTACTAGATACATAATCAGCGACAAAAAATCTCCTCACCGAATGAGCGCTCATTTGAACATTCGAGCGCACTTTTAATTTTTTTTTTTTGTGAAAACAACTTTAAGTATTGCATTCAAAGTGCAATTTACATTGTTGTTTATTTATTCCAACTAGAACAATTACCTAAACACAATTGGTGACAATTTTAAGAGAACTTTTGCATGGGATTGTGTGTCTAGTACTTTTTTGATCTATGTTGCTAATATATAATGTTGCTTAGTACATATTAATCGTAACTTTATCTGTATTAAGCTACGTAATTCTAAAGTATAATTGATCGTACACATACTACTAGTTTGGAATGCGATAAGATCGAAATGGTACAAAAGCAAATCATTTTATAGATAATTCTAAATAATATGAACAATTCCATTTAAAATAATATATTTAAGGCAATTAAAGTTTATAATAATGCTCTTTAACTTTCATATCTAATAAGGCACTTGCGACCCGCTTTATCTTTGCTCTTGTTAAAGCAACATGTCATAATATGTGTGACATATACATAAACAGGCTTAAAATGAATAGGCTATAAAATATGAAAGAATTTTTCAAATAGGACCAGGAGGTCCAGAGATAAGCGTATTCGAACAAATAAACTCTTTAGCCAGTTAAGGAAACTCTAGTGCATTACTTGATATAGTGCGCATATACCATATTTTTATACTGAGCTTTCCTAACCGTTCGTAAACACGTAATTTAAGTGATTGTAATCTATACTAATATTATAAAGAGGTAGTTTGTGATCTTGTGAGTTTGTGAGTTTGTGAGTTTGTGACGTTGTAGGGGGTAATCTCTGGATCTACTGAACCGATTTTCAAAATTCTTTTACCAATAGAAAGCCACGTTCTTTCTGAGTGTCATAGGCTATATATTAACCCGAAAAATGAAAAGGCTTTTTCGTGGTAGTCGGATTTGCAAAGTAAGTCGGAGAAAAAACGGTTGAACGAAAACGTTTCTTACGAACGCTGCCTTAACGATGAGAGATATATGATTATGTTCTAGAGAAAAGTTGTAGAGCTTAATAATGCCTACAAAAAAGTCAGCGACAGCATATGTCTAACTTTTATATTTAAGTCACAAAAAGTAGTTTTTTATATTAAAAAGATAATTTAAATCGGTAGGCCATGTTTATTGGTCATATTATCAACAATTATGAATTCTTATCAAAATAAGTAAATTTATCGTCTAAAATGTTTAAAATAAAAGACTTTTCCCTTTTACTGCATATAATTTGGACAAATGGTTAAAGAGATAATACAACATATTCGTATGTATGGACGAACCCGAGCGAGCTGTTTATCTGTTTTTCTCTTTGTACGGGCTAATCTCCGGATCTATTGGACCTATTTAAATGAAACTTTGCATGGTGGTACCTTATATCCCCGGACAACATCTTAGATACTTTTCATCCCGGAAAATTAAAGAGTTCCCGTGGGATAGTTAAAAAACTATGACAACTTATACAGCTTAGTACACAAAAACTACTGATTGGATTTTAATGAAACTTTACAATAATATAGTTCATACATGACAAAAACAAATCAGCTACTTTTCATCTCGGAAAATTAAATAGTTTCCGTGGGATAGTCAAAAAACTATAGTAACTTATACAGCTTAGTACGCAAAATAACTGATTGGATTTTGATGAAACTTTACAATAATATAGTTCATACATCAGAACAACAAATAGGTAACTTTTTATCCCGGAAAATTGCACTTTTCCCGTGGGATAGATGTTTTTGTTTATTTGTAACGTATTATGTACACAACATAGACCCCAAAACAATAGTTATTAAAAAATTTCCTAATTGTCTGTTTGCCTGTATGTCTGTTTGTCTGTTTTTGTGTGTGCGTTTTACGCGAAAAGTAATGTACTAATTTCAACGAAATTTGGTCAAGTGATAACTTATTACTCGAGTCAACATTTAGGGTACTTTTTGTATGTATGTATGTTGTATTCAGCCCTTTTTAACACATGCACGGGCCTCCCTTCAGTACGAGGTGAATCAGGCCATAGTCCACCACGCTGCCCAAGTGCGGGTTGGTGGACTTCACATGTCTTTCGAAAACTTGCTAGGTCATGTCAGACATGCAGGTTTTCCTTCACCGTTACGACAAGTGGTAACTGTGTTAGAAATGATTCGCATATGAAAATATCACTCGGTTTCCCAAGTGAGCCCGTTACCACTGGGATACCACTGCCTAGATACCTTTTACTTAAAGAAAATCTTTCTTTCCCACGGGAAAATACAATAACTGGTTTTATCGAGTCCTCCCTAGAAACCTTCCTCTGACTAAGCCTTAAGACATACATCAAGACAATATACTAAAAAATTGTAGGTCTTGAAAAGTCCTACAGAAAAGTTCTGAATTGTATATGTCTATCTCCTAAGTTACACTCGCAATATTTATTTTTATCTATACCTATAATAAAACTTAGTCAAATCGATGTGAGCGTTTCACACAAAAAGTACTCAATCGATTTTAACTAAATTTTGTATAGTGATAAAACTTAGTACTCGGGTCAACATTTAGGATACCTTTTCCGGCAGGCGAATTATTCATTCCCACGGGAAAACACAATAACTGGTTCTATCGAATCGTCCTTAGAAATTTATATGGCTAACGTTGGCTCAACCTTAAGAGATAGATCAAAACATTGTGCAAGAAAATTGTAAGTCTTAAAAAGGTCTATAGAAAAGTTCTACATAATATATGTCTATCTCCTAAGGTACACTCGCTATAACTATTTTCATTATTGTATATTACTGTTTTATTATACGTTATTTATTCTATCTATACATATAATAAAACTGTAGAGGTTAGAAAAAAATGCCTAAAAACCGAGTCAGTTCTCTTCTTACATCCCGAGAGAAGAGAAATAGAACAAATCCAGTTTTTTTCATTTTTTTGTTTGTCTGTCTGTCTGTCTGTCTGTTTGTACGGGCTAATCTCCGAAACTATTGAACCGATTTAAATGAAATTTTATATGGTAGTGTTTTATATCCCTGGTCAACATCTAAGATAATTTTCATTCCAGAAAATTAAAGAGTTCCCGTGTGATAGTTATAAAACTGTAGTAACTTATACAGCTTAGTACACAACAACTTACGCACCTAATTTAGTAAAATTTGGCATGCTGATATCTTATATTGCCGGTCAAACAACAGGTTACTTTTCATCCCGGAAAAATGAACGGTTCCCGTGGGATAGATCTGTTTGTGCTTTTCTAGAGGTGAACCCGAGCGAAGCGAGGGTGAGCCGCTAGTATAATATAATTTTGAAGCTTTGGTAAGGGCCAATAATATTAAGAAGTTAATTGTCATTGACGAATTACCAAACACTTTATGACAAAGTTCTACTTTTAGCAAAATAAATGTTTCATAGTTTTTCCTAACGATTACTTTACATTGAAAAAACCTAACCTAACCTAAGCTATAGCGGGATAAACTTGGCCAAATGGCTCCTTCTCTAGATCTCGGGACTCCCCGAAACGTGCGTGCGTTCACCTTGTCGTGATGGGGGGGGGGCTCAGTAGTGCCCGGCAACCCAACCGGGCGCGAAGCCAAGAAACGCACAGCGAGGTGGCCCACTTCGGTGGGCGGTGGGAGGCGGCCCTCTTCGGAGGGTGGTGTACCATGCGGGTTGCTCCTGGTACTTCTCTAATAGCAGAGTGGAGCAACCCCGTTGTTGTTGTGGTCTGCTTCGGCAGACCTGCCGTCGGGGCGTCGTAGTTGAATGCGTAAGCGATCCTGCGACGCCCCATTAAGACGGGGAAAGGGTTTGTTGGGTTTTAGTGGGTAATACTGGCTTCGCCGGTGAGTCCCACACCTCGCGCGTAAATGCATTTCCCAACGTTAAAAAAAAAAGATCTTAGGACTTACGTAGTTTTGAATATAAATATAAAAATATTTATAGCTGAGGGGTCAGATTTTTTTTATGGGATCTACTGCATCAAATCGAATGAGGCCAAAGGGAATTTGTATAGGGAAAAAAGTATTATAATATGTATTTTTTTGAGATTTTTCACAGTTTCACTCACCAAATAAACAACGTAAGTAAGTTCCAAGATCTAGAGGAGGGGCCATTTGGCCATGCTTATCCCGCTATACCCTTTGTTAGAGATTCTAAAGAAGTTATTTCTTTAGAATCAAAGTAAAGTATTGATTCGACAATGCAAATAACTACTTGTAGTAGTATCGAACAGTACTGTACGATACTGTACTAGCATACATAAATATTAAATTATGACAGAAAGAGTCATTTTTACACAGCTTATTAAACTTAGAAATATCATATGGAAATGGCTACTACATATACGACTGAGAAATCAAAATTATAGAAGTAAATTTTGAAATGTGAAGTTCATTTTGCAAAGGCGACATTTGCGCCTATGAATCTCATTCTTAGAGTTTTCATTTAAATTAACTTTTTACCTTTTCATTTAAATGTATCTTTTTAAATTATTTTATAACGCTTTCCAAATCCTCACTAGGTTTTCACCGTCGCTTCGCTCGGGTTCAGCCCTACTCCCTAGTTACGTTTTAACGTTTAGTATAGATTTCTCAGATCCTCGTATGAGATATTTTCCCGCAGTAAAAAGTATCCTTTATATTGGACCCGGATAGCCAAAAGTGATACCAAACTTTATCAAAATCTGTTCAGTGGTTTTCTTGTGATGCGGTCACAGGCAGACAGACAAAAAAATCCTTAAAATTTCAGATTGTACCGATAATAATGTCTATTTCAATAAGATTTTCCAAAAAATATTTAATGTACAGATTCTGCTTAGTTACAAATTTTATTATACGTGTGGATATAGATAACTTTAAGGATCTAATCTAACGATAAATTATTCATAGCGAAAGATTCGAATCCTCTACGCAAACCTATGTCTAACCAATAAATAAAACCATAAGAATAGCCGGATAAATAAAAACTATCATTCCTTCGGTGGCCAGATCGTTAGTCACTTCGAATGTACAAAATATATAATTGTACTGGATATCGATATCTACGACCGTTGCCGCTTGCAAGGTGTTATATTCATAATATTAATTTTCAATAAAAACAAGATAAAATTACGAATCGACATTGAAATCTGCAAAATAAAATTTATAATATCAATCGGTTCGTCTCTAGTTACGTGTTAACGTTTAGTATAGATTTCCCAGAGATGAGATATTTTTTCGCAGTAAAAATTGTCCTATATGTTGAACCAGGTACCCCGCTATCATCATACAAAATTTCAACAAAATCTATCCAGTGGTTTTCTCGTCTCGTTCCCAGACAGACAGACAAAAATTCTGAAAACTAAATTCGGCCTCTGTATCGATAAAAATGAATATTTCAATAAGATTTTCCGAAAAATATTTGACATACAGAACTTAATTATGTAGGTATATGTATAGAGGCATATTACAAGACTTCCGCGATACCATTCAGACAAAGAGAGACAATAGCATTCCCAAGGAGGGTTGACGTCAGGCTGGTGGCCGGTCGTAAATCCTATCAGCAGTACAGAAAATTTACTGCGCCGACCCCAAGTGATTGGGATTTTTTTATATTATTTAATATATGTATATTGCATATTTTTACATCTTACAGAGAAATGTTTTCACCATTGTCTATCCATTATCCGTGTTTTCGTAATATCCCTAGAGTTTATGCGAAATTTCGAACTATCGAATCATCCTACGACATACAAGAGTTGCTTTTTTAATATATAAGATAAAATGTCATTAAAACTATGTATATCTAAGTAGAATTATATAGTTGAGATATTAAAGAAATAATATTTAACATATTTAGCCTAGAGTAGAGTCATTAACATTAGATATCATTTGCCTACTTCGCACTATTATATGGCAAAGTTTATCTAAGTTTTGTTGACGCAAACTAAATTGCTGTTGAAGGATACGAAGGTTTATCTCCTTAGGTCTCTCTGACGTCGCACGACCTCTGCGGACTAGTTGCTGTGACCGATATTAAGAGATATTTGCAAAATAAAATTTAAAATCTCTTAAGGTTTTATTTAAAATAACATCCGTCTCATATAATGTATTTACGTTTATTAAATCAGAAATCAGGTAGTACGACAGGCAGAACCAAAATCCATACTAATATTATAAATGTAAAAGTGTGTTTGTTTGTTTGTCTTAGTTTCATGTCGTAACATATTTTTTACCGCGGGAGATTATCTCAATCACACGGGAAATAACGTTACAATACAAACCAAATTCATGATTAGAATTACTTAAAACTTGGTATTAATGATCTTCAATACAATTAAATAAATATGTGTTTTAGCATTTTTCGAAATTCATCCGTTAAGGGGGTAAAATAGGGAATAAAAGTATCTATGAAAAATACCCTGTTAGTTTTTTTTTGGTAGTTTTAGCGCGAGTGAAGCTCTACTAGTATGATATAGGTATAGAGGGAATATCTAAAAAGTTCAATAACCTTATTAATATACGTTGGTAAACAAAATGTTAAAATGTTAATAAAAAACTATAAGAAAATTATGAACTGTCATAATTGTATTCTGTTTCAACGACAATATGATGGAGATAAAGTTCTTTATTTTTTTTTCGATCTTCTTGTTAAGTAGTTAATGATCTTCGCATGTCCGGATGCTGTAATGATATCCTTGCCTTTGGCGCTTTGACTTTGCACGGTTGATGACTGTAAATACGCACTCGTCTTTTTAGTCACCGACGAGCTTGCCACTGAATAAATTGCGCATATTTACTCAAACATCACTACGCTTTTTGTCTTACATTAATAAATTTTTTATACCTAGTATACACGAACAGTGGGAAAAATTATATTCATAAAGGAATTTGAAGCCTCCAATTAAGTAATCAACATCATCTTGTTGCCTGATTTTATCTTTTCATTGTGTATAAAAAATAAAAATACATTATTTGGTACTTATAAATATTTATAAGTCGGTTTTTATCTATACATATAATAAATACATAATATTTCTCATGACGTCGTTGAATCACTGTTATTTATCTCAATATTACATAAAAGATATATTTAGTATTTACTAGTATTGATTTCCTATCTATAGAGTACTTGCTTCTATATGTGGCGAAGTTCTCTCCAACCAATGTATATATTTTTTATTTAATTTTTAGTATAAGGTATTCTTTGACTAAATCAGGTCATTTTTCATCGACGGCACTTAACATAACTACTGCGTGCGAATACCATTCGTATTATTTCCGTCCGTATTATTTAGTATTATAAATGTGAAAGTTTGTGGGTATGTATGGATGTTTGTTACTCTTTCACGCCAAAGCGAAAAAACCCTTGTGATATAACCACGTTTTGAAAACTCTAGGTACAACGTGTGGGCTGTAGATAGTAGGCACGGAAATGATTGCTTTTAATTCATTTTCATTTGATTAAATTACAAATATTTTTCAACATTGATTTCACCTGCTACTTTTCATAGGCAATGATTTTTAATTTCGATGGCCTGGTGTCACACTTTATAATATTTGCAATTGAAATGAAGTATGAAAGCTTGCCCGTTGGTAATTGGTATAATGACGCATCAACAACATATATTTTTCTCTTTCTAACTCGCCCACATGCCTATTTCATGCCTACTCGCTCGCTCTCTAATTAGCAATGACGACGATTTAATTCTACGATGAAATCCGAACACGATCTGAGATTTCATCAAGTGTGATTTTTAGCAATCAATGAGAACTTAAGTAGCGACGTATGAAAACGCATTTTATGTGAATTTTCACTTGCTACTCATGAAATGTTCCATGCCTAGTAGATAGAGCATGGGTGAAGCGAGGGCGGGTAGGTAGGTACCTACTTTAATCTCAAAATGAAACTCTACCATAAATATTGTTTATAATAGCTGAATGTTGGAATAAATAATATATTCTTCTGTCTAAAATTTTAATCTTCTTATGTCTTTTTAAGGATTAAATTTAAATAATTTTACTTTTTATCAAAATATTTTCAGCACCTTTTAAGCTGTCATACTTTTTATGTATGTGCCTTTTAAATTAAATATATTGTGCTTCGTTCGAACTATGTACTTTGAATGTCGAAGAACTCTATATCTTCATTTTTGTACCCGAGATTCCCTGAATGGATGCTCGAATTTAGAAGATATGAATAGATTATCTAAATACTTATAACATGAACACGTGCTGTCACATTGACGTTACAGCGATCGATACAAGATCGTGGTAGATAAGTGGCGAGGAATACACAAAGTATTTATTTATTCTAATCAGAGTCAAAAAATATTTATTTCAAATAAAATAAACTTTATTCAGTTAGACTTATTACAAGTAACAACAATAATATTGACTCGTATCTCTCCCACTCTACAATTTAGGTTATATATAATTATATGTACATAAAAAATAGATATTTTAATAAAGTAGTTCTTTCTACTGATATGTTAATGTTATAATGTTAATTTATTGGTATGGTATGTATATATGTATTAATTGATACCTATACGTCCTACCATTGATAGCACTCGCTTGGAAAACGGAGCCAACGCTACTGCGCTACCAAAGATTTTGCATGTCTTGAGATTTTTATATAAGAAAGTAATTTTTAATATGATTACCGGAGTGGTAATCATATCATACTAATATATTAAAGCAAAAGGATGTGAAATTCACCAAACCTGAGTTTGACGAGTGCGCTATAGGTGTATCTTCCCCGCGGCGAAGAAGCAGGCCCAGTAGTGTGATTTTAAGAGCTTTATATTATTATTTAATGACTAATATATTTCCAAATTTTGTTTTAACACTTTCACCTGAGTTTAAGAGGCAGCATATATAAACGAATTACATAAATATCTTGGGACATTAGCACACAGCACCATCTAGTTCCATGGTAAGCTACGAGGCTTGTGTTATAGATACCAGATAGTTGATACACTACACATAACAAATAACTTATATACATACATATTATAAATATAAATATGACTAAAACATTCGTGCTCATTACACAAATGGATACCCCCAGCGGGATTCGAACCCGCACACCAAGTAGGTTTACTATAAACTGAGCAAACGTGTCGTCAAAAGTCAAGTAAGGCAGTGGTACATAATATTTTATTAGTCGATATGTTTGATGAATATCACTTTTTGTAAAAAATCGAAAATATTTAATAATAAATTTTTTTTTGTATCTAATTGATCATCATTTTTAGGTACAAAGATTTAAGTAACCTGCATTCCTATAATTTACGTTTATATGAATGCAAATAAATTGCTATGTAGAGAATCTATACGCTGGAAGAGAACCCTCAAGTTGCGTGACAGACCATTCGAGTGCTATCAATTACGAGTGTTAAGCAATTGTCGGTCGGTCTGTCACAATTGTCATTTACTGCCGCTTGCTTCATGAAAGAGAATGATATGTTACAAAAATATTTTTTTAAATTCGTTTAATTTCTCTTTATTCTCACGAAGTTTTATTTTTTTTTCTCATTTCTTATTATGTATATGTATAATTAATTAAATTCTAATTAATAAACAAGTAGTAATAAAAAATAATAAATAATAACATCTGAATAATGTTTAAATATACTTTAAAGTTTAAAACAATAGATGTACACATATGGCTGTTTGTTACAAATATATATAACAACTAGCATTCCCCGCGTTTAAGTCCAAGTTTAAGTTTTAAAATTATTTTACATTTAATTTAATATACACTAGCATTGCCCGCGGCTCTGCCTAGGTTCAGATGACCAAAAATTTGGTTTATTGTTCTTAGGTTTTACATATTAGTATACTCTTACATTGCAGTTTTTGTATTTTTTCTCAAAAATGAGACATTTTCCCGCGGTAAAAAGTATCCTATATTTTGACCCAGATAACCAACTACCATCATACCAAATTTCATCAAAATCCCTCCAGTGGTTTTTCCGTGATGCTGTAACAGACAGACAGACAGCAAAAATTCTAAAAACTATATATTCGGCCTCTGTATCGATAATAATGTCTATTTCAATTAGATTTTCCAAAAAATATTTAATGTACAGATTCGGCTTATTTACAATTTTATTATATGTATAGATTAGATTACAATAGTGGCGGATTTACATATTTCCCAAGAATAAGTGATTAATTTTTTGCTGCATATATTAACCCGAAAAGGTAGTTTTATTTAAAATCCAACAAATTGGTCGAAATTATACAAGATATAGTTTTTGGGTATTTTTCTGAGTTAAATAAAGCTTGTGTACCTGGGATCACTTATAAGCAATCAGGGAGGCTGTGACAAAGAAATTCGGAGACGTACGCAGATGGCCAAGGCAGCTATGAGTAAGTTAACCAGAATCTGGCAAAACAGGAAAGTGTCGAATACCACCAAGACCAGACTCGTGCGAGCTTTGGTGTTCTCCATATTTCTGTACGGTTCCGAATCATGGTCAATCCGTGCAGCTGACCGAAAGAAGATCGAGACTTTTGAAATGTGGTGTTACAGAAGAATGTTGCGTATACCGTGGACAGCAAAAAGAACCAACAGGTCTATTCTCGACCAACTGAAGATTACTGCCAGACTATCCACTATATGCTACCAACGAGTCCTAAGTTACTTTGGTCACATCGCCCGGAGACAACCAGACAATCTGGATAAACTGGTTGTAGTAGGGAAGATTGAGGGCAAAAGATCACGCGGTCGAGCACCTACCCGCTGGTCCGACCAGATTTCAAATATAACGGGACTCAATATTCCGACTGCCCTGAGACAAGCCGAGGATAGAGTGGTGTGGAGAAAGATAGTCAACAAATCGGTGCAAACATTCCAGGACAAGCACGACCTTCAGCAATGAAGTACACGACGAAGAAGAAGAAGAAATAAAGCTCAAATGTTTCAAATTGTAAGTTTTTAAAGAAAAATTCTGTCTTGCTGCCTTAGGGTCAAGCCTAGTCAGCTTGCTGGTATATCCGCTACTTAAAAACATTAAATGGCTTACTTAATTAGAAGATATACGAGTATATATTATTAGATCTCAATAATTACAATACATTGTAGTAGCGCGATATTATGAATTGGTATCATAATTATAGCTTATAAAAAATGATAAAAATAAAGATACAATTTTACTACCGGCCTGAATTACTCGGATGCGTGCTAAACGTGAGTTGTATGTGAAGCCCTGCAAATTTTGTTTTTGTTCTGTTGTTGGCCTTGTTAATTGCAGACCTAAATATTCTCAAGTATCTTTGTGAGTCAGAAAACCTTTGTACATTGAATTGTTTCCATTATATTTTAAAAAAGAAATATTACAAAGACAAAAAGTGAATTATTTTGCGTGAAAAGCGACATGAGTAATCATAAGCACTATTTTTTTTTCTTTTTTTCTACCTGCATAAATATTTTATGGTTATATGAAGGCTCACCGGTGAGAAATGCCAAACCATTAATGCCCAACGGAACTCCTCAGTCTTCCTAATTTAATATATTATGTATATACATACATACGTATCTAACAATAAATGTTTTTATAATTTACTAGCTTTGCCCGCGGCTCCGCCCGCATTCAGATTACCCAAAACGAAATTCTTAGGTTTTACATATGAGTATACTCTTACATTACAGTTTTTGTATTTTTTCTCAGAGATAAGATATTTTCCCGCTGTAAAAAGTATCCTATATGTTGACCCGGGTAAAAAGCTATAATCATACTAAATTTTATCAAAATCCCTCCAGTGGTTTTTCCGTGATGCGGTAACAGACAGACAGACATACAGACATACAGACAAAAATTCTTAAAACTATAGATTCGGCCTCTGTATCGCTAATCATGTCTATTTAGATAAGATTTTCCAAAAAAAATATTCAATGTACAGATTCGGCTTTGTTACAATTTTATTATATTTATAGATTTAATTTAATAGTCAGTTTTTACTAAGTCATACAGCATTAGAAACGTATTATGATATTATATATTAATTTGCATAAGTAATAAGAATGACTTCATAATATACAATGCTACGTTGCGATGAATATTAATAAATATATCTGACCCTTGGGCTCCATCATTGGCGCTTCTCATTCTGCGAACAAGACCTTGAATTAATATCGAATTATGAATAAGTACGTTATCACACTATATATGTATGTATAGTATAGGAGGTGTACTTTGTGGTACACGAAATATGTATATTTTGAAAGTTATCAATAGCTGAATGTTTTTTTTTAACTTTATCTTGCTTTGCTTATTTATACCTGTCTTTCAGACTATCTACGATTCAATCCATCAGTCAAGCAATTGGACACGCCTTTAGCAACATCGATGTCATTTACGATATTCTTGTAATTCCATAGTGTTGGTCTGTTGATGACAAAAAATGATCAGAGGTTAACAACACGATGACTTGAATATTAATTATAGATTAATCCGTATTTTATTTTATCTATATACTAATATTATAAATGTGAAAGTTTGTGAGTATGGATGTTTGTTACTCTTTTATGTCAGAGCGGCTGAACGGATCTGGATGAATTTCGTGCAGAGATAGATTATAGTCTGGAATAACACATAGGCTATTTTTTATCCTTTTTTTTTTGTTTTTTTTTTTTTTAACGTTGGGAAATGCATTCACGCACGAGGTGTGCGACTCACCGGCAAAGCCAGTACTACCCACTAAAACCCAACAAAGCCTTCCCCCGTCTTAATGGGGCGTTGCAGGATCGCTTACGCATTCAACTACGACGCCCCGACGGTAGGTCTGCCAAAGCAGACCACAACAACCACGGGGTTGCTCCAAGGTCCACTCTGCCATCAGAGAAGTACCAGGAGCAACCCGCATGGTACACCGCCCTCCGAAGAGGGCCACCTCCCACCGCCCACCGAAGTGGGCCACCTCCCTGTGCGTTTCTTGGTTTCGCGCCCGGTTGGGTTGCCGGGCACTACTGAGCCCCCCCACCACGACAAGGTGAACGCACGTTGGGGGGAGGCTATTTTTTATCCTGGAAAAATGTACTGTTCCTGTGGGATAGGTTTGTTTCCGTTTTCCGAGTTATTAAATAGTTTAATTTTTAGCTTAATCAATTATATAGTGATAATAAATTAAGTACTTGCTGGTACAGAGCCCTCGATGAGCAAATCATACTCGAACTAAACGTTAGGTACTAACGACTCACCCTCGATTTGCACATTTGCGTCTCTAGGTATTTTTTGTATTTATAATATTGTATACCGGCAGCGCCACCTTTTGGCAAGTTTTAATACTAACATTAGTATCATACGTGTTACTCAAGTTCATTGTCTATTCATATTGTAAATTTCATCCAAATCCTTTCAGCCGTAATAGAGTGAAAGGAGTAACAAACATACACATACAGAGAAACACAAAGTTTCGCATTGATAATGGCGTCGTGATTATTTAAAGCTAAAAACTTTATCCGGAAAGCAAGCAAAAAAACATTAACTATTTAAAATTACACCAAACAAAATTATTGAATAACAGGAAAGCCGACTGACGAAACGCGAAACATTGCATCCGAATTGTGCCAACTGCGCCAAGAGACTACAAACAATTTCTTTTTGTTAGCGGCCACATCGATACGCATGTGGCTTGTAAGAAAAACCGGCAACACTATATTGATGTCGTGTGATCGTATCGTATAGGTTCAGTAATACTTAAAACGTGCGCGTGGGCAGCCGTCACCTGCTCTACAAAAATTATCAATTGACGTCGCGTAGTTACATAAAATTATTTATTGCTACCGTTTTTTCTATCTAATTTAGAGTAAAGTGCATTTCTAACACATTCCTTGTGTAGTGTAAAAAAATCAATTAACACATGGTCTGATAACAAAAGGTAACCCCAAAATCAACGATACGCAAAATGGAAACAATATAAAAGAAAATTCTAAAGGAATCCGTTCAATAATTGTTACTATGAGTAATACGCTACAATGCTGTCGATTTCCCTTTCCATTCACGCGATGCACCGGAATTATAATTTGATTCATCAAGAAAAATATGACGTCTGATACTATGCCACAGTTCGCGAAAATTTCATCACATAGGTGTATTACGTTGTGAGATTTTTGTATAACATTTCATCCACGTATATCCACGACGGTTAGTCACGGTCCAAATATTTTTATTTGTAATTTATGAAGTCTATGAATTCTTATAGTCTGTTCAGTTAACTGTTCGGCTTTGGCTCAATGAACCATAACTTGGAATGCAAATAGCTCAATAAAGATATTTTTTTCTATTATAATTCTTCAGAAGACTTTTGCTCAAACAGCTATAATTCTTTTTTAGAAAAACTTAATGTTTCTTAGGAAATCCTCATACATTGATAAACTATTACGTCAAGTCTTAAGTCTATCAAATGGTCTGTCGCGTGTAACTATATTTGTAATGAGTAACTGTGTCATTGTTTACAAATTATATTTATTAAAAATCGTGTCACGTTGCTCTACCAAAATTAATTTACGTAACTAACTACATTTAATCAGTTCATAGCGAAAGTAGATTTTTGTTAAGAACCATTTACTATATTATAAAATTATCCGTTTCAGTCATCAGAAACTTAGAATTTGATGCTCGAAACAAATACAATATAAATTTAGCTTATTTATTTTTGTCACTGTTATTCTAATAGTCTTGGGAAATAAATGTCAAGTCGTGACATTTTAGTCAGGAATCTATTTTTATTATTATTATTATTACTTAATAGCAGATACACTAATAAATTCCAACGTATATTTTTATCAAAAAAAAATATATCTAAAGTTACCATAATATTAAAATGATAAGTTTTCTAGATTTTTCAGGCCATTTCATAGTTTGCACGAGTATAATCGATGGCAGTTAACATTTGGCTGCGAAATATTTCATTCATTTGCTAATGGAATTGATCATAAAACCACCATATTGAATTTTTTCCTTCTTCTTCTAAACTCTCGGCGCACGGAACTGATATAAATAGGAAAACGGGCTACGTTTTACTTTACGGTTAACTAGGAGTATGATTAAACAAATAACACATCGTTTTGCCAAATTAGCCGCGTTTGTTTTCCGTTTTCTCACCGTGTTAAGTTTTATTTTTTCCAGTCTATACTACTAATATACATAAAATGTATGTATATATATATAGAGTTAGAGTTTGTTTGTTTGAACTCACTATTCTCTCTCTCTCACACACACATTACAATTATTTGGAGAGGAGCAACATGACAATTTAGGGCACCATATTGCTAATATTGTTTGAGTGTCGTCTATCTATACATACTAGTTCTAAGTGTGCCGTACTGACTTTGAAATAAAATAAAGATGGCAGTGAAATACCATCCTTTGCTTTCATAGAAAAATGTTAGAATCTACTATTTTATTTATTATTTTTTTGCTATGGTCAAATAAGTCTACCCGAAAAATCTATCAACATAAGTTATTTATTTTTTCACGATCATAAAAAAATATTTGTACATTTAATGAAAATTAACGACTTTATTATCTTTACCTAAATAGGAATAATTATTAATTACTGTATAAAATTTGCAAATTTCAAAACTATCTCATCTTTCAGTTATTTTGGGACTAAAGTGGGTTAGTACCTGCCGATTGTAGGTTATGTAATTTTTACGTACGCGACCGTCAAATCGTAGGAAAAGTACCAGAATATTTTTTAAATTTAAAAAGAACGTTTAAGATTGTTGTAGATTTTTACTAGACCTACAACTTATGTAGAAAACATTTTTCGATAGAACATAAGCCGCACAATAAGCCGAAAATTAAAAAAAAAAACATTTTTCAACGCTTTGCGTCCCCCCATTTCTCGGGGGTAGCTGGGCAGAGGGGGCATTTTACAAATTTCTATTCCTTATATACCTGCTAACAATTTAAAATCATTAAATTTCAGGTTTTCAATATATTTTTTTCTCTTAAAAATAAACCGATTCCGATTGGTCTATATTAGGTTGTTTTAATATTTACACCGTATAAATTAGTAATAGAAAACAGCACGGCTCTAAAAATAATCGAGGTTCAAATAAAAAGATACTCGGTAGAGATAAGTGTAGTGTAGCTTTATTTCTATTATAATACTAGCGATTCACCCTTGCTTCGCTCGGATTCGTCTCTAGGTGATTCCTTAAATTAATATAACTTTTTTATTTATGAACCGATTGCAATAAAACAAATATTAAATGTTAAGTAAAGCTTACACAATACATTAGTGAAAACCACACCCAAATCGGTGAAGCTGTTTCTGAGATTAGCGCGCACAAACGCACAGACAAACAGACAAAAACTATAAAAATCATTGTTGTGGGTTCTATTACGATAATAAAGACCACGAGTAATAGTTTTTCTCAAATATCTTCCATGTACAGAAAGCGATCAGTTACACTTTTATTATATTAAGTAGTAACTCACCCTCATTTTGCTCGGGTTCGTCCCTAGATGATTCTTTAAATTGACATAACTTTTTTATTTATGAACCGATCGAAGTAAAACAGACACTAAATGTTAAGTGAAGCTTACTATAATATATTGGTAAAAACTGCACCCAAATCGGTTAAGCCGTTTCTGAAATTCACAAACGCACAGACAAACAGACAATATTCTAAAAATCGTGGTTTGTCTATTGCGTTAATAAAGACCCCCAATAATAATACTTTCTTTTTATTTAAAACTCAAAATAATATATTTTTTTCAAATATCTTCCATGTGCAGACACAAGACAGCGATTTTATCATATTTATATATAGATTTTTCTTTTACCTTTTAAACTGGCCATTATTTATATTTTATTTTTAACGTCACCAGATATGAAATTTCAATAATAGTCCCTCAACGACCGCGGACACGCCGGCGTTACAGTTAACAATGGATTTCTTAGTTAATTTCTTAGAAATTTACCTGTAGATGGAAGCCAAAATTCTAAATCAAATCAATATTCTACGTAAGTTATTAATAGAACTTTGTAAATCATGGTGCTACCGTAGCTTCTGGGTTAGTAAATTTTATATCAATTCATTTGTTAATCATAGTCTATATTGTAAATATTTAGCAAGAATGAAAAAAAAAATTCATATTGTCCCAGACAATAGTATATAATCGGCGCGATGCGATGAACGGTGAGCGTTAGACTACAGAGATAAAATACATTAAAAAAAAAAACAAAACATTCATCATCTTGTAGATGCAAAAAAATCATTGTATTAAAGTATACTCGTACTATGTTGAAAATATTTTACATTCAAATTCAAAATATTTTATTCAGCATTAAATTATTACAATTTTTTACTGAACGTCATGGTCTACTACCAGTACCAAATAGTATGTGCTGTAAATGATATCAGATTTAATTAAAATAAAGTTTTACGTTGCGATTGTTAATCTTAACAATACACATACATACATATATTGTATACATTACATACATATCAGTGGCGAAGCGTCCATACAAGACGTCTTACCTTAAAATTATTTTGCTATAATTTTACATACATTTAATTTTTAAATGTATAAATGTTGTTTTGGCTATATATGTGTACATATATATAGATGGTCAAAATATATATATATATATATATATATATATATATAATGTTATTTATCTTATTTGAAAAATAAAGACTTAACTGCGTTTCTGTAATAATAAAACATTTATTTCACTATTAGAATTTAAATACAAAAAACATTTTAAAAATTACACTTACAATAAAATATTAACTCACCTGTAATAATAAAAGAAACAACATTTAAAGCCTCTATTTCAATCTAAATAAAAATAAACTAATAAATAAAGTCTTCGCGGAAAATTTTATAATTACTTATTTTATTAAATGTCAAAGTTAAAAAACTAAAAAAAAGTAAATTTGGAATCAAAATTGAAATGTATCTATATGGCTTTATTTCCTTCTGCATTAATACGTATATAAAAATTGTATATTTTTGGAACGGCTTACCTCTGCTAAAATTACACCCTTCGCCACTGATACATTTTCAATAGATTGTGAAAAGTAGACCAAAAGGTTCATTTGCGTACAATGACTAAGTGCGGTCGACGTGATGTTATTGTGTAAAACTATCTTGTTACTGAAATTGAAGCACAGTGGTTTGGGATAGCGGTAGGTGTTAGTATCTTACTTTTTACTGGTAGTATGTACATATTATAAATCTAAATCTCCCGCCGCGTTGAATTTGTGTTTGTTCCGCCCAATCTCAGAAATTACTGCACGGATATTCATACATTTAATAAAAAGTCTTTAGGCATACTACTGTTTACCTAATTTATAAAAATATTGCGAAAATCAACTACCGGTATGATGATGAAAATAGTTATTTCTGATAAGTTTCGTAATGAAATAAATGCTAAAGGTATCTAGAGATACAATTTAGCATGTTGATAGCTGATTATTCAGGTCAACATATAGGATACTTTTTACTGCGGGAAAATATCTCATCTCTGAGCTAATTGTTAACGTTAAAATATAAATAGTTATAAGCCAGCGTCAGCCATTTTAAATTAATTGTTTTTCGTAATTTTTTCTGATGTTTTAATAGTTATTCTGCTATTCGGGGTAGAGACAAATCTAACGAATCAAAACCATGAAAATCGCTCCAGCAGTTCTCGAGTTATAAGTGTTGTAACAAACCCGACTTTGTTTTATACTTATAGGTATATAGATATCCAAAAAATTATCACAAAGAAAAAGTTATAAAAATAACCGTCTGGACTAGACAGACATTTATCACGTTTATTTTTGTTTAACGTCAATTATAAAATCATTTATGATGATAATGTGTAGAGTCCCACGTGATCTCTGACATACTTGATTATTTTATTTCGTGTTTATATGCTCTAAATATTTTAGAGAACTTCTTTTGTATTCATTTCAATTTAATATACGTAGATGTTATTACGCATTAAATGATAATAATTTCCAGCGTAGTTGCTCTACATTTTTCAAACTATTACAACGTACAATAAGTCATAATCTCTCTCGCATAATAAACGTCTCAAATTCAATGTATAGTTACAGTTTATTTCGATTATGATAATGTAATCAGTGGTAGCCCAGTGGTAACGCGCTCGCTTGGGAAACCGAGTGAAGCTAGTTCAAATCCGGGGTCTCGCAACTCTGATATTTTCATGTGCTAATCATTTCCAACATGATTACCACTTGTCTTAACGGTGAAGGAAAACATCGTGAGGAAACCTGCATGTCTTAGAGAACTTAGCAAGTTTTCGAAAGACATGTGAAGTCCGGCAACCCGCACTTGGCCAGCGTGGTGGACTATGGCCTGATCCCCCTCGTATTGAAGGGAGGCCCGTGCCCAGCAGTGGGACGTTAAAAAGGGCTGCATACAATGTTATCTATGACAGTGTTTAAATCTTATGTAAAAGGAGATATAAAACTTGTTTGTTAACAAGTAATATAAAAATTTTGAAGCAACGAATATAATATGTAGAATTCTGTTTTTTGATATCCTCCTGGCCTATTTCGGCCACGACAGCCAATCTCACTGAGACTAGCCAACTGCACAGAAGATACTATAGACTCATAGAGCACAAGTGTTCACTCTATTCCTTTCACTCTCAAATTCCGATGGGATGATAATTCGACACTACCAGTGAGAGATATTAGGCGTACCGTGCAAGACCGTCGCGACACGTGCTCTCTGAGGCACAGGGGTGAAACATCGTCTTCTAACTTCTTCTTCTTCAAAAACTTCCCAACTCCAGGCTGTTGCTAAGACATTCTTAACAGGAAGACTTAATAACTAAACTTGCCCGATACGGGACTTGAACCCAGAACCTCCAGATGCCTGCAGTTAAATTATTTTTGTGGGTATATATCAGCTAACTTTTGCCCAATATGAAACTGAAAAGTTACTGGTGTTTTATGATTGGGATATGTAATTTTAATCGAAGTTCTAAAAATCATTAAAATTATTTATTGTTACATCGTGTACCTATTACGTACGACTTCATTTACTGAATTATATTATTATTTATTAGTAATAAATAATAATATAATTCAGTAAATACAACTCTTATTATACCTATATTTATATGTTTGAATGTAGGGTTCTATATGCCTCACACTTTTAAAAATTAGCCATTTTTGAGTTTTGACTGAAAGACAAAAATAACCTAAAACATTTTTAAATATGCCACCATTTCTTTTTTAATTTTTAATATATAAATTATCTCTATATATTTTCTAACCACATCATTTAATATCCTCAGTAAAATACTTATATTTGAATAACACCTATTCGTGTACATATGTATAATGTACATATATGAATTCTAGCAGAAACTGCGGCTACGCCCTACACGTTCAATCTACAAAAAAATCTCTTTGGCTTTATGTTATACAGCGACTCATTCGTCGCTATGTGTTTATATAATACTTGCTTCCCAATACAAATTTTTATCCCCATTTCCACCCCCTTAAGAGATGATTTCCGGGATAAAAAGTATCTTATGTCCTTCCCATTGTCTCAAACCATCTTCTTACCAGATTTCATCTAAATCGGTTCAGTACATCCAGAGATTACCCCCTACAACGTCACAAACTCACAAACTTTACTTCGTTATGATATTAGTATAGATTAATACAGATTGTTCGTACAAAAATACTAAAATTGCGATTAAAAAATGGGAGGTGAGAGTAGGAGGGTGAAAAATACTTTACGACCTATTCTCATACCTACCAAATGTACAAAAAAACCATTAAAATCGGTCAAGCCATTTCGGAGTAGTGCTACCACAAACACCGTGACACGAGATTTTTATGTAGGTATTAGATATATCAAATTTTATTTTTTTGTAATTTGATCTGTAGCGTTTCTGTATTATTTCTTTTACGGCACTAAAATTAAATTTCATATTTTCTGTCTTACGTTGTATTTCTAACATAAAAATGCTTTATTATTTTACAAGGTAATTAATGTCAGTGGTGCGAAGGTAAGTAACATCGCATCATAAATCACACTCAAAAAATAGTTTATTTATTTACGAGTAAGAGTCTACATCACTTCATTTTAATTTGGAAATGTTCTTTAGATAGGTACTCGATTTTAATAAACATACATACAAATATCATGTACCCACTTAAAATTATGTTGACCCAAACAACTTTCACAACGTAATTTAATGATGAGAATTATTTACATATTACATAAATATTATTGTATACATGTAATTCGTAAAGGTTACTGTATGTTTTATAGACCTTTTCACGGTCAATATCGATAAACCCGAGATTGAAGTATATTTTAGTCGTCTTTGTAAACTTCCCATATCCACTGGTCGATCACGCAATGTCCTGAACTCTGGCCCGTATCATGTTTTAATAATTAATATTGACGTGATTGTAATTATGCCTACTATCACGTTATCTCGTTCGACTTTACACTTCACCGTGTAGGTTAATTGTCATATGCCTGTGTTAAAACATTACTTGATTTCATATCTTTCGATTACGAAAGATATAGGTAATATTAGATTGTAATCTAATATTAATAAATATAACCAAATTTAATATATTATGTATTGTATATTTTTAAATTATACAATATTTGATATTTATATTGTTATTACTTATTAGTGATCAAAAAATTGTTTTATGCAGAAAACTAAAGACGAGAGAGAACGAGATACTAATATCCCACGGGAACTTAATCTACTGATATAAGGAGGATATTAAATTAACACTGTTCTCTATGTAAAAGCTCGCGTCGATAAGTGGCTTCATTGCTGCGTAATTCATAAAAACAAACAAAATTCAAATGGCATTTTTATTGAGAATGAGGATAAATATTTGTCTTTGTCTTTTAATATGCAATTTCAATATTTTGTTTTATAAGTATAATAAAGAATATACTAAATATTATGACTGTGTATATTCGTTATTCGGTATGAACTTTGATCACCATTGGTACAACTGTGCCTTTGTTGCCGATGAGTTACTGCGCCTCCCTTCACGTGAACTCAGTGCAACGGTTTATCGCATTTCATTTAGGTCGTATATTATTGTTTTCAACGATAGCATGAGTTAGAGCTTGTTTTATCAAGCCAGCGTCCAGGCTTCCATAGAGTCAAGTATTAAATTGCTACTTGATAGTGTATTGGCCAGTTCAGTCGACAGCCGACTCTCATACAATAGAGTCGTGCGCGTTCGTATTAATATATCGCAATCTTGTTATTCGGTGCATGGAAAACGAAATCGACAGAATTAATTCATAATTTTATTTTAGGGACCAAAGTAAAATTGATGTTTGTGCCTCGATTCTGTGACTTTATACCAACCTTGTTATAAATAACTATTCAAAATAGATAGTTTAAGTGTCTTTAACTGGACTTGTGATGAAAAGCCTAAAATGGATACGATGATAAATATGTGGACGGTGGTGGAGCAGGTGCGAGTGGCCAGCAGTGCCGCCGAATTGGCCATCTTCACTGCCATACTTTACTGGTTCTTCACCTCTAGGTACGTTTTAATATGTCTTTATTAATATTTTTTTATATACATAAATATTTGACATTTTAAATAAAAACCATTTTTTCTCTTTGTTTTGATTTGAGTGACTATCTCTAACATGACTATGAGTATTGTAAAGCATTTGAAATGTAGGAAATTTAAAATCAAAATAAATCCCCCCGAAAAAGTCCAAAAAAGAAATAGTTTTATTTAATAGATTTTTGTTTTTTTTTTAGATTTTAGACTTTTATTACATTGACTAGTAACATACTATAAAATCAAATTTTGAAAGTCGACTTTAATCTAATCTGATTTTTGTATCGATATGAAACATTGTATGTATATACATATTATAAGTATGTTTAATCCGGATGTCAATACAATAATTTGATACCATCGAGCTGATTTAATAATTAAATCAGGAGATGGATACTGGAACTCGTCAATAACTATAGCAAAGCCTTACGGTTTGGACTCATGTGATCTGATTTGACAAATCCCATATATACAAATATTATAATCGCTCAAAAACCTTTTTTTTTAGTTTTTGTAAATTATAATTATTATATCTTCCCCATTTTACTCTGCCTTTGCTATTGTATACGTATAGTGTAAACTTGATGCTCAATTAATAAGCTACTTGTATGCGTGGTATATCAAGGTAATATGTATTGAATAAAGCGGAATTTAAGGAAGTTTTTTAGGGAAAAAGTGTAAAAGTTACTAGGAAAATTATGAAATTCAGAAGAAACTTAAAATGCTTTTTCTACATAATTTTTGTATGGCCCAGAGATAAATTTTATTGAAATTGGGATAGGACAACATCCCATATGTACTTTGTATTGGCATCTATAGTTCCATACTAATATTACCTATAAATGTGAAAGTGTGTTTGTTTGTCCTTCTTTCACGTCTAAACGGAGTGATGATGGGCTGGAGAGTGACATAAGCTCTACTTATTACCGCGGAAGATTATCTAATTCTCACGGGAAAACACGTTATAATACAATTCAAAAAAACATTTATGAAAAAAACATTTATTAAAAGATTGTACGAAACTACATTTTAAGAGATTTTTTGTAGTTTTAGCGCGAGCCAAGCCGCGGGTTCTGCTAGTAATATTATAAATGTGAAAGTGTGTTTGTTTGTCCTGCTTTTACGTCGAAACGGAGTTACGGACAGACGGGATTTTTTGTGCGGAGATAGTTGGGGGGCTAGAGAGTAACAAATGCAACTTTTTACCGCGAAAAATTATCTCATTCCCACGGGAAAACACGTTATTATACAACAACAAAAAAATATTTATGATCAGAATTACTTGAAACTTGATATTAATTCTCTTCAATACAATTAAATAAATACGTGTTTGAACATTTTTTGAAATTAATATCATAAGGGGGTAAAATAGAGGATGAAAGTTTGTATGAAACCTACCTTTTTAGAGTTTTTTTGTAGTTTTAGCGCGAGCGAAGCGCAGGTTAGTTAGTAAACTATAAATATAAAAGAAGTTTTTTCGTGAGCGATAGGTAAAATGTGATTCTCTGGTAAATTATTTATTATATTAATATTGAATACGAATAACGTGAAGTGGGTATTTGTCATGAATTTATTTATTAAGCTAACACAGAGTAAGTGTTCCTTTAATTGTGAATTCTAGACGTAAAATAAATAACGAGCTATTGTTAGAACTTGGCAAATATTTAATTTACATATTTATTTTGCTAGAAGTAAATGGTACATACAATAAAAATGTTTTTCAATTTCCATGAAACATGTGATAACTAAAAAGATACGCATTTTAAATTAATAATTTCATCCTTACAGGTGGGTTTTATTCTTAAAATTATATAATAAACTAGCATTGGCCGCGGCTCCGCCCGCGTTCAGATGACCAAAAACCGAATTCTTAGGTTTTACATATTAGTATACTCTTACATTGCAGTTATTGTATTTTTTCTCAGAAATGACACATTTTCCCGCGGTAAAAAGTATCTTATATGTTGGCCCGGATAACCAGTTATCACCATACCAAATTTCATCAAAATCCCTCCAGTGGTTTTTATGTGATGAGGTAACAGACAGACAGACAAAAATTCTAAAAACTATAGATCGGCCTCTGTATCGATAATAATGTTTATTACAATAAGATTTTCCAAAAATTATTTAATGTACAGATTCGGCTTAGTTAGAATTTTATTATGTGTATAGATGACAGAATATACATGGAAATATTTTTTCTATCTATCTACCTATATCTACGAGTACCCCACAGTTTTTTCAAGGAATCAAGCTTTATCTCTAACGTCTGTAAAAACTAAAAAAAACGTGTGTGTGTACTTATGTACGCACGTAAGAAGTTATACTTCTTTAGCGTAACAGAACAAAAATAGCTAAAGGTTCCCCGTATAGATCTCGTATGTCACAACTCTCTGTTTGTAAAAGGAATGCAGCTAACTTCATCATGTCGCTTTTTGGCTCTCTGTTTGCGCGCGCATTGTAAAAATTTTACTCTCATATTTTTTCCAAAGGTGCCAAAAGAAGTATAACTTCAAAAAATCTATAAAATAGAATTCATCTATGGGATCTTTATTTTCGGTTCGAAAACATTTAGATTTCTCTAATTATATTTTAATTATGTAAAAATATTCAAAGCCTGCAGATTCTGTTAAGTAAATGCTTTTTTTTTATTAGACTTCAGTACTTAACCTTGAGTATACTTTATAAGTACGTACCTACCTACCTACAGAAACACATGTTATTATGACCTTAAAATAAATGTCTATTTTATTTAAAAAAAGCAAGGATCATCTTCAATACGAGTACATTAATTACATAATAAATTACATTTACTTTGTCATCTGATCTCTATTATCTCGTAATAAAAAAAAATGACAAAATGTAAATTGAAAAAACTATAGAAAATATATTAATTTGAACATTTATTCTATATTTTTATATGCTAAACATATATTAGAGAAAACAAAAAGTGCGCCACGTTTTTTTTACGTAAGCTCAAATACACCTAACGCAGAATTTAAAAATTAAAATTTTCGATTGCTTTTGAATGTTGTTTTATGATACATTATAGAGTATTATTATATATAAAATTATAGAGTCAATTAAAATTTTATCACTTTTCGCTTATATAAATATTTCGACTTGCGTGTGCAAGAATTCTATTGATATTAAATTTGTTTTCCTCAATAACTTTTACAAAATTAATATTCCTTAATCGTAACCAAGATACAAAAATAATTGAAATAATTTATGCTATTCAATTCAATCTAGAGCTGTGAGTGGACTTCTAAGTTAGTTTTTAATATGTATAATATGTTTTATTAGGTAATTTGATTGTTACAGTCGTGTGGCTGATATGTTAGAAGTGGTGGGTGAGAGGGTTGGCGGGTGGTGTGGCGGCAATCGCGACTCCACCTCCCTACGACAAGCAGTGCGCGCGCGTCGTAGACAAAATGCCGAAGTATATAACAAGCTGGATGCCGAACTAACGGTAAGATAAAAGTATTTTTGATAATTACTTAAGTTTGTATAAGAAAAAAAAATCAGATTTTGTCATAGAAAATTTTTAAGACTAATGCATAACAAGTATATAGTGCTTAGCTTTATATATGTATTTATTTGTTCTTTTTATGTTTATTTTATCAGCCTTCTCTAAGGACTGGATCCTA
This sequence comes from Brenthis ino, assembly GCA_921882275.1. Classification (NCBI taxonomy): domain Eukaryota; kingdom Metazoa; phylum Arthropoda; class Insecta; order Lepidoptera; family Nymphalidae; genus Brenthis; species Brenthis ino. Next base: position 19,960,068 of record OV170222.1, read on the forward strand.
TATCTTCGTTTAAAAGGGTAATAAGGTAGTTGAATTTTTTGTAGAGTATGTGTTAAGTAATACAAAAAGAAGACCATTAAAGAAACTTATTCTACGATTTTTTATTATCTACACTTTAATATTGTAAATGCGAAAGTAACTCTGTCTGTCTGTTACGTTATCACACCTAAACCGCTGAATTTTGATGAATTTTGGTATACAGTTAGACGGGGCCTTGGAAAGGACATAGGCAACTTTTTGTTGCGAAAATAAAACTTGAAGGGGTGAAATGAAAGTATGAAAGGCTTTAGTCTTACAGAGCGATATTTTATAATGAGAATCAAGAGAAGCGATTATGGGAATATTATTTAAAATACACCCAGGGGCGCTTACGTATGCCAGTAGTATTGATAAACATAAATACGTAAGAGTGTTCTGATTAAAGCATATTATTTCTTTCAAATCAAGCTGCAAATTATATTGTTATTAGACAAAATACGTAACATTCAACACATTCGCCAATCAAAAACACAAAGGTACGCATGCAGAACGATAACGATACGGTGTCGCAAGTATTATTGCACCGCTTACAAAACTCGTGCTACCTTATATAACATCGCTCACGTTTCCTAGCTGATGTACCATCTTTTCATTTTAAATTAATATATTTATGTACCAACTAGCGACTCACTAAAACCAAAAGTAAATACTTTAAAAAATAAAGAATTATATATGCCTTACGTGAGAAATGATTGATTTTCCATACAAATTTCCACCCCACTTTTCAGTTTTCACCCCCTTAAGGGATGATTTCCGGGGTAAAAACTATCCTATGTCTTTCCCAGGGGCTCAAACTATCTACCATACCAAATTTCATCTAAATCAGTTCAGCAGATTAAGCGTGAAAAGGTAACAGACAAACAGAGTTACTTTCGCATTTATAATATTAGTATGGACAAGTTGTCTTAAACATTTCTTATACTATACGAACCACAATTTTTAATACTCTCTTTATATTTCTCTATGTGCACATAGTTATTAAAACATTTTCAATTATGTATTATTTTTTGATATGGTTTTTACAAGGACTAGATTTTTACATATAGTATTAGTTGGCTCATTATATCTATTTGTTATCAACAGATTTCTTATCCGAATTTTTACTATAGATATGACTAAAATATCTTACTAAGAACAAATAGTACTAATCGATATTTTAAATGTGATAAATCAAATTTCGTAAAAAATAATCATTGTCTATGAGTAAGACTGAGTGTATGTGTGTTTGTTACTTTTTCTCACAGAGCCACGAGCAATAACTAGTAATATTTATGTATAAATAATATCTTTGGACTAATGACAACCTTATATTTCTCTATATACCTTTACTAGCGCCTTACTGTTGCTTCGCTCAAGTGCTTCCTTTGTTGCCTAACAAGTAACAGTACGTCGCCTTAGTGCTTATTCGTTCAAACTTTAATTAAAGACATATTTTCGAGCTAATTAAAGTAAAATGTGTATTTAATACCAATAGAATTGACATTTAAAAGTCAATAATTCTGTATTAAAAACTATTTGGTAAATTGGACGTTCGGACAAATAAGCACTAAGACGCGGAGAGTAGCCTATGTGTTACAGCATTACCGTCGTCGGTCGTATCTGTACCTATACTTAATTTCATCTCAAACCATCAAAGCGTTACAGTGAAAATTAGCTTCAAACATACAAACACATGCACACATACAAACATTCGCATTTATAATAGTAGTCCGAATAAAATAAATCAAATTTGCTCAGTAATTCTTAAAATTTAAAGTTTTAAACCCTATTACCTGCTTGTTACTTATCATCCACTTATCCAACAGAATAGAGCGTCGTCCTTATACCGTCTGAAAGAGAGCCCTCAAGTGCCGGCGCCACAGCCGGAGACTCGACCGCCAGCTGGCCTGGCGTGTTCACGGTGTGCACCTCTGTCAAGGGTAAGTTTACTGTTCATTTATGTGTTTAGTCCTTTTTACCATCCCACTGCTGGGCACGGACCTCCCTTCAATACGAAGTGGTTATAGACTACCACGCGATCCAAGTACGGTTTGATACTTGGCAGTTTCACATAACAATACATTTCGCTTCTATTATAAATTATAATTCATTATACTAAAAGAAATTGCTAATAATTCATTGTAACGAGGAGACAATGAGACTTTGTCAAAAAAGTTTTCTAAAGGAAATAACAAAGCGCATTGCACTGAACTCAAAAAAATAGTTGTTTTTCTTATGAAAATGGATAATTCGTTTGTGAACTTAACTAAGATTTAACTACTATATTATCTTGTCCGTGTGAAATTCTTACAAAATATATAATGAAAACGCATCTTTCAAGCAACGATTAACATGTGGATTTTTTTAATATTTCTGTCATATATGTATGTACATATACGTATATACCATATAATATAATACCCTCGTAGATGTGTTGCTAATGACAGTAAATCTTACGAAGACTAGCCATCTACGCCGGAGATATTATAGGATAATAGTAGACACTAGACAGGTGTGTGCGTAAAACAGCGGGACATTAATTTCATTTCGCTCTCATACACCGGTGTGGTCCACAACTGTATATGCTAGCCACTAGAAAAGCAAGGCAATTTATATGAGTCGAGCCACATGCTTATTACGTTACAGGATAAAAAAGTGGGAAGAATGTTAATGATATCTCTTCTTGTGACAATATAATATCGCAAACAAATCAGGACACATACATAACTCCATACAATGCAATGCCATTCAGAAGTGTTATAATAGTCATAACTGACCATAGTCCTATTAATATTATAAATGCGAAAGTTTGTGAGGACGTATCATGGATGTCTGGATATATAGATTTACTAGCATTGCCCGCGGCTCTGCCCGCGTTCAAATGACCAAAAACCAAATTCTTAGGTTTTACATGTTAGTATACTCTTATATTGCAGTTTTTGTATTTTTTCTCAGAAATGAGACATTTTCCCGCGGTAAAAAGTATCCTATATGTTGACCCGGATAACCCGCTATCACCATACCTAATTTCATCAAAATCCCTCCAGTGGTTTTTCTGTGATGCGGTAACAGACAGACAGACAAAAATTCTAAAAACTATAGATTCGGCCTCTGTATCGATAATAATATTTATTTCAATAAGATTTTCCAAAAAATATTTAATGTACAGATTCGGCTTAGTTACATTTTTATTATATGTATAGATGGATGTTACTCTTTCACGCAAAAGCTACTGAATGGATTTTAATGAACCTTTACTATGATATTGCTCATATATCAGAATAACACGTAGACTACTTTTTGTTCCGAAAAAATGTACGGTTCCTGTAGGATAGATTTGTTTTTGTATCTCTAGAGGCGAACCCGAGCGAAATGAGGGTGAACCACTAGTATAATTTTATTATAATATTTGTATAAACAACTTATATACATATATTATAAAAATAAGAGATACATAAATTATATCCCAAAAGATTAGCGAAACTGTATTCTAAGTTAACGATTAAATAATAAGCTTAGAATTGTATGTTGAAATGATTCGTTTTTGTAATTAAATTCAAACTAAGCCCAATTTGATGTTGTTATCTTAAATTGTGTGAGGCGATTTTTGATAAATGTTGCTACTTAATTATAGTAATTTATTTCTTATGGGTTTATTTAATTTTGTTTATTAAAATCATCAGAATGATCATGATGATGATGAACCTAATCTGCATTAATGAACATATGTATTCAGCCCTTTTTAACGTTTCTGTTCGCGGGCCTCCGTTCAATACGAAGGGCATCAAGCTATAGTCCACGCTGACCAAGTGCGAGTTGGTGGACTTCACATGTCTTTCGAAAACTTGCTAGGTTCTCTTAGACAAGTAAGATAAGTGGAATTGATTCCCATATGAAAATGAGATGCGAGACCGAAAGTAGGGATTTGAACTCGCTTCACTCCCGTTTCCCAAGCGAGCACTTTACCACTAGACTACCAGTGACTTCATAATTTACAATTTTTACTCACACTATTATAAAAAGAAACAAGTCAAAACGCAGAAAGATATTTTTTTAATATTTGCGTGTAAAAAAGATACTTGCAGACTTCTGAATATTATCCTTAATAATATACATTACATTATTATGTAAGTACATTTACAATATTAAATTTGAGTATCTACCGGTTTCGGTTCTTCTAGTCTTACAGTCATATTTTTTATATAAAAACGGCAACGAAGGGTGACCTTACATCTCTTACAAAATAATGTTAATACCTATGTAAATATAATTTACAACTAAGCATGATGATTTATTGCACATATGACTAAACAGTGTTTTATCATTTTTCTCAATGCGTCTTAGGTAGTATGGTCTAATCATGTAGGTATTTTATTTCCATCAAAATATTGAATACCAAATTTTCGTGGATTGTCATCTTCTAATTAAGTCAATTTACTAGAATTTTTCTCCCTTATACAAAGTACTTTTTTTACATGATTTATAAATTCTATCTTATCTTATACCTTTAAACGAGCAATTCTTGTATATTTATTTATATATACCAGCGATTTCGGAAATTGCTCTAAAGATTTCGCTGAAATTCTTATGTCTAGGAAAACGCGTGTTTTCGAGTTTTCATGTGGTTTTCTTTCGTATTGCTCCACGCAAAATATGGTCGCTAATTTCGCACGCTCGGGCATAAGCATCGTTATTCGAGTTTTTAGTCCTAAGTTATATAGTTTATCATCTAAAAATACGATATAACAAAAAAGAACTCCGAGCGAAGCTCGGTCCCCAGGTGCTAGCTTTAAAACCTACTTTAATCAATGTAATAAGTTTAATTTTATTAATTTTATTTATTTATCTGTACTTTCGTATTAATAAATAAAGCTCAATAGATTGTTTGAATGCGCTATCTTTGCAACTACGAGTCGGATTTTTGTATTTTCTAACTTATTTATTGAGGAAGGTTGTAGACTATCTAATTAATTTACGGTACGACCTCAACGAGCAAAGCAATTATACGTAAATAACGTAGGCGGCCGAATCCGCAGGCTTAAGCTCTATTATAAAATTTTACGCTGTTTATTCGCGCTCGCTATTACTAGACGTAAACTTATTCTTGCCCATCCTTCATTAATTCTGTAAATCAATACCTAACATATAACCCTCTTTTGGGCTTCGCCGCAGTCGGGTAAAAATAAATGAACACCAACTTATCTCAAAATCTTACTGCTTAGACATAAGATATTGCCTGCCTGCTGTTTTGCATAGTATTTCACAATATTCTAGTAGAGTTTGTACTACGAACTAGTATTATGATTATGTTAATAATATGTTTAAAATATCTTATTTCCAAATACTATAATTATATATATTAGCAACTCACGCTAACATGTTCGCAGACTTTAAAAATTCTGAATCTTTTTAGTGCGCAAGTAGTTCATCTTTGGGTTTTCAATCTAGAAATTGTGAATTTAAAAGAAAACCAAGTTTATTTCATATTTTAAAATAACATTTTTTTACCCGTTTATTTTATTTACTCATCTTTATACAATCTATTGTATTGACAATATAACGTTTGCAACATAGTAAGTTTCAATAGTGGGAATATGATTCATCTACACATATAATAAAATTATCAACCGACTTCAAAAAGGAGGAGGTTCTCAATTCGACTGTATGTTTTTTTTTTTTTATGTTTGTTACCTCAGAACTCCGTCATTTATTAACCGATTTGGACAATTTTTGTTTTGTTTGAAAGGGTATACTTCCAGATTGGTCCCATTTAAATTTCAAAAAAAAATACCACCCCTAAGGGTGGAAAAACAACTAATGATGAATTTAACCTACTTCTAATTGTCATATTGACTTGAAACTTTGCAAGTATTTCTATTTCCGTTGATAGTACAGTGGTTCGGTGTTGTTGACCTGATCTGATGGCAAGGCCAGAAGGTGGATAGGTGGAACTCTTCAACGGCTAATAGTAGATACTTTGAGTTTGGGCTTATTTTGTTTGATTTGACAAGCCTAACACGTTAGAATCCTTACTTTGCTACTACTGTCTACACTAAAAAGGGAAAAATAAAAACTTTTTAACAAAAAAATAAAAACCGACTTCAAACAAAAGCACTAAAAAGTAACAAATAACTGATTGGTAGTTTTCATTTACTATACATACCTAATCAAATATTTTCGAAGTCGGTGTGCTTTGGCTAAGTAATTAAAGCCTACCTATTAAATACATACCTAATCAAATATTTTCGAAATCGGTGCCAGCCCATACAAAGCTAAGCACACCGACTTCGAAAATATTTGATTAGGTATGTATAGTAAATGAAAACTACCAATCAGTTATTTGTTACTTTTTAGTGCTTTTGTTTGAAGTCGGTTTTTATTTTTTTGTTAAAAAGTTTTTATAACTAAGCTGAATCTGTACATTAAATATTTTTTGAAAAATCTTATTGAATTAGACATTATTATCGCTGCAGAGGCAGAATCTATAGTTTTTAGAATTTTTGTCTGTCTATCTGTCTGTTACCGCATCACAGAAAAACCACTGTAGGGACTTTGATGAAATTTGGTATGGTGATAGCTGGTTATCCCGGGCAACATAGGATACTTTTTACCGCAGGAAAATATCTCATTTTTGAAAAAAAAACAAAAACTGCAATGTAAAAGTATACTAATATGTAAAACCTAAAAATTTGATTTTTCGTCATCTGATCGCGGGCGGAGCCGCGGCCAATGCTAGTCTATTATAAAAAAAACTCCAAGAATAACGTTGGAAGATAAATAATAAGAGGGACATGATAAGTACATATGTTCTTCTTGAAAAAGTGGATAAGTCATGTTTGTCAGTGCAGATGTGTTGTGCAAGGTGCATATATTTGTTTGTTTCTTTTTGTCTTGTAAATTGCATTGTTGATTTTTTAGTTTCGTCATCAGTTTATTGTATTGCATCAGGTACCTGTCAAGTAGAAAACTAAAGACTCTAGACGACAGACCTTCGCTCGGCGATTTTTTTTTTGTAAAAAATAAGTTTTTCCAATAAACACACCTACATAATTTGTTTAAATTTGGATCAAATTTTGTATTTAGATAAGGATTTAAAAAGCAAATCCTCACCTAAATATAAAATTTAATCCAAATCGATAGAGCCGTTTCCGAGATACACGAAATAAAGTAGGTATACTCGTTGTATATTTTTTATTGTACAAGATTTGCTCATTTAATATTTTATGATTCATTATTCATTATTTTTTTTTATTTCTCTGAAATGATGTGTGTCTATCCGACTTCGGCGAAGTCCAAAGGAGGGTTATGTGTTTAATCTGTATGTATGTTCCTATATATATGTCCGACCTTATGTTCCCTCGTAATTCCTAAACAGCTCAACTAATGTTGATGATTTATACGTCGTTAGATTCGTCTTCATAACGCTGGTGTCTATAAAATAGAAATAAAATGGCGGACTTTAGGCGCCAATTGGTTTTTAAAAATTATTTTCTTTCAAACCTATCGAAAATAATAGGGTATTAATTATAATTAACTGTATGGGATATTAAAATAAAGGTTTTTAAGAGGCGATAACAAAACATATTAGGTATACAACTTCTATGTTTAAAAGTAATTTAGGATATGAAATTGTTAATTAAACTTCAAAATGTCTAATTGGACAAAAACTAAAAAGCTGTGAATAAATATCATCGCACGCTTAATAAAACACAGGCTTAACGCAAAAAACTAGGTATTTAATAAATTAAGGAAAATGTTTTTGCAATAACGACCTTCTTTGTTTTATTATTAATTATAATAAAAGTTTACAAATTAAATAATTATATTTTAATTATTCCAGTGAGTTTTTAAATTTTTAAACTTATAATTCGTTTTGTGTAATTATTTTGATGAAATAAAATTATTTAATACCATTTTTAATTATATAAAAATTAATCTTTTGCATTTAGTCGGCCTGTTTTTAAAATTAAAGCAAACTAGTTAAACTATAGGACCGTTTAATTATAAGTCTGTAACTCATTAAATGTTTTGTCTAACAAATCAATGAAACCCATTTCCGAATTAAGTCTTTTTATTGTACTTTTGTTGTGATGTACCATAATTTCCACAATCATCAGAAAAAAATACATCTTAACGAAAAGAACTTGCTTAATTGATGTGCGACTTCCTGTAGGTATGTACTTCAGAGATCATAGACTCATCAATGTTGGCTTGTTGAACCTTACTGTAGTGTGGTCGCTGATGTGGTTATCATATTCACATTTATTATCGCTTCTTCCGTTGGTTGGTCACTACAATACGTACCGGAACTGTCAGTTGAAGATGACGAAGTTGTCGGGGAACTGCTTGAACTGGATGATCTTGACCGATGTGGATAAACAGTTTTCTTTTGGAAGGCTAATAGTTGGGATCTTGATCATTGCAGTCTGAGTCGCTGTTAACAAAATTCATAGGAGGTTCGTTTTTTACAAAGCCATCATCTTCTTTGATGTCATGTGGTTGGTTTCCTAACTCCACAATCGGAACATCGTTTCACTGTAATGAATTAGATTCCAATTACGAGATACATTCTCTAACCTCCAAATAACGGTAGTTCTCTGGCTTATTCGTTATATCCTATGACGTTAGCCGAGCAGCTGTAATCGAATGAACTCGGTTCAATGTCATTTTGCGCGGGTGCTTCGTCTTGTCTTTTGTTAGTCAAAGATGACATTTTAATAAACACGGGAAGAGATATTTTTCTTTTAATAAGAATCTTAAATTGTCTGCAATATTCTGACAAAAAGTGACTTAAAACGCAAACCATACAAAGCAATAAAAATATGACTTACTTTTACCCAAAATTCTGACATAAGTTGTAATTGGTTTGGGATTTTTTCTGCATAAAAGCTAACTAAAAATATGAAAAAAAGTTGACATAGATATAGCGAATTCGAAAAAATCATTAAAAAAAACTAAGTACAATTCACATACAAATTTTTATTTCTACAAAAAATTACATTTGGGAAATTCATTTCTTAAAAATAACATCATTCAGATGTGCACCATCGCGCTGCAAACATTCTTCATATCTGAACCTCAAATTGGTAAAAACTCGCTGGCACATTGCACGGGGAATATCTGCCATTTCTTCCCGGATATTGGTCTACAACTGGTCAATTGTGGCTGGGTTATTGGAGTAGACTCTACTTTTTAGGTATCCCCACAAAAAAAAGTCCAGTGGTGTAAGATCCGGAATTCTAGGAGGCCATTCAATGTCACCTCGGCGCGATATCAGTTTCTCAGCAAACATCTCGTTTACGACCACCAAAGAGGCTTTAGCTGTGTGGCATGTCGCGCCATCTTGTTGAAACCATGTCGCACGATTATAGGCTTCAATTGTTGCAGTTGTGGAAAGAAAAAATCCCTTAACATGTCTATGTATCGGTCAGAATTTACTGTGACAGATTGGCCTTGTCGATTTTCGAAGAAATGGGGTCCGATAATTCCGTGCGCTGACATGGCCGCCCAAACGGTTACTTTCGGCGAACGTAGAGGCTTTTGATGTTTTGCACGTGGGTTCTCTGCAGCCCAGTAACGGTAATTTTGTTTATCACATGCCCATTTATGTGAAAATGGGCTTCGTCGGAGAACAGAATATTGTTGAAACTCCGAAAGCGTTCCAGCATCGTTTCAACAAAAGCTCTCCGTAAAATTGGATCATTTGGCTGTAATTCCTGCACATGTTGAATTTTATACGGGTGCAATTTCAGATCTTTTAACAAAGTGCGACGCAAAGATGTTCTGGACACCACAAGTGCGGCTGAACGCTTTCGAGTCGATAGAGCAGGATTACGTTGAACTGAAGCTCTAACTTGTTTAATTGTGTCTTCCGTTCTTGTTGACCTTGGGCGTCCCGCAGGCTTCTGTTTGAGAGTCAAACCAGTAGCTTCGAACTTTCTGACCCACGATCGAATCACGCTTTCCTTCGGACACTGATTTAGGTCATGTAATCCAAACTCACGTCGAAATAAACGCCGAACAATAGCGCACGAATCGTGATTTTTATAATAATGTTTAACGCAGAATGCACGTTGCGCTCCGGTAAAGTGATCCATCGCGACTAAATTTCCGAGAACCGAGCTACTTAACCCCACCACCCGCGCAGTCCCCTCTCTAAAGCTTCAAACGCAAGAGTGTTTTTAAAATCGTACTCCTTTCTGGCCCACCCTGTATTATGCAGTCGGAGACATACATACGCATGTACATCTCGCGGCAAGAATGAAACATGAATGTCTGGTTTTTTTCTAAGATGGAATATTTCTAATTTTTTTTCTTGCTTTCTTATAAAAATCCATTGTTTTATTGTATTACGTACTTATCTTACTTTTTTCATGACTAATTTGTTAAAAAAAAACAATTACAAATAAATATTGTTTTTCACTCAAACGCTAAGCTTTCCTAATTTATTTTTGTAATTTTGTTAGTTCTTAATTTTTTTCTGATTATTAATTCTTTGTATGTTGAGAAACTAAATGTTTACTATTTCTTCTACTAAGCGAGTAGGTACACTCAGTAATATACGCTTCAAAAGTACCAAAGTACCTACAGCGATCTCGTCAACAGAAGAAAATAAGATTTCCATAAAAATTATTTGTTTCACTTGGCATTTTGACAATTAAATTGTAATTAATTTAATAATTTAGATACCTAGTACCTATCTAAAGTTATTTTGTTGTTACCATACAATCTTTCCACGCTTATTTATGGAATAGGGAATATGAGTGTGATTTTTTTTATATAATCATTATTGCTTTTAAATTAAGCCTATATTAATATCTTTAATGTAATTTCTTTTTGATTAAGAAAATACTTATTAAAAAGTGCAAATATAGGTGGGAAATTTCTGGCGTAATGCACGTCTGTCCAAAAACTAACTCTTCCAACGGTTACCTTACGCTTTTATATCAATCAGCCGGAAGTGAAATTTTAATTATTTTTATAAAATCATCCTGAAAATCAGTTAAGTATCCATAATTTATAATTTAATTTTATTAAATTAAACAATAGTATTTCAGAATTTTTAAATGTAATAATATAATTATGAACTTCTTACTATTTGATTTATTTTCAAGCATTTATTTATAAGCATATAATTACAAAATTAGTAACTCGAAAAATATGTTTAATTTTAAGATATTGACTGTTAAATTATTATATTTTAATATTTCTTTAAAAGTATAACCAATAGATATTCCATATTAATTTGGAGTAGTCAAATATTTCCTGTTAATTTATTAATGACTTTTAATGAAAATATTATTATTATTCATGATTTCTAATTATGTATATTATTTTATTATGTACAATTTTACTACTCCGTCTAAGCCTAGTCTAACAGTTCGTCCATCCTGACGAATATTTGCGACCTCGCAAATGAGCAAAAGGTTTAATAATTTCAAATTTTCTTTATTATTAGATCTTAACTTAATACTGGTATTCCAAAATGATATTTCTTCGATTCAAAAATATTTTTTTTTGGCATTAAATTATTATTTTTTTTTTACTGAACGCCATGAGTCTACTACCAGTTCGGAAGGAAGAAGCCTCAGACCTGAGAAGAACTGGCGAAAGAAACTCAGCGGGACTAATATTATTTCATTATTATTATTACTATTACTCAATGTACTCAAAGTAACCAATAAAAGTAACAAATAAAAGATCCGTGACTCAACAATATCAGAAATATTAGTAGCAACTTCATCATCTAAGCTATTAATGGACCATCAACACCAAAACTATTAGTGGCCCATCAACACCTAAAACTGTTGATGGCCCAACAACACCAAAACTATTGGTGGCCCAGAAACACCAAAACTATTGGTGGCCCAACAACACCAAAACTATTGGTGGCCCAACAACACCAAGACTATTGGTGGCCCAACAACACCAAAATTATTGGTGGCCCAACAACACCAAAACTACTGGTGGCCCAACAACACCAAAACTATTGGTGGCCCAACAACACCAAAACTCTTGGTGGCCCAACAACACCAAAACTATTGGTGGCCCAACAACACCAAAACTATCGGTGGCCCAACAACACCAAAACTCTTGGTGGCCCAACAACACCAAAACTTATTGGTGGCCCAACAACACCAAAACTATTGGTGGCCCAACAACACCAAAATTATTGGTGGCCCAACAACACCAAAACTACTGGTGGCCCAACAACACCAAAACTCTTGGTGGCCGCATCAATACCACTTGGTCAAAGTAATACGGTTGGATCTTACCAGCATTTAGGTCATAGACGATGCAAGCGTTGATACGGCCTCTGCGGTAGTCAAAGAACCAGCTATAGGCCTGGCCAGGATGGGTACTTCCGAGTGCTGGGAGTGCCAGGACTGACATCGTTTTTCCAGCGGACTCCGAGACGGGATATCGGTGACGTTCCGGGATCCCACTTCTGAAAATTGATAAAACAGTGTATAAATAAACATATAACTTCAGGACGAGGAAAATAAGAACACAGTAAACCAATGCAATAAGCTTTATATTATCACTTTTTACTTTATAAGTTTTACACATAAGTTTACCACTATTTTGATCAATAAGTTTACCAGCATAAATTCAATATTATTTTAACAACGATTACTTATCTTTTCTGGCGTAATGCACGTCTGTCCAAAAACTAACTCTTCCAACGGTTACCTTACGCTTTTATATCAATCAGCCGGAAGTGAAATTTTAATTATTTTTATAAAATCATCCTGAAAATCAGTTAAGTATCCATAATTTATAATTTAATTTTATTAAATTAAACAATAGTATTTCAGAATTTTTAAATGTAATAATATAATTATGAACTTCTTACTATTTGATTTATTTTCAAGCATTTATTTATAAGCATATAATTACAAAATTAGTAACTCGAAAAATATGTTTAATTTTAAGATATTGACTGTTAAATTATTATATTTTAATATTTCTTTAAAAGTATAACCAATAGATATTCCATATTAATTTGGAGTAGTCAAATATTTCCTGTTAATTTATTAATGACTTTTAATGAAAATATTATTATTATTCATGATTTCTAATTATGTATATTATTTTATTATGTACAATTTTACTACTCCGTCTAAGCCTTTTTTTTTTTTTTTTTTTTTTTTTTTTTTTTTTTTTTTTTTTTTTTTTTTTTTTTTTTTTTATAGTTGGGAAATCCTATTACGGATACCACCCGACTTCCCCCCAGGGTGGTTATGTGGAGACTCTCCGGCTAATGAGACCGGCATACCCACTAAAACCCAACTTTCCCCACAGCCGCCATGTGGGACGCCACGGGACCGCTCTCGCATACAACCGTGATGCCCCGACGGTTGGCCGAAGCCACCAACCATGAGGCCGCCCCAAGCAGGACGACCCCATTATGGGAAGACTTGCAACCCTGACAAGTGAGACTGCTCCCAAGTCCACTCTGCTGAACAGAGAAGTACCCGGAGCAGCCCCACACAACCAAACACCGCCCACCGAAGTGGGCAACCTGCAAAAACAAGCGGCCTAAGCCTAAACCTTCCTGCCCAAATTGGGCAAACCTCCACGGCGTCCGAAACCGAACCAACCCAAACGGCTGCAGGAGTAGAGGATGCGACAACGCCGACACTCCCCTTCCCCTACAGCCCCACCGCGTCCACCATCAACGGTGGTGGCCCCGTTAGGCCGCGGGAGATAGGGACGAGCGGCGCATCGCCATACCGACACTCCTCTTCCCCCGCGGCCCCCCTACCGTCGGCCCACCTCCGGACCAAAATGGCTGCCGACACCCACGCCAGACGCAGGACCACCGAACTGGCCCCGCTCCAGCCGCCGCACCGACGGGCTAGCCCCGGCAGCACGGCCCGCGCAGCGCCTCCTACCGCAAAACGGCCGGAGACACCGCGCTACCTCCAAGAAGGAGACGGCGCCCTCCTGACACCGCTCCCCCTGTCTCTCCTGGCTGTTGGTCCGCGCCGGATTGCTCCGGTACCACAAGCTCCTGTCTGGGGGAACAGTCGCGAGTGGCTTTCCCCTATCCGCCACCCGGGGGACGCGTCCGGTAGCAGTCAGCCTCTGCCCCGGAACTCCGTCTAAGCCTAGTCTAACAATTGTTCAGACCGAATATGACGTCATAGTATATCATAATATTATTATTACTTTACTTTTAATATTATAATTACTATTAGCGATTTTGTCGCTACAAATTGAGTCGTCATTATTCTGTATATATCATACTGTGACGTCACGCCAAGCGCGCGAAATGGCGGGCGTTTAAATTTTTTATACTTAATTTTAGTTTTTGGAGTTGGATAATTTTTACAATGATATAACGATGTTAGCTATTGTATAAAAAATAAAAAAGATATTACGCACATTCCCTGTTGTATAGTACTTAGCAATATTTTTGAGAAATAATGAAGTAGCCATTTTTCTAGTAAAGTATTCGTAATAATACAGATATCATATACATATATTACATAATGTCTATATCGATACAGAATCAAATGTTCTCTCTCTCAACTTTAACGTTTTTTGTTTTAACTTCTAACATACTATTTCTGCGAAATTTATAAATTTCTTTTAAATATACAAGGTAATCGGTCAAATCAATCGAATGCAAGTTGAAGTCGTTGATGAATTTCAAATTCTTATTTAGAAAAGAAAATTTATAAATTAAGAGCAGTTATAAATATTAGCATTGATACAAGGGTTTAACTTGTATTTTCATCTTATTGATGTTTGTCAGGTTTGGTGTGGGAGCTACACACTAAAGACTTTCTATTGACGATAGAAATGTGTACGCAAGTACGCACATTATAATGGATCAATGTAGGCTGATAGAAAGTCTGCAGTGTGTGGTTCGTAAAGTGGACCATTAATCAAATTAAAATATAAAGATGCAAAATATACTTAAAAAAACATCTATTCATATAATATATTTTTTTTGTTTTAAACGAAAATTCTAATGAGGCAATATAAATTAAAAAAAAAACATACGTGAGCTAACGTAGTTCATTGACCATGATGAACGACTAATGACCTAGAACGTTTTCATCTATGAGACTTTTCGAATCTGTTCAATTACGAATACAATATTATATTTTGCGTTGATATTTAACCGAGTTCAATAAAAAATAGGTTATCAATTCGACATGTATGTAGGTAATATTATTGGAACTGCAAAATATTCACATGATAATTTCTATTCCAGCTTTCAAACAAATATACCAAATTTTAGAGGTATATTATGTATGTATGTTTGTTGGTCGTGTGCATTCTCTTTTTATTTGCTTACATTTATTTCAACTTAGGGAACAGTGAAGATTTCATCAAAATCGGTACAAAAGTTTTTATGATATGGACCAAAACGTGTAACGGCCTGACATATTGACCTTGATCAATTTTTTTACTTACATGTAATTTAGCACCTATATAAGACAAGTATGATACCTATACTAAACATTCTAGTTTTAAATGTATATTGTAAAGTATTATATTATATTAGTCACAGAACAAAAATAGCTAAAGATTCCATCCCGTATGTCACAAAGTCTCTCTGTTTGTAAAAGGAATGCAGCTAACTTCATCATGTCGCATCGTCAAAATTTTACTCCCATAATTTTTTCCAAACGTGCCAAAAGAGGTATAACTTCAAAAATATTCAACCTTGACCTCATTCCTACTTACTATATTTTTGTATATAGTATATTTTGCAAAAAGCTTGCGTATTATACAAAAATACCTTTAATTCAATAGATCTATTGGAATGGGAGTGGCGGGTCAATGTACGAAATCACCAACAGGTAGGCGTGATCGAGTAACGGACTAACGGTGAACAAAATTACGCATCGCGAATGTGAAAGCGCTTACAATGTTAATATTACATATTATTATACTCAAAACATTAGATTAGCAAAAACTACAGTTGTAAGTTAAAACGTTAAATTAAAAATTGGCTTAAGTTACCGTCGAGTTGTAGTGTTGATATCGCCAGCATGTCCTGATTAAAACAAGTACGAGACTGCGACGGTGTCTTAATATTAGCGGAAAATGAAAAACAAAAATAGTACCCTTATTTATTATTATTTTCAATTGAAAAGTTACACAGACTTCAAATGTGTTTAAAAAAGTAAGTATTTTACTACTAAAAACAAATATATCGCATGGGAACCATAATGTTTTACGGGATAAAAAGTAACATATGTGCTATTCCAGACTATAATCTATCTCTGTGCCAAATTTCATTCAGATCCGTTCAGGCGTTCTGGTGTGATTGAGTGACAAACGTCCAAACGTCCATCCAAAAGTAAACTTTCACATTACTACAAAGTATAAAACAAAGTCGCTTTCTTTGTCCCTATATCCCTATGTATGCTTAAATCTTTAAAACTACGCATCGGATTTTGATGCGGTTTTTTTTAATAGATAGTGTGATTCAAGAGGAAGGTTTTAGTATATAATTTGTTAAGTTTTTGTATACATTAGCTAAAATATAACGATATTTGTTCGAGGTGTCGGAAAAAATAAGACGCCTGGGAGCTTTCAACGAAAACGCTGTCTAAACCCTTTGAGATATAACAAAATAATGTATGGTGGAATTGTGTATCATATATAGGTCTACAGAAAAGTCCGCAACGGCATATGTCTATCTCTTAAGGATAACATACTATATCCATTTTAATTTAAAACGTACCTACTTCTTTCACCGCTAATGTCAGTTAAACATGTAGAGTTATGTAATATGCTGGCCTTTACTGGCCTTGACAGTGTCACCGGGAATCATGTTCTGTATATAAAAAAGTGCGCATTAATATAAAACAGAATTAATTTATTACTTCTCTTCAATAACTATAAATAATAATTACAAATTATCACTCTATATGATATTTCTCAAATTGCTTTTACGTTTTTTAACACTTCATAAATAAACTCGTGCACACACATCGTAAAATACTTCAGTTCCGACAAGGATGCAACTCATCGTGTAAATGTTGTTTGTATTCGCCTTTATTTTAATAACTTTAAAAGACAATTTAAATTTAAATGTACTTATTAGCTTGTAATTTAAATGTATTGCTGGTCCAAGGGCGTGTCACGGTCAGCTCTACATGCCACCATTTATATACGTATTCATCTCTCGTAATCTTTTGACGGCACACCTTGGGACTTATTGTTTTATATACTGAATTTTCCTTAACTATTGTTTTGTACGAAACCTCTATTGAATAAAATTTATAGATAATTAACAATCATTAATTATTATTTATTTACTACATACTTACATACATACATATCAAACCCAATATTTGTTTTTATACAAAACCAATCCGAATAATGAAATTCGTTTGAACTATTGAACAATTTGTTTTGATGGAATAGTATTAGTCGCCTTTGACGATTGAAAACGTTACCTAAATAAGTAAATTATAATGTGTGAATTACACAATGGATATTCTAATAAGGTCAAACTCAGACGCTCGGTTATTGAGTGGTTTCGACATTTACGCAAGGTAAAATAAAAAGCTGTAGAAAACTACTGAGAAATTAAATTAGTTTTTTAACTGACTTCCAAAAAAGAGGAGGTTTTTTTTATATATGTTCACCGATTACTCGAAGACGCCTGAACCGATTTGTTTTTTTTTCATTTCAAAGGGTATACTTCCCAAGTATTCCCATATAAATTTTATCGAAATCGGTCAAGCGGATTTTTTTTTAAATCAACAAATAAACTATTTTTATAAATAAATTACTTAATCGAACATGTTATTAATAAACTTTCTTCTAACGAATTACCTGCGTATTACGTGTAAACTAAAAATGGACAAATAAAAGCTTAAAAAAACCGACTTCTAGGCACTAAAATGTAAAAAATAACTAAAGGGGCTTTCCATTTGGAATAGATACCTAATCAGATATTTTCGAAGTCGGTGCCAGCCGACTATATTTTAAGATATGAATATCTAATGGGTAAGTATGGGTTTTACATATCAAAATATATTAGATTAGCTTTGCATCGTTTAGTAATTTTTTACATTTTAGTGCCTGAAAGTCGATTTGTTTTAAGTTTTTTATACTACTTTTATTTTATAAAAAAAAACTAATTACTTATATGAAAATGCCGCGCCTACAAAATATTTTTAATTATCACGTGTTTAATTGGCATTGTGCATTGTACGCGAGTGCATCGTTCATTCATATTGTATGTGTATCTGTTGTAATGGCCGCTTTAGATTACAAATTTAAACTCATGCAGTACATGGTGGCGTGACATACGCGGACCAACCAACGCGTAGCACACCGTGCGACGACCTCGCTAGTAAGCATGGAAATGATTGCTACTTTTAAATCATTATCACGTGATGAAATTACAACAATTTTTCACGTGATTTCACCTGCTACTTTTCACGCATAGATTTTTGATTTCGACGGTCTGGTGTCACACTTTATATTATTTGCTATTAAAATGAAGTATGAAATGTCATCAATGGCGCTACTGATGTGATATGGAGCAGAGATATAGATCTGACGTAGTTGCATACGTACATGGTGCTTTGAATAAACCTATTTTCAAACAATGAACTTTCCCTCATACTTCTACAGGCTTGGGACTGACAATGTAAAATTAAATGAATTTTAAATATATCAGAGTAATCACACGGTAAAATTGTATTAAGCTAAGTTCCATAATTACATTGGCGTATTTAAAAGTTCATTGTTTTTATGTACAATAACAATTTTTATAAAAGAATTTTATACACTTTTTTTTTGTTTTTCTTAATTTTTTTAATTTGTTTATAATCATTTTTTTTGCTTTTTGATTTTTTTGATGATTGATTTTTTTATGAGATATCTATATACAATAGTCTTCATTGCTTTTTAAAAATACAAGTTCCGCTGTTCGTTTTCTGCTTAATCGTGCTCTTTTTTGGGTTGCAAAATTTCCCGCTTTTGAAAATACTCTCTCACACTCCACTGATGTCACCACGATGTGACAGTGCTCATGAAATATTTCCGCCAAATTGGGGTACATATAGGAGTGAGATTTCCACCAAACTAATGGCGAAGAATCGCGCGGAAGCACTGGTTCATTAATTAACATTTCTAGCTCGTTCAGCGTTGGTGGTTATGTCTGTACGTATTACACATAATCATTCAGTAAAAATTATAAGTATTTGTTGGATAAAAAACTAAAAATGTGCTCTAAATTTAATTGTTGTTTCTAATTTAAAATTATTTCTAAACAATATTTCTAAGAATCCGAAATCATGCAACTCGAAATAAATAAACTCCCCAATTTCTGATCAACGGTATTAACTGAAAATTGTATTTTGTTGAATAAAAAATCAATAAAAACATCAGTACGAAAATGTATACGGAAAATGCGAGTAACGAAATGCATTCGTGAGTAACGTTTCGGTACTCGGTACTAGATGGCGTACCCGTTACTCAGTAACGAATACATACGGTTTGCTACAGCTCTAGATTTCACCAAGTTGTGATTTGTAGCAGCCACTATGAATTTAAGTAGCAGGTGTGACGTATGATTACGCATTTCACGTGATTTTTCACTTGCTACTCGTGAAATGTTCCATCCCTACTCGCTAGGCATATTTTATATTCATATAAGTACGTATTCACTGTTGCCAATTAATCTAATCTAACAATAAAACGTAAATAAGAAATTAATGTATTCATTTAATTAATGTTACTTATTAGTTACACGGTTTGTTGGTTAACGTGTTTATTTGTTTTTTGCTAATTTTTGTTTTTATACTGTAAACTGTAATTTACGCAAGTTAAGTCCAATTAAAGGGACCGGCTTATTTCGAAAATTTGTAATAATTTTTTTTTTATTGTGAAATAATTTTTGTCTGTAATTTACTTAGGAATCCAGTTTATTGGGCAGATTTATCGTGTTAAATGCCTAAATTCAAGTAAAAAATTTAATTTCGAAAATAAAATTTAATATCTTAATATAAAGTTAAAATTGAATGTAGGTAGGTACTACTTATTAATATATTATACTATGTAGTCGACAACTATAGGTACTAAATAATATCCGATCGCGGTACGAAGTACGGCGGAAATGCGGCGAAATTCACAGATTTTTTTTCGACCAGACTATAATAAATAATACATATGTATAAATCACTGAAAGATAAGACTAGGTACCATAAAAAAAGGTAGGTTCATAAAAGAAGAGCAAACAAGTAGCTGAGTTTTTTTAAACACATATGTAGATAAAATAAAAATCAATTTGCCATTGTTTTTAACCAGTTTTTTTTAAATTTTCTCATTAAAAGTAGAACACGTCATAGTCACGTTCTTAAGTAAAATTTACGATTCTATACATGTATTATGTACCTACTTAATAATCCTTAAGGAAAAGTTCTCGATTTTTTAATGTATTATAAAAATTTAAATAAAATATCAACAAAAATATGAAAGAATTATTAAAATATCTCAACAAATAAAAAAGTTATGAAACTTTCAAGTTGCGCTTGTAAGAATAATTTGGTGATGTCACTCGACCTGAACGCTCGAAATTTAAATTAATTTCTCAGTCATTTATTTGGTAGATTTAAAAAAAATCACTTATTTATTAGTTTTTATCTACATTACAATTCCATTGCGTTAAATATGATATTAACATTAGAAAACTTCTCCATTTACTCACCAAACAAAAATTTCCATAATTATGTACTTAACTAAGTACACTAATATACTCGTATATGAATGAGTAATCTAGTTATGTTTAAACAGATTAGTAAAATCCTTTGAATTCTTTTTTATATCAATGATATTATCAAAGACAAGAAAGATATTTGTTGTTCTTTCGCCAGTTCTTCTCAGGTCTGAGGCTTCTTCTTTCCGAACTGGTAGTAGACTCATGACGTTCAGTAAAAAACTGTAATAATTTCATGCTGAATAAAATATTTTGATTTGATTGATCTACATTATACTCAATGTTTCGTAACTGCCGTTGGTCTAGTGGCTGACATGTACATTATGAGGTTCAAGGTTAAATTTCCGGGTCGGGTCAAATAAGCTATTGAGTTTTTCTGTCAAAACGATCTCAACAATCAGGCTGGATTTGGGTTAAGTTGCCTTGACCTTTTTACGGTCGTGTCAGGTGGCCAACTATAAAAGCGAAAAAAAAGTGATTCTATATAATCTTTCGCATAATTATGTTATCTTATAACTACGATCTATAATTTGGACATATATAATTAAGACAAGTTTTTAGTAAGATTTATTTGGACATGAGAAACAAATGCGTAGTACGTAACTGTGTATTTCTAAACGAAAAATCTCGATTATAGTTAAATATATTAATAAATAAAATCATTTTAATATGCATTGGGTTCGTCCCTAGTTTGATTCCCCATACAAACTTTTATTCCCATTTTCACCCCCTGAAAGGATGAATTCCTGGATAAAAACTATCCTATGTCCTTTCTAGGGTCTCAAACTATCTTCTCACCAAACATCTAAATCGGTTCAGTAGATCCAGAGAAGAAGATTTTATTCCCCTCCCCTCCGCCTTAATGGGACGCCGCAGGATCGCTTGCGCATAACTACTACGGCGCCCCGGCGGCAGGTCTGCCTAAACGCTAGGCAGACCACCAAACCAATGGAGCTGCTCCACAGTCAACTCTGCTACGCCAGAGAGGTACCCGGAGCAGCCCCATTAAACCTAACCACCGCACACCGAAGTAGGCCACCTCCAATCGGCTGCAGAGGACAGGGAGAGCGGCAACGAAACACCGACACTCCTCTTCCCCTGCAGCCCCACCGCGTCCGCCATCAAAGGGTGGCGGCCCCGTCTAGGCCGCGGAAGGTAGGGAGAACGGCGCACCGAAATACCGGCACTCCTCTCCCGCCGCGGCCTACCCCTCCGCCGGATGCGGGCCTGCGACCACAGTCCCGCAACCGGCACCCATCATCCGGTTGTGGGACCAAGCGGTCCCACCACCGGTGGCCGCAACGTCTTCGGCTCGAGGCCTAGACGAGCGGCCCCAACCAAGCCATTTGGTCCGCGCCGGATTTCTCCGGTACCACCCGCCGCCCTAAGCGGGTGGCATTCCCTTATCCGCCACCTGGGGACGCGCCCGGTAGGAGTTGGCTTCTCCCCCGGGAAATCCAGAGATTACTTCCTACAAACAAACTCACAAACTTACAAACTTTACCTCTTTATGATATTATCATGATTTAAATAAAAAAAATATAATTTTTTACAGGAGTCTTGGAAGGATCCTAAAACTGAAGAATCTGGGTCAGTCATAAACATTCTGAATATTGGAAGACAGACGTTCGCTAATGGAGGTGTTGTTTCACGTTATTTGTGCGATCTGGCGCAGTGTGTGCATCTAATTAAATATGATTATAAGGACATATTGCCTAGCGTAAGTAACTTGTATTCATGATTTTGTAATGTTAATCTTTCAAGTGTTTCATTTATAGTCATACTTATTGTTGTCATTGTATTCGCTTTGTTGTATACTAAATTACCAACTTATTGAAAAGGTTCTGTTTGAATTGTGAATGAAATATCTAGGTTGGATTTAGCATAATTTATGTTTATGTATTCTATTAGCAATTAGTATTAAGACTTGTGAGCAAAGTAGTTTTTTATAGTTTAACGTTGCTGTTATCTTACCCATTGTGTTCTTTAATTTAAATAATCCACGGCTTTATGACCAAAAAAATTATACCAAAATTATACATTAATTTTACTTTGCTTGTTTGTTTTAGGTTATGAAGGACGAGCACTTCCAACGTGCTATAGAAGATACTACTCATCAAGAGCTGAAGTCAACAGCGAACGGAAAACATGAAGAGGAAGATGGGAAGACGTACACTAATGTCAGGAAGCGGGTCGAAGCAAGGGCTATGAAAGTTCTCCGCGATATATCTTCTTCTATGTCAAACAATGTATTGAGGTTAGTTTGAAGTAATTAATTTAATTATACGCTGGTCGGTATTCTACCGAATAGTAAATAATCTTCTAATCTTCGTTTCAGTGCTTATTTGCCGAAAGAGTTTTTATTTTTAGTACAGAATTTTTGATTTTTTGTTAATTCTATTGGATTTAAATACGTATTTTACTTTAATAAAGTCGAGAAGTTGTATTTTATCTATGTATGCATATAAATCTTAAAAATAGAGCTTTGATTTGAAAATAGAGGAAAAATCTCTCTACTTAAAGTACAACACGTATTGGTCGTTTAAACAACGAGTTATATGCCGATGTGATGTTATAAAAGCGAAAGTTTTTTAGGGTGTGAGTTTTTTGAATGTGTGTGTTGTATCTGTTTCTTTGACTTGAGAGCTTGTTCCATAAACTATTGGAGTGAAACCGCGGGCAAAGAATTGATTTTTTTAAATATTTATATTTGGACTACATGAACTTTTATTTATTATTTATTTAATATTTAAACTTCATTACATTCAATAAAAAAATTTAGTACATGTATAGATAATATGATGGATTCTCATATTTAAAAAAATCGCTAAAAATCGAATATCATTTAAACCTTCGCTTCCATTCAATTTCACTAAGACTTAAAATAATATATAAGGAATCGCTCCTCTAATAGATAAATTATACTATCCTATAAAGGCTGTAAACAATAAATAGTCAAGAGATAGTGAAGACATGTAAAAAAAAAAGATTCCGACGAAATGAGAACCTCCTCCTTTTTAGAAGTCGGTTAAAAATTAGCTAATTTAGGCCAGCGCAAAACATGTCAACAAAGTTTGGCGTCAAAATGGCGATACAATGGCGGATTCAGCTTGATAGTATTCATTTTAATAAATAATTTAGAAGTCTCTGCATAACTAGTAAATATAGTGATTAAAACGACAATTTTTTTTACAGATTAGTAGCCTGGCTATGTCACAAAGCGGTGCGTAGGATTGCGGGCGGAGGCTGTGGTACTAGATCTGCTTGTGTGGAACGTCTCCGTCGGGCCAAAGCCGCGGGCCTACCACTGGTCTTCGTCCCCTTACACCGATCTCACTTCGACTACATACTTGTGACCTTCACACTATATCTCACTGGATTGAGACCGCCGTTGGTAGCTGCAGGCGACAATATGCGGATACCTTTCTTCGGGTGAGTTGTGTTAATAAATTGTTTTTAAATAAATGGTTTAATCGAATATATTATTAAAAAACTTTCTTCTTACAAATTATCTGCTTATTACGTCTATACAAAAAATGGTAAAATAAAAACTTACAAAAAAAACCGACTTCCAGGCACTAAAATTTAAAAAATAACTAAACGGGGGTTGTAGTTTAGAATAGATACCTAATCAGATATTTTCGAAGTCAGTGCCAGCTGATACAAATCAAAACACACCGGCATTTACATCTATCATAAAACTATTTCACTCACTCACTTTTCATATCATGAGATTTAAAAAAAACTTATTCTAGTTAAGTTTAAGTCGGAAGTTATGCGCGTACATACATTTGGGTGATTCATTTTTATTTATATAGATTTATAAATATTAGTCTATTTTACCGTATATTAAAAAAATATGTTTACAGGTGGTTTCTACGTTGTTGCGGAGCTTTCTTCATACGACGCAGAGTGGACGGGTCGGAGTATCACGGCGATCCCATATACAAATCTGCACTCAGGTAATTAATTATTGTCTATGTATTCAGCCTTTTCTAACGTCCCACTGCTGGGGGTGGGCCTCCCTTCAGTACGAGGGGGATCAGTCCATAGTCCATCACGCTGGCCAAGTGCGGGTTGGCGGACTGAGCATGTCTTTGGAAAACTTGCTAGGTTCTCTCAGACATGCAGGTTTCCTCACGATGTTTTCCTTCGCCGTAAGACAAGTGGTAATCATGTTGGAAATGATTCGCACATGAAAATATCAGAGGTGCGAGACAAGGGATTTGAACCCGCTTCACTCGGTTTCCCTAACGTGCGCGTTACCACTGGGCTACCACTGCCTAATTAATTATTACCACCTAGTAATCAGGTATCATCTAATTTAGGATATTTATTTATTTAATGTTATTACTTACTGTTGGAATTTATACGACACCGCCCTGATGGAAAATTCGAGATGTTTTACATCGTACCAAGAGTCATTAAAATAATTACACGATTTGCGAAACAATAGGGGAACGGATAGATGTTTAGGTTAGATTTTAAATTAACTATTAATTATCATAGATTCATATAAAAATATTAATTTATGTTAATAAAATTTTATGTGTACCAAAAACTATGTTGCTATTTAATTTGTTTAACCCCTTCAGAACCTTATAGAATATGGTTCAGTAGGGATTAAATTTACATAATATTTAGAATTCAACCATTTTTTTTTTACTTATTAAAGAATTTCGTGGGACCCATGTGTCCCTTCCCTATTGAAAAACTCCAATAGGATCTCATCAAAAGCGACAAAAGCCACATAGAAACCAATAAAAGCCACATAGAGACCAATAAATATTTATTGGTTTGTATGTGGCTTTTGTCGCTTTTGATATGATCCAATTAGAGTTTTTCAATAGGGTTGGTCATCAAAGGAATACAAGTGCCGCGAAAATATTCCTTTGTCACCTCAGAACACGTGACGTCTTACGAGGACTTACAACTTATAAGTTTGGTCAAAATAGGACTGACAATTTATAAGTTTGGTCAATAAAGAAAAGTCATTGAATAATAGTTATATTTTATGGAAGTTCTATCTGAAAAGTTTTTTGATTTTTTATTGGTGTCTTTAATTAATCTAAATATTTTTTATTTTGAAATTTAAGTAATTAAAAAATCATTATTGTTTCAGAGCTTACATTCTCAACAGTTTAGCAGCCAATCATAACTTGGAATTTTTCATTGAAGGCGGACGGACCAGGACTGGGAAACCACAACTGCCAAAAGGTAATAAAATATAGTTTTTTTTAAATTAAATACATATACAAATATATATTATATATATACATATATATATATATATATATATATATATATATATATATTACTTATAATAAATAGTTTCTTAACTATCTTCTTTTGTTTGTTGCGTACGAAAAGGATATTCTGAGGGTAAGTATGAGTTTTCTAAATATAATAGTCACCATAATATGTTATGTATTTTGTTTTTTTTTTATTATCTTTAAAATGTAGTGACTGCCATTGTGTACACATTTCATTATTTATTGCAACTAATTTAGGTGCCGCCCGTGTGTATGTTTATGTATGTATGCATGTATTTACTCCTTCATATTAAAACGGCTGGACGAATTTGGATAAAACTAAGCACACATATAGAATTACTATAATAATATAAATAAAGAACCCGCGGCTTTTGTAATCCACTTATGGGATTAATTTGCTAAAAATGCTAAAACACGTATTTAATTATATGTATTGAAGAGCAATACTACGTGTTTTCCTGTGGGAATAAGATAATCTCCCGCGGTAAAAAGTAGCTTATGTCACTCTCCAGCCCTCCAACTATCTCCACACAAAAAAATCACGCCAATCCATCACTCTTTTTCGACGTGAAAGAAGGACAAACAAACAAACAAACAAACAAACAAACAAACAAACAAACAAACAAACACTTTATAACATTAGTATGAATGACCTGGAGTGACACAGGCTACTGCTAGCCCTCGGTTACATATTCGAGCAAAGCCATGGCGAATCGTTACTTGTAAATAAATACGCGAGTTTAGTCGCAAAGGAAACTAGTTATAATAAATCGAAGTGACCATTCGCCTGGTCTACGGATCTAATAATAAAACTGTACAGGTCGATTGTCTGTACGTAGAAAAAAATATGCTAAAAATCGCATCACGGGGATGTAAGAAGAGAAATACAACAAATCTAGAATTTTTCAAATTTTTTTGTTTTTTTGTCTGTTTGTCTGTTTGTACGGGCTAATCTCTGAAACTATTGAACCGATTTAAATGAAATTTTGCATGGTGGTACATTACATCCCCGGTCAACATTTGAGATACTTTTCATCCCAGAAAATTAAAGAGTTCCCGTGAAATAGTTAAAAAACTATAATAACTTATACAGCTTAGTACACAAAAACTACTGATTGTATTTTAATGAAACCTTATAATAATATAGTTCATACATCAGAATAACAAATAGGCTACTTTTTATCCCGGAAAAATGTACGGTTCCCGTGTGACAGATTGGTTTTTGTTTGTATATTATATAATAGACCCGTAAATTCTGCGAATAGTCTCGGTTATAATAAATACAATACAAAAATTCCAGCGGGAATCCTATCGGTGATAACGGACGCGTACCTCGACGGTACAATCGACGACGCGCTGCTCGTGCCCGTCACGCTCAACTACGACCGGCTCGTGGACGGCAACTTCGTGCGCGAGCAGCTCGGCATGCCCAAGCAGATGGAGACCTTCTGGTCGGCGCTGCGCGGCATATGGAGCACCCTCAACACCAACCATGGTGCGATACGTGTGGACTTCAACCAGCCGATATCTCTTAAGGTGAGTTCGGTGTGAAAGCGATAAGAGTTGGAAATAATAGGGAATATGCATGACTTTTGAAGTGAAAACTTTTATAGGCAGGTTTAGATGTGGAGTATATTTATGTAAGTCGTCATCGACATGGTCACGTGACGTGTTAACGCTAACACTCAGAGTGCCGATAGATGTCAAAACCTGATAAACGTAAACAGTTTTAATTTACAAATTTTTATTTAAGATCAAATAATTTGAATATCCCAAAATAACAACTGTTTGTTTATAGTTTTAAGTTTTTACTTCTATCGGCAGTCCTCATGACTGCTTTTTTTTTATACAATAGCTTACATCGTGTTAAAATTTAAAAAAAACATCCAGCTCCAAAAAATAAAAATTTAGTATAATATTTTTTTAAATATCATACCATTACGGATACTTTAACGCCCGCTATTTCGCGCGCTTAGCGTGACGTCACAGCATGATATACACAGAGAAATGACGACTCAATTTGTGAGCGAAAAAATCGGTAAATGCTCTGTTATTATAATACTCTGACGTCAATTGTTCGGTCTGACCAATGGCGTTGCGTTTCAACTACTTTGAATTTCCCACCTGTTTGAGTAATTTTAATAGTGTTTTTACAATAAGTTTCGTATATAATTTCAAATGCATTTAGTACAACGCTGTTATTTAAACCTTACAAACAAACACTTCAATTTTATATATCTTTATAGATGATTAAAATATTATCCACCAACTTATTGACTGACTAATACTAGTTGGCGGATTGTACATATCTTTCGAAAACTGGTTAGGTTTGTCAGGATTCATACTGGAATTCTAAGTGGAGACTCTACAGAAGAGACCAAATGTAGATTTCCAACATCTCTAGATATTAAAAACAAAAGCACATCTGCGTAGCAGAGGTGGCACATCCAAGTGACTTTATAATAACAACCTAGGTTAAAATCGCTAAAAGTGACCTCAATCTTAAATGTTTCATTTATGTAACAGCAGAATCTTTTTTATAAGTCTAATTATACAATTGTTCTAAAGTTCTTTGTTCTAAACTTTTTTTCTTTATAATAGAATTATAAATTCTATAAATTATAAATTCTTAACAAATTGTGTTACAGGAATTAGTGACGTCATTCCAAAAGTACAACTTTTTGAAAGGCCCCATAGACAAGACCCTCGCGCCTCCCGACAACAACTTGGCAGTTAATTTGGACAGACAGATCCTCTACAACCACAGCCACAGCAGCTTGTTCGGAGCGGATGTGAGCACAGAGCATAAAATGATGGTAGAAGCGATTGGACGCCATCTTGTTTATGGTTAGTACACTCGAAATTGTCTATGACTCAAATATTTTATGAATATTTTCTGTTTCCTCTATATAATGCTATACGGTTTAGAGTTATTTTAAATATATTTTTAAGGATTTGAAATTTTGATGTTAGTTGAAAGAGTTTGAGTTTTCAAATTTATGTAGTTTGATTTTGCATTTGGTTCTATTTTACAAATATTGTACATACATATAGTGTATATATTTTTATAAAATAAAATAGTTCGGTACTTCTCTGAACTATATTTTCGGTTTTTTCGCGGATTTCGACCGGGAACATGGTCACGGGAAAGACTACCATGATCATATTTTCTGTAGAGTATTCGAAAAGTCGGGAACAAATATATAAAATAAAATCGCAACAAACGTCCTAAAATATATTTCATTTAAAATATTCGTTTTAATCTAAGAAAATCAATAAAGAATATACCTAATACAATCTAATCAATACAATATATTTATTTTCAAACAGATGCAGCTCAGTCAACGGCTCTAATGTGCACAAATGTAGTGGCCTACGTGCTGTTAACTGAACAGAGGAAGGGGTGCTCCCTGTCCGCCCTACAAGGGATGGTGGCTGCCCGGGGGGAGGCGCTCAAGCGGGATGGCCGGGATATAGGGTATACTGGGGATACACCGGCGGTTGTGAAGAGAGCTGTGAGTTATCTATACATACAAATAATAAAAGTGTAACTGTTCGCTGTCTGTACATAGAAGATATTTGAGAAAAACTATCATTGAGGGGTCTTTATTTATGCAATAGAACTCAAAACAATGTTTTTTAGAATGCTTGTCTGTTTGTCGGTTTATCTGTTTGTCAGTGCGTTTATGTGCTAATCTCAGAAACGGTTTAACTGATTTGGATGCGGTTTACACTAATATATTGTAGTAAGCTTAATTTAATATTTAGTATTTGTTTTATGTCAATCGATTCATAAATAAAAAAGTTACGTCAATTTAAAGAATCACCTAGGGACGAACCCGAGCGGGGTGAATCGCTAATATGTACTAAGATTTGAGTAGAAGCTTGGACTGCTATTATATGTGGGTGAACTAGACACATCTGAAAGTCCTGGGTTCGAATACCGGGTTGGACCGAGGTTAGTCTGAGAGTATCGTGTCGGTCCTGCTGCTAGTATCGAAGTATCTTCCCTATATCGAACTAGCGTTTATTCTCGGTTCCATCCGCGTATCGTAATTTGTAGGAAAAAAGAAATGGCACTGAAGTAACTTACAATTTAAAATACGCTTCCGTGCTAACAGACCAATAATATTGGTCTGTTAGAACGTGTGAACGTGTTAACGTGTGTTTGGTCTGTTACAATATTCACAAACTCAAATCGACATGCTTATAATCACAACCTATTATAAAGTAAAGTTCCTCCACCGCGTCTATCTGTCTGTCTGTCTGAACGCAATAAATTCAAAAACTACCGAACGGATATTCATTTGGTTTTTACTAAGTGATAGAATGAGTCATGAGCAAGGTTTGTGTATAATTCATTAAGATTTTATGCAAAATTAGCTGAAATATGACGATAACTGACGAAGACGTCGGAAAAAAATCATGCCGACCTTAATACCTAACCTTATTATCTAGGACCTTATTATCTAACTAGCGACTCACCTTCGCTTCGCTCGGGTTCGTCCCTAGCTTGATTCCCCATACATATTTTCATCCCCTTAAGGAATGATTTACGGGATAAAAAGTATCCTATGTCCTTCCCAGGGTCTGAAACTATCTTCTTACCAAATTACATCTAAATCGGTTTTGTAGATCCAGAGATTACCCCCTAAAACGTCCAAACTCACAAACTTTACCTCTTTATAATATTGGTATAAATAGTTATATGAAAACAATTTATTACGGAAATCAAATGTATTATTAATTCCTCTTAAAATGATTTATTAAATAGACGCACCCGAGCCAAGTGAGGGTAAGTGATTAGTATATTTATTTATTTATTTATTTACAAGATATGCCAACAATATATTGTACCTACATTCTAAATTATTATATTATATGATTACTTATTACTAGTACAAGCATTAATTATAGGCATACACAACATTGATTACATTTCCGGCTTTAAAACAATAATATATGAAATGTTAAATTTATATTTTAATTTAAATTATTTCTAACAAATATTTATAATAGATAAAATTAACCTAAAGATTACAAGAATTCGAAATCGTGAACACATATTAACTACTTAATTTATTTTTTATTTTTATTAATCGTAATATAAATTCATGTCAAAATTAGATATTCTAATCCTAATAAAATGAATTAATTTCTGTTTCAGTTGGACACTCTAGGCAGTTCCCTAGTAAGGATAGAAGGGAGCGGTTCTAACAAAATAGTGCGACCTCAAGCGAGTGTGCCGGCCGCCCTCGAACTGTCATACTATGGGAATGCACTTGTTGCTCATTATGCTGCGCCTGCTATATTAGGTAAGTTATTTACACTGGAAGAAGAGATTATTTTAAATATATGATAATAAAAGATAGATTAGTTCAAAGAAACGTCAATAGATGGCGCTGTATCGAATGAAACTGAACCAAATGAACGAAAGTGAATGTTGCTAGTGGCTACTATGTATACTGTATGCTGCAGATCAAGAAAGCTTGGGTTTGAGTTCTGGGTCGGATCAAGTATAGATATTGGGTTTTTTGCCAAGGAATTCTCGGTTGCTATCCTGAGTCGTGAAGTTAATATCATAGTCACCATGCCCGAAATTAGTCAGGAAGACATAATTATTGTTATTTATACATGTATACAAATAAATAAAATATCTGTATGTAATGTCAAAATACGTTTACTAAATACATGTGAAAGAATATATGGTACTAGCAATGCCCGCGGCTCCGCCTGCGTTCAGATGACCAAAAACCAAATTCTTAGGTTTTACATATTAGTATACTCTTACAATGCAGTTTTTGTATTTTTTCTCAGAAATGAGATATTTTCCCGCGGTAAAAAGTATCCTATATGTTGACCCGGATAACCAACTATCGCCATACCAAATTTCATCAAAATCCCTCCAGTGCGGTAACAGACAGACAGACAGAAAGAGGGACAGACAAAAATTCTAAAAACTATAGATTCGGCCTAGGTATCGATAATAATGTTCATTTCAATAAGATTTAAAACAAAAATATTTAATGTACAGATTCGGCTTAGTTACAATTTTATTTAATGTACAGATTTAATTATAAGAAAAAAAAACAATTTTTGAAATGTTTGTCTGTTTGTTTCAACTAATCTCCAAAACGGCTGGATTGATTTAGACTGAACTTTCACTGATTGCTGAATAACTAGTATCATAAGGAATAACTTAGGCCAAAAAAAAAACCCATGAAGTTTCCAGAACTCGTGTAACGATAACATGATGCGAGGGTAAGTCGCTAGTCCGTATTAATATTATAAATCTGAAAGTTTGTGAGTATGGATGTTTGTTACTCTTTCACGTCAGAACGGCTGAACGAATCCAATGAAAGTTGGCACAGAGATAGATTATAGTCTGGAATAACACATAGGCTACTTTTTATCCCGGAAATATGTACGATTCCGTGGGATAGGTTTATTCTTGTTTTATAAAAAAAGACAAAATTAAAAAAAAAACTTTATCACCCACCAGTGACAGCACTGGAAGCCATCCAGCAGCAGTCCGACTCGGCCAGCACCACAGTGAGTCACCGCGAGCTGATGGACACCGCGCTACAGCTCAGTGAGATGCTCAGCCAGGAGTTCATCCTGTGCGCGCCCTGCACGCGCCTCGAGGAGCGCCTGTTGGACGCGCTCGCCGCGCTGCGCGCCTGCGACGTGCTCGCCGACGTGCAGGTGTGTGACACACACACACACACACACACAGAGGGATACGCACGCACACAGAAACGTACACAGAGAGAGGGATACACGCGCACACGCACACATATACATATGTATTGTTGTTTTTTTTTCGACAAATAAAATTTCTTCTATTGACACTGACATTAATTGTAATTACTTACCGATTAATCTAGTGACATTGGCGAAGTAATGTGTGTTCGAGTGGCACGCTTTAAAGCTATTAACAAGAGAATTTAATTACATTGAATCCATATATAAATAACTAGCGACTCACCCTCGCCTCGTTCGGGTTCGTCCCTAAGTTGCTCCTCCATTCAAACTTCCATCCCCCATTTTCACACCCTTAAGTGATGATTTCTGAGATAAAAACTATTCTATGTCCTTTCCAGTTTCTCAAACTGTCTTCTTACAAAATTTCATCTAAACCGGTTCAGTAGTTTCGAATTCTATTCAGTACAAACAAACAATCAGTCAAATCTTTCCTCTTTCTAATATTAGTATAGATAAATAACTTAGTAAGTTTATTCCAGACGTCAGACGCGTTAGAGGAGCAGCGCTGGTCGCGTCGCTTCGCGCACACCTTCGACGACGACGATGAAGAGGAACGGCCCGATCCCACGCGATACATCAAGTACCACGTGTCCGACACACCGGCTGCTCTCTCTGAACGGTACTTTAATTTACGTTATGAAATGCCAGTACTACCCAATAAAATCTAACACAACCTCCCCCGTATTATTGGGAAGTCGCAGGATCGGTTACGCACTCAATCATGACGCCCCGACGGCGAGTCTGCTGAAGCAGACCACAACAACCATGGGGTTGCTCCAAGGTCCACTCTGCTGTTTTTTCTAATTTTGTCAAAATTCCTTTATAATATGTAATCTCAATAACATAATTATAAACATCAAGCAATTAATAGATTTTCAATAAGACTGCGCTACTCTGGGCCATGGATTCCATTGCAGTAGAATAATTATGCTACTTTCACGTGTCTTTGGAAAAATAGTTTTTCTGTCAGAAATGCAGGTTTCCTCACATTATATTCTTTAAGATACAAACCATACGAAATATCTATATGTATTTTAAATAAATAATAATTTTAATCAATCATTTTCTTTTTTTGTTATAAAAATGTTTTATGAAATACAAAAAATATTATTGGAAGGCACTTTGTTTCCATTTTTTTATTTTTTTCCATTTTTTTTTATAAATTTGGGGGTATATACCGTATATGACAACTATATAATAGTTTTTGAAACGTCTAACCGCGTCGTTCGCGACCGCTGGCACAGCAAGTAGGGTCACTACAAACTGAGCCAAACGTATTGTCATTTATTGAAATAAAACTTCTCTACGCACGCTTGACATGGGGGGTAAGCTTGTGAATGCGTTACGAAAAAAATGTACGTACGTTGCCATGGTAACCGTTGTTGTTGTCTGACAAATGATATATACCTTAAATTATATTCTATTAATATATGTTTGTAATATGCCTAATATGCGTTATTTTTAGTATCTCACCTATCCTAATTATTTAAAATATAAATAGAATTTCATAAAGAGTACCGATAACCTAGAGAAGTTTTACTTTTTGCGCGTGTACACATTCACACACGCATTCTTTAATTTTTTATACTATTTCCAGTCGTCGTCTACTACAAACGATCCGTCCATTGCTGGAGGCGTACTCGGCGACCTGCCACAGCTTGCGTTCAGCGTCACAGAAGGAAATAGTGTCTTCTACATTGGATATGTTACTTGAAAACTTTTCACAGAATAAAATGGCTTACGGTTTGTTATGTTCAATTTTTTATTTGCTTTTATTGGATCGGTTTTGAATGTTTGTTGTTCCCACAGGCTAAAGCATTATATGGATGGTGCAAAAAAATGTGACAAGCAAAAATAGTAGCGTGATTTTCCTATTTATCTTCTTTATATATATAATTCTTCTGTGAGTGTGTATGTCACTGAACTTCTCTCAAACGACTAGACCGATTTTGATGAAATTTTTTGTGTGTGTTCAGGGGGATCTGGGAATGGTTTAGATTCACAATTTGAATAATAATTTTCATAAAAAAATTATTAAAAAAAGTTTGAAATTTTCAAATTAAAGACGTGTAGACAGGACAACGTCTGTCGGGTCCGCTAGTGCTATTATATTCGCATAAATATTAAATTTGGTATTTTTGACAACCCATGCGTTTTATAGCATTTTTATTAAAATCCACGGGTGATTGTCTACTGAATGGGTTTTATACAATGCCTATACTATTAATATTTATAGTTTTTTCCATTGTTAATTCATTATATATTATTAAATTTCCAATTGATAATTCTGAATCACATAATTCATTATTATTAATACAACTAAACCAAAAACAAATCTATTCCACAGGAATCGTACTTTTTTCGGGATAAAAGGTAACCTACGTGCTATTCCAGACTATAATCTATCTCTGTGCCAAATTTCATCCAGATCCGTTCAGCCGTTCTGGCGTGATTGAGTAACAAACATACATCCATCCAAATTTTCGCATTTATAATATTAATTTGATTAATTGAATGTATTACAGGTGAGGCGGTATCGACAGATGCTATCAGAAATTGCCTAAGACTGCTTCGCCAATGGGGTGTCATAGAAATGTACACGGAAAAACGCGAGAGGAGAATAAAAATATGTCCACCGTACGACAATAAAAAGAATTTAGACGATGTTTGTGATAAAATACACAAATTCAACATGGACTCGAAGTTACTATTTTAATATAAGTGATAAGTGAAAGTGGTTCAAGACATTGGAAATAACATTCACATTATATGTTCCGATTGTATATGTATTTGTTGTGATTGAACAAGTGTTGGTTTGAGTGTTGGACTTGGAGAACGTTCTGGAAGTTAGCATGCTGGGAATTAAATGGGAAAATTTGTGTGGAGATAGCGCTTTAGTTTTTCCTTATATTAACTTATATGTGCCAGTATCAAAATGTGTGACGAAAAAAGTTATAAAAATAATGGTGAAAATGTATATTAAATTATTACTATTATATATTTATACATAACTTTTTTTTCTATTAAGTCTCTCACATTGCATTTATTTGTAAAAAAGAAAGCTTGTTTTAGACATGTCATATTTTAACATGACTGTGAATCTCATTTCAACGTCAAGTAATATTTTGTATAAGAGAAAAAAATATATCTATTTTTTTGTTTTGAAGTTCTATCACCTCATGAAGGCCTACTTTTAATTATTTACATATTTGTATAGGTCTTCGTATTGCACTCCAAACAATATGTTATTTCCAACAAATTTGCCTTTTAATATAACAGTCCTTTTAACATTAGCTATTTGCCAGTAAAAATTTCGTCAAAATCGGTCCAGCCGTTTCGGAGATAAGCCGGAACAAACAAACAGACAGACATACAAAAATGTTGACAATTGTGTTTTTCTTATAAGTACCGTATATAATTTCATAATATGTATTTAGTAAAAAGTTGTTATTTTGACATGGTTTGACAAACACACACTTCAATTTTATTTATCTGTATAGATATATAATTCTAGGTTTAAACTGTTCATTGTTGCAACTCTGAGGTACAATGTTGTTCTTTGTAAATGTCGATTTCTCTCACTACTTACTTGTTTAAATATAGAGAGAAAAAATACTTTCATCTTACAAGATTAATTCAAATATCTCATATATTATAAATTCTAAAGAAGCATCTGTTTTTATTTATACATTATATGAAATTTATTTCAAAGATTACAAGTAAAAGAGCACTTTGTATAAGACTACTTAAACATATTAGTATTTGATCTGAGTGTAACGAGTTAATGTTCTAATTTGTCAATTTTAAAATTGCATTTGTTGTAAATTTTAGATATGAGTATGTATGTAATATGTATATTACATAATGCCGTGTCCACACGTTTGCCATTCACCACAAAACTTCAAATCTTTATTTACAAACATGTAGATATATCACCGCAAATTTCTTTTGATTTGTGAAAAAAAACTGACACAATCGGAACGGTGTTTGCAAACCTACGCAAGCTCAGCTAAATGCCCTTTCCACATGCATTTGTGATAACTAGTCGAGACTTTGGCGAGCGTGTGGATACGGCATTACATTTATTTAATTATATCCCAAAGATGTAGAAATGGTTTTATAAAAACCAAAGAGAAAACATCATGTCACCTTAATGCTTATTTGTTCAAACTACCAATACTTGTTGTACTTTGGACTCTATTTTAAAAAGAAAGCTTTATCTTTAGGCTTTATATATGTACATATAACCAGAAACTTCGGCTACGCCCGCGTTCAATCTATAAATGTAGATTGATCATATACTTATGTACCTATTTATATAATATTGTTCATACAAAAATACAAAAATGGCGATTAAAAAACGGAGGGTGGGGGTAGAAAAGTAAAAAATACTTTACGACCTACTCTCATACCTACCAAATATACAAAAAATATCAGTTTCGTAGGAGTGCGACCACAAATACCGTGACACGAGATATTTACATATTAGATATAGATAAAATACATATTTTCGGCTTTTTAATAAAGCAAAGTAAAATGTATACACATTTATTTTTAATATCAATACAGTAGACATATAAAAGTCAATAATTATGTACTAAAAACTCTTTCGGTAAATTGGTTGTTTGGACAATTAAGCATTGAGATGACTATCAACTGAAGTTTAACCTGATTAATTATAAAAGGGAAGCCATCAAACTATTTTATATCAAACAATTGTAAATTTTAATTTGTTTACATTACAACTTATCCGAGCTAAGCCTAAATCTATACTAATATTATAAATGTGAAAGTTTATGAGTATGGATGTTTGTTACTATTTCACACCAGACCGGCTCTGGATGAAATTTGGCACGAGAGATATATTATAGTCTGGAATAATACATACTTTTTATCCGGGAAAAATGTACGGTTACCGTGGGAAAGGTTTGTTTTTTGTCTTCCTAGAGGCGAACCCGAGCGAAGCGAAGTTGAGCCGCTAGTATAAATATTGTGAATCTTATTTCCAATGCACCTGTGTTTTTGTTATTTGCTGGCTGTGTTATACCACTATTTGTATACTTTCCAGTGTTATGACGGATTTGTGATTTAGTTTAAGTTAAAAATATTTGTTCTTATATATATTATATACGTATGTATGTATGTATGTAAATTTTCGGTAAGTATGTTGTGTCGCGAATGTTTTGATCTTACTAGAGTCCGACCGCGAGAAAGAATTTCGTACAATGACCTCTTTGACTACTGACAGTGGGCATAAACATTTTTTGTATTTTAAATAAAATTATCTTTTCTGTTTATTTCGTGGATTTATTTTGAGTTTTGGTTCCCGACGTTTCGAATGCTTTACAACAATCATGGTCATGGGAGAAATGTAAGATTTTGGCTTGTTACAGACAGTTTTCCGAAAAATAGTTTTATTTAAAATGCCTAATATTCACATAAATCTAAGAAAGAACATTTTTGTAATAAGTGCGTGTTATATGAAATATTTAAAAGAGAAAAATGAAAAAAAAATCGTACAAGAACAGACCTTACTCTCGTAGGTAAAAGGTTTGCAATGACTTAAATGTATCTGTGCGACGGTCAATGCACCTGTGCGAGCTCGACAGCAATATATTTACGCGGGAGCGACTGACAGATAATTGCAGATCAATGTACTAAATTCTTCCTTTGTCGCGATCGGACTTTAGCCATTGGAGCCAATATTGTTGAATACTAGTTGCTTTTAAATAATATGCGCACACACACTTTGTATGTGATTTAGGGCCGCCCCATACTATAGTGCCGATCACGGTTCGCTTTTGGTCCGATATCGGTCTGGTAAAGTATTGTTATACAAGAAACAATGAGTGCATTCACACTATCAGTAAGACTCACGTTCCGGTCGAATCACGCTCCAGCAATGTTTCTTGTATAAAAAAATTACCAGACCGATATCGGACCGAGAACGGACTGTGATCGGTACTATAGTGTGGTTCGGCCTTTATAGTGACACGGATTTTTTTGTATAACTATATAGTATGTCTGTTGTTATGTATATCTCATAGTGCAACAAATTTGACATATAATGTAATATATAAATACTACATTGTGTCTCTTAGACCTATTTTCATCATTTCATCGAATTTTGTATGAATGTTAATGAACAAATATGTTGGTATGTCCTTAAGTAAATATATATATCTACAAAAGTCGTAATTTATATAGAATCTTTTGTAAGTTCTAATTCTATGGTTTATGTAAACTTTGGAACTATATTTCAATGATACATACAACCTAAGATTAAAAGAACGAAAAAACGGAGTGTATTGAAGAATAAAAGTTAAGCTCATATTTTAGATTTTTATTTTATGCGTCAATAAATATTGTTAATACTCCGTCTTTCTTATTTTTTTAAGTATAAATATTTAACAGGTGTCTTACTACTCAGGCCCAGTATAAAAATCTATACAGTATACCATTTCCCATTGGTTCGATGTCAAATGCAAGGGCTATGAATAAAACCAATTTTCTTGACTAACGCGTTCAAAAATAACGCACTGCATTAGTGCGTTATATTGTGTTATCTTCTGGCAAGTTGCAGTTATATCTCGCGTCATCTAAAAAGAACGCTGGAAGAAAGTGGAGAGGGTATGTTTGCGCATGGGTATACTCGCGCACAAAAGTACTAAGCCTATTATTTTATTTTTCATAGCATTTCGCTCGCAGCTTCATATATTAGTTATTGGTAGGGACATTGAAAAATATATTAGATAGAATATCATTAAATAGAATTCTATTCATTACTAAAATATGTTTGATTCAGTGTAGAATGTTTAATCTACTTATAAAAAATTAAATTATTACGAATTATTATTAGACTCTCTCTTTGTAAAACACTATACGTCAAAAACAATTTTTCTCTTTTCTATATATAAAACCATTTCGTAATTAAAAACTTTTGTGTGCGCGATGGTATTTCGATCTGACGAACCAATAGCGCGCCGGCAAGCATGCGGCGCATGCCCCGAGCCGCCCCGCGCCCCGCTTCTTACCAACAATTTGACCGATAAATCGCTTCTGCGCAGCATGACAGCCAGCGTTCTTTTTAGATGACGCGAGTTATATACCCGTCAACTCTAAAGCGGTTTCGCGACTGTAATTTAAAAGTTAATATGACAGTCGGATACGCCTCCTCCGCACGCTGCAAGCTTGCTCTTCCTGTTTTCCAATTACAGCACTAAAGCGCATAATGCTCAGATTCGAATTTTTCAACTACAGCAACTCTCCACACAATCGAGCACATTGAAAATTACTACTTTGGCGTGACCAACCAACGCAGTAGCAGAAAATATAAGACGTGTTTTTTCGCATTGTTCGTGTTTGTGCGCCTAAGTGCGGCATTTTGCTCTATAATTGGAAAACGGGGCCTGTCTAGATGCCTTCGTTTGATGACTGTATGGATTAGTAGACTGTGACTTGGGCTCGGAAACCCGTTCAATTTTTTAACCGGTTTTAGTCATTGACCCCAAACCGAAAGGCTTTTCCGTTTAAGGCAGCTATACTCAACCTGCGTAGCCGCGGGCCGCATGCGTAATTGTACAATGCGTTGTTATTGGCCCATCTGAAGTTTCATCTCAGAGTTGGCTTCCGTTTTAAATTGTAATTCCTCAGAATTGTTTGATGAGTTCATTGATTTTGAAAAGGATACCAATCTAGAAGTTCTGTTTAAAGAAAAAAGGGAAAACAGAGAATATGTGTATAAAGGGGTAATATTATAAAGAGGTAAAGTTTGTGAGTTAGAGAATCGATTTTGGGTGACATTTGGTAAGAAGATAGTTTGAGACCCTGGGAAGGACATAAGATACTTTAAATCCCGGAAATCATCCCTTAAGGGGGTGAAAATGGGGATGAGGGGATGTATTGGAAAGCAAGGACGAACCCGAGCGAAGCGAGGGTGAGTCACCAGTTTTAAATAAAATGAAAAAATTCCATCCACGTTGTAGAGCTTTCCAATATACTTTGGGCTATACTGATCGCGACATCTGGCCGGAGAAAAAGGCAAAATTCTTCCCGATTGCTTTGAATGGGATGAGACACGATTAGGCGACGATATTAGATTAGTATAGTATTATATGATTTGTGCCTCGGTGATGTAGTGGCTAGCATGTACGGCTGCACACCCGGAGGTCCTGGGTTCG
This sequence comes from Brenthis ino, assembly GCA_921882275.1. Lineage (NCBI taxonomy): Eukaryota > Metazoa > Arthropoda > Insecta > Lepidoptera > Nymphalidae > Brenthis > Brenthis ino. Next base: position 20,001,008 of record OV170222.1, read on the forward strand.
ACTCCCGGGTCGGGCCAAGTTTAGTTATTGAGTCTTTCTGTATAGTAAGTCTCAGTAACAGCCCGGAGTTGGGAAGTTAGCGGTGTTTCACCCCCATGCCTCGGAGAGCACGTAAAGCCGTCGGTCCTGCGCCTTAACTCTCACTGGTCGTATCGAGTGGTCGTCCTACCGGAGTATGAGAGTGATAGGAATAGAGTGCACGTTGTGTCTGCGCGTACACTTGAGCACTATATCTCCTGCGCAGTAGGCTAATCTCAATGAGATTGGCCGCCGTAGCCGGAAACGGCTAGAACATCATCATCATCAATCATCTGTGGTACAGCTACCCACTTATTATGTAAAGAGTAAAGTAAAATGTTCGGTTGGGATTTGGGAAATAAAATGGAGAAATAAAAGTTTTTATTTAAAATGTTTAATTTTTTTTAACTTAAAATATCATAATTAATACTTAAAACCTTAATTTAACATTAACATTAAAAGCAAAATATAAGATCTATTTAGCATTTGAGAATAAAAATCTAGAAATGTTTGGTTAACACTTAAATATAGATACATTATAAAATAAATCTAAATACTTTTAATTGTTATTATTCTTCATTTAAAATGAGAATCAAAATTTGAATCACGAATGTTAAAAAAATGAGAACATAATAAGTATATTTTAGTAAAATTATGTTACATTATGCTGAAATTCTATCCTTATGAAATGTAAAAAATAACTTTTTGTTTTTCGCTTGCTTTATGCTTAGCAACCTCTGTGAAGCATCATTCTCATAAAAGCCACAAATTTTTCTTTTTCACGTTCTTCCATAATTTCTGGCAAATATCTGTTTAGACGTCCTCGGCAATACGATTTCTTTTCAGAATGGTTAATAGACTTCAAATGGTTTTGCATTCCATCCAAAGTGGCTTCAATAAAATTGCAATATCCACAGTGAAAAATTCCAGATCTAACCTGAAATATTAAATTATCAACTTTAAAATAATGAATGACTATTATGATATTGAATATAAAACAAATAATCCCCCTATTTATAACATGAACTGAGACTTGAAGTTTGAACTAATTTAGCGTGAATCCAATACAAAACAATATTTATCTAAATAATATTCTAAAAGAGAAACATTTTTTTCTGTTTCCCAAAAGTAAGTGAAAATGTAGAGGGCTACTTTTCATTCTATACAACTTCAATATCTTTAAGTATACACTTACCTCTCTTATGAATTCATTTCTAAATTCTATTAGAACAGGTGTCACTTGCATAGCATCATTATGTTTGTATGTTCGTTTGTGTGCTTCAACGTGTGGCGGTAAGATGGATACTTCACAAACATGACATCTCAATCCTCTACCAGATTCACCTATCATGTTAAAGCTCAGATTAGTTATACAAATTTCATCATTTATAACAACATCCTGATGAAATATATTTTGAATATCTGTTTGACTGTTTATGAAATCTATCATCGGTTTCATAGATTTTTTCTGTTTTGAAATTTCCATTTTTTCAACATTCTTTTTATGATCATTTCCTGATACATGTTCCTTCATCATTTTAAGGGTAGAAGAAATTCTAACATTACACACTTGACAATATGTACTGTTTCTCTTATATTTTAAATTGTTTTGCTTAGCAAAATCCATGGCTAGTTTCAGAGCTTCAATGGGCCGCAGTACATTTTCATTGTCTATTGCATCTGTTGCATTTTGGACCTTTGCTATGCAAGTCTCTGGCTTTTCTTTTATATTATTGGAATCAGCCATTTTTAATTCAGTTTTATTTGTACTGTTTTCATTTTGCACTACCACTGATTCTCCGTTGGTCTCTTCGACACTATTTTTGGAATTTTTATCTTTAGTATCACTTGGGGTAATAAAGGCATGTTCATAAAAGTTTATTTTTTTTATATTTTCCTTGCACTTTGAATACTCCTTTAGGTGCTCTGAAGTTTTAATGTGGGCCTCCTTAGATTCCAAATCTACAATTATATTGCAAATCAAGCAATTCACTAGATTGCCATCAATCTAAAAGTAATAAAAACATTGCATTATAATCTTATATATAAATAATAATTATAATTGTATTTAAGTAAAGTAAACAACTATTTGTTATTGTTAGCAAAATGAAATATAATATGGATAGAATAAGTAATTATACTACCTTTCGATAAACTGTTTTATATTCTTTCAGCTCCAACTTACTCTGGATAAGATTTATAATGTGTTTAGTATCATTTTTATGACTTTCATCATTGTCAAAGTCAATATTACAAATGAAACAAGATTCATTGCTCAAACCATTCCATGCTTTCATTTCAATGAAAATCTCATTAAAAACAATGACTCCTTCTTCATGTCCTTTTATATGGCATTGTGTTTTGTTATTTATATGAGTCTGGTCACTAACATGAATGCGGACTTTGACTGTTGTCTGGATCACCACATTGCATAATTCACAGTAATAGCCCTGCGTTACCTAAACAATTAATTATAGTTAATTATATTCTTATATGAAATTTTTGATTCAATTGAAATACATTAAACTGTTGCAATTTATAGCCTATATTATACATTTCTACAAAATTTAATATATTGACGACACGTTTGGGTCAGTTTGTAGTGACCCTACTTATTGAACCAACGGTCGCGTGTTCGAGTCCCGCTGGGGAAATTCATTTGTGTGATGAGCACGAATGTTTGTTCTCCAGTCATGGGTGTTTATATTTATAATATATATGTATTTACAGTTACATAGGTATGTGTAGTGTATCAATCTGGTATCCATAACACAAGCCTCGTAGCTTACCGTGGAACTAAATGGTGCTGTGTATGAATGTCTGAACATATTTATTTATGTATATTTTGTAGGAATAGTGTCAATAGTTTTGTACATGAATATATTAAATCCATTGGTACCGAAATATCCACGGTCCATGATTATGCTAGTCTCAACGTCGTGAATCGAACTCACGACTTTATAGGTAGATATTTTAAACTCTAGGAGCAAAATGATTTCCGAGATAAGTAAATAATGAGAAATTAATATAACTGTGATTTTACCTTCCAAATCAAATTATCCTTGTATATTTCTGCATATCCCACGGATTTCAAGGTATCTTTATGTTTTGATGATTCAATGTGATTATTTAAATCTTTAACTTTCAGATATACTTGACACGATAAGCAAAACGAATCGGCAACTCCAGTAAATATACAATTTTTGTTGAATTTCGACGCCATCGTTGCTGTAACCTGGATATAATACAAATATAAAATATTATCAACTTACAGCCTTTTAAAATGAATGTTGCAAATAAACTTGCAATAAATGCAATTTTTATAGTAAAATATCAATGTTAAAGAGTTTAGGTAAATCACCCTCAGTTAATATGAAATTCGGTTGTTCCCCGTCCATAGATATAGGCAATGTTGCTAGTCTAGTTACTTCACATACATCACAATATATTTTTATCATTGAAAAAAAAATAGATGCCATTTTATATATTTTTAAACTTAGGATACTTCTTCCTTTTTTATTCTTTTATTACCTCGTCTGTCGATCGACCTTTTAAAGGTCGATGTCAAAACCACCCCTGTCTGTCAAGCGACCTTTTAAAGGTCGATTGGTCCCGATGTCATTTAATGTGTGATTTCTCGCATTTAAACTATATTTATTTTTATCTAACTTTTGTAACGTGTAAAGAAAAATACAAGCAATAATATCATACTACATGTCAAAAAAGTAATAACTCCAATAACATAAATTATTGTAATTTGTGCAGACAATTTATTTAAATTTTGGCGATCTTTTAACTCAATACTTGTGAGTAAAAAATTAACAAAATAGTGTAAAATTATTAGTATAAGGATTGGAATATGATGGAAGGGTAAGTAATTAACAGTTTTTATTTCATAGGATGTGTATTGAATAGAGATTTTATACAGAAATTGTTATATTTGTCAAACATCGTAAGCATTCACGCGCGCTTAGTCCTTATATTTTCACTTTTTCTGAATAAAAAATACACTAGTGATAGCATAATATTTTTATTAACATGATTTAAATTTATAACTAAATAACTACGTATAATTGAATTTGTAAATTTTCTATTAGATTTTAAGTAATTAATAATATAATAACACGTAACCCAAATTCGAGCCGCCATTTTTGACGGCTGTTGGATAGTATGGGGAAGGCTTTTTTTAAAATTCATTAGAATATTTTCATTGATGTTTTTTAGGATTATTTGAAATTTAATATTTTATAAATATTTTAACTGTTTTTCTAAAAAAAAATTGAATTTTTTACAACAGTACGATTTTTATTTTACAGATATAAGTTCAACTTACACATTACGTTAAAACATTATAAAAATAAAAAAACCTAACTGCATAACAGCTAACTAAAAAGATAAAAACAAGTTGACGAAGGAATGAAGTATTATGCAGTTGGTGACATACACATGTACATCTCGCGACAAGGATGAAATGTATTTTTTTATTTACAGCTTTTTAATTTTATTAGAAATTTGAAGTTATAATAGGTCTTTTGAAATTGCCGTTCTACAATACTTACTGGCCATTAGAAACGTAATTTATGATTGGCCGGCAATAAATTCTAAATTCAAATGAATTTTATTTTAAAAGTATGGAGTTCTATTTTTGAATTCAGTCGTTTGTTTATTAATTAGTGTTTTGTTTTCACTACATTTGTTTGTTTTTATCAATATAAACACAATAAAAATACGAGTAATTATGAAATACGAGTTCCATCGCGGTAGCAATCCCGCACAAACGGCTCGCAACATTAATGACGCGTACGGAGTGCCGAGTGAACACTACAAACGAACGCACAACTCGTTATTGGTCTGGACACTTCCAACATCGAAATTTTGATCTTAAAAAATTAACCCCGTGGTCGCCCGAAAACTAAAATCAGTAACGACGCATTAAAGGCGATAGTGGAAGCTGACGATACTCAATCTGTGGCTGAGATAGCAGCAGCTTTCAACGTTAGCATCAAAACAATATTGGTCCACTTGCATCAAATTGCATCAATAGCATGGGTGCATATTTTGATTAATAGAAATGAAAAATATTTATAAAAATACAATACTTTAACTTTCTGTATATTAAACGACAATTTCATAGGTAAAGACTTAATATTTAGCAATTTCTTATCCCAAATTACCTTTAAACATGTAAGTTGTGTTCTCTTAATTTTTTTAGTGATCACCAAAAACCTTTATTTTAAGAGCCCATTCGATTGATTTGGAAAAATTTTTTCAGACAAATTGGCGCCTGATATCCGCCATTTTACTTTTTAACTATTTTTAATTTTTAACTATAACGCGAGTATTATAGGCTATATATAGCTTATGACACTCGCGTAAATACGAAACTAACGACATATGAATCATAGAAATCGGCCCACGCGTTTGGTCTCTAGAGTGTCATACATACATATGTACATACATACATACATAGACTGATAAACACATTACCCTCCTTTGCGTCGCGCAGTCGGGTAAAAAATAAGTTTATTTTCATCTCTTAAACTAGTATCATGTTGCATTTTATGTTTATTAAAGCTGCACCAAAATTGCTTAAAACATGCCTTATTAGATTACAATATTATGATCGGAGGGTGAAGAAGAAAGACCAATTGTAGGCAATGTACACCATAGAGCGAAAGCGAACAAGGGTGTAGTATAAATAACTGTTTATTAAAAAAAAACTTCCAGGCACTAAAATGTGTAAAATAGCTAAACGGAGGTTTTCATTTAGAATAGATACCTAATCAGATATTTTCGAAGTCGGTGCCAGCCGACAATATTTTAAGATATGAATATCTAATACGTAAATATGAATTTTATGTATCGAAATATATTAGATTTACTTTGCATCGGCTGGAACTGACTTCGAAAATATCTGATTTATATATTATACCACGCCTTTGTTCGTTTGGACGACATGACTGATCATCGAAGACGTGGTGAACATTATATGGGAGGAGGTTAGTATAGTTACTTATGTATCTTTACTTAGTAATAATTAGTATTTGTTGCTTTTAGGATAAGTGTTCATCTTTTTTTTTTCATTTAAAATAAATATGTATAAAAGCCTCTACCTGCAAGCAATATTCATTAAAAAGTGTCCTTTACCTAACAAAAGGCATCCAAAATGTAATATATATTACCGATAGTAATTCATACCGATATACCCGACATGTAATTCACCATTTTGTGGTGGCGACCATCTTGGATTCGAAAATTATACTAGTTAAGGCTAATTCATTTGATACCCATATTGAGGGAGTTGTGAAAAAATATGTAATCCGCTATTTTGTGGCGGCGGCCATCTTGGACCGATTTTCATCAAACATAGCTAAGAACACTTCCAAATTTTTCACCTTTCAGAGAAAAAACAAAAACAATATCGGATGATCTCTTCGGGAGCTACCATACCACAGACAGACACACACACAACACACAGCACGTCAAACAAATAACTCGTAGTTTTTGCGTCGGAGGTTAAAAACAGTAGAAAAAAAATAATTCCTCTCCGAATTAATATTTAAAGTTGTTTTATTTTGAATTGATGTTTTATTATCATTTTATTTCCATAACATAATCTGTTCAGATGTGATGGAATTGGTCGTATCCATACTTTTTTAGCTGTCCCTTGTAATTCTTATAGTAAAATTGTTAGTTTACAGAATTGATTTCTGAAATATTCTAATAAGGCAACATGTCTTTTTATTATATTTTTCATTTTGAAATATCACTTAATTGTAAGGTGTAAATATATTTTAAAGAAAATTTAAACAGAATTTGCTCTGCGATCCAAAGTTCGAGATGACATTTTTTAGCATTTATTTTCTAGTGTTTGGTTTATTGTTCAATTCTCGTAAACTAAATAGTTATAAGAACTCAAACTTTGTCAGTATAACGTACGTGGACTAAACTATAATATAAATGATTATCCTAAACCTCTTGATCTTCAATGCTCTTAGAATTCAAGTATAAAAAACACCTCTTTTTTTATCCGGCGCTAAGTCGCCATAATTGAAACATGTTATTGTTAAGCTTGTGGTGTAAAAAAAATGTACAGTGAGTTGTGTTGTTTTAATCAATTAATATAAAATATTGTATCTATAATTAAATGAAATTAAAAGTTTTTAAAATAATAGTTTTATTTTATAATAATTCCTGTTTTCATACTATATACTGATAAAAAATCACTTACAGTAATTTCAACTTAGAATTAACTATATAATATTAAATACAATTGATCTTATTTATATATATATTCTTAGTTTATTTTAAAACGATTCTAACGATATAAGCTTTATATATAGCTTATATATAAAATTTTAATAAATATTGTTATTTTAATGATGCGTACATATTTCGCGCAGGCCCTCGAAAAGTAGCCGACAGATGCGCCATATTTTTGTAAAATGACAGCGACAGTTGAGGGGTTATAAATATTAGTGACATAGACAAAATATTAAAAATATTTAACTTTATAAATATAGGTACTATGTTTTATAATACAATATTAGAGGCTTATGAATATTATAGAATAAAATCTAGAGAAAAGAGAAAGGACTGACAGGAAAAAAATATCTATCTTAAACATGTTTATATCATTTTAACAATCTTTAGCCTCCTTGTACGGTATAATGCTGATAATATTTTCACTACTGTATCTAATTAGTAATTGGATATATAATTATATGAATTAACTGTAGTTAAAAAAACATAGGCATTTAAGGCATAATTACTTATTACTAAAGCAGTAAAAATAAATATTTATGTTTAGGTAAATATTACGTACTACAGTATTATATGATCTGCGATATTACTTAGTTTTTTTAATGGCTACATTTATTATTAAATTATTCTAATATTTCTGGCGATTTATTACCAAATTTAAAATAATGGAAAATTCTTCCCCATAATTGTTTAAAAAGATTTCCGTCGATTATTATATATGTTATATAAAAATGAATTGCCACAAATATGTGTGAAAAATGATACATATGATATTCTTTCCATTGCTATTTTCAAAGATTTTTACTATTATGAACTATTTTTGCTAATTTGCTGTAGCAAACCGTATGTATTCGGTACTGAGTAACGGGTACGCCATCTAGTACCGAGTACCGAAACGTTACTCACGAATGCATTTCGTTACTCGAATTGTCCGTACATATTTTCGTACTGATGTTTTTATTGTTTTTTATTCGACAAAATACAACTTTCAGTTAATACCATTGATGAGTAAATTAGAGAGTTTATTTATTTATTTCGAGTTGCATGATTTCCTTACAAATTTTGTTTAGAAACAATTTTCAATTAGAAACAACAATTATATTTAGAACACATTTTTAATTCTTTATGCAACAAATACTTATAATTTTTACTGAATGATTATGTCAAATCAAATAAAAATATACTTTATTCAAATAGACTTTTACAAGCTCTTTTGAATCGTCCATTTTACATTTTAAATTAAAATTAAATGTCAGTGTACTCAGTCCGTGAGGAATGAAGTTTTCTGCTGTGAAGAACCGGCGAGAAACTCAACAGTTGCTCTTTTAAAATAATAATTGTGTACAATATTGTAATACAATAATTATCTATTTATCCTACGTGAGTCATGATCATGTGAGTATGTGTAATACATACAGATTATGATTTGATAAATCGTTCACGAAATTGATTTTAAATAATATATGCATTACGACGTCACACTAACGTGATAGATGGCGTTACTTATTCATTTTTAAATTACCTATTTTTTATTTATTATTTAATTTAAAAAAAAAATTAATAAAAAAATATAGTTCGTCAAGTTTTAAAAATTATATAGATTTATAAATAATTAAAATTTCTGGGTTCTAGATATCATATAACTCTCCAATTGAAATGGTTTGCTGATCGTGCATTATTCTACAGAAAACAACGCGACGTCAACGTTAGTACGCAATACATACGCAACACGACTCGATGCGATGCTCTACGAGTATATTAACGCTTATCAAAAGTAACGAGTAACGATTCAAAAGTAACGAGTAACGATTCAAAAGTAACGAGTACTGATGCTATAGTAACGAATGCATACGGATACGCTATTTTTCGTTACTTTTACACCTTGAAATTTAAAAAAGTACTTTTTTATTGGTCTGAGGTTAAAACTTAAACCAATGGCGGTGTAGAGGTAAGGAGAACCAACTCTGTGTATGAAAAATGCCCGTCGAAATGCGTTAAATTAGGGTGGCGGCACAATAACGGCAGGGTAAATTTGAAAGTATAGTCATTATAGTAGGATTATATTATCCCATAGCAGTTTATTAGGTTATATTTAGTAACTTAATTTGGACTAAGTTAATAGATGAGATTTTGCATACTGCAATTTCATTAACTATTCTAGTTACCCAAAAAAATGATATTGTTAGACTCAGCACACAACTTCGTCTACAATTGCTAAATTCATATCATAACCTTTAATTTAAATAAAGTAAGATTAATGTAAGAATAGAAACAAGTATCTTTTTTATTTATATGCTCTTAAATGTGTAAAAATAGACTTTAAAGATTTCGAAAACTTATGAAGCAAAAAAATTTATCAAAATATTGTTCTTTTGTATGCACGTTTTGACTCATAAAATATTATGTAAGAATGGCTTTTATCCTCCAGAAATAAGGGCTTGTAGAGATATTGAAAACCCTCCTTCCCCCTCAAGACCTCCTTACAGGTGGGCACTTTATCACCTGGTCCCCCATATGAGATGATTCATCTTATGTCTATCAGAGCATATTATAAATTAGCTACATTGTGAGTTTTTATGTTTCGACGTATTGTGGTTATATTATATTTCTACACGTTTTCATTTGTTATCTGTATGTTATTTAATAGTTTTCGTCTATGGAGAGTTTTGACTTTTGTCAAGCGAAACGCCAAATATACTTGTCAAATCTATTTGTCAAATACGTCAGACAGTTGGCACTTGGCATTTGCAGTGTCAGTTCGTTAGTAGGTAATCTTAGTTTGCTGCGGTCGGTGTCATGAAATCCTTGTAGTGCCTTGTTTATAATAAGTGTTTATTTTGATTCTAACATGTATATTCTGTTTTAATTAAATACGATAGTTGTATAAGTGTAATATGTTACAAAACATGTGTAAAAATATGGTTAAGTGTGACCGTTTGAGTGCTTACTGGTTTATGTTTTACTTAATTTTATTAGCCCTGACAAAGGATAGCGCAGATGCTCAAGAAATACGTAAGTTAATTTTTATTGAATTGCTTAAAACAGATTTTGTATGAGTGTTTGGCCAGCAGTTAAAGTAAAACTTTAAACTTAATTAAAAAAATTAATATACTGTTAACGCAACTATAAGCCATTATATAAAAAAAATATATATAATATTAATAAAAATATATATAATATTAATAAAAATAAACACATTGTTATATATATTTTTGGCACAAATTCAGGATTGGGGACTTTGCCCCTAGCGGAGTGGGTGGTATTTCTGGATAAGGGACGTGATAGGGAGTCGAAATGTTAAATAAAAAATGTTCGCGAACGTATGAGTAAAAAGTTATTGAGACTTAAAGTTACGACATTTCCATACATTTTCATATATTTCTTTACCACCATTCGGAGTGGGTGGTATTTTTAGATAGGGGAGGTGACAGAGAGTCAAAATATATTAAAAATATTTGGAGGAAACGTACGAGTAAAAAGTTATTGAGACTTACAAGTTATAACATATCTAACACATTTCCATACATTTCTTTACCTAAATAAGTGATTACAACAGATAAACATACCTTTAACGAATAGTACGCATCCTTTTTTATGTACATTACACATTTTCACAACAATTAATGCTTTATTGTATTTAATATTTTAATAATTTCACAACACAAACAAAACGATCTTACATTTTGACAAAAGCAAAACTGACACTTTGTTTTATATTACCGCTTAAATGACAACAGATTATATTTGATTATTTTTGCTTTTTCTGTTGGTAAAATATTAATATTAATAAATAAATAAATAAAAAGAAAAATATAATTTTCATAAAAAAAACATTTTTTTATCTGTGAATATTTTTCAGTATTATTGGCGGGTGTTCTTAAAATACCGCGAAGTTTCATAATTTGTGACTCTGTACTCTGTGTATTTTCCATTAGTTATTAGTTTTTGTTAATTTTTATATACTTTCGTTTCTTGTTTTTGTTTTAATATTATTTTTATAGTTTTAAGTGTTCATAGTGTTAGTGTAAACAATTTATAAACGTGAGTAGACTATTTTTTTAAAATCTAAATGTATTATTTACTTTTGGTTTTTATTTTGCGACATCGTGGTTAGTTTAAGACGTAGGTTATTTATTTATTATTCGTCATATCTTGGTTAGGTTAGGTTAGAACATTTAAGATTATTTATTTATTATTCGTCATATCTGGGTTAGGTTAGGTTAGAACATTTAAGATAATTTATTTATTATTCCTCATATCTGGGTTAGGTTAGGTTAGAACATTTAAGATTATTTATTTATTTATTATTCCTCATATGTGGGTTAGGTTAGGTTAGAACATTTAAGATTATTTATTTATTATTCCTCATATCTTGGTTAGGTTAGGTTAGAACAGTTGCCACAACGCACGAGCCGAGCGAGCGAAGTGCCGCGGTAGCGGCCGGCGAGTGCCATAAATGACTAGAAAACTAGAAAATTCGAATTTCACGCAAAGTACAAATAAAGACAATCATCTGGAGATCATTTTGACAATTGAAAGTGACGTTTTGACTCCAAGTGTCTAAATGGTAGTAATGTCAAAATAATGTATGGAAATGTTGTAACTTTAAGTCTCAATAAATTTTTACTCATATGTTCGCGAACAATTTTTATTTAACATTTCGACTTCCTATCACGTCCCTTATCCAGAAATACCACCCACTCCGCTAGGGGCAGAGTCCCCAATCCTAAATCGCAGCCATATTTTTTTATAAAATATCAAAATTCCTTCGTTAACTCAAATTATTTAATATAAATAAAATCGTGTTTTCATAGTTTGACTTGGTAAGTCACCATTATTTGCTGTTTTTAATTATACATTTAATTTATTCGAGTTTTTTTGCCCAGTTTTTGACTTTAATAATGGTGGTTGTTGTATAATAAAACCTTACTTACATATTGTAAGTGCAAAGCAGAGGGATGTTTCTACACTAATAAAAATATGTATGGGGTAAAAAGAAACATGGACTCTTACTATCTTAAAAATCTTAAAAATAGTATAAATGGCCAATTTATTAGTATCATACTATATCCCGGGGGAGAAGCCAACTCAAGGATTGTGCTAAAGTAGTCAATCCAAATTACCAATCTATGTTTTCTTTTATATTAGTTATTTTATGAATTACTGGCATAATACTAGGTTGCTTTCCCATACAAACTTTCATCCCTATTTTCACCCCCTTAAGGGATGATTTCCAGGATAAAAACTATTCTATGTCCTTTCTAGGTTCTCAAACCATATTCTTACCTTTCATCTAAACCGGTTCAGTAGTTTCTGAGCCTATTTGGTACAAACAAACAAATCTTTCCTGTTTATAATAGGTATGTATTAGTATAGATTATTAATATTATTTAAGTTAGTACATCTTTATGCCAGTAATGATTTACACTTTGATACAATATTGAATTCAATAGTACTGGCACTCCTAGAAACCACGAAATAAAAGAATTGAATTGAATTCAATAGTGGAATTTAAAATTGCCAATTGAACTTAATTACCTTTGCAAAATTAACATTGAAAGGACAAGATACAAATGGAATTGTGCCTAAGTTTAAGAGAAGACAACATTTTAAATACAAAATTTAGCTTGGTATATAAATGGATTTATACCAATTTTAAATAAAACTATCTTTTCGGATTTTTTCGTGAATGTATTTTGATTCCCTACGTTTCAAATGCTTTACAGCAATCATGGTCACAGGAGAGACTTTTTTAACGGGATTTATACCAACATTTGTTTCTAAGACTAAACTTTCTAATATTTATCTAAAATTTTGTGTTTACAGACTTAGCGTAGATGAGTTTCTAAATGAATTTAATACTTTTATCAAGTAAATGGGTAATAGTTATGATTGAAAATTATTCTCCATATTTAATGACACTTTCATATCTTTAATCCCTCCACGACCGCGGACACGCCGGCGTGTCAGTTAACAATAGATTTCTTAGAATTTTTATTAATTTCTTAGAAATTTACCTGAAGGTGTAAGTATTGTTAAACTTACGCTTGAATCTTATTTCCCCCTCTTATTTTTCATAGGCTCAGGTGATAAGTACAAATAATTTTATCTAGCTCTTATGAGAACAAATATTGCAATAATGATGTATACAAACAAGTATTTTGCCTTTGCAAATTTGGTCTTTGTTATTAAAATAACATCTCTAATAAGTTAATTTAATAAGTAGGTTTATGATAGAGTCGTATGGTAAAAGTTTGATATCACCGGACGGACGTCCGGCCGCACGCGTCCGTCATTGCGCTGACCCTCAATAAAGCTGATAGTAAATACAATTGTTACTATTTATTTTATATATTTTTTTCATTACTCTAAACAGAATTATCCACTATAAAAAATACTTCTAAGTGACGCATTAAATCGATAATATGTGCGAGATACTCATCTAGATACGATCTGGTGGGTATGTAACGTCTTCATTTTTCAATGTTTTTGCAACAGGTAATAAAAGGATATGTATTCAAAACTTTATCGCAGCAAATAGATCGTCAGATGTATACGTAGTTGTAGGATTAAAAAATATCACCGTGTAAATAAGATAGTGAACAGATACACATACATATACGAGTATGTATATAGTAAAATCTTTATTTTTTGTTTCCGTTTCTTTATCACATGTCATTATTGCGAATTATATTAAAATGACACCATTGTAATTATTACTTTCTACTATATTTAAAAACTAGTGACTCACCCTCGCTTCCGATTCTTTTCTAGTGATTAACAAAAATAAATCTATCCCACGGGAACCGTACATTTTTCCGGGATAAAAAGTAACCTATGTGCTATTCCAGACTATAATCTATATCTGTGCCAAATTTTATCCGGATCCGTTAAACCGTTCAGGCGTGAAAGAGTACCAAACATCCATCCACCTTCACAAACTTTCACATTTATAATATTAATATGAATGTAAATATATGGATTTTTACAATGATAAGTAATAAAAAATCTATAGTTATAATAGCGAGGGTAAGTCGCTAGACCCTCGCTTCGCTCGGGTGCGTCCCTATATACGTTTTGAGTAAATAAATAGTTATTGTGAGTGTACCTTACATATAGCTACTATCGGAAACCTTTCTGGAGGCCTAAAAATAAAAAAAAACTAATATGTACATTGTTTTTAGCTATAATATGATATTGCTATAATAAGTGTAGGTATGTAAATCTATATACTCGTATATAAATTTATAAAACAAAGTCGGGTTTGATACAACACTTATAACCCGAGAACTGCTGGCCCGATTTTTATGATGTTTGTTTTGTTGGATTTGTCTCCGCTCCGAATAGTAGAATAACTATTAAAACTTCAGAAAAAATACTAAAAAAAATGTGTATGGCTGACAACTATTTATATTTCATTTATTTAGGGACTAATCTCTAGCCACGAGCGAAGCGAGGGTGAGCCGCTAGTAATTTCATAAATAACTTGACTGTCTCCTTTTGTCAGTTTAGCCGATTGCCTATTTTGAAAACCAAGGAAATATTTTGCATATACTTTGTTTGAACTTATATATCTTAGCCAGCCTTAAAAGTCCGGATTGGCAGATTGTGGAGGAAGTGCTATAAAACGGTCACGGCCGTTTCATTGGCAAATGTTTCCGCTGTTGAGTATGCAACCCCATAATTAATAGGCTAATTAGCTGTCATAATTTAAATTAAATTGAAGAAGTCTAGGATATGAGTGTACCTTTATGCATTTTCTATATAATATTTTTATTCAATGCTATACCTCTGACCTTTGAAAAGACATTGTCCTGTCCAAAGTATTTTGCCCTTCATATCTAAATCCTATAGTAAAAAACAATTGGTATTTTCCTAATTTTCACAATTTTCCGGGTAACTAAATTTACTCCCCTACAAACGTGTCGAACTGTAAGGAACATTTAATGCAATACATATATATATATATATATATATATATACCTATACTTAAACAATACGAGCAGAATTATAGACCTAAAGGTATAGGTACAATAAAGACTATAATATATTCAATACTTAGGTGATCACGAATGCTAAGAAGCTAAGAAACTTTCAATTAGCATGTACTGTGCCTATTGAATGAGTCAGAACATCCGTCGGAAATCAATTGTGATTCACTACCGAGATACAGAAAGAAAATGTTGACGTTTTTCGTTTGAAATTAATTTTATTATAAAATATGTTAATTTTATGCATAAGATCATAAGAAAAACATAATTTTAGGCCGTAAATAGTTTTTTATAGTCTTATTATAAGTAATTTAGGTTATTATGTAGGTATTAGAATTTATGTATATCTCAACAACATCTACGTGTTCACATCTCAATTCAATTTTTAATAGGTATCAAAACATGTAAAAATTTTTTTTGTAATCTATACATCTATACAGATAAATAAAATCGAAGTGTCCTTTTTTAATGTCATAATAACAGCTTTTTACTAAATGTATATGAAAATATTATATACAGTTTTTGTAAGAAAACCACATTTATTTAAATTGTTGACTGTCTGTTTGTTCCGGCTAATCACCGAAACGGCTGTACCGATTTTAACGGGACGTTGACTGGCAGATAGCTGATGTTATAAGGAGTAACTAAGGCTACTTTTATTTTAGAAAAAGAATTAGGGTTCCGCTCAAAAAAATTAAAACATAGCTAAGGGCGTAAGTCTTTAATCCTACATTATTTATAGGTAACATACTAATAATATTATAAAGAGGTAAAGTTTGTGAGTTTATGACGTTGTAGGAGGTAATCTCTGGATCTACTGAACCGATCCAGATGAAATTTGGTTAGAAGATAGTTTGAGACCCTAGAAAGGACATAGTATACTTTTTATCCCGGAAATCATCTCTTAAGGGGGTGAAAATGGGGATGAAAGTTTGTATGGGTAATCAACCTAGGGACGAAAGGACGAGCGAAGCGAGGGTGAGTCGCTAGTTTCACATAAAGGAAACAAGATTTAAGTCGACGTTCAGTTAGTGAGATACTCTCAACAAAAATTCTACTGCAGACGTATTTATGTCGCAGATGTGGCATCCGATCTTTTATTTATTTACTTTGCTTTTATACTTATTGGTCGCTAGGAAAGTTTATGTGAGTTCTGTACGAGTTTACAACCTCAAAGTATTCTATGTTTGGAATTTTTGAATCTTCGTTATATTGGAAAACATTATCTAGATTCTTATTTGGTCTAAAATTTCATACTTAGCTCTCAAATGAGCTTAGTATGTATATCTAGATCAAGTAATGAATCTACTGCTTTAAGTACACAATAAAAAAATACAAAACATTTTTATAAACCAACTAGCATTGCCCGCGGCTCCATCCAGCCGTTTCGGAGATTAGCCGGATCAAACAGACAGTATTACAAAAAAATAAAAATTGTGTTTTTCGTATAAGTATCGTATTTAATTTCATATTCCTTTATTTAATAAAAAGCTTTTATTTCGACGTTACAAACATACACTTCAATTTTATTTGTTTAGACTACTTACCCAGTGTAGGTACTAGGTACATTCATTTAATTATACCCAACTATGCGTAATGCCAATTGGCAAAGAGTGGCACTTTATAGGAAACAATGGAAGGCATATTTGGAGGAGGCCTATGCCGTAAGGCACACCGAGCTTAGAGACATACTATGAATAGTGAATTAGTATTAAGAAAAACTGTAAAAATATTCGGAATAAAAGGCTTTATTATTATTATGCGTAATGCCCATACAAATCAGAAGGCGCTCAATCCCTATAACAATCGTTGTGGCTCATTTAGTTTAGTGTACAATAAAAATTAGAAAACGGAAACTAACGTTGGGAACGTTCTTCGTCAACAGCTGTTTATAGATCGGCTATTTTAATGAGATCTCTCCCTCGCGTCTCATGACGATGACACCAGGTGTTACAATTCTGGTCGGATAACCAATGATTGTAAGTATGCTTAAAAATATTATAAACTAGCGACTCGACCTCGCTTCGCTCGGGTTTGTCCCTAGGTTGATTCCCCATACAAACTTTCATCCCCATTTTCAACCCCTTAAGGGATGATTTCCGGAATAAAAAATATCCTATATCCTTCCCAAGATCTCAAACTATCTTCTTACCAAATTTCATCTAAATCGGTTCAGTAGATCCAGAGATTAGTCCCTACAACGTCACAAACTCACAATTCACAAACTATACCTCTTTATTATATTATTATAGGCTAGTGACTTAGGAAAAGACCTATTCCGACTTGATTCATAAATATTGTCATATCGGTAGATTATTTTTGCAAAATGTTTATAAATTGTAGCCTATAACCTTCCAAGATAAGCCCTTTTTTCTTTTGATGAAAACCGTATTAAAATTCTGAGATTAACCCGAACAAACAAAAACTTTAATTCCGCTAATATTATAATTGCGAAAGTTTGTATGAACGTTTGTTACTCCTTCACGTCAAAACGGCTAAATTTGGTACAGAGATATATTATAGTCTGGAATAACACGAATAACACAATGAACGATTTCCGTGGAATTAATTGTTTTTTTTTGTTGTTTATAATATAACTAGCGGCTCACCCTCGCTTCGCTCGGGTTCGTCGCTAGGTACGTTTTAAATAGATATAAATAGTTATTAGCCAGTGTTATTAGCCATATAAATATTTTTTTTTTCGTTAATTTTTCTGACGTTTTAATACTTAGGTATTAACCTATTCCGGAATGAGAGAAATCCAAAAATTCAAATATCATAAAAATTGGTCCAGCCGTTCTAACGGGCTAAGAAGTATCCTATGTCCGTCTCCTGGTTCTAAGCTACCTCCCCACCAAGTTTCAGCCAAATCAGTTCAGCCGTTCTTGAATTATAAATAGTGTAACTAACACGACTTTTTTTTATATATATAGATGATTATGCGAAAGCGTGTTTGATGACCTGGCCTTTTTTCACGTAGCAATTTAATAAATAGCGTGATTTTTTATGTGAGGATAATTTTTAGGTAACATTGGGTTTCATCACGGCACAATATTAAATTCCGTGGCATAAGAGTAATATTGTTCAAGCTGCTAACCAATGGCGTATCCAAGATAATATAAAACACAAGTGCGTGCGCAAGCGCAAGTGCACACTATTGCAGTTAACTTACTTCCACGGGATATTAATATAACGTAAAATAAAAAAGTGACTTAAGGGTACATTTGGATAGTGAATACAAAAACAATATCAAGATCCAAATCGTTCTCACTACATTCATAATAACTGTTCGAGTCAAGAGTTCAAGTTGGACGGTCAATTTATTTTTAGGTATGTTTTGTATCGTATGGGAACACTTCCCGCAGTGACACGGTCGTTTCCTCATGACGTCACGTCCTATACCACCATAATTAACAAGAAATATCTTATTGAATAGTTTAATATAGAAACAGAATTAGGGATTTTCGAAACGTTTTGAAAGTGACTAAGTTAACGCCGATGACACATATTAATATTATATTATTCATGTAGCTCTCTACGTGTCTGTCTGTCTGAATGTTACTTTTTAACTCTTAAACCGCTGGACAAATATTAATGAAATTTAGCAAGGTATAAGCAACAGATATGAAGCCTTTTATACTTGTCTCGTTAACTATGGAAGCGAGACCGCTGGCAAAAACTAATATGTAGTATCTCACCCTCGCTTTGCTCGGGTTCGTCCTAGGTGCATTTTAGTGGTTAGCAAGGAATATGGAATACATATTATAAATATATGTTGTTGTGGATTCTATTATAACGTGTTTTCCCGTGGGAATAAAATAATATCCCGCGGTAAAATGTAGTCTATATCACTCTCCAGCCCTCCAACTATTTATACACGAAAAATCACGCCAATCCGTCACTCTGTTTCGATGTGAAAGAAGGACAAACAAACACACTTTCACATTTATAATATTAAGTGTGTATTTGCTACTGCTTGCATGTGTATTCCTATTTAGCTCAAAGGCCGCAAAGGCTGAACATGACCTTCGATCAGTTATACCTCATTACTTCACGTTAGCTTATGATAAAAACCAATGACACACTTTCACATTAATAATAATTATAGTATCTAAGGATTATATATGTATGTTTTTTAAATAGATACATCTATACTAATATTATAAAGAGGTAAAGTTTGTGAGTTTGTGATGTTGTAGGGAGTGATCTCTAGATCTACTGAACCGATTTACATGTAATTTTGTAAGGTAGTTTGAGACCCTGGGAAGGACATAGGATACTTTTTATCCAGGAAATCATCCCTTAAGGGGGTGAAATATGGGGATGAAAGTTTGTGTGAGAAATCATGCTAGGGACGAACCGCTAGTATTATATAAATATATAATGTCTTCGCACTCTTATCTTCGTAATATTATTCAAAATGTTGGTAAGTAAATACTTAAGTACATGTGTTATAATAATATGAAGTTATTATAACTAGTATTTGATTAGTGGTCGAAAATTGACAATATTCACTATTGAAAATTTAAGGAAAACATATATGAATAGAATTTACCTAAGTATAGCAAAAAAAAAATCCTTCCTAAATAAATCTTCCTAAATTCCTTTCATTGATACTTGATAGCACTAAAGCTCGTCAATAGCTACTATACAAAAAAAAAAGATAATCTGTAGAAAAAAAGGTACTAAAATATTTTGTCTTTACATATTTACCGCCAACTTGCACTTGGCCAGCGTGGTGGACTATAGCCTGATCCCCCTCGTATTGAAGGAAGGCCGAAGCCCAGTAGTGGGAAGTTAAAAAATGCTGAATACAGGTATTGTATAGTATATTATATATTTTTATATAATATACTATAATATATAATATATTTTTATAAAATATATAATACATATTTTTTTTTAAACATAAAATCAATGGATTGTAACTTTGGTTGTAACAGATGACTAGAGAGCGTCAAGCTTTCTACGAATGACACTTGATGACAAGTGCTCGAAAACCAAGGAACGGAACGGTATTAAATTTAACGTCTGGGAAACTTACTATATAGGTACTCGTATATGTAGTTTTAGAACAAACGAAGAAATTTTAGTTAAAGTTTTATAGCTATTGTGAAATGAATATACAGTAAGTATAGTTGGGTTCTGTTTCAATTCTATTACTTTTAGTTGAAGTTAAAGTAATTTTTTGGCTTTTTTTTAATATTAAAAACCGATTTTTAATGAGGTATTAAGATTTTAATTATAATAACAAAAAACGGTAAAATTAAAATATTTTATTGTTGTAAAATGTCATCGGACCAGTTATAAGGTAGGAGCAAACTTTATTTATTACCTATCCCTTACTTGGTTCGTATTTGTGTGTTTGTCTGTCTGTATGTCCGGTTCCCAAATTACAATTTACCAGCACTTACTAGCATCTCGTGATATACCTTATGTAACTTTTGTGACAATGCAATAAATAATATGGTACTAAAGAGCTAGTCTGATTATGGTGACAATAAAAACTCCTGAACTACCTACATAACTTTATCAATAAAATCTTGTTCTAACTAAACACTACGTTTATTATTACTTTACATAGGTTATTTATGAAAATCGCTCACTTCGTGACTAATTCACACGTGTTTCTGCTATCGTTATTAGAACGTTTCTCTGATCAGCTGTTTCTCATCATATAACTATTTCCTCGATTAAATTTGATTTAGTTTATATCTTAGTTTCAACTGCAGTTAATACATCGATATTGTTAAGTGTTTGAAAATGAACTTAAAATTGTAAGCAGTACAATTATTATATACTTCTTACAACGAAATTTAACTTAAAAAATACCTATTACGTACGAACGTAAATGTGTATTATTAATATGTTCGTAATATCTTTTCCAGATGTGTCAAGCTATAGTTTAATAGCTAGGAAAAAGTAGTTAATTGTCGTTTATGACATGATATTAACTGTGTACTAAAATCAGTTACGTACAATATTACTCATTAAGTGTACTTGTTAGAACTTCTACACTCATATTCAGCCTATAAAATTTCAATAGTAAAATTGAGTCGTTACTATACGAAAGTATGTAGTATATCTATTATATATACACTAGCGTCTTACCCTCGCTCCGCTCGGGTACGTCCTTAGTTGCGTTTTAACGTTTAGTATAGATTTTTCAGAGATGAGATATTTTCCCGCAGTAAAAAGTATCCTATATGTTGACCCGGATAACCAGCTATCATTATACCAAATTTCATCAATATCTGTCCAGTGGTTTTCTCGTGATGCGGTCACAGACAGACAGACAAACAGACAGACAAAAATTCTAAAAACTATAGATTCGACCTCTGTATCGATAACAATGATTATTTCAATAAGATTTTCCGAAAAATATTTAATGTACAGATTCGACTCAGAATTTTATTACATGTATACGAGTACAATGTACATAAAGTTGACCAGCGCCTAGTTTTTAAGGGAGGCCTCCCATATGACCAGCAGTGGGACGTTTAAAAGAACTGAATGCAAAAATCTTTGAAAAATGGGAACTTATTGTTTTGTATCACTAGAACGAAATTTAATTAAGTTGTTAATTTAAAACTGTACTGCAAAAACGCGATGTAATTAAAAAGAAGGAGATAGATACTCATTCGGTTTATTTCTTGGGTATTTTTCAAATAAAAAGGATATCATTTCAGGTATGATCCCATATACATACTTATAATTTATTTCTTTTTAAGTAATCATTAATATAAAATTATTGATTTGGTTCATTTCAAATGCATTGTTTTTATTTAAGCTAACTTTTATTTACAATATATATAATCAAAGTGTCGCGGATGCTAAATATGTACATACAGTATATTATAGTGAGTCATGTGCATTGTCAGTGAATGAGAATACCTAAACGAAAACATCATTGAATAAGTAGTATTTCTCAGATGCAACGTTGCATATACCTAAAGTCATGATTGTATTCTGATGTAAATGGTTTTGACATATATGTATGTATGTATATTCGAATATACCTATATTTATATTTGTTGAGGTTAGTAGGTCCTTTAAGAATAATTTACATCAAAATTTAGATTAATCAGAGGTGTGTATTTAGCACTTTTTAACTTCCCACTGCTGGGCACGGGCCACGGGCCTCCCATACGGGCAGCAGCAATCAGCGTTTTTTACGTCTCACTGTTGAGCGCGGACCTCTTTTCATAGTGCATAGCCCACCACGCTGGCCAAGTACTGGTTGCCGGACTTCACATGTCTTTCGAAAACTTGCTAGGTTCTCTCAGACATGTAGGTTTCCTGACGATGTTTTCTTTCACCGTAAGGCAAGTGGTAACCATGTTAGAAATGATTCGAACATGAAAATATCAGAGGTGCGAGACCCGGGATTTGAACCCGCTTCACTCGGTTTCCCAAGCGAGCGCGTTACCACTGGGCTACCACTGCCTCAATCTCAATCAGAGGTATGGATGGGCTATTCCGAAGTACAGCCAAAAAACTTTCTAATTTTTCCTTTCCATTGATAATACCAAAACTCGTCAATAGCTGCTAAACAAAAAAAAAATCGCTTGGCAAACGAAGGAGAAATTGCGTATTTATATATAGAATAATAAGATTCAAAAAACTAATAATAGCAATTTTATTTTTAACGTGAACATTTTACACGGGTAAAAGCTCGACTTTCTAAAACAAGATAGGTCAAGTGGCCCTCCGCGTTACAAGAGCCCTCGTGTCTCGACGTCGAATCGCTGAAAAATCCAACGTGGTGTAAAAGACAATGTTTAAGCAAAATTTTGTATCACGATGTAGTGATATGAAATACTTATATGACTGAGACTGAGCAGTGAGCAATAATCGAGTTGAATATTTTATTCTATATAATTATATTATACGTATTTTAATATGAATTATCGTTTGATTAATGAATAAAAATTCTCTCGTTTATATAAACAAAAAAGATGTTCAATACATACAAACATATTTTACTGTTATAACACTTTATTATATGTATATACGCGAATATTAATAATTGTAAATAAAATTATTTTATCATGTCTTTTCACGGTTTCATTACAAAATCTTTTCATGGTTTTTTACAAAGACCATTTTTACGAAACTTCGGGAACAGAAAAATCGAAATAAATAAACTGCATAAAATCCGAATAAATAGCTTTACATAGTAATAATGTGTTTAAATAAATCAATTTAAACCATTAATTTTACAAAGACTATTGTTACGAAACTTCGGTCACAAAAAATCGAAATAAATAAGTCTTAAACTCTAAATCATTTTATTAGGAGAAAACTATTTAGGTAGTTATTTTTTTTAACACGCACAGTGTTTTTTAGTCACAAGGCAAGCGGTAAAACAAAGTAAGAGACCGTTAAACAAAATCTATTGTTAAAAAAGTTAAAGAGGTTTAAAATTTATTTCCTCCCCTAAAGCACCCTTTGTACAGCTGCTGTAATAAATAAAAGTAATGTCATTATTATTGTAAACGATTGTTTGTTTCTTTAAAAAGTACTTACGTGTCAAAACTCAAAAGTCAATTTAAATCAATAATTTTTTTCAATTGCCCCAAGGAGATGATTATTTGTGTAGCGTCTTTTGTAGAACATTTTTCTCTAAAATCAATATTTATCGCAATAAACAATATATTTTTTCTTAGATTTAACCTTAAAAATAAGATTTGCTTGTGTTTTGAAAACCATCGTCGTTGTCAGCGTGTCGAAATCCATATGTATAACAAAATTCTGATTAATCGGAGGTTATAGGCTATTCGGAAGTCTATCCCTAACTTCACAAATAAACGACAAAATAGCAAGAAATATCAAGTAATGAATGATAAATATCGTGATATTTTACGTGTCTGAACATATAAAGCTTAGCGGCCTTTTCATGCTACAATGGACATTAGTTGGCGCAACTAAATATACTAGATATTATTTATAGTACCTAATAATTATGTATTGTTATAGCTTCTAACTCGCTAAATAGCTGTATGTAATTTCTCTTGTATAAATTATTTAAACTGAAAGTTCGGTTATTAGGTATTTTATAAACAAAAAATATTTCACCCCTTTATTAACTATCCACATTATACTTACTGTTTAACTAACAGTTATATATATGCGTAATGTTATTGTTCGAGGGTTTTGAACCGTTGCTATATCGACTGTGACCAAACTGGGGTTTAACGACCGTATAACTTGGATTTATGGTTTAAAATCCCATGCAGTATTGCTCCTTTGACTCAAGCGAACATATGCGCAAGTTCAAGCGGTTATTGTGCCAATCTCGGCCTTATCTATCGTTTTACATATAGCTATAATTTTTTTTCATAGAAATTAAATAAAAGGAAATTGATAGAAATACTGTCGCCAACAACAATTGGTTGACATAAACTAATTGTTCATACATGTTATGTCCTTATGTTGCTGAGTTAATTTATTAAAATATCGTAAAAAAAACTAAGAAAAAAAAATCATAATTAGGAAAACAAAAATAAACCTATCCCACGGGAACCGTACATTATTTCCGGGATAAAAAGTAGCCTATGTGTTATTCCAGACTATAATATATCTCTGTGCCAAATTTCATCCAGATCCGTTCCGCCGTTCTGGCGTGAAAGAGTAACAAACTTCCATACTCACAAACTTTTACATTTATAATATTAATACGGATAATAAATATAGAAATATATTATTATTTCGCATATTTTTATGTTAGCCATTGTACTTTACCTTCGCCAATTCGATTTACAGTTGTCACAATATAGATTTGAGATAACCAAACACTTTAGCTGATATTCGAACTTTTATGGTTACGAGATATCGTACTGTGCATACATAAATATTGTGACTTATATGTACCATAAGTAATATCTTTATCTAGTTTTATTAAACCAATTTGCCTAATCTAAAGATTAATCAAAATTTAATTATCTATTATATTTAAACGAGCAATTCTTGTATATTTATTTATTTATACCGATCTCGTAAACGGTTCTAAAGATTTCACTGAAATTTGATATACATATGGGAGTTTTCGGGGGCGAAAAATCTATCTAGATTATTCTTATGTCTAGGAAAACGCGTGTTTTCGAGCTTTCATGCGGTTTTCTTTCGCATTGTTCTACACAAAATATGGTCGATAATTTCGCACGCATGGACATAAGCATCGTGGTCAAGCGATCTGATTCAGAAAAATATTTTTCTTATATGAAATTCCTTAAATATATCGGATTGAGCCAAACGAGGCGGTGTCTGTGCCACTACTATATTAAAAAAAAAACTCGTATTTTGGCATATTTTTAAATCTGAGTCAAGGGGTCATGATATCTCTTCGTTTAGTAGGAGATATAGGAGGTAAAAATCGTATTTTGTACAATATTTTGTCATATCCGAATCTAGGCTTTTGACATAATAATAATTGATTGCTTTTTTGCCCTATGATGCCCTAGTTCTTATTTATGACTAAAAGTCTCAGGCAAGGCGTGATATTTATTAAGTAATTGATTCCAATGGTAATAAATAGAAAAAGGTGCGTGCCTGTGATCGTTGAACTACTTTTGTTCGTGAATCGTGCATATAGTAATAAAAAATTCAATTATGTTTAACTTTTATTAAGCATAAATAAATATAAATTACAGGTTTACTAAAAAAGAGATACTTCCATTAACGGATAAGGTGTTTATAACCTTCCGGCACCAGTGGTTAGAGCTCCAATTGAGAGTTTTAGAAATGCATACGTATGTATGTAGGTACTTCCCTTTTAAGCAATAAGTCATTAATTATATTATAAAAATAAATATATTATATTCAACTTTAATAATAAATAAATATTTGATCATGTTGGCTGTTTTGTTTTTTTAAAGGTTATTTAGCTTTATTTTCCATATATTCTTTAATAATAATTTATATATCAATGTTTTATTTCGTTTTCTACATACTGAAAATTTCAGTACTATATTTTTGCCATAGTTTTACTTACCTCATGCGACTACTTCTATACTAATATTATAACTATATAACTGCCTCGGTGGTGTAGTGGCTAGCATGTACGGCTGCACACCCGGAGGTCCTGGGTTCGAGTCCCGGGTCGGGCCAAGTTTAGTTATTGAGTCTTCCTGTATAGTAAGTCTCAGTAACAGCCCGGAGTTGGGAAGTTGGCGGTGTTTCACCCCCGTGCCTCGGAGAGCACGTAAAGCCGTCGGTCCTGCGCCTTAACTCTCACCGGTCGTGTCGAGTGGTCGTCCCACCGGAGTATGAGAGTGATAGGAATAGAGAGTGCACTTGTGTCTGCGCGTACACTTGAGCACTATAATAATATCTCCTGCGCAGTTGGCTAATCTCATTGAGATTGGCCGCCGTGGCCGGAATCGGCTAGGAGAACATCATCATCACTAATATTATAATTGTGAAAGTTTGTGAGTATGGATGTATATTTGTTACTCTTTCACGCAAAAACTACTAAATGGATTTTGATGAAACTTTACACTAATATAGCTCATACATCAGAATAACACATGGACTACTTTTTATCCCGGAAAAATGGACGGTTCCCGTGGAATAGATTTGTTGTTGTTTTTCTAGAGGCGAACCTGAGCGAAGCGAGGTTGAGCCGCTAGTACTATATAATAAAGTTTTAGTTGATGTAATTAAACGTCGATATTTATGCTGTAAACTGACCTGTTTACAAACTAGAGCTAGGCGTGACTGTAGACATACTAAAAAATCGCACGCGATAGTATATCATTCCTGACTTGTGATATTGTCGGCCTTAAACAAAAAAATATTACAATTTTCTTCGAAAAGGGACTTAATAAAAATGTAGGTTAACGCTTCAGATTAGGTAATGAAAGTGTACATAAAAACCTGAAATATGCATGTAATTAACTTTAAATTCTTAACGATTCAATTTTCTTTAGCGTATCTTATGGCTAGTATTCATATGTACCAATAAAAAATCTTTAAGCATCTGAAGTTTCCTATTGAAACCCTGCAGTTTATAGATCTCGACAGTAGTATGTCTAGTCTAAATTACGATTATATAGATAAGTCAATTCAAAATTTTTAAAATATCTTAAAATAACTTAAAATACCTGTAAATATCTGTTAAACTGTAAATATCTTTTTGAGACACAGGCGGGGACGACGGGGATCAAAGTGATCGTAACAAATTATAATGAACAACTTGCCCACGTTTTTATATGTATTTAGTGGTGAATTGCAAAATATTCAATTTAATTAGCAAGCGGACGTGTTAATTACGGCGCGTCAATAGATCAAGTAATTCGCACGCGATAGTGTATCAGTCCTCCGCCTCGTCGCTAGGAGAATTTTTCATTTACCGTTAAATTTATTTGGTATAAATATATATTGTAATCGTATGATTTTATTACTATTAATAATAGTAAAATATTATTTGAAATGTAAAGTGAAATTTATACCTAGGTATAATAAAATTCTGAGTCGAATCTGTACATAGTTTTTTTTTTTGAAAATCTTATTGAAATAGTCATTATTATGGATACAGAGGTCGAATCTATAGATTTTAGAATTTGTCTGTCTGTCTGTCTGTCTGTCTGTCTGTCTGTCTGTCTGTCTGTCTGTCTGTCTGTCTGTCTGTCTGGGAACGCATCACGAGAAAACCACTGGACAGATTTTGATGAAATTTAGCATGATGGATAGCTGGTTATCCGGATCAACATATAGGGTACTTTTTACTGCAGGAAAAAATCTCGTCTCTGAGAAATCTATATTAAACCTTAATATAAAACTACGTATTTTATGTACGTGACCAATTTTTAGGCTTTAGTTTATAAGCTTATATATACATTACTTATTTACTTGCTTTTCTTTCTGAGTAATATGGCTGTTATGTTTTTTCTAAAGTAATTTTAATTTCTAAAGTAAATTTAATAAAATTTAACGAAAATCTGTTTCTCTAAAAGTAGGCTATTTGTATAATAGCATTTTCTAAGTTTATTGGACCATTGAACTATACAATGTATTATAAATAACGTGAGTTTATTTCATAAACGAGTATAAATAAATATTCTACAATATTTATGAATCCCGCTTTAGAGTTTTAGTTCATTACCTTACATTCATCATACTTGTAATAAGGGAATAACAAATTTTCGATTTAATGGAAGGCGGAGGTTTTCTTTATGTCAAAATTATTTATTTAGAATCTAGAACTGTAACTCACACTTCGTTTTGGCGTGAAAGAAGGACAAACAAACAAACACACTTTCACATTTATAATATTAATATCTTAACTTGTAAGTAGTCTTCTATTAAAATATCTTGCGAGCGAAACCACGGTCGAAAACCAGTTAGAACAAGAAAAAAAAACAAATTTCAACATATAACAACAAAGGAAGTTCGACTGAATAAAGAAAATACGAAACGCTAACCGTATGAATATATCCGCGATATTATTAATATATCAACACGTTTCGTCACGCGGTTACAATGCTATGAATATCGGCCATTAGACCACTTTTTGTTGCTTACTAAGCAGTGAATGTGTTTCTGTTTAACGGCCATATAATAGCTTCATATTATATAAGACAAACAGCTATAACTGCTTTTGAATTAGAAATATACTTTTTGTTGGAAATGAGGCTAATTTAGAACTAAGATATTAATTCAGATTATACTCGAATAAACTACCTTATTTTATAAAATAATCTTGTTAGAAATATTAAATGTATATAACGTAATTTTCAAATGGACTTATTTTTTTAAATATTTGAATATTTTGTTTATTGGTTTATTCAGATTTTTCGATATCAAATATTTGTAGTTCGTAATTCGTACTTTTTCATTTCTTAGTGGCACGAGTAGGCTTAGGAGACATGCAATTATTCTAATTTCTTTTTTTAACTAGTTCTGAATAAAGACATAAACTACTAACGGCCGGCCATGATTTGGCCATTTCGCGTGCCATATCGCGACCTAAGAAGTCACTTCATGTTCACTGATCACCCCACCAACGTGCGTTCACCTTTTCGTGGTGGGGGGGCTCAGTAGTGTACTCGCGAAGCCAAGAAACGCACAGGGAGGTGGCCCGCTTCGTTGGGCGGTGGGAGGCGGCCTTCTTCGGAGGGCGGTGTACCATGCGGGTTGCTCCTGGTACTTCTCTGATAGCAGAGTGGACCGTGGAGCAACCCCATGGTTGTTGTGGTCTGCTTCGGCAGACCTGCCGTCGGGGCGTCGTAGTTGAATGCGTAAGCGATCCTGCGACGCCCCATTAAGACGGGGGAAGGTTTTGTTGGGTTTTAGTGGGTAGTACTGGCTTCGCCGGTGAGTCCCACACTTCGTGCGTAAATGCATTTCCCAACGTTAAAAAAAAAATGTTCACTGATCAAATTAAGCTGCTCTGATTAAAATCTGCGATGATATAAGGAACGGGATTGACAATAAGCAAGTTACCATAATTGCGTTATTAGACTTCTCAAATGCTTTTAACACTGTAGACTTTGACATTCTCCTAGCAATCCTACAGACAATGAATATTTCGTTGAATGCTGTTGACTGGTTCCGCTCCTATCTCTATGATCGGAAGCAATGCATTCGTGTTGAGGACAAGCACTCATCCTTCTGTTACCTGAAAGCGAGTGTCCCTCAAGGCGGTGTCCTATCTCCTCTCCTTTTTTCTATCTTCATCAACTCCATAACTAAGCTTCTATCATTGCCTTTTCACCTTTATGCTGATGACCTGCAAATCTATGTAACAACACCCATAGATGGTCTTCATGATGCCATAGCCAAACTCAATTCTAATCTCAATACTGTAAGTATGTGGAGTAAATCGTTTGGGTTATTTGTAAACCCAAGTAAGTCGCAGGTATCCCTATTTGGTTCTCGTCAGCTAGTATCCAAAATTAATATGTCATCCCTGTCACCTATTTTATTCGACGGGACTATACTGCAAATTCGCAGCTCTGTTAAAAATCTAGGCCTCATAATGGATAATTCCTTATCATGGGCGCCCCAGATTTCTGAAGTAAGTAGGAGGTTCTTCGCTGTAATTAGTCGTTTGAGGAGGTGGAAAAAAATTTTACCAATAAAAACTAAAGTATCCCTAGCACAAACCCTTCTCCTTCCCTTACTCGATTATGCCGATACATGCTATCCTGACTTGTCGCAGATTCACCTCAATAAATTGGAGCGTCTACAAAATATGGCAATCCGATTTGTTTACGGTTTGAGAAAATTTGACCACATCTCTCAATATCGAGCTCAACTCAAATGGCTCACCGTCAAACAGCGTCGTAACTTGCATATCCTCACTCTCCTATACATTTTCACTCCCACACTCCTCCTTACCTTAAAACAATTAAGTTTATGTCATTTTCGCTTATAATATTAGTTTGATAAAATAGATATTAGTTTGATAGTTTGAATACAAGTTATTTTAAGTGTCAATGCATTTTTTAAATAGTTATACCATTTTGCTAGGAAGCGATACTGGCACCTTGCCAGATCACTATTACGTGTTGACTAACAAGTTTCATTACATTGTTTACAAACTAAACAAAACTGGGTTCGACGCTCGCACCTTAGAGCTTCGCAAAAATATAAACATACGTATTTAGGCTGAATGCCGATGCACTTTGATAAAAAACAGGCAAAAAGAATGTATAAAATAACGTATAAAATATTTATGTGCATCTGGTACAATGTTTTAGAAACTTGGAAAGGTGTTAGCCGATGTTAATCCCTCAACGACCGCGGACACGCCGGCGTGTCAGTTAACAATAGATTTCTTAGAATTTTAATTAATTTTTTAGAAATTTACCTGGAGGTGTTAATGACCGAGTTGGTAAAGTTAAAATCTGTTCAATGCTCATAGGAATATTGTTTTCTAAGTAAGGTGTTGAGTGTCTTACTTTTAATATATTTATGTGACGTCCTCTTGACCGATTACGGTCATGGCAACCTGTCTTACTGAGATCAGCCATCTGTATACAAGTCGCCACGCTAACGTAAGTGCGCTCTCTATTTCTGTCACTCTCAAACTCCAGTTGGACGACAATTCTACACGACTTTTAAGGCTTTTAGAATAAGAATTTCTTAGGAAAAACCTAGTAACTATACTGCCCAATCTAGCTATAGACCATTCCGATTTTTTAAACCCAAGATCTCCTTGTCTGCAACAGAACATGCTAGCCACTAGGCCACCGAAGCTGTTAACTATAATTACGGTTAACATTACAAAGGTAATAAAACTTGCTCTATTATATGCTAAGCGTGACAAATTAACATTGCCATTTGACCCCGCAACCCATGGGATGGGCCAGAAACCTTATTGCATTAAAGTCGGGTTAATTAATCAAGACAAAGAAACCCTAAGTTACCGTGTCGTAAATCCAAAAGGAAAAATAAAACGCTTTAATTAAATCCTTGTGTTTTATAATAAAAAATTGGGTGTTTGTGTACACAGGAACGATTCTTGATCGAACATTTACGAGTATTTGATTACAAATATTTTCTGTTTTGCTATAATTAGCAACAGCAGTTTATTTATTATGTTATTTGTTCATTTTTAATCTGTTGCTTTTTAATGGGCGATTGATGTTATTATAAAATTTTATTTTTACCTGTGTTTCTCCGATAGTATTAAGTAATTCTCTAACATTTAATTCTTTACATTTAACTTTTTAAATAAAATTATTTTTTTCGGAATATTTCGCGGATTTATTTTGATTTTTGATTCCCGATAAGATAGTTTTATTTAAAATGTCAAATATTCGCGTAAATCTAAGAAAGTATTATTCCCCTGACTTCTTTTTTGTGGATGTATTTTGATTTTTAGTTTTAGACGTTTCGAATGCTTTACAGCAATCATGCTCACGTGAGAGACTAAAGTTTTAGACCAATAAAAGGTCATTAATGATTCTTTAGTTGTAAATCTAAAAAAGTATTGTATACACTGACTTTTATGCAATTCTTTATTTTAATGATTAATGAAAGTAAATTTGACTATCGTTTTCCTTTCATTTGATATTTTCTTAGGATTAGTAACATGACACATTAGCCGAGATAAGAACGATACGCAAAAAAATTAACCTTGATATTGACAGATGTCAAGCGCCGTCACTTTTTTTTTCTACATAATAAAAATTATAACATTGGCTGACTGTCATACAACAGACGGCTTAAACCACTGGCTCTAGAAGAATAACATTTGGCACGAGAAGTCTTTACGTGACATAAGCACTAAAGAAGAATTGATTAAAATTGATCGACTAAAAGAGGTTTTAATATGTTTTAATATGCTTATTTAGGAGATGTAAATGTGTAAAGAAGCTCGTCATTTTTGAACATAAATATTTAAGCTGTTTATATTGCTCATGTAAAATCCCATCTGGTTCTTTACCTGGTAATCTTTGTAACAAATATTATTCTACCATTTAGCACGTTTTATTACACCATTACCATTTGCCCGCGGGTTGTATACACTTTAAAAAATTATAGCCAATAGTACCAATAACATCAATCAATAATAACCAATTTATAATTAGAATGTAGGTACGTATAATATGTTTGTTCATACACATCTAATACAGATAAATAAAATTGAAAGTGTCTGTTTGTAATGTCAAAATAACAGCTTTTTACTAAATGCATATGAAAGTATATATGGTACTAATAAAGAAAAAACAATTTTTAAAATTTTTGTGTCTGTCTGTTTATTTCGGCTAATCTCCGAATCTTTAACTGGCAGATAGCTGATGTTGTAAGGAGTAACTTAGGCTACTTTTATTTTAAAAAAGAATCAGGAATGCGCCAAAAAAATAAAACTATGAAATTGTGAATAAAATCCACGTACCTATTGGACGCATCTGAGCAAAGTGAGGGTAAGTCGCAAGTCTAAAATAAAAAGTACTAAATATGAAAAAAAGAACATTTACAAGATTACATACACGTGTCATCTAAAATGTAATATTTGTGCTTCATAATAAAGTTACAAGGAAGCTTTTATGTCGATGAATAGTAGATTAAATCTTACAATGAAACCTTATCAAACAAACGAGTTACGTTATCGAGTCAACTCTGCGTGTATACGCTGCCTACGCGTACCGGGTTTGTTGATGCTTTTTTTTGCACGAATTAATTATTATTATAAACAAAAAAGACACTAAGTTTTAGAAAACAGTGTTTTTAAGTATCTTTTCAATCATATTGTCATTAATTGTGTTTTTATTAGTTAATCGTATGAGCCATAAAAATGCAGTAACTCATAGCTGTTAGCCAATTCCCATAAACTATAAAAATTATATCTAATTTATGTGATTTTAATATAATTTCATTGTATTATTGTATATAAAGGTATGGCGTAGTGGGTTCTATGTTTTTGCTGAAAATCAAAGCACTGGAAATTTTCACACGAAAAACCTACATATTTATTTGTACATATTATTATGATTTATGAACAATATCTATTCTACGACGCTAATATATAATAATAAGCTTATGGAACTTTTGTCCCGTATGAGGAAGTTGGTGTTTTATGTATCATCGGTCATTTAATTAAAAGTATTTATTATAGAGTATTTATTTTCTATGGAAATCGTCTTTGATTTTACCGAGTTCCAAAAAAAGAAAGAGAGATGGAGTTAGGTTAAGTATTGGGTAATTGACAGGTTTAGAAAAGATATTTCGGCTTTATTTAGCTTTAATATCTAATCTTGTTAATAAATCCGTTTAAGTCTAACATTTAAAATATGCTATTGTCGGCACAACTGGACGTTCACTATAAATGACTAGGGTCCACAATCTCTAGAGAACGTTTAAAGGCTGCCATCGACACTGATCTAAAATTAAAACCGTCGAGTTGTTAGAAGCGAGATCTATATTTGTAGCCTCGTATGCGTCTGAGCATCTCGGGTGGGACAAAATTGCATTTTGGATAACCGAAATAGAACGCATTGTTCGTTCAAAGATTATAACTGATTAAAACATTTTTTACCGTTTAACATGTTCATAGAGAATATAATATTTTATATTTATAATATGATAGTTTTGGTTGCAGAGATAACTTGGTCGGATGCTGTGCAGAAGAAAAGTAATTAGTGCTATATAGCTTTTGCCTTTAGCTTGGCATGGAATCGAACTTAATACTTCCCGCGTAACTGCCTAAGTAATAAAATGTGTGTATAGAGCATTTTAACTTAGTTTATTTAAATTTTTACTTAGGCATACATTTTGTTCAAATGTTACGACATAGGTAATGCATTTATAGGCATAATGAGATTACTCTTGAAGTGAAGGTTGACACTTGACAGTTACATTACTGCCAGTATTCATTGCTACGTAATCGATAAATAGTAACAGTGTAATAAGTTATGCGATATGCAATAAATAAATAAAGATTGAATGTAATAACTAGTTTTATATATGAACTAGCGTTTTCCTGCGGCTCCGCCCGCATAGTACATCAATCACCAACATATCATACACTAAAACCTTCTCCGAAACACGCTGCATCTTATGGTATGAGTAATATTCCGATTGGTTCAGTAGTTATCGCGGTATAACCGAACAAAAAAATCGGCTCTCAATTTATTAGTATAGATGAGATTCAATCAATGCTGATATTTAGACAATGGAGATTATACTCGTATTACTTAGTCAGTATTTTTAAAATATTGTCTAGTGCGAATAGTTGTTTGAAGAAGAATTGTGTAATTTATATAGCATTATTGTTTACTAATATTATAAAGAGGTAAAGTTTGTGAGTTTGTGACGTTGTAGGGGCTAATAATCTCTGGATGTACTGAACCGATTTAGATGAAATTTAGTGAGAAGATAGTTTGAGACCCTGGGAAGGACATAGGATATTTCTTTTTATCCCGGTAATCATCCCTTAAGGGGGTGAAAATGGGTATGAAAGTTGGTTAGGGACGAACACGAGCGAAGCGAGGGTGAGTCGCTAGTTTGTTTAGTATTTATAATTTAGCGTTTCCTGTTTTTTTTTTAAATTTTCATAACAATTT
Source organism: Brenthis ino (assembly GCA_921882275.1). Classification (NCBI taxonomy): domain Eukaryota; kingdom Metazoa; phylum Arthropoda; class Insecta; order Lepidoptera; family Nymphalidae; genus Brenthis; species Brenthis ino. Next base: position 20,036,295 of record OV170222.1, read on the forward strand.
TCCACAGATGATATTACTATTATTACTTATTATAATATGTAAGCTTCATCCTAAGGACTTTAAAATGAAAAAAGAAAAGGAGACGTGATAGGCATTAATGAACCACTTAGAAATTGTTGGGTTAATTGAGTGTATTGTGCTTCGTAAATGTCTATTAGCTTAATATTACATATCTAAAAGTACCAATAGAACCTACACTACGACGCACCTGCCTTTGTGACTGAAAGGCGACCTAGATAATGTTTGTACATTTGTTTGACTTACATTGATTTGTATTGATAATCATTTTATCTTTTTAATTAAATAATACTTTAACGATTGCATTATCATATATTACATATATTGATATATTTTATACTTTCACAATAACGTGACGCTAACGCGGTCTAATTCGGTACAGCGCCATCTATTTTTAAATACTATTATTTGCCCGGGATTATCCTTGTATAGAGGGTATGTTGATAAAAAGTTGTGGTATAAATTATCTCCGTTCAGATTTTTACTCAAATCCTTTGGACATTTACAGTATGAAGAAATAACAGAGGCTTCTATAATAATAAAATTAATGCACTCAAAATTTTAATATTTATACTAAGGCTACTGTAGCCTGATTTTACGCGTTATATAAGTCAGTTTTTCGTATTTAATCTTATATCATTTAAAAACCGTTGGACAGAATTTGATGCGACTTTTTTATATTCTTACAAGTAAAAAAATCGATTGAAAATGGAATAGCTGTTTTGCTTTATTCGAACAATTCGTAAGTAAATCCAAATCACCATTTTTATACACTTTACAGTAGAAGATTATGTCTTAATATTTTTTATCATTTGCGAAGTAAACAAGAGGCAAAAATAATAAAAAAGCAAATTATTTACCGCTAGCGAGAATCGAACGAGTGGCTTTCGTTTTGACAGGTGAAACACGTTATACAATTACGCCATAACGATCTATACTTATAATTAAATCTTCACATAATCACAAAAATATATATAATACTACTTACTTCTAAGTATGAAGAATCGTCTTCAAAGTAAAATTCACAACAACAGCAGAGGAACTGAAACACAACTAAAATTACTAGGAGCTTACCTTTGCTTAAATAGCCTTCTAATTACTTGTTAGACCATTAGTTTATTATGTTATTTGTTCTTTATTTACCTAACTTAAAGTCAAGTTTTTTAATTATTTTAAAAGTAAAAAGTTTTTAAAAGAAAGTTTTAGGTATTTATTTATATAAACTATATATATATATATATATATGCACGTATATAGTAGTTCCGAAGACTCTATGGTGCATTTTTGACTCACATTAAGGCCAGCTTCAATTTGTGCATGTTGTATTGTCAGCAAATTATACTTATTAAATACTAGCAAATCATCCTCGCTTCGTCCGGGTTTGCCCCTAGGTATGTTTTAACGGTTAGTATGAAATAGATAGATTAAATATTATATATTCTGAGTTTAAAGCATTTAAACGTATTATAAACATTTTATTACAAACATCAGTTTTACAATATACTATGTTGTATGGAAATTTGTCCAATTTGTTGACATTTATGATTACTGCTCCGCTCCCTGGAGTAGTAGCATGATAATATATAGTTCATAGCCTTCCTAAATAAGTGGGCTATCTAATGCAAAAAGAATTTTTCAAATCGGATTTTTAGTTCCTGAGATAAGCGCGCAGTAGTTCAAACAAACAAATACACAAATTCTGCCTCTTTATAATATTGCTACCTATAGAGTAATTTCAGTTCATTTCTGTAATAGGTAATATTATAAAAAGTCAAAATAACCCTCTTTCAGGGACAGTTGGACAAGAAGTAGAATCGAGTACACTAATGAATATCAGTTGTCGCCCTTGACTTTGTTCTCATGTCCGCTTGCAAAATGAATTTGATCGCTTAAAATTATTTATTTAAAGTTCATTGTTTATTTATAGTATAATAAACACCATTATTCTTATTACATATTATAAAACAAAGCCCTATAGCCGCGTCTGCCTGTCTGTCTGAACGCTATAAACTTAAAAACTACTAAATGGATTTTCATACGGTTTTCACCAATGGTCAGACTAATTCATGAGGAAATTTTGCTTAGGCGTATAATTCATTACGGTGTGTAAAGTACACATACAAGAAAAGCGAGAGTCAGTCGGTAATAATTTTATATTCCCTAAATAATATTATTAATATACACGTAATATGGTTATTTGAAAACCATATTTGTGTATTTCATTTGCTTGATCTTGGAAGTTGTAAACTTTTTAAATATCTGAGAGATGACTGTACGATAATTTGATGCCCTCGAGCTGTTTTGATCGTTCGACGTCAGATGCTATAGAAATTTTTCAATGGTTACGAGTAAAATTTCAAAATTTGATCCCATTTGATTCTTTGCAATAAAGCGTGGTTTTTAGTTATTTTATGACTATAATTTTGTTATTATATATCCCAGAGCTTTTTTTTACTTTATATCAAATTGAGAATGCGGTCTTAGTTTAGCTATTGACTGAAAAGCGACTACTGTTTAACACGTAGATCTCATCCCAAGTATTTACTCTACGGCAAATCTAAACATTAAAAATGCGAAAAGCGTGTTTATTGTTTTTTGTCTTTCTTTCACAAAGCAATGAATTGATGGGATTTTTACAAAGAAATACTTTATAAGCGACAAGCTGTTCTGTTCTCGTGTGATACTGAGCTTTAGCATCGTGCGATATTATATTGGACTAGCATTGCCCGCGGCTCCGCCCTCGTTCAAATGACCAAAAACCAAATTCTTAGGTTTTACATATTACTATACTTTTACAATGCAGTTTTTGTATTTTTTCTCAGAAATGAGATATTTTCCCGCGGTAAAAAGTATCCTATATGTTGACCCGGATAACAAGCTATCATCATACCAAATTTCATCAAAATCGGTCTAGTGGTTTTCTCGTGATGCGGTAACAGACACACAGACGAAAATTCTAAAAACTATAGATTCGGACTCTGTATCAATAATAATGTCTATTTCAATTAGATTTTCCAAAAAATATTTAATGTACAGGTTCAACTTAGTTACAATTTTATTATAAGTATGTATAGATTAAAATAATATTGATTCAACTCGTAGTGATTGTACCAAAGGGATTATAAAAAAAAAACGAAAAATATTATCAAATGACTTATTTGATTATAATTAATTGATTTGCTCATTAATGACTAAAAAATAAATTGTTTTTGACGAAAGTCTAATGGCGTTAATAATAGCCTATTTTACAGACTAGGTATAATAATTATTAGATAAATATTTGTAATTTATATGTATATTTGTACATAAATAATTACTTTGATAATTACTTTTAGGGTATTTGTTGTAGATTGCTTTTTCAAATTTAAATCACTGAGTATGAACCTAATTAAATATTGTAGGGGTTGAACTTTTTGAAATGTAATAGGACCACCCTTGTGTATCTGATATAGTATAATCTATACTAATATTATAAAGAGGTAGTTTGTGAGTTTGTGAATTGTGAGTTTGTGACGTTGCGAAGGTAATCTCTGGATCTACTGAATCGATTTAGATGACATTTGGTAAGAAGATAGTTTGAGACCCTGGGAAGGATATAGAATACTTTTTATCCCGAAAATCATCCTTTAAGGGGGTGAAAATGGGCTGAAAGTTTGTATGGGGAATCAACCTAGGGAGTAGAGACGAACCCGAGCGAAGCGAGGGTGAGTCGCTAGTCTATTATATTCTCTCTTTTTAAAGAGATCTATGTTCTTGAGCTATAATTAATGAATATTAAAAAAATATGAAAATCGATCCTCAATCGGAGCAGATATCGAGTAACATAGCCCTCAAAAGAACAGACTAATTGAGACTAAAAGGAGGTTTTTTTGGTTTTAAAAATTAGTTACATTTTATAGTAAAAAGGTCTTTTAAATAGGTACATTTTATTTACCTTACTTATAAAGTGACAAACGGACGTAGAGTGGGCGGCTTGGCCAGTTACTGTAATTTCATCCAATTTAATTTAATTATCGTATATTATGTATATTTTCTTCATGTTTTTAACCTCGCCCGTTCTAAAATTTAATATGTATTTATAATGCAAGCTTAATATTTATACTAGGTTACCTAGAAAATGGCCTTTATTGACTTAAAAACAAGTTGTGTTCATTAAAACGAAGATCTGCATTTTTAGACAAAAATTCTTGACCAAGCAATTATTATTATTTATTACAAAAGTTGTGATTTTTTTTATCAATCTATTATATATATATATATATATATATATATAAAATCGATATTTTTAGTAAAAAAATATTAATAATACGTTGTACTAAAAATTAAGTTCTTTCTATATACTTAGAGACTACAGCAGGAAAGGCCCAATTTCCTCTACTACATGATAATAGGCACTATTTCAGTGGATAGTTGGCTGTTGCTTACCTTAACAATTTATCAATGCAACATGTTGATCTTTCTATTTTTATAGTTTTCGTTTTGGTGAAATATATTTTTAGGTATAAAGAACTTAATTAAAATAATTTGTGGATATGTGTATATTCGGGTTATACTACTTGTAAGTTGTAATGTTTTCAAAATATGTAGTAAAAAATCTTTAATAGTGTTTTATTAATAAGTAGAAAGATAAGCAACAATGGTTTTTTCAAAATGAGCGGCGCCGCTAAATGAAGCTAGTATAATATTTGTTAAGTAATAAATATAATAATATAGCATGTATCTGATATGCTACTTATTTGTCGATTGAGGAGCTTTGAGGTTTCGTGGTTCGTGATTGATTAGCACTAGCTACTTTGCACGTATTGACTATATAGTCATATATATATATATATATATATATATATATATATATATATATATATATATATGTACTATGTATATATAGGTCTACACGAATTACTATTACATAGTACATACTCTACATGAAGATTTGTATTCATCATATTAACAACTAGCGACTCACCCTCGCTCCGCTCGGGTTCGGCCCTACTTACGTTTTAACGTTTGTATAGATTTCTCAGAGATGACATATTTACCCGCAATAAAAAGTATCCTATATGTTAATCCGGACAACCAGCTATCATCATACCAAATTTCATCGAAATCCCTCCAGTGGTTTTTCCGTGATGCGGTAACAGACAGACACAAGAAATTCTAAAAGCTATAGATTCGGCCTCTGTATCGATAATAATGTCTATTTCAATAACATTTTCCAAAAAATATTTAATGTACAGATTCGGCTTATTTACAATTTTATTATATGTATGTAGGTATAGATTTCAGTCTTATATTTTAATGTAAAACGGGATATCTACCATGTTTTCCAAATTTTTTGATGGAAATAAGATAATTTTGCACTGTTGGAAACGCCATGAACAGGCAGATGAAGTTTTTTGCGGTCGGATGTGAAAAATATATATTAACAAATACTCGTATACCTATCTACCCACTTCTAATGCATTTTGTACGTCCGTTAATTTTTTTTAATTTGATTTTACAATGATGAAACAAAAGCAAGCGATAGCATCAAACAGATTTAATGTAGATTAAATCATCATCTACTGTCATTCACAGCGTCCCCATTCTCAAATAGCCACTATTAACGGCTTGTATTACAAGCGCATTGGTGACCTATTAATCTTGTAATATTCGGTTAGGTAGCCAACAGAAGTACGTTTATAGAATACATATTACCAAAATATTTTTGATAGGTACTTAAAATTAAGAGTTATTGCTTAATACCTCCACGACCGCGGACACGCCGCCGGCGTGTCAGATAAAAATAGATTTCTTAGAAATTTAGTTCATTTATTAGAAATGTACCTGGAGGGGTTAACACTAATGCTGCTTTATATCATTATCATCTTAGTAATGTTAAGATTTGTTTCATTAATTCCGAAATAATTTAAAGCAATTTACTTTCGCTTGGGTCGCTCGGACGCGTCCCTACGAGTATATACACGCATTTCGTTTACAATTTCATTATGGGTTTTTTTTTCGCGAAACTATTATTCTAACAGCTATCTGCCAGTGAAAATCCCGTCAAAATAGATTCAGTCGTTTCGGAGCTTAGCCGGAACCAACAGACAGACGGACAAAAATGAAAAAGGAATATATTTCTCAAGCACTATATATAATAGTATATACCTTCTTATGTATTTAGTTAAGAGCTGTCATTTTGACATTACAAGGACTTTTTTATTTATTTGTATATAAAATATAAATACGGTCGGTATTGCATCTGCAGTCAAAGTTGCCAGTATTTTTTTACTAAATGATGACATGGTTTATATAAGATTGGTAAAGGTTTGATTTTAATGAAGTTCATTAATACAGTAACAGTAGTATTTGTTCAATACGTCGGGATATTTGACAGCTAAATGTATGTATTGGTCCTTCATTCATTCATACATTCTAAATTTTATAGAGGAAAATCATTTTTTAACTGGGATTAAGTATTTCAAAACGGCCAACTTGGGTCACATGTTAATAATACCCTATCACTTGAAAATAGTGGCGCTTATTTAGGGCCTTAGAACTATAAAGTATCTAGTTATACTTGAATAATTTGTAATAATTATTACGAGCTTTTTATTAACTTGCAATATTCTTATGTAAATTGTTTATTAAAAAATTTACAAACCATTTTTCAACTACTTCCCTGTCCAATTAGGCTAAAAGGTTATACTAATGTAATTTCGATAACAATAAAGTATTATGTTACCATGGAGATGATCTGATGATTCTGATGATGATGAATGAATTTAGGTACTGTAACTCTGATGGCACATGGTCCGACAGCCGAATTTGGGCTAGTATGTTTTGTTATGAGTACTTTCTATTACGCATGATGACGAGTGAAGATGGAGACAAAGGATAATAAAAACTTATTTTTAAGAAATCTTTAACGTTTAAATAATTATAATACATAAACATTTAGCTATTATTGTTGCCTGACTTTTAAAATAAAGAGGTATTGTTTTGTGAGACTTATAACATATCAACTATCTATCTCTGTATATATATAAATATATATAACAAGTAGTTACATAAGGTATGTTATGTATATACATGGTTGTATCTTAATATTCGCTCTTTCCTTACTGCACATGTCATGGCCTTGGTTATAAATAAAGACTGGATCAAGGTAATTCGCAATTTTAACTGTAAATGGTAGCAAAGGTCACTTTTAGAAACTTTATTTAAACTACCTCAAATATACTGACCGTATTAGTGTCAAGTAATTATCCATTGATTATTATGATTCCATATAGTTTCTAAAGATGTGACATTTTGTTTTAGTGTCTGTAGTTATTTATTGTCTATCTGTAGATATTATATTAAAATAGTTAATATCGGTGTATAATCATATTTTTTACATTTTTATAGATTTTTTTTATGGTTACCTTGTAACCTCCGTCTCCGTTGATAATTATATCGATAAACTGACTTTTGTTGATAACTAAAGAATATAGATAACTTAAGTTTAGCTTAGTCCCTAAATAATAGAAATCGCCATAGCTAAATCGCATATCTAAGCCACAAACTAAAAATTTGGTAGGTAGTTTTTTCTTAGTGGTATTTCTTAAGTTTCTACAACGACAGAATTTATGCAAATTGAGATAGAGGAAATGCTAGTAAACTGCAAGCAAGCAAGAAATTAAAACACATTCATATACCCTGTTACGTCAGTCTGTTTGTTCTTCCAACACGTCATATAATATTAGTAATTTATAAGATTTAACATTATAAAACTACCAACAAGTTAATGTATCAAGGAAGTGCTTCGATTGAATAGCAACCAGTCGAGTCAATCTAGTGACGTTTGATACGGTTCTTGTTAGACACCTCGGTTCTTAGCTGTTAAGCAATCAGAGAAATTAATGATATAATCTCAATGAACCTGTTTTCTTATGATACCTAATTTATGTCTCAATATAGGAAAGGAATACGGAGTGACGTTTTTACTGACAGTGAGAAAACTGTATAAAATTACCAATAATTGCAATTAAGCGTGTATGCATTATTAATGCATTGAAACGTTATTTACGCGCACACACACACACGCAAGCACGCACGCACGCATGCATGCATGCACGCGCCCACGCACTCAAGCATGCACGCACACACACACAAACAAACACACATTTTATTTTAAGTACAAACATATAAACACTAAGCATGGAAATGATTGCTACTTTTAAATCATTATCATATGATAAAATTACGTATATTTCACGTGATTTCACCTGTTACTTTTCACAGGCAATGATTTTTTATTTCGACGGTCTGGTGTCACACTTTATATTATTTGCTATTAAAACTTTTTAACAAAAAAATAAAAACCGACTTCAAACAAAAGCACTAAAAAGTAAAAAATAACTGATTGGTAGTTTTCATTTACTATACATACCTAATCAAATATTTTCGAAGTCGGTGTGCTTTGGCTAAGTAATTAAAGCCTACCTATTAAATACATACCTAATCAAATATTTTCGAAATCGGTGCCAGCCCATACAAAGCAAAGCACACCGACTTCGAAAATATTTGATTAGGTATGTATAGTAAATGAAAACTACCAATCAGGTTTTTATTTTTCCCTTTTTAGTGTAGACAGTAGTAGCAAAGTAAGAATTCTAAAGTGTTAGGCTTGTCAAACCAAACAAAATAAGCCCAAACTCAAAGTATCTACTATTAGTCGTTGACAAGTTCCACCTATCCACCTTCTGGCCTTACCATCAGATCAGGTCAACAATACCGAACCACTGTACTATCGACGGAAATAGAAACACTTGCAAAGTTTTAAGTCAATATGACAATTAGAAGTAGGTTAAATTCATTATTAGCTATTTTTCCACCCTTAGGGGTGGTATTTTTTTTTGAAATTTAAATGGGACCAATCTGGAAGTATACACTTTCAAACAAAACAAAAATTGTCCAAATCGGTTAATAAATGACGAAGTTCTGAGGTAACAAACATAAAAAAAAAAACAAAAAAAAAATACAGTCGAATTGAGAACCTCCTCCTTTTTGAAGTCGGTTGAAAATGAAGTATTAGTAGGGGTGCCCAAGAGGGGATTTTCTGTAGTTACTCGAGCGCGGCAGATTAACATAAAAGAGGTTACCTTGCACTCTATTGAGTACTTTCACCATAATATAAGTCTTCTATATAAAGGGGCGCGTCTAGGGAAGCCGATTAAAATATTTAAAAAATGTTTTGATAAGGTAGAAATACTTGAAACCGTCAGATTAAGGTGTGGTAGGCTAGTCACATCCTGAAAAGTGTCCAATTCAATAATCTGCCGATTTGCACAAGCCGAAGAGGCAAAAATCGACTATAAAGTTTATGGTGATTTGTAGCAGTGACTGTGAATTTAAGTAGCAGGTGTGACGTATGATAACGCATTTCATGTGATTTTTCACTTGCTACTCGTGAAATGTTCCATGCCTAAATTAAACACAGCAGTTAAAGAAAACGGAGTACCTACTCAAGAATCCTGATATTATTCCACACTGAAGGGTGGTTTTTTTTTATTGAAATGCATATATAGGATCACCTAATGTTTAAAAACTACGAAAATTGGTTCGAAGTGGTGAAATGTCGACATATCACATATTAAACTTATCAAATGTACCTCTTTTTTGATGTCCGTCAATAAATATGGAAATATGTGGATAGTTCTTGAAGGGTCTGTGAGACTCCTACTCACTAAAAGTGCAATGATAGGGTACTGACCGTAGTGCAATGGGGTGTCGCAGGATTGCTAGCGTACGCACCACAACAGCTAAATGCTGCATTAAAACATAGGCTTCTTTTTATCGACGTAAATATCTATTACGAAAGTGTAGCCAAGGACAAAACGAATATTGAATAAAAATGCAAAAATATTATAAATAACTACGTATTATACCTATATTAGGTGTAATTTTCATAATTTATAACCATATAATGGATACTTGGATGGATGTTAAAATTTAGTATTTTTTGTGGTTTCTACTGTTTGGAGATTTCTCATACATTGTTTTATTTAAATCCTATGGAAAATAATAAAATTAGAATAATTAACAGAAGCGTCTTGTTTTAATCATTTAAATAAAACTTATCATGGAGATAGCTTAGGTATACTAGATATTATTCTAGTGGTCCCGGTAGGCATACCTTGTCTTGCCGCACGCGTAGTTTTTTCGGAAAATTTAAAAATATCAACTACAACAGGCCATCCACCGGGTCAAATCGTACCTAAAAACTATCTTGGTTAGTTATAACACATCAAAATCGGTCAAGTTGAATAAAATGAGAAAAATTACAAACACGCGTACACCGCAGTTGTTATATATACATATGTAAAAATATGATACTGTTTTTCGGTGTACTGTGCGAGCGGGGAAAATAGTTTTATTTTTTTTTAGTTTTTACATACTGTAAGGAAACATACGGTGTTTTTTTAAAGAAATCACATTTCAATGTTAAACATTTATCACCGACAATAATTTAATATGGAAGTTATAAAACCGGTGAGACTTGTTAAAGATTATAAGCCTTTATCGGTTCAATGATTACTTTGCAACTTAGCGCAGTATTGCCTTAAGTGAAGTCAACTATTCCTTATGTAATATTGATTTTTAACCGCCATAAGTTACCTTGTACAGCAGCAGATCATGAGTTCGTGGATTTGAGTCCCGGGTTGGGCCCAAATAGTTACTGGATCTTTTTATCAAGTGAAACATAGTAATAATCGGACTTAAGGCGTTGGCGGTGTCTAAGAGAGTATCCTCATGCCTAAGAGAAAGATAGATATTCACATATTATAGACAATGGCCTACATTACATATAGGCTACTGTTCGTTATAATATTTGCCGAAATGTGGCTCTGCATGTATATAATATTACTAGCGACTCACATTCGCTTCGCTCGGGTTCGTCCCTAGGTTGATTCCCCATACAAACTTTCATCTCCATTTTCACCCACTTAAGAGATGATTTCCGGGATTAAAAGTATCCTATGTCCTTTCCAGCGTCTCTAAATATCTTCTTACCAAAGTTCATCTAAATCGGTTCAGTAGATCCAGAAATTACCCCCTACAACGTCACAAACTCACAATCTGACAAACGGTACCTCTTTATAATATTAGTATAGATAAATTTCAAAAAGCACCTAATGAGGGGATAAGTCCCAAGTTGATCCATAAATGTTAGTGTTATTGGCGATTAAAACAGTTGCAAAGATATTTTGATTGATTTGATCTAGATTCAACATGTGGGTGTTGCCTACGCGTGGCACGCGTCGTGTTAACATTTTGTAGCACAATAGCAATGCGTGACAATTGGATAATAATGATACCCATATTCATTCAATTGTTTAAATTGCCAGCGATCGCCACGAATTGAGAACACGTAATATATATATATATATATATATATATATATATATATATATATATATATCTATTTTTAAACTATTCTATACATATGATAAAATTGTAACTAAGCCGATTCTGTACATTAAATATTTTTTGCAAAATCTTATTGAAATAGACATTATTATCGACACGGAGACCGAATCTATAGTTTTTAGAATTTTTGTCTATCTGTCTGTTTGTCTGTTACCGCATCACAGAAAAACTACCGGAGGGATTTTGATGAAATTTGGCATGGTGATAGCTGGTTATCCGGGTCAACATATAGGATACTTTTTACCGTGGCAAAATCTCTCATTTCTGAGAAAAAATACAAAAACTCCAATGTAAGAGTATACTAATATATAGGTCTAAGAAATTGGTTTTTGGGCAATTCTAGTCTGGAATATAAATTTACCTAGGAGCTTGTGCTAGCTTAGGTATTTAATATTTAACAAAATGGGAATTCATAGAAAGGAATGTAATAGGTGTATTTAAAGCTTTTTCTAAAGTACCTGGGCGACTGATGAATATCGCTCGGCATTGTTTTGCAAAAGACACCTATTATGATTAACTTATAAAGCAAAACTTTATTTAAATACAAAATTTGATCCAAATCATTAGATTATATATATATATAGGCTCAATAGCTGTTTTTTTTAACGATAATACATGTCATAATATACACATTTAATGTTTGGGGGTACATAACCCGCGTTGCACAAATCACATTCGCCTATACTTCTAAAATACGTACAGAGGCAACTCGGGCACTTGTGTAATTGAAGGACCGTAAAAAGGGAAAGTGAAAGTGCAACATATTATTCGTTCAAAACAAAATTAAAAACATAGTGGATGAAATGATGTCGACATCTACGATTTTCTAAGTTATAAAAATGTTTATTATTAAGCTAGTTACTGCATGCGGTTTCGCTCACGTTTATATTTCATTCGATAACCCTTTGCTTCATATATATAGTTGTGGATTGATACGGAACATGTCGAAATGGTGATTGTCTAAAATTTATCCATGGTATCTACTACTATCAAACTTTCGTAGATAAAAAAGTTGGGCGTTTCGTCAAAACGAAGCTACTCGTGAAATTTTAGCTTGTTATTAATCACTAGCGACTCACCCTGGCTTCGCTCGGGTTCATCGCTAGGTTGATTCCCCATACAAACTCTCATACCCATTTTCAACCCCTTAATGAATTATTTCCGGAATAAAAAATATAAAATATCCTATATCCTTCCCAGGATCTCACTATTTTTTTAAGAAATATCATCTAAATCGGTCTAGTAGTTTTTGAGTTTATTCGTTACAAACATACAAAAATACAAATATTTCCTCTTTAAATACCTAATAGTATAGATGTAGATTAAAAAAACCCATTGGTGACTGTAGACTATACGTACGCAGTGAATCGAATTATTAACTTGCTTTCGATACACTTTCTAACTTTTTAATAAATAGATCGCAAATATGTAATTGGATATATTGTGTTGTTAAACACTTTTATCTCGTATCGTCTTATCATTTTTAATATATTTTTTAAAATCGACACAATTTAATTAAATGACATTTTGACGATCCAAAAGTGTCTGTAAAAGTTTATTTAAATAAAGTATATTTTGATTTGATTTATTCGATTTAATGTAAGTTGGGTGCATTTAGGTTATCAAGTCGTCGTATAGGTATAATATTTCAGTAGTAAGTAGATTTTTGTCCTAAAAATATTTAAAAAAACTTTTAACAAAAACTTCAACTGACCAAAAAGTAAATGGAAGTAAAATATTTATAATTTCAATAATAAAGCTCCTAGATGAATAAAAATAACTAAATTTGAGTTGGTCCCAAACGGCAAAAACAAGATTGTTTTACCCCAAATTCTTTTTAAGTGTAAGAATTTACTCAGAACATCAATTTGTATGTTTAATTTTTAACCCCCGAAGCAAAAAGAGGGGTGTTATAAGTTTAACGTCGATGTCTGTCTGTGTGTGTTTGTGTCTGTCTGTGGCATCGTAGCTCTCAAACGGATGGACCGATTTCGATGCGGTTTTTTCATTTGAAAGCTAGTTTCCTTGCGGTGGTTCTTAGCTATGTTTGATTAATATCGGTCCAGCAGTGTAAGAGTATCAGCTCTTTTCCAAGATGATGTAAGGCATTTTGGCGTATGTTTACTCGATTAACTTTAAGCGTGCTAGTGTAATCGTTAAATGATAATTAATTTGCGTAGGGTTTTTTTTAATTTTTAATTTATTTATTATATATAACGTATCAAAGTTTGTCGTAGATATTGAATGTAAAAACCTGCTGGCCCAAATATAAGCCCACTACGCCCGTTAATGTATTCCACACTTGTTTTTAATGAGATGTTCGATGCAACTCGAGGTCAAGAACTCCGTCTAGTCGTATTGAGCGGCTGACTCACTTTTACTTATCAAACAAATAATAAACGTTTGTATAAAGAAAAATAAACCTTATTAAAAAGGAATGTGGTCGAATTTAAGTTAATATTTACTGTAGGAAATACGCAGGATGCACTGTCACAATTTGCATTGTAACGAAGTGTTATGTTCGCAATTATAATAAACTAAGTCGAACATTTGATTTTGTTTGTAGGTTTGATTATACTCGTTCGTCGTGGTTGTATTATCAAAGCGATGATTATAAAATTATATAACTAGGTGCTTAAATGATATAAACTAGTATATTGAAAACTTGAGGACAAAAAAATATCAATAATAACGATTATTATTTATATTGAAAAACCTAACTATTTCCAATTTTTTTTATTGATGATAACACTAAATAGCTAACTAGCTACTAAACAAAGAAATAAATGAATAAAAATTATATAAATGTTGATAAACGGGGAAGAAAATGGTACTGAACTATTTTGTCTTTGCCTATTTATATATTATACAGTAATTGGGATACCGAGCTTCGCTCGGAGATTTTGGCCTAAAGTACAATTTTTTTTTTTTTAAATTAAAAACTTGAATAAATATTTAAAAAAAAACTTTGTATGCGCCTGAGATTAGAACCTGGACACCTGTGATTGTTGATCTTGCACCTTGGCGGCTTGACCACGATACTTCTACACGAGCGTGCAAATTACTGACCATATTTTGCGTAGAATAAAGCTGCATGAAAATTCGAAAACACGCGTTTTCTCAGACATAAGACTAATCTAGATCGATTTATCGCCCCCGAAACCCCCCGCACATTAAATTTCATGAAAATCGTTGGAACTGTTTCCGAAATTCAGATTATATATATACACACAAGAATTGCTCGCTTAAATATATTAGATATAGTAATAATGGTGTATGTTACCCAATTTAAAACGTAATTATCTAGTCATGATCTACGTCATAAGTCTCATTTTGCAAAAATAAACGAAATGTATTTTCTTCAACTAAGTTCATCAACCATTAAAGTATGTAATGATACTTTTTTGTTGTATTCTAAACAAAATAACAGCTTGTATTCAAGTTTAATGACGTATTGCATATAAATAAACAGCGCTATATAATGTAATGGCGCAGACACCGCCATATGGTATAATTTACCATGCAAAAACCGGCGCCAAAACATCGATGAGTCGGCTGAATCAACTGTGTGGGTAAAGATTATATCACATATATGTACATATTATAGTGCAATAACTATACAGATAAATAAAATTGAAGTGTCTGTTTTTAATGTAAAAATAACAGCGTTTTACTAAGTGCAAATGAAATTATATACGGAACTTATAAGAAAAATACATTTTCTTAAATTTTTGTCTGTCTATCTGTTTGTTCTTGATAATATCTGAAACGGCTGGACTGATTTTAACGGGACTTCCACTGGAAGATAGCTGATGTTATAGGGAGTAACATAGGTTACTTTTATTTTAGAAAAAGAATTAGGGTTCCGTTCAAAAAAAATAAAACGTACCTAGGGAGGAATCCGAGCGAAGCAAGGGTGAGTCGCTAGTATTATATACGTTTTAGTATTACTGAGACATACTTTTTAGCATGGATGCTTTACTTTTAACTTTTAAGTCAATTTTAACCCATACTAATATTATAAATATGAAAGTAACTCTGTTTGTCAACTTTTCAAGTTCAAACCACGCAGTAACTGCACTAACTAAAATTGTAACAGAACAATTAGACAACGGTAAACCGTGTCTAACTGTATTCCTTGATCTAAAAAAAGCTTTTGATACTGTCTCTGTCCAAATTCTGGTAAAAAAGCTTGAACATATTGGGGTACGTGGAATTCCACTACAGCTCTTAAATGACTACCTCTCAAATAGGAAGCAGAAAGTTAGGGTTACTCATTACACAAGTGAATATACAGACGTATCATATGGTGTTCCGCAAGACAGTGTCCTGGGACCTACTCTGTTTGTCATCTATGTAAACCAGCTCTGTAATATACAACTAACAAATACTAAGGTATTCTCATATGCTGATGATACAGCTCTAGTCTTTACGGGTAATTCTTGGCACGAGGTACGGCTTAATGCCGAAATAGGGTTGGCTAAAGTAGCCAGGTGGTTGTCTAAGAACCTACTCACACTGAACATTTCTAAAACAAATTATATATGCTTTAGCATATGTAAACGTAAACAACCTAGAGAAGATTTCAATATAAAAATACATCTGTGTAATAATGATAAAAGCACTACCTGCAGTTGCTTAAATATAACGAGGGTTCCATGTGCTAAGTATTTGGGTGTTTTCATTGACCAGAGATTATCTTGGCATTCTCAAATCGATCATGTGGCAAAACAGAGTCAGAAAATTGAGCTGGATGTTTCGGTCCCTAAGACACATAGTCCCTAAACAAGTTTTAGCAGCTCATCTCGCCCCAGGAATCTCTTGAATGAAATATATTTTGCCTTAGTACAATCAGTGCTATCATATTGTATCCCGATTTGGGGCGGAGCTGCTAAAACGAAGTTTATTGAACTTGAGAGAGCACAACGTGCTCTAATAAAATGTATGTACTTTAAAAACTTACATTTCCAACTGAGAATCTGTACCAAGTTAGCACACTGCTCTCAGTTAGAAAGCTGTATATTACTCAAACTATACTAAAAGTACATAAGGCTGTTTCCTATGATGCGTCTTTAACATTAAAAAGAAGGAAAGAAAATATAATTAAAATCCCACAAACAAGAACAACATTTGCGTCAATGCAATTCGATAAAAGATCTGCACAATTATATAATAAAATTAACAGTATCATTTATGTTTACCCCTACAATTACCATAAATGCAAAAAGACATTAATAGATTGGATAAAAACCCTTAGTTACAATGATACGGAAAAACTGTTAGAACATATTCAATAAATACTCACACACGCACACACACGCACGCACACACACACACGCGCACACACACACACGGACACACACACCCACACACACACACACACACACACACACACGCGCACGCACATACACACACGCTTACTCACACACAATACACAAACAAATATATGTACGCTAATTTTTATTTTTATTTTTATTTTTTATTTTTTTGTTTGTCTTAATTGATCTATTTAAGTTTGTAGTATCACCCATAATATTATAATCAGCTAAAAGATAAAATTACTTTTTTATGAAAGGGCGGGGTCTCCTTTATTTTTTTTTATTTTTTATGTCGGGAAATGCATTTACGCATACCACCTGATCCCCCAGGTGGTGATGTGGGGCTCACCGGCTAGAAGAGCCGGTACTACCCACTAAAACCCGACATTCCCCTCCCCTCCGCCTTAATGGGACGCCGCAGGATCGCTTGCGCATAACTACTACGGCGCCCCGGCAAAGGGCGGGGTCTCCTAATACAGGCAAATTATTTGCTTAAAAGGGGATCTCAACCACAAAATTTGAAATTTTGATTAGATTTGAAATAAATAAATAAATAAATTTTAAATTAATCAATTAATTATATGTTAATTTTTATTTCAAATGTAAATGTATATTGTTATCTAATTTATAGTTTTTATTGTTGTTGTGTTATAATAAATAAATACTTAAATAAATAAATAAATAAATAATATATATATATATATATATATATATAATATATATATATATATATATATATATATATATATATAAACCGCTAAAAGGATTTCGATAAAATTTACCAAAGATATAGGCTACCTTTGATCCGCGCACCAGTTACCACGCGAACGAAGCCGCGGATAAAAACTAGTTATTCATACGTTAATAAAGTATTATTTGTAGTCGGGATTTTAAGTTTTCTTTTATTGAAAATGCCTATATACCTACATACAAGAAGGGGCGCTGAAACCCCAGATTGTGGCCCAGAACCATTCTGTGGCATTGCAAAACAACATGCCTATTCAATTCTCAAAATTCACTGCAATCGCCAAGCACTTCAAGAGTGGCAATCCACTTCTGGACAAATACACTCTAAAGCGCTAATTAAGGGATATCGCAAAAAGTTTACAAAAGAGTTGCTTCAACTCAACAAGTATAAAACCAGTGCAGTAACCAGAATACTTACTGGTCACTGCAAACTCCATAAACATATGTTTACCCTCGGCCTCAGTCAGACCGCAATGTGCAGACTATGCCATGAGACAGAGGAAACTGCTATGCATATCCTCTGCTCGTGCGGTCCACTCATGCACCGCAGAAGTATCTATCTAGGGCAGCATATTATGCAACCGGAAGAGATACAGATGCTCCCCGCTCAGAAAATCTGGAAGTTCCTGGAGTCAACAGGACTAAGCGGAGAACTTTGAACTCACTATAAAGGGAGCTACAATGGACCAAAACTGGTCGACGTAGCTAGGGCCGACCTCGGCACCACACCCAACATTAATAATAATAATATACCTACATATAATACTTCAGGTAGGAAGTACCTAGGCTTTCCTTTTCTGCTACTAAAATTTGATGATTCATTATAAAAATATTGTATTTGTTTAGTCAATTTAATGCGTTTGATCACTAGTCACGAAGAGAATGCCCAAGATGTACTTGCGAACGGTATAATGATCTACTTTTTATACTTTATTATTTTTATTTAACACAAAATGTAGGTTTATCAACAGCATTCCGAAAATATGTATGTATGTATGTACGTTCTATTTAAAAAATAAGGCTCTGTTTAACCTATACCTACTATATTTATATAACTAGCATTGCCCGCGGTTCCGCCCGCGTTCAGATGACCAAAAACTAAATTCTTATGTTTTACATATATTTTATATATTTTCTACAATTGGAAAAAACAGGCGGGAGAGATGGGTCAATACTGTCACTAGTATTGATATGACTCACAACAGTAAGAAGGCATGGAACACCTTGCGCAAGCTGACGAACGAGCCTTCTCGACCTTGTCCTCCAAGCCAACTTACCGCCAACCAAATAGCCCATCAGTTATTTCTCAATGGCAAACCAGCAGTTCGCCCCGAGAGAGTTCCTAAACTAAAGACATCTGGTAATCCTTGTGACACTATCAGCAAGCCGCTCTACCTTGCTGATGTTGTGACAGCGATTAAAGGTCTTAAGTGCAGCAGCTGACCCTAAGAACTATCGACCAATATCTCTTCTATGTCACACATATAAGCTTTTCGAGAGACTGCTGCTGAACCGACTTATGACTGTTATTGATCATAAACTAATCCCGGAGCAAGCCGGTTTCAGGCCTATTAAGTCTTGCTGCAACCAGACCCTCAAACTCGTGCAATATATTGAGGATGGTTTCGAGGCAGGAATGGTCACAGGCGCTGTATTCGTCGACCTATCTTCAGCTTACGATACAGTTAACCTAAAACGGCTGTTGTGGAAGGTGGAGACCATGACAAACGACATGAATTTTGTCAAAATACTCCGAGAACTTCTTCACAACCGTCGTTTCCAAGTCCATCTCCTCTCAGAGAAAAAGTCGTTGGAGATCACAAAAGAACGGACTACCTCAAGGTAGCGTCCTGGCTCCACTTCTTTTTAATATATACACCACAACGACCAACCATCTAGTCCAAACACGTCCGCTTCCTCTATGCAGAAGATCTTGCACTCACCTCCCAGGCCCACCACTTGCGAGGAGGTCGAGGCGAATCTATCAAATGCTCTCACTTACTTAGACCAGTATTACTCCGCAAACTCGCTGAAACCGAATCCGAGTAAAACTCAATCCTGCGCATTTCACCTTCGCAATAGAGAGGCAGGGCGAAAAACTAAGCATTGTTTGGGGTGAGGTGTCTATTGAACACAGTAACTTCCCCAAATACCTCGGCATCACTCTGGACAGGTCACTTACCTTTCGTAAGCACTGCGAGAACATCAAGCAGAAAGTCCATAGCCGAAATCAAATCTGCGTCGCCTAGTCACTTCTAAGTGGGGTGCCTCGCCTGAGGTTTTGCGTACTTTTACTACTGGGTTGGGCCGTTTCCTTGCTGCGGGTGAATATGCGTTTGCCCCGTGTGGTGCCGCTCTTCCACGCAAAACTAGTGGATACAGCATTAAACGAAAAAAAACGTGTCGTATTATTACTGGCTGCCTGAAACCGACTCCGACACCAATGCTGTACCCACTTAAGGCAGGAATTGCGCCTCAAAAGTCCGTAGAGCAGTGGCGAGCTCCAGCGAAAGGACTAAAATGGAAAAAGACACGCGACACCCATGGCACGCACAATATCCTGGTGCCACAAAGGCTAAAAAGCCGTAAAAGTTTCATGAAGTGTGTCCTTACACTTGGAGACGAACAACCACAGGCAAGATGCAGGACGTGGCGGGACAGTTATAGTCCTTTGCCAATCCCATTCGTTCCGCCGTCTGAAAATCTCGCGCCTGGACATAGTCTGCCTTGGCAGACCTGGAAGTCTCTCAACAGACTCCGGACTCAGGTCGGCCGAAGCAAGGAAAAACTTGTCCAGGGTGGGGATTCTCAGAGGGCGCGCCTGGAGTGCAGATGTGGTACTGTTCCACAAACGATGAGGCACTTACTGGCATGCCCTGCTTGCCCTGTTACCTGCAACTTACAGGAGCTTATGGACGCCACTGATAAAGCAAAGATCGTGGCTGAGTTTTGGGCTGACTCGATTTAAAACTTGCCATCGACACGAGAAGAAGAAGAAGACATATAAGTATACTCTTACATTGCAGTTTTTGTATTTTTTCTCAGAAATGAGACATTTTCCCGCGGTAAAAAGTATCCTATATGTTGATCCGGATAACCAACTACCACCAAATTTCAGGTCTCTGTATCGATAATGTTTATTTCAATAAGATTTTCCAAAAAATATATAATGTACAGATTCGGCTTAGTTACAATTTTATTATATGTATAAAAATAATATTGTACGTTATAAAAAAGTAATATTTAACGCCTTATATTTTAAAGGTGCTAAAAATAAATATTTACTTATCCACACCATACACGCTAACATCTGCTTGTACTTTGAAGTACCGAATGCAATCTGAATTTTTATACCTGGCTTTCATTTGGGGGGGTTTTTTTGAATGAAAGAAAGCAGATGGTGATTTGAAGTTTTTTTTATTTCTTTTAAAATTTATCTTTTGAGTGTTTAATATTGCAAACGCGTGTGAGATGCCAAACACCTGCTCTACAAAAATCCTTTTGGGGTTTTTGAGCATTAGTGAATCAATTTGCAATTTTATGGCTCCGCCCGCGTCTTTAATTTTGTACATTTTTTCCGCTCTCATAGGTCGTAGTGGGATGTAATATAATAGCCTATAACTTACCTTAATAAATAGGCTATAAAATGCAAAAAGCATTTTTCAAATCGGATCCAGAGATTAGCGCGCTTAAACATACTAACTCTTTAGCTATATATATATATATATATGAAATGAACTAGTAAATTGTACTACTTTCCAATTACGGAACAGTTCTCATTACAATATTTGCTTCAGTGGAACATGATTATGAATGAATGTCATCGCTTTCGTAACAACGGCCACGGTATCCTGAACAGCTGCAGTGTGATTCATTGCGGAACAGCCTGGCTACTTGCTAGTGCTAGTACGTGCTTTTTATGTCTGTCAGTCTGTTTTTTTCGATTCAGAATAGTATAAAATATATTTTTTAGCAGAACTTCATATCTAAATAAATTTATACTAATACTAGCGACTCATCCTCACTTCGCTCGGGTTCGCCCCTAGGTTGATTCCCCATACAAACTTTCATCCCCATTTTCACCCTCTTAAGGGATAATTTCCAGAATAAAAAGTATCCTATGTCCTTCCCAGGGTCTCAAACTATTTTCTTACCAAATTTCATCTAAATTGGTTCAGTAGATCCAGAGATTACCCCCCTACAACGTCACAAACTCACAAACTTTACCTTTTTATAATATTAGTATATATTATAAAGAGGTAAAGTTTATGGGCTGCTAGATTTCATTATTCAAGGTGAATTTTTTTAATCTTCTTTTTCTGCAATATGGGTATCAAATTAACGGGCTCATAACAATAGTTAGCTTTTATGCAGTCGGATTTTATTATTTTTATAATTTGTAGGCCTTTTTACCTACAATTTTCTAGTACATTTAGCTATGTAAATATTTAATATGTATAGATGAGTGGACTTTGTCGATACCTAAACACACGATACACGTTTCGCTGGCGTTTTGTGACTCATTCCGGAACTACCAAAGCTGTTGCTTGGCGAGTGGCAGGTGCGTTTTTATGCGAAATTGATCTTTAATTCTTATTTAAACATAATATTTTATTATTATTAGTATTTTTATTATTATATACGTAATGTAAAATTTGTAGTTTATGATATATTCGCTAAGGATTTATACTGAGATTGCAATTGCAATAAATTAGTGCAATCATGATTGTTTTACGGTCGTTGTGTGGGGGCCTTAGCTAAGTCCATTATTATTTACTATTTCCGAGCTTTTTATCGCGGATTTTCTCTAATATTCATGATTATTGTAAAGATTGTGCCATTCCTGATTAATGAAAATATAGCAGACACGGTACGGCACAATAAATGTCATTGGTTTAAAAGAAGAGTTCGTAAAAAGTCAATATTCTATTTATTTGGTCAATATGGTATTAATTATTTAAAATCCTGATAGAACTGTTTTCGCGCTAGCAATTATAATTATTATATTAAATCTATTATTGGTCATGCCGCCTCACTCGCAAGTGACGCCAACTGGTCCCACCAGAAACGATAGTCCTCACTGGCACTGCTAGCTGTTTTTAACTGTCTCATTGGTCTAGTGGCTGGCATCAACGGTTACAGATCAGGAGATTCTGGGTTCGGGCCATGGCCCTTAAATTTCTGCTCTAACTAATAATATTATTAAGCTAATTATTATATGTTTATTTGAAGTTAAACGTACTAATATCTGGGAGAATCAGAATCGTCAGTCTTGAATAATTAATTTTGCATTTTATAGGCCATTTATGAAGATTAAAGTTAGGTTATCCAACATTACGCTACGATAAATAACTGTAGAACTGTTATATAAAAAAAAATACAAAGAGAAAAAAAATTGTAAAAAAAATTGAAACGTAAATAAAACAATTTATAATAATATTGAATATGACTTTAAGAAATCGTACAAAATTTTATCTGTAAAAATGTTTACATGAATCACTCAAGTGTATGAAGAAAATAGTCACTTCCATCATTTAATTTCGCTCTAAGAAAAATATAATAATTGTGATAAAAATGTGAGTCACAACTCACACGGTATCATTCTGTTTATCGAAGCAATTACACCTTTGTTTACGTATTACGCGTGCTGTTTGAAGATATGAACTAGTTTTGTAACCCGATTTGTTGACTTACGACGAAATGGTTAGAGTATCGCGGATTTAAATTTTAAATTTCAATATAAAGTTATACAGGATTAGAACAAATGAATGGAACATGGAAGAAAAGTACCTTAAATATTGAAGTTTTGAAATTCTACTCAAAGAAAATATTTCTTTATTTAAAAAAAAAATTGTGATTGAATAATAGATTGAAAAATAATTTAAAAACAACAAGCTTACTTGTTCAGGTAGATATTCTCGATGTATTTATGTATTCAACCCTTTTTATCCTCTATTACACGGGCCTGTCTTCAATACGATGGGGATCTACCATAGGCCACAACGCTGTCTGTGTTACTAGATTCTGCAAACTGAAAATAAACAAACAAACGAACAAACACACTTTTACATTTATAATATTAATATAGAAGTATGGATAGTCTGTCTATTCCATATTGACAACGTACCTAGGGACGAACCCGAGCGAAGCGAGTATTAGTTGCTAGTTATATTATAAAGACCGATAAGAATAATGCCATTACACAATAAACACTGATAAATAAAGTAATTAAATCAAATATTCAGAAAAAAATATCACTGTACAACCAATGTATTGCAAATCTAGTGCATGTACGGTGTACCGCAAGACAGTTTTATCTGAGCATGTTAAGTGCTCTGTGCGGGTACACTTCTGAATAATGCTCCAGTTTATTGATGCTTCGTGCATTGCAATCTCTTTGTCGATACAGTTATACACAAATTACCTACATTCTAATGTGTCTAAATCTAAATTTAAAAAAAATATCTGGTCAATTCTCGACCACTAGACAAGTTCATAGAAAAAGAAATGTTTTGAATAATGTAAACAAACGAGTTTACAGAAAGTATCGATTGTGCGTGACTATCTATTCAACTATAATGCCTGCACCGCGTGCGCCGTGACTTGCCAACATTTAAACGATTACTTACCTGCCTTTAATTATTCATTATTTCCACACCTCAGAAGACATATTATCCATTTTTAGGGTTTCGTATCTCAAAAGGAAAATGGAATCCTTCCTTATAGGATCACTTCGCTGACAAATTGTCTGTCTGTCAAGAACATTTTTTCAGGAACGCGTGGAGGTCTCAAGGTGAAATTAATATGAAATACTCAGGTCTGCAGTCCCTTGGAACTGTGAAAAAATTAAACTTCTAATTCAACACAATCAAAAGATACGGCCGAACTTCCCGTTGACCTAGAATCATGAAAGGTAAGAAACCCTGTTTTATAGCAAAAGTAAAGGAAACAATCGGAAAACCGTAAATTTGTTGTTATATTAATATTTTTTTTGCGATTATAAACTTCTTTTAATATTGCATTCTACTGAACCCTCGATGTGCGAGTCAGACTCGCAATTTTACGATTTTTAAATTAATAAATGGTTCTGTCTGAGTCTTATTATTATTCTTTTTTTATTTTTTTATATAGATAATGCTGCAATTTCTCAATAGGTATTGAAATTATTGATTTAAGTATTCTCTTCAAATCCGGTTCAAAATTATTATTTTTTTAATGATTTCTACAACTAAATGTCCCTGTTACATTTCAATGTGAGATCTTCTTTAGCCATTTGAGGAAACCATGTCCCACGATGTATCTAAAGCCTAATTTAAACCGTGACAATCGCATTGTAAGTTTTGCTATTTGCATTTTAGTTCGTAAACGGTTTTGTTATCTATAGTGTGAGGTGACTCTTAAGCAACGGTCCAGTTTGAAACGAATTCGCCATGCCACAGAAATGCACGATAAAGATTTGTAAACGAAGTAATACTATTACCAAAGAAATGTTGTAGATTTTTTAACTATATTTAATGTAGGTACATATCTATATAATATATAGATAAAGCTTTTTATTAAATAAAGTTTCTATTTATTTCCTTTTATTAAGGATAGTTAAGATAAAATAAAGCAGACATCAGTGGCGAAGGGTCCATACAAAGACGTCTCACCTTAAAATGTTATTTGCTATAATTTTACATACAATTTTACTTAGGCACAATTTTTTAATATATATGTATATATATAATGATAGCTTTACTTCTTTTTGCATTAATACGTATATAAAAATTGTATATCAATTTTTTTTTGTGCGTGTTTTTTTTTCACCCTTCCCCACTGGTAGACATATGTAACATGGAGTACTATGGAAGAGTACGAGTATTATTAAAGCGACGAATTTTGTAGTATTGTGCGGTTTACATATGTAAATCATCACATCGAAGCATCTATAACTTTGCTGAAGGTCACATTTAACTAACAGCGTAAAAAGAGATTTAGTCAACATACAACAGATTACAGATTTACATATATTATGTAGTATTGGTGAGATTTTGTTTTTCTTTGCCTTTGTTGTTATTTGTCAATATGTTTAACATCTGTTCATATAAACTCATTTTGTTATATTTGCGATACATTCGCACATTTCTAAATAAACACACCCTACGTAATGTTTGTGTTTTAATGTAAAACCTTTCATAATATATCGAACTACTATAATTGTATTTGTGGAAGTTTGTATGTTTGTATGAATGTGACAGATTTGGGATTATTTAGCACGTACATATCCTAAAGAATACTAAACTAAGTCACTAATGTTAACATCAAACCCAACACGATCACCCACTTTTGTCTTGTGTAAGACCTATATAGTCTATTGCTATTTGCTGCATAATCGTAATGAGAGAAAGCAGTCGTACAACTGACCGACCTTGTATGCAAGAATTTTTATAGGTACTGTAATTACCTAGTAGGTAAAATATACATAACCCAAGAATATGACCATTGTTTGTGAATAAAAATGCAAAAACTGGAATTTTGTAGAAATTTGAACACCACTCAGGTGTCATCCAATCAGATGGTTAGCAAATATTCATAACTTATTCAGTCTCGAAGCACGACGTTATGCAATTTGGAATGGGGAATTGATATAGCGGTATATAACTAGCGGCATTCTGAATTCTCCATATCATGTCTCATCACAATTCACAACCAATTTAAAATGAACAAATTATTATTTTAAAAATATCCAAAAACGGAACTTCGTTGAGTCTTTTGTTTGTTTGTACATATCTATTATAATCTATTCATTAATTTCTATTAATTTCTTATGTGTCTATAAAGCTTTATTTTAAACATTATTGTACTTTTAATCTAAATAAAAAAATAAATCAACATAACTTACCTTTTATAAAACTTAGTTTTGGCTATTTCCAGCTTATTTCTGATTCACGGTATTCTGTTTCATTTATACTTAAATATAACAAATAGATCTAATGAGGGACATTCACCGCATTTATGATACTAAGTCAAGTTTACAATTCATAATATTCTCACAATGGGAGGAAGTCACTGTGCGTCATGGTGTCGTGGAAAAAAATAAAAAGGCACCCATCCATCTGATACGTTTTTTACCTCGATGCTTTGGGGCAGGCTTAAATATGACGTCCGCTAATGTTTGACGAGAACTCAATGTATTATTTTAATTTCTTTTAGAATATTTTCTAAATTTATTTTTTAAAAGCTTTGTAGTTAAAACTTTTATTTTAATATTATTAATTTTAAACAAAGGTAGATGCTATGTATGGTTGAAATACATTGGATACCACCCGATCCCTCGGCTTTTAGTTTTTTTATTAATTTCATATTTCTGGAAGTACTGAAATTATATGTTACGTTGTGCCAATGAACTAAATACTAATGATAAGCTTTGACGTTATAATTGAAAAAAGATTATTTAAGTGAAAACTTCTATAGGCAGGTTTGGATTGGGAGTAAGTTCATGTAAGTCGTCATCGACATGGTCACGTGACGTGTTAACGCTAACACTCAGAGTGCCGATAGATGTCAAAACCAGATAAATTTAAACAGTTTTAATTTACAATTTTTTATTTAAGATCAAACAATTAATTTGAATATCCAAAAATAACAACTGTTTGTTTATTGTTTTAAGTTATCACTTCTGTCGACGGTCTTCATGACTGCTTTTTTATTTTTCATAAAATCTTTGCAGGTGGCTAAAGGGGTCTGGGGGTTAAAATCTAGTTAGTCGTATGTACCTATATGCTTACGGGAATATGTTTAATGAAAATTTTAATTTTTGAAGTCATAGTTTAATTTGAGCGTTAATTCTTTTAATGGCTGTTGACATTTTTTTTATCTAAACCTACATAAAAAATAAATAAGAATTTGGTTTTTAGTCACCTGAACGCGGGCGGATCCACGGGCAATGCTAGTTAACAGTAACACATAATGATTATAATTAATATTTAAATATTCGCTGTTGCTCTGTACAATCACACGTGAAATCGATAATGTAATTGCTGAAGCGCAACAAAACGTGTCATACGAAATAAGTATGTATATTTTGAACAATAAGGCGTTTTTTGGCGCGATTGACAAAATGCAGTCGATAAGGTTGGCTGGTCTTCTAAACTTTAGCATATACATATATACATAACATATATATATATCCTCCATCTAGGGGTGTTAGGGTTGTCAATTACCTGTACTTATATAAATGTATGGATCTAAAAACTCGTGTTTGTCTTTACGATTTAGTTTTTAATTTTTTATTAGTTTAGGGTTATAGGGCTATTAGTATATATTATGTTCAGCCATAAATGGAACGGTTCTTTTTCTTATATCATGTTACATTTATGGGATTGTCACTGTATAAATGTTCATTTGGATTTTCCATGTTCTCTTTTCAACCACAGAAGGCGTCATACCTAAAACCACAGTATGCAAGAGTCTAAAATTAAATTACAGATTTTTTTTGCCAACACCAGTATCCTCAAACAATAACCGAATAAACTTTCCGCATTGAAATATTCTCTTTCTACTTAACTATATTTTATAATAATAGTTTAGTTTTAATGCATTTCCCATTATTTAAAAGAAATTTAACCCTTCAAAAGGTATATTCTTTTATCGAACTATACTGAGCAAATTATTAAGCCTACAGGCTCAATTTGATCTTTAAGATATAATTTTATTAACAGTTAGCCAGTTTAATTTTTTCTAACTATATGGTACTATAACTTGTAGGTACCATCAGAAATAAAAACAAAACAATAATGTATTAAGCCAATTAGTTTGACACCTCGAAATAAAAAAAAAACTTTTTTTTTGTAAAACTGACAGCCCTAATCTCTTCAGTTATGGATCAGCTTTATACTCGCTTTATAATGTTAAAACTTGGTCCTTGCATACAGTATTATGAATGATTTGCTTTATTATAATACATTGATTGTTGATAAGTTCTACTGCTCTATATGTATTACTGGTAAACGAAGATGGCACGTAAAATCTCAATAAATCTCACGTAAAATCGTCTTTCGCTTCAATTTTTCGTGAGAGATTCAAGTTCCAACGTACGCTAAGCCAGCAATATATTGAAGAATTTTACAATAATTTACTTATTATATAAACATCTTATGGAACTTGGGGTTTCAATTTCTTTTATATAGGTATGTAGATAGGTCAATTAGGTTGATGCCCCATACAAACTTTCATCCCCATTTTCAGCCCGTGAAGGAATGATTTCCGACATAAAAACTATGTACCTATAATAAATCCTATGCCCTTCCTAGGGTCTCAAGCTATCTTCTTACCAAATTTCAACTAAATCGGCTTAGTACTTCCAGAGATTACTTCCTACAAACAAACTCACAAAAATACAAACTTTACCTCTTTATAATATTAATATGATTAAATTTATGAATAGCAAATTGTAAATTTTATAATGATGTCTGTGACCGGAATTACATAAAAACTCTAAGAAAAAGTCTTTAAAATTTGTAAATAATAGAGACATTTTAAGAATCAATGACTCCTTTATCTACGTAGGTACCTTAATTCTGTTGCATTTGTTGTCATTTGAACTCACATTGAAACTACATATATCATTGTAATCTACTGTAGAATAATTGAAAAGATCGAGAAAACTACTTCACAATTAGCAACGATATAACATGACGTACGAACAAAAACATATTCCGAATTTAATATATCCTTTTTGAATATGGTCAAAAGGTTTATATTTCGTTTCAAGCATCCTTCAAACAAGTTCTTTTTTTTATAATTCAATTTGACATATGGCAATGTTACGACGTATTATTAAAAAAAAAAAATATTAAAAAATACATGCTTAAGTACGAAAGAGAGATACAAATAAACTTACGAGTATATTTAAACTTTGTTTTAGCAGTGCAGTTATTACTGTCAAAACTTTAATAAATAATAATTTGGCCGTTTTAGTTGTTTACCTTTTTGTTTAATCTTTTTAATACAAAAATATAACGAGTTTCTATAAAATATCCAAGATAAAGATTAATTTAAGATAATAGACTTGTAAAAAGATCTCAGAGAGTAGACCATTAATCAAAACACCTTTGCTTTGTTTTTGAACCGGATTCCGATGGCACTACGAATCTAGCTTAGCGTTCAGCTCTTATTGAAGTAAACTTAAAATAACCAAGGCGACTTGCAATACTGGGAATATTCATCCTCTAAATAGATTTTCTGTACAAAACATACTATATTTAAAATAAACATTGTTTATACGTATTTAGTAAAAGCTTTTATATGATAGCAATACGAATTTTCATTGTAAATATATAATGTACCTAATAGTTACTTCGAAATTTTCTCATATTTTTCGGTTTTAATAAGACAAAGCAACAATAAGATGCTGATGTAGAAAAAGCGTCGATGAGAGAGTAAAATGTCACTAGATTCTTTCTTTCTCTTTCATTCGCTCTCTCTTTATTCGTTTCTACAACGTAAAGAAAAAAATCTAACAATTACGAGTCTGATTTTGGAACAAAGTAAACGGTTTTACTTGTACTATAAAGACATTGCTTTTTCCCGATTCTAGGTCAACGGGAATTATATATATAGATTTTGGTTCTCTTCCGAGTTCCTTACCGAACGTCAAATATCCGATATAAACAGCCGTGTCTTTTGAATACGTTGACTTAGAAGTTTGATTATTTCACAGATCCTAGGGATTGCAGACCTGATTATTAGATATTAATTTCAACTTGATACCTCCACGGGTTTCTGGAGTAAAAGGGTCTTGACCGACAAACGAACAGACAACGAAGTGATTCTATAAGGGTTCAATTTTTCCTCTTGAGGCACGGAACTTTAGAAACGGGTAAACCTATATTTTTTTCTGGTTTTATTTTTAGTATTTCACAGAAAAAATATAATTCTTAGTTTAAAAAGTTTCTCTCGTAAATAGGGCGATTAATGTTTATTTGAACAGTACCTATGTTTATGAATTATGATTGTTTATATAATAAGTATTGCAGTTGCGGCAGTTACACGTGTTCATATTTCTCTTAAGAAATAAAACAATATATGTAGAGAAAAAAGATATAAAGTAATATCTTGAATCTTGATGTTATTTTACGTTATTTTTAAGATTTTATGAGATCTTTATTTATTGGATTGATCATTGCACTTCTACTCTATCTTCTTTGAACTTGTTGTTCTAGAAAAAAGGACAGAATATTAAAATTATACTATTAATTATTATCTAGGTACTAATGTAAAGAGGCAGAGTTTGTTTTTTTGCTTTAATAAAATCTCAGGAACTACTAATCTGATTTGAAAAGTTCGTTTGGTATTAAATAGGCACTTTATTGAGGAAGACAATATATCGTCATGCTACTATCCAAGGGAGCGAAGCAGTAATATAATATAAATATAGTCTATCTATTCCATACTAACCGTTAAAACGTACCTGAGGACCTCAAAAACTGAATAAAAATAAAAAATTGACTTAAAGAACTTTAATGATATATAACTTTGATTCATTGGCACGCTTTGAAGCCATTAACAAGAAAATTGAGTTGAATTGAACTTTGATTCGAAGGGTCTTACTAGATATTGTATATATACTATGTTAAATTATATAAATTGTAAACCGGGAAATATCCCGGTTTAAATGTTTTGCTTAATCTTCAAATCCCGTTAAGATAAGACTTAATCCGTTAGTCGTAAAACACATGTTATCGGCTCAACCTGTTGTGAAGAAGCTTTTTGATAGCTAAAGATATGTTTTAAAGCATAATCATCATTGTTCTTTATTTATAACTAGCAGAACCCGCGGCTTCGCTCGCGCTAAAACTACAAAAAAAACTAAAAAGGTAGGTTTCTTACAAACTTTTCATCCCCTATTTCACCCCCTTATGGGATGAATTTAGAAAACTGCTAGAAAAAGTGTTTATTTAATTGTATTGAAGATCATTAATACTAAGTTTCAAGTAATTCCGATTATAAATATTTTTTTAGGTTGTCTCATAACGTATTTTCCCGTGGGAATGAGATAATCTCTCGCGATAAAAAGTAGCCTATGTCACTCTCCAGCCCTCCGACTATCTCCACACAAAAAATCACGCCAATCCGTCACTCTGTTTCGACGTGAAAGAAAGACAAACAAACAAACACACTTTCACATGTATAATATTAAGTATGGAAATATGTGTAAGTGTGTTCATAAAATTGTATAAATATATGTTATTAAAAACTATAAGATTAAAATATCAGAACGTGACGCATAACCGCTATGTCTCTCATGGTGGGAAGCGTGACAATATTTAAATTACATGATGCCGTTGAATAACAAATGTGGTTCAAGAAAATAATTAAAATGATGGAGAAATGCTTGGAATCTCTTGATCTACCAAATATGTAATACTCATTTATTTTATTACCCTTCTATAAGTTTTATCTTCTATGTTCTATGGCTAGGTGTAGCTTTTTTTATTTGCAGAGAATAATCTATTTCAAGAAAAATCATTAAACCACTTTAAAAAAGCTAAAAATATCGTATTAACGTAGACAGAAATTGTTTTTTTTATGGAAATTAAATATAGGAATAGTAATATACATATAAACATTTTCAAATCTAACTAAATAACACTTTACCGATATTTTTGAATAAAAATTTATTTTAACGATAAAAATGATTTACCGTATAATATACGCGTTTTAGCTATTAATAGGGCAGTATTCGGGTTAGTTTTGACATGGCTGGCCGCTGGTTTCCTGTCGGCTCCATGCGACGACGCCTTTCGCAAGCACGTCGTGAACATTTTGCATACGTGTTTGTTTTTGTTCTGAATACAGACATATTTCAACTTTTCTTCATCATTCTGGAAAAATTGAACATATTTTGAAGAAACTCATAGATATTAAAAATCTTGGGGAAAAATTAACTATTAATGTGATAAGCAATTTATTTGTTACTAGTGATGACTGAAGTCTTTTTATTTTGTATTCATCTATTTCTATACAGATAAATAAATTTTAAATGTCTGTTTGTAATGTCAAAATAATAGTTTTTTATTAAATGCATAATAAATGATATACGGTTACCTACCGTATATAATTTAATAGGAACAATATTATTAGAAAAACATAACTTTTAACATTTTTGTCTGTCTGTATGTTCCGTCTAGGCTCAGTAACGACTGGACTGATTTTGACGTTTACTGGAAGATAGCTGATGTTATAAGGAGTAACTTAGGCTTCTTTTATGTTAGGGTTCCGATGAAAAAAATTAAAACGTACCTAGGGATGGCACCCGAGCGAAGCGATGGTAAGTCTAGTATTATTGTATAGTGCTACCTTTTGGCAAATTTTATTAGTAACAGTAGCCCATGGATCTGTTACTCCACGTCATAGTCTATCCACGTAATCTTCATTCTATATCTTCCAGCCAGAGTAACAGTCATACATACATACAAACATTCACATTTACAATAGTAGTGCGGTTGCTTGGTTAGAAAATAGAAATAACTTGAAGAGAACAAGAGATATTACCCAAATATGTTTTTGACCAAAATGACTTTGGTCTTTCATATGTTACTCCCGAAAGCGCTAATGTACGTAGGAGTAATACAATGGTTAAATGATATGCAAAAACTCGCTATAAATAACTAAGTGGGCCACTACATACCGAAAAGCCACGCGTGTGGTGCTGCACTTATTTATGCGTAAAACGTCCTTATTTCACATTACAAATAGTTTCATATGTAGTCTGTAATCATAATTACCGACTTCGAAGAAGAGCAGCTAATCAATTCGTGTGCATATGTTTCTTTTTGTGCATGCTCTACACGATACTTTACCAAGTAAAAACTTATATTTTTAATTCTTTTTTTTTAATGAATATATCTCAATCGCCTATAAAAATAAAAATATATCACCCCCATCGGTTTCTATCGGCAATATTGTTTTTAATTAAAGCTACGATACTCTACATAGTTTTAACTTTCAAATTTTGAGGATGAATTTTTAGCAACCGTTCCTTTGGAACTTCGTTGGTAAATATATGAACTATAAAAAAAAAACATTATTTTAGGATATTCGTATTTATTCAATCAGTCTTGTTAATTTATTGTCCTTTCAATAAAGCTTCTAACCTTTGACTTCATACAGAAACTATAATAGAAAAAAACCACTTGCAACTTCTCCCAACTTTCTCTATTTACCACAACTCTTCCAATTCCTTTCCTCTAAAACCCTATTCAGACTTTTACGAACATTTTGTTTTATTTAACATAAAAATTAGCCAAGTTGTTCCACTCGTCCTTAATTGATACGTTTACCAACGAGCAGCATTTCAGTTTTATTTATATACATTAAATTTATATAGCATATTTGTCATGTGGTGTCTAAATGAAGGAATGTCCGAAATATTCTCCGCATGCGGTTCTACGCCTGAACGAGCGCTGATGAGACAAATTAAGCAATTGCTCGGTCATCGATCTATTTAGGAACTAACGGTGGACTTGTCTAGGTTTATATTAAACTCTCGATGTTTTGTGTTATGATTGTGTATAAAATCGACTTTACTGGTACTTCTATTGACTGACTTAAAAAAGGAGGTTGTTGTATGGTGTACCTATGTTTTTGTGTGTCGAGATGTTACTTATATATATATATATATACCTATACCTTCGCTAATTGTATTTTTTTTTAGGGTGATCGTAAATTTATTTTAGATAATTTAATTTCTAACATTGAATGTCACTTTGAAGTAATTATTCAATTAAAAATTAATAATATTTTTTTCATGTAACACTTGACTGCAAAATAGTCGAAAAAATATTTTTATTGGCTAAATATTATGCCTCTAGCGTCTGATGCTTTTAGTTCCTGGAACGCATTTGAGCTAGTTATTAATTTAAACCATAAAACGTTGAAACCCTTATCTCGTTACTCGTACATGGTCATGTGCAATGGCATGGAGGTAGTAAGCAGCTTATAAAACAATGCTCTGTTGCAGTTTGTATTTGAACCAGAACTTTCTGGCAACGACACGAGTGGTAACTAATATTCAAGATCTTTTTTAAAAGTTTTTAAAAAGTAGTAGCATCGGGCGTTTGACAGTTTTGTTTAAAACAATATGTAAAGAAATATTTTTATCATAGGAAATAACACTAAATTTTAAATTTTAAGCAGTGCATATTATTATTATTACATATACTTACGAATATTTAAAACTTAGGTAAGTAGTTATAATAAAATTAATTATTAATATATGTAAAAAGGTCAGTTTTTTACGCGTTGGAAATGCATTGAGCAAGCTTAATTAATAATAATAATTTTATTTGAACTAGAATTATTTCAGTGAAACTTTGTTATGGCATAGTTAGAGTATATTATAAATATACATATGTTCTAAATACGCAGCTAAATTTTGTTTTGTTTTAGTGTATTATTAGGTAGATGTAAAAATATAGTAGATCTTTTATTCTATGTATATTGTATAGGTACCTATACTAAAGTTATCGATCAAACTTATTGATTTCTTATAAATTATTGATTTATCATTTGAAATAGTTTTTTTACGAAAAACTAACTAAAAAAAATAAACTTTTCTACGAAAAACTTTCTTAGATTTATGCGAAAATTTAATATAAAACTATTTTCTTTTTTTTCTCTTAGGTTCCCGACGTTTTGTTTATACGAAATTTCAAAGTTTAACCCTAAAAATAAAAGAAACACTAACGATCTACACTATATACGCAGGAAGGTCTATTTGCTATCCTAGTTGACAGCGCGACACACATTCGACCGTAGTTTAGTTGATGAGGAAATCTCTTGTTATTTTCAATAGAACTCACCTAGCCAGATAGTGCCTTTAAAGGATCGCTCTAAACTAAAATATTATATGATACTTACAATTTGGACTAGCGTCGCTCGGGTGCTGTATGTTACTCCAAGTTTTAGTCTATCTGTAGGTACTAAATGTGATCGAAATCTGTCAAGCCGTTTCAGTGTAAAGGAGTAACAAACATACACACATACAAACTTTCGCAACTATAATAGTAGTTTGATTTATTGAGGCACGTTATAAGTTACTAAAAATTCATGATACGATCCTTAGCAGCGAATCAATTATACGCAAATATACTAAGCGTGTAGAGTAGTTGGTAAAAGCTAATATAACTTTCTAGTATAGTGTGTTTAATTTTATAAAATTATTCCATTCTCGTAAGAAAAGCGATGTAATATATGCATATAACCTTCTTCAATAGTAAACTTATTCTTCTAACTATATAAATAATAATGAATGTTCGATATTAGCACGTTTAAACAAACAAAACAAACTCTTAAGCTATATTATTATAGACTCGCGACTCACCTTCGCTTCGCTCGGGTTCGTCCCTACCTTGCTTCCCAAAACAAACTTTCATCCCCACTTTCACCCCTTTAAGGGAGTATTTCCGGGATAAAAAGTATGCTATGTCCTTTCCAGGGTCTCAAACTATCTTCTTACCAAATTTCATCAAAAGCGGTTCAGTAGATCCAGAGATTACCACCTACAACCTCACAAACTCACTAACTTTACCTCTTTATAATATTAGTATAGATTATATATTAATATACATAGATTATATAGCTATTGCATATCAATAAAATAATTATTTTCTACTTAAACATACTTATCATGCCATTTGCAACTAATTATTTTATTATTGCACAAATGTAGATAATTGTTTATTTACTATCACAAGTTATTCTGAAGGTTTATATACATTGTTTTGCTTTGTTATAGTGCACTTCCTATTACATTTTTCCTACAACAATATTATGCGGAATTATTATTATCATTTTATACGTACATATGTATGTATAAGTTTATATCAAAAGTTACTTGGAATTCAATATGCGGCTTTAATACATATATACTTTGTGTATAAGTGAATGTGTGTTTGTTTGTGTCTGTGTTCCTAAATCACATATTTGATCGTGGTAAACATATGGCAGTACCTGTTTTTTTATAGGTTAAACATTGTTGGTAGGAGGTTTGATTCTCGTATAATGAGTTTGTATAGGATAAATTATGGTGCCCACATATCCATCCTAATAAGCGCATCCTATCCGCCATCCTAAGCACCCTCCAAATTTCATTTATTTCAGAACTTTATTTATAGAAATTATTGACTTAACGTAAAATCTTGAATACCAAATATCAGCTATGAGATTCGCTAAGAAAAATATCTCAATCTAAAATCTCGATAGCTTTTATTAAAAGTTTAAAGTTAAGTTTATATACATACTAGCGACTCACCGTCGCTTCGCTCGGGTTCGACCCTAGCTTGATTCCCCATACAAACTTTCATCGCCATTTTCACCCTCTTAAGGGATGATTTCCGGGATAAAAAGTATCTTATGTCCTTCCCAGGGTTTTAAACTATCTTCTTATCAAATTTCATCTAAATCGGTTCAGTAGATCCAGAGATTACTCTCTACAACATCACAAACTCACAAACTTTACCTCTTTATAATTATACCTATTAGTATAGAAAAATGAGTTATTTTGGTTACACTACTATATGTAGCTGTATCAAGTGTAACGCTATATTACTAAGAACGAAAAGATGAATATTTATGAACATATGTACCTATGTATAATTCATGTATTTA
This sequence comes from Brenthis ino, assembly GCA_921882275.1. Taxonomy (NCBI): domain Eukaryota; kingdom Metazoa; phylum Arthropoda; class Insecta; order Lepidoptera; family Nymphalidae; genus Brenthis; species Brenthis ino. The sequence continues at coordinate 20,073,485 of OV170222.1, forward strand.
TATTGTTTCAGGAAGTCCCGCAACAGAATTCAGTCGTCACAGGCTGGTGCAGCCCGTCGTGCACCATGCCAGAACGAAAAGAGAGATTGTTTCTACAAAGCATATGGTAAAATCTCTTTGATAAATTCTAATATTATAAAGAGAAAAAATTAATTATTTGTTTGTACTGAGCTTGTATCAAAATCTTTTTTACAAACAGTAGGTATACTTTTTGGTGGGATCATTTTTTTCTCTTTGTTTACATACTAGACACATGAAATGTTAACATACACAATTACGCTATCTCTGCTAAGCTCCTGAATTTCAACCCTAACCTATGTGCTATTCCAGACTATAATCTATCTCTGTATCAAATTTCATCCAGATCCGTTCAGCCGTTTTGGCGTGATTGGGTAACTAACATCCATGCATCCAAACTTTCGCATTTATATAATTAATGGGATTCTGATATAAGTATATAAGCACGTAATGTTATTATAATATTATTATGATATATGTAAGTATATAAATACGTAATAAGTAAATGATATCTTTTTCTTTTTAAATTACGCTCTAACAATTAGAGCGGTCGCCGGAAGCTTAGAATGACCTTAAACGTTACTTAACATTATGCTAAGACTAATTTTGGCCTTAATTTTTATAGAGCAAGCCAGCGTCTAACGTTTTAAATGAGATGGTGTAAGATAATAAAGACATTATATTCTTTACTGAAAGAACCTATTTATAAACTTTGATAGTAGTGGGTTCAGTCCCAGTTGAGGAACATTGTTCTATTTTAGCTCACTTCTTTGAGCTCACCTTACTATTATATTGTCATATAAGAAAGCGTGTTTGTTTTGTATTTATAATTATTTCACACGGTAACAAAATAACGGTAACGAAATATTTTTGCTCAGATATTATGTGTAGATTATAAGCGATGAGCAGAAAAAAATAATTTAAGCGAAGTAGGTACATGTCGCTAGTATTATCATATTACGTTATAATGTGGGTGGTAGCCCAACGCTAACGTGCGTGCTTTAAAACTAAGTGACTTGAGTGCAAATCTCAGATTTCGCACCTGTGAGACCTTTATTTTCAATAAGATTACTATTGTTATATCGTGAAAAAATGTGAGAGAATCTCACTAAATTTTAAAAGACATGAACTTCACCAATCAGCGCTCAGCGTGGTGGTCTAAGTACATGAACGAAATATGGCTAATTCGTTCATGTCTAAGTACTAAGTCTAGATACTAAGGTCTGATCACCCTGGCATAGAAGGAGCTCTGCCATCCAGCAGTGGGACATTAAAAAGTAGAGCTGACATTATTATTACATGGAAATTACTAACTTCTATTACTATAATAGATACATATAATTAGTATCTTTTTATAGATAAAATAAAACTTCACCCATCTTACGTTTACTAGAAACCCTACCGGAGGTTGGCAATCACAAGGGCTATTTGCACTCACAATCATTGAGTGTCGTTACACTTAAGTCGTAACGACAATTGAGTATCTGTAACACTGCATTATTAAAATATTGTCAATGTCGATACTTTATCTATACTTCTATACTAATATTAAAAAGAGGTAAAGTTTGTGAGTTTGTGTGTGGGTTTTTGAATTGTGAGTTTGTGACTTTGTAGGGGCTAATCTCTGGATCTACTGAAGCGATTTAGATGAAATTTGGTAAGAAGATAGGTTGAGACCCTGGGAAGGACATAGGACTTTTTATCCAGGAAATCCTCCCTTAAGGGGGTGAAAATGGGAATGAAAGTTTGTATGGGGAATCAACGTAGGGACGAACCCGAGTGGAGAGAGGGTGAGTCGCTAGTCTTATATATTTTGAAAGATCATGCTGTTTAATACTAGCTACTTACCCTCACTTCGCTCGAATGCGTCCTACACTGAAAAAACATTCTCGTACAGATAACCAGAATCTGGTTTCTCGTACAATACTGTTTCGTTGTATATGTGACGACAAAACTCTTTGTTAATATTACCAGACCATTCTCGTTAAATCTCAAATGTAAATATGAAGAAGCGTATTGTAATAGCTACACGATTCGGAATGTTTATCTTACGATTTTATTATTACGTATTACTACATATATTGTTAAAAATACCAGATATTAGGGATGCGTATACAAGTCATTTACTAGTGCTTACAAGCCTTTAGTAATGTACACTTTATTTTTCTTGTTTGAAGTACTATGTAAAAAGTTATCTATACAGTAAATGCATTGTTATGATTGCAGTACATAAATGCAATGATTGCAGTGTAGTTCTTGTAATGGGGACTGTATTCTATTGTGAAAGTAGGCTGTAGTTATTGTGAATTAAAAAAATAAAATTTTTAGTTTTTCAAATCATTTATTAGAAGATAATAACATAAACAAAAAGAAAATAATAACATTAAAACCAGAGGTTTTGCATTATCTCAATTACAACGTAATCATATTTCTCTAAACTTAGTAAAAATCACTTTATGGGGCTGACTGTAGCCAACTAGCGCGACCAATCGATTTAACTTTAAAAGTTCTAAAGCAGACCAATGTTTAATAACATAGATAAAAGAGAGGAGATTTACATAGACCAAAATACTTGTACCTAATATTTATTGAAAGAACGTTTACTACTTATAATTCTGAGTTCAGTTCACTAGTTTTTTTTCAAATCAGCTAATATTAAAAATTACTACTTGTGACAAAAACTCCTTTTAAAACTAAAAGATTTTTGAAGTATTTTAAGAGTGTATTACTGTTTTAGCTTTTGAAAGAATTGGTTTGATTTCGTATAAAATTAAATCAATTGGTGGCGCTAGTTGGCTGCTGTCAGCTATTTAACATACTTATAGTATAAAAACTTAGCTAATATAGTTAATTTAATCTTATAATCATAATGGACATCTCACAGTGATATACAATATTTTACCGTCGTGGCTATTAGTCAAAGTATTTGGCACATAGCTATAAAGATTATCATACATATAAAACTCTGTTTCTGTCTCTCTTCGTATAACAACAAAACAATGTAATCTTTCATCAAAGTATAATGTTTCGAAAATACTCACTTCAAAAATTATGTCATCAATGTGTACAAAAATGTTCTCAATTAAACCAAACTTAGGCATTCCATCAACTATGTCTAAAGTTAACATTACATTAGACCTATACTTTGTCCCATTAATAATTAACCAATTACACTTCTTAATTCATCTTCAATAGACACATCGTTTAAATTTAAACAATTTATAATTTTTTGTCTAACTTTATGAGACACCAGCTTTTTGTGGCCATACTCTTTGCCCACATTATTATCATTAAGAAATGAGTCATTTAACTTCAATTGGTGTCTAATAGCTAAAGATTTGCAAATGTTACGTCTATTGCTAGATACATTAGCCGACAGTTTTGATATACGATGTTTGGCTTCAAATCTCATAGACCAGATTGATACCAATGGACCAAATTTTTTTAACATACATTGATAATGTGTTAAGAAGTGAAACTTTGGTGTTAATGACTTTTTACTAAGAAATATATATAATTTATGATGCTCAGATACTAAACATTGGAGTAAATCAAACATGCCTCTTTGCAAATGTGTTGAAGTTACAATATCAAATATTTTTCTTAGACATAAATAAAGTTCCCAAAGAGGATCGTCCGAGGGAATCAAATCACCTAACAGCAATCCAAAATATCTTACAAAACAAAGCATTTCTGAAGCCGACATTTTGATAGCCTGTTTACGGATATGATCTGGTAGCACGCATGGGGGTTGATTATCGCGGTCAGGTCCATAACCAAAGGATATCAATCTGTTGTTCAAAGTTTCTATTGTAAATAATTTCAATTCAAATATGTATGTATGCAATAAAAAAGATAAATCATATTTACATACGCCTTCTAATAAATCATGCATAATATCTACTCCTACATTATCGATGACACTAAACCCGTCGACGTCATGCCATACGCATTCCTCTTTGATACCAGTTGTTGTAACATCTCTAATATCTAAATCCGTCAAATACTGCTCCATCGTTCGATACAACTCGTGATCACATTCATGAGCATACTTAAGGTTTTTTTTATGTATTTTACAAATACGACAAGGAAAGTTTCCAGAAAAAGATTCACTAAACCCAATTAAGCTATGAATACCTAAATTGTCACCTAAAATAACAGCTAATTCAAAATACACCTTAAGAGGAAGCTCATTAGGAAAATTTAGCTCGATACCGTGCTGACTTAAAAAATTTAGCTCCGAAATAACTGGTGCAAAAGTCAGTCTATTTCCAAACTTTTGACGGTCAGAAGAATGAAAAAGTAATGCCAGAAAAATATTTCGTAATTTAGACAAATATTTGGGTGGGAGACAAAGAACCGATATATATACGGCACCTAATTTATGAACACCAGCATGGCTGCCTAAAGGATTATCCAATTCATAGTCGTCAAAGTATAGGGCAAGAGGTAAAACAATTTTTCCATTAAAAGAGTTAAGTTTATTTTGCCATACAGAGCCTTGCACTATGTTTTGTATGATATCACTGTTAGATGAAGCTAAATATTCATTATAGCATTGAATAGTCTCTTTAAACATATTATTGTTTAACTCAAAAAATCTTTTCAAAACTAGTCGAACAGAAATGCTTTGTCCTGTAGCTGGAATCGGATTTAATCTAAAATTATTATTAGCATGACTGCCTTCAATTCTTTGACCAATAATATATTCTGTGGGCTCTATGTATGTACCTAGATTTTTAAAAAGCAAGAAACGTGTATGTTCTGTTCGTACATCATTCATAGAATTACTAAATGCATTTAAATGGCTACGTAAACGTTCTGAGATTTCAATAGACATTTGTCCTTGAGATTGGACCTGACATTCGGATAAAATTTCTTGTAAGGGTTTAATTACAGAATTTGAAACCATATTGGTCACATTTGATATAACGAATTGAACTACGTTTCTGGGGATCAAAGTATTACCGTATAAAGCAGCTGTAAATTTTACTAAAGAATCTGTTGAATCTGTCTCAGATTGTGCAGAGGATGTTTCTATAACCGTTGGTAAGCCATGATAACTTGCATTTTGAATGGTATTTAAGGAATTCAAACTATTAAGAGAAACATAATTGTCACTTAAATTATGCATCATAGTATTTCTATCTTTTTCTGAGCAGATATGCATTTTTAAATGCTTTTTAAATGAGTTAAGTAAATAATATTTTCTATTACAACCTACCTCGACACATTGATAATGATCAAATTTAAAATTTGCATGAATATATTTAAAATGGTGGCATAAATCTTTTACAGTTGATAAAAACAACTGACATATAAAACACTTGGGCATTTTTTATAATTCTACTACTCGATTAATTGCAAATCTGATAATAAAGAATTTACTGAGACAAATTGTTTGTCATAAGGGGTCGTTATTTTATAAAATCCCCTTTGAATGAAATGCCATACTGTTTCACATTCAAACGAATATTCACAGTGCAGAGCTTGATACATTTTAAAACAGATGTCAACTGCCTCCACTATACTATGAACTGTGTAAAATATGTTCTCCACTAATATAAAATATTGCTCAATTTTTCGTAAATTTTCGCCAACAATAAAAATCGAAGGTTGAAAAGTAATACCATAGTTAAAATACTTCTCATTTCTTTTCTTGATTGTTTCTTGTAAGTCCATTTGTCTCGATACATGTGTAATGAACCCATCTTGACATTCCTGACGCGATGGCCGCCAGCAATTTTTCTTAGATTTTTTTTGTATCGGTAGACCGGCTAACAGTGGCAATAACATGAATGCCGATATATTTTCTACTTCTTCTGAACTGCCTTCTAAAAGAAATAAATAATTATTTGTATTGAATCAGAAAATGAAGACGTTCAGTAGTAATTATATGTTACAGATAATGTTAGTAATTAATTGCTACTGTGGCAAATAATTCAATCTTAACAAACTTGTTTTTGTCGTTAAAAAAATAAAATAAAAATTGATAGGTACCTTGATTTTGTTCTTCTAAAACATTAGTAATGGACATTATTGTTTCTTGCATGCCTTTATTTGTAATGTATTTCTTGTTTGCTAATTCAAAAATTGCTTTTTTGGACAGCACAAAGTACTTGTATAAATTATCTTTCGCATCAGGATATAGTGCATCAAAATCGATACACAGTAGGTGATACCCTGTAGGCTTTTTTAAACCAGGATACAGTGCCATGTATTGGGAAATAGTTAACTTTTTGGCTTCCTCTTGCCTAAAATTTATAGTATTTTTCCATTTTAATTCCAGTATTTTCCATGGTTCAGTTGAACTTTTTATCCAAGCTACATCATCTGACACATCCACTGAAAATACAGAAGAATATTTTATTTAACCATATAAGTAGCTCCTTATTAGGGCTTAGAGCTTTGAGATGGATTATCCACAATAAAATACTAAGACAGGATAAGTTTTTAAAATGGGAGTGGAAGTCGAAATCCGTAACTATGATTTAACATATACATGATTATGATTTAACTACATAAAACATGTTTTAATAAAAGACAAAAGTCTTTTATCAAAACATGTTTTATGTAGTGATTAAAAAAAAATATGGTTTTGATTTTAGCAAAAATCAAACTCCCATCATTTTTCGCTACATGGCACAGTTACGAATTTGGTCTTCCACTCTCATTCTTTTAAAATCTGACCTCAATCAATCGAGTCAATCAATCATCAAGATCTTTTACAATCTGAATATCAAATAAATTTGCAATAACTTGGTAAGTGCCACCTACATGTTTCAACCCTTTTACCACCTTCATTTGATGCAGCATCTGTTGATGTGAAGCTACTACTTAACTTCTTCTGAGCTAAACGATATTCACGCTTTCTATTATGAAGACAATCATATAATTTTCCTTTAGCACATCTTTTAATATTTAATTTTTTATTATTAATGTAGGGTATGAAGTATGTGCTAATGTTTTCTTTTTTAAAAATTTCCTTGATTTGGAAAGCCATGTCACATAAAATTGCACTAGGAATTGTTGCCATTTTTGGGTCGTCTCCAAGTAAATATTTAATTATAATATTGCATAGCTTCCTGCGTGAGCTACTGTTCAGCAACCCATCTTCTTGATGCAAACTTAGTAAGAGTCTACCATCTACACTAGATTGAAGGATATCCAATAGTTTCTGGAACAGAGTTTGTATTTTTAGTAAAAAATTAATAATAATTAAATTAATAATAGTTAAAGTGGTAGTGCCATGCTTGTTGCCTTCGGGTAGCAGCCGAACAGGCCGGCACGCCCCGTATATTTCCACTCTCTCACAGGAGATCGGCGTGAAGTAGCAGCTATGCTGTCGAGTCCAGTTAGTGAGAGTCAGGGTGGCCCACTCCCCATCCCTTCTCCCTCTCTTTCCTGAAAGGCCGGCAACGCATCTGCAAGCCCTGCAGTGTTGCAGATGTCCATGAGTAGAGGTGATCACTTTCCATCAGGTGAGCCACTTGCCCGTTTGCCCCCTTTGTCCCATAAAAAAAACTACTATTTGTACCTCAAGCGACCTTACCCACCTTGCTTTGGAAGACTTCTGTCCTGTGATTTACTGTAGACTCAATTGTACAACTATTCTGTAGATCCCACAGGCTGTCATCTTTGCTTGTTGATGCAATAGGTGATGAAGTCAACACTATGCTCTCACATGTTTTATTTTCATTGTCAAGTTGAAACATTTCTATATTAGAAATGCTACTAAATGGATCACGGTGTTTATCTGATAAGACATCTATATTGACTTCTCTAGTAGTATCCAAATCCAGCTAAATAAAATATATTTTTTAAATTAATAATAATTTAATTTAAGTGACATTTCGTCACTTAATTAAGTTACTAACACAGGAGAAAAAAAACTTAACACAATAAGATTAACTTTACTCTGAAGCCATCAAATTAAACATGTGAATAATCTTTGAAGTCATTTTATCATTTAAAATTAATGCAATCTATAAACATTAATACTTCGTAAGTAACATTTTATTAAAAAAATACATACCTTTTCGAGGCTTATAATAACTGAATAATATATACATTGGTCTGGATATCAAGTAGCTAAGCATTAGTATTATAGGAATTGAACCTGGGACCTCATACCAAGTCCAGCCACTTGTCTATGGAGGTGGTCCGCAATTTGATTAACTCCAACTCATATACTAATATTTAGGTTACAAATAATGGCCTTTTGTATTTATAAACTTTTCAAAAACACATTATGTATTTAAAACTTATCTAATTACACAATTCTAAGCTAAACGCCTACAGACAATATTTGAAATGGGTTACACTTATTAGATAATTACAGATACATACAGACTAATAATGCAATATAATTTGATTTACTTACAAGAAGGTTTTCTTTATCTGTCTGTTGTGATTGTGCCAATTTCACCCAATTTTCTAAATTTTTTGTAAATATTGCCCTGTCACCTATGACTGGAAATAATTCTTTAATCATCTGTACATCAAGCAGATGTAGACAATCAATGTTAATTTTGTTTTCTGTAAAAAAACGATTCATATCTTTTTTAGAAAAAATATTTAGTTGCAAACAACAGTATAATACACTTAGTTAATATTTTGCTGTGCGTAATAATAAGTTTTAAAGCGCAATTTTTTGAAACTTATAAAATGTATTAGGTATCTACTTGAACGAAATTACTTAGACGATACCTAATCTTAATTTAGTAAAACAAGTAGCCAATATCGCATACTGTGACGAGAAAATACAGAACCCTAAATTGCACGTGGCCTGACACATACCTACTTTTGAATCTGGGTTGTGTGAAATATTTGTTAAAAATGATAAACAAATATTTTACTTAGTATTCCTAGTCCTAGTTTTAGTGTTTAGTATACCTACCTACGTATCATACGTATCGTAACATAATTAAATAGGTACCTAATATTTACTTCATTATTTTGGTGACCGACAGGCGACAATTAAATATTAATGTACACTACAATATTGTACCTAGACCTACCTACTTTAGATTATAAAAGGTTAGCTACAAGTTTCAACGATCACCGGAATACTTGAATAAGGGTTTTATTAAATTGATAGTTAAATTAGAAAAACATACTTTACTTACTTGCAAATAACTCCACGTAACCTTCCAAATGCCACGCCTCCAACAGTGCTTTTATATCTTCCTCCATTATTATGACCGCAATCAATAAATCACCACCCGGCCCAACTCTTTTATTGAATATGTTATATGACGCAATATTAACTAATAAGCGCTTACGCACGCCCGCACGCGTCTCTTTCACCCCCCTGAGATACCTTATTTTCGACTTCTGCGCAGGAACCGTTAGCGCTCGTGCCGCTACCTTGACCTTGTACCGCATTTTGTCTATTTGTCAAGTACAGAATACAGATTACAATTTATATTTTTACCGTTACAGATGCATCATAATTTTTACAAAACTATTTGTATTATTTACGTTTCGTGGTTAATTAAAACGATTTAAAAGTAATTGTTACAATATCATATTTAACTAGAATCGTATGACAATGTTTACAAGTCACTTATTTCATGATACGATATTTTTGTTTATCTGAACCCGTTTTTCGTAGATACAACAGTTCTTTTTTTTACCAAACGTTCTTGTAGTATTGTAGAAAATCTTTTTTTTCAGTGTAGGTGTCTAACAATATTTAGGCTTTGGTGTTAATCCAGGTCGTAGATTGTATGTGTACTATTATTTATCCAAATCCGTCCAAACGTTTTAACGTAAAAGGGGTGACAAACATACACGCACAAATATAACCTATATAATAACACTCCGATTATAATCGTATAATTAGTATTAGATATAATTACTCCTACGTTTTTGACCGATTTCAAAAATAAGGGTAATTCGTTTTTTTAATATCTAAGTATAGTGCGCGATACCTTCGCCAATATTATATGTACTTACGCCAATAATATAATAACTAAGAATTTATCGTTTCATTCCATAATTGAATGAATTTTATCGAATAATAGTAAATAAGGCTTGATCTGAATAGTTCTTAATGAGTCACGTTTGTTCTATAGAAAGGAAATACATAAGTCACATTGCTTAAATTGATTACTGGCGTGATAGCAATTGTAACACTTCATAAGCCTGATGTAACGATTCAAAATAAACTACAATTGGTGTTGTAAAGACGTACATTTTGCAGATATTATTTTTTATTAGAGATTTAACGTGTAAAGCTCTGATATAATAACGCTTTCATTGATTTTCCCAATCTTTCTCACGTGGAAGGAGCGCCGGTGCCCAGTAGTGGAATGTTAAATGAATGAATTGGAATTTTGACGTTATAAGTATTATAATAATAATAGTTGAAGACGTATTAAACGCAGCTTTAATATAAAATTTTCTTTAATTATAAAATATTTAAATTAAAAATGGCTCTTTCTTTAAAATCGATTTGTAATATTGTATATATGTATTGAGCCCTTTTAAACGTCCCACTGCTGGACATGGGCCTCCCTTAATACGGGGATCAGGCCATAGTCCACCACGCTGGCCAAGTGCGGGATGGCGGATTTCATATGTCTTTCGATAACTTGCTAGGTTCTCTCAGACATGCAGGTTTCCTCACGATGTTTTCCTTCACCGAAAGACAAGTCGTAATCGTGTTAGGAATGATTCGCACGTGAAAATATCAGAACCCGGGATTTGAACCCGCTTTATTCGGTTTTCCAAGCGAGCACGTTACCACTGGGCTACCACTGCCTACTTATTTGTAATATTACAAGGAGGTAAATCCATCGGATCGATCGGATGGGATCGGAGGTAATCGGATAAAAAGACAAGCATAGAGTCAGACAAAGATCTATTTTTTTTTTTGAAAATAAGTAATAAATAGAATCAAATGTTACAATTACAACACATGTATTGAAATGAATTAAGAAGCATATGAACGATATTTTTTACTGGAACTTAAAATAATATCGTAATACGAAATCATAAATATAAAAAGTGTTTCAGATAAAACGAGCTAATATGTAAATAAGTATGCAACAATGGATGCTGCATCCCTTTTATAATGAATCCTTTAATGGAACAATGGTGGTTTTAATTTGTTTTATAACCGTTTGTGACTCTGAATTTAGAATGTTTGTCTCGGAAAACAGACAAAGTGTACAAACGGAAGAGTTTGCAAAAAGGAGGTTTAATAAAAAGCGTACTAGAGATTGCGTTCTCCAGAATAATAATAAAAGAACTCTATTTCGGTTAAAGTTAACATCATAAAGGCAAAGAGTTTTTTTTTTGTAGATTGAACGCTGGTGTAGCCGCGGGTTCTGCTAGTATAAAATAACCACAAGGTTTTCAAAATATACCTAATATACAGCTATGCAATATGCTATCAATAAAGTCGTATAATTTAATTTATATAAATACAAGATAATAGTAATGTAACAATTTATAAATATGAATGAAATAAATACGCATGTCCAACAAAGATTTTATTTTCTCTTTATTGTGGTATTAAAAGAGTCACTTTCACACTCGTTAATGGCTTCTGATTTCTGATTCAGTCGGTATTCTTGACAAAAATTAATACACGTAGGTATGAATGTATGAAGAATACGTGTCAATATATATGCTGGTAATACTTGTGTTCCAATAAAATCTTTATGTAAATTTTTTTAAGGTTTCACTTATTTATTTAATAAAAGAATTGAACAAGCAACTCACAACAAACAAAAACAAACCTATCCCACGAGAACCGTACAGTACATATTTTTCGGGATAAAAGGTAACCTGTGCTATTCTAGACTATAATATATCTCTGTGCCAAATTTCATCCAGATCCGTTCAGCTGATCTGGCGTGATTGAGTAACAAACATCCATCCAAACTTTCGCGTTTATAATAATAATGGGATGTTACGTGGTTTTTTTGCCAACTTGATAAGTTCACATAATACTTTCTTAGATTTACGCGAATGTTTGACATTTTTAAATAAAATCAAAATAAATTCGCGAAATAATCCGAAAATATAGTTTCATTTAAAAACTTGATAAGTTAATGATTCTTTTTTCAATAAAGAGTTATATCCAATGGTAGTATCATATAAATTAAAAAAATAAATATTTGAATTTTATATACATCACATAAATAATTTTGAAGTCACATCAAGCTTTGTAGCAAAATTTTTCACTAAATGAATCACCTTGTGACCTTGTCTCTACGTAAAACATAATAATTATTATTATTCGGTAATAACATATAATAATTTGGTAATACTTTCTTAGATTTACGCGAATGTTTGACATTTTTAAAATAAAACTATCTTTTCGGATTATTTCGCGGATTTATTTTGATTTTTGGTTCCCGACGTTTCGAATGCTTTACAGCATTTCGCATGGGTCAAGGGAGAGACTGAGGTGTTACATGTTCATGTGTATATATGATTTTATAGTTTGTTATCAGACAGCCTACCCACAATTAACAAAATGAAAATTGCACAAGTACATTACAATATTTTTAACTTTAAACATTTTTTATAATGTTTAATTATAATTGAAATATGGAAAAATTATTTATTAATTTTTGCTATTATTTTTATAATTATTACAATTTTAAAAATATTAATTAGTAATCTATATTTAGTGTTGCCATTATTATTATTTATAACCATAAATAAAAAATATAAAAAATCTAGTATTAAGTATTTAAAGCCATATAATTTTTTGTTCTATGTGGTAATTTAAAAAGTTTAAAATTAATTACGGATAATTCATTTTAATTTAGTTTGCTATTATTGTAAAAAAAAACAACTTAACTAAGCAATTCCACTATTAATATTATACTTTTTACAAAATGAACAATATTAATCTGATAAAGCTGTCATTTTGATCTAACACAGTTATCGAACTTACTACATCTGCCTGTCTGTTATGTTTATATTTTATTATTTGATTTTAGTATATTAATAACAGGATCCCATGACGATGGGTAGTACCCAGCCATCTTCCCTATTGAAATTTGGATGTTTTTTTAATTTCTAGGGCTTCTCGAATCATTCTAGGGCGATATCGGTTTTTCTTTCGCCAGGATCTTGGCGGTCTATCGAAACGAAATATCATGGGCTTGGGGCGGTCCTGGCTATGTTTGCAGACAGCAGATGTTGTATTGCGACGGTGATTCACATCAGCTAATGTGTTCTTTGACCACGGGTTTCTAATGGATCGTTTTGTTTTGTCCAATGTAAGAGAGCCCACCCAATCACACATCAAGCTATGTAGACTTCCTGCATCTTTGTAGAGGGAATGTGGCACTTGGACAGGTGTGTAAAAGAACTGACTAATTTTCTTTGGCCCCGGCTTGAAGTAAGTTTTAAATTGAAGCTCGCTTTAGAGAATGTAGCCACATCTTGTCAGTGACTCCTTTCATGTATGGCCCAAAGACCTGCAGGGACGCGCTCGGACTGTGCTGGTTTCACTAGGTCACTGTGGACGCAGGCGCGGCACTTGCAGCTTGTTGTCACGCAGAAACTTGATTGACATGTTGCAGTTCTCCGGCCAGGTGTTGCTCGTCCACAGATCCCGCGCAGCTCTCTGAAACAGAGATTCTTCCCACGGGTGTAGGCTAACTGTGAAGGATGGTGGTGAGATTCACCGTTCAGGGTACGCATGTTATCAGTATGTGGTCTTCTTTCTATACACAGTATGACTCAAGGTGTTATCTTGGGTTACCGTTTAACTAATACATCTAGGAAAGCTAAAAGTTTTTGTTCCGTTCTAATTCCATGTAAATTGAATTTTAGGATTTATAGAATTAAGGTGTTCTTAACGAATACAGTTATTTATCAGAAGGTAATATTGTAAAAGTGTCATCTACATACCGCTTGTAGAAACGAGGGGTCAACGTGTGATGTGTTCAGAGCAAGTCCCCTCCTCGAAAGGTCCTCCATGAAGATGTCGGCTACGACGGGGGAGACTGGCGAAACCCATGGCTACTTACTCCAGCATCCACTTGCCTGCTAGAATTTCAACCATTCCACAGGAGATAGCCGGATGTGTAGGACAGTGATTTTAATGAGTTCAATGTATTCTATTGACATGTTGTGATTCTAGTAGCTTCCTAGTATATTATTTCAATACAGTCTTCCACTGGTAGGCTGGTAAATAAAGACTGTACCTCCGAAAAAACATAACCATTGTTTCATTGTCCATGAGTTTTTTAGGTGTTTAACTGCATCATTGACAAAAATGGTAAGAGTCCTTTGTGAAACGCTTCTTGTTAATCCTCTGAGTGGTGAGAGTACTTTTTGCCTACTAAAAGTTTAGGCCAATTTGTTAAGTCGGGGAGGCGATTTTGACTCACAATTGGACGTAGCGGAGCGTTAGTCATGTTTTTCCTTAGGGTATTTTCGGAAGTCCATACACAACTTAGGTGGTTTTGCACATGATGGGAATTAAGTATTTTAACATCAAGATGTAATGTGTCGGGAGTGTTCCTTAATTAGCTTTTTAGTATTATTTAAAACGGTGGTAGTTGGATCCGTTTTAAAACACCTTTTTGTACGTGCTCCTCGGCCGACAAAAAGTTGTTTTTTATTTTATCATTATAATCTGATGTATCCATCACAACGGTTGCGTTTCCTTTGTCTGCGCGTAGAACGGTGATGTCTGACCTAAAAAAAATCCGCGAAATAATCCGAAAAGATAGTTTTATTTTAAAAATAATTTGGTAAATTAAAAAAAAACTCTTAAAACATGTTTTATTATTATTTTACAATTATTATATGTCTAGCCGCGGGTTCTGCTAAAGATATAATAATTGTAAAATTCTTCTTATTCTTCGCGCTAAAACTACAAAAAAAGTCTCTAAAAAGGTATTAAATAAAACTATCTTTTCGGATTATTCCGGATTTTATGTTGATTTTTTGGTTTCCCGACGTTTCGAATGCTTTAACCAGCATTCCATGGTCACGGAGAGACTGAGGGTGTTACATGTCTTAAAGATATAGTTTGTTACAAGACAGCCTTACACACAATCACAACAAAATGAAAAACCAATTGCAAAACCAATTTTACAATTATAATATTTTAACTGTAAACATTTTTATAATTTTAAGGCTTTAATTATAATTGAATATGGGAAAATATATTTATGTAATTTTTGCTATTATTTTTTTATAATTATTACAATTTTAAAAAATATTAATTAGTAATCTATAATTAGTGTTGCCATTATTATATTTTAATAACCATAAAGAAAAAATATAAAATATCGTATTAATTATTTAAGCCATATAAATTGTTCACATTGTGTATTTAAAAAGTTAAAATTTAATTAAGGATTATAATTTTAATTTAGTTTGCTATTATTTTAAAAACAAGCTTACTAAGCAACACTATTAATATATACTTTTATAAATGAAAAATGAAAAATATTAATCTGATCAGCTGTCATTTGATCTACACAGTATGAAACTTTACTACATCTGCCTGTCTGTTATTGTTTATATTTTATTATTTGATTTTGATGATATTTAATAACAGGATCCCATGACGATGGTAGTACCCAGCCATATTCCCTATTGAAATTTTGGATGTTTTTTTTAATCAATTCTATGGCTTCTCGAATCATTCTAGGGCGATATCGGTTTTTTCTTTCGGCCAGGATTTGAGGGTCTATCGAAACGAATATAATGGCTTGGGCGGTTCCTGGCTATGTTTGCAAGACAGCAGATGTTGTATTGTCGACGGTGCTTCACATCAGCTATGTGTTTCCTTTGGACCCGGGTTCTAATGGATCGCCTTTGTTGGTCCAATGTAAGAGAGCCCACCAATTCACAATCAAGCTTCGTAAACTCCTGACATCTTGTAGAGGGATGTGGCCACTTTGACAGTGGTAAGAACTGAAATAATTTTCTTTGGCGGCTTGAAGTAAGTTTTTAATTTCGAAGCTCGCTCTTAGAATGTAGGCCAATCTATGTCAGTGACTCCTTTCATGTATGGCAAGACTTGCAGGGACGACGCTCGACTGTGGGCTGGGTTTTACTCGGTCACTGTGACGCAGGCGCGGCACTTGCAGCTTGTTGTCAACGCAGAACGTGCTTGACTAATGTTGAAGGTTCTCCGGCCAGGTGTTGCTCCCCCGGTCACAGATCCCCGCGCAGCTCTCTGAAACAAAGAATTTCCCACAGGTAGCGACTGTGAAGGGATGGTTGTGAGATTCACCGGTTCAGGTACCTATCCAGTATGGGTTCTTCTTTCTATACACAGTATGACTCAAGGTGTTATCTTGTGTTAGTTTAACTAATACATCTAGGAAAGCTAAGGTAGTGTCCTGATATAATTCCATTGTAAATTGTATTTTAAGGATTTATAGAATTAAGGTGTTCTAAGAATATAGTTATTTTATCAGATGGTAATATTTGTGAAAGTGTCATCTACATAACCGCTTGTAGAAAACGAGGGGTCAGGGTGATGTGCTCAGAGCCAGCTCCTCGAAGTCATCCATGAAGGATGTCTGGCTACGACGGGGGAGACTGGCCGAACCCATGGCCCCTCCATCCCCACCTTGCCTATATGAATTCACCATTCCAACAGTAGATAGCCAGATGTTAGGCAGTGTTTTAAAAGTTCAATGTATTCTATTGACATGTTGTGATCTAGTTAGCTTCCTAGATATTTCATTTTCAAATACAGTATTCCCACTGGTAGCGCTAGTAAATAAAGATACTGTACATCGAAACTAACCATTGTTTCATTGTCCATGAGTTTTATAGTGTGTTTAAACTTCATGACAAAATGGTAAGAGTCCTTTGTGAACGCATCTTGTTAATCCTCTGAAGTGGTGAGCAGTGCTTTTGCTACTAGTTTAGACCAATTTGTAAGTCCGGTTGAGTCGATCTCGACCTCACAAGTGGACGTAGCGGGAGCGTTCGTCTTGTGTATTTCGGAAGGCCCATACAACTTAGGTAGTTTTGCACAGATGGAATAAGATTTTTAAACAAATCAAGATTTAATGGTGTCGGGGAGTGTTCCTTTAATTAGCTTTTTTAAGTAATTATTTAAAAAACGGTGGTAGTTAGGAGCTCCGTTTTAAACCTTTTTGTACGTGCTCTTGTGTCCGACAAAAGTTGTTTTTAGTTTTATCATTCTAATTCTGATTGTATCCATCCCAAAACGGTTGCATTTCGCTTTGTCTGTGCCCGCGTAGAAACGGTGATGTCCCTGACCTATTTTTTTTTTTTGCGTAGGTTCTTCAACGCTAAATTACTCCCTTGGTTTATTGAGGGTTTGGTTTGGGCCTAGTACTAAGACGTAATAAAAGGACCGAAACATCTTGACGTATGGGCCTCCATATCCTCAGTTTTCATAATGTTTTGGGCCAGGGCATCTTCAACCTGCGCAAATAATGTTTTTCATAAAGGAATGCGCGTATGCGTTACAGCAAAATTTCAAACCTTTATTTAGTACCCGAATAGTAGGTTCGTCAACGTTTGTTTTGGAACAGATTGACCAACAGCTTGAAGGTCCGCACGAGTGTTGTATCTGGGGTAGACGGGGCGCGTTCCGTTATCACTCTATGGTTTTCCTTTTTTCTTTTTTGATGTTTAATTTTTCACAACGAGTTTTTGATATTTTAAAATATGTTTAATTTTGCACTGATTATATTTGGTTGTTTCACGCTTATTTAAAGTGTCAATGCAATCGTTGAAATCAGATGGTGTCAATACTGTCTTAACAATATTAGACGTCTGTTCAATGTCCCGGTCGTTTCTGCGTAGATCGCGGCGATGTTGTCGAATCACTGTCCGTAACAACTTAAAACTTGCCTGGTTTACGATCTTAGCGCTTCCTCGTATGTTCTTTTTGGAAGATATTTTCACACACGTAGGAATGAGACGATGATCACGACATCTCTTCAAGAAAGTTAACGATGTTAATAATCTTGCGCGCTTTGTCTTTAGATCTTCTAACCGGCGTATCTTGTTTGCGGTTTCCAGTCCGTACTGGTTCACATAATACTTTCTTAGATTTACGCGAATGTTTGACATTATTAAATAAAACTATCTTTTCGGATTATTTCGCGGATTTATTTTGATTTTTGGTTCCCGACGTTTCGAATGCTTTACAGCATCCATGGTCACGGAACACCTCAGTCTCTCCCGTCGTTAACTTTCTTGAAGAGATGTCGTGATCATCGTCTCATTCCTACGTGTGTGAAAATATCTTCCAAAAAGAACATACGAGGAAGCGCTAAGATCGTAAACCAGGCAAGTTTTAAGTTGTTACGGACAGTGATTCGACAAAATCGCCGCGATCTACGCAGAAACGACCGGGACATTGAACAGACGTCTAATATTGTTAAGACAGTATTGACACCATCTGATTTCAACGATTGCATTGACACTTTAAATAAGCGTGAAACAACCAAATATAATCAGTGCAAAATTAAACATATTTTAAAATATCAAAAACTCGTTGAAAAATTAAACATCAAAAAGAAAAAGAAAACCATAGAGTGTAACGGAACGCGCCCGTCTACCACAGATACACACTCGTGCGGACCTCAAGCTGTTGTCAATCTGTCAAAACAAACGTTGGACGAACCTACTATTCGGGTACTAAATAAAGGTTTGAATTTTGCTGTAACGCCTACGCGCATTCCTTATGAAAACATTATTTGCACAGTTGAAGATGCCCTGGCCCAAAACATTATGAAAACTGAGGATATGGAGGCCATACGTCAAGATGTTTCGTCTTTATTACGTCGTAGTACTAGGCCCAAACCAAACCTCAATAAACAAGAGTATTTAGCGTTGAAGAACCTACGCAATAGGTCAGACATCACCGTTCTACGCGCAGACAAAGGAAATGCAACCGTTGTGATGGATACATCAGATTATAATGATAAAATAAAACAACTTTTGTCGGACAAGAGCACGTACAAAAAGGTTAAAACGGATCCAACTACCACCGTTTTAAATAATACTAAAAAGCTAATTAAGGAACACTCCGACACATTAAATCTTGATGTTAAAAATCTTATTCCATCATGTGCAAAACCACCTAAGTTGTATGGACTTCCGAAAATACACAAGACTAACGCTCCGCTACGTCCAATTGTGAGTCAGATCGACTCACCGACTTACAAATTGGCTAAACTAGTAGCAAAAGCACTCTCACCACTCAGAGGATTAACAAGAGCGTTCACAAAGGACTCTTACCATTTTGTCAATGAAGTTAAACACCTAAAACTCATGGACAATGAAACAATGGTTAGTTTCGATGTACAGTCTTTATTTACCAGCCTACCAGTGGAAGACTGTATTGAAATAATATCTAGGAAGCTACTAGATCACAACATGTCAATAGAATACATTGAACTTTTAAAACACTGCCTAACATCTGGCTATCTACTGTGGAATGGTGAATTCTATAGGCAAGTGGATGGAGTGGCCATGGGTTCGCCAGTCTCCCCCGTCGTAGCCGACATCTTCATGGAGGACTTCGAGGAGACTGCTCTGAACACATCACCCGTGACCCCTCGTTTCTACAAGCGGTATGTAGATGACACTTTCACAATATTACCATCTGATAAAATAACTGTATTCTTAGAACACCTTAATTCTATAAATCCTAAAATACAATTTACAATGGAATTAGAATCAGACAATACCTTAGCTTTCCTAGATGTATTAGTTAAACGTAACACAGATAACACCTTGAGTCATACTGTGTATAGAAAGAAGACCCATACTGATAGGTACCTGAACGGTGAATCTCACCACCATCCTTCACAGTTAGCTACCGTGGGAAATTCTTTGTTTCAGAGAGCGCGCGGGATCTGTGACGAGCAACACCTGGCCGGAGAACTGCAACATGTCAAGCAAGTTCTGCGTGACAACAAGCTGCAAGTGCCGCGCCTGCGTCACAGTGACCGAGTAAAACCAGCCACAGTCGAGCGCGTCCCTGCAGTCTTGCCATACATGAAAGGAGTCACTGACAAGATTGGCTACATTCTAAAGCGAGCTTCAATTAAAACTTACTTCAAGCCGCCAAAGAAAATTAGTCAGTTCTTACCACCTGTCAAGTGCCACATCCCTCTACAAGATGCAGGAGTTTACAAGCTTGATTGTGATTGTGGGCTCTCTTACATTGGACAAACAAAGCGATCCATTAGAACCCGGGTCAAAGAACACATAGCTGATGTGAAGCACCGTCGCAATACAACATCTGCTGTCTGCAAACATAGCCAGGACCGCCCAAGCCATTATATTCGTTTCGATAGACCTCAAATCCTGGCGAAAGAAAACCGATATCGCCCTAGAATGATTCGAGAAGCCATAGAAATTAAAAAACATCCAAATTTCAATAGGGAAGATGGCTGGGTACTACCATCGTCATGGGATCCTGTTATTAATATAATAAAATCAAATAATAAATATAAACATAACAGACAGGCAGATGTAGTAAGTTCATACTGTGTAGATCAAAATGACAGCTTATCAGATTAATATTTTTCATTTTTCATTTGTAAAAGTATATATTAATAGTGTTGCTTAGTAAGTTGTTTTTAAATAATAGCAAACTAAATTAAAATTATAATCCTTAATTAATTTTAACTTTTTAAATTACACATTGAACAATTATATGGCTTAAATAATTAATACTATATTTTATATTTTTCTTTATGGTTATAAATATAATAATGGCAACACTAATTATAGATTACTAATTAATATTTTTAAAATTGTAATAATTATAAAAAATAATAGCAAAAATTAAATAAATAATTTTCCATATTCAATTATAATTAAAATTATAAAAATGTTTAAAGTTAAAATATTATAATGTAATTGGTGCAATTGGTTTCATTTTGTTGATTGTGGGTAGGCTGTCTGTAACAACTATATCTTTAAGACATGTAACACCTCAGTCTCTCCCGTGACCATGGATGCTGTAAAGCATTCGAAACGTCGGGAACCAAAAATCAAAATAAATCCGCGAAATAATCCGAAAAGATAGTTTTATTTAATAATGTCAAACATTCGCGTAAATCTAAGAAAGTATTCTCTAAAAAGGTAGTTAACTTTCATCCCCAATTTTACTCTCTTACAGGACTCAATTTCGAAAAATGCAATTATTTAACTTTGACATGTAATTATTCAATTTTATTGAAAAGCAATAATATTTTTCAAGTAATTCTGATCAAGAATATTTTTTTTGGATCGTAATATAACGTGTTTTCCCGTGGGATTTATAAAATCTCCCGCTTTAAAAACTAGCCTATGTCACTCTCCAGCCCTCCAACTATCTCCACACAAAAAATCACGCCAATCCGTCTCTCTGTTTCGACGTGAAAGAAGGACCAACAAATAAACAAAGAAACAAACACACTTTCACATTTATAATATCATTATTATTATATCATTATATCATATAAGTTTTACGTGGTATGTAGCATCCACTATGTGTGTAGAACGTCTTGTTTCCCAAAAAGGCTATACTACCAACCTGTATGTATCAAACGCATCCAGCTTCATTCCAATGACTTTTATAGTAAGTTGAAGTATTTCTGTTATAGCTATTTATTTACTATCTATATAAGTTGTTGAACTGATAAATAAGGTGGTTTATTTATTTATGTACATCTGTAAGCTGTTTGTTATGTAACTTTGTATGGTATAGCTTACTAGCACTACCTGCGGCTTCGCCCTCGTTCAAATTTCCGATCGCTATCGAACTTCATATGATCACTCGCTGGGCTAATCTAAAGATTTCCTGAAAATTTTGAGGTCCAAGGGAACATACATACACACATCGTTTTTTTTATAAATATAAATTATTACCATATTCATTATTTTTAAAATAAACACTTTCTTAGATTTACGCGAATATTGGACATTTTAAATATTTATTTAGATTTTTTGGTTCTTGACGATTTGAATGATTTATCATGGCCACGATTCCAAAAAATCCGAGAACATATTAATTGTATTAAAATTTTTAAAATTAAGTTATTTCGAATATTACTATTGTAAATTATAATAATTAATAGCTTTACTTTTGCAGAATTTTTCCACTCTCGTATGTTGTAGTGTGATAGATGATATAGCCTTTGTCAATAAAGTGGATATAAAATGCAAAAAAAACCAATAGGACAAACAAGCAGACTCTTCAAGTTTATATATTAGTATAGTATAGATGTACATCTATATATGCTTTTGGTTATGTAAGTTGTATAGTTTTATCGCTTATTATTACAGTCATTATTTTTAAAATATTAAGTAATATCGAAAATAAGTACCTATTCATTTAATTATAATATGAATTGTTATGGCAATAATTTTGTAAAAAAATATTATTTATAAATTCCATTTATATTTGTAATACTTAGTTGATGGCAACTCTCATATTCTTATATAATATACCACAAATATCACGAAGACATTAGTAAGATTATATGAACAACGGTCGATATAGTATCTAAAAAAAGTAAAAAGTAAGTTATTTTTCTAATTTAAAAGATCAAAGACTAATTATTGTTAATTTCAAATAAGACTTCATTAAATAATACATAATTTGTTATAGATTTACTAATAATAATAGATTTTTTGACTTTTACATCGACTCACTCGTGAAAATAATGATCGAATAAAAAAAAAAAGTTAATCAAGAACGATCATAATATTTCTTGGGTGGAAGTTTTAAATTAAGGTCCATGTTTTATAATCAGCTTTATTTTATTTTAAGTTTTACAAACAGACGACGTGGTTTTAAATCAGAGATTTTTATAAAGGGAGAGAATCAAATATTTGCAACAGATTATAAAGATAATATAAGCTACGTATTGTCTACATATAAACGTCAAAGACAATATTATAACTACCAATAATATTGACAACTTTAATAGTTATGAAGTAATTAGATATACATAATTCGAATACTTTTGTTTTTTTTAATACTGCTGTTTTTAATATTTTTTTTTAATCTGTTGACCCACGTGGCCTTGATCGTTCGTTCGTTCGTGTGTAATGCTTTCGGTATCGGCACATCGTCAAAGCAGCGCCAAATATTACTCACTATACTAATGTATATTGATGAACATATTTTAAGGAACGCAATGTAAAATATATAATCGGGTCACGTTTGCCGTTTTTTTTACCGGTGTCAACTAAACCGCAGTATGCGATTTGAATATAATTTTACACTAGATAGTCATCGGTCAAGGAAAATTGTCGGTCATTGTTGGGTACACACTTTCGCTTAAAATAATTATTATATTTTCACTGGTTTATCCATCAGACCACGACAGATAACTGTTATGAGTTTCTGTCCATTTTCTAAAAATCTAAAGATAGGATGCTGCGAATAGCTAACGTTTAATTTATATGGCCAATACATATGTTATGCTAGCAAGTCACCCTCGCTCGTTCGGGTTCATGAAAAATAAAAACTAATTATACCATAGAATCGTACATTTTCCGTAATAAACAGTAACCTATGTGCTTAATTCCAGACCATAATACTCGTATATCTCTGTGCCAAATTTCATCTAGATCGGTTCAGCTGTTCTGGCGTGATTGAGTAACAAATATCAATCGAAACTTTCGCATTTATAATCTATACTAATATAATAAAGAGGTAAAGTTTGTGAATTGTGAGTTTGTGACGTTGTAGAGGGTAATCTCTGGATCCGAACCGATTTAGATGAAATTTGGTAAGAAGATAGTTTGAGAGCCTGGGAAGGACATAAAAGGACATACATTTTTATCCTGGAGATCATCCCTTAAGGGGGTGAAAATGGGAATGAAAGTTTGTATGGGGAATAAACCTAGGGACGAACCCGAGCGAAGCGAGTCGCTAGTATTATATTAATTAATAATGGTATTAATGGATGTACATATATTTATTTGTTCAAAACGAGAATCAAACTTGCGATATAGAGTACTAGAATTTATATTATAGTCACAATGTTATAATAAAAGTAGAGTAAGGAAACAACGTTGGCAAATCGCAAGGCTTTCGGCGATGAAAAATACATCGATCGCATTTTCAAATGTGACATAATGCGCATTTCTATATGAATTCACTTACATACGGCTAGATTCCAGGTCTATAGTTTGACTTTGTACCAATACCCTGAACAGTCAGCGTTGAATATTTTCTTTATTCTACTTTAGTGCCCTGCTTAATGGTCGAAATGTTTATTTTATTGATAACACTAACGCTTGCTAAAAACGGTTGACAAACAGAAGAGAAAAAGGTACTAACTTGTTTTGTCTTTGCCTATTTTATATATATATATATATATATATATATATATATATATATATATATAGACTATATTATGCCTTACAAATACGTAGAACGTGAATAATTCAATTTTTTATTATGTGTGGTTTTAGGCGTGCCAGTTGGGCACAGATTACTTCGCTAACGTCATATAGTGCCAACTTTTTCACGATATTAAATTTGTATCACTTTTATAGAAAGTTGTTGTGTTGCAAAAGGTTGTCTGTCTGTTTGTCTCTTTGTTATGTTTTTATGATTGAAAATCCAGATTTTCCACTAGATTACGGATAGATTTTTTTTACATTTGCTAATCAATACATTTTAAATTAAAAATTTCCATATTTTATTACATAATATAACAAACAATCAATTTAAATGACATCAGATTATATATTTTTTTTCTAGTCACAATTTCATATGTAGCTTTCTGCTTTCTATTCATAGTAGGTTCTTAAATAAACTAGTAGTCTATGTAATGTGCTTCGGAAGCATTTCAACGAGAAGCAATTGATATAATCACAGTGCCGGCTGTAATGCGGTAATATTGTCGTTATGACATGGGAAATAGCTAGAAAATTAATCGGCTATTATTATTTTTAAATAAAACTATCTTTTCGGATTATCGAAATAATCCGAAAAGATAGTTTTATTGCCAGTGGTCGCGGGTTCGAGTCCCGCTGGGGGCATTCATTTGTGTGATGAGCACGAATGCTTGTGCTCCAGTCATGGGTGTTTATATTTATAATATGTATATATTCAAAGTTATATATGTGTAGTGTATTAACTATCTGGTATCCATAACACAAGCCTTGTAGCTTACCATGGAACTTTGTGGTGCTGTGTGTTAATGTCCCAATATATTTATTTATTTTTTCACTTGAGCGAAAATGGCCTCCCGAAATCGCAACACATTTTTGTATACCTAATACTACTTTTTGCCCGCGGCTTCGCTCAAGTAGGTACCTTTAGATCCGATACGATTCCAGTATGCAATCCATCTCGCCTTTAATCGAAATCTGTTCAGCGGCATATGCGTGGAAAAGTAACAGATCGAGTTACTTTCACGGTTATATGGATAGTAGTATGGATCTTTCTTCTGGAGTTCTGTAATTCTTTTATTTACAATAGATACCCTCCGACACCTACAGTTTTGCTATAATTATGCCTCGATTGATAATAATGGACTGCGTGTTGTAATTTTATCTCCTGTTTTTATTTTATTTTTATCAGAATTACTGTTTTATATATATTTATTTACTATTTTCATATAAAATATAAGTATAATTAAAAATTTAAATGTAACTTTCTAGTAAAACAAAACGCGTGGTCATAAAAACTACTTTTTAGGGTTCCGCAGCCATTAGATTAAACTTTTTGGTGAACTTGTATAGCAGGTTTTGAGCATGATAAAGAAGTAAAACTGACAAAAGCATATAATTATATATTGATTATATTATTTCAGGACGGTATGCACCATCCAGAGGTGACGATGATGATAGATATAGACGGACAGGAGCATGTTTTGGATCTGCGGCTCAATACTGACCTCGTGGCCGGAGACCACGTCATCAGCTATCAAAAAGATGGTGAGACGGTTCTTCATAAACCTACGAAAGAGGTGGGTTTCGTTTGGTCATTACATATTCATACTTACACGTACACAGTATTTAAATAGAAAAGTATGTTTGTCAACTCAATTTTTTTTCTACGAACTGAGTTTTTTTTTGTAGAGAATGTGGACTAAGGAGATACACACTCTTTATCTCTATGTATTTTTGTTTTCGTTTAATTATACGTTAAAAAAGATTAACATAGGCTTAAATCAAAAGCAATAAAGATTATATTAAAAAAAATCACCTTTATTTAAATCACACGCATATTCCCTATTATGATTGTAGGTATAGTTACTTTTTCTGGGTAGAATTGCTACTTTTACTAAATTTTACATAAATTCGCTAATAAGATTTTTGTATACAATGAATATTTTTGCATTGAACACTGTCGTGTGATATTGCTAACCACTAGTCTTCGTAGTCCTTTTCTCTACCTTTCTCTTCTTAACATCTCTAGAAGAAGATGGACTTACTAAAATTACATAAAATCTTCTTTTATTGAATAACTAGCATTGCCCGCGGCTCTGCAAGCGTTCGAACGACAATAAACCGATCCGTTGATCCGATCGCTGCCAAACTTCACAGAATCACCCGCTGGGCTAATCTGAAGATTGCCTGAAAATTTTGGAATCTATAGGGAACATACATACACACATCGATTTTTATATATATTGATATTTTTAATAACCCTCGAAGAACATGTTCTTAGTGCAAGTGCATCATTTTTTTTTCATTTACTGGATTCTCTTCCAGGAGCTAGATATCTGCCAGTACTCGGGAACGGTGAGAGACAGGAAGGGCTCGTGGGCGGCGCTGTCGACGTGTCACGGGGTTAGAGGCATCATACACGATGGGAAGCAAATGAGATATATTGAACCGGCGGAAGGTATGATATTTATTATATATTTATTTCTATTTGGTTTTACATGTTATTGTTTCCTTTTAAATGTCACTTGTCAGTGAATAAAAAAGATCTTTTGTGCTGGAATTTTATGAGCATTCGGCTTATGATATTTTTATGATACTATGCATTTCAGTTTAAATTTTAATAATTCTTCTTTCCAAAATTGTCAAAAATCATCACATAGCAATTGTTTGACGATGGAGGTTTGTATAAGAAATGAAGTTAATTTACAAGTTACCATTAAACTTATAAAATAGAGGCTTAGGTATATTACGATAAAACTGAAGAGTTTGATATTTTTGGTCTAACGTGCTAATGACCATAAATACCTGTCAGATTAAAAAATATATATGTTTTTCTCATTTTATAACCTTTTTATTGAGGAAAGTTTAAAATAATTTTATATCACGCTGCGTACTTCAGAAGTAAGTAGCGTTATTATACAAAAATAAACTACGTGAACGAAGCCTCGTACAAAAGCTAGTTAATTATAATACTAAAATATGTACTGTATATTATTTATTTGATTAAATATGTTATAATTTCTTTTTCAGATAATAAAATAGATGCAAAACATTATATTTACGACCATTCTGATTTAAATACCGACTTCCATTGTGGGTACGTTGGGGGAGTCACAAATAATACAGCGTATGACCCGGATCTCATGAAGAAATATAAAGCAGAGAAGAATAGAGAAAAAAGTAGAATAAGTCGGGTATGGTAATAAATTTTATTGCTAAGTTATTTTTTTTATGTAGGTCTTTATGTACAATGTACAATTTTAGGTATTTTTGAAGTGAAATTTCCTTAGTATCGTTGTGATTTGAAACTCGATGAAACGAAAATGCGACACTAAAAAGACTCATGCCCGATTTCACCAACAACCCATAAGCTACCACCTACGTATGGGATCCCTAGCTTAAAAGTCCCCTAAACTAGCCCCTAAATTAAATTTCGTTTTACGCCCATATTTCGAGCACCTAAATTTAGGGGGCCTTTTAATATTTAGGTGACCCCTAACTGTCGGTGAAACAGAAACTGTCCCCTAACTGCCCCCTAACCATGCTTAGGGGATCCCTTAAACTTAGGTGACGTTGGTGAAATCCCGATTTCACCAACGTCACCTAAGTTTAAACATCTAAATATTATAGAATTAAGCCGACGAGAGAATTAGATAGTATACATTGCCGTGTTGCCATGGTAACTGTTGTTATTTTCTGACAAATATATAATATTATATTCTTTCCGTATATGATATTCTATAAATATATGATTGTAATATGCCTTATTTAATTATTGATTTGTTTTAATTTAATTGTGATATTTGCCAAAGAAGTTTTACTAAAGGTTACACGCACCCATTTTTTTCTTACTTTTTCTCCTGTAATAGAAAAAAAATATATTTATTATATACATAAGTACTTAATACTTACTTAGATTTACGCGAATATTTGACATAAAATGAAACTTGAAAATTTAAATTTTGTCGCTGTTATAATATATAATATAAAAACGCGACAAAATCCGAAAAGATAGTTTCATTTAAAAATACATAAGTACTTTATTATATAAACACCTGTCAAAATGCATGTAATATAATCTCTTAAAAACTTGTAATGCTATGTAAAAGATTTGATATTTAAAATATAACTAATTTCGTGTGTAAACAATTCACTGCACGCGTTTATTGCTTTTTTTTTGTTTTTTATTAAACAAATCAACCAATTGATTCTTGTTAGATAGTTAATTGCTTATGCTATACAATTATTTATTAAATTATTGTATTATTTTTATACAAAAAAAATTCGAAACCAAAACATCAATTAATTTTTTTTTTTAAATGGCTGTATATTTTAAATGTTTACAATATCATGTTATTGTCATGCTTAAATCTCAACGTTTATAAGCGAGTGTTCTTGAACTTATCCACACTGCCGTTTAGGTCAACGAATTTCAGCGAAATTCAAAATGGCTCGTATATATATATTATATAACTTATATCTTAGAGACATAAGCTGCACATATCTACTAAATATAAATGATACTAAATAAAAATAAAGATAAAATTGTAATAACTTTTGTGATTCCTACAAATTATCTCTATTTTCAGTACAAACGAGATGCGTATGACGAAACGGAATTACGGGGTCCCTTCAATGCGAACAAACTATCTCGCTACGTAGAGTTAGTTCTTGTAGCGGATAACCGCGAGTATAGAACCAACGGGGAGAGCATCGCGACTGTACACAGGCAACTCAAAGATGTGGCGAATATCATCAACTCGGTATGTTTTGTGATGTTTTGTTTGGTTTATTTCATTTTTGTATGTAAATGTAATGTTCTTTTTTTACTGATTTCAATGGATTGATATGCAATTTAGGTGTTTTTGATTAATTTTGAAACGATTTTAAATGTTACTTTTTATAAAGAATTAGCGACTAACTTTCGCTTCGCTCGGGTGCATTCCTAGGAAGGTTTAAAACCTACCACAAAAAAAATCGTTATCGTGAGTGTTTTTATTTAGATTAGTTATCATACACACTTTTAAGCATAATTTTACCCCCTGTAAATTGGATGCGTTCCCGTACTTGGACTCACATTTAGTCCGTTGTACGTTTTACCCCCTAATAATAAAATACCCCATAATTTTACCCCCTCCGAGATTTATTTTCGAAACAATATCCTTCTCCGAGGTCTCATCTATCTCCATATCAAAAGTCATCAATATTAGTTCTGCGGTTTAAACGTGAAAACGTAACAGACAGAGTTACTTTTGCAATTGTAATATTAGTCTAGAATCTAGATGAATGAATAATTTAAATTAAATGGTTATTGCACGTTTGTGAACTATCATTGGCTTTAAATATATGGATGGATGGTTTGTGCTGAGATTGCTCGACAATTGCTCTTTAAAAAATGTATAACAATGTGATGTAATAAAATAATGTGATACCTATCCAAAGTTGCAACTAGAATTGAAAGAAAATGTCAAATTATTAATATATTTTGTCCTTTTTAGGTATATGCACCATTGAATATTTTCATAGCCCTCGTCGGTGTGGTTGTATGGAGTGAAAGAGACGAAATACAATTAGAGGAGGACGGCGATAAAACACTCACACATTTCCTTCATTACAGGCGGAATAGACTTGTACATGACATTCCCAATGACAATGCACACTTGTTGACGTAAGTCTTATAGTTATTCATAATATTTTGATAATTTGATATCATTTTTTTAAATGTAAATCTTGTTCATTTTGTTCAAAGAAAATCGATTTTATGGCAGTTAATAAAAAAATACATAACTTAAGATACAAATATTTGTATGTATTGTATTCAGCCCTTTTTAACGTCCCACTGCCGGGCACGGGCCTTCCTTCAGTGCGAGGGGAATCAGGCCATTTTTTTTTAAATGTTGGAAATGATTCGCACATGAAAATATCAGAGGTGCGAGACCCGGGATTTGAACCCACTTCACTCGGTTTCCCAAGTGAGCGCGTTACCACTGGACTACCACTGCCTTATATATTATTTAATACAAATATATTTTTTTATAATAAAAATTAATAGTATTTGTAAAAATTACTCAATTTTTTACCTAGTAAATATAAAAATTCATAGTATTATTATTCCTATATAGTATTACTTATATCGCTTTTTTTACAGACGTCAAAAATTTGACCATGGCGTCGTAGGGAAAGCTCTCAAAGGACCAATATGTACGTATCAGTTCTCTGGGGGAGTGGCGACCAACCATTCAGAAGTCATAGGGCTGGTGGCGACAACTATAGCCCACGAAATGGGTCACAATTTCGGAATGGAACACGACACAGAGGCAGACTGCCAATGTCCAGATGAAAAATGTATAATGAGTCCTTCGAGTACTTCAGTAACTCCCACACATTGGTCCTCTTGTAGCTTACGATCGTTGGCTTTGTCTTTTGAAAAGGGAATGGATTATTGTTTAAGGTAATTATATTTTGGCGCCCAATGTGGGGCTCTTTAGTGCTATGCAGATTTTTATTTATTTTTTTCACCATAAAACATACGATTATTATGTTAAAATCGTAACGGAACATTACGTATGAAGATATTAGAGGTGAGACTCGAGGTTTGAACCCACTTCGCTTGGTTTTTCAAGATAACAAGTTACCACTGAGCTATCACTACCAACAACAACATGAAAATTTAAATCGAAAAACATGAGATTATATTGAGTAGATTACAGGGGAGGTGATTTATATTAAAAGCGATTTTTTTTTACTTCATTATAAGTAATCTGATTACTATTACAATGTAAATGTTTATTTGTATGTACGTTTGTTAAATCTACAACCTAAAACGGTTGGATTGATTTTATGAAAATTAGAACAGGTATATATTATCAACTGGAGTAACATATAGTTAAGTGTAGGTCGTTAGTAATAAAATAATGTTTGACGACGCGTTTGGGTCAGTTTGTAGTGACCCTACTTGCTGTGCCAGCAGTCGCGGGTTCGAGTCCCGCTGGGGCATTCATCTGTGTGATGAGCACGAATGTTTGTACTCCAGTCATGGGTGTTTATATTTATAATATGTATGTATTTAAAGTTATATAATAGGTGTAGTGTACCAATTATGTGGTATCCATAACACAAGCCTTGTAGCTTACTATGGAACAAGATGGTGATGTGTGTTTATGTCCCAACATATTTATTTATTCAATGCTCATAGAACCATTTTTATCCAGAAACAAACCGAAGCGTCTATTCAACTCGCCTACATGTGGCAACGGGTTCATCGAGCCCGGCGAGCAGTGCGACTGCGGCCTCAACGGCAGCCCGGCGTGCTTGGCGTGTTGTCATCCCAAGGCGTGCGTGTTGCGGGCTAACGCCACGTGTGCTGTGGGGGAGTGCTGCGATCCTCAGGTGAGAGGGAGAGAGAGGAGAGAGAGAGGGGGAGAGGGAGAGAGAGAGGGGGAGAGGGAGAGAGAGAGAAGGAATAAAAGAGTGTAAAACAATACATTCTATTTTAATATGACTACGCTTATTGTCGACTAGCGGATCACCCTCGACTCGTTCGGGTTCGTCCCTAGGTACGTTTAATTTTTAGAGCGGAACGCTAATTCTTTTTCTAAAATAAAAGTAACCTATGTTACTCCCTATAACATCAGCTATCTTTCAGTGAGAGTCCCGTCAAAATCAGTCCAACCGTTTCAGAGATTATCCGGAAGAAACAGATAGACAAAAAAATAAAAATAGTAATTTTCTTATAAGTACCGTATATAATATCATATGCATTTAGTTAAAAGCTTTTATTTTTACATTACAAACAGACATTTCAATTTTATTTATCTGTATAAATAAACATCCATGAGTGGAGTACAAACGTTCGTGCCCATCACACAAATGAATGCCCGAGCGGGACTCGAACCCGCGACAGCTGGCACAGCAAGTAGGGTTACTGCAAACTGAGCCAAACGTGTCGTCAATGTTCTATAATTAATATCTGATGCAGTTGGCTAGTCTTAAAGAGATTTGCCGCCGTGGCCGATATCGTTCAGGAGGACATAATTATGCATTATAGTAAAAATCAAATAATATATATTGAATTTTATAAAACCATTTAATAGCTTCAATATCGCTCTAACAGTATATTCTATTTTTTTTCTTATTTTTTTTAGACATGTCGTCCAAAATCAGCGGGTACCGTCTGTCGGTCGGCCGATAAGGAATGCGATTTGCCCGAATATTGTAGCGGCTATTCCGAGTTTTGTCCAAAAGATGTTTTCAAAATGGACGCCACGCCGTGTGCTAATAACGAGGTAAATTTGATTGAAAAAAATCCTGACAAAGTTTCGCATTTATAATACATACTCGTATTAGTCGGATATATTGTGAAGTGTCAAAGCGTTAATTACTTTATAGGCTGTAGGTATAAGATAATAAGGTAGAATTGCATGTTTTGCAAGACCCCAATGTATCAATAAAAGATGGAGAACAGTTTGAAATTTCACAAAACTCCGGGAAATTATAATTTAACCAGTGAACTTATTATTTCACGGCTTTTACAGTGTCCCCGCGACATATTCATATAACCATTATGTGTTGTTGCAATATATAATAAACAAATAATATAAATAACAAGGGGTTATTGTATATTTACATATATACAATTTGTCAAATGTCTATCATTCTATCTATACATTTTTAATATGTTTGTTTTTGCCTTATGGTTGTCTATTTTATTTCCAGGCGTATTGCGTGAAAGGCTCATGTCGCACTCACACAGACCAATGTCGACTCTTATGGGGATCGACAGGGGAAATGTCAGATATAAGATGCTACTTATCCTCTAATTTGAAAGGAGATCCGTGAGTATTATTATATATTTCTCATATATTTATCCTTTTTAGTGTTTCGTAAAATACTAGCGACTCCCCCCCCGCTCCACTCGGGTTTATCTCTAAGTACGTTTTATTGATTAGTATAGATTTTTCAGAGATGAGATATTTTTCCGCAGTAAAAAAAGTATCCTATATGTTGACCCGGATAACCAGCTATCATCATACCAAATTTCATCATAATCTGTCCAGTGGTTTTCTCATGATGTGTTTCCAGACAGACGGACAAAAATTCTAAAAAGTAGATTCGGCCTCTGTATCGATAATAATGACTATTCCAATGAGATTTCCCAAAAAATACTTATTTAATGTAAAGATTCGATTCGGTTATATTTTTATTATATGTATAGTTTTAAGATAGATTATGTTTATGACATTACATAGTTACCTTCGCAATAAAGACATTAGTTTATGAATACTTCGTTATTTTGTTTTTAAAGGATTATACTACTTAATGATTTTATATATTTTCTTTAAAGTCAAGTCATTTTTAAAACGTTTGAGCTTAGACGTAAGTTAGAGTAGTCTGGCACTATCTGTTAATTTCTGTGGTTTCTCTTTTCTATATAAATTTTACATAACGTAATTTGTACAAATTTGTATCGATAGATAAGCTATTGAAATATCAGTCAGTAGTGAGTCAATCAGTCAGTTTTAAATATTGTATTTCAGTAACGGTAATTGTGGATATCAAAGAGGAGACCAGCCGTTATTCTACAAATGTGCAAAAGAAAACGCTCTATGCGGACTGTTGCAATGTAAGCATTTGAATGAACGCCTCGAGTTCGGGATGGAATCCGTGTCTACATTGAAAGCTGTGTTTATTAATAATAATGGTTAGTTATTTTTGGTTTTCTTAATTAAATTTTGTGACTCGTCGGTTTTGTGGTTAGCAAGGCAGCAGATCTGAAGATCCTGGCCTCGATTTCCAGATGGTCCAAATAGGTATTGGGTTTTTTCTTAATAACAGCTCAAAGTTAAGAAGCTTTGGGTTCTACAAGTTTGTATGGGTAATCAATCATTTTTCAATTAAGCGATATATAATAAAAAATAAATAAATTTATTCGCAGGGACCATATTAACTTGTCGTACGGCGATGATAGACTTGGGTCTGTCTGATGTGGACCCGGGCATGGTGCCGGATGGTGCCAAATGTGGGGAGGATAGGGTGAGTTGTTATAGAATACTAATTTACCTTTATTTAATATTAATTTTTTTTTATAATTAGATTAAATGTTTAAAGATATTCATATGGGTATATACAATTGGAGATTCGGGTATACATGTATAAAGATTTTTGATAATATTTAGTGATAGGGAGTGTATTAAAAACAAAACTTTAAATTTTATCATTATCGCTTTTAAGATATAAATACATACAAAAGATTCTTATAATTAATGTTGATAGCGATATATATTTTTATAATTTACGATGTTGGGTGAGGTCTCAACAGTTTGATATACATTTAATTTAATAATAATATCTTTAGCTATAATTAAATATTTCAATTTAATTCATATCTGTGTTTATGTTTACAAGAAAAGACAATACAATTATATTACTAATATACTTAATAAAAACATATACTAAAAATGTACACTTATTTTTTTATGCACAAGCATTGATATAAAAACATAGACACATATTTCCTAACAAGTATCTCTTCGTCGACATGTCACGTTAAGTCAAACCAAAGATTAAAATTCAAAAATCGAAAGTTCTAATTGTCTAAACACAAATTCGAACTTACGCACACTACATAAGGTACTTTTTTAAACGAAACAACGTGCGTTTTAATTTTATTATCCTTTTAAAAGCAATGAACAAAAGAGATTTAAAGAAAGAGCACAATTTCCAATTAGTGCGCTTTTTTATGAGGACACTTTTGAGATGCTAAATGTGTATCCCAAGTTTTTTGTATATCAATGTTTACAAGCCATTTAACTTAATGTTTTTGTTTGAACAGATGTGCCTAAACCAAAAGTGTATATCAGTAGCGGCTCTACAGGAACAGATCGCGAGACGCGACACGTCCGTCTGTCCCTCCAACTGCTCGGGACACGGTGTTTGTAATTCTGAAGGTAATGTACCATATAAATAAAAAGCACCATCTAGTTCCATATTATAAATATAAACACTCATGACTGGAGTACAAACATTCGTGCTCATCACATAAGTGAATGGGCATTCATCCAGCGGGGTTCGAACCCACGATCGCTGGCACAGCAAGTAGGGTCACTATAAATGGAGCCAAACGTGTCGTCAATATAATATAGAACACGATTTTTTTCTATTTGGACGAGAATTTTATTTATTAATATTCGATAGTTAAAGAAAAAGTGGAAAATAAAACAATTAAAATACTATGGAATCGTCAACTAAACGTAAAGAATAATACTAAGGCTTACAATGGAGTAACGATAGCGTGCGTACGATTGTCATACACTTTTAATATGACAGTCTGGACGACTCGTCGAACGGTTTAGCTTTAACGTCTAAACCGTTCGCTGTAAAAACATTTTTTTGACAATACTTTACAATAACCTACTGTATGGTTTTTTATACTGTGGTTACGTATACATAGTAATTTTTTATTTAAACTTAAACAAAGATGAAAAGGGAAATTAAACACATTTTTATATTTTTTTCATTTCCAAATACGTATTGGTTTCTATGTGGCTTTTGTCGCTTTTAATGAGATCCTATTGGAGTTTTTAAATAGGGTTGATGAATTCGTTAAATTATTTGGATTCTCAGGCTCATAAACCGTTCATCATGACACAATTAATACAATATTTGTAGGTCATTGTCACTGCGAGGCCGGCTTCGCGCCGCCGCTGTGCGCGCTGCCCGGCCCCGGGGGCTCCATCGATTCCGGTCCCGCCACGGACTCCAGTAGTAAGTATACTACTTATAATAATAAGAATAATTATATTATATGGCACAATAATATGGCACGTTTTCAGTGGCGTAGCTACCTTGGGTGGCACCCGGTGCGGAAGTTGGTGGTGTCACCCCATCGAAAGTAACAAGCAATAAATTTTATATCATAAAGGACATGGATCATTTAATATTTATAATATTGAAGAAATAACAAAACACAATAATAACTAAGACAAAAAAGGAATTGTTATACAATTAAAATTTCTTCTTTCTAGCTTTTTATTATCTATCACTATAGAATAATACACGTTTAACAATTCACGCCAACCAAACACAACACACTTCACGATACAAATGAGAAATGTTGCAACTGAGACGTCAAAGATCGCGCGTATGGGACGGGGAATCCCCCACGAGAGCGTCAGGCTTTTTTTGCGGGAATCCCCGAATTATACTTAGAGCTGAGCTAGTGCTAGTGGAGGAATCCCCGTAAAAGAAATTTTTGTGCTAGCGATTTTTTTTGTTTGTACATTATTTTTAAAGTTTAGAGACCGGGTGGGTGTCACCCCAAAAAAGGTGACACCCGGTGCGGACCGCCCCCTTTGCTACGCCACTGCACGTTTTCCAACAACAACATGGTCACGGTATTTTGACTTTCAAGCCACGCTACCAAAAAACAAAATAAACTGCGAATAAATCTAAAAATGGTTAATTGGTCTTATTTAAAATATCAATTATTAGCGTACATCTAAGGAAATATTAATAAAATACTACTAAGTATTTTGCTTTAATTCAATTCAATTTTCTTTTTAATGGCTTATTTTTCTTTATTTACAGTACAAAGGAATTTCATGGTGGCGATGTATGTCATATTCCTCGGCATCCTACCGTCGATACTTCTCATCCTGTTCCTCATGTACTATTCGCGACACAACGTACTCGTGTGGTGGAAGAAACCAAGGAAAACGTACGTATCCAAATTATTCGAAAGTGGTGCGGGGAATAACACGTCATCCACAAAAACACCAAAAAGCTATTTTAATTTCATTCTACCCACATTTTCTAGCTCTTCTTCCTTTATTAGATTACTAACATTCAAACGTAAGGATACAAAAGAACCTACGGCTATATGCAAAAAATGCATACGAGAGCCCAATAAAAATGAAAATATTTACGCGAATGCATGCGACCATGAACCAGACTATGAGAGTATAAAAAGTAATTCAGATTTAAAAAGTAAAGCGTGGCATCAAAAAATAACAAAATTTCTAAACAAAAATGAAAGCAAACGCGAAGTTAAAAGATTTCATAGAAAAATAAATAAAGATGACATCAAAGTTGCGGATACAAATGAATTGATCGATGTTAAAAATATACGAAATAAACTCGAAGAGTCTGATGGCAGGAAGAAATTGAACGTAGAAATAATTAATACAGGCTTAGCGTCCACTACTAACGAAAACATTAATCGTAGTGATATAAAAACTATACGAAATAACGTAGTAGTTACAAAAAATGATAAAAATAACGCCTCTAATGTAAACGTTAAGACTGATAATAATCGTTTTAAAAAAGATAATATATTCAATGCAGGTTTATCATCTACGAGTAACGTCAATATTGCCAAAAACGATGAAACTAAAGAAAAAGTGGAAATTAAATCTAATGTCAAATTTTTGACAAGTAAATTCGGTCAGCCGGCTATTGATTTTTCTAATTTACCAAAACGAAGTGATTTGAGGAACGTTAAAAATAAAAAATAATAAATTACAAATTTTTACAGAAAATTACTATAAATAACACAACATACTATAAATAAAGCCTTTTTCATTGAGTAAAGTCGATTTTCAGTAACTTATTGTGATATAATCTCTAGAAAACATTTAATGAAAATATTTTCCCGTAGTAAAAAGTATCCTATATGTTGACCTGGATAATCAGCTATCATCATACCAAATTTCACCAAAATGCCTCCAGAGGTGTTTCCGTGATGAAATCATTATCAAAAGTAGAGTATCTAGTTAGAGTATAAAATTATAAGAAGTTTGATGGACACACTAATAAAATCTTAAAAAACGTTTTTTTTACAATAATAATAGTAGTCACGGTCAAGGTTTTATTTTTAATTAGATTTAAAAAATATATAATAATAAAATTAATTATAATTTTTTATTTGTTTATAGACTATATTACAAACACAGAAATAAAGGCGATTTAAAAAGTACATATCTAAAATTAGAATTTGTAAAACGTTAAGATTTTTGATGCTACTCTTGTTTTTAGTATTCTGTGACATTCTTAAGTTAAACAATTTGGATGTTGACAATAATTGTGACATTTAAAAATAATGACGCGAAGGAAATCTATGAGATGTGGGTTTGAAAATGAAATAATTTATATTTCTAATTTAAATTATTTTTAGTTTTTTTTTATTAATAATTAAAATATTAAGTATATTATTAAAAACTGTAAATAAATTTAGCGTATGCGTTTTCCTTTTAAGGGAAGCTATCTGATGTACCAATAATTTCGATTTTAATGACTCGATATTCAATAAAAAATTATTAATAGCACAAAATTCTCTGAAAGTCAGTATTTGTAGAATATTGTTTTAGTTTAATTTATTTTAATGCACATAATTTAATTGCTAGATATAGGAAGTATTTCGATCAAAACATGTATTGTGTAGACATAACTAATAAATTTAAGTTTAAACCTAACTCCCTTATAATTTTCATGTGTGGTTTTTGCATGCGTATAATTAAGTTATTTTTAATTAAAATAATTTTAAATTACAATGCAATTCAATTAAAATGTATATAAATGGATTAGCTTTCAGTTCTAGTTCTAAAAAACGAAAAATGCTAAACGCAGAAATATTAAGATTTTTTTTATTTAAATTATCTATAATCTATAGATAGATTTTAATTTTAATTTTAAATAAAAAATGTTCATCAATAAAAATTAAGTAGGAAATTTGCGATTTTTCACAAAAGACCGTTTGTATTTTTATTTATGTACATTAGATAAAAACTTTCTAAAATGTTCTCTATTCTTATTAGGATTTGGATGGCATTGTAATGATGTTAGATAGAAAATTACTTAGTTTGCTTGAAAAATTATTTGTATAGGTTTTTAAATGGTTATATGGTAATTGGTATGCTATTAAAAGACACACAAAACATAAATAAAAATAACGTGCTCAATATTTTTTTAATTCATTTTTAAGGGTCTTGTCTTACCTTCTTACATTGACTTTTAAATATACCCATAAATTGGCTTTAATGCTACAAATATATTTTATTATTAAATTTTTGAACGTACTCTGCAAATTAATATATTAGCTTATGTAAAATTTCTTTTTTTTTGTTACTCAGTTAAATCATTATCGTTATTTTTATTTTTTGGTTATGTATTCATTTTTCTTTCTCTCTATCACCCTCTCTCTTTCTCTCTCTCTTTGTGTGTGTGTATGTATGTAACTTTATAAAGTTGATAATTTGTATTAATTTGGTAAAAGTAATAAATTTTCTTTTTTTTTCTTTTTCTAATGTTTTCTTCCTAATATGGTTTGTATGTTGATTGGAGCTTTAGCACATTGTTATGTATTCGGTGAGTTGTTTTGGGTTTTCTGGGCTTTGCATGAATGTAAAATATTAACATTTTGCTATTTCTTTTCTATTTTTTTTATATCTATATGAATGCTTCCTAAACACGTTAATTTTAACTTTGCATGTGTCTTTTTTATAATGAAAATACAATTTTCATAATATTCATATATAAATAAAATTATTCTTTAAATAATTTTTTATGATTATTTGTAATTTCACTTTTTTTAATCGTCCTTTTTAATGCTACAGATCTATTTGGATATAGACAGGATTTATAATTTAAAAATAAAATATATTATATTTTGAATATTTATTTAATATAAATAATTCTTATACTTTCTTATATAACGTAATTATTATTTACAGGTCTCAATCACCGAAAAAGAACAGCTTACAACGCCGTATTTCAAAAAGTGCTAGCAAGTTTGCTGCTAATTTCCAAAATAACGCTCAAAACAATCCACAACCAGTTAATGTGCATACTCTTAGTAATCCCGATGACATGAGCTCAAGTCTGTTGAGAAGTGACTCTGATCATAGTCCAGCTGGGAATATAAATCCTTCTGTCAACTTCTTCGGCAATTTTAAAGGATTTTCTCTCACACCAATTGATAAAAATCAACCACAGACTACTAAAGAGGATAAAAAAGATGTGCCTAAAAGTGCCAAAATTACTCCAGTACATAGGAGCGGGAGTAATAGCCAAAACATTAGCCAATCTTTGAAACCAGTTCTTAGATCTGCTCCTCCATTACCAGTCGTACCAAATACAACGAAATCAAGTCCAAAATCTAGTCCGTCTATTAAAAGGACGAATAGCTCCGTCCAGAATAGAATAAAAGCATTAATGAGTTCTGATAAAGCTGAAGAAACTCCTGCAGTCAATCCTGCACCCAGACCGGTTATTTCCAGTCCGATTCTAGAAACTTCTACTTGCACTGCTAAAGAACTGATTTCGCCTCTTCAAGGGTCGAAAACTATGGGGCCCATGCGAGCAGCACCAACGGTTCCAAATTTCTCACCGGACTTACCAAAAAGACCTTTGAGTATGCACTCAAGTAATGCCCCACAAAAACCTCTACCCGAGGAACCCAAGAAAGTGAAAGAAGGAATTTCATTGAATAGAATAGCGTCGTTCTTGAAACAAGAGAAACCAAAAGAAAAAGAACGAAATCCAGTCGAAAGAAGTCACTCTCTACCCAAAAACGCGAACAATCAGATAAAAGTTACCAAAGTTGATAAAGTTGCGTTGAGAAACTTGCAAATATCCAATCCTATTTTACAAAAACAAATAGAACTACCAGTTAATACAGTCCCTGTGGTTTCCGATTCTGAAGACGCTGACGATCCAAAGGCTTTTGTGAACAGGGCTCAAAGCATGCGAGCTGCCATAGTGCAGAAACCAGCTATACAAAGCTTTGGTTCCATGAGACAAGCTCCGGGCACGCCTAGGCCTTTATCTTGTGTAGGGAGACCCACAGCTCCCCCTCCTCCTCTTCCCAATCAAACAAAACCTAACGATGAACAAATATCGATGTATCAAACACCCAAAATACAAGCTGAGATAAAGTCTACTGATTACGTAGATTGTATAGAAGAAAAACCGGTACCGCTAGCTCACATAGATGAGGAATCGAGCGACAACATTTATGCAATCATCGAGGAAAGTCCAGAAAAACCTTACAAACCCCTTCCCGGACATTTACCCCTAAAAACAGTTAAGACTCCCGCAGCAGAATATAACGTTCCTAAATCAATCCCATCCAATTCTGGAAGTACTGAAAGTATGGGATTACTTGGAGAAATCGTAAATGAAATACAGCATAGGCACTTTGATTCTATTTACTCTGCGTCCAGTTTCGCAAGAAAAAAAGAAAATGAAAAGAAAGACA
Organism: Brenthis ino; assembly: GCA_921882275.1. Taxonomy (NCBI): domain Eukaryota; kingdom Metazoa; phylum Arthropoda; class Insecta; order Lepidoptera; family Nymphalidae; genus Brenthis; species Brenthis ino. The sequence goes on from OV170222.1 coordinate 20,115,093, forward strand.
TGGACAGTAACAGAGATAGCACTTACATGAATACAGATTATAAAAGGCCCGATAGTGTATATGGAAATTCGGAACCGAAATCGTCGTCGTCGACCACTAGCAGCGGTTACTTACATCCATCTGCTGTGAATATACCTACGTATATGCAAAAACAAGATGAAAGTAAAGAAATTGAAAAGCCGCCATCGCCTACCATGAAAGTGAACTCGAAAATACCTACTTTTAGTAGGCAAGTGACGCCTCCGGGTCTACGAACGTCAACGTTCAAAACAGTCCCGCAGTCACCCAAGACGGTAAACAAAAGTACAGTCAAAACGATACCAAACAGCCCCGATTTAGTTTCTAGTTGCGCAGTAGCAGATTCTAAAAACGTTAAAGCCCCTGACGTTATAAATAATAATAAAACGGCAGAACCCCCAAAAATTCCGTCGAAACCTACGATCAAACAAGCGGATAACCGACCGCCCTTACGACCCGCCCCCTCAGTAGATAAAAAACCCGTAAAAAATACACCAGTACTAAAACCTGTAAACTCTTCGTCGAATATCAATAAAGACAAAAATCCGCCATTAAATAGAAATACGAAAACAGATTCTAACGTTAAAGTATTAGCGGACAGTTTAAATAAGAATAGACCAAAAGTGGTGCCAAAACCGAGCACGATATTGCAGAAGACTGACTCAACCACGAAACCGAATTTTACAAAACTGTCAACGAAACCGTCGAATGTTGCCAGTTTACAACAGAAATTCGAAAATAGAAAATCATTAGGGAAAGAAATTGCTGCAAAAAAATGAAATAGTTATCTTTTATAGTTATTATTTTATCGATTTGAATAAATTGGAACTATTTTTATTTCGTATTTATCTCATAGGCACAATAAATTATTTTACATAAATATTTATAAATTAGCAATAGTTTATAATAAATGTTTAATTGAAAATGAGATATGGCAACTCAAACAGATTTCATATTAAGACTTTTATAGTTAAAATTGATAGGCATCTAAATAATATTTTCATTATTAACTTTTCAATGCGTCGTTATAGCTAGAAAATGTATGCAAAAAGTAAATCTAGTCGATTATTTTTAAAATGGAACTCGATAATATAGTTAATTTAATAGTGTGAAAATTTCCATAGACTAAATTTTTTTTTGAATACATAAAACCATGTCAAAATAAGCATATATAATGATTTGTGAAACTGTAGGCACAGTATGAGAATACTTAATTGTGATAAGATTCTAAGTACATTTAACGTATTTTTGGCTTTGATTCACAATCGAAAGTACATAAAATAAAAGTATTCTAAGATTTAGTTATAAAATGAAGTGTTCATATTTTGATATGAGATGGCATTTTGACGGAAAGTAATTTAGTTTTTTTTAGTTTTATTTTGTATATATTAGTTATAATAATGATTAGACTCAAGTAAAAATAAAAACGTATAAAAGTAAGATGTAAATATTCTAGTTAAATCATGAAGTGTCTTAATCGTAAATAGAAGTTTCTTTGTATTTTTATAAATTGCAGGTTAAGAGTTTGTAAAATATCTAAATATGAAATTATTGTGTATTGTATATTATATAATATTGTATGAGAAAATAATCTAGATTCACATTATTCTTTTTTGATCTAGATTCACATTATAGTGTCGATTCTAGGTCAGACTCTGTCTAGAACAGACAAAACCATTCATAAATAAAAACCGTCATAACTTCTTTTTATTTATTTATTTTTGTATTTGAAAATTAATATCGAGTTTATTTTAAAATATATATTTATAATTGTTATATGGGATCGACGTATTTATGATATGAGATCTCAGTAAAAGTGATTGCGTATAAAATGGCGGTTCTCAATTATCTATCTGTGGTTTTTCTTACTAGCGATAAGAAAGACATAATTTGTATATAACTTATGTCAAACTAGCGACTTATCCTCGCTTCGCTCGAGTGCGTCCTTCGCTACGTTTTAATTTTTTTGAACGGAACCCTTATTCTTTTTCTAAAATAAAAATAGCCTAAGTTACACCTTATAACACTGGCTATTTGCCAGTGAAAGTTCCGCCAAAATCAGTCCAGCCGTTTCGGAGAATTGTGAAGAAAAGAAAATTGTATTTTTCTTAAAAGTACTACTGTATATCATTTCATATACATTTAAAAAAACGTTTTTATTTCAACACTACAAACAGACACTTTAATTTTATTTATCTGTATGTACCTTTAAGTAAGGAAAAATTTAGATAGATAGGTTGTTGAGAATTAAAGGTTTCGTTTTTTTTAATTCTGTTTATACATTACAATATAGTAAAATAAGCTTATTTTACCGAAAAATCTCCTTCGTGTTTTTCCATTCTACGTGACATTGGCGAAGTAATCTCTGCTCAACTGGTACGCTTTGATGCCATTAACAAGAGAATTGAATTGAAAACTATTTTTCATACTAAACTATTTTGATTAGTTTAAATATATATTTTAAATTTATAAATGTGTATTGTTTTTTATATGTAGACTTTTAATAAGATCTCAAATCAGAAGTTAATAATGTATTTCGCTATGGTGCTAGACTTAGTGTGCGTAGCTTACTTGTAACAAATCGTATGAGAGCATTATTGGTTTAAAAATAGTATATTCAAATAAATAAATATATTTATTATATTTTATTTATGTAAAATCAATGACAAATAATTCTTAATGCTTATATATGAGATGTGATGACAGTGTCTTATCTATTTTTCATTTCTGTAGTATCACATTAAAGATTTTGTAAAAACTTCTGCCTTAACTTTTATAAAATACATAGATTTATTTATTTTCCTCCATTATAATATAACCAATAATGCTCATTATCAATGCAATAAATATTAAATACATATATATAAAACAACGCTAAACGTCCATTTATCCACTGCCAGCTTGGTACAAATCTGTGGTGCTGATTGTCGCAAATGTATGAAGTGTGAGGAAACTATATATATATATAGCTTTCAGTGTAAAAGTGGCCCAACTCAAAAAAAATATTGGATAAAAAGAGATATTTTTATATTTTATTTAAAATCTCGCTAAATATATAATATAAAAATTTGACTTACAAATATTGCATTAATGAAATATTTTCATTTCAAATAGACAAGTTGGGCCGTTTTTTCACTGACGACATATCTATGTATTGATTTTTAAGGTGTATAATTTTTATTTTCATAATGACTTGATTTTCAGTAATAAATTCACTGTTTAATATATTTTTTTGAAAATATACTTCTTTTGGCACGTTTTGGAAAAAATATGAGAGCAAAAACACCGACAGCCAAAAAGCGACATGATGAAGTTAGCTGAAAGCGACATGGTGAAGTTAGCTGCATTCATTTTAAAACAGACAGTTGTGACATACGAGATGAAATCTTTAGCTATTTTTGTTCTGTTACGTCAAAGAAGTATAACTTCTTACGTGCGTTCATAAGTACATACGCATTTTTTTAATATTGTCATAATAAAGACACATTGTTTCAATTCGGCTATACTTAAGATGTTTGCCTTGTATATGTATAAGTTTATGATTTTTTCAGTAGTTAATCTTATAATTACACCTTTGATCGAAAATTACCTGTTAGCTTTTAATATAATGTAGATACTGTATTTATTTTTCTATAAAATAGTTTCAGGCTATTAGTAGCTTAAATTCAACAATATTCTGTAAAGTATTTACTATTTTCTTGTTTAAATTACATATTAAGTATTATTGGATTTTAAAATAAACAAAAAGGAAATAGTATAGATTTCGTTCATTTTTTTTATTGTATCTTAAGTCCACTAAAGGGCACAACCCTATTTAAAAACTCCAATAGAATCCCATCAAAAGCGACAAATGCCACATAGAAACCAATAAATATTTGTTGGTTTCTATGTGGCTTTTGTCGCTTTTGATGGGATTCTATTGGAGTTTTTCAACAGGGAAATAGATTCACCGCCTTGTTTGAAAGTCGAATCCATTACCAACCATTGACAACGAAAACTTTGAGTATTTGACTTGATAAGTCTATATATAAAAAATTGAAATTTCTGAATGTAATTACCAAATTTGATTTGATGCACGAGTTTTAATTTACATTTATTTTTTTGGTTGATTTGAATAATCACTTGGATTTGTTTGATGTTCAAGTTTAGCCTTAAATTATTTACTAGTGTAGAAGTGACATAACTTTTAAATCGAGAAATAAATGAAGTAGGTAAAGATGTGAAAATAATTTAAAATAACGAAAAAAACATTGTCTCATAACAAATATTCTAATTGTTTATTTTTTTTAAATATCTTAGTCACTTTTGCACTGACAGCCTCCAAGGTCCATATATATATATATATATATATATATACATATATATATACATATTTTTACATATTTGTAAAAACTTAATAAAAATGGAACTATATAATAGCCCCAAAAAGAACATAAATTGTAAAAATGTTTTATTAATACTTTCGAAATTTAGCTATCAAATTTGTATTTGTTAGCTATTAATTCAATAAAAATATCTTGTCTTTTTGTTTACATAATATAGCATTTTAAACAGGGCTTTCATTAGAAATGGCATCAATATTTGTGATGAGATAAGAGGTGAACTAAAAATTGTGACTAAATGTAAATATAACCAAAGAGTCTATTTAGAATTAAACCCACTGTTCACGAAAAACGGGGATAATGTATGATTTCTAATTTTTATTTTTTTAGCGAGACTGTCTTTTATTATTATTTAATTAGGTATATAAAAATAACGAGATCTAATTCATAGGGATATTTTTTAACGCTGAGAAATAAAAGTATAAGAAATAGGTGATTTAATTGATTATAGCTTGAATGAACTTTTATTTACGTATTAATAATAATAAATACACGTACAACATTTCTATTTTTTATTGACAATCTCTAGGTGTTGACCCCTTTTTTTCGGGAAATTTTCTTTTTATTATATCGGGATATTTATAACTCGTTGCTTCCTCATACAAACTTTCGTCCCCAGTTTCACCCCCTTAAGGGATGATTACCAAGATAAAAACTATCATATGTCCTTGACGTAGCTAGGGCCGACCTCGGCACCACACCCAATACAATAAATAATCCTATGTCCTTCCTAGGGTCTCAAACTATCTAATGTAATAATCATCAACTGATGCATTATATTTTACCCATTCTCTATTTGAAGATTAGACTAGAATTATTTAAAATGTGAAAAAATTCACGTGTGGAAATTTCATATTGTAACATACCTACTTAACTTGAAAATAACTGATTAATAAGTGATCTGAAAAATTATTTCATAACTTTTTTCTCTGTAAGAATTTAAAGTTTCAAATACTGTTATACTCAAGATCTTCAGTATTGTAGGGGGAAGCCTAATAAAGTTATCTATAACAATTGGCCACTCCCAAAAATCTAATCTATGTATACATATAATAAAATTCTAACTAGCTGAATCTGTATATTAAATATATTTGGAAAATCTTATATAAATAAACATTAGTATCGATACAGAGGCAGAATCTATAGTTTTTAGAATTTTTGTGTCTGCTACCGCATCACAGAAAAACCACTGGAGGGATTTTGATGAAATTTGGTATGATGATAGCTGGTTATCCGAGTCAACATATAGGATACTCTTTACGCGGGAAAATGTCTCATTTCTGAGATAAAATACAATAACTACAATGTAAGAGTATACTAATATGTAAAACCTAAGAATTTGGTTTTTGGTCATCTCAATGGGGGCGGAGCCATGGGCAATGCTAGTAAATTATAAAAATAAAACACAGTTTTGGCTTTAAATTATTTATGGGTCACAATACCAAAATTAAGTTGAATTTCTTAAAGTACGTACAAATATAAAAACATTGTTGCTTTTCATATTAAGAAGACAGTTTATATGTACCCATATATTAACTTAAAAACTCGAACACTTTTACAAGATACAATATAATTAATTTACTACTACAATGATTTATTTTCCAGCAGCAGTTGCAAGAGGATTTCTTAAAACTAAGATCACTGAATCTCCACGTAAAAACATCTTTGAGATAAATTTGTCTTTATTCACTGCTTTGCCCTGGAATTAAAATAATGAATTGTTATTTTTTTCACAAAGTATAATATGGAAAATGGTAATTAAAGCACAGTAACTGCATACATAAAAGATATAGGTTCTAGAGACTCATTCTCTCTGTTTGGGTTCGTCTCTAGTTTTCACAGCACACTCCAAATAATGACTTATAGGTGATTCTATAATACTTTAGGTTAGGTTATTGCCCCCCCCAACGTGCGTTCACCTTGTCGTGGTGGGGGGGCTCAGTAGTGCCCGGCAACCCAACCGGGCGCGAAGCCAAGAAACGCACAGGGAGGTTAGGCCCACCTCAGTGGGCGGTGGGAGGTGGCCCTCTTCGGAGGGCAGTGTACCATGCGGGTTGCTCCTGGTACTTCTCTGATAGCAGAGTGGACTGTGGAGCAACCCCGTGGTTGTTGTGGTCTGCTTCGGCAGACCTGCCGTCGGGGCGTCGTAGTTGAATGCGTAAGCGATCCTGCGATGCCCCATTAAGACGGGGGAAGGTTTCGTTGGGTTTTAGTGGGTAGTACTGGCTTTGCCGGTGAGTCCCACACCTCGTGCGTAAATGCATTTCCCAACGTTAAAAAAAAAAAAAAAAAAAAGGTTAGGTTATTGCAATTTTCAGAGACTTCTTAATTTTTTTTTAATATAATATGTCCCGTGTTACTCGCCGATAGAGTACCTTTTGATATGTAAAAGAATTTTTAAAATTAGTCTAGTAATTTTATAGTTTACCTATTACATTTTTACATATTACAAACATACAAAAAGTCTCTTTATAATATTAGTATATGTGTGCGCTATACTAATTATAGGAGCCCCTTTTAAATACAAAATTACTAGCAAACCCATTTTGTTTGTGTTACTCCAGCTCAGTTTCATAGCTTGTAGTGTGTACTAAAGTTAATCCATGTCTGTTCAGCCGTTTCAATGTGAAGGAGTAATGAATGTATACATGCAAACATACAAACTTAGGCATATATAATAATAGTCATATACTTTATTGTAAATAACCATTAAATTTGGCAATTTTTGCAGGTTATTTATATTTAAACTTAGAATTAACTTATTTGTTTGAACATATTATATTATAACATACATACCTTTTTTCCTTTTCCAGTCCTAGGAACTTCTGTCCACATTTCCTTGACATTTTCTAATACCATGTTACAATGCCGGTCGAAAGCTTTTACACGACCCAACAACTTTTTGTTATTTCTGCAGTTTATTAATACTTGTGTATTATTTTTAACGGACTGCGTAAGCACTGAGAGTGGACCCGTGCTAAATTCTTCTTCTTCAATCTTTGATAACTCTTCCAAAGTCATCTCTGAGCGTGGCTTGGATGTACTCGCCCTAGTACAATAATGTATAATATAATAATAGTAATATCTTAAATTTAATTTTTTATTAATATTTAGGTATGGAATACTTACATTGTTGACTGTTAATTAAGTTTGCAGTAGAAAGTTTTTAAAACGATAAACAATAAAACACGCGCGATTTTACTACACCGCTATAATGATGACAACAGATTATAAAATCGCAATATGACAGAATCATGGAGCATACTATATATATGAACATAGATTATATATGATGAATGGCTAAAATGATTTCAGATTATATAACAAAAATGGTCTGAGCTTATTTGGATTTTTATAAAATGACCTACCCTACCCCAGCCTGCAAATTTATGATATTTGCAATGAAAAAAATACTAATCGATAGATTTTCAATAGCTCAATTTAATTACGTAGCCCTTTCAAATTGCTCACCTTTAATTATTTAATTAAAAATCTTTTGATGTATACAATATTTCAAATTGCTCAAAGTTCTAAAACACTGCTCAAGTTGCATTTGTAATTGCTCAAGTAGAGTTTTTACCAGCTCCACTTTCGCTGATTATTAAATAATTAAAAGTATAGTTGTAATAAATGTAACGTAGGTTAAGTGAGCGTGCGCATGCGCACCGCGCATTGTCGGTCGGCCTCGGCGGGCTTGGACAATCGTTCCAATTCAACGTCTTAATTCTGTTTCTCGGTGGATTTCTTTAAATTTATTGAATTTATGAATTGTTCACATTACGTGATTCCACTTCAGATATTATAACATAAAGAACAGATCTGGAATCTACCAATAAATGAAAATTAATACCAACATATCTGTTGTTATTAATTTTCTATATATATATATTATAATTAAGACAAAATCTTATGTTCAAATGCTTATTCTATTAAGGTAATAGCCATGACAGGGATCATTAGTAAAATGTTATTAACATCAATACAAGACGGAACTTTTTTTATTTTTAAATATACATATAGTATAATGACATTTTTATTTCAAAGAAACAAACTGCATGAATATAAACTGCCTTTAATATAAAGGAATTTTGAACTCTGATCAGCAATCAATAATTTAATAATACTGCTACGATCCTTTTTAGCTCCTGGAAGCGCCACAAACATTCCATCTCTTGATGCTGAGCTGATCGCCTCTCGGATGTTCCATCTCATTTTCAACAGCTTCGTCTCACTCTTTGACTCCATCTCATTAGAGCCCTTAGTACCGTCCTCTTTTTCCTGATTAATTTAGCGGCGATGTTTCATTTTTCTTAGCGGGGTCCAGTTGTGGTCCGTTTACCGGCATTTATGCTGTTTTCCTCGCCCGAGCGAGACAAGGATTTCTCGTCGTCCTCGTCATCGTTGATTATGCAGAGGAGGTCTGATTCTGAAACTTCTTGGACTTCTACGTGTGTACCTATTAAAATAACAATTGATATTGTACATTGAAAATACTTGTATAGAGTGTGATCTTGAACCTATCTATACGTTAAATTTATTCAAACTATTTATATTTATTTAATAATTAAGGAAAGTGGAGCTGGTGAGAACTCTACTTGAGCAATTACAAATGCAACTTGAGCAGTATTTTAGAACTTTGAGCAATTTAAAATATTGTATATATCAAAAGATATAGAAATTTGAATATACGGATAAATGAATTTTTTTTCAAGGACTTTATTGATTTTTAATTTTATAATTAATGGTGAGCAATTTGGAAGGGCTACGTAGTTGAATTGAGCTATTAAAAATCTATCGATTAGTATTTTTTTCATTGCGAATATCATAAATTTGCAGGCTGGGGTAGGGTAGGTCCATTTTGTATTTAAATCAAATATTTACGCACTCTGTTTATTTATGCATTGTCTATTTTAGTTTATTACTAAAATAAAAATTATAACCATTAGAAAAAAAAATGTCTTTTTCAATTTCTGTTTAAAGAAATTTATTACTAATTGTTTATTTTTATCAACAAATAAATTGACAATTAATTTTAAAATGTTACCTACTTCAATTAAATTTAATAAGTATTCTAACATTTTAAGATTGCCTGTATTATATAGTTTATAAGGACGCCTATTGCCTGTTAAGTTTCCATTCTGTACCTTGTACACCTAATTTTATTTGTGGCAGTATATAAAATATTTTTTTAATGGATGTGTCTCTGAAAAACCGACGTTGAATGAATCGTCTATTCACAATTCACATCTTATAATCTTTTTTTTATACTCATTATTTGTACCTTCTTTCAAGAAATATTAAGATCTACAGGTTAAATTAAAAGATTTATTTAAATAAATATTTTTTTCGAATCGCCACAGTTTCATCACATTTGGAACATGTTATAATTAAAAAAAATATAGAATAAAATATATTTTTTTAAGTTCTTCTATAACCGCTGTATGGCAACACTTACATATTGATACAGGGACTACCCGTATACATTTTAACAGTCGAATCATCAAAAAACTAAATAGTGAGAGTCAGAGTTCAGAGTAGCGGTACTCGGTAGTCCTAGTCAGTACTCAGTAGATCAAACAGTATTATTATTATACTAATATACAGGACAGTAGATCTATGCTGAGCCTGAGCACGCTACGAATTTCATTCTGATAGTTGATTCTAATAACCACATGTTTTAAAATCTTAAACGAGTCAAGAGCTTCTTATAGAAATGGCTCCAAACTTCAGCAAGGATGCCATTCTACAGGGCAGTGTAGATTATTTTTGTCTAATTTGTGAGACTTATCTTATATCTGAAGAAGAAGCATTTGTACATGTATCTAACGTTACTCATCTAAAAAAATTAAGCACCATACAGTATGTTGATGAATATATGGAAGATGGAATTAAAAAGGTAAGTAAGCACTAAGCTGAGATGTTTTTTTTATTAACAACAATTATTTCTTTATTTTATACAGCTTGATTACATATAAGAATTAAACTTAGCAATATTTTATTTATTATAAACATGAGGTAAGTAGAAAGTGGGTAGTGGAAAGTAAATTAGACTAAAAGAATATCAAAGACGCATGGGATATAAACAAGAATATAGTATATATATTTGTCAGTTCTAGATAGTAACATAAAAGAAGATAAATTCTATTTATAAATATATTAAAAAATATTTATATTATAAAAATATTTGATATTTAATATAGCATTGATACTTCAATGACGAGTATCTTTATATTGTATGTTCTCAAACACTATCCACTTCTTCTTCTTCTCCCTGCCCATTTCCCAATCTCTTGGGGTCGGCGCAGTACATCTTCTGTACTGCTGAAAGGATTTGGCAAAAGTTTTACGACCGGCCGCCTGCCTGACGTTAACCCTCCTTGGGAATCCCAAACGCTATCCACTCCTATATAAAAAACATTTTATAAATTATTTAATTAAGTTAAGGAAAATCAATAAATTATTTGCAATATACAAATTGTGTCATTTAATATTTTCATATTTGAAGTAATAAATAATATCAATGTATTTTTTAGATTAATGGTAAATATTTTTGTGAGCTATGCAATAAATTGCTACCAGTTTTAGCAAGAGTACGCTTGCATATAATGGACTTGACACATATAGACAAAAAGAGCTATCACATTTTGAAACGTAAAAACAATTTTGTGATAGCATTTGAACAATTTGTAATAAATGAACAATCGTGGCATGGTTTAAATGAGAACTCATGTGCCCTATGCAATTTAGAGTATGAAGATGAAGAGCTACATAAAGTTGAATCATGTCATATCTTAAATTTGATTCAAAATAAGGTGGAATTTGATAAAAACAAAAATGTTTATCGAAAGGTAATTTGACTATAATCTAGCTTTGCTTTTTTTTACTAAATTGAATTATTTATGTTATGTTTTCAATACACTTTTGAAGTACGGTAATTCTGACTTGAAAGTCATATGTGATTTGTGAACGTTTATATTAGACACATAGATAATAGTTTTTTTGATAAGAAAATATACAAGAAAATACAACTAAAAAGAAATAACTTGATTTATTATAATATTTGCACTTAAAATCTACAGCATAATATTTTAAAATTTCATTAAATACAACATTGTATTTAAACATACCTAATATTTACATTACCGTGAGAAGTCACATGTTCAATTCCAATTTGGGCTTCACTTACATTTAACCCAGTCTGGTTTCACTGTACTTGTAGGTAAAATATTTTTTAAAGCAAGTATCTTTCTACAATCGGCAATCCCTCTTCAGAAACCCATTCAATTACATTTGTATTTTTATAGGTTGATGAAGTATCATTTCAATGTTTAACTTGCAACAGCATTCTGGCTTTGCATGACCTAACTTCACATTTTAACGAGGGTGAACATAAAAGCATATATCAAACATGCTGTGAGGCATATCAAAAGATAAAGCATGTTCCCGCAGAGAAAAGTAATAAGTCAAAAGTAGTTAACAAAAATATATTAAAGACTCAGGATAAATGTGACAAAAATAATTCTACAGATCTAAACAATGAAAAGAAACAAACGAAAGAGCTTGACGCTGGAACTAAAGATGAGAAACTAGACTCATCTAAAATAAATAAAGCACTGAAAAGTACAACTGAAAATAAAGAAAATGTTTCTGAAAATAATGAAAATGTTTCTAAAAATATAAATAATGATGTAAATGTACTTAATTCCCAATATGTTTATGATGAAAATTGTGAAGACAACATTTGCAAAATGCTGAACACAACAGATTATGTTACGAAAGATGAGAATGGAAAAACATGGTGTATTTTATGTGACTGGATTATGGACTCTTGTAAAATATTTGACCATGTGGAAGGTCAACATCATCAAACTATTTTGAAATTACACAAGGAACGTGCTAAAAAGCTGAAAAATATTAACAAGCCTCATAAAAACGTGGCTGCTAAAAATAGTACTGATAAAGATAACATGCTTTTGCTTAATTCCATTGACACATTCCAGAAAAATGGAATTAATATTAATTTTGAATCAAATTCTGCTACTTGTAAGAAATGCACAATTGCTTTAGAGTATGATTTCGAAGCAATTAGTAAACATATTGCAGAACACAATAAGAGCATTCCTACAAAAGAAAAAAGGAAGCCTGCCGAATTCCCTTCAGGCACTGACAAATTGGCAGATAGACAAAACAGTTTATTTACAAGTCCCGTACACTTAAAACGTGATACTGAAGACACAATTTTAGAAATAAATGGCAAAACTGATGACACAATAAAAATAAATGACAGCTGTGAAGATAAAAACTCAATACATGTACCAAAACAAACAGATTCAAAAAAAATTCAAATTGCAAAGCTAGAGTTGAAAAAGCCAAAAAAGATTGTCCTTTCAAAGGTGCCGTTGATTGCATATATAAAAAACCTTACAGCAATTGATGGTAGTATGTTTAAAGATATTATCATAAATGAAAAGTTTGTTATAAATTTCTTAAGTTTTTGTTTCATAGCCCATGAGAAACATCTCTACAAATGTATTCTTTGCGAAGAATCTATGACATTTAATAACATACTAGATCACACTCAGACTCCTCGTCATGATAAAGCCATTAATGAAACTTCGGTCATTCTTCAAGTTGATTCAGAGTTCATTAGAGAGGTAATATCTTAAAACCTATTTTTAAATAAATGTATCTTTTTGGATTTTTTTGCGAATTTATTTAGATGTTTAGTTCAATCATGGTCACAAGAGAGACTTCTCTCCCGATAAGATAGTTTTATTTAAAATGTCAAATATTCGCGTAAATCTAAGCAAGTATTATGTAAACCTATATTTTTATTAAAAAGGTATACATATATACATATCTAAATGATTCTTATATTGTTATATTCATTTGAAATGGAAATGCTCAAAAAAAGATAATAAAAACATGGTTAACATCCCGTTTATCTTAAGTGTAAGACTTTTAACTTGTAATACATGCAAAAACTGCATTAAAAAAACAAAAGTACTTGAAATAATTTCTTTCATTAGTAAAATATAAGAATCAAACATATACATATTTTATATTATGTACCATTTTTTTTTTAAACTTATTATTTTAGCTCCAACCTGGAAAGTTTCACTGTGGTTTTTGCAATATTGTGAAATCATCTTGGGATGAAATGTTGGAACATTTAGAGACTTCCTCTCATAAAGAAGGTAAAAACTCGGCAAATTGGCGTCTAATGCAATATGAACCGCAGCTTGCCCATAATAGTATGCAAAGACAAATTCAAGAAACACTTTTCTTAGAAATGTTTAATAGATTTTTTTAATTATTTTCTAAGACATTGTATTACCTACATATATTTTTTCTACTAATATAAGACTTTTGGGTCTATAAGACTAAGACATAGATGTTTCCCTATCTTTAACATATATTATTATATCTATATTGTAAATTTTATGTTTTTTACTTGGACAGTATTTTTATATGTCAGAGTAAATAAAGTCTTCTTCTTCTTTTAAGGCAATCTAGCTAATTTTTCGATTGTTTTCAGCCAATTTCTAGTGTAACCTACCTATTTACAATCTTGTTAAGTTACTTCATATTTTGTACACATTCAACAATATTTAAATTATGACAGCTCAGTTTTCGATACATGTATTTACATTTCCAAACATGTTTCTTATTTTTTTCTTTTGCTATTAGACATAGGCATAGATAATAATATAGAAATAATATTTTTTTTATATGCCTATTTTTATATTATAATTTCAGTGCAACCTTATAAATAAAAAAAATCTACCACGATTTCATAATAATATGTCGTATACCCATAGATACTTATATTAATAAAGATAAAGTACATATATATGCATAATACAAATTATTATCATTTTTCTTTCTTTAAATAAATACTTTTAACGGAAAACAAACTTGTTTTATTTATATGGTAGGTACCTATAAAATTTGAAAAAGCTGTATTTTTTATGTTATATAGTTATTGTTCTTGAGTCTAAAAAACGACTAAGAAAACAATATAATACAATATATAAGTGCTATATAATATGCCTAAATTACAATCATTTAGTAGTAGTAGTTGTAGTATTCATTTTCTATAATCGCTATCGCTTTAACATTTACGATGATAGAAATCGATTTTTCGCTAGACGATTTGACTATGGCGTCGATCGCTTATTCTACATATTGAAGTAATAGAAATTTATTTACTTGTCTGTGGTTTAAGCGCTCTAAAACGTCAAAATGACTACAAAGTCCGTGTCATCAGATAATAACTAAATTATTTAAAAATATTAGAAATAAATAAATTGTTCGATAATAGGATGGTATCACCCAGATGTAGAGCTACCTCAGAGCAATTTATGGCCCTATTAGAGTTTATGGAAAGGTGCGTTGAAATTATTTTTAAGAATTTTAGTTCATATAAACATGTCACAAGGAGCGATTAGCAACATATTATAGCAAAAATTATAAATATTTGTTTTTTTCTATATTTGTGTTGTAGTCATGGTGATATAACGAGGCCTCAGCGAGGGGTTCAAGGACGATTAAAAGCTGAACTTCTATGGCACGAAGTAGTAGATAAACTAAATTCTATCGATGGTGGAGTAAAGAAATCTTTGGACAAATGGAAAAAAGTAAGATAAGATTAATATAATCTTTTTTTAATAAATCATTTGCTTTTTATATTATAATAAGCTCATTTGTTTGGTATTTGGTAGATGCTTTGAAAATAATATTTTTATTTGAAACAGCTGTTATATTTTTACTAATTAAGTAATGCGGTGTTGTCCGCGAGTACGTTTTATTTTTCTGTAAAAGAAATTTCTAATTAATACAGAATGGACGAGTGTAAGGTTGCAATTTTATTGAGCGTTTTAATAGAAAATAATATATTTGATTAATTTGTAATGATTTATGTATAAGGCATTTAGTTATGTGACCTTGACCGATAGGAATGTGTTTAAAAAAAAATAAAAAAAGGGAGCGGATATTCATGTTTTCCCGCGCTTTTGCACAGAGATGTCGGTACCACCCTGTAGTGACTAGTCACGAATTGTTTGTAATACTAAAAATTATGGTTATAAATTATGTAACTCACTGGCGATTATAAAAGTACTGAATATAAGAATATAAGCAGGGAATATCGCGATGTTTTATTAGGGATCCTTCAAAATATATATATAAAGATCGAAAAGAGCTAAGAGACTAAACGCTTCGCTTCTCACCTATCATAATCCGTATCGGATTTGACGCCAAGCCTGAATTTAACATATATGTAAAGCATTCTCAAATCTAACGCTATAGCATTCCAGCTAAACATCTTTAAGGTGTTTTGCATAACAGAGCTGTTTTGTAAAATGGCTAATTTTTTTGTAAAATGGCTAATTATTTTGTAAAATAGCTGATGCTATAACGTTGTAATTTATTTATTTTTAATTTATGTTTACATATTGTATATGGCAGTAGTTGCCCAGTGATAACGCGTTCGCTTGGGAAACCGAGTGATGCGGGTTCAATCCCGGGTCTCGCACCTACGATATTTTCATGTGCGAATCATTTCTAACCTGATTACTACTTGCCTTACGGTGAAGGAAAACATCGTGAGGAAACCTGCATGTCTCTGAGGACCTAGCTATTTTTTTACATATATGTAGAGCAATATCAATTTTTGACGAATATATATTACATGTAGGTATGGGTGGACTGGAAGGCCAAAACAAAAAAGAAAGTTTTGGGATTACACCATGAATCAAGTATGGGTGATGGTCTGAGCAGACTAACTCTAAGTAATGCAGAGCAGAAACTATTGGCCATAATGGGCTTCTCTATTGTTGATGAGTCTGGAACTAAGAAGAGTGAATTTGACGTTTGTGTTTTTTCTTTGCTTAAGTATACTTTGCTAAAGACTTTGTGACTGAGTTTTTTTTTTTTTTCAATAATTATTATATATTTTTTAGAACTCACCACCTGAACAAAATCACGTTCCAGTACGCAGCAAAGAATCTCTTCTCGCCGAATTAAATATTCTGGAAGGTAATGCACATAAATATAACATGGTACCTACTTCACACTCAGTACAGCTTTTTTAACGCCAAAAGCCAATATCCTATAGTTTTTGGCTCATTTTTAAAGGAGGCGGTACTTAATTCGGGTATTATTTTATTGTGTGTATGTAATGGATTATCCTTGTATAATATTGAATTGATTTTCATGATGCTTTTTTAAACAAGTTTAAACAGTTCAAAGTTACATATTTTGAAGTCGGTAAAAAAAGTAATGAAAAATGTGCTGTCTATTTTGGTTTGCGTGAGAGGAGCAGCTAGGAGATGTATGAAATATACGAATGGTTAAATATTATCACGTATACTTTCAAAACTCCTATTAAGGATTCTGTACTCGTACTTATTATAATTTTGCTACTGGAATAGATCGTCAAAAGTCTCAAAGCCACGTAGTATACAATTGTTTTGCCATTCGAAGCTAACTTTATAGCAGATTACCTAAAAATAATTATGATAAAACAATTATTAACATATTTACAAACAAGTATTTTTTTCTTCAGTAGTGAAAAATTCTACAGCCTGTTCAATCTCTTCAGGGGAATTTCATGGCGATACCCTAGAATCACCGACGTCATCAGTATCTGCATCTGTACCGATACCGCCAACAAAATCGCCCCCATATAGACAACAAACGGCTCCACGTAGGCTTTTAAGAAAACAACGGTATCATACACCTTATAAACGAGCCGCCAGTGAATTTGTAGCCGTTGAGTTACGAAGATTGCAGTTAGAGGAAATTCGGGAAAAAAACTCTCACCAAAGAGAGCTAGAAAGGATTCGACTGGAGACCAAACGAATTGAGATGGAAGAGAGTCGTAACACTATACTAAATCGTTTGGCCGATATTACTGAGAATTTAGTGCAAATTTTGCCCCAATTGAGACCGTAGCAAACTTCTTCAGGCATGTTTTCAGCAAATACCGAGTGTGGTAGTTCAATAAACTAAAACCGATTTTATCTTTGATGTTATAGAGCAGATTGAAAAAAATTGGCATTAGTCGGTAAAATTAAAAGTATCCATCGATTTTTTTCCAATTAAAGCACACGAAGATTGATTAACGATATTCCAAATTTTTCACATATTTATTTTGTTATAAAAAAAGATCACTCGCACCAAAATCTTGATTTGTATAAAACAGTACAATTTTGGGGAAACATTTAGATAAAGTTAACTTAACTGAAATTATGAATTTTCGTGCAACTTATAGTTGCTTAATGTAAATATTCTTGTTTAACAGTACTTTTATAAAATAGTAAATAAATAGAATTAAAAAAAGCGTGTTCTTATTTTAGTAATAAAACTAATTTATTATGTAATAAGTAGTTATTATACCCTCATTTTTTGGCTAAAATTAAATCGGTATTTTGATTGTTATTTCCTTTTCGTCAACAAGAAATGCTTAAGATTTTAGGTTTTCTCGTAATTTTGAAAGTTATATGCAGTTTTTAAGTAAACTTAACCTGCCTTTTAGTAAACCTGCATGTCTGAGAGAACCTAGCAAGTTTTCGAAAGATATGTGAAGTCCGCCAACTCGCACGTGGCCAGCGTGGTAGACTATGGCCTGATCCCCCTCGTATTGAAGGAAGGCCCGTGCCCGTTAAAAAGGGCTGAATACAACCGCTCAAGAGATGAAAGTAAAGAAGTAATAATAATGTCCTCGTGACCGATTCTGGGGACGGCGGCCACTCTCATTGTGACTAGCCAACTGAGTATCGTTACTACAAGAACTAATTGTATAACAGAAAAATAATGAACACTTAATAAATTTTTCACTTTGCGGCCTTATATCCAGCAGCAGAAATTTAGGTCTTTCATATACTATCATTTCACCCCCTGAACACAAGGGATGTCAAAAATTACAATTTTCAAGGTTTCGAATGCACTGTAGTATTTCGATTCTTACAGTTCCCAAATAAATCTGCGAAAAATCCGAAATGATGGTTTTATTTAAAACTAGCATTGACCGCGGCTCCGCCCGCGTTCAGATGACCAAAAAGTAAATTCTTAGATTTACCCATTAGTATAGGTACTCTTACAATGCTGTTTTTGTATTTTTTCTCAGAAATGAGATATTTTCCTGCGTTAAAAAGTATCTTATATGTTGACCCGGATAACCAGCTATCACCATACCAAATTTCATCAAAATTCCACCAGTGGTTTTTCTGTGTTGCGGTAACAGACAGACAGACAAGAATTCTAAAAACTATAGATTTGGCCTGTGTATCGATAATAATGTCTATTTCAATAAGATTTTCCAAAAAATATTTAATGTACAGATTCGGCTTAGTTACAATTTTATTATATGTATAGATGACAAATCTAAGAAAGTATTATACTGTAGTGCTATATCTCATTGCAAGTTGTATTTATACTCTTATACCCTAAAACCAATTGTTATAATATAAAACTAACTATCGGGACTAACTATAGTCAGAAACTATATTCGTGAGCGCCTCTAAATGCATGAAAATTGATTTCGGTATAGACTGTGTACGGTAGTCGAGGTGATAAATACGTTTACAGATTGCCATCTTTATTAGTCTCTTTTTTCTTATTATAATATCAAGGTAAAAGTTTTCGAGTAGCATCGTTTTGACGAGTCGTCCAACTTTTGTCTCTATGATAATTTTCGACAGTGGTAGATAAAATTGTGGGTTGGTAAAAAACATGTAGAAATAATTGTCTAATTTGTATTTTTTTAAATATTTATTATTTCAAAAGTCATAAACGCGGAACGTAATACGTCCAATCGCCAGTCGCTTTGACGCGGCGCCATTATATGTATGTAAGTTCATTCTCCTTAAGAAAATAGTAAGTCTTCAAGTGCAACTGCAGGCAGCAGCGTACAGGTGTATTCACAGTGGAGTAAAAATTCATTTCAAATATATTTCAAAAGATTAAGTTTAATGGATAAAAATCAACTTAATTATCTGAAATCAAAATAAAGTCATTAATAATACCTATATTTAATCAGTATCACTAGAACTTATAATTACCTATATAAATTGTATTTCACAGATACACCGCACGCACTTGCTGCTTTTAGTACTGTTTTTGTGTTTTTTGTGTTGTCAGTCTAAATTAAATCGCACAGTTTAAAATACTTAAAAACATTGTAAATTGCTCATCTTTCTCCGCTATGAATTATAATCGATCCATTTTTAGTTTTACGAATAGGCGATATATTCATTTTTTTTTTATTGTAGGTAATGCACAAAGGACCAAACTGTTTCGAACGAAAGTCTTCCTTCATTTAGTCATTGTGAACTTGACTTTATAATTTTGTGCGACCGGCCGGTGGACAACGATGAGTCAGTTTTTTCTTAACGCGAATGAACATATAGGTAGTATTTTTATCAATTAGCGTGAAGTCTAGTCGAAAGCTCTCATCATTTACAAGTTATTTGTAGTACAGTAAAATGAGTGGTATTTTCAACATTTTCTTATATATATTCTGTATAATTTTGCTAAGTTTATCAAGAAAAAACAACGGCCTTGTAATACGTAAGTGAAACTTTATTTTGTGTTATATTTAGCTATATACCGTACATATAGTACACCGATTGCTGACTTCAATTCTTGAATCATATAATAACGTATATGGAAATTATTTTATATTTAGATATATTAAATAGTTTATATTAGTATTGTTTGGTTTAAATAAATTTTTTTTGAAAAGAATTGAATTTGAGGGCTTAATTACGATAAATAATCGTATCGTCATTTACTGCTAATGGAAAATACCTGATAAGTTTTTTTTTTGCTCGGATTCTGATTAAAATTATAAGAAATTAAAACAGTTTTTGAAGTTATAATTTTTTTGGCTTGTTTAGAAAAGAATATGAGACTCTTGAGAGTAAAATTTTTACGATGCCGCGCATAAAGATAGTCAAAAAGTGACATGGTGAAGTTACAGAGAGTTGTGACTTACAGGATGTTATTTTTAGCAATTTTTGTTGTTACGCCAAAAAAGTTTATTTTCTTACGTGCGTACATAAGTACACAGGCACGTTTTTTAATTTTGTCATTTTATATAGATACACACTGAAATATATACTGCAAAGTGTTTACGAATGAATAAGTTGAGAGTCGAGGTTAATTAGGCTACTGTATTTTCCTTATATTACAATAAAATTAATCCATTTTATGACTATATCTCGATAGTTTACCAATATCAAGTTATAAAACTAAACATTAATATATGGACCAAATGAGCGTTATAGACGATACTTTAAATTTAATCGTTGAGCCTTATAATACTTTTTTAGATTTACGCGAATATTTGACATTTTAAATCTATCTTTTCGGATTATTTCGCGGATTTATTTTAATTTTTGGTTCCCGACGTTTCGAATGCTTTACAGCAATCATGGTCACGGGAGAGACTCAGGTGTTAGATATCTGGAAGGTATAGTTGTTACGGACAGCCTACCCACAATTAACAAAATGAAAAAACGAAATAATCCGAAAAGATAGTTTTATTTAAAACGTTGAGCCCTATGTTATTCCTGACGGAAACTTAAATGCGTCTACGTCAAGAATTTAAACTTTATATGAACTAATATCATTTAAAGTTTAAGTTATTACATTTCTAACAATTTAGGTAAACCTGCAACCGAGTTCAGTCGCCTCAAGCTTGTAAAGCCTTTACTGTATCATGGAAAAACTAAGAGGGAGATCACTTCTACCAAACACACGGTAATGACCTGTATTAATTTCCGTAAGTAGGTATATTATGATTCCTTTATGACGTTTTTCCACCATCCACCATACATTATCTCCTCAAAATTCTGTCTCACACATCTTCTCAAAGTAATTTTTATATATTTCGACTTTCCATAACCTCTATACAAAAACCCTATTGAAAAAATCCGATAGGATCTCATCAAAAGCGACAAAAGCCACATAGAAACCAATAAATATTTATTAGTTTCCATGTGGCTTTTATTTGTTTCTACGTGGCTTTTGATAAAATCCTATTGGAGTTTCAATAGGGAATATGATCCATTACGAGTCGCGTGTCATACTAAATTTGCCAAATGTTATTATACATAAGTGTTACAAAAAATATTAGTTTTACTTTATTTTGCAACATATTTTGAATTTTCTAAGATTTTCGCGAAAATTTGACATTTTAAATAAAACTGACTTTTCGAATTTTTTCGCGGATTTTTTTGATTTTTGGTTCCTGTTGTTTTGAATGCTTATTTAAAACATTTATTTTTTTATTTAGAATGATATGCACTACCTAGAAGTGACGATGGCAATAGATATGGATGGAGACCAGCATATACTAGATTTGAAATTAAATAAAGATCTAGTAGCAGGAGGACATATTATCAGGTATCAGAAAGATGGTCACAAGATCCTACATAAGCCCACGATACAGGTTAAATATTAAAAAGTTAGTAAGCACCACTTCCAAGTTAAGGGATTAAGGTTAAAGATTTTTCGTACCTCAACTTTAAAGCAATTTTGGGGGTATTTCATGTTAACTTAAAATTTGTCATAAATTATTTCAAACATTAACTGGATCAAATATTTACTATATTCTCTACAGTAAACTGCTATTACTAACTCACGACTTAGTGAACCTTTACCGGCTAATGTGTAAAAATGTTATTATAATCTTTAAAAAATAATCCAGAGTGATGTTAGTCGGGTGAGGTAAAAATTATTTTTGTCAAGCTTGCCTATTAAATTGTTCATATAATTTTATTATGTTTGCTTTTAATCTAGCTTAATCTTCCTAGATTTTGGTCAAGATTAATAATAATAATAATAATAATCTTTATTCAAGTGACCAGTGACTCATATGGTTAGTAAACAATAATTCTTAGAGACTAGGTTAGTTATGTTATTACATTTTTTTTTTTAAGTTAATGTTACATACAGTATACACAAATCACCGCTGCACCATTCCGTTTGCAACGGCACAGCAGCGATTCATGTATATGCAATCCAATCTATTTGCTATCATGCTCAGAATTCTATTGGCACTACCCCGTACCCTACGCACCAGAGACCCACACCTTTTTCTCATGAGGGCGTAAAAACAATCAACACGCGCTTCAGCGAACATCCCTGAGGCGCTGCAGTATCGAGGTAGCCCCAACAGCACTCTGAACGCGTTATTGTATTGAACGCGGAGAGCACTATAAGATTTTTGAGTATATCCTGCCCATACTGCCCTCCCGAACCTAAAGTGCAGTAACAGCAAAAACACGATTTCGAGAAAAACGCGCCTAAAGTTTAGAATCCATAAAAATATATCAAAAAGAGACTTTTCGATAAAACCTTGAATGGAAAGTGAAAGAATATGTACCAAACTAAAATACTAAACATTGTTACGTTAGTTTTTTTATAAAAAACTATAATTATGGCAATTTTAATTTTTTAGCCCCTATTACTACACACACTTTATTTGTATAATGTTTTCAAAAACTGTTTTAAATGCAGTAAATCCTGTTATTACTGCATTTTAGACATTTCTTCCATGATTGTTACTAACTAAAGTGCAGTAATATTATGAAAGTACTGCTATTTAATCTGTTTTTTTGAACAAAACACTGATATTCCAAACTTATAGTAATATAAAATTACCTTTAATTTTGATAAAAATATGTAATTTCTTAAACAAAACTGGACATGCATTTATGACTATGCTATTAAAACTATTCATCAAAACATTGTACATTATAATCTAATAGTGTAAATTGTTTTATATGACTAACAATATAACAATCTTTACAAGATGTTGATAATCTTAACTAGTTAATCCACCATAAAACTATATCACATGTATTTCTCATGCATGGATCAATAAAATTTACATAAAATCTTTCTTCTGAACATAACTAATTACTAAATGAATATTCTTGTCTTACAAAAATAATAGTCTGAAAAGATTATGGAAGGGAGAACCAAGAAGAATTAACTTATAAGGGAAACAAGTTGAAAAAGTGTCCAGTAGTGAGCAGCAAATTATAGCTCAGAAACTCACCGTTACTGCACTAGCGTAGCAAGTAGATGTGATGTGAAGTTAGTAGTTTTTAACGGAGTGAAGTGTGCTGAATTATTATTACTTGAAAATAATATATAATTATATTGCTGTTTGCCTATGCTAGAACTATTTTGAAAAGTGCGCCACAGCAAAGCGGAAATCTTTCTTTCCTTGTTTAATTCACCTTCTTACTTTTATGACGCTATGTTTTAAACTAGCGACTCACCCTCGCCTCACTCGGGTTCGTCCCTGGATACTTTTTTTTTTTGAGCGGAACTCTAATTCTTTTTTAAAAATAAAAGTAGCCTATATTACTCCCTATAACATCAGTTAGATTCCACTGAAAGTCCGTCAAAATCAGTCCAGCCGTTTCAGAGATTATTCGGAACAAACAGACAGACAAAAAATTTTAAAAATTAGTTTTTCTTATAAGTACCGTATATAATTTCATATGCATTTAGTGAAAAGGTTTATTTTGACATTACAAACAGACACTACAATTCTATTTATCTGTATAGATGTATAGATTCATATACTTGTTTTCTGTGGCGCCACCAATTTAATGCTTGTCAGCGGTCACTTTTTATACGAGAAATAGTTCTCCTTAGTTCTACCCTCCATATCTCTTTGGTACAGACACAGCATGGCATGTCAAGTCAGCCTTAAGCCACAGATCCTTGAGACAGACAGACAGAAGGACTGCCTCAAACCGCGATATTGCCTGTCCTGTGTTTTAATATTTTAATAATTTTACCTATTAAAACGCAGTATTAGGGAATAGTATTTGACTTTAAGTATTTTAGGTAGTATGACTTGGATGGAGCAAACTAACTAATATGCAGTAAAATTTATAAATATTGTAAACTAAATGGTCTTTTACAAGCAACTATAAAACATCCTACAAGTTAAACTGCAGTAAAGTTATTAAATACTGCATGTCTTTTAGTTTTTCACAAGAAATTACAAAATCCCCCACAAGTTAATGTGCAGTATGGAATGTTAATACTGCATTTTAATAAGTTTTTTCTTGAATCTCCTAGAACAAACTACTATTTTAAGTGCCACAAAATATGATAAAACACTGCAGTTTAGTTAGGAAACAGAGAAAAATCTTGTGCAGTATTAATTGTACTGCGGTTTAGCTGGTAAACATGGAATATTTTAACAGATTTGTGATATTTTTTCTGTTACACCTTCCGAAAAAACATTAAAATAAAATACTTTTATTAGCGCTACAGAAAAAAGAATTAATTTGACTGATAGCTACTAAAATGGGGATTTTGAATATATAATTAACTCAAAACCGACCAAAATGTCTATTACTGCACTTTAGGCTCAGGTGGGCAGCATAGGCTGCACGTGTAAAAAGATGTACAATATGCTCTGAATAATGTTATTTTAACGTTGGGTGAACTACGTGCAAACCTACGAGCAAGCATATTCGCTCTCACCGACAATGCTCTCCGCTCCCGTTCAATATCAGTGTCATCTTTTAAATCAGAGGTCAGATAGTGTCCGAGATATTTAAAACTATCCACCCTATCCAGTATACAATTGTTTAGTAATACCGGTGGTAAATCTTTAGTACACTTGCCTCGGACATTAAACACCATTATTTGGCTCTTTTTTACATTATAAATTAAGCCATGTGACTTAGCATACGACTCACATATAGACAATAATTTTCTTATGCCACAGACGGACGCACTCAGCAGCACCATATCGTCAGCGTAGCTAATGTTATTAACACATACACCATCTATGTAACAGCCAACTCTGGTACTGCTGAGCTCAGCTATTAACTCATTCAGATAAATGTTAAAAAGGGTTGGCGAAGTCAAACCCCCTTGTCTCACGCCACACTCGAGGCCATATGGCCGAGACAACGCTCCCTCCCATCGTACATTGTTGACCTGGTTACCATACTGTAAGGTAGTTTGAAATTTGTGCGCCGTCAACGTTAAAGAGTGGGGTCTACAGAATAGTATTTAAAAATGTGTCGTTACCTATTGCGGAACAGTTATTCATATTTTTTCTCATGTGAGTGGTTATTATGTCAAAATTGTGATTGAATATTAAAATAAATAGTTTGTGTTGAAAAGTGTTTCTCTCTGAGCATTTCCTTTTAGCTCAGAAGTGAGATGAACTATTGCCCACAAGATCGAAGTTATTATAACAAGTGACTTATTACTGCCGTTGTTATTTTCATTGAGTTTAACGTATTTTACTGTGAGTGTGTTTTAAATAATGGGGCGTCATAAAAAAGATAAAGACCGTGAATCTCGATTGCGTCGAAAGTTATTAAAAGCAGTGGAAAAACAAAAATTAACGAATAGGTTAGATGCACTAGAACGAGAATTAATAAAATGCCGAGATACGCGTCATATTAGTAGTGAGTCATGTGTAAGTGATGAAGTGAATTTAGTGAACAATCCTGTTTTGCGTTCAGTTGTTATCGCTCGTGAATCTGATGTCCCGTTGATATCGAACGAGTCTCCGCGTTGTGTGTCGGTCTGTGAGGGGCCACCTACAGCTGCCGCCATGGCGGGACCGGCTGTGGCTGGAATTTCCACAATCCCGCCCATGGCTCCACCGTCAGTACAACCAGGCCCTACTTTGGAACAAGGGCACATGGTGGAACCTCTATCTTCCGCTCCACATTATGCGGTAGGTGCTACGCCATCAAGCAACAAAGAAGCATTATCAGGTATGCCAAGTACTGATAATTTATTAATACAACCATCCTGCTCCCCGGTAGTAAGATATGTGGGTCGGAATGATCCGTTACCCGAATTCGACCCTCAAATGTCAATGATTACAATGGAACAGTGGATTAGAAAAATAGAAGGTTTATCTAACATGTACGGTTGGGATGAAAAAACGATAATATTTAATTGTACATCAAAATCGAAAGGTTATGCCCGTCAGTGGTATGATCAATTGAGTGACTTAAATTTAAATTGGAACGAATGGAAAATACGACTATTAACGGCTTTTCCTTCCAACCGTAGTAAATTAAATATGTTACATGATTTGGTAAATGTAGTTAGACGGCCCGAACAGGATTATTTGCAATTTTATTATGATAAGTTAGCTTTAGGTAATGCGTGTGGTATACCTGAAAGTTTGATAATAGAAGCTATCGTAGGAACAATTGGCAATGATATTATAGAAGTCGGGGCAATATCAGCCGGTTGTCGTGACTCATCATCGTTATTAAGATATTTGTCATCATTTGAACATCCATTAGTAATAGATCGTAATAAAAAAATAATAAATTATGAAAACAAAATAAAATGTAATATATGTCAAATGCGTGGTCATATTGCAGCGAAATGTAAAAATAAATTGGGTCATAGTAGTAAATTTAATTTATTGTGTTCCTTTTGCAATAAACGTGGTCATACTGAAAAAGATTGTTATACAAAAAATAAAAAATGCAGTTACTGTGGTAAAAATGGTCATATTAAGGATGAGTGTCTTAAATTAAAGAATCGTAATGCAAATAATGAAAATAATAAATCTAATAAAACCCAACAAGCTGTTCGCGTAATTAAAGATATATCGGGTAGTTCAAAATATTATATGCAGATAAAAATTAACAATAAGCCAACTTCAGCCTTTATCGATTTTGGTAGTACGTGTAATACAATAACTGAAACAGTTTGTAAGGAATTAAATTTAGAATTTTATACTTGTACGCGTAATATCGTTATAAGAGGTTTCGGAGGCTCAAAGATAACACTAATTGGCGAGGTTGTAATGTTAATGTTGATGAAGCCATTTGTGAAACAAAGGCTTACATTGTTCCTGACATTGCTCAGGACATTGGTGTTATCATCGGGTAACTTTTTACAGAATATCCAAATGTTTACGTGATTAAAACTCCTACATCATTAAAAATTTACAACGCAAATATTTTAACCGAATTACCGAACATACATGAAACAGCAGATCGCATTAGACTCGTGACCGATGAAACTCTGTTTTGATAAATAATACGGAACATAACACTCCGCGTGCTGAATGTATCATTTCAACTTGTGAAAACGATATGATACAGGGTAAAACTGTTTTAAAAGTTTTTAATAAGACTTACGATTTCTTTAGCATACCCGAAGGACATTGCGTTGCACGTGCAACTATAACATGTGGTACAAAACAATATAAAGTAGGAGAAAATCTAGAACCTTACGTACTAGAAAAACTTGAAAATATTTTAAATGATTATTCAGATTGTTTCTCCGGTGATGAAAATAAAATTGGCAAATGTTCTACTAAGATGAGCATTGAATTAACCGATAAAAAACCTATTTACTATAGACCATATCGTATGTCTATGGCTGATCGTGAAAAAGTACGTAGTATAGTGAATGACCTTAAAGAGAAAGATATTATTGAAGAATGTAACTCGCCTTACGCAAGCCCTGTACTTCTTGTATCTAAGAAAACCGGTGAATCGCGAATGTGTATCGACTATCGGGCTCTTAATGAAGTAACTAAAAAAGATTGCTATCCTTTACCGTTAATTCAAGATCAATTAGATCGGTTATCAGAGCAACGGGTGTTCTCGTGTCTAGATGTAAAGGCGGCTTACCATTGTATTCAAATAGAAGATGATTGTAAACAATACACTGCTTTTATAACTCCGGACGGTCATTTTCAATACAAACGTATGAGTTTCGGTCTAGTTAACGCACCGTCAGTGTTTCAAAGGGCGATGGATGAGGTGCTTGGGAATTTACGATTTACGTGTGCTACAGCGTACTTAGATGACATTCTTATTTACTCTCAAAACAATGACGATACGTTAGATCAATTGCAAGCGGTATTACATAAGATAAGGGACGCTAACATGACTCTGAGACTGGACAAGTGTTCCTTTTTAGTTTCTCAAATAGAATATTTGGGGCATGAAGTTACTAATGGCGAAGTTAGACCCTCGAAGTATAAATTAAACACCGTTCGTGACTTTCCTGCCCCTCAAAATGTACACCAAGTACGCCAATTTATGGGCTTAGCGAATTACTTTAGAAAATATGTTTTTGGATTTGCTTCTATGGCACGTCCTTTAACGTTGCTTACTAAGAAAGACCAACCTTGGCTTTGGAGTGACGATCAATTGCAAGCCTTTAATCGAATTAAATCTATTTTAGTTAGTCAGCCTGTTCTAGCTTTATTTAATCCGCAAAATGAAACGCAAATTCATACTGACGCGTCGAAATTAGGGCTTGGTGGTATATTAATGCAAAAGCAACCTGATGAGACTTGGAAACCTGTCGCTTATGCAAGTAGGCAAACTACACAAGCCGAACAAAAGTATCACAGCTATGAGCTGGAAACATTAGCAGTAGTTATGAGTTTGAATAAATTTAAAGTTTATGTAAGTGGCATTAAGTTTACTATCGTTACTGATTGCAATGCTTTAAGATGGACTTGGTCTAAACGTGATTTATCGCCTCGTTGGTGGAATTGATACTAATCCACGTTGGTGGTTAGAAGTACAAAGCTTCGACTTTGATGTGGAGTATCGGTCGGGCAAATCTATGGCTCACGTAGACGCATTGAGTCGCAATCCGGTTTCTGTAATGCGAATCAATGAAAAGGATTTAATAGAATATTTACAGTTAGAGGACGATGCAATTCGTTCTACTATAGATCAATTAAACAATGAGATTTTAAAAGATAATACAAGAGGTCTAGCTAAAGATTACGTTGTTGAAAATAATGTTTTATTTCGCATTATAAATAATAATAAAAAGGTTGTGGTAGTTCCGCGTAAGTCACGTTGGTCCCTTGTACAAAGTTTACATGATAATAATGGTCATGACAATTATAATAAAACCTACGATGCTATAAAATCTAAATATTGGTTCGGTGGTATGCGTCGATTTATTCAGAAGTACGTTTCTAGTTGTATTTCATGTCAATATGCTAAAAAACCAACCGGACGCCGCGTAGGATTATTACATCCCATCGATAGAATTGCAGTGCCATTTCACACAGTTCACGTGGACCATTTGGGTCCTTTTTGTAAAAGTCCTTCCGGTAAAATGCATATACTGGCTATTGTAGATTCATTTACGCGTTTTATCTGGCTCGAAGCCGTACGGGATGTAAGTTGTAAATACGTATTGCAAACATTTGATCAGTTAATAAAAACATTTGGTGTTCGAAGTCGGATAATAAGCGATCGAGGTAAGGCATTTAATTGTAAAGATTTTAAAGAATATTGTGTCCGTAGGCAGATCAAACACGTCATGACCGCTGTAGCTAGTCCTAGGGCGAATGGCCGAGTGGAAAGATTTAACAGGACTGTATTAGACGCACTTATTGCATATGTTGGAGATGATCAAAATAATTGGGAAAAATATTTGCCAAAAGTTCAACTTGGTCTTAATTCTAATATTAACAACAGTACTGGTAAATCCCCACTTGAATTACTTTACGGTTTTCGCCCTAGGTTGATAGGTGATATCATAGCGCCCTCGAAAGATAACGATTTAGATACCATAAGGGAAGGTGCTTTAACACGTTCTGCTGTTATGTCTAAGGTAGCGAAACAATATTTTGATAAAAAACGGCGAAATGCATCACCATTCAAGGTCGGTGATCAGGTTCTTGCCGAAAGAAAAATAATTCGTAAAGGGTTACGTAGTGGCAAACTAATGCCACGTTTTGATGGCCCTTTTACAATTATTAAAGTCTTGCCCCATGACCGATATGTTATTGAGGGAAAACATGGTCGAAGTCGGCCATATAAAAATGTACTAGCTAGAGACAAAGCTATTTCAATCAGAAACTCATTCGGAGTCAGATTAAAATTGCTTATGACTCTTTCGGGTAAAATTTATAAATTAGTTATAGTTTAAGTACGGCCGTACAATAAGTTAATTATGTTAATTATATAAGGATCCATTAAAATTAAATTTTGTCATGAATTATTTTATTTGTTTTAATAGCGCTAGCCTTAAGAGGCAGGACTGTATATAGTCTCATTCACATATAAACAAAAATATATATGACTTTAAGAAGTCTCAGAGTAATTTTACAATATGTAACCACCTTTAGAGGGGTAATAGATGTCGCGACATTGTTAATATAAAATAAAATTAAAGGAGTCTCAGGACTTTTCATAGCCATTAAGAAGGCTAATTTTTACCGGTCATTAAGAAGACCGAGTTTTACCAGTCTTTAAGAAGACTGAGTTCTAGCAGTCATTAAGAAAACTGACTTTCGTCATTAATGAGACTTGAGTATTATTAGTCATTAAGAAGACTCAGGCTTACTAGCCATTAGCACTGCTGAAATCATTCCAGTCACTGGAAAGTCATTTTATTAAAGCCATTAAGACGGCTCTTCATGTATGCGTATGGCTAAAAGTCATCTTCATCGATAGTGCGTTATCCATACGACGAGTTGCGCGGGTCGCGCAGCAGAATCAGGAAGGCCGACTGTAAGGTAGTTTGAAATTTGTGCGCCGTCAACGTTAAAGAGTGGGGTCTACAGAATAGTATTTAAAAATGTGTCGTTACCTATTGCGGAACAGTTATTCATATTTTTTCTCATGTGAGTGGTTATTATGTCAAAATTGTGATTGAATATTAAAATAAATAGTTTGTGTTGAAAAGTGTTTCTCTCTGAGCATTTCCTTTTAATACCAATATTTAAGAATGTTGATGAGCTTTATAGGTAAACCGCTTTTCTGAAGTTTCTTCCATAAAATATTGTATGAGACCAGGTCGAAAGCCTTAGAGAGATCAAGGAAACAAGCAACGATTGGCGTTTCTCTCTTTACATAGTAGGTGACAGTACTCTTAAGACACAGCACTGCGGTTTCTGTTGATAGACCAGGTTTAAAACCAAACTGATTGTCATGTTGTTGGACGTGCACATTAAGCTGTGTATTAAGAATGCTGTCAAATACTTTCGAAATGACAGTTGCCAACGAAATGGGCCTATAGTTATTCTTATCAGCGTTGTCGCCCGTTTTATTTTTGACTATAGGAACCACCACCGTACGCATCATATCATCCGGCATATAACTATGATTTAGGCACATGTTAAATAACATACACAAAACACGGGGTAAGTGAGGACCAGCCGACTGTAAATGTTCAATGCTAAGACCATCGTGACCAGGTGACTTACCTCTGGTCATTGACATTATAGTTTCAGCAATACTTTTAGTTGTTATTTTTGTCAACCTGTTCACTCCGGTCCCAGCATCCCGCACACAATTCGACCGACCAAGTGGTGACTTTACAGAAAAGTGATCCATGAATAGATTAGCAATCTGCTCAGAATCAGTTAGACCGCTAATGCTCACAGGGATACCCGGCTTCGGTTGCAATCTGTTAGTTTGCTTCCAAAAAGAACGAAAATCTTTTTTTGTATGATGTGATGCTAATATATCCATTTTAATTTGTTCCGCATGGTCTTGGCACCATTTTAAACGCGATTTAAATTTCCTTTTAGCCTCACACATACTTTGATAACAAGAACCGTTAGTCGGCCTTCCTTGCAACGACCATAGTTCAAACTTTAGCCTGGCATCCGTGTGAGCAGCAGCGACATGTTTATTCCAACCTGGTACTACCCGCCTGCCACCCCTCCTACGTACACAACTTATAATGGCAGATTCACTTAAAACATCTACAATATTTTTGTAAAAGTTATCTATGATACTTCTGTGACTCGGATCATAGCAAATGACGTCACCACACTTACTAAGTTCATGCGGGAAATCTATGAAACTCAACTTTTCATGACATTCCTTCAAGTAAGTTTCAATCTGTTGTGGGTCCCTGTCACCCCACACGACTTTGCTGCATTTTATATTTGATTGCATTTTTATTATTGGAATCACATTCAAATTACATTCTACAATTAATGTTAGTGTCTATGGTTTTTGACTGATCTTGACAAATATGTAGATTTTTTTTAATTTTATTTTCTCACAATACATGACAGCTGAATCCGCGAGTACCTATATAAAGCACGATCGCGGATTCAGCGTTCGAGTCAAATAAAAGTTTTTATAGGATATCAGTACTGTTGAAAGCTTAGCGCGATGTTGAGAATGCAGGCTATTATTATATAAACTAGAGACAGTTAACTAATTTATGTAATATAATGAAATAGATGCAAATTTACAGATTTAAAATCTAATATAATACCATTAACGATTATAGAATAACAATACATATTATGACTAATGTTAGGGATCTACATATGTATACATATATAGGCGTTTTGGGCTGCAGCCAAGCCCAGAAGACCTTGTCGTGGTGGGGGGGCTCAGTAGTGCCCGGCAACCCAACCGGGCGCGAAGTCAAGAAACGCACAGGGAGGTGGCCCACTTTGGTAGGCGGTGGGAGGTGGCCCTCTTCGGTGGGCGGTGTACCATGCGGGTTGCTCCTGGTACTTCTCTGATAGCAGAGTGGACCTTGGAGCAACCCCGTGGTTGTTGTGGTCTGCTTCGGCAGACCTGCCGTCGGGGCGTCGTAGTTGAATGCGTAAGCGATCCTGCGACGCCCCATTAAGACGGGGGAAGGTTTTGTTGGGTTTTAGTGGGTATTATTGGCTTATTACACCGGTGAGTCCCACACCTCGTGCGTAAATGCATTTCCCAACGTTAAAAAAAGGCCCCTAAGATATAACGGGCCCCCTGTTGAAAACACTGTATAAAATTGTGAATTTATAAAAAAAAAACTAAGATAAAAAAATAAAGCCATAAAAGATTGGCCTACTAACAGAACCAAACAATATAGCGTTATCTTAATTTCGTCTAGTGCTATCTATGAAGATTTTCTAAAGGCAAAATGAAAATTAGTTTAATTCTAATGCACCCTAGATGTATGTATGTATGCACCCTAAATTACATTAGCAATGTCTTTCTAAATTTTTTGCTATAACTTATCTGGAAGAGAGAGTTTCCGAATAAAATATGTATTATTAGTATCTATTTTCATCTATTTATAATATTAATTTTAAAATTCATTTACCACAATCATGAACAGGAAACTACGTACAAAGAGCCATTCAGTGCAGACCAAATTTCTCGATACTTAGAGTTAGCGCTTGTAGCGGATAATGCTCTATATAAAGCATATGGAGAGAGCATCACCAATTTGCACATGCATTTGAGGGACATCGCTAACATCGTCTATTCTGTAAGTTAACGTTTAAGAAAATAATTGTACTATGTCTTTAATATATATAATGAATAATAATAATAATAATAATGAAAGATCTTAGTGCCTATGCTCTCCAGGTTTTTATAAGCACGATGCTCGTATCATGAACGCGCGTCGTTTTCCATATTTTGTACTGATACATAAACGATAAATTAAGAAAAAAAATGCAGCTTACTTGCGTTCGTGTCGATATAAACGCGCATTAAACGCTGGTCGATGGCGTTTTAAAAGGTTCTCATGTGCATAGGCTTTTATGATTTTGCAGACAGCGCTTATACATTATTTACCAAGCAAAATCTAGCATATCTATCTATTCTCTTTCTAATGCGTTTTTCTATTGCTACTACTATTCATATTAGGGCTATGAACCGATTTAAAAAAACGGTTTATTTTAGTAATGTAATGGTGAATACATTGCTCGCTTTTTAACCGGTTAATGAAAACAAACGGTTTACTAAACCGAAATAATAAGGTTAATGGTTATCCTTAGAGAAGGTGGATTACCAAAATAAACCGATTAATTCATCCATTTAGCAAGGCGCACCAAGTAAAAACGCACAAAAACTCATTTTAACCGGTTAATTTTGGTCATGGAACCTAAATTCGTCAAAAACCGTTTTCCCGGATTTAAGCGGTTAAAGAACGTAACCAAAACCTTAAGCCGAAAAGCCTTTCGGTTTAAGGTCAATGACAAAACCGGTTTAAAAATTGAACGGGTTTCCGAGCCCTGATCACTATCTCTGCCGTCTGTGAATGATTTCGGTTTATCTATCCACTCGGGAACTTTTGTTTGCACTATTTCTTACAAATGAAACCCGTCCGCTTAGTTTAAATCTAAGACAGTCAAAGGTTCAAGAGATCTGAAATTAAAAAAAATAATTCATATTACATTTTTTCTAGTTATTTGCTCCCTGGAACATTTACGTAGCGCTCGTGGGTGTAGATATTTGGACTGAGAAAGACGAAATAAAGTTTGAAGACGATATGATTGATATACTTAGTAGCTTTTTAGATTATAGAAAAATAAAGCTTGGACGTTATATACCGAACGATAATGCACAGTTGTTGATGTGAGTAAAAAATGAAACATTTATCTAAATATAAATATCTTGTGTCACGGTGTTTGTGGTCGCACTTCTCCGAAGAAGCTCGACCGATTTTAATGACTTTTTTTGTGTATTTGGTAGGTAATAGAATAGGTCGTAAATTATTCTTCACCTTCCTATCACCATCCATTTTTTAATCATGATTTTTGTATGAACAATATCTTAATAATTAAATATTATATATAAATACATAGCGGTGGACGAACCCGAGCGAAGCGAGGTGAGACGCTATATAACATAAAACAAAAGAGTTTTTTTTGTTGAATGAACGCGGACAAAGCTGCGGGTTTCGCTAATCATTTATAAAAATATGCATCTTATAAGCACCAGCGACTTGAACAGCGTGGTGGACTATGACCTGTTCTGGAACATAACCCGTGCTCAACCGTGGGTCGTTGAAAGAGCTGAATTATATGATTGTATATCACCAAGGTTTGCAAAAACCTACCGATTTTAATTAAGAATTTTATTTTAATGCTTTAATAAATAAAAATATTTACAGAAACTATAAATCATCCAGCATGGTATTAAATGATGCTATCTTAGGATCAATGTGTAACGAACAATTATCTGGAGGCGTGATCAGAGCTGATTCACAAGATTTGGGTATAACTGCGACAAGATAGCTTATTCGATAGGTCACAACCTCAATATGTCCGACGATATTGAATATTGTTACTGTCCAGAAGACTCTTGTATAATGTGCCCCAATATTAGCGAGAATAAACTACAAACACACAGGTCATCTTGTAGTTTCTTATCTTTAATCAAAACCTTTGACAAAGGCTTAGGTTATTGTTTGAGGTATTTTTTTTTAATATTTTATCTTACTTCTTACTAATATTATAAAATGTGAATAGACGGATGTTTGGATTCTCGTTACTCAATCACGCCAGAACGGATCTGAAAATTGGCAAAGAGATAGATTATAATCTGGAATGGCACATAGACTGCTTTTATCCCCGAAAAATATACAGTTCCCGTAGGATAGATTTGTGTTTGTTTTTCTAGAAGCTAACCCTCGCTAGTTTATTATAATAATATGAAATTGCGAATTATAACGAAACAATTGCTATAAGTAAACGAGGAAATATGTTTAATATGAATGGATAATTGTTAAAGTATAGAATAATACGACACCAGTGTTATAACGGACACTAGCTTACCGCATACACCTTTTTCCGAAATCAGGCATAGTACTATTAAACTATTAAGTGATAATAGGCGGGAAGTAAGGAACGGAAGTCTAACTCGATACGTAGAGTACAAGAGGAGGCATGGAAGAAAAGGTAAATGTAATATTAGATGTGATAGATGAAAGATAATTTGTTGTATTTTGTATGACAGGGTCCGATCGAGAGGAGAATGAACTGCCTAATGGTTAAGGGACTTGTGGACAGGAGTATCCAATAGTAATGGTACCTACAATAAAACTAGTGCCAATTTAATCTTAACACTGGTGCCCATTGTGGGGCAACAGCGATATTTTGGAAGAACTTTTATTTAACTCTACAACTGAATTCGCGATCATACTCGTAATTCATACAACTAATAAAAAGTATGTTCGCGGATTCAGCTGTCGAGTTAAGTATACATAGATATTTTTAAAATTATATTATAGTTCTCAAGACATAATTTTACAACTACATTGTATCTATTTATTATACTTTTTTTTTTATTAAAGTTAATAATTTGGAATCTTTAGAAACAAGCCGAAGCATCTTTTCGGCTCACCCTTTTGTGGTAACGGTTTTATTGAATTCAACGAGGAATGTGACTGCGGAGTGTATCCGAGTGTAGCTTGTGCTACATGTTGCAACCCGCTAACCTGTCTCTTGAAGCTTAACGCGACTTGCGCTTTAGGAGAATGCTGTGATCTATGGGTGAGGTTTTCTTTATTAAATCATACTTTATAATCATAAAATTAGGTTTAGTTTTAATAATAATTTTTCAACCGATTTTTGAAATATAGCAGGCATCTTTTTGGCAATGTGAATGGAAATATGTCTATGCTATAGACATAGATACGTCTTTGCTACAGATTTTACTGCTCTTTTTATGATTTTTCATAGTAATTATTAGAAAAATTATCTAAATTTTAGCTATTTTTAGACGTTAGAACATGGCGGTAATGGTAGTATTCTTTTAGTTAAATAATTTTCAAATTATGATCGGTATCAGGGGTTATCCCTCATCTAAACTTATAATTTTATGTTGATATTTAATATAAATACTAAACAGTAAACTTGGTTATAAGAGATGACTCTAATCCATTGATATAGTTTTTATATATCAATGATTTAATCACATAGATTTTGGATGAACGGATTACATCAAAATCGGTTCAGATTTATAAAAAACATAACTCTCCTTTTGAGCTTCACTGCAGTGAGAAAGAATTACCTTACCTTAATTATTATGTTATGTGGCATTATTGCTTCTAAATCAATCAACACAGTCTCCATTTAAGAAACTTTTATTATGGAAAAAGTAATAAACATTCTATGAATATTCTAAGTAATTATTCGATCTTCTATTATACAATAACAGACATGTCAGGTGGAAGAAATATTAACAGTTTGTCGACCAGAGAAGAATGAGTGTGATTTACCCGAATATTGTAACGGATTTTCCGGAGATTGCCCAAAAGATGTATACAAGATGGACACTACAGCTTGTTCTCATGGCGAGGTACAATCACAATTCTAACGTTTTTAATATTTTAATTGTTTTCGTAATATAATATTTCTAGAATATACGCTATTCGGTTTTAGTTACTAGCGCGGCCACGGAGACGGTATATACGTTTGGGGTAAGGAGTGTTTGTGTGTGTCTGTTACCATTTTTCTCGGAAATGGCCTGGCCGATTTTGAAACGGTTTTTTGTTTTGTATAAGCTTTATTCTTGAGCATGTTCTTAGCTAAATGTTATAATGTCACAGCCCGTAAGATATCTATAGATCAGATAGATATCAATAGTATAAACATGTTTGTCTAAAACGATTATTTTATTTAAATAAATGTATTGCATTTACATAAAAAAATTAAATTGAAATATTTAAATTAGGTTTTATTTGTGGCGAAAGCTACATAAATTAAAATTCCACGACATTAAAGCGTAATATAGAATACTAGCGAGTACCGACTCACCCTCGCCTCGCTCGGGTTCGTCCCTAGTTACGTTTTAACGTTTAGTATAGATTTCTCATTTCTTATAATTAATATGGAAAATATTATTACATCGGATTTATAGATTATAGGAAGGCTTTTGACTCAATATTACACAAAGCTATAATTTTATTAGTCATAAGGAAATTTTTACTGGTCAGAGAATAAAGGCTATTTTCA
The DNA here is from genome assembly GCA_921882275.1 of Brenthis ino. NCBI lineage: Eukaryota > Metazoa > Arthropoda > Insecta > Lepidoptera > Nymphalidae > Brenthis > Brenthis ino. The sequence goes on from OV170222.1 coordinate 20,153,217, forward strand.
TTTCATTTCATAGATTTCTCAGAGATGAAATTTTTCCCCCTGTAAAGAGTGTCCTATATGTTTACCCGGATAACCAGCTGTCACCATACTAACTGCAATGTAAGAGTATACTAATATGTAAAACCCAAGAATTTGGTTTTTGGTCATCTGAACGCGGGCGGAGCCGCGGGCAATGATAGTATTTTATATTACGCTTTAATGTCGTGGGTTTTGAATTTTTTATTGGAAATATATTTCACATCACAATTTTCCGTCGTGTTTTGTTTTAATTTATGTTTTATTTCACATTAAGAAATATTTAATTCACTTTAATATTTAAAAAGTATTTTTTTTTCTATGTTTTAGAGATAGCGACTTACTTGCCTCATTGCTATAGGTAGCCAATGGGTTAGTTCAGGACATAGTCTATCTCCCTTTAATGTGGTGGGAGGGCTAACACTAAAAAAATCTTGCAAGGCGCCACCACTTAGGCGAGTGGGTACCATGCTATAACTTACTACTCTATACTTCTTACAAATGTTCATCAATGCTATTATTTTCAGGCATACTGTGTAAAGGGCGAATGTAGTACACATAGCGACCGGTGTCAACTGCTCTGGGGAGAGTCAGGAATAATGTCCAACAAGAAATGTTATGAAACTTTTAATGTCCAAGGCAATGAGTGAGTATTTTTAGTATTAACATTTGACAAAACTAAAACCGAGTGAAGAGAACAATGAGCCTAATGGGGTCCATTACGCTGTGTCTTTCAAAAATTAGTTGGGTTAGGTTACGAACTGGCTTTGCACCCCCCCCCCAACGTTTACCTTGTCGTGGTGGGGGGAGGGGAGGGGGGGATTTGGGGGAGGGAGGGGGATTTGGGGGGAGGAGGGTGAGGGCCTAAAGCGGCCCACCTCGGTGGGATGTGTACTTCATTGGCAGCAGAGTGGACCGTTGGAGCAACCCCATGGTTCGTGACAACCGTTGTATTCTGCTTCGGTAGACCTGCCGTCGGGGCGTCGTGTTTGAGTGCGTAAGCGATCTTGCGACGCCCTATTACGACAGGAGACTTTGTTGGGTTTTAGGTGTAGTATTTGGATTTTCTAGCCGGTGCGCCCCACATAACCTATATATGTATGTTTATAGGTGGTATGCGTAAATGCATCGCTCAACATAAAAAAAAATAAAAAAAGGAACTGCTTTCCGTGGTTTTTTAAAGCGAACCTTACTCACCAGTTTATAAGCTAAATATTTTGAGTCAATCAACAAAAAAAATTGTTAAGGAAATGCCAAGAACACTTTAAACGAAGAAGGTATTTTAGGAAGATTTTATTTAAATGCAAATATTATTTTCAGAAATCGTTACTGTGGTTACCGACGTGGTGAGCAAATAACATATAAAGAATGTTGTGAACAAGACGCGCTCTGTGGCCTGTTACACTGTGTACATGACAACAGTAGCCTACAGATAGGTATGGGAGACGAAACAACAAAATCGAACCAAGTAAATCAAAGCTTTGCCAATTCAGGTATTAAAACCTACACATTACAAAAAAAGGTTTTTTCTTGGCAGTAAAATGGACTCGTGGTGTGACGGCAAACGTGGGCGTGACGCTGTCATGCTATCATGTCCATTCTACGCCACCTCTCTCGCCTCCCTTGTGTGTGCGCGCGCGCATACTATACACGCACCATTGTAAAACAGTCTCTATTAAAAATATTTACATATATTCTATTCTATTTATGTATATATATATATTCTGTAATTAGGCATTATTATATTGAAAATAATAAAAAATGATTTTATTAACGAAATATTTTTTATTTATTTTACTCCATATTCCGTTTTAGGTTTTTTTTTAAATAAAACTATCTTTTAGGCTTTTTCCGCGGATTTATTTTGATTTTTGGTTCCCGATATTTTGAATGTTTTACAGCCAATCATGGTCACGGGAGAGGCAATCTATCCATCAATACCATATCTAATTGATGTCCAATTTTTTTTGTAGAGATACTATTGATACTTACAGGTTTACGTCATTTGACTCATTTCCATGATTGCAATACAGCTATGATAGATCTGGGTCCGCCTAAGGAGGACCCAGGTTTGGTACCAGATGGTGTTAAATGCGGTGAAGAAATGGTATGGGATGTTTTACGATTTCAGAATTTTATAAGGTTTGCTTATTAACAAATCAAAGATAATCACATTATATATTAATGTCAAGCAGTAAGCGGACAGATGGACAGATGTTCATTAAGCAGTGGTAACCCAGCTGGTAATTGTAACGAGTATTATAAATATAAGGGGCTATGAAAAAAAACCATAATTAACATGACATATAAAACTAACAAAGATTATTATTTTTAGATGTGCTTGAAACAAAAATGCGTATCTATAGCATCCATACGTCAAGGTATTGCTAAAATGAAAACATCCATTTGCCCTTCGAATTGCTCAGGAAATGGCATTTGTAACTCCGAAGGTAAGAAATAAACAACAACAAATAACAAATTAACAACAACATAACAAACAAAAAACAAATGGTAACAAATTTCTCAAATTGAAATTAAAAAATCAAATTTATTGTATCAGTGGTTGCGTATTGTTAACGAGGTCATTTGAAGACTTAATCGAAGCGGATTCAAATCTAGGTCTCACACTTTTAAATAATAGGGGTTAAAGTATGAAATTGCCGATTTGTATATCTTACTTATTTCACTTATCTAACTTATTAGTATCTCAATAGTCGCAAAAAAATTCTAAGAATTAATGTATAAATACATTTACAACACAAATTCACTAGCTTAAATATTTTAAATTACACAAAAAACAATAGCGAATCACGCGCGGTTTTCTTGAAATCTAAACAATTTTTGATGTGTTTGTTTTTAATGTTGTGAACATTTAATTAAAATTTTATTTTTTTATATACTTCATAAACTTCTAAAGTTTGCGTGTATTACTCATTTAGCATAAAATAAACTGATTTTGTCTTGTAATATGTGATAAAAGTGCAGCGGGCGAGGTGGTGCCTATAGGCACCAGCGGGGTTTGACGGTAACGCCGGAAGTGGTGCCTATAGGCACCAGCGGGGTTCAAGTGGTTAAGACTTCAGTAAAAAGTTAATAATATTAAGTGAGTGTAGACGTTTGAAACGGTTGGACGAATTTAATAAATATTATAAGTACGAGGTAGCGGTACGTAACTATTAGAGCTGTAGTTTTGTTATTTTCCTCCCACAGATCACTGCCATTGTTCCCCTGGTTTCGAACCGCCGTTGTGTAATCGCGCCAACGTCCGATCCATTGACTCCGAACCGACATATTATATCAAGCAAGTTAATTTGTTAATAAATTTCAGTAGTAATATAAATCACGTCCTCTTGATCGATTTCGGTCACAGCGACCAATCTTACTGAACCTAGCACAGGAGGTCTTATCGTGCGAAAACGTTTTGAGAGATCAGGTGCAGGACCGAAGCCACACGTGCACTCCAAAGCTGTAACTTATGATATTATATTGCACAAGTGCACGCACACATGCAAGTGCACTCTCTATTCCTGTCATTATCTTACTCTGGTCGGATGACAATTTAATTATTGTTGAGAGATCAGGCGCAGGACTTTTCTAAATAGAAAGATTTAATAACTAAACTTGACCTGACCCGGGACTCGAACCCAGGACCTCCGAATCTGCAGCTATACATATTAGCCATTAGACCACAGAGGCAGACCAATAGCAATTATACTTGGCCAACTACATCAAATTATAATTTCGTGTATAGAAACAACTAAATCGATTTAATTTTATTACAACAAATCTTTGTTGTTATCTACATCTACCGCTTTTTTTCTGTTGAAACAGATAAATTATGACTTTCATCTGAGGTAAATTAACATATTTTATTATAATTTGCTACATTCCCTTTTTACTTTGTGATGATATTTTTTTCTTTTTAATAATTTGCTTCGTCTTCTCAGATCGGAGGAAACTACGTTACCATAGACTCATTCGAAGCGTTCACATCGTTCTCTGCCAGCAACTGGAGTCACAATTATGAGAAGAAATTATCAATGTTTATATATCTATCAACTTTACTACTTAATCGATATATTTGAAAGAATGAGCTTAGATAATAAAAATTAAAGAATATCTTGAATATTGAATATATGATAGTCAAGAATTACTTTGATGTTTTATTTTTGGATGATTCTATGTTTCTGGGAAATTATTTATTTATTTATATTTATTTTAATTATTGAAAAGAATTCAATCAGTACACATATTTCAAATAATAAACTTTGCACGGAAGTGTATAGGGTCAAGTGGGAGACAGTGTAAAAAGACTTTTTGTTACATTGTAACTAAAAAAAAATATTTTTAGAAAAAAGAATAGAATAGAATAGAATCTTTATTGACACAATTGTTTGTTGTTACATAAGTCTGTTGAAGCCTCTGACTCCCAAACTAGAATAAACCTGTATGTCAGGAGTCAGCGCCCTCTTCCATCTTTAATGATAATTGGAGGTCAATAATATTACGGTGCATGTTTAACTTAATTTTAGAAATTCTTTGTGAAAGAAAAAAATCAAATAAAAAGTAAAATAAAAATTAACTTTAATAAAAATGTACTAAGTGAAGTTACGTAAAATACAGTATAATACATGTGTGTGTGTGTGTGTGTGTGTGTATGTGTGTATGTGTGAGTGAATGTGTGTTTGTGTGTGAATGTGTGTGTATGTGCGTGTGCGTGTGTGTGTTTGCGACCCTTTTATATAAAGACCCTTTTATATTTAACAAATCGTCTTCTTAATATTAACCATACAATCATTGATATACAAAAGCTTTATACATCAATGCATAAAATATAGTCATTAACCTTCCTATTATGTTTGAATTAATATCAAAACTATACTTAGAAAATACTTATTTTTGTAGTTTTCTGAGATCACAAATTTATTATACTGTGCCCCAGGTATGGGGTACATTAGACTAAATTTACATCAAACGGAAAAATATAGAAAATAAAAACTTTTACACAATCAATTATATTCCATAATATATTATTGGTAATTATAATAAATATATTTAAAATATTATCTTTTCTTAACCTAGATTAAAGTGCCTCGCTATTTTTCTGTCAATAAATAGCCTGATGTTTTGTTTTTTTTTTCATATTAGGTAATGGCAATATATGCTCAATATCATCTAGTCTGACGGCAAGAAGATCTGGTTCTAAAATAAACAAAAGAGATATTGTGGAATTTATTACTTTTGCGTAGGTAATTGACGCACCCCGTTACATTTTACTCCATACCCTTCATTTTAAAAAAAATCGTTAAAGTTTTATGGCAAAGATCTATCTAAACACTAAATATTTGTAGATTAAAAGAAACATCTATTTACTTATCACACACAATTATTTTTGTGATTATAAACTTATTTTAATGTTCATGCTGCGGAACCCTCAGTGTGTGAGACAGACTCGCACTTGTCTTATTTTTATTATAATGTCTAGGATGTAACTGTTTAAATTATATTATTTAGCATTAAATTATTACAGTTTTTACTGAACCTCAGGGCTGAGAAGAACTGGCGAAAGAACTCGGCGAGAGTTTTAATGTTTTATATTTTTTTGTAAGTAAAATTATAAATTACAATAATTGTACAACATTAAAGTAGGCTGGGGGCAATCACACCATCCTCAAGGCGTGCGGTGCCATCTTGTATTAAATCATTTTGTTATATAATTTTAGCACATCATCGTTACATGATTATAGTATGTATGTATATTGTATACAGGGTCATTTTTAACTTACTGAAAACCTTTTGGGAATATACTATTTACACCATAACAACAACATCTGTAACAAAAAAATAATAATATTTCTATTTTCTTCCTATTATTTCCAAATTGCTTAAATTTATTAAAATATTTGCATTTTCCAAAATAAAATTATATTAATTAATCTTTTGTTGCCGATTAAAAGGACTTGTGGAGCAGTGTTAAATTTGAAGATTAATTAAAAAGATAAATTAAGGTATATACCAAATAGTCTAAATTTTCTAGAACATCTTTATTTTTTAAATCAAAGGTACGCCATACTTTTCTTAATCATTTTCTAGCACAGATGCCCCATTCAAAGAAACTGGACAGCGCTATTTTGTGCTATTTTTGTTTTCTTATGTAGACTATAGATGGTATTGGACCGTATTTTATATAACAACTAGCGACTCACCCTTGCTTCGCTCGGGTTCGTCCCTACTAGTATAGTATTATGTGATCTGCGGTCCCTACTTACGTTTTAACGTTTAGTATAGATTTCTCAAAGATGAGATATTTTCCCACAGTTAAGAGTATCCTATATGTTGACCCGGATCATCGCTATTATCATACCTAATTTTATTTAAAAAAAATCCTCCAGTGGTTTTTCCGTGATGTGGTCACTAACAGACAGATAGACGACAAAGTTTTTAAAAACTATAGATTCGGCCTCTGTATCGATAATAATTAATAATGTCTATTTCAATAATATTTTCTAAAAAATATTTAATGTACAGATTCGACTCACTCTGAACTTTATTAAATGTATAGATTAATTTTTTAATACCTGTGTACTTGAATATATGAAATATAGCAAAATTCATTTTGCATTTAATAAAACTAATGCAAACTTTACTATTTTTAATTGTGGTAAACGACTCATAAAATATCAATGGCATCTATGATCACAACAAAAACTTTTATCTTAACTTGGCTGGTTTTTCTACAATGAATAAACTTTAAAAACAAATTAAACGCGTTCTTTAATTGTACTTTACCTATGGTATTTATACAACCGGCATATACCTTTTTGAGGTCAATATTTTTTCTTTATTGGCTTCATACAAATATTAATAGAAAATCGATACAAAAATACCGCCATCTGTTGACGTCTGCTTGAACCAATTTCTGAGTGATTCTGATGGTATGTTTGTACTAATATATTATTATGTCATCTGTACCTATAAATTAAGTTCGACTGCGTCATTCGAACAATAATATCAATATATAATATTGTACTCGATCTGAAAAACCTGTCTCATTTATAGTCTCACTGTTCTTGTAAAATGTTGTGTAATATTCTGTTCGGTACCTCTTTTGTGGTTTTATTAGGTTTATTTAGCAATGGGCAAGCAATACGTAAGTGCAGCGTTATTATTTGAATTTATATCCACGCAAAGAGATTTAACACTTAAGCATGTGAAATGTAATACTTTCTTAGATTTACGCGAATATTTGACACCCATAATTACTAATATTATAAATGTGAAAGTGTGTTTGTTTGTTTGTTTGTTTGTTTGTTTGTTTGTTTGTTTGTTTGTCTTCCTTTCACGTCGAAGCGGCTTGGCGGTTGGTGTGATTTTTTCTATAGAGATAGTTAGTTGGAGGGCTGAGAGAGTGAGTGCTGAGAGGCTACTTTTTACCGCGGGAGATTATCTCTTTCCCATGGGAAAACACGTTATAATACAATCCAAAAGAAATATTTATGATCAGAATTACTTGAAACTTGGTATAAATTGGGTTTTTTATAGTTTTAGCGCGAGCGAAGGCGCGGGTTCTGCTAGTTTTAAATAAAACTATCTTTTCGGATTATTTCGCGGAATTATTTTTATTTTTGGTTCCCGACGTTTCGAATGCATTACAGCATTCATGGTCACGGGAGAGACTGGGGTTTTAGACGTCTCCAAGGCGTTATACACCTACTTGTTACAGACAGTGCCTACCCACTATTTTACAAAAATGATTTCAAAAATTCAAAAATGGCACCGTATAGAACCTTAGGTTAAGCAAACTATAATGGAAACCTTTATTAATGCTTTAAGTATCTACGCATTATTGCATTACTTGTTTTTACTTCAACTAGCACGAATTTTTTTTTATCGACTTTAAGAAATAGTAGAGTACGTAAGTTCGTTTACGTTAAGGGTTAAAGGTCATGTATTAATTTCAAGAAAAAAAATCTCTCTGTTTAAATGATATATTGATATAGTATACATATCTGTGACATGACCGGTGAGAGATCAGGCGCAGGACCGACGGCTTTACGAGCTCTCTTAGGCACGGTATTTACTTACCGCCAATTTCCCAACTCCGGGCTTTTACTAAGAATTTCTTGGCAGAAAAGTAAAGAGCTACACTTGGTCTGACCCAGGTCTCGAACTCAGGATCTCTGGATCTGCAGCAGAACACGCCAGCGACTAGACTGTCGAGGCAGTTAATTTTTGTAAAATTTATTTTATTAAATTTTGGTACTGTAATTACCTAGTAGGTAAAATATACATACCCAAGAATATGACCATTGTTTGTGAATAAAAATGCAAAAATTGGAATTTTATAGAAATAGAACACCACTCAGGTGTCATCCAATCAGATGGTTAGCAAATATTTATAACTTATTCAGTTTCGAAGCACGACGTTATGCAATTTGGAATGGGGAATTGATCTAGCGGTATATACCTAAATCTAGCGGAATTCTGAATTCTCAATATAATGTCTCATCACAATTCACAACGAATTTAAAATGAACAAATTATTATTTTAAAAATATCCAAAAATGGAACTTCGTTGAGTCTTTTGTTTGTTTGTACATATCTATTATAATCTATTCATTAATTTCTATTAATTTCTTATGTGTCTATAAAGCTTTATTTTAAACATTATTGTACTTTTAATCTAAATAAAAGAATAATTCAACATAACTTACCTTTTATAAAACTTAGTTTTGGCTATTTCCAGCTTATTTCAGATTCACGCTATTCTTTTTCATTTGTACTTAAATAACACAAATAGATCTAATGAGGGACATTCACCGCATTTATGATACTAAGTCAAGTATACAATTATTAATAATCTCACAATGGAAGGAAGTCACTGTGCGTCATGGTGTCGTGGAAAAAAATTAAAAAGGCACCCATTCATCTGATACGTTTTTTACCTCGATGCTTTGGGGCAGGCTTAAATATGACGTCCGCTAATGTTTGACGAGAACTCAATGTATTATACAATTAGGTTTTAATTTCTTTTAGAATATTTGATTAGTTTTAATTTCTTTTAGAATATTCATTTTTAAAAGCTTTGTAGTTAAAACTTTTATTTTAATATTATTAATTTTAAACAAAGGTAGATGCTATGTATGGTTGAAAAACATTGGATACCACCCGATCCCTCGGCTTTTAGTTTTTTTATTAATTTCATATTTCTGGAAGTACTGAAATTATATGTTACGTTGTGCCAATGAACTAAATACTAATGATAAGCTTTGACGTTCTAATTGAAAAAAGATTATTTAAGTGAAAACTTCTATGGGCAGGTTTGGATGGGGAGTAAGTTCATGTAAGTCGTCATCGACATGGCCACGTGACGTGTTAACGCTAACACTCAGAGTGCCGATAGATGTCATAACCAGATAAATTGAAACAGTTTTAATTTACAAATTTTTATTTAAGATCAAACAATTAATTTTAATATCCAAAAATAACAACTGTTTGTTTATTGTTTTAAGTTATCACTTCTGTCGACGGTCTTCATGACTGCTTTTTTATTTTTCATAAAATCTTTGCAGGTGGCAAAAGGGGTCTGGGGGTTAAAATCTAGTTAGTCGTATGTATATGCTTACAGTAATATGTTTAATCAAAATTTTAATTTTTGAAGTCATAGTTTAATTTGAGCGTTAATTCTTTTAATGGCTATTGACATTTTTTTTTATTTAAACCTACATATAAAATAAATAAGAATTTGGTTTTTAGGATTTAGTTTTAATTTTTTTATTAGTTTAAGGTTATAGGGCTCATATTTAGTAATTTTGACATATTATGTTCAGCCATAAATGGAACGGTTCTATTTTTTTATATCATTTTACATTTATGGGATTGTCACTGTATAAATGTTCATTTGGACTTTCCATGTTCTCTTTTCAACCACAGAAGGCGTCATACCTAAAACCACAGTATGGAAAAGTCTAAAATTAAATTACAGATTTTTTTTTGCCATCACCATTATCCTCAAACAATAACCGAATAAACTTTCCGCATTGAAATATTCCTATTTCTACTTAGTTATATTTTATAATAATAATTTAGTTTTAATGCATTTCTCATTATTTAAAAGAAATTTACCCCTTCCAAAGGTGTACTCCTTTATCCAACTATACTGAGCAAATTATTAAGTCTACAGGCTCAATTTGATCTTTAAGATATATTTTTTTAACAGTTAGCCAGTTTAATTTTTTTCTAACTATATGGTATTATACCTTATAGGTACCATCAGAAATAAAAATAAAACAATAATATATTTAGCCAATTAGTTTGAATCCTCAAAATAAAAAAAGAACGTTTTTTTTTGTAAAACTGACAGCCCTAATCTCTTCAGTTATGGATCAGTGATTACTCGCTTTATAATGTTAAAACTTGGTCCTTGCATACAGTATTATGAATGATTTGCTTTATTATAATGCATTGATTGTTGATAAGTTCTACTGCTCTATATGTATTACTGGTAAACGAAGATGGCATGTAAAATCTCAATAAATCTCACGTAAAATCGTCTGTCGATTCGATTTTTCGTGAGAGATTCAAGTTCCAACGTACGCTAAGCCAGCAATATATTGAAGAATTTTACAATAATTTACTTATTATATAAACATCTTATGGAACTTGGGGTTTCAATTGTTTTGCTTTGCTTTGTATGGGCTGGCACCGATTTCGAAAATATTTGATTAGGTATGTATTTAATAGGTAGGCTTTTATTACTTAGCCAAAGCACACCGACTTTGAAAATATTTGATTAGGTATGTATAGTAAATGAAAACTACCAATCAGTTATTTTTTACTTTTTAGTGCTTTTGTTTGAAGTCGGTTTTTATTTTTTTGTTAAAAAGTTTTTATAATACAAAAATATAACGTGTTTCTATAAAATAGCCAAGATAAAGATTAATTTAAGATAATGGACTTGTAAAAAGATCTCAGAGAGTAGACCATTAATCAAAACACCGTTGCTTTGTTTTTGAACCGGATTCCGATTGTACTACGAATCTAGCTTAGCGTTCAGCTCTTATTGAAGTAAACCTAAAATAACCAAGACGACTTGCAATACTGGGAATATTCATCCTCTAAATAGATTTTCTGTACAAAACATACTATATTTAAAATAAACATTCTTTGTACTTATTTAGTAAAAGCTTTTATATGATAGCAGTAGGAATTTTCATTGCAAATAATATAATGTACCTAATATTTACTTCGCAATTTTCTCATATTTTTCGGTTTTAATAAGACAAAGCAACATAAGATGCTGATGTAGAAAAAGCCTTGATGAGAGAGTAAAATGTCACTAGATTCTTTCTTTCTCTTTCATTCGCTCTCACTTTATTCGTTTCTACAACGTAAAGAAAAAAAAATCTAACAATTACGAGTCTGATTTTGGAACAAAGTACACGGTTTTTAGATATTTCCTTTTACTTGTACTATAAAGACATTGCTTTTTCCCGATTCTAGGTCAACGGGAAGTATATAATATATAGATTTTGGTTCTCTTCCGAGTTCCTCACCGAACGTCAAATATCCGATATAAACAGCCGTGTCTTTTGAATACGTTGACTTAGAAGTTTGATTTTTTCACAGATCTTAGGGATTGCAGACCTGATTATTAGATATTAATTTCAACTTGATACCTCCACGAGTTTCTGGAGTAAAAGGGTCTTGACCGACAAACGGACAGACAACAAAGTGATTCTATAAGAGTTCAATTTTTCCTCGTGTATCGTACGTTGTCCAGGTACGGAACCCTAAAAAACGGTTAAACCTATATTTTTTCTGATTTAAAAAAAAAAGTTCCTCTTAGTTTAAAAAGTTTCTCTCGTAAATAGGGCGATTGATGTTTATTTGAACAGTACCTATGTTTATGAATTATGATTGTTTATATAATAAGTATTGCAGTTGCGGCAGTTACACGTGTTCATATTTCTCTTAAGAAATAAAACAACATATGTAGAGAAAAAAGATATAAAGTAATATCTTAAATCTTGATGTTATGTTTCATTATTTTTAAGATAAAGATCTCATATTATGAGATCTTTATTTATTGAATTGATAATTGCACTTCTACTCTATCTTCTTTGAACTTTTGGTGTATAGTAGACTACTTGTTGTTCTAGAAAAAAGGACAGAATATTAAAATTATACTATTAATTAATATCTAGGTACTAATGGAAAGAGGCAGAGTTTGTTTGTTTGCTTTAATAAAATCTCAGGAACTACTAATCTGATTTGAAAAGTTCTTTTGGTATTAAATAGGCCCTTTATTGCGGAAGGCAATATATCGTCATGCTATTATGCAAGGGAGCGAAGCAGTAATATAATATAGTCTATCTATTCCATACTAACCGTTAAAACGTACCTGAGGACCTCAGAAACTGAATAAAAATGGAAATTTGATTTAAAGAATTTTAACGATATAACTTTGATTCCTTTCCACGCTTTGAAGCCATTAACAAGACAATTGAATTGAATTGAACTTTGATTCGAAGGGTCTTACTAGATATTGTACATATACTATATTAAATTATATAAAGTTCTAAATTGTAAACCGGGAAATATCCCGGTTTAAATATTTTGCTTTATCTTCAAATCCCGTTAAGATAAGATTTAATCCGTTAGTCGTAAAACACATGTTATCGGCTCAACCTGTTGTGAAGAAGCTTTTTGATAGCTAAAGATATGTTTTAAAGCATAATCATCATTGTTTTTTATTTATAACTAGCAGAATCCGAGGCTTCGCTCGCGCTGAAACTACAAAAAAAACTAAAAAGGTAGGTTTCATACAAACTTTTCATCCCCTATTTCTCCCCCCTTATGGGATAAATTTCGAGAAATGCTAAAAAATGTGTTTATTTAATTGTATTGAAGACCATTAATACCAAGTTTCAAATAATTCTGATTATAAATATTTTTTAGACTTTTCCCGTGGGAATGAGATAATATCTCCAGATAAAAAGTAGCCTGTGTCACTCTCCTGCCCTGCGACTATCTCCACACAAAAAAATCACGCCTATCCGTCACTCTGTTTCGACGTGACGCATAACCGCTATGTCTCTCATGGTGGGAAGCGTGACAATATTTAAATTACATGATGCCGTTGAATAACAAATGTGGTTCAAGAGAATAATTAAAATGATGGAGAAATGCTTGGAATCTCTTGATCTACCAAATATTAATACTGATTTCTTTTATTACCCTTCTATAACTTTTATCTTCTATGTTCTATGGCTAGGTGTAGTTTTTTTTATTTGCAGAGAATAATCTATTTCGAGAAGAATGGTTAAACCACTTTAAAACAGCTAAAAATATCGTATTAACGTAGACAGAAATTGTTTTTTTAAGCAAATTAAATATAAGAATAGTAAAGATATACATATAAACATTTTCAAATCTAACTAAATAACACTTTACCGATATTTTTGAATAAAAATTCATTTTAACGATAAATATGATTTACAGTATAATATATCGCGTTTTAGCTATTAATAGGGCAGACATGGCTGGCCGCTGGTTTCCTGTCGGCTCCATGCGACGACGCCTTTCGCAAGCACATCATGAACACTTTGCATACGTGTTTGTTTGTGTTCTGAATACAGACATATTTCAATTTTTCTTCATCATTCTGGAAAAACTGAACATATTTTGAAGAAACTCATAGATATTAAAAATCTTGGGGAAAAATTAACTATTAATGTGATAAGCAATTTATTTGTTACTAGCGATGACTGAAGTCTTTTTATTTTGTATTCATCTATTTCTATACAGATAAATCAAATTGAAGTATCTGTAATGTCAAAATAATAGCTTTTTATTAAATGCATCTGTAATTATATACGGTACTTATAAGAAAAGCATAACTTTTATCATTTTTGTCTGTCTGTTTGTTCCGTCTAATCTCCGTAACGGCTGGACTGGTTTTGACGTTTACTCGCAGATAGCTGATGTTATAAGGAGTAACTTAGGCTTCTTTTATGTAAGGGTGCCGCTTAAAAAAATGAAAACGTACCTAGGGACGCACCCGAGCGAAGCGATGGTACCTTTTGGCAAATTTTATTAGTAACAGTAGCCCATGGATCTGTTACTCCAGGTCATAGTCTATCCACGTAATCTTCATTCTATATCTTCCAGCCAGAGTAACAGACATACACACATACAAACATTCACATTTATAACAGTAGTGCGTTTGCTTGGTTAGAAAATAGAATTTTTTTTAAGAGAACAAGAGATATTACTCAAATATGTTTTTGACCAAAATGACTTTGGTCTTTCATATGTTATTGCCGAAAGCGCTAACGTACGTAGGAATAAAACAATGGTTAAATGATACGCAAAAACTCGCTATAAATAACTAAGTGGGCCACTACATACCGAAAAGCCACGCGTGTGGTGCTGCACTTATTTATGCGTAAAACGTCCTTATTTCACATTTCAAATAGTTTCATATGTAGTTTCTAATCATAATTACCAACTTCAAAGAAAAGGAGTTACTCAGTTCGTGTGCATATGTTTCTTTTTGTGCATGCTCTACACGATACTTTACCAAGTAAAAACTTATTTTCTTAATTCTTTTTTTTTATGAATATATCTCAATCGCCTATAAAAATAAAAAGATCACCCCCATCGGTTTCTATCGGCAATATTGTCTTTAATTAAAGCTACGATACTCTACATAGTTTTCAGCAAACGTTCCTTTGGAACTTCGTTGGTAAATATATGAACTATAAAAAAACATTATTTTAGGATATTCGTATTTATTCAATCAGTCTTGTTAGTTTATTGCCCTTTCAATAAAACTTCTAATCTTTGACTTCATACAGAAATTATAATAGAAAAAAACCACTTGCAACTTCTCCCAACTTTCCCTATTTTCCGGACAACTCTTCCAATTCCTTTCCTCTAAAACCCTATTCAGACTTTTACGAACATTTTGTTTTGTTTAAATAAAAATTAGCCAGGTTGTTCCACTCGTCCTTAATTGATACGTTTACCAACGAGCAGCATTTCAGTTTTATTTATATAAATTATATTTATATAGCATATTTGTCATGTGGTGTCTAAATGAAGGAATGTCCGAAATATTCTCCGCATGCGGTTCTACGCCTGAACGAGCGCTGATGAGACAAATTAAGGAATTGCTCGGTTATCGATCTATCTAGGAACTAACGGTGGACTTGTCTTAGTTTATACATATTAAACTCTCGGATGTTTTGTGTTATGTTTGTGTATAAAATCGACTTTACTGGCACTTCTATTGACTGACTTAAAAAAGGAGGTTGTTGTATGGTGTACCTATATTTTTGTGTGTCGGGATGTTACTTATATATATACCTATACCTTCGCTAATTGTATTTTTTTTAGGGTGATCGTAAATTTATTTTAGATAATTTAATTTCTAACATTGAATGTCACTATGAATTAATTTTTCAATTAAAAATTAATAATATTTTTTTCATGTTACACTTGACTGCAAAATAGTCGAAAAAATATTTATATTGGCCAAATATTATGCCTCTAGCGTCTAATGTTTTAATTCCTGGAACGCATTTCAACTAGTTATTAATTTAAACCATAAAACGTTGAAACCCTTATCTCGTTACTCGTACATGATCATGTGCAATGGCATGGAGGTAGTAAGCAGCTTATAAAACAATGCTCTGTTGCAGTTTGTATTTGAACCAGAACTTTCTGGCAACGACACGAGTGGTAACTAATATTCAAGATCTTTTTTAAAAGTTTTTAAAAAGTAGTAGCATCGGGCGTTTGACAGTTTTGTTTAAAACATTATGTAAAGAAATATTTTTATCATAGGAAATAACACTAAATTTTAAATTTTAAGCAGTGCATATTATTATTATTACATATACTTACGAATATTTAAAACTTAGGTAAGTAGTTATAATAAAATTAATTATTAATATATGTAAAAAGGTCAGTTTTTTACGCGTTGGAAATGCATTGAGCAAGCTTAATTAATAATAATAATTTTATTTGAACTAGAACGATTTCAGTGAAACTATGTTAGGGCATAGTTAGAGTATATTATAAATATATGTTCTGAATACGCAGCTAAATTTTGTTTTACTTTGGTGTATTATTAGGTAGATGTAAAAATATATTAGATCTTTTATTCTACGTATATTGTATAGGTATACTTACCTATATAGTTATCGATCAAACTTATTCATTTATCATTTGAAATAGTTTTTTTACGAAAAACTAACTAAAAAAAATAAACTTTTCTACGAAAAACTTTCTTAGATTTACGCGAAAATTGAATATAAAACTATTTTCTTGTTTTTCTCTTTGGTTCCCGACGTTTTGTTTATAAGAAATTTCAAAGTTTAACCCTAAAAATAAAAGAAACACTAACGATCTACACTATATACGCAGGAAGGTCTATTTGCTATCCTAGTTGACAGCGCGACACACATTCGACCGTAGTTTAGTTGATGAGGAAATCTCTTGTTATTTTCAATAGAACTCACCTAGCTAGATAGTGCTTTTAAAGGATCGCTCTTAACTAAAATATTATATGATACTAACAATTTGGACTAGCGTCGCTCGGGTGCTGTATGTTACTCCAAGTTTTAGTCTATCTGTAGGTACTAAATGTGATCGAAATCTGTCAAGCCGTTTCAGTGTAAAGGAGTAACAAACATACACACATACAAACTTTCGCAACTATGATAGTGGTTTGATTTATTGAGGCACGTTATAAGTTACTAAAAATTCATGATACGATCCTTAGCAGCGAATCAATTATACGCAAATATACTAAGCGTGTAGAGTAGTTGGTAAAAGCTAGTATAACTTTCTAGTATTTTCTCGCGGCTCCGCTCGTGTTGTTTAATTTTATAAAATTATTCCATTCTCGTAAGAAAAGCGATGTAATATATGCATATAACCTTCTTCAATAGTAAACTTATTCTTCTAACTATATAAATAATAATGAATGTTCGATATTAGCACGTTTAAACAAACAACAAACTCTTAAGCTATATTATTATAGACTCGCGACTCACCTTCGCTTCGCTCGGGTTCGTCCCTACCTTGCTTCCCAAAACAAACTTTCATCCCCACTTTCACCCCTTTAAGGGAGTATTTCCGGGATAAAAAGTATCCTATGTCCTTTCCAGGGTCTCAAACTATCTTCTTACCAAATTTCATCAAAAGCGGTTCAGTAGATCCAGAGATTACCACCTACAACCTCACAAACTCACTAACTTTACCTCTTTATAATATTAGTATAGATTATATATTAATATACATAGATTATATAGCTATTGCATATCAATAAAATAATTATTTTCTACTTAAACATACTTATCATGCCATTTGCAACTAATTATTTTATTATTGCACAAATGTAGATAATTGTTTATTTACTATCACAAGTTATTGTGAAGGTTTATGCTGTATATACATGGTTTTGCTTTGTTATAGTGCACTCCCTGTTACATTTTTCCTACAACAATATTATGCGAAATTATTATTATCATGTTATACGTATATATATATATATGTATGTACAAGTTCATATCAAAAGTTACTTGGAATTCAATATGCGGCTTTAATACTTATATACTTTGTGTATAAGTGTATGTGTGTTTGTTTGTGTCTGTGTTCCTAAATCACATATTTGATCGTGGTAAACATATGGCAGCACCCGTTTTTTTATAGGTTAAACATTGTTGGTAGGAGGTTTGATTCTCGTATAATGAGTTTGTTTAGGATAAATTATGGTGCCCATATCCATCCTAATAAGCGCATCCTATCCGCCATCCTAAGCACCCTCCAAATTTCATTTATTTCAGAACTTTATTTATAGAAATTATTGACTTAACGTAAAATCTTGAATACCAAATATCAGCTATGAGATTCGCTAAGAAAAATATCTAAATCTAAAATCTCGATAGCTTTTATTAAAAGTTTAAAGTTAAGTTTATATACATACTAGCGACTTACCGTCGCTTCGCTCGGGTTCGACCCTAGCTTGATTCCCCATACAAACTTTCATCGCCATTTTCACCCTCTTAAGGGATGATTTCCGGGATAATAAGTATCCTATGTCCTTCCCAGGGTTTTAAACTATCTTCTTATCAAATTTCATCTAAATCGGTTCAGTAGATCCAGAGATTACCCTCTACAACATCACAAACTCACAAACTTTACCTCTTTATAATATTAGTATAGAAAAATGAGTTATTCTAGTTACACATAGGTGTATTAACTACTCAGGCAACGCTATATTACTAAGAACGAAAAGATGAATATTTATGAACATATGTACCTATATATAATTTATGTATTTATATTGTTTCAGGAAGTCCCGCAACAGAATTCAGTCGTCACAGGCTGGTGCAGCCCGTCGTGCACCATGCCAGAACGAAAAGAGAGATTGTTTCTACAAAGCATACGGTAAAATCTCTTTGATAAATTCTAAGATTATAAAGAGAAAAAATAATTATTTGTTTGTACTGAGCTTGTATCAAAATCTTTTTTACAAACAGTAGGTATACTTTTTGGTGGGATCATTTTTTTCTCTTTGTTTACATACTAGACACATGTAATGTTAACATACACAATTACGCTATCTCTGCTAAGCTTCTGAATTTCAACCCTAACCTATGTGCTATTCCAGACTATAATCTATCTCTGTATCAAATTTCATTCAGATCCGTTCAGCCGTTTTGGCGTGATTGGGTAACTAACATCCATGCATCCAAACTTTCGCATTTATATAATTAATGGGATTCTGATATAAGTATATAAGTACGTAATATTATTATGATATATGTAAGTATATAAATACGTAATAAGTAAATGATATCTTTTTCTTTTTAAATTATACGCTCTAACAATTAGAGCGGTCGCCGGAAGCTTAGAATGACCTTAAACGTTACTTAACTTTATGCTAAGACTAATTTTGGCCTTAATTTTTATAGAGCAAGCCAGCGTCTAATGTTTCAAATGAGATGCTGTAAGATAATAAAGCCATTATATTCTTTACTGAAAGAACCTATTTATAAACTTTGAGAGTAGTGGGTTCAGTCCCAGTTGAGGAACATTGTTCTAATTTTAGCTCACCTCTTTGAGCTCACCTTACTATTATATTGTCATATAAGAAAGCGTGTTTGTTTTGTATTTATAATTATTTCACACGGTAACAAAATAACGGTAACGAAATATTTTTGCACAGATATTATGTGTAGTGTGTTATAAGCGATGAGCAGAAAAAAAAATTTAAGCGAAGTAGGTACAGGTCGCTAGTATTATCACATTACGTTATAATGTGGGTGGTAGCTCAACGCTAACGTGCTTGCTTTAAAACTAAGTGACTTGAGTGCAAATCTCAGATTTCGCACCTCTGAGACCTTTATTTTCAACAAGATTACTATTGTTATATCGTGAAAAAATGTAAGAGAATCTCACTAAATTTTAAAAGACATGAACTTCACCAATCAGTGGTCAGCGTGGTGGTCTAAAGTACAATATGAACGAAATATGGCTAATTCGTTCATTTCTAAGTACTAAGTCTAGGTACTAAGGTCTGATCACCCTGGCATAGAAGGAGCTCTGCCATCCAGCAGTGGGACATTAAAAAGTAGAGCTGACATTATTATTACATGGAAATTACTAACTTCTATTACTATAATAGATACGTATAATTAGTATCTTATTATAGATAAAATAAAACTTCAACCATCTTACATTTACTAGAAACCCTACCGGAGGTTGGCAATCACAAGGGCTATTTGCACTCACAATCATTGAGTGTCGTTTACTTAAGTCGTAACGACAATTGAGTATCTGTAACACTGCATTATTAAAATATTGTCAATGTCGATACTTTATCTATACTTCTATACTAATATTAAAAAGAGGTAAAGTTTGTGAGTTTGTGTGTGGGTTTTTGAATTGTGAGTTTGTGACGATGTAAGGGCTAATCTCTGGATCTACTGAAGCGATTTAGATGAAATTTGGTAAGAAGATAGTTTGAGACCCTGGGAAGGCCATAGGATACTTTTTATCCAGAAAATCCTCCCTTAAGGGGTAAAAATGGGGATGAAAGTTTGTATGGGGAATCAACGTAGGGACGAACCCGAGTGGAGCGAGGGTGAGTCGCTAGTCTTATATATTTTGAAAGATCATGCTGTTTAATACTAGCTACTTACCCTCACTTCGCTCGAATGCGTCTTAGGTGTCTAACAATACTTAGGCTTTGGTGTTAATCCAGGTCGTATATTGTATATGTACTATTATTTATCCAAATCCGTCCAAACGTTTTAACGTAAAAGGGGTGACAAACATACACGCACAAATATAAACTATAAAATAGCACTCCGATTATAATCGTATAATTATTAATTATTATTAGGTATAATTACCCCTATATTTTTGACTGTATTAAAAAAATATATAGGAGTAATTATAGGAGTCGGAGTAATTCGTTTTTTTAGTATCTATAGGTACTGCGCGATACTTTCGCCAATGTTATATGTACTTACTTAATATAATAACTAAGAATTTATCATTTTATTCCATAATTGAATGAATTTTATCGAATAATAGTAAATGAGGCTTGATCTGAATAGTTCTTAATGAGTCACGTTTGTTCTATAGAAAGGAAATACATAAGTCACATTGATTACTGGCGTGATAGCAATTGTAACACTTCATAAGCCTGATGTAACGATTCAAAATAAACTACAATTGGTGTTGTAAAGACGTACATTTTGCAGATATTATTTTTTATTAGAGATTTAACGTGTAAAGCTCTGATATAATAACGCTTTCATTGATTTTGCGTGAGACCGAAGCCCAATTTTTCTCACGTGGAAGGAGCGCCGGTGTCCAGTATTGTATTGTATTGTATAATGGACTCGATTTCCGCACTTAGACTCGCATTTGGTCCGTTGTACGTTGCAAATTTTGGCTAGTTCAGCCAGCCTAACTCCGTCCAAAAGCGCAAAAGCTTCCTGGGAGCTTCACAGGCTTCGCGGAGCGACCTCACCGGTTCGAGGATTTCATTTCGTTGGGAAGTTACCGCTACGCATTCCAGGACTACGTGAGCGACTGATTCTACAGCGCTAAAACACCCTCTGCAGAGAGGGCTGTCCGTTGCGCCAATGTTAAATAAGTGTTTGTTTAAGGGACAGTGGCCCGTTATTGTCCCTATCATTATTTTGAGATTGGTTCTGTTTAAGTTTAGTAGGCGTTTAGTGAGACGTGGATTGACTGCGGGCAATGCTCATCTAGCTCGCCTGCAGTCTGTCGTTAGCGACCATCATTTGAAGCGTCAGCGTTCTTTGGCGGATCCAGGTGCGAACCTGTGAAAAATGTAGAAGAAGAAGTGGGTATGGGCCAGTTACTTCTAACCTCGATCCTTTCTTTGCAAGTTCGTCAGCTGCATCGTTGCCTAGTGAACCGCTGTGGCCCTTGATCCATTGAACAGTGACTTGATTGGTCAGTGCTATTGTATCGAGGGCATGGTGACACTCCATTATTAATTTATTGTTTGTTTGTTTGTTAACGCCTGCAGAACGGCCGCGCTATCGGAGAGGATTTTTATGCTGTAATTGTTTACCTCCCGTCTTTGCACTGCCCTTGCGGCTTCCGTTAAGGCTACACATTCGCATTGGAAGATCGAACTGTGTATGCCTAATGGTATGTGTATGTTGACATTGAGATCGAGGGAAAATATCCCAGCTCCAGAGCCACTCTGCGTTTTGGAGCCATCAGTGTAAATTCGTAGCTCGTTGGCTGCTGATTGGTCTATTTTCTCTTCAATCATGTTTATGTTAAATTGTTTGTTAAAGATGTGTTTGTTATATGTTCTATCACACGGGGCAGCAAGAAGCGGTAGTTGCTTTATTGCTCTGTCCAATATGGATGTGTGTGGACTGTTGTTGTTTTCCCCCATAGACCTAGGTGCATCAGCCTTATGGCAGCCATGGTCGCCTCTTGCTGTATGTATAGGTCCAGGGGTGTTGTTTGGAGTGCTATTTCTATGGCTGCTGTGGGAGTCGTTTTCATACAACCACTGGTAGCAGACAATGCCAGCCTTTGGGAACGTCCTAGTTTCGTGATTGCAGTCCGGAGTTCCGTTCTGGTCCACCAAACCAAGGCCCCGTAGGTTAGCATTGGTCTAACTACCGCCGTGTATAGCCACATAGTTATTTTCGGCGAGAGCCCCCATTTTTTGCCTAGCATTCTTTTGCACTGGTAAAAGGCAATGGTTGATTTACTAAGTTTGTAGTCAAGGTACTTATTCCATAGCAGTTTACTGTCTAGGATTACACCTAAGTATTTAGCTGATTCCTTTAGTTTTATTTCAGTTTTGAAGAGTTTCGGAAGTTTATAGGGTCCGGGTACTCTTCGGTTTGTGAACATGATCAATTCTGTTTTCATGGGATTAACGGAGAGCTCATGTTTCAAGCACCAGTTCTCCGTTATTTTGAAAGCTTTCCTCATGCGGTCACATAAAGTGCTTTCAAAGTTTCCCGATATTAAGATGGCTATATCATCAGCGTATCCTACCGTGTACAGGCTGTTGTCGTTGAGCTCTGTTATGAGCTCGTTCACAACAAGGTTCCACAAAAGTGAAGATAAAACTCCGCCCTGTGGGCAGCCTCTACTTACGATGCCCCTTGTCGTAGTATTAACGGTAAACTGTATAGCTCGTTGTTTTAACATGTTATTTATCCATTCTATGAGTGTAGGATTTACACCACTTGTTTGCAGGGCTCTAGATAGATAGATAGATAGATAGATGCTTTATTGTACACCACAAATAAATATACAAAAAGAAGATATAAACAATAGATGATGCACAGCAGGCGGCCTTATCGCTATAAGCGATCTCTTCCAGTCAACCTTAGGGCGTAGGAGAAATTATATGAAATGGTAGGCGGTGTACTTACTACACACAATTGCATATCCTAAATACAGATATACATAAATACATACATACATACATACATATATACATACATACATTCATACACACACATACATACATACATACATAATACATACATACATATATACAATGCATACATACATAAATGTAGATCAGATGAAAAAGTATAAAAAGTTCAATAGAAGATACTATAGAGACAAATAATATGATTTTAACTGTACCTTAAAATTATCAAAACTTTTGGCACGCCTGATGTCTATTGGAAGATTATTTCATAAGCGTGCAGCCTTTACTGCGAAGGAGTTGGTAAGGAAACAGGAGGAGTGAGAAGGAATTTTAAGCAACAACGTTTCACTAGAGCGAAGTGGAAGAGTATTGGTATCACTCAAAAGCTGGAAACGCTGTCTAAGGTAGAAAAGAGAAGAAGGGTAGAACAGCACGCAGTAGAGAAGATGAAGTACATGAGTATTCCTGCGAAGGCGGATTGGGAGCCACTTGAGCTTTTTGCGAAATTCTGAAACATGGTCATATTTACGAAGGCCAAATATAAACCGAATACAAAGATTTTGAAGCCGCTCAAGTCTATTTAGATGCTCCTCTTTAACGTCAAGATAGCAAGTATCAGCGTAATCAAGAATTGGTAGAAGGAGTGAATTTGCTAGTGCAATTTTGGTTGATATGGGCAAAAAATTTCGCAATCTCCGAAGAGCGGAAACTGCACCAAACATCTTTCAACTCAGTTCACTTACCTGTGGTGCCCAAGATAAATATTGGTCAAAAATGATCCCCAGGTTCTTTACCTTATCAGAATACTGAATTTCGACACCATTCAATATAACCGGTGGCGTCCCAGAACGTGATATTTTTGATAGTAACCTCTGGCTGCCTATTATAATTGCTTGTGATTTAGAAGGATTAATATCAAGGCTATAAGATTCACTCCATGCTGAAATACAGGACAGATCTCTATTAATTAAACTAATTGCATGAGGTAAGTCTGGCACAGATGAAGATGTGTAAATTTGTAAGTCGTCCGCATATAGGTGGTAGAGAGAAGAGATTTGATGGGGAATAGAATTAATGAAAATCGAAAATAATAGAGGAGACAACACGCCACCTTGTGGTACACCGGCTTTAACCATAGACCAATCAGAGAAAAGATCTTCAATTCGTATGCGTTGCCGGCGCCCGCACAAGTAACTACGAAACCAATCAATCACCTCAGGAGATATGTTAAGAGAAGATAATATGGCAAGTAGGATATCAAAATCTACAGTATTGAAGGCATTACTGAAATCCAATAATGTCAATATGGTAACTTTCTGGCTGTTCATACCTTCTCTAATATCATCTGCAATTTTGACCAAGGCAGTAGTCGTACTATGACCGATGCGGAAACCGGATTGAAAGGGATTTAACAATTTGTGATTGTAAAGAAAAGTACTTAGCTGTCGGTGCACAAGTCGCTCCAGCACTTTCGACAAGAAAGGGAGAATAGAAATTGGACGATAATCGGAAAAAGAAGAAGGATTAGATTATTTCGGTATAGGAATTATTTGTCCATCTTTCCACTCTTATACTCTCTATAGGCTCTACTTATACTGGTAAAGTTGGTTTTGTCAAAGG
Source organism: Brenthis ino (assembly GCA_921882275.1). Lineage (NCBI taxonomy): Eukaryota > Metazoa > Arthropoda > Insecta > Lepidoptera > Nymphalidae > Brenthis > Brenthis ino. The sequence continues at coordinate 20,177,824 of OV170222.1, forward strand.
CTCCTTCTATGTCAATGAAGGCGCCTAGGGTAGGTTGTTTCTGATTCAGCGAGCTCCCTATGCGAGATACCACACTGTGGAGTGCCGATTCCGTTGATTTGCCTGCACTGTAGGCATGTTGGTTGAGGTGTAGTGGGTGTTGGAGGGATATCTGACTCCTAATCTCTCTGTCCCCCAGTTTCTCCAGCGTCTTTAGGAAGAACGAGGTAAGGCTGATGGGTCTAAAGGATTTAGCCAAGGTGTAGTCCCCTCTACCTGGTTTTGGGATTAAAATTATCTTTACTTCTCTCCATTTCAATGGTATGTAGCGGTGTGCTATGCAGGCTTGGAACAGCGTTACCAGATAATCTGCTAAGATGTCCACGCTCCACTTTAGCAGCCCGGGAAAGATACCATCGAGGCCAGCGGCTTTGAAAGGGAGAAAAGTGTTTATTGCCCATATTGTCTTCTCTTTGTTAATTATGTTTTTGGCTGCGTTCCAGTCTGGACTGCTGGTAGCTCTCTCTTCGTAAGACTCCCATATTTGCGTGTTTGCAATTTGGCAGCCGGGGAAGTATGTTGTTAACAGCAGTTCACTGGTCTCCGCGTCTGTTCTGGTGTAGGTGTTGTCTGGTTTTTTAAGGCTGCCAATTGAGTTATCTGTCTCTTTAGAGAGACACGATTTCACTTTGATTGCCTGATTGTTATTTTCTATGCTGGAGCAAAAGTGTCTCCAGCATTCTTGCCTTCTGAGGCGTATGAGTTTTTTATAATGTTTTCTGGCTACCTTGTAGGCGTCCCAGTCGACCTGCGTTCGTCTATTCCTAGCCCTATTGAACAGTTTCCTGACTTTCCGACGTTGCCTCTCGAGTTCGGGGCACCACCAGTGTTGCTTCCCTCCCCATCTAGGTATGGTGAGGGGACAGGACTGTTCATAGCTCTCCAGGAGTAGTGTTGTGAGACTTTCTACATAGTTGTCTATGTCAGTTATCTTTAAGTTATTTGTTGTTGTAAGTCGATTACCTATCTCGGTGCTGATCAGCCTAACGAACTTAGATCGATCAGTCCTTTGTGGTAATCTTCTGGGTAATGGTTTGGGCAGGTTCATGTCGACGGTGAAACGTATCCATCTGTGGTCCGAACAGGATAGTTCTTTGGACACATGCCAGTTATGGATATAGTTCGACAAATCTGTCGTTACCATAGTCAGATCAATTATGGTCTGTGAACGAGCGTTTATGAATGTTGGTTCTGAGCCTTTGTTGAGTAGGGTGAGGTTGTTACTAAAAATGAAGTTAAGTGTATCCTCACCTCGAGTGTTACAAGTGGCATTCCCCCATAGCGTATGGTGAGCGTTGGAGTCTGCCGCGATGATTAGGTCCAGCTTCTCCCTCTCACAGTACTCAACCAGTGAGTTGAGTTCTGGAGTCGGTGTGTCCTCGTCACTCGGCAGGTAGGCGGAGGCAAGGACAATGTCGGGGAGTTGCTGGTCGGTTCTTGGTAGTTTTATTACTGTTAGGTCCCTTGAACATAAATCGTTTATTATTAAGGTTGTTACATGTTTCGGCATAAATATGCAGGTTCTTGGATTACTTACGGAAGTATCGAGTAGTATCTTTCCTCCCATATTGCCAAGACCACATATTCGGCCATTCCTTATCCACGGCTCTTGGATTAAGGCTATGGTCTTCGGGTTGATTTCCAGCACTCTGCGTAAAGATGCCGTCGCAGTTTGTCTGTGCTGGAGGTTTGTCTGGATGAAGTCAACAGTCCGGGATAGGGGAGGAACAGAGACAGCCGTCGCTGAGTTCACTCCCCCCCCGTTTCCGGAAAGCATTCTTCATCTGTAGTGTTTGGCACTGGTGATGGAGAGTGTGTTACTTCCATTGCAACCGGGGCCCCAGTTTCCTCGGTGGCTGGCACAGCGACTTCCATCGGAATTGCTGGATGCACAGGCTGTGAGGGCTCTGGTTCCGGTGCCATGGGAGCGGTGGTGGCAGTAGCATCATCCTGTATGGGGTCCTCCTTGTCCAAAAATCGGACGTAGATATTCCCCATGAGGTAGTAAATGCGCCTGTCTTGTTCCTTAAGTGTTTTGATGTCGGTCTCCGGCACACGGAAGAACAGTTGGGTTCCTGGTGGATCCTGTTTGCTTCTCTCGTGTGTCAGAGACCAAGACTTCATGTTGAGGTGGCGGTTCTGCCTCGCGAGAAGTCTTCTCAGCATCTCTGTGTCCCCGGTGTGTCCAGGAACATAGAGCATGCAGGGAATCTTCCTCAGTATTGCCGATTGAGGCAGCACCACCAGTTTGAAGTCTGGTGTTGGTGACGTAATGTTGTTCACCGTTCGGGTTAGCCAGCCTAATGTGAAGGCATCCTCGCACCATGTTTTGAGGACGCCGTCGGCGAAGTGTGCCCTACCCCGAAACCGGATATCGTTTGGCTCCGTTTGAAGGGTAGCTTCAGGGTCAGCCATAAGGTCATCCCGTAGCTTCCCCTCGATAGTAGCGCGGATGTCCTCTGCCTGTGCCTGTGTCATTTCCGAGAAAGGCTCGGTCATGACGGCAACACAGAGTTCATTAGTTCTATAGTCATTGACTGTCCACCATCTTGGCATTTTAGATGATGAACTCGCAAGGACATGACCTCACCATCCCTGCAATAAAGCGCCTGGAGGTAAGTAATATAATAATAATAGTTGAAGACGTATTAAACGCAGCTGTAATATAAAATGTTCTTTAATTATAAAATATTTAAAATAAAAATAGCTCTTTCTTTAAAATCGATTTGTAATATTGTATGTACATATGTATTCAGGCCTTTTTAACGTCCCACTGTTGGGCATGGGCCTCCCATAATACGAGGGGGATCAGGCCATAGTCCACCGCGCGGGCCAAGTGCGGGTTGGCGGACTTCACATGTCTTTCGAAAACTTGCAAGGTTCTCTCAGACATGCAGGTTTCCTCACGATGTTTTCCTTCACCGTAAGGCAAGTAGTAAGTAAGTGGCAATCGTGTTAGGAATGATTCGCACGTGAAAATATCGGAGGTGCGAGACCCGGGATTTGAACCCGCTTTATTTGGTTTTCCAAGCGAGCGCGTTACCATTGGGCTACCACTGGCTACTTATTTGTAATATTACAAGGAGGTAAATCGATCGGATCGGATCGGAGGTAATCGGATAAAAAGACAAGCATATAGTCAGCCAAAGATCTGTTTTTTTTTTTGAAAATAAGTAATAAATAGAATCAAATGTCAATCACAACACATGTATTGAAATGAATTAAGAAGAATATGAACGATATTTTTTACTGGAACATAAAATAATATCGTAATACGAAATCATAAATATAAAAAGTGTTTCAGATAAAACGAGCTAATATGTAAATAAGTATGCAACAATGGATGCTGCATCCCTTTCATAATGAATCCTTTAATGGAACAATGGTGGTTTTAATTTGTTTTATAACCGTTTGTGAATCTGAAAAGTTTTGCAAAAAGGAGGTTTAATAAAAAGCATACTGGAGATTGCGTTCTCCAGAATAATAATAAAAGAACTCTATTTTGGTTAAGGTTAACATCATAAAGCCAAAGAGTTTTTTCTTGTAGATTTAACGCGGGTGTAGCCGCGGGTTCTGCTAGTATAAAATAACCACAAAATTTTCAAAATATACCTAATATACAGCTATGCAATATGCTATCAATAAAGTCGTATAATTTAATTTAAATAAATACAAAATAACAGTAATGTAACAATTTATTAATATGAATGAAATAAATACGCATGTCCAACAAAGATTTTATTTTCTCTTCATTGTGGTATCAAAAGAGTCACTTTCACACTCGTTAAGGGCTTCTGATTTCTGATTCAATCGGTATTCTTGACAAAAAATTAATACACGTAGGTATGAATGTATGAAGTATACGTGTCAATATATATGCTGGTAATACTTGTGTTCCAATAATATCTTTATGTAAATATTTTTAAGGGTTTCACTTACTTATTTAATGAAATAATTGAACAAGCAACTCACAAAAAACAAAAATAAACCTATCCCACGAGAACCTTTTATTATTTTATATATTACGGGATAAAAGGAAACCTGTGCTATTCCAGACTATAATCTATCTCTGTGCCAAATTTCATCCAGATCCGTTCAGCTGATCTGGCGTGATTGAGTAACAAACATCCATCCAAACTTTCGCGTTTATAATAATAATGGGATGTTACGTGGTTTTTTTGCCAACTTGATAAGTTAATGATTCTTTTTTAATAAAGAGTTATATCCAAGGGTAGTATCATATAAATTAAAAAAATGAATATTTGAATTTTATATACCTCACATAAATAATTTTGAAGTCACATCAAGCTTTGTAGCAAAAAGAATTTTTTCCCTAAATGAAATGAAGTACTGCAAGATCTTCTGGAACGTGTAGGGATTGGTAGAAAGTTAAAACGGGAACGAAGGTAAGGAGGGAAATTTTATACGGTTGTATTAGGCCTAAATTTTTGCTCATCTCAGGAAGAGTAAGAGATCTAGTTGTTGTATTTAGGAGTTTCTCATAGTAAGCGTGCCATGCTGCTAAGATGCTTCGTCTGAATACCTTATTGCCCCGTCACAACCTTTGATGGCCCTTGTTTTCACTGGATCTTCTGATGCCTTACTACGAGACTTAGAGAGTTTAAATATTTCCTTTTGTCCGTCTCTACTTTCCAGTGTGTTGTATAAAAATCCCAAGACTTTTCTCCTTTCAATGGCTACAGTTTTCTTTGTCCTTTTCTTTGCTGTTTTATACACATCTCTATCTTTCTGTGACCTTGTGGACTGCCAGATTTTGAATGTTCTTTTCTTTTCTTGTAAAGCTATTTGCTTTGTAGGATTCCACCACCAGGTTTCCCTCGATGACTTTTTATCTGGTTTAGTGCGGCCTAGGATCCTGTTTGCTGCCTTCATTATCTGTGCATATGCTTGTTGCCACATCAAGTTCACGTCAACATCCATACTTATAGTCATGTCTTCCATATCTTGTCTAAACTCGTCAGCCTTGTCACCTTTTAGAAGCCACCATTTGGTAGTCTCTGGTACTTTTTGAGGTTTGGAGGCAGATTTCTGATGAAAAATCATATCCATGACTACAATACGATGTTGTGAGATGACACATTCACCTGGGATCACTTTGCAGTTCTTTATTCGACCAATATTTGCTCTGTTCGTTAATATGTAGTCTATCTGTGTACTATTTTATTTATTTATTTATTTATTCATTTATCAAATACAAAAATCATTTATACAAATCTAAGACACTCGTACTAAGTGAACTTGTATTACGAGCGTCTTGCCTTCCATGTTGAACAATATGTATAATTAACACCAACATTATTCACAGTAAAATAGCATGCATTAAAAATTTATACTATTAAGGATAATTAAAAAATATTAACAATAATTCTAATTATATGTGTATAAGTGTAATGTATGTGTATGTGTGCGTATGTGTGTATGTGCGTATGTGTGTGTGTATGAGTTATGTAAGGATATGTCCTATAATTGTGTGAACATGAGTGTGAGTATGTATTAAACAATCTGTTTCAAGTTAGGGATTTTAACAGGTCTTCTGTTTCATCATAGGTAAGACTCTTAAGCCATGAGGTAAGAATGATTTTTGCTCTGGGACGGGGCTTGCAACTGATATTAATTAATTTATTTATTTTATTATATAAATGAGCTCCCATTATATTAGGTATACAACTTTGCTTCCGCCGTTTTTTTTCAAAATTCAAATCTTTATTGTAAAAAAACTGATTATACATTTAATGTTTCAAAGTATCGTCCATTGTTTTCCACTATTTTTGTCCACTTTTCTGGCGACAATCGGATCCTGTGTTGAAAAAAACTGGTCATCTTTTGAAGCGATCCATGAATCCATCCAATTTTGGACTTCTTCATAAGACTGAAAGTACTAGTCCGTCAGGCCGTGTGCCATGGACCGGAATAGGTGATTGTCAGAGGGAGCAAAGTCTGAAGAGTACGGCGGGTGGGGTAAGACTTCCTATTTCAACTTTTCTAAGTATGTTTTGACAACTTTTACAACACGAGGCCGAGCATTGTCATGTTGCAAAATTACTTTATCATGTCTTTGAAAGGATTGCGGCCGTTTTTCCTTTAAATGCTTGGCTGAAACGCATTAATTGCGTTCGGTAAAGATCTCCTGTGATTGTTTGAGACGGTTTTAACAGCTTATAAAATATTATAACGAGCTGATCCCACCAAACACAGAGCATGACCTTGAAGCCGTGAACATTCGGTTTAGCCATAATCGCAGAAGCTTGGCCGGGATATCCCCATGATTTTCGGCGCTTGGGGTTATCGTAAAAACCCATTTTTCGTTACCAGTCACAATGCGATGCAAAAATTGTTTCCGTTTTTGACTTTCAAGCAGAAGTTCACAAATACAGTATCGTTCAACATCTCTAGGCTTCAACTCGTATGGCACCCAATACCCTTGCTTCTGGATCATTTCCAGATTGTTTAGGCGTTTTGAAACTGTTTTTTGGCTCACTTGCAATGATGTTGCCAGCTCCTCTTGACTTTGACACGAGTCTTCATTGAGCAAATGCTTTAATTCCTCATCTTCAAAAACTTTTGATCTTCCACCGCTATGCCGGTTTTCTACGCAAAAATCACTGCTCTTGAAGCATTGAAACCACTCACAACATGTTCTTTTACTTATAGGAACTTCACCATAAGCGTCTGAGAGCATTCGGTGAGCCTCAGCCGCAGATTTTTTAATATTAAAAAAATAAATTAACACTTCCCGCAAATGACGACAATTAGGCTCATAAGTTGACATTTTTATTCGAAAATAACTATATGATGTAAACACAAATCAACTACTGTTGGTATATAAGTTCAATGTTAGCAAGTTCTTTGTAAGCCATTCATTTACAATACTGACCGCGAGTTCAGCATGAAGGCGCGCACTTTCCCAGTCCTTTCCGTAAGTAAGTAAAACTGTATCATCTGCGTATGTTACAATTTTTGTCTTTGGTAGTGACAAATTACAAAGAGTATTTATATAAATCAGGAAAAGAGTAGGCCCGAGCACGCTTCCCTGCGGAACACCGTAGCTTATGAACTCGTCTTTGCTAACATTTGAACCAATTTTCACTCTTTGTGTTCAGTGTGATAGGTAATCTTTGAATAGATTCAATACGTTGCCTCTAACGCCAACACTCTCCAACCTTCCCAAAAGAACAGGAATAGGAACTGTATCGAAGGCTTTTTAAGATCAATGAAGATCGCTATAGTTTTATTTTTAGCTTCTATGTTGTCAACTATATTGTTCACTAAAGTGATAATGGCATCTTCCGTGGAAATCCCCTTTCTAAATCCAAACTGTTTTTCAGAAATGATGCTATACTTATCAAGATAATTTATTAGACGTTGGTTAATGAGTTTTTCAAGTATTTTAGATAAAATAGTCAGTACAGATATAGGTCTATAATTGGAGATTTTGTCCTTATCACCATTTTTGTATATTGGATGAATTATAGCTTTCTTAAATGCTTGTGGAAAAATGCCCTGTGAGAAAGATATGTTACAGATGTGTTTTAAGCATGGAATAATTAAGTGCTTGATAGACTTTATAACACTGACTGGGATACCATCCCACAATTATTCTTAAGCCCTGATATTACAGCGTCTAATTCCTGCTCGTCGGTATCAAACAAAACCATTGAGTTACAAGGTTGGGCAGTGTTGGCGCTTTGGAGCAAGAATGAGTTTGACTTTTGACTTTTCGCCAAAAGAGGAATAGCTAGTTTACTACCTATTTTTGAAAAGTACTCATTGACATAGTTGACAGATGTTTGGGGATTTGAGATGAGTGTTAAAAGCTCATTGGGAGGAATACTTTGTGGCTGTAGATGGGAGATATCTTTGAGCACGTTCCAAGTTTTCCTTGAGTCACCCTTAGCTTCCAAAAGTCTATTTTTATCGTATTGTCTCTTAAGTTTCCTTAACAAATTGTTACAAAAGTTGCGATATCTCGTGTATGCAAGCTTAGCAATCATACTGTCTGGATACAATCTGGCTCTTTTATGTAATCTGTCGCGGTTACGGATGCATCTCAGAAGTCCCGGTGTGATCCAAGGTTTTATTATATATTTCTTACTTGAGATTTTTCTCAGTTTGGTGTTATTTTCTATTGCATCAGAAATAATACGAATTAGTGTGTTAGTCGCTGTGTTTACATTAGTGTCAGCCAGTATCGATGAGAAATCAGTCTTACTGAGTTGTTCTATAACAGCTTTGATATTAGTGCATTTCACATCAGATCTTTGATATGGTGGTTTAGAAAAGACTAACATGAAAAACGGTCGATATAGTATCTAAAAAAACTAAAAAGTAACTTATTTTTCTAATTTAAAAGATCAAAGACTAATTATTGTTAATTTCAAATAAGACTTCATTAAATAATACATAATTTCTTATAGATTTACTAATAATAATAGATTTTTAAACATTTACATCGACTCGTGAAAATAATGATCGAATAAAAAAAAAAGAAGTTAATCAAGAACGATCATAATATTTCTTGGGTGGAAGTTTTAAATAAAGATCCATGTATTATAATCAGCTTTATTTTATATTAAGTTTTACAAACAGACGACGTGGTTTTTAAATCAGAGATTTTTATGAAGAATCAAGTATTTGCAACAGATTATAAAGATAATAAGCTACGTATAGTCTACATATAAACGTCGAAGGCAATATGATAATTACCAACAATATTGGCAACTTTAATAGCTATGAAGTAATTAGATATACATACTCGTAATTCGAATACTTTTGTTTTTTTTTTTAATTCTGCTGTTTTTTTTTTAAATCTGTTCACCCACCAGGCCTTGATCGTTCACTCGTGTGTGCTTCGATATCAGCACATTGTCAAAGCAGCACCAAACATTACTCACTATACTAATGTATATTGATGACCATATTTTAAGGAACGCAATGTAAAATATATAATCGGGTCACGTATGCCGTTTTTTACCGGTGTGAAATAAACCGCAGTGTGCGATTTGAATATAATTTTACACTGAATAGTCACCGGTCAAGGAAAATTGTTGGTAATTGTTGGGTGAACACTTTCGCTTAAAATAATTATTATATTTTCACTGGTTTATCCATCAGACCACGACAGATAACTGTTATGAGTTTCTGTCCATTTTTTCTAAAAATATAAAGATAGGATGCTGCGAATAGCTAACGTTTAATTTATATGGCCAATGTATATGTTATACTAGCAACTCACCCTAGCTTCGTTCGGGTTCGTGAAAAATAAAAACAAATTATCCCATGGGAACCGTACATTTTCCGTAATAAAAAGTAACTGCTATAATTCCAGACCATAATGTCTGTGCCCAATTTCATCTAGACCCGTTCAGCTGTTCTGGCGTGATTGAGTAACAAACATCAATCCAAACTTTCGCATTTATAATATTTTAATAATTAATAATGGGATTAATGAATGTATGTACATATATTTATTTGTTCAAAACGAGAATCAAACTTGCGATATAGAGTACTAGAATTTATGTTACTCGTATAGTCACAGTGTTATAATAAGAGTAGAGTAAGGAAACAATGTTGGCAAATGGCAAGCCTTTCGGCGATGAAAAATACATCGATCGCATTTTCAAATGTGACATAATGCGCATTTCTATATAGAATTCACTTACATACGGCTAGATTCCAGGTCTATAGTTTGACTTTGTACCAATACCCTGAACAGTCAGCGTTGAATATTTTCTTTATTCTACTTTAGTGTCCTGCTTAATGGTCGAAATGTTTTTTTTATTGATAACACTAACGCTTGCAAATAGCTACTAAACAAAAAAAACGGTTGAGAAACAGAAGAGAAAAAGGTACTAACCTGTTTTGTCTTTGCCTATTTTTATATTAGTTATATATATATATAAAGAGAGAGAGAGAGAGAGAGAGAGAGCGAGAGAGAGAGAGAGCGAGAGAGAGAGAGACTATATTATGCCCTACAAATACGTAGAACGTGAATAATTCAATTCTTTATTATGTGTGGTTTTAGGCGTGCCAGTTGGGCACAGATTACTTCGCCAATGTCATGTAGAATGGATAAGACACGCTTGAACGCTGATAATAATTATAATCGGCGATTATTATTATTAAACGTTCCTTTCGATAGTGTAAAAAAGTCCAACTGATATGTAAACTCAATTAACACTTTGCATGGGCACAATTATAGTTAAGCTTAAAAATAAATAAATTAAAATAAATAAATAACCTAATTTTCCATTATAGAAAATATTCCTTTGTCTACTTTTTAACGATATTACATTTATATCACTTTTATAGAAAGTTGATGTGTTGCAAAATGGTGTCTGTCTGTTTGTCTCTTTGTTATGTTTTCATGATTGAAAATCCAGATTTTCCACTAGATTACGGATAGATTTTTTACATTTGCTAATCAATACATTTTAAATTAAAAATGTCAATATTTTATTACATAATATAACAAACAATCAATTTAAATGACATCAGATTATATTTTTTTTTCTAGTCACAATTTCATATGTAGCTTTCTGCTTTCTATTCATAGTAGGTTCTTAAATAAACTAGTAGTCTATGTAATGTGCTTCGGAAGCATTTCAACGAGAAGCAATTGATATAATCACAGTGCCGGCTGTAATGCGGTAATATTGTCGTTACGACATGGGAAATAGCTAGAAAATTAATCGACTATTATTATCTATTTTAAATTCGTTAAGTTTTTACCTTTCGTGCTTTTCTGAGTTGTAATATTTAGTAAATGGAAAAATTTTGTGTGGGTGCAGTACCAGTTCGCGAGATTAGACGAGAGATCGAGACGACACGTTTGGCTCAGTTTGTAGTGGCCCTACTTGCTGTGCCAGCGGTTGCGGGTTCGAGTCCCGCTGGGGGCATTCATTTGTGTGATGAGCACGAATGTTTGTACTCTAGTCATGGGTGTTTATATTTATAATATATATATATATATTTAAAGTTATATATGTGTAGTGTATTAACTATCTGGTATCCATAACACAAGCCTCGTTCGTAGCTTACCATGGAACTAGGTGGTGCTGTGTGTTAATGTCCCAACATATTTATTTATTGAAGTGAAACTTCTTTAGAATTGTTGTGATTTGAAACTCGATGCAACGGAAATGCGACAGTAAAAAGAGACAAACATATAAATATATAGGATTAAGCCGGCGATAGAAAGAGATAGAATACATTGCGATGATGCCATGGTAACCGTTGTTATTTGATAGAATACATTACACAGGAAGTGAAAAATAATAAAATTCATTACTGATTATTATGTAATGTTTATATTTATGTCAAATAAAATGTAAAATAACTTTTAAACTTGGTAAAAATAATATAAAAAAATCCTTATGATTATCCTACTCCTGATACTCTATATTCATATCATTTTCTGAAGTTTCACTTCTACGATGTGTGAATTGCACACACTCTTTTGAAGTGAAACTTCTTTAGAATCGTTGTGATTTGAAACTCGATGCAACGGAAATGCGACAGTAAAAAGAGACAAACATATAAATATATAGGATTAAGCCGGCGATAGAATGAGATAGAATACATTGCAATGATGCCATGGTAACCGTTGTTATTTGATAGAATACATTACACAGGAAGTGAAAAATAATAAAATTCATTACTGATTATTATGTAATGTTTATATTTATGTCAAATAAAATGTAAAATAACTTTTAAACTTGGTAAAAATAATATAAAAAAATCCTTATGATTATCCTACTCCTGATACTCTATATTCATATCATTTTCTGAAGTTTCACTTCTACGATGTGTGAATTGCACACACTCTTTTTTTTTCACTTGAGCGAAAATGGCCTCCCGAAATCGCAACACATTTTTGTATACCTAATACTACTTTTTACCCGCGGCTTCGCTCAAGTAGGTACCTTTAGATCCGATACGATTCCAGTATGCAATCCATCTCGCCTTTAATCGAAATCTGTTCAGCGGCTTAAGCGTGGAAAAGTAACAGATCGAGTTACTTTCACGGTTATAATATTAGTATGGATCTTTCTTCTGGAGTTCTGTAATTCTTTTATTTACAATAGACACCCTCCGACACCTACAGTTTTGCTATAATTATGCCTCGATTGATAATAATGGACTGCGTGTTGTTATTTTATCTCCTGTTTTTATTTTATTCTTTTCAGAACTACTGTTTTATATATATTTCTTTACTATTTTGATATAAAATATAAGTATAATAAAAAATTAAAATGAAACTTCCTAGTAAAACGAAACGCGTGGTCCTAAAACTTCTTTTTAGGGTTCCGCAGCCATTAGATTAAACTTTTTGGTGAACTTGTATAGCAGGTTTTGAGCATGATAAAGAAGTAAAACTGACAAAAGCATATAATTATATATTGATTATATTATTTCAGGACGGTATGCACCATCCAGAGGTGACGATGATGATAGATATAGACGGACAGGAGCATGTTTTGGATCTGCGGCTCAATACTGACCTCGTGGCCGGAGACCACGTCATCAGCTATCAAAAAGATGGTGAGACGGTTCTTCATAAACCTACGAAAGAGGTGGGTTTCGTTTGGTCATTACATATTCATATTTACACGTACACAGTATTTAAACAGTAAAGTATGTTTGTCAACTCAATTTTTTTTCTACGAACTGAGTTTTTTTTGTAGAGAATGTGGACTAAGGAGATGCACACTTTTGATCTCTATGTATTTTTGTTTTCAGTTGAATATTTATTACTAATTTTTTAAAAGTGATTTATAGCCTTACTATTTATTATTTGTTCAAATAATAAACAATACGGAATGCGCATGATTTTTTATTTTTTATACAATAGCTTACATCGTTGCATAATTGAACAAAAAATATCCAGCTCCAAAAAACTAAAATTTACTTAGTATATATTTTATTAATTCGCTACGGATACTTTAAAAACTCGCCATTTCGCGCGCTTGGCGTGACGCCACAGTATGTTATACACAGAGAAATGACGACTCAATTTGTAAGCGATAAAATCGCTAATCGCTCTGTTATGATATACTCTGACGTCGTATTCGGTCTGACCAATGGCGTGCGTTTAATTACTTTAAATTTTTAACCTGTTTGTACACTTTTGAATAATTATACGTTAAAAAAGATTAACATAGGCTTAAATCAAAAGCAATAAAGATTATATATAAAAAAAAATTCACCTTTATTTAAATCACACGCATATTCCGTATTATGATTGTAGGTATAGTTACTTTTTCTGGGTAGAATTGCTACTTTTACTAAATTTTAAATAAATTCGCTGATAAGATTTTTGTATACAATGAATATTATTGCATTGAACACTGTCGTGTGATATTGCTAACCATAGTCTTCGTAGTCCTTTTCTCTACCTTTCTCTTCTTAACATCTCTAGAAGAAGATGGACTTACTAAAATTACCTAAAATCTTCTTTTATTGAATAACTAGCATTGCCCGCGGCTCTGCAAGCGTTCGAACGACAATAAACCAATCCGTTGATCCGATAGCTGCCAAACTTCACAGAATCACCCGCTGGGCTAATCTGAAGATTGCCTGAAAATTTTGGAATCTATAGGGAACATACATACACACATCGATTTTTATATATATTGATATTTTTAATAACCCTCGAAGGACATGTTCTTAGTGCAAGTACATAATTTTTTTTCATTTACTGGATACTCTTCCAGGAGCTAGATATCTGCCAGTACTCGGGAACGGTGAGGGACAGGAAGGGCTCGTGGGCGGCGCTATCGACGTGTCACGGGGTTAGAGGCATCATACACGATGGGAAGCAAATGAGATATATTGAACCGGCGGAAGGTATAATATTTATTATATATATATTTCTATTTGGTTTTACCATGGACGAAGTGGCTATTTCGTTCATGGGTTTTACATATTAATGTTTCCTTTTAATTGTCACTTGTCAGTGAATAAAAAAGATCTTTTGTGCTGGAATTTTATAAACATTCGGCTTATGATATTTTTATGATACTAAGCATTTCAGTTTGAATTTTAATAGTTCTTCTTTCCAAAATTGTCAAAAATCATCACATAGCAATTGTTTGACGATGGAGGTTTGTATAATACTTTCTTAGATTTACGCGAATGTTTGACATTTTTAAATAAAACTATCTTTTCGGATTATTTCGCGGATTAATTTTGATTTTTGGTTCCCGAAGTTTCGAATGCTTTACAGCATCCATGGTCACGGGAGAGACTGAGGTGTTTGTTACATGTCTTGAAGGTATAGTTGTTACAGACAGCCCACTAACAATTAACAAAATGAAAATTGCACCAATTACATTACAATATTTTTTAACTTTAAACATTTTTATAATTTTAATTACAATTGAATATGGAATATTATTTATTTAATTTTTGCTATTATTTTTATAATTATTACAATTTTAAAAATATTAATTAGTAATCTATATTTAGTGTTGCCATTATTATATTTATAACCATAAAGAAAAATATAAAATATAGTATTAATTATTTAAGCCATATAATTGTTCTATGTGTAATTTAAAAAGTTAAAATTAATTAAGGATAATCATTTTAATTTAGTTTGCTATTATTTAAAAACAACTTACTAAGCAACACTTTTACTGTATACTTTTAAAAATGAAAAATGAAAAATGAAAAATATCAATCTGATAAGCTGTCATTTTGATCTACACAGTAAGAACTTACTACATCTACCTGTCTGTTATGTTTATATTTATTATTTGATTTTATTATATTAATAACAGGATCCCATGACGATGGTAGTACCCAGCCATCTTTCCTATTGAAATTTGGATGTTTTTTAATTTCTATGGCTTCACGAATCATTCTAGGGCGATATCGGTTTTCTTTCGCCAGGATTTGAGGTCTATCGAAGCGAATATAATGGCTTGGGCGGTCCTGGCTATGTTTGCAGACAGCAGATGTTGTATTGCGACGGTGCTTCACATCAGCTATGTGTTCTTTGACCCGGGTTCTAATGGATCGCTTTGTTTGTCCAATGTAAGAGAGCCCACAATCACAATCAAGCTTGTAAACTCCTGCATCTTGTAGAGGGATGTGGCACTAGACAGGTGGTAAGAACTGACTAATTTTCTTTGGCGGCTTGAAGTAAGTTTTAATTGAAGCTCGCTTTAGAATGTAGCCAATCTGTCAGTGATTCCTTTCATGAATGGCAAGATTGCAGGGACGCGCTCGACTGTAGCTGGTTTCACTCGGTCACAGTGACTGTGGTCAGTGGGGATTGTGGGCTCTCTTACATTGGACAAACAAAGCGATCCATTAGAACCTGGGTCAAAGAACACATAGCTGATGTGAAGCACCGTCGCAATACAACATCTGCTGTCTGCAAACATAGCCATGACCGCCCAAGCCATTATATTCGCTTCGATAGACCTCAAATCCTGGCGAAAGAAAACCGATATCGCCCTAGAATGATTCGAGAAGCCACAGAAATTAAAAAACATCCAAATTTCAATAGGGAAGATGGCTGGGTACTACCATCGTCATGGGATCCTGTTATTAATATAATAAAATCAAATAATAAATATAAACATAACAGACAGGTAGATGTAGTAAGTTCTTACTGTGTAGATCAAAATGACAGCTTATCAGATTAATATTTTTCATTTTTCATTTTTCATTTGTAAAAGTATATAGTAATAGTGTTACTTAGTAAGTTGTTTTTAAATAATAGCAAACTAAATTAAAATGATTATCCTTAATTAATTTTAACTTTTTAAATTACACATAGAACAATTATATGGCTTAAATAATTAATACTATATTTTATATTTTTCTTTATGGTTATAAATATAATAATGGCAACACTAAATATAGATTACTAATTAATATTTTTAAAATTGTAATAATTATAAAAATAATAGCAAAAATTAAATAAATGATATTCCATATTCGATTATAATTAAAATTATAAAAATGTTTAAAGTTAAAAAATATTGTAATGTAATTGGTGCAATTTTCATTTTGTTAATTGTTAGTAGGCTGTCTGTAACAACTATACCTTCAAGACATTTAACACCTCAGTCTCTTCCGTGACCATGGATGCTGTAAAGCATTCGAAACGTCGGGAACCAAAAATCAAAATAAATCCGCGAAATCATCCGAAAAGATAGTTTTATTTAAAAATGGAAGTTTGTATAAGAAATGGAGTTAATTTACAAGTTACCATTAAACTTATAAAATAGAGGCTTAGGTATGTTACGATAAAACTGAAGAGTTTGATATTTTTGGTCTAACGTGCTAATGACCATAAATACCTGTCAGATTAAAAAATATATATGTTTTTTCATTTTATAACCTTTTTATTGAGGAAAGTTTAAAATAATTTTATATCACGCTGCGTACCTCAGAAGTAAGTAGCGTTATTATACAAATATAATGGCTTCCTCGCTGGACGCCGTAGCGAGTGGACGTGTGTCGACTGGTGTTAGTAATTTTAAATTGCATTTAATGTGATTGGTGTTTCACAGTTTAAATGTGTTTCCTTGTTACTCTTACGGCATTGACATTAGCTGATGAGACTAGTAGATGGCCCCAGAAAGGGATGTATATGTTCGCTCAATAACATTCGTAAAAATCTTAAGTTATTGGACTGTGATTTGAACCTGCAGCTCTGGAAGGAGGAGCCGAGCGCTTATACTTCTGCGCTGCCTCAGCGCTGACGACGATACTCTAAATAGCGTTAAGTTACGAGCGATTGACGTCTCTCGAGTGCGCTACGGACCTACGGTGCAATTGACTGTGCTACGACGCAGTGATACGTGCTACGCATGCCACGCCTATAGTGTTATACGCTACGTGATGACTAAATGAATGAGATCCGTCCGTGTGAGAGGCGTGCAAAAAACATTTAACTGTTTCTTTATTAAAAAATAAAGAAACAGTTAAATGTTTTTTCGCCTGGACATAAGCATATAAAATTTTCAATACTCAGAGTCTATAATATACATAGGACATGGCAAATGTACAACGCACACCACCCCAAAAACCCAAAACACCACAAAATTTACCGGCTCACCAAACAATGACGCAATCGGAACCTGACATCAACTTAGCGATTCAAATGAGTGAAAATGTTAACACAAGCAGGAATAAGCGTCCCCGCCACAATAATTCACCACAAACCGGACAGGTCTCGGCAGTAAACAGTGGCTTTAACCTACGAGATTTACAAGATACTCTAGCTGAGTGGAAAACAGACCAAGATACATGTATTTCGAAAATGTTTGGTGAACAGACTGCCCTCATAACTAGCCTAATAACAGAAATAAAAGATATAAAAACTCAAAATGCCCAAATAAAAAAGTCAAATACGGAAATTTGCAATTCTAATGCTGAGATTGTGCAATCCATTTCTTTTATGAACAACAAATTTAAAGAAATGAAAAAAGAAATCGAAGAACTAAAAAAAGACCGACAAGAACAAAGAATTTACATAGAGAGCCTGGAAAGAAAGATAAATGACTTACAGCAGAAAACACGATCGTCGAGTGTTGAAATTCGCAATATACCGCAAAACGAATCGGAGACTAGTTCAAGCCTTATACAAACGGTTTGTAGCATTGGCAAAGTCGTCGGGGTACACATCCCTCCATCAGATTTCCGTGACATATATCGTTTACCTGGGAAGCCTAACAACTCTGCTACTCCTCGCCCAATTATCGCCGAATTTACAACTGTGCAAACTAAACAAAAAGTAATTTCTTCTGTCCAGTCCTTCAACAAAACCAAAAAATCTAGGGATGACAAAATTAATACAGAAATCATCGGCATTGCGGGGAAGAGACAGCCAGTGTATATAACCGATAAATTATCTCCTAGCACTAAGAAGCTGTTCTTTATCGCACGAGAATTTGCCAAGAAAAACAACTTCCAATTCTGTTGGATTTCCAATGGTAATATCTTGCTAAGAAAGCAAGTGGGCGAAAAACAGATTCTAGTGAACAACGAAAAATGTCTCAATGACATCCTCCCTACCTTGTGACTAGTTAACGTAAAATCTTTTAATTTTCTCAAATTTCTATTTAAAGCATGTTTTACTTAGATTTATATAAGAAAATTATATCCTACTTATTACTCTCATTATAAATTAAAAACAATATACTCAACAGTACACTACACGATAAAACTCCACTACTACCACAATTACTACAAGAACACACATATTCAAACATACACTATGCTTACTCTTATCTGTATATACAAATGCAATTCATTTTTACACAATCAAGTCTGTTACAATCATATTGTACCTCCTATAAACGAACCCTGTGCTACATGTCTTGGATTCAAAACTTACGTAAATGGCTACTATAATTAATAATATAAACGAAGAACTCGATCACACCAGTGCAGACAACGGTATCATTTGTTCTCCTGAGGACTGTAAGTACCATATTACCACATCAAATAATAACATAAATATACTTCATACTAATATTCGTAGCGTAAACAAAAACTTTGATAGCCTTCAAACACTAATACATAGAACGAAAATCAATTTTGATATCGTTGTGCTTACTGAATGCTGGCTGAGCAAAGTATATAACTGCCCCAGTCTTGATGGTTTTCACTCATATGCGACTGCTAGGAACCTAAACAAAAATGACGGAATTATCATATACACTAAGACCGACTTAAACGCAACTGTAAGTGAACCAAATATTAATAATGCAAATTGTCTTATATGTAACATAGATAACAAATTATCTGTGGTCTCAATCTATCGCTCGCCAGCATACCAAACCAAAGAAAACTTCGATAACTTCCTTGTAAGCCTAAATAACGTCTACTCCGACCTGTCATCTTACCCAAACATCGCTCTCGTAGATGACCTAAATATTGATATAAAGGAACTGTCTAGAAATGATCGTAGCATTGAATACCTTTTACTAAATGCATCTCATGGTCTGATTCCTACCCATTTGTTACCTACTCGTGAAAAAAATTGTCTCGACCACACACTTCTAAAGACCACTCTTCCAAGTACTACACTAGTTTTGGACTCACATATAACCGATCATAAGCCTACTATCCTAGCGGTATCCAATATTAGAACTGCACATAAGGCACAATGTACTCTATCTAAACTAAATTACAATGGAATCAAAAGCGACCTGGAAAACACAGATTTCAGTGACATTTACTCAACATCGGATCCAAATATTTTAATGAATCACATTATATCAATAATTAAAGCCATTATCGCTAAAAATACAAGACAAGTCACAATTCCAAGAAGAATGCGAACACTAAAAGCATGGATGACACCTGGACTATTAAAGTGTATAAGAAATCGCGATAAACTACACTCCAAATCAAGAAAGTTTCCTGATAATTTAACGCTCAAAGCCACATACACTCGATATCGGAATTTTTGCAACGGTCTGCTACGTACGCTTAAACGAGCCCACGAAAGGAGTAAACTAGAGAAGGCAAAAGATAACACTAGAGCTCTTTGGAACGCAATTAAAGAAATTACAAACACAAAGAAGGTAAGCGTAAGTCCTTCAGAATTGTTAAAAATAATAGACAATCCCAGAGTGTCTATTAACGAGGTTTCCAAATATTTCAGTAATATAGGTCAAAATTTGGCATCCCAACTCCAATCAGCTAACGAAACCGGCCTAAATGATACAACCGCACAGTATGATCCTACTCCCATGTGTTCGCTTCCTAACTCTCTTGCCTTGATGGCTGTAGACGAGACCGAGGTCGAATCATACATTCTCCAATTACGCAGTGATTGTGCCGCAGGTTGGGATGGAATATCATCCTTGGTTCTAAAACTATGTTGTAAACAACTAACACCACCGCTGACATTCATTTTTAACAACTGCCTGCAACTGGGAGTTTTTCCAGAAGCCCTTAAGAGAGCTGTTGTACATCCAATTTACAAGAGTGGTAACAGAGACTGTGTCAGCAACTATAGACCGATATCAGTACTTTCCTCCCTCTCAAAACTACTTGAAAATTTTTTAAATAAGCGCCTAAGAGACTATTTGGACAGATTCAGAATTATAGCTGATAACCAATACGGTTTTCGCCCTGGTATCTCTACTGAAGATGCTGTACTGGATCTAACACAATATATAGCTGAAAATATGGACCACAAAGAGAAATGTCTTGGTATTTTTCTAGATCTGTCTAAGGCGTTTGACACGGTCTCTGTTCCCTTGCTAATCAAGAAACTTGAGCGCCTCGGAGTCCGTGGTATGGCCTTGGATATTTTTAGAGATTATCTTACCAATCGCAAGCAAGTAGTAAAAATTGATTCCTACTTAAGCGACGAAAGGACTATTAATTACGGTGTACCTCAAGGGAGTATACTTGGTCCCATTCTATTCCAAATTTATGTAAACGACCTTTGTAAAATGACCCTCCCAAACTGTAAAATCTATGCATATGCTGATGACACTGCGATTATAGTTAAAGGTTCTACCTGGGAAGAAGTCAAGATAAAAGCTGAATATGCCCTCAAAAGTATCATGAAATGGTTGAAACTAAATCTTCTGACACTAAACATCAACAAAACTGCATACATCCCTTTCACTATTCGCCGCAGAAACAAACCTCCAAACTCATACTCAATAATTGCCCACACATGTGACGCACCGATAATACAATGTTCCTGTGCCCCTCTTACAAGAACTGACACTGTAAAGTATTTAGGCGTTCAAATTGATGATGGATTAAGGTGGGATGTTCATATAAACGCTCTCGTCACTAGAATAATGCGACTAATCCACACTTTTAACTACTTAGGGAGTCATCTAACCTAGAGATTCTAAGAATGACCTACCTCGCTCTATGTCAATCGATCATTGGATACTGTATTGCTGCTTGGGGCGGTGCAAGCAAAGCAAGTCTTCTTAGGGTTGACAGGGCACAGAGAGCTGTACTTAAAGTTATTTTGCGAAAACCCTTTAAATACCCAACTTCCCAAGTCTATTCAGAAACTAACGTATTGACGGTCCGACAGCTCTTCGTGCTCATGTCGACTCTGAGAAGACACAAGAACGTTAGCCCATCAAATTCAAATAAACGAACAAACCTTCCACCAAATGTGCAACACAGAACCTCGTTTGCTAAAAACCAATTCTTTGTCCTAAGTGTACATATTTATAGAAACCTTCATAAAAAATTAAACATTATAGATTTAAATACCTACGACCTAAAACATAAACTTACGGACTGGCTTCTAAAACAGGATTACTCGAACACAGAATCACTGCTGATCTACTCCAGATAAGAACTACCCATTCACAACAAACTCTCTCTCTCTCACACACGCACACACACACACATTAACACACACACCCATCACAGACACATACATATATACATATAGCATCAACCAACAGCTCAAAATGGCACACTCGCAAACTAAACAGATAATTTAATTCTGACAATATTTTGGGGGATTGGCACTGTATGCCGTAATACAGGTCTCCTAGTACGGCAGCAGAGACAACCGTATTATTTGTATTGATAGTCTAAATTGTTTGTTTCAAAATGTACTGCTCAATATGCTTTTCAACTACAATATGTATGTATTTTTGTGAAATAAAGTATTATTATTATTATTCTTATTATTTATAATACTAAAATATGTTCTGTATATTATTTATTCGATTAAATATGTTATAATTTCTTTTTCAGATAACAAAATAGATGCAAAACATTATATTTACGACCATTCTGATTTAAATACCGACTTCCATTGTGGGTACGTTGGGGGAGTCACAAATAATACAGCGTATGACCCGGATCTCATGAAGAAATATAAAGCAGAGAAGAATAGAGAAAAAAGTAGAATAAGTCGGGTATGGTAATAAATTTTATTGCTAGGTTATTTTTTTTTATGTAGGTCTTTATGTACAATGTGCAATTTTAGGTATTTTTGAAGTGAAATTTGCTTAGTATGGTTGTGATTTGAAACTCGATGAAACGAAAATGCGACACTAAAAAGACTCATGCCCGATTTCACCAACAACCCATAAGCTACCACCTACATATGGGATCCCTAGCTTAAAAGTCCCCTAAACTAGCCCCTAAATTAAATTTCGTTTTACGCCCATATTTCGAGCACCTAAATTTAGGGGGCCTTTTAATATTTAGGTGACCCCTAACTGTCGGTGAAACAGAAACTGTCCCCTAACTGCCCCCTAACCATGCTTAGGGGATCCCTTAAACTTAGGTCACGTTGGTGAAATCCCGATTTCACCAACGTCACCTAAGTTTAAACACGTAAATATTATAGGATTAAGCCGCCGAGAGAATTTAGATAGTATACATTGCCGTGTTGCCATGGTAACCGTTGTTATTTTCTGACAAATATATAATATTATATTCTTTCCGTATCTATAAATATATGATTGTAATATGCCTTATTTAATTATTGGTTTGTTTTAATTTAATTGCGATATTTGCCAAAGAAGTTTTACTAAAGGTTACACGCACCCATTTTTTTCTTACTTTTTCACCTGTAATAGAAAAAAAATATATTTATTACCTGTAATAGAAAAAATATATATAAATTTTGTCGCGGTTATAATATATAGTATAAAAACGCGACAAAATCCGAAAAGATAGTTTCATTTAAAAATACATAAGTACTTTATTATATAAACACCTGTCAAAATGCATGTAATATAATCTCTTAAAAACTTGTAATGCTATGTAAAAGATTTGATATTTAAAATATAACTAATTTCGTGTGTAAACAATTCACTGCACGCGTTTATTGCTTTTTTTTTTATTAAACAAATCAACCAATTGATTCTTGTTAGATAGTTAATTGCTTATGCTATACAATTATTTATTAAATTATTATATTATTTTTATACAAAAAAAATTCTAAACCAAAACATCAATTAAAAAAAATCTTAAAAATGGCTGTATATTTTAAATTTTTACAATATCATATTATTGTCATGCTTAAATCTCAACGTTTATAAGCGAGTGTTCTTGAACTTATCCACACTGCCGTTTAGGTCAACGAATTTCAGTGAAATTCAAAATGGCTCGTATATATATATATATATATATTATAACTTATATCTTAGAGACATAAGCTGCACATATCTACTAAATATAAATGATACTAAATAAAAATAAAGATAAAATTGTAATAACTTTTGTGATTCCTACAAATTATCTCTATTTTCAGTACAAACGAGATGCGTATGACGAAACGGAATTACGGGGTCCCTTCAATGCGAACAAACTATCTCGCTACGTAGAGTTAGTTCTTGTAGCGGATAACCGCGAGTATAGAGCCAACGGGGAGAGCATCGCGACTGTACACAGGCAACTCAAAGATGTGGCGAATATCATCAACTCGGTATGTTTTGTGATGTTTTGTTTGGTTTATTTCATTTTTATATGTAAATGTAATGTTCTTTTTTTACTGATTTCAATGGATTGATATGCAATTTAGGTGTTTTTGATTGATTTTGAAACGATTTTAAATGTTACTTTTTATAAAGAATTAGCGACTAACTTTCGCTTCGCTCGGGTGCATTCCTAGGAAGGTTTAAAACCTACCACAAAAGAAATCGTTATCGTGAGTGTTTTTATTTAGATTAGTTATCATACACACTTTTAAGCATAATTTTACCCCCTGTAAATTGGATGCGTTCCCGTACTTGGACTCACATTTAGTCCGTTGTACGTTTTACCCCCTAATAATAAAATACCCCATAATTTTACCGCCTCCGAGATTTATTTTCGAAACAATATCCTTCTCCGAGGTCTCATCTATCTCCATATCAAAATTCATCAATATTAGTTCTGCGGTTTAAACGTGAAAACGTAACAGACAGAGTTACTTTTGCAATTGTAATATTAGTCTAGAATCTAGATGAATGAATAATTTAAATTAAATGGTTATTGCACGTTCGTGAACTATCATTGGCTTTAAATATATGGATGGATGGTTTGTGCTGAGATTGCTCGACAATTGCTCTTTAAAAAATGTATAACAATGTGATGTAATAAAATAATGTGATACCTATCCAAAGTTGCAACTAGAATTGAAAGAAAATGTCAAATTATTAATATATTTTGTCCTTTTAAGGTATATGCACCATTGAATATTTTCATATCCCTCGTCGGTGTGGTTGTATGGAGTGAAAGAGACGAAATACAAGTAGAGAGGAACAGCAGTAAAACACTCAGACATTTCCTTGATTACAGGCGGAATAGACTTGTACATGACATTCCCAATGACAATGCACACTTGTTGACGTAAGTCTTATAGTTATTCATAATATTTTGACAATTTGATATCATTTTTTAAAATGTAAATCTTGTTCATTTTGTTCAAAGAAAATCGATTTTATGGCAGTTAATAAAAAAATACATAACTTAAGATACAAATATTTGTATGTATTGTATTCAGCCCTTTTTAACGTCCCACTGCCGGGCACGGGCCTTCCTTCAGTACGAGGGGAATCAGGCCATGGTCCACCACGCTGGCCAAGTGCGGGTTGGCGGACTGAACATGTCTTAAAAACTTGCTAGGTTCTCTCAGACATGCAAGTTTCCTCACTATGCTTTCCTTCACCGTTAAGACAAGTGGTAATCATGTTGGAAATGATTCGCACATGAAAATATCAGAGGTGCGAGACCCGGGATTTGAACCCACTTCACTCGGTTTCCCAAGCGAGCGCGTTACCACTGGACTACCACTGCCTTATATATTATTTAATACAAATATATTTTTTATGGTAAAAATTAATAGTATTTGTAAGAATTACTCAATTTTTTACCTAGTAAATATATAAATTCATAGTATTATTATTCCTATATAGTTTTACTTATATCGGTTTTTTTACAGACGTCAAAAATTTGATAATTACACCGTAGGGAAAGCTTACTATAGAACAATATGTTCGTATAAGTCCTCTGGGGGAGTGGCGTCAAACCATTCAAAAGTCATAGGGCTGGTGGCGACAACTATAGCCCACGAAATGGGTCACAATTTCGGAATGGGACACGACACAGGGGCAGACTGCCAATGTCCAGATAAAAAATGTATAATGAGTTCTTGGCTTTCTTCAGTAGCTCACACACATTGGTCCTCTTGTAGCTTACGATCGTTGGCTTTGTCTTTTGAAAAGGGAATGGATTATTGTTTAAGGTAATTATATTTTGGCGCCCAATGTGGGGCTCTTTAGTGCTATGCAAATTTTTTTTTTTCACCATAAAACATACGATTATTATGTTAAAATCGTAACGGAACATTACGTATGAAGATATTAGAGGTGAGACTCGAGGTTTGAACCCACTTCGCTTGGTTTTCCAAGATAACAAGTTACCACTGAGCTATCACTACCAACAACAACATGAAAATTTAAATCGAAAAACATGAGATTATATTGAGTAGATTACAGGGGAGGTGATTTATATTAAATACGATTTTTTTTATTTCATTATAAGTAATCTGATTACTATTACAATGTAAATGTTTATTTTTATGTACGTTTGTTAATTCTGCAACCTAAAACGGTTGGATTGATTTGGATGAAAATTAGAACAGGTATATATTATCAACTGGAGTAACATATAGTTAAGTGTAGGTCGTTAGTAATAAAATAATGTTTGACGATGCGTTTGGGTCAGTTTGTAGTGACCCTACTTGCCAGCAGTCGCGGGTTCGAGTCCCGCTGGGGCATTCATCTGTGTGATGAGCACGAATGTTTGTACTCCAGTCATGGGTGTTTATATTTATAATATGTATGTATTTAAAGTTATATAATAAGTGTAGTGTATCAATTATGTGGTATCCATAACACAAGCCTCGTAGCTTACTATGGAACAAGATGGTGATGTGTGTTTATGTCCCAACATGTTTATTTATTCAATGCTCATAGAACCATTTCTATCCAGAAACAAACCGAAGCGTCTATTCAACTCGCCTACATGTGGCAACGGGTTCATCGAGCCCGGCGAGCAGTGCGACTGCGGCCTCAACGGCAGCCCGGCGTGCTTGGCGTGTTGTCATCCCAAGGCGTGCGTGTTGCGGGCTAACGCCACGTGTGCTGTGGGGGAGTGCTGCGATCCTCAGGTGAGAGGGAGAGAGAGAGAGAGAAAGAAGGAATAAAAGAGTGTAAAACAATACATTCTATTTTAATATGACTACGCTTATTGTCGACTAGCGGATCACCCTCGACTCGATCGGGTTCGTCCCTAGGTACGTTTTAATTTTTAGACCGGAACGCTAATTCTTTTTCTAAAATAAAAGTAGCCTATGTTACTCCCTATAACATCAGCTATCTTCCAGTTCGTCAAAATCAGTCCAACCGTTTAAGTAATAATAAAATAAGTACCGTATATAATATCATACGCATTTAGTTAAAAGCTTTTATTTTGACATTACAAACAGACATTTTATTTATCTGTATAAATAAATATCCATGACTGGAGTACAAACGTTCGTGCCCATCACACAAATGAATGCCCCGAGCGGGACTCGAACCCGCGACAACTGACACAGCAAGTAGGGTTACTGCAAACTGGGCCAAACGTGTCGTCTATGTACTATAATTAATATCTGATACAGTTGGCTAGTCTTAAAGAGATTGGCCGCCGTGGCCGATATCGTTCAGGAGGACATAATTATGCATTATAGTAAAAATCAAATAATATATATTGAATTTTATAAAACCATTTAATAGCTTCAATATCGCTGGAACAGTATATTCTATTTTTTTTCTTATTTTTTTTAGACATGTCGTCCAAAACCAGCGGGTACCGTCTGTCGGTCGGCCGATAAGGAATGCGATTTGCCCGAATATTGTAGCGGTTATTCCGAGTTTTGTCCAAAAGATGTTTTCAAAATGGACGCCACGCCGTGTGCTAATAACGAGGTAAATTTGATTGAAAAAAATCCTGACAAAGATTCGCATTTATAATACTCGTATTAGTCGGATATATTGTGAAGTGTCAAAGCGTTCATTACATTATAGGCTGTAAGTATAAGATAATAAGGTAGAATTGCATGTTTTGCAAGACTCCAATGTATCAATAAAAGATGGAGAACAGTTTGAAATTTCACAAAACTCCGGGAAATTATAATTTAACCAGTGAACTTATTATTTCACGGCTTTTACAGTGTCCCCGCGACATATTCATATAACCATTATGTGTTGTTGCAATATATAATAAACAAATAATATAAATAACAAGGGGTTATTGTATATTTACATATATACTTATATGTTATAGAATACTAATTTACCTTTATTTAATATTAAAAATGTTTTTTTCAATTAGATTAAATGTTTCAAAATATTCATTATTATTTTTAACACAAATAATTAATGTTGATACCGATATATATTTTTAAAGATTATTATGACGGTTGTGAGGTTTTAATAGTATGATTCACATTCAATTTAATAATAATAATATTTAAATTTAATATCTATGTGTTTTTGTTTACACGAAAAGAAAATACAATTATATTACTAATATACTTAATAAAAATATATACTAAAAACTAGCGACTCACCCTCGCTCCGCTCGGGTTCGTCCCTGGGGTGGGATCTGGGAGGACCACCCTTATCCTTATCACTTAGGGGTATGAAAAATAGATAGTAGCCGATTCTCAGACCTACTGAATACGCATATAAAATTTGGTAAAAATCGGTGAAGCCGTTTCGGAGGAGTACGGTAACAAACATTGTGATATGGAAATTTTATATATAAGATGTACACTTATTTTTTTATGTACAAGCATTGATATATGAAAACGTAGATACACATTTCCTAACAAGTATCTCTTCAAAAAGTGGCGTCGACATGTCACGTTAAGTCAAACCAAAGAATAAAATTCAAAAATCGAAAGTTCTAATTGTCTTAACACAAATTCGAACTTACGCACACACCATAAGGTACTTTTTTAAACGAAACAACGTGCGTTTTAATTTCGTCATCCGAAAAGCAATGAACAAAAGAGATTTGAAATAAGAGGACAATTTCGAATTAGTGCGCTTTTTTTTTGAGGACACTTTTGAGATGCTAAACGTGTATCCCAAGTTTTTGTATATCAATGTTATTGTTTGAACAGATGTGCCTAAACCAAAAGTGTATATCAGTAGCGGCTCTACAGGAACAGATCGCGAGACGCGACACGTCCGTCTGTCCCTCCAACTGCTCGGGACACGGTGTTTGTAATTCTGAAGGTAATGTATCATATAGAAGATGAATTGTTTTATTTGGGCGGGAATATTATTTACTAGTGACTCATCCTCGCTTTGCTCGGGTTCTTCCCTAGGTTGATTCCATATACAAACTTTCATCCCCATTATCACCCACTTAAGGGGCGATTTCCGGGATAAAATTAAAAAGTTTCCCATAGTTATAGAAAAGGTGGGAAAGAAAAATAGTTAAAGTACTATGGAGTCGTCAACTAAATTTAAAAATATAGTGACTGAAGAAGATACAGCACAAGTTTAGTATATGGGACGCGGCCCCTGGAGGAGTTGGATATTATTTAGACATTACTGCCATTTAGACACTTGGAAATATCCTCCAGGGGCCGCATCCCATATACTAAACTGCAGCCAAAGATACTAACGCTTACAATGGGGTAACGATGGCGTGCGTACGATTTTCCGCACCCGACCGTCATACACTTTTTTATATTAGAGTCCGGAGAGTGTTCAGGGTTGAAGGGTATTTACATCCTATTAATTTGTTTATTAATTATTCATTATATTATATCAATAATAATATTTTTTATTTTCTAGTAAAGAAAGGAAAATATTTTGCAATAGTTTCTATATAAATAAAAAAAATTTTTTTCGTTTGTACAAATCGTCGTTATTCATCGATTGGTTTAAAGTTTTACATATATTTAACGTGAATAAGATTTTGCGGTAACTTACCACGAGATAGCCTTATTGATTGTGCTTCAACTTCTAAACCGTTCGCCGTAAAAACATTTCTTTAACAATCTTTTGGCGGCATTTTTGTTAAGATCAAAGGCTATTACCTACTGTATGGTTTTTGTATACTGTGGTTACATATACATAGTACATTTTTAATTTAAACTTAAACAAATTTGAAAACGGAAATTTAACACATTTTCCCTATTGAAAAACTCCATCAAGAGCGACAAAAGTCACTTAGAAACCAATAAAAGCCAATAAACATTTATTGGTTTCTATGTGGCTTTTAATGAGATCCTATTGGGGTTTTTAAATAGGGTTGATGAATTCGTTAAATTATTTGGATTGTCAGGCTCATAAATCGTTCATCATGACACAATGAATACAATATTTGTAGGTCATTGTCACTGCGAGGCCGGCTTCGCGCCGCCGCTATGCGCGCTGCCCGGCCCCGGGGGCTCCATCGATTCCGGTCCCGCCACGGACTCCAGTAGTAAGTATACTTCATATAATAATAAGAATAATTATATAATATGGCACGTTTTCCAACAACAACATGTCACGGTATTTTGACTTTCAAGCCACGCTATCTATAATTAAAATAAACTGCGAATAAATCCAAAAATAATTGGTCTAATTTGAAATATCTATTATTAGCGTACATCTAAGGAAATATTACTAAAGTACTTCTAAGTATTTTGCTTTAATTCAATTCTACTTTCATTTTAATGGCTTATTTTTCTTTATTTACAGTACAAAGGAATTTCATGGTGGCGATGTATGTCATATTCCTCGGCATCCTACCGTCGATACTTCTCATCCTGTTCCTCATGTACTATTCGCGACACAACGTACTCGTGTGGTGGAAGAAACCAAGAAAAACGTACGTATCCAAATTGTTCAAAAGTGGTGCGGGGAATAACACGTCATCCACAAAAACACCAAAAAGCTATTTTAATTTCATTCTACCCACATTTTCTAGCTCTTCTTCCTTTATTAGAATACTAACATTCAAACGTAAGGATACAAATGAACCTACGGCCATATGCAAAAAATGCATACGTGAGCCCAATAAAAATGAAAATATTTACGCGAATGCATGCGACCATGAACCAGACTATGAGAGTATAAAAAGTAATTCAGATTTAAAAAGTAAAGCGTGGCATCAAAAAATAACAAAATTTCTAAACAAAAATGAAAGCAAACGCGTAGTTAAAAGATTTCATAGAAAAATAAACAAAGATGACATCAAAGTTGCGGATACAAATGAATTGGTCGATGTTAAAAATATACGAAATAAACTCGAGGAGTCTGATGGCAGGAAGAAATTGAACGTAGAAATAATTAATATAGGCTTAGCGTCCACTACTAACGAAAACATTAATCGTAGTGATATAAAAACTATACGAAATAACGTAGTTACAAAAAATGATAAAAATAACGCCTTTAATGTAAACTTTAAGACTGATAATAATCGTTTTAAAAAAGATAATATATTAAATGCAGGTTTATCATCTACGAGTAACGTCAATATTGCCAAAAACGATGAAACTAAAGAAAAAGTGGAAATTAAATCTAATGTCAAATTTTTGACAAGTAAATTCGGTCAGCCGGCTATTGATTTTTCTAATTTACCAAAACGAAGTGATTTGAGGAAAGTTAAAAATAAAAAATAATAAATTACAAATTTTTACAGAAAATTACTATAAATAACACAACATACTATAAATAAAGCCTTTTTCATTGAGTAAAGTCAATTTTTCAGTAACTTATTGTGATATAATCTCTAGAAAACATTTAATGAAAATATTTTCCCGTAGTAAAAAGTATCCTATATGTTTACCTGGATAATCAGCTATCATCATACCAAATTTCACCAAAATGCCTCCAGAGGTGTTTCCGTGATGCGGTCACAGACAGATAGACATACAGTCAAAAATTCCAAAAAAGATAGATTCGGTCTCTGTATGGATAGTAATGAATATTTCAATAAGATTTCCCAAAAAATATTTGATGTACAGATTCGACTCAGTTAGAATTTTATTATATGTATTGATAGAAATATCTCTATGAAAGTTAAAATGAAATCATTATCAAAAGTAGAGTATCTAGTTAGAGTATAAAATTATAAGAAGTTTGATGGACACAGTAATAAAATCTTAAAAAACGTTTTTTTTACAATAATAATAGTAGTCACGGTCAAGGTTTTATTTTTAATTAGATTTAAAAAATATATAATAATAAAATTAATTATAATTTTTTATTTGTTTATAAACTATATTACAAACACAGAAATTAAGGCGATTTAAAAAATACATATCTAAAATTAGAATTTGTAAAACGTTAAGATTGTTGATGCTACTCTTGCTTTATATACTCTGTGACATTCTTAAGTTTGGATGTTGACAATAATTGTGACATTTAAAAACAATAACGCGAAGGAAATCTATGAGATGTGGGTTTGAAAATTAAATAATTTATATTTCTAATTTAAAATTATTTTTAGTTTTTTTTATTAATAATTAAAATATTAAGTATATTATTAAAAACTGTAAATACATTTAGCGTATGCGTTTTCCTTTTAAGGGAAGCTATCTGATGTACCAATAATTTCGATTTTAATGACTCGATATTCAATAAAAAATTATTAATAATAGCACAAAATTCTCTGAAAGTCAACATATGTAGAGGTTGCAGTTTAGTATATGGGACGCGGCCCCTGGAGGAGTGGGTGGTATTTTTGGATAGGAGAGGTGATAGAGAGTCCAAATATATAAAAATTATTTTGAGGAAACAACAGAGTCAAAAGTTATTGAGACTTAAAGTTACAACATTCCCATACATTATTTAGACATTACTGCCATTTATACACTTGGAAATATCAAAATGTCACTTTCAATTGTCAAAATCAGATTATGTTTTGTCGTGTTTTTAATTATTCTTTGCGTGAAATTTGAATGTTCTAGTTTTATAGTCATATAATAATGGCACTCGCCGGCCGCTACCGCGGCACGCTCGCTTCGCTCGCTCGGCTCGTGCGTTGTGGTAACTGTTCTAACATAACCTAACCAAGATATGATGAATAATAAATAAATAACCTAAGTCTTAAACTAACCACGATGCCGCAAAATAAAATCCAAAAGTAAGTAATACTTAGATTTTAAAAATAGTCTACTCACGTTTATAAATTGTATTAATATAATCTGTTGTCATTTAAGCGGTAATGTAAAACAGAAATTGACAGTTGTCAAAATGTAAGATCATTTTGCTTACAATAGGACTGTTGTGAAATTATTAAAAAATTAAATACAATAAAGGCTTAATTGTTGTGAAAATATGTATTGTACAGAGAAAAGGATGTTTACTATTAGTTAAAGGTTAAAGGTATGTTTATCTTTTGTAATCACATAGCTAGGTAAAGAAATGTATGGAAATGTATTAGATATGTTGTAACTTTAAGTCTGAATAATTTTTTACTCTTACGTTTCCTCAAAATATTTTTTATATATTTTGACTCTCTGTCACCTCTCCTATCCAAAAATATCTCCCACTCCGCCAGTTGGTAACGAAATGTATGGAAATGTTGTAACTTTAAGTCTCAATAACTTTTTACTTCTACGTTTCCTTGAAATAATTTTTATATATTTGGGCTCCCTGTCACCTACCCTATCCAAAAATACCACCCACTCCGCCAGGGGCCGCGTCCCATATACTAAACTTGTGCCTAAGTAGAATATTGTTTTAGTTTAATTTATTTTAATGCACATAATTTAATTGCTAGATATAGGAAGTATTGTGATCAAAACATGTATTGTGTAGACATAACTAATATATTTAAGTTTAAACCTAACTCCCTTATAATTTTCATGTGTGGGTTTTGCATGCGTATAATTAAGTTATTATTAATTAAAATAATTTTAAATTACAATGCAATTCAATTAAAATGTATATAAATGGATTAGCTTTCAGTTCTAGTTCTAAAAACCGAAAAATGCTAAACGCAGAAATATTAAGATTTTTTTAATTTAAATTATCTATAATCTATAGATAGATTTTAATTTTAATTTTAAATAAAAAATGTTCATCAATAAAAATTAAGTAGGAAATTTGCGATTTTTCACAAAAGACCGTTTGCATTTTTATTTATGTACATTAGATAAAAACTTTCTAAAATGTTCTCTATTCTTATTAGGATTTGGATGGCATTGTAATGATGTTAGATAGAAAATTACTTAGTTTGCTTGAAAAATTATTTGTATAGGTTTTTAAATGGTTATATGGTAATTGGCATGCTATTAAAAGACACACAAAACATAAACAAAAATAACGTGCTCAATATTTTTTTAATTCATTTTTATGGGTCTCGTCTTTCCTTCTTACATTGACTTTTAAATATACCCATAAATTGGCTTTAATGCTACAAATATATTTTATTATTAAATTTTTGAACATACTCTGCAAATTAATATGTAAGCTTATGTAAAATTTCTTTTCTTTTGTTACTCAGTTAAATCATTATCGTTATTTTTATTCTTTGGTTATGTATTCATTTTTCTTTCTCTCTATCACACTCTCTCTTTCTCTCTCTCTCTCTCTGTGTGTGTGTGTATGTATGTAACTTTATAAAGTTGATAATTTGTATTAATTTGGTAAAAGTAATAAATTTTCTTTTTTTTTCTTTTTCTAATGTTTTCTTCCTAATAAGGTTTGTATGTTGATTGGAGCTTTAGCACATTGTTATGTTGTTTAAGCTTCCGTAATTTAGTTTAAGTTAATTATAAGCAATTTGTTGTATAACAAAGTTATTGCGGTCAAAATTAATCAGGCGCTTCGCCATATGTATCTCTTTTTACATACTCATTGTCAATTGCTATTAAAGCCCCTTACTGACCGGTTGATTTTTATTTTATCATCGCCACATCACCCGTGATTATTACCAAATTAATTTAAACACCTCTAGCCCTCTTCATGGTCCATTACGAGACGGATAAAAATAAAGGAAATATAGAAACAATATTAAAAATAATTAAAAAGTGACCAAGTGCCGTATGGAGTATAGAGGTGAAGATTGTTAAATTCGAGTGAGTTATAGACATTAAGTGCTTAAAATAAAAATCAGTATAGTGTTTATCATTATATTTATTAATAAAACCTAACATGTCTACAAATTAAACATTAAATCAGGTAATTAAAGCACGTTAAGCACGTGTGACATTGGGCAAGGTCAGTAAGTTAAAACTTTTAAAACTTTATTACAAATATCTACAAATGTAATTAAAATGATATATTAACAATAAATTTGGTAAAATATAATAAATATTAGGTATAGTTTATCAGTACTTAAATAATACAGTACAGTAACTTATAAATGTTACATTAGATAACTGTTCCTAGTACCTATAAGTATTTTTACGAAATACATTTTAATTATATTATATAAACTTCAAATATATGTTATTAATTTTTATTAACAATAAATTTGATAAAATATAATAAATATTAGGTATAGTTTATCAGTGCTTAAATAATACAGTACAGTAACTTATAAATGTTACATTAGATAACTGTTCCTAGTATAAGTATTTTTACAAAATACATTTTAATTATATTATATAAACTTCAAATTTAAGTTATTAATTTTGCATATTCAGTGTAGATATTTATTTTATTAAAATTTACTTCCAATTATAAAGTAACAGTTTAGCAAATAATTTATTTGTGAGCTTTAGAAATACATATCTAAGTTAAATCGAAAATTATTGTTAGATAAAATAATTTATCAATTATCAGTAAAACAAGTTTTTGGTTGTGATTTATTAGTTACTATATCTCTAAAACCTTTGTTTGTAAAATTTCAGATCGACATCATCTGTATCCCAAAACGACTGACATTAAGGAGCTTGAAAAGAAGCGTGGCAGTTATAAATGTAGATTAACAGTTTTTGGAAATTATTTAGGTACTTTAAATGATGCCGAACTGACCGCCTGTCAGGCGATGGAGTTACAATTACGAACAGATAAGTTAGAGAGCTTATACAATGAGTTTAATGAAGTTCAATCACAATTAGAATGCTTAACGGATAACATTGACATTGAATTAGTTGAACGAACCGCTGTAGAATCACAATATTATTCATTATTAGCTCAGGCTAAAAATCTTATCAATATATTTTCAAAATTAGAACAAAATGACGTAAAATCAACTTCTAGTAACTCTAAGCAACAGCTGGTCAAATTGCCTACTATCGATTTACCTAAATTCTCAGGTTCGTATGATAACTGGCTAGAATTTCGCGATACCTTTTCTAGTCTCATTCACAACAATGACAACATAGAGGAAATTAATAAATTTCACTATCTAAGGTCATCACTGGAAGGTTCCGCTGCTGTCGTAATACAATCTATTCAGTTTTCTGCTCAAAATTATATCATAGCCTGGGAACTACTGTGTGACAGATTCAACAACAAACGGTTACTTATTCACAATCATGTGTCAGCTCTGTTCAAGCTCGAACCAATAACTAAGGAGTCTTCAATATCACTAAAGCGAATGATTGATCAAGTAAATAAAAATATTAGGTCTTTAAATACAATAGGCAAACCGGTTCATAGCTGGCTGGCCGACACATTATTAATATATATAATAAGTTCAAAGTTAGATTCTACAACATTAAGAGAATGGGAGGAATATAAAGGGCATTTAGACAAAAATAAGTTAATCTCTTTTGAAAATTTTATAGAATTCTTGAGAAATCGTGCGGATTTAATAGAAACTTTAGAAATATCTCGTCATTCTCACACAAATAAGGAAAGTACAAATAAAAATTTAAAATTTAAAACTTTAGTTTCCACTTCGAATTATTCTAACAATGTCAATAATACAAGCTCACATAATTATTGTCCTAAGTGTAATGGCGATCATAACCTAAACGTTTGTCCACAATTTTTATCACTATCTATCTCTGAACGAATGTCATTAATACCGAATTATAAGATTTGTTACAATTGTTTTCGTCGCGGTCACTACCGTAGTCAATGTAAAAAGTCAGGGTGTAAAATCTGTAAGCGTAAACACCATACTCTAATACACAACACAGATTTGCTTAAAAAATCTGATGTAAACAAAACTTGTACGTTCGATACGAATAAGATTAATAGCACTACCGTTACTGATAACGCTCACACCGCACTATTGACATGTACACCTGCGCTTTATATATGTAGCAATATACTCTATGACCTGCGCACACGCATTGTGCGACTGCGAGTAGTTCGAGCGAAGTCCTTTTATCAACTGCATTAGTGAAGTGCAACGATATTAATAATAAAACACATATCGTCCGCGCTCTTCTTGATTCCGGCAGCTCTTCATGTTTAATGACGGAAAATTTATTTAAAAAATTAAAACTGCCTTATCTTAAGACTAATAAGTATATACAGGGTATTAATAATTCGTTGTCTCTTGTGGATAAATTTTGTCATTTAAATATTCAGTCCTTAAATGAAAAATATTCAAATGATTTATTATGTTTCATTTTGCCTTCAATCACTGATAAGATCCCCGCTAAGCAGGTACAACTAGATATACCGTCGAACATAAACTTAGCTGATCCTTATTTTCACACACCGGGTTCCATTGATTTAATTATTGGAGCGGATGTTTTTTGGAGTCTCTTAGGATCCGAAAAAATTATATTAGGTGATAGATTACCGATACTTTATCAAACTAATCTTGGATGGTTAGTTAGTGGTCCAATTAACGGCGGCCATAATAATTGTTTTAACACTCGGTCTTCACCTATACAATGCAATTTTAATAAACAATGTTCCACATTTAGATGAGCATGATGACATTCGAAACCAATTAACGCGTTTCTGGCAGCTCGAGGAGGTATGCCATGAGTCATCTACTTATTCATTACAAGAAAATGTGTGAAGAACATTTTGTTATAATCGTCACGTTTATCAGATGTTTTTGCGTTAGAATGCCTTAGGCGTTAATGCTTAGAATATTTTAGGCGATTCGTTTAATCATGCTAAACGCTGTTTTCTGCCACTTGAGCGCAGAAATAAAAATCAAGCCTCATTATATAAGATGTATAAAAACTTTGTCTGAGTATATTTATTTATCACATATGTCAGAAATTTAAATTAATAAAAATAATTCCTATTTCATTCCGTATCATAGGATTTTAAGATTACCTAAAATAAAACAAATATTAACCTTCATGTCGCGTATGAAAATACTGTAGAAACAGGATTAATAAAATTTGAACGTTTTTCTAATATTTTAAGATTACAACGTACCTTTTGTTATGTATTTCGCTTTATTGATGCTTGTAAATGAAGAGGCACAAAAACACTGCTTATTTTTCTAAAACTGAACTACAAAACTGTTTAAATTTTATAATAACTCAGTCACAAAGATAATCTTTTCCTGAGTATGATTTATTAACAAATAATAAAAATCTACCATACAAAACCATTTGTTAAAATTAAGTGTATTTCTCGATGCTAATAAAATTATACGTGTAGGAGGTAGGCTACATAATTCCGAATACGCTTTCGAGAAAAAGCATCCAATTCATTTACAGTCCACTCATCATTTTTTAAAACTTTTATTT
This sequence comes from Brenthis ino, assembly GCA_921882275.1. Lineage (NCBI taxonomy): Eukaryota > Metazoa > Arthropoda > Insecta > Lepidoptera > Nymphalidae > Brenthis > Brenthis ino. The sequence continues at coordinate 20,215,463 of OV170222.1, forward strand.
CGATATGAGCATATTCGATAGATTACGCAGGTCCCTTAACCTCAGCTAGTCGTCAAGGTCGTGGATGTAGATTAGTGAAGGTCTATATCGTTATTTTTGTATGTTTTACGACAAAAGCCATTCATTTAGAACTGGTAGGCGATTTGACTAGCAATAGTTACCTGCAGGCATTATCTAGGTTTATTTCTCGGAGAGGTAAACCTCTTAATATTATTTCTGACCGTGGAGCTACATTCACAGGAGCTTGTAATGAAATCACAGATTTTTAAAACAAAATTGTAACTCTATATCTGACAGCGCGGCTCGTGACGGTGTTAACTTTCATTTATCCCTGCCTATGCTCCACATTTTGGCGGTCTTTGGGAGGCAGGTGTCAAGTCGACTAAATTTCATTTGATAAGAGTGTTAGGCAATTGTCACCTTACTTATAAGGAATTTAACACTATATTAGTTCTCTCACTCCTTTATCGTCGAATCCTGAAGATTTGTTGCCTCTTACTCCCGGTCACTTTTTAATAGAAAGACCGCTCACATCTCTACTTGTGAAGGATTTTCGTGATTGCTCCAGTCACATGTTAACTCGACACCACCGCATTGAACAACTCCGACAGCATTTTTGGTCAAGGTGGAGTAAAGAATGTGTCAGAATTGCAGCTAAGAGTCAAGTGGAAATCCTCTATGGATGCACTAAAATTGAACTCTTTAGTCGTTATTAAAGACAACAACTTGCTGCCAATGAAATGGAAACTGGGTCGAGTTATTGCTCTTGATCCTGGCACCGACGGAATCTCCAGGGTGGCTGATATTACGACTGCGACCGGCATCATCAGACGATCCTTTTCGAAAATCTGCCCGCTGATAGAAGAGTCCTGTTGAATGCAAGCCTTCAACGGCCGGGGGCATGTTTAAGCTTCCGTAATTTAGTTTAAGTTAATTATAAGCAATTTGTTGTATAACAAAGTTATTGCGGTCAAAATTAATCAGGCGCTTCGCCATATGTATCTCTTTTTGCATACTCATTGTCAATTGCTATTAAAGCCCCTTACTGACCGGTTGATTTTTATTTTATCATCGCCACATCACCCGTGATTATTACCAAATTAATTTAAACACCTCTAGCCCTCTTCATATGTATTCGGTGAGTTGTTTTGCGTTTTCTGGGCTTTGCATGAATGTAAAATATTAACATTTTGCTATCTTTTTCTATTTTTTTATATCTATTGATTTTTATGAAAATTAATTAATAATATCTATGCCCATATAAACTTCGTTGTCTGTTCGTTAGTCATACATTTCTAAACCATTCGTCGGATTGTGCATAATATTCCATATACTATGTTTCTACGTTAAATTGCTTCCATCTTTTAGTTCTTATTTTAAAAAGTAGGTTTTTTCTTTTTTTTTATAAAATTTTTAGTTTTCGCCAATTAGACGAATTGAATTTTTTGTAACAATGTGCTACCCTACATTATTTTTAGATGTAGAAATTATAAATTGTACGCAATTACTAATCGTCTTTTCAAAATCTTCATTTTTTGGCGCTTCATTCTTATGGCGCCTACATCCCGCCATGTTGATTTTTATTTGATGTTACGTATCAAAACGAATACAACGTCGTATAATTCAAATACATAATATTTAGTAATAACAAGGGAACATAATATTATGTCCGACGATATTGAATATTGTTATAGTCCAGGAGACTCTTGTATAATTTGCCCCAATATTAGCGAGAATAAACTACCAACACACAGGTCATCTTGTAGTTTCTTGTCTTTAATCAAAGCCTTTGACAAAGGCTTAGGTTATTGTTTGAGGTATTTATTTTAAATATGTTATCTTACTTCTTACGAATATTATAAAATGTGAAAATTTAGACGGATGTTTGGATGCTCGTTACTCAATCACGCAAGAACGGATCTAAAAATTTGCACAGATATAGATTATAATCTGGAATGGCACATAGGCTGCTTATATCCCGGAAAAATGTACGATTCCCGTGGGATAGGTTTGTGTTTGTTTTTCTAGAGGCGAACCCGATCGAAGCGAGGCTCACTCTCGCTAGTTTATTATAATAATATGAATTTGCGAATTATAACGAAACAATTGCTATAAGTAATCGAGGAAATATATTTTAATATGAATGGATAATTGTTAAAGTATTAGAATAATACGACACCAGTGTTATAACGGACACTAGCTTACCGCATACACCTTTTTCCGAAATCAGGCATAGTACTATTAAACTATTAAGTGATAATAGGCGGGAAGTAAGGAACGGAAGTCTAACTCAATACGTAGAGTACAAGAGGAGGCATGGAAGAAAAGGTAAATGTAATATTAGATGTGATAGATGAAAGATAATTTGTTGTATTTTGTATGACAGGGTCCGATCGAGAGGAGAATGAACTGCCTAATGGTTGAGGGACTTGTGGACAGGAGTATCTAATAGTAATGGTACCTACAATAAAACAAGTGCCAATTTAATCTTAACACTGGTGCCCATTGTGGGGCAACAGGGATATTTTGGAAGAACTTTTATCTAACTCTACAACTGAATTCGCGATCATACTCGTAATTCATACAACTAATAAAAAGTACGTTCGCGGATTCAGCTGTCGAGTTAAGTATACATAGATATTTTTTTAATTATTATTATATTATAGTTTTTAAGACATAATTTTACAACTACATTGTATCTATTTATTATACTTTTTTTTATTAAAGTTAATAATTTGGAATCTTTAGAAACAAGCCGAAACATCTTTTCGGCTCACCCTTTTGTGGTAACGGTTTTATTGAATTCAACGAGGAATGTGACTGCGGAGTGTATCCGAGTGTAGCATGTGCTACATGTTGCAACCCGCTAACCTGTCTCTTGAAGCCTAACGCGACTTGCGCTTTAGGAGAATGCTGTGATCTATGGGTGAGGTTTTCTTTATTAAATCACACTTTATAATCATAAAATTAGGTTTAGTTTTAATAATAATTTTTCAACCGATTTTTGAAATATAGCAGGCATCTTTTTGGCATTGTGAATGGAAATATGTCTATGCTATAGACATAGATACGTCTTTGCTACAGATTTTACTGCTCTTTTTATGATTTTTCATAGTAATTATTAGAAAAAATATCTAAATTTTAGCTATTTTTAGACGTTAGAACATGGCGGTAATGGTAGTATCCTTTTAGTTAAATAATTTTCAAATTATGATCAGTACCAAGGGTTATCCCTCATCTAAACTTATAATTTTATGTTGATATTTAATATAAATACTAAACAGTAAACTTGGTTGTAAGATAGAGGTGACTCTAATCCATTGATATAGTTTTTATATATCAATGATTTAATCACATAGATTTTGGATGAACGGATTACATCAAAATCGGTTCAGATTTATAAAAAACATAACTCTCCTTTTGAGCTTCACTGCAGTAAGAAAGAATTACCTTACCTTAATTATTATGTTATGTAGCATTATTGCTTCTAAATCAATCAACACAGTCTCCATTTAAGAAACTTTTATTATGGATAAAGTAATAAACATTGTATGAATATTCTAAGTAATTATTCGATCTTCTATTATACAATAACAGACATGTCAGGTGGAAGAAATATTAACAGTTTGTCGACCAGAGAAGAATGAGTGTGATTTACCCGAATATTGTAACGGATTTTCCGGAGATTGCCCAAAAGATGTGTACAAGATGGACACTACACCTTGTTCTCATGGCGAGGTACATTCACAATTCTAACGTTTTTAATATTTTAATTGTTTTCGTAATATAATATTCCTAAATCTATTTAAATAAATGTATTGCATTTACATAAAAAATTTAAATTGAAATATTTAAATTAGGTTTTATTTGTGGCAAAAGCCACATAAATTATAATTGCACGACATTAAAGCGTAATATAGAATACTAGCGAGTACCGACTCACCCTCGCCTCGCTGGGGTTCGTCCCTAGTTACGTTTTAACGTTTAGTATAGATTTCTCAGAGATGAAATTTTTCCCCCTGTAAAGAGTATCCTATATGTTTACCCGGATAACCAGCTATCACCATACTAACTGCAATGTAAGAGTATATTTATATGTAAAACCTAAGAATTTGGTTTTTGGTCATCTGAACGCGGGCGAAGCCGCGGGCAATGCTAGTATTCTATATTACGCTTTAATGACGTGGGTTTTGAATTTTTTATTTGAAATATTTATTTTTATCACAATTTTCCGTCGTGTTTTGTTTTAATTTATGTTTTATTTCACATTAAGAAATATTTAATTCACTTTAATATTTAAAAAGTATTTTTTTTTTCTATGTTTTAGAGATAGCGACTTACTTGCCTCATTGCTATAGGTAGCCAATGGGTTAGTTCAGGACATAGTCTATCTCCCTTTAATGTGGTGGGAGGGCTAACACTAAAAAAATCTTGCAAGGCGCCACCACTTAGGCGAGTGGGTACCATGCTATAACTTACTAGTCTATACTTCTTACAAATGTTCATCAATGGTATTATTTTCAGGCATACTGTGTAAAGGGCGAATGTAGTACACATAGCGACCGGTGTCAACTGCTCTGGGGAGAGTCAGGAATAATGTCCAACAAGAAATGTTATGAAACTTTTAATGTCCAAGGCAATGAGTGAGTATTTTTAGTATTAACATTTGACAAAACTAAAACCGAGTGAAGAGAACAATGAGCCTAATGGGGTCCATTACGCTGTGTCGTTCAAAAATTAATTGGGTTAGGTTAGGCACTGGCTTTGCATCCCCCCCAACGTACGTTCACCTTGTCGTGGTGGAGGTGGAAGGTGATGGCCTAAGGCGGCCCACCTCGGTGGGATGTGTACTTCATTGACAGCAGAGTGGGCCGTTGGAGCAACCCCATGGTTCGTGACAACCGTTGTGTTCTGCTTCGGCAGACCTGCCGTCGGGGCTTCGTGTTTGAGTGCGTAAGCGATCTTGCGACGCCCTATTACGACAGGAGACTTTGTTGGGTTTTAGGGGTAGTATTTGGATTTTCTAGCCGGTGCGCCCCACATAACCTATATAAGTATATTTAAAGGTGGTATGCGTCAATGCATCACTCAACATAAAAAACATAAAAAAGGAACTGCTTTCCGTGGTTTTTTAAAGCGAACCTTACTCACGAGTTTATAAGCTAAACATTTTGAGTCAATCAACAAAAAAAATTGTCAAGGAAATGCTAAGGACACTTTAAACGAAGAAGGTATTTTAGGAAGATTTTATTTAAATGCAAATATTATTTTCAGAAATCGTTACTGTGGTTACCGACGTGGTGAGCAAATAACATATAAAGAATGTTCTGAACAAGACGCGCTCTGTGGCTTGTTACATTGTGTACATGACAACAGTAGCCTACAGATAGATATGGGAGACGAAACAACAAAATCGAACCAAGTAAATCAAAGCTTTGCCAATTCAGGTATTAAAACCTACACATTACAAAAAAAGTTTTTTTTCTTGGCAGTAAAATCGACTCTGGTGTTCCGGCAAACGTTGGCGTGACGTTGTCATGCTATCATGTCCATTCTACGCCACTTCTCTCGCCTCCCTTGTGTGTGCGCGCGCGCATACTATACACGCACCATTGTAAAACAGTCTCTATTAAAAATACCTACATATTTTCTATTCTATTTATGAATATATATATATTCTGTAATTAGGCATTATTATAATTAAAATAATAAAAAAAAGATTTCATTTATTTTATTTTTATTTATTGTTTATTTATTTTACTCCATATTCCGTTATAGGTTTTTTTTAAAATAAAACTATCTTTTCGGATTTTTCCGCGGATTTATTTCGATTTTTGGTTCCCGATGTTTTGAATGTTTTACAGCCAATCATGGTCACGGGAGAGGCAATCTATCCATCAATACCATATCTAATTGATGTCCAATTTTTTTTGTAGAGATACTATTTATAGTTATAGTCTTTTGGTTACAGGCATACGTCATTTGACTCATTTCCATGATTGCAATACAGCTATGATAGATCTGGGTCTGCCTGAGGAGGACCCAGGTTTGGTACCAGATGGTGCTAAATGCGGTGAAGAAATGGTATGGGATGTTTTACGATTTAAGAAGTTTATAAGGCTTGCTTATTAAGAAATCATAGATAATCACATGATATATTAATGTCTAAGCAGTAAGCGCACAGATGGACAGATGTTCATTAAGCAGTAGTAACCCAGCGGGTAATTGTAACGAGTATTATAAATATAAGGGGCTATGAAAAAAAAAACATAATTAACAGGACATATAAAACTAACAAAGATTATTATTTTTAGATGTGCTTGAAACAAAAATGCGTATCTATAGCGTCCGTACGTCAAGGTATTGCAAAAATGAAAACATCCATTTGCCCTTGGAATTGCTCAGGAAATGGCATTTGTAACTCCGAAGGTAAGAAATAAACAACAACAAATAACAAATTAACAACAACATAACAAACAAAAAACAAATGGTAACCAATTTCTCAAATTGAAATTAAAAAATCAAATTTATTGTATCAGTGGTTGCGTATTATTAACGGGGTCATTTGATGACTTAATCGAAGCGGGTTCAAATCTAGGTCTCACACTTTTAAATAATAGGGGTTAAAGTATGAAATTGCCGATTTGTATATCTTACTTATTTCACTTATCTCACTTATTAGTATCTCAATAGTCGCAAAAAAATTCTAAGAATAAATATTTATACGTTTACGGCACAAATTCACTAGTTTAAATATTTTAAATTACACAAAAAACAATAGCGAATCACGCGCGGTTCACTTGAAATCTAAACAATTTTTGATGTGTTTGTTTTTAATGTTGTCGACATTTAATTAAAATTTTATTTTTTTATATACTTCATAAACTTCTAAAGTTTGCGTGTATTACTGAAAACTAAAATAAACTGATTTTGTCTTGTAATATGTGATAAAAGTGCAGCGGGCGAGGTGGTGCCTATAGGCACCAGCAGGGTTTGACGGTAACGCCGGAAGTGGTGCCTATAGGCACCAGCGGGGTTCAAATGGTTAAGACTTCAGTAAAAAGTTAATGATATTAAGTGAGTGTGGACGTTTGAAACGGTTGGACGAATTTAATAAATATTATAAGTACGAGGTAGCGGTACGTAACTATTAGAGCTGTAGTTTTGTTATTTTCCTCCCACAGGTCACTGTCATTGTTCCCCTGGTTTCGAACCGCCGCGCCGTTGTGTAATCGCGCCAACGTCGGATCCATTGACTCCGAACCGACATGTTATATCAAGCAAGTTAATTTGTTAAGAAATTTCAGTGGTAATATAAATCACGTCCTCTTGATCGATTTCGGTCACAGCGACCAACCTTACTGAGCCTAGCACAGGAGATCTTGTAGTGCGAAAACGTGTTGAGAAATCAGGTGCAGGACCGAAGCTACACGTGCACTCCGAAGCTGTAACACTGCGCAGGAGATATTATATTGCACAAGTGCACGCACAGATACAAGTGCACTCTCTATTCCTGTCATTATCTTACTGTTTATATATGTAGCAATATACTCTATGCTCTGGTCGGATGACAATTCAATTATTGTTGAGAGATCAGGCCAGGGTCATTCAACTTATATACAAATCACGTGGTAATTCAAATATTGAAGTTGTCCCACTTTACAATAGAGATGGCAGGGTAAAACTTATAAATTTTTTTGAATTCGTTCAATAGATGTCACTGCTGAGACCAGATGAGATGAGTTTTTAAATGTCCGCCGTTGATGATAAAGGTATCTTTAACAATGTGATATTTTAAAAATTTATAATTTTCCCCAAACTAAGTGCCCGTTATTGTGTTTTAACGTTGAGTTGAGCTTATATTCCTTCGATAAATTCATATGACTGTGATCTCAATATATCACAATTTCGTAGTTACAATTTTACAAAAACAACAGAGTTAGGACTCGTTTCTGGCGTTTGGGTTTATTTGCGATTTTTTCATTTTTGGTGTGCTCATCAAGAAGGTCAAGGCCCAATTATGCCATCAGACAAGCAATGCTGCGTTCCTGGATGTAAAGAGACTGAAGGTACCTATGTCAAATATATGAATACCCGTCATACTCGTTTTACTGTCGTAAGTATTATAATATATTAATGTTATTTTAAAGTGTCAATCAATTTTATAGAAATGAAATAGAAATTGGTAATTTATTTTCAGAATTAGTGTTTATATCTGAATGGTGGTCAGGAACAAAGTTGTCCATATACATAAAGAATGATGATACCTAGATACCATGGGAAAGAACATGGCTATCTTATTATGAACCATAGTTATGAAGTAGACTGGCTCATGGGTTGGCACTTCTGTGACGGTATCAAAGTTTTAGGAGTGAGTATATCGATCTGATATTTCTATAAATTACATAAATGACTTTTGTTTATAGTGTTCATAATATTTCAAACTGTTGTTGGTAAATAAAACTACATTCTAATAAAACTACAATACTATTATGATCAAAAATAAATGTAACTAAAAACATAACAATATAATTATTAATAATATGTAGAATATGCTATAGCTATATATGTATGTATATGTGTATGTACTTACATTTTTTTTAATATATTTTTTAATTTTGTATTAACATCATGCTATTTAAACAATTTGAGGCTTGTTCATTTTTAAAAAGCAAGCAAAAAAAAAGCAAGAAAGCTCCATTCAAGGTATTAAAAAAATAGATACAGAGTAATATTTTCATTGTTTTAACTAATGTTCATGTTGCAATTTATAAAATTCCATAGTGATTCTATGTAGCATTGTTGTTGCTAGATGAATGTAGTTTTAAATAACAATTTAGCTATAAAAATATAACAATACAAAGTAACTAGAAAAATAATTTCTAAACTATAGTATAGTACTTAAAATTGAAAAAACATGAGATCCTTTTTCAAAGTACCCCAGAAAGTACCGCAGAAAAGTAAATGTTGTAGCCAAAAGAGTAAAATAATTATATTGATTTTGAAATCTGTTCAGTCATAATATAGATTAGAATGCACAAACATGCAGTATTAATTCCAATAGACAATGTATGTTTATATGTATATTATAAATTTATTTTATACTATATGAATTATATATTTTAATTTTATAATAATTTCTGCATAAACATTCCCTGTACTCAATATATTCAATTCATTTAACATAACTTAAAATAATTGGAATATTTTCATGATATGTATTATAAATTTAGTCAGTTATAACTTATAAACTAGTTAATAACATTAAATATTTAATGGTGAAATAGTTAATGAGTTATACAATAGATACTTAATTAAATATTTAGACCTGAATTTGCTAATAACATGGCTATCTCAAAGCTGAGTTTCATAAATGAGTGATGTTAAACATACATCATAATATAAGTTTTTTCCTATAAAATTTCCATTTAGAAAAAGATAAACAATTCTTTATTTAATTAAATATATAAGCAAATGAACTATCTATTGGCCTTTATGGTTGTTAAACTTTTGTGATTTCAATGAAATTTCATTATGGACATAAATTCCCGAATCCCATTCCAAGTATTTCTATATACTTGGAATGGGATTCGAGGAGCTCTTCAATATGGTTTTCGCTACTATATCGAAGTTCAGATCGAGAAGATGTATCTGTAAAGATATGTATGCTATCAGAAGCTTGTTGAATAATACCGGCGCGGGCACTGGCTTAGTAGTTTCTTGGCTCAATTTTGCATTTAGGACATCCTTAGACTGTCTCTTCTGTGTCACGGGGCTTATTATTGAGATGAGAATTTTCAGGAGGAAGGCGTCAAATCGAAAACGCGTTGTGGATTTACTTGAGGTATCTGTTCCATACGCGTCACCCATATTACGTTCCTTCTGTGCTGAAATCGTTTTTGAAAATATACGCGCATGGCGCATTTACGATTTTTCTAAAATTAATCAAAAGAACAACAATCTTTTGAAAAATATATCATAGCTACATTATGAAATTAAGTTGAATTTGGAATTTGAAGTCAATCGCGAGATTTTGAGCTTCACACTACGTTTGTATTGGAAATCGGTAATATTGTAAGAGCTTATAGGATGATTGGTAGTTATAATTTATATTGTAATCCCTTAATTATATATACTCAGTCTATGGTATAATATAATCTATAGGTACATATAATAAAGAGGTCGAATGTCTGTACATAGAAAAAAATGTTAAAAGCCGAGTCGGGGACGTAAGAAGAGAAATAGAACAAATCCAGTTTTTTTTTCATTTATTTCTGTCTGTCTGTTTATAAGGGCTAATCTCCAAAACTGTTGGACTGATTTAAATGAAATTTTGATGGTGGTACCTTATATCCCCGGTCAACATTTTAAATACTTTTCTTCCCGGAAAATCAAAGAGTTCTCGTAGGATAGTTAAAAAACTATAGTAACTTATAAAGCTTAGTACAGAACAACTTATGCACGTAATTTAGTAAAATTTGGCATGCACTTTATATTGCCGGTCAAACAATAGGCTACTTTTTATCCTGGAAAAATATACGGTTCCCGAGGGATAGATTTGTTCATGTTTATCTAGAGGCGAACCCGAGCAAAGCGAGGGTAAGCCGCTAGTATACAAAATATAATCTAAACCCAGTGTAGTTGTAAATTTAATTTATTAGAATGAATAATATTGTAATAACAGCACCATATCAAGTTGTAGCAACAGTTACAATAGTTTGCCGTAGCTTCTTGCGATTTAAGAAAATTAAATACATATAAGAAATAGTGTTCCTTTTGAAACCTTTTGTTTTCAATACATATTATAATAAAATTCTAACTAAATCAAATCTGTACATTAAATATTTTTTAGAAAATCTTATTGAAATCGTCATTATTATCGATACAGAGCCGAATCTATAGTTTTTAGAATGTTCGTCTGTTTGTCTGTTTGGGAATGTATAACGAGAAAATCACTGAACAGATTTTGATGAAATTTTGTATGATGATATCTAGTTATCCGGATCAACATATACGAGTAGGATACTTATTACTGCGAGAAAATATCTTATCTCTGAGAAATGTATACTAAACATTAAAACGTAATTAGAGTCGCGCGAATTCGGTTCAGCAGTTTTAAAAACGTATTCGGAAATAAATATTGTGTGTAATTTTTTTACCGTTAAGTATTGAATTGTGGAAATCTCTAATATACTCGTATGTACATAATATTATGAACATGTTCCATTAATTAAAGCAAAGATTATTAACCTTACAAATCTTGACTACTTCTCTCAAAAGAGAAATGAATTCAGTACCACGTAAATTGCACTGTATGAATTGTACTGAATTTTAATTTCAAAATTTGGTTGAGAAAAGTATTATTTTAAATATATCTTTGCTATTGTTAAGCGAAAATATTTGCTAGGAATTAGTCAAAGCAAATGCGGTCTTAGCAATTATAAATAACTAGAATTTATAAATAACTATTAATAAAGATAGATCTTACCACTTTTTTGTTTATTATGATAAGTAGACTTCTATGTATAACAACTAATAACTATGTTTATAGATTAGCGGTGTGTCAAACAAATCGATACTTATAAATAACATTAACCAAAAATAAAAAATATATATTATAAAAATAAAAATCCCGACTGCATAAAAGCTAACTAAAAAGATGAAAACAAGTTCACGGAGGAATATACTCGTAGTATTATGCAGTTGGAGACGTACACGTTTCATCCTTGCCGCAAGATGTATGCAAATACATAATAATGTATAATGTATGTATGTCTCCGACTGCATAATATATTCCTTTGTGAACTTGTTTTCATCTTTTTAGTTAGCTTTTATGCAGTAGTTTCTTATTTTTACAATATTTCTTTTTTATTTACAGCTTTTTAGTTTTTGCCAATCAGACATTAGAAGTTATATTTAACAATTTTTTATCTTAAATTATTATAAGGAATACAGGAATTTTATACCTTTTTGGAATCCTTGTTATGAGACCTTTAATATGATACCCATATTGCAGAAAAAGATTTAAAAAAGTTCACCTTAAACAATGAAATCTAGCAGCCCGCATATTTTTAATTCTTGCATTAATGAGACGAATCTAACGATACCTTAATTAAAGAAATCCATCGAGTGGTTTGGAAGATATGAGGGAATAAAGAATATTAAAAACAAACATACAAAGATAGGCGCGAAAAACATACGCCTCTCCTTGCAGTCGGGTCGGTCGCACGGTTAGGTCATCCTTCTCATTTTAGGAAGTTGGTTAAATAAAATAGCTCTCTTTAATATTTTCTTTATTATTCAAATTGTTACAATAAGTAAACACTCGTTTTCTCGCCATATGTGCTATAGGTACAAGTAAGATTCTCATAGTTTACTTTAATATAATCTAAATCCTTACTTATTTAAATGTACTATCAATTATAAAATAGATATTATTTCACGTATAGCACACGTCACAAGTGCCTTTAAATAACCGAGATAATGTTTGCAACAGGTGTTTTTGTTCAGAATATGCATGGCTGAAAATCCAAAGTCCTCCCAATATAAAGCTTCATTATGTTTTATGTACCTAATTAAAATAAAACAAGGTATTGTAATTTGAAAAGAATTTATATATAAATTGCGATTTAACGAGCAGTGTAATTATAGTAACAGTTGACAGTAAATAATGATTTTGTAGTAAATAGGGAAAGAATGACCAAAATTGCATTTTGTTTAAAGATAATTTACCTATTTCTGATGATTTAAACAGTATTAATGATACATTATATATACTTTAAAAGATGTTAAAACTACTAACATTGAGTTTAAAATATTCTAATTAAATTATTAGTCTTCGATAACAATTGTGACATGACTGCTAATCGAATTGTGTTCGTTATAATATATTTATTGAAGTAAATACATATACCTATACATATTTTTATCTATGGCTACTATGGACCCGTTTCATAGCATCATGCAATCTATATACTTAGTTTAATTGTTACTTATATTTGTTATAAGTAAACTTCAATAACGAACAGTATTGATACAATTTGCTGCTAAGTACTATTCTAAACTTAATAAAGCCTTTAACTTATTATTATCAATATAAGTTTTGCAATAATGTATGGAAGTCTGCCTGATTTGTTGACATGATTACTGCAATGCACTCCCTTGGGTAGTAGCATAATGATATACAAACCTTATAGTCTTTTTCAATAAACCGGCTATATACAAATAATAGATTTTTCAAATCGGATTAATAGTTCCCAAGATTAGCGCGTTCAAACAAATAAACTCTGTATCTTTATAATATTATATATTTTATATATGTAGCAATATACTCTATGGATCAGGCGCAGGACTTTTCTAAATAGAAAGACTTAATAACTAAACTTGACCTGACCCGGGGCTCGAACCCAGCACCTCCGAATCTGCAGCTATATTAGCCATTAGACCACAGAGGTAGACCAATAACGAAATAGCAATTATACTTGGCCAATTGAAAAATTTTATATAATAATTTCGTGTATAGAAACAACAAAATCGATTTAATTTTATTACAACGAATCTTTGTTGTTATTTACATCTACCGCTTTTTTTCTGTTGAAACAGATAAATTATGACTTTCATCTGAGGTAAATTAACATATTTTATTATAATTTGCTACATTCCCTTTTTACTTTGTGATGATATTTTTTTCTTTTTAATAATTCGCTTCGTCTTCTCAGATCGGGGGAAACTGTGTTACCATAGGACTCATTCGAAGCGTTCACATCGTTCTCTGCCAGCAACTGGAGTCACAATTATGAGAAGAAATTATCAATGTTTATATATCTATCAACTTTACTACTTAATTGATATATTTGAAAGAATGAGCTTAGATAATAAAAATTAAACAATATCTAGAATATTGAATATATGATAGTTAAGAATTACTTTTATGTTTTATTTTTGGATGATTTTATGTTTCTGGGAAATTATTTATTTATTTATATTTATTTTAATTATTGAAAAGAAATCAATCAGTACACATATTTCAAATAATAAACTTTGCACGGAAGTGTATAGGGTCAAGTGGGAGACAGTGTAAAAAGACTTTTTGTTACATTGCAACTAAAAAAAATATTTTTAGAAAAAAGACCCTTTTATATTTAACAACTCGTCTTCTTAATATTAACCATACAATCATTGATATACAAAAGCTTTATACATCAATGCATAAAATATAGTCATTAACCTTCCTATTATGTTTGAATTAATATCAAAATTATACTTAGAAACTACTTATTTTTGTAGTTTTCTGAGATCACAAATTTGTTATACTGTGCCCCAGGTATGGGGTACATTAGACTAAATTTACATCAAACGGAAAAATATAGACAATAAAAACTTTTACACAATCAATTATATTCCATAACATATTATTGGTAATCAAAATAAATAAATTTAAAATATTATCTTTTCTTAACTTAGATTTAAGTGCCTCACTATTTTTTTGGGAATAAATAGCCTGATGTTTTGTTTTTTTTTCATATTAGGTAATGGCAATATAAGCTCAATATCATCTAGTCTGATGGCAGGAAGATCTGGTTCTAAAATAAAACAAAAGAGATATTATGGAATTTATTACTTTTGCGTAGGTAATTGACGCACCCCGTTACATTTTACTCCATACCCTTCATTTTAAAAAAAATCGTTAAAGTTTTATGGCAAAGATCTATCTAAACACTAAATATTTGTAGATTAAAAGAAACATCTATTTACTTATCACACACAATTATTTTTGTGATTATAAACTTATTTTAATGTTCATGCTGCGGAACCCTCAGTGTGTGAGACAGACTCGCACTTGTCTTATTTTTATTATAATGTCTAGGATGTAACTGTTTAAATTATATTATTTAGCATTAAATTATTACAGTTTTTACTGAACCTCAGGGCTGAGAAGAACTGGCGAAAGAACTCGGCGAGAGTTTTAATGTTTTATATTTTTTTGTAAGTAAAATTATAAATTACAATAATTGTACAACATTAAAGTAGGCTGGGGGCAATCACACCATCCTCAAGGCGTGCGGTGCCATCTTGTATTAAATCATTTTGTTATATAATTTTAGCACATCATCGTTACATGATTATAGTATGTATGTATATTGTATACAGGGTCATTTTTAACTTACTGAAAACCTTTTGGGAATATACTATTTACACCATAACAACAACATCTGTAACAAAAAAATAATAATATTTCTATTTTCTTCCTATTATTTCCAAATTGCTTAAATTTATTAAAATATTTGCATTTTCCAAAATAAAATTATATTAATTAATCTTTTATTGCCGATTAAAAGGACTTGTGGAGCAGTGTTAAATTTGAAGATTAATTAAAAAGATAAATTAAGGTATATACCAAATAGTCTAAATTTTCTAGAACATCTTTATTTTTTAAATCAAAGGTACGCCATACTTTTCTTAATCATTTTCTAGCACAGATGCCCCATTCAAAGAAACTGGACAGCGCTATTTTGTGCTATTTTTGTTTTCTTATGTAGACTATAGATGGTATTGGACCGTATTTTATATAACAACTAGCGACTCACCCTTGCTTCGCTCGGGTTCGTCCCTACTAGTATAGTATTATGTGATCTGCGGTCCCTACTTACGTTTTAACGTTTAGTATAGATTTCTCAAAGATGAGATATTTTCCCACAGTTAAGAGTATCCTATATGTTGACCGGATCATCCACTATAGATTCGGCCTCTGTATCGATAATAATTAATAATGTCTATTTCAATAATATTTTCTAAAAAATATTTAATGTACAGATTCGACTCACTTTGAACTTTATTAAATGTATAGATTAATTTTTTAATACCTGTGTACTTGAATATATGAAATATAGCAAAATTCATTGTGCATTTAATAAAACTAATGCAAACTTTACTGTTTTTAATTGTGGTAAACGACTCATAAAGTATCAATGGCATCTATGATCACAACAAAAACTTTTATCTTAACTTGGCTGGTTTTCTACAATGAATAAACTTTAAAAACAAATTAAACGCGTTCTTTAATTGTACTTTACCTACGGTATTTATACAACCGGCATATACCTTTTTGAGGTCAATATTTTTTCTTTATTGGCTTCATACAAATATTAATAGAAAATCGATACAAAAATACCGCCATCTGTTGACGTCTGCTTGAACCAATTTCTGAGTGATTCTGATGGTATGTTTGTACTAATATATTATTATGTCATCTGTATCTATAAATTAAGTTCGACTGCGTCATTCGAACAATAATATCAATATATAATATTGTACTCGATCTGAAAAACCTGTCTCATTTATAGTCTCACTGTTCTTGTAAAATGTTGTGTAATATTCTGTTCGGTACCTCTTTTGTGGTTTTATTAGGTTTATTTAGCAATGGGCAAGCAATACGTAAGTGCAGCGTTATTATTTGAATTTATATCCACGCAAAGAAATTTAACACTTAAGCATGTGAAATATAATACTTTCTTAGATTTACGCGAATATTTGACACCCATAATTACTAATATTATAAATGTGAAAGTGTGTTTGTTTGTTTGTTTGTTTGTTTGTTTGTCTTCCTTTCACGTCGAAGCGGCTTGGCGGTTGGTGTGATTTTTTCTATAGAGATAGTTAGTTGGAGGGCTGAGAGAGTGAGTGCTGAGAGGCTACTTTTTACCGCGGGAGATTATCTCTTTCCCATGGGAAAACACGTTATAATACAATCCAAAAAAAATATTTATGATCAGAATTACTTGAAACTTGGTATAAATTGGGTTTTTTATAGTTTTAGCGCGAGCGAAGGCGCGGGTTCTGCTAGTTTTAAATAAAACTATCTTTTCGGAATATTTCGCGGAATTATTTTTATTTTTGGTTCCCGACGTTTCGAATGCATTACAGCATTCATGGTCACGGGAGAGACTGGGGTTTTAGACGTCTCCAAGGCGTTATACACCTACTTGTTACAGACAGTGCCTACCCACTATTTTACAAAAATGATTTCAAAAATTCAAAAATGGCACCGTATAGAACTTAGGTTAAGCAAACTATAATGGAAACCTTTATTAATGCTTTAAGTATCTACGGACTACGCATTATTGCATTACTTGTTTTTACTCCAACTAGCACGAAATTTTTTTTATCGACTTTAAGAAAGAGTAGAGTACTTAAGTTCGTTTACGTTGAGGGTTAAAGGTCTTGTATTAATTTCAAGAAAAAAAATCTCTCTGTTTAAATGATATATTGATATAGTATAGGTACATATCTGTGACATGACCGGTGAGAGATCAGGCGCAGGACCGACGGCTTTACGTGCTCTCATAAGCACGGTATTTACTTACCGCCAATTTCCCAACTCCGGGCTGTTACTAAGAATTTCTTGGCAGAAAAGTAAAGAGCTACACTTGGTCTGACCCAGGTTTCGAACTCAAGACCTCTGGATCTGCAGCAGAACACGCCAGCGACTAGACTGTCGAGGCAGTTAATATATAAATTAACTATAACGTTCCGCGCATCTTCAGTAATTTTTATTTCATTTATTTTATGGTAAATTAAAACCATGAACCAGTATCACTCTTTAAAATCTCAAATATATTACATAATATATTGTTAAGCTTTCTTATAAGGTCTTCAAATTATACATAAGAAAATAAGTCTTTAATAATAAATTAATATAATAGGAAATAATTTGATTACTTCAAAATTAAAATGGAATACTAATTGACTTCGATCAACAGCAAGATTGTTTATCGAAGTCAATTGAGTTTATTACTTCTAACAATTAATATCTTAAAATTTATTTTATTTACATATATGAATTTATTTTTGAGTCACTTATTTTGTAATATCAAGTTTGGAGATAAACTTAATTGTATGAAGTTAATAATTTGGAAAATTATATTATTAAATCTAAAATTCTGAAATATTGTTATTTTGTTTAATAAAATGAAACTGTAAGTTAGGAATACTGAACTAAATTTTAGGATGTTTTTATAAAAAAATAATTAAAATTTCACTTCCGGCTGATTGTTATAAAATATGGCGATAACCGTTGAAAGAGGCAGTTTTTGGACAGACGTGCATTACGCCAGAAAAGATAAGTAATCGTTGTTAAAATAATATTGAATTTATGCTGGTAAACTTATTGATTAAAATAGTGGTGAACTTACCTATGTGTAAAAAGTAAAATGATAAAGAGTTTTCCTGTGATTGGTTAAATAGTAGTGATATAAAGTGATCGTTAAAACTACATTTAATTGTTATATTAGATGGAAATACAAAAATTGAAGTGACATTATAAAACTTATAAAGTAAAAAGTGATAATATAAAGCTTATTGCGTTGGTTTACTGTGTTCTTATTTTCCTCGTCCTGAAATTATATGTTTATTTATACACTGTTTTATCAATATACAGCTTATTTCCTTCCTCAATATAATTGCGAGATTTTAACATTTGGTATTTTCTTTAATCAACTTGTTATGCTATTGTTACGTTCTATGAGTTCGGGGATCGGAAATTAAAGCAAGTCTTTTGCACTACTTATATTTTACTAGCATTGCCGCGGCTCCGCCTGCGTTCAGATGACCAAAAACCAAATTCTTAGGTTTTACATAATAGTATACTCTTAAATTGCAGTTTTTGGTAAATTTTTTTCAGAAATAAGACATTTTCAGATATACCATATATAGAACTTATATATGGTACAATAATTAATTACGATACTATTCTGTGCTTATATAGTAACTGCTTGACACACTATTTTGATAACATTTGGTATTTTTGACTTAGGTATTCCCGAATCACAATTCGTTCGCCATAAAGTCGTAACACCTGTACTACATCATGCCAGAACAAAAAGATTAATAACTTCTACCATGGATACGGTAAATTTCTGCTCTTACCTATATAGTAGAATATTAAGTTGATAGTCTTAACTGATCTCCAGGTAGTGTCGTCAGCGGCGTATGAGAATTTTTTAATGGGTCTTTTGACTTTAGTGACCACTTTCCTTCATTTTACCTATGTAAATCCATTTCTAACTACTCCAAGATATTTTAAAATACTTGTTATATTATTATTGCTTCACATTAATAAACTGGTTTAAATATTTTATTGGAGTTGATGTTATTTCCTTTCATAGTCCAAATATTTAGATTTCAAGAGATTTAATTTTTAACTACAGAATGGTATGCACCACCCAGAGGTAACGATGAAGATAGATATGGACGGACAGGAACATGTCCTAGACTTACGAATCAATACTGACCTCGTGGCTGGTGACTACGTTATTGGCTATCAAAAAGATGGTGAGACGGTTCTGTATAAACCTTCGATTGAGGTACATCAGAATTTGTAACAAAATTCTATTAAAATGTAATCAATACTGCCTTCAAATAGACTCTAATGAGCGACGTTTTTGAAAGTTTATTAATTACTACGACCATAGAAGTACATAATAAATAGATGAAAGATATAATATCCATACTAATATTCTAAATGTGAAAGTGTGTTTGTTTGTTTATTTATTTGTTTATTTGTTTGTCCTTCTTTCACGTCGAAACGGAGAGACGGATTGGCGTGATTTTTTGTGTGCAGATA
This sequence comes from Brenthis ino, assembly GCA_921882275.1. Classification (NCBI taxonomy): domain Eukaryota; kingdom Metazoa; phylum Arthropoda; class Insecta; order Lepidoptera; family Nymphalidae; genus Brenthis; species Brenthis ino. The sequence goes on from OV170222.1 coordinate 20,235,084, forward strand.
GTTGGAAGACTGGGGAGTGACATAGGCTACTTTTTGCCGTGGTAGATTATCTCATTCCCACGAGAAACGACGTTAAAACACTACTCAAAAAATATATATGAGCAGAATTACTTGAAACTTGGTATTAATGCTCTTCAATACAATTAAATAAATACATGTTTTAGCATTTTTCGAAATTCATCCCTTAAGGTGGTAAAATAGGGGATGAAAATTTGTATGAAACCTACCTTTTTAGAGTTTTTTTATATAGTTTTAGCGCGAGCGAAGCCGCGGATTCTGCTAGTAATCTATACTAATATTATAAAGAGGTAAAGTTTGTGATCTTGTGAGTTTGTGAGTTTGTGACGTTGTAGGGGGTAATCTCTGGATCTACTGAACCGATTTTCAAAATTCTTTTACCAATAGAAAGCCACGTTCTTTCTGAGTGTCATAGGCTATATATTAACCCGAAAAATGAAAAGGCTTTTTCGTGGTGGTCGGATTTGCAAAGTAAGTCGGAGAAAAAACGGTCGAACGAAAACGTTTCTTACGAACGCTGCCTTAACGATGAGAGATATATGATTATGTTCTAGAGTAAAGTTGTAGAGCTTAATAATGCCTACAAAAAAGTCAGCGACAGCATATGCCTAACTTTTATATTTAAGTCACAAAAAGTAGTTGTTTATATTAAAAAGATAATTTAAATCGGTAGGTCATGTTTATTGGTCATATTATCAACAATTATGAATTCTTATCAAAATAAGTAAATTTATCGTCTAAAATGTTTAAAACAAAAGACTTTTTCCTTTTACTGCATATAATTTGGACAAATGGTTAAAGAGATAATACAACATATTCGTAGGTATGGACGAACCCGAGCGAGCTGTTTGTCTGTTTTTCTGTTTGTACGGGCTAATCTCCAAATCTATTGGACCGATTTAAATGAAATTTTGCATAGTGGTACCTTATATCCCCGGGTGATACTTTAGATACTTTTCGTCCCGGAAAATTAAAGAGTTCCCGTGGGATAGTTGAAAAACTATAACAGCTTATACAGCTTAATACACAAAAACCACTGATTGGATTTTAACAAAACTTTACAATAATATAGCTCATACATGACAGTAACAAATCGGCTACTTTTTATCCCGGAAAATAAAAGAGTTTCCGTGGGATAGTCAAAAAACTATAGTAATTTATACAGCTTAGTACACAAAAACTACTGATTGGATTTTGATGAAACTTTACAATAATATAGTTCGTACATTAGAATAACAAATAGGTAACTTTTATCCCGGAAAAATGTACGTTTCCCGTGGGATAGATGTTACGTATTATGTACACAACATAGACCCCAAAACAATAGTTTATAAAAAAATTGTCTGTTTGTCTGTTTGCCTGTATGTCTGTTTGTCTGTTTTTGTGTGCGCGTTTCACGCGAAAAGTAATGTACCAATTTCAACGAAATTTGGTGAAGTGATAACTTATTACTCGAGTCAACATTTAGGGTACCTTTTGTATGTATGTATGTATTCAGCCCTTTTTAACGTACCACTGCTGGGCACGGGCCTCCCTCCAGTTGGAGGTGGATCAGGCCATAGTCCACCACGCTGGCCAAGTGCAGGTTGGTGGACTTCACATGTCTTTCGAAAACTTGCTAGGTTCTGTCAGACATGCAGGTTTTCCTTCGCCGTTAAGACAAGTGGTAATTGTGTTAGAAATGATTCGCACATAAAAATATCAGAGGTGCGAGACCCGGGATTTGAACTTGCTTTACTCGGTTTCCCAAGCGAGCGCGTTATCACTGAGATACCACTGCCTAGATACCTTTTACTTAAAGAAAATCTTTCTTTCCCACGGGAAAATACAATAACTGGTTTTACCAAGTCCTGCCTAGAAACCTTCCGCTGGCTAAGCCTTAAGACATACATACATCAAAACAATATACTAAAAAATTGTAGGTCTTGAAAAGTCCTACAGAAAAGTTCTGAATAGTATATGTCTATCTCCTAAGTTACACTCGCAATATTTATTCTTATCTATACCTATAATAAAACTTAGTCAAATCGATGTGCACGTTTCACGCAAAAAGTACTCAACCGATTTTAACTTAATTTTGTATAGTGATAAAACTTAGTGCTCGGGTCAACATTTAGAATACCTTTTACGACAGGCAAATTATTCATTCCCACAGGAAAACACAATAACTGGTTCTATCGAATTGTCCTTAGAAATTTATATGGCTAACGTTGGCTCAACCTTAAGAGATAGATCAAAACATTGTACAAAAAAATTGTAAGTCTTAAAAAGGTCTGTAGAAAAGTTCTACATAGTATATGTCTATCTCCTAAGGTACACTCGCTATAACTATTTTCATTATTATATATTACTGTTTTATTATACGTTATTTATTCTATCTGAATATACCTATATGAATAATAAAACTGTCGAGGTCGAATGTCTGTACATAGATGGTAGAAAAAAATTCTAAAAACCGAGTCAGTTCTCTTCTTACATCCCGTAAGGAGAGAAATAGAACAAATCCAGATTTTTTTCAATTTTTTTGTTTCTCTGTCTGTTTGTCTGTTTGTACGGGCTAATCTCCGATAATCTAGAAAATTAAAGAGTTCCCGTGGGATAGTTAAAAAACTATAGTAACTTATACAGTTCAGTACGCAACAAATTATGCACCTAATTTGGTAAAATTTGGCATGCTGATACCTTATATTGCAGATCAAACAACAGGTTACTTATTTTTATCCCGGAAAAATGAACGGTTCCCGTGGGATAGATCAGTTTGTGCTTTTCTAGAGGTGAACCCGAGCGAAGCGAGTGTGAGCCTCTAGTATTATATAATACTATGCAATAATGACGCAAACATTTTTATATTTATTTAGGTTAATTTAAGAAGTGGTAGTACTTGTTGACAGATATTTTGTAAAATATTACTTAATACTCCAGGAGTTAGACATCTGCCAGTACTCGGGCACGGTGAGGGACAGGAAGGGCTCGTGGGCGGCGCTGTCGACGTGTCACGGGGTTAGAGGCATCATACACGATGGGAAGCAAACAAGATACATTGAACCCGTAGGTATGTACATAAGGTGAATGCTCTAGCTTCTGCCTACCATATGTATATTTAATGAATCGAAATCTGATCAGTTTAACGATAGGTTACAGAATTGTTTAGACTTCTATTCCATCTTTTTCAACCGACTTCAAAAAGGAGGGGGTTCTCAATTCGACTGTATGTTTTTTTTTATGTTTGTTACCTCAGAACTCCGTAATTTTTTAACCAATTTGGACAATTTTTGTTCTGTTTGAAAGGGTATACTTCCAGATTGGTCCCATTTAAATTAAAAAAAAATACCACCCCTAAGGGTGGAAAAACAACTAATGATGAATTTAACCTACTTCTAATTGTCATATTGACTTGAAACTTTGCAAGTATTTCTATTTCCGTTGATAGTACAGTGGTTCGGTGTTGTTGACCTGATCTGATGGCAAGGCCAGAAGGTGGATAGGTGGAACTCTTCAACGGCTAATAGTAGATACTAAAACTTTTTAACAAAAAAATAAAAACCGACTTCAAACAAAAGCACTAAAAAGTAAAAAATAACTGATTGGTAGTTTTCATTTACTATACATACCTAATCAAATATTTTCGAAGTCGGTGTGCTTTGGCTAAGTAATTAAAGCATATTAAATACATACCTAATTAAATATTTTCGAAATCGGTGCCAGCCCATACAAAGCAAAAAAAGTTTTTGTTAAAAAGTTTTTATTTTACTGTTCATATGAGATGGATATTTGGGTGTCACCTTAATATCATACCTTAAGTATATCGTATCTTAATGGCCACTGTCTTTTGAATTTATGTTATTATTTAAGATACGAGTTCAAATTTAACCTATGTGGTGTCATCGGTGAAATATTAATTATTTCAAAATCGCATGAATAAGAAATTGATTTATAAAATAGGAACATCAAACACTTATTTATCCCTCTCCATAATGTGTTTGTAGTCTACGTGCTGCATAAAGTTCATACCGAATAATTCATAGATTTAGTTGACGAGACGAGAGTTTGCGTTTTTTAAAAGAAATGTACGTTATGATTGCATCTATTTCACTTACAATAATTTGAATTTGATTTTTGATTAGTTTTATCAAATTTTAACGTAAATATAATAAACTATTGCATGAATTGTTGAATCTTCTTTGGTTTTTTAGGAAATAACATTGACTCTACATATTATTTCTACGACCATTTCGATTTAAAAGAAAACTTAAAATTTGAGAGTGATGAAGATATTAATAAAATCAATGTTCTTGATTTAATAATTAAAGAAGATCGAAGAAAGGAGAAGAATGCATTAAGTCGGGTTCGTATAAAATATTATGAATTGAAGAGTAAAATAAATATAAATATGTTGGGACATTAACACACACAGCACACAGCACTATTTAGTTCCGTGGTAAGCTACGAGGCTTGTGTTATGGATACTACCAGATAGTTAGATACACTACACATACGTAGCTTTAAACACATACATATTATAAATATAAACACCTATGAATGGAGTACAAACATTCGTGCTCATCACACAAATGAATGCCCCCAGCGGAAATCGAACCCGCCACCGTTGGCACGGCAAATAGGGTCACTAACTCAAAGGATTGTTTTCTTTTCTGCACCGCGTGGAACACTTATTTTAAAATTGTTTCTTTTAAAGTGATTCTTTAGTTATTGTACCTTTTTTCTCAAAAAGTAGGTTATATTAACTGAAATCATTTAGTGTTTCGGAATGCAATACTTTGTTCTGAATAATCCTACCCTCACGACACTCCTTATTCATAAGGAGTGTGGTGAGGTAAAGATTATTCAAACTTATTATTACACTAGCATTGCCCGCGGCTCCGCTCGCGTTCAGTTTACCAAAAACCAAATTCTTAGGTTTTACATATTAATATACTCTTACATTGCAGTTTTTGCATTTTTTCTCGGAAATGAGATATTTTCCCCCGATAAAAAGTACCCTATACCTATGTTGGCCCGGATAACCAGCTATCCATACCAAATTTCATAAAAATCCCTCTAGTGGTTTTTCTGTGATGCGGTAACAGACAGTCAGACACAAAAATTCTAAAAACTATAGATTCGGCCTCTGTATCGATAATAATGTTTATTTCGATAAAATTTTCCAAAAAAATATTTAATGTACTGATTCGGCTTAGTTACAATTTTATTTTATGTATAACATTTATACATTCGTATTTTTCATAACATCCATATTTTTAGCACAAGCGTGACTCAACTATTGCAGAGAAAATTAAACTGAAAGGGCCTTTTAATTCAGACCAATTTTCCCGCTACTTAGAAATAGTACTAGTCGCAGACAACAATCTTTATAAGAAGCATGGAGAAAACATTACTAACGTCCATGAATACCTGAAGAACATCGCCAATATCGTACACTCTGTAAGCTATTCATAAGTTTATTATTTCAATTTATTCATTTAATTGTTTAGATACAATTTTAGATTAAAATTGCTCCTTATTTATCGTTTGTGGAGATTACGAGCTTGATATATACATATCTTACAAATCTTAATATCTTAAATATAACTAACTATACTTCTTCGGTGATCTAGTGGTTAGCATGTGCAGCTGCAGATTTGAAGGTTCGAGTCCCGGGTTGGGCTAAGTATAGTTATTGAGTCTTCCTGTTAAGGAAGTCTTAGTAACAGCCCAGAGTTGGAAAGTTGGCGGTGTTACACCCCTGTGCCTCGGAGAGCACGTAAAGCCGTCGGTCCTGCGCCTTAACTCTCACTGGTCGTGTCTCATGTCATCCCACCGGAGTATGAGAGTGACAGGAATAGAGAGTGCACTTGTGTCTGCGCATAGGTACACTTGTGAACTATAATATCTCCCGTGCATATGACTATTATTTCCTCTAATACTGTAAATGTGATTAAATAAATTTTTGATAATATTATTAATTTTTCAGTTATATGCCCCTTTAAACATTTTTGTAGCACTTGTTGGTGTAGTTGTCTGGAATGAGAGGGACGAAATAGTGATACAAGCGAATATTGATACTGTTTACACAAACTTCCTACATTATAGAAAGAACAAGCTTTTGTTTACTATTCCTAATGACAATGCACAATTGGTTACGTGAGTAATGATGCTAAACGATTTAAAAAAATAATTAAATTATAAAAATACCCTATGAAATAGAATTTTAGTATGTAAGCCGGGGAATATTGTGGAGTTTATAATTGTATATATATACAATTATAAACTCTAAAGAATAGACATTTTTTGATGGATCATAATTTTAACATCGACAAAAAAAATTAAAATTGGGTTACTAGATAGTAGGTACCTATTACTTTCGAATATACATCGTTTCAGAATGCTATAAAGTGACTTGCATAAACAGTTCTGGTACTCTATTACTTGGATTTAAAAGCTTTAAAGGCTTTAAATAAATTTATCTTTTCGGATTTTTTTGCGGATATATTTAGATTTTTTGTTCCCCACGATCTGAAAGCTTTACAGCGTAATTTTTCAGGCACCACTGGGGGTGTACAACATTTTCAATTCCATAAGTAGTTTCAGAATACATCAAACTACTTTGAGCTAAAAATTTAGCTTGCTGACATACATTTTAATTTCCGATCGTATTAGACTGAATGGATATACATATGTACATTGATAGGTACGTTTGTAGAGAATCCAAAATAATTTACAAAGTAAGAAAGCTGGATCAATTTTAATGAAATTCGAATATTTAATCCGAACACAATTTCATTCTGATTGATTGCCGCAAAGGAACTTGAGTTCTCCTTTTTGCTTTGAACACACAATCTTATATCGAATTGACTATTTGTTGAATATAATGCACTAAAATCTAACCCATACCATATTCATTACAGAAGCTCTATATTCGAAAATGCAGTACAAAATCGAGCTTTTCAAGGAACGATTTGTACATCTTCTTATTCTGGCGGTGTCAACTCAGACCACAAACAAGCTGCGAATATACTAGCACTCTTTATTACTCACTCTATTGGCCACAACTTAGGTTTGAAACATGACGATGAAGATTGTTTATGTGAAGACGAAGCCTGTATAATGAATCCTATATTTTCTACAAGGCTCATAACGCACTGGTCGTCCTGCAGTTTCTTAGATTTAGCTTCGAATTTTGATAGAGGCTTGGATTATTGTTTAAGGTAATTTTACTAATATTTGTTAAGAGTGCCTTATATATATATTATTGTGAGCTAAGGATTCTGGGATCATATCACTTAACTTTTAAGTATTTTCCTCTTTTCATATTACTTCACTTAACTCTGAACATCAACAATCACGCGACACTGCTGCTACTACCGCACTTTTTATGTACATAAATAAAAAACATTCTAGTATTTGAAAGTTCGTTGTTTTATAGTAAAATCGTTTTTTTTTTGGAAATGTCATTGATATATCATACGTTGACAACAGGTCTTGGCATCTATTCTTAAGCATGGCGTGCATTTTATGCAACAAAATGAGTAGCTTGGATTAAAGTCCTTCTTTATTTATATACATAGTTACCACAGAACATATATATTTTTTTAATGATGGAAAATGCATTAACGCATACCAGCTGTAGATACAGGGGGTTAGGTGGGTCTCACCGGATAGAAAAGCAAGTAATACCCACTAAAACCCAACAAAACCTCCCCCGTCTTAATGGGTCGTCGCAGAATCGCTTACGCACTCAACTACGACGCCTCAACAGCAGGTTTGCCGAAGCAGACCACAACAACCATATGGTTGCTCCAACGGTCCACCTTGTCAACAGAAAAGTACCGGGAGCACCCGCATGGTGCACCGCCCACCGAAGTCGGCCACCTCCCTGTGCATTTCTTGGCTTCGCGACCGGCTAAACTGCCTGAGCTAATGAGCCCCCCCACCACGACAAAGGGAAGCACGTTGGGAGGGAACCTAACTGACCTTACCTAATTCAAAGATTTTTCTTGCATATATTTCGCACCAAAGTCGAAATCTTTTTTTTAAATATAAGGATAATAACGATTTTTGATCAACAAATTTATTTTCCGTGGTCAAATAGAGTCGGAATATAATGGGTAATCCATTATATTGCGACTCGACTTTATATATATCTTAGTATCACTGATGTTATGATTCCAATATAGATCGTTTATTTGATTTTTTTATTTTTATTCTTAGAAACAAGCCCAAAAGTCTCTTCGGTTCGTCCACCTGTGGGAATGGTTTCGTAGAGTCCAATGAGGAATGTGACTGTGGAGCAAACGCGACCGAACTATGTGGTCGGTGTTATAATATAGAAACTTGTTTAATGAGGTCTAACGCGACATGTGCTGTAGGAGAGTGCTGTGATCCATGGGTGAGCATAGGTCTTTAAGTTGGACTACTATTTAAAATGCTAAACTTTGTCAATATATGTGTGTGTCTGTGTGTTACAACTTACATATATAGGTCTCATTTATGCTGCTTGACGGATTTGGATGAATAGGTACATAGATAGAATATAACGTCCTTAACACCTCCAGGTAAATTTCTAAGATATTGATTAAATTTCTAAGAAATCTATTGTTAACTGTAACGCCGGTGTGTCCGCGGCCGTAGGGGGATTAAGGGATGAATTTCGACAAATATTAAAACATGTATTTATTTAATTGTATTGAAGACCGTTAATACAAAGTTTCAAGTAATTCTGATCATAAATATTTTTTTGGGTTGTAGATTAACGTATCCCGTATTCCCGTAGGAATAAGATTATTTTCCGCGGTAAAAAGTAGCATATGTTACTCCAGCCCACTAAATTATCTCCACACAAAAAATACGCCAATCTATCACTCCATTCCGACGAATTATGTCAGTTGAATGAAAGAATGATAGTGGGAGATAACTTTTGATTGCCCTAAAAAGAAAGGTAAGATGCCAGGTCCGTTATCCAAATTATTCAGCGTTATGTCCTCTGCTCGTGCTGGGGGTTCTTTGATGTTCATAACCCATTGCAGCCTATGATCAGTCACGATTTTAAATTTTCTACCGAAGAGATACTAATGATGCCTTGTTCTAACATTTTACTAATTTGATCTTGAACTTCTTGCCTATGTACGAATGGATAACGGACCTTTACGCGCTGAGACGTTTGTTCGGTGCGCATGCACTCAACGTTATAAAGGTGAGCACATACGGGGCGGTCCATAGAAAAAATTACATCGCTACGACTCGGGTTATGGATCTCTAATATACCTCTCTGGTTTTTTACAGTGGTTAAACATTCACTTATGTGACAATTAGATATAACCTGGTCCGGAATAATAACTTCGCCATCTCGGGTATTAATCGGTAACCTAACTAATTTAGAGGAGCCAGCGGGTATAATATCTTCATATAAATTAGCGTTCCGCGAGTCATAAACGTGTATGGGATTTGACGCGTTTTTTGTTAGTAGTAGCTTAGATTTAAAATCAATTGTAGCTTCCCACTTGTCTAGCAAATCGGATCCTATCAACCCGTCGAAGTAATCATGAAAGTTATAGACAAATAGTGTTACGTAACCGCTATCTTTTAATTCCGAAAAGCAAGGTAAGGTTATCGAATAGTCACTACGTGTCACCGCGTGCACGTTGCATACTTCAAAAGGATCATAATTCAATCTTACATTACTAAAATAAGTCTCGACTGCCTTAGGGCTAATAAATGATTGATTCGCGCCTGTGTCTATCAGCAACTTTAAAGGAGGATTTTTAAATTGCAAGTATGGAAGTTGGCGTTGTGTTTGAAGATTGACCTCTATTTTGGTTTGTCTGACTTTCGAATATCGCGAAAATCCTCTTTTACAGTAGCCGGTTCGTCATTATTAGATATGCAACAATTCACTTCAGGCTGCGGGTAATAACTTTGATCATATTCAATATCATGGTAATTATCGGTATAGCATTCATTAGGCTCATAGTAAGAGTAAAAATCGGAGTAATAATCGCTATAATCATGGTAATTAACGCAATCATTAAAGTTTACTTGGTTACTTTTGAAATAATTGTTATGAGGGGGATTACCGTGTAACGCATTATTAGGTGGCAACGCTTTCGGTATAAAATGACTTACACCACTCATGGGCTTCGGATACTGGGAACCAAATTGTGGTACAGGGTTACGCGGTGTGAATTTAAATGCATTATTAGGATTATAATTAGGGGGAGGAGCTCTAAACATTTGTTGAGTACGTGTTGGACCCGCCGGATTTTGAGTATTAAAATTAGGTCGCCATTGCAGGGGTCCTTGCGGCGTCATTGGTTGTACGAACGGGACCTTTGATGGTCCGGGCAAATTAAAAGTGAATGGCCTAGGCTGCGGTATGTTAAAACCTTGCATAGATTTTTGAGGTGTCATTTGAGGAATTGGTATTGTCTTTTTGTCAGGTAATTGATTATTACGCTGCTGTAAATAAACGACGTTTTGTTCCTCGTGAACAAACTCTAAAGCTTTTTCGATATTCTCCGGCCGCATGCATCTAATTCGCGAACCTAATGGGTCTTTTAGACCACGTATAAAAGCTTGAAGGGTTAATTTTTTATATAGATCCCTCTTTGCCTGTATTGTAGTTGCTACATTTTCGTGAAGCGAAACGTAGGTCATGATTGTGCTAAATAAATTTTGACATTTTTCATAAAACTCTTGGGGGCTGTCGGAACCCTGTGTCAGTAAGGCTAAGTCATTATACAACGCGGTTTCGTCACGTTGGTCGGAGAAATTATTAACAAGTGATTTTCGAATACCAGCCCAGTCTGATGGGATGCCGTTGGAATTTATCAATCGGGCCGCGGCGCCCGTTACTTTATTTAATATTCCATTAATAAGGGCTATCTCAGCAAGTCTATTGGGTGAATCCTGGTTAGTAATAAATTCTACAACTAATTGATCGCACAAATGTATAAATCGAGTTAATACGTTGACGTTCCCGTCAAATTCCGGTACTAATCTGAGAGCTTTAAAAATGTGATCTAAGTCAGCCATTTCAACCCCTGAATTATTTAAACTAATTTCTCTATTTAAATCTTGATAGCTATTCCTACTACTAACTCTATTCTCTAACCTAACACTCCGAAATTCTCGTGGATGGAAAATCTTGGAAGGATATTATTTAACACGGGACTTAAAAGTTAGGGGTGAGCAATTCACTAAAAGAATTTTAATGTACTCACATGAATTTCATTTCGGCTTCTTCGCTGTATCGATATCTGGATACACTTGCTGCAGGTCACGACGTGTAGATTCGGATCCTCGAACGGGCTTGATAACCACCCGGGCGGTACGCGACGTGATGATAATTATCGAGTAATTTAAACCGATCGCGAACCGGCCCGCGAGTATCCTACCGACTGCGCCAATTATGTCAGTCCGGCAGGCAAGTCGCAAAAAAAACCGAAATTATTACAAAAACTTTAATTACTTATTAAATAATTACAATTTAAATTTAATTCTAATTGCGCGACAATCGTGTTCGATGTTAGAACAGAAAGTGAAGTAAAAATATAAGTCTTGAATGCGATGCCGCTGTGTGTCGCAACCGCGGGTCACGTTGGCTGATTCGGCGTTCTCACGCTCGTCCCCAGTCTGATGCAATATTTATGGGTATTGATGTGATTTCCATTGCCTTGCGAATTCCGTGGAATTTAATTACTTAACAGACGTAAAAGAAGGACAGATAAACAAACAAACAAACAAACAAACAAACAAACAAACAAACAAACACACTTTCACATTTATAATATTAGTATGGATATTGATCCATTTTCTTATTTAATAGATTTTCATACCCTTCCTAGCTTACTAAATGAGTGACAAAAATAGTTTATGCTTAAAGATATAAATTATTTTTAAGTTTTGATTCCACGGATTGTGATCAAAAATAAAATATTAAATTACTTTTATATCTTAGACATGCCAACGAAAAGAAAGAGGGACAATTTGTCGCACAGCGGCAAATGAATGCGATTTGCCCGAATACTGTGATGGCAATTCCGGAGATTGCCCAGATGATGTGTACAAAATGGACACTACACCCTGTTCTAATGACACGGTAAATTCATTAAGAAATTGTTATATTTAAGAGATAAAAGATTGTCAGATTGTTTATCTAAGGGTCACTTGTATGAAATCTTATGCTTAATTTGATTTCAGCTATCTAAATAAAAACGTCAATTCAATTCAATTATCTCGCTAATGGATTTAATGGCTAACAGATAATTTCGCAATTTTATTTATTTCTAACATTTGACATTTGTTTTATTGTTTGTCGGTTTTGATATTTAAAACATATTTACTCATTAAAAAGACGAAAAATTGTGTATTGAAATTTATAATAATAATTCGAAATTTATAATAATAATAATAATGCAGTTAAACTACAAATTCGATTTCTGATTAATGACATTTTATACTGATCATGCGTTAAAACATTACAAAAAGTTTATGCAGTTTACTGAATTACGTTACGTTAAGTTTTAGTTTAAGTTTTGCTATTTAAAAAAAACTCATAATAGGTATACCAATAATGAAAAATTATAATATACCAAAAAGACTATAATATAATAAACAAAGAAATGTTCCAGGCGTACTGTGTGAATGGTTCATGTAGTTCACATACAGACCGCTGCCAGCTGCTTTGGGGACCAACGGGAAAAATGTCAGATGCCAAATGCTATATAAGCAATATTCGAGGAGATGTGTGAGTATCTAGTGGTATATATCATAATCGTTGTATTGGGGTATATGTTTAGACTGAAAGAAAAAGACAGAGCCCGGCTGGATTGCCAGACGCTAATAAGCCTTTCCACCACGACAAGGTGAACGCACCTCAGGGATCACTGTACACTATAATTCAGCACTTTTTAATGTCCCGCTGCTGAGCATGGGCCTTCTCTTAACGCGAGGAGAATTTGAATATAGTCCACCAACCTGGCCAAGTGCAGCTTGGTGGACTTCACATGTCTTTCGAAATTAAGTTAGTGTAGCTATATACGTACTGGTTTGGTGCCAGATGGTGCTAAATGTGGCGAAGAAAAGGTATAAGTGTTTTAGATCTGATTTTTTAAACTATATAAGCCGAGCTATACGTAAAAATTGATACCTGGGGGACAGAGCTTCGCTCGAAGTAGGGGCGCTTCCAGTAGGTTGTCATCATCCATTGGCGGCAATGAAAGTATCAATAACATTTACGAGATGGCGCTATGACATTGTACGACATTGTATTAATTATATGTTTATTGTGAAAATTTGTATTTTTTCAGAAAATACTTAAAAAGCAAAACCTTATCTAAATTCAAAATTTGATCCCAAACGTTGGAGCCGTTATAATGTAAAAAAGCTCACATTCCATAGGGTTCTATTAATCATAAATCCGGTTAAGTTGAAAAAAAAACGTGTGTGTGTACTGTGTAGTTATGTACGCGCGTAAGAAGTTATACTTCTTTGACGCCTCAGAACAAAAATAGCTAAAGATTTCATCCCGTATGTCACAAGTCTCAAATCTCTGTTTGTAAAAGGAATGATAAATTAATAAAAATAAATATATTTTTTTTTGTCCCCACTGATATAAAACACGTGTTAATAGATTTATGAATAGGTAGTAGCGTTACATTTATATTACTTTTGCAGTTATGGACACTGTGGTTATCAAACAGCAGACCCAGATAACAAATCGATGTACAATCCATGTGATCAGCAAGACATGTTTTGTGGTCTCTTACAATGTGAGCATGAAAGCGAAAATTTACAGTTTGGTATGGGATGGACAGCAGTACTACGTGTCATGTTTATTTTTAATAAAGGTTTGTAAACAATAATAAAACTGTGCATAAAATAAAAGTATTCCATATTTATAATGAGAGGTATGTAGGCAGTAGAGAGGTCGTATCCGTACATTAAATATTTTATGAAAATTCTCTTTGAAATCAACTTCAGACTACAAAACAGCTAAAGCAGGAGTAGTAAATTTAAAGTGTGTGTGTCTGTATATCTGTGTATCTGTCTGTGAACAACGGATTAATCGATTTTAATTTAGTTTTTTTTTATTTGTAAGGTAAGGTAAGGACTTAATCGAGAGTATTCTTGGCTATGAATCAAGATAATTTGTTATTCAAATGGCTATTTGCAGGGTGTAAGCTCTTTTCTAAACGGTTAAATAATAAGAACCACTTCCACAGATCCAATCTATTTGAAACTAGATATACCTTTACTTTAATGTCATTACTAGGATACGATTTACATATTACTAAAATACTGCAGAGATATCGTGTTTAAGCTCATTGAAATATGTTTTTGTACTGGAGGATTTTTTTAATTTAAGAGTTATTTAGTATATGGCTAATATAACAGTATACAAGTAACTAATAGCACAAACAAGAAACTCCCAAATTAAGTTTCTCCTCCTTTTTCAAGTCAGTCAAAAACAAGCGCGTCTGCCTGCAGAATAAGGACTATCCATACTATAGTGCCAATCACGGTGCATTTTTGGTCCAATGACGGTCTGAGTGCTTTCACACTCGTCAGTAATAGTAAAGTTCCAGCACCGGACTGTGATCGGCACTATGTGATCGGCAATAGGATGGAGTGGCCCTGAATATAGAAACTGTGTCAATGCACTACGGACATAATGCACTAGTTTGTTGTGTTGTAGACAACAAATACCACAAACTACTCAGGGTCGCTATGACAATGCCAATTATTTCGTTCTAGATTCGTCGTCTGGAAAAAATGTGTCGAAGTGCAATACAGCTAATATAGATATGGGTGTGCCTGATGTGGGTTTGGTGCCAGATGGTGCTAAATGTGGCGAAGAAAAGGTATAAGTGTTTTAGATCTGATTTTTTAAACTATATAAGCCGAGCTATACGTAAAAATTGATACCTGGGGGACAGAGCTTCGCTCGAAGTAGGGGCGCTTCCAGTAGGTTGTCATCATCCATTGGCGGCAATGAAAGTATCAATAACATTTACGAGATGGCGCTATGACATTGTACGACATTGTATTAATTATATGTTTATTGTGAAAATTTGTATTTTTTCAGAAAATACTTAAAAAGCAAAACCTTATCTAAATTCAAAATTTGATCCCAAACGTTGGAGCCGTTATAATGTAAAAAAGCTCACATTCCATAGGGTTCTATTAATCATAAATCCGGTTAAGTTGAAAAAAAAACGTGTGTGTGTACTGTGTAGTTATGTACGCGCGTAAGAAGTTATACTTCTTTGACGCCTCAGAACAAAAATAGCTAAAGATTTCATCCCGTATGTCACAAGTCTCAAATCTCTGTTTGTAAAAGGAATGATAAATTAATAAAAATAAATATATATTTTTTTGTCCCCACTGATATAAAACACGTGTTAATAGATTTATGAATATTTGAGAAACTACTTTAAATATAGTTGTGAGTTTTCACGGGAACCGGAGCGGCAGTTATCAGCTAACTTCATCATGTCGCTTTCAGCTAACTTCTAAAGTAGGAATTTGAACATAAAAAAATATTTTTATCAACATAGTAAAAAAAACTATATTTTCGGATTTTGTCGCGGATTTATTTGCATTTTTGTTTCCCGACGTTTCGAATGCTTTACAGCGACAAAAACCGAAAAGATAGTTTTATTTAAAATGTCAAATATTCGCGTAAATCTAAGAAAGTATTATAGTAAAAAAACTTACGTTTTAAACAAAAATATCCTATGTCCTATGTACAACCTCACAAACTTTACTTCTTTATAATATTGGTATAGATTATAATTATTATAAAGATGTAAAATTTGTAAGTTTGTGAGTTTGTTTGTAGGAAGTAATCTCTGGAACTACTGAACCGATTCAGATGAAATTTGGTAAGAGAATAGTTTGAGATCTTAAGAAGTTTTTATCCCGGAAATCATCCGTTAAGGGTAAAAATGGGGATGAAAATCCCCATTTTCACCCCCTTCACATCATACATTTGTATGAGGAATCAACCTAACGACATTTCTGTTCCTTATGAATCCAATTAAAAAAAATGTATTAATAAGGGTAATTGACCGTGATCGTGTTTACAGACGGACATCCTAACTACATACCAATGAACGGCCTTGGCAAAAAAAAATTTGTAGAGATTTTTTGTTATATTAATTATCAGTGCAAAGACTTAGAGTGATATAAAATTTAAAGTATAAAGATTCTTTTTTTTTAATATTATACTTTTTATAGCAAATAAGTATATTATTAGTAAGGATGATTTAAGTTGAGTAGACTGCATGTTTTTGTTAACCAAGTGTTATGCACAGCCGCATTGCGGCGTGCAATATGACCATGTAATATGAAAAAAAAACAATAATATTGTCATTGGGGATACAAACCTTCAAATTCAATTACTCGAATTTTCAATTATTTTTCTCGGCCCTAGCCTTATGGATAATCTGGCCCTGTATGTAGAGGGATAAGATTAGATAAGATTCAAGGATAAGATTATCCAGATAGATGTAACTACGTATTATATGTACATTACCTTATATAAAATATAAATCTATTTACGCATGCGTGTATATTTTTTTATAGATGTGCTTAAGTCAAAAATGCGTGTCGATAGCGCCCATACGGGAAAACATTGCAAAACTAAAAAACTCCGTCTGTCCCTCAAACTGCTCCGGACACGGAGTTTGTAACTCAAAAGGTAATTGCCTCTTTTAGACATAATATTTTCATTTTGAGGTATTTCAGTCACGGCGGCCAATCTTACCACAACTAGTATTGCAAGAGATATATATATATACTCTTATATATATACACTTTATAGTGTATATATATAAGAGTATATATATATATATATATATATATATATATATATATATAATATATCTACACTATAAAGTGTGCAAGAACACTCTAGCCCTTTCCTTCTCATACTCCGGTGGACCAACACGTCAATAAAACCAGTGAGAGATAAGCCGCAGGATCGACGGTTTTACGTGCTCTGCCTCTGCACGGGTGTGAAGCATCAACCAACTACTCAACTGCTTCTAAGATCTCCTGACAAAAAACCCCAATATCTATAGCTTGCCCGACCCGTGACTCGAACTCAGGACACACGGATCTGCAGCCACATATGTTAAATCAACGAGACAGTTAGTCTAGTCATCTGCTAATGGTATACTGTAGACGTATCCCCATTTTTTATTTCATATTTCTTTAACTAATAGCGATTTAACCTTGCTTCATTCGGGTGAATACCAATGTAGATGTTCAACGGTAGCCTACGTGTTACTCCAGATCAAAGTCTATGCCCTAAATTTCATCAAAACCTGCCCAGCCTTTTCAGTGTGGAAGAGTACAGACATACACACATATACAAACTGTCGCATTTATAATAGTACTTCAAAGCATCAATTAAGATGACTTTTAATATTTAGGTCATTGTCACTGCGACTTCGGCTTCATCCCTCCGTTGTGTGAACCTTTCTTCAGCGGTTCTATTGATTCTGGTCCAGTTTTGTTGTAAGTAGATACACACATATTTTAATTATAATTATTGCTAGTAGTAAAGATCAGCCTAGATTAGATGAGATGAGATATTTATTTTCTTATTGGAATATATTTGCAATTTTTTATTGTCTGTTTCACTGTCACTTTAGACTTATATACTACTACTTACCTTTATATATACTACTATACTTTCCCAATAAAATGTATGGTAATGAAATAGAAAATGAAAGAAGTTACATATATTCATTTTCCACTATATTTTTTTTAAATCTTTTACAGATTACAACCAAAAGACGATGAATAAGCAAGGTAAATTATACTATAAAGGTGTCGTATACACATCATGGACATATCAAACAAATACTTCTGTAACCAATACAGTTTTGTTTGTTTTGTACTTATTCTTCAATGATCTCCTGATATAATTTTCAATTCAATTATCTTGTTAATCGCTTCAAAGAGTGCCAGTTGAGCATATATTACTTCATGTCTGTGTCTGTGTCTGTCTGCATGAATGTCAGAAACAAGTTAAATTAAGAACCATAATAGTTGTATCAATAATAAAGCGAATATATAAAAAAAAATAGTTTTATTTCAAACGTCAAATATTTGTGCAAATCTAAGATCGTAATATTTATAATTTATTCAAAACCAGTTTTTTTATGACGGTACCAGAGACCAGTTTCCGCTTGTTTTATTTAAATTGACTTGGAATACATAATTGATGATAAAAAATTGGCTACGCTCTATCACTTATAACAATTTCAGAAAATCTTTTCTTATCGGTTGCCAATATCATTATAAGAAAAGGCTTACGAAATTTCCTTTTAGATTTAACAGTTTGGTCTGAGCAATGAGTGTATGTAATCTATACTTCTATACTAATTATAAAGAGGTAAAGTTTGTGAGTTTGTGACGTTGTAGGGGATAATCTCTGGATCTACTGAACCGATTTAGATGAAATTTGGTAAGAAGATAGTTTTAGACCCTGGAAAGGACATAGGATACTTTTAATCCCGGAAATCATCCCTTACGGGGGTGAAAATGGGGATGACAGTTTGTAGTGAGAAGTAAGCTAGGGACGAACCAGAGCGAAGCGAGGGTGAGTTGCTAGTAATGTATATAGAAGCAAGGAAATTGAATTTGCAATCTACTATATAAATAAAATTGCATTTAAAAACAAACCTTACCTACGTATAGTTTTGGTCAATAAAAAAGCGTTTTTGAAGCCGCAGTGATAAGTGAAAACCAATGACCTAATAAATTTGGAAGATACGAGATAGATGGCGCTAGCGTATCATGCAATTTATTTATTATTACCTTAGAACAGCAAAATCGAAAGTGGCACGTCGTAACTTGATAAAATTCTAATTTCTATAGAATTGTATTAGTTAGTTATTGTTTAAAGATTTTTTGTAAAAATATGTATGTATACATTATTTTCTTTTCTATTTAAGTATAATCATTTGTATGTACATGTACGTAGTTATGTAATTTAAATGTGACTTTTTGGAGCTTACTCCTTAAGAATAGATTTTCATACAAGATGCCGGTATGGAAATTTTATGAGAAGTGAAATTAATAACGATTCTTCTTCTTCTTCGTGACACTCTTGACAGAGCGGTCGTGGTCATCACGTAGTAGTCTCTGTAGGAGCAGATGTGATGCTCCTCACGATTGATCGCCACTTCTCCCTGTTGGCCGACATCCTGGTGCACTCATGCAGGGGACCACCCACAGCTAACTTGATTTGGTCGGTCCATCGCATGCATGATCGTCCTCGTCCTCTGGTGCCTTCCACCTTGCCCTGTACGACAAGGCGCTCAATAGAGTCGCTTTTACGCCGGGAGACGTGTCCAAAGAACTTTAGGATGCGACCCTCTACTACCGCCGAAAAGCGTTGTTTAATGCCGAGTTCTTGGAGTGTGGAGACATTGGTGCGAAATTCGGTCCATGATATTCTAAGCATTCGCCTCCAGCACCACATCTCCAGAGCATCAACTTTTTTCTTATCGACTTGTCGCAAGGTCCACGTCTCTGCAGCGTATAAAAATATGGGAAAAACGAGTGTTAGAACGAGCCGGATCTTAGTGGTCTTCGTTACGTTTCAGTTCTTCCATATCTTCTTCGGCCTGTCCATCGCAGTTCTTGTTGTTGCTATACGTCGATAACAAGCGTTAAATCAAAAGCGTTATGTTTTTCTGCGCAATGTACCTTGGGCACCTTTCACTTTGAAATGTTCAGTCATTAATAATAATATTAATAGTAAAGTAAATCAACTATCCTAACAATGTATTCATGCATTATTAGCAATGCCCACGGCTCCGTCCGCGTTCAGATGACCAAAAACCATATTCTTAGGTTTTACAGATTAGTATACTCTTACATTGCAGTTTTTGTATTTTTTTTCAGAAATGAGACATTTTCCCGCGGTAAAATGTATCCTATATGTTGATCCGGATAACCAGCTATCACCATACCAAATTTCATCAAAATCTCTCCAATGGTTTTTCCGTGATGCTGTAACAGACAGACAGACAGACAGACAGACAGACGAAAATTCTAAAAGCTATTGATTCGGCCTCTGTATCGATAATAATGTTTATTTCAATAAGATTCAGTATTATATGAGATGTATTTATTTACCTTCTTTGCCTATCACATATACAAAATTACTTAAGGAGTAAACTCCAGTCGTGCGTCGGAGTTGACATAATTTTTATGTATGTCTAAAATAAGAAAATAAAATTCTTATATTTAGTATAATATATGTTATTTAAGTATTCTAGTTATTTTTATGACTTTAAAATTGCCTAGCAAGCTTGCCAATTATATTGTAAATATAGTATACGTCATAAGAATTCAACAATAGTACAAACCACATTTTTCTACCTTTTCACATAATATTTATTCATCATAATATTTAACATTGCTACAAAATTAAATCGGTAACTTACTTGATGCCCTATCTAAATGTATCACTGTTCTGTGCCACCGTTCAATAGCCTCTAGATAAGCCACAAGTCGCTGTTTACACACATTGTTTTGTTTATTTGCGACGCGGATGGACGCTTATACAAAATATATAACTAAATGTGCGAAACTGAAGTGAATTGAAAGTGATTTTGTTATTGTTAAACTAATAGTGCCTTACAGTGTCGTGTACGTTAATATTTTAAGGTAATTTTGTTTGGCTATCTCTATTTTATCCTTATAATGACTTAAAGTAAAAAATGACAGAATACATATATTTAAATACAATTTTCTAGACAATTTAGACTTTTGCAATTGAAACATTCCTTATATTTAATATGCAATTAATTTGAGCTTGATATGTGTTTATGTAAAGATGAATTTTGAGAAAATAATTAATGAATTTAGGATATATACGGTAATTTCTTTAAAAATTAAGATTATTCGTGGTCTCTAAGTGGCTGACTGTACAGTTTTTTATAATGTTTAATTATCATCATTTTTAATATCGACGTTTGATTACTTTTTTTTTATTTTTATTATATTATATAGACTCTCCGGCTAATGAGACCGGCATACCCACTAAAACCCAACTTTCCCCCTCTGCCGCCATGTGGGACGCCACGGGATCGCTCTCGCATACAACCGCGACGCCCCGACGGTTGGCCGAAGCCACCAACCATGAGGCCGCCCCAAGCGGGACAACCCCATTATGGGAAGACTTGCAACCCAACAAGTGAGGCCGCTCCTAAGTCCACTCTGCTGATCAGAGAAGTACCCGGAGCAGCCCCACACCACACAAACACCGCCCACCGAAGTGGGCAACCTGCAAAAATAATGAACCCCACCCAAATTGGGCAAACCCCCCAAAGACGCCCGCGAACGAGCCCAAACACAAACGGCTGCAGGAGAAGAGGATGCGACAACGCCGACACTCCCCTTCCCCTGCAGCCCCACCGCGTCCACCATCAACGGTGGTGGCCCCGCTAGGCCGCGGGAGATAGGGACGAGCGGCGCATCGCCATACCGACACTCCTCTTCCCCCGCGGCCCCCCTACCGTCGGCCCACCTCCGGACCAAAATGGCTGCCGACATCCCTCGCCATACGCAGGACCACCGAAATGGCCCCGCTCCAGCCGCCGCACCGACGGGCTAGCCCCGGCAGTGTGGCCCGCGCAGCACCTCCTACCGCAAAACGGCCGGAGACACCGCGCTACCTCCAAGAAGGAGACGGCGCCCTCTAACGCCGCTCCCTCAACCTCCCCTCCTGGCTGTTGGTCCGCGCCGGATTGCTCCGGTACCACAAGCTCCTGTCGGGTCCAAACAGGTGCGAGTGGTGTTCCCCTATCCGCCACCCGGGGACGCGTCCGGTAGCAGTCAGCCTCTGTGCCTCTGTGGTCGAAATTCGGTCATAATTTTTAATTAACATTTTTTTGTGAAAACATTAAAGCTCGATAGCTACTTATCAAACTAAAGAAAGAAAATCGGCTGACAAACAGAGAAAATAATACTGTTTTGTATTGGTCTATTTATATATGTATACTAGCGACTCATCCTCGCTCCGCTTGGGTTCGTCCCTAGATACGTTTTATCGGTTAGTATAGATTTCTTAGAGATATTTTCCTGCAGTAAAAAGTATCTTATATGTTGACTCAAATAACCAGTTATCATCATACTACATCAAAATCTGTCTAGGTTTTCTCGTCATGCGTTCCCAGACAGGCAGACAAAATTTAAAAAAACTATAGATTCGCCCTCTGTACCCGATAATAATCTATACTTATTATAAAAATAAGTCCCCCGGCCGCGTCTTTCTGTCCTCCTGTCTGTCTGTACGCGATAAACTCGAAAACTACTGAACGGATTTTTATACGGTTTTCAACAATAGAAAGAGTAATTCTTGAGGAAGGTTTAGGTATATAATTTATTATGCTTTTATGTAAATTAGCTGAAATACGGCGACAAATGTTGAAGAGGTCGCAAAAAATCTCGCCAAATGGGAACTTTCCACGCGAACGCCGCGTAAACTAGCAAAGATACAGTTAAGTAATGTACTAGAGAATTCAAAATCTATAAAAATGCTACAAAAAAGTCCGCGATAGCATATCTCTATCTCTTACGGTTGACTTACAATAACCACTTTTATGTTAACATTTTTAATTAAAAACATTACGTTATTTTCAAAGTTATTTTCTTTAGTTCGGTATTAATCCTTATCCAAATGAATATTTTAGTTAGCTTAGTCATTTAATGCAGATTAAAATTGCTCTTTACACTAAATCAATCAGATGAATAGTTTTTGAGATATCGTTGTTAGAAGTAATTAGTAGCGAAACATTTTTAATGCTTGGCGAGCATTGAGATGCCTACGGCGAGTCCATCCCCTCTGCCCCGCATCGCTCGACCGCCTGCTCAAGCTATATAAACCGGGCGATGTAGCGCGCGATCCTAGGATACTTTTTACCGCGGGAAAATATCTTATTTCTGAGGAAAAATACAAAAACTGCAATGTAAGAGTATACTAATATGTAACACCTAAGAATTTAGTTTTTGGTCATCTGAACGCGGGCGGAGCCGCGGGCAATGCTAGTAACTATTAAAATAAGATTTTCCAAAAAATATTTAATGGACAGATTCGACTCAGAATTTTTTAAATGTACGTATAGATGCCTATTCAATTTTTCCATGACTTCCTTTATCCCTGCCGTTGTTATAGGCTACGAGGGTGACTCCACTTTAATCAAAATTTTTTAGATTTGATAAATAATTAAAAACTTACTTGCCTCATATTAAGTTATACATATGAATATACGATTGTTGACCGATTTCGAAAAAGGAGGGAAACTCAATTCGGGCGATTTTCTTATGAATTTTACGCGATATCAGCGCCAATTTTATTCTAATTTTCATGTTTTTTTTAAACTAGTTTCAATGTAGGTAATATAAATTTAAAAAAAGTACTCTAATGAAAATATTTTATGAGTGATTTTGAAGTCTTGTCAGTTAAAAAGTATTTTGATTTTGATAGTTTAATACCTAAACGATTAGTTTTATTTTATTTATTTAGGTACAGAAACATAAAACAAATTACAAAAAAATATAGATCTACGTATTAATATCTAAAAATATCATTTTAAATTTGGTATTCATAATCCTTAGACTATTGCTACAAAAAAGAGGGACAGGGGAAGACCCCAAGCTACTTGGATGACGAATGTCCAGAGGGACATGAAATGCCTCGGCCTCACCGATGAGGACGCGAACACAAGATCTACGTGGCGTCGCATGATAAGGAAAGCTGACCCCGAGTAACGGCGAGAACAAAGAAGATTCATAATCCTTTGACTCCATGTTTTAATAATGCTTACTCGGACTGTAGGTCCACATGAGAAATTGACAGGTTGTACGAGAATGTGTAGATCTGCAAAGACCTCGTTCTTCCTTCCCAATCGCCGTTCTAAATATATGTATAGGCTAACCTTTATATCATGTCTGCGCTTACTTCTGTCAGATACAGCTTGAACTTCTCATTCTAAGATCTCTAATATTTAGTGCATGGATGATATTTAGTGATAGTGGGTTGATAAGGGCCGATCCACACTATAGTGCAGATCACAGTCTGTTCTCGATCTGATATCTGGTAAAGTATTTTATACAACAAACGTCGGTGGGGTGTGATTATATATATATATAGTCTTACTGATAGTGTAAATGGGTTCATTATTTCTTAAATAAAAATACTTTACCAGCCCGATATCAAACTGGAAACGAACCGTGTTAGGCTATTGGCGCGTGATGGGATAGTGTGGATCGATCCTTATCATAGTTTTAAAAAAACTTCGACTAACTGAAATTGCTCGTTAGATGAGCCATTGTAGAGTTCCACTGTGATATGACTGTCTACTAATATTTGCTAGATTCACGATCAGATTGGTTGGATTATATCGACTTAATGTTTTGTTATTTACACAAAAAAATTAATTTCAAGTCGACATGAAAATTAGCTGGTTAAAAAAGACTTAAATATATATGATTATATATAGTATTATTATATGTATTGCTATAAAATTTGTATGCATATGATTGTATGTTTGTTACTACTTCACGCCAATACGGCTGGTCAGATTTGAATGAAGTTTAGTTAGTTTACACTTCACAGATGCCTTTTAGATGTCTAATAGTTGCTTGATTGAAACGGGGGTAAATCGCTAGTTTTATATAAAAGTTAAATTCATAAATATAATAAAATTTGGACTAAGACGAATCTGTACATTAAATATTTTTTGGAAAATCTTATTGAAATGAACATTATTATTGAAACAGAGACCGAATCTATCGTTTTTAGGATTTTTATCTGTCTGTCTGTCTGTCTATTACCGCATCACAGAAAAACCACTGGAGGGATTTTGATGAAATTTGGTATCGTTATAGCTAGTTATCCGGGTCAGCATATAGGATACATTTTACCGCAAAATATCTCATTTCTGAGAAAAAATACAAAAACTGCAATGTAAGACTATACTAATATGTACATAAAACCTAAGAATTTGGTTTTTGGTCATCTGAACGCGATCGGAGCCGCAGGCAATGCTAGTTTTATATAAAAGTTAAATCTCATATAAGACTTATAAATCACATTCTACATCACGATGCTGAGTGCGACCTTTGACAAACCTTGGACAATGGCAATTTATGCAATTGATTACAATGTATGACAAAATTGATTTATATTTATACAAACGACCAACCATGCCTTCACTCGGGCATAAAGGGCCACACATCATACATTTGTACACACTGACATACATGTCATACATATACGTTAAAATTATATACAGAAATTAATTGTTACGCCTCTTGTGCCTTTGTTTTTTGATTGTATAGGTATAGGATACGTTTGCGGACGTAAGCACATCTCATTTCATTCGTTTTTTAGATTGTATGTATATACATATAAACAGATTATTGTACATTCAATTTTATATATAAAAAAGCTGACAGCAGTCGATCTGTTTGTAATCTTTGAGTTTATACAAAAGTCCAATGGGAAGCACTCAGTTTTTGCCGGATCTAAGAGCAATCCAGGTGAACTTATAAATACACAAAAACATCAACAAAATCGGTCAAGCCGATCTCAGAAGGAGAAGACTTACGAATTTTGTTATGCACTGGAATTTTATATATGTATACATATAAATATAGATATTTGTATGACCTAGCGATACGCCCTTGCTTCATTTATGCTTATTTTGTAAAGTTGGATCCTTAACTTAAAAATATTTATTATTTCCATTAAAACATACGCCATAATGCATAGGTATACTTGAAGGAACAATAGAAACATATTTCTTTTTCTTAGTTATTATATAATATACTTATATGTGACATTTTATTAAAACTGTCTTTTCGGAGTTTTTGCATTCGAAACGTCGCGTCGGGAACTAAAAATAAATCCCCATAAAATCCGAGAAAATAATTTTATTTCAATTACAAAAATTATTTATGCAAGATTCGGAAAAAAGCAGTGATAATAAATTTAGATCGTTTGGACGAGGCCTTGAGATCCTAATACAGAATAAAATCTCATGGGAATCCCTCGAAGTATCTATACTTATTATAAAAATAAGTCCCCCGGCCGCGTCTTTCTGTCCTCCTGTCTGTCTGTACGCGATAAACTCGAAAACTACTGAACGGATTTTTATACGGTTTTCAACAATAGAAAGAGTAATTCTTGAGGAAGGTTTAGGTATATAATTTATTATGCTTTTATGTAAATTAGCTGAAATACGGCGACAAATGTTGAAGAGGTCGCAAAAAATCTCGCCAAATGGGAACTTTCCACGCGAACGCCGCGTAAACTAGCAAAGATACAGTTAAGTAATGTAGTAGAGAATTCAAAATCTATAAAAATGCTACAAAAAAGTCCGCGATAGCATATCTCTATCTCTTACGGTTGACTTACAATAACCACTTTTATGTTAACATTTTTAATTAAAAACATTACGTTATTTTCAAAGTTATTTTCTTTAGTTCGGTATTAATCCTTATCCAAATGAATATTTTAGTTAGCTTAGTCATTTAATGCAGATTAAAATTGCTCTTTACACTAAATCAATCAGATGAATAGTTTTTGAGATATCGTTGTTAGAAGTAATTAGTAGCGAAACATTTTTAATGCTTGGCGAGCATTGAGATGCCTACGGCGAGTCCATCCCCTCTGCCCCGCATCGCTCGACCGCCTGCTCAAGCTATATAAACCGGGCGATGTAGCGCGCGATCCTAGGATACTTTTTACCGCGGGAAAATATCTTATTTCTGAGGAAAAATACAAAAACTGCAATGTAAGAGTATACTAATATGTAACACCTAAGAATTTAGTTTTTGGTCATCTGAACGCGGGCGGAGCCGCGGGCAATGCTAGTATAATTATAAAACGATTTTCTCTCGCGTATATAGGTCGCCTGGAACATTTCTTTTTTAGTGCTACGCCGCTTTCTTTACACCCTCGAATCACGTGAGTATATAGCATATATGTTTTTTATATTATGCCAGCGACTCAACCTCACTTCATATCTTAACCTATACAAATAATAAAATTCTAAGTAAGCCGAATCTGTACATTAAATATTTTTTGGAAAATCTTATTGAAATAATATATAATCTTTATTATCGATACAGAGGCCGAATTTATAGTTTTTAGAAGGATCTCATACTATCTTCTTACCAAATTTCATCTAAATCGGTTCAGTAGATCCAGAGATTACCCCCTACAACGTCACAAACTTTACCTCTTTATAATATTAGTATAGACAGTATGGATTAGGTCTTAAGACCTGCAATTTTCTAGTATAATATATAGTATTATTATTATTAATAAGGCCTTTTTTTAACGTTGGGAAATGCATTTAAGCACGAGGTGTGGGACTCACCGGCAAAGCCAGTACTACCCACTAAAACCCAACAAAACCTTCCCCCATCATAACGGGGCGTCGCAGGATCGCTTCCGCATTCAACTACGACGCCCCGACGGCAGGTCTACCGAGGCAGACCACAACGACCATGGGGTTGCTCCAAAGTCCACTCTGCTATCAGAAAAGTACCAGGAGCAACCCGCATGGTACACCGCTCTCCGAAGAGGGCCACCTCCCACCGCCCACCGAAGTGGGCCACCTCCCTGTGCGTTTCTTGGCTTCGCACTACTGAGCCCCCCACCACGACAAGGTGAACACACGTTGGGGGGTTCCGAATTAAGCCTATATTAATATTTTTTTAATATATATATTTTTTTTGATAAAGTACGTAATGGGAAATTCAAAGTAAGTAGTTAAAACGAACACCATCGGTCAGACCGTATATGACGTCAGACTAAACCATGAGCGATGAGCAATTTTGTCGCTACAAATTGCTTCGTCATTTTTCTGTGTATGATAATTGTGTATGGCGAGCGTTTAAATCAGCCATACTCAACCTTTTTATTATAGGGGCCACGAACACGTTTCAGTCATGGTCTATTTTCCCTTTTTTCTTTAAACAGAACTTCTAGATTGGTATCGTTTTCAAAATCGATGAACTCATCAAACGTCTATTTTCCCTTTTTTCTTTAAACAGAACTTCTAGATTGGTATCGTTTTCAAAATCGATGAACTCATCAAACAACTTAATACGTAAGTAATTACAATTTATAACGGAAGAAAACTCTGAGATGTACCTTCAGATGGGCCAATAAGAAAAGGTTGAGTATAGCTGGTTTAAAGTATCCGTATCGGTATGATATTTTAATTTTTTTACTAAATTTTAGTTTTTTGGTGCTGGAAGTTTTTTTTTTACAATTATATAACGATGTAAGCTATTGTATAATAAAAAAAATCACGCATATTCCCTAGCGATGGATTGCGCCTAGCATTCTTGCCATAGTTCCGCGCGGACATGACTGTGTACATTTGTTTTGTATATATAATTATTATTATTTCTTATGTAATTTCAATGTATTTCTTTTATCTATACATATAATAAAATTGTAACTAAGCCGAATCTGTACATTGAATATTTTTTGGAAAATCTTATTGAAATGAACATTATTATCGATACAGAGATTTTTAGAATTTTTGTCTGTCTGCCTGTTACCGCATCACGGAAAAACTACTGGAGGGATTTTGATAAAATTTGGTATGATGGTAGCTGGTTATCCGAGTCAACATACTTATAACTATACTTTTTATCGCGGGAAAATATCTCATTTCGGAGAAAAAATACAAAAACTGCAATGTAAAAGTATACTAATATGTAAAACATAAGAATTTGGGTTTTAGTCATCTGAACGCGTGCGGAGCCGCGGGCAATTCTAGTAGTAAATAAATGTATATATTTTGTAGTATGATTTATGAATAGGTTAATATATTGATGGATATATCTCGTAGCAAAACGAATAGCTTGCACTGCTTTTTAAATCATAGGATTTGTTACCCTGCACGGAGCAGACTCTAAGCATCTATAATGTTTGATTTACCAATAATTCTTGGACTTCCGTTTCTTTTAACACTAAGTAATGTTAATAGTATGTGAGTTCGTAAATAAATGTGTGGCGATAATATCAGTGCAATAATGAGTAAAATATAATTCCGAGATGCTCGCCTTGAAATAAGGTCGGGACAGACTTGTTTAGAACGTATCGATCAGTGTTGCCAATTTAGCGATTTCATTGCTAGGAATGACGATTTTTATTTAAGCAGTTTCTTGCGATAATATAAAATAATATAGTATTATTTATAACATTCTCCATTAACTACCCACTGACTTAAGAATGTCTTTCTTCTTGATGAGACCCCATAAATCCTAATGGTTTTTTTTTTAACGTTGGAAAATGCATTTACGCACGACGTGTGGGACTCACCGGCGTAATACAGCCAGTACTACCCACTAAAACCCAACAAAACCTTCCCCCGTCTTAATGGGGCGTCGCAGGATCGCTTACGCATTTAACTACGACGCCCCGACGGCAGGTCTGCCGAAGCATACCACCACAACCATGGGGTTGCTCCAAGGTCCACTCTGCTATCAGAGAAGTACCAGGAGCAACCCGCATGGTACACCGCCCTCCGAAGAGGGCCACCTCCCACCGCCCACCGAAGTGGGCAACCTCCCTGTGCGTTTCTTAGCTTCGCGCCCGGTTGGATTGCCGGGCACTACTGAGCCCCCCCGCCACGACAAGGTGAACGCACGTTGGGGGGGATAAATCCTAATGGTATTATGTTAGTTCCTTTTTGGATATATGATGTATGGATGTTCTAGATACATACATACATAATACATGAAAGTTTTATCAAATTCGGATGATACTTTGAAAGGTATAAGAACTAGTGACTCGCCCTCGGTCCACTCGGGTTCGTCCCTAAGTTTTATTGTTAGTATAGATTTCGCCGGGATAACCAGCTATCATCATACAAAATTTTATCAAATTCTGTCCGGTGGTTTTCTTGTGATGCGTTCCCACGGACAAAAACTCTAAAAACTATAGTAGATTTGGTCTCTGTAACTAAAATAATGAGTAGCTATATATTTCAATAAGATTTTCCAAAAAAATATTTAATCTATAGATTTGAATCAGTTACAATTTTATTACATATGTTATGTATAGATGATTCTATGCTTATTGGCAATAAGTTTATTTATTTATTAATTTTAATTAATAAAAAATTCTATTGATACAAAATTTTCTAATCATAAACTTTGTAGGGTCAAGTGTAATAAAAAAGTCTTATGCCCGGTTTGACCAATGTCCCAAAAGCTACCACCTACGTATGGGATTCCTAGCTTAAAAGTCCCCTAAACTAGCACCTAAACTAAATTTCGTTTTACGATCTTAAAGCCCATATTTCGAGCACCTAAATTTAGGGGGCCTTTTAATATCTAGGTGACCCCTAACTATCAGCCCCCTAAACATGCTTAGGGGATCCCTTAAACTTAGGTGACGTTGGTGAAATCGTACATTAGTGTTACACTGTAACTAAAAAATATATAGTTTTAGATAAAAACCTTTAAAATTTTATTATACCTATGTATAGATAGAAGATAGATGCCAGTCAATAAAGATTATTTGATAATTCTTAACGCTTCAAAACCTACACTAATAAAATAAAAGTACGCACGTGTGACGTGACGTAACCTATATTTTGTAGAAGCCTCTGGAGGTCACTATTCGTTTCGGTTCATCGAATTGTTCTAATGGGGATTTTGAAAGCGATACGCCAAACGTTATGCATGAGCGAAGCGAAGGCGGGTCGCTATAAGACAATAAGAGAACAATAAGTATGTTAAAATAAGGAATGTGGATCATCAAAATCAGTGAGTGCTCTTATTTTATTGAAAACTAGCATTGCCCACGGCTCCGCCCGCGTTCAGATGACCAAAAACCAAATTCTTAGGTTTTACATATTAGTATACTCCTACATTGCAATTTTTGTATTTTTTTCTCAGAAATGAGACATTTCGCCGCGGTAAAAAGTATCCTATATGTTGACCCGGATAACCAGCTATCACCATACCAAATTTTATCAAAATCCCTCCAGTGGTTTTTCTGTGATGCGGTAACAGACAGACAGACAGACAAAAATTCTAAAAACTATAGATTCGGCCTCTGTATCGGTAATAATGTTTATTTCAATAAGATTTTCTAAAAAATATAAAATGTACGGATTTGGCTTAGTTACAATTTTATTATATGTATAGACTAGCGAATCACCTTCGCTCCATTGCGTTTCTAGTGATGTTCATTTAGTATAGATTTCTCAGAGATGAGATATTTTTCACGCAGTTAAAAGTATTCTAAATGTTGAACCGGATAACCAGCTATCATTATACCTAATCAAAATCTGTCTAGCGGTTTTCTTGTGATGCGTTCCCAGTCAGACAGATAAAAATTCTAAAAACTGTAGATTAGGCCTCTGTATCGATAATAATGACTATTTCAATAAGATCTTCTAAAAAATATTTAATGTACAGATTTGACTCGGTTAGAATTTTATTATATGTATGTATAGATTAATTTTATTTTATTGAAAGGTGCCTTAGGTCTTTAGGTATAATATTTATTAAATTTTATAACAAACACTTACGTCCAGGCAATAGTTTATCGTACTGTACTAATTTTCATCTAAGTCCGACCAGCTATTTGAACGTGAAGGAGTATATAACAAACGTACATACAAACTTTCGAATTTATATTAGTAACAATGTGATAGAGGTTTGGTCAATTTGTAGATATATATAACTCACATAAGGGTCCAAACAAATCCGTGACCTCCATTTACATTGACCTCCATATCAGTTACACTGAGAAAAATAACAGAACGTATTAAATTGTTTCTGTCATCATACGTCGTCAGTCGTTTATCATTTAAGTTTTAAGCATTGTTTTTTTACTTAAAATCTCAGATATGGAATTTTATTGCATTATATTTTTTTTATTAACTACTTTTTTTCTTTCGTTGTCTTAAAATTTAAGAACTTGAAGCTTACAAATCAAGTTTTTTTTTTGTTAATCACACCATTGTTATACTCGTAGCAGGACGGATTTGAATTTTTTAGTTCATAGGTAGATTTGAAAACTTACTAGGTTTTCTCAGACATGCAGGTTTCATCACGATATTTTCCTTAACAGTAAGACATGTGGAAAAAAGTTCGAATCCACTTCTCTTGGGTTTCCAATCGAGCGCGTTCCCGATGGGCTACCACCGCTTTCAAATAGTTTACGCCTTCGGCAATTAAATAATAATAATCCTTTAATTAGCATGGCAGCCTTTTTGAAATTCACCATCTTTGGTTGGTTTTTTATTACATATTTGTTGTTATAGCGGCAATAGAAATACACACTGTAAAAATATCAGCTCACTACCTATTACGGCTCGTGAGGTAAAGCCCTCTGATAAGTGGACGGACGGACGGACAGCGGAGGCTTAGTAATAGGGTTCCGTATCCGAAGGGTGCCAACGGAACCCTAAAAAGGCGAGCGAGACGACAATGTAATATGAACACGACCGTTGAGAGATATAAGAACTACAATTACTATTAATATTTTCATATTCTTTAAATAAATCTTTAATAAAACATACATACATATTTAATATGGTATACATATTTTTTTGAAGTAAAGTGTATATACATAATTTTAATAATAATTGAAATATGTAGTTAAAGGTTGTTTACCTTATATCGTAATCGGAATGTTCTCCCATCGGTAAAACCCCATATTAAATAACGATGAGTAGATTTTCTATTTTTACTTACTATAAATATAGCTTAGATCAATAAAGTACCCATCTATAAAAAACTGATTAGTGCATCAATACGCTAATGTCAATAATAATTTGCCTAAAGGTGGCGGTGTCTGTATATAATATTAGTATGTATAATATATGAAGAACAAATACAAATCTAACCTACCGGAACCGTACTTTTTTCCGGGAGAAAAATTAATCTATGTGTTATTCTGATGTATGAGCAATATTATTGCAAAATTTCATCAAAATCCGTTCAGTAGTTTTTGCGTGAAAGAGTAACAAACATACATCCATACATACATTCTTACAAACTTTCGCATTTATAATATTATACAGAAGGCTCCCAGGGACACATGCGAGGGGAGCGAGGGTGTCACTAGTCTAATATTGTGAAGGTCGATAAGTGTTGTTAATGGACATGACATTGGTTTTAGGCGAGAAATGACCTCATGACCTTCCCCTACATTGTCACGTTTTAATTTAATTTGAAATCAATTTGTATTCGCAATGGATTCGTCTATAGACAATATATGACACAAGTATATTTTTCCGGGATAAAGAGTAACCCGACAATATTTAAAGATATGAATATCTGAATATCTAAATATGTATTTTACGTATCGAGATATATTAGATTTGCTTTGCATCGGCTGGCTCCGACTTTGAAAATATCTGATTAGTTATCTATTCTAAATGAAAGCCTCAGTTTAGTTATTTTTCACATTTTAGTGCCTGGAAGTCGGTTTTTATTTTATTTCTTTAAATTTTTTAATCTGTACTGTACAGTTCGCGAAAAAATTAAATTAATTTCAGTGAAATTAGCCTCTTTAAGTCGCGCCAACATTACACCAACATATCTATACTAATTTTATAAAGAGGTACTTAAAGTTTGTATGTTTGTGACGTTGTAGGGGGTAATCTCTGGATCTACTGAACCGATTTAGATTAAATTTGGTAAGAAGATAGTTTGAGACCCTGACATAAGATAATTTTTATCCTGGACATCATCCCTTAGGTGAAAATGGGGCTGAAAGTTTGTATGGGGAATCAAGCTAGGGACGAACCCGAGCGAAGCAAGGGTGAGTCGCTAGTTTACAATATTTTAAACCATATTCATTTCATTCATTCATACCAATGAAGACACCTACGAACTTTTTTATATGAAAATTCCACATTATTATTTTGTTAACAATTAACATGCTTATGGCTTAAGTATCAGATACCTATACAATTAAAATGTATAGACACAGCTGTTAGTGTCATATGATTAAAGAAACAGTTTAAAAATAATTGTAATATATAAAAAAAAAACAAGATTGCATATCAAAGGCCACTCACGACTAATCGAACTTGACCTACATAGTACAGCTGTATAACAATATCAATATAATTTACCCAAGGTATTTGCGAATTTGGCTTAATATGAACCCATGATGCCTAATCGTGGTATTGTGGGTATACATTACTAACAATAAGTAAATTGTAAACGACGAATTGTCTTGATGTACAAATATACAATGCACATACATGTTAGGGAAGTTACGGAGATGGTTTTATCGGAACCGGGGTCGGAGATTTTAAATTCGAGATATCGGAATCATAATCGGAGTCGAAGATTCCGATTAATACAAAACAAAAAAATTAACAAGCAATTATAACTGTCTCATAAAAACGAGCTTGTGGAGATTCCCCGGATGACAAGTCGAGACTGTGGGCAGATAATTAAGAATGCAGCTAGTATTTTGGCCGAGTTCGTTGCCTTTTGATATTTTAGTATAATTATATAATATACAATCTTTATTATCGGAACTGAAGTCGGAGTCGGAGGTGTAAAATCATTTGGAAATTCAGAATCGGAGTCGCTTTGTAACATCCCTATTACATATATGTATATTTGTATGTCTTAATTCTTTTTTTGCGTGGGCGTGTGCTCGCGGGTTCGATTATCGCAGGGAATGACATATTATTAAGTACCTTACTATCTATTATTATAAATGCGAAAGTTTGTATCATATCATCCCGGAAAAATGTTCGGTTCCCATGGGATAGGTCTGTTTTGGTTTTCCTAGAGGCGAACCCGAGCGAAGCGAGGGTGAGCCGCTAGCACTTCATATTCCTGCGTTATTATGATCAAGTAGGTCCATGAACAAGTTCTTCTATTAAATTTGTCACTGATTTGATCTATTAATGTGGGACAAGTAGGTACCTACTAACGAGACTATTAATTTAAAAAAAAACCATTGAAATGCATCTTTTCCACGTAGACGCGAATATATCTCGCAAAAAATATCTCCATAATATTTATATTAATAAATCTCAGTAACAAAAACAACGTTTGGTTGTCCATCCCATACAGTGTTTAATTATTTACTTAACTGAAGGTACTTAGTGCATAAGCCGGTAGTGAAGCCCCATAAACCCAGGAAACAGGGAAAAAGGTTTTATTTTGACTTATTATTACACTTTTCAGGTTTCATTATACATATAATATTATAAACAAAATTATCAATGAAAAATGATTGTTGAAAATTTACAAGAATAAAAAAATCGATATCTTGAATACTTAAAAATTCAATAAGAAACAATATATTTAAGAAAATATAATAATCGTTTGTATATTATGTATGTATTTATGTCAATTATTTTTCTATTAGCAAATTATATACTTAATGTATAGTAATTAATAGATAATTGTTTAATTTCTAAACGTTTACAATTCGCATTCAGTAACTTGCCTAATATTCTTTTATAAGTACAATTGAAATTTTATATTTTTATTTTTTATCTGTAGTATCTACCTAGGCAGATTTAAGTTTTGATATGAATTTATATAATAAACTCTAACAATAACACTAATACAAGTAGTTTATGTCAACATTTGAGCATTTCATTTCTCTCATTTTTATATGGCGACCCTGCCAGGATTCGAACCTGGAATCTTCTTGCATTTCTCTTCGTCCTTATACTTTAACCAACATAAGTATGACCTTAAGCTGTTTTATTTCATTTTATTCTTCTAGCGTTTCCCACGACTCTGTTTATAAAATTGCATTATGTGTAACTAGAATACCTCATCTTTGTCTATATGATGCAAAAACGTAGTTTCATATAAACCTACGATAGCCTTTAAACCACTTTAATTCGACCCTATCGCAAAATCTGTTCTTAGCTGTATCTCTTACCTATAAACTTAACCTTCATGTCAAATTTCAATTCTAAAGGTCAAGAAGCTGTCGAGATATTGTGTTTAGTCAGTGAGTAAATAAGGGAACATTCACAGTTTCTTACAGCAAATTCAATCAAAATCCGTTCAGCCAAAATGAAAAATCACGCACCAACAGACTTAAAGACAAATGTTTGTGTTATTTACAATTACTGCTATATAATACGCAAGTACCTACCTAAGCAAGGCCACGGGCTTAACCTAGCTTAATTTATAGTTAGGGAAGAATGAACTGCCAAGAAATCAGAACGTACTTGATATATTTTTCTCACGTTCGCACTATTGGATTAGTTGTGCGGAAATGATCACGGGGCCTGACTTTTTCCGCTTAATTGTATTTCCGTAGGAATCTATTTGTTATTATAAAGCTTCTGTCTATGACTATGTCTGTGTTAGTATGTATATATTTTTATTTGGTCCGAAAATAAAAGATTTCAGATTTTTTATCTTTTCAATGCTCAACATAGGCCTCTCTTAAATGCGAGGGCGTTAAGTATTTATAGGCCAAATGCCTATCTTGCTGCCGAAGTGTGAGTTAGCGGACTTCATGTTTTTCGAAAAACTTGCTAGGTTCTGTCAGGAAACTTGCATGTTTCTTACTTATAATATTTTCCTTCATCTGTAAGGCAAGAGATAGTTATGTCGAAAAATCAAAACCCAATAATATTTTGAATCATAGGGCGCACCGAGGCAATTACGAAATAATTACGTTTTTTGATCCTTTGCTGTATTGTTATTATGTATTTTTAACTGCCTCGGTGGTGTAGTGGCTAGCATGTACGGCTGCACACCCGGAGGTCCTGGGTTCGAGTCCCGGGTCGGGCCAAGTTTAGTTATTGAGTCTTCCTGTATAGTAAAGTCTCAGTAACAGCCCGGAGTTGGGAAGTTGGCGGTGTTTCACCCCCGTGCCTCGGAGAGCACGTAAAGCCATCGGTCCTGCGCCTTAACTCTCACCGGTCGTGTCGAGTAGTCGTCCCACCGGAGTATGAGAGTGATAGGAATAGAGAGTGCACTTGTGTCTGCGCGTACACTTGAGCACTATAATATCTCCTGCGCAGTTGGCTAATCTCATTGAGATTGGCCGCCGTGGCCGGAATCGGCTAGGAGAACATCATTATGTATTTAAATTTTAATTATGCAATTAATATATAGGATATTTAAGGATTTATTCTATAAATAGTACACTTTAGAACCACGATTACTTGTAGTTTCCTCGATAGAAAGAAAATCCAAAATGATATCTAAAAAACAAAATAAACCTTTAGTGCGGCGTAAATAATTCAATAATGAAGTTTATCAGTGTTTTAATAATAACAAAACTATACGTTTTCTATATCGTATACGCTTCACATTTTCAAAATGTGTATTTGTTTTAATAATACGGAAATACCTACATTTGCACGCGTTGCGGCCATCATAGCCAACCGGGTTCGAGTCCCGCTGGGGGCATTCATTTATGTGATGAACACCAATGTTTGTATGCCAGTTATGTGAGTTTATATTTTATAATATGTGTGTATTTAAAGTTATACTCGTATATGTGTATTGCATCAACTATCTGGTATCCATAACACAGGCCTCGAAGGTTACCATGGAACTAGATGGTGCTGTGTGTTAATGTCCCAACATATGTATTTATTACAAGCATTGCCCGCGGCTCCGCCCGCGTTTAGATGACCAAAAAACCAAATTCTTAGGTTTTACATATTAGTATACTCTTACAATGCAGGTTTTGTATTTTTTCCCATAAATGAGATATTTTTCCGCGGTAAAAAGTATCCGTAATGTACAGATTCGGCTTAGTTATAATTTTACTAGCGACTCACCCTCGCTCCGCTCGGGTTCGTCCCTGGGGTGGGGTCTGGGAGGACCACCCTTATCCTTATCACTTAGGGGTATGGAAAATAGATCGTAGCCGATTCTCAGACCTACTGAATACGCATATAACATTTGGTAAAAATCGGTAAAGCCGTTTCGGACGAGTGCGGTAACTAACATTGTGACATGGAAATTTTATATATTAGATTATATGTACCTATAGATTTATTTATTATACATATATATACACCAAGGTCGTTCGTATATTAGTTAAAAATGAAAACATTACTACTGTCCACTTCACAGTTCACGCTTGTCCAGTCAACCTTGTAGAACTAATGTTTTTACAACCGATATGTCATTGCATTTAGCATTATCCGCTGGATTTATCACGTTTTTATCACAACGAAGCCGTTACCTTCAATTTGTAATATATAACACGCTGGCAAAATTCTTCGTCGTTTTAAATATCAGAGAAAGTAAAAAAACAGATGTTTCTAATATGGAATATTTTACTTATCTTCTTACTCTTATGCCCGATTTCACCAACGCCACCTAAGTTTAAGGCCTAAGCATGTTTAGGGGGCTGTTAGGGGACAGTTTCTGTTTTACCGATAGTTAGGGGTCCACCTAAATATTAAAAGGTCCCCTAAATTTAGGTGCTCGAAGTACGGGCTTAAAGACGATCGTAAAACGAAATTTAATTTAGGGGCTAGTTTAGGGGACTTTTAAGCTAGGGATCCCATACATAGGTGGTAGCTTATGGGTTGTTGGTAAAATCGGGCATTAATATTTTACTATTATTTATTTATTTATGTAGATACCACAAGCAAATAAAATAGAAAACAGATACCATGTGTACAAAGGATGACTTATCTCTTTAAGAGATCTCTACCAGAAACCTTCGAACGTGAGAAAAAAATTGATTAAATATCTATACAGACAGATAAACATAATTGAAGTATCTGTTTATAATGTCGAAATAAAAGTCTTTTACTAAATGTATATGAAATTATACCTATACGGTACCTATAAGAAAAACACAATTTTTATTTTTTTTGTATATCTGTCTGTTTGTTCCGGCTAATCTCTGAAATGGCTAGATTGATTTTGACGGGACTCTCACTGGTAGATAGCTCATGTCATAAGGAGTAACTTAGGCAACTTTTATTTTAGAAAAAGAATTAGGATTCCGCTTAAAAAATTAAAACTTACTCGTACCTAGACGCATCCGAGTGAAGCGAAGCAAGTAACTAGTTATATGAGTACATAATTTATTATATTATCCGCCATAAAATATTATATTCTGTAAAAAAAACACTTTTATCTACTAGAATATAAAGTCTATATTATGACATACCTATAATTTTCAAGTGAATAAAAATTATAATTTATTTTCTTGTATACTTATACATAATTAAGATTTTTTTCATGTTCACTGTTTTATTTTTTCAATACGAGTTCACCTAATGTTGGCAAAAAAATTTTGGATCTTGATAATTCTCTACCTATTTGTTAATACACTACTACTTGGCAATGAATATTTTAGTTTAATATAATATTTTTCATGACCTAAGTTAAGAATATTGATTTAAGTTGGTTAAACCTTAATTCTTGTTTCCATATGTAGGAGGAGACACAAAGTTTCCACGTTAGTTAAAAATAACCGATATAATCAATCATCAACCATAAAAAAATATTAAATTACTAGCGACTCAGCCTTGCTTCGCTCGGGTTCGTACCTAGGTGATTTTGAAATTGACATAACTTTTTTATTACGAACCGATTGAAATAAAACAAACACTAAATGTTGAAGCCCGCACCCAAATTTGCTAAGCCGTTTTTGAGATTAGCGCGCACAAACGCACAGACAAACAGAAAAAAATCTAAAAATCATTGTTTTGGGTTCTATTGCGTAAATAAAGACCCTCAATAATAGTTTTTCTCGAATATCTTCCATGTATTATTACAGCAATCAGTTACACTTTTATTATATGTACTAGCGGAGCGAGGGTGAGTACCCTCGCTCCGCTCAGGTTCGTCCCTAGGTGATTCTTTAAATTGACGTAACTTTTTTATTTATGAACCGATTGACATAAAACAAATACTTAATTTTAAGTGAAGCTTACCACAATATATTAGTGAAAACTTCATCCAAATCGGTTAAGCCGTTTCTGAGATTAGCGCGCACAAACGCACAGACAAACAGAAAAACCGACAAACAGATACAAATTCTATTTGTTCTATTGCTTAAATAAAAACCCCCGATGATAGTTTTTCTCAAATATCTTCCGTGTACAGACAGCGATCAGTTACAGTTTTATATGGTATAGATGATGATATATATGATAATCGAGTTCCATTTTTGAAATTTTAGCATCTTTTTGCTTTTAACAGCATAATTTAATTTCAATATGCTAAGCAAGCTAGATATTAATGCCACTAGAGCTGTGATTCTGTGCAGTGCCATACAAAACCAAAGACATAATTTTTAAGGACAAGGCCCATCTACGCATCCCAAAACAGGCGCACGCGCAAGCAATATAAGGAGCACTGTAATAAAGTCACGTAGACACGCGAGTCGTTATTGGAAACGATTTAAAAACTATTAAGTGATTATGATGTTTCCATCCACGCGTGGTAGCTTGTGCCCTACATTATAATTTACTAATGACTTCGGCTTAGATCGCTTGCATTCTTACTTGACACTTTCCATATAAATTGATTATTGAGTGTAGTATGACGACACGTTTGGCTCAGTTTGTAGTGACCCTACTTGCTGTGTCGGCGGTCGCGGGTTTGAGTCCCGCTGGGGGCATTCATTTGTGTGATGAGCACGAATGTTTGTACTCTAGTCATGGGTGTTTATATTCATAATATATCTGTATTTAAGAGTTATATATGTGTAGTGTATCAACTATCTGGTATCCATAACACAGGCCTCGTAGCTTACCATGGAATTAGATGATGATGTGCGTTAATGTCCCAACAAAAAAAAAGTGTTGTTTGTTGTATAATTTGTCTATAAATATTGGTAACCAAGGGATAAGTTTGATTTTGAAAAAGATGAAATAAAACTATCTTTTCCTAACTTAAGTTTTGGGAAAAAATTCGATTCGATCGATATCGGATTACAATTATTATATAATACTTTATTATATTTTCTTTATGGTTATAAATGTAATAGTGGCAACACTAAATACAGATTACTAATTAATAGTTTTAAAATTGTAATAATTATAATAATAACATCTCAAATTAAATAAATAATATTCCATATTCAATTATAAAACTAATTAAAATTATAAAAATGTTTAAAGTTAAAAAATATTGTAAGGTACTTTGGTGCCATTTTTCAATTTTTTTTGAATTCATTTTGTTTTTGTGGGTAGGCTGTCTGTAAGAACTGTATAATACTTTGGAGACATCTAACACCTCAGTATCTCCCGTGACCATGATTGGTGTAAAGCATTCGAAACGTCGGGAATCAAAAATCTAAATAAATTCGCGAAAAAATCCGAAAAGATAGTTTATATTTAAAATATTAAGTTTTTTCTTTGTCTATTTATGTATAGCTGTATAAATAACTACTAATTTCAAAATATTTTTGATTTGGATAAATAAATCTATACTAATCTTTACTAATATTATAAAGTTTACCTCTTTGTGAGTTTGTGAATTGTGAGTTTGTGACGTTGTAGGAGGTAATCTCTGGATCTACCGAACCTGTTTAGATGAAATTTGGTAAGAAGATAGTTTGAGACCCTGAAAAGGACATAGGATACTTTTTATCCCGGAAATCATCTTTTAGGGGGTGAAAATGAGGATCAAAGTTTGTACGGGGAACCGTATAGTTAATACTTAAAGTTGGGAAAAGTAAAGTTAATACTTAAATACACGTATATCATATGATTTTATATGGATCAGGATGTCAGTGTATTTCCTTGACCTGAGATTAGAGAAAGGTGAACTTGTTTACTTGTTGACTTATTTCAAAGATTTTTTTAACGTGACATCATAGTTATTGATAAGAATTTTTATGTCTTTGGTACCGTTAAAATTAGGGAGATAATTTTATTCTTTTCTTATATAAAATAAAACAGGAAGTAGCATTTTCATGTTTGTTTAATGTTCTGCAAATTGTATATTTCACAAAAATACATTATTAAATGTGAGCATCTACATTGGTAACGATTATTTTTAATATTGTGCTACTAAAAAGGAGAACAAAGATAAGTTAAATAGTTTGCTTATATGAAGTTTAAATGCACTAAAATTCTGATAAGTGATAAGGACAGTCAGTATAACTCTACTACACTAATACTTATATGTCATCGTCTATATCTATACATATAATAAAAGTGTAACTGATCGCTGTCTATATATGGAAGACGTTTGAGAAAAACTATTATTGGGGGTATTTATTTACGAAATAGAACCCAAAACAATGATTCTTAGAATTTTTGTCTGTTTATCTGTACGTTTATGTGCGCTAATCAGAAACGGCACAACCGATTTGTGTGCGGTTTTCACTAACATAATGTGGTAACTGGTAAGCTTCACATTTAGTATTTATTTTATTTCAATCGGTTCATAAACTTTCATATTATCTAAAGAATCATCTGGGGACGAACCGAGCGTAGCGAGGGTGAGTTGTTAGTCTATACCTACATACATATATATAAAGTAGAATTTATACGTTATATCTGTTAGAGGCTAAAATGTATGCTTTTAAAAACTTTATACACACTGTTGAGTAATTAGAATTTGTGAAATCCCACGCCTGAACTATGCTTACGAATAATTGTCAAAATAATTGATTAATTCAATTAAAGAGATAACACTTTACAGAAAGGAATAAATCTCTTATATACCTACCTTTACATTCACTTGAAAACCTAATATTTTCGACCACCCGGCGCGGGTTTGACTAACACAAACAAGGTTTAGTATTTATCCCAGTCAAGGAAACGGCAAGGGGTCGATATGCGCCGCTCAATGTCCAACACGTGTTCTTTTAATATAGGATTACTCAATAATACTGGAACCTGCGTAATGTAATGAGGTCTCAATATTATGCTGTCTATTTACTGTGAAAGGGACTGCAAAGAAATTATATATATGTAGTATAGTATTTTTTTAACTAAATAAATACGCGTGTATTACCTACCTAGTATTAAATTGACAGACGTTTAATTATAGGAAAAATGCGTGATTTAAAAAAAATATATACAATAGCTAAATTGTAAAAATATATCGAGCTCCAAAAAAATTTAATTTTTGTATAAAAAAATAATTAAAATTATCATGCCGATACGGATGTGCACTTTTAACGCCCGCCATTTCGTGCGCTTTACGTGACGTCAAAGTATCATAGATAGAAAAATGACGACTTTAGTTTGAAGCGACAAAATCGCTAATGCAGTCGTTGGTTTTTATAATACTTTGACGTCATATTCGGTCTGATCAATGGCGTTTTAAAATTTCTCACCTACATTTGTACTTTTTAATAATTATTTTCTTAATCAAAAAGAAATTACAATAAAAATATAGGCATAATTCAAAAGCAATAAAGATTATAAAAAAAATATTTCTCCTTTATTTAAATCACGCATATTCCCTATTAAGTAAGTATGTCAATAATGTTATATTATAATATTATAATACGGATAGCCTTTATTATTAGTCTAGATTTATTAGTCTAGATTGCGGTATCCCTGAAACGCTCGCGTCGAACTGAAAGTCGTAAACTTTGACCTATTTCGTGAAGGATCTTCAATGAGAAATAGCTATCTTATGTGAATAGAAAAAGAATTTAGATTACTTTGTACTAAATTCTTTTTCTATTCACATATGATAGCTATTTCTCATTGAAGATCCTTCACGAAATAGGTCAAAGTTTACGACTTTCAGTTCGACGCGAGCGTTTCAGGGATACCGCAATCTAGACTAGGTCGTATACTTAGGTATGCTATAACAACTCATATAAACTTTTATTGAGATTTAATATTGCTTAATCAAACAAAATAAGTTTCTAATTTTAATTATTCCATTTTTTAACTCCCGACGCAAAAAGAGGGGTGTTATAAGTTTGACGTCGATGTCTGTCTGTCTGTGTGTCTGTCTGTGGTATCGTAGCTCTTAAACGGATGGACCGATTTCGATGCGGTTTTTTTTTCATTTGAAAGCCAGTTTCCTTGCGGTGGTTCTTAGCTATTGGTTAATGTCGGTCCAGTGTAAGAGTATCAGCTCTTTTCCAAAATGATGTGAGGCATTTTGGCGTATGATTACTCAATTAAGTGCTTCACGCGTGCCACTGTAATCTTTAAATGACAATTAATTTGTGTAGGGGGTTTCTTACATTTTTTATTTATAATTATGCAATTTAGTGTAGTTTTAAAAAAAAATTTTTTGGTAAGTTAGATCTATAGTTTTTAGAATTTTTGTCAGTCTGCCTATTACCGCATCACGGAAAAACCACTGGAGGCATTTTGATGAAATTTAGTAT
The DNA here is from genome assembly GCA_921882275.1 of Brenthis ino. Classification (NCBI taxonomy): domain Eukaryota; kingdom Metazoa; phylum Arthropoda; class Insecta; order Lepidoptera; family Nymphalidae; genus Brenthis; species Brenthis ino. Next base: position 20,279,407 of record OV170222.1, read on the forward strand.
GGTGATGGCTGGTTATCCGGGTCAACATATAGGATACTTTTTACAGCGGGAAAATATCTTATTTCTGAGAAAAAATACAAAAACTGCAATGTAAGAGCATACTAATACGCTCGTATATATGTATATATATATATATATATATATATATATATATATATATATATATATACAACATATAATATAGTTTATCTATTCCATTTTAACCGTTAAACATAAGTAATAAAAACTTGCGGCAAAGGCATTTGAGTAGACTCATACGATTTGCTACTCAGACCCGATATGAACTTCGCTCTCGTTTTTATTTATGGGACGTAAAAATGGAATATTACAGCTCTGAAAAGGACATTAAAGCTGTTTCGGTGTGATTGGTTTTCGAATTCTAATATTAAAATGTTTATGACGGCTTTTTATGTACCTGTGGTCCACAATCATTATTCAAGTCCTACGCTTCTTATCACTATACAGGAAAGTTTGAAAGAAAAAAAGTCCTTAATGGTTATAACATTATTATTTTTAAATCGAACTTGCAACGAGTTCAAGACATTAGCACGATCAAAGAGACAAAACACACAACACCAATTCTTCAGTTTTATACATTAGTATAGTTATCTGCATGAAAATCAATGGAGACGTGCCCGCTTAGGAAACCAAGCGAGCTAGTTCAAGTCTCGGATCTCGCACTGATATTATCATGTGAATGATTTGCAACAAGATTACATTTGCCTCGTGGGGAAGAAAAACATCGAGAGGTAACCTGTATGTCTGAGAGAATCTAGCAAAGTCCACCAATGTGCACTTGGTCAACGTGGTGGACTATAGCCTAAAGGAGTTGAATATATATATGCAAAATATACCTAATTTTTAATTGAATAAGCGGAATGATTAACGCAGCATCAAATAACACTGAAGCAGTGTTATCTGGTATCGTCGTATAGCAACTAGTTAGTGTATAATGGCAATGGTCTCATTAAACATACCTTTTTGATGGATATTTAAATTCGGTAGAAACTAAAATATATATTTAGCAAATGTAGTTGTTGGGCTACTGCGATGTAAAAGTTTGTATGTGTGTATGTTTGTTATTCCTTCAAGTTGCAACTGTTGGACGGATTTGGTCGAAATTTAGTTTACCATAATTTATGATCTGAAGTAACGCATAGGCATATTTAAAATGAAATACAGCATTATAAAATGGAAAAGTGTTTATTGGATTCTTTTGCTAATTAATGGTCATCAAAAAGATCACGCTCACGTAATTTTTATTTTTATAGAAAGTATACTTTCTAGGGCCTCAAACTACCTTGTTACCAAATTTCATCTAAATCGGTTTAGTAGATCCAGAGATTACCCCCTACAACGTCACAAACTCAAATCTCACAAACCTCTTTATAATGTTAGTATAGCTTTATATCCGTGTCATACATTGCAAAATGTGAAAATGCGTAGGGGATTTTTTTAAATTTCTACCAATAATGCCTTTTGCTCTTTTTCTATATTAATACAGCCTTTATTTTCTTATTGGCAAATGGTAGGAGTGAATGCTAAATATTCTAGTATTAATGAACATCTTATCCTTTTGTATTTTATAATTACAAGAAATATATTGATACGAGCTTCTTGAGCAATGAGCAATAATTCTAACCTAAAAATGATTCTAACTTCAAGACTGACCAACTCTCACACAAACTCGAGCCATCCCATATTTAAGACCCCATTAGGAGATATTAAAAAAATCCTTCACCTCCAGGCAAATATCTAAGAAATTAATTAAATTTCTAAGAAATCTATTGTTAACTGTAACGCCGACGCGTCCGCGGTCGTGGAGGGACTAATGCTCTGCACTTTGTTTACAGTATAATGATGTTCAAAATATCATGCTGCAAAACCCAACGGCTTCGGGCTGTGCATTGTCTGGCAATTAGGAAGTGAGATGTGAAAAGTTTTATATGATAGTTTTGCATTTTTAAAAACGGTTACAATTTCAACCAACCAGTAATAAACATACACACCAATCAAGAAATCCGCATTAAATTACACAAAATCGGTCTGAATCGGTTCTCATTGAGTTCCATTAACCAATTCACAGACATTGTTGCAATTAAAATGTTTCATTTGGGATAATATAAATGAACTTACTACTTTAATTTATATATATAGGTACCATTGTTCGTCTAACATAATCATTGCTGAAAATTCTTCTCTTCTTTTCTTCTACTCTTTGAGTTTCTCCGTCATCGGCGACATTTTGAAGGATCCCCTCACATATTTGTTTCGCACTCTATCTAAGCGCGTCACGCCACTATCCCAGCAGAGCATTTTTATCTCCGCTGGGCTGGTATATACATATACATATCTGAACTTAACTAAATATCGTTCAGTCGTGAATCTCTAATAAATGTAATAATAATATTTGCTACAACTAACTCCTTTTCACATAGATCTGCTAAAAACGAGTCACTCACGATAACAAAACAAATTTTGTTTACTAAATTAGTGACTTGTCCAAATGACAGTAAATAAATATTTATTAATACTAACTTTGAATATATATTAATACTTATAATTTAAGTACATGAAGTCTTAAAATGTAAAAAATCTTGAAATAATATTTTATAGCACACCCAAAAGAGAAGTATATTTACAAAAAATAGTACCTAACAGAATAATTAAAGGGCATGAATATTCAAAGGGCAACTTTATCGTTTAAACAGCGATATGGAGCGCATTCTATCGTTTGCAATAGTTAACTTTTTTGTTTTAGGTTGTTCGATGGTCATGGTGTAAGTCATGGCGACCACAACTATGGTGGTATCTCCGCTAGCAATGCAGCCATCACCCAAAAATAAAAGACGGCTCTTCGCTGAAGCTAGGCAAAATAGTCTTCAAAAATTAAGTGTTATTTTCGACCATGGAAATAAAAGTGGTAAGCAATGTTTTTCAAATCTTAGTGGTTATTAGCATTGCCCGCGGCTCCGCCCGCGTTCAGATGACCAAAAACCAAATTTTTAGATCTGCAGTTTTTGTACTTTTTCTCAGAAATGAGATATTTTCCCGCGGTAAAAAGTATCCTATATGTTGACCCGGATGACCAGCTATCACCATACCAAATTTCATCACAATCCCTCCAGTGGTTTTTCTGTGATGCGGTAACAGACAGACAGACAGACAGAGAGACAAACAGACAGAGACAAAAATTCTAAAAACTATAGATTCGGCCTCTATCGATAATAATATCTATTTCAATAAGATTTTCCAAAAAATATTTAATGTACCTACAGATTCGGCTCAGTTACAATTTTATTATATATATAGATTAAGAGCAATATTATTTTAAACTAGCATTGCCCGCGGCTCCGCCCGCGTTCAGATGACCAAAAACTAAATTCTTAGGTGTTACATATTAGTATACTCTTACATTGCAGTTTTTGTATTTTTCCTCAGAAATAAGATATTTTCCCGCGGTAAAAAGTATCCTAGGATCGCGCGCTACATCGCCCGGTTTATATAGCTTGAGCAGGCGGTCGAGCGATGCGGGGCAGAGGGGATGGACTCGCCGTAGGCATCTCAATGCTCGCCAAGCATTAAAAATGTTTCGCTACTAATTACTTCTAACAACGATATCTCAAAAACTATTCATCTGATTGATTTAGTGTAAAGAGCAATTTTAATCTGCATTAAATGACTAAGCTAACTAAAATATTCATTTGGATAAGGATTAATACCGAACTAAAGAAAATAACTTTGAAAATAACGTAATGTTTTTAATTAAAAATGTTAACATAAAAGTGGTTATTGTAAGTCAACCGTAAGAGATAGAGATATGCTATCGCGGACTTTTTTGTAGCATTTTTATAGATTTTGAATTCTCTAGTACATTACTTAACTGTATCTTTGCTAGTTTACGCGGCGTTCGCGTGGAAAGTTCCCATTTGGCGAGATTTTTTGCGACCTCTTCAACATTTGTCGCCGTATTTCAGCTAATTTACATAAAAGCATAATAAATTATATACCTAAACCTTCCTCAAGAATTACTCTTTCTATTGTTGAAAACCGTATAAAAATCCGTTCAGTAGTTTTCGAGTTTATCGCGTACAGACAGACAGGAGGACAGACAGGAGGACAGAAAGACGCGGCCGGGGGACTTATTTTTATAATAAGTATAGATATAGTACGAAATGGCATTAAATAATAATTTTCTGAATTGCTTAAAATGTAAATAGTATTTTAAGGTTTTTTGTTTGATCGCTCTTCAAAACTGATAGACAATTTTGATGGAACTTTTTTGTGTTTAGACAATATTTTTAATTAAAAATTAAAAAAAAAAACTGATATACCTACTTAATGAAAGATATGAAAGATACTTATTAACTAAATTCATATATGTATGTAAATATATGAAACCTACTTCATGATTAGTTTTTCATTATCATTTTGTTCCAAAAAGATAACAATTTATGTAGGTAACACAACCAAGTTAATAAAAAAGTTATGAATAATGTATAAGTCAAACCATCATGTCGATTAGATAACTAACATAATTATATTAGGATACGAAATTATTCATATTAAATAAGTACTTACCACCTACCTAACTTAGACATTAGAAAATAATATGTATAGAAAAAGTCCCTTAAATCACCATACCAAACCTTAATTTCTTACGTGTGTATTTCAAAATTTTGATAAATTAGGTTAAACAAACAAATATCTAGCAAAATATAAAAAAAAATGATTTGATATTTGTAGGTAAAATGAACTTTATGCATAAAAATATTGTTAAGAAACATTTTTAAGAATGATAATTACTACTCAACGGAATACAATATTACAACTTCTCAATTCTCAAATACATTTCATAAATTAACCGTTCAATTATAAAGTAGTAAAGCAGTTCTTATTGTCTCAATATAACAACAGATGGCAGCATTGCGACATTGGAATGCGCGCTTTTGCGTGACTACTTTGCGACAAGCTCTTTAATATTTTGACGTAATATTTACTTTTCTTGCCATCTTATGTATAAATTACTAATTAAGGAGAAAAATTAGTGATATAACACTAATAAAATCATATGTAAGCGGATTTATTTTTTATTACTATGAGGTTCCATACAATAATTTTTTTTTGTTATTTTATACTTATATTATAAAAGACATCTTATTAGGTAAAATGTAATGTCTTATAATAATGAAAATTTCGAATTATATACTTTTTACATACTAAGTAATTAATTTATTTTGTGTTATAGTTTTTCAAGTACTTTTTACGTTATTATTAATAATACATATACTATTTATCTTTGAATTTATTCATAAAATATATAAAGTAAATTAATAAAACTGGATACAAATGTCAAGCAGTAATTTTAAAATTAGAAATAGTAGAAAATTTTAGCTTTAGCGCGGCAACACTGATCTCTGCAGTAATTATTGTATGTATTTCTGAATTTTCTGAGCGCCATTGCTTTTTACCGATGTAACGTTGAAATGATTTTAATCAGTTTTCATCGGCAATTCTGTGTAATGTTTTAGCAATATACTGAAGTGATTGTGTACTAAAACTATTGAACTTCTTAAAGTTTTTGTGCTGGGCTTTGTCATGGCCGGTAAGTGCTGACTTTTAGCGCCCGAGAGAAGGGCGAAATCGGAATCGGAAATCGCAATAAGTCGAAGATGTTTTATCGTTCAAACTCCGACGGTAAATGCAATGTTCTTGTACTTGTGTGGTTTTTAGTTTCTAGTGTTTACATATAGTGATGATGTATTTTTGAGTGGGAAGTGTTTGGTTATTGTCTAAAGCCGATAGTTCTAACACTTAACATTTGGCCCTTTTTCGCTGTTACGGCAAGTATGTAGTGGAAAGAAGGTTCTCGCAAATGTTTTACGGGTTGTTTAAATCTACATTTACGTTCAGAGCTCATAATACTGCATAAAACAATAATTGTTTGTGTGAACAGATGATTGCATTTGTTGATCGCGAATCGAAGGTCAGACCGCTATGGTTTACAGATATTTGCCATTAGGATTATCATTGAAACATTTCCAAGCAGTTATATTTTAGCGTGTTAAGGAATTCCTCTGGAAATGAGGCTTTATACAGGTGAGAGTACTTTTTTATATACCCGCATCAGTGAAACCTGTTTTTGCATTTGATCATTGAAGACTTCACGAACGTGATATCGATGGACTAATATGTTACACATATTTGGTTACATTTAATTATTTGTATTCGAATGACAACAGATGTGATCAATTGTGGCAATCTCAATAATATTTAAAATGCGAAGTTTCTCTGCCCATTCTACATTGATCTATATATAAGAATCATAAGTTTTGGGGAGAAATAATATTTCCTATATAGGTTGAGGTAGTTTATAGAAAAGTTTTATTAATAAATCAAATTATTGGATTTCTATGAATGTTGATGCCATCATTGCTTAATTAACTAAAGGTACCTTTTATTTGTGATACTCAAAATGTACTACCTACTATTTTTCTAGAGTACAATTTACCAAGTTGATACCAAGTCATAAGAAATAGATGAAAATGGTTTTTTGTTCTTTCTTTAACACACATGTAGTATTATGGTTTTTTTCTAGTATGTGTATAGTGGGTAAACATATTATATTAATAACATAACTTTATTGTTACATATTGATGTTTAACTGCATAGTTCAGATAGAGGTCAAATTATTATAAACAAAATGATATGGTAGAAAATTTATAGATCAATTAAAGTCATCACTAGCTATAAATGAAAGCGTATTTTTTATCTTTACTTAAATATAAGCCATTGTCTATAATATAAGCCAGTTTATAATTTTGAAGTTGGTATTGCATATCCTACTAATATTCTAAATGTAAACATTTGTGAGGATGGATAGATGTTTGTTTCTATATAACTCATGGCCTTTCATGCCAGAATGGCTTAATGGATCTGGATGAAATTTGGCACAGAGATAGATTATAGTTTGGAATAGCACATGGTTACTTTTTATCCTAGAAAAATGTATGGTTCCTGTGGGATAGATTGTTTTTGTTAGGGACGAACTCTAAGCGTAGCGAGGGTGAGTCGCTAGTATTATAATAAGTTTAGTTTAATTTTAGCTATGGCAATTCAAAAAATGATGTTATGTCAGATAACAAAGCTGAATGTTAGTGTGTAGAATTACTTAGGATTAGTTAAAGTAGATGTAGACATTATCTTTTGTATACAATTGAATGAAATTTACCCATTTTTTATTTAAATTTTTATGAAACTGATAAAAATAGTATGACACACTCTTTTTTGAAATAATAATACATAAAAGAAAAACACAAAAGTTTTTTCCAGCTAATCTTCAAAACTGCTGGACTGATGTTAACTGGATTTTCGCTGGTAGATAGCTGATGTTATAAGGAGTAACTTAGGCTACATGTATTTTAGAAAAGAAATATGGTTCCGATTAAAAAAAAGTTAAACATACCTAAGTAACAAGTAAAACTAGAATAGGTGTTAAAATGAGAAATACATATATGAACTAATATCTACAAATGAACATTACAAGAAAAATCATTAGAATTTTTCTACACAGATGTGAAATAGTACGATCTACAAAGATTCCTATTTTTAATCTAAGATTTTTTAATCAGCATGTTGCTAGGCAAAGGATTACAGTCTGTTTTATGCACCATTATACTTGGCTCTATGCCAGAGTTTTGCCTTTTTTATTCTTGTGGCCTTTTATCCTGAAAGTTTCCTTTATGGGATGCAAGTTACATTTGACACAGATTTCTTTCAATAAATATCTATTATTATGTACAAATGTAGCTTTGATATATATTACATAGTGAATCTATATAGTATAGTGAATCTATATAAAAGTAGCCTAAGTTACTCCTTTATAACATAAGCATGCCAGTTAAAGTCCCTTCAAAATCGGTTCAGCCATTTCAGAGATTAGCCGGAACAAATAGACTATTTAAATAGAGATAGAAAATTGTGTTTTTCTTATTAGTACCATACATACTTTCATATGCATTTAGTAAAAAGCTGTTATTTTGACATAACTAACAGACATTTCAATTTTCACAACAATCATTACATTAATAAGGTAGCCCAATTTATTTGTACTGCATGGGGTATTTGTACTAGTATAGTATGAAATCTGTATTAAAGTGTACATAAATTATGATTTACAATGATTGTATAAAGAAAAAATTGGATAATAAAATTAAGTGTTTCTTATCAAATTTAACTTCAATGTTTATGGCAAATATTAAAGTAAGAAGCAAGGTATGTAAGGCCTCTAAGCAATAATAAAAAACAATTGTTGCTGACATTCAGTCTATTTATATTGCGACCACAAGTAACTACACATAGTATGTACCTATCAAGTACCTGCCTAAGTACTTGTTCGGACAGGTTTATTTTGTTCTTGACTCATCAAAAGAACTATTAGGTTACATTACAGCATCCTATTGAAAAGTATAGCATTTCACTCATTTTACAAACAGGTTTCAAAAGCTTTTTGTTCTTACACTTGCGATTCAGGCATGTTTGAGTGACAATGTGTCTCGTCCTTAATGAGTATATTAATTATTAGAATATTTAAGGAAAATAATAGTGATGTTAAAGAAGAAGGAAGTGCCCTGGCATTCTAATAACCGTGTCCGAACTCAAGAGAATTTTGCCAATTGGAGGCAGCAGTCTTGCCGTCTGCATTGGAATACTACTTGTGATTGTATGTACATATCACTAAATGATTAGACTTTCAAACTTTATAGTGTACATGGGCATGTAATACTTAGTATTGAATTTAGTGTAAATAAAATTATAGAAGTAAATTAGAATTCAACGGTTCCCAAATGGTGGTCTACGGAACCCTAGTGCTCCGTGGAGGAGTCACAGGGGTTCCAAGTTCCATCCAAGAGTTAAATAAAACGACAGGCATGAAAGCTTAATTTTAGTGATATTATAAATATGTAAAAAAAAATCATTCACCATATTAAATACATAGTTCTAGATTATATTTATTTATAATATTTTTTGGTTGATTATATTTTTGGTACAATAAATATTTAAGTGTTTTGGGGTTCTACATATAAAATTTTGTTCTTTTAAGTCAAACAAGAAAGTATTCTAACTACAAGACAATCAGTTAAGTTATTATCAAAATGGAGGTCTAATAAAAAATTATGATCAATTAGGGTTCCGTAGCCCAAAAAACAATTGGGTACCGCTGTATTAGTTCTACAGTAAATTATTTTATAAAATATTATTTTAGTTACATTTATTACTATCAATTATACAGATGTATGTTTTAATGATATCTGTAGACTTTAATTTTGCTGCAAAGTAAGAATTGTTGGGTGTTTAGTTTTAAGAGTATCAAAAATGACATATTTGTAGGTCTTGGTAGTGTATGTAGAGGGCAACATTAAGTGTACTGCAATTTTTGCACATATAATAAAACCTGAGAACTTTTGCGAGAACCGTCATGTTTTTTATCTATTTTGTAGTCCATCTGTAGAGTACATTGCATTTCCGTATTTCTTTTCTAATCTGTTAATATTTCGTCTTTTCATTAACTTGTGTATTGGTACTAACTACTGCTTTTTGAATAACATTTGTATAAATAATAACAAACTGACAATATTTAAATGATTAAAGGGTTTGGAGTTTTATCTCTGAATTCGAAGTCAATTTTGAAGCAATTTTATTGAAAGCTAGCGACTCACCCTCGCTTTGCTCGGGTTCGTTCCTAGGTACGTTTTAACGGTTAGTATGGAATAGATAGACTAGTTTTATTTTCCTTACTTGAGAAATGATCGGTTCCCCTTAAAGAATTTTCAACCCCCTTTTCATTCCCTTAAGGGATGATTTTCGGAAACAAAATTAACCTATGTCCTTCCCAAGGTCTCAAACTATTGTAATACCAATTTTCGTTTAAATCGGTTCTGGGGATTTTTAGTTTATCCATTACAAACAAACTTACACACTTTACCTCTTTATAATATCAGTGTAGATATGTATATTATTCTTGAGAAACAGATTGTACGACGAAAGAGTATTAATGATTTTCAATCTTTTATATTTTAAGGCATTTAGAGATTTTTCTATATGGCAATATTTTCTTTATTATTTTTTAATTGGATTTAAATTTTATTTGAACCCATAATATATGATTAATTATTATAGATCTAATAACTATGTACTTACATCTTGGCTTTAATTACTTCTTTTGGAATCATTTAAAAGCACAGCAAAAACATACATATACCAATGGAATCTTGTTTGCAGAATGTAGAAGGCGAATGTTAGGTCTTAATTGTACCATTTAGCAACCAAGCAATGATTACTGCTAATCAAATCTCTTTTTTGATTACACCGATAATATGTGGTCCAGACACTGGGTTTTTACCTTTTTTAATATATTTTCATGGGAATTTGCTTCTTATGCCAATATAAAAAAACAAAAATGATTACTAAGATGGGATTATGTACATTTTTCTATGGTAATTCACACCCAGAACTATATAAATCAAAGAACGTAAAAACAGTGTAAATGTTTGTTTCATACAAAATCTTTTTTTAACATTGTTTTTATAATAATTACTTATAATTATTTATATATATTAATTATTAATATTAAATATTTATTATATTCAGGACTAGAAATTCAAGGTTATGCATAGGAATCTAGTTCCTATACATATCAAATCCCTCTTTCACAGGCAATGGTGGGGAGACGACATGGTGTTTCAGTCAGGTGAAGGGTACTCTAGAGGATGACGTCACAGAGGCTGATCTGATATCATGCGTAGAGTTCAACCACGATGGTGAATTGTTAGCTACCGGGGACAAAGGTGGACGAGTTGTTATATTTCAGGTAGAGAATTTTCAAGATTAAAATATATAATATATGTTAGTCTATATTTTCTTTTGTCATTTTTTTTATATATAGATGGGTACTTATTCAGTTTTTGATCGGTCCACGTTTAAACAAGGAACAGTATTATTAGGGTCATGAGTGGACCCTTTAGGAACAGCATCCTAAAACGATCAAAAAAGGGCACTATCTACGCTCAACGTTATCTATATTTTCCCGTAAAGATCTGACAATTATAACTACGCTTAAGACGGTCTCTTTATTGATATATTTGACTGATTTATCCCTATAACTTAAATGTATAAAAAGATGTATTTTAATTATATAAAATATATATTAATAAATAAACTAATTATTAAATTTATTTATGTTTTTCTCATAATTTTCAGAGAGATCCAGCATCGAAACAATGTGTGCCCAAAAAGGGAGAATACAACGTTTACTCGACGTTCCAATCTCATGAGCCGGAGTTCGATTATCTTAAATCATTGGAAATAGAAGAGAAAATTAATAAAATAAGATGGCTCAAGCGAAAGAATCAAGCACACTTCCTTCTATCAACTAATGACAAGACTATCAAATTATGGAAAGTGAGTTAACCTTTTGTTTTGTTATTATACAATATTATTAATTAAATTAAATATTAATAAATTGTTTATGCATGTTATATAAAACAGGCTGTGGTAGCCCAGTGGTAACGCTGACGGGAAACCGAGTGAAGGGTTAGGTTCAAATCCCGGGTCTCGCACCTCTGATGTTTTCATGAGTGAATCATTTTTAATATGATTACCACTTGTCTTATGATAAAGGAAAACATCGTGAGGAAACCTGCATATCTGAGAGAATTTAGCAAGTTTTCGAAAGGCATGTGAAGTTTGCCAACCAAGAGGTAGGATTTTTGTGCTAAAGCACACGACCCCTTAGATATAACGGGACCCTTGGTGAAAACTATGGATAATATTGTGAATTGATAAAATAAATAATATCTAAAAAATTAAAGCCATAAAATTTGACCTTATAACAAACAAAGAACGAAACAACAGTGTAATCTTAATTTCGTCTAGTACTAATTAGATTTAATAAATAGAAAATAACAATTAGCTTAAGCCCCCAACAAGTGTTAGCTCAGGGCCCCCCAAATTCATAGTCCGTACCTGTGCCAACCCGTATTTTATTTGATTTTGAGCATAGTGGACTATGGCTTGATCCCCCTCGTATTGAAGGGAGGCCCGTTTCCAGCAGCGGGACGTTAAAAAAAGGCTGAATTGCAATAATTAAAACGTGAATACGTGACGACACGTTTGGCTCAGTTTGTAGTGACCCTACTTGGTATGCCAGCGGTCGCGGGTTCGAGTCCTGCTGAGGGCATTCAATCGTGTGATGAACACGAATGTTTGTACTTCAGTCATGGGTGTTTATATTTATATGAATGTATTTAAAAAAAAGTATATATGTGTAGTGCAACTATCTGGTATCCATAACTCGAGCCTCTTAGCTTACCATGAAACCAGATGGTGCTGTGTGTTAATGACCCAAAATATTTATTACTAGCGACTCACCCTCACTTCGCTCGGGTTCATTCCTGAGTTGATTCCCCATACAAACTTTCATCTCCATTTGCACAACCTTAAGGTATGATTTCCGGGATAAAATGCTATGTCCTATGTCCTTCCCAGGGTTTCAAACTATCTTCTTATCAAATTTCGTCTAAATCGGTTCAGTAGATCCAGAGATTACCCCCTACAACGTCACAAACTCACAAACTTCACCTCTTTATAATATTAGTATAGATTTATTATTTATACGTATATCCAGGTGTCGGAGCGGGACAAGCGCGTGACGGGGTACAACACGCGCGAGGAGGGCGGACGGCCGCGCGACCCGGCGCGCGTCACGTCGCTGCGCGTGCCCACCGTGCGTCCCGCCGACCTGATGGTGGAGGCGTCGCCTAGGTAACCATTTGTTTGTTTTTTGAAGTGAAACATCTTTAGAATCGTTATGATTTGAAACTCGATAAAATAAAAATGTTACTGAAATGCGACACTAAAAAGAAACAAACACATAAATATACAGGATTAAAGGAGTCTGCCCACTACACCGTCTCATACTATGACCGTGCTAGGACCGTGTCAGGCAAAAAAATATTGTTTTTATTGAGAAGTATGAGACTCTGTCCACTAGACCGATCTGTCACCGGACCGGCACAGTCGCGTGCCGTTTACGGAGCGTCGCGGGACCGGTGCGCGTAGGCGGCGCAATGGTGAGCATACGCAGCACTAAAACCGTTATGTACGGGTATGGTACGCTGTTGATACGGTCTAGTGGGCTTAGTGGTCCGTGCCATGCTCGTTTCCATGCCTAATACGTTCATAGTACGGTCATGGTATGAGACGGTGTAGTGGGCAGACACCTTAAGCCGGCGAGAGAGTGTAACCATTGTTTGTCTGACAATTATATAATAATATATTTTTTCCGTATATGATATATATTATTGTAATATGCCTAATATGCCTTATTTAATTATTTGAGACAGAATAAATAACATAGGTATTGACAAAAAAATAAAATTAATTACTGAAAGATATGTAATGTATATTTATGTCAACTAAAACGTAAAATAACCTTTAAAATTGGCAAAAATATTATAAAAAAAATAAACATTACAATTATCCTACTCCTGATACTCTATATTCATCTCATTATCTCGCAGGTTGCTTTACTGAAGTTTCACTTCTACCATGTGTGATTTTTTTTTATTAGTTTGTGGCATTGGTTTGTTTGGTGGTATTTGTAGACAGGATTTGGTGTTGTGGGTTGGTTTGGTTGGTGGTTTGGTATGTTATATTATATATTTGCCATTTTCTCCTCTCAGGGGGCGTATTTGTCCAAACTGTTAATTTACTGAAAATTTTCTTTATACAAAAATGTTGACTTAAATTTATATTCTATTGGTATTTAATACACATTTTACTTTTTTTTAAGGTGTCTTTATTTTATATGTGTATGTATTTAAAAAGAAACTGTCAAAATCATTCCAGCCGTTTCGGAGATTAGCCGTAATAAACAGACTGACAAAATTTTTAAAATAGTTTTTTATGAACACCGCTTATAATTTTATATGCATTTACAAAAAAAAAACTATTATTTTGATATTACAACCAGACACTTCAATTTTATTTATCTGTATAGATATGTCTATTCTATTTATTGTCGCTATTATATGTTTGATTTTTTAAGTCATTCGTTTATGTAACAATTGAATGCAAGAGAGAAACAAAATCGTACTTAACAAAACATTATTATTATCATTTCATATTCCACAGAAACATTAAAATTTTTACTTAAATTTTCATTTTAATTACTTAATTTTTACTATTAACTTAATTAAACACATATATAACTTTAAATCTATACATATTATAAATATAAACACCCATGACTGGAGTACAAACATTAGTGCTCATCACACAAATGGATGTCCCCAGCGGGACTCGAAGCACAAACGCTGGCACAGCAAGTAGGGTCACTACAAACTGAGCCAAACGGGTCACCGTGTGTTTATATCTATTTATCTTTAAGATTAACCCAGATTTGCCAAAAAAAAACCACTAAAGAACTTAATAGGGGCTTATCATCGAATGCCACCCATATATTTGCTTTGATACCGCGCTAATTTAATTAAGGCGATATTTGCTTACACTTGACGTGCGAAGCGTTTATTGACTTTTTCAGAAGTACGCCATAATGATAATGCTTTTAAATGAAACTATTTTTTTTTGGATTTCTTAGCGGTTTTGTTTTGATTTTTGGTTCCTGACGTTTTGAATGCTTTATAGCAAACGTAGGCAAATATTCGCGTGAATCTAACAAAGTATTATGATTCTTTCTATTATTTCAAACTAGTATTGCCCGTGGCTCCGCCCGCGTTCAGAGGACCAAAAACCAAATTCTTAGGTTTTACATATTAGTATACTCTTTTATTGCAGTTTTTGTACTTTTTCTCAGAAATGAGATATTTTCCCGCGGTGAAAAGTATCCTATATGTTGACCCGGACAACCAGCTATCACCATACCAAATTTTATCAAAATCCCTCCAGTAGTTTTCCTGTGATGCGATAACAGATAGACAGACAAAAAATCTAAAAACTATAGATTCGGCCTCTGTATCGATAATAATGTTTGGTTTCAATAAGATTTTCCAAAAAATATTTGATGTACAGATTCGGCTTTGTTACAATTTTATTATATGTATAGATAATCTATACTAATATAATGAATAGTTAATGTTTGTGAGTTTGTGACGTTTTAGGGGGTAATCTCTGGATCTATTGAACCGATTTAGATGAAATTTGGTAAGAAGATAGTTTTAGAACCTGGGAAAGGAAATAGGATAGTTTTTATCCCGGAAATCATGCATTTAGGGGGTGAAAATAGGGATGAACGTTTGTATGGGGAAAGAGGGTTAGTCGCTAGTTTAAATATATATTTGTTGGTAACTTCTTATTTTACACGGCTTTAGCGGCTTTTTTTTGTATAGAGAAAATTTTTGGGCTAATGCATGATTAATGCCCGATTTCACCAACAACCCATAAGCTACCACCTACGTATGGGATCCCTAGCTTAAAATTCCCCTATACTAGCCCCTAAATTAAATTTCGTTTTACCATCGTCTTTAAGCCCATATTTCGAGCACCTAAATTTAGGGGGCCTTTTAACATTTAGGTGACCCCTAACTGTTGGTGAAACAGAAACTGTCCTAACAGCACCCTAACCATGCTTAGGGGATCTCTTAAAATTAGGTGACGTTGGTGAAATTGGGCATAAGACTTATGTTTTATTCTGACAGTTGAAGTATCCTTGCCATATAAAATACTCTTACAAAAAGTCTCTTCGGACTAATAGTATGATTATAATAATTATTATTACCTTTTCAATAAAAAAGCGACGCTGAAAATTTTTCATCCTAAGGGGCTGTTTTTTTCTGAGTATTCATAAATTTTGGGTTCACAACTGGCGAAAATATTGCGTATTACATACAAATAAAAAAAAATAAAAATTCAACCAACTTGAGTTCCTTCTTTTTTGAAGTCAGTAAAAGTGGTCTGAAAAAAAAAGTCATATATGATTACATACTAAAGCAATTTAGTTTTTTACAATATTATAATATTTCTAAACCGTAACATAAAAGAACAGTGTTTATTTCGTTCTATTTGCTCAGAATGTCGCTAAACTTGCGATCGTTTAAAGTTAAACTATGAACCTGTCTCTAGGAAGCAATTAACCTTTGTTGATCTGGACTTGACTATATATCTTATACAAATAATTGTATAAGATATTATGTTACATTGTTTAAAATTCCTAATACACAACTTGACATATAGTTTGTTCATATATCAGTCAATACACTAAATGTCACGCGGGGATTTTGTACAAATTGTTAACGCTAGTACCCTTTTTTTTAATGTTGGGATATGCATTTAGGCATACTAGTTTTATCCAATAATACAGGTGGTTATGTGTGCCTCACCGGCTAGAAAAGTCAGTACTTCCCACTAAAACCCAACAGAACTTCGCCCGTCTTAATGGGGCGTTGCAGGACCACTTACGCACTCATCCACTCGGTCCCGACGGCAGTCTGCCGAAGCAGACCATAATAACTATGGGGTTGCTCCAAGGTCCACTCTGCTGTCAGAGAAGTACCAGAAGCAACCCGCATGGTACACCGTCCACCGAGGTGGGCCGCCTCCTAGTGCGTTTCTTGGCTTTGCGCCCGGTTAGATTGCCGGACGCTAATGAGCCTATTTTTTTTCGAAATTCATTAGTTATTAAGATTTCTGACAGTAACTAAATTTTTATTAATATAAAAAATAGCCTACTTTTAGCACTCGGGGGTAGTGTAGGTTCCTATTAATAAAAAAAATTCAGAATGGGATAAATAGTTTCAGAGATTATCCATATATAAAAACTTATAGTGTACTTGCTGAGGCAGCGGTCGCGTATTCGAGTCCCGCTGGGGACATTCATTTGAGTGATGAGCACGAATGTTTGTACTCCAATCATGGGTGTTAATATTTATAATATGTATGTATTTAAAGTTGTATATGTGTAGTGTATCAATATTTGGTATCCATAACACAGACCTCGTAGCTTACCATGGAACTAGATGGTACTATGTGTTAATGTTCCAACATATTTATTTGATGTATATAAATTATATTCGATAGTTAATGTTATTTTAATTGTTTTCAGACGAATATTTGCAAACGCGCACACCTATCACATAAACTCAATCTCTTTGAACTCGGACCAAGAGACTTACCTTTCAGCGGATGATCTCCGCATAAACCTCTGGCATTTGGAGATCACCGACCAGAGCTTCAATATTGTGGACATAAAGCCCGCTAATATGGAGGAACTCACTGAGGTTTGTTGATAAAATTAATTTTATAGACGACTAGCAGAACCCGTGGCTTCGCTCGCGCTAAAACTACAAAAAAATCTAAAAAGGTAGTTTCATATAAACTTTCATACTCTATTTCACTCCCTTGTGGGATGAATTTCGAAAAATCCTAAAACACGTATTTATTTAATTGTATTGAAGAATATTAATACCAAGTTCCAAGTTATTCTGATCATAAATATTTTTTTGGATTGTATTATAACGTGTTTTCCCGTGGGAATTAGATGATTTCCCGCGGTAAAAAGTAGCCTATGTCACTCTCTAGCCCTCCCACTTATCTCCACACAAAAAAATTACGCCAATCCGTTTCGTCGTGAAAGAAGTACAAACAAACAAACAAGCACACTTTCACATTTATAATATTAGTATGGATTTTAAAAGACAACACCTCGTCTTATCGCCTCTACTTGGTGACAAGAGTCAAGAGAGCTGGCTCGTTTTCGCCTAAAGAATCAGCATTCTTATTCAGCGGGGGAATTCATCCAGCTAGCATTCTTGCCTTAGATATGTCTTGTACAGTTATAATTAAGTGTCCATTTGGTTTGTATATATTTTTAGGTATATTTGTAATTTCATTGTATGCTCTTTTCTTGTAGGCAGTGATTTAAATATTACATCAAAAACATAACATGTAAAAAAATGCAAGTTTCGCGACGCATTTGTTCTACCGCAGAAAGTTGTGAGATCTAATGTAAAGCCAAATCGGCTAATTTATTCCGTACTAAGTAACTAAATATGGAAGCATCTATTCAATAACTTTGTCATAAACTGTCAATCATTCGTTAAATAACAAGATATAATAGTATATAGTAAATGTATCAATATTAAATATCTTTATTTCTTTAATAAATAGAATGACAGATAAAAATAATTATTGCGAGTGCGCCTTAGGAGATAGACATATAATACTGTTGTGGACTTTTCTGTAAGACTGACAATTTTGTAGTACATTGTTTTGATGTATCTCTTAAACGTTTAGTCAGCGTTAGCCATGTAATCGTTCGTAAAAAGTTTTTTTGACAAAACACCGTCTTAAGTTCAGCCATTTTGTACTAATTATATACACAAAGCCTCCTCTTTTATTCCTCTTTCTATTAGTGAAAACCGTATCGAAATCCGTTGCGTGGTCAAGGTGAAGTAAACCGAAAAATGGACAGAAACACACAGTGACTTTTATTTTATACTTTTTTTTATATAATTACGAGTAGAACCGCGAGCAAAACCTGGTATATAAAAATGATGCGTACAATAATACACAGTAACTAGGGTAAGAGTGTTAGTATGTGAATTGTTCAGATTTTTGAATGTATGAAATTATTTTTTTTTATTTTTTTTATTTGTTTTTTTTATTTGTTTCAGGTTATAACCGCGGCAGAGTTCCACCCGACTGAATGTAATCTCTTTGTATATTCTAGCAGTAAGGGTGAGTGCTATAAAATTTGTATTTGTTTTATTTTTTAATGAATTGTTTAAATAATTAAATTTTAACATTATAACTGGGAGATATTATTGTGGTAATAAATAATATTATATAAAATAATATATATTATAAGAATTTTCTTTTTTAAACTCATCGACTTATTAAAGCAAGATACGCAATAATTAGCATATCAAAAGTGTCCTCAAAAAGATGCGCATTATTTCAAATTATGCGCTTTTTTGAAATCTTTTGTTCATTACTTTTCGGATGACAAAATTGCGTTTTAAACGCACGTTATTTCGTTTTGATAAAGTACTTTATTTAGTGTGCGTAAGTTCGAATTTGTGTTTAGACAATTAGAAATTGATTTTTGTGATTTTTATTCTTTGGTTTAACTTAACGTCACATGTCGAAGCCACTTTTTGAAGAGATATTTGTGGAAATGTATATCTATGTTTTCATCAATAATTAGACTTTAAATAATTCTATACGCTGTGAGAGTTCTGGTCTAGGACTCACTACTATGCTCTCTCTCGGCACAGGGATGAAACACCGCCAACTTCCCAGCTCCGGGATGTTACTTAGAGCTTCTTATCAGAAAACTCGAATAACTAAACTTGTCCCGACCCAAGACTCGATCCCAGGACCTTCGGGGGTCTGCAGTCAGACATGCAAGCCGCTAGACCATTAAGGCAATTAAATTAACATTAACTTAAATATGTATAATGTACACATAAAAGAATGCAGGCTCATGCCCAGCTGTGGGATCTTAAAAAAATTAATATGTATATACTATATAACCATTATGTTTTAGTATATTTGTTTATATCTTTCTATTTGTAAATGTTAAAAATTCCGGACAAGTGCCAGTCGGACTCACCCACCGAGAGCTCCGTACAAATTTGTAGGAAATCTGTGTAACTGTAATTTCCAACTATTTTATTTTTTGGAATTTTTCCTTTATTGGTGCTGTTAAGACCTTGCTTTTTACCAAATTTCGTGATTCTAGGTCAACGGAAACTACCATACAGGTTTTCGACCCAAAACCTATATGGAACTTCCGGTTGACATAGAATTATCAATTTTTGTTAAAAGT
Source organism: Brenthis ino (assembly GCA_921882275.1). Taxonomy (NCBI): domain Eukaryota; kingdom Metazoa; phylum Arthropoda; class Insecta; order Lepidoptera; family Nymphalidae; genus Brenthis; species Brenthis ino. The sequence continues at coordinate 20,299,253 of OV170222.1, forward strand.
AATGTCTCTTACAGCACAAGTAAAAGTAAAATTCCGAAAAATAAAAAAGTTTAATATGAAGCTAAATTTTGAGGTATACTCATTTTGAGTAATATTACAGGTACAATAAGGTTATGCGACATGCGTGCGGCGGCGCTGTGCGACCGACACGCGAAGTTGTTCGAGGAGCCGGAGGACCCTCACGCGAGGTCCTTCTTCTCGGAGATCATATCTTCCATCAGCGATGTTAAGTTAAGCAATTCGGGCAGGTTGGTTGATTGTTTATAAATAATAATTATTAACTAGTGATTTACCCTTGCTTCAGTTGGGTGGGGTCCAAAGATTATTTTTTTGTACTAGGAACCTTTGCAGGCGTATACAAAATAACCCACCAGAGTTTCATCACAATTGGATCAATAGTTTAGGGACACAGAGGACAAATATACGAACATTCATTTTTATTTATGTAGATAGATGTGAAGATATATATAATTTGTTGGCCTTTTTGTAGTTTTGGGTGGTTACTTTTTTTTTTAATTTGTATGTATATGTTTCTGCTGAGAAGAGACCAACGTATACTCAAACATTTGCTTTAAAAATAATGTTTTAGTTGTTTACAATATTATACAATTACTTTTGTTTATGACAAAATAAAAATAAATTTCAAAATCATTATAATAATTCATTAATAGCAACTCCACACTCACTTCGCTCGGGTTTGTCCCCAGGTTGCTTCCCCATACAAACTTTCATCCCCATTTTCACTCCCTTAAGGGATGATTTCTGGGATAAAAACTATCCTATATCCTTCCCAGGGTCTCAAACTATCTTCTTATGGAATTTCATCCAAATCTGTGTAGTAGTTTCGGAGATTATTCGGTACAAACAAACAAATCTTTCCTTTTTATAATATTAGTATAGATAAATAAATTGTATATAGAATAGGTATAATAACAGTTGTTTTTGTTTACAGATATATGATGTCGAGAGACTACTTAGGTTTAAAAGTATGGGATCTTAGAATGGAAACAAAACCTGTAGAAACATATCCAGTGAGTAAATAAAATATTTGTTTTGCTTTAATGACACCTGCCATATCGGTGTACAAGTTGTATATGGTGGTTTTATAACCTTCTTTGGGACATACATATATGTATGTATGTATTTATTTGTAATAACCATGTCTATAATTTATGGGGTTTGCATATTTACCATATGAATTAATTTATTATAATCTATATTATATATATATTACTTACTACATAATATGTATTTAAATATTAGTTTCTGCCCATGGCATGGATATGTCATGTCTGCCCTGAATACATTTATGTTCTTGTCAAATTTCACCAATATATATATATATATATATATATATATATATATATATATATATATATATATATATATATATATATATATATACATACATATATAGGTTTTAGCGTGTAAAAGCAAAAGACAGACAAACTTTAGGGTTTCACATTTATAAATTATAATTAAGTAAGAATTTTAAATAAAACTACCTTTTCTCTCCCACGATCATGATTTATGCATTCGAAACGTCGAGAACAAATAATCAAAATAAATTCGCGAAAAATTTCTAAAACATTTCATTTAAATATCAAATATTCGCGTAAATCTAGGGAAGTATAATATTTAGCTATTTATGTATGTAGCGTATTTAAATATTTTGTAATTCTTTTATTTTTTATTTTAGGTACACGAATACCTTCGTTCCAAATTGTGTTCGTTGTACGAGAATGACTGTATCTTCGATAAGTTTGAGTGCTGTTGGAGTGGTGATGATCAGCGGCTAATGACTGGTTCTTATAATGGATTCTTTAGGTAATCATATAATTCTATAAGTAACCATAATTATTATTATAAAACAAGTTATAAACAACAAACTCAGTTTTTTTATAAAACAAGAAATAAATAAAATTAGACGATACGTTTGGGTCAGTTTGTAGTGACCCTACTTGCTGCGCCAGCGGTCGCCGGTTCGAGTCCCACTGGGGGACATTCATTTGTGTCATGAGCATGAGTTTTTGTACTCCAGTCATGGGTGTTTATATTTATAATATCAAATATGTATGTATTTAAAGTTTATATATGTGCAGTGTATCAACTATCTGGTATCCATAACACAGGCCTAGCCTATAACGTAGCTTACCATGGAACTAGATGGTGCTGTGTGGTAATGTCCCAACATATTTATTTATTTATTTAATTACTTATTTTTAGAATATTCGAGCGAGGCGGTGCGGGCGCGGGCGCTAGGCGCGGCGAGCTAACCCTGGAGGCGTCACGTGATGCGGCGGCGAGACCGCGTCAGCCGTTACGTGCGAGACGGGTTGCGGCCAGCGCTAAAAGGAAGAAGGTATGCTATAAATCTATATCCATACTGCCAAACTAATATTATAAATGTGAAAGTGTGTTTGTTTGTCTTTCTTTCACGTCGAAACAGAGTGACGAATTGACGTGATTTTTTGTGTTGACATAGTGCGAGGGCTAGATAGTGACGTAGGCTACTTTTTACTTTAATCTCATTCCCACGGGAAAACACGTTATAATACAACCCAAAAAAAAATTATATACAGAATTACTTGAAACTGGGTATTAATGCTCTTCAATACAATTAAATAAATACGTATTTTAGCGTTTTTCGAAATTCATCTTATAAGGGTGTAAGTTAAGGGGGTGAAAGTTTGTATGAAACCTATTATTCTGTAGTTTTAGCTCGACCGAAGCCGCGGGTTCTGCTGGTATATGTATATATGAAACAAAGTCGCGTTAGTTACACCATTTCTAACTCAAGAACGGCTGGACCAACTTTTATGATAATATTAGATTTTTTGGATTTCTCTTAGTCTGGAATAGGACAAAACATGAGTAATTAAAACATCAGAAAAATTAACGAAAAAAAATTAAAATTAATGTGGCTAACGCTGGCTAATAACTATTTCTATCTATATAAAACGTACCTAGCTTCTTCAGTACGAGGGGAATCAGGCCATAGTCCACCACGCTGGCCGAGTGTGGGTTGATGGTCACTTGTATTTTGAGAACTAGTTAGGTTCTTTGATATATGCAAGTTGCTTAACAATGTTTTACCTCAAGTTAGTTCCCAATACATACATTCTTAGAGATGTTTAGAGATCATTATAGTTGTTTTATATTTGTAATCTCTTTATAAGCTGTTTATAGAGAATAACTTAGGAGTCCCCTCAAAACGTCTACTCATGAGAATTCAGCTTGACAGTTATGATTTTTGAAAATGGCAACTTTGACTATTACTTTTTTATTTTTATTATACCACCTATACATCAAAAATACCTAATAATTAATAAAAAAAACATACTAATAAAAGATAAAAGAAGAGAAGTCATGAAAGAAAAACCTTAACGAAGACAATAAAAATAAGTATAGTATTATAATGATACTAGCGGACCCGACAGACGTTGTCCTGTCTACACGTCTTTAATTTGAAAATTTCAAACTTTTTTTAATAAATTTTTTTATGAAAATTATTATTCAAATTGTGAATCGAAATCGTTTGAGAGAAGTTCAGTGACATACACACTCACAGAAGAATTATATATATAAAGATTATTTTTGATTTTAGGACGAAATAAGTGTAGACTGTTTGGATTTCAACAAGAAAATACTGCACACGGCGTGGCATCCACACGAAAGCGTCATAGCGGTAGCGGCGACCAACAATCTGTTCATATTCCAGGATAAATTCTAGCGGACGATACGACGGTGAGAGAGGACATACGTACATATATATAGTTATTTCTGACGAATAATACACAATTTATCATTCAAAGTTACACCAATTTTATATTTTCATGCAGTATCAGTTTAGTTTCTGTTTGGGTGAAAGGCAAATATTATTTGGAATATAAATGCAGTCAGGTTAATTAAAGTTTTTTTTTATATTTATTAGGTAACATGGTGACTCAGTTTTTTTTTGTTTGTCACAGATAATATATGCATATTCTAATAGTTCCTAGCTACCATAGGACCCTAATTCTTTCTCTAATCAAATATAAAATCAAAGTAACCTAAGTTACTCCTTATAACATCAGCTATCTGCAAGTGAAAGTCCTGTCAAAATCGGTCCATGCGTTTAGGTGATAAGCCGGAAGAAACAGACAGACAAAATTAAAAAAATATGTTTTTCTTGTAAGTACTGTATATAATTTCATAAGCATTTAGTAAAAAGCTTTTATTTTGATATTACAAACAGACACTTTAATATTTATAATATATACATTAACATAAGAGTGTTGCTTACTTAAATTATGCCCTTATCTTATTTGGGAAATTCATCACACAAAATTGAGTTACCATGTTGATATTTAAATGAAACATGAAACATATAACGAAATATATTTTACTTCAAATAGAAAAAATACATATATTTTTAATATTTATTTATCCATCATAAAAAATGCGGTTGAATAAAGGTTAGTCATGACTGCTCTTTCAGACAATTAAAAATATTCCTTTAATTAAATATTAAAGGAACCTCAATTTCGGCATTTTTATAAAGAAATTTGAAGAGAAATTGTTAATCGACAACTAAGTACCTTGAAAATGCGGCTTATGAATAATTAATGTTATGGTAAATTTCATAGTATTTTTTTGTTTTAACAATATTTTGTTAAACTACTGTACAGATTTTGATGATGCTGTCAGTTTTGTTAAGAAAATGTTGGCAATTTTATAAAAGTTGAAAACTTTTTCTATATATGAGCAATAATTAGAATTATAAATTAATGATTTGATAATCATTAATATGAGAGATGGTTACTTGGAATTGGATTAAACTTTTTATGTGGAGTAAAAAGAAATTATTGGAATTTCTAGAAAAAATGATAAAGTTGAATAAATTAAATATTATTTAGTACTTAGTTGTCATATACAAAAATAAAATTTATTTTAACAAATTTTTCAAACTAAAAACAAAACTAAAATAAATTGTTTCAAAATACTGCCTAAAAATACAAAACAAAAACAGTAAAAAAATATCCTATTGAAATTATAACCATATAGACTATAGCGAATTTTATTTAAACAGAAAAGATGTCCTCCTTGCCATAGGCTAGAATAAGACGAGTTGTCATGTTACAAACAGGGGTAGATGTCAGTGAAAGTTTCAATTTTTTTTTATTCACTTTTGTCTATGCCTAGAGCCAGGTGGAAAAATTAAAAAAAAATGTATAAAAAATCAAAAGCCATTTCTATCAAAGCATCACACACTCACTATCACAGACACCTACCCTCGCTATACTGTTAAAATGAATCAGGCTGTATGTTTGTTATTTAAAATATTTTTTCATAAGAAATAAATACCACCGTGCATACCAAATATATATAATATAAAAATGTAGACACTGTTTTTGGATCTGGATTTAAAAAAAAATTAGGTAATATTGTATATGGCTCAAAATGTTCGTTTTTAGCTTTTCCATCTTGTATTTGAATTTTTTGATTTTTTTTCTGTTGCCATTTTTATATGGAAATCTTTATTTCTTTTTTACAACAGCGCATTCCAATTAATAACAATGATATTTCAAACTAGAATTAAAGCAATAGACAATATGGCCGTTACAATATAATTTTAATGTGTCTCTGTATATAAAATAACATTATACAAAACACATTTTTAGAGCTTAGTCTTCCAAAATATATATTTCATATAAGAGATTAAATCGTAATATGTCAATATACTAATGTAAAATACGTCCAATGAATTTATAGCTTTCTTTAACAAACATATAGTCTGTATCGCTAGGTACTAAGGCCGTTATTCGAACACATATAATTTATACGCTTTCATACTTAAGGTTCTAAGCGATATTTAAGTATTTATTTGTTAAATGGGAAAATACATGGTCGCTTGACCCATGGAATGAGATTAGTTAGAATTATCGATCGATATCAAGTGACGTTTGGAATGTATAGACTAAAAATTGCACAGATAATAATATATATTTCATATGTCAGTGTTGCCAGTCCAAATATTGGTATTGAATGGGATGTGGGACTTCAAAGGGTACCCGAAGCCAAAATTTAGCCATAGAACCTTTGCGATAACATTAAGCATCTATCCATTGTTTAAGAATTCCACCGTCTATCTGTATTTGACTCATTTAGTATTTTTTTATTAACAAAATATGGGGGAAAACCTCCATTAGGTTTGTTATGAAAATACTTTTTAAATCAATTGTGACGATTGTATACGTAAAGTGAAACGCCTAAGGTTATATCGGGTTTTTTATAATTTTTTTACCCGTGCCTTACTGTAACGCAAAGTTTTTTTTGTTAATCGTTCTTTTTTTATTTATTATGTATTTTTTTAGTCTTTGTGATCGTTTTTCTGAGGTGTTACCACCCTTATGTTGATGATGGCTTAAAAATTGTTATATTTCTGCCCTCAAAAAAACATTGAAAAAAATGCATATTTTTACTTACATTATTTTCGAATACAATTTAAATATTATTCAGATTAGATAGAATCCTTTTAAGTTTTATAAATTGCTTGCAAATATAATGAGAAATGAAATCATTATTGTTTAGTTCTCTTGAAAATCATGTTTATAATGCTGAGTTGCCATGCTAAGGTTGTGTAACGTCATATAGATTTTAATATATGGCAACACTTTTCGTTTGACCGACTTGTCGAGTTAGTTGGCTGTGAATCACGTGCTTTATAAATTATATATGTTGCATATACATAGATGTTTGTCAGTCTTGAAATTTGTAAAGAGGGCAGAAATTTATGAAAGATTTGATATGTTATGTATAAGAGGAATGTGAAATAAGCAATCGATTAATATAATCTAATCGTCGTTGGGTATTTGTGGGGGCATACATTACTTACATCCGTTCTACGTTTTAGTTCATTATTAATATTTGAAAAGTTTGTAAATAAACGAATGTGTGGTGATTTTGGATTTTTAAGTAATAGGTATTACGAGACAACACTGTACCATACAGTTATAAATATTGTACGTAAATCACCTAAGATTATGTTTTGAAAATGAAATTTTGTATTGATTTGTTTTTTTTAAGAGTTGTTGGTTGGTATACGTTCGATTTGAGGTAATCTTGTTGGACGTTTAAATATGCTGTTGGAACTGTGTCACAATAAATGAACGGTATGTTTGTTTGTAAGGATTTGTATTAAACTGTAACGCGTCGGTGACTGTGACAAGGTTCTACGCATATTATTGGCGTTTATAATGTAACATCAGTCGCTTGTCGCTTGTATACTCCCGATACATACTTTCGTTTGGAATTAAAGTGGCCTAAGTCGTGACTTTTTTTTCGTTTTTTTTTTCTTTTTTGTTTTCTATACTAGAACACAATAATAGGTGTATATTTTTATAAAAATGTCTTTTTATTAATTAAAAAATAGAGTAAATTCCAATTGTTCACCATATTGTTTTGAGATAGGCCACTTTAATTTTGAACGGGCGTCGTGTTAAACTTGTATAGGTGATATAATGTAATGTGAGGGGCCCGGTCAATTCCACACGCGTATTAGAGTTTAAGCGATACACGAAATGCTGTCCGCTGTTTATTGGTCGATAGGTATATATAGTAATAAATTGCCTTCGCTGCTTTGAAAGCAATTATGGAATTGATCAACCCCACTGTAAAAAATGAGCTCTTGTAGTATAAAAAGAACAGTCTGTGAGTGAAAGTGTGAGTGTTAAATTAAGTCTAGTTAATAGTTAGGCGAAAAACAGTGAATAAATAAAAAAAAATGATGTTTTTTTTTCTTTCCTGCGTCGAGGGATCAACAGATCGCTTTGTGATAAGTCTGATACTGGTTATGACCTCGAGTTGCGATTGTTGACAACGAAATAATGTGCTGCCAAACAGTTGACGCCTTCGTCTTGACGCTTTCTTTTATATTTTTTGATATTCATGCTAGGATATTATTAAATCTCTAGTTTTTTTTTGTCTATGGTTTTTGGTTGCGAAGCCGTCTCCATAGTTTGGTTACGTCATTTTGATACTGCATTGATTGCAACTTGCGTAATTTAAGTTTCGTTCGGTTTTACTTTGACAATTATTATGAAATGTCGTTATGAAAAAGCGTATTTTACTATGATTAAGTTCTTTTTTATTTAAAGTTTTCATGATTTAAATTTGTTAAATTTAATTCAAGTTAACTTTGAACGTATAGCATGAATATGTACGGTCGTTAGTCTACGAGTGCCATGTATCAAGACGAGGGCGCAGACTGCGGGGAGTTGTTGTTGAATCCAAAATATTTCCTATAATATAAATTTTTATATCTGATTGGCGTGTTTCATTTTAAACCACATTTTATTTGAAATTTAAATATTTTCAAATATATAGTGTTAATAGAGTATTTCAGAAGTCGGTTGGACAAAGAAAAATAGAAAATTGCACAACGATGCACACAGTTTTTATAATTTTTTCTACAGAATCAGACTCCCAAGTTACAACAGCATTACGAAAAGGAAAAACGTACCTAAATATTAGAGATGTGCCGACTACGACTTAGGCCGATTAGCCGACTAGTCGGTTGTAAAGAGGCCGACTAGTCGGCCAAGCCGATCACTGTTTCGGGGGATTTTCCTGATGCTTTGTTTACCGTTTATTCGCGCTCAAGTCGCAGTTGGCGCCTGCGAACGTGTCAGAATCTGTTTTGTTTACTTCAAATTGCTTTATGAGTTTTGCTGTTGTGCGGGTCAGAGCTGTGTTTTGGTGTAAAAATATTTTTTTGTAAAGTTAATAGTGTTATTGTTCATTAAAGTGTAAAAGTTTAATTAAAATTTAATAATGTCATAAAGAAAGTCTCGTATATAGATTTTTTTTTTGAACAATGGGACAATGATTCCCGCAAAGTCAAGTGTAACCAATGCCAAATGATAATTTCTCGTGGCGGGCATGGGAATACAGCTAATGCTACAAGTATGAACAACCATATTAAATACCGAATCCAAGCCTGAAGTTCGGAAAGAAGAAGCCTCAGACCTGAGAAGAACTGGCGAAAGAAACTCAGCAGGACTAATATTAACTTGTTATCTTTTTTTAAAGTAAAATTATAATTTACAATATTTCTATCAAGTTGAAGTAGCCTGGAGGCGATCATTTCATTCCCAAGGTGTGCCATCTATAAAATCATTTATTATATAATAGCCTTTAGCACACAAACGTTCTTTAACATTTTTTTTGAATTTGGCGATAGAAGCCTTTTGAACATTTTCTGGGATCTTGTTGTACAAGCGTATACATTGTCCATATAAAGAATTACTGACTTTGTGTAGACGAGTCACAGGCATTACAGTTTGTGTTTGCTCCTAGTATTAATGTTATGCATGTCACACTTCTTGGAAAATTCGTGTATATTTTTACGGACATACATAAAATTGACGTTCACGTACTGAGAAGCAACAGTCAATATTTTTATTTCTATAACTTATTTCTTAATGACACTAGGACCCTAACTATAAATTTCACGTATAGCTCTTTTCTGCAGGACAAAAATCGTATTAATAGAAGCTGCATTTCCCCATAGTAAGATACCATAGGACATAATACTATGAAAATAACTAAAATATACCATGCGAGCTGTAAGAAGTCTTATTTCATCATCAGTAAGAAGTCTTATTTTTTTGCCGCGTACGCTGCAGAGCTGAGTCTACTCGCTAGCCCCTCAATATGGGGCCCCACTGCAATTTCGAATATATGATAATACCTATGAATTTAGTGGACTCTACAGGTTTTAACACTTCGCCATTTAATATTGCACCATTATTTTCATAATGTAAAAATGACTATTTAAAAGAGCTTGTAAAAGTCTATGTGAATAAAGTATATTTTGATGGATTGATTGAAAAATACGTACAAAGTAAGAAGCCGACTAGTCGGCCCTTTTTGCCGACTATTCGCCGACTACAAAAGTGGCCGACTAGTCGGCACATCTCTACTAAATATATAATTAAATCTTAAAATAAAATTCAATTCAATTCTTTTATTTCGTGGCTCTTAAAATAAAATAACGGTTAAACTCACATACATACATATTTCTCAGAATGACAACGAATGGATTCGAACAATTATTTATTATTTTACCTTAATTATACTATAACTTCTATTTTTATTGGAATTAATTATAATTTATGAATAATTTATATTATTATTAATATGTATGAATAGTCTAGGATTTGTTTTCTTTTCGATAAACAGCAAGCTACTGAAATATGCCTTCTTGGAGGTGGTTCTAAACGTTTCGTCCAAATTTAAATAAATTTATTCGTGATAATAAAAGAAGGCCATAATATTGTAAATTGTAATGCTTTGATAAATAATAATTTGGACAATAATAAAAAAAACGTGTGTGTACGCACGTAAGAAGTTATACTTCCTTGGCATAACAAAAAAATTTCATCCCGTATGTCACAACTCTCTGTTTGTAAAAGGAATGCAGCTAACTTCATCATGTCGCTTTTTGGCTGTCGGTGTGCGCGAGCAACGTAGAAATTTTACTCTCATATTTTTTTCCAATCGTGTTAAAAGAAGTATAACTTCAAAAACTTACTCTTATAACGTCAACGAAAATGTACGTTAGTAGTTATAGTTGATATATGTAGTTCTTTAACAGGAAAATTAGCTTTTCAACATATGGCATTTGAAATGGAAAAATTTTACACACAAAAAAAATATTACAAAAGTACCGGAAACAAGTTTTTCAATGACAAGTTGGGCAGTTCGTTAAAAATCCGCTGATTGGCTCGAATGGGTCGATCGCTAGTTGTGTGTTGTGTTGAAAACTAATCTGTACTTCGCTTTTTACATGTTAAATTCAACTGGTAAAAAATAAAAAGATTTAACCGATTTCAGAATTTTCTATTCTTTCAGGGTTCCGTATTTTGAAAACATAGGAATTCAAACACTTTGAATTATAAACCACGGAAATTTTTCTTAATGCGAATTTCAATGAGATAAAAGATACGTGTATAGTACGTAGTCTTAAGGGCCTATGCGCACGATAACTTGTATTATATTCAGCCCTTTTTAACGTCCCACTGCTGGGCACGGGCCTCCCTTCAGTACGAGGGGGATCAGGCCATAGTCCACCACGCTGGCCAAGTGCGGGTTGGCGGACACACGATAACTTACGGGTCCATAACGCGCATTAGTATCGATATTTAGTACTAAAGCAAGCAGTCATTATATAGGTAACATTTTCAAAAATCTAGCCAAAAAAATATTTAGTTTTATTTCTTTTGTTAAAATTCGGTTATTAACTCTAGAATCGTAATGAAAATGCTTTTCTGTGGTTTGTGCTTGTAAATATTTGGAAAAAATCGGCAATATTAATTTTTAAATTTTACTCAGTGGCTGATTCAAAAGGTTAGGTCCTTTATCGGCGTAAAATATTAGCAGACGATGTACATTCATGATATGCTCGTCGTCGGTGCTTTCAAGAAACGTGGGATGCATAGGCCCTAAAGTTTCATCTGTCTTTGTACTTCACGTCCGTCGACGTGGGAATTCCCCCGAAATTGGAACACCGCTGGTAGCTTCCATTACTCAAACTTAGTCTGTCAGCTCTGACTCGTCCTTTAGGTATGCGTCCCTGTGTAGCAATTCGCTAAAGTTATAGTCTACATTTTTTCTGGCAAAAATGGCCAAGTGCGAATGGAATTCAGGTTAGGGGTTTCTAGTATAGTACCAGAGTTTCCGAGTAAAGTGCTACGACAAACGGACAGACGGTTGCGACGAAACTAATGATACCTACGTCATTATAAATGTTAACATTTAAGCTCTTTGATCTATAGATTAGCATGTGAGCGTTATGAATCAAAACACGCGATTTAAATAAATGAAAGATTAATTGATAATACTGTATATAGTAAAAAGATAAAGTAAAAACTGCAAAGATTGCGTACTGTAAAGACTGCGTAAAAACTGAAAAATATGAGAACAAGTTGACATAGAAGCATAGTAAGTATTTATTATGCAGTCGTTTACAGTTTAGGTAAAAAAAACATCGTTAAAATCAGTTTTTAGATAAAGATATCGCATAACACAAACACAAGGCTTAAAACTATCTAAAAAGTTCTTTATCGCTGCCATTCAAGTTGTGTACAGATAATTAAAAAAACTTAATCTTCTAAATGTCATAATCCGTCAATATCATCTTAATTTTTATAAAAAAATAACTTTCATAATGAAAATAATGATTATTAAAATATGATAACCAGAGGCTTGTTTATGTAAACTTTACAAATATGGGTTTATTAAAAAAAATAAGTTTTTTTTCCCCTATAGTACAACAAGTAAGGAAACGACAATGTATGTAAGTACCTAATCTATACATATAATAAAATTGTAACTAAGTCGAATCTGTACATTAAATATTTTTTGGGAAATCTAATTGAAATAGACATTATTATCGATACAGAGTCCGAATCTATAGTTTTTAGAATTTTTGTCTGTTTGTCTGTTTGTTACCGCAACACAGAAAAATCACTAGAGGGATTTTGATGAAATTTGGTATGCTGATATCTGGTTATCCGGGTCAACATATAGGATACATTTTACCGTGGGAAAATATCTCATTTCTGAGAAAAAATAGAAAAACTGCAATGTAAGAGTATACTAATATGTAAAACCTAAGAATTTAGTTATTGGTCATTTGAACGCGGGCGGAGCCGCGGGCAATGCTAGTATTGTATAATGAAGATTGAGGGAAAAGAAAAATTATGAGATTTTCATAAGCTACCGATCACCACTCAGCTCACGTCGCATGTCGATAAAAAGGCACGACTAAGATTTCTGTAGCGGTACGATTAACGAATGGATTTCAATAAATCAACCAAAAAAAACAGAAATGAAGGATATTTTTTTGACATATCCTAGTTTCGACTTTCCGGGATATTTATAACGAAATTCGACCATCAACATTAAGGAAATCTTATATGGATAGAATTTACCTATCTTTTGAAAAAAACTAAATATGACTTAATTTTATCATTGGTAACACTACTACTCGACACGAACATTGAGAGTAAAGGTGCAGGATCGGCTTTACGTGCTTCCAAAAGAGATTGTTGCTCAGAGTTTTTTGACAGAAATATAAAGAACTGAATTTGGCCCGATCCAGTACTTAAATTCAGGACATCCGGATCCGCAGTCATACATGCTAGCCACTAGACCACCGAGGCATTTGACTATATACATATGCATATGTCTATAATATAAAAATGAATCGCTGAATGTGTTGGTAAGCGCAAATCCCGAGAGCAGCAGAACCGTTTTCGCTAATTCTTTTTTTAGAATATTCCTTGAAGTACGAGGATGGTTCTGACGGAGAGAAAAAATTAAAAAATTGCATGAAAAAGTCTAAAAACAACACTTTTCTATACTCACATACAAAAGATTCGTAATAATACTTAAAAGTCAATTTAAACTTTAATACCATATCATAAAGTTTAAGTGTTAGTGGAGAGGTTCCGGGAAGGCAAAACAATTGAGTGACGTTAGTATCGTATAAATATTAATGTCAATATTTGTCAATAACAAAAAAAAAAAAAATTGATATGGCTAACGCTGGCTAATAACTATTTATATCTATTTAAAACGTACCTAGCGACGAACGCGAGCGAAGCGAGGGTGAGCCGCTGGTTGTATATAGATTTCGAAAGGCCAGATTAAATAGCAGCGGCGCGGAATTTGTAATATCCACATATAAAACCCCTATATTACTCAAACAACATGACTTTCTATTACTAAAAGACTTAAACTCCATTTGATCAATGATAGTGGCAGAAAAACTAACTTACGACTTTCGACTTTTAAGCCCAATGCAGCAGATATCTCAATCACATAGCATTAAATGTGCCAGATAGCATTTATTCGATCGATCGATTGATACGATAGACAATCTTTTACTCTGAGTTATCAGATTGCATTCTGAAAAATTATCTTCTAACATGTTTTAATTGCGTGACACTAGTTATTAAGATAACTTAAATAAATTACATTTGTTAATTTGTCCAATGCTAGCCATATACCCTGTTGAAAAACTCCAACAGAATCCCATCAAAAGCGACAAAAGCCACATAGAAACCAATAAATATTTATTGGTTTCTATGTGGCTTTTGTCGCTTTTGATGGGATCCTATTGGAGTTTTTAAATAGGAATATCGCTTACGTGAACTTCTTGAAAGTAAGCGTGGACATAATAATTATAATTCATCAGAAATCACATAAGCAGTGGTATAATACAAATATTATTTCTAAATTCTAGGTGCTTATAGTTTTTCGATGACTTTAGAAGATTTTTCTTGCCGGACAAATTTTGATATGACTGGGAATCGAACTCGTGTTCCTTGTCGTCCTAATACAAATGAATAAATAAACTTTTACTGGTAGGTTTAAATTGTCATATCTATATATAAATAGGATTGGGAAATTCAAATCATTTCAGTACCTTTTTCTCCTGTATTTGGCAACCGGTTTTCTTTTTCAACCGACTTCCTCAAAAAGGAGGTGGTTCTCAATTCGGCTGTATTTTTTTTGTTTTGTTTAGCTATTGACGAGCTTTAGTGTTATCGACAAAAATATTTGGAAACTGTTTTTTATATAGATAGATAAAATCTATTTATATATGTTTTCTTCAAATTTTCAATAATGATAATGGTCGAGTTTTAACAAACATTAGTAGGAGTAATAAATAATTAAAATTCAGATGCACGAAGCCAAAACACCTAATATGCTTTAAAAACTGGACCTCCGATATGGTAACGGACATAGTTGAGAGCGCAACGAATTTGAAACGCAAATTACAAGATACGCACGGGAAAAGACTGGTACGTTAATTTTTTTATCTTGATTTGTGATAAAATTTAATTTGAATGTTAAATTATATGAAAAATATTGAAAATGCGTGTGTTTTAAATAAAAATGAAATATTTTTTTTGTATATTCCCTATTCCTTTCGTCTGGTAGGTAAATTCCATAAGGTAATAGGTTACAAAATACATTTAGAGAAAAAAAAGAAAAGAACTGGATGAGACTGCTTTGAGATAATACCGCTTAATAATCCATACATATAATAAAATTATAAGTAAGCCGAATCTGTACATAAAATATTTTTTGGAAATTCTTATTGAAATAAACATTATTATCGATACAGAGGCAAAATCTATAGTTTTTAGAATCACGGAAAAACCATTGGACGGATTTTGATGAAATTTGATATGGTGGTTGGATATGATGATAGCTGGTTATCCGGGTCAACATATATCATACTTTTTACTGCGGGAAAACATCTCATCTCTGAGAAATCTATACTAAACGTTAAAACGTAAGTAGGGACGAACCCGAGTAGCTAGTATCGGAATAATACAGTTCCCGCGTAAACGTTAACATTTCACATTTTTTTACTATTTTACCACAGCGTCCTATAATTAGCTTAAAGTACTTATATATGGCCTTTTTTTAACGTTGGGAAATGCATTTACGCACGAAGTGTGGGTCTCACCGGCGAAGCCAGTACTACCCACTAAAACCCAACAAAACCTTCCCCCGTCTTAATGGGGCGTCGCAGGGTCGCTTACGCATCAGAGAAGTACCAGGAGCAACCCGCATGGTACACCGCCCCCCGAAGAGGGCCACCTCCCACCGCCCACCGAAGTGGGCCACCTCCCTGTGCGTTTCTTGGCTTCGTGCCCGGCTGGATTGCCGGGCACTACTGAGCCCCCCTACCACGACAAGGTGGACGCACGTTGGGGGGGACTTATGTATGGCCTAAAAGTTACAAGATAACCCCCCTATTATATGACGTAGCTATTTTCTTAAAAAAAATTAAATGTGGCACTCGGAGACTGCCGCGGTAAAGCTATTGCATATCATTTTTTATCAACTTAATATGCAAGCTTATTTTAATATCAAAAATTTTGGTTATCTTTATAGCTGTATTATATATAAATTAACAAAACAAAAAATAATACTGCATTTGTGATAATAATAATAAAATGAATGTATATAGAGTACTAACTCATTTTCTTTCACTATTTTTTCGTGACTTTCTTCATTAATAAATGCACTTTGTTTATTCATATTTAAAACACTTTGTACACAAATTATACGAGTACAGATATTCACTGTTATACATAGATGATAAATACCTATACACCTATATACTTTCTCACAAACAGCTGATTACGGTAGTTTTCCAATACAACCAATGCCACCTAAAGGCGGGTTGCTGAACTAAAGAGACAAGCGTGATATTTCAAAAAGTCATTAAAAGTTCTGGTATTTATCGATAGATGGAACCGCTTACCGCTGTGCCGGTCGGAGTGGGGGGTGTCAGGTTTTTTTCGTTACGGAATTTCTGGATTCGGTCCCCACGCTCAAGGCCCGCGATAGAAGCTATGCAATAGCTTAAAACGGTTTTAAAAACTAATTAATTATTCAAAACCTTTGGGCTCATAATCTTCAATTCCTGCTTTATGAATTGTTTAGTACACATTTATTCTCGTTATGATATTCACCTTCAAATCTGTGACTTCGTTAAAATTCATCGAAATTTGTTCACATTTATTTACACCTTAAAAGTAACAAACAAACAGACAGACATAGTTGTTTTCACATTTACTATATAAGTATAGATTTAGAAGAAAGACATTTGATAACGAATAACCATTAACCATATTAATAGAAATAAAGTAAAATATTTATACAAAATATATTATAACATATATGAATATTATATCAGGAAGTTTTGGCGGACTCAAAAGTTATGATACTGCAGGAAGTAAATGAGCCGTTTTTAAATATGGCGGTATCGAAAGCGGCCACGTTGCTTGGCGCTTACGACGTAAATATAACGGATAATTTGCATTGGGAAAATGATTATATGGGAAGGTAATAAATTCATATAAATCAATAAATATTACTACTATAAAATGATTAAATACTACATAGACTAACTTTTTTTTTTTATAAATACTTTCTTAACATACTAATACCTAAATGTGACGTGTTTGTTGATTTGTCTCTTACTCTTCACGCAGAAGAGACTAAAGGATCGACATTCGACATGATTATTGGTATAGAGACTACTTTAAGGGTCGATGAGTGTTATAGCTTATTTATGGTCAATTATTATCACCTGAGGTAGCTCGATCCCATACGACGTTTAAGAATCCGTGATGACCATGAATAGGGATAGATAAAAAATATAAATAGAGGCTAGTGGGTACTAGACCCCGGTTGTATGCTGGCCATATTAGGGTGTTTTCCTAAGTGCCACCTCCGATTCTTTTGCAAGTGATCGCTGTTATTATTGTGCTGTCTGTGCGTTCGCACTTCGAACGATTTTGCTGTCAATACTTTAGTATGTATGTCTTAATTGCCATTTACACTCTCGCTTCGAGTAAGTCACTACTTTCAAAGATATTCATTATTTTATTAAGTATATTTGTTTTTAGAATATTTTCGTATATGGCAGACGCAATATTTGTAGCAACTGTTACGCATATGTGTCTGCAACGTTTTGCTGAGCAATCTACTGTGCCAGTACTGTGCATGCGGTCCAGGACCCACGCTACCATACAGGCCTTGGCCACCATTATGTCTATCAACGTTAGTGTACCAATTATTTCGCGGATTTATTTTGATTTTTGGTTCCCGACGTTTCGAAAGCTTTCCAGGTATCATGGTCACGGGAGAGACTAAGGTTTTAGACGTCTCAAAGGCTCTATATACTTGTTACAGACAGTAACAATCAAAAATGTAAATAAATCCGCGAAATAATCCGAAAGATAGTTTTATTTAATATGTCAAATATTCGCGTAAATCTAAGAAAGTATTAAGTATAATTTAAACAATTTAAGGGTAAAATCTGTGTTATGTATGTAACGTGGTGTAGTAATAAAGGTATTGTTATCGACCCTTTCACATGAAGTGACGCCGTGCATTTTATTGACCGGTCGGTGGTCACAGAAGTTTACACGAGATCTTGTCCACCATATACGTGTGTGAAATATGGAGTAAATGTTATAGTCAACAAATAAAAATGCAACTTTTTTGACCTGGTTATTAGATACAAAATAAAGAATCTAACCCTAAAAAATGCTATGGGATGTACGAAAATAGACAAACGTCTATAAGAATTTTCTTTACATAAATAGATATAATAAAAAATCATATTATATCGTGATGATATGAGTGGTAGAGCTTACGAGATTGTTTTAGGAAGAATATAAAACGTTAAAAGATGTAAATTTAGCATATTTTGGATCGCCGCACCCCGTCTTGAACTCATATCTTCTGTTAAGTCCAATGCTTGGAGCTAATATAAGATTTAAATGCTGTTGTGAGGTGAGACAATTTTTACTAATTTTAACCAAACTTTACAGTTAATGTATTCGTGGGCGGTGGCAGAATTGTTTCCAGGCAAGCGCGGATCCAGGGGGGGGGGGGGTCATGACCCCCCCTGGATCAATATACTTTTTTGAGAAGTAAGGAAGCCAAATATACTTTTTTGAGAAGTCTAAAGTCTAAGAAAAAAGGAATAATACAATTTTTTCAACCGACTTCAAAAAGGAGGAGGTTCTCAATTCGACTGTATGTTTTTTTTTTATGTTTGTTACCTCAGAACTCCGTCATTTATTAACCGATTTGGACAATTTTTGTTTTGTTTGAAAGGATATCATTTTCCAGATTGGTCTCATTTAAATTTCAAAAAAAAAATACCACCCCTAAGGGTGGAAAAAGAACTAATGATGAATTTAACCTACTTCTAATTGTCATATTGACTTGAAACTTTGCAAGTATTTCTATTTCCGTTGATAGTACAGTGGTTCGGTGTTGTTGATCTGATCTGATGGCAAGGCCAGAAGGTGGATAGGTGGAACCCTTCAACGGCTAATAGTAGATACTTTGAGTTTGGGCTTATTTTGTTTGATTTGACAAGCCTAACACGTTAGAATCTTTACTATGCTACTACTGTCTACACTAAAAAGGGAAAAATAAAGACTTTTTAACAAAAAAATAAAAACCGACTTCAAACAAAAGCACTAAAAAGTAAAAAATAACTGATTGGTAGTTTTCATTTACTATGATGTTCTCCTAGCCGATTCCGGCCACGGCGGCCAATCTCAATGAGATTAGCCAACTGCGCAGGAGATATTATAGTGCTCAAGTGTACGCGCAGACACAAGTGCACTCTCTATTCCTATCACTCTCATACTCCGGTGGGACGACACGAGACACGACCGGTGAGAGTTAAGGCGCAGGACCGACGGCTTTACGTGCTCTCCGAGGCACGGGGGTGAAACACCGCCAACTTCCCAACTCCGGGCTGTTACTGAGACTTACTATACAGGAAGACTCAATAACTAAACTTGGCCCGACCCGGGACTCGAACCCAGGACCTCCGGGTGTGCAGCCGTACATGCTAGCCACTACACCACTGAGGCATTTACTATACATATCTAATCAAATATTTTCGAAGTCGGTGTGCTTTGGCTAAGTAATTAAAGCCTACCTATTAAATACATACCTAATCAAATATTTTCGAAATCGGTTCCAGGCCATATAAAGCAAAGCACACCGACTTCGAAAATATTTGATTAGGTATGTATGAAATGAAAACTACCAATCAGTTATTTTTTACTTTTTAGTGCTTTTGTTTGAAGTCGGTTTTTATTTTTTTGTTATTAAATGCCTAATTCGAAACAAATTAAGTTTTTATTCGCTAATAAGTTTTTCTTTAATTTAAATAGCCCTATACAAATAGTCCCATCGCGATGTGCTACACAAAAAATTTAAACTGGAAGTTTCATGTTTTTAAGACGTTTATAGCAAACAAGACAAGTATAGCAAACCGTTTAAAAATTGTTTTTTTTTTTAATTTCTGCCTAGCTGGACATCCTATCGAAAAATATTCTTTACAAAAGTTGTAGGTCTAGTAAAAATCTACCCCCCGAAATTATGATATGTATATTTCAGCCTATGACCCCCCCCAAAATTTAACTCTGGATCCGCGCCTGTTTCCAGGGTGCATCTGCTACTTGACATTAAACTTTTAACTAATCTTTAAATGATTAAACTTTATAATTTTTATTCATATCTTTATTTATCATCATCTTTCGCAGATTTCTAAATTTAAACAGGCATTTTATTAATAGGTACAATTTTTGCAGCATCCATGGTCACGGGAGAGACTCCCGTGACCTTGGATGCTGTAAAGCATTCGAAACGTCGGGAAACAAAAATGCAAATAAATCCGCGACAAAATCCGAAAAGATAGTTTTATTTAAAATGTCAAATATTTGCGTAAATCTAAGAAAGTATTATAGGTACAATTTTATTTCTTAAACTTATTCTATATACTCGTATTTTCTTTCATGGCAGGAGGGTAGCAAGTGCACCATCCACTCCCGGCGCCCATGAATGAATTCGTTTATATACTCTAGCGTTTCCCTAAGTAGGTACCCTTCAGTACTTTTCAATGTTACTTCTGGGCCATGAACGAATTGTCTCTAATTCGTCCATGTTCTGGGCATATCTGTTTAGATACTACATTTTATCTAAACCCGTACAACCCTTTCAAGCTGAAGGAGTAACAAACATACACGCACATACAAAAAATATAAAAAAAGTAGTCACCTACACTATTTTATATGTTCGGAGAAAACGGGTTATGAGCGATGTGACTGACGGACAGACACTTTTATATGCTATTAAAATCTGCTTAATAGCTTTATGTATATACATAAACAAGCCAACCGTTTTCTGCTTCAGAAATCTCCTGTACATCCATTACTATTTAAAGCCAGTGAAGATATGTGTGCTCAAAGACACACAGGTCTTAAAGAGTGCATGTCTAAAGATGACGTTTTAAAAGATGCAACAGTAGTAATAGCTGGTCCCACTAATGAGAAGAAAATTGATGAGTTCAAACTTAGTGTGGAGGTAAATAAAATCATATAGACTAGAGGACCCGCAGCATTTGAATGTTCACATCTAGCTTCCTTCCAACTCAACCAACTCAAAATTTAAGTAAGCAAAAGCTTAAATGAAAGAGTTTATTTCAGCGAGTGTTCTTAGATTCGAAACGAACCGCGTACTTCAATAAGAACCGAATATATATGTAGAGAAAGAAAGATATGAAAACATAAGCAGTAAAGTAGGAAATCGCGTTTGAGTATAACTCGAGAAATGTGAAAGCTAGGTGATTTCCAATGCTTCATGACAAATCTGTGCATAAATAAAAATCTAATTAACCAAATCGGTTGGATAGAACGTCTGGACGGACTCGTAAACAAATTTCATGTTTTTTTCAATATATACTAGAAGGTAATTATCAATCCTTAATTGGTGATTTTACGATCGTGAAATAGAAATTAATTGACAAATTAATATATGATTATTTACAAATGTATGAATTTTTCCATGGGCATAAATGATAGGATTAGCATGGTGACCTGTACTTTCTATATTGGTTTATTTAATTTAGTTAGTATAGGTACTTATAATAAAAAAAACTTTCTGATTGATTTTGGTCAAGGTGTCTAATCTTATATCTGAGCATGAGATATGTGCACAAGTGTGAAAACAAAAAATTCTCTCCGAGGTACGGGGACTTAACAAAGTCAGCTTCTCAAATCTTGAATTTCTTTGACAAATTCTTGACAGAAACACCTTATAACAATACATTGCCCAACCCGGAACTCGAATTCGGAGCCTCCGGATTTGCGGCCGAAAATGCCAGTCAGATTGTATACTTTTTCAAAATGTTTACATTAATTTTGGGAACATGAATGTTTATTTAAATGAATGTTTTTATAATATAATAATAATAATAGTAACATTTGGGGCATAAAATGATATTTTAAAGGTATTATAGTTAATACCATCATTATTTATAATGGTTGGTGAGAGTAAAGAATGTGATAGATTTCAAGCAAGAATATATCTATTCCATACTAACTGTTAAAACATACCTAGGGATGAACCCGAGCGAAGCGAGGGTGAGCCTAATACTTTATAATATATGAAGGTAGTAGTAGCCCAGTTCAACAAGATAACAACTTGCCTTATGATGAAGAAAGGAAAACATTGCAAGTAAACTTGTATGTTTTTGAAAAACTATGAAGTTTTTAAAAAATATGCTTCCAAATTGCAAAGTGCAGATTGCACTTGGCCAGCATGGTAATCTATAACCATATCCCCTGAGTACTCGAGGCGACCCTTGTCCAGATTAAGACAATAAGGGCTTAATATATTATACACATAATTATTGCAAATCTTTTCAAATAAGAGTTAAACTTACATGTTCAAGAGTAATTATTTATTTATACAACAACATATATGTGTCATTGGGTCAAATTATTTTAACAGACACATAGCTTAGATTATTATATTTTAGATAGAGCTTTTCAAATAAATAAATCTTAATTATTATTTTAGGACATAGAGTCACATACCCAAGGCAAGTGGATTTTTTTCCACACTGGGCCTAGAGGTCATGAAGTTGATGACAATCTGTTTTTACACAAAAATTCAAAGACTTTTGATGCATTTAAAAATTTTCAATATATTGCCGCTGCATTGATGGCAAATGTAATAAAGGATCATAAGTTCTGATTATTCTCATTTGTGTAAGCTTTTACTTTAAATATATATTTTTACTATTGTATTTCTTAAATATTAATTAATTGGATGTTAAATCAAAATCTAAGTATAATTCACTTTATTTGTTTAAGGTGATGGAAATCTCTGTGGTAATGAAAATTGGAAGCATTAAAAATAAAAAGTTTTATAATAAGAAATCTATATTTATTTTACATACCTAAATTACAACTTATGCCATTATATCCTAAATAACTAATCAGTTTGGTTTTTGTATTTTCCACGCATAATTTTGGGTAAGGGAACTACACCAGGACATGGTATTTGACCATACACTTCACATATGCATGGTCTTTCACAACCAGCACCAAAGTTCGCAGGATTATCCTTTTTCTCTGCAGCAATAGCCTCAGCTTCAAGAACCTCTTTGGACTTTCCAACTGTGTTTAACAAATGTTCCAAAATATCTTCTTTGGACTTATTATCTACGTCAACTAAAATTTGTCTTCCGTCCTCGAAGTAACATTTTATGAATGGAGAAGGTGTTAAATTTTTTAATGTAGCCACTTGCACGTCAGGATTTTTATACTGAATTTGGGGAAGATACCAGAAAACAAAGTCTTTAGCGCCCGAATTGTTCTGTCCGTGGATGTTATAAGCCACTGAGAATATCTTTATTTTGTCCTTAAATATTAGTTTCCCTGCATTAAGATAGTTTAATGTACGTCGAATCGGTGCTCTTCCTTTCATGAACGGCATTTTGTAGGATTTATATGAAGTATATTTTAATTTTTTAACAAAAAATAACCTATAAACTTCCAATAGTAAACTGACACTTGGAATATATGACATTGACAGTTTAAACTGATTCTATTTTGCCGCGTTCAGAAATATATTGATGGATTTTACAAGAAGCTACTAAACAAAGAAATTGAATTGAATTTATGGATTTTATAAATCTGTATAAATATATATAATAATAATTATGGGTATACACGTAATGTAGGTATATATCTGTAATTTACGCAGCTAGCCTCAAATACCAAATACGTTTACATGTGGAAAAAGCGTCCACTATGCGCTAGGGCTAATTCAAAAAGGCCGTAGTATGAAATTCGTATCGTGAGTCTCATGATATTAATTATTTGTAATGACTAATGCTTTGGCAATTGGCGTTTTAATGTTAACTATGCAACAACTATGCAATAGAGTATTTTAATTGCCATAGTTATGTTTTTGAATAATAATAATATGTTGAATAATTATAAAATACAGCACTGTGGGTGGTAAGGGGATCTACGATAAAAATAGGATCTAATGTGAATGGAAATACTTGGTCTCCTTAGATACCACAATCTTAGTCAGATCTGCTATCGTGATGACCACTGCCACCATTTTTTTCTTTTATTTTTCTTTTATTTTTTTTTAATGTTGGGAAATGCATTTACGCACGAGGTGTGGGACTCACCGGCAAAGCCAGTACTACCCACTTAAACCCAATAAAACCTTCCCCCGTCTTAATGGGGCGTCGCAGGATCGCTTACGCATTCAACCACGACGCCCCAACGGCAGGTCTGTCGAAGCAGACCACAACAACCACGGAGTTGCTCCACAGTCCACTCTGCTATCAGAGAAGTACCAGGAGCAACCCGCATGGTACACTGTCCTCCGAAGAGGGCCACCTCCCACCGCCCACCGAAGTGGGCCACCTCCCTGTGCGTTTCTTGGCTTCGCGCCCGGTTGGATTGCCGGGCACTACTAAGCCCCCCAACCACGACAAGGTGAACGCACGTTGGGGGGGACCACTGCCACCATTTTTTTTTTTTTTTAACGTTGGGAAATGCATTTACGCACGACGTGTGGGACTCACCGGCGTAATACAGCCAGTACTACCCACTAAAACCCAACAAAACCTTCCCCCGTCTTAATGGGGCGTCGCAGGATCGCTTACGCATTCAACTACGACGCCCCGACGGCAGGTCTGCCGAAGCAGACCACCACAACCATGGGGTTGCTCCACAGTCCACTCTGCTATCAGAGAAGTACCAGGAGCAACCCGCATGGTATACCGCCCTCCGAAGAGGGCCACCTCCCACCGCCCACCGAAGTGGGCAACCTCCCTGTGCGTTTCTTAGCTTCGCGCCCGGTTGGATTGCCGGGCACTACTGAGCCCCCCCACCACGACAAGGTGAACGCACGTTGGGGGGGGGGGGGGACCACTGCCACCATCCGCCAACCGCAATTTAACACAATGCATCGTATTACAAGAATATTTTTTTGTAAGTAGATAAACAGATAATTTCTATTACGCATAGATTGTCAAACTTTGACAACTGCTAATCATTTTATTAGAAAATGCCTGTGTTGATAAAATAAAGAATAATCTTGTCCAAGTTTGTAAAGTCATGATTTCATAATAAAAATACTGCATAATAAATTAAAGACTGCACAATGAAGCAAATAAAATAATAAACAATATGAAGAAGTGTACCAAAGTTAAAAATCCATGCAAGATTTGTTTCCAGGCAGTCACTAAGAAAACGGGCTTGCAGTGTCAAGGCGCATGTCAAAAATGGGCTCATTTTAAATGCTTAAACTATACCCCTGGAAAAATACAAGATATTAAGGCTAAAATTATAAAAATTACTTGTCCTTGTCCCGATTGCAATACATCACAGCCGAAGGAGGTTTTAACAGATCCACC
This sequence comes from Brenthis ino, assembly GCA_921882275.1. Classification (NCBI taxonomy): domain Eukaryota; kingdom Metazoa; phylum Arthropoda; class Insecta; order Lepidoptera; family Nymphalidae; genus Brenthis; species Brenthis ino. The sequence goes on from OV170222.1 coordinate 20,324,589, forward strand.
TTTCACCTGTACGAACACTCAATGTCCTGCAAATAAGCTACCAGTCTGTGCTTCCACAGAGTGTCCATCTAAACAAAATCCTATACCAACGTATCCTCCTCCTCCTTTTGAGTACGGTCGTTCACCTATTTCTTCACCTAAATGCCAAAACAAGCAAACCTCGGCACCCCTAAAACGCACTTCATCACCACCCCAGTGTAATATTTCAACAAGTATTTCATTAACAAAAAACCCGAAAAGCTCATATTCACCGTGTCCTTCACAAGTTGGAAAAACTGTATATAACAACTTTTCACCCAAACAGTCAAAGTCGTGTTCAGATTTTGTGAATAACTCTTATTCAGGTATTTTTTTTGCACAAAAAAATATTTTGTAGAAAGTACGTACGTTACAGAAAGAAGTAACTCTTATATGTGTATTACGATTAAATTAGAAGTAGAGAATATAATAGATTAAATAAATCTTGTATTTGTGTACCCAGTAATTTACTGTCTCGATAGTGGCTAGCATGTACAGCTACAGATCCGGAGGTCCCAGGTTCGAATCCCAGTTCTCTGAAGATGTCTCAGGGGTTTCTCTGTTAAGATATTCTCAGTAACAGCCCAGAGTTGGGAAGTTGGCGGTGTTTCATTCCCGTGTTTTGGAGAGCACGTAAAACCGTGGGTCCTGCGCCTTAACTCTCTGAAATATCGTCCCATCGGGCTTTGAGAGTAAAAGGAATAGAGAGTTCACTTGTGTCTGCGGATACACTTCCTTGTAATAGCGCATGTAATATCTCCTGTGCATCTGGCTTGTCTTAGTGAGATTGGCCTCCGTGGCCGAAATCGGTCTAGAGAACGTTATTAATGAAAAACATTATTATTCGTAAAAGTTTACAATTTTTATATTTCGGAGATAATTTATGTGTTTGTTAATAAAAACTTACGTGATCTTCCTCACTGTCGTTCTTTGTTACTCGGTTCTTAACCCTACCTGTGTCACCTATTTTTGCATATACGTGCACATATTGTATAATATTTAATTGTTCGTGGCCATAGTTGCTTTCAATCTGATACTGTTCTGACTTCGACAAGATTTTTTTTGTTTGACGTAGCGAACTTGTAGTTGTAGAAGATCTGTTATTTTTTTTTACTTACTATTTAAAATTATTTTCATAAGCTATTGTGTTTTTTTTCAGAGGTTTTTTATAGTGAAATGTGCAGTGTATCAGTATACAATACTACTTAGACTTACGGCGGATCTCAGTAACCTATCTACCTGCAATTTTCCTTATTAGAGATAGATATCCAAAGATAGATAGGTTATTGGAACTCACCGATAACAGTGATACTACTATCACTATAATATATACAGATTATAATTATTTTGTCATCATCAAATACATACTGTGGTCTATATTTTTATAAATATTTTACACAGACTGAAATAGAGTTTAAGATCGATGTTAATTTTACGATTTGCCGTTACAGGGTTTGCTTACCAAAAAGTTTCTCTTTATTATAATTATAATATTTAATGCTATAACCAAAAAAAAAGTGGGGAATGAAAATACCAATAAAAATAATAACTTTTTTTCAGGTAAGCAGTGTGGGCCAGTGCGTACGATTTCATCCGACTCACAACTTTCAGGTGTAGATCAAACAATGTTATTTTGCGCTTTAGAAAACTTGTGTAATACAGTTGGTCAATTATCTACTCAACTTAGAGAGCTTATATGTAAAATGAAAACAATCAGAGTTCAGTAAATAATAAAAGTCTTTTTAAATTTATGTCGAACTTCTTTCATAAATAAAAACCCAAGTTTCAATGTAAGTACGTATGGAAAAAAGAAATTAAAATTTGTTAACTATCACTGTCTTCACGGTGTCATCAAACTTGACAAGTGAGTCTAGTCAAAATTTCCACCATGAGTTAAGCTGTAAGCTCTAAAAATGCTAAGCAGAATCACAAAACTCATTCAAAGTTAAACAAAATGCCAAAATGCAACAAAATAAAAAACCCGTGCAAAATTTGTTTAGGACCAGTTTCTCAAAAAAATGGCTTACAATGCCAAGGCGCTTGCCAAAGCTGGGTGCATTACAACTGTCTAAACTATACTCCCGGAAAAATTAAGGACATAAAAGCTGGTGTAATAAAAATAATATGTCCGTGTCCGGACTGTAAAACAAGGTTACCCAAAGAGTACACAATAAATGAACCATTCAGTTGTACTAATACCCAATGCTCAGCTAACAATCCTCCAAGATGTGAAAACATGCTATGCCCAATCAACAAGGGACATGCAAAAGAGCAAATGCCAGTTTCTACAGGATGTGCGCTAAATAAATGTGGAAAGAGTTGTAAGCCAAATAGTTATCCAAATTTACCAGACGCTCCACAACCATTACCTATACAACCATGTGCACCTCCTAACCACCCGTTTCCTGGTTATGCATCAGCGTCTTCAGATAGTTGCCTGGTTGCTAACGGATGCCCAGCAGGCTGTTCATCTGATGATATTCCAGGCGATATAGGTCGTAAGGGCAGGCCTATAATTCCATCATTAGGAACCCTTGAACAGATGTGCAACACTGTCGGGCAGTTGACTAATCAAATCAATAATTTAATGGCAAAAATGCAGCAAGTAGTTCGAGAAAAAAATGGCACTAGTCATAAGGGATGTTCGCAAAAAGGTCCTAAATCAATGTGTAAGAAACCCTGTTATTGTCCGGGAAATCCTGGACGGCGAATGTGATACATTCATATTATCATGTCTGTAATTTTACAAGTCATTTTTTTTAATTCCTAATTTAATTTAAATGTAATAAATAAAAAGCTAGAGCATTGATTTTTTATTCATCAAAGTTACTAGTGTAGTCTATTAAAAAAATACAATTAACTTTAAATAATTACTGCTTAGTTATGATATATGTATATAATATTTACATGGTCAGACAAGGCTGAAGGCAGACCTATATAATATATATCTACAATGCGTTACAAACACTTACATTTTAAATGATAAACATGGTGACCATGTTTGCTATAAAGCATCCGAAACGACGCGAATTAAAAATCAGAATAAATCCGCGAAAAAGTGAGAAAAGATACTTTTATTTACAATTATAATTATATATTATAGCCTATAGACTAACTCAAAGCCTGAAGCCAAAGAGTGATGTGATGTTTATATTTTAGCTTATTATTGTGCTTGTATTAGAACATGAACTACTAACTAGGGTTGTGAAACAGCGAAGCGTATAAATAACATTGAAATTGAAACAGAAAATCAATAAACATTTAAAAAAAAATGTGTACTCACATTGCTCTAAGTCTAGAGCTACTTTTTCTACTATCGGTTTCAAAGGTTTTGTTAATTGCTTGATTTGTTCCTGGATTCAAAACTTAGAAGCTCGTTGTTGTGGTCTGCCTTGATAGGCCAACCGTCATATCGTTCGTCGTGGTTGAGTGCGAAAGTGATTCTGCTACGCCCTATTGAGATGGGGAAGTTTCCACTTGGTTTTAGTGTATAGTACTGGTTTAACTAGCCAACCCAACATAACCACCCACAATTGTACAGGTTGTATGCATAAATGCGTTTCCTTACGTTAAAAAAGTAAATAGGTATGTACTATGTCGTTTAAAATAAAATACTAATAATAAATCTTAACTTTTAAAATTTTCAAAATCGTTATAATGTTATAATGTCACAGAGTTCTTGGTATATTAACATAAATCCGCTACGTCGAAATCATTCGATTTCGATGTCGTAATAATAGCGCTCGCCAACTATGTCGAGACTGCTGGCTAAGAGCTCTGCGGTAAACCTACTCGCACGCTTACTTTTTCTGTAACTGTTTATCACAGTTAGTATGGAATGAAAATATGAGCACGTTTTTACTGGTGGTAGGGCTTTGTCAAGGCTGAGGAGTCCGACTGGATGGGTACCACACCCTTATCTATTTCTCCCGCCAAGCAACAATGATTATATTGTTGTGTTCCGGTTTGAAGGATAAGGTAGCCAGCGGAATCACAGGCAAGAGGCATATCATCCCTCACAGTGACAACACACCTGCGGTTCTGTATTTTTGTAACATAAAACCTAAGTCCATGAACCGTAGGTGTTATGGGCGACAGGTATCGCTTTCCATCAGGTATGCTGTCTGCTCGTTTGTCACTGAATATCATAAAAAAACGTGAATAAGTAAATACAAAGAAATATCAACTGTGATTGATTAATCATTAAAGCATTGAGCCTTCCATTACATACATATTATATTATATATGTCTTATGTAACACTTCTAACAACTTTGTGAACTGTAACAAGCAATTAGTGTTCTCAATAATTTTGAAGATAAAGATAGCTATTCTTGCGTGAAATTGGATATATTGATGGGTTGTTTCCATGCGTTCTAACTTCAAACGTATCTTTAATATTTACATAACCGTATCTTGTGGGTAGAGCTAAGTGTTTTATTAAGGTTCCGTATCTATAGTCACCCCTATTTTTTGTCTAGCAATTTACATGGAGCACCTACTTGTAAAATTTTAGTCATGTAACTCCAATAGTTTTCGAATAAAATGTGTGTCATACGGACGGAAGGGCATGAAGATCTTGTAGGAGTTTTATTTGTACCCAACTGCGGCGAAGCCCACAGGAGGCGCTATGTGCTTGACCTGTATGTATGTATGTACATTGTATATAGACGTAGCTAGATTCGCAGCAGTGTTAAAACAGGTATGTCTGACTGCTAGTATATTACTACTTGTTTCATTGACTTGTTTCCTCTTTTTTGTAGATTTTTCGGTTCGTTGGTTTTTTTATTTTTTTTATTACACTTAGGTTACAGAACCCTAACAATGGAGTAGGACATTTTTTATACTCAAAAAAACGTGGCCTTCTTATTTAATTGTTTCAGAAATTAATTCTGAAATAAGGTAAAGAATTTATATTCTTTAAGCTTTTGAATAGCTTTTGCGACGCTCGCGTGGTTTATTTAAGTACCTATAATTGTTCTGTACCTAAGGGTCGCAGCGCGATGTTAGCATATAATCGTCCTCAATAAATACGCTATAAAATATAAAAAGATTTTTTCAAACTTGAATGCTAATAATACCAGAGCGCCTAGGAACACGCAAGAGCAAATAAACGCTCAGTTTTATAATATTTGTAGATGAGAAATCACGTAGATAGGTTCAATATGGAATTCAGTTTTGATAAATTTAACATTGTTTAAAATTTAATATAGTTTTTATCCAGTTTAGTTTACTCACATATTTATAGGAAGAAAGTAATTTTTGTGAACGAACATACGTTACAATTTTATTTATAGATACGAAGTGGACATTTATTAGTGGAATGGCATCAATATTCAGTATTTGCGCACATTATGATGCTAATATATGTATTTGCAAGGTTTATCTGTCGTATAATAGAATAGTATATTATTACTACTAGCAACTCACCCGCTCTGCTCGGGTTCATCCCTAGTTACGTTTTAACTATCTATAATTTACCTAAATTTTTATTACGATAATTATGTATGTATTGTGCACCTGACAATAATACTTATTTTCAAAACACGTGTAACGCCAAAATATAGGGTGTTTCAAAAAAAGCAACACAAGAAATAATTTTGATAGAAAACACTTTATGCAAAAATAATAATCACTACAAACCAAAAAAAAATAAACTTTTAAATACTACTTTTTTGAATGTTTCCGTCGATTTGCTTTTTGGTTCTCGCGAAGCAACAGTCAGAATGCTTTACAGCAATCATTTGGTAAGCATTCGATAAGGTAGTTCTATAAAATCTAATATTTCACATTACACAAATACTTTCTAAATACCGACATTGATTATTTTACGAATTTAGTTACCTACTTACTATTATAATTTAAAATACACGAATTAAAATTTTCCATATAATTATTAGATACTAGCGACTCACCCTCGCTCCGCTCGGATTCGTCCCTAATGTGGGCCACTCTTAACACTTAAGGGTATGGAAAATAGATAGTAGCCGATTCTCAGACTTACTGAATACGCATATTAAAATTTGGTAAAAATCGGTAAAGCCGTTTCGGAGGAGTACGGTAAATAACATTGTGACATGGAAATTTTATATATTAGAAGAGAGATTATTATGAGATATTAGAATTTCAATTGCATATTATTCTATGCCTAGTTTAGAAGACAAATTACTTCAATAAATAAATAAATATGTCAGGACATTAACACACAACACCATATAGTTCCATGGTAAGCTATGAGGCTTGTGTAATGGATACCAGATAGTTGATACATTATACATATACAACTTTAAATACATACATTTTATAAATATAAATACCCATGGCTGGAGTACAAACATTCGTACTCATCACAAAAATGAATGACCCCAGCGGGACTCGAACCCGCGACCGCTGGCACAGCAAGTAGGTTCACGACAAACTGAGCCAAACGTGACGTCAAATAATAAGATTGTTTTTATTTTATATACCTATCTTATATGATAGGTATGATCAAATTCGCTAAAAAAATTGAATATGGCGTATAGTGATTTTGGTTAAAGCTCTATGGAAGCCTATATGGAACCTTTTTTCACGTATCGAAATACAACATTATTTAACGTAATACATTAGTTGCGGCTTCTTTAATGTGTATATGAAAAAGATTTTTGTGATAAGCATCTATTAAAATCGGTGTTGTTTTTTACTGCAATATTAATTACTGTTATCATTTAATTTAAAAATATATTTTGCGTGTTCCGTAATATATTATTGTATACAAATTGACGGCAAATTGCTAGTGGATGGTCACTACTTAGTTTACTAGAGAGTGCAGGTTCAATTATCGGACGAGGCTAATATTTGTAATCCTCATATATAAGGTCAAGCTCTTATGTAAGGATACATGAAAGTGAAAACTTAAATGTTACTAAGAGGCATCATCTAAAAATGATATTGAAATAGTAAGAAATATGACTAGTAATCACATCTGAAATCTTGTATCAAATAAAATGCAGTTTTTTATTGATTAAATCCAGAATAAGAAATTGACAGAAATAAGGTAATGAAGCGAATTTATTGTTGGCAGACCGCCTTTTGTCGTTATTGTATTTAGCCCTTTTTAACGTCACACAGCACGGGCACGGGTCTCTCTTGAATATGAAGGGGATCAGGCCATAGTCCACCACGCTGGCCAAGTGCGGATAGGCGGACATGTCTTTCAAAAACGTGCTAGATATGTAGCTTCATGATGTTTTCCTTCACCGTAAAAAAGTGGATCATCATGTTGGAAATGATAATAACGTTAACAAATAGACAAAAATAGCTCCTTTATTTTTTATCACACTTTAGGTAATTGAGAGTGTCCCTAAAATGTGTATTCATCTTGTCATTTTTGGGGGTCCATAATGAGCAATGGAACCGGGCATGAGGCCAAGAAAGGCACTGGAAGGAGGCCCACCTCGATGGGCGGTGTACCATGCCAGTTGCTCATGGTACTTCTCTGATAGCAGAGTGGCCCTTGGGAGCCACCCCATAGTTATTGTGGTCTGCCTGTAATTTAGAGTGTGATTATTCATAAAATAGTATTTACAACCTTCGTCTTGCTTCTTGATTAATTTAATGGTAATTTAAAGTAAGATAAGCTTCATTTCAAATATTATATAGTATGTACATAATTAAGGATCTCTAAAAACAAAATAATAAGAAATATCGGAGTTTTGCTATCAGTCACTTTTTGTGTTGGACATGTAAAATAGGTTCTTGGAGATGATTTAAGTCTAGATTTAATAAAAAATTGTGATTCATGGAAGTGAAATACGAATATACACCAGTGGAGAAAAAAGTAAAAATGGAGACAAATATAAAATATCAGCTGCTTATAATCGTTTGTAGTAAGTATTTAAACAATATTTTGTTTGACAATTTTATAGTAAACAATTAGATAAACGTCTAAGCAATACCGACTTAGAAATTAATAAGCAATGGTTTCTAAATAAACAATGCTATATAGCTCAAACTATATTATAATAAAATTTCATCATTCATATGATATAAACAATATAGGTACATTGAGTTCAATGAAGCTCTTCAAAGTGATGGATGTTTTCAATAGATAAAAATAGCAAATCTAAACATACCTATAATAAAATTATAACTAAGCCGAATCTGTTCATTAAATATTTCTTGGGAAACCTTATTGAAATAGATATTGTTATCGATACAGATGCCGAATCTATAGTTTTTTAAACTTTTGTCTGTCTGTCTGTTTGTCTGTGGCCGCATCACGGAAAAACCACTGGAGGGATTTTGATGAAATTTGGTATGTTAATAGCTGGTTATCCAGGTCAACATATAGGATATTGCCAGAAAATATTTCATCTCTGAGAAATCTATACTAAACGTTAAAACTAAATTCTATGGACGAACACCAGCGGAGCGAGGGTTACTAAATATTTTTATAAAATTATTATTTCAAGATTTGTCATGACCACATCAATGTATCTAAGTTTACCTTATGAAATGAACAACTTTCAATATTTTTAAATATAAAATGATTTTTTTATAATTGTTTTACGTCCGTAAAATTAGTGAATTTTATCAACCTGGGTGGGTTTTTAAAAAGGGGCTAAAAGCTGAAAAAAATTAAAAGTTGTTTTATAGCTACGTATAATATGCCAAGTGAAAATGGCTGAGGAGATTTCCATGAACTACTAAATTCTCCGAAAAGCAAATACAGTTTAATGTTCATTCCAAAAGCTTAATCAGACCCAGAGTTATAGCTTCTAGCTATGCAGTTATGTACAGTGGAGGTCATATAATATATCCTGCAAGGAACAGCTTTGTAACTTAGTAATTTTGAATCTAGACATTAATTCTAAGAGAAGTTCTCAAGAATCTCAATATGGATTTACAATATTGTTCTCTGCAGGTGTATGTTTTTGTTAAAATTATATCGCATTATTGATAAATATGTTTGTACATTTATATTTAATAATATTGCGTATAGAGATTATATGTGAATGTCATGACTAGAGATCGATATTGGTAGAGAAAGGGAGATCAAGGGCAAATTCTTAAGCAACACTTAGCTTTACAAAACAAAAAAAAAGATACTGAGTCTTAGGTGACAGCTTCTGAGTTTGACCTTTAATTAGACAGTCTTGAATTTAAGTTCATTTTCTATGAACCAAAAATATGCATTTTCTATCCAATTTGCATGTTCTAATCACGTGTCTTCATAGTCAGTTTTCTATAACTTTCCATTTCCACTATGGCTTCTTTAATTTAATATTGGCTACCTGATCGATTTCGGTCACGGCGGCCAATCAAATTGAGACTAGGTATGTGCGTAGGAAATATTACATTGTAAAAATGTGTGCGCAAACATAAGTGCACTCTCTATTGATGTGCCGTCTCTCTATGACGACAAGTTTGGCTCAGTTTGTAGTGACCCTACTTGCTATGCCAGCGGTCGCAGGTTCGAGTCCCACTGGGGGCATTCATTTATGTGATGAGCATGAATGCTTGTACTCCAGTCATGAGTGTTTATATTTATGATATGTATGTATTTAAAGCTATACATATATATGTAGTGTATCAACTATTTGGTGGCCATAACCCAAGCCTCGAAGCATTACCATGGAACTAGATGGTGCTGTGTTAATATCCCAACATATTTATTATTATTATTTATTATTCCTTTCACTTTCAAAGTCCAATGATGCGATACTTTTACACTACCAATGGGATCGGGCACAGAATCGATGGCTTTACGTTCTCAAGAAGGTGGGTAAGGTTGATAACTTCCACCTTTGGAGCTGCTACTGAGTTTCTCAAAATAAAAACTCAACTATATCTGGCCTGACATAGATTCGAACCCAAGACCCACGGATCTGAAGCCGTACGTGCTATCATAATTCATTATTGTGACATTGGCGGTGTAAATTGTGCTCAATTGACATGCTTCAAATTAATATTATATTCCATAGTTAGCAAAACCTTAAAATCTGTCCTGTGCTTATTTCATAACAAGATATTCTAATTTTTTCTAGTAAACATTGGTCAAATAGTCGTTGGATATAGTGTAGGATGGTCTGCCCCGATTATACCTAAGCTACAAGACCCAGAGCAAACGCCTCTACCTGGACGTATAACGGATCTGCAAGCATCGTGGGTGGGATCTTTACTCTACATTGGAGCGATGGTTGGTAAGTAAACAAATGTGACTTTTATTTTATTACTAGTAACTCTCATTTTGCTCAGATTCTTCCCCAGGTGCTTTTTTATATAATACTAGCAGTACCCGCGGCGTCGCCCGCGTTCAAACTACAAAAAAAAACTTTGACACACCGACTGCAGCCTCACCTACCGGGTCCAGTTGTATTTTCAAACAATCCTGGAGCCCATTGAAATATATATACAATATTTCATCCAAATCGGTCCAGCCCTTTAGGAGGAGTAAGATGACAAACACACGTACAGAAGAATTATATAGGTATTATTATTTAATTTAACTTTTTTTAATTTGATCGCAGCGCTAACTGTCGGGACAGACTAAAATTAAAATTCGAATACTATTTAAAATTTGACACTGCGATGGTAGCGCCGTCTGTCGGATCCAATGTAAAACATTCCAAAATAAACAACTACTAATAAATTAAGAATTAATTAAAATAAAGTTTATTCATTTGATTAAACAAATTTTATTTTATAATAGTTGCTAAACTATAACGTTAGATGGCGCTGTTATTTAACAATGAAAACGTAATGTGTAATAAGCTGCGATAGATGGCGCTGTATGATTCTTTCATTATTATAAAATTAAGTTTTACATTTTTATACATATTTATACACAAAATTGTGAATCTAAACCATTCCCAGATCCCCTTGAACACACACAAAAAATTTCATCAAAATCGGTCCAGTTGTTTAGGAGGAGTTCAGTCACATACACACGCACACAAGAAATATATATATTAAGATTACTAGCCGAACCCGCGGTTAGGCCTGCGCTCAATCTACAAAAAATAAACTCTTCAGCTTTATATATGTTCTGTATAATATTGTTCATACAATGATACAAAAATCGCGATTAAAAAATGGGGGGTGGGGGTAGGAGGGTGAAAAATAGTTTACGACCTATTTTTATACCCACAAAATATACAAAAAAACCCCATTAAAATCGGTTGAGCCGTTTCGTAGGAGTGCGACCACAAATATCGTGACACGAGATTTTTATATATTAGAATTTATATATGTATATTGGTCGCGTCGCATTTTGTCAAACTTATTACTATACAGCAGTCTATTCGTTACTCCAACCCGTAATCTGTGTACTAAATTTATCCAAATCTGTTTAGTCGTGTCAGCGTGAAGGCGTAATAAAGATGCACACACTGATACACACTTACACATACAAATTGTACGTATGTACGTATGAAGATTAATTAACCTGTTTAAATATATACAAAACCTTTTTTTTTCAGGAAAAAATATATATGGTTGAAATATATATATATATATAGTTTTTGTATATAATCATGATAGACGATACTGAATTTTGCGGGTTCAATGCCCTCGGGTTGATTTAACGAATCAATCACCTAATTTTAAGCAACGTCTTGAGGCAGAAGGTGTCCATAATTTGTTTTCTCTACTTACCAAGAACAGAAAACAGCATGATACTTATGACTTACTAATGTAAAATTTAAATCTTTGTTTACTTGTTGTATTGTTTGTTTCAACGCGCTTTCTCTGGAATAAATTCATATATTGTGTTACTTGAGGTTATATCCTCTCCGTGTACAAAATTTTATCCAAATCTGACCAGCCGTTACAGCGTGAAGGAGTAACAACCATACACACACGTACACATTCGCGTGTAGTCTATACTAATATTATAAAGATGAAAGATCTGTTTTTTGTTTATTTGTACCGAATAGGCTCCGAAACTACTGAACCGATTTTGATGAAATTTAGGAAGAAGGTAGTTTGAGACCCTGGGAAGGACATAGGATAGTTTTTATCCTGGAAATCACCCCTAAAGGGGATGAAAGTTTGTATGGGGATGCAACCTAGGGATGAACCCGAGCGAAGCGGGGGTGAGTCGCTAGTGTGTGAAAAGCGGAAAAGATAGTTGGATTTTTGTTTTATTGTTGGTTTGAGCTACGTGAGCGAAGCTGCGGCCTGTAGGCCAAAATTAGTTTTATATTATTTAATTTTATTTATATTTTCAAATAATTTTGTTTCAGGGCCATATGTCACAGGAATCCTTTCGAATGTGATCGGTCGCAAACCATGTTTGATCATAGGTGGATGTCTGAATATTGTATCATACATCCTCGTGGTGACTACTACTAATATTGCCATGATTTATGCTGTGAGGGTTATTAGTGGCCTGGGTATGGGCATCACTATTGTTGGCAATATTGTCTACGTTGGTGAAATTGCGTATGTTCAATTTGTTTTCTAGGGGTTTCCCCGCATGTTTTTCTCATTAGCGTCAAGTCAATAAACATACCTCTGTTTTTATAGGAGTGCATTGAATGTGAAGATGAAGCTTTATTTTTGAATTTATTATCTGCTATTACAGACTATTTATTATATGTACAGTAGAAAAAGTAGGTATTGATTTAAAGTGTCTGTTTGTCTATATATCTATGTAAATTTCACGCAAAAAATACTTAATAGATTTTAACTATTGTGTAGTGATAACTTATTACTCGGCCCAATGTTTAGGATATCATTTACTACAGGAAAATCTCTCATTTCCACGGGAAAACACAAAAACTGGTCCGCCGAGTTGTTCTTCATACAAAAATTTCTATTACTTATTACATAAAAACTATTAGTAGCAGAGTTATTATTAACATATTTAACAATTCAATGCGATAAAGTCTTTCATTTTCATGAGAAAATGCAAAGTGTTCGCAATCGCTCATCATATATTTGTCTGTACCTAGTATGAAGCAAAGTCGTTGTCGGCCAGACTGTTTCTCCGCTTACTTCTTGTAAGCTACGAAACAGATTTTGGTACAGTTTTCATTAATATAATGTCGCATTTATATCTAAAACAAATAATATAGTTATTGAAATATTGAAAATGTTTTAGTAATGACGATTTCTTTATGGAAAATCCTATTCATGTCTATAGCTACATTCACAACGCTGATAGGAGACAGGAGTTGATGCGCCATTTTAACGTTTGCTGGAATGATGTGGGAGATTTTCAAAGCGCACTGTCTAAACCTTTATCAGAGATAGCCAAAACTGTATATCACTTTAAGTTTAAATAACTTATATTTATAGGTTTTCACTAGTATTATTAGCGGTATAAATGTATTAAGGGAAAAATAGGACTGACATTTAGCTCTGTTGCTAAGAAGTTCCTAATTAAAAATAGAATTAAAAAAAAAACTACATTCACACAAATACTCAACATATTAAAGTACTAGGATATCATAAAGTTGCTTTTGGCCGCAAATTATATTTGAAAAGACTTCAGTGCAGAAGAGTGGAAGCTAAAGATTTATACGTAAAGGGTTTTCTTATGTATAGGCTTTTGTAATGCAAATTTTTATGCTTTAACAAATTTCAGATTTCAATCCAAATACTTTTCTATATTTAAACATTGTGGGGTAGTTTATTAAAATCCATTATTTTTTTGAAGTTATACTTCTTTTGGCACGCTTGGAAAAACTTATGAGAGTAAAATTTTTACTATGCGACATGATGAAGTTAGCGGCATTACTCTTACAAACAGAGAGTTGTGACATACAGGATGAAATCTTTAGCTATTTTAGTTCTGTTACGCCAAAGAAGTAAAACTTCTTACGTGACATAAGTACACACACACACACACACTTTTTTAATATTATAATTGATATCATTTATAATCAATCTTTTGTGATTTCAAAATTTTATCTTGATCGTTTCTAATTTCTGTTAAACAGTTAAAGCCAAACCTTATCATTAAGTTTTATCATACAGTGTTTCAGATGGATTTTTTATTAATTATTACTACGAGCAACAATAATTTGATGTTATTTATAATTAATGTAACATAGAAAATGTTCAGTCCTCTTTTAGTTGTCTTCCGAAAACTAGTTACGTTCTCTCAGACATTCAGGTTTCTTCATGACATTTTCTTTTAACGCAAGGTCATTTGTTACCATGTCAAAAAGGATTCGCATACGAAAATGTCAGAGACCCCGAGTCTGATTCGCATCAGTTAGTTTTCGAAGTGAACGCGTTACCACTAGGCTACCACTGCCTAAATTTTCAATCAAAATCACTTTTTGTTTTCTTCAGCAAAATCCATTTTACTATTTATTTTGATAATTTATTAGGTTTTTGATTAATATCAAGATATATATTTACGTAAGCGGAAACCAGATTTGTAGCCTTCAACTTATTAAGCCTATTGCGGCATCGTATTAAACATTGATTGATATGATAGTCTTGATTGATATGACAGGAAAAACGTTTTGCATTCGCCATTCTGATAATACGATAGCATAAAAATTATTATCAATAATAATTTATCTCCTGAAGTACTATTTTGTCTACACTTACTTGGTCATAGGATCGATTATCGAGACGATACGATGGTAATTCTTAACTTCTGCACTTTCTTAAGGAAGTTTTTAGATTTTTCGTTATCATCGTTCACGAATGTTATAGTATTAGTAGTAGAAGTTTAAAAGTTTGTTACTTTATGAAATAAGTTTTATTATAAATGTCTATAAACAAAAATAAATATATACATTTTCCCGGGATAAAAAGTAGCCTATGTGCTATTTCAGACTATAATCTATTTCTGTGCCTTTCATCGAGAGCCATTTAGCCATTCTAGCGCGATTCAGTAACTAACATCCAAACATCTATCTAAACTTTCACATTTATAATTTTAATATTATGTAGTAAAATTAAACACTTCAACATAAAAAATAATCGCTTTAATTTTTAGTTATATGCGGCTGTCTGTTGAGGAATTTAGTTTTCAGGTTAGGGGTGTGTTACACTATTTGGGAATAAGAAAACCTGTAGGATAATACTTTTTGTATGATATAAAACTGTAGAATAATAATAATAACAAACACGAATCAAATATTTTCAAATTGTATAACTATAGCAACCCCAATTAAATACTTCAATGCCATTTCTTTTTTCTTCCAAATTATCAAATAATTTTGTGGGTAGACGTCAGAAACTTTTACAAACATAAAACTGGAAAAAAATTGGAAATTATTTAAAATAAGAAAAAACTAACAAAGTCGGCTCAGTCGACATATTTGACGAGATAAATTAACACACAAAAAACATCAGAGGATTGTGAAGCTGTAAATTTTCATACAAAAAGCGATAACGTTTTTCCCCCCTTAAACATAGTCTAATTTTCATAATTTTTGGAAATATTGTAGATATAATCAAAATCTAGGTCCGTACGTTTTTATTTTTTAGAAATATTGCGTACGACAGAAGTTATTAGTATCTAAATATCTATATTTTTGACCTAAAAACTTCCTCCAGCGTTTTTATTTTTTTAAATTAAACTAAACTGAATTACAAAAAAAGGAAAACGTACTGACCTAGATTAAGGTGTACTGAATCTAATGAGACCAAAATCGTCTCATTTCGTTAATGTTTAGGGGGGTGAAAACGTTATCGCCCGAAACAATATTTCAAAAAGGAAATGTAGGTAATTGAGCCTAAGACTTGCAACTCTCTCTATCGCACCATACGGGTCGGGGGCAGGGGCATATTGTAGACTGTAGTGATGTTGAAGGTGCTATCGATATTATTATCTCCTAGGGAGGAGAAGGTAATATCGATATATCGATCGATACTGAAAGGATTCAATCCAAAGTTTAGAATTTTATTATACTCGTATGTATAGATTGTAACTAAGCCGTATCTGTACATTAAATATTTTTTGGAAAATATTATTGAAATAAACATTATTATCGATACAGAGGCCGAATCTATAGTTTTTTGAATTTTTGTCTGTCTTTCTGTATGTCTGTCTGTCTGTTACCACGTCACAGAAAAACCACTGGAGGGATTTTGATGAAATTTGGTATGGTGGTAGCTAGTTATCCGGATCAACATATTATAGGATTACCGCGGGAAAATATCTCATTTCTGAGAAAAAATAAGTATATATATATATATATATATATATATATATATATATATACACAGAGTCATTTTTAATTTACTGAAGACCTTTTGGGAATATATTATTTACACGATAACAACAACCTCTGTAACAAGAAAAAAATATATTTCTTAAATTTTCATTTTCATACAAAAATAAAAATATTTTCTATATCATCATCATCATTATATCTGGCCAAGTTTGAACGAGTAAGGGCCACTTCCTACACCCCTCCACCCCTCGCCCTCCACCGGTCACGCGCTTTCTTTTGCTAATTGCTGGACTGTTACCGTTTAGAAGGAGCAATAAAAATACTTTTATTTTTGTAAAATTTATATTTTTAATTCTATATTCGTTATAATTTATAATATTCGTTATAATTTCATGAAAATTATTACGAATAGTATGTCTATAAATATATATATATATATATATATATATATATATATATATATATATATATATACACATACTATTCGTTATAATTTTTTCGAATTTATTGATATTTTATTAGTTTTTGGAGTTAATTTTATTGATTTTTCTGAAAAAAATGATTTTAGGGCAATTACAGAAAGAAATGAAATTCATTCGTAATCTAATCTTGTTTATTCATTAGTTAAAAAATTAAGTTGATATATTTTATAAAATTTAGTCATAGATATGTTAAAAAATCGTAAATCATCATCATTCATGATCAGGTCATTTTATGAATTTCTATTCCTTATATACCTGCTAACATTATAAAATCATAAAACTTCAGGTTTTCAATAAAAAAAATATTTTAAAAATAAAAGGATTCCGATGGGTCTATTAGTACATAAACAACAAAAAATTCTAAAACTTTCAACTTTTGGAACGAGATTTTTGTAATTGATCTAAACCACCTATTTATTTTTTTATGATTTTTTGAAGTCATCAATCTAAACAAGTCAAATTTTAAATGATATTCGCCACAGAATTGTAATTTAGAGTTATTTCAGTTTATGAATAAAGGTGCGATGTAACTTGTAGGGAATGTATATTGTACGCAAACCGTTAAAATAATAAATATTAGATAAACTTTGAAATTGCTCTTGCGCCGAATAGCGCCGCCCCCGCCCCCGCCCCCCGCAAGCGCCCGCGCGTCACCGGCTGCTGCTATTATAGTGTGTGTGAGAATTTGCGTATGTTGTATTTGTGTTGTTCACTGCCGGGGGGATGCAAAGCGGTATGAAACAGATAGCATTTTTAAAAATACCTACTCTCGCCGCGTATCGGCACTTCACAATCCTCTTAAAGTGTACCAAATCCAAATCAATAAAAGTCTTGTAATTTTTACAATGACGGGAAAGTTTTTTATTTTCATAGACTCCAAAGTAAAATTAGTCAATAGTTATTTTCATTCATTTATATTTTGACCACCTCTGTTCCAATATGGAACATATACAAAATGGATGACGTAATGCTAATTCTTTGAGCAAGTACCGAACCACCTCTCTTATTTACTTTTTATTTAGTTTCATACTGCTCGTTCATATTTTCTATAAATGATAATACGTGTGGTTTTTTTTATATATTTTATAATACATTTTTCTTTTTAGGTCAACTCATATCCGAGGCATGCTTCTAACTTCTACTTCAATTGTGGGTATATCAGGAACCCTATTGGTGTACTCGGTGGTCCCATTTGTGTCATATGTAGTAACTGGATATATCCCATTGGTTATCAGCATAGTTCATGTTATATGTTTATTTTTTATACCAGAATCTCCTGTTTATTATGTAATGAAAGGTTCGTAATGCTTTATGTTTACTAAAGTTTGTCCCTTTTCACTTCTATTCATACAAATGTATTAATCTTATATAAATTATTGATAATTGTCGTATTTTACTTTATAAATTAAGTTGCTTTAATAAAATCTTAATTATTCTTTTAGAAAAAGATGTAACAGCCACAAAGACCCTCAATTTATTGGGACGATCTGCAGAGGTGGAGAAGGTTCTAGAAACTTTTGCATATAAAAAGGGAGAAACTTCGACCAAAATCAAAGATTGGACAGAAATATTCACTATAAAGTCTAACAGATGGTCTCTCTTCATCACATTTACCTTGGGAGCTTTCCAGCAAACTAGTGGTGTAGCAGTGGTGCTATTCTTTGCAACGACAATATTTAACCTTGCTGGTTCAACAATTAGGTCTGATGTAGCCACTATCATAATTGGAGTGACGAGGCTTGTAGCTGGTATAATAGCTCCAACATTTGTGGAAAGATCTGGAAGAAAACTTTTACTTTTAATCTCAATGGCAGCATGTGCTGTTAGCTTGGTAAGATTTAAGAAATTAATATTAAAATATTGAAATAGATTGTTTTGCGTTACGATAGACCTCACGGACTGACTACACACTAACGATCTTTAAATTAAATTGACGATTCAAAAATGCTTATATTAAATCTAATTGAATAAAGTTTCATTTCATTTCATACACTACTATAATTTAAAAGTTAGCTTCGTAAATTCATTAAAAATAATTAATATAATTATATTTATAAAAATAGTTATACATACTTAGCATGGATATATTGTTATCTATCTACTGCTCCTTCCATTTCAAAGCTAAGTGATATTTTTTGTGTAATATTTGAGTTGCGCCGCTTTTAACGACAGGTTATTAAACATTTGCGTACCGATTTGTGCTATTCGGCCATATCTATACAGATAAATAAAATTGAAGTGACTGTTTGCAGTGTCAAAATAACAGCGTCTTACTAGCGTTATAAAATTATATACGGTACTTACAAAAAAAGACACATATTTTTAAATTTTTGTCTGACAAAAAAACAAAAAAAATTAAAACGTACCTAGTACGTTAGTAAATTCATGTTTTGGATGAAATATTGAGTATACTCAATATTACATACATATACTGCGTTATGGTGCAGTCATGTGAAACGTATTTTAAAGTTAATATTATAAAATATATAATACTTAGAAATTCATGTTTTTTTGCAGTCCGTTCTAGGTTTGTACTTTTACTTGGATAGAGTAGAAAGTCCGGCAGTCGAGTCCATTGGTTGGCTTCCTCTGGTTGCACTTATTGTCTACTTCTTCTGTTATGAGGCTGGTAAGGAAAAATATTTTACTACTTTTGATGTAAGAGTGTTTGAAGATTGAGTCTTCATCTACCCTGAAAATATAGCATTATCTATACATATAATAAAACTGTAGAGGTCGAATGTCTGTACATAGAAAAAAATGCTAAAAACCGAGTCAGGGGATGTAAAAAGAGAAATGGATCAAATCCAGTTTTTTTTTCATATGTTTTGTTTCTCTGTCTGTTTTTCTGTTTGTCTGTTTGTGCGGGTTAATTTCCAAAGCTGTTGGACTGATGAAATTAAATTTTGTATGGTAGTACCTTATATCCCTAGTCAATATTTTAGATACTTTTCATCCCGGAAAATTAAAGAGTTCCCGTGAAATAGTTAAAAAACTATAGTAACTTATACAGCTTAGTACACAAAAACTACTGACCATGATCAAACATCAGAATAACAAATAGACTACTTTTTATCCCGGAAAAGTACAGTTCTCGTGGGATAAATTTGTTTTTGTTTGTGAATAGAGATATTACTTTTCTTATGAAAACAGGATAATTATTATATAATGTTAAAGTTAGATTACATATAATAATAATTTTAACTCGGACTTTGTATCAACAAGTGCTAATCTTCACGTGAAATCTGTTACTAAGTGATCAACTGCCCAATTTCAAAGTAATTCGAATTTTCATCTCCCTTGAGCATATCATTAATTAGTATCATTGGGCCTTCATACACCCAATGGTGGTAGAATTTAAAACGTTCGTATTGTTTTTTTATGGTAGATAATTAGTTTAGGTTTTATAGCAAAGTGTGCGGGTTCGCATCCCGTGGTATACAAAATAAAGAGATGAGATACCAATTACATTTATCGACCCAGATCTACAGACATATCGTAAATTGGTCTAGGTTTGGTCTAGGCTCCCCCTTTTACACTTTCTCCGTAAGAGAAAATATTTATTAATATTGATTTTCGTGTTATTTTTTCAGGTTTTGGTACAATACCAAATGCTATCGTAGGTGAAATGTTTAGAGCAAATGTTCGTTCTAATGGATCCGCTCTTGCAATCACTCTTACTTGGCTGGTTGGATTTGGTTTGACCACGAGTTTTACTACAATGGTAGATGTCTTGGGCGGCGATGTTACCTTCTGGCTCTTCGGAGGCTCTTGTATATTGGCTTTTCTGTTTACATACTTTTGTTTACCTGAAACAAAAGGAAAAACTTTGAATGAAATACAGGATATGTTGAGTTAACCGTGTAAATCTGTAAAATATATTTATAAGTAATCACTCGTTTACAAACTACATTAGATATGTAAATAGATTTAAGATCTTTAACTATTGGTCACAATAAAAATTGTAAATGTTATTTTAACTTGCCTTTATAAATATTTATTCTCAGATAAAAAAGTTTTTAAGTTTTATAATATTGTTATTCATTTACTAACATACCTGATAGCTCGTCTGGTACCGATAATTTTTAGCACTAAATTTATTTTACTGCACCGGTATGACAAGTAGACACACTGTAGACAGTTTATCGTAAAAAATTAAAATGTAAAACAACTCAGGTAATGTGCTTGCTTGGCAAACTAAACGGGTTCAAATTCCTCTGATATTTTCATGTGCGAATCATTTTCAATATATTTACAAGTTATAGTTAAGGAAAACATCGTGTGCATTCCTGCATGTTTAAGAGAACTTAACAAGTTTTCGAAAGACGCCTGAAGTCCTTCAAGCTGTACTTGGCTAGTGTAGTGGACTATGGCCTAATGCCCCTCTTATAGAATGGAGATTCATGCCCAGCAATCAGGCCTTAAAAATGGTTGAATATATATATATATATAACTTTACTTACATAAAAGCGAACGCCTGTCTGTAAGTATGTGCAGCCTTATCTCAAGAAGTCGAGAAATAATAAATGAATTTAAATACGTTTTTTGCTGTCATGATCGGTTTAAAGTTTTTAGAATTAAGATTATTTATATAAGCATTGACGGTATTAATTAGTAAAGTTGATTGAAAAAGAGCTGCTTGTTTGCCTTATCATGACATACAGTGCAAAAAACGGTAGATAAATAATATCAATGTAATGGTAAAAATGGTCATCCGTAATAGTTTTACAAGAACTCCGCGATACCATATTTAAGAGCCGGAGTCGCGGGCAATGTTAGTCTATAATAAAATCGTAACGGAGTCTATTTGTACATTATTATTTTTTTAATTTTTATTGAATTGGTCATTGTTATCGATACAGAGACCGAATATATAGTTTTTAGGATTTTTGTCTGTCTGTCTGGGAATGAATCACGATAAAACCACTGGACAGATTTTGATGAAATTTGTATGCATCATGTATTCGGGGCAACATATACTTTTTAGTGCGGAAAAATATCTCATCTCTGAGAAATCTACACTAAACGTTAAATCGTAGTTGGGGAGCGAGGGTGAGTCGCTAGTTTCTTTTATAAATCAGCTTATTATAAAATGCATTTTGTGACTTTTCAATAATTTTTATTGTTATTTTTTTATGTTTTTAGGAATGTTTTGCTTCTTCTTTATTAAAATAAATGTTATTATTAATAAAATGTAATGATTATTAAGCTAAATATATTTCTCAAAAATATCATTATACAATTGCAATTTTGTTGCCAATTTACAGTGAATTTTTTTGCCGTTTTAAAGCAAAGGTGTTATACAAGTATGTATATTTATACCTTATCTGAGTATTGAAAAAAATATAATATAGTTTTTCTTTATATAGTACACTGCGGGTTTGTACATGCGCAGTCGCCGCCAGAATAGGCAACAACTAATTTCCTTATGTGACAACTATATTATATATATACTCTAGATTGTAAACGCCATAGTGTCTTACGAAAGTGGAATGATAAAGATGCCTGAAAAATTTCAATTATTCGATTAAGTATTTAAAATGAATAAGTACATTCGTACCCAAATATTCATAGTAGCGTGTGGTAAGTATTTTTAATCAACTTTTTCAAGTGTGTCATATAATCTAAGTGAATTCTTGACATTTGGCATCTAGTACCGGATAAGTATAAATTTAAATACTTAAGACCGGACAGAACCGGGCACTTGTTTACAAAAATTTAAAGTCACACAATAAACTTACATTAATACAATAAACGCCCTGAACCAATATTCATTATAAATATCCAAATAATTCAACAAAAGTAAATTTAAATGACAAGTCTTTTAACCACGGATAAGAAATTATTGAATTGCCTATAATTTTTTTTTTAATATTTATTTGAATTTAAGTTACCATAAATTAATATCAAGATAATAATAGTCTCAAGAAAATTTTAAAAATATTAACAACGAACACAAGTATAGACGTCTGAAAACTCTGGGATATCCTCACAGGCTTCATGAGCCCATCCTTTACACTCTCCACACTGGATTCAGTCCTCGTTGTAGTCTTCGCAACACATAAACAATAATTCGTAAACAACACAATAATACTTCTCCAGCTTCTTTTCAGTAGGTTTTATTTTAGTTTTATCAAAAAAGTGCTTTTTGATACCTTAAAACGCTCGAAAGCTTCTCTTATCATCTTCTAGCTTAAAACATTATCAATTTCTAATTATAACTTATTTGAGCACCAGATACCTTTTTTCTTCGTCTTTATTATATTAAATGATCTAAAAAGATAAATAATAATTAATTATAAGATTATATAGAGTAGAACAAACACATTATTTTGTCAGAATATACTTGTACTTCTGTACTTGTAATTCTACTACTGAATATAAGGTACTAGGAATCTGTTACTGTCCGGACTTAGGGGAATAACATACAGTAGTATAATTTCGATTACAATAAAGTTTATTAACAAATTCGCCAAAGAATGAGTATACACTTGTTACAGACAGCATATAATGCCTTTGAGACGTCTATAACCTCAGTCTCTCCCGTGACCATGATTGCTGTAAAGCATATGAAACGTCGGGAACCAAAAATCAAAATAAATCCGCGAAATAATCCGAAAAGATAGTTTTATTTAAAATTTCATATTTGCCTATAGTCGGTGTCAGTCGATGCAAAGCAAATCTAATATAATATTTCGATACGTAAAACACATATTTACCTATTAGATATTCATATCTTAAAATATTGTAGGCTGGCACCGACTTCGAAAATATCTGATTAGGTATCTATTCTAAATGAAAACCTCCGTTTAGTTATTTTTTACATTGTAGTGCCTGGAAGTCGGTTTTTATTTTTTGTTAAAAAGTTTTTATTTTTCCATTTTTAGTGTAGACGTAATAAGCAGGTAATTTCTAAGAAGAAAGTCTTTAATAACATATTCGATAAAGCAATTTCTTTATAAAAAAATATTTATTGTTCATTTTTTTAAAAACTTCTACCGATTTCGATAAAATTTATATGGGACTACCTGGAAAGTATATCCTTTGAAACAAAAAAAATTCCAAATCGGTTCAGGCGTCTTCGAGTAATCGGTGAACATACATAAAAAAAAAGAAAAAAAAGATCCCGACGAATTGATAACCTCCTCCTTTTCGGGAGTCGGTTAAAAATATAAAAAAAAATAATTGAAACAACCCACGACGGAAAATTATGACATGAAAACAGTTCAAATAAAAAAAAAACAAAAACCCACGACCATAGAATACTATGTATATACATGTATGAAGGTCATTAGGAGAGGCTAAAGTTTCAGACGCCTCAAAAGTTATCATATATATTATGTAGTTCTTACGTGTTACATACAATATCTACCCAAAAAATTATACATCGATTTTAAAGTGATAGAAAAATGGCTCCAAGGTACTCGTATTACATTATTTGTTTAATTTTATTTCTCAACTTATCAATTGATGGCAATACCCAAAAATTTGGAAATTTAGAACTAAAATTATTTTGACGCCAGCGTATTCGCAGGCAGATTCTAATAATATTTTATGTTTCAGTGAACGTTGGACAGTTTTTAGATGGATACATTATGGGGTGGTCAGCTCCTATTATACCTATGCTTCAGGATCCTAAGCAAAGTCCTTTGCCAACCGTTATAACAGATTTGGAAATGTCATGGATTGGGTCTTTGTTATATGTTGGGGCTATTATTGGTAAGATAATAGAAAAGCATTTTTTAAATTTATTTATCAAAATTCACTCACACACTTGCCATACGGCGAAGGAAAACATCGTGAGAAAACCTGCATGTCTGAGAAAACGTTTCTGTGCAAGTTTTCGAAGGACACGTGAAGTCCGCCAACCCGCACTTGGCCAGCGTAGTGGGCTATGGCCTGATCTCCCTTGTATTGAAGACCCATCAGTCGTAGGACGTTAAAAAGGGTTGAATACAAAAAAATACTCACTCGTAAATTTTTATACTACGTATGTTTACAACTATACAATAAGCGTAATTTCACTACGTTCAATATGTGGAAAAATCAAATCTCGTTATTTTAGGCTCGACCTATAAGCGAAGAATTATATTATTACGATCTAGGGTTCTGGGGTCGGATATTAAAGGCAATGACTTGCAATATAAATTATTCATTTATGTTGCCTATACGAGAGTCACCTATTATATAGTTCACGTATATTCGTAACGGCTTAATTTGATCAAAAGTACTATTTTCCACTACTTTTATTCGACGACACGCTTGGCTCAGTTTGTAGGGACCCTACTTTCTGTGCCAGCGGTCACGGGTTCGAGTCCCGCTGGAGGCATTCATTTGTGTGATGAGCACGGATGCTTGTACTCCATTCATGGGTGTTTATATTTATAATATGTATGCAATTAAAGTTATATATGTGTAGTGTATCAACTATCTGGTATCCATAACACGAGCCTCGTAGCTTACCATGGAACTAGATGATGGTGTGTGTTAATGTCCCGACATATTATTATTATTATACTTTTAAAACTACATCATCTAAATCTAACACGGCTGTGTTATAGAGATGTAACCAAAAGTGTAAAACGAATGCATTATGGGACTTACTATAATTTTTTTTTATATTTCAGGCCCATACATTCCCAGTTATCTGTCAAATATAATTGGTAGAAAACCGTGTTTATATCTTGGTGGATTTGTGCATTTGATTGCAATAATACTTATAGTGCTTACTAAAAACCTTGCGACGGTGTATGCGGTTAGAATAATAAGTGGCTTGGGAATGGGAATGGTCACAGTCAGCAATCTCGTCTACGTTGGAGAAATTGCGTGAGTATATTATTATAATTTTCAGGAAAGTCTTATTTTTAATTTTTACATTTGTTTGCTATCGGCGGCTATATAATTTATTCCTTTGATCCGTGGTTTAGTGGATAGCATGTACGGCTGTATATACGAACGTCCTGGGTTAGAGTACCGAGTCGGGCCAAGTTTAGTTATTGAGTCTTTGAATGAGTCATATAAAATTGAAGAAGTCTTTTTAATCTTCTCATATCCGGTTTGAAATATCTTTTACGTCTATTTCTGAGTAGGTAATTGAATGGATTATTATTACCCAAAAAATGATTAGTTTTATGTTGTTTTGGAATCGCTGGTCCCTATCTATGACTTCCAGTTAACTTTTTTATAAAGTAAGGTTTTGCTATCAACACCCACGACAGCATTTACATATAAATAAGTAATTAGTCGTAAAAAGAAAGGAACTGCTGACATTATTATGTGATTACATTTTAAGTGATAATTAACACTTTCTTAGATTTTATTTTAGAATATTTGACATTTTAAATCTATCTTGCCGATTTTTTTCGTGCATTTATTTCGATTTTTAGTTCCCCGATGTTTCAAATGCTTTACAGTAATCATGGTCATGGGAAAGATTAAGGTTGTAGACATCTTAAAGGTCATATATAGTTGTTACAGACAGTGCGTACCTACAGACTTACAAAATGATTTAAGAAAAAATACAACCTGTCTCTCGATACGTCGGGAACCAAAAAAAAAAAAATCTGCGAAAATATGCGAAGACATAGTTTTATTTATTATTTAACAAGTGATAATAATTTACGAGTATTATTGGTAATCACCATTGGTACTGAAAATATTTGTATAATATATTTTCGGAAAAAGAAAAATATTTTTGCATAAGACAAAGATCTCGAAAATTATTTATAATCTAGGTATTTCTATTTAGAATATTACATTTTCTCATTTATAGAAGAGACAAAAAAAATATGTACATAATTATTCTAACTCTTTAAGCGATTCATTTTCAGCTATAGATAATAAATAAATGTATGAACAATTTTTCAAGTCAAAAAGTAATATAAATGCAAATGATTCCAGTTCAACAAACATACGTGGCATCTTCCTAACATCCGTTGGTATAGTGGGTATTTCTGGCACCTTATTTGCGTCCATTGTTGGCTCGGCCGTATCTTACAGATCGACCGGTTATATAGCTCTTATTATAAATATTACATACAATATTTGTATTATATTTATACCAGAGTCGCCTGTGTATTACGCAATAAGAGGTAAGCTAATTATTTACACTTTTATTAAAAAGAGGTATAGTTTGTTAGTTTGGACGTTAGGGGTAACCTTAGAAACTCCTGGTCCGGTTGTGAAAATCTTTCACTAATGAGAAGCTACATTACCGCCAAGAGCTATAGGCTATTTTTTATCCCTATTGTTATATATATTATATTCTTTGTTGTTTAAGTGTTTACTATCAGAAATAATCAGTAAAAAAAGTGGCCGTTTAGTTGATTTTGCTTAAAGTGGCCGGAGTCTGCTGCCTAAACGGTTTTATATAAATAAAATAAAAATATATGGTAAAAGGATTCCTAGGGTGAGTTCCGGAGCGAAGCAGCAGAAAGCCACTAGTATATACATAAGAATATTAAAACAAAGGATTTAGTATATAAGTTTTGTAATGTGTCTGAATATGGCGGGTCAATTCAGTCATTATCACCCAATTTACATATTATAATATAGGTGAATAAATTGGGTGATATGCAAAATTTGCTACCATGTCTATAAACAGTTATATAATATCTTTGAAACCATTATTTTCATCCCGAGTATGGCGAAGATTCATGAGAAACGTATCTATCAATGTTCGAATATTATTATTTATTGTCGTTTGTCTTCTCATCTTGTGCTATAATCAATCTAATTTCTTAATGCTGCCTAAAATTAAGATATACCCATATATAGATATTTGTATTTATACATAATGTTACCTTACATCTGTTGCATTTTAGAATATTTTATTTGTTTTAGGTAATGAAATGGAGGCTAAGAATACTCTGAGATTACTAGGACGTGTCGATGATTTAGATAACGTCTTCGAATCGGTTAAAGGAATTAGCCCCACAGAGGGGTATAGCTGGAAAGCGTGGATCAAAATATTCACAGTGAAAGCGAACAGGCATTCTCTTTTCATTACACTAAGTTTGTTTACTTTGCAACAGTTGAGTGGAGTTGCCACAGTTTTATTTTTTACTACTACTATTTTTGAAAGTGCCGGATCCTCTGTACCGTAAGTTTTATATTTTACAATAAGTATAGCTTAGAAATAATAAAATTAAAATAATGTAAGCCAAATTTTATAAAGCATTTACGGTAAATTAATAACTTCAATCAGCTAATACTAAACATTCTTAATTAGTTAATAACACAATTGTAGCAGTTTCTTTTAAAATATTGCTTTAAAACAATTTTCGTGTTACGTTTGTGGACTCTTAAACATAGGAAAGCTAAGTTAATTATGTTATTGTTATTAATTCTATACATACTCGTATAATAAAATTGTAACGAAGCTGAATCTAAACATTAAATATTTTTTGGAAATTATATCTTATTGAAATAAACGTTATTTTTGAACGAATACGGGGCAGTTCGATTTTGTTTTTCTATTCTTTCTGTGAGTAGCTAGTATGTACTCTATAAAATATTAATTTAAATAATATACCATGATCACTGAAATGAAACAATGACGAAACGAGATAAAGAGGAAAATTTTGTTCTCAACTATGTTGTGGATATGGGGATCCAATAATTTATGTTGGTTTGGGTTATTGAGGTGTCAATCACTTACAAAAAACTGCGCGTTTCTTCTTTACTTGGAATTTCTTGATAGGGGTTTTTATTATATTTTCAGACCATATCTAGCAACCATTATAATATCTGTTACAAGATTTCTGGCAAGTTTAATTGCGCCTTTTTTTGTTGAGAGGGCGGGACGAAGGATGTTGCTGCTTGTGTCTACAGCTTTTTGTGCTTTAAGTTTGGTACGTAGAAGTTAAATTTATAATTTCCTTTTAGTTATAGCAGCCAGTTCAGTCACTCTAAGATTAGCTACCGCTCAAGCTCGCTGAGACTTAGAGGTTTCCAGTTGTCTAACTGCTACTGTCTTTGTTGACTTAAGACTTGAACTCTTTTAACCAAGCTAATATTATATTTTTTTATGATAATACTTTATCTCATAGGATTCGAAATAACTTTCAAAAATTTCATACATAATTCAATTTTTAATAAATACTAAATTTAATGTTTTATTTTCAGTCGGTCCTGGGAACGTATTTTTATCTAAGTAAGATTATGAGTCCAGTAGTAAGCGAAATAGGTTGGCTGCCTTTACTTGTTCTGATCACTTTCTTTGCTTCGTATGAAGTTGGTAAGCTATTATTTTTTCCTTTATTTTTTATTACGTATATTATATACTAGCGACTCACCCTCGCTTCGCTCCCGTTCGTCCCTCGCCTGATTCCCCATACAAACTTTCATCCCCATTTTATCCCTCTTAAGGGATGATTTCCGGGATAAAAAGAATCCTATGTCCTTCCCAGAGTCTCAAAGTATCTTCTTACCAAATTTCATCTAAATCGGTTCAGTAAATCCAGAGATTACTCCCAACAACGTCACAAATTCACAAACTTTACCCCTTTATAATATTAGTATAGACTGTTATGCATAACGAACTGTCTAAATTAATATCTGTATCGTACTAAAAATAGTACTTTCTTAGTTTTATATTTGAGATTTTAAATAAAACTAT